>CM077886.1:10297500-12925000 GCA_039720435.1 Amazona ochrocephala | reverse complement strand
TCAATTTCCTAAGGAAAAAAAGGAAAGAAAAAAAAGTAAATTGCTGTATGTGGGTGTAGCTGTAATGAAAAATCAGAGCAGTTAAATCGTAAAATTTGGATTAAGAAGCTTGAATTTAATACACACACAACACATTTATTAAAGCATTAGAATAATTGAAATTTGCTGCTGGAATAGGCCAATCTGTTTAAATAATTCTATGGGTGTCTTGTTGTGATAAAAGATTATCTGGAATTCTATTAAAGGCGCAGGAGCCCGATTTCTAAATCCTATTTGGATACTTTCAATAACTATCAATAATCTCATCTCCTCAACAGCCTCCTGCCTCTCAGCTTTATCTGAAAGTTTACAGCATTTCAGGAGAATTTCACAATAAAAAAGCCGGCGTCGTAGGAAAGCGGTACCTGTCATTCATGTTCGGATTAAAGACATATTAATGTGAGGGGAAAAAAGCCCATTGAAAGGTTTGCTGTGTAAGTGCCAGACTAGATGCAAGGGATAGATTGGTTTTGTATTTAAAATCTCACCTGAAGGTTATTTTTATCTATCTAACCAAATTATCCCCGTCTGTTTGTGGGGTAGTTACATCAGTGAATATTATGAATAAGGTATGCTCCAGCCAAATATTAATCAGAGGTTCTGCACACCTCTCTCCCCCTTCTGCTGGGCTCTCTTCAGACCCACGAATTAATGCCAGGTCCTCTTTAATCCCTCACTTATTCCAACTTTCGGTTAATTTTATACTGTTTAATATCATTCCAGGGGGTAATTTCTTCTGTTTATGCGCGGGGTGTCTCTGTGATTGTTACCAGGCACTTTCCCGGCCGGAGCCCCAAGTCCCCCGCACTTTCCACTAATCGCCGCTAATTTTCTTCATTAACTTCATTTACTTTTTCCACGCATTTTTTGCGGGCGAAGCGGGAAAGGCCCGCGTGGGGGCCGTGTCCTCTCACAGATTTCTCTCTCGAAGCTCAGTGTATGGGATGGGGAGCGTGGGGAGGGGACGGGAGGGAAGCAGCACCTTGTCTTCGAGCCCCCCAGTCTAGGGCCGGGTGGCAGGGCCCAGGAGGCAAAAATACAGCAACTCGGGTGTTAAAAGCGATCAGCAGCGGGCTGAAACACACAACCCTCTCTCGGGACTTTGCACAAGGCGGCTCCCCCATCCCTTTCCCTCCTCTTCTCCCTTTTTATTTGGTTGATTTTACGTTTTTCCTTTTTATTTTTTTAGCTCTTGCTTAACTCCCCGGCCCCAGGCCTGGTTTCATTCTGGTTATTAGACAGCTACCAGTGACTGTCTGCACTCCGCGTCTTTCCTGCTAATTATCACCTTATGAAAAGTGTTTCATTAAGAAACTCTGCTTTTGATTAATTATCGACAGAATGCTGACCAGAAAGAAATGAAATTAGTCGCTGACCCCGTCTGAGTAACACTGAAAATTCATCACCTATCCTTTTAATATTGAAACGCACCGTAGAATTTTAATGGAAAATATTGTTTTTTCCAAACCTTTCAGTCTTTATTAATGCCCCTGGGCAAGAAATGATATTGCTGGCAATATAGCAGCCTTTGTTCATTTTATATTTATTAAATACAATGCACTTCATTTTCAAATATTTTACTGTTTCTTTTTAATTTCGCTCACTGTAAGTACAGAATAAACCCTTTTTAAACATTTAAGATGCGGCGGGGGTTGTTCCTCTCCGCCCTCCCCGGGAGGCTCTATCCCATAGAGGCTGTATCCCATGGGAAGAGCCGGGAATGCAGAGGTAGCCCCTGCCCCGGCGTGTTCCAGAGGAGAAAGAAGGGGCAGCCCAGGTCCCTCTGCACTAGGGGCTACATGGGGAGGTCCGGGGGGACACACACAGGCTTGCAGCCCATCCGGGGATCCCCTCCTCCGTGCCTGTGCTCCATCCCTGCCCCACATCTCCCCGGGATCTCCTCGACGGCTTGGGCCGGGCCGCCACCCCGGGGCTCCGCGCTCGGCCTCCCAGGGGGGTTAGAGGGTGCGGGACCCCCCGAGACTCCCGGTCCTCTCCCGTCAGCTCCACCCCCCCAACTCTAGGCCAGCGGCCGCCCTCCCGCCTGTTCCCCTTTCCCAAGGAATCCGAGACCTGCGGTTAATGAGACGTGAAGTGTGAAAAACTTCCTGAGCGGGGCGGCCCTAACGACGTTCCCAGATGTGCGGCTGGGAAGGGGCGGCCCAGGCCACCGGCCTCCCCCGGGAACGGCCCCGCCAGCGAGGCCCAGCGCTGGACGGGACGGGGTGCACCGGGAGGGATGCGGCTTGCGCCGGGGCTGCGGGGGGCTCCTTCTGCAGCTCTGCCCGGGGACATGGTCCTGCGCACATCCCCACTCCCCCTGTGTGCCCTCCCGAGGCTCTTGCCTGCACCCCAGGTGCGCACCCCCGGGGTCCTCCGCTCTCCACCTCGCCGGACCCCCTCTCCGGCGGGATCCCCTAAACCGGGGGGGGACCCCGGTCACTGCTGTCCTGATCTGAGCCTCGAAAGTTGCTTCAGAGGGGTGGGCTCCAAGGGATACCTGCCTGGGAGGGGTGTCCCCTTCCTCCATCCCCCAGCAGCGACCACCCCTCCACCAGCTTCCCCAAGCCAGCGGCCGTGCTCTCCCCTCGCATTTCTCTCCCCCGCCTCCCCAAAACGCAGCTCCACATGCGCAGCCCTATAGATGCTCCGGCAAATAAATAAATAAACGCCAGCCTCCTATTTTTATGAGCCATTTAACTCCAAAATAGACCTCCAGTATCTAGTCCCCGCGTTGGATTTCCATATCCAGTCACTCAGCCCTGCTTATCTTCATGTATGGCTGCCTCATGTTTAACACACAATTACATTTTCTCCCTCCAATTCCATTACAAATGGAATCGGGAAGCATTGTTTGAAGAAATGTACTGCTTCAGTTCTAGTTATGTCGTACAATGCACGGAACAGTGGAAAAAAATCTAGACACCAAAGAGTCAACACACGCTCACACACACGGAGCCCGGCTCCGAGCGGAGCCCGCACCCGTATTTACCGCAAACAAACCGCTGCCCTGCAGTGGGGCCGGTCGGGAAAAGGGGGCCCGAGCAGAGATAACCAAGCGATGGGAAGTTAATTAATTGCATTAAACTATTGACTAACTACCCAGCTCGATCGTAATTCATCTACAGAATATTAAAATCTGCGGAACAATAATAAAATTGATGCCGATTCCCAGCGGAAGGAGATGGCCAGCAAATTGGATACTTTCCTTAATCTGGCGTAAATAATAACATGTCGGTTCCCACTCCCTCTCAGGCCAATTCCCCTATCATTTATTCCAGGCTCAAAAGCCTGCTTCCATAATTGATATCAGTTACACAATGAGCGCTTCTTGCCTTTGTTCTCGTTATCCATTATAATTACAAAGTTCAGCCCGGGCGGCCGGGAGGGGGTCGGGCCGGGCAGCGAGCCCCGGGTGGGGAGGTCGAGCCCTGTCCTTCCCGGGGACACGATCCGGAGTGGGGGGGACAAGGGACAGTGGCATTGCGGTCCGGGGGGATGGCTCCGGGAGGGCCGGCTCAGACCCCCCGGGAGGTGGCTCAATGCAGCGGTGATGGGGCTCCGGGTGTGGGTAGCTTTGGGGTCCCGCCTTGCCCCTCATGCCCTGCTACCCGCTTCCCCCAGCTGAGCCGCCGAGCTACTGGCTCCGCTTCTCGCAGATATTACTATTTCGTTATTTATTCACTTATTTATTCATTTATAAAGTGTTTACTTGGCTCGGTGCAGATGTAACATCTCATTTAGAGGTTGGCCCCGGGGCAGAGAAACAATTGGTAACAGAGGAGGGGGGAAAAATAGAAAATAACTCGGCATAATAAAGAGGGAGCGAGGAGGGAAAGGGAGCTGCCGTCTGCGGTGGGGGCCAGCCCGGTTCCCCTCGGGCGGGAACCGTCGGGGCAGAGCTCCCTCGGGGGAAACTGAGGCAAGGGGTGCTTGGGGGGATGGAAGGATGTGCCTCCCGGGAGGGCGCAGGTTGTCGGCGGAGGAAGCCGTGCCACCGCTGCCGGAGCCCGTCGGGGGTGAGGACGGTCCCCGCCGGGCAAAGCGGCTCCTCATCCCCTGCCTTCCTCCCTGCTACCCGGCGGCAGCGGTCTCCCTCCTCGCGGTGCGCAAAGCCTTGCGGCCCGGCAGCGGCGGACCGCACGGACGTTGGTTTTCCGAGGTTGTTTCTGAGGAATCACCGCTTTCCTTGCGGGCTCCTGAGGCAGCAGCGGGGGTGGGGAACGTGCCGGAGGCGGGGCTCGAACCTGTAGTCCCCGGAGGTCGGAGCCCGCAGCCGGGCCCGGGGCCGCCCCGCCGCATCCCTTCACACCGGCTCGGCCGGGCGGCAGCTGCTAATGGTTTAAACGAGGAGGCGGTTGCTTAGCAACACATAGGAGGCTCATTACCGAAGCCACAGTGATTAACAAAAAAGGGTATGAAAGTAAAATGGATTAATTATTTAATTAACTAATTGATGATCAACTTCTTTTTAATTATTCACTTAATTAAAGAAGTGTAACTACAACACTGCCCTTATCAAATGTGTTGATATACTGACAAGATTTCAAAGACAAAAAGAAGAAAGGAAAAGAAACCCCATATCTTCCCCACTATGGGAGCCGTAGATCTGAACCAGGAACCGCACGCAATATCTCGGGACTCCCTGCCCTGGAGTTGGGATGGTGTCCCAAAACTTTCCAGTAAGGGGCTGGGGTGAGAGCCTCCCTTGCAGAAGGAGCAGCACCATCACTACGAGTTATATCTGTTTCCTGCCACCACACCGCACAGCATAAATTCACCCAAGCTGTGCTCTAAGGAAGAGTTATGGAGGCCTTGCTGCCTCTTAAATCCAGGTTGATCTTTCCCTCTTAACTAGACGATGGTTCAGCTGCATCTGGTCAGACCCAGGAAGAGAGTTATGGATGGCTGTGAACTTCTCAGGGCTTTTTTCCCAGGGTTTGGCAAGGTCTGGATTGAAGGACTCTTCCTAGGGGTGACCGAAGCCCATGAAGAGACAGGGAACATCTCAGGCTGGCATCAGTGGTCAGGTGAGAGGGGTGATCATCTGCGTGTCAAAACAAGCCAGTGCTTGTGCACGTGATGCATGAGAGCCCTGGCTTTACTAGGCAGGGGGTCCTGGCATGGGGACCATGGGGAAGGAGTGCAGGGAGTCCTGCCCAGGGCAGCCCTGGCACCCACAGAGCTCTGTGTCTGCTCAGAGATCCTTCTTCCCAAGTTGTTCTGGGAGACAGCAATAGCATGGAAGTGATTTTGCTTTCCAAAGGATTTGTCTCCTTCATTCTGCCCAGTGAGTGTCTGGCTCTCTCTGCATTGCACTAATTTTGTTTCTGCTTCCTTTTTATTTTCAAGTAAACAGTGGGGCTTATCGAAAACATTCACCTCTCTTGATTAATTTACCCCTAATGACAAAGATGGCTCCGCAATCAGCAGGTAAATGCAGGGAGTGAAATCTGCCTGGTTTTCCCTGTTAGCACGGCTGGCGCTGAGCCGAGGGGAGGACGGTGCTGCAGGGACTCAATTGATTCTGTTTACTCATCCAAGGTGTGATTGGATTTATTGTCAGTGCGAAGAAGACAAACTGATCACTTCTGCTCAGTGCAGTATTGGCAGGTCCAAGATCTGCTGAAGGAAGGGAAACTTGGGAGAGTTCGCCTTGGTTTTCTAACCCTCTTCTGAAACGTTTCTCCTCTGTGCAGGGGGGCCCAGGACCTCACCCAAAGAAACCTTGTACCCCATGGGTGATGAAGCCACTGTTACTCCGCTATAAGAAGAGAGACTGGAGTTAGCAGGGTTGGTATGGCCCTGTGGAACCCTGGGAATCTCAGCAGGAGCACTGTGTGTTTGCAAGGGTGCAGCTGCAGTGGCCACGGTACCTTCTTAAAGGCATGTGGCTGGGTGCTGAGTCAGTTTCCTCAGGAGACACTGGGAAGTCACTGGAGATGTTGGAAGGTGGAAATAGGCAGGAGAAGAGCTCTCCCATCCTCATCAAAGAAGATAAAGCTGCCAGTGCCAGGAAGGCAGGCAGGAAGGCAGGCAGAAAGTCAGGCAGGTCAGTTGAGATGAGGCAGTATAAGGACGGACAAGGCAGCCTGACTTCTCCCTCACCAGTACCATACATGTGCTTCCGTCAGATTTTAAAAACATAAACCAAGCCTCCCCCTGCATTTAAATCATGTACCTAATCCCCTTACTCTCTTAATTAAGCAGAGGGAAGTTCAAATTGTTCTGACCATCTTTGGGGAGATTATATATTTCAATCATCATTATGGTATGGCTATTGTGATACCACGAGATAGATAGGTATATCCATTGTATAATCAGGCATACAAATTATAATCCCCCCCAAGACATTTAATAACAATTTAAAATACTGACTGCTGGACGTAGGGCATTGGCAGCTTAGAAATGAATGTGAGCAAAGGGTTCATCCAAGGACTCCAGATGCTTTATGCTACTTTCTCCGGCAGTTCTCCCTCCTGGTGTTAGGACCAGCCTTGCTGAGAAGGAAGGGGTTCCCATCTTCAGTCTCCATCCCATGCAGCAGCATCTTGCATGGATTCATCACCCTGTCTGTAGATGGAGCTCAGGGTGAGCCGGACATGCTGGGTCCTAGGAGCATCTCCAGCTTCCCTACCGGCTTCCATCCGTGGGATGCTGTGAGGGTCTCATTACCTCCACTGGAAGCTGCGGATGTGCATCCGAGGGCAGGATGTGGTCTGATGCTGTCTAATTTTCTTGGAGCTATGCACGGGGGTCCCCACTGACATTAGAGGGAGCTGCTGAAGCATATCGAGAGGAGATGCTGTGGGCACTTTCACAGCAAAACTGCTCAGGGGTGTCTCTGTAACTGTGAAATCAAGCCTTTTGAAAGCATGGATTATTGAGTGAGTAGATCTAGGCAGCTCCTTTAGGGCCATTAGTCCTCATTTGCACTTGGTTATTTTATAGTGAAAACATATAGGAGAGATTATATAATTTTTAGGGGCAGGGGGTAGAACGAGCAATTTTTCTGTTCCCTACTCCTAAGTGAAAATAACTGCTCAAAATGTATTAAAGGGAAAAGACACACATGTCTAAGAAAGAAAACTATGTTCTGACTTGACAGCAATAGCATTGCGGGCTAAATTCTAACTCAGCGGATTTCTGTAGGCTGGGTTTGTATGGCAAAGAACTTAAAACCTTATGCCTTAATTGGAAGGACAGGAGATGACACAAAAGCCTTTAAGTCTGTGCCAGGGAAGTGTTATGAGTCCAAATAAATGGGCTTGGCAGGCATCATCATCCACAGAAAGGCCAGTCCAGCCGAAAAACTGATTTCTTGTTACTGAGGCTTGACTTTAATGGGAGTGAAATGGCCCAAGCTCAGGCTCTTTATTAGGAAGTGAGACCAAATCCAATCCCTACAGCGGTGCCAAGGATGCCAGATTTGTCCTGTTCTTCACAACGATGACTGTGGGCCTGGTCTTTATCTTTCCGGAGGAGGACCTCACACCAGATCCTGCTCTTGGTGAGCAGGATGTCACGTTTGCCCCAGTGTTAGAGAAATCTCTGTTTCACAGCGCTCCTTGCCCTCAGAGAGAAAGCACCGGAGTGGAGAAACCAGGTCAGTGCTTACAAGGGATCAAATGCCCCGGTGATGGGTATGTTACACACTGACCTTGCCTGCTTGGGAGCAATTCAGGGCATGTTGATGTCAGCTAAGCTGGCTCAGACACTGGGTCTCCACTGCAGACGTGCCCTCTCACTCTCTGGCTTTAAATCACCTCCAGCTTTCCTATTTCTGTGGGCTCATCTTCCCACCGTAGGAGCCTCTACATCAAAGCAGTGCTGGGGAAAACACGCCGCTAACTTCTCTCAATGATCCTAGATGTTGTGATTACAGGATCCAGCAACTACTTTTCCAGAGCTCGTGAACTTCTTGAGGAATCTCCAGGGAATTTCTCTCTGGGGGAACTTCATATTTTTTCTTGCTGATTTTTTAAAAGTCTGCTGATAACAGAGCATGAGGGTTTATTTATTTCCCTTTTCTTAAGCACCAAACTCTTGATGGATGCTGGGTTTGTAGGAGCTGTAAATGTAAATTGTTTTTCCTCTGGCCACTTGTGTTTTATTTGAAATGTACAAAATCTGAGTGTGTAGTTCCTGAGAGCTGGCCTAGAGAACAGCAGCACTCCCAAGTAGTTTGTCTCCTATCAAATGGCATTAATAATTTAGTCTCTAATTAAAAGTGAGGTCAAACAATGAAAAATGACTGAGCTAAATGGTTACGCTGTGATGTATGAAAGTGACTGGTGGGTTTTAATGGATGGAAGGAACCTTGTTGTTTGTTTATGTACAAAACACTTTCAGTCAAAGACTGCGGGAGTTCCGAGGAAATGTATTTAACTAAACTCTTTTACAGGTTACAGAGTCAATGTCTTGAACAGACAATTTTTTACGCACCTTTTATTTCCTTCAAATTGCTCAACTACCTGTAAAACAGCTTCTCTTAATGATGAGGGGAGGAAAGAAAACCCGCTTTGATGCCTCTCAGGCTTGTTCGTCAGCTCATGTTAACACTCACAAGTATCTAAGGGGATCTAAGACATGGGAAAGGTGTTTTGAAGAGAGCTTGGGTTTATGTTCTGGAAGATGTTCTGGGTGTCTGTTCCCAGCATGCTTGTTGGCTGTGACTGCCCTGAGTGATTTTGGGAAGCGCCTGTTGTTAGTGTGATTATTTGTCAGCAGCCTTTGCCCAGAGCTAACCCT
The DNA here is from genome assembly GCA_039720435.1 of Amazona ochrocephala. NCBI lineage: Eukaryota > Metazoa > Chordata > Aves > Psittaciformes > Psittacidae > Amazona > Amazona ochrocephala. The sequence goes on along the minus strand of CM077886.1, from coordinate 12,916,210 downwards.
GTTCTGAAGAGCACAGTACTGTCCCAGCAGCTGCATTTCTAAAGAAATAGGGAAAGAGCAAGATTGAAGCCCTTGATGTGCAGGGAGGGAACCCAAGAGAAGGAGGAATGACCCTTGTGGGAGCAGGTCTCAGGAATGAGACATGGGCAAGGGATGTCTGACCCTCTGTCATGGTTCTTTCTAAAACCAAGGGTGCCAGAGTCTCCAGTAAGGTCCTCATCCACTGGGCCAGCCTTCCCACTGCACTGGTGGGGTGCCCTGGGTGCTGCGCTGTTCAAGGGAAATGGTGCAACATCGCGTTAGTGGGACAGACCTGACTTCATGGAAATGGAAGAAAGCTTCCCAACATGGGCACAGATATATCATTTAGTAGGTCCTCTGTGTCATCTATGTGGAAGACTTCTATTTCTGACCACTAAGGTCCTTGGATGGCAGGACCATAGAAATGTATGTGATTGGATATCTGTGATGCTCCAGTGGGGACCTTAGCTTCCATTCACAGGGCTCCAGGGCTAAGGCATTGGCTCCCATGCGTTATCGGCTCTTGGGGTTATGCAGATGCCTTTACAGGAAGACTAAGAAGAGGGTGACAATTTCTTTTGATTATGGTAGGCAAAATCAGGGTCTTCTATCACAGATCTGGACCCCGAAGTGCTATGTGCTGTCCAAGCACAACAGGAGAAAAGCTTCTGCTCATTGAGGTCATAGCTGGAGGTAGGAGTAAGTTCGGATCTAAGAAGCCTACATTTCTTAACATTACTTTATGTTACCAAAAATAAGAAAACAGAAGTCCCCACTTCTAAATATTTACCCTTTATTTAGTCACAATTTTAGCTGACAGTCTTCATATACAAAAGACAGAAAGTTGGAGTTTTGCACCTATTTCATTTAACACCACTTAACTCCTGGCATTGGCCCAACATGTCTCCATTAAGTGGAGACTTTGCAAAAATTGTCCCAATTAAGCAGCAGCATTGTGATTTGCTGTTGTTAGGCTAAACTGGTTCCCTGGGAGATGTCCTAATGAGGTATCCATCTTGATTAAGTGCAGACCCGTGAAGTGCTTCTCAATTAAAAGACAGGCTGTGCATGTATATTACCCAAAATGTAGAAAACCCCCAGTTATTGGTGGTACCTATCTCCACTGGGGCTCACTCCTGCATGGACAATGGCATGGGAGGATGCTGACCAAACCCACCAAAAGTGGTCATGGGCTGCCAGCACCAGCGTCTGTGTTTAGGTCTCCACGTTAAGGGTAACTTTAGAAGAAGGTGCAGTGAGTGAGAGCCCAGCCAGGGGGAGGTGTCATTCCTATGTGTCCATACAGCCCTTTTTCCCACAGGTTGGTTGTGGGCTTACACCGGGGTCTTGCCAAAATCCGCTGATCTCTGTGTTTTCGGCCACATTTCTGAAATGGGGAGGAAAGCACTGGAGCTGAGGAGATAAGAGTATTACTGGTAGGAAGGATTCAGATATAATATTTTTATATGGGTGTGTGGCCATTGTGGCACATGAGGAGACAGACTGGAAGGCGGAAGATGCACCTTCCCTTGCTCCATCTCCCTGATATAACTACAGACTCCTACTGTGGTGCCCAACAGGAGGGCAGGAGGGGAGTTGCAATGGGAAATTCCCACTGGTTTTAAGGAAAAAAACAAACCCTAAAGAACAACAAAACAAAACCCAAATGAACTACCTTTTCCCATGAGAATGAAATGAGACAGCATCACATAGAGGATGTGGGCTCTTCATACTTGGTGTTTTGAGAAGCCTTGTCTAGGTTTGAAGCTAACCTTGGTTGGGGCAGGGGGTTTGACCAAGGACCTCCATAAGTCACTACCAACACAGCTCTTTTGCTGAATCTGTGCTTTCAGGGCTGGGGTTAACGTGGGCTGTGTGGACTTTACCAACAACCCAACAGCCCCAGCCTCCAAGCCTGCATCAAAGCTGCTGTTTCACAGCAGAAAGCACCAGATCTGCCCGAGGTAGTCACAGGACTTGGTGGGGTGTGAATTAGGAGAGGTGAGGGGAAAAGGCATTGCTGTAAAACCCTGGCGGGGGTTTGGAGAAAAGAAAAAACACGTGCAAATGAGTTTCTTCTCTAAGAAGTAAGAGCCTTTCTTCTTCCCTTCCAATAACTTTCACTTTAGTTTAAACCAACAAATGTCCATTTGTCAAGTGTTAATATTCACCCAATGTCCAGAGGACATACCTTGAAAGTTATTTATAACAGGGCTTTTTTTTTCCTTCCAAGGAAACAATGTTCTCATTCCATATTTCTTCTGTGCTACAGAATTACCAATCAACTGTTTTGGAGCAATTTTAAATACAATTATAAAGAATGTGATTAGGACAAATGCAAAAGAAGTTAAACATAATCAATTCCTCACTGCTGCCTGGTGGTTTACATTTTAGTATCATTTAAGGGGATTTGCGCCAACCTTTTGTAGTAGATTAAAGGCAGATATTTTGTTTGTTACAATCAAACCTATGATTTCGGTTTTATAAATTTTTAAAATATTAATTATAGTTGGAAAAGTACACGGAGGTGAATACATTAACGAGTTTCCTGCTTAGATAGCAACTATTTGGTGTTTGGCATTAGATTAGCAAGGAGCAGGTTGGGAATTTTAATCCACCTTGTTAAGTTATTAAATTTCCTTTATTTACAGACAGCTCTCACTTCCATTAACATTGTAACAGGTGCTCATTAACAATTTATCATTTGCAAGGCAGGAACAAAAAGAGCTTTTGACACCAAGTTTTCTCTTCTGAGTGTCTCAATTATACGATGTAGCAAGGCTAAACCAATTCTAAATATTGTTCTACAACAGCACTCCAAACTTGGGCCCATATGGAGAAATCAGTAATCTTTGAGTATTTCACTGCTGGTAGCTTCACTCTGCGTTGTTACAGTAAAAAAAAGCTTTGTTTTAAAATGAGTTTTTGAAAGGGGGGTATTTTCACTCTGAAATGTCTGCTGCATAAGAAGGATTTGGGTTCATGGAAGTATGGACCCGTTACTGCATCCCCCTTATTCAGAACTTAAGTGAAGACTAATAGAATTTTAATATGGTCTGTAATCACACTAAAAACTGTAGTTCAAAATTCCTGAGCATCACTTCAGTGCTATTGAATAGCCTTGGATCTAATTAGCATAATCATTTGCAGAGCCCTTGGAGTCCTATTTTCACAACCTTTTTATATTCTGAAAACAGGGGGTTTATCGTTTCTTTTCATTTTTTGGCATAAGAGAAGGGCATGGCACGATTTCCTTCTCCTTCCCTCCTCCCTCTCCCTCCTCCTTCCCATCTCTCCTCCTCAGGCTGCTTGTGCTGCATGTACCATCCCCAGCAGGCACTTATGGGGTCATGGTGCAAACCTTGGGTTGGCTGTGATGCCCCAAAACCTTAGGGACAGCTGGAGACACTGGAAGCTTTTCTCCTTCTCCTAAAAATAATACACTTGATGTCCTCCTCTCTCTTTTTAACACCGCCTTTTTCTTTTGGAAGGAGGTGAGCCTCCCGCAGCTCTTTCGGTGCGTCCGCCTCTTCCCCATCCCTGTATCTCCAGAAACTGCTCTTCTCTTGGCAGCCAAGGGCTTGCTCTCACAAGGTGGTTTGTTCTGGCAAGGCATCTGAATAGCTGTGGTCTTGGCACCACTCTTTATTTTGCAGGATAGAGCCCTCATTTGAGCCTCTGTCATTTGCAAGACTTCCAGCAATGCTGGTACATTTGTGATGATCTGTAACACGTGGGTGATTTAGAAATGTTCCTCAGGCTTCCAGCTCTTGCTACACCTAGGAATTCAAAGCCCAGCCTGGGATTACTTTTTCCAGTGTTATTTGAATTGTCATCCAGGGTTGGTGTATAACTCAGGCTGCACGAAACTCCTGCAGGATCATGTTTTATTCCACGTAAAATAGCTTTGATGTTCTTAGAGCGCATAGTGTGCTCCAGGATGGCTCTTACCTTGACTGATGCTAACTGTGTGTGTGATGAAAATAACTTTAATGCCCCACTGGATGTATTTTTATTCAGTTTAGGTGAGAAAAGATTATGGAGCCCTTATAAGTCTTAAGTGGATCCAGCTACTGCTGCTCACTGTCCACTTCATCACTGTTGCTTATGCACTCTCCTTAAGGTGTGGTTAGGGGAGATGTTTCATTACAACTGCTTCACAGTTCATCTCAGGTTGACAAATCAGCACCCTAACCCCCTTCATTGCCATATCTACATTTCACAGTTCACACCAGAACTATGTGACCTCAGTAGCCTCAATTGTCCTGCCAAGACTCCCTTTATGCATCTTATCTTCAAGAAGTGGCAGAAAACCACCCCTGGAAACCCAGTGCCACCAGGTTGATCTGTGGGCAGTTGTGTCTAGTCATGAATACGATCAAACTCTTTGGCTTCTCCTTCAAAATATGTTTTGTGTGTATGTGGTGATCCTGGTTTTAATGGTCATTTTGCCACTGGCAGTTCGTCTTCTTACTGATGCCTAGTGACTGGTTTTCAGTGTATTTCTGGACTGTCAGTTTATTCCAAGCTGCAAAGTGATTTTCCCTCTGTAATTTGAGGACTTCTATGGGTTGAACATCAAAGAAGTCTGTGAGTCTTGCTCTGTCTCTCAAGACTGATTCCTGCAATTAGAGTTTTCCTAAATCCTTTTTATAATTTTCATTGCTTTCACAAATCCAAGCCACAAAGTGCTGTTTTATTTCCTTGCATGTCAAGGTTGGTGTCAAGGGTTGGGACAGTTGTTTCTGGCTTTAGTGTGGGCTGATTTCTTCCTTCCACATCTGGATTAACATGGGCGTGAGAGGTCAGTTTGGGGTAGGTGTATCTTGAGGGATATTTGCTTTGAAAGACGTTATCCTGCACCCCAGTTCTATTTGTCTCCAGGAGGCATATAGGGTATGTAGGTAAGCATTTTAATGCTGTCTCAGCGAATCTTCACATCTCATGTTGAACAAAGACCAGACGAAAGTGGATAAAGGCCAAGCCCTGGTAGCTTTTCCCTGATCTTGAGTGGGGTTATGTGTAGACAGTGTCTCTAGCCCTAATCTTTGGTGTGAGTGAGGCATCTCAGTAGGATTCTCAGCTTGCATTGGTGTATGGATGTCACTTACGCTCTGGCTTGAGGGATTTGTCCTGCTGGGTTTGTTTGGTGTGGTAATGCCATGCTTCAGACTTAGCCCTGCCTGTGCTTCCTCCATGCCTTTCTAACCCTCACCTGCCTGTCCCTGCAACACTGACAGCCCTCACCTGTGTGTAGATTTTGTGCCACGGGACAGTAAATCTGTGAGAGCACTTTATTTTAATAGACATGTAAAATTAATGCATAGAAATGATTGCAAAAAAGGACACTGGCAGAATGCCTCCGTGCTTCTGCTGCTATTCTCTTCTACTATCTATTTTGTAGGAGCTTTTGAATTGCTTCAGTCTAACAAAAATCTTTCCACGGCAAAGATGTCCTTGATTGTGCTGTTTTAGAAAGTAATTTTCCCCACCCCTGAAAGTTTTTATCTACAGCGTTTTGTATTCTCTCACTGACTTAAATAGTCTCTCTCTCTCTCAAAGTAAAATAGACAGCACCCTTATTTATCCTGTTGGTACTTTAAACTACAATGAGATAAATGGGCACGATTATAGATGTGTACCAGAATAGGAACATGTGTTCTAGCATATGTGATACTAACCTAAGCAGACATCTAAATGTACTTCTCAGATAACAAACGTTACAGACGCACATATTTATTAAATGCAGCAACAGCCTTTGCCATCCTTTTTAGCTACTTTTAAACAGCTGGTGAACTGTCAAAATCACGTTAAATATTTTAACAAACCAGTTAAATATTTTTAGTTGTTTCTGTGGTGGTAGTAACAATTCAGGATGGAATAAGCCAACTGCTTCTGTAAAATGCTCAAGGAAAAGCAGAGGATGATTTTATTCGGGTATAAGTTTCAAGCGGACTTTCTTTTTAAAGGTGTAGGCTCAGCTCTGTACCTTGGGACTCAGGGAGCCATGCCAGGCACCACATCTCCTTCACCAGCTTCGAGCCCTTGTGATTTGCAGTAGGGAAGACTGCTTGGGCTCCCTCCCATGGGATTTATTGCAGGTTAACACAGTGGATTAGCTCATGGAAAACTGGTAAATGTTTATTTATGGTGCCTGGGTGTTTATGATGCTCTTCTGCTCTGCGCCCGAGTTCCCTCTCAATAGACATGGTCCCAAAAGCCTGGAGACCGTCACACGTGTGACTTCGGCTGCATAGACGTGTGCGCTAGTAGGGCCTTTTGGTGCTGCATGGCAGGCTGGAAGCTCCCAATAGTGATGATTTATATCACTAAAAGTCAGAAAGGATTTGCAAACCATCCATTCTATTGTTATTTAAGTGCAACAGAGAAAATTCACAGCTAAAAGGCGCAGGGCAAGAGCCTTTTTATTTGTAATATACATAAAAAAGGTGAGTATTATAACGTGTGAGCGGGAGATAATGACAGGTGAATAAAAAGAAAGACAGCGACATATCTAGCAAAGTGTCAGATTGATAAATAAATGAACAAAGACAGGAGAATAAAAGGCTGTTATGAAATACATCAAATCTGATGTGATATGGATCATGTTGTGGGAAGTTCAGTCTTCCTTTGCTGAGACAGGAGTCAAGGACAAACAGTTTGTCTGCGATTACGAGCTGTCCGGGCTAGTGAAATAAATACACCTAGAAGACGGCTCCATCCTTCCTTCTGCCTGGCTTTCAGCGCAGTGAGTACCTGGGAAGTTAACGCGACGCGATTTATATTGGGTGGTGTTTCCCATGCAGAATTATTACAAACTGCTTCTGGGTGGATTATGGGCTCTCATGCAAAACTAAGAAATAAAGAAAGCATGGTTCAGGCTGAATCCTCACATCTAGGATGGAGAAAGAGGAGCTGAAAGCCAGACGAATGGAATAGTATTTTGCTGTATTGGAGGAATGATTAATTAAGCAGAAAGTGGGTTGTTTGGGGAGGAGCATTGCTGTCTTGCTGGAGAGAGCAGGAGGAACAAGCCATGTGATGGATCTCGAAAATGAATCTCAGCACCACAGCAAAGCTCATTAGAGAGCGGTGGATGCCCAGGAGATGTGGGCACTGCCAGACAGCAGCACCTGCTTCATCACACTGAGCAAAGCTAGCAGAGAGGCAGCAGGGGTGGGAGAGGGACAGGGGATTCCATGGGTAGCAATGACCCCTCAGAGAAAGGATGGTGATGGAGGCTATCATCAGATCAAACACCCCTGCTGTAAACTGGGGAACCAGTTTGGAGAAACCAGGCTCAAGTCCTGATCTTCCTCCCATGGAGAAAACAATCATCTCAGGGGGTTAGCATGGGTCAGCCCAAGAGTGGGACAGCTTAGGGCATCTGCTTCCCAGCTGGGATGTGAACCTGGTAGAATTCACCAGAGAGGCAACAGCAGAGAAAAATCCACCTAGGGATGTGCAATACTGCAATATTGAAGTGATTGAGGGTTACAGAGCTACCCGGAGAAGTAGGAATGAAGGATATCAAGAGGGATAGGAAAAAAACAGTCTGAGGGTGTCCTTCAGCAAGCCATGGCAGTGGCTGTGTTTGCACATGGAGATGGGCAGCTGTCCTAGTGGGAATGTCAGTGAGCAAAACCTATCCCTAAGGCACGCAGGGAGAATGGTTGAACAAATAGGAAAAGGCATTTTTGCTACAGTGCTTTTTGATGTCAAGTTGAACTTTTCCCCAACATTGGGAATAATGAATTTACAGGAAATGGTGCAGGCAGAACTTGGGCCATTCTGAAGAACCACTCACAGGACAGCAGCTCTGATGGAAACATATCCTAGACAAACTCAGAAAGTCTGGAAGCTTAAAAGGCTTGGCAGGAGCTGTGGGCAAGGAAGCTTTAAATTTTCCAAACCTTGTTTCAAAGGAGGATTTTCCTGTTTTGAACCAGACCTGCAGTATCACAACCCGGTAGAGCTGTGTTAATTGTATTAGGGCTCCATCAATCAGCATTACTAAAATTCTTGTCTCTTTTTTTTCCTGGTTAAAAGGAAGACTTCTAACACATGCTGGCAGTGTTGCAGACATGGTTCTGATCTGCCAAGCGCTTTTGGCAGCAGGATTCCCATCCCTAGCTCACAGTCCCAGGTCCAAGGAGGAGGTTTCATTAGGAAACTCAGTAGTAAAAGAGTTTCTTTGTCTCTGTCAGCTCTGCTTGCTAGCAATCACTGGGCAAGCGGCCTTCTCTATTAGGATTGCTTTCTGTGTCAAACACCTCATCATTAGAAAGTGAGGCTTGAATGTTATTCTTTAAGCCTTAGATCAACTGTGGAAGCTGAGATGTAATGGAAAAACCTGACGCTGGAAATTCTTGAGTCGTTATCACAATTTATACTTAAAAGAGCTCCAGTTTTATGGCAAAAAGAAAAAAAATCCATTCATTCTAATCATTGCAAAGCTTATTAAAAGGTTTCGAATATTATTTATTGCAATTCTGTACCAGTTCTAATTCACTCATTAATTTTATTCATCTTGAAACTAATTTTAAACTTTCAAAATTTACCATAGCATTTTTAAAAGTTAAAGCAAGTTTCAAGATGAATAGAATTAATGTTTTCTTTCCCTCCTTACAAAGTGGTTTCACCTTCAAATACAAACCATGACCGTACCGTGCTAATAGCTGCAAATGTATTCTCTGTTTAAGGTTTCAAAACCATTACTTGACAGCTGATGTGGAACATAATTTCACTAATACCAGGCTTGTTTTCAATGAGAGATGGTGCAGTCTCCTCCCGGAGCTGCAGCCTTCAATGCTTTCTCCAAACACACAGCTGAGGATGTGGGATTAAGCTTCCCCCCCCCCCCCCACTGCTTCCTCCTGTATATTTTCTGTTTGCTCTATTTTCTCTCTGACCAAAGACTATTACAGGTCTGACACAGCTATTATAAATTTTGAGCGTTTTCTGTTTGGGGAACCTGTGGTTCCTAAGAAAACCAAGTGTTATTTTTCCGATGGCTGCTGGGGAATGTTGGCTTTCAATCCACCTGTGAAGGCTGCTTATTTTTTATACTTCATACCAACACACAGGAGGTGGATGCTTCCTGGATCCCATGGCATAGCCGTGGCCTCAGCTTCTCCAGAACTGGCCTTAACTTCCTCAGCTCTTCAGGTTACAAGAAGTTTCTCTCTTCCTTGCTAAGTTTCTACAGGACCTGAAGGAGCAGACATGGTTCTTGCTTTCACTGAGTGATCCCAAATTCCTTCGTGGAACAGGGAAAACCTTGACAGAAAAAGAACCCATTGGAAACTTTGTGAACAGAGGGTTTTCAGAGTAAGTGGGCAGCCTGCTGGGGCAGACCGAGCTGAGGCAGTGCTGTGGTGAGGGTAACACCTTCTCACACTGAAGGCTTGCTGTTGTTTGTGGCATGACTGCTTTCATCTGAAGATGCTAAAGGTCCTACATACGAACCCAGCTTTCTGATAAACATCATGCTGCCTTTCTTCTGGCAGTGAGATTATTTGCAATAAGAGTTCCTGGAGCTCTGAATGCTTTGTTTTTATGTTCTAAAGTGATGATGTGTCTGTAGCGAAAAGGCAGCAAGAGGTTTTTTCTGAGCAGTTTCAGGTGTGTACATGAGTGGTCTGAGATGTATCAGTTCCTTGGAAAGGTCTGATGGTGAAACATAACTGAGAAACTGTTCTCATTTGGGTTTTGTAAGGTTGTCATTGTGTTTAAGCTTAGCTCTCATCCTTTGCTATAGCTGCAGAGTGAAGAGGGGACATGCATATTCTTGAATGCAGAACTGAAGAAAGGTCCTTGGTGGGTGCATTTGAAACCAACAGAGGTGGTATTTGTTTGAGAGTAAGTTTGAATTTGCACAGAACCCTTATAGTTTTCCAAAGGTTGACAATGGGGAGGGTTCCCTTGGATGGTTTAGGCCAGTTGGAAATACCAAGGAGACCCCTTTGCCATCTGTAAACCACAAAGGTTCAAGCTAGATTTGGCCAAGCTTCCTCTCGCAGCCTAGGAAACACCCCTAGTCTTGGTGGAAAGCCAGGAAGAGAACCTGAGAGGTTCACATGGATAAGAGTGCAATTAGAAAATCCAGGACAAACATGGCTGGGGTTGTCCAACACCAAGACCCTCCAGAAACTTGAGACACAGTGTGCCCACAACTGGAGATCAAGGTGATGCATCCTGGGCAGGGGTCTGCAACTGTTAAATACAGAGCTGTCCTGGGAGATCAGCCTCTGCAGAAGGTCCCCTGGGCTCCTCCACAGTGTAGTGGCCACTTCTGCCATGGTTATAACATGTGTAGATTGCTGGTTGGAACCTCTTCCTGCAGGGAACAGGGACAAACCCTGTTTCTCCTTGCGGTGCTGGCTTGTTGGAGCGCTCAAAATGCATCACAGCAAAGCATAACTCTTTTTTATGCTTGTGGTCGCTTGCCTCTATTTTATATGTGGCAAGCCTGGCAGTGTGGGGTATAGTGCAGGGGGCCCACAGTGGTGTCAGGGAAGGTGTCTGAGTGAAGCATTTAATGGCTTGGCTGGGTTTATTTCCTGGCTGGAACATTTCCACCAGCTTCCTCTGGCTTTGCCTGAGGCTCCAGCTTGTGGTTTCCTTATTTTTTTTTCCCCTGAAGATTACTGTCTTCACTTGGAGAAAGGTGGGAGTGCAGGGAAAGATGCTGCTTTTGTGCTTTCTGCACATTGGAGATGAAAGTTCCTGCTGTTCTCCTCTACTCTGTGTATGGACCTTCTCCAGGACAGAAGTGGATGGGGCAGATTGACTTTAGCATCAAGCTTAAGTGGATCTCACTCGGCAGCTGCTACAGAAAATGAAATGCAGGTCTAATGCAAGCGAGCACACCTGAGCAGCTGAATCTTGTTGGCACAGAGACACAGGCTGGGAAGATGTGGCGGAAGGGCTTCAGCAGGATGGAGGCACCAGGTCGGTATCTCAGCTCCCTGGTGGGTTTCCCCTCCAGGTGCAGCCTGTGATCATGATCAGGAGTTCAGGTAGAGAATTAACTCTTTGTATCTCAGATGGGGCTCAGCCTCAAGTCTGAAAGAGCGGCAACTCAGCTAAGGGGATAACGACTTTTTCCCTGTGCCAGGTTTTTCTGTAGCTGATGGCTATGCTGACCTGTCTGGCTTTTTCTTGCCCAGCTGCCTTGCGCAGCACTGCAGCAGACACAGAAGTAAGCATCCATGAAGAGAATTGGTGTCACCTCTCCTAAATTTTGTAAGTCTAAATCTTGGTGTCATACTCAAAGGTCTGCTTCCATCCTAAAAGCTTCCGTTGCAAAACTGATTTTAAGCACTGTTTACAATGGGGAGGGTGGCAGGGGCGGAGGGCTGCAGTTGGCAGCCTCTGTAGCAAAGATGCTGCTGGATTGAGAAATGGGTCTCCAGCTTTATGCCTGATTGGGAAGTTTGAAAAAGTACATAAAAAGGGATTATGATGCTGTTTGTCAAGCCAAAAAATGCAAACAGCAATTCAGACACGAAGAAAGCTGTCGTTGCATGTGGCAGCATAAGGAATCTGGCCAGAGAAAGGAAGTGCTGTATTCAAAGTAACCCAGGGAAGAGCCTTAGAGTGACTCTCGGGCATCTGCCATGTCAAGAAAAGCCACCAACTGACTTCCAGAGGCCTTGGATGAGGTCCAGAGTTAAATCAGTTTCTCATCCCTAAGCTGCTGCATGGCTGAGGAGAGCTTTATGATATGGGATAGCCCTTACTGTTTAAAGTGTTGGCATTGAGTAGTAAATGTAGTTTAGCAGATGATGTGTGTCCTATTCCAGTTTCTTATTTCAATTACAAACACTGGCTTAATACAACCACTACCAAACCCAAGCCTTAAAAATTCAAGGGGGAAAAGTTTCCTAAAGTGAATGAATTGATCTATCACTCATACAGACTGTCCAACGTATCGGTTTGAAGCCAAAAGGCAGGATAACTTGAATCTCCAGATCTGTATCTCCAAATGCACGACAACAACTGCTTAATTCCTTTTAAAGAGCAGCAATAGAAAATAAGACTTCTGGTGAGAAGTCAATGGGAGTTATTTGGATTGTATTACAAGAAAGTGGGATTGAGAAGGCAGAAACATAAGGTTTTGGAGACAGAGCTGGTAGATAAATTCATATTGTATTTGTGCTTCTTTCTGTTTAAGAAATGTGGCCCTTATCATGCCACTGGTTTTTAAGCAAAGCTCTCAATTGATTTCAGAGGGGTAACCTGCCCAAAAATCAATGGCAGGAGATGCCCCCGTGTATTTACCTACTCTGATTTGGTTATTGATTTTTAATAACTTTACAGATACTAACAAGGCCAAATACCACAAAAAGTGATTCTGCAAATTTAAGTTAGGAATTTCCTGGGAAAGAAGGAATTTTGCAGTAGGCACCCACCAAAATGCAAACTGTTCTGCTCTCCAGGTGAACAGGTACAATGTTTTTTCCCCTGAGTGATCACCTATCCATCAGGGAATTGGGAGTGGGAGGGGTGCAGGGCAGGCTGATTCTGCAAAGCTGTCTGCTAAAGCCCTGATTACTGTTATCAAGCAAAGAAGCAGTCCAGTTTAAGCTGCTAAGGTTTCTGATAGCAGCAACAGGTTATAATGAAGGAAGGCAGAGGGAGGCATGAAGGAGGGACTATCGACTTTGGTAAAGAGCGGATTACACTGAAGGCACGTTCCAGGGGAAGAGACTGCATATTTCAGACCAAGGCAGCAAATGGGCTTAAAAATAATCTGAATTTCTTTTTTTCCCTCTCTCCCTCCCAATCCAACAAAGATAGAGAGTGTAAGATGCTTGTGGAGGGCAGGTCAGCACATCAAACAGGCTCTGTTTGCACTGCTGGAAGCAGTGAGGGAAGGATCCTGCCTGCCTGGGGCAAGCCAGCAAGGTTAAAATATGTGTTCTTACTGAGCTGGTCCTGGTGGTGTGAGGGTGCTTGTGTATTTGGCCAGCACCTCTCCCAGGCACATCATCATTCATCTGCTCTTTGGCTTCACTGCATTTTCTGATCGCAGTGGATGTTGTCTTAGCAGTCCTCTGGTCATTGCAAAACACTAAGTATACCAAAGGAAGATGTTTTGGACACCCTTCTCCTTTTCAGGGTTTGCTGGAAACTTGCTGTGATGTAAAGCTAAAGCTGAGGTTTTTAACAGAGAGTTACAGAATCAGAGAATCCCAGAATGGTTTGAATTGGAAGGGACCTTAACTCTAATCCAGTTCCAACCCCTGCCATGTTCAGGGACACCTTCCGCTAGAGCAGATTGCTCTGAGCCCTGTTCAACCTGGCCTTGAACACTGCCAGGGATGGGGCAGCCACAGCTTCTCTGGGCAGCCTGTGCCAGTGTCCCACTGCCCTCACACAATTTCTTCTTTGGTGGCTTCACATGATGGCAGCTGAGTGGTCACTGAGCACCCTGGGAGGGCTCTTTTCCTGGGTAACTGCATGGCTATTTCCCCTGTGATACCTGGGTAAGTCACCTTGTATCTACAGCAAGGCAAAAGGGAGTGCGTGAGTATGGGATGAATTTACCATGACTGCAGTTCAAATCCCATTTTAACTGGAGGAGTCTGTCCTATCACCTATGTTATAGGATTCAGCTTGGTTTACAGCACAGAAGAAAGCCTCCAAATGGGTCAAAATCCAGGAGGAATGCTGGTTTTTTGCTCTTCTTACACCATGAGAGTGATTGTAGCAATGTCAAGATGCACCCTTTGCTAGCCAGAGATAAGGTAGTGCCCTTTGCTGTCTGAAGATTGTACAGGGCTTGTGTTCTTGTCAAATGGAGGAGAGATGCAGCATCCCTCTCTCAGCCGAGCCTTTGAGCAGGCACTGATACGTTTATAAATGGCATGTGATAAGCTCTAAAAATGCCACTTTGAAATTGAACTCAGAGAAGTGTGAACTGTCTCAAACAAAAACGATTCACCTTGGTCACTCGACAAGTGCAGGAGGAATTTCTGACAATGAAAAGAAAACTGAGGCAATGCCAATCTGTCAGGCTCCCCAAAAGCTCCAGTGGGGAAAGAGCTCTCCTGGTCCCCGCTGTCCTTGCAGGGCCTTTGCTCCTGTCTTAGCTATTTTCCTTGCTAATGGGGAGGATAGCTCTGGGCAGGTAGCAGAGCTTGGGATGCATCAGCAGTGTCCAGGGCAAGGCATGGGATCCTCACAGCCATGACTTGCTTGTCTCTGCTTGGTACCAACCCCCTGCACTGGATACCCCTGTGTTGAATGCACCTTGCCTGTCACAGGGAACAAATGACAAGTGCCCTGTATGCAAACTGTCGGAGGCAAACACACCAAAAGCAGCTTCTTCATGAATTGGTCGCAAGTTTCATCTCTGCTCTGGCTATTGCTAGTATTGAGTACGGACTGTTGCAGCTAGGAGAACTGGGGTTTTAATACACTCAATGCACGGTGTCACCCTACTGGAAAGAGGCTCATCAGAACATGGCATGTCAGTTGTCACTTCACCGGGAACAGATGAAACCCTATTATCAGTACACTGTCTACAGGCTTCCGCTGCATCAGAAAACAGCTCGTCGGTGCAGTGTGTACAAAGATGTCACTGGTTTCACACAGGCTGTTACTGCAGCGGGGAGCTGTGTGATTAGTACAAAACGCAGGAGCAGAGGGTGAGAGAGCAGCCTGGGGCTTTGCTAGGAGCATCTTCTGTGCCTGGTGGCAGGCAGCAAAGGGTGGAGGGGAATGGACAGTTTCCTAAAGAGCAGGGTTTGGTTTCTCTTGTGTGCTAGATTAGGGCTACTTAGCCTGGGTAAACTACACTGTGGATGCTGAAAGAGACCAGAGACACCCCAACATGATGCTCTGTAAGGTTGTGGTATATCTACTGAGAACAGGGTTTGGCCTGTGGTACAAAAGGAGGAGGAACATGGCCTGAGTTCCAAGACCTGCTCTGCCATTGCTCCTGCTAACCCCACCAGTGACATCTCAGTCCAGTGCTGGTACCAGATTCCTTGCTCTAAGAGTAGCAGCCAAGAGTCTGTGAATGGCATTGTCCTGCGTAGCAAAGTCTACCTAGTTTCTGCAGCCCATGCTCTGCAGATGTTCTCCTTCTCATCCGCCCCACTTCTCCCCCAGCACCACTAGGCTAATTCCTCAAGCGGGATACGCTAATCCCATATTTCTCTGACAGCTACTTTCCCCAAAGCTGTCTTGGAAACCCAGGTGCTGGTTCCCCTCCCTTCTTCCCCCAGACCAGGGAAAAGAGATGGCGAGCGGCTTTCTCTTGATTGTGTCGATGGGAGATGATTTTCAAGGTGAAATTTCTAGTTCAGTTGAGTCACTTTCATTCAAGGCGATGAGCAAAATGTCACCCCCACACTGAACCACACTCAATGCACTGTTCTCCTATTGCATTTAAATTTACTCCACTTTTCCTTTCTGACACCTGTTTAAATCAATATCTTCCTCTCCAGGTCGTGGGCAGAATGTGCCTGGTCTCTCCGCACAGCGCTTCTCAAATCCACTAAAATCAACACAATAATTGAAATATTTTCAAGCTGATTACACCGCTGCCTGAGGCTAGGCTGGTTGCTAAGGGTAAGCTCCCTGGTTGCTAGGGGGAGTAAATCATCTTGCATTATTTGATTTTTGTTATAGATATGAAACCGCTACTCCCTCGATTAAATGTCTCTCAGTCTAACACCTATGGGACCTGGGGAAAGAGAAAAGAAAAGCAGCAACCTTGACCCTGTCAAATAAATATCTCTAACTTTTCCTGTCCTCCGGCTTCCAAACCAAACCTGTCTGCTGATTTTTCTTTTTTTTTTTCTTTTTTTTTTCCTTTTTTTTTTTTTAACCTGACTTTAAATAACAAAGCTGTGGGGACAAGCAGATGAAGAGAGGAAGAACTGTCTGTTCCATTAGAGGATCTCTCAGCTTGGCTAAACACTGTCTATTTACTCCAAACATAGCATGATGGGGAGCTACAAGGATCTAATAGCCTTGAAGATGTAGAATTGCACCAATTACAGTTCCTATTCAGCCCATGGCTCACGAGACACCAGCTGAAATCGCAGGGCTGAATCCTGCTCCTTGGTCTGCAGAGTGCAAATCTGGAGCATCTCCATTGCAGAGATGGATTTCTCACGGCTGTCCAGGAGCAGAGTCCTGTTGGATACTACAGAGGTGAGCTCTCCAGGAGCCCAAATATGTGAAGGGAGTTGTGCTGGTGGAGCAGGAGCTCCTGATGCATTATGAATAAGAGAGCAGTATGTGGGGCAAATCCCTGTGCCATGGACGCTTTAAAGAGCCTCTGCTTCTCCTGGGATTTCATTATTTTCTTAGTGCAACCAGCTCTTGGATGAAGGTATTATCGCTGTAGGGTCCCCTCCAAAAACACTCAGGAATTAATGTGACCCAGTAAATCTTGCAATTCACTGACAGGGCCAGAGGTATAAGAGCCTCTTCTGCCATTTGGGCTGGAAACAACCAGCAGCCCAGGGTGTTTCTGAAGCAAAATGTCACAGAGGGGAGCTGACTTGATGTTAAGGCTTTTTCTCCTCCTAAAATCTCCTATTTATCCTCACAACTGCACTTGGCTTCCCCTGTGCTGCCCAAAATTCTCCTTCTTAAGTGAGAAAAGGGAGGTACAAAAATGTAGTTCAGGTTGTGCAGCCAGTCTAAGTCCTATCCTGACACCTTTTCCTCTAGCTGCCATGGCATTACCCAGGGAGGAATGTGCTGCTGAGAGCTGGCTTCTCATCTGTTACCATGTTCCTCCTTCACTGAACCTGTTTCTCAAAGGGTAGGTGTAATCCATAATGGAGAGGAAAAATAGCTATGTAAATGTTGTAAACCCTTTAGTTGTAACTATATGTGACAGCAATATCACCTCTGCCATGTCACCTGGTCCCTCAGCTGGAAATAAGGATGAAAATGCTGTGAAATAAGTGATGTCAAGAGCTTCAAAAGCTGTTGGTGAAATAGATGCAAAGAAAGAGGCATGAAGGTCCTCACTGCAAACCTGGTAGATGAGAGCCTGGTGGCGAACAGCACTGTTAGCACAAATGAGCCGGGCCAGGCTCAGCCCAACACTGGCTGTGGAGAGCATCCCTCTGTTAAACACCACATTTGACTGCTGTTCCTGCTGAGCTATGCCAGTCACAGTGGTACTTTTAGGAGTAATAACCTTAGGTCAATGTATGTGGAAACATGCAGGGCATGGAGGAGTGGGATCATCACGGAAGCCCTGTAAGCCTGGAGGACATACTTCCTTCAGCTTGGCTTTGTGTTCTTGTCCTTGTTTCCCCAAGTTTGCAGGCAGGATTCCTCTGCAGGGCACCTGTGCCTGTGCCACACATTTTGTGGCTAATGCCTGCAGCATTAAAAGCGTTGCAATCTAAATGATAAATTGTTTAATATATTGCAGGCTGGTTACCCCTCCTGGATGTGCCATGTAACAAATGGAGTCGGCTGAGATCTCACAGTAGAGAGCTCCTTGTTTGATTTTTAGCCAGCGAGTGCTGTTGGTTTGAGCTTATAACTACAGCCCAGTGCTGCCCCCACCTCTTCCAGCAGCCACCTTGCCAGTCCTGAGCTTGATGGGAGACAAGGAAGTGCTGCTGAAGAATGGGAGCAAACTGGTCCTTCAGCCAACAACCAGGATGGGAGGTGTCAGGCAGGGCAGCTCCTAACTGCAGGGATCAGAGAGGAGCAGCCTGGAATACCCCAGGGCAAGGGAAATACGGGAAACAGGGATCTGGGCATAGGCTTAATCAAAGCTGTTACATCTTTCTATCAGATGTACAAGGACTTGAAGTAAAGCCAAAAGTATATAACTCAATGGAAATATTCCATACCTGATATATACACACTTAGCAGATGCGATGGGTGTTTCATTTGCACCTTTAACTTACTTAAAAATCCATATTAAGTATAATTTCTATTTCAATATTGCACAGGTCACACTTTATGTTAAGGTTCCATTTATAAATAGTTTATGAAGATTAATAGATGTTTTAATCAATAGCTAATCAATAGTGTAGACAGGCAAGCCCACCAGAGGGAATTGCCCGAGTCGTTGCAGGCATTTTGCTTTGGCTTGGTGACATTTGACCCTTGTTCTGGGCTGGGGCTGAGGACTGATGCTGTCAACAGCGGTGGGATGCAGCACTTCTCCCATCACTGGTGGTAGGTACTATGTGGTCATGGGGCTCCCAAAGGGGAGGCAGCTGTTAAGGGTTTGGCTGTGCTACAGGGTCCAGCAGCCCTATAGGGTGAAGTAGCCCTTTCTAAGCATCTCATCACCTGCTGGAATTTCTGGGAGGGATCTGTATTCTGAAAATGGGGAATACATTTTGCTGAAACCTAGTTATGACTTTTTAAAAGATCCTACTGAGAAATAATTATGCATTTTTTAATACATCTTTTTGTCACACACTTTAAAGACTCATGCTCACATGGGCACTAGAAGGGAAATCTAATTATATCTTGAAAGAATATAGACAATTTAAAGGAAGACAAATATTAATCTTATATAAATTGATTGGTCAGAGGTTTCCAAAGCAAAGAGGTACATGCTCATTCCCATTGGAATTTCAGGAGGAGCTGGGTGTCTAATTCTCTTATGAGTCAAATTCCTGTAAAAGATTATAGAGCAGACCCTGTAATTGAATATTAAGTGACTTTTTCATGAGTTCTTCTCTATGTACCATGCTCCTGTTTGTTAATTCAACTGGCAATGCTCATAAGGCACAATGAGCCCTCAACCCTTTGACCACCCTGGAAACCGAAGTGAAGCCATTTAGCACAGCCGAGGGCCAACATCTTTGCCTCCAAAACCTTCTCTGCACATGAGTCTTTGAAGAACTTTTCCATTTTTAATGGCCAGAAATATCTGCCTGCTAAACTTTAACTACAACCGTACCCAAAGCCCGTCTGTCTAGCAGCAGGTGGGCTAGTGAGAGTCACAGTCCTGCTGGGATACAGCCAGCTGTTCCCAGGAATGAATCTCAAGTAAATTAACAAACACCACACAAACCTGTCAATTGAATCATTCTTGATTACTGTAAATGCTGGGCTACCCGTTAAGGGCTTTCTTTCTCAATGCAGAGGGAATTTCTTTATGTACTGTGTGTGCAACTGGGGCAAGTGACACCCTGTCCTCTGGATGGAGGGTCCCTTGGTACCCGTGTGGGGCAGCCAACTCAGAACAATGAGTCTGAAGTGGTGGAGAGGTCCAAGGTGGTTTCCTCACATGTCTGAAGGTTCTGTGGACTTTCAAAGGGCTCATGAGCTATTTGGGGATAGGTCAGAGCATCCGTCATCCTGTACATTTTTCCTTTTGGAGGCTTCAAAGTGGATCAATATCCAGGACATCCCTGCATGCGCCAGCTATTTTCCACTTGTCAGGAGGACATTGAGAGGAAAACATCACCTCTGTGGAGATGAGAGAGCTGCAAACATGCTGCATTGGATGCAGGAGAGCGTTTGATACCAGATAACAGCAGTTTACGGTGGCTTGTAGATATCGTATGATAATCAGGGTACTGGGTGAGAAGCAGAAGGTCTTGGCTCAACATCTGTCCACCCAATGTTTGAATTTGTGCTTGAGCTTTGATGGTGTGTCCAAACCTACTGTGCAAAATTACAGACTTCTTCTTGTGGGTGGAACAGCAGCCAAATCCCTGACTACCAGCAAAGCCATGGCAGAATCCAGCTGGGGTTGTCTGCCTGCACTGCCTGTGGGTGATGGGTGTCCTGAAGTGAGGATGTGGGAAAGCTGGAGATGACCAAGTCGTTTGAGCAGCAAAGAAACAGGGTTTTAAGGGCCAGTTGAGTGAGATCAGGCAGTTTTGAAACACAGAGAGAAGACATGAGAGGGCTGGAGGCTGCTGATGCAGCCAATAGCAGGGACTTGGAAACAACAGAAGGGAAGGCAAAAACACATTAAAGGAGGAAAAAAAATGGACTGTGAAGAGATAACAGACTGAGCAAAGCGAGGATGTGGTCTGAGAAAAGGTGAAGAAGAAACCACATGGAGGCAAGGGAATGGTTGTGAGGTTCTTGAGGGTAGGGGGTGGAGGGGACACCAGAAAGACCATCCTGGCTGCATGGCAAGAGCTTTGGGTCTCACTGTCACCTTCCCCTGGTCGAGCAGTGGCCTGGCCAGCAGCTGCTGTTCCTTTTGTGCTGTATGAAACGTGGCACATTGCTTTCAGATACTCGTGTGAGCTGAGGGTGGCAGATTGGACCTGCGGAGAGGAGCATCAGATGACTGTGTAAGGCATTGCTCATACCTTCAAAAGGATCTGACCGTCATCAGTCTTCAAATCAGAAATGGCCTTAAAACTGGTTAGCCACCTTGCTTAGGTGGCATTTGTTCAATGTCCCTGTTTGATCTTGTAGGAGGTAATGGGAAAGAGCAAGGAGGAGTTGTACAGCATCGCCCTGATCCCATGCAGCAGAGCCTATTGGGATAAACCAGTGTCCTTCCCATGGAGGAAACATCCTGCTCTGTGCAGCACAGCAGATGCCTGGGCAGAGCAGGAGCCCACATACAGCTGGGGGTCACCCCTTACCTCCACAGGACCAGTTGTGCAGGAGGGCTGTTCCATTGTGCAAAGCCCTTGGTACATGTCCCCAGATGGTCTCCAGGCCTGATCCTTTGCCAGGTCTCTGTAGGGAGTTTCAGCACTGGTGCTGGTTCGTTCAGCTTTGGACAGCCTGAGAATATGACACATCCCTAATTGACAATTGAACCTCAATTTAGTTCCATGCAAGTCAGCAGACCTAGCACTGGGTTTCTTCTTGTGTCCAAACCACTTCGATGTCAAGGACTCATAAGCGGAGCAGGTCCCATTCACTTCAAGGAGTGCAGGATTAGTCCCAGGGTGAAAGATTTTGCTTGGGAGGGTGAGTGGGAGAGGGAGCATGGCCATAACCTTATCAGTGGTAAATCTATGTCTGTCTGGATATTAGCAATGTGTTTTCCCAGCTGCGTCAGTGTATGTGTTTGTGTATACAGACTCAATTTATGTCATTTTGTAAGCAGATAAGTGTTTGTGCCAGACTCTGTGCGATTTTGTGAAAGGCGTGCTTACATGTTTGGATAGATTTAATAACAGCATGCATGTGAGCGTGTTTATATTTAGACAGGCTCATGGGAAAGGCTTAGCACACAGGGAAACGGCATGAAGATGGCCTGGCTGGGGAGGATTTCTTCTGGAGGCTTGCAGATTGGTCTGTCTTTTGTATCGATGGCAACTGGGTCTGACCATGTCCATGTATGTGGCATTCCTGACCCCATGTCCCAGGCTGCTTTGTGCCTGGTGATGCTCCCATACAGGGAGGGAGAGGATCTGTGTGTGTGTAGTTGGATGTGAGACAAGTGCATATGCCATTTCATTTTGGTGAGTGCCTTGGGAAGATGCATTTTTGAAGATTTCCAATGGACAGCTACAGAAGGGTGACGGTTATGGACCCATAACAGCATCCCATTGTATGCTCCAAAACTCAGTATAGCTTCAGGGCGCTTCCCAGCACATCCCAGTATAGCTGAAGCACCACTTCACAGAGTCAAACAAAACTGCCTCGCCAAGAGTTTAGTCCTAGCCCACAGTAAGTCTGCTGTACACTGAGGCCCATTTGCGGCTTGAGACAGCAGAGGCATTGGCTGTTCAGTGCCATGCGTGGTTTCACACGCTGTGCCTTGCAGCGGGTGCGTTGCACTCACACACTCACATTTCCAAGAAATATCTTTCTGTATTTAAAATATCTATGCTCCCCTCGTGGGGCTGCAAACTGCGTCTGCCATGGGATGGCCTCAGGGTGGGTTCTGCTGGTGGGGTGCATTGCGGTGCAGAGGTCGGGGTCCCCATTGTGCAGCTGTTGAGAACAGAGGCATCGTACTCCCATGCCTGAGCCCTGTCACCCTCTCATTTGGCCACCGCCCTGACTTTTGTCCTGCCATTTGACATCTGTGACTTTGAAGGCAACACATCCCCAGCGCTGAGCCCTGCTCAGCCCCACCACCCCGGGCTGCCATCCAGCAGCATCTGCCAGCCTCGGCCCTATCACCACCACCACCAGCACCCCCATCCCACTGGCTCCCCACTGCTCAGCGGTCCTCTGCGCGGGCAGGCAGTGAGTGGGATCAATAAGACACCTCCGACTCCTCTATTTACAAACTAGCTGCCTTCAGCAGCCAGGCTGTTTAAGCACTTCATTCCCATTCAGGAGGGCCATCTGCTGCCTTTTGCTGTAAGTCTCTCTGAAAACCTCAGCCTTGACAAGCTCGAGATATGTCAGCGCAGTTATCAGCGGAAAGCAACATCTGCCGTGCCTGACACCCACTATTGTAGGCCATTTAATCTGTCCCCCTCCTCCCTTTAACTGCAGACAACAGCTCCCTATATTATATTTTCCCACTCAATTAGCACTATCATCCTGCTGAAATAGAGGCCAATTTACCTTTAATGACATCATTGTTAGGAGAGTGGCAGCCCTGGCCGGTGGCTGGCGGGAGGCAGCCCGTGTTCCCGGCTCGGCGGGTGCGCGGGCAGCGAATCCGCGCTGCCTTCACCCCGACCGCAGACATTGTTTCCGACAGTTCGCAGAGGCAGTGTGGCGGAAAATTGAGTCCAGATTCATTAGGTTTTTTTTTTCCCCTTCTCCTCTCCCACCCCCCCCCTTATATATTTTTTTTCTCTCCGTCACGCGCTGCTCAAGTCAGTTAAATTGATACATTTCCTAACAAAATTGAAGTGCTTTGTGCTGCCAGCGGAAAGCCTGGTGACCCTGCGCGGCCCACCGAGCAGCCAAAACGAGTTGATGGATCCATTAGGCCGCGTAGAATGCCTTCCCCCTCTGCCTCCGCTCCTGAGTGACACTGTAAATCTGAACCAATTTCAGTCCCTAATCATCATTACAAACCCCTCCACTGTTCATTTATTACTCTACAATTCTAATACAGCACACGACTGGGTCAGCGCGCGGGGAGCTGGCGCGGCTGCGGAGACAGGCTTAAAGAGACCATAATCCTTCCCAGGTTTTATCGGGGAAGCAAACCTCATTTGGCCTTCCCTGATCCCTACATGCTGCCCCCCACCTCTGGTCCAGGGATCAGATGGTGTCTGCCTGGCCTGGTGATGGGGAGTATGCCTCCAGAGCTGGGAGGAGCTGTGGGGCAGAGGGGAAGTGCGCATCTGTTGGATGCAGGAATCAAAGCATACCATGTGAACCCTGGAAAGTGCTGGAAGCCACTCTGGCCCCCTTGGATGTGTTATGGACAGGTATCTGATGGATACTGCAACCCTACAGCCACTCAACAGAGTTGTGCAAAGAGGGTATTTGGGTTGGTGAAAAGCTGGCACGCACCTGGGAAGGACCATAAAGGTGGAGGATGTTGTGAACTGGGGTTTTAGTGAGGTTGTCCATCAGTTTGGGTTTAATAAAGGACATTTTTTGAAGCTGAAAAGCCTCAGTGGACATTCCTGTAGGGATAGCTCCTCCAGGCAGAAGTAAGAGAGGCTGGTGAGACCCAGGTGATGCCAGCTCACGGCTGCATCCCACTTGGCCATCCCTGTGTCAAAAGACGCCACCTCACTTTTGCCAGCTGGGCAAAACCTCTCTTTGGCTACCAGCATGGAGAGGGGATGTTGATTGAGTGCTTGACCTGCTAAAAGTGTTTGTGTGCCTGGATTGAGCACTTTTCCAGCAGGCTGCTGAGGAATTTATCTATTTGATGTAGCTGATATTATTTTTTCCCTCCCATTTTAGCAACATGCCTATCAACAGCTTTGTAGGTGTGAAGCAATCAAAGAATTTATAAACTACATAGTAAATAATCAGATTAATGGCATGATCAGACATGACTTGCTGGCACCTGGGATTGCTGTGGGTGAAATCATCTGTGGCTGGGGCACTCACTGCTGGAGCAGGATGGGTTGTGTGTGGAGGTAGGCTGGAGGACCAGGGTAAAAGGATGTGAGCAGGGTGCAGGCACCAAGAGTCCTGAGTCTAATCAGAGGCTGAGAAGGAGGGTACACAGCTATGAAACCTGTGGCAGAAGGGTTCACTCTCTTCCCAGGTAGGCTTTACTTGTGAGGGCGCTTCTAGGGAGAGTAATGATGGGACAAGAGAGCAGGAACAATAGTCTTGCAAAGCACTGTGATGGTTAAAACCCTCTTTGCAACTTTATCCTTCAGTAAAAGCCTGGGTGGCAAGACTGGACCTCATGGGAAAGATCAGTGCCTTCATTGGGATGCCAAAACCTGAGCTCCAACCATGGGTCTGTCTGGACAATCAGTGGGATGTCAGACTCCACAAGCACCAGGTTTTCTGCCAGTGACAACCAAAGTGGGCTTTTCCTACAGCTCATGAACCAGCCAGGCAATTTGCTTCCTGCTACAGGGTCTCAGGCTTGAGGTCAACCTCATCTGGTGGGAGACATGACAGCTACCATGCCACCAGGGCCAGCCACAACCCCTATCAGCCCTGGCTGGCACGGCTGCCTCTTGTGCTCACAACAAAACTTCCCAAAGGTTTTTTCTGCCCACGGTCCCCATTAAGAGTAGCAGCAGTTTGTCGTAAAATGAAACAGCATTTAAAAATATGTGTTTGAAAGAGCAGCCCTGAAGCCAAGGAAGGCTGGTTGTGGGGCTTCCTGTGTAGATTTGACCAAGGTGAACGGCTCTTTGCATCAAAAAAGGTCTGGTGACCTCCTCCTGTCTTAGCTCCACATCAGCACTGGGGCAGGATCAGTTTGCTTCCAAACCAGAGAGGAGAGCAGCATCTTGGCAGTGATGGCACCACTGCCTACGGGCAATGGCCATGTCTTTCAGGCAGGTCTTTGCTCAAGTCCTTACCAGGTCAATCTGTGGTTGAATCATCCTCTCCCTGTCACCCCCATGTACAGATATTTCTGTGGAGCTGAGCCAACCGCTGGCCCTGTGACACAGCTCCTGTACATCAATGTGTTGTCCCTTAGCTTTTCCTTTCTGCTTACAGCCTGTTGGATGCCTCTCAATCCACACTGTTGTTAATGCTCCTATCTAAGACAGTCTGGATTAGCTTCTCAAGTAGCATTTTGCAGCGAGGATCAATATCAAATGCTTTGCTGAAGTCTGGATGTGTTACATCTTCTGTAAGGTCTTTCATCCACTAATTTAGTAATTTAATCCAAGAAAAAAAGAACACATCAAGCTGGTCTGGCATGACTTGCTCTTTATAAACCAATGTTGTTTATTGCTTGTGATTTGGTTATCCTCTAGGTGCTTTCGAACACGCACCAAACAGCCTATTAATGCCTTCTGTGACACTCCGGGTTTGATGAAACCCAGCCGAACCTGCTGCTCGCACAACTGGGTT
The DNA here is from genome assembly GCA_039720435.1 of Amazona ochrocephala. NCBI lineage: Eukaryota > Metazoa > Chordata > Aves > Psittaciformes > Psittacidae > Amazona > Amazona ochrocephala. Next base: position 12,890,833 of record CM077886.1, on the reverse strand, counting down.
CAAGCACAGCTCACTGGCAGCTGCTGGGACATATGTTCGCAGTGCACACTGAGGGCCTGATTCGTCTCTCACATTGATGTAAGGCAGGAGTAAGTCAGATCTGCGGCGGGCTGGATCATCCAGAGGCAGGTTTGATGCAGCAGATGTTGTGTTGCTGTTGCAGGCAGTATTCCTGAGCTTGCTTTTACCTGCTGTTTCCTGCCATGACCCACAGGATCAGACATCAGGGTTTCTCTTGGGGCAGTGGGGTGGAAATTGCTGGCTACATAATCAGTGTTTTATGTCATTCAACTGGACAGTTCAAACCTTCGGATGAGTGACCCAAAGACTAGTGTAAAGGCATTCAGGCTATGTCCAAATACACCCTGCTAGAGTGCCTGCTACAGAAAATGTGAGAATAAATACTTAGCAGGAGTGTGTTAGCATCTGTGTCTGCTCCAGTCACAGAAGCATACCCCTAGTGCTTCCTATAGCACAGTCTGGTGCCTGGTCCAGACCCCCTTCCTCTTCTGAGGGGGGATCTCATTCAATTCTGACCTAATGATGCTGCTGCACTGTGCTGTGCTGAATTATCCCAGCAGAGTAATTGGATCATGTCCTGGCATTGCCAAGACCAAGGATGCCTTTGCCTCCCTGATTTCAGTGGAGCAAAGATCACAGCCAAGATGCTGAAAGAGCCCAAGAGGTACAGCAGTCTCTGTGTTGCATTAGCCATGCTTCCATTGCCTACGGAGCTCTGCTGCTGTATGAATAATGGAGCTGACACAGCACCTTCTGGGATATGTTTTCTACACTTTCATAAGACCTTCAGTAACTGCCCGGTGGTGCCTCGGTGCAGCCAGCCTCCCCATGATCTGTAACACTGACAGCTCAGGAGGCTTTTGAGGGATACGGCATATGAGAGTGAATTTCCAAACTATTGCATGGGCTTGGGGTTGTATTGCTCCCTGCTGGCTCCCAGGCTGGCACAGTGCTGCAATACTCGGAAAATTAACTCCTTTATGGCATGACACTCAAATTATACAGCCCAGGGGAGAACGGGATGGATCCAGCCCGCTGGGATTTGCTTCAGCACATGCTGCTGGTACAGCCTTCTGGCCAAAGCAGCCTTGCAATGGCCAACAGTCCAGCTCTGGCACAGTGCTCCAGAGCCTGCTATGGCTCACAGTTAAGCCAAGGAAAAGATTAATGGGACTTGTTGTAATCTCTTCTGACATCCCAAGAGATTAAAATAGTTTGTTTCACTGCTGGAGCACAATCTTGAGAAGGGAAGAATTAGCCTGAGGAGGATCATGGTGAAAGGTCCTTAGCAGTGTGATTTAGAAAGTTCATCTGACCCAAGGTGCTGATCCTGCTCTAGTTGAAAATACACTGTAAACCAAATCACTTATTCCTCTTCTCCACCCTGCAGCTGGGACTTTGGATAGATTTCATAGAATCATAGAATCATAGAATAGTTAGGGTTGGAAAGGACCTGAAGATCATCCAGTTCCAACCCCCCTGCCATGGACAGGGGCACCTCACACTAAACCATGTCACCCAAGGCTCTGTTCAACCCTGCCTTGAACACTGCCAGCGATGGAGCATTCACAACTTCCCTGGGCAACCCATTCCAGTGCCTCACCACCCTTACAGTAAAGAATTTCTTCCTTATATCCAATCTAAACTTCCCCCATTAAAGTTTGAATCTGTTACCCCTTGTTCTATCACTACAGTTCCTAATGAAGAGTCCATCCCCAGCATCCCTATAGCTCCCCTTCAGATACTGGAAGGCTGCTATGAGTTCTCCGCTCAGCCTTCTCTTCTCCAGGCTGAACAGCCCCAACTTTCTCATCCTATCTTCATATGGGAGGTGCTCCAGTCCCATGATCGTCTTCGTGGCCCTCCTCTGCACTTGTTCCAACAGTTCCATGTCCTTTTTATGTGGAGGACACCAGAACTGCACACAATACTCCAAGTGAGCTTTTCCTCGCACCTGCATTTTCTCCTCAGGAAGAAGGGTTCCCTGGGTTCAAGCCAAGCTCATCCAGAAAGACTGGAAGCTTTTCAGAGACTGTGGATTTCTGGAAGGGAAAGTCTTTCGCATTTATAGTCACAAGCACATCCAAGTATTGTGTTACAATGGCAAGCAATAACCAGTGTCTCACCCTATAAAACAGATGTGAGGGAATGATAATATGACCTTCATTCATTGCTAACAATGTTTATCATGCATTAGCCCCAAAATGGTCTCTTAAGGTCATCCTTTTTCAAGTGGAAGATTGTTTTAGGAAGCAATGTTTTGGTGTGGGCATGGGACTTTGGTGTGGGCTATTGCAACACCCTGATCTCAAAGCTTCTTTTGCAGATGGAGCTCAACGAGTGGTGGGAGAAATGCAGTGGTGATGACGGTTACCTGCACTGCAAGCAGGGGGATCTCCCTCAGAGCAAGAGTCTGCCAGTACAGAGCCCAAGAGGGAGCTACAGAGCATTTAACATGACCAAATTAACCCCTATGGACAGGCAAACACTTGTTTACAGAGCAGAGAAAAGCAGAGATGGAAATTTATGGTGTCACTAAAAGAACTTCTCACCTGGAGTACGGAGAAGAGGAAACAGATAGCAATATTTCCCACTGAAAGGAGGAGGGAAAGCTCTTAACAAATCAATACCCTTATTTAGTCAATAAACCCACAAAACAACCCCTCCAGGGGATAAACATGGAGAAAATTCACAGCTTGCAAACAGGCAGGCTCCAATTCTGCCCTCTGACAAAACGGTCTCAGTAAACGCGCTTGTCTCTCTTGGTCGCAGGGAGTTCAGCACGGAGCTGGTCTTTTGGGAGTGTGCAGGGCCAGGGGAAGATGCAGGCTGGAGCTGCGCACTTGGGGACTTGGGAGTGCAGGCAAAGGGGTGAAGGGTCTCAGGAGTGCTCTGTGGCGAGGACAAGTGAGTTAACTTGGGTTAATGTCTCTTCTCAGCTTGATGCATTGAGCATCATTGGCTTCAGCACTGTTACTGGGGGGAATGGAAAAGGGAAGCAGGGTCCAGGCAGGTATGCTGCTGGCAGGCTGGGAGCCTGCCTGGGGCAACCCTTTGAAGTAAATGCATGAAGCTGCTCTCAGCGACACATCCGGCAGAAGTGCAGAAGTACCTTATCTTTGAGAGAAATCATCAGGGCTGCAAACAGCAGCCAACAGCTGGAGTCAGGAACTCATGACATAGAAACATAGAATCATAGAATAGTTATCGATGGAAAGGACCTTAACGTCATATATATGGCCCTGGTCTATCATGTGCAGGATGTTAAGAAATTAATTTGAAATGCTTTATCTTTTTTTCCTTCCTTAAATATATGTATTCACTTTTGCTTAGCCTGCAGGCTTTACATCTTCAAGTTTTTCTCTGTAACCATGAACTAGAAATCTGCTTGGAAGAAATCCAAATTGTTCTCTTATTCACAAGATTTCAAGAGCTGGAGCTTTGGGAAAAAACTGTTTCTGTCATTATAGCACTCATGGTAGAGTCCCAGGAGCTGCCACACCAGAAACACAGCCGAGCAACAGCACGGCATGGACTCCTAGCACCTTGCAGAAGAATCCACCATCCTTCAGCAGCATGAACACCGGGTACCTGTTAAAACCAAGTGAAATTAAGGCTTTTGTAGCAGTTTTGTTCTATCACAAAGAAGCCTTTGGCCCTTTTGAATTAATCTTCTCTTTCTCTCCTCAGCCCAGGTCCCTGCAAACCCAGCTCTTGGTGCTAGACCTAGGGGCTATACCACTGAGATGTTCTGCCATGCCAACACCCCAGAGTGATGCCTCCATTCACTGAATGGATCAGACCATGGGACTGCTCTACTAAGGACATGAAGGTGAAATAAAAACTTCGGACCAGAGTTTACAGGCAGGATTTTGGGTAAAAAACTAGAGGAATTCAAACAAAGCCAATGGCTTTCCATGGTTGTATCCAAGACCTCCATGACCTGGTGGAGCAGTGAATGATTTCCTCCTGGGTCTATGATTCTCTCCACAACATGGCTGCAGACTGCGACACGTGTTAAAAAGGAGACATCCTCAGTCAGGCCTCACCTATGTCGCTCCACTGAACTGTGAGATGCTCAGATTTATTCCAGCCAAGTCCTGGCTCAATATATACGTTTCATGTTATATTTAATTTTTTTATTCTCCTCTTTCCTCTGATGCTGTTCACTACCCAGAGCATCTGTCAAGAAATGAAGCACTTATTAGTATAGGATAGCACCTGTCCTCTGGTGTGGTTTGAGAAAACTCATGCTTGAAATGCAGCCAGAGGTTGAGTTATAGGAAATATCTGACTGGTATAGTTCAAATTTGGGTTCTAATTTTGTTTTGGAGCTGGGCATTCACAGTTGGGAAAGCTCGTACTTAATCTTATTTATAGTCTGATAAAATCCATAAGTCCCAGTATATATTAGTATGCTCTATTCTGGCTCCTTCCATAGACTGGGAAGTTTTCAGACTCACTTGGGTAAGGTTCAGCAAACCTATACTGAGTTTAGAAATGGGGGCCATGGAAACTATGCAGGGCACTTTGTACTCGAACCTGTCTGTCTGCTTCAGGTACCTGGATTTGCATCATGAAGTTGCTGAGAAAAGTCACCAAGAGCTGATGCAGGCTCTTCCTGCATTTGGAGAAGAGGTTCAGAAATTCAGGCAGGGACAAGACATTTAATAATGCAAGAGGCTGCTACTTTGGTGTAAAAGTGAGGAACACCCTTGTATCTGGGCCCTCTCAAGAAACCCAGATGTTTCCAAAATGAGTATTTGGCCCCAGTCACCCGGCTCCAAAATGCTGTTAGAACTTGGATGTAGGGTCCAGACCCCAATCGCAGCTCTGCTGGTAAATCCAGAGTATTTCTATCAAAATGCCAAGATTTATGCCAGCATAGCTAGGATTGCATCCAGGGCCCTGGCAGCTAATGCTCTAGTAATTGGATGCAAATGTGCTGGGGTAGGCAAGGTATGGGGGGGGGGGGTTGTTCAGAAAGATAAAGGCACTTCAAATACGCCATGTAGACAATGTGTTTCCTGAAAGAGAGACATCTGTATCTCTAAATTTAGAAACTATACTCTCTTTCCAGCAGGTAATAAACCAGCAAGCTCTGTACATATTCTTTTCTATTTTGAATTCTGCTAACTGACAATTTAACCTAAAATTCCTCGTATTTCCTACTTGTTCAGCTGTAAATAGAGACTGACAGTTTATTTTCAAACACAAACCCACGCACCACAACCCACTAGCATTTGAAATAAATACTTATGGGTCCATGACAGGCTACAGACGTGCAGTCAATGCTCCGCAGCAATCTCTTGGAGCTGTCACACTCCGTGATCGGTCTTTTACAAACACAAACACTGTTGATTTCTTATCAAATGTAAAACCTCCGCAGCTCTTTCGTAAATGGTTACCGCGAGCATGAAATCGACATTGTGAATCACATGTGACACTGCCTTGTCTGCTTGTAATTGAGCTGCGTGGGGAAGGTGCCGGCGCTGTGCCAGCCTTGCAGGAGCGCCACTGTCCAGCACCCTGTGAGGAGGGAGGATGAGCTAATCCGGCTGGCTGCTAGGGAGGGGTGAGGGGGGGGTTGTTGCTGCTTTATTTAGTACAGTAAATGCTCCATCCTGCCTTGGTGGTGGGGTTTCCATGGGGTCGCCATACGTGGGGTGCCGTTGGCTGTGAAAGGGATGTAATTCTTTACTAAGGAGAATTTGGGGTGGGAGGTGTACGGGAAACGGGTTTTGGGTGCTTTCTGTGTCACCCTGAGAGGGGCAGGGGGCAAGTGGCACATTAGCAGGTTCCTATTCTGCCTACATCCCAAAAATGCCATCTGGAAACCTGGAGTCTGTTGATGTGTTGCCAAACACCCCAGATAAAGCCCATGGGTCCCAGTCCCAGGAGTGTACCTGCTGATGGGGCAGGATCCTCCTCCTATAGCCCCTGGGGTCTCTCCCCATTTCTGACCATGCAGGTGGGACAGCCTGGCATGTGCTGGCTGCTTGACGCTCACTCAGCTTGGACAGACAGAAGCCCTTATCCTTTCCCTTCCCAATCCCTGTTATTTTTTAGTGTAGCCCAAATGAGTAATTCCCTGGGTTGAAGTTCCCTGGGTGTCCCTCCTCCAGGATTCGGCTTTAGTCCTTACTCTCTCCCGCATTTGACATGAGCTGGATCTGTTTTCTGAGCCTCCCTGACTTTGAGTCCAACCAGGCAACCCCAAAATATTCTCCTCCTTGCCCAGATGTATTACCTAGCTTGGATTGGTACAACTGGGGTGACCTGTTAGAGTAAAACACAGAGATGCAACAGAGTTATGAAACATTTACATAGAAACATTTCCTGCATCTCTATCTATAAATAAAACTATGTCCTATTAACCAGGAGGTGGAAGATGAGTAGAAATAGAGTGGTCTATCTATTTATATAATGATATAATCTATCTAAATAAAACTAATCTATTTTTCATGCCATCTATTTCTCTAATCTGAAATATACTCGTTACCATGGAGTAATGATGTCACTAAAATGAATGACACCCATAAATGCAGACGAGCTGTAGTTATTCTGATGATCCAGGACTTCTTTTTTTGCTCATTTGCTTAATTTTACACATGTGAGGAGTAGCTTGGAGCTGAATTGGATCACACCAGCTGCAAGCCAAGCAATGTTCCTGATGACTGCAGACTCAGGGCCTCGCTCCATGATGTATCACACTCCATGTGATTTTGTGTACATGTGTGTGCCATGGAGGCACACATCCACCAAGAGAAGTTTGCATTTGCTCAGTTCTGGGTGATTGCTGTTTTATTTATCAGTGTTCAGGAGCAGCACAGCCTTGGGTGCTCTGTGTGTGTCTGTGCTCCATTGTGAGAAGTTTTACTTAATGCAGTGTTGCATTTAATTTATGGAATGCTGCCTGTTGCTATGGCATTGAGCACATAAAAAAACCCCAATCAATAAATAAGTGAAATTGGTGTCAATGGGAATTTTGTACAAAGATGAGTACCAGAGTATGACTCTTAATTTAGAGAGGCAATGATACAATTTCGTTCACCCTTTCTGGATGTAGTTTCACCTCCTCCTTTTTGGAGAGGTACATTTCCTGACCAAGAGTTATGTCTGTTTTGATTTTACTCAAGAATAATAAAAAATGTTTTCCTTTTGCTGGATTTATTGAGACCTCTGGCATTCCAGGACAGGATTTTCATATTCAAGGGTGGAACTTACAGTCTAGAGTATCCAAGGGAAATGAAGTTGTGTATCAGTATGACATACGCATTTATTGGAAAGTCCTTCGAAATGCAAATAGTAATGATTTGGTGAGCCAGGCAGGCTGAAGTAAATACAAACTATTTAATATGCAGGATCCACATACAGGAGTGAAAAGAAAAATGCCAAGGTGTTGCGCCCAGTTAATGTGGCCTGTGAACATGGGGGTGCACAAAGTCACTTCTCCTTCTCAAGGTCTTCTTAATACATATGCTTAATTCAGCAATGTTGAATTGGGTTTTGTCTATGCAAAAAACAGTGGAAAAATCTAAGTGTGAAAAGGAAATCTCCCCAAAAAACTCTAAAGATTTTTCTTTTCCCCAGTATCATCAGTCAGACAATTTAAACATAGGCTTGAGTTGAAGTTCTGCAGATTGTGGTGGGAAGTGAATATACAGCTGTGGCTATATTAGCCGCCAAAGCAGTACTGCATTTGAGTTTGCAGAGAGACAATCTTGCAGGAAGAGTGGATAAATGGGGAAACAAAGCCTTACACATGGACCTTGAAAGCAGAACCAGAACTACAGAAATCCCCATAATTATCCAAGACCACCGTTCTTGGCCTCCGTGCAGCAGCCTCACCAGCTTGTAATGAATTATCCAAGTAGGACAAACCTTTGTACTGCTCTTCCCTTTGCCATAGAGCTGCAAGAGAATTTGGGAGGTGAACATGCAGTGTCCCTGATGAGACCAGGACAGAGCCAGAGGTGGAGCAGCACAAACCCAAGGTACTAAGCTATGTTGTGCTATTAAAACAATCCGTATGCTCAGCAGCCAGGTCCTAGCACTTGGAGGGTGAATAAATGGGATTTGCCACTGAGCTCCACATTTAAGGTTTCCTGCAGCCTTTATTGTTGCCATCCTTTCACTTGTTCATCCTCCCCTTCCTCTCTCAGTGGCGGCTGAAGTTGTGACAAACGCATTTGATGGATTGATTCAGAGCCCACTGGTGCCAGCAGAAAACCTCCCTTAGACTTGAACAGACTTTGGGATGGACTCCTGGCGCCTGGCTTAGATGTGGTCCCCAGGACAGCCCCCATTGTGCTGACCCACATTCAGCCCTATGCATTTCCCATCTGGGTAAGTGCTGGGAGCTAGCAGGGATGACCTATTTCAGAGGACTGGCTCCTTGTAAGGTGCTGACAATAACACTGGGCTCAGATGCAGAGTTTCCCATCCTCCCAGGGTCTCCTGGCTGCTCCCCATGCCCAGGCGTCTCTCTAGGGATGAGGATGGATGGGACAGCTCAAGATCACTCATTCTGTGGGAGAGTAGAGCTCACCAGAGACCAACACGACCCTGGCCAGCCCTGGCTCTCCCTGAATGAGAAGGGAGGGGAAAAAAAATCCAAACTTTAAGGTATATGAACTGTGAAATTAAATCGAAATACTCAAATAAAGAATCACATAACAACATAAGCAAAGATGTTTACCAGGGCTTGAAGTTAAATACAGTTTTTTTTCATAAACCCTAACACCAAATGCAATAAAGTTCTCTAGAATGTTAAATATAATTTACAAGGAAAAGAAACGTGCCCTGTTGCCATAGGCCACCTCATGCGGTGTCCGTCTTCAAGGATCAGTCCGGGAGCAGAAGGAAACATGCACTGCCATACTTTGCTTGAGATTTCCTTATCCAAAGTAATCGCGACCATACCCTGTGAGCCCTTTTTCGATCCACAAAGCAGCCAACAAACAGGAGCTAACTTATCTGTGCTGCATCTGCAGCGAAAGGGATGCCTGGAATGAGAGCATCGAGTCAGGCTGCTCGGCTGTGAGGGGTCCCAGCTGCCCTTGTTCGGGGTCCCAAGCAGACGGGAGCATGGCCCAGCGCCTTTCATCACCCATCTGGACTTTGCAGTGCCTGAGATGAAGCTGGAAAGTTCAGTCCAGGGAAAATCTCAGTCCCACAGGAAGCTTATTTCTTGACTATTACCCTTCTCACTCCCCTGGCGTATCTGACATTAACACCCCAAAATGACAGCACAAAGGCGGCATCTGGATAGCATAGCCTGTGGCTCTGGAGTCACGGCTGGTGAACTTGTGGTGTATCCAGATATATTCATTAAAACACTAATCAAGCAGAAGCTCATTTGTGGAATTCTCTTTGAATTTAAAAGGGAAGAAAGACGGTCGAACTACAAAGCCACTGCAGTCCAGAAGTGCTCTTCCCATAAAAGATATGCGACAGCCCAGGCCAGTTAATGCCAATCACGCATGCCCATACGGGTTTGCCAGGTCCTGTTGGAATGCCAGGGAGTGGCAAACCAGGCATGTGATGGCAAGCTGGGGACCAAGAGCTCCTTTGACATGCTGTGAGCAGCTCCTACGTGTATACACAGAGTGGCAGGTCTGTGTGTGTTTACTTGGATAGATCCTCTCCTTTGGTTGCATTGGCAAGTGGCAATTATTAGAAGAAGGACTAGTAGCATGCATTATATATAAAATAACATACCCAAAGACTATTTCACTGCCACCCCCTCTTTTGTGGTGGGCTGAAAGTATTTACCTCTTCCTTCTTACTAGCAAAACTTCCAATGTCCCCCCTGCAAGTGTAATCTTGATGTGAGTTTTAACATTTCTAAATGCAATAAATAGTCTGTCTCAGGTTCCCAGTGTCCATAGCAGCTTAGTAACACCACCATTTTCTGGGAGCAGAACCAGCACATACCAGTCTCTGCTCTCTTCATGACGCAGGCAATAAAGAAGGAGGGATGATGCTTGCATGGGGTCCAGACCCCAAACTTGGTATGTTTTGTCCTGGACCAGTGGCAGATTTTAGTCTTTGGACCTGGATCTAGAACAGACCCTTCTCCAAGGGAGGGAAGATAGAGATAAATTGCTGAAGAGAAACACTACTCTCAAGGGAATTTTCTACTCCAAAGACATATTGATGGGTCTTGTTCTTACTGCAAATGAGGACAAAACTCCACCTTGACTTCACGAGGGTCTGGGGGCTGCTTGGGAGCTGAGTAAGCAGCAGAGATACCCTGGCAGCTGGAGAGGATCAGTGGTGGGGTCCAGGGCTTGGGAGCAACCAGCCTTAACCAAGAAAAATCCAATCTCTGTAAAAATCCCCAAAACCCAAATCCTCCAAACCTTACAGGAGAGAAAGTGCCCTCAAGACAAGCTCCCCGCTAGGACTTGGTTGGACAAGGAGATTTATATGTGCTAAAACTAAACTAATTTTCAGCCTCTTGGAGGAAACAAAATGACTGTTGCTATCATGGTGTAGCGTGAAAGCCTGGGTCACGGAGGGACGGGAGACAATCCTTTGTTCCAGCAGTCCCAGGTGCATCATGTACTGGGCAGAACTTTAGCTTACAATTTGGGATTAAAGTAAATCCTAGTATTTTTCTGCATGCCTGCCCGCTCCCTGGCTCCCAGAGACTGCTGGGTAACTGCCTATTATCCCGTGGTTCCACTTCAGTGCCCTCCCCAATAAAACTTTTCATATCCTTATAAACGAACTAGATTGCCGTGTTATAAACATTTACACTGTGCTAACAGATCATCTCCGCACATCAGAATTGGCTAAATTCCCTTTTCCAGATGAATATATTGAAGGAGATTAGAGATATGATAGCTTTTCAGATTGCTGAACCCAGAGAAATTAGTTTAGTGAGCATTTACAGAGGCTAAATTGGAACCATTAAATAGTGGATTAAATTGATGGTACTTTCATTGTCTGTCCTTCGGTACTGCTGTAAAATCAATTAGCCGTCACTATTCCATTCTCCATATAGTGAGATTGTCAGCCTGGCTAGGAGCTGCAGAGCCTCACAGCAGTAGCAAGCAGTGTGAAAATACACCTATTAGGTGATGTGGCATGAAATAACATCATAGGGCAGAATGTCCCAGTGAGATTTATCCCAGCCTTATCTCTACTTTAACAGAGAGGGGACAGACAATAGACTCTGGTGACACTCTTATCCTCCGAACATGTGCACCAGGATGCTCTCTGGGCTGACAATTATTGCATTGCCTCTCGACTGTCCTGAATTTTGCATTGGAAATCCCTTCTTTGCCCCCCTCTTAAACTGGCAGTGCCCCACATTAAGAGCGGAGGATTTGAGCAGAGTAGGCTTGCATCTGATTTGGGGGAAAAAAATAAAAAGGATACCAACTTTCTCCTGCTTGCTTTTAGAGCAGCCCCAAGTCCTGTTAGCTGGCTGATTCATTAGCACATCTCCAACCAATTTCAGGGGCCAGCACAGCTTTGCCACAAGCAAAGAAACTGAAGCACAAGCACAAGGAGTGTCCCACCACCTCCGTGAGAAATCAGGGGCATGGCACAGTGAGGACCACACCAAGTACTCACCAGCGCTTTTCAGCTTGTTTTGCACTCCATGTTAAATGGGGAAAAGCCAGAATGAGGTAAATAACTTGCTCCCAGGCTGTGGGGTGAGTGGGGAGAATGAGGTCTCCATCCTGAACCCACTGACATCCCACCACTGCTTTGCCAGGAAGAAAGAGAAGCCCTAGAGCACTGCTTGCATCCTCTGCGTACAACTGGGGAAATGGAAATATTCCCCAAATTTGTGCTCTTAAACTCTTCTCTTAAAGTGTGAAATTAAAAAGTAATGAAGAAAACAAGTCTCCTAAATTTAAGCCCTAACCTTTTGACCTTGCTCCTGATGTTTTTCCTCCCAGGGGAGGTCTCAGCCCTGGTCTGAAAAACTATCATCCCCATTGTCAGCTGCGGGTGAACTGGAGGAGATTTTCCACCCCCAGAGAGCTTTCCTTTCAATCTTTAAGTTTTCTATTGAACATGGAAATGGAAAACCCCCCACATTTCCAATAAAACTGCATCCAGTTCCTATTTCTTGCATCGATGTAGCAAAGTTTTTAAATCCCTTGTCAACATCTTAGTTATGCTTCACAAAGGAACCATCTGGAGCTGCTGGCCTTCATATTAAGTGTTTGCCAGGCTTGTAATATGGGCACTCTGTCTTCTGTTCTCAATAGAACTCCTCTTTGCTGGGGATAGATTGGACCCCAAGTGAGGCTTCTCACTTTATTGAGTGACCTAAACTCAGAGGATGTTCAAATTCCCCTTATCCTGAGCAGGATGTGGGGCAAAGTGGTGATTTCAGTGCAGTTGTATTTGATGTAGTGTTTCTCAGCTGGACTCAAGACTTTCTCTTTCCTGGCTGAAGTGGATGCAAAGCAGCATCCCAATTGAGATCTGTAAACCATTGTTCACCCTCACTGCAAGTGCTTGTTCCCCAAGTTTCCATCTCCTGAGACCAGAAAGACATTGTCCATGTGGAGACCACGCAGTGAATATGGACTAATGCTCCCACATGTTCTCAGCTCATGGAAGCAGGGGGAGATGTGGAGGGTGACAGGTAATGTCAGCCCAACACTATTGCCCTGGATTTGGCCATGTTTACAAAGACACCCTTCACTACTCCCCTAATCAGGTCTTGCTCTGCAAGGCAGCAATCAGCATTTCGTTATCACTGGAATCTCATTGCTAATTGAGGTCTGAGAGCTTTTATTTCCTGGACATCTCATGCATGGTGGGGCATCACCTTTATCAAATAAATCATGTCATCATCTGTTTGGCATCGCTCCCCTTTGCAGAGGGCTGGGGATCACAGTAGAAGCACTTGTTGCCTCAAAACCATCCTTAGGGCTTCCCCACCTCCACCACTTGGCACTCCACATGTACCTTGGGGTTTCCAGCACCTCTCTGTAGACAGAGACTCCAAAGTGGATCTCCATTGTCAGTCTTTGAGTAAGTTTGTCAGGCTATGGGTAGCCGTGTACATGCAATTTCCCTATCTAAATCCACTTATTGCCAACATATTTTATTGCACAGCATCTTCTTCTGTTCATCTTCGTGTAATTCCTACAACTCTCTGTGGGAAATGCCTAAAATTTTCCTTCTGTTTTTTCAGGGATACCCATCTGCAGCTGCTGTTGGGACAGATTTAGTGAGTATTAGGTCAACTTCAGGATGATGCAACATGTGCTGGTGCAAACCACAAGTTTCCATCTTTTTGTAGTCCACACTTCCCTCCCAGGGAAGGAAGAACTGATGTGACCTTGAGAAAGCCACGCTACCCAGCTGAGCCTCAGTGTCCTGTCTACTGGGACTCAGATCAGGTACATCAGAGAAAGATTTCTCCTGCGTGGAAACAACTTATTCTTCTCTTTTTCCTCTGAAGTGAAGTCTTTGCTTCTTCTACATTTTTTATTGCATATAGCACCTTTAAGACTCTCTGTCTTTGTTCACTTTATATCTTATTTACCTTGAAGTTTCCACCCCATGGCTCCATCAGTCCCTTTTGTTCTTCCAGCCCAGCTGTCCTGCTTCACCATGCCTGTGATGCTCACTGTAACATGCAAAGCAGACTCAGCAGAGCAACAACTTTACCTTGGGAAAGTACAGTTTTGCAAACTACTTTAAACTGCTGAACCTGGTGACCCTAGTCCTCAATGGCTTCCTTTGGATCCCATAGCAGGTTATAGCAAGTCGCACCTTCTGACTCACGAATTCACCCCTCACTACTGAAGAAAGGTGCCATTCCTTAATCAACAGAGAGCTTCAGCAATCAGCCTGCAAGATAGATCTAACTGCTTCTGCCATTGCCCCATTTATCTTCATTTCTATTTTTGCATTGATGGGTATCATACACCACAAAGAGCCAGCCCAGCCGTGAAATGACACCGGACTGGCAACCTCATAATTATCTGGGTTCACGTATGAATTCTCTTCTATCCCTTTGTGACACTCCATTGCTTCCTCATAACTTCCTCATCTGACAGATCAGCACTGTGCACCCGAACCGCCTGAGAGCCCCCGGGTAATAGCCTCAGGGACAAAGTTAGCCCTGACAGAAGTGGGCAAAGATGCTTGTTGGCTTCAGAGGGAGTTTTGCTCACTTTGTGCCAAGCCTGACTATTGACCAACCTTTCTTCCATGCACAAAAAACCTCAGCTCCTTTATCTGCTGTAGGGGAAAAGTGTTGGGGGCTGTGGTAGCCTACAGGCATACCCCTGGCTCATAAAGTAACTTGGAGATCTTTCCTCCACGTTAATATGACGTAGTCTGTCTTACAGTACTCCTCTCTAGGAACATTAATATTTTTCCTCCATATTTGCACTAAGACAACACCAAAATATCTCCTGAAGCTGATGGGGTTGGTGCTGGCAGGGTGCCTGCCGGATTATTGGTTAAGTGCAGAAAGCCTGAGCTCTACCCTCTGCACCCACTTCCACTATTGTGGTGGAGCATGAAGACCACGGTAAAGAAGAGGCTTGTTTGCCCTGAAGAGCAAAGGCCACCAGGCTGGAGCAGCACCTGGACTTTGGCCCAAGTCTCATCTAGGAGCTGCTGGATATCCTAATGGGGCTTCATGCTCCTAACTCTGAGTGAAAAGCCAGAAACTGGTGCATTTTATACCTGCTTGCAGTTCCTGTGTCTCTCTCTGGTCCTCACTTACTCAGACCTGGGGTTAAGGTCTGCTCTCCTGGGTTGGAGGCACAGTGTTGCAAGGACCCAACCTGCTCTGGAGCTGCAGGATGTGCCACAGTCGTGGAAGCACTGGGGTGTGCTCTGCAAGAGGGTTAGGGGACTTGCCCTATCCCATCCAAAAAACTGCGATGCCACATCCCATGCAAACAAACTGTGATTCAAGCAGACCCCAGGCCAAAAACCTCTTGAAGATGCTCTTCTTCCCTCAGCACCCAGGCAGAACACAACCCATGGACAGGTACTTTTCACAAGCCAGTGGAAAAGGGATGCTATGAGCAAATGCTTGGAGAATGGGGACTTCTGTTCCTGCTGCTGCTTGCACCCCTCGCTGGCTTCCCTGGTGCTGGCAGTGCTGTGCAGACAAGCTGGGCAGTGGGTATTGTGTTGCCCGACCCCCTGCTGCTCAAGGCAACTGCCTTCCTCACCCGCGTCCTGGGCCCCTTCTGCCCATCAGATAGTCACAGCATGTGTCCCCAGCGAGGGGGGAGGACAAATCCTGCCGTCAGGGGGTAGAGGGTAGCTTGTGCAAAGCTGTGCTCAGGCGAGTGCAGAGCTGCTGAAGTCAGGGAAAGCCTCGCTACTGGCTTTTAATTTGCTTTGGATCGTGGCCATTATCATTAGAATAATCTCCAGCAGGTGATAGGCAGGAGTAAATTAATTCTGAATAAAAGCATTCGGGGGTGGGTGCCAAGGAAGGGCAGGGGTGGGCATTGGGTACTGCATTCGCGGGTCGGTCAGAGAGGATGTTTGGTGACAAAGTGGACTTGGAAGAAGCATATTTCCCTTCTGATGTTGTATTTGTTTCTGCTAAAGATCCCCAGATTCAAAATGCACAAGCCAGGGTTTAACAATGGAGGCAGAGGGTGGTGGGAGAGGGGTTATTTATTCGATATTGGTTTCAATTCGCCTTGTCCACTGAAATCATGTGCACGAAAACAATTGAAAATAAATTATCTCCCATCTCCAGAAAGAACCTTTCACTGTTGTTCCTGGAGCCACCCGGACACATGAACAATTAATCCTCGACTCCAGACCCAAGTGACTCAACCAATAAAACAGCTGTCAGCTGCCGGTCCTGGGGAGGTGCTGCCTAATATCCCAGGAGAGGATAATTATTCTTATCTGATTTGGCTCTGGAATGAAATCATAAAAAGCCTCGTCCCATTCTGTAAATTCAGTTCTTCTTAGCAGGTTAAGCAGAGCCCAAATGACTAACATTTCTGTCAGCACCGACTCTGGCTAAGGGCTAATATACCATGAAGAATAACCCAATAATAAATCTTATTACAGGGAAGGAAAGGGGCGGGGAGGGACTCAAAGAGGGAGCATGCAAGAGTGCGAAACCTCAGAGACAACCTAAGAGGGTGAAAGGCAATTTCAGTGGCTGACAAAAGTGGTTTCAGATTGCTGTTCTGAGGGAAATTTCTGATTCATTTTATTAAAAATTCCCCAGAATATTGACCCAAATCTGAATGTTCTGGGTGGAAACGTTTCTGAAGCCAGAGACTAATTTTCTTTTTCTTTGGGTGTTTCTCTCTGCTACAGGCAATGCCTCTTGGTGTGCAATGAGAAGATACTGTTGAAACACGTCCCCCCCCATCCTCCATACAGAGAGACGCTTCTTTGAATGTATGACAGTGATTTGGGAACACTGACCACCAACAAGCCTTCAATGCTCCCTGGGAAAGAAAATCCTACTGGAGCCTGGAGGTGGAGAAAAGCAATGCCATGTACTGCACCTCCTACCTTTAGGGTGGCAGGTAGACCCAGGTCCCTTGAGTTTTTCCTTGCCTGGTGTGTCTCTAGCACAACCCTTCCGAGCCTTCAGACCATCCCTGTGCCCTGCTGTGCTGCAGGGACAGCCCAGTGCAGGGCTAGGGCTGGGTTACCCAATATCTTGTGGAGGCTGAGCTGCGTAAGAGGTTCACAACCAAACGTTTGTCTCTTCCTTTGGTGAACACAGGCTCAGATGCTGAAGTCGGTTTTTGGGAAGGACCTGCTCTTTGGAAGTGGTAAGCCCTCCTTCATCACTGCAAGATTTACTGCCTGGCTGGAAAGTACTTTGTTGGGGGGATGGGGGCATGGTGTTGAGTTTAAAGTTCAGGATGACCTTTGTTGCCTTTCATACCTCTGATCAAGAGGCTCCTGGAAATAATGTCCGTGCAACTCAATCTGATGTCCCTGGGTCTCTATTTCCACCAGTCTCCCAGGCAGGCAGTTTCCCACGCAAGCAGGATAGATGCTGTCTGAAGCACCGTGTGGTGGGACCCGGCCAGGGCACGGGGACCGTGGGGGGAGAGGGCTCAAGAGCCCCTGTGTGCCTCTTGAGTTTGGGAAACAGATGAGAGGTCTGGTGAGGAGGAGCTTAGCAGAAGATTGATGGCAGAGCTCTGGTGCCACCAAAGAGTTTCTCCAGTGCCTGGGAAGGACGTTAAGGAAGAATGGGGACTTAGTGGCCAAGATGGGGTTGAAATGAGCCTCAGACATCAGCAACAAAACCCTGGTCACAGCCACATTAATCGTGTGAGTTTTTGTGTTTGGTTTGTTGCTCCATCCCAAGGCACAAGTAGTGGCTGAACACTTAGAGGACTACAGGGACAAAGAGCTGAATGGGGGAAAAGGAGATGCCCCAAGTACCAAAGGGATTTGGAGCCTGTCTCAGCTTTCCAGGGCTGCCCTGGGCAGTCACACCATGACTGCCGTTGCAAAGCTTGTGATTCTCCCAGCCCTTGCTGGAGGGGCAGCCAGGTGCAATTTCAAGGAGAGGCAAAGCTGGGGGTACCAGTGAGACAGCAATGCTGTCTCTGAGCTGAGGAGGAGAAGCAAAGAGGAGCATGGTGTGCAACAGCACTGTGAAAGGTGGTGTTTGCCCAAGGCAAGAGGGGCTGCAGTGAAGTTTTCTCATGAACCAGCATGACCCAGACTGTCCTGACATCATGGGGTGCTCCAGTGAGAAGGATGGCAGCCATGCTGATGAGCTATTTAGAGCAAAAGGGACAGAGCCCACAGGTTTCACCCAGATGCGAGGTCATCTTCCATGGCAGAGACATCAGCTTTTATGGCTCTTTCCTCTTTGCCTACAACCATTGCACAGGGAGCAAGGGTGCAGTGGAAGGCAGTATAAATACCACACATCGGTGCTTGTGTCCAGAGTGCCTCTGAGCCAGGCAAACTAAATCTCTAAAAAGGCGGACAAATATTTGCTGAGAAAAGCTCTTCCAGGCTTGGCCTGAGTTCAGGCTGATGGCTGAATTGTACACAGAGTCTGGAGAGGCAAGGCCAAGGACCTGGATTTTTTAAAAGAGAGATGTATCTGTTCATGGAAGAAATGTTAGGACTGCTAGAAAGTGCTGTAATCCCTTAGAAATAGGGATAAATCCGGGGTGGAAACGTATATAAATTTCTATAAATCACATATTCATTACTGCAATCTGGGCACAATTTGATAACACTGCACTAATAAACCTTTATACACTTCATCTTCATCCTTAAAAACACTCTGAAATTTTATTTATGGAATGATACTCATTTATGCCTCATTGTCCTTTCCAGTGATATCTCCATCTGCTGAGTGAGTCTGGTAAGACTGACCAGCCCAAACCAGCTAAAAGCCATGTGGGAACAACAGTTTCAGTTGGAGACGAGCTTTATTGCTTACTGTATGAAAATCTAAAGAGAGAGAGACAGCTGATGATACCATCCTGGGACAATAAGTTAAGCCACCCTTGGAAATAGAAGTGTGCATGATGAGAAAGCTGCAATGGTTCAGGAATGAGTTCAGGTGGCCCAAAGGTGACTGTGGATTCTCTGGTCTGACAGAGGTAGGTGGTAGCCAAGGAAGGGAAAGGCTCAGCGATCCCTGCTGAGATGGGAATGGCCGGTCTGGATGTGCTGTTCAAGACAAAGAAACAAGGCCAGAGAAAGTGATGGATCGACAGCAGTCGGGTGGGTAGCAGCACAGCAAAAATTGCCTCCACTGGGGGTTGCAATCCAAGCCAAATACTTTTTTCAACTAATACCTACCTTGATGATCATGTAGAGCTGGTGCTTGGAAGGATATTCCAGCTTCTCCCTTCTGCAAAAGCAGAAGTTTGCATGCACATTGATTACATTCACCCATGAGAGATCTTGGTCCTCTGTAGCTTTGAAAGTGTTCAGCTGTGATTACCTTATTAAGTCCAATGCTCATTTTTAAGCCACTATCTGTAGTGGCCATCATGCTCCAAATTGTACCTGGCTTAGCTTTTATCTCAGATGTCTGCTTACCATGAAAGCGTGGAAAGGCACTACAATAACTTCTTCCAATGAGAAAAAAATAAAAGCTGAGATTTTGCGTGCCAAGGGAAGCAGTCAGTCAGTGATATTGAAAGATCCATCATGAAAGTATAAGGCACAGAATGAATAGACTTCTAAATCAGTCAAACATTTTAAACATCCCTTTTGTAATTGACAATTTTGTAATATTTATTCACAACAGATCTGATTGCCGGATTCCCACTGGCTCCCCTCAGGAGGGTTTGCGTGAAATCAGTTTGAAATGGTGTGTCAATTTTTTTCTGAAGTCACCATCTGGCTGATAGACTTGAGTCTGTTCTAATACACTGACCCAGTGAATCGCTGCTAAACAATTCCCCGGGGTCTCCAACTCCTCTCGCAGGCAATCCGGGAGAACGCTGCGGGGAGAGAGCGGGCGAGACAGGCATATTTTAATGCATTATGTTGAAGGATTGTAAAAGAATTTGATTTATGTAAAGAAACAGAAATCTTGGGATGGTCTCATCCATTCTTGCGCCCTCATGCTGGTTGCAAATGGGAGGGGAGGTTCAGGACCAAGCATTAGTGACCTGAAACTACCCAAAATTGTGCTGAGGGGAAAAAAAACACCAACAAATAAAATCCCACAAAAAGCACCCATATCCAATCAAAAGCAAAGAACACAAATGTTTGATAGCACTAACCCGCGCAGCCCAGCTGGCAAAAATAAATATGGGATCAACTACATCACGCATCTATTTCAAGTGACTGTATATAGATGACACTGGAGTCCTGAAAAATCAGCCCCATTCTATCACCAGAAATCCCTGGGTTGAAATACGGTCAAGCCATTCATGTTTAAAAATAGATAGGTTCAACTTGCAGTGTGAAATGAGGCCTCAGCATACATGGCTTGTATGCTCTCCTACATACCAGCCATGAGTTCATGTGGCACATGTTAGTAATTAGATGCCTCCTCTCGTCATCCCTCTGCAAAGTACTGCTGCCACCCTCGTGAATTGTATTTTCTACTATGGCTCTTTGTCATTGTGTCCCCCAGCCCCAGAGCATGTGCACACATTGCCATCACAAATGTAACACCGCATATGTACCTGTACACATGTGTTTGTGTACATAGCCACATTTATACATAAGCTTGGCATAATTCTAGGATGACTAATTTTTTTTGACAGGCGAGTAAATCATCATTATAGCATTTGTTGTTTTCCATTACCATCAATCATTATTGTATATGTGATCAAGTAGAATTTGTCTTTGGCTGCTTAAAATTTTCCTGATCATTTTTCAAGGATAAATATCATCTCTAGATAAATAACACTTACTGTAATAATGTGTATGCTAAAGAGCTGATCCAAACCCCACTGAAATCAAGGGAAGGATGTTGGCTCAATGGACATTGATTTAAGTCCTAAAGGATCATTTGTTTCTCAATAGAACCCCAGTAAGAGACTGAACGTGGAGAATGTTTCATAGGGTTTGATTAATTCCCTCTTCTGCCAATGGAGTAAGGCTATGGCATGTAACTCCTGATCAAGGGAAAAGAAGAAGTGTCTAAAGAACAAGGTATCTAAAGCCGGTGAAAATATCTAAAATATCACAAGCTAGTGACACATGCAGAAAACACTTCTGCAAATCTATTCAATTTTAAAATGAATTTGCTGCAGCTATGTTGGAATCCATTCTTCAAGTTCATCTGATGGGAACTTAGAGAAAAGACATGTTTGGGAAGATGGGCAAGAAACAGCAGGAGCAAAGGTTGAATGGAGACCCAGAAAAAACATGAAGTGGTCATCCAAACTCATGGACCAAGATACCAAGGCTAGGGAAACAAGTGTGTACTGGGTCAGGATGCCTCCAGGATATCTTGCTGTATTGCCACATATGAAGGACCTTGCCTGGGGCCATTCTGAGATGTTCTCAGACATCATGGTGTCTCTACACCCAGCATGCACCAGGGGCTTCTATTATCACAGGCATAAAACTCCCCTCAAATGCAGCCCATTATTAAAAAACATACAGGGAATCAGAGCTTGCCAGGACTGGATGGCAAGCACTCTCTGCAAGCATTGTAATTAACAGTAAAAGTAATTAAACTTTTAACACTGGCTAAGCTCAATATCAAAGATCTGGGGGTTAATGTAGCAGTTTTCAAAAGGACAGGAGAATAAAGCAGTAATAAAACAGAATGAGCATTGCAAGGACTCTAAGGCATGCTTGTCCTCTGCACAATCCACTGATGAACGTGTCCTGGGTTCTTTTCGGCTGCAGGAAGCCCTCAGTACTCCCTGCCTGCTGCTTAATTATTTTATTACCGTGAGGCTATGCAGGTTTGGGCACTGTGTGCATCGTTGGAGGATAGGAAGACAAGCTCTGACGCAGCTGCAGAAAAAGAAGTGTAAAGAAGTGCTTGCATCCCACTTTCTCTCCCCATTTCTGGGGATAAACAGATGTGAGGGAAATAAAATCGACAGATGTACATTCCAAGTTTACCCTCATTTTCAGTGGGTTGTAGTGGAGACCACTGTGGCAGTGCTGAGCAAGATGCTATTGGGGTTTTCTTTTTCTTCCAAGGAAGTTGGGTGGTTGTTGGGTTATAAAAAAGGATAAGAAATAGAAGCAAATCTGTCCTGTGAGGCTTGGGCAGGTTTGGGAATGACTGACTCTTGCCAGGACTGGAAGACTGGTATTGAGGAACCTGTGCAGGGTCCTGGATGCTGCTGGACAAGAGCAGGGGCAAGAGCATCTATGCTGGGGTGCCTTGAGTGCCAACAGGTTTAGGTCTTCCCTTCTTGGGCTCCCTCCTCCTGTCCCTGTGGCGAGGTGCCCTGGATGGCATTGGTAATCCTTGGTGGAAGCCCACCTAAGTAAGGGACATGTGTCTGTCTAATCCTTATCACAGTCAGGTCACTTTGCCTTTTGTTTTCCCAGTTTTTTTCCCAGGTTGGATCTAAAGAGGAAAGCATTTTTCTCAGAAATAGGCTTTTCGTCCTTGAAGGATTCTGCTCCTGTCTCCTTACTTCTCCTAATTATATAACCCTAAGGTATGCCTCAGATTTACACAGCCTAAATCCAGCCTTATTTGACTACATTTGTCGTTATTCCAATTAATTGTGCATCAACTAATTGTGTAACATGGCTATTTGCATGTCAAATTGGGGTCCGCATGCTGTTCTTTGCAGTGTAATTGCTCTGGCTAAGTGAATACCAGGAATATTCCTGAGGTTTCAGCCATTAATCAAGGTCTGTTGAAAGGAATATTAGCACCCTGGGAAATAAAATAAAATAGAAGAAAGAATAATAAAAAAAAGGGATGCAAAATATCAATGATATTTTTTAAGTTAGAAGGAAGCTTTAAATGTAATAAGATGAGTATGAAGGCCAAGGAAGGTCTGGCCAAGCCTACAAAGACCGAGTCCTCTGTAGGTCTGGAGGGTTGGGATATGTTTGTTGACAAATGAAGGGGCAATGGTTGGGTTTTCTTTCTTTGGTTCCCATTTTGGGGGTGCTTGGGCAATGCTGCTGAGCAAACAGTTATTCCTAGGGAATATTTCGGGAGGAAGGAGAGAGATGAACCATGGCCTGCTTTCAACCACCCACCTGTGTCCCCGGGACAACAGAGGCACATGGTGATGAACAGTCCCTTCCCTTTGGGGAAGGATGGAGTTTTATTGTCAACACTGCTCTGGTGGTGTATGTAAGTTTGCTGTGGGAGAACCAACTGAAAGCTGTAATGATGGAAAAGATTATTAATATCCTTGATGAACTATTGCTAGCTTAGTCAATGAGTTAGTGACAGATCCAGTGCTGAAACACAACTGTTCTGGCAACTGGTCCATTGCAGTTTGCTGTCCCACATTACTTAGCTTAAGTGTCAGAAAAATATGAAGTATTTTTCAGGAGAGGATCAAGGATGCTAATCAAGGACATGGATCCTCAAAGATATAATCAGGAGCCTTCTGCCCATTCACAAGAAGGAAGCTTGAAGATGTGGGGCCCGCAGCGATGGCAGCCACATTTCAGCACCTTTCCCAGGCTGATGGGGAGGCTTCTGAATGCCCGTGGGTCCCACACTCGGCTTGTTTAACCTGGGCTCCTTGGGGGATCGGGGGTGTCTCCACTCAGCTGTTTCCCATCCCTCACGCTGCTGGATGGGCTGAGGCTCTAGTTTCTGCTGCTCTCCCTGCTGCTGAGGATAAAGTGAAAGCAAAGCTGGCCCTGGGCTGCTGTTTGCGAATAGAGATGAAGACAAACAGATGAGTTCAAGCTGCTGCAAGGAAAACAACCCTGGCGGCTCCTCTGCTTAATGGTGGGAACCTGGAAGTGTAAACAAAACCCTGGGCAGGTCCTCCTCATTCCCACCGTCCCTTGGAGTCCACTGGTGTTTTTCAATCTTTACCTCCTAGAACCAATCAATTTCGTGCCAGCCTGTAACTTTCTACTGATGTTGTGGCTGCTTCAGTTAAAGACAACCAGGTGCTGCATCCCTCACCCCCTGCCCAGCACTGGGACTTCTCCTGCCCCTGTTCTCTCACACCTAGAGGGGTTCCCAGCTGCTTTTTCATCACTGGGCCCGCGGCTGTCCTACAACCACATGGACATGGGCAAGAAAGGTGCACACAGAGAATTTCATCATCCTCATTTCAGCACTGAATTTCTGAAGCGTTTTGGTTTCCATCATGAGATCATCCACTCCCTGTAAACCTCAGAGAAAGGCAGCATTAGTCCAAAAACTTGCTAGATGTCTGAGCAGTGAGCAACAGGGTGAGGAGGTGTGTGCCCCATGAGGTGTATGGTACTCAAGCCCCAGGATCACCTCCTCATCCGGAGCACCACAGTTATGGGGACACAGTTCAGCCACCACCCCAGAGCCATGTGTGGTAGAGCTCAGGGACAGACAGAAAGCAGGCAAATCAGTTTGGGCAGAGAAACAGAGGTGCACCTGGGTGCAGAGTGAACTCCAACAGTGAAACGCACCCTCAGGAAGCGCTGTGGAGGAGACCCGATGCTCTTATCCAGCACAGCTCCCTGGAATTGCGGGAGATTTGAGTCGGCAGGCTGCTGTATTCTTCTTCATGTGTCAAGTCAGAGAAATGAACGCAGTATCTTAATTCTCCTTCCACCCCCCCTTTTTTCTGACAGCCCCTTAATTAGCATGAGATCTCACAAAATTCACCAAGGCAGCCATCCATCTGTTTCGCTGACTTCCAGTAACAATATTTATCATTGCAAAAGTGTCAAAACAATACAACCAGATGACATTTATCAAAGGGCTCCTAACTACTTCAAAAAAACAAGCCCCATGCCTTGAAACCTGCAGTATCTTGCTGGGAACTGTTTGCAGACACAAAGCTGAGAGTAATTCCTTCTGTACCCACGTAAATATTTTAAACAAGACATAGAAGACTTTTGCAAGAGGGGTGCACGGATGGGATTTGCTTCTCAGTAATGACTTGGTTCAAAGTGGTCAGATGAGAAGAAAGCCTGATGCCTTCTCTTGCTTTCACCCCCAAAATATTAATGTTGGTGACTCCATTTCGCATGTCAAAAGAGTGCTACATAAATCAGTTCATGCTGGTGACTTCTTAAGAAATTTAACCTGATCTACCATGCAGTAGGAAGGGGGAATGAAAAAAACCTGCTTATTTAACATTACAGTATTTAAACCAATACAAAAATGAGAATTAATAAATCTGCATTTCCTATTGTCAGCACTAGTTGATTACAGCACTGTGGAGCCCTATCAAAGGGTGCATACGGCACACTAAGTTCTGCAGTGTATTTAAATTACCCATAATAAATTCACCTAACAAATTCAAGTGTAGCTGCATTTTCCCCTTGTCAGAGTTTCTCTGGCTGGGAGCACTCAGAGTTATGCTCTGGCTTAACGGATCCCTGTGCATGAGGGAGAGGACAAGCCCCTGTAACCCTGGTTTTGATGGCTTTTTGTGGCGAAAGTGGCTTTGTCCGGCTTGATCTCTAATTGAACGCTGTTCTCCCCTCTATCTGATCTCTGGCAAAGTGAGATTTTTAGAGCCATTTTGTGAACAGTGTAATTTCTGGAGATTTTTCTCCTGCAGCCCTTTGATGCTCTGTGTTAAGGGCTGTTGAAGGATATGCAGGGTTTGACACCAAAATGAAGCAGGATCCTAGGACGAGGAGCCACAGCATGGGTAGATACCACTGCCCTATTTGGGTTTGTGTAATAGCATCCCAGGGAAGGGTGAGCAAAGCCATGGGGTAGATCTGCTCCTGGAGGAACTTCCCAGACACTCGGTCCATAGCAAGTCAGTGCTTTCTTCTTCAAGCTGGGGACAGGGAGCCTGGACCCCGCGGAGCTGGTCTGATCTCCGCACTGATTGCACACATCTGTCTTCTCCTGACAGCTCTGCCTGTTAGTGGAGTGAGTCTGCCGTTTAATTTACCTGACTTGTTAACAGCTCCCTGTTTTGAAGTTGTAGGAAGTAGCTGATTCCACATTTACAGTCAGAGCATTGAATTCCCATTGGGCAGCTAAAATTCACAAATAATCTGGTAATTTGTCCGCTGTCTTGGGAGCCTGTGGGGACACTGCTCAGTGTATGTCACAGTGTATATCACCATGTTTTGGTGGGAAGATTGATGAGCAAAGAGGAGCATGGAGCTGGCTGGCTGTGTGTCAGGAGGAGCTATTGAAACTGAAAGGATCAAGGAAATCTCTGCCAAGGAAAGCAGCGGTAGGGGTTGCCCATTCCCTCTTGCAGAGGGGCTGCAGAGGAGGGCAGGGGGGCTCACTGCCTCTGAGGACTGGCGGCTTGCAAAGAGGCACATCCCATTGCTGCTGGTGGTGGCCAGATTGAACCAGAGCATGTAAATGGGTTTGCCATGGCACATTGCAGCCCTGGCACCCCAAAATGCTTTGGGCACTGATTCAGTCCGTACAACAAGAGAGAGACAGTGCAAAGCTGAGCTCAGTTCTGGATTGTGCCCAGTCTTTATGATAAAGATCTCCTCGAGGTGAAATGGGCTCTCAGGAGTGCTGCCACAGGTATCACACCTGATAGCCACAAGTAGAACACATTTTTGGAGTTTTTTATCATTAATTGCTCACCCCCCATCATTCAACATATCAATAACTGGCAGCCCCAAGAACTGAAGGAGACGAAAAGACCATGTGTGCAACCTGCAGCACCCCAAGACTGCATGAAGGTGGGTTTTGACAGTCAAACCCTCACTAAGCATGGTCATCACACCTAGCACAACCCACTGAGGATCATGCAGGGAGCCCTGGGAAGGGGCAGACCCTCTGCTGCACCCAAGTCCCTTCCCCAGCTGCTGCAGCAAGTGGAGAGTGAGCAATCTCCAACTCAGGCTCTGCCTCTGTGTGTCTTCTCCTGGAGTGCAGACCACCACATGCCTGTTCTAAGGAAAGTGCTACAGCTCTCCCTGAGATCAGGCATCTTGGACTGGTAAATGAGTTTGGAGTTAGGGAAGGCAGGCTGCAGACATCCCAGCAGAGCAGCAGGTAATCAGTAGGCTGTCTTCTACGGGGAAGGTGTTAGGTCCTTCTTGGTGTGCTCACAAAAAGAGTCACAGCCCATATGCTTATTGCCAGAAAAATAATAAGAGGAGAGCATTGGTCTAACCAAGTCTAACTGCCATCAGCAGGTTTAGACATGTGCACTTGCCACCAAATGATCAAAGTCAAACAGCCCAGCCACCAGTCCAGACTCCCAGTGATCCCAATGGGAGAAGGATACGGTGGCAGAACTGAATGTGGGGAAATCCCTCCTGCAAACCCTGGTGGCTCATGAGCTCCCTCTCAGGAGATAGCTGGTTCTGCCTTCCTCCATGGAGCTGGGGATGGCGCAGGGTCTCTGCCAGCCGGGCCCTGCATTATAATGGGGTTTGCTCCAAATGGGGCTGCCCAGCCCTGCTGCCCTCTGGCAGCACTAGATCCACTTTTGTTATGTTCTCCTGGGGCAGCAGTTGGGTGCAAATGAGTGAAAAATGTTAGCATTTGAGATGGACACATTTGTCCCTCAAAGTCTGGGCATGGTGAAGAGGAAGACCCATCTTAAACCTGAAGATTATTAGATTTGAGAGCTCTCAGATGGAAAGAATAGCAAGGACCTTGTCAAAAAGCCAATGAGTGCATGAAATCAGAGAAGGGGGGAGGAAAATGAAACTAAGAAATGGTGCAGGTGATGGTGCCCAGCCAGGCTGGCGGCAGAGGCCAGCCAGTCCTGGGGCTTGATTGCAGTGTGTTCTTGTTTGCATTAACTTATGCTGCTTGGCATCATGTAATGTGTTATTGTTTTTATTGTTCTTGTTGTAAATATACCTTGAGGCATCTTCTAAATAGAATTAATTATAGTTGTTTAATTCATTACTTGAGTACATAGTGCATTCTGGTAGCCGGAGAGGCATGGATGACTGCAGTCAGGGCACACAATGTACAAATCAATGTACGGTCACGTTCCTTGTGCCTGGACCTGTGGCACCAGTTCTCCAGATCCTCTGATCTCATGTTTCCAGCTTCATTCTCAATACTGCCCTTTTCCTCAAAAGCTCACATCAAATTTGAGTCATTGGAAGGAAGGCTTGGAAAGATTGGTCTACAAAAGGAGAGCATAAAGAGAAGAGGAGGGCAGTGAACTTGGGTGAAAAGCACTTGAAAGCTGTTTGAGGTTGTGTGGTCCAGGGGTAGGTCTCTCTGTCCATCCTGGGGATGAGTCTGGCTGGAGGTGGGAAGCCAAAGGTTCTCCTGAACCCACTGGTTGCTGACAGAGGACGTCACCCTGTCTTGGCTCCATCTGATCACAGCAAGGGCAGTTTGACAAGAGAAATACTCTGTGCCAGGGCAGTTGGAGATGCCAGAAGGAGGAATCTGTGTGCTGAGGCTGGTTTCTAGAAGAAGGAAATGCATAGGGCATCTCATAGGGGAAAAGGGACGTCAATGCTTTAATGCACATGTGCATGGGAGACTTGTGGCTGGTGTCTTGCAGCTGCTATCCTTGAGCAGGCCACTGCAGAGGAGAAAGCACACTTGGCTATGTGTGTGCATGTGCAACAACCCTATGAAAAGACACTCTATAGGGAGCAGATCAGTTTCCCAGTGTAGGGGCAATGCAGGCAGCAGAGTTGGAGTGAGGATATTCACATCAGCCACTGTCCTGCCTCTCCTCCAGCCCAGCCTGGGGGCAAACCCAGCCTTTGGGAAGCACTGGAAAGAGAAAGAAGGGGCTTGTAACCAGGTCACTGCCTGCTTTGTGACTTGTGCGCATCCAGCCTGACGGAGATAGAAACCAGCTCCACACTCCTCCCATGCTATGGAGACTTTCTTCCTCCCCTTCTACTACCATGTAGCAGAGTTTTACGAGCTCACCCTGCTCAGGCTGCCCCAGCTCAGGGCTGCCTTGCTCACAGGACAAAAGCTGTTTTCCTCCAAATCACAACACAACTGAAAAAACAGCGGGTCAATACATCACAGGACACACACTTGAAAGGCAAGAGGCATTAAACTCATGTCATCGATGCAGGGCAAACCCTGCTCCCTTTCCCCTGATGCTCAGGACATCCCAAGGGCTGGGAACTTTCCTGACCTGAGGATGCTAATGGAACCGCAGGTACTTGCTAAAGCACGGAGAGAAGTGAAGGAAAAGGTGCTGAATAAATCCATGCAAAGCAATAGTTATGACCATTAGACTCAGGATGGGCTGGGGTATGTTGTTGACTCTGATACTGCCTCATTGTGTGAAGTACACTGCATGTCATGTCCCCATGGGCTGCAGCCCATCATACTCCCCCAGGAGCAGAGATGTTGGGAGCAGGCACAAAGCCCAAGCCAGGATGTGAGCACCCTGCAAATAGGCAAAGAGAAGTTAATCTCTCTTGCAAAACAGCAAGGTGGTGGAGATTTAAACTCCAGCTGGAAGAAGATCAAGTCCATTTTTGGTCACCAGGACTTGTTCTGCATTAACCTTATCCAGAAGGAGCAGACACAGCGAGGACCTGGGTTGCATAACTCAGGCATTGGGCTGCCTGGGACCACTGGTACCAGTGTTTAAAACATCCCACCTCTCACCTACACCGAGGTCATCACAAATGCCTTCAAAAGGTGTTGTTGCATCCTTCTGCAGGCGACTGCCTTTAATTAGTGCAGGATTGGGAGACATTCACAAGAAGATGGAAAAAAATAATAATCAAAGAAGACCAAGTGAAGCCCCATGTGATAATAAAGGCTGACTCTAACTAACAGTTGTTATTCAGACATTGTTAATGATATTATAAGCACTACCATGTGCTAGGCAAGCTGTGACATGCACCCTGGTGGACATATGGATAATAAGATCACATGTCTATTTCAATCAAAGCCATAAGTACAAACTTGATCTGAATCGGAAGGAAGCCCAAGCTAACAGTAGCTGGGGATGTGCTTTGGGAAAGCAAGTTCCTACAGTAAAGAAAACAAATAAAAGGGAGAATCATAGGCTCTGATGCCAGAACACTCTTGCTGCACATGAGACAGCCCAGCCCAAGTGCCCTCAGCACCTCTCAGCACCCTGGGAACAGAGCCAGGCGTTGAGCACCAGGCAGTGAGGGGCTTCCTGCTGCAGGGCATCGCTGGAGCCTAATGCACCCGTAACCATCTCCAGCAGGATTTTTCGTCTATGGGGGCACTCTGGAGCATTACCTTAACTGAGGGGCAAAACTCTTGCTAAGGATGGAGGTGCTTGAGATGCTTTACCTTGTTTCACCCCCTCTCTATAGCCAGTTGCACACTGCACTGCAGTGCAGAGATGCACACGGCTCCCTCCAGCCCACACCTGAGCAGTGCCAGTCAAGTCAGAGGCAGCTCACTGTCATTAGGAACACTGAACATAATCACCAAATTTAATACCTTTATCATTGCTCAATGGATCAGTGAACAGAGAAGCTAAAAGAAAGACAATTAGAAGCGTCAGTCTAGGCTAAAATTTTTTCCATTGCCTTGCTTTTGTCTAAAGAGTTATTCATTCCTTAATTGTGAAATGTAATTTTGTTTGGAGGCTTTTGTTATATTTGTTTTGTCGTATGGCTAATGCAGTTACTTGCTGCACACAGACTCTTTTCTCCCTCTCAGCCTGTTTAATAGAATTCTTCAGCAGCTTTGATTTAAAACCATTTTGGTTTAGTGACCAGGACATTTCTGGAAGGAGGAATCAGATTATTTCCTGGATTTCTGAGCCGTATTTTGTTCAGCAAGATTCATTTCTTTAAATGTATGTTTCTGTGAAGGCTTTTAACCCAGAAATTTTGGCTCCAGTGAAGACAAATCTCAGCAAGAAACAACATCCCCTTCCCAAACACCCCATCCTGACTTGAGAGACAGGGTCCCATACCCAAACTCTCCTCCCACTCTTTTAATGAGAGAACTCCTAGAAGTGACCCCATCTGAGCCCTTCCTCTCCTGCACACACGTTGCCATTAACAATACATAGTTTCAGACTGTTCCAGACTTTTCCTTCCCATGGAGGATGCCCAAATGAGAGCTGGTACCAGCTCACCCCTTCTGAGGCTTTGGGTGCTCTGGACACTTTCCTGCCTCTTGGAAATGGCTGTGCACCAGGCAGACCCACAGGATCTCTTTTCAGTACGTCATAAACCACACCTGGAAGTTGTTTTTTCCACTCTAAGCGTGTAACTAGAAGGCCTCCTACAGCTCCAGAGCCCTGCTGAGCCTGGATGGCAATGCAGGGAGTGAGTAAATTGCCCTTTTAGCACGTTTTCTCTGACAAGAGGATTTTCAGTCTCGCTCCCCCCTCCACATGAAATCCAGAGTGAAGGAAGGCTGATTTAAAACTAATCACTAACACTTACACACAGCCTCTTATTCGAGCATCCCTCCCTATCTAAGCTTCGTCTTAGACTATTGAATCAATCCTGTCTCCACTGTCGCCTTTCCTAAGTAACAAACCAAATCAGATGATGGCACCGTCTCCTTTAATTGACTGAGCTGCACAAACGTATCCATGTCTCAGGATGTGGGCATCAACTGTGCTATGCTGGGGGAGACAAAGCATGCAAAGATATTGATAAATCCCAAGATGAGGGAAGGGGAAAGCAGGATCAGGCCTGGGCATCAAGGTCTGGCACTCACCAGTCTGGGGACCTCTATAGGGGGCTATAGCTTTTTATGGGCCCGCAGGTTCAGGTGTGTGAAAACTGGGTGTCTCCTTCATGCCAAGATCATGAAGTTTGTGGAGAGATGATCCATCAGAGCATGACTCAGCCTGTGTGCATTTGACTTCACATGAGGAGCAGGTCAGCCTGCCTTTTAATGCATCTGTTTCCCTCAAAACACAGCTATTTATCTGGTTTTAAAAGATATTTTCACCACAAAGCCACAGTTCTCATTATTTTTCTGCTGAATGAAATTTCCAGCCCAATTCTGTTGGGCTCACTGCAAACACCTCCATCCTCTGTCTACAGAGGATTGCAGACATTTCACCCCAGAGCCAGCACTACAGCTCCCCATAGTCATGTTATTTCCAAGGTGGACAAAACAGAGCTATTTCCACACCAGGCACATCCTGGGCTCTAGCAGTGTGGTCACTGGAGATCCTCATTACCTTTTCACTCCCCACCACTTGTGCGGGTGATGTGATCATTAATCACTTCCATTCTTACCCCATCCTGTGGCCATGGAGGTGAAACCTGCAGCACCAACAGTTGTCAGCTGATGTATGGGATGGGGAATTTCACCAGCATGTGCTGGTTGTCTCTCCTGCTTTGCCAAGCCACCTGCAGGGAGTTTTCTTCAAGATTTGTTCCTAAATTGAGAAGACTGAGGGCCCTGGGTCCTGCCCTCAAACAGAGCATCATTAACAGTTAAACAAAAACCCTGGTTCCTCACATCCTTACCTCCTGCATGGACCTCTTGCCATCCCCATGCTCCAGCTCCCTCTTGTCCCTTCCCTTTCATCTTTTGACGATGGGCTTTCAAGCTCCTGAACATGTGTTGAAGACATGCCTATTAATAAGTGTCTTCAGAAAGAAGAGAGGGTAAGGAGAAGACATAATGAGGAGGAGGAGAAGCTAAACAGAGCAGGCATCTTCATAAATTAATTTATCCAGCAGAGCCTAAATTATGCACTAACTGCTGTGGTCATGAAATTCAGGGACGGTCAGGCTCCCCGCTCCTGGTGTTCCTTGGAGGGAGCTGTGCTGCACAAGGCTGATGGTGAGGAGCACCAATGCAGGGCTGCTCATCATCACGCTGCCAGGGCTGGGCAGAGCCTGGGGCTGTCCATGGGTTGGCTTCAGGAGAAGAGCAAGGGACCAACGTGTGAGCATCCCCATGTCAGGAGACATGGGAAACATGGTTCAAAGACTTACCCTGTGGGGCAGAGTAAGGGCTTTAACCCTTGTGGGGATGTGCTCTTCGGAAGTGAGAAATGCTTGCCTGTCTGTGAGGAGTGGTACTTAATGCCCTCCAAGAGGCAATGCTCAGGCCTGGGGCAAAATACTGCCTGGTTGGCCCTTGATAAGCTTCTCCCCTTTCTGCAGAGGTGTGTGCATCAATGCCAGCTCTTGCCCCATCAGGCCGACTTGGATGAAGCTCACTGCAATGAATCCCTGGCAAAGACAAATCCCAACCCTAGCAGGAACCACAAGCTTTCAACCAAGCCTGGCTCTGTAAAGCCTTTAAAACCCAATCCCCTCTGCTCCAGTCTGCTCAGCCCATGCCATCCTCGCAGCAGGAGCGCCTGGTCCTGGTGCGTTGTACCGGGGTGATTCAAAGTCTCGACTCCACGAGGCGCCGTTGAGAAGTGAAATCACCGACTCGTGCATCCGGGCTGGGAACAGGTGTGTGAAAACCAGCACCCAGGCACCCGCTCCAACAGCGCTGTTTTTGCCTTGCGTGCCATAAATCAGTGCGCTAATCTTTCACTGTCCAGAGAGATCTCTCACTGGGAGGGTGATAAATTGCCCTCCAGCCCCTGACAGCTGCTGGGAAATCACTCACAGCCCGAGACAAACCTCTAAATCTGACATTATAGAGTGTTGAAAGGAAGAATGTCTGTTTTTATAACCTACCTCAGTTATAATAAATATTTAAAATCCACATTAACATCCTCTTATAGTTACAATCTGTCCTCTATGGAACAGTGTCCAACTTAGATTTAATTAGCAACTGAACCTTTCCAGTCCAAGCTCCTATTTAGGCTGAAGATCCAAATCTCCAGTGAAATGCCTCTGTTTTCTTAAACTACCTGCACTGTAATAAATATTATCCATGTCGCCATGCAGCTCTGCTGGAGACAGTGCTCTTTTTGTCTTCTCAAAGGCTAACATTTAATTTAAACGATAGGGTCTTTCCAGACTCTGGGGGGGAATTTCTTTCCTGCTCTCTGGAAACTTTGCCATACTTCACCTCCAAGTGCTGGCGTATTCCTTTGGCACCAGAAGGACACAAGACTGGAAACACCTCAATGGAGGTATGAAGTGATGTCGTGGTCAAACACACCAGTTTGCTGAACCCAGGACAAGTGATGAAAAGAAACTCCAGGCATAACAGTTCTGGCTTTTAGTTGTGGGCCTGTGTTACAAACATGGAGCAGAGACATCCCCTTCTGTTGAACTGTGGAGAATGTGGGAGCTGGGTCCCAAACTCCTGCAACTGTCTTCTATTGGAGGGAGGGAATAAAAAATACCTGTCCAGAAGTTTTTGCTTGTTCACCCTGCTCTCACCTGCATTTGCAGGTTGCCTTGTTTTCTCATTTATTACTTTACACCAATTGTTTTCCAGAAGGCAGCATTCATCCAAGGAAGCTGTGAATGCTCCATCCCTGGTAGTGTTCAAGGCCAGGCTGGACAGAGTCTTGGGTGACATAGTTTAGTGTGAGGTGTCCCTGCCCATGGCAGGGAGGTTGGAACTGGATGAGCTTAAGGTCCTTTCCAACCCTACCTATTCTATGATTCTATGATTCTTGCTTCTCCCCTCTGTCCTCTTCAGTGTTCCAACAGGGCTTAAAAAGAAATACCACAGGAATAAACATAGACAGGTTGTTGGAAAGAACAAAGCTTCCTTCATCTCCATTAACTCAAACCCCTACATCTGTCCATTTTAAGTGTTGGTGGTTTCTTCCCGTCCTGTTTCTCTGCTGCTGCCATATGACTATGTCAGTCCATGGCAGGGGGAGGAATCAGCCTGACCCATATGTCTGCAACCTCCCTGGCTCTGGAGGTGCCCTGAAGCTCCTCCACCAGCCCATTAGATGCCCTACTGCAGGTGGGCTCAGCATCAGCCTGGACTGGGTTCTGGGGCCAAGTCTGGGGAGGGTGTTGCAAAAGAGCCTGGAGGTAGCAGCCACCCTGCCAGCATCCTCCTTTGGGGCTGTGGTTAATAGGAAAGGGGTCAGGAGGCTTCAGGCAGGAAGTGGAGGCAGGCCAGCTGTGGTCTGCACACATGCTTCCCTTTGGTTTCGAATCTGGGCGCCCTGCATCCAGCCCAGCTGCTGCTTGAATCAATAGCAGTGTATCAGTCAAGGCATCCCAGAGGAAACCCACTGCTCACACAGAAATAAACAGGCATTTTCCTTCTGTATGTCACAGAAGGCCATGGATGTCTTCTGGCATTGCCTGAGCCAAGGGTAAATAGGATGCTGCATCTTCAGTTGCACCACCGGAGAGAGGGTTATGGAAACCAGAGTGTGTGTTATATGTGCTGGATACAAATATGTAGACACAGCTTGGCCTGTGTTAAACAGAAAGACATGGACTTCTGTTCCATTTCCAACTCTCCAAATGATGGCAGATGCCCAAAAGAGTACGCAGCTTTTAAAAGAGCATCCTCCAAGTTCTAATATTCTGCCTCCTGTTGCGT
The DNA here is from genome assembly GCA_039720435.1 of Amazona ochrocephala. Lineage (NCBI taxonomy): Eukaryota > Metazoa > Chordata > Aves > Psittaciformes > Psittacidae > Amazona > Amazona ochrocephala. The sequence goes on along the minus strand of CM077886.1, from coordinate 12,855,936 downwards.
ACGTGAGGCACTGGGAGCTTAATCTGGATGACTCCAGCAAACACAGTCTTCATGAAAGCAAACCCATGGGCATCCTGGTGGCACTTGGGTGGTTTGATGCCTTGATTGGGAGCTTCTTTTCTCTGGTCTTGCAAAGTGCATTGGATTTCCCTTTGCCTTTTCCTGTCAAGTTTTCCCTTTTTCATTCCAGTTTGTCTCTGGTTGTATCAAAATAAAGCTTTTGGGAAGAGGCATGGCAGATCTTCAGCAGGCAGCTTGGGTGAATCTCAGCTCTAGTTGGGGGCTGGTAAGACACTGCTGACTTGTTGCTCTCCTGCCATCCTCCAAGGACAGCAGGAGATGAAAGGATGGCCTGTGTGGCTTCTCACACACCATCCCAGCAAAAGCAGAGCCGGCTTTGTACCTCCCCTCACCCCAAACCACTCCTGCCCTGGCATCTGTTTGCATAATCCGCCTGCTGTGAATCTTGCTCGGGTTTGTAGAGATAGCATCACCCCCCTTGGGAAACAGCCAGTGTGTTTTACCAGGAAACCTGCTGTTTTACAAAGGGTTTACAACCAGTGTGTCCTGCCTCTGAGAAAAGTTACATTCTCGGGCATTCGAGGTTTGCTTTTTGATTATGTGGGAAGTGGTGCGAATGGAAGTCACAGAGTCCTTGAGGGAGAGAGGTAACATGAATCCTCAGCAGCTTTCTTAACCTTTGCTTTTGCAGATGTTTTTGGCTTTACACAAGGAGCTCCCAGGAAGCTTCAGATGCAAAGCACATGGGAAGAGAGATGCTAAGATATCCGCGCTCACTCAGCGTCTGCACAGTGCTGAGGTGGCAAAGACATTAGGGTTTTCCTCCTCTGCCTACTCGAAGGAGCAAAGAAGGGATGCTCAGCACTTCTGGGGTGAGCAGGGAATCAGTCTGGAGGAAACTTCTCTCAAGGCTGCAGGGTTAGCCTATTGGAAGAGGATTTTCCAGCTCTTCCTGGGCACCAAACTACTATTTCATACAATGCCTGAGGATAATCCCAGTCCTCCCTGGCCAGCGCCAGAAAGCAAGCAGAAAGCAGCAACCTCCCACAGCAATAGCACACGTGGTGCACAGACCTTTGTCACACACATACCAATGGGTGGGTGGGAAAACAGTCTCCTCCTGGAGAAGGTAAGGAAGACTAGAAGACCATATCCAGGCAGCCTCATCTCCAACTAAGCTGCTGTTCTTAGTGCTTGTCATGCCCAGCTGAGAGACCTCTAAGAGGGGTCACTTGGAGCCACATGTCAGATGCGCCCACCACTGTCCACTGAGGAGAGACGAGGTTTTAGGTTGAGCTCAAGTCCCCAGGCCACATTTAAATTTCCTTAAGATGACAGATATGAACAGTTAGACCCCCAAAAGGATTAGGTTCTTCAACATCCGCTCTACCTCCTCGCCCAACTTTCTGCTCCTGCAATTGGTATTATACAGAAAGATGCACTAGATCAATTCATGTTCCCATCTACCCTCAACCATCACCTGTGGCAGCCCAGGTTGGAACTGAAACAACAAAGAGAAGAAAAATCAGCTTTCCTGAGGGAAGAAGCACTGCTCCAGATTTTTAGGAGCCAGCCTGGTCCAAACCCAGACCCATCTCAAAAAGAGGTTGGTCCCCAAGGTGGCAGGTGTCTGGGAGGCTGAAGCCAAAATACCAGGTGACAATGGGTGAGCGGGTGACAAAAGCTGCAGAGATGAGGTGTAGCTATGAAACTGTTAGAAGCTGCTTGCCAATTTTGTGTCTGAAAGCCTCTTATGGACAGTCGGCGCCTGGCTCATTGTGAACACTGGTGCTCAGTTCCTTTATATACAGCTATTCCCTGCAGATTGCATCAACCGAGCTGCTTGCCAGCAGGACGTAGCTGTGTCCCGTCATTAATCAACTTCATGCTTCGAGAGAAACGCTGAGTTCATTCTCATGTGTCTCCTCAGACCTCTGGGGACTGGGCTGTCTCTAGCTGAGGCTGGTAGTCACCTGGAACAGTTTTCCAGCCCCCCTAAGCGGCAGGAGTGTCCATTAACTACCACGGATCGGTGCGGCCGGTTTGTAAACTCCGGATACATGCGGAGGGGCCCGGGCGCTTATTGGCTGGTGCTTTCCGCTCTCAGAAATGGGTCATTTAAACAGAAAACTGCAAAGTGTTCATGCCTCTGAATGCAGGGAAACTATCAAAACAAGCTCCTGTCTCCATGCCACAGACCCGGCATTCAAACAGAGACTCGGAGCATGGTGTACACGAATGAACCAAGTGCTCCCAGCAGATTCCTTTCCTTTTTCTGATGTTTCACACAATAAACATTTCAGCGCTCTGGCGCGAGAGCAGACCTACCCCAATTACCAGGACAGCTTGTTTTGTTGGGAGTAATAGTTAAGGATCCCATCCTGCATCCCCACAGCCAGTGAGAAAACTTTCCTTGCCCCCAGTGGGCCTGAATCCAAGAGAGCCCCACGATACATTAGAGACACAACTGTTATTGGGAGGACATTTTGCTTTTCCTTATGGAAGCAAAACCAGTTCAAGCAAGTTCTGCCCTGGCTCCACCTCCACAAAGGTGGAGACATCCCGGCTTCCCAATGAAATGTAAGGCAGAAGCTGGCATCACCAAACGATGCTGCTATAGGCTGCTCTGTGACCACAGGCCACCATGGTTGCATGGTCTCCTACAGCTGATTGACCTTTTGTCCATGTCACTTGGACATCTGCTTGCCAGAGAGCAGTACTGCAGTCCCTAGGGCCTCAGAAATCTCAGCTCTGCAGGGCTACATCTCAGAAAGGTGGAGAGGGGAGGAGTCAGAAAGAGATTGGAAACCTTTAAAATCTGGAATGCACAGCAAGAGATTTAGTAAATGAGACCTGAATAAAACCATCTCATCAATTGTTACATTCAGTATGGGCATTATGTGGTACATAGCAATAGAGGGGCTATTTTTGAATGACCACAATCCTAAAGACTGAAAAAGTCTGAGAGGGCTTGGAAAGAGGAATTAGGCAGTTATAGCTGCCCTGAACCTAGGCATGCCATTCAAGCAGGTACAGAGAGAGGCCTTCTGTGAATTGCCTCTATGTCATTCAAACTCCAGGGCTATGCAAACTCTATCTCTGCCTTGTCTGAAGGCTCCAGTGAAGCCCATCAGCTCACTCATTTACCTTGTTAAATGCCATCTGTGCATTATCAAGCATGTGTCACATCCAGTTATTCCTACCAGATCCATCACTGTGCTCATCAAAGGTACATCTATATCTGAATATTCACGAGTAAGATGAAGCCCATCTGCCTGTACTGCCATCATATAGCTTGTCAAGGTGGCTCCTGTAGTGTTCCACCTTCATGGGGTTGATTTTATCCTCTGAAATATTTGGAATTACCCCTGAGCAATCTGAACCACCTTGTTATGGTCTTCAGAAGGAAGTACTACCTTAAGATGAACAGCATCAAAAGAGCAAATAGATCTCTGGTGTTGAAGTGTCTCAGTGTAGAGAGATTTCAGGATTTTCCTCCTTCCCTTTCAGCTTTGAGAATATCCCAGAGGCACACAAAAGTACCCCTTGAAAGATCCCATCTAGCCAGGCTGTGACGTAAAAATAATCTATCATTGAGCATCAATCTGATCCCATTCTGGTTCCAGATTTGCACCTGGATTCACAAACAGAGGTCATGAAGACATGCTATATCTAAAAATTGACAGATGTCTTCACAGCCTGCTAAAAAGAGTATTGTTGGTGGCTTCTTGAGCCTCCAAGCAGGTTCATCGCTACCATGGGGTTGACCCTCCGTCTGGCAAGAACACAGCCTCCCGGCAGTCTTCAAATTCTCCAAAATCTACCTTTGAAAACGGACAGGGAAGCGTATTTTTAAAAAGAAAAAATTTACAGCAAAATAATTAAAAATTAATTACAATATTTCCACTTTTCCCAATGTTTTGACTTTGTTTTTCAGGCAAGGACTTTTTGTCAAAATTTGCCCCAAAGCCTTGAGTGTTTCTGAATGCCCTCCAACAACATTCTTTCCTGGGTCTATTATTCTTAGGAAAATACATGTCTCTGCAGAGATTAGATGAATAACAGGACCTGGCTGGTTCCTATCACCAGTGCTGAGCAGGGAAGAAGTGGAGACCCCAGTGTGAAACGCCTTAACTGGAGGGAGCCATCCTGCTTCACTTTGGCACATGAACTTTGGGTTTAACATGAAACTCCCTTGTAGCAGTGGCCTGAGCAAATGCCAGTTGCAGGATTAAATCAGTGCATAGCCTCCACCTTCTGGCCCTTGGCAAGATGAGCTGGTCATCAGTGCTGCTTCTGAAAATGCCTGAAAGTATGAAACTATAGTGTCCTAAACTGGCACAAACTCTATTGCATGCAAATTCTGGAGACATTTCTGCATATTCCCTATTGCAAAGCAATTCTCCTACTGGTCTGGCTTGCAGCTCGCTGTTATCTCCTTTCACCACGTGTATTTTTGCATGGGATGGGAGCCGCTGGGTGCTCTGGCACCCCTAGGCGTGAGCATCCTCCCATCATCTCCCTGCCAGCATCATGCTGGATGATGGTGTGTGGATGAGCCCTGGTTCTGCAGCCCAGGTGGCCACAGGCAAGCAGGAAAGGGGCAGGGAGCAATGGCTTGGATGTGTGCTGAAGCCCATAGTCTGCCTGGGCAGGGCAAACCCAGTGGCTCCACACCCTTCCATGCGGTTGGAGCAGTGAAGAGAAGGGACCGAGGGCTGTGGTCCCCCACTTGAGCTGTCAGTCTTTCTGTCCACCTGGATCCCTCTGCCTTTGTGCACCTTTCCTTGTGAGCGGCAATTTCTGACAGCTAATATTTCACAGAAACCAGAGCCAGCTCTATCCCTCCCTCCTTTTCCCCCCTCTCTCTCTCTTCTGTTTATGAAGCTGAGGGTAAGTGTTTAATTAGTTGCCTAATTGCCTGGGTAATTGGTAGACATACTCAGCTCTCCAAGTAATCAGTCTGAACAGGCCTTGAAAATATCTGGCCCAATATTCATTACTGCAGTTAAATCGTTAAACAGTTACTGTGTTTGGTTCCTGACAAAGCCCTGACAACGGCTGTCTTGGCTGCACGGCAATGGGGGACCCTGCACCCCATGGAAAACACTGCTGGGGGGGGGGCAAGGGGCTGATGGAGCGGAAAACCCCCCAACAAATGCAAAGGGCAGTGCAAGTGTGAGGTCTGCTCCCTTTGCAGGGGATGTTGGTGATGGGAGGAGACACTGCCTTTCCCTGCTTGTCCTCTTGCTCCAGCCTCCCATTTCCCCATGTCAGCGGTGCCGGTCCCTGCTGTGTGCAGGCAGCAGCCCCTTCTCCCTCCTTGACCACCATGGGTTTGGAAGCCGGTTTTGCCATTAGTCTAAGCATCAATGCTAATATTGCCTTGGCGGACTGCCCTGACCGGAATAACTCATTAAAAGGGCCTTGGTCCAGCTCAGTGCAAAGGCACCATTCTGCCAAGTGCTGCCAGCACACTGCATGCCCATCCATCTATCAGTCCATCCTGCCTCCTCCCCATAGAGAGGGTTAGCACTGGTAAGGGTCCCAAGCCTTGAAGGAGTCTCCAAATGACTCCTTTTCCCCACGGTCAAGCTAACAGCAACTTCAGCCTCATAGGAAATTCCAGGTGCAAATTCCTGCATGGCCATCCAAGAGGCCATGCTGCGGAGCAGAGGAAGGCACTGATGTGCCTGGCTTTTGAGGCAAAAGATTTGAGACTTGAGCAAAGCAAAAGGGGGAACCAGCTTCCTTCTACTGGCTGCTTCACTTCCTGTAGCGGATTTTTTGGGCAGCATATAGTGCCACAGAAGATCCAACTAAAAAGCAAATGAAATGCAGTGGAAGCACTGTGCAGCTGGACAGGACTGCAGGCCAGGGAGCTCTCAGCATGATCCCATATAGCTCCGAAACACGTGAAGTAGCTGAGCCCCTAAACACTGCACCCAGCTCAGCAGGTAGTCAAGCAGGATACACGACCTCAAAGTTATTTCTAGCAGTAATTCACGGAACATGCATTGGGAATCAGACCCTCATTAAAAGGATGCTTGGCTGCAGATTTTTGTGCAATTAAGTGCAGAGGGGCCGGGAGCTGGTGCTACCTTCCCAGTTAGACATCTCTGGCCAACACACCCCTGATTCCCATCAGTGCTGCTAGAAGCCTGTGTCCAGCAGCTCCACGTGCTTCATTTTCCACTGAGCTTGCTCATCCCTCTTGGCAGTACTATTTTGAGTTCACCTGCTTGGAGTGAGAGTCCATGAACTTATTGCTCCTTAACAACTCCTAAAGCTCCTCAGAAACCCTCCATGGGACAACCCAAAGAAGGGACCAAGGGTCCTAGCAGTGGCAGAGGGGGAGATGACAGCATCTAGGCAAGTAAATTCCTAATCAGATCTCGCACCTTGGTTTTTGCCAGGCAAACAGTTGGGCTCCTGGCAAACAGGTCTTCGACCTGAAAATGAGGGCAGGACATGCTCTGCCAGACCCCAGGGCAGCCGGTTGGCCCCATGCAGGCACTGCCAAGAATCAAGCTTCCCTGTGCAGAAGGCAGGGAGGGATTTAGGGCAGGGCAAGAGGGAAATTGGAGGAAGGCACAAAAAAGTCCAGGAAGGGAAAGGGGAAAAGAAAGCAAAAGCAAAAGAAGGGAGAATTTGGGTATGAGCTTTGACCCAGGGGTGAAGAGGAAACCGGAGATGGGGAGTGAACAGGGAAAGAACACCGTAGAGATCAGAGAAGATTTTTGCTCCTGCGCAGGAGACACTGACAACTGGAAAAGGAAACTTGAGATGGTAACATAAGGATTTAGGGGAAGGGAAAACACCCTCACATGCAGGAAAGCCAGAAGATGTGTATATAATGCAGGGTGCTATGGGTGCTCCGTAACCCCAAAGCCCCAGGAGAGCTGGCAGGGAGCATCTTGGAGTCGCTGTACCTGTTGGAGCAGCCAGGTAAGAGCCATGTGCGTTGGCAGCATGCAGGGGCACCTTCCTCCTCTGCTCTTCCTCCTTCATTCATGTGGCTTTTGGGATTTCCAGCAGAACATCCCACCCCTTTTGGGGAGGATGGATGACAGCTTCTTGATACTCCCTCTGCTGAGAATGGGGATGAGTCCCTGCCCAGGGGAAGATTCTGGGGCACTGGGGAGCACCAGGTAGGCCCCAGTGAGCCTCCTGGGGAAGAGGGAGAGTGTGAAGGGGGAGGAATGTCAGAGGTGACTAAGAAATTGGTCTCAATCCATTACTCTGCTGGGCGGCCCTTTCGAGTCACTGGCTGGCTTTGTTCTCCCCAACATCTGTAAAAGATTACAGATGCCTTCCTAGCTGAGGACACGGACGGGATCTATAAATACCACGAGCTGGGGGTTGCTGCTGTCAGAGGAGAGCTCTGCCTGGGTGGCCTGGAGGCCAAAACAGGCTGTCTCCCTAGCTGGGAGCCACGACTAGTGCAGGATGGTGGTGCCACAAGCAGGGTTTTCCCAGGGCTGTGCTGATGCATGGCCAGCGGCAGCTGGAAACGTGGTCGGGAATGGCAGCACAGGGCTGGGGGGTCTGCAGCACCAGACCTGGCCCTGATACCTGCTCCTCGCTGGCCTTGAGCAGCTCATATCCTTTTCTACCTAAAACCAGACTAACTCTTGCAAGGAGACAAGGGTTATTCAGTGGGTTTGGGTTTCTTTTTTTTGGAAAGGACCTCGAATAGCAATCCCATGTAAAGATGAGATAATACAAGCCCAGGTATCATGGTGATGGGCACCATTTAAAGAACACAAACAGAGCAGAGCTGCTAATGCCTCCCAACTTCCCTGTGTCAACACCACTCCCCCAAGACCATCCATTCCTGACGCCATCCCAGGCTCTTGCCCTGAATGTCGTGAGGCTTTGTGCAGTTTACACAGGGCTAATGCTGTCCTGCAGGACCTGAATTCTCCAGTGACTAATTGCTTGAGCATGTCTTTGTTCACTCAGCTTTCCCCACCAAAAAAGGGATCCTGATTTTATAAGCTGTTAGAAGCCTGAAGATCCAGCTCTACACTAACATGTTGTTAGCCACAATTATCCCCTTTCTGACAAAGGATTCCTGATTAGGGCTGTTGCATATTCATCCACAGACTGCGCCAAGCCTGGCTTTGTTTTTCAAGGTCGAGGATTGCATTTCTTTGGATTCAATTCCCATCCTAGACATAGATTACAAGGCAGGAGAGGAGGAGGCAGCTGAGGTTGCTGGAAGCGTTGAATCCTCCTGGTATTGCTCAAAACATCCACCAGATGTATGCCAGACATGCCATGTGAACCAGACATGCTCACAGCCTTTGTGGGCTTGGTTAGGTCAGCCAAGCAGCCTCAAAACTGACCCTGCCTGCAGGTCTGACATGATGAGATCAAAGAGTGGGGAACCCCTAAATGCCCCTGGTGCAGAAAGGTGGGTGCTGGGCAGGGATCTCAACCCAAACCAAACTTCCAGCAGTCAAGACTTCATGAACTCCTGTTTCACATCCTCCCTGGGGTCCCTGTCCCGTTTGCTACAGTGGGAGAAGGGACAAAGGGGGTACTTAGCCAGGAGGGAATATTTCGCAGAGGAGCTTCAGCTGCTCTCCCCTGCTGATTCCTCACTTAAAAAAGAAAAGAAAGGAAGAAAAGGAAAAAATAATTACTTCTCAGCCTCTAACCTTTCCAGCAAGTGACTTTGTAATAAATAATCCACGTGTCTCTCCAGTGCAATCCATCAGCAGAAGCGCCTAATTACTTTAGACTCACTTTGAAAACCCTTCCAGTGCCACTTTCAGATAAATAAAAAATTAACATGGAACTAAAGCAGCAACCTGGAGAAAGTTTCCCCACTCTCCCTCAGTCCTCTGCAAGTCTGGGATGATGTCTGAAAGGCTTCATGCACAAAGACACTTCCCCCTGTAGTGCTGAAAGGCAAGCTTGGATTGCAGTTCATGGCACAAGGGAAATCAGCTGTGGAATGCCCATGGGGACACTCTCCTCCAGACATGCAGATGCTTGGAGAAATAGTTGGAGACAGACCCAGTGCAATCACTGTGTATAAAGACTTTGTTTTTCTTAATACCTTTCCTTGGGAAGTTTCTGTTATTTGTTTCTGAAAGTGCATTTGGGAGGATGCTCTCCAGTTGCGCTGTCTTCTGCACCACCCCTTTCTCTCTCATCACCCCTTTCTCTTTCTTTCCTAAGATTACAGCACCTAAAGGCTTACCTGAAAGCTGCCCCTCCTTGTACCCCAATTCACCCCTACCAAGGCTAAGGGGCACCTGCTGTGTGATTTCTGCAGTGGAAGGTCCCCCAAGCACTGTGCTCCCGCTCAGCATGCCAGGCACGCTGCAACACGGAGGCTGCAACAGAGGAGACAGGGGTCACTTAAGAAATTATTGCTGTAACGGGTCTGTCCTCTAGCAGAGACAGGAGGAATTCCCAGTCTTTCTTGCCTGTTTCCAGCTGCTGTGTCTATATCAGTTGTGGTGTGGATGGATGAGTGCATGAACACAAATGGAGTGTTCATTGCTAGAGTGCAGTGTGGTGCCGTATCCAGAAATGTTTGAAATGGAGCTGGACACCAATGGGCAGCACTTCTGGGGAGATTCTTGGGAAGTGAGTAGCATAACACTGAGCAAGCAAGTGACATGCTCATGTTAAGGATGGTGGGCGCAGAAGACAGTGAGAGCACTGTCTCCAAAGCAACCCTAGGCATCCCCTGCCATGCAGGTACGTGCTTTAATGGAGCTATTACCAAAGCAAATGGGTTCTTGCTGTAGGACTGTTAGAATAGGGATCGTTAGGCAGATGAATTTCATTACAGTGGACGTGAACTTGTTCTGGTGAAAGATCAAACCAGAAACCAAAAAGGATGTTCAAGGCATCCTGCTGCAGTTATCCTTAGGGGAACTAATAGTGAGAGGAGGAAAGATGCTCAGGTGTGTGGTGGCATGAAGAGGAATAGAAGCTGTGGATGCTCACAGCTCTCAGAGACATAGGGGTTATCCCCTACCCTCCTGGAGAGGTATCAAGGAAGCAAGGGACAGACAGCTTGGCTTGGGAGTACTGGAGGGTGCAGGGTGCTGGGGACGCATTATGAGGTTCCACTTGTTCCTGCACATTCCTGATTTGTTGGTGCAAATTACTTGCAAACTGCACCTATTTGTCACAGAAGCGGGTGATAGGGATCATCGTGGGACAGCTACTTCCACTGGCAGCCCAGATTGCTATTGGACCCAGTCAGTCCCTGCAAAGAGTTTTTTTGTCTAGAAGTAAGAAATACATATTTCTTGGTATTCCAGCAATAAAATTCATATCAAAAACCTACATGCATTTCATTTTGCAAAGAGTCACAGCAGCTCATGCCTTTGGTAGATGAAGGTTGGAGCTTTCTAAAAAGACTTTGTCCACCTCTTCTTCATCTTTATACCCCACTTCTGTATTCCCTTCTTTCTCTTCTCCTCTTACCTCTGTGCTTAGGGCCCTGGGCAATACCTGACAAGCGTTCAGAAACTAAACCCCCCCAAAAAAGCAGCAAAATTAAATATCTGAGAAAAGCAGGCCCAGAACCAATAAGGTCTGATTTCACTGTAGGTTACCTCAGCCAAGGCAGTGGTGTGTCAGGGGAGGAAGATGCTTGAAAAACCTCCACAGGAGAATTAATTAAACGAATTTCACTCTGCCAATTGTTTGTTATTTTTGCTGACCTCACCAAGTGGATTAATATTTAATTAGCCTTTAGGAGAAGTGGAAAGCACTTATTAACCTGTTATGTCAATCTGTCAGGCCTGGGGTCTCAGGACAGGCACTGTTACCATGAAACAATGGAAATATCAAGGTCTGTTTTTCCCCATCTCGGCTCTTTTCTCCGTTGTAAAGTGTCTTTTTTAGGGGGGGGACACAAGGAGGGGACCCACTATGCCTAACTGAGGGATGTCTAAAATGGGTGCCCTAAATCTAGATGCATTTCAGTGGCCAGGGCAAGAGGTAAGGAAGCCATATGTGATGTCCCAGGCACAGGTGGGAAGCACATATGGATATATGATCCCCTTGGAGGTATTTTAGAGCTCAGGCTAGATCTCATCTGCTGTGATGCTGGTAACTAACGAAAGGTTTGGGCTTTCCTTCATTTTTCTTGTTTAAAAACACTGCTTCCTTTTTATTGTGTTCATAGTTATCATAGTTCAAGTGCTAAAATTGTTGTCAAAATCTAGTCATCAGTGGGGAGATGTGATGGGGTCCTGCAAGATACAGAGGTCTCAGGTGAGTGTCCATTAAAGAAAAGCTTTAAACCAGAAAACAGGATGAACACAGATGGCAGAACAAGAAGCCCGTCCCTACCGGTAACAAAGACCAGAATGTCCCCAGCCAGCATCTGAGTTCAGGGAAAGCTGGTGAGATTCACCCTGAGATAACGACCATGTCTGCTTGCCACAGGTCTGGGTCTGGCCCAAAAGAAATAAAACCTCAAGCACAATTGAACCCTTAGGAAATATCCTCAGCAAAACAGTGAGATGAATGTTGTGTACAAGTTAGCAAAACTGGGAGGAGCGTGAAGAGACATAGTGCTAAAGTGGATCAATACCTTCTTTGATAGAAATTCTCACAGATGCTGGGCATGGCCACTAGCTGACATCTTATTACTGCTCAGAGAGGAGCCAAAGCAAGGTGTCTCCTCCAAACCTCTCCAAGTCCTGATGGTCCTGAGCATTACAAACAGCTGGAGATATGCACTTTGACTTCAGCTTAGTGAACCAAAATTAACCTCATGTTAAAATAACTCATTGGGTCTCTCTCAGGGTATTCCACACTCCACCGGCAAACCCAGCTAGCATCCACACCCTGGTTTTGCCATCTAACAAAGTCACTGGAGAGATGCCAACCACCACAGGGGCCAACTTCCCATCACAGGTAGAAAGCTTCAGCAGACAGCAAAAATGACAAACTCTATTCAGGAAAATACAGGGCTGGCAGTGGGCTTGGGCTCGTGAGTTCCTTTCAGTCTCTGCATGCAGGAGGTGAAACCAGCAACCGGAGGCAGGAGCAGGAGTGTTTGGAGGCAAGCCCTGAGCATGCAGCTTTGCACCGGCTGCCAAGGTGGGTCATGCTCCCCTCCCTGCAATCTGTGCTGCTCTCAAAGGCTCTGCCTGAGCCTGGCCACCTCCTGCTGCCTCTTTCCCACAGGCCAGGGACGCTGCCCACAACACTATGCTGCTTACACCGGGTGCTGATACCGCCGCTCTGTGACAGGCCATATCATTTATTATTATTATTATTTTTTAAAATTAAAATCCTCCTGAGCTTTATTAAATAGGGATGCTGATAGGTAATTAAATCGCAACTTAATTAAATCTGTCTGCTCAATCCAACCGCGGCACACTGGCTACTCTGCAATCCCTGTGAGAGGTGCTGTGGGTGGAGAACGGCAACATGAATTAAACAGCATCACATTCAGCGCTGCCACCTCTCTGCCAGGCACAGCCAGGAATGAGACCAATGGGTTTCTCCACCCATAGAGCAACAGAAGGTGGGGAGACCCCACGAGGGACCTGACCTGACTTCATAGGAGCTTTTTGGGTAGGCACTGACTCCCTCCAGTATGGCAGGACCAAATCAAGGCACTGGAGGCGTATTGGAGGATTCATGACTAACTGCTTTGGCATAACGTGATAGTGTTGGACACCTTGGGGCTTGGTGATCAGGGCCTAAGGCCACGCAGGCAGCTGGCGTCACAGAGCTCATTTGCATATGGAGCCCCATTGCCTGCTTCCATGGTTTCCCAGGAGTGTTTGCTGCCCCATGTGTCAACAGCCAGGGCTGGCAGTTGCCCGCACTCCAGGAGCAACTGTGGGCGTGTGAGGAGGCAAGAGAGGCAGCACTCTGGTTTCCCTATCCCAGGAGCTGAACGAGCACTTCTGCGCCTTCCACCGTCCCGCGGCATCACTGGTGCAGCGTCTGCATCTCCAAGTGACCTTGGTGGCCATGCTGCGAAGGGAAGGGCAGAAGAACAGGCCACCCAAGCAGGTCTGGTTCCAGCTCCCCACCAGGGACTGGCGGGAGGAGCGTGAGTGGGAGAGGAGGGAGGCTGCCACCAGCCAGCTCTTAACCCCAGCTTATCCATCGGCTGGTTCCCTGTGTGACTTGGTGGAGCATGGACAAATTGCCAAGGATAGCCATCCACCTGAGCATGGACAGATTGCCAAGGATAGCCATCCACCTGAGCATGGACAGATTGCCAAGGATAGCCATCCACCTCTCAGCCAGAACTGGTGGAGGAGACTTCAGGATTATATGCGTGGATGCAACAAGGAGAGGAAGACCTGTGAAAAGAAGATGCCCCTGCTGGCACATACAACTCCTCAAGCAAATCCAGCCCTCTTCTCGAGTGAAATACCTTTTGCAGAGCCTGTTTATCCTGGCTTTTTTTGCTGTTTCCTAATTTTTGAATGTATCTAATTTTGCCTTTTCTTAAAAGGCGTTCATTTTATTTGTCACATTACATGAATAGACTAACACTTTCTCTGCCTATTGTGAAAAGCTGCTCTTGTAGTACCTGTTGTATTTATCTGTTTGTTAAATAACCAATTACAAAATTTCTGAGCCTAAAGCCTGTTTAAATGAATCTTTAAAATGAGCATGATTGGAAGATGGTGGCAGCTGATCTACTGAGAGCAGAGCTTTTACAAATGCACTGAGGGAGGTGCTGGAAGAACAAAGTGTCGGGATGGTTTTAAAGGGAGTTGTTTTCTCAAAGTCACTCTTCAGGAGAGTTTGATCTTATTTGTGGCAATTCAGTCACTGTCAAACCAACAATTTTAGAATGGCCCTCTGTCGTTTCAGATAATTTGGAGGTCTATCTTTGGGCAACTGATCATTTTAAGCAATGGTTCTGTGTTGATGTGTTACTGCCAAAACAGCGGAGAAATGGCTATTTAACAAAGTAAGGATCCCCCTGTACTTGGCACTGGTGAGGCTGCACCTCGGATCCTGTGTTCAGTTCTGGGCCACTTCCTACAAGAGAGATACTGGGTTCCTGGAGTGAAGCCAGAGAAAGGCAACAGAGCTGGTGCAGGGCCTGGAGCACAGTGTGATGGGGAGCGGCTGAGGGACCTGGGGGGGTGTAGTCTGGGGAAGAGAAGGCCCAGGGGTCACCTTATCTGTCTCTACAACTGCCTGATGGGAGGATGGAGCCAGGAGGTGGCTGGTCTCCTTTTCCCTAGTAACCAGCAATAGCACAAGAGATAACAGCCTCAAGCTGTGCCAGGGGAGGTTTAGATTGGGTATTAGGAAACATTTCTTCACCAAAAGGGTGCTCAGGCAGTGGAACAGGCTGCCCAGGGCAGTGGTGGAGTCACTGTCCCTGCGAGTGTTCAAAACCTGTGTAGACGAGGCCCTCAGTGACATGGTTTAGTGGTGGCCGTGGCAGTGCTGGGGTGACGGTTGGACTTGATGAACTTAAACAGTCTTTTCCAACCTAGTTCATTCTATGATTCTATGAAATGGAGGGCAGGCAGGGAAGGGCTTCTGACAGATAGCAATTCTAGAACCAACTGCCTGATACCAGGTGCCTTTTATTTGTTTCCTGAGAGTTTTAGCTCCTAGAGACAACACACTGAAGGAAGTATTTTTGCGGGCAAGAAAGATTAAAGCCTTTTTCTGGTTTAGTCAAGAGGGTGAAGTCTTCAAACTTTCGAAACAAAAGCAAAGAAACCCAGTGTGTGTCTACAAAGCCCTTCTGCAATTACTAGAAGACTAGAAGTTGTGATCCAAGAGATTGGGGCTGCTGCAGGCAGTCAGCAAGGGCAGAGTCCCCATGGGACAGGTGACCCAACCTGCACAGCCATACCCAGACAGAAAGGAGGACAGAGAAAGTAGGTAGGTCCTTCCAGAGGTTAATGAGAGAGTGACTACCCAGAGCCTGCGTCCCCATGGCTACAGAGAGAAAACCTGGCTCTCCATACCGCCTTGATGCCATCCAGCCTCCTTTGCCAGATCTGTCCCTGTGCCCACCTCAGATGAGCCCTTTTATACCATGCTGGTGGTTATTCCTTCACCCTGCCCACAGGGTAAAACAGCCACTACTGCATGCAGTGGGGTTTAACTCTCCTGCAGCTATTGCCTCCTTCCAGTCCCAGAAAAACCCTTGAGCTCTCCTCTGACCATGGAATCCCACAATGGAGGCACCATGATTTTGAAGAAAGTCTCACAACCACTGGGGTTCCCCCAGATTTTCAGCCTGGGATCCAGGTACTTGAGCACCCTCAAGGTCCCCTGCAATCACCCCAGGAGGTGGAAGAAGAAAACCTCAAAAACAACCCCCAAAAAAGCCCAAAGGGCAGCAGCACCTAATGGAAAACAAAACCTCAAAGAGATGGACAGGCTACAGGGAGCCTATCCAAGGGCGACTTTCATGCAGTAATCTTGAGAGATCAAATTCCTAATCTGCTTCCACCTCAGAGACGGAGGAGTGAAAGTCCAACCAGGATTAATGTTTAATGCTTGAGTTAGCAGGTGATGCCTTACGTTGGGATGCTTGGGTTCCCTGCTCTGCAGCTGAAAAAGACTGGTACGTGAGCTCGACCAGCGTCGATCCCGGATATTAGGGATGACCCTACTCTCAGACAAAGGTCAAGGAGGGGTTGCCAAGTTCAGGACTCCCCACACCATTACAAAGTGTTGTGCGCTGGGGCTGCAATAACAGATGAGTTGTCCTGTCTGTATCTGCTGGGGCGTGAGAAACTTCAAACCTCCCTCCTAATTATTTTAGAGCCACTGAGGTGAGCTGCTGGAACACAGCACTGGGGAGGGCAGTTGAGAGAAAAAGCAGCTCATTCCCGCTGCTGGGTTTGCATTTCAGCTCCTGGTGAGGAGACATGTGGCTGGAAACCAACACATGGCAGCCTCAGCTCCTGTGCTCCTCACCATTAAGAGACAGGGATGGAAGGAGGGATGGGTCAGCTGCAGAGGGACAGAGTAGGGCACAGCCTGGGAGATGAGAAAAGCACTTGTTGAAGATAAAGACATAGGCAGACCCCAGAACACACAGACAAACAGTTATAGAAACTGACTAACTCTCTGAAACAAAGGTCATGTTGTTTGGTCTTCTCCTCTATTACCAGAGGACTTTCTCCACTGGGAGTACATGGCCTTAATTTTGAGGGTCTGCTTTGAAGGCCAGAAAATGACACAGAGACTGACAGGGACATGAGCATCTATACTAGGAAATGCTTTTTGCTCTCAGAAAAGCAGGGGGAAATGAATTGATCATGTCCTGGGTCTCCTTCATACACGCTGCACCATCATTCAGCAGGCACTTCCAAATGTACTGTGTGTACTTACTCTTGAAAAAGGTCTATTGTGAGCAAAATGATGCAACCACGGGTGGTCACACACTGGATCTCCTACTGCACACCCACCTCCTTCCCATCCAAGTTTCTCATATCTGATCTGTATCTAAATGTCACCACTGCCCTATCAAGAGAGGGCAAATCTACTAAATCCTGACCTAAGAGTCTGGACAATTAAGGGTTATGTCCAGAGAAGAATCCACATTCTGAGTGCAGCCCTTCTCTTCTTTGACATATTGTTTTGTATTCTTTCATGTGTCCCAGGTGATGCTGGGACATGTCAGACCACAGGGCAGCTTGAAGTTATTGGGCAAACCGTAGGTAATTTGGCAGGAGAACATTAAAAAGCAAGAGGAGGAAACTATAAATTCAGAGTGTAACCACCATAAAGTATTCTCTTAGTTCCCAGCCAACCTCTTAAAAGCATTGATAGCTCTTCCCCCTGCCTACAGGATGCTTTTCCCTCCCTGTAGGGTGTCGTGTTATGGTTCAGACAACAGAACACCATGGGAGCAGTGACCCTGATGGATTTCACATGTGTTGCAAGACCTGTTGGAAGCTCTGCCCTTTCACACGCTGGACTTCTCTTCCATGCAGTATCAAAGGTTTGGCAACTCATGGCCCTGTTTCATTTCTCCCTCTCTGCTGAAAGACTTCATCTCATCCTTCCTTTTCTTTCGTATTGTCAATGATGAGCCATCTGCCTTTAGAGCTCAGGATGAACCATAACCCCAAGTCTAAATTGGGTGTAACTCCCATGGCAACATACAAGAACATTTATGAGGTTCATTTCTGGGAAAACAACACAGCCAAGCCATCAAAACCTTTCCTCATCTCCTTCTCGTGTCCTCCCAGGATTACAGACGCTGGCGAAGATGCATGTGTGGCTGAGATCTGCTTTCCAGTAAGTCACAACTGGCAAAGAGACCCAATTTTCCTTAGCTCTGCTACAAGTACTTCATGGAATCACCACATTTCTGTGTCCCTTCCTCTTAACCAGATATTAATTTCTTGCACCTAAGAAGCACTGAAGTGCCTAAAACACATTTTCAAGAGTCACGAGCATTTATAACCCAGATTTCATAGATTCTCCTTACAAATTGTTACCCTAACAATGTCCTTTTCTCCCAGACAGACCAGTCTCTTATTTGCATTTTTCCTCCATTTTCCCCCTTTCTGGTTATCTTTTAACCAAAAATCATTGCCCAGTTCTCATTCTTGGTCATGTTTTAAGGATCAACATTTGCTGTGTGAGGAGGAACAGGAAACATTCAGATCTCATCCTCATTTAGCTGGCCACTTCCCTGTCCCCTACTGACCCAAACCAGGGCTCTCCTGTCTTGCAGGAACATCTGCCTGTTCCCACAACCATGGGGTCCAGTGCACTGCAAGCACTTGGGAAGCACGAGTGCTTGGGAAATTAGGTGTATTTCTTCTGAACTTCATAGTATGAAAAAGAAAGTGGGTTTCTGATGGGAATTGCTCATGGAAATCTGTTGCTAGTTTTGCTTCAGAAAGAAATGATGAGAGACAACTTAAAAATGAGACAAAAGAAACTGCAGTGGCATTAATTTTTCAAAGGCCATTTTTAAGGGAAATTTGGAAAATATTTGCAAGAAAACACTCCACTGCAGGGATCTGGACATCTTATCTCACTGAATTCTACTGGTGAGCCTCCTCTTCCTGCTCAGTCTGTTTATCTCCACTGCTGCTTTTAAGGTAACCTCTTCTGATGAGGATTTCGTTCTAGAGTACAGATTGTCAAAGTGGAATACTCACATTCCAAGTTTTCTTGTAAACGTGTGTTTTAAACCTACTCGTACAGCTGTGGGAAAGTTTTCTGATCTCGAATATTAGCTAATGTTACAGAATTGAGCATTTACACAGGGAATACAAGAAGAATGAAAAAAGTGAGAGGAGAGCAAACTGAAGGGGACTTTCTGAAAGCCAGAAATAGCTGGAACCAAGCACAAAATAGCAGAAAGACACTAGTGCAAGGAAAATAGATGATGATGTGAGAAAGGGGGGCCTGGTGGACTAAGGTGAGGGTAAAATTAGAGAATGAGAGTGAATGCATACAGTAAACAGAAACAAGAAAACAAAGAGTAAATCTGATCTTTGTTTGGAGAACAACAAAGAATTTGTTTTCTGCAAAGCTGTTTTTGAATGTGGGCATGTTGCAGAAGACCGTAAGAGAAGACAGTATGTCTGAGTGCCACCAGTAAAGTGATGGAGTCATAGATTGATGTTCTCCACCTAGAGGTTGAGGTTTCAAAGCGCTTTGGGACCTCATATGTTACCTTAGATGGTGTTACCTGCTGCCATCACTGATCATGGTGTTGCTGAGCCTCTGAACCAGCTGCTGGCAGCAGGGACTGCCATATGTGGTAGAGCACAATGTCTCACAAGCCCTGAAAAACTGTGGAGGCCTTCCAGCTGCCCATGTGCACGAAGCATGCTCTTTCTCCAACACCGATCCCAAGGGAAAGAGCCTAGAGGAGCTCCGGAAGGTCAAAATGCAATTAAAACCAATGCGATTTTGTGCTACTTAATGGGTGCAAAGGAAAGAGGGTTTGCTCTTGGGTCATTCTTCTCTCACCCGCACCGACCACACCAGACTCTCCCCTCAGTCTCCTTTTCCCATTGCACCTCTTGTGGCCCTTCTCATTCATAGCATCAAGCCCCATTGATGTCCAGGTCCAGCAATTGGGGGGACAATTAGGTAAATGGGTAAGTTTGGAGGGGAGGGGATTTACACCTCCTGTTGCCCTTGCAATGAATTACCAGGGCTGTTAATGGGCTGGTGCCCCAGTGCCTCGTAAATCGTGCGACTGAGGCCAAGCGGTGATGGGAGGCTTTGATCTGGACACGCTGCCCTGCCATGAACAGGAAAAGGAAGAGGTGATTTTTCATGGGTTACTACTCACTCCAGCCTCCAAGTTTTCCACTCTGCTGAAACTTTGACAGTGCCTAATAATCCATCAGCAAAACTTTCCTTGCTCTGCTTCCACTCCATTACCACCTTCATGGTCCCATTTAGCTTCTTTCACACGGACCCCGGAAAGGTTGACAGTCTCCCACCCTTCCAAAGCAGTTTGGAGGATGAGAGCAAGGGCTGGGGTCACTCCACACATTTCCTTTGAGAGCAGTCACAAAGTGGACGCTGAGATGAAGGGTAAGAGCTAGCTCACATCTACAGACCCAGGGGGCTTCCCATCTCCAGGAGCTCCACCATCTGCAGCCCTAGGTGGCCCCCATTGCCTGGAGAAAGTCCTCTCTTCTTGGCTTTTGCCATTTTGAGAATACTATTAGCTTCAGTCAAAAGAAAAGGGCAGTCTGCCCTCCCATAAACTATTTCTCAGCAGAAACATTGGAATCCAGGTGGAAAAAAACACGGGGGGGGGGGGGGGGGAAGCATTGCTAATTCACTGAGTGATTGCAGGTGTGTCCCTAGATCCACATGCCTGACAGGGAGCAGTAAGGTTCACACCCACTGAGGAGGCACCACCTGGGATGCTGAAGCAATTGGTGAAACTTGGAAGTGCCTCAGAGGAAGAGATGCTGAGATGACACTTGACACGAGAGGGTTAGATGTCTTAGGCCATTTGAAATGCTCTAGACTATCTGCCATACTGGCAGAACATGGGTTTTCTACCTGTCTCTTGTCACATCTTCCAGCTATGCCTGGTGTCTTGGATACTTCAGGGCATCTCAAGTAGTGCAGTACATTTGGGTACCTGAGCATTTTGTCATTGTGTTTTTTCACCAAGGGCTGGTACTTAGATTTATTGACTGGTCCTTCTTTTCTCTCCTAGATATTAGACCAATACGTTGCATGCATTCAATTTTGTGTGTTCTGCCTTCTGAGTGGAACCAAACGCTCAGAATGGCACTGTTTTCTTAGACTAATGAAGTCTTTGAGAGGGGTAAAACCCACCTTAGTAATAAATCCAGACTGTGAAGGCTTGATGTATCTGCTTTTCTGTTTGCCTCCACTGCTGCTAGACAGAATTAGCCCTCACCTAATACAGAGTGCAGACTTGATACAACCTTGTTTAGCACAATTGGCTTGAATCCATTATATTGACAATATCAATTTGTGTAATTCCTGCATTAGGATTTTGTACTAAACTGTATTTGAAAGGAGCTGTTGACCTTGATTAGCTCTTTAATTGTGGTTAAAATTCAAAGCAATTCAGATACCAGCTTTGACTGTGGAAGGAAAGGGCTATGCCATGTGACAGTGCAGTCAATAACTGCCACGCTCTCCACGGACACAGTTCCCGTGTTTTATATGCTCTAGGTCTCACCACTGTCTCAGTGTATCCATTTGCCTTCACTTGGACCATACCCTTGGGGCTTCACCTTGCAGGATGTATTGTACAAGCAGGCACTTGAGGTAGAGCCTCCTGGACACGTTCCAGCTGAGTTATCTTCTGGCTCACACTACCTCTGCTTTTGCATGCAGGTAGGATTTTCAGTTCATTTTCCATCCTATGCAGAGGTGTAATAGTGCTGGGTGCTACCCAAGGGCTGCTCAGAAAGTGATAGGAAGGAGCCAGTCTACAAAGTAAAATTCTGGTCGCAAATGTTGCCTTACTCACTTCGTGGTCTCTTAGCAGCAGAAAGAAAAGAAGAGTGTTATTAGAGCACATTAAGAAGCCCACATCTGCCTGTCAGTCCCCAGACAGTGGCAGGGTAATAGTGTTACAGGCACTCCAGAGAAGGGATGAACAGGCTTGCTGGTGTTTCAGCAGGCACTATGCTCTTACCAAAACTGAACAGGAGTTGGATGCCCCATTCTCCCAGATATCTGCAAGAAAAGATCAGCTGTGTGCCTTGAGGTCTGCGCTGGGTAAAAAATGCCAGGCAGGAGGAAAGGCCATTTCCAGGACTCCCATGTGTTGAAAGGGAAAATGGATAGGATGAAGCCTGGAGGGGGAGAACCCTTTCAAGTCAATGAGGAATTCTGCCAGAAAGCAGCAGAAGGAGCAGTTCAGCAGGAATTACAGAGAGGAAAAAAAAAAACCTGGCAAGAGATAGAGCCTGAAAGATGAAGCACTTCATTTTGGGCAAACTGAATGTTTCAATTAAAAATGACAGAACTGAGATCCTTTAAGAGCAGTCAGATTTTAATAAATTTTTCATGAATGGAAGCAGCTCGTATCCTGAAGACCTGACAAACTCTGTTCTTTGGATAGCATGTGTTCTCCTGGATCTATGTCTTTCTGGCATCAGATGGGGTTGCCAGCCATGGATCAAAGAGAGAAACCACAAAAAGACCTGCCAGGCATCTTGTGCTACATATGTGTGCAGAATATAATGTGCAGAGAGGAGACGGATGCCTAGTGCTACAGCAGGGAAGGAGAGGGTTCATGGGAAGGAAGAGCAAACCAACAGTGGAGAAGAGGACACAGAGATGAAAGAACAGGCTGTGAAGAAAACTAGCGTCAAGGAACGGAGTTTGTGAAAGACGAGTAGAGCAGTGGAGGTGGAGACAGGGAGGGCGGGAGAAGAGGAGGGAGAATTGTACCCTCTGTGCCTGGGAAAAGACAATCAAAGCTGCAGACTCTTGTCACGCAGGACAAGCCCAGCACTATTTACTGTTTGCTCATTTAACCTGGTTAATTTTTAATAATGTTGAAATTTTCATTTTAATAATTTAGGTAAATTATTTATTAAACCACGGGATAAAGGAATCATAGCAATTATGAATTGACAGTGTTACCTGAGGCTCTTGAAAAGGTAAGGGGTTTTGCAAAGTCCTTGTTACTGGATAAACATTAAATTAGTAGCAACTTCACATCCAATTCAAATTACCTTCTTCCGAGTCTAAGATTGCTCTCTCTTGGTCTCTGCTGGGAAAGAGCACCGTGGGCAAAGATGGTTGCAAGGAGCCATGGCTGTCCTGTGTGGGGCTGGGGATGTTTCTCCTAGGTGTCCTTGATGCCGGGACGAGGCAGTCTTTCCATCAGAGGATGGCAACAAGGTGACGTTCACTGCTCTGATCACAGAGAAAAACACAATGGGTTAACAGGAAAAGATGTTGGATGGGTCTTGTGGCTATGACTATCAGAGCGGTGGTGGCTTTTCTGGTACAAAAAAGGTCAACAGAAGTGTGCTGGTATCTCCTCCCTATTGCATGACTCCTTGTTATATTTTGGACATGCAGGCTTCTAAACCACCTCACTGACCACAGGAACCGACTATCTGATGCCAACTGCCTACTTGAAGGTTCCTGAGGAAATACAGACCCAGTCCTGGAAGATCCCAAGTTTGTTCTGGAGATGTTTGTGTAGAAATGTAGTCTGCCACTCAAGAAAAGCAACCTCTGAAAATTGTCTACAGAGAGACACAGCTCCCCACTTGAAGTGATTGTATAGGGATTGCGAAATAAAGCAGTAGATATCTGAAAGGTTGAAACTAATGAACTTTAAAAACACCAAGGGAATGTAGCATCCAGATACTCTCTGCAAGAGCAAGAGTTTTGCTTTAAAGTAGAAATCTAAATGGAGGATGGTAAGAGGTGCGAAAGAGGAGAATAAGGATAGGGTCTGGAACCTGGTAGCCTTGGTCAGCAGAGTACTGCAGCCTTTGCCCAACTTTCAGCATCAATGTAGCCCTGCGGAATTCAAACCAGCCACCTAGGATTCAACAGCAATCCCAGTTTTAAGTATTGTAATGAATCTGAGCCAAGTTTGCATTTTCATACTTTGTGATGTTTAATTTCCAAGCATTTTGTTTTAATTACCAGTTTCCAATCATTTTTATGTTAGCTCTGAGTGCCTTTCCTACATTTGCTTCTCAATAATTAAAACTTTTTAATAACATTACTTTCAATCAAAGGATTTCAATTTATCTTCTAACTTAGTTCTATCCTAATAAGTTTTTTTTCCCTGGGAATTTCCTAACATTCAGTAAAGGAAATAAGCATTTCTAAAGTTAATTTTTTTCCTCTCTAACATATTGAGAGCTCAGTTTTCTTGAAAAAGTTCTTTGGAAAAGCATGAAGACACATTCAGAGTCCTAAATATTTGTACACAAGATGATGTCTCAGATACGTATCTGTTCTTTCTTTTTGGTTTAAATAGCAATAGCCACCAACTAACATGTGAAACAAGTTGATAAACAAATGTCCCATAGACTAAAGAAAATGCCCTCCTAGTTTTGAAATCTGCTCAATCATGGTTTTGTATCATGCCTAGCAGGTAGAAAAATACAACCTATTAACGGAGAAGATAATGTTGAACAAAATATGCAATAGTGAACAAATCCTTAATCCAACCGTAAAGCCTGCCTGCTTTATAATAAAATAAACCAGCCTCATTATAACAAACTGAAAACAAGTGAAAACAATTCTTTAGAGTCTCTAAGCCCCACATGAATCTAAACTTGCCCATCTCCAGGGTTTATAAATTGCCGGAGTTTCTAAACTCTGGAGAGCCTAGCAAAGTCCCTCTAAGGGACGTGTATACAAAGGAAGTCACAGAGAAACCATAGAAACTCATAGGTAGAGAAGACATAGGAAATAAATTTGAATCACTGAGATCTCACTAATATGCTAAGGCACCAGCCAGCAGTGTGGACAGTTCCCTACACCCGGATCAGCATATTCCTGAGAAAATCATGTTAACTGAAAACAAACAGAATCACCAAAGCACATCCCGTGGGCATCATAACTCTCCTTCCTTTGCCCTCAATCTTCTCTCGGATTCTTCCATCAGGAGATCAAGTGATAAATTTCAAGTGTGAAAACATTTTGTTACTGTGAGCCAATGACAAAGATAAGATACCAGAGCTGAGCAGCTGTTTGCAAGGAAATGCTAATTCCACAAAGACATGAAGTTTGCTAGGAATCTGCACTGAACGTTTCGATGAAAACTGATCAGAATCCTTCATTCTGGTAAGGTCCAAATGTATGGTTCAAATTAAGCAATTGGTTTTCATTTTTTAGTGCATAAGAACACTAACACACAAGCTATTTCAAACCTCTTTCAAGATCACAATATTATAGGATACATTAAGTTTGTTCCTTTCATAGCAATTTTTAAATTTTGGCTTTTCATTCAGATATTGAAACTTTCTATAGAAAGTCTGAGCTTCTACTATCAAACCCCAAGTTCACAACAAGAATGGCATTACAAACTGCCATGGAGCTTCAGCCTCTGGAAGCAACTCCTGATCCAGGCAGCATCCAACTACTGACCTGAAACCACAACTGATTCTATGTAGGTTATTTACAGCCTCTTTAATTTCCTTTCCTCAAAACTTCAATCTGAATAAAGACAATTTGGCACCTTCAGGGGGTCCCCAGTGTCTGAGCAGCTAATGAACCAGGGTGGAACAAGGTGTCCTTTGGGTTGAGGCACCCATTAGTTCCCAGAGGATGGAGGAGCTCCTCTTTCACCCAAAGCACCGCTGTCTCACATGCTTTTTTTGCTCACAGGGAATGTTTTCCTTGCAAGGTGACTGTAGCCAGAAGGAGGTTGTGCAGGCTCACAGCTCTGACTGAGTACATTATATTATCTGACATCTTTTCTGCTGCTGAGCAGAGACTATCAGCTGTTCAGAGGAGCCCACACTAGGATGAACACGCCAGGGCAGGAAGCAATTAATAAAACATCTGATTACTTAGAGCAGCTCTTCCCAAACTCCTCCTTGGCTTGCAATAACAAAGGCCTCTGCCTGTGCTCTTCCATCTCCTGTCACTGCTGCCATCACTCTTGTATACCAAAGTTAACAGTGATTATTTTTCAGGAATGGGGTCCGATCCAAAGTCTAATTGAAGACAACAGAAAGCCTTCAATGGACACTGCTTAGCTTTGGATCAGTCCCATGGGCAGGAGAGAGGACACACAGAGAAATTCAAATGCATGGAGCCCATGTTCAGGAACAACACACCCATGGGCTGTGCCTTTGATACAAGGGCAGCCGCAGAACTGCCCAAAACCCCAGTGTGGCCAGTGGCCATTTCCCCCAGTGCAAAGCGCTCTGTTGTCTCCCACCCCACGTGCTGTACTGCAGCCCCATCTTCCACCACCCTTTTCTCAGGCAGACCAGCAGAGACAGGCAGTGACACTGTGCACGTTTGTCTTTAAGTTATGAACCATTTTCCCCGCCCCCTTTTTTTGGTTGTTGTTCCTATTAAAATTTTCCAAAAAGGAATAAAAATAATCCCTTCCCCTTCCCTGTCCCTCCCTGCCATGTTCCCAAGGTGCCAACTAATCTCCGATGCCCAGCTTGTACACAGCCACCTCTAATTGCTCCTGCATTTTCATCTGGTGTAAGTTCAGCCACCGCTACAGCTGCCCCTCCTCCCTCCGGGAATTCACACCTTCATTATCACTCTTTACTGCAGAGCCGTCCGCAGGCTCCCGGCTCCGATAAAAAATAGAGCAGCTTTTCAGTGGTTTCAATTTTAATTACCAGCATCAAGGCAGCTCGCATTCTCACCAGGCTGTTTCGCACTAATTAAAGTGAGGAGGAGTTTATGGAAGGGACACCAACTCCACTTCACTCCCTCATCTATTATTTACAGACAGTAATACAAATAATTTCCAATTTAAACAGTCTGAGCTGGCCAGCAAA
The DNA here is from genome assembly GCA_039720435.1 of Amazona ochrocephala. NCBI lineage: Eukaryota > Metazoa > Chordata > Aves > Psittaciformes > Psittacidae > Amazona > Amazona ochrocephala. The sequence continues at coordinate 12,829,990 of CM077886.1, read as the reverse complement.
GAGGAGGGAGAGGTGGGGAGAACACTAAGCAAGGAGAAACTCAAATAAAGAGCAGAAACTAAGAGGAGGGGATGGAAAATCGACTCCCAGTGCCCTCTAGTGGGATGACTTCCTGAGGGGTCACAAGGTTGGAGGTGTGAACACGGCCAGGAGGGCCAGTGAGGGGGCAGGCATTGGTTTCTCCTTGTCTGGCCTCACCTGTGACCTTCAAGATGTGACCAAGCAGCAGCAAAAGGCAGTTTTGGATAAGGTCCAGTTTGCTCCAGCTCTGCATTGGTGCATCCGGTTTGATCCCATGCTGTTCGTCACTGGCGGAGCTTCATCTTTCCCATGGGCATGGCATGGTGCTGATGGAAATGGGCTCTGAAAACCCTGGGTTGGCTCTGAGCTGGCAGCAACTCAGTGTTGGGTGCCCAATCCAACATGAAGGTACCAGTCCTGGTGGGATGTGAACCTGGGGTAGTGTTGAGCTGCAGTTCATGAACAGGGTTTTCTGGGTGTCATGGGAAAATCCCCCCATCTAGAAGATGGGCTGTCCACACAGATGACCAGCTCTATCTGTCAGCAGATACGGTTTCCAAAGGCTCGGGTTGTTTTCCTGACCAGTCACTCTCTCCTTGGATGTGAAACGTTCTCCATCCCTCAGGCTGGCTCCAATCAATCTCTCCCAGTGCAGCACATGCCAAGCCTGCATGTTTTATGGATTTAGAGGAGAAACCCTGAGGATGGGCCAGCGCAGAGGTAGGTGGTTCCTCCCCCCATGAAAACAATGCCTATAAACAGAGACTGTTGAAGACCCCGCAAAATCACAACAGATTTTACCATGTTGAGGAATTAAAACGCAGTAGTGTCTCAGCCCCGTTGCTTTGTCTGTTCTTGTCAGCATAGATGAGGTGATCAATACCAGTGAACTTCTGTTATAGCTCTGATCTTTACAGGGCCTGAAATGATGCCATCTGTGGGTCACATTCGGATTTCATTTAAACCAGTGCTGATCAGGAATAACTCCAATAAGAACAGGGTTACCCTGGATTTACACCAGGCTAAAGCAGATAAGCCTGAAGATCAGTGACTGAAGGAGAAGAAGTTTCAGCATAAATGTTATTACTACAGAAAAGTAGCTTGATTGAAGTACAGATGTTGAATGTTAATCACTGTAGGCTTGATCCAGCATCTCTGTAAGTCAAAAGCAATATCCCATTTACTGCAGCATCTCAGGATTAGATCAACAGCAGGTAAATATTCAGAGACTAAATCATCTTACTCTGGTACCACCTCCAGAGTGTGTGAAGTGCCTGGGACTTCAGTGAAGGCATTCCTGATTTATGCCAGAGTGCGAAAGAGAATCAGGCTCTACCTTCTGCTTTTCGAGTGCTTCCAGGGGCTAATGATGATATCTGGAGCAATTTTCCCTTGAGAACATTGATTCAGACCTGGGCCAGGTTGGCTGCCAGCAAAAGTCATTACCAAGGGACAGACTATGAAATGAGTGGAGATCTCAGGTACGACAAAGATTTCCACTGGTACAAGCACAGCAGATATGTCACACATCCTTTTAACAGCAACAAATTACAGGATCCAGGTCAGGGTACACTGCTATCTTCCCTTTGGTAAAGACAAGACTTGGGGCTGATGGTTGACTTTTGTTAGAAAAATGTGAGCTCAGCCCTGGAGAAGTCTTCTCCTTCTGGGGTTGGTACTGCAGAGTCCATAGCTGCAGTCACAGACGGACTTTGGCCAGGAGGAACATGGAATCAATTTTTCCCAAACTTCACAATTCCTTTGTGTCACTGACTGAAGTACCTTTGCTATTGGCCTCAACTGACAGTCTCACTTCATCCTTGAGGGAGAAGCTGAGGTGTGTGCCAGCAGAGGCTAAACCTCTTCTACCCCAAGGGGCGGTTTCCAGGGCCTGGGCTGTACTGATGGAGAGGAGCCAGAGCCCTTGTTGAACCCAAGCTCGGATCTTCATCTTCCAGAACCGTCACCCTCCTCAGGACTATCCATTAAAGATCTGGGGTAATTGATATGACTTATCATCATGAGCATAGTGTGAGCACACTGATAACTTTGTGTTGGACACTGGCTCCAACCGTCATAACTTCTTTGCAATTACTGCCCCATCCATCCTCCTGCACTAGCACAAAAGCCCATGGTATGGACCAGAACTGGACTTTACCACCTGCCTACCATGATGTGCTGCATCCCAGTTCCTTGAACACCTCAGAGTACCTTAGACCGGGTAACATGTATGGCAAAAAGAAGCAGACAAGAAGCTCAGCCCTTGTTCAGGTGCATGGGTCATTAATGGAACAGCCACAGGACTGAGACCCCGTTGCAATCTCCCTGCAAGGCTGAGCAGCTTTTGTACTAGCAGAGGCTCCGATGGTCAGGTCTGTTGGTATCTCTGGGATGCAGGGTCACTCTCCATCTATCTTTTGCTCCATGTCTGGCTGTGCCTGTCTAAGGAGTGGGGAGCAGGCTTGCTCACATGCTGTAACTGGGTCAGACCCTAAGCGACGCTCACTCCACACACACTGGCAGAGCCCAGCTCAGCTCCAGCACCTGCCAAATGCAGCTGGAAGCACAAATCACTTCATAACTGCTGGTGTTTGTATGGCTGCGCCGGGGTACTCCTGTGGCCAGGCCTGAACATCTTTGTTACGGGTAACTATTTACACTTAAAAAAAAATATACAATGTCATATTTGCTCTCATCTGGATTCATGAGATGGATTTTGTTACGTTCTCAGTGGTGAAAACCAGTCATTCGTGTCTGCAAATAAACACTGCCGTTTTGGCCTCAGCCAGCTCATCTCCAGCAGCATTAGTTAATTGTACTTTCAAATCCCTTTTTCTGTCCTAAAATGCACTTTCTGATCATCCTCTCAGTGCAAATATGGTAAATAACCAACCAATACAAACAGCCACAAAGCCATAAATGTTTTACAGCTGTTAAGCCTACATCCATGAATGCAGGCAAAAATTCCTCCTCTGTTCCCAAACTCCAGTGAGCCTGGCTTGGCTCAGAAGGGAGAGTGCAGCCGAGTAGCGGGGTGCACCATGGATGTGCATGGTTAGTAGGAAAGGGCTGCTCACCACAGATCACAGGGAGCCCCTTCGTGGAGCTGAAATGCCTTTGCACCAGGTCTCTCGCTCCCAGCCAGAAAGTATCTTTCTCTCTGATGAGAAAAGGGGGTTTTTCTAATTTATTGCTTTTATGGGATTGTTCCTCCACAGAGGCACAAATAGCAGCATATCAATAAAGCCAGTCGTTTGAAGTTGGATATTTCCACCTCTGTCACAGCAAAATAATTAAAAAAGGATTCACAAGATCATAAATTGCATGTCACCAAGGACACAGCCTCCTTAACCCTTCAAAAGCCAGCCTGTGCCCATCCAGGGCCCATGTTACTCGAGGCATGAACAGACATTTGTTATTCTTAGCATCTCAACCACAAGGGTTTTCTTGTCTGGAAAGAGAGACACCAAGGACCTGTCTACACAGGGAATGAACTAGCTGGCTGGCAGGATCGTAGCCCTGCTCCAGTATGCAAATTCACATATAGATTTGATTTTCAGCCAGGCAAATGAGAAGCTGTGCTGCAGACCTGCAAGAGCCGAGCATTTAGTCACATTGAAGTTAAAACATGCTACAAGCACATCAGGCATTGGGGAAAACACTTTCAAACGTATTTGAAGAGTGGCGGCATAGAGAGGGCCTGAAAACATTTGTTCTCGGTTAAAAGCTCCTCTGGCTCCAGCTAGATAATAGAAAAGGATGGAGCCCATCTGGGTCAAAAACTGCTGTTATCCTGCTGGTCCCTCCCTAGCACAGACACAGGCAGAATGTATCCCAACCCATTGGAAAAAACCCACATTAATGCAAGGGAAGGGAATGCACGTTATTTTCTAAGCAGGTTGCAACTCCGCTCCCGATACAACAGCCCAGTTGTGCTCCAGCCTAATTTGATCACAGGCAAGGTTAACAACTGCTGTTAAACTCTGCAGGTCAAATCCTGCCCTCTTATAAATCCAGGAGAACTCTGTGGGAAGGGCTGGGGGTGTAAATCTCCAGGTCCGAGTCCTGATGGCAAATGGGAGGTGGACTCCTCAGTGCAGCAGGGCTCAGTATAGAGGCAGGAGAGTGAATAGGGGTGTAGGGAGCAGCAAATGCCAATTTCTGTGGGGGAACCCAACCCCCAGACAGGCAGCAAGTTGCTGGTTTGATTTTGCTTTCAGAAAGACCACTTACCAAAGCATGTGGTGGTCTGTGGCATTAGAAGTCCCGCTGGAGGTGGATTAGTGAGAAGAACAGAGCTGAGTGCGGTTTATCACAGGGTGGGGCATTATATTACACATATCCCACGGCTATATCCACTATAACCAGCATGTAAGAGAGATGTGTGTTTGCTCCTTATGCCCTCCTGCCCAAAACCCCTGGAAAAGTGTGTTTCCCTCAGCAAGAGGATGGTGGATAGAGTGGCTGTATTTTGGCCAGCATGGAATTTCTTGTGTAAGCTCCTCAGTGAAAGGAGTAAAGGAAATAGCCATTCTGGTGTCCCCTTTTGATAGTGCAACCTAAGAGTTTACTTGGGAAAGATACTTGCTGAGAAGTGAGATTTGGTGCATGTTACTCCCATACTGGAAGCTCAGGCAGAAGGGACACCCAGCATCCAAATGGCACCAGCAGCACTCCTCACCACAGAGCCCCTGCACCGAGATGTGCAGCCTACACATCTCCCAGTGCTGAGGCAGTGATAACTGGTGCCACAAACAGCCATAAAAACAGAGGGAGAGGCATCATTCTCCTTTGTCCATGCTCTGCACCAGCACAGGCAATAGCAAGGCTGTTGCAAGGGCAAGAAAGGGAATAAGCATGATGTTGAAGAGCCAAACATTCACATGTTCTTTTTAGACACAACAGGGCTTTACCAGCCACAGGAGATAAAAAATACATAGTACGTAGGGTAATACATGGTGCAGAGGGTCTAAAGCCAGTTTTTTTCCAAGTACAGGCTTACTTGCCCTACTACAGACTCAGAAAGCCAGAGAAGCTCAAAGATTTCATGCCAAAACAGCATCAGTTTAGTAATGACCAGCAACAGACACAATGAAATTAAACCTTAAGCCTGGATGTTGGGACGAGGAAAGCAGATGTGGAGCAACAACACAGCTGGTGTGTGCTTAATTTTAACTAATAGCCTTTTCCAGCCTTTTTTGACCTCTGCAGTGAGGACTGGAGGGGAAGGGGCTCACCGAGCTCAGCCTATGCATGGGTGTAAAATCAGGAGCAGACCCCAACCCTCAGGAGCCCTGCCCTGCCTCCTGGTCCTCTCTCAACATGACACCAAATTAGGACCCTTCAGTGACAGAGCCACAAACCAGGCAGACAGGGCTAAATGGCCCCTGGGTGCAGGATTACCAAGGCTTTGCTGGAGGATGGGGCAGCGTGGGGAATTTCAGCTCCCTGCCCATCGCAGCCAGGCAGAAAGGGCCTGAGGAAGAGGCAGTGCATATGGAGAAGGGCAGCAGCTGAGCCCCGGCTGGAGATCCCCAGGGATATGCCAGAGAGGGGTGGGAAAAGCAGAGGCTGAACAGCAGTGCCCAAAGCAGGACCAATAAATGGATGTGTGTCAGGGAGGGAGAAGGTGCCTGGCACATTGCTCTGGTTGAGCAGGAGGAATAAAGGAGATGGAAAAGATGACTTCTTTTAGGACTGACACCAAGTATCTGCAGAAACAGGTACTTTTGCTGACCCTGTCTGATGCCACCACAGGAGAGCTGTTAGTGAAACCCTGTGGGTTTATTAAGGCATTAGGAGTCTTACAGAGACACCAGACCCATTTCCCTCTGCTGTCCTCATGGCCTCCAGACTCCCATGGGTTGTGAATGCAGATCTGTAGCAGGCCATGAAATAAAGCAAGATCTTTTATGCTCTAGAACAACACACAGGGATTTGTGCCTGTGCTGGGAAACTTCATTCAGGAGTCCACGAACTGGAATAAGTTAAAATCACAGGTTTATTGCTAAATAGTAGAAATAAATTGCTGCCCTTGTAGATAATTTTTCTGTTATCTATCCAAAATAAGTAATATCTATAAATAATAGAAGCTTACAGTACCTATCAGACTAGCTATAATAAGCATTTTGAGTAGGATGAAATATTGTCTTATTAGGAGAGCTGAAGGTATGAAGTTTGCCACCAGCTCCAAAGTGTAGAGATGCTCATATGACATCTGTCTCTTAATATTCATTAGGAAACTGACAGCTAATGTAACATTATCACTAATCCATCAATGGTACTTGTGTAGCTCCCATTGCCATAACACCCAAGTGCTACAGCATCCCTGCAGCATGCCTGTGAGAAAGAGGAGAACCTGAATAATCCATACCTGAGCCCCTGAGCAAGTGGTGAGGAAGTCTGAGGGAGGGGAATATCCTTCTTTTCCATGCTGGGGGACAAGTCTGGATGGGAGCAGTTGGTCTGAGTACTTGGTGACCTTAAAGCTGGACCCCAGTCCTACCAAAAGTGGTTGTCCTAGGGGAAGAGTTATCTGTGCTCATACTGCAACACCACCAGCAAAACATGTTGGAACAGAGGGGTCTAAGAAAACCTGTGAGGAGATGAATGATAAGAAAATTGAGGGATGTGTCTTTCCACCAGTTTTGTCCCAAAGTGGTCCTATTTGGCCTTTGGGATAAGCCAGGGATGAGGGTACTTTGCTTTGGCCTTCCCATCACCAGTCTTGAGACAACCACTGGTCACTGCCTCTTGGCACATGGAAACCCCAGGGAAGTCAAAGCAGAAGTGGAGGAGCCATAGCATCTACCCTATGCATCAGAGATGGGACCAGAGGGCTGAAACCTTGGCTGTGACTTCCAGAACTGTGCACCACCCAGGAGGGATTCGTCAGGGTTGACAGGGACCCTTACAGTAGATATGGCAATATCTGCAACAAACCAGATAGGTCAGGAGACAAAAAGTGAGATTCAGACGGGGCCAGGAGCCCCTGCCATCCTTGACTGGCCACCAGAGGTGACAGCCCCTTCTTCCCTCCAAGCACACCACAAGCACATCACAGGCTCCTTTTTAACTTAAGAATTAGCAAATCCTGTTGTATTGCAGCAAACTTCATCTGTCCTCTTCCAGCAACCTACCCTCCAGGAACAAGGATGCAGAAAGACTATAAAGAATAACTTGAGCCCCTGCCTAGCACACAGAGAACACCCTTCCCATAACTTCATCCCCGGTACCCAAGGGAGGCAGCACCAGGTCCTTGAGGGAGCCTAAAGCACAGCTCCTCTCACCTCGCCTCACCTCAGGAGGAGATAGTGAAGCATCAATTTCTCTCACCTGGAATTAATTCCCCCCTTTCCTTTTCCTTTGTCTCCTCCCTGCTCAGGAGGTTGACTGTGTTCCCTGCTCTAGCTCAGTTTGGAGTAGGTACACATAATAATAACTTTTTAATAATAATTTAATTTATAACGCACCCCCCTGCCAAGGCACTCAAGGCACTATGCAAACAATTAAAATATGATTATAATAAATAAACAACAATAATTAAAACATCATAAACCAGACAATTTTAGAGCCAAACCAAATGCTAAAAAGCAAAACAAAGCAGCATTTTTTGGAGGAAGGAGATCCTTGCACAATTCATCTTCCAAATCTCCTGTTGATGTTATATTGAAATTCTCCTGCAAAGCTGTTTCTGCATCTGCAAAGATTTTGCTGGTGTCAGAATCATTACAAAAAGTGGATTTTGTACTACCATAAATTAACTGGAGTTTTGCAAGGCTGTAATAACACCACATCCCCTTTCATTTGAGCAAATTCAAAACTCAGTTTACTCAGGAAACCCAGTTTATGGCACTGAGTTTGTGTTAACAACCCTGAGCTTGGGAAAAACATTCATGTTGTTCATATTTGGTAGAACATGCCTCATTATAGCAGCTAAAATGGTTCTATAGCCACAAGGATGGTGCTTTAAAGATCTAATGCCAACCCCCTAAAATGAACAGCAGAGCAGCCTTCTGCTGGCCGTCAGCTCCTTGGAGCCGATGGGATCGGTTTGTCCCAGTTTACACAACTGGAACCAAAAGACCTAAACTAACAAAAGAAGCAATCTTCCTCCAAAACAAATGAAATTCCAACTCGTGCCAGGCGAACGCCGTGCACTGAACTCTAATGATTCAAGGAGACAGGCTCTGTCGAGGCAGAGGTGGAACTGAAACGCAGCCAGTCGGACCCTCTTCTGAAACAAGCTGGCCACCAGCCCTCAGACAATTACATCTAGGATCCGTGCACTTGAGTGCCTCAGCTGATCTCAGTTGTTGTGGCAGCACATGAAGGGAAAATCCTTCTCACAAACCCAAAGCACACAGGGATTTCTCCATCCTAGGGAAAAGAAACAACCCCAAAACAAACCAAAATGCATTAGGAAGATGAAGCTGGTGGTCTTCCTCCAGCACAGGGAACCAGGAGGACGTTTTCCATCTGATCCCTTGAGGTTTTGTTTTCATGGGCTTCACTTTGAGCTTCCCAAGCAGATCTCACAAATGAAAGGAACAGCAAATGAGACCATGTGGTTCTCACACACAAAGCCATGTTTTGGCCCGGGGTTCATTCAAACAGAGCCTTCAAAAGGGTTCATGAATCTTCGTGTATTGTGTCACAACTTCCAGCTTTTCAAGGCAGGTGAGACATCTGCAGGAACCACTACAGATTCTGAGCACAGAGAGGCTGCTTCCATTTGTTTGTATATTCTCCTATCAGGATTCTCTCACTTAAAAATTACATGACCCCAGACTGCTGGTTCTCTACATAGCCACCTCCATGAATGGCCCCAGACTTTGCTCTGAGTGTGTGCTGGAACGGGACCTCTTTGTGTCTGCAGGAGAAAAGGTGTTTTCAAGGAGGAGGCCACATTACCAGGGTTGGGGGTTGGTTGTTTCTTAGCTCTGTTGAATTCAACTTCTCACTTCTGCATCGAGGCTCTGCTGCCTTTCTTAGAGCTGGTCCTTCCTGGATGCTCTCCTCTTGCAAAGGACTTTACAAGGATAAGGAAGCCTCATCACGAGCTCATGTTCCCGCAGCTCCTTGTGTCTGGGCAGCAAGGGCCATTCATGAATCAGGATTCCCACAGTTTTCCCAAATCCTCCGCCCTACATAAAAGCTGTTGAGCAAATTTACAATGGGCACTCCATGGAGGTAACTGGAAATCTGCGCTTCTGGGGCTGCTCAACGGATGTGGTAGCTCCACTTTCTTCTCCAGGAGATGTACCATCGGACAACAGCATTTGGACTCCAACTCCACATAAGTTGTTTCTATTTTCCTTGGAGATGGAGTGCACTGGAACATAGACCAGCTCATTCACATCTGCTCTCCCTCAAGCTGGGCCACCTTTCAGCTAAAAGATTCAGATTCTGGGATGAACCACAGAAAATCTGCATTCAGTTTCCATATCACCTTCCTACAAGTGTTCTGCGTGACCTTGCACATGTCAATCAGACACAAACAGTCCAAAATGTCATACACCTCCTTCCCTTTGGTTTCAAAGAGAGCCAAGCATCTAAACACCTTGGAGGATCTGTATTAGAGCTCCATGCCTCAGTTTCCCCATGTGATTTCCTATCTTCCAGCACTGATTGGACAGTAGTAGATCAGCAGGTTTTCTCCTCAGCTTCCTCATTCACTGAGTCATCAGTATTTTTAACTCAGATTTGGGCAATTGAGTGATGACGATTCTGCCCATGTTAGCGTTTCACCATGGCAAAAAAACCCTGGCTGGAGGCTCACCCTGAATTCACACTCAGGGTCTTCTTCAGATGTCACTCAGGGTGCTGATTCATTTAGAAAGCCCCTTCTAAAACTGAAGTCACTTCCAATGGCTCCCCAGGTCCTCCAAGGTTGGGGTAGCTCCAGCACAGGGGCTTGGAAGGCATCAGGAACCGCTGCGGGAGGGCGCTCACTGACACTTGGGAGCAGATATGAGAAGACAGAGGTGGCAGAATTTATTTTATGACAAATCCTAAAAGGAAATTATGCAAAGTAATAAAATAAAGAAGAATTATAAATGAGGACAAGAAATGGGTGAAATCTAGAATAAATTATGGGAAGACAGGAAGGTACAGGAGGAGAACTGAAGACAGAAGTGCTGAGTTAAAGGATAATTATTAGAAACTGGCTGGTAGATGAAAAGAAGAGGGCATCTGGGGAGGGGGATTGGTACAAAAGGAAGCTGATTTTGTGCACAGTGGCATCAGCAAAGCATCTCCCTGTTAGATGCGCCTTGGGGATGCCATGGGGTGACAGCCAGTATATGTTATTTGGGTGCAAGCCCATAAACCTAGGGACAAGGTTGCTCCTGCTTTGACCTGCAGCCGAAATAAAACCCAGGAATAAAAGGACTGGGTGGCCACAGCCCGGACATTTACTGTCTTGTGGGAGCCTTGGCCATCCTCCCCTCCTTGTTCCCTTTTCATTAGCTTCCCCCAGCCTTGCAGACCCCACTGGGGAGGGGTCTACATGGGAGATGCCCCCCACAAAGCCCTACCAGAGGTTACCCATCCAGAGCCGTGCTGCTCCCGGTTTTGTCTATAGAATCCTTTGGAGAGTTGGAGAGCCTCAGGTGCAGGAAGGGAGCGAGGGAAGCCCTCGCTCCGGCCAGGGACCCTCTGTGGGTGCAGCCGATGGCAGGAGGAGCTGGTCCCAGGCCCACGGCCCCAGCTGTCAGTCTGAGCGATGAATTACATGCTATAAGAAGGTGTTGACAGGAGCAGCTGGACATCAGAGAGTGATGAAAAGGGAACAAAATTCATTCCGAGTTCAGACAGACTGGCTCGTTAGGGGCACCGCCGGCAGAGGCCACAGAAACATTGCTCCATCTCCTGGACATCCACTGAACCGGCTCCAGGAAGAGCTGGGAGCACCCCCAAAGCCTCTTCCCCATGTGGGTGCAGCCTCCCTGCCTTCATCCTGGGGTGATCCGGGGGAGTCACAGCAGGTCGCCCCCCCCAGTCCCTGCACAGCCCAGGGGCAAAACCAGCTTTGCCCAGCCTGGGGTGAGGTGTCCCCAGCCACAGCAAGGGATTCAATTTGGGTATCTTCAAAAGAAACCAGTTCAAAGGACTTTTTGTCCCTCTTGTTTAAGGATGTAATTTGTACAAATTGTATGAAGAGGCATGCGGGGGGGGAACAGGGACGGGAACATTTGGCATCAAAACAATTATGCCCATTTTAATGCAAACTAAACGACATGCTAAAGGGGAATTGTTTCTTACATATGTACAGCAAGTGAACATTAAACCATACGGCTAATAATTAACCGGCTCCACAATACCGTTGCTGTTTGAAATACGAGGGTGTCCCCGTGCATGTTATGTATGGAGAAGTTTGAGGAGGTGGAGGTCCCGTATGAGATTATTCCTAAAGCTGTGAAAATAACAAAGAGATTCTTTTCTAAGCCAAGCTACTTCTTGGCATTCAGAGAAGTTGGCAGAGAGAAAAAAGTGGGGGTCCTTCTCCCACCCCTTTCCTCCCTCTCTCCCTCCCTTCCTCCGACTCTCCTGCCTTTCCCGACTTCCACTTCTTTCTGCCGCTGGAGAAAAAGAATAGCAAATTCAGAGAAAATTTCATTGAGGTTATTCAAAGAGTTTTTCATGGATTATTTACACAAGTGCTGTTCAAACAGCCTTTGTCTGAACATCCCTTGAAATCTGCACCCAATCCTTTCAGATTCAAAGCAATAGCTCAGGGGAGACAAAGGGGAGCGGCTGACATGGGTTTCCTCTGCAAGTGAATGAGAGGTCTGGCTAAACACAGAAGGGCTTTGGCATCACAAGCTCCCTTTCAGCCTGGAAAATAAACACTAATCTGAAGCCAGGCAGCTGTACCTCTGACCAGCCTGCCCCATCCGCTGCCATGCACAGACTGCTCACTGGACGGGTGGCATTGTACCCTTGTCCTGCATCCCTACCCTGCAGCTCTGCTGCCCAAACTGTGTGTGCCAACCCATGGAGACAGGGATACCCGGTGTCCTGAGCCACCCTATGCCCAGATATCCAGCCAAGGGACATGCTGAACTCCTTGTTAGCATCCTGGCTGTGATGGTGGCAGAGCTAACATTGAATGAGAGTGGGGTGGGCTCCCACCAGGCCATGAGTATAGAGAAACAGACTCTAAGCAGAGAAAAGAAGGAGGGATGGTGGAGGGAAAAGAAGAGTGAACCGAGGCAGGCAAAGCAGATGCAGAAATATTACAAGGTGTACTCATGTTCAACACCAATTTGCAGCCCTCTCTCCATCCCAAAGGTTATGCACAGAGCACTCCCTTCCCCAGAGGAACAGTGCTCACCTCCCTCTGACCTGGGAAACCAGGCACCACAGGCTGATGAAATGGTTGAAATGCACACAACGGGATCGATTAAAATCAAGGGAGTAAGTGAAATATGTAAGAAAGGCCAAGTTCTACCTTAAATTATACCCCTGGAAGCGACCAGCCATGTGATAGGGAAAGCAGCATGTTGAAGTCCCTGCTCCTGCCATACCTGCCCGTCCTCTCCACATAGGAAGGAAACATATCAGTAGGTTCATCCTCTTAGAGCTTCCACAACTTTGGTGATCACCTGTTTTAGAGTAAAATGTGGAAAAGCATCCTACACCATCATTGAGTCTCATCAAATTATTACTTTCAAGTTTCCTGGAGTGATGCTGCTCGTGAGTCACCTTTATTGCTGCAGATGTAGCCTCTCCTAGCAAGATTAAAATCCCATTACTTGTTTTTCATGTGTTATTTAATGATATATTTTTTCCCATTATGTGTTTATTTATTTTTAAGTTGCTTGCTTTGAATCTCGAGTTGGTGTTTTTAATATTAAGGGTAGTTTCTAGTTTGTTTTCCTAATTGGAATGAAATAAAATTAGAATGGAATCTTTTAGCGGGTATTTTTTCGTTCATTAAAGGAAAGACAAAAAGCAAACCCCAACTGGTGACCAAAGCCCATGCCAGTAGGGCACCTGCACAAGATAAGGGCAGAGAAGGCAGCCTCTTTACTGCCAGGAGCAGAACAAATGACATTAAAGACAGCCCTGCAGTGCAACAAAAAGCCCTCAAACTCCAAAGCCTCCTCAAACTCCTCACTGAAGCCAATTACCTCTTTTGCAATGATTTGGCATGCAAGTGGGGACTGTATAAACTCTGTCTTGGACCACCTCTTATTCTTACACAGGAACCTCTCTTCTTCTTACACAGGAACCTCTCCAACCATGGCAAAGGTGGAATAAAAGAAGACTTGCATGTTCCATAAGTGTTTTGGGAAGGACATACCTTCTTGTTGACTGGACAGCTCTGAAAGTGCAGTGCCACGACCTCATCTGACAGAGATCTCACAGCAGGGAGGAGTTTCCTTTAAGTCCACTATTTTAGGGCCTGAGAGGAAGCCTGAGAAAAATGGCTTTTATTGGTGAGATGAAGAGACAAACGGAAGATGGAAGAAAGGGAAAGAAAGATGGAAGGGGAAGAGAGGAAAGAAGAAGGCAGCTCCAGAAGGAAAATAAATAATTGAGATAGCCATGAAGGTATATCCAGGCAGAGGCAGAGAGTTGGAGGGACTCAAATGGGAGATCAGAAAGGAAACTGCTGCAGAAAAGAGAAGACATGGTCAGGATGGGAAGAAAAAGTGATAAGAAGGGAGCAGCAGGAGGGATGTATACAGTGGGAAGAGGCTTGGAGAGATGAAGGAAGCAGGGAGGGGAGGAAGGAGAAGAACAAAACTTTGCCAGGCTGTGATGCAGCACTCCTCCTGCATCTCTTGGATGCATTTAACAGGGGTCTGGAAGAATCTTCATTTATCAGGAATTCAATTAAGTGGAATAGTCGTTATTAATTTTATAGGAATTATTTGTACAGGAGAGCCTGGAGAGAGGAAAGGCCTCCTGGAGCCATTTCTTCTGTCAACGCCCCAGGTCAGGTAGGCACTGGCAGCGCAGTCTCACCAGTTGAGATATTAATGAGATGCCTCTAGGTGCAAATGATAGTTTAATAGGTGTTACTTAACGGGAGCGCCCCTCGCCTGCGTGCGCAGCTCCTGACGAGGCTGCCTCCTTGTTAGAATAAGTAATTAGAATGTAGGAGCACTCACTTTGACGCTTTAATGAAGTGTCAGGCGTCATCAATTTAGTGTTTAATAAAAATAAAATTAAATATTTACTACATTTTTATAACATCATATTTAAAATACGCATCCCTCAAATGTGCAGGATTTGAAAGGAGGTCCTGCTGGTTCCCAAAAAAGAAGGGACCACAGCTTCTTCTTGGGTTTTGTTTTCCAGGGGGAGGAGGGAATTTGTACGCACACCAAACCCCAGCAGCACATGGAGGGATGTGTTCCTGCATGGGGTGGAGAGGAGGTTTCCTTCTCCATCTTCTGAACCTCCCTGTGATGTTTGAAGACTAAGGATAAATTGAATAAGTCTACCTCAGACCACCACTGCCAATGGCAGCCAGTGCTGAGGAGTGAGGGAAACACCACTTTGTTCCTATCCATTGGTGGAATAGCCTTCCAAACCAGGTACTGAAAAGAAAACAGAAGAAAATGCTGGAAGTTAAAGTGTGCTTTAAACCTGGAAGGAATTTGAAAGCCAAAACAGCTTAAGCAAGTTTATTCCCCCCTGTATCACCCTTCCTCAAGGTGCCCACCTGGCTAAGGGAAGCCCAACTGATCTGCTGTGCTGGGACCTCAGGATACAGAAGACATCCTAGTGACAAAGCGGTACAGACTGACCCACAAGATGCTCAGTGGTCCAGCAAAACAATCTCTCCCCCCACCTCTGTAAAAACAAAGTGCAAAGACATGAGAACCCAGCTGCAGTGGCAGAGCAGAGCCCTTCTGGACTAAACACCACTGTGCATGTATATATGCACCCTGTCAGCAAGCTGAGGTGCATGGAGATGCTCTGCCCAGTCTGGGCCAGCGTGTTGGAAAACAAAAGGCAGAATGAGATGCAGAAAGTCCCTCTTGTCGAGGTGCCCTGGCAACACAGGGAGGGGGGTGATCCCCAGATAGCCCCCTGTTAACAAGGGATCCTGTCTGGGAGATGGAACAATTCACTGCCAAAACCCTGGCAACAATTATTTAAATGGAAGCTGCAACCCTCTTTCTCCAGGATCAGGAGCACAGCACTGATGGGATCAGGACCATGGCACTGATGTCTGCCTTTCTGGGGGTCCCGGCAGGGCTGCAGGCTGTGTGCTCCCAGGGCAGTGCTCCTGAGGGTCCGTGAGTGCTGTTATGCTCACCTTAAAGGACCAGGAGACTCATCCAAAGTCACCAGCCACCCAGGCCAAGGCCAAGCTCGGCTCCTTGATTTATTCTAGGCTAAGCTCTTCCTCCTGGGTACAATGCAGGTTTTACCCTAGGCACCAAGCAGGGCAATACTGGGGGAGTCGGCTGGGTACCTCTTATCTCAGGGATGATTTGATGGCATTCTCATCTCCTGAAACCTCAGCTGTCACATCTGTGTCCTCATCCAGATTAGGGCCACATCCACCCCTAAAAAGCAGATTATATCCCCCAAAACCCAAGGCAAACCAACAGTACCTCCAAGTTACATCCAAACAGTTCTGCCAGGATTAAAAATGAAGATTATAGTCCCCTGAAAACTATTTCATAGTTTATCCACGTAATATTTGTGGTCTATAGGTACACATATCCTGACATGTGCTCTGAGCACCTCTGAGTGTTTTCCAGAGGCTGAGCCCTGGGATGCTCAGGTTTCTGAGCTGTGATGCTCAGCGAAGCACCGGCTTTGGGTTGGAGGGTGGGCAGATAGGGATGGGAACGCCAGGGTTGGGGTCAGGCGTCGGGACAGGCTCCCATCGGCACCAGGCATTGTGCTGTGGAAAAGAGTGCCACGCTGTGTCTGTGCGGGGCCTTACAGCACGCAGCTCCTCGGGGAACAGACCTGCAGCTCCAGTCGTTCTCGGGCCTGCAGCTTCCCGGTGTCCTTGTGCTTCCTGAACCATCAGTAACCGCGCCAGGAACAGCGAGGAGCAGTGTCCCACGGAGGAAAACACTCGCGCTGCAATAAAGCAAGAGGAAATATCCCCGTGCTGCCGCAGGGAGCGATGCAGCCAGCAGTGATCCCTGCGGCTGCAGCAGAATTCCTGCGCTGCTGCCCAGGGAAGGAGAACCGGCAATGACCGTGAACCATGGGAAAGCTCTGCCAGCAGCACCTGCTCATTGCAAAAGGGCAGCAAAGGGACCTTGACTTGCGTCAAACGCTCTGCCATGGACCTGAGTTATTGCCTTTAGTGAGGTCTGGATGGGGTAACACACCTGGGCAGGGATCCACCTGCTTCCTGCTTTGAAAGCTGATGACAAGAACTGCACGAGATCGAGCTCATAAGGCTCTGGAAAGAAAACTTTAAATCACTGCTGGGAAGGCTGAGCATGACACAAAACCAGAGTGGAAACAAGCGCAGTTGGGATCTCTTGGCTGCCTGGACTCATCCCACCCAACAAAAGACATTACTATGGCTAAGGGTAGGTCATATACGTCAGGAGGAAGAGCGCAGTGAACTTCTAAAGCACAGAGGGACACTCCTGGAAAAGGGTCAGCTCTAGAGGGACGGGGAGCTGCTGTGAACAAGCAGCTCAGCACCAGAGCCTGGTGTGCTTCTCTAGCCAAAGAATAAATAGGATCCCTGGATGCATGAATATAGGAGCTGTGTGTAAAAACAGCATCTTTCTGATTGATGATATAAGCGATAAAATGAATAATGAAATAGAATAAAGAAGAGTGGCTGTGTATTAACAATAAACTCTCCTGTCGTCTCATCCTCCCCAATAGAGGTAGCTTCAAGCTGACATCCACTTTTACTGTGCCCTGCTTGAGGCTCCCCAAATCATATTTATTTTCAAGATGCCTGGCTCATGCTGTCCCCACAGGCACTTGTATGAGCTGTTTCCTATTATCCCATCACACAAGGACTACCTGTGGCTTCCTTGGGTCCTAATGATTACAACCTG
Source organism: Amazona ochrocephala (assembly GCA_039720435.1). Classification (NCBI taxonomy): domain Eukaryota; kingdom Metazoa; phylum Chordata; class Aves; order Psittaciformes; family Psittacidae; genus Amazona; species Amazona ochrocephala. The sequence continues at coordinate 12,812,957 of CM077886.1, read as the reverse complement.
TCCTTACCCATGTCTGTTAGGGACTCAGCAAGCCCTGTTCCACCGGCAACATGTCACCCAGCAGCAGATGAGGCCTAAACACCTTCAGCAGAGCTCACTGAAAAGTCTGATAGAGGAGAAGCATCTGGGGGATAGCTTGGAGCTGAATCTGATTTCCTATTCCATCAAAGGCTTCCTGTAGAGCCTCAGAGCAGGTAGCAACACCCAGAGCCTCTAAGGAAACCAGACCTGCAAACGAGCCCATACTAAACCCTCATTCCCCACTAGTGAAGTGAGACAGCACTCCTGTGTTGCAGGACCCAGCCAAAATACAACTCCCCAAACCATCTACAAGGTGTTGCTGTGATGCGGAAGCAAAAGGAGGACAAAAGAAGCCTGGTGTGGTGGCAGAGAAGGGCTGTGGATTTACACCAGCCACGGGAAGGTGTCCGTGAGGGCTCAGCTCCTAGCCCCATGCAGGGGAGAGGTGTTATCTCGGAGAGGAGCTCTGCGCCAGAACAGTTCATCAGCTGCCCACGCTTGATTCACAAACTAACACCACGTCATTTGTCACCAAGAAAAGCACCCGGCTCTTGAATGGGTAATGCTGGCAGCCAGCATCAATGTTTTCACAGGCAAATTCATACACTGACCTCCTCGGTGAAACACACAGCAAATGCCTGGAGTCTGGTTTACATCTGCCATGGGATCTTGTTACATTCAGAACAACCCCTGTCAACGCTGAATCTGTTACAATCAATAAAGAGGGAGAGTTTGTTTGTTCGTTTGGGGTTTTTTTAATGTTTTCTCCTTCCTAATTGTGTTATTTTGCTACGCCAAGTTTTGCAAGTTTTGCAATATCCTCCCCCCTCCCCTTCTTGTTTTCTTTTAGGACAAGCTGTCATCTTCTCAGGTCTTTTCACCAGGCCATTGCAAATGTAAAACTGTAAATTGCAGGATTGTGCAAATAGCACTAATAGCATTTGCATAAAAATTGGTTGCAAAGAGCAATTAGCACTTCATTAATAATCAATGAAGGGCCAATTTACACATTGCCCAAAAGCAAATTGTAAATTCAATTTTGTCTATAATTGAGCATTTGGTGCTGGGCAACTGTACAATGGTGCCAGAAGAGACCTGCACAGCACTTTTGGAGTCAAACCTCCAGCGAGTGCAGGCTTTAAGTGAACCTAATATGGCTCTCTCATAGGCTACGCAAGCACCTCCTTCACAATGGAAGGAGGTACATTTGTTTCAGAGAAAACATACAAATGTCTACCTGCTACCAGCCTTGCTCAGATACAACCCTATCCTCGAGAACGTGGATACCGCTTATATGGTAGAGGTCTCTATCCTGTCCCAGCATACCTTGCCGTGGTGCTGGGGAAAAGGGGAGATGCACAAAGAACATCAGAGAAGAGATATCATCACCTCGATACTTTGCCCTGAACATCCTCCTATTGCAGCATCTGCCAATGCTCTACAAGTGACACCCGAGCTCTTTCCTTTACCTCTAGTTAAAGGTCTAACATAAGCCATGTGGGTCAAGTATTCTGACTAATCCAATTCACCCAGTCTCCGCTTTGTCACCTCCATCCGCCTGTGACCTTTCTTAGATATCCCAATCTGTATGCAGTCACTAGAGCCAGAGAAAACAAACAGCCTTGCTTTATCTCTTTGATTTCAGTGTCACTGAAGGCTCCCTGGATCCTGATTTGGACATTAGGTGATGTATTCCTCAGGCTTCCCCTCTAGATGAACGGTGACATCCAGCAAACCAGGGCAGCTTAACCACGGCAGCAACTTTCCAAGCCCCGAATTCTCCACTATCTCATCTTCCACTTAAAACGCACAGCCAGCTCCCTTTCATGAGCAGAGTCTGACTCTAAACCACTTGACATCTGAAGTTTCCTTATCACATTTTGCGTGGATCTCATGAATCTGGAGAAAAGCTAGACGATCATTTAGCAGGGGTTGGTCGCTTTATCTATTTTCCATAGTAATTTGAATATTATTACAATGGCACCTTTCATCTGGGGATATACATGCACTTTACATATGTTACATTAATTTCACCGATGAGCTGGGGAAGCACTCTTTATCCCTATTGTGCACATGAGGAAATGGAAGCACTGAGATGATATACCGCTTGCCCAGTATCACACAGGAAGTTTCTGACAGAGCCAGGAATAGAAATCACATCTCCCGTGTCTTATGCAGAGAATATCTTTATGTCTCTGCCCAGTAACTGAGCCCTTAATCCAGACTAAGACACCCACACAGGACCCAGTTAGCTAAGAGTGGCACAGACACCCAGCAACGGTAGTGCCTTGGCTCTGGAAGGAGACTTGACTGATCCAAAATTCTCCCCACTTTGAAGGTTGGAAGTTCTGCTGCAAGCAGCAGCTCTGGGGGCTCAGAGGGAGGGAGGGCTGGCTCCATGAACGGTTTCCATCTGAAGTGGATGTTATTAGCTGGTGTAAGCAGATGCTCGACGTGGGATGCCCAGGACTTCTCAGTTTTCACCCAGCAACGTCCCTGCTCCCTTTCTCCTGCCTGTTCCATCCACCTTTACCAAGAGATTGAATTTACAATGGACTCGAACACATTTAAATCCATTTATTGCAAAATTACTTTTCAATAATTACATCACTGTGCTGACTGTGTTGCATAATGAAATTAGCATGAGAGATATTAGAAAGAATATAAAATTATAAGAAATATTGAAATACCTCTTTCCCCGTCTGCCTTAGCACAGCCCATAGCTTAGCTGGAAAACGAGCACTGCTCCTGGGTGGGATTTAAATGCATCAAGTGTAATTTTATAATGTCTTTTATATAAATTAATTATAATGGTTATTGCTTCTTTACATTATTAGATTGAAATTTGCCTCCACTTCAGTGCATTAAAAGAAAGCTGCACCCATTTTGCTCAGTGATGCCCTGAAAGTTCTCATGGCATGGAGCCATCCTCCCCATGCTGAAACCACCAACATATCTGAAGTTAGAATCATAGAATAAGTTAAAAGCTTTGGTCTTGTGTTTGTATTGCAGTGACCACCATGGGTCCCAAACTCTCAACTAGACCTTTGTGGGCAGGTTCTGGGGTCCCCATAGAGATCTTTGGCTGGAATGGGACATTGTACCCCTTCCAAAGGTTACTTTTCTGCTTCATCTCTGCAGCAATAGGGGTGCTCAGGCTGGTTTAAGCAATCCCATCCAGATTTTGTATCCAGAGAATGGGAGGTGATAAAATGCATTGCAAAATCCATGCAGTGATGCAGGTAAAGTGTTTAAATCTGCGCCCATCAGCTAATCATGGGCTGTTGTGGGAGCAACCATAGAAGAGCTGGGGCCATACAGCTCTTCTTTAGAAGAGAGTTTGGGCACTATGCAGTGCTAACAGGGAGGCTCATTTTGTGTACCCCCACTTTTACAAGCACAGGTGTTGTTTTTCTCTTCTAACAGCTGGGCTGTTGCATGAAAAACCAGTATGGAAAAGAAGGTGTCGAGCTATCGGGTAGTTAACTAACCACTTGCTACGCTGGACAAACCACAGTCGTGCAAAGCAAAATGAAGACACAGTGATATGCTTTTACTGCCGCTTAATCCTCTATAGAAGTCTACTAATATTCAATTTGTGACATTATTTGCACATTGAATTAATCCAGAAACTAACAGGCTAATGAGTTATGGAAAGTAGCATGTGGCTTAATTGTAACAACAACGGCCCGCCAGCCTCTGTTTGGTCAGGAGAGGCTGGTCAAAAATACCATTTTCCATGCACCAATACACACCAGATGGGCAGGAGAGCACCAAACCAAACAATTCAATCAATCTTGAAGACTGTTCTTTTAAATGCCTGAAGTTTTCCTTTTTTCACTCATGGTCCTCAGGAAACCCCATTAAGCATAGCGCAGAAAAGCCAGGATGACCGAAGGAAACAAAAAATAACCTCCAGAATTATTTTCCATGAAAACAGTTGTGCAATTTCCTTACAGAAAGCCTACAGGCCTTCAAGGGGAGCTGGTGGAAACAAGCAAAGACTCTTGGAGAACTTAAGGAATGAAAAGGGCAGTAGGTATTTTCAGCATATGATGCCACCAGCCCTTGGCAAGAGCTGCTGTTTTGCTCAGTGTACTTAACCCTGAGCACAACACTTACCCTGCAACAGGACCCCAGCCTTGGTCCACTTCTCTGTGAGTAAGAATTTAGACTTAAAAGTAGGCTACAAAAAAGGAACAGTCATAAAACCTCCCCTCTCCTCAAGCCCTCTTCTCAACCAGCTCTGCAGCCAAACATCTCTCCACCATTTCACATCTTTCTGATGCCCAGGAATACCTGATTGTCCCAGAGCAGTCCCAGCTTCCAGCCTGGAACACTGAGCACTGTCCTGTTTCTGTCTATGCACACATGTGTTTTTGGGCCACATCACCTGAAGGAGGAGGCTGTAATCAGCAATGAAGCTGATGGAAAGTATGAGGATTAAAAAGAGAGGAATTCATCTCACCTGGCAGCACTGCTCCCTGCCTGTTCACCTGCAATTTCAGAGGACTAAAAGGTTTTCCCAAACCCTTTTACTGAGAATAAAAGCCAGGGAGAACTTCATCTCCATGGGTTTGTAGATCCTGTCCCTTCACAAAGTGCCTGTGTGGCAGAAACTCAATCATTCCTATTACGTTCATGGGTGCTCAAAGTTGACCTCTGAGATCTTCTCCAAATCTGACCTAGGCAGGAAAACCAAACATGTAAAGTTGTATATCCAGCCTACCCAAACACCTTCTCTGCCCTGCCTGAGCTCTGCTAATGGTCAATCCAGGCCAGCGGCTCCTGCATTTCTTTTCCCACTGCTGCTTTCCCCAGCTCCTGAAACACAAGCAAGGTGGAGCTGCTGGTGAAGAGGTTTGAAGCCCCTCATCTCAGATACAGCCAGGCCAGGGTCGGGAGCTTGGGAATCTGCACCATCTAATAGAAAAAGTGAATAAATCTAAGCAGCACTTAATTTATTGATGAAGTAAGAAAGACTGTTTAATGTGGAAAACATAAGCAAGATCAATAGCAGAGAGCACAAAAAACTAATGTTATTGACACATAAGTATTTTAAGCCTAATTGCAGGCATATGCACTTTCTATGGGTATCTCACCTTCTAATAGTACCCTTGAGATTATGGGGTTAATTGATGCAGCTGTTTACTCCTGGCTCACGTGGCCCAGGATTGGGATTCCCTGGAGGATGCTATTAAACTAAAGTGTTTAATGAAGTGCTAAAGAGTGGAGTTTCTAATATTCTCCCCTCGAATGAAACTGAATAGAAACCTGAGCAAACTTCTCTCCTCCAGGTGGAAACTGCAGCTCAGCATTGGAGTAAATCTCCCTGTGCTCCTCATAGGGAGAGCCTTGTGATGCAGGGGAGAAAGATTTGCTTGGCTTTACTTTATGAGACTGAGGATGTGGGGATACTCTTGGGTTTTTTTCCTCCTAAACCACAGGTAGGAGAAGAAACCTGCAAACATGCTCCATTTTAGCACTGCTGCTGGGCAAGGAGTCCCAGGATGCCAATGCAATTCACTTCTGTGGCTTTTCAGGCTGACTGCATTCAGTATGATACTGTGCTTCTCTCTTTTGGGGTGGGCTGAAAGGAGGGTTTGATCTCTGTTCAGGAAGGAGAACAGGTAACGGCACCAGTGGTGCCACCAGCCTAAATGTTTTAGCTTGATGGCAAATCAGGACTGACAGAAATGGGGCTCTTAAAACCACTCTTCTTTTATAATTTGGCCCCAGTCTGGTTTGGTACCTTTGAAAACCAGGTAGATACTTACACATGACACAGGTTTCCGAGACTGACAACCCTGGACAAAGGGCACAGCCTTCCCCTACCCATCCTACAGTGCACAACACAAAGCTCAGCTCCCTAAATCTCTGTAATGAGAACATCTTGGCTCTCTTTCACCTCCATCCACCACCACAAGCTTCTCCCAAGTGAGGTTTGAGCCAAGGAACAAAAGCAATGATGGGGATTTTACCTCTGCAACCCCTCACTACCACCTAGACCCTGACTTGGAGCCTCCTCTCCAGTCAAACCCTCCTGCCTATGATCATCCTCAGCCTCTCACCCTCAGCAAGGCTTGTAATCACTGTGAGGATGAAATTGCTTTCTCCATTTGGGTTTTTGAGCCTGAGAGGGCACACAGACAATTATCTGATGAGGACAGGGGTGTCCCTGGAGCAAGAAGCACCGGGCTGGCCTGCCGGGGTTCAGAGAGCAGGGCACACACTGACCTCAGAGCCTTCAAGGTCCACCCATGGACTAAGATGCAACACGTAGATCCTTTAAAGTCATCCTCTCTCTCCACAGCAGCCTTCCTACTGCAACTTGAGATCTTCTCTTTTAAAATCAATTAGTTAGAATCCATTTTACAAAAGCCTTTTTGCAGGATAGCTATTCCCAGTGAAAATGCTCCTTCTATTGCCTCCATCCACATTGCATCTCCCTAGAGAAGGGAAAAGGGATGGTGGGAAGAGAACATTATGTTTGTAGGCCAGATAATGTTACTATCTCTATTGAAAATGCTTCTAGAGACAAGCATGCTGACTGGCGCATCCAGTATGCGGTTGGAAGTGTGCTGAGTTAACTAGATTGGTGGTTTCAATGTGTTGCCTACAGACTCCAGAGGGACACATCAGTGGTTGTGGAAGGTAAGTGAGAAAAGCTGGTTTGTTGTCAGTCAGCACAAATTTTAAGTACATGGAGGGGTCTGCACATGCACTGTGAAAACCTGGGGTTTCTGTGAATCCAAAAAGGATAAAACCATGGATGAAGTGGTTTTCTGGGGGCTATTTCTCCTGTTTCTATCCCACTTATCAGGGGGAATGTGGAACAGAAAGAGACTGTGTCTTCTGCAATTGGATGGGGTTATCTACGTGAGAAAAGCATAATCAACCTCCAAACATACCTCTGTCTGCTCTCCCTCCTCCTCATGTCTGGGACTTCCTCGGTTTTGGGAGGAAATTGTCTGGAGCTAGAGGAGGGAAGAGCTTCCAGCTATGGCAGCACGGTCACACTCAGGCTCCCGGCTCTGCACGGTGCTGACCAGGGGCTTCTGGGCAAATCTGGAGGAAACAGCGAAGTAATATGAGGACAGTGAAAACCCAAAAGGTTGGAGAGCTCGGCTGTGTGCTCAGGGATGTGCCTTGAAGAGGTGGACATTGGAGGGGCTGAAGAAAAAGGAAAGGGTCCCTGTCCTGTGTTTCCCCATCTGCTCCTCAAGCGTTGCTTCTCCTTTTAGTAAATATTTCTAATACCAGGACTCCCCCAGTTCTCACCTCTCCCACAAGACCCCCCCCCCCGCGCCCTTCTGCTTTTATTCTGCCTGTAATATTTCTGCCCTTTGTACAAATCCTCCACCACTTTTGTATGTCTTTAGCCAGCTGTGCTCCAAATTTGTGCTTGTCATTGGGGAGCTCATCAGCCCTCCAAATTTGGGTCCTGGAGCCAGAAAAGCAGCTCTTTTGGGTAATTCTAAGCATGTACTGTATTCTTATCAACCTACGTTGTGGAGTAGGGGCCACATCACCTTGCTCTCTAGAAGCACACCTAACTCCGACCCCTGCCAAAGGATAATCCTTGAGCCATTCTATTACCCAGCCTCAGGACACGGCATCATCTTCATGGCTGCACCCAAAAATGGGCTATGAGTTTATGCCCTGGACAAGAGTACCAACCCTTGCCTGATGGAAGGTGTTATTTGCCTCTTCGCTGGGTTTGCTCATATTTGCTGCCATGCAGATTATTTTCCAGCTTTAGGTCTTCTGCCCACATATGGGACCAGCACCTCCTGGACAGATGCATGGTCATGCTGTGACTTTCTACCCAATCCAGTGGGCCACAAACCTATAAGACGTCTTCTTCTAGCTGTGAAGGCAGGGTTAAACTAAGCTGTTTTATTTCTGAAATGCAGCATACAGACAGATACTGAGGCTCTGCTGATATGTGCTAACTCATTAGACAACCATAATTTAATTGCTTGCAATTGTCTGTCCATCCCCTGAACTTGGCACTCACAGCAGCACAGGATACGGATGGTCTCCCATCCCTGTAGCCTTCCCCCATCCGCAGCAGAGCGGGACCCGCAGCATCAGAAGGGGCATCACACTCAGTCCATCAAAACCCACAGCATGGGTATTACAAAATCATTTGTGGCATGCAGAAAAAATGAAATCAGCCAAAAGGCCACAATAGAAAACCAGGGAGAGAGGAAAATTAACTAAGAAATATGCAGCCTTGATGTCAAGTTGCTAAAGAATATTTATTGTCCTCTCGTGTCTTGCTTGCTCTCTGAACAAATATAATGTTTTTGAAAGAACTCGTCTTCCTTTACCACTGCTGCCTCTCTCATGCCCTTTCTCTGTCTCACTAGCTCCATCTCTGCCTCTCTGATACCAACTCTGACAAACTGTGCTATTCTGATGGAAAATTCATCAGTCATCCCCTTTTTTTCCCCTCCCTTCCCCATTTTCCCAGTCAGCTTTGCGCCTGATCTGTCAGCCTCTTCCATTCTGATTATCTGGAGACGCCAATTTCAAAGAGACATCTTAATAGTGATGTCAACGAATTAATTAGATGTGTTAATGAGCTAAAAGCAACCCAAATTAAATTAATGCAGTAATAAGCACAGACAGCAAAATTAGCTCCAATTTCTGTAAATGATTCTGAACTGTACACAACATCTCATCCTGCTAGAACATTACCATCCCCCAAAGCTAATCAAGAACTCCAGTGCAATTAACTGCTTAATTACAAAACACACACACAGCTCATAGATCCAGCAGCAGGAGGGGTGCGCCAGGCTGCGGAGCGAGCAGGGAGATTCTCTGCAACAAACACCACGCATCATCCCTGCAAGAAGAGGCCGTGTCCCTCACCAAAGTCACTCCTTGGGTTCCTATAATGGGGTGGTCCGGAGTGAGGGCAGGAGCAGGGTGTCCGGGTGTGCCCCCCGGGAGCATCCCAAATGCTGGGTCCCACCATGAGACAACCAGCTTGGCCAGGGATGCTCGCCAGGGCGGTCCCACTCGTGGCAGAGATGGGCCCATCACCCTGTGTTGCTTATTGTGTTTATCAGACTGAGGGCTGCAAGAAAAAGCCTAATTGTCCAGCTCTGCTCACCTCCCCCCTGGGATGAGTGGGAAGCCACTAATAGCTTTGCAGAGCTGCTCAGGTATCTGATCAGTTCTAATTGCAGCAGGGAAGACAGAGGGAAGGAGTGGCTAGCACTGTGGATGGAGGGAAGGGAAAGAGGGGAGAAGGAAAGGGCTGGGGAATGGAAATCCCTGGGACAGGGCTGGGGCATGCATGAAGAAGGAAAGAGAAGGGAGAAGCCAACAGAGGACTGATGGATGCAAACAGCAAAAAAGGAAAAAAACAGCCAAACAAAGAACTGGAGCCAGAAACAAAGGGAAGGAAGGCGAGACAAAGAGGGCTGCATGCTGCCAGGCCTCATGGAGCAGACAGGGCAGGAGGGTTGGTGGAGATGGGAGCAGGTCCTGATCAGGTCCCATCCCAGCCCTGCAGAGCCAGGATGTGCTGGGGATGGTGGGAAGCACAGCTGCCTCACCATGGGATGATACTACCAATTTGGAGGTTGTAGAGTTGCCCAGTAAATGAGGGATATTTGCAATAAAGATGAGGGCAGAGATTCACAGTGACAAATAGCATCTCTGCATTTCTCTTTTTCCCCCCACCTTTTATTGCAATTAGCTCAGTCTGTTAATAAGCAAAGGATATTTTTAGTTAATTTCAGTTCCAGTTAATTGATTCAAAAGCGAAACCCAGCAACTGAGTTAATTGAACCATGTGTCTTATGTTGTAGTGGCGAGGTACTCTCCGGACAGCTGCCATCACTTAGGCTCAGTACAGTATGGGAAGGGGAACAGCAGAGCCCCTACCCCAAGGATGGGGGTGAATTCCACCACCACCAGCTTTGCTCCTTGATGCAGAATAAGCTGTGGGGAGATACCTTTCGCACACCTGGCATGGGAAGAATGCCAGTCTCATGCAATCTGGCATGTACTGCAGCAGAAATGCTCATCCAGAAAGCTGAGTGAATGGGATGCCCTGGCTGGCCCCATCCAGCAGGATATCCAGCCTGTCATACTGTCTCTGCTGGGCACAACAGGAGATGGCATTTCAGGAGAGCCTGCTACCTGGGCCACTTTCCACTCCATTGTGCTTCCCAGCTTCCTGAGGTGTCCCTGCCCAGGGATTTTAGCTGTCACTTATAAAGCTGTTTGCATGAGTTTGTCTAATCTCCTTTTCCTCCTGTGGCAGCAAGTTCCCAAAGTTCACTACTGCCGTGTCCAGAAGCGCTTTCTTTTATCCATCTCAAACTCAATCTCTCACTGTTTTCAATTGAGTGCCCCCGTTCTTCTATTACAGGATTTGGTGAATGACCGTTTGGCTTATAACCTGCCTTCAGGATTTTGCAACCCTCAGCCAAATATCCCTCAGTCTTTTCCACCTCTGCCTGGCAGGCAGTGTCATTCCCTGCCTGTGTTTTGTGTCTGCATCTCCTCACAAGCAGCTGGTCCAACTTTTTCACTGGAAGACTGGATATCCTTACCTATTGATGGAACACAAGAGTCTCCTGTCCCTATTCTGCTGATGCTCTCCAGCTCAGGGTGCTCATAGCAATGAATAGCCACATTTAGCAGCATTTTGATTCATAGAATCGTAGGATAATTGAAGTTGGAAAGCACCTTTAAGACCATCCAGTCTAGCCATTAACCCAGCATTGCCAAATCCACCACTAAACCATGTCCTTAAGCACCGCATCTGCATGTCTTAAATACCTTGAGGGATGGTGACTCCATCACTCCCCTGGGCAGCCTGTTCCAGTGCCTGACAACCCTTCAGGTGAAGAAATGTTTCTTAATTTCCAGCTTAAACCTCCCCTGGAGCAACTTGAGGCTGTTTCCTCATGAACATACAGTTGTGCCAAAGCATGGCACGGATAACACGTCCTGCCATTGCTCCAGACAGATGAAATGTGTCATCCCACGTGCTCTCTGAGAAGAAATGAAAAGTTTTTATGTTTCCTGTTGATGATGTGAGCTGAAGTTGGGATAAAAATGGCACATAATTGAACATACTCTGATGATTTTGGATTTGGCCACTTCTTTATTGCTTTCAGTTCGATTTTAATAATAGGTTATACATTTTAGGACAAATAATTCATTTTCACGGGGACATTAAGGATGTTATTTCAGTCTCTGAAGGCTACATACCACAGCAATGAGAACTAGTAATAGACAAATTGCCTTTCTCTGTACCCACAGTACCACCAAGGACCTACCTAATGAAAAAGCCTATTAAAAATAAGATTCTTCAGAAAGTGCATGCTTAAATGATCTTCTGGAATAGGGCCTAATAGTGTGCCCTCTGTGCCAGGAATATGTAGCTCATCATGATGCATTTTTTTCTCTTCCCAAATTTTGAAGTGGGATGTCATGATGCATTATCCACATAGAAAAATCAGTAGATGCAAAGTTGGGCAAGGAGCTGAGCTTCTTCAATATGGTTGGCTCTGAGAGCACTCTTAGGACCAAGATGCAGGTCCCAGTATCTCAGCCAGCATTCGGATGAGGGCAATCCCTTTGTTAGAAGCAACAGGGACAGTTTGCTTTTAGTGCTTGTCAGTAAAAGTTGAAGGGAGAGGGCGCTGTTCAGTAGTGCTACAAGTTACCTATGTTTTAAAATGCCAGTCCTTGATTTGTCAGTGTATTTTTGGGTTTGGCAAGTTGCTGTGATACATAGCGCAATATGAGGTGGAACACTTCTGAAACGGAAGTTAATACTTTCCAGGGGAAAAAGGAAACAATGGTGTCAAAACAAGCCTTAACCACCGAGGTCTTCCAGTTTCTCAAATCACAGGAGTTTGCAAACATGACTCCCATTAAAGTAAACGAGAAACACACATATGAGTCTGTGTGCCTTGAGAAGAAAATATTCTTCACAAGTGCCTTTCTGGGTGTTGTATGATCAATCCACCATCTGTTTTTATTTATTCATGATTTCTCAGACTACTACAACAATATTGACATTAAATACAGCTTTAGCTCAGTAATTTTTTTCTCAGTCATATGTATTTTAAGTCAATTTCATTGATTTCCCTTGGCTTGCTCTTTTAGCTGTTTGCTTGTTTTCCTGGGCAGCTCCTCTGTGCCTGCCCTTACATCCATTTCCTATGTTTCCATTCCAGGTCCTTGCTTCTGTTCCAGGTACCTAACAGAGAGTAATTTCCTGCTCCAGGTGTGGTACATGAGCTGAATTAAGATCCGATTAACCAGACTGAACATTCTCCCAGTTCAGGCTGCAAGTCTGGGGCAGTCCTGCTTGTCCCAGGATAACCAAGGCTCCAGGAAGCTGTTCCCAGGCCCTGCAGCTATTTCAAGGTGATGGGGACAGGATATCCACATCCCAAGGAGATCATCAATCTCCCCCATGCTGGGCATATGCAGATATGTCACTTGTTCTCAGCAGCATTTGTAAAACTCAGGACAGACAACTTTCACTCTATTTGTCCCCTTTCCTATCTTATTGCCCCCAAGATCCCATGCCTGGCTGGGGCTGCACATCTTCTGATAACTCACCTCTGACTTATACCTGTCACTTCAGGGCTCTTCCAGCTCATCTCCACATCCCCTTCCTTCCCCTCCTCACTGCCTCATTCCAGTTTCAAGCAACACCAAGCACATCAAATGGCTAAGCACTAACAGGCTCCATTCAAGACTCCATTCAGACCTTAGCCATCAATTCTGAGAAAGATTTTGTCCAGAAACACATCTTTGAGTTTTGGATATTACTCTCAATATGCAATCCCTATGAGAGAGGACAAGTCTTATTCTACCCTACAACAAGCAATTCACAACCCTATACCCCCCAAAAGCATCATGTCCATTTTAGGGGGCATTGCCACAGAATCTGTCACTGTTTTCCAGTAATCTTCCTTTAAATGTTTCTGCAGCTTCATCTTTCCCATGCCCCGCACGAGCCCATACTCGTTCCTCTTTGTGCTCCCTGATCACTGCTTCCCCCTCTTGTCATATTCTTCACTTGTGGAGTAACAACTTGTCACATTCATAACCTCTTTGGACCGACAATGTTCTTTGATCTGTGTAAACTACATTTGATGCTGAAATCCTTGATATTAATATCTTTTGTTTGTGTGTCAGTGTTCTCTAGAATCTAATTAGGCAATGTTTTGAGAGCATTGTATATGTTTGAACAATTTTGCAGCGCAGACAATACGAGCTATTGACCTGCAAGGATAAATGGTGCTTGCAGATTCTGGGAATTCACACATGCATGCTGCTTTATGCTATTTTTCCTGAAATATGTGCATTAGGATAGAGGCCTTGCTTTGTAATAATCTCTGCAAAGCTTAATCAAGTATCTGCTCGCACTCTTTACAGTAATTGCAGTTACAGCAGGGCAAAACAGAAACGGGTTGAAGCTAAACACACCAAGCTAATAATAAAATAAAACCAAGAGCAAGTTCTACCCAAACGCTAATAACAGAGATTATTCAATCAATAGCCTCTTGTTATGAATGAATAGGCTAAATTGCCTTTGAATGATGTAAAGATTGACAAGGCATAGGTCAGCCTAATATAACTACTTACCCTAATTTGGCTTCAGCGATTTGAAAGGCGGCATCGGACGGCAGCGGGGTCAAGCCCATCACGTGCAGGGGGTGGCTGGGTACAACAGCGATGCTGAACATGTCCTTGGAGGGTGTGCAGGGGCTCCATGAGAGACAGGGATGTTCAGGACCTGGTAGAAAACACTGTTTACCTCCACTGGATTGGACCTTGAGAGGGCTTTTAGAAGAGGGAGGGAGGGAAGAAAGAATGGCAAATTGTAGGAAGGAGAAGGCGGAGAGACGGCACGGCAGGGTGCGGAGCTGTGCTGTGCACTCACTGCTGGTCCTGCTAGCTAGATAAGGTCTTGCAGGCAGAAAAATAGGTCTGTATGTCTGAGTTTGCCCCACCTTGACATCTATGTCTGCTCAGATGTAGCTACCAGGTTAGAGCAGTTCCCGATGCTGCGTTTGGAGCCCAGCTTTCCCCATCACAGGTTAGAGGATGCGATATCAATACAGGAAGATCTCAGGGTATAGAAGCTTGTTAAGGAGGTGGAAACAAGGGAGACAAACATGTCAGTGATGACAGCGATACCCACCAGGTAAGACTGGAAACACTGGGAAATGGCTCCACAGGACTTCCCAATACTGGTCTGGAAAAGAGTTAGAGATTCAGCTTGGAAAACAGGCACATTTGGAGCAATGGGGATAACTCACCCAAACTACCCACCCAATGCTGCTAAGAGGCACAAACCTATGCCTAGAGCCAGCAGTGTGTCTCTGCTTCTGGAGCTATGAATGCAAACCTGCAGGACATGTAAAATAAAGGGTGCTCTGGCACAGGGCAGGAACCAACTCCAGCATCACCCCATCCCTCACCTCCACTCTGCCAGTCCCAAAAGCAGCAGCCCCTGGGGCTAAAGTCAAACTCCAGATTAGGGACTGTGGTGAGAGGACAAGGGGTAATGGGTTTAAACTTCAACAGGGGAAGTTTAGATTGGATCTGAGGAAGAAATTCTTTACTGTGAGGGTGGTGGGGCCCTGGAATGGGTTGCCCAGGGAGGTTGTGAATGCTTCATCCCTGGCGGCGTTCAAGGTGGGGTTGGACATAGCCTTGGATGGCATGGTTTAGTGGGAGGTGTCCCTGCCCATGGCAGGGGGGTTGGAACTCGATGATCTTGAGGTCCTTTCCAACCCTTACTATTCTATGATTCTATGAGGGCCACCGGCCAATGCATCCACGCTCCCAGGGAGCCCTGTGCCTCCTGCCAAAATAATCAGCTTCCCACAGCTGATTTCCTCAGCCAGGTATCAGCACAGTGTTGGGGAGCGCCTGCCACTGGGAATGCAGGGAGGAGAATGTTCTTAATGGGAGTTTGAGCTTTTCAGACACTGACCTGGTTTGCAGAATGGCTCTGCATCCTATTTCCAGTTAACAGATAATGTCCTGAGGTTGTGTACAAACACGCTTTGCGTCATGGTTTGGGCCAAAGCAGCAGCTCAGGGTGGATGCAGGACCACGGGGAGACTCTTCCTGTGCCTCTGCACAGGGAAACTTTCCTGAAGTGCAATGCTTTTCCAGCATTCTGGAATCCCTGTCTGGCGCCCAGCGAGGCTGAGCTCCTCCAGAAACAGCACAGTGCCATCTGTTGGCTTCCTCACCCGCGATGGAGCAAAACCCTCGAAAGTCCTGGAAACAGGAGAAAGCTGGGTGGGGAAAACCATTACATGTGCCCCTCGTTTCCCCAGGCTGCTGCCTGGCCTCCTCTCTAGGTTCTGCAGGCAGAGTTGATGGGTCTGGCGGCGTAAACACTTTGCTTTTCCATCTGATGCTTGGCGTTGCATGTGAGGGGGCCGTGGTGCTGTCTTCCACATAGTTCTGCTTCTCCAGCCTTAGCGGTGACAGTGACAGCTCAGTCCCATCGGGATGCTGGATAATTAACTACCACCGCTACACGCTGTGTCTCTTCCAACACACCTTCCCGGAATTCTTATCCAGGTGGAAAAGGAGGATTTTCCACGGATGTGCAGATGTTGCATAACCCTGATGGAACTGCCAATGTCCAGAAACCCTGGACAGATGGACAGCACCGGCAACACATGTCCAGGGATCAGGGACCTGCACATGGACCTACACATCTCACTCCAGCACAGCAAACTGAGCAGAAATGGGTATCCTCTGCAAAGGCTTCAGTTCCATGTGCTGCTGGGTAAGGGAATGAGTGTCCTCTCCCTGCCCCACTGGTGCCAGGGCTGTCTCGCTGTGTTTTAACTGAAGTGCCTCCATCGAGGTGGTGGCTGGATTTATCGCCGTGCGTTGCTTACACGTCAGCTTCAGTGCTCAGGGATGATTTAGGTTGAACAGCTCTGAACAAATACAGATTATATTACTGCAGTACAGGATTAAGTAACACGGCTCTGCTCTGAGCGTTCTTCATTACATTAAAGAAGTACAGAGAAAATGCCAAAAGAAAGCTAAAATTCCTAATTAAAAAAAGTATTTCTTCTAATTCATTTAATTTTTTTTACCCAATTCTTACTGGAAGTGAACATTTGCAAGCAAACCCAGAGATGATGGGCCACAGAAAGGCATTGGGGGATGCTGCCTGAGGCCAGTCAGGAAGCCTATGCTCCAGTTCGGATCCTGTCCTACCTCCTGCGCTGCCTTGACTTTTCCACCTGCGAATGCAGATAACACTGCCATGCTCCTCCACCTCATGGGAGTGACCCAAGTTATTTCATGCCTGCAAATGGACTTCTGAGATGTAAAATGCTCCATCAATGTTAAATATTGTTATTGCTACAAAGCAAGAAGTGAAAAGAGACGAGGATAAAGTTCAGCTGAGGAACTCTCTCCTTACAGGTAAAATAGCATCTTGAATGATGCATGGATAGAAAGTTTACACCAATTCCACAGAAGAATGCAATTATCACCTGGAGTAGTTTCACTCCCTAAATTACAGTCAGTTCACACATGTCCAGAACAGACACATTCAGTTCGCATGTGGCCTAAGCAGTGAAGAGGATGATGTTGAGGTGTCCCCATCCATACCTGTCTGCTTCCCCCCATCCCCAGCACCCAGTGTGCTTTCAGCAGTAGGTCTTTGCTGCTTTCTATGCAGAAATGACATTTTTCCACTCTGGGAAGTGGGATGGGGGAGATTCCTGTAAATTGATGCTGTGTTATCCAATAAGCCAAGCTGGTGAGCTTGGCAGCATGGAGTTAAGGATGGGTGTCTGGTGGCCAAAGGGCAGACACCAGGCAGCCACAGTCGGGGGGAAATCAAAGGCTTCTAAAACTTTCTATTGCCCTCACAATTGAAACTAAGTGGAGGAAATGTTTGCATCACTGTTTCCGAGTTCAGATGTGCTTGCTTCCGTGCTCTCCCATGGGGTGAGCTGCAGCATGTGGGGGACAATTGGCACACCAGCTCCAGCTACCATGGCATGGTGAGGGCTATTTCTTCCTGGAGTTTTCTTAATAACTTTTTGAACCTAAGCAGACCCAAATTTGAAACAAAATAATTCCCTGATCTGTTCCTTCGTCACTACTAAATCTTCAAATATTTCCATATACACAAAGGGCAGCAGCATCCAGTGGTCCAAGCTGCATGTTGAGAGTAAGGATGCTGCATGCCAGGGTGAGCCTAAGCAAGGCAACGGCCAAATCTGTGCCTCGGTTTCCCTTCCCACGAGTTGCCCCTTAACACCTATTGACCCATGTACAAAACGCTTTCTAAACCACACAAGAAAGGCCTTACACAGTAGTTATTAATATTAATAACAATAATTGTTGTTACTAAGCCAACTATAAAAAACAATTTTTCAGAGGAACAAAGTGCCCTGTCTCCCAGTGATAGATTACAGCGATGCTACAAATTACTCACAGTATGAAGCTGGTTTCCAGTCTGGTTCCTTTCAATAAATTATAGACCCAAGCCCCTGTTGCATACGGTTTACCAAAGTAAATTCAAAACAGGCAGCAGGTATATTCTCCCATGCGTTTTTCTCATGATCGCTTGGGGTTTGCTCCTGAGAAGTTAAATATCCCCTAGCGGTTTCCCAGCACCTTCTGCTGGGGGCTGGCGGGGATGTGGCAGAGCTGTGCAGAACGGTTTGGGTTGGAAGAGACCTTTAAATATCATCTGGTCCAACCCCCAAAGGGGGATCCTGGTGCAAAATGGGGGTCCCCATGCAAAGGGGACATGTGCTGGCCACCCCGTTCCCATGCACCCCATGACCTTACCGGGGTTGCTGCGTCTCCCCCTGCACCATCTCTTATTGTGTGTTTTCATTGTTGGCTCTTCCCCCCCTCGTTGATCCGCTCGATTCCTTCCAGATGGGGCTGCGGCTTCTTCCGCTTCCTCCACGCTGGTGCCACGCGAGGCTGCCCATGGGCAGGTGTAGGGCAGAGCGCAGCATATGCCGTGGGCTTGGCAGCGCTGGCTGCGGCGGCGGCTGCCGCACGTGTCTCGCCGGGCAGCGCTCAGCTGGGACCTGGCGCTGCTCACAAACACCATCTGGCCTTGGCAGGGCTGCTGCCCCTGGAGCCGGCCCTGCACCGGCAGCATGGACATGGATGGTGCCAGCCACGCTCGGCATGGCCAAGGTGCCGCGATGCTGCTGGGAATAGGGCTTGGAGAAGGGATCTGGGGTAAGGGGGGTTCTTGCTTCATCCCCCCAAGAAAAGGGGAGCCTTTGGCAACCTTCAGCTACGTTATTATCTTCATGATCCCCCAGGAGCAGCAGGCAGGGGGGAGATGGCACCAGGAGGCTCCTTGGCACCACCTGGAGCCCTCCCTAGCATGGCATGCAAGGCTCCAAGTCATCACAGTGAGGTATCACTTCCAGCACCCAAACCAGCCTGATGCAGGCAGGAGAAAAGCCACAACCAGGAATTATTTGTGGCAGAATGGATCTCTCTGCTCAGGATGGGTCTGTCCCAGAGAGCTGCTCTGTGCCTCTGACCCGTGTGGTGCACTTAGGAGAGGGGGGTATGCGTGCAACACCCCATCTCCTCCTCCACAGCAAGTACCAGCACTAAAACCATTTCTGGATGTATGGAGTAATGTCAAAGTGAATGGAAAAAGAAGACATCTGAAGCCTGTGTGGCGGTCCAGCCAACTCCATCAGGCAGAGGCTACTGCTACTACAAACACGCGCAGGATATGTCCCACTCTGGGATTTCAGGTTGAACATGAGTTGATTGGTTTGGTCTTTGTGATGCCCACACATTCTGTCTGTACTTTGAGTGCAGCCCCCTCTCTCCTACCCACCCTCCAGGAAAGCCCTGCTCCTGCCATAGCTTGCAAAGCCCTTCCCTCTGAAGACTGCCAGGAAAAGGCTTGCTTGACCCAGCATGTGCAGTGCCAAACCGTGGGATCAGGTCTGGCTTGGAAACACCCAAGCTACAGCCAGAAGCACTTCTGCACTCACTGAGATGCTCAGCGCTCCCTGCCAAAGTGCACTTGCATCTTCCCAACACATAGGTGAAAGAAAGGGGCAGGGGAAGCCTGCGGGGGAGAAATTCTTCACTGCCCTCCACATGCAACGAGGGACCATTTCCATCTGCTGGGACAACCTCTGCAAAGCCGGGCCATCAGGAGGGGCATGCAGGAGACAAGACTTTCTGGGCTTGCAAACACCCTGTCTTCCCGTGGAAGAAAAGCGGGTTTCCTCCCTCACCTCAGCTACAGCATTATGAGGAGCAGCAGCTGCTGGGAGTCAGCAGGGCGATGCATAGTTTGGCTCCCAAAGCGACTCCCTCTCACTTGCTTACCCATGTGAAGCCCATGTGAACGGCCTTGCTTCACCAGGACATCTCTCACTCAGCAGTAACGTGCCCTGTGTTATGTCCTCCTGAAGGATACAGTCATCATACCCTTTTCTATCCTCAATAAGCAGTGACTGCCAGGAGCTCACACCCTTCTCCATTCAGTTTTATGCCAGCCACCCTGGCCACGGGCTCTCCT
Source organism: Amazona ochrocephala (assembly GCA_039720435.1). NCBI lineage: Eukaryota > Metazoa > Chordata > Aves > Psittaciformes > Psittacidae > Amazona > Amazona ochrocephala. The sequence continues at coordinate 12,793,366 of CM077886.1, read as the reverse complement.
GCCCATCTAAGCCCTGCAGGAGCTGTGTTGTTCTTTCCTTACGAAGCCCTCCATGGGCATGGACCAAATTGCAGCTAATGTTTCTGGGGCTGTCCCTGGGCATCACCTGAGCTACATCCTCCAGGCAGCAGCCACCCAGCGGTCACCAGAAGATCTGGTTTTACTCAGTTTCTGCAGATGAGAAGGTGTTCTGGGTCTAGAGCTGAGCAGACGGGGGTCTGGTCCCCTCTATTAAATCCCCTCCTGTTCTGCTGTTGGCTGCTCCTAGTCCATGTCCTGACATTCTTCCTCCTATGGCAGCTCCCCAGAGTAACCAGTGCAAACCTGGGCTCCCTATGACAAGCCAAGTGTTGATGACAACACTCCAAACCTCACCGGTGCATCTGAGGGGATCTATCAGCCTAACAAACCAAAACTGCTTTCTCTTTCCCTTGCTCTTGAAGAGGATATTGTTGGATTTGTCCCTTTCTAGATCATGATCTCCAGACTCAAGTAAAACAAAACAAGTTCTGCCAGACCCCTGTGTGCCAGACACTGCGAACCCACAACAGCAAGGCAGTGCCTGCCCTGCAGATTACTCTGTGCAGCACAGATATATATATTTATATATATCACCTTCACCACATAACTTGTTATTTTGCACATAGAGCATCTTAAAGACAGGACAACCTCAAACTTAACTTGAAGCACTTCAGCTTGCAGGGCTTTATAACAGTGTGTCTGCCCCTCTGGGGTCTGGGAGCCAGGGAGGATGCTGACAAAGGAGAAAGAAGAATGACAGATGCTCCCCGTGCACAGAGGCAAATAAAGATGGGATGAGGGCAGAAAGGGAGCCTAAAGGGAAAGAAAATGAGCATGTGCACACACACACACACACAAAGACAGGCAAGACAAAGGAAAGCAGGACAAGCAAAAGGAGCAGAGCAGGAGAAAAGCATCCTACATGCTTGGTGAGGGGCTGTTTGCAGCAGCATCTTGTGCTGCTTCATGAGATCCACTCGGGATACATCCATGTCAGTGAACCAGAATCCTGACACCAGTCCCTTTGATAAATATTTGTCACTCCTGGCTCTCTATCACTCCAGTTTCCACCAGATTAACCCCTATTCTTCCAACAAAACCCACCCTGATATTGAGCCCGATACACACACGCCATGCTGACCTGCCTTCTCCTCATTCCCCACAGCCCTTGCTCCCATTCAGCTAAAGGGAGAATTTGCCCTCATCAATCAGGACCAGATTTCTCCCATGCCATGTAAATAATTTAGAGGCACAAGCATCCATGGCACTGCTTCTGTGCAGCCCAAACCCAGTGCCAGGAATCTTGGGAAAAGGGCCCAATAATATTGTACCAGTCCAAAGTAATTAAAGTGCATCATTACATATAAATTTGTAATTAAACACTTTAACGTAATCATCCCACACAGCACGATTCCTGATGAATTAATTAAAAGAACTCCAGAAATTAATGTTTTACTTGTCACCATTGTTGTGCTAGGCTGTAGCTGTCTCCCTGACTATTCCTGAAGCATGTTGTGAAGTAATTATACAATTACTGAGGAACGGGAAGGCCCAAAGTCCCAACAGAGGAGAGACCTGGAACAAAGTGGAAGTAGCAACCACATAAGGTAGGAGCAGAGCCAGTCTCCCCACTTTCAGCCCCAGAAGAGGGGAGGTTGCGAGAGGAGGGGAAGGATGAGGTTTCCACCAGCTCCACATCATGGATGTGCTCTCCCAGGTGGGAATGTCTTGTTCACACCCATGTGTGTGCACACATAGGGGTGGCTTCTGTGCTCTCCTGCTGTCTTCGGTTGGTTTCCTTCACCCCAAACAAATGTACCTCATCCTCACACCCCATCCTTGTTCTGCAGAAGCAGGGCAGTCACACTAACAATACCCCTCTCTGTATGTGTTTCCATGCCTCGGTTTCCCCCACTTTCCTCCTACAGCTTGGGGTTTGCTGCCCAAATGGGGAAGTACTGCCAGCACCACTCTCCTTCCAATCCTCCTTCCACCCAGACCTCCTAATACCCTTCCCTTGTACCCTACATTACACTGGGCTTCAGGTCCATTTCTCCATCCCCTACATCGAACACAGCTGAACGATTTGGTCCCCCCAAGGCCAGCCACATCCTTCCCATCTCAGCAGCTCCATCAAAGTGCCACCAGCAGCATGTCCCCTCTCCTGATGGGTCCAAGCCACAGAACATGCCTCCTACAGTGGTGAAGGGGTTAAGGCTGGACTCAAATTGAATTGTTGGATGCAGTGGGCAGTGTTGGTGCCTGTCCATCCATCTGTCTGCATGTGTGCATGCATATATCTACACACAGCACGAGGCTTGCCTCCTGCAAAATGCTCCTGGGGCTGTGCGGCATGATGCACAAGGGGTATTCCTGCAACACCAGCAAGCAAGGCAAAGGCTCTCCCGTTGTGCTTTTTCCATGAATGATATTCCCAGTACTGGTTCTTACTGCTCCTTGTGCCCAGAAATACCCCTTAATATCCCAGGCACCATCTCTGGTCTCACCTGGATGAAACAAGGCTGCCACACCACAAGTCTGCTTCCAGCCTATGCCTTGGCGTTATGGCAGTCATTGGCTTTGGGTTTTTAATTCCCATTATTTTCTGCCCAGCCAAATAACATGAAATACACTTTGGTTTTACAGCAGCAAGGCAGATTGGGGAAGGCTTGGAAGAGATGACAGTGCCTTCTGGATGAAGCATGGGATGGGGGACCCAGCAACTCCCGCAAGCAGGCTAAGGGACTCGTGCAGCGTGTGACTCTGTTTCCCCATCTAGAGATTATATTTAACCGGGGCTGTATTAGTTAACGTTTGTACAGCTCTTTGAAAAGGAAAGTGTCTGAGGCTCTAAATCCTGCCAGTGGGAACAGATCAACAAGATTTCCAACCCTTCTGAAAAACTAAAACTTTTGCCAATTAAGCTGGCAAATGCATGGATGTGAATCTAAAAACCTCTCGAGCTCGAGACCAAGACTGGAGCCTCCTGAGAACTGCCTCTCCTGGCTGCTCCTCGCACTCCTCCTGCTCACCCGTGTCAGAAATGCATCAAGTAACTAAGCTATAAGCAGACACATACTTGAAATGTAACTAGGCTACAGACAGAACTGCAGCAGAGCTGCCGCTCTGGACATATAAATGGACACCATTAATGCGCAGATAACCTCTTCTCGACTGCTGGAGCTGGTATTGCAAAAACATCATAATAAAGCACTATTTCCTTTAATTTTGTAATTAGCCCTGTAATTTGAGTTGGAGCTTTTATGCCACAAGCTATCAATGATCTCTGTAGGCATATCCACACCAGTGTATGCACTGCCTGTGCATGGCAGATATCTACTGTTTTGGGGGTTGCTTCTGGGCTGCACCTCTGCTGAAGGTGTGAGGTTACACCTTCAGGATTCAAATACAAGACTTTATGCAACATAAAGCAGTTTATACACCCCACCTGTACACCCTTTCAGGGGCAGACTTGCACCTTTTCAGGCTGAGCTGATGATCAGCAGCACCACCAAGACAAAGCCCATGGCAATAACCATGGCTTGGCAAAGGGGAAGGGCACTGCCCATTCATTCCACTCACGCTCAGAGAGAGACACAGGCTTCTCTGGAGTCATGAAAGCTGAAAGGAAATAATGCAGGGCAGTGGCAAAGCATCCCAGCATCACAACAATGAATGGTGAAGCAAATCATCCAATAACTGAATGTCCCCTTCCCTTCCAGGCTAACTTCCACCCTGGGTTGTCCCCACACACAGAGCTCTTGGTGGTTCACCTGCAGAAAACAAACACACCGTACCCATTTGGTATGTCTCTATCTGCTTTGGATGCAGCCCTGTCCTGGTGCCTTGGACTGATGCTGTCAGATGCATGCAGCATGGACACTGTTCTGCAGGCCCTAGGAAGCAGTGTTCACCTGCTTCTGAAGCATGCTTGTCACCAGTGTGTGGATGATGATGCTGAAGATGCACTGGAAAGGATAAAAGCCATGCATGTGCAAGCAGAGGTCTTACTCTCATGCCCAGCCCTTGGCTAGACACAGACAAGGGAAGACAAGCAGATCACTGCATGAACTGTGAAAACAAGAAGCCACTAACCACCTTTGTGTGCGTGGAGTGACACAGATGGATGAATACAGCAGGCATGTGTCGCGATGTATATGTATCCAGGCAGAGGAAAGGGGCACTTGGGCTGCAGTTTCTGGTGAAGCCATTGATCCCATGGGCTCAGACCTCAGTGTGTGCCCAGCACTGCCTCTATGGAGAGCGCAAAACGTGGAGGGTGGCGCTGGGTACACAGTTTGCCAGCGCAAACCTCTGCTCTCTGACCCATGCGACCTGAACTGAGTCACTTGGTGTCCCTGTGGGGCTTCCCCCTGTAAGGCTGAACTAAGGCTGGGGTGCAGCCTGGGGGGGCTGCCCCATCTCCCCTCACCCCAACCCCAGAAATGGTCCAGCTCACAGAACCAGGGGCCCCTTGTTCACCCTTCCCCAGTCCCCAGTAGAATGATTTACCTTTCGGAGCAAGTCCAAGATATTAATTAAGATAAATCTACCTCAATTTTGAGATTCTCTTATCACATAATTTATCAAAATTATGTTAATTATTTCTGTAGGGCAGCAAAATTATTACCTCTTCCATGTCTTGATTTGTATTAATATTCATAATTTAATAATTCAGCATCCAAGCCATCTGGTTTGGGGAGCCATGCTCCTTCCCCTCCCTCTGCCAGAGCCAAAACGCTTCCCACCTCCTTGCTCCTGCACCCACCCAGGCAGCCCCCAATGCTTCCCAACCCAAACCATGCCACTGGCTCCTGTTGGCACCAACGTCCCCATGGTCCTGCTGAGGATGCCGTGGTGGGTCTCGACCCCTTGGGGAGGATGAACAGCCCCTTCCCCTGCGCTGGGCTGAGCCTCTGTCCCCAGCGCTGTCTCAGCCCGGCAGGTGAGCGCAGCTGAATTGACATTTTCCACACTTTGTGATTTTTACACTGTAATTTGACATAATTAATGCCTACATTACTGCTGATAATTTAGCTAGTTAATTAAACTCGGAGGAGATAATTAAGGAGAGGCTACTGCTTGGACTGCTAATTGTTTTTGTCATTATTTTAGGGGCCCGACAGCTGCCGGCTGAGTCATCCTCCCCATCAGCTGATGGCAGTGCCATGGGTGCCATGGGCAAAGGGCTGGGGGCCGAACGTGACTCAACCTGAAGGGACTGGCTGGGAGCGTGCAGATGGCAAATGAGGGCTCTGCATACACATGGCTCTGGTGCTGCTCCAGCCGAGGGCCAGTGCCCCCCATTTGGGGCTGGAGGAGAAGTGGGGAGAGAACTGAAAAGTAGGCAGGGAAGCAGCATCTGAAGGGGGCTACAAGGATGCTGTACAGGGACTCTTCATCAGAGACTGTAGCGGCAGGACAAGGGGTGATGGGTTTAAACTGAAATAGGGGAAATTCAGATTGGATAAGGAAGAAGTTCTTTACTGTGAGGGTGGTGAGGCACTGGAATGGGGTACCCAGAGAAGTAGTAAATGCTCCATCCCTGGCGGTGTTCAAGGCCAGGTTGGATGGAGCCTTGGGTGACATGGTCTAGGGTGAAGTGTCCCTGCCCATGGTAGGGGGGTTGGAACTAGATGATCTTAAGGTCCTTTCCAACCCTAACTGTTCGATGATTCTATGTGGGGAGGGCAGCTAGTGAGGATGCTCAGGTCATTGGTCCATGAACACCCCAGGTGCCAGTAGTTCATGCTGCAAAAAGGGATCCCAGCATGCTTTGGTCTTACATAGAAGGAGAGACACCAGCCAGCCAGAGAGCAGAGTTGAGACCTGCAATTCCCTACACAGCAGTGCCAAGTGCTCGCCCTGTCTCTGAGGAAAGCCCATCTGCCTGCAAGCTCCAAGGCAGCAGGAAGTCCCTCATCCCCATGTGGCTACCTTCCCTCTTAACCCAATGTTCAACCCAGCCCAAGCTGCTCCGTGCCGTGCTGCTGCAGCACATGCCTTCTCCTGTTTGGGTGCTCTGCCTTCATCTTTACCAGTAGATAAATCCAAACACCGAAATAAAAAGCAGAGGGGCAATGAACCCATCTGGTCCCAAAGAGAAAAGCGCATCACTGGAGCCAAGTCCCTGCTCCCCACTGCATTTCTTGTCTCAAGCCCTCTGCCAGCCCCATCAGGGTGGCCCCATGCCATCCACCCTAAGCCATCCCCTGCAAGACTTCAACCAAAGCCCCAGCTCCTCTAATCACCTTAAATTGGTGTTCAAAGCGACTTCTGCTTGTGACTTTTCCATGCCAGGCTACTTGTTCCTTTATTCTGCTTGTCAAAGACCTAAAACTGGGATGGAAGCAGAAGAGCCCATACGCTGTGTCCGGTCAGGAGCGCAGCACATCCCGGCCGTTTCCCCTCCCTCCCTACAGTGGGAAGAAGGCTGTTCGAGGCAGAACCATCACCTTTTCCTGCTCTGTAGCAGTTGGAGCAGCTTTGGCTTTCCTGATGTGCAAAGCCCTCGCAGCACTACCTCTGGCCCCTGATGGCCAGCATCCCTCCCCACCATGGGCAGCCCTGCCAGGCTGTTTGCTGCCGGAGATCTCTTTCCCTCCTCTGTCTCCTGGCGAGCTCAGTGCTCCGAGCTGGATGCCGCCTTGACATCTCAATCCGGAGATTAGGACAGAGACTGGTCACTTCCCAGCGCTGGCGAGCACCCTTCCAATGATTTGATTAATCATCTCAGCCCCACTGGGTGCAGTTGGCATCCTCCAGAATCAAAACCTCTCTTGAAATGCTGTGTCAAAAAACCATAAAGCTGCTGTAAAGGTTCAATCAAGCATGGACCAAAGCAGAAGCCAGTCCTCCAGAAGCTGTGTGCTGGGTTGGCTAAATACTCCACTAAATATCTCTACTGCTAGCAGTCAGAGACATATGAGATGTGTAACAAATTGCACAGGGGCTGCTTTCCTTCTCTCACTGTTAGGAAAAGATTTTGGGTGTTTTTTTTCGCCTCCTGCATTTCTATTTATCACAACGCAAAAAAGAAACGTGCCAAAAGGGTTTTATATTTTCACTTGGAACAACAACACTTGGACAGCCCCAAGGATAGCAATTGCAGTAATCATGAAAAAGTAATACTTTGCGTTTCTGTAGTCCCTTTCATCCAAGCATCTCACAGCAGTTTGCAATGTTGGCCCTGATCCTTCAGGAGCACGGGCACAAGGATCATCCTATACAGGAACTTATTCCGCTGGGTTCAGCAAATCAGGACCATGGGGCTCTGTGGGGGCTCTGGAGTTGTTCACCTCCAAGCTCACAAAGTCATCTGCTCCATCAGCACTCACAAGTGCATCCTGAGGTATTGGTTGATATCTAAGTCTGAGCTCCTGGAGTCAGGGGATTGTGTTCCCATTTTTCAGACCTCCCTAGTTTGTCATCTTGGTACAATCCCTACAACGCAAGCCGAAAAAGCACAAGGAAAACCAGGCAACCCAAATGTGCTCCCTTTTCCAGCGTGGTGCTTTTTCACAGCCTCATCTCTCTTTGGGGTTGTGCTTCAGGATTTCTGTATTTATTGTCACCAGAAGAGACCAATTCCCGCACTCCAATACTCATAAAACAATAAACCCAGCTGATCTCAAACTGCTCAGGGAAAACTACAGCAAGGAGAGCAATTTGCCAGAATCCGCAGCAGTGAAAAGAATAAACCTCAAATGTCTTTGTTCCCAGCGCCTCTCTCTGCCAGAAAGACAACCACAGTCCAAACAGTTGATGGTTCGGTTGGGAGTTTCTGCTGTCATTGTTTTCTAACTTGAAATAAAGTTTTCTCTCTTCCTATACCCAATGCTTCAAAGCCCCATCAGGAACATGAGGCCAAGAGCCCCCATGGGCAGCATCCCTCCTTCATCCACTCATGCCCCAGCACCAAAGAGAAGCCAATGCTCAAGACAAAGCTCAAGCCACAGCCTCTTGCAAGACTCCTGGGAGTCATCTCCCCTCAAATGGAGACCTTGAATGTTCCCCCTTTGGCCTTGGGCTTGACACCTGATGGAAGACTTGCCATTGCTAGTGAGTCCTTCTGCTGCAGAGAGGCAGTGGGAGACAGTTTGCATCCCTCACCCTGCAAGGCTGTTACTACCAGAGTGGTTTCCTTTAAGCATGAAGAACTGGACCCTTCTTCTCCATACCCCAAACCTTGCCTTGTTGGGTCACCAGATTCATCACAAATATAGGGACAATGTTGGATTTACAAAGAGCCTTAGACAAGCCATTGGCAGCGCACCACTGTGACAGCTTAGCTGATCAAGAAGCATTGTCCCATGGAAGCACCAGGACATCATCCAGTGCTTCACTGGGCAACCTGAAGGTGTTTACAGCTACCCCGGGAAGAGTGGCCCAAGATGACCAGCTCCCAGCCAGGGATGATGACTACAATTCCATCCTCTTGGAAAGACATATTTGACACACTTGGAAATCTACATCTGAGCAGCGCAGCAGCCTGCGGTTAAAACCCAGCCGAATTTCAAACCACCCTTTAACCTCTCTTACCTCTGTGCTATCTTCCAGTGAAATGAATCTCTCCTATCTGCCCAGTCCAGCATCTTCATACCAACAGAGAGAGCCTCAGCCTTGTCTTCCCTCACCCCCTTTTCCTCCAACAAGCTCATGCAGACACATGCACATGGGAAGAGCGCCCTTAGCACTGGAGGGGAGTGAGACGCAAAGGAAGAGCATTAGGTGGAATGAGAGATAGCAAAAGCACAGGCATATCAGACGTCTCCAGGCAAGATAACACGATAAATAATCAATCAATCCCTAGAAAATCCTTAAGTGCTTGATGTATCCTCCTGCAAATTGAATCACTTCTCTTACCAGGAAGTTCTCTCTTGTAAATAAATGAGAGCAGAAATGGCCCATATTGAAAAATAATGTTGTTAAAACCACTGATTAAGTTTTACACAAGCATATGAGAGCAAACTAAAAGGTTTTAGCTTTTTAATTTAAGAAATGAGGAATATGATATAATTTCAATTTGTGATGAGATAAGATGTTCTCGATATTGTGGCTTCAATTGGATTATATCCTAATGTACTTTTATAAAGTGTCAGGCTAGCTGCAGATTAAGGTATGTGTGTAATATTCTTTATTAACAATCTAATGGACTTGCTTTCACTCTATCCATCTTAATCAGTGTTTCCAGTCCACCTGGGAGATCTAGTTAGTGTAGAACCTGAAACTCCAACCTGATGAAAGAGGGAACTCAGTGATCCATCAGTGTCAAAACCAAGAGGGAAGCACTGATAAAAGACTGTTGAGGATCATCTTTAACCTCGTGTCACCAGCACCATCCAAAAGCTCTCAACAACTGCTCTTGGAGTCACTCAATGAGACATATGTCCTCTTCAGATCTGCATCCTTCCCCTGCCAGAGTATTAAAGGGGCTTTTGGCAACTGGCAGGACTTCCCAGATCACAAAACCCAGCTGCCTGATCTTGAGGGACCTGCTTCTCTAATCCTATTTTACAGTCAAATGCCAGCGCAAGAGCAGCCTGGCTGCATGGACTCTCCAGCACTCATCCATAGCCTCTGCTCTGGTGTTTAGACACTTCCATCTCATTTCCCTCTGAAATTTATTCATGACTAGTTTGTATCTGCATGTCCTGGTATCAACATTGGCCTTTAGCTTACCTAGCTCCTCTAGCTCCTCTGCCTCCCTTGTGTTTATCTGCCTGGGCAATCGCATCTCCTCTCAGCCTTCATTGTGTTAGGCTAAATAAGCTGTGTTTGTTTAGACACCTCTCATAAAGGGGTTTCCCAACACCTTTCCCACTCTGATGACCTGTCTCTGCACCTTCTAGTTTTCCAGACTGTACACAGCAAAGTCCCACCATGCACCTAGTGCAAACAGTTTTCCATCTCTCCTGGAAAAGCCATCTCTCCAGATAGCTCCAAGCATCTCTTTATTTAACCAGCCGCTCCTCATGGCTGGTTCCTATTCTCCAAGCACCCACCTTTAGACACCCCAGGAGGGATAAATCCTCCACCCCAATCAAGGCCCTTCATGCTGCAGGTCTTGGTGAGAAATTGCTATTTCACACACATATAAACCCACCACAGGGTGACCAGGATAGCTCATGATACGCTGCATGAGCTCTCACCGCAGGCTGGTACCAGCCACCCCTTCCCTGCTGCTTGGACTGCCGTGTGCATGCACAAACAGTGACTTGGTGCCAGAAACCAGGAACATCCTCATAAATAATGGCCAATCAGGGAAATAATAATAACTGTATATACATCTCACCTCTTTTAATTTCCTTGCAATGCAGTGATTCTGCAAGGGTGGGTCGGTCGTAGCTGCAGGTGTTCTCGGACGGAGGAGGAGCACCAAAATGAAGTTGTTTGCTGCTTTTGATTCCATCCCTGGAATTATTTACAGCTGCAGGCAATATTAAACTATGTAGAGCAAGTGTCCTCATTTACATGCTAATTCATTTATACCCTCTGGATTGATTTCTCCAATTCATTTTCAGCCCACTAACTCTTCTGATATGAATTATATTATCACCTCCAGAACAGCAGCAAGGAAATGTGAAGAAGCCACCCCAGCTCTTCTGATCTCTAATTGCCCTCACTGCTCAGAGCCGGCATGGCCAGCTGCAGCTTCGCCTCCCAGCTACCAGCACCCAGCTTCCATGTCCTAGGGAGAAACCAATGCTGTGGCTCCGAGAGTGAAGCATCCCACCTCCATCTTTTGGGGAAGACCCAAGTGAATGGACCTTGCGTTTGCTGCCTTTGGAAACCATTCCCTCTTTCTGCCCAGGAGAAGGAACCATCTCATTTCAGACAGCAAAATCAAAGTCCATCTGTGTTCTGTAGTGGGAAGGCCCAGAGTCATGAGGAAATTGAATTAATCCTCGACTTCCCAAAGGCTTTTCTGGGGCTTCTCAGCTTTTCACAGCAGCCTTACACTGTACCTGTCTGTCGCAACACATAGCCAGCTCTCCTTGCCTTGGAAAGGAGGTACTCATGGGTGGGAAGGACACGGTGCCCAGGGGATGGAGAAGAGTGGGGAAGCCTGTCCGTAAGTAACAGCAGCTGGAAGCGGTAGGGCTTTTCTCCCATCGCTGTCACTGATGGATGAATGAGGTTTAGGTATGCTTTTCCAGGAGGCATATGTAAACGCATTGGCCTGCTCCTCTGGAAGACCTCATCGAGGTCTGCCAAGGTAACAGCAGAGAATGGAACTATCTCCTGTACTGACTCTACTGAAGCAGAAGGGTGAGTCTCCAGGACACGAGCTGGACATGAAGTACCAGCAGCTGAGCAACCCACCAAGAGGATGATGCTCACTCAGCTGCACAAACCATTTGAGTCTGTCCACTCTGGTTCATGCTGGTCAAACACTTCCCTCTCTCTCTGGCCCAAAGAAACCCAACTTGTGTGACAGACACCAACACTGTGGTACATATGGATGCATCCAAATTGGATAAACACACATGGCATTTGGTATTTTAAAGACTTCCAGAGGCATTTCTACAGCCCAACTCCTGTCTTGCTCTCATACCCATCATATTGTTTGAGCATCATGCAGCCAGGCAGATCTGCCAGAGGGACAAAGGTGTAGGACCCACCCCAAAATCCCAAGCAAAATGAAAGCTATAGGGCAATTAAGGACCTTTTTTCTGGCTGGCACAGAAAGGACAGCTCTTTGTTCCTGATTTACATCATCTGAAACAATTAACTTGTGAAAGCCGAGATACCGTTCCCCTTGGCATCCACTGTTTATTATGCTTCAGACCATTTCAAATGAGCACTTGAAAAGGAGAGGGAGCCCCTCTGCCTCCTGATCACTGGAGGGAGGGAGGAAGCTGTCCTAAACGGAACAACAGACTGTCCCTTCTTAATGCCACTTCAAAGCTCCTCGGACAGGAAAATTGATAATTGCGTCAACTGCAGTGTCTCTAAACCTCATTTAGTGCTGAAAACTGGGCTATTGAATTCATATAATTCTTTGATCAAGACCAGTTAATTAAGTTATTCCCTTGATATGACTCTTATCATTTTAGTGCCAGACCTACACCACACTTACGCAATTCACACACAGGCTTTGATATGCATCGTATGAGCTTCCCAGACCATAATGACTGGGTTTCTGCAGATTTGCTGCTACCTTCCCAGTTTCACCAGTAGGATGGGCTATAGGTCAGCTTTTAAAAGACAGACTGCGCAGCCCGGAAGGCTCCTGGACAAACTGTAACAGGGGAAGCTACCTATGGACTGAAAGTAGACCAGTGATTTCTTCCAGATCTTGTAATTTCCAGTCACAAGCTCTTGGTGCCTCCTCGACTCCTTTTTGAAATACATCCGGCAATATTGATACAAATCATGCAGCTAAGTATTTATTTTACCCTCACCAGCAAGATAACTGAACTTGATCCATCCCTTTGACGTTCCACTGCAACATCACACTTACAGTAAGAAAAGATGGTAAAACTGAGTGTGACTTCTGAAATGCAGCGCACCCTTCACTGCACTAAGCCACAGGCATCTCTGTTTAAGAAGGTTTGCCCCGATTTCTCCTATGCATTCCCCTAGATCATCTTCTGCCCTGGCCACCCCTCACAGAGCTATTCCATGGTCTTTCTTTCCTACAATGAATGGTTTCTTTACCCTGTGCCAGTCCTTCCCACTTGGAACCTCCTGACCCTTCATCTTCACAGCCCTCCTCCAGCAACCCTCTGCTTCTGACCAACAACCCAGGGCCCCTTTCAGCAAATCCTCCTCCTCCACATTTCTGCTTTGCACAGGAGAGTGACAAGCTCCAATTTAGGTCTCCACAGTTTTTCCTGGGCTTATCCCCTTAAACCGGATTAGCTAACGTCTTAATGCCAGTGACACCAGTCACAGCTCACCATCTGATCCTGCCGGTCAGGATTTGCTGCATCTGTGCACTTTCCATTGCTAAACTAGATCCTGTGATCTTTCCTTCCAAGTCCTCCGGCTGCCCATCACTACCCTGCCACTGTGCCCTGCTAGTTATGCTCTTCATATCTAGGAGATGCCCACATCTCCTCCTCATTTCCTCACCCAACACCTCCAGGGTCTGAACTCTTTGCTGACAGCCTTTGTGCTTTCCGTGTTTCCTTGCGCTTCCCAAGTTTCTTTTCCAGACCATCTCCTTCACTTTGAGGTACAGCCCATTGAAAACTCATGGCACCCATTCCTTGGGCCCCCTTTTTCTTTGGTGTCAGATACAAAATCTTGGGGGAAACAATTCAAGGGCTCATTTCCACCCATCTGATCCATTCCCATATTGAACCAGCCCCAACACCCCTCTCCTGCAAATCTTGTCCACTCTTCCCAGCTCCGAGTTTCTCCTACCACTTCTTACACACAAATCAACCCACACAGTGACTCCTCTTGCCTCTTTTAAACCCCCTTTATAGACCCACATCCTTTCCAAGTCAGTTGTTTATGCACTCCACTCTCCATCCACCTCCATCACAAGGTGGAGATGCTCCTGCTGCAGCATTCTGCATTAAGCAGTGCTGAGCAGTTGCATCAGGAAGTTGTTTTCCTTCCACCTCCATCCCTTGGCTCAAAACCAGCTGATAAACACCAAAGGTGTCTATCCTGATTTCCTGGGTGTTCCTGACTTTTAGCTTGTCCCCTGCTCTCCAGGTGGAGGTGAAGGACTCTCCTTAGCCCAGGATAATGACAGGACAAGGACCAGTCTGCAGCTCCTGAGGAGGTTCTGTATCTCCACCCACTCACAACCAAGGGAAGAGTTGGGAGTTGCAACTTCCCATCATGGTCCTTCCTGCCTGGGATGGGGTATAGGAACCATTGAGAGCAGCATGGAGAAAAAGAAGGCAAAGCTCTTGGCCTGCTCACTCCATCACACCTCTGGATGCTCCTCAGCATCCTCACCATGGGCTCGCCCTGGTTCCCAGCTCATTGCATGATGCAAAAAGAAGTCACGTTCTCTGTATCGATCAGGCTGTCCCTTCCCTGCACATGTTCCCTTTGTGTCCCCCCCCAAAACAAAACCCCAACTGAGAAGAGGCACCAGCTGGAGTTCGATTTCAGACTCCAAGGCACATCTGGAGCCAATCTGCAATGCACTTACTCCAAAAAATCGCCCTCCCCTGTGATGCCTGACAGCTCCAGACCACAGTCCTGCTCTCAGCTCCCAAGGAAAAACGTTTTGTCACAAACCAATTATAGCGTCTCATCTATCCCTGAATTACTCATCTTGGCTACAGCCTAGGACAAAGGGCCCCTCTGAGAGGAGATTAGACATGGATATTAACAAGAGAAAAAGTGTCCACTGTCTCACCTTGCTGGGGACGCGGCTTCCAGGGAGACAGGAAAAGGAAACCCCCCCTGACTGACAGCCAGAGGGAGGGCTCCCATCCCGCAGCAAATCCCTTGTTTCACACGGAAGAATAGTCACGACAAACTCCGTATTCAAGTAATATTCATGCATGGCAGATAACAGAGTCATGGCTGGCAGCGCTGCGGCATGAATATAAAGAACCTGCGCTCCCTCGCTTGCTGCTGCACACGCTTTGCCACTATGCTGGGATGCAGGTGAAGGGGCTGACAACACGGCACACAGGTGGGAGAGGTGGGGATGCTCCAATGGGTGCAACTGCCTTGTCTGAGCTTCATGTGCAACCCCTCAAACAAAGCCTCTTCCCCTACCCCGGATGCCCAAAAAAGAGGTCCTCTCCAGCCACTTCCTCACACCCCAGGCATATTTGCTTCTCTCGCAGGGTGCATCAGCATCCCTCCCAGTTCTTGCTTTGGACCAAATCTAGCTTCCCAGGCCTCAAGTCCCTCCATATCAGTGCTTATTCCTTCCTTTCCCAACTCTACGCTGTTCTCAGGCATTACCCTTAACCCCAACAGCCAAGGACCAGGGTGGCACCTTCCATGCTGAAACACAGCCTTAAGGATGCTTTTAGTCTGTCCTGTATAATGAGCAGCATGGGTACCAATTCACCCAGCAGGAAACAGGAGCTGAACACCCAAAAGCATCACCCAAAGCTAACATAGGCAAGAGGCACTTTGCATTTACAGTCACAACTGCAATGAGTCCTAGGCGCTAAGATCAGTGGTAGGGACAAAATGCTGCAGGCAGAGCTGGCCCTGTGTTGACGCAGAAGTCCCGGACACAGCACACAGACCAATATGATCAGGCTGTGCCAAAGTTTATTGCCCAGATAGCTCAGTATATATAGGCACTCTACTTGTCTATCATTAACACACACAAGTCTAATTGGATACATGTATTGTTCACACGGCTAAATACCAAACAGGATTCACTCAGTAACAGCTTAATGATTGGTTAACTATGACAGCATATGCTTCAAGGTTACAGTTAACATTCCTTCTCTGCGTATCTCTCTCAGTAGTTTTCCGTGCTAACTTTTCCCAAGGCTTCTGCACGTACACGAACTTTAGTAACCCTCAGGCGAGGCCTCAGTGCCTGCGGGTCACTACCTTACAATTGTCAAGCAATTGTCTGGATTGCTCACATGCCCGTTCACAGCCAAATAGCTCTCCACAAATCCCCCTTTTTGTTTTTGAGCAATCCAGACCCGATTCACAGCACGAAATAGCATACTGACAATACACTTCCATAAACAACAAAAGATTTAAACAATAATGATCAATACCATTAAAACTGTTAAACCTTGTTTGATTAGTACTCCTAGCCAACTACTAATACCCCAACCTTGTAACAGCTTTTAAAACCAATTCCAATCCGAGAGCACTTGTAACGTTTGCACTTGTGAGAACCTAAAGTGTGGTTTTTGTAAGCAAGCAAGATTTGCAGTCCAATTCAGCAACCTTCTTATCTTAGCTCCTTCTTATCTTCCAGGCCTGCATTCTTGTTTCATTAACTGTCCGGGAGTTGCTTCTTTTCCACGGCCGGCTGCACAGAGGTAACCAGGAGTTACCCCTGCTACATGGCCAGCTGCACATACTTGCTTTCATTCAGAGCAGGCATATGTCCATTCTCTAACAAGAAATCATCCACATCTCCCCCTTTTCTTTTCTTGAATGAGCCAAAGCTGTTTTACCAGGTTTTCAATCATACCACGAATACATTGCAAAATACAAGGTACAATCATAACTATGGTCAAGATTACTACCAAAATCATTCCAATACCTTTAACCAGAGATGTGAGCCAACCATTAAAGTCCCAAGATGTAAGAAGGGCATCTAACCAAGGAATTTTATCGTTCTGATAGACATCGTTAAGTACTTTTGCATGCTTCCAAATTTCTTTAACATCTTTCAAGGTCTTTCCAGACTGATCAAGATAACTACAACAAGATTCATTAATTAAAGTACATACTCTGTCTACTTGAGCTGTTAATATATCTAAAGCCTTACAATTCTACAAAACTATATTTTTAAAGAATTTACTTCTACTTGTATTAACATAGTCACATACGTATTGCCATTAAAAACAGCATAACAAACTTACACTGGAATCATTTTGCACACTTTGCTTTAGTCTTGCAGTCACATTACATCCTTTGTTACATTCTATAACTTGATATGGTTCTGGTCCTTTCCACTCATTATCATGTAGGTCTTTATATAGAACTGGTGGTTTGGGCAAGGAATCATCTGTTAGATGTCACAAATGCTGTATTGCAGAAAGAGAATCAAAACTAGACAAATTTAAAAGTTTTTGTACAAATTACGCTTTGCAAACTGTTTGAAGAAAATCCTTACATTTCCCTCTTTTTTTTGTTTTTTTTTTTTTTTTTTTTTTTTTTTTTTTTTGTTTTGTTTTGTTTTGTTTTTGTTTTTGTTTTTATTTTATATATATTACCTGTTTCAGACGACCCTACTTGAGCAGCGGATTTGGACTAGATCGTATCTCCAACATATGCCAACCACAGGCTGCTTGGCCTGCCTTTCTCTCCTGTATAGTTCTCTGATAACAGGAGAGGCCATCCCTCACATCAAGGTCTGGCATGGCATGTGTCCCCACCACTCAACGCCTGCTGGGTTGCAGCCAGCAGCGGAGCTAAAGGTTCTTCTTGGTGGCAAACACAGAGGCCAACCCAGTCTTGCCCTTGACTGTGATAGGAGGTATTTGGCCAATGTCAGTTGTGGCACCTTGTTGTCAGTGCAGAGGTTCACCTGCTTCATTCAGTAACAAGTCACTACTATGGCAAAGCACATACAGATTTACGTTAGCAGTATATATATACTACAGGGCGCAGCAGCATGTTGAAGATGCTAGTGGCAGTGAGGGATCAGCCAAAGAAATTTCTTACCAGTGGAGTTCTCTCATTCAAAGGCTGGATTGCTCACATGTCCGTTAACTGAAAGGAATGCTTCCACAATACCCTCTTCTTGTTTTTGAGCAATCCAGGTTTGATTTAGCATTCTGTTTACAAATTTCTTCAGTATAGTAAATACAATGGTGCAAGCAAACAAAATTAGTAATATAATGCCTAAAACCTTCAAAGCAATAATTATCCAATTTTGAATCCAAGTCCCTATTCCCCATCCTGAAAAAATGTTGCGGAGCCAGTCATCTAAAGGATTCACATCTTGTTGGATTTTTTGTGAGTGTCCTTTTAGATAGGTCAATTGTTTGTGAACGCTCTTACTGTGATCAGACAGATTCACACAACACATACCTTCAAAGTCCTCACAGCCATGACCCTGTGCCAACAGCAAAAAGTCGATGGCTGTGCAGTTTGCAGGAGGGAGTGTCTTAAGCTATTTTGATCCATTAATAATTCTTCGAGAACGGCAGTAGTTACATTAGCCTGCTTTTCTGCCCAACAAGCTAGCTGGGCTGCTGTTCTTAGGGCATTTCCTGCAGCCGCTCCAGGGACAAATAGTGACAGAGCTACTTGAGCAGCTCTGCTCAGTAGTTGAACATTGTTATTACAATCAGGGGTGAGTCCTATTGATCACTTAGATCTAGAGCGGAGAATATGACTAAGATTACTCAATTCTGTAAACTTTGGTGCAAAAATAGTCAGTGAACCTAAATAGCATGGCCCTCCAACAATGTCTTTCGGTATTCCTTGCCATGCCCTATCCCCACAGATTAAAAAGACATCTGGTGGTAGGGCCTTGGCAGATTTGTTATTCCAAAGGAGGGGCACTGACTCAGGCCGGTGAGTAGATCCGTATGCCTTAAAGGCTGTTGCCTTCCCAGCCGTATCATTTATCCCACAATATTCATTAGCGTACCAATAGGTGCTATCTTTGGGCGAAACATCTGGTGAGTTGACTGAATATGGGCAGCCTGCATATTTGCATCCAAACATTATGCAGGTTTGTGTCCAGTTTTGTGAGCTATTCCCAATTGCTTGCGATGCCATTAAATTTAATTCTTGTGGATCCCAAGGGAGTATTCTTTTTAATCCAGATATCAATTCTGCTGAGCAATTTGCAACATTTGTCGACTTACTGCAATTGTTGGTTGAAAATGCCTTAAAGCTGTTCTTATTATACCCAGGTATTCCTATTAGACATGTTTGAAATGGATCTGTGGCTGATGCCATAGCAAGACAAAATTCCGACACCCCATTCCCACTGGCCCATGTTACCCACAAATTTTTTCTAGGATTAATTTCGTGTAACAGAGATACAGAATTATATACAAAGAGAAAAATTAACAGCTTAACCACTAACAGGTTCTTAATCATCACTGACATCTTCTGCTGTAGACGAGATGCTTTCTGCTGAGTTTCGCCAGGCCGTATCCACCGAGCCGGTATCCACCGAATGCCTTGATCTGTAAGCAAACATATAACCTCTTCCTGTTAGCTTAACTTCTGCGGGTTTTGCCTTATCATCTTCTGGCAGCTGCTGCAAATTTGCATGCGCTAACATCTCTTTTACAAGTGACAAATCCATACAATACAAGGTGTAGTTTCTTATTAGCAACTGGCTAGTAAGTACAGGTGGTGTTATACACAAAATCACAGCCTCTAATAAGAGCTACTTTACATGCACACACATTCAAGCTCCTGTAGCTAAGGCATTGGGTTTTTCCGCTTGTCCATCCAGCTCATGACAAGGCTTGAGAAACTTTGCAGGCAGCCTCCATGGACCTGTAGGTAGAACACAAATATATCCCTTCCCCCATGCCATCAGTTCTCGAGAAGTAAGTCAAGCTAAAAATGATTCCTTAAAGCAAAGGCATTCTGATGAAACAGGAATGTGAAGCAGATGCAGAAGCAAACTGCACCGTGTTAACAGTCAAGGAGTTTGCTGCGTCATTACCTTTTTTTTTTTTTCCTTTTCTTTTCTGTGTCTGCCACCCTGGTGCTGTTTGGGTGGAGGTTGGTAAAGCTTGGATTCTCCCCTAGGTTAACTTAAACACACTAAGCAGGACTGCTCAGCAGCAGCTACAAAGGCCTGCCTGCCCAGCAGCTGCTACAGCTGCCAGCCTGCTGAGCTGCAACCATAAATCTTTGCAGGCAGCACCACTTTTCTATTAACCCTTTCTTGCCCAAAATGTTAATCTGCTACCCATTAAAAACTTTTACATTAACCCAATAACAAAAAATACACAGAACAGTGTCTGCCCTCAACAGACACACACATACACACACATTCATGGGATCCCACAAACACACTCCACACAACTACAATATGTGAAACACAAAATGCAGACAATCATTATGCCCATTACATGGTCACACGTACAAAATGTAGTTGCAATGACCCTGTGAAGACAATCAAGAAACCAGCTCCAAGCAGCATCATCGCAGTGCAAGGTGGCAGGCTCAATCTCAGCGGGCGTCCCCGCAGAGGCTCTGCCTCCCTCACATTGCATGAGGCTTGGGCTTTTATACTGACCAAAATGCACACTCATTCCAATGCAGGTGGCCAGCCTACATCGGGAGAAGTGGCCAACAGTATCTATAAGGGTCTGCAAGGGTCGATAGAAACACAGACGTAGTTACATTTGCTAACTTTTAGTACATGAATATCACAGACAGACTATAAGCACACAATACATCTGCATCCCCCACCCATCTTACTTTTCCCTTTATAACTGCCCATTTATCATGGGGATCTGGGGGATCTAAATCAGGCTTCTTTTCCGGATCAACAGGTCTCGGGTCAAAAGGACTATCCAGGTCAGCATCAGAATTATCAGGCATCAGAATCTCAGGAGCAGCAACAACAGTCTGATGAAAATGCACAGGCTCCTCATTAATGTGTTCTGGAGTTTCAGTGTTATCAAGTGCAATTAAAACATTTCCTCCCGCAGGTTTCAGGTGATCTGAGAGTAGGCTTTTTCTCGGGATTAACAGGGTCTGGGGCAAAAGGATTGCCTTCATCGCCATCCTCAGCCTCTGCAGCCGCGGCAGCAACTGGCGGAGGTTCAGAGGGGTGGGGGGGTGGGGGTGGGGGGGTTTGGGCTCCACTATCTCATTCTTTGACTTAGCCGTGTCGGAGAGCTGTAAATTTGTAAGTCCGTCATGAAGTGTCTGTACTTTCTCATCTAACAATCCTGTCCATTTGTCCCAACCTTGACGATCTTGAGGATCGGGCTCTGGGGGGAGGGAGGCCAGGGGCGGCGAAAGTGATAAAGGAAGATGCAAATTCGTATCCCCTGGCCCATCCATCGGTTATTTTTTAAAGAGTCAGTAAATAGTCTCCACACAGTGGGGTATTAACTTGCCTCCTTGGATCCCTTACTTACCTCTTCCCACAGCGTTGCTCCTATTTTTTCCCAAGTTGCGATTTGAAAGGCAGCATCCACTGAGGGGATTAAATCCTTTCCCTTTGCTCCATACAGCAAAGCCTTCAAGGCAGGCTCATCATAACTCACTGCTCTCATAGAGAGAATGTGTTGGAGGAGCTTCACCACTTCTGACTCTTCCTTGGTCAGTGTGGACCCCCTCTCCTCCCCGGCCGCTCACCTGATCAGGGCGAGATTCCCAAACTTTTTGCGCTAGCGACTTCCGAGTGCCGGGGCAGCACCCGATATCGACCGGCTTCTGCCCCCTCCTTCCTGTCGGTCTCGTCGGTTTTATCCAACGCCGATCTGAGGGTCCCTGTTCGGGCGCCACTTGTTGACGCAGAAGTCCCGGACACAGCACACAGACCAATATGATCAGGCTGTGCCAAAGTTTATTGCGCAGATAGCTCAGTATATATAGGCACTCTACTTGTCTATCATTAACACACACAAGTCTAATTGGATACATGTATTGTTCACACGGCTAAATACCAAACAGGATTCACTCAGTAACAGCTTAATGATTGGTTAACTATGACAGCATATGCTTCAAGGTTACAGTTAACATTCCTTCTCTGCGTATCTCTCTCAGTAGTTTTCCGTGCTAACTTTTCCCAAGGCTTCTGCACGTACACGAACTTTAGTAACCCTCAGGCGAGGCCTCAGTGCCTGCGGGTCACTACCTTACAATTGTCAAGCAATTGTCTGGATTGCTCACATGCCCGTTCACAGCCAAATAGCTCTCCACAGCCCTGCAGTCAGCTCGATAAACTGGAGGGGTTGCTGCTCCATCTCAAGCTGACTCAAGGCATCTGAGAGCAGCCCAGTGCTCCCTTCCTTCCCTGTGCCTCCTGCAGATCAGTTTCTTCCTTGGCTGAAGAGAGAGACGATGAAAGCCAATTTCCCTTTGTGCTCATGGCGAATAATTTGGAGAATTCCCCTTGTTTACTCAGAACTGTTAATGATGCGTCAGAAATTACCTCTGAGATTGTAATTAAAGAAAACTGCAGAAGAGAGACACACACACACACATACACACACACACAGAGTACCTAATCTCAGCTTCATCTGCAAGTCTTGAAGTGCTGGAGCAGATAGCAGCCTCCCCATCACCCCAAGCCTGCAGAAGGACCCCCAAGAGCCTCCTAAACAACAGAGCTCAGGGGTGCAGCCCCCAACCTCTGTATAGTCCCCCCACACTCCTCTTCAGCTACAAAGAAAGCAGTGGCTGCATTCCAGATATCCAGGAGCTGGTGAGGCCATGAACCCAACTGCGGCCATCAGGAAATGAGCAGGAAGCTCAGCCCCCTTCAAACCATTTTGGAAGTGGAGAAGCTGACCTAGAAGAGTAATTAAGCTCTCAGTCACCACCGAAATGCAGACACCCACATGCACACAGCAATGTTATCTGTCAACCCCCTGCTAGCCTGACCTCGAGGTTTGGCATCTGATGAGGCTGGAGCAGAGCAGAAACAGGCCCATGGAGGATGGAGAGGAATTTGACTCCTGCTCGGTTACAGGAGGGTGCCTGCATTGCCTAATTACTTAGGAGTGACTGCAAAGGAGAGGCTGGTTTCCCAACACCTCCCTCCCCACTCAGTCCCTAGGCCAAATCCTCCTGCTTTGCCTCCTAGAGCACTTCCATAGGGTGAGCAAAGCTGCCTATGCCAGGAGAGGAAACGGGTCGGCAGGGAGAACTGGCTCAGCTGAAAGCAGCCAGCTGGAAAAAAGCCGTTCCTTCTCTCCACCTTAGCTAACAGCTTAGTTGTGTAGGGCCCATTTCAAGTCTTGATTAGGAGAGTGGTGGATACGCAAATCCCTTAAGTCCCAAATTCAAGGTAGAGGATGGAGGAACAAGCTGTGCTGCCCTCATATTCGCAACCAGCAGTTGTCTGGGTGCACGGGAGCTGTGGAGCTGCAGGAGGCTGTACAGGGCTTGGGACCACTAGACCCTGCCCACGACCAGAGAGTGCTGCATCAGTATGGACAGGAGTTTGGGTATCTGGGCAGGATGCGTTTGGACCACTACTCCACTATTAATCTGCTCATTTTTGATGTGGAAATAATTGAGGTCAGTCTTGAAGTCAGCTTCACACCAGGCCATAACCTCCTGCTGTCAGTGGCATGGTGAGGAAGGCTGGGGCCCTGTCTCCATCCCCGTTCTCAATATTTCTGTATCTAGAAGAACCCTTAAACCTTTGAAAACCCACACAGCATTTCCAGCAGAGCCTCTTCTACCTTAGACCAGGGTTACCATTTCCAACAGACTCCAGATGGGAGAAGCAGCAGTTTTCCCTTCAGAACCTCTTCTTGGAGACAAGTAAGCACATAGCTAGCAAGTGTAACCAACGCCTGCTTTCTGGTAGCAGTTGACCTCACGAAGCAAACCCTGCAGCAGGTCAAACCATGCAGTTATTGCTGCTGCAGAGCCCTGGGAGTTGTTATTTAAGCGTCGTCTGATCACGTTCCTGCGTAGACCCATCTCCTGCCTGCCTTCAAGAGGTTAAACTGCTCCATGTGTCCTGGAGAGAGAAGGATTGGATGAGTTTGGATGACGCTGCCACCCCCAAATCCACACAAATCAAACTTCTCAAGATTGGAGAATCTAAGCCTGAGAAGATGAAAGCCCAGCAATAATGACAGTGTAGCATAGCTGTAGGAGGGGGACCCACTCATTAGGAAGGGTATTTCTCCCTTTAGCAGAGGTGTTTTCATCTCCATCACTCTCAGCTGGCAGAGCCCACACAGCCACGTTTAATTCTGGGGATTTGCTGCTAATGCCCAGGTCTGGAAGAGGAGACTCCCTCTATCCTCCCTCCCCTCATGTTTACATACAGTCCCAGGAAACAGAGTTTCCTGACAAGCAGGCTGGGATGCAAGGCACAGCATACCAGCCACTGTGGTTAGCATGTGCCCCAAAACCAGCTCGTCTTCCCCTTTGGAAGAACATGGAGCAATGAGTGTGGTGACAGCACTTCCCGAAGTGTTTTACCTGATGAAACCACAGTTCAGCCATTCACCAATGCCACAGTACAACTATAGCAGAAGAGGGTTTGTTTCTCATTTTCTCTCCCAGACTGCTGGTATCCCACAAGGCTTGGGGATCTGTGTGATGCTAAAGCAGCAAGGTGGAAAATGTACCTACCTGACAGCTGGGGGCAGTTTGAAATCACTGAGAAACTCCTTAGCACTGCTGCTCTCCCAGGACCTTCCGTTAGGCTGCAAGCTCTGGGCAGGGGAGCCTCTCCATCACTGCTATGCCAAGCTCCTGCTACCACTCACAGCTCCAGAGACGGATCACCAGTGATCACAGCAATCAAGGCAGCTCACATCCCACATCCAAACTCACACTGGGACTCAGAGATGCACTCCAGCAGTTTTTTATTGGACAAAAGCATATGCAGGTACAGGGTGCCCCACCACAGGTACACACAGTGTGGGCACCAGGAACCCCTCAGGCACTTGGTACCTCACCAAGCACAGCCCTGCAGTGCCCAGGGCAGGCTACCTGGGACAGAGAGTCCCACTGCCACCTCGTGGGTAAGGGACGCATCACCTCTGCTTTGCCACCGGGCAGAGCAGGCAGCAAACCCCCTCTGTGCAAAAACGCAGACCTTGCTGGAGAACAGGACTCGGAGAAACCTCAGAGCACCTGGCTGGGAGGGAGGAGAGAAGCCACACACAGCGGAGCTAGAGGCTCCATGAATGAATCTGACCTTTCCCTGTCTCCATCCCTGCTCTCCAGGTTGACTGGGAAGAGAGGATGCTGCCACACCAGGCAGATGTCTGGCTGCAGTCACTGGATGGGAGAGTAGAAAGACTCACTGCCAGCAGCCCAGGACATGCTCGTACTCGCTTTGTCTCACCAATGGGAACCACGGCACCCCTTGAGGGCGCTGGCTGCCCAGGGACGGAGCCTCAGGGACTGAAGTATTGGTCCCATGCAGAAGACTCAGGGATGAGGCAAACCCATTAATGTCCTTCTGCTCCCGGTTAGCACCAGGTTACTAAAAGAAGGTTTTTGTTCATTTTCAGCAGAACGGGCCACAATGAAAACCCTGCTTCACTGTGCAGTCAGAGAAATAACAGAGCCACACATCTCCCCCACAGAGGGAATGAAGCAATGAGCAACTCCTCATGGCTTTGAGAAACCAGCCTGCAGACACTCCCGAAAGGAGATCTGGAATCAGAACTGTTATTGCTGAAACAATCTGGTTCTAGGACATTCCACCCCATAGATACAGAGGGGGTTCTGTTCTCTGCCTCCTCCCAGCTGCGGGGCCTGCAGCTCCAGATTACACAGGGAAGGCCCTCAATCTCTCTCATCCCCTAGCACCTCCCTCTCTGTGTCTCTGATCCTGGCCAAGGAGCCACAGCACATGCAGAGAGGAAGGGAGTGTGGCCCTTCTGCAGACCAGTGCAGTGCCTTTAGTGCAGCCCTGGCTGACAGAAGTAGGGCACCAGGGGGTGACATGCAGCGCCGTGCTCCTGTATTCAGGAATGTAATGACCTGAGCAGTGGATGGGCAAATTGAGCTCTGCCCTCCTGAGCTGACAACAGGGCTGAAGCCAGCTCTGAGCTAGATCCAAAGAAGGAAACAGTCTCAAAAGTCCACCTTCTGGGTAAGGTATCCTTGACCGCCATACCAGGGCCAGAGGGGATTCGCACTGTCCCTTTGGTCAACAACCCTGCAGTCTCCATGTCAGGGTGCAGAAGAACCTCATCACAGTCCTGCAGGACTCCAGGAAAGCAGCAGCGAGGAAGGAACATACCTATGATAGCCCTTGCTCAGCCACTGGGCAAAGGAACATCACTCCTGAGCTTTACTCTTATTTTTCGACTTCCATATTTTAGATAAGCAGAACTTGTTCTTCTTCTCTCGAGAGCCAGGAGCCAGAGATCCATCTGCAGGGGAGGGTGCAGACAGAGAGCAAGCTAAGACCCACCCCAGACAGCCACAGAGCCACCCAGTGCTACTCCATAGAGTACAATGGGCTCTTACCCAACTTCTGGATCATGTCTGCCAACATCTGGTCCTCCTCTCGCTCTCTGTAATGGAACAGCATGGCATTAGAAAACTTGCTGTGTTTCATGACAAGGTGGTAAACACCAAAACCCACACAAAGACAACTTCCCCAGTCAGAGATGTTACTCCCCCAGTCAGAAACGATAAACCTCCATAGCACACTCTGAGAAGGGTGCAGGAAAAAAACAGCCAAACAAGCAGTTAGAGGAGTCCTAGATATTAGCAAATTGCATCCGGTTCCCTTGAGAGCTAGGGCCCGCGTGGGGATTTCCAAACCATGGATATCTAGCACTGGAGCAGAGAGGTCCTTCCTGGCCTATGAATCATCCGAGTTCACCAGTTGTGAAGCAACACCACACCCTAGGAGATGAGACACCAGTGGCCTGGGGTGCTGCAGGGGTGCTCATCACAACCAGGGACAAACGCAATGCCATCTCCATGGGCCTGAGCAAAGCCAGAGCCAAAAGCTGAGGCATTACTCAACTTGAGCTGGAGTGGGTGCCCTGAGGTTAAGAAATAGAAGCTGCTGTCAGCAACAGGAGGCACAAATCCAGCTACTTGACACAGCAGTCTTTCTTTAAGCTTGGGGAGGATCCAACTTTCAGCTACAGTTTTTACTTGCTGCAGCAGATGAACACATTCTTGGCTTCATATTCCCAGAGTTCTCCTGCAGCTCCCACACTGCCTCCATCCTTCCCATCTCCAGCCTCTCTCTCTTTCCCTGCCTTCTATATCTTCACAGCTCAGAGCAGCATTAGCTTGAAAGAGCACTGAATATGGCTGTGGTCCTGATCTCAGTTTCTAACAGCTGCCAAGGAAGCAATGGCAGCAGCATTTAGGACAAGATGCTTGGTGACAGGTCACTGCCCTTCTCGCATGGAGCAGAAGTCTGGATTATAGCCATTCCTCCACCCCTACAGCCTGGGCAGTGGAAGAAGCACAGTGGAAATCATCTCTGGTGTTGGCTCATCTCCCACCATCTGGGGGTCCTCACCTGAGCCTGTCCTCATCCAGGCACTCCACAATGCTATTCCGATCATTGACCGTGTTTAGGTACAACTCCAACAGCTCCTTCTCTCGCTCCTTCTCCCTGTGTGTCTTCAGTTCCTCTGCACAAGACAAGGAAAGCCCATCTCACAGCTATAGGTTAGTTACCTCTCTGCTGTGGCTCCTGCCTCCACTCTGCTCCAGCAAGTCCCTCTCACAGGCACAAACTATCCTCATGGTCACGGGCACATCTCACACCCAGTGCAGGTGGGTTGGATGTGACAGGGAGTCTGTAACTGACAGCTCAGCAGTGCAGTCAGGAGACACCCTGCAGTGAAACTGCAATCCCTGGCGGTGCCATTTGGATCTGAAGGGCATTCCAGGCCTGGCACACAAAGTGGAGGGCTACACACAGCCTGGGGCCAGCAGGACTTGCAGCGCAGCCAGCCCTTACCTGGCTTGTTCATGAGGTGTCGCAGCTCCATCTCAATGTTCCACTGCTGCTCCTCCAGCTTCTGCTGTTTCATCCTGGAAGGAACCACAGATGTGATGAGTAACTGCCCCTCCATGCCCAGGGCTGAACCCTTCTCATCATGCTAAAGCCTTCTCTCTGCATTGCCACTACCTGGGCAGGGGCTGGTGGGTCAGGGGAGATCTTCCTCCATCACATGTGTGAAGCCTCCCTCCCATGAGCTCATCACAGGCCCTGGGTGCTCATCAGTGTTCAAAGGCCCATTAGGATGCTGCAGCTCTCCCAGATACATCCTCAAGCTTTCCTCATCCCACCAACTGGCACATTATTTTCTGGGGCTACCACACTCCCTCTCCTTTCACAGTTTACTGCTCCCAGGTGAAGTGCACAAGCAGATGAGCGAAATTCTGGTTGTACTTACTTGTACATCAGCTCCGATTCCTGCCTGAGCAGCAGCTGTTTCTCGTGGATCAGTTTGAACCAATCCACCATGAGAGCATCCTCAGACTCATCTGCAAGAGGAGACAAAGGGAAAGATTCCTTCAGAAGATGCATCAGTTCAGTCTCCTTGGCTCAAACAAACAGTACTTGAGGGAGAGCCCAGGATGAGTAATATGAGCTACAGGCAGTGATGAGCCTTTGTGATGTTCATCTGTGGTACTCCTGAGTACGAAGGAAAGGATGCAGATCACCCCCTGCAGATCCAAGGAAGATGCTCACAGATACTCTGCACCCAGCTCATCTTCCATATGGCCAGCTCAACTCTGCCATTCTGAATGAACCCACTAACCCCCGTGAAACTGGAGCCAGCCATGACAACCAGTCTGGCCTGAGCTCAGATCAGCCAGATCAATAGCAGCCTTCCACTCCCAAACTCCCTGATCCTCAGCCAAATAAACAGAAGTCCTTGCTCAAACAATAGGTGAGGAAACAGCCAGACAGGGTTTGAAATTCCAGGGCTTTATCTTGCTATACCAGGCACTTTCGGCAACCTGGTGTCTCACATGTAGCATGAGCTCCTAGAAATGGAGCCAAGAATGCCATGAGGTAAGACATGAGCTTCACACCTCCCCACTGTATCAGAGCTGGTCCAGTCTCCTTTACCTCCCTCGCAGCCACGCAGCTGCTTCTCCAGATCCACTCCCTTCAATTCCAGCTCATCCAGCTGCTTCTCAATGTCACGCACCTTATCCTGGATTTCCTCTTCGGGGAGGTAGTCTGGGTGCAGCTAGAAAAACAAATGTAAGACCAAATACAGCTCAGTGCCCTCAGACTTCCCACTGAGGTCACAGCTCCAACTGAGATGGGAAATGACATCAGGAGCCCAACCGCAGAGCCATGTCCTGGAAGGGCCAAGTCATCAGCGTGGTGGCCACTGACACATTAGAGGGTAAGATCTACCCACACTTGTCAATCCAGAGACATTCTCCCTCCTTTCCTGGGGGACACAATGTCTACCAGGATTTTGTTTGGCTCTGTGTTACCTGTTCCTTGGGAATTCAAATAAGACAAACTGCCTTACTGTCTTACTATGTCCCAATAAGACAAATTGAGATAAAAGTGGGCAAGCACTCCAACAGGACAGCCAACAACCCCACACTGTTCCACTTACACCTGTTTTCCAGCCATACCTTGGTTGGGGACACTGCTCCAGGGCTCTGGGTACTTTTCGGAACAGAGGGTTTAACTAGAAGGGGAAAAAAACATAAAACCAAAGAATTCCACAAAGTACTTGACACAGTTTTGTGGTGTGGGACAGTGCCTACACCACCAGAGCACAACACGTCTCTGCCATGCCACTGATAACATGCATGCATTGGCACCCTTGACTAAGGTGGGAGACGCATCCACAGGAAACAGCACAGCCTGATTTACTCCTTATGGCTGGACATTCAGATACCCTCTGGTCACAGGATGCTGCTTTCATCCCCAGGGCACAGCCAGTCACCTAACTCAGCTGTGACTTTCAGTCTTCCACCCAAGAATATTGACTTCCATGTTTGTTCTCCACCTTGTTAAAACTCAAAGATACTTATTGTGGCAAAAGCCACCCCTTATTAAGCTTCTAAAGGACAGAACAGAAATACTGGATTACTGTCAGAGGAAACACTAAGATATACTTGAAAACACCCCTCTAGTGGTCTTTTAAAAAGAAGCATCAGTAAATACTCATGAAACAAAGATGGTCTAGGGGACCTTATCATAGGTCTCAGGAAATGAAGGTTCAATTCCTTCCACAAAACACTTCCTAGGTGAGAAGTCCCCAAGGCCCCACTACACAGCATTATTTAGGCCCTGGACACCTATTAAAATCAATTCTTTTTGCAATGTGTATTTGTTCCACTGTGCCTCAGCTTCCTCTGCTCAACTGTGCTGCAAGGATAACTACAGAAGAGTGTGAGGTATTTGGATACCCGAGGGGCTGGGCTGGATAATTACTACAGAGAGAGAACAGACGCATACGTGGATGGTGTGATAAGGAAGGAAAACCCTAGTATCGAAAGAGCATAGCTGTAAGAAAGGCAGCAGCAGCAGTGCAGGCTCAGTACACACAAGGAGAAAGGACAGACTAGGGGAACCTCTTGAGTCTCTGGCAACTGGTGTTGACTCAAGGAAGCACTCAAGGACACCTCCCCAACTGGCCAGGCCTTGCTTTACTATGTTTCTTAGGAAGAGTGCAAAAGGAGATGCTGCTGCGCGTGGCAATGAGCTGTGCTGTCCCTGCACTGCTGGCCTTTGTCAGGGTACTCTCCGTTCTGGATGCTGCTGGTTTGCTGCCCTGTATGCTACCTGCAACTTGCACTTACAGAATCACAGAATGGTTTGGACTGGAAGGGACCTTAAAGCCCATCCAGGTTCCAACCCCCTGCCATGGGCAGGGACGCCTTTCACTAGACCACGTTGCTCCAAGCCCCGTCCAACCTGGCTTCTTTTCCAGCCTTTCCTAAAGGCTCCTCCAAGAGGGACCTGGCCTGCCACGAGCAGTCTGCTGCTACTGCCTGAGCAACACCTCCATCTCCCAGCTCAGCCCTGCATCTCCAGGCTTCTTCTGAGTGATCTCTATAGCACCTCTAACCAAGGCAGAAAGCTGCACCACTGATCACGTGAAGACCAAGGTCATTGGAGAGGAATAGCTAGCAAAATGACTCCAAAAAACACCTGTTTCAAAAGAAAATTCTGCTTGTACCAAAGAAAATGAGTGATCTACAGAAATGCTCTCCATCCACAGCCCCACACAACACACAGAGGATTAAGGGCAGGAATGGCAGCTGATTGTTCTCAGAGTGTCTCTCAATGGTGAGGTAAAGATCTATACAGAGGAGCAACAAGTCTGTCCTTAATCCACAGGCTGCCAAGTGACAGCAGCAAGAGAACAGCCTTTGGGATGGCAGCCTTGCACACACGTGGAAAAAGAGGGGGGAGACTGCTGGGGAAGTTTCCCATAGCAGACGTTCCCCAATAGCAATCAGTAAGCATTACAAAGATGGATATAAAACCAGCCTCCCTTGTCTTAACAGCTCACTTCCTGGGAAGGATGTAACGCTGAACCTTGTGGCTGAGTCTGCGGAAAAAGGAGATGGAAAGTTTTGGGAAGTGGAGCCACGGCAAACTTTAAAAACAGACAACACAACTGGAGCTTGAATGCTCCGTAGCTATCAGAGGTGCAGGCTAAGGACAATGCTGGAACCAGCTAACAAATACTATAGCTTGAGGCCAGGGTGCCATTGGGACCAATCCTGCTTGCTCCAAGACAAACATCTGAGCAAGGGCTGAGCCCTGATAAACAGACAAAACAGAGCTAAATGGGGTAAGAAAAGGGGAGAACAAACAAACTGAGTAAACAGGACAGCAGTAAACATGAGTTTCATTTACATTCTGAAGGAATACGCAGGAGCAAAAACAACTGGGCAAAGGAGGAGAGGTACACAGTACAGCTCTGGTTGAACATACAGAAGAAACTGGATTAAGGGTAGGAACAAACTGGTCAGAACTGGTCAGGACATCTCTGAATGTCCAAGAAGGAAAGCAGCCAAGGCTGCTGCTACCACGCTCCCGCCAGCTGGAGACTCTGGCTGACAGTTCCCTGAATTCCTTTCATTTTCCAAAGCCACTCAACTGAAGGGAACAGAGATATCAACTAGATCCCAGTTCCCCAAAAGAGGAGATGGTCCTCTTCATAGCTTTGAGTGTAAAGAATGACAGGGCAGTGACCTTGACAAATCCCTGTTTTCATTTCTTCCCACTGAATTCTCTGGCCTGGCTGGTTCCTGCTTAGGCCACGCTGGCTAATAGGAATTAATGACACAGATTTTTACCCCATGACTACAGCCACAGGAAACTCAGGGACACATCTCCCATACTGACCAGTCAGGCTATTCCCTGACAGTGCGAAGGAAAGAGTGCCTTTAAGCAGGCACAAGAGACCTTACCTGTGGTAGTGCTTTTCTTCAACTGGTTGCCCTGTTCCTCCTTCTTGGCTGAGCCTCCAGGGTCTTCCCAGCCTTGCTTTGAATTCTGACAGCTCCTGACAAGATCTGAGCTGGGGATCAACTTCTTCTTCATGAATGCACCAGATGAAGCTGGATTAGGAAGCACAGAAGCACAGACAGGTTTTGGGTAAGAAATTTCAACCCTCATCTAACAAAAATCCCTTTATTGCCCAGCATCTTTGACACTCACCACTAGCCACCTTCATTTCTAGCCCTAAATGATAGTGAGGGCGCAAGCCCAAAGGAAACAGGGAGAAACCACCAATTACAAGGCCAGAGTAGGAGATGAGTGGAGGAGAAGAATAAATGGCTTGGAACCATCATGGGGTTTTCTCACCATTACACATTTATGCAAGAGAGAGTAAGTGAAATGTTGCTAGAAGAAGGGCACCCTGTGAAGACCGAGTCCCCGTCCTTGGGGAAGCATGTCTCTCCAAATAAAGTCACCACAGTGCCAAAGGAGGTGCAAAGAGCAAACGCCCCTGAAAGCAAGGCACTATATTTCAACCAACATGTTACCTGTGCCTTGCAGCACCCAATGTCTGTCCCCTGCCTAACTAGCAAAATGAAGGCAAAGTTTATATCCTTCATACCAGAGTCCTGCTTTGCTGACGGGACAACTAATGGACTTGGCTTTGTCTCCTTGTGTTCTGGACTCCCTGTTCCCACCTGGGAGTTACCAGTAGGTTTCTTAGCGCCACTTTGGTCTCTGTAAAGAAGAAAGATAAAGGTAGGAAACCATCCCTCTTGCAGAATGGTCTACAGGAAGAGTTCTGGACATCCGAGGCTGGTTTTCCAACTGATCACACTTCACTAATCAGAGTCCAGCAACTAGAAACATGTGTTCCCTCCCCCAGAAATAAAAGCCTTTCCCTTTTCCATCAAATTGCTGAAAACAGAAGCATTAAAACACAGGAGCTCTTTCCTCCTATGTACATGCAGACCTGCAGCAACAAACACAGATGCAAGCCTGGACATCCCCATTCACCTGTCGTGGAGAACCACCAGCTCCAAGACACTCACTTGTTTCCTACAGGCTTCAACCGAGATCTCCAGTCTGCTGGGCTCTCAGACTTCCCTTCACCAGCACTCACGTTTCCTAAAGAAAGGAACATAGCATGATAACAGCAGATCCAACCAAAAGAAACAAGGAGATTCAAGTCTCAGGAAGATCTCAGGAGGCAAGCCATGCACTGAGAAGATACTCTGACGTTACTGCAGCAAACCAGAGACAAGGAAGCTGGGTGAGCCCTAGCTGCAGTCACGGAATCATCCTGAAGTTCTAACAAGTTCTCCCATCTGGGAAAGTGTACTTGAGCCTCTGAAATCCACCACGATCCCAACGTTTGGTGACACCCAGTACAAATTCAAATACCTGGAAGTCATCAGAGAATAAAAACTCACCATGCTAAAGGGAGCAATTGCACAGGGATAAACGGAGCCCCAGAACTCAGAAAACTCTTATGTGGTGGTACAGATAGAAGGTGTAGGAGTCACTGACACATTCATCGTACTGGTCCACAAGAAAGGTGCAGAGATGGTGCGCTGTGTCCAGACAGAGCTGTATGTGAATCAGTCATCCTCACCTTTGATGCCTTTTGACTCTGGCTTGTGCACAGAGTCAACAGGTTTGCTGCTGGCAGCTTGGCTCTTGGGCAGAGGGTCTGTAATCTTTTCCTGTTTTAGTGCTGTGTACCCTATTTTGCTGGGCTGTGCTTTTGGAGCTGGACTCTGCCACCGAGAACTGGTGGGAGAAAATTTGCCACTGCAAGAGAGAACAACCTAGTCAGTCTTTTTGAAAGGATGGAGTTTCTTGTTGGCCTCTGCTCCAAAGACTGGGATTAGTTCCTCTACATGTCTTTAAATTTAGCCACAAAGGCAGTCAGGGAAAAGGGAAGAAAGACTGGGACTTCTCCAAGTTATCCCAATGATCATCTTGGGAGTAAGAAGGGAAAGAGAAATAGTACTCACCTGCTGGATGCTGAGAAGCCAGTGGAACTGAGTCCTCCTGGCTTGTTTGGAGAGGTGTTTGATCCAGCCAGGGCCTGTATAATATGGTTACGTGCCTGATCCTTCACAGTGTTCACTGGACGGATCTCAGTAGTGGTTTTGGCAGAGGCAGTTTTAGCAGGGCCATGAGAAGGGACTTGGGTTTTAGTGTCAGAGGGTTTATTGCTGGAAGACTCCAATGACTGAAAGAAATGTTCTCGGGCTTGCTGTGTTTTTGCTATGGAGGTTGTCCAAGGAGGCCCTGGGCGGGCACCTTCACAATGATCTGGTTTATTTCCCGAAGGGGTACCTTTGCAGCCATCTGATTTATTTACAGCTGAAGAGGACCATGGAGTATTTACACTTTTGAAGCCAGAGCTTCCAGAAGATGAAACAGATGGCTTGGTTGAATTAGCAAGGCCTTCCTGGCTGGGTTTCTTCAACACCTGCTCTGCTTTCTTGGGTTCTGCTGCTTTCTGGAAAGCCCTGGCAGCAGAAGCGGTTGGGGTACTCTCAGGTTTGCTCCCGGTGCTGCGGAGACCAGAGATCTGGACACTGTCTGGCCGCTGGTGGCTGATACAGATGAACGTGTTGGGCTCAGGCCCAGGTTTGTAGCTTCCAGGAAGAAGCACGTTCCAACACTGCCTGCACCTGTGGATACAAAAATCTCAGCAAACATCCTCCAGAGCACTGGGAAGCCATTGACATGCAGCTGAGAGCGCAGGCACGATTCCACCATCAGCACAGGGAGGGTGAAGGTACCACACTGGCAGTGAGCAGACCCCGTGTGCACATTCCTCAGGCATCAAAACCAGGAGCTGCTGATAGCAAGGTCTGAAGTGGGAAATGTGTGGATGAAAACAGGCCTGTGCAAAGAGTTTCCTCTATGGATAAGTCAAGAGCAGGTCCAGCTTGCCTCCGCTCTAACACAATGCCCCACACCACTCTCTCTCCAGTCCCAAAGGAACCAGGCTGCCCCTCTGCAACCCACAGGTCACAGATCTGAAGAGCTGTACCTGAAGCAGTTCCTGTGATAGAGCTTCCCATCAACCAAGTAGCGCTGCACCAGATGCACATGGCTCCCACAGACCCCACAGCTGCTGCTTGGGATATTGCCGCTGTCTGCCAAGACCCCTTTCTGTGGGGAGAAGCAGTGGTGAGCATGCAGGACTGTGGCCCTGCATACAGCTATGGAGCTCCCATAGTCAGGCGAATGTTTGGCATGATAGTCAGCTGGCTAGGATAGAGAAGTGATACCCAGAAAATCCCTGCTCCCACTAAACCCTTGCTCATACAAACAGCAAGACCCCTCAAGAAGGCAGAGTAAGGGGGACTGGTTCCCACAAAATCAGAGGACCAGGGCGTTTTGTCTGCCTGTGGGAAACTGAAGTGCAGAGGTCTCTGATTTGAATCAGCTGGGAAAGGGCCTTACCATTTGAGAGGGGATCTTCCCTTCTTCCACCCTGTTTTCTTCCCTACTCTGCTTTAAAACTGTTACCAACGATTTAATCAATATAATACATTCTGTTAAAAATCTCCATCCTCAAAATCTAGGAACAGCATAGCTGTGCCCTAAGACACCCATGTCTTATTCACCACAAGATGCATCCCAGCTCTCTGATGGCTTTCCAGTGGCTCCCACCTGAATCTATGCAGTAACCAGGCCTCGCGATTAAATCCCCCATAGCAAGCAGAAAACTTAGAGACCAAGTCCTTACCACTAGGAGCACTGAACTAGCCCAACATTCTAGCTCACTGAGCAGATTAAAGGTATAAAGAACCCCCCAAACCACGTTTCTTACCATGGCGACTGGGGAGGTTTCTTTTGGCTTAGCTCTGGCTGGTGGGTGGGCAGGAGGCAGCTTTGGTGGCACTGGCTTAGGAGGCTCTGAAACAGCTTTCTTCCCAAGAGGCTGCTCCTGAGGTTCAGAGGAAGGACGCTTGATTCCAGCCATGCCTCCAACTGGAAAGATTTGAAGGAAACACAAGGAAAACCCACAGGCTTAGATGTAATCTACAATATAAGGAGATCCAGAGGTGCTTGATGGGTAACAAGCAAAGCATACAAGGAGACACAGGCTTCCTTCACAAGCAGTTCTGCTGTGGAGTGAGGGACATGAGGCAACAAGTGAATTTTAGCAACACTCAGCTGAAACTGCTGATTGTTTATTTCTCAGGGAATTCCATGGAGGGGGATTTAAAAAGTGGAAAAATACAAAACACCATCCATCACTGGTGTGGACAAGACCTTGGGTTTGTACCTTGACTACATTTTGGCTGGAACTGATCACCACTGAAACAGGCACTGCTGCTGGGTATTACAGCCGAGGAACCGAAGCATGGAGAGCTTGCTTTGTTTAGGTTGCTGTGCTCCAGACTTCCTACATACCCTGAGCCTTCACTGCTGTGGATGTCCATCCCCCATCCCAGCTGGGAGTCTCATGGAGCAAACAGGTTAAATACAGAAATGACCACCAAAAACAGGTAATTCCACCCAATCCTATTTTCTTTGCAGGTGAAAGAGAAAATCCTCTAAATTCACACGAAGTGAAGAAAAGAGAATCTCCAACACGCTTCAGTCGAGCAACGAATGACACCCTGTGCCCTGGAAAGCGCAGGGAGATTT
Organism: Amazona ochrocephala; assembly: GCA_039720435.1. Classification (NCBI taxonomy): domain Eukaryota; kingdom Metazoa; phylum Chordata; class Aves; order Psittaciformes; family Psittacidae; genus Amazona; species Amazona ochrocephala. The sequence goes on along the minus strand of CM077886.1, from coordinate 12,757,011 downwards.
CCCTGGGAAATAAAGCATCAGGCACAGTGTTTACAGACAAGATCCTTCATCTCTCTCATGGGGATGTTATTTTTGCATCACTTTTTATTCTGAACGAGATGTCTGTTTTCCTTGTGGGATATTTGAGTCACAGCTTCACTTTTAGAGTGTGCAGCTAAATGACCACCCATCTAAAAGGAGTTATACCCTCCTCAGTAAGGACAGAGAGAGTCCGGGCAGAGAGCAGAGAGGAAGCCCAGCTCCCAGCAGCCTTCCCTCAAGAAAGCCAGCTGTATAATAAACACCCAGGGCTCTCACAGCAGCAACCAGTGGGCTGGTGACAGCCAACCCAGCAAAAGGTTTAGTCTCATGCTGCCTCCTCACTTCCCACACGTGCCATTCATTGAATTCCCAAAGCCCAGCACAAAGACTGGTGCCTTCAGTTCTACTCTTCCATAAATGCATGAGCTCAATAAAATATTGACTGCTCACCCTCCCTGGCCTCCTGTGTCCTGCTTATTTCATGGTCCTGCTGGAGCCCATTCGAAGGGCATGACTATGGTATTAGGAGTCTGGTTAAGTGTCAGAGGGCACATTCCTCATTTCCTGGCTGGGCTCATTTTCAGACACGTACATTCACCCCAGCAACAGGAATGCAACCAGAGCGTTTTGTGGGACACTAGAGAGTATCAAAATGTGCTGTGCTTGACGACATGGTATGTAAGATGCTGGAGGAAAAGGGGTAAAGACCTCGAACTGACCCAGATTCTCACCACTTGGCACAAACACGATGGAATTTGTTTGACTTCAATCCGAATGGGCTTAAAACAAAAATAACGAAGAGGGGGAGGGAAGAGGTTGTGAAGGAAAAGGCATGCTTAAATGTGTAAAGAGGTGGAGAAGGGGGAAGGGTTCAGACATCAAAAGCAGCTCTCAGAGTGAATTGTGCTTTTTTTCCAAGATATAGAATCACAGAATCATAGAATAGTTAGGGTTGGAAAGGACCTTAAGATCATCCAGTTCCAACCCCCCTGCCATGGGCAAGGACACCTCCCACTAAACCATGCCACCCAAGGCTTTGTCCAACCCAGCCTTGATACAGGACCTTTTTAATACAGATCTGCCTTCTCCATCTAGATTCACCCTAACCAGTTCAGTCATTCATGGCCCACTTTCTAGAGTTTCCTCTGGGGGAACCTGTGAGATTGGCTTATCATATTATTTCATTTTGTATGAGCTTAGAGCCAAATATAAACCAGGCCTACAATAATGCTCCTGTGAGCGCACATGAACTCTCCAGTACATGAATATAATGCCTTGACAGCTCTATGTTTGAAAGAATTGTTATCACAATTACATCAGCTAAACATAGAATCGTCACAGACTGGTTTGGGTTGGAAGGGACCCTGAAGCTCATCCAGTTCCAACCCCCTGCCACAGACACCTCACACCAGACTATGATGCTCCAAGCCCCGTCCAACCTGGCCTGAACACTGCCAGGCATGGGGCAGCCACAACTTCTCTGGGCAACCTGTGCCAGAGTCTCACCACCCTCACAGGGAAGAACTTCATCCAAAGATCTCATCTCAATCTCCCCTCTGCCAGTTTAAAGCCATTTCCCCTTGTCCTGTCACTACCTGCCCCTATAAAAAGCCCCTCTCCAGTTATCTTGTCAGCCCCTTTAGGCACTGGAAGTTGCTCTAAGGTCAGGAGACCTGTAGCAGACCCCCAGTATAATATCATCTGTCCATGTCCTCCCTTTAATCCTGACCCATAAGCTCTCGGTTGGTTGATCACCCATCCCCAGGAGCAGCTCCATGCACTCAGCTGGTCATTGACATAGAGCCATCTACCCCAGCTTGGCAAGGAGTCATTTTCTTCTACTACAACTACTGCTTTTTGTACAAGCCCTACCATTGATGCTGTTCCATTGGCACAGCCTCACAGACAAGCTCAGCCTTGTTAGACTCTGTTCTCACCAACCCTCCACTGTGGCAAAGACTGGAGCAGGGATGGAGGTGCTCAGGAAAGGAAAGCTGAGGTAGGGAACATGGAGGGAAACCTTCAGTGTTCCTGACTGGCGGTACCATAAATTTTAGATCGTATTTTATGTTTTAAGGCACTAGTTTAAAGACACTGCATTGCCCTGTGTCCTTCCACTGGTGCTGCTGTAGTCTGGTGTGTAAAGAGCTCAGATCCCCCACTGAAATAGTTGTGGTACCAAAAGGCCTCTGTGCAGTCTAATTTGCTTTTCCAAGCTGTTAAGAGGCAAAGGAAAGCACAGAATTAAGCCCTGATCCTTCCCACCCCTCCGGCAAATATGGTACTTACTAGGAGACCGTCCATGGAAGTAGTTATAATACTGGGAAACATACGTGAGGATGCTCAGCCTGTCTGGCACCCTCAGAGCAACCATATCTTCTGCATCCAGTAAGGCTGGGATCCCCAGCTCCTCCTCTGCCACTTGAAATGCCTAGAGAAGGAAGGAGAAAACAAAAGGGGTCTTGTCCAGCCCAGGCAACAGAACAGGTCCTCATCAGAAGTAGGAAACATCACTGCAAACAGCCCCATTTGAATAATAACTCTACTGGGGAACAGCTGCACCAGTTTAACTCCTACATCATGCAGGAACCAGCGGAGTCATGGCTTCCAGCCACTGCATTGAGAAACTCAGGCAGGGAGCCAAAAATCTGGCCTGGCAAGCTGGCCATAGCTCACTGCACAGGAACTCACCTGGGCTTCCCCTGCTTGCCTCCAGCCTGCCTCTAGCTGGGTATGCACAGCTGCCGAGAGTGAGGCCTGGCAGAAGGGGATGTGTCAGTCCGGGCTGGCACATTCGCTTCCAGGCTTCCAGCCCAACCTGGAGCGCTCCCCAGTTAATGATGTGCTGGTAGGTGTTTGCAGGCAGCCCTCTACCTCCATGTGCTGCGCAAAGGTTAAAGCTTCCTGCCTACTACTGCCTGCTCTTCCCCATCTAACAAAGGGGGAATCCTGGGCTGCAGGGGGGAGCCCTCTCTCCCAGACTACAGAGAGGGGGAAGAGAGGAATAATGCAGAATTCCTGATACTTATCTCCCTTCCAGCTTAACCATCTCCATGCTGCCAATATTTGGGGCCAATATTCCTCTTTGTGTTGCCCTCTGCTTTGAAACTGCAGGATCAAAGTCAGATAAAGGAGGCAAAAGCTATTTCCTTTTTGCCTCTGAGCAAGAGCCTTTACTAGAGGACAAAAAAATATTGCAACATCCATAAAGCAGCTTTGCCCTTGCTCAAATCACTGTAGGGCTTCATTAGGGACTTTCTCCAGCCCTCTTCCTTCCTAGCTTACAGGAAAAAAACCCTTCCCTCCCTCTTTGGAGCATCCCGTTTGAAATGCTAACACAACAAAGGAAAACAGCCCCTACAGAACCAGATGATGGCTACTGCTGAAGCCCACAGTGAAAGGGTTAAAGAAAGACTTGAACATATTAAAACCCTCCGCATCTGACCTCTGGCACAGACACACAACAGTGTTGGTGTACCAGCCAACCATTCCTGCTTAGAAGAAACAAACAGCCACTCTTTTTCAGCAAGATAATTACCATTTTTTCCCATTGGGTAGCCCAGCAAAAATGTAGCTGAGCTGACATTAAAAACGCTTTCAGCCAGTTAGCGCTGGTTGTGTTGTGCTGCCAGCCCAGCCTGGCACTCGCCTGCCTCATAACCTGGTACTCCATATATTCTTTGGAGTGTTCCCCTCTGCACTAGCTGCACAACTGGTCTGACCAGTGGAGTTTTCTTGCTGGACATTCCCAGTGTGCAGTCTAGCAGCAACACAGATCATGCCACTTCCTGCCACACAGTGCCATGGGTGAGACTGTGCAAGAGGCACAGAACAAGTGTGAGGGGCTGCCTGGATCTCAAAGAGGAGGATGCTCCATGCACACAACTGGTTTGGCCAGAACTAGGTGAGCACTGCAGAGAGCAGCATTACACGTAGTGTCCCCTGTGCCTACACCATCCTTGTGCTCCTGGGAACTGCTCTTGCCTGGAGATCCAAGATCACCACCTAACACGTCCCAGTTGCCCTTCTCCTCTACCTGCCTGCCCAGGCTGGCCTCTAAAGCAGCAACATGTTATTCCTGCATAGCATTTTTCATCACTGCAGCTCCAAGTGCCTTACCAGAAGTACATGCCACTGCTCCCATTGTGCATAGGGGAGGCAAAGTGATACACTCCAGGCCATTTGAGTCTGCCAGGCACAGCGTCCTCTGACACAGATCACCACTGTATCTGCTGCACCATGCCACCACCCATTAGCACTGAAAAAACCTGGACCTAAGGCCGCTAGAAGCCTTTCTCCTCTTTATATATATTTGAAATCTTAGGCAAGAAAATGCCATCAAATGAAATTTTTCTAGGGCTTGGGGTTGGTTTTTTGGCACTCGAGAAGTGACAAATTCTTCCTCAGCAGAAGACCTTATATGGCAAACTGCAGCTCAAACAAGAGTTTTTAGTTGAATAATACAGCTTCTAAGAAGTTATTGGATAGTGAGGCATCAAGGAGGGCCTGAACAATAGCAGAGGAATAGCACTGGGAGAAATCGGACCCAGTCATATCCCAAGAGCAGCCAGAACAAGTGTAAGAGCTAGGATGGAGAGGAGCCCGAGAGAGAAGGCCAGCCCAGGAGCCCACAGGGAAGATGGAGGGGCAAAAGCCAAGGCAGCAGGATATCAGCAGTGAACGGGTAACACAGATAAGTCACCTTACAGCAGGGGGAATAAGGAAGAGAGAGCAAAATAAAGGACGTGGAAGAAAATAAGAAATGAAGGGGTGGGGGAAACACAGGCTGCAACAAAGGAGGCAGCAACTCTTTATATGAGAGGCACAAAGCAGCTTTTCATTAATAAAAGCACTGGAGGCAGCTCATACAGCTCATTTCCCCGAGACAAGCAAAGCTGCCAGCAGAGGAGACACCATCAGCCCAGCTGGGGAAGGAGGAACACTCAGGGCTCCACAGCACTCTGGGCAGGATGACCATCCACAGCAAAGAGGCCCTGATGCTTGCCAAATACCAAACCTCAAGGGCAAAAACACTTGGTCTGACTCTCACCTAGAGGAGGGGAACATGCAGGGCTGAACCCCAGAGGGTGTGAATAACTGCTCACAGACTGCAGCCCCACGTTGGGGAGAGAGGGGTCTGCCACAGGTGCTGTGAACATGGCTGGGGCGGAAGGGGAGTGGAAGCTAAGGAATGTGGAGGGTGAGTTTAGCTCTCCCAGAGGCAAGGACCACCTCAGACAGTTCACTGCATCAGAGGATGTCATTCCTCCAGCCCAGACAAGAGTAAGCTGCCGTGGTTCATTCGCATCCCAAGCTCCTGCCAAGCAGCCACGAAGCTGTGTGGAGCGATGCCAAGGGAAGACAAGCATTTTAATGCACTGCCTCTCTCTTTGTGAGGGAGAGAGGGAGGAAAAAAAAACCCTTCCTTGGAGCACTAGGCCCCTGCTTGAATCCAGGGCAGAAGGGGGGTTGGCCTGCTCAACTTCTACTTTCTTCGTGAAGAGAACAAGGGAAACTCCAATCCCACCCTGGAGTGAAATGTCCAAGCAGGATGAGGTTTTAGGATGTTTCCACCTTCTAGCAGCTTTCATCCCCTGCGCTGGTAATGAGAAGTGGGGGAAGACTCCTGGCACTTCCCCTCTCACACCAGCTACCTTCCAGCTCCTGCTTCATCCCTCAGGAGCATCGTGTGCTCCAGCATTTGAGTCTCTGCTGTCACAGGTCGCACTGGACACAGGAAGGCCAATGAAGAAATGTGAATGGTCTGATGGTGCTTTCAAGCAGCCAGCAAGCCCAGACATTGCCATCTAAATCAGAAGGCTGTAAACATGCAAAATAAAGCAAAGGATTTGAGTCTAGCACACTCAGCACACTGCATCTGCTAAAGCACATAAGCAAGGTGCCAGGTCATGGACTAGACCAAAAGTAAAACATTAGAAGTCACTTACCAACTTGTTGTTCTCGTACACATTTTCTTTACTGAGGGAGTTGAAGTTTCTGAAATACAGGAACAAGAGAAAAATCTCAATTTGGTGATGCAGAACAAGCTTCACTTCCCGCTTCCCAAGCCTCTCTGAGCCTCACTGGTCCAGGGGACAGAGCACCTCCTCCCACCCTGCCTTCTCAGAGATGCTCTGGAGGGAGCAGTGTATCAGATCCCGTCCAAGACACTCACAGACCTGCTGTACCTCCCAGGACAGAGAGGCGCAGGAGACTCAGCAGGCACAGCCATCTGCCCACAGGCAGCAGAACACATTTCTGGCACATCTACCCTCGCAGGGCTGCCTCCCGCAGTCAGGACGTGCTGATGCCAAGACATCCCGTGCAAATTCAGAGCTTTTGCTGAGACAGACAGGAGCAACCTCTAACTCATGGGGTGGGGGATTCCCCCCTAAGAAAGCCTACCTCCTCAGAAAGGTACACTGGTGCCTGCCAGCCAGATTTGCAACACTCTCTCCCCAGAAATACTTTCCAAACCATCACATCCATGCTCTTTTCCCATCTTGAAAGTTGTCTCCACACAGGGAGACCTCAGCTCCAAATTCTGGTTTCAAATCCTCTTTTGTCCTCTGGCAGAGCTCCACAAAACCAGCACTAGGAATGCGCCTGGGAAATACCTCTGCCCACAACACAACACTGTGGCTGATAACACCAAAGTTGCCTGTAGAAATGTTATTCTTCTTTCCCTAGGGCTGTCTCCTTTGATTTGTAACCATGACCAGTAACTGAGAAGGAAGAGACAATCACTGTTTGCTAGTTACAAGCCAAAGTCAACAGTCTTTCTTCCTTTCTGCTGTCCCCGGACATCACCTCCCTCCTCCCCATCTCTGGTCCAACCCAGATGCCACCTCTCTCTGCGCCATTCTGGGAACTCAGAAAGTGGGGACCTGGCAAGACAGGCAAGAAAGCACTGGGAAGAGTGAATTTGTGCTCTTGGAGGTGGAGCCACAATACAATGTGCTTTCTCACCCATAGCAGAGCACATCCCTTGCCCAGGAAACAGCCACCGTCAGCTTTGTTTGAAGGTGACTGTCACTTGCTAAATTGGGAATATAAAACTGCCTGTTGGCTGGCAGCCCTGCTCTCCAACACCGCTTCCTTCTGCCCAGGCAAGCAGGCAGGGTCAATTCCTTTCTGATAACCCAGTTTCACTTTACAATCCTTCTGCCTACTAGCACAGAGCTGAAGCAAAAGACTGGTATCAGAGAGGAAATCCTCACTGATAAATAGAAACAGCTACAGACCAACTTTGCATGTTTGAATGTAGCACCTTTATAACCCATGTGGACCTACCCTTGTTAGCCAGCCCCTCAGCTCTAAGAGGAGCCAGGATAACAGTGTGAAAGCCAGGGCAAAGCTGGCTCACAGCAACCTATTCATGAGACAAACACATGATCTGGAGCACAGCAGGGGAACTTTTTCCATGACTTGTATCAGCAAGGAGCAAGCCAGGTCCTTTATCTACTTATTACAGAAAGCGGAGCATTACATTATACATAAGAGAAGCGCCTTCAACCAGGTTTGCCCATCATGCCACAGCCTGTGCCTCCCCTCCCTGCTTCCTGCATCTGGAATTGCTATGTGGGATAAGGCGAGAATGAACAACAGATAAGATCCAAAGGTCAAACTTCCCTGAGAAGCACATAAAGACAAGGCACATCCCACCTCTACATACACTCTTTCCTGTGCAAAATCAACGGGACTTGCCGAGTTTTTCCTTCGAGCAGTGCTCCTGCCCGGAGATTTCCCTTCCCTGAGACAATGGATTACAAAGAGCAACAGAAACAACCAGAAAGTTTCAGTGGCACGATACAATCATCCTGGTTGTGTCAGACAAGAAAATCAGCTTTCTTTAAGAGCCAGCTGAATGAGATGATTGCAGCACTCCGCCTCACTCCTGGTTCTGTTCCCAAATAGTCTCTGTAGCAGGGAAACGCAGGAAAACACCTGCAAGAGCAAAGGGGAGCTCCAGGCCACTCGGTCATGCTGACACATAAGACATAACACACTACTCGTTGTTGGTCAGTGGCCTTCGGCCACGCTGAATGCTGTTTGCCCTGCTAGTGTGCATGCAGCTTCACACTGCATGGCACGTAAGGGACCTAAAATCCGGATCTCTTGATGGTGAATGTCTGAAACCCCAAAGGAGAGTGCAAACAACCAGGTTACTTGGTCATCTCAAGAGCCTCCTGCCCACTCAGCATCACTTCTTCCCCGGCTAGTCAGGTGAACTGCTTGCATATAATATCTCTTTTGGAAATTGATCTTGCTGGTGCAACTCCTATCTTGGAATATCAAAGCTCTCTGGACCAATGTAATCCTAAGAAAGCAAAGATAATACAAACGGAGAAGGAGTTCTCCGCTGAGAAAACACAAGCAACTGAATTAATTGCAAGAGGTGAGAAATATAATCTGACCCAAGAGAGGGCCTCCAGTGCTGGAAACAAATCAGAGTGGAGTTCACCAGCACAGGAATACAAGTGAAGTGTTTAGCTCCCAGAATAACCCTTTTCTAAGCAAAAAGAAGTGGCCCAGTGCTTCTCATGACCACAAATCTCATTGACCACCCACAGCTCCAGCTGCACAGACCCAGTGCTCGCAAAGCACACGTGCTTCCACAGGAGGGAATCTCTGCTGCTGCTTCAAGTACGAACTTGGTTGTAAACTTGACCTTGGAGCAGACTGAGGAGGGGGGGAAAATCCCAGAGCCATGACAGTACCAAAAGCTTCTGCTCCTCAGCACTCTTGTACTATCTTCTCTCTAGATAATAAGATATTTCACAATGAAAAAGAGTGAAACACCCTCTGCCGGCTCACAGTTCTGGAACAGAGGGTTCAAATCCAGCATGCTCTGCTGGGAATAGGACCTTTCAGCTGCGCTATTCCAGGAGGTGCAAACAACCTGTGCAGAGAGAATAGAGCTGGGAATCCCAATCGGAAGATGCCCCAATGTGCTCATCCTCCTCTCAGCAGTGCCGGCTCCACCCTGCTCTAGTCCATTCAGTGTGCTGCTGGGGGTAATTAACAGCTGACCCCAGCATCATCCTCCCCTCATCTATGCCCATTACACAACCCCATAAAGGCTAAGCAGGCAGCAGCTCTGCTCCACTCCAGCCTTTTGCTAAGGGGATAGAGTGCAATCCATCCTCAGCACAGCCAGGGCCCTCCCTGTCTGTATTGATGACTGTTGGCCTCATCCCGCCCTGCTGACAGCAGCCCAGGAAATACTGCTGGAATAGGCACCCCGGGCTGCTGAGCTGCCAAGGGGGATTTCACAACCAGTCCATTCCCAGAACGTGGAGCTGAACACCAGCTCACAGGCTGGGAAAGAGCAAGATCCCAGGGAGAAGAAGCTTAATCAAAACCTTTCCTTCACATCTGTCATTAATATTGGAGTGAGGGCACACAGCTCCCCAGCTTCTTCTAACTCATGTATCAGTCACGGCCACTAAAGCTTGCACAGCCATGGCCATCACATGCAGCAGCTCCAATCTCAGCCTCTCACCACGCTGCTGCAACGCTGCACATCCCTCTGATGAGAGGAGCCTCAGGGCTCTGCAGTCACCCCAGAGAATGGGCTGGGACCTGCCTGACACACGTGCGTGCCTGGCTGGGGCTGGCTCTGGAGCACTCTTTAGCTGGGACAAAAGAGAAATGAATTTCCATGGTAATTCAACATTCATCTTCACTCCCCCACAGCATCCTTAGTGAGTGGGAAATGCGTTTCTAATTTTACACAGCCTGCCCTGCTCACTGGTAACATACAAACCAACATCAGGCAAGTTTGAGGGAAGTTATCATGTTTTCCATATGTTTTCCAGCAAGAAAACAGGAAGGGGGAGGAGAGACCCCAGCAGCCCCATACCCCACAAGAGAAGCCTGTGATTATGACCATGTTTTGTAACGGCTTGAAGTTTCCCTGGGAACTTCTGCAAGGAGAAATCCCCTGCACTCCTCAGCCCAGGAATGGCATTTGTGTAAACCACGACAGAAAACGCACTGTTGCAAAACTCTGCTGCCGCGACTGAATCATGTCCTGCAAGCGATTAACACAGCAGAGCTGCTGCAAACACACCAAGCGCTCCAAACACCGCTTTATCCTTTCCTAGTTTTATTTGCAGTACAATGCTTTTAATCTTCAACCAGGATCTTTACTAGAAGCAAAGGGGAGAGGCTCAGGGCAAACCACTTCCAAGCCCTTGGGAAGCGGGGGTCACAGCCACATGTGCACCCAGCTGCACTTCTATGCCTGTGGCTCCTGTACTATCAACACTGAGAAGCTTTCACAGCTAGACGGAGAATGGCACAAGTATTCAGTCCCAGGATCCAACACATGACACCCAGCAGCCCCAGCCACTTGAAAGCATAATTTCCTTCCAGCAGGACTTTGCCCAGCCAAGGATACACCTGGTGTTTTCCTGCATTACACCACTCACACTGGTGAGGGAGGCCCCTGATAAAAGCTTCTCCTACTTTAACCTCCAGGCAGTCTTCCTTGAGCTGAGTCAGAAGCCTTCTGTAAGGTCCTGAACAAAGCCAGGCAGAATTCCCATCATAAAAGAAAATGAATGGGAACAGGGAGACACCACAAGGAACATCTTCCCTCTCCAGCACAGGAGGATTTATTTGAGGTATGTGTATCCACAGTTTGAGGATTATAAACAACGCACTAAACTGATCAACAGGATAATTCCAGGATTTCTTCAGCTGCTGAGCCCCTGTGTACACCCATGCTCCGGATAGACCAGCTGCAGAGTTGGCCAGGAAGCAGTCACGATCCCTCCAGGAGCACCTCCTGGTCACATCAACCTTTCTGCTCTGGTATTTTATACCTTTGGGACTGTAAAGGAAGGAAAGGAAGTATCTAGAGTCATGTGGGCATGACGGCATGGCAGGAAGCCATACACAGCAACACCACGGTGACTGCCCAAGCACTGGGACTGCGGACGGTGTGCCTTAAGTGCCTGCCTCTGCCCCTTCCAAGTTTCAAGAGGAGAGAAGAGCAACAGGAGATCTTCTTCTTGGGATTCCACCAGATGCAAGACACCTGTAAGAGATCTCTACACACAGACTCAAGCATCTGGCTGGTCTGGGAGCACCAGGAAAAAGGCGGAATTCAAGGAATAGGAGGAAAACCATAGTACAGACAACCCAACGTGATCCTCTGCCAGGTGGACACATCTGACTGGGAGACACCTAGGCTTCAATCGATAATCCTGGGCAATCTTTGCGCAGCTCCCTTGCCTTGACCTCCCCTTTCAACTCCCCCAACTCAAAGTCCGAAGAGCCCAGAAGTAACAAAACCAAACAAGCCCAAACCAACTAGGAAGCAGGATCTATGTCTCCCTTTGGCTCTTCACCTTCCCAGACGTTAACACTTAGGCAGCAACAGGTCAAAACCTGCAGGGCACCAGCAATGGCACTAGTAAGGGGTGGAAAACACTTTGCCTCCCACAGACAGAGCACTAGATGGGAAAATGGAATAATGAGCAGGAATCTGAGCCCTGCCCTTCTATTGTATTTTGCTTAAATGGCCCTGGCCTCCCCACTCACGGCTGAGCTTGCCACCGGGCTGCACAAGGAAAGCCCAGCCTAAGCAAACACCAACAGCAAAGGAGGAAACGCTTCCCCCAAACCAATGCCTGAACTTGTTTTGCAATGGAAAAAGATGCCTTTAAAGCTTGTATAATCCAGCCACGGAGGGAAGGAAAAAGGGAAAATCTAGGGGAGGGAAGGAATGCGTGTGGGTAGTGAGAGCACAGCTCTCCGCTTGGAGAGCCTCAGCGTGGGTGCTATAGAAGAGCTCCTGGCGCCAGCCGCCAGCCCACTGCATCTCCCCATGAGGAGCTGGTATCTCAGCTGGGCTGAGGGAAGGCGAGGGCCCATGGTGGGCTATGGTCCGTGGCTCGACGGCAGCTCATCGAGGGTGGCAGCCCATCGAGGGTCCCAGCCCCGGCGAGCAGGCAGCCCACACCTTGTCCTCGATGCTCATCGCGGGTACTCACATGAGGTCGGGCCGGTGCCGGTGGAGGATGGCGCAGAAGGCGAGGCCGTCGCGGAAGGAGGTGGTCATGTTGGTGATGTTCACGTCGCGGTAGCCCTCGCACTGCTGCTTGCACCACAGCTGCAGGTTCTGGATGGCCGCCATGGCCTCGACGGGCCGGGGCAGCCGGCGGCAGCGCTGAGGGAGCCCGTCGCTGTGCCCAGCCCGCCCGCAGCCCGCCCGCAGCCCGCCGGCGTGTGGCGTCCGGCCGCGCCGCGCCGCGCAGGAGGCGGGGAAGGGGCGGGCGAGGGGCGGGCAGCGGCGGCCCCGCAGGGCCTCGCCCCGGGGCTGAGCTTGGCGGAGCCGGGGGGGAAGCGGCGGGGAGCGGGGGTACCACGGCCGGGAGCGGCCGCAGTGCAGCTGCACCCCCGCCGTTCTCCTGTCGCGATGTGGGGGTCCCACACGTTGGGCTTCTGCCGTGTGGACAATTCCCTCACACCCACACACAGAGAACCAAGTGTCCTTCAGGGAGGTGTGAGGAGGAGGAGGGAGGATGAAGCATGGCTGCTCTGAGGCCTCGTCGCGGCTAAGGAAGGAGGGGAGCCGGCCATGGGCTGTTACCATCACCTTTGGCCAGCTTCAGCCCCTGTCCCTGCAGAAGGGGATGGATGTGATGGTGGGTGAGGCAACCACCCGCTTTGGTGCTGTCCTGGCCGTGGCCAGCATCACCCTCACCAACACACAACGGCTGCCCCATGACATGCACATCGCACACCGTAACTCACCCGGCCTCATGTGGCTGACAAAACGGCAGAAGAGACAAGGTAATGCTTGAAGAGCTGCCTATAAATTAGGTTAAAATAATTAATAATACATATATTAATGGCGTTTCTATGACATGATATGGATAATATACATTAATATATAAATACCTCACAAATAATTCAGTGTGTTCCCATTTCATCAACAATCACCGGCCAATGTATTTACTTTATGGTAAGGATTATACATTTCATTATAAATGGCTTGCTGGGCATGTCAGCAACTTTTACATCTCCATTCACTTTATTATTAATGGTTTCCTGAACAGTAACAGCATAATAATGCACACAATGCCACATGAATATTTGATGCGGCATCTATAGTCTCCCATTTATCATTTATAACAGGCTACAAAAACATTATAAAACATTTATTACAAATTTATAGATCACTTTATACTAAAACAAAGCTGTGTTATAAATACATTATTAATCCTTTATGCCATTTATAGGAATCCCTTGTAATAAGGCCTTAGCATATGTTGCTGCACAACCGTAACAAGAACGGTGTGGCAAGGAGGAAGCACAGTACAGTCAGCCAGCTCCCGAGCACTGGGTGTATTCTGTGAAGGAAAGCATGAACATCTGCACTCAAAATTAATCAGACTACCAAGGGACCAATCAAAAGAAATGCTGGATTAACTCAAAAGGCTTTTTTTTCCCCACTCCCTTGGAAAAGATGCTTGCTTTCTTGGAAACTTGCAGCGCTGGAGCCCTGGAAGCTGAGCTGTCCTGCTTCATTTCCACACCACCTTTTCATTAGATTGAGAACAAAAAGCCAACTGGCTAACGATGGGCAGCCCTTCCCATCCTCTGTCATCAGGTAACTTAAGGCTTGAAATACAGAGGATGCAAAGGGGGTAGGAAATGCATTTGGTGGGGTTTCTTTTTGTGCGTCTCAAAGACTGTTTTGTTTAAGAGCGTACAGCACCCCGCCGTGCTTGCAATCTATACAGTGCAGCACTGGGAAATGAGGAGAAGAAAATGATGTTTGAAAATGGGAGTTGTTGCCAATCGCTAGTAGTACAAACAGTGAGAAGCAGCTTCGGAGCTCAGCTTTGACACAGCTGTAGTTACCACTTTCAGATTTAATGGCCCAGATGGGGCACGGCCAGGGAATGATATTGAGCTTTTTAAAAACTATATATTTGTTTAACATGACAATGTCTTCTCACAAACCCAGCTTAATGAGTCGATGTGGTTAGTCCCTTCTCATTACCCTGTGCTTTGGGAAGGGGCAGCTGGGGCTGGGTAGCAGGAGACATAGACCCATGGAGCGGAAAGCCAGGCTGGACTCTGAGACCAGCTGTGATGTTCTGTGCATCACAGGCCACTGCATTTCACCCTGTGCCCCCCTGCACTGGGCCTGGTCATCTGTGCTTGGCCACAACAGTTGTATCAGGAAGGCATCCAGGCTTGCAAACACCAGAAGAAGAAACTATTAGCTGCTGGCTCCAAGCTGTGCATCCCACAGACGGTTAGGTTGAAAGTACAGCCCTTAGTACACCAGAAGAATCAGGTCCACATTATGCACTAAGGTGATTAAAATGACATTGCTGAAGGAGTTAGCTAAGGCAGTAATAGTATTACTACTGGCCCAATAATGGCTTTTCAAAACACAGGCATCAGCGACTTGTGCAGTGGTCTTAGTTGGTGATTAAGGAGAGCTCTGCGGGAGTTTATAGCAATGATGAGTCTTTAATGTACCAACAGGTAAACTAACAAGCACTCAAGGGAGGAACGGGGCAGGAAGGGGCAGAGCTGCCTGTGCAGCTGCCTACTATTACCCACAACCACTCTTCTCCTAGGATATTCCTCAGGGGATGATGCTTACAAATCCCTTCTCTGTATTGTACTTTTCCCTTCTACAACTTTTCCTTGTAGGAGCCTTGTATATCTTTATCTGTTTTGTGGACCTTACCCACACTCATTGAGCTGTTCCTGGTGCTACTGGGTGAGATTTCCTACCAGCTCACTGCCAGCTCATGGAGCAGAGCATGTTCTGCAAGCACAAGATCCCTTAGATCCCTTCCTAAGGCATGTTTGGAAGCTTGTGGGAGAGTAGCAGTCCACAGACATGGACTGATTTATTCTTCTCTACTAAAGAAGGTACATCTCCTTTTCTTTCTCTTCCTAGATACCAAGCTGCAGCAGACAAATGCTGAGTGCTTCCTGATGGTTGTTTTGATGCTGAGTGGTGGGGACCACCCTCTGCCATTGCCTCTTAAATTTATCCTGGTTTCTATACACAGCAGACTGGACTTCAGTGTTAATAGAGAAAAAAACCTTAAATATATGACTAGGACCACTCTAAAACCCAAAGAAAAACAACCAATATTTGTTAGTTTGAGGACTTGAGTGAGAGGGAAAGGGTGGATTCCTTTTACCAGGCAATGTGGGGCCTCATGAAGCTGAGAATGAAGGAGCTTTTTTCATAAGAGAATGAAACATCATAAAAAACCCACATCTTTTAACTACTGTGGGAAATCAGCTGATCAAATTGAGCTACTTCATCATTGTGCTGCAGGCTGTACACAGGGCTGTTCACTCCCAACAACAGGAATTGTGTGTTGCAGCCAAAAGCTCTCATACATTCCCATGCCAATGACCTATAATAAATTGAGGGATTCAAAACGAGAAGGAAAAAGTATGTGTCTCATCAGTAACATGCCTCATCAGCTCTCCCTTCCCAGAAGGCAGCCAGGCTGACTCCAGAGACAGAAAGGCCCAAGCCAGGGAAAAGAAAGCCCCAACAGTTTCACAGCTACTCACACAGAAATGCTTCCCCACGACACCCACCTTTCCACTGAATCTGGTAGTCTGACCTGCAAAGTAGCCCAAAATAAAGAAAGGTATTATGAAATTCAAGCCTGAACACGAATTTCTACCGAAATAATGTGAAAGTGAAATGTGAATTTACGGGAAGAGGCACTTCAGTGAATCTCTCCATGACATGTGCCCCTCAGAAGCTCATCAACGGTAAATCCATTACCCTAGAACCTCGAAATCGGTGAGTGTCGGAGCTGACTGTGTCCTGTCACCCAGGTACAACACAATGTCACATGGAGAAAAGTCTTTCTCCCTTGTTTTCCCTCCTGCCCACTGGCTTTCCTGTCCCCCAAAGCAATGAGGTGAGGGACAGGCAAGAGGTCAACGTCAGAAAGTGATTTCCAAGGATGAGAAACTGCTCTTCACATGCTGCATCTTACACACCAAGTGAGATGGAAAAGGCCACAAACAGCTGCTTCATGGGGTACCAGGGAGCTAGAAGCAGCTCCTCAAGGACACTGGGGATTGGTGTTGGTTTTAGGTGACCTCCCCTCCTCTTCCAAGAAGGCTGAAGCGGGTGGTGGTGATCTCCAATCTCTGCACTGCCATGGCAGAATGCCCTCCCCATCCGTTCCACTGTTCTTATCAGAAAGCAAAAGTGAAGGTGTGTTTTGGTGATGAAAACCTGTTTAAATACAAGACTGAGTGAGCTGACCTGTATTTACCATTGCATCACCACGGGAGCAGGACCCACCCTTGCTGCTTTGAAATGCTGTGCCTTATCAGCAGAGTAGAGTTTAAAGCCTGCAAACCAATAATATTTGTTAGAGATCAACAGCATTAACATGTTGAAACAAAGAAGCACTTTGTCTCCCAAGCTCACTGTGGACGTGAATAAGTGACGTCTCCTTTTCCGAGTGGTGGGGATAAACAAGAACTTGTTCTCGTTCCACAGGAAGACAAAGGCTGCTCAGCATTCAACTTGTTGCTGAGCTCCAAAATCCAGCTGGAACCTCACTTGGAAGAGAGTCTAGTGCTCACCTCAGGTTACTAACTTGATAGCAATGAAGTCCTTGAGACAACATAACTTTAAAGGCCAGAACTTTGCACTTTTGTCCTGAATTGATGAGGAAACTTCTAAATTTCATTATTTTCACCCAGGAAAAAAATCTGAACCACCATGTGCTTTATGTGGGGAAGAACTGGGGCTCCCATATGAAGTCTATGATAGTACAGAATTCAAACTCTTTGGTCCTGGCTTAGCAGTGTGATCACTGCATGGTCCTCCAAGGCCATGTGTGTGTCCCTGTGCTGGTGGCTGAACTGGATGTAGAACAGGGAGGCACTACGAGCTCTACAAAGACACCTCATGGTAGATGCAGTTCAAGGTGTCCTAGTCACCTGGTGCCAAGTGCCCTTAGAGGTCTCATTCCTCTCTGAAGATGTTCCAAGTAAAACCATAAGCATCACTTTAGGTTTTAAATCTCATTATTGGTTAAAAAAAAAAGAGAGAAAAGGAGGTAATTTTATTACTCTTATGGTATGTTTTCCATTATTTGCATAATTGTTTAATGCTAATAAGACAATTACCAATTCTCACAGCTTAATAATTACCCAGCAGTGACGGGCCTGTTGTAGCTTAATGAATTTTTTAATTGTTGCTGGGGGTCTTGATGGTTTTTTGTCCAATTTCTTCTTGTGTTAGAGATGCTGTTCATGCAAACAGGGTAATGCCAAAGGCAAGACAGCACCAGCTACACAGGGCAGGCAGATATAATATTATAAAGGTCTCTTGAATTTGAAAGGAGTGGGAAACACAAGCTCTATATTCTGCTGCTTTAGGGCCAAATTAGCTAAATACACAGAGAGGCAACGCAGAGATTTAAAACTCAGCCCCCCTTAGGTAAATACTATCCTTAGAGAAGCCAGGCTACTCATCTGGTGTGGTGCTGGCTTTGACATCCCCACAGCTAAAAAAACTCTTACCATTTTTAGCTTTTGGTGAACAATTCCTCGAGTTAAGCATGAATCACACCACCCTGAACTGTGGTGTGGCCAGAAGGAGGTTAACGGAGGGCAGGCAGGGATGGCGTTTGTCACTGACAGAGGTCACGGGTGAGGTTGGCTGGAGGAAGAGGATGGCGGGGCCTCAGAGCCCAGGAATAGACACCAGCACCCACATTTACACACAGACAGTAAGTAGTGGAGGTGGCTTTCCTCTTCTTCCCCCCCCCCCCCCCCCCCCCCTCCATGAGATTTCTTGCATGCTGTTACTTGCAGAATGAGGTTCTCTTTCTCTTCCCTTCCTCTTTTTTAATGGCTGGCAAAATGTTGAAACCATGAAATCCCAGTTGCTGGCTGTAACCTGTACACCTCTCCCTGCGTTTCCGCTGTTGATGCAACAGGTTGGGCAGATCTGCCTCTGAGCTCAGTGCTGGGACTCTTCCAGCTCCCCAGCACCAAGCGTGCCCAGAGGCAGCTGGCACTGAGTCAGAAGCATGCATTAGTCATGACCTCAGAGCAACTTCCAGTATGTGAAGGGAGCCTACAAGGATGCCGGAGATTATAGTGATAGGACAAGGGGTGATGGGTTCAAACTTACACAGCGGAAGTTCAGGTGGGATATAAGGAAGAAGTTCTTCACTGTGAGGGCAATGAGGCACTGGCACAGGTTGCCCAAAGAACTGGTAAATGCTCCATCCCTGGCAGTGTTCAAGGCCAGGTTGGACAGAGCCTTAGGCAACATGGTCTAGGGTAAGGTGTCCCTGCCCATGGCAGGGGGTTGGAACTGGATGATCTTAAGGTCCTTTCCAACCCAAACCATTCTGTGATTCTATGCCCTGCACCAGACCTGGCAGAACATGGTATGGTCAGGTTAGAGATGTCTACAGCCCATGCAGTGAAGATCCATCATGTGCATGCTGGAGAAGTGTCCATCTCCCTTCAAAGGCTGCCACATCTGGGTCATAAAAACATTTTATCTTTGCAGCAGAGAGAAATGATTTGCAGTAGGAAACCATCACAAAAGGTACCTGGTGTTTGCAAGGGATTTGTGATCCCCTGATTCACATCATGAGGTGGGACCTGGTCATCTCTGAGGAAGCAGCTGGTCTTCAAAAGGACCCAACCTGAATGCCACCACAACACGGGTGAGATGCCATATCCCCCTCCCCTCAAGCCTTGGCTCGTGTGCTGCAGCCTGCCTGCACCATGGCACCACCACCACAGGCTGGGCCAGAAACAGCCCTGCAAACCTGCTCGCCACTCCTCTCCACCAGCTCTCCCTGAAGACTGAGATGGCTCCAGCCCCCAGGAGGAGCCCGGCAGACCCATGAAGGATACCCATGTCAGCTCAGCAGGGATGGAAGGAGGCAAAGCACTCAGCCAGGCGGAGATGAAAGTAACACAGCGCAGATTAGAAGGCGGGTGAGTGTCAGGGCATCAGTAACGCCGTCACTAAGGGTTTTAGAGCTGTCACAGCTGCCTTCTCAGGCAGGAGGGACGAGCTCCTGCCCTGAGCTGTCTGCACAGCCAGGCACCCCTTGACAGCTCTGCTCTCAGCACTCATCTGGCTTTGGTAATGTGCTTCAAGCCAGGGCAACCAGCACAGCTCCACTGCATCCAAGCAGAGGGTGGCAGCAGAGCAAATTCATCATGGGAACCTTCAATACAGCAAAAAGAGAGAGATCAAGAAGTTATAGATGATGCTTCTGTACTGGAAGATCTACGGGAAGGCACAGTTCTGCAGAGTAACTTCTTCCCATGTTCCTTCCCTTTGAATTTGATTCCTGATCTCTCAAAAGATGGTGTCTGCTGCTGCTGATAGAGATGCTCCTTCCACCTTCTCAGACATCTCTCTCTCCACACTGCCGTACAAAGCCTGGCTGTCCTGATCATCAAGTAGTTCTGCCAACATCCAAGCATGCCCTGCTCCTCCAAACCTGGCATCCTGGAGCTGGTCAGCTCACAGCAGGCATCACCAGAGTAGAATTTGGGGCCAGCCACACAATTTGTTTTTACACATAAATGTTTCTAGTTGTAGCCCAGGAGCAGGGTTCCTAGAAAGCCCCATATACAGGAAGGATCTTCACTAAAGCACCGCTACTTTGACTTGCCATCTTTGTGTGGTAAGCCTCGAGACATCATTCTTGCTCCTTTATTCAAAGTCATGTGAAAAGCCCTTTTCCAGCCAGTCCCAGTTGCTCCAAGTCCACAGCAGCACCAGAAGAACCACTTTCCTGCTCTGATAGAGCAGTACCTTAATGATGTCTGATAAGCGACTGACGTAAGAGGAGTCAGAAATCTCACTGGGAACCCTTTAGACAGGCATTAATCCTGCTGTCACTGAGCCCCTCAGGAAAACTGTTTCAATTATTTGATCTTCAGCTGTTTCTCCACATAATTTATATGTAGCTAATTGCCACAGTAGCGGTTCTGGATGTGAACCAGATGCTGCTGAGGAAAGGAAGCATGTTGCATCTTTAAGTGATGGGTCTAATCTCTTTATTTAAAGGCAAGGCTACTTACAGTTGATGGGAGGTTCTGATCTCTCCCTCTTCTTCTCCACCTCTCTGCAAAGCCTGCTGGACATTCATTCCTATTTTGACAGATCAGCACAAGGGCTCAGCTGCAGTGCTCCTCATTTGCAAGGATGGATGGTATTTCTCCACCCATGAGGACACAACCCCTGCTGCCAGCAAGGAGATACACTTGTCTACAACTATCTATAACATTACTCCAGAATACTACACAAATTCTCTACTTAACAAAGTGGAGTGCCAGAGAAATAGAGACAAACGTGAAAGCAAACTGGTGACTAGAATTAAGCAAGACTGGAGAACAAACATACATGGCAGTTATTTCTCTGGAGCAGAGGGAAGGAAGACACCTCCTCTTCCGTCCTCAAATGACAGCTGGCAAGTAAGCCACCATCCCTGTCAGCACTCAAGGACCAAGCAGTGGTCAGAAGAGTCACGGGGAGGAAGTGGTGCATCCCAAAGAGGAAACCCAACTGCTTGTTTGAAGACTCCATCGTGATAGCAGCCAGTTGCTGGGATGTTTGCAGATGTACCAAGAAGTTTTCTGTAGCTGTTTTTAAGAGTCTCTTAAAAGCCATCCTGTGAGCAGCTGCTGCTGACTGAACTCACCTATGGCACCTCACTGACCTTTCTAAACCCCTTTCCCACACATTCTGTAAAAGGCCAAGATAGCTCTGTGAGCATTTGTCCATGGAGCCAGGCCTTCAAGAGATGCTTTGTCTAGAATAAGAGGCTGAAGAACACAAAGAGAGGGACGAGAAGCTACACCCAAGGCAGCACAGAGCAGAGCAAGGCACAATGGAAACAAAGAGAATTTTAATTAAAAAACCAAACACCCATCCCCAGAAAACAAAATGGTCTCTCCCCCTGCACAGATCTACATGTTCCCTCCAATGAAGAGAGGGCAGACTTCAAGTGCAAGGGCCAGCACTCCCTTCTGCTCTCCCAGCAGCTCTGCCTTCTTGGGAGACACAACAAAACAACCAACCAACCAATGGCCACTGCCCCAAGACTCCATGAAGGAAGTGGTCCCTGCTTGGCACAGTGTTCAGGAGATGAGCAGTAATGTCTTAGCCAGATAGACTGCCCCTTCCTGCTCTTCATCAGCACACTGTCCTTTTCCAGCAGTATGGCTTGCTACATCAACCTCTTTGAGACTCCAGCACATGGGCTGAAATACACTGTCTTCTTACAAGACTTCAATGCAGCTGATGAGTCCAGTTCGATTAATTCCTCTGGAACTGGAGGTCCCAGAACCACGTGTTCATATCATGGCCTCCATGTGCAGGACCTTCAAGGCCTCTGAAATCTGAGAGCTGGTGTCAATCTGGCCGTACATCCCCACCAGGAAGGCCCTGTGCAGTAACACTGCTGCGTGCTCTGTGAAAGGGAAAGAAGGTGTGAGGACTGACCCAAGAACTCCAACATGCCAGCAAGAGCAATCCACCAACAAATGTGGGGATGAATGCAGCTGTGCCATAAGAAGGTGGCACAATCCATCATTTAACAGCTCTGTGGTTATTTGTTCACATGAGGGATCACAATTCAGGGAAGGTTATAAGGGATCAAATCTACTCCAAGGAAGCCTTTCTTGCCTGTATGACAAATCTCTCCTGTGATGCTCAGATCAAAGCTACTATTGACATAACCACCTGCATATTTCATGGCCTGGTCTAAGCAACCCTGACCCTTGGCAACTTCCCAGGGAGGCTGTTCCCAGCACAGGAGCCCAGCTTTGACCCTTGTGAGGCCAAGAATGCACCAAAGGTGGCAGATATCAACTTACCTTGGCAAAGAAGTGTGTATTCAGGCAGGTTTCTCAGTGCTGTCTGCACCACCTCAAAGTCTCGGCTGCCAAGGCAATACATGAAGGTGGGAAGGAAGTCTGCAGCAATGCTGTGAGTAGAACATGACAGTGTCAGTACAGTCCAGATCACCATCAACAGGCATTCAAGATGGACAGCCAGTGCCCATCAGTAACTCGGGACAGCCTGAGTTCCAGTGGGCCTCACCTAGGGTTGTTCTGAATGGAGCGTAAAGCCAGACTGAAGGCCAGATTTCGGCAGGACTCCTCTGATGAACTCATCAGCTTCTGCAGGTTTGTCTGAAAGAAGATGCACAAATTAGGATCACAGGGCCAGCCAGGAAGCAAACATTCCTCACACTTGCATTACTACCCCTCCAGCATCAATCCAGCCCAACACACATCCAGCAGGTACTGGCTGAGCCAGAAAATCCCTTTTTGTAAGAAGGATTATCCTGTTTTTGAATACTTTAAAGCATCTTTCTGTAATCTTATTCCATGTGGGTCAGCCGAGTTTTCCCCAGGCTCCAGCATTTTCAACAGAGCTGTTTTGCTGTCTCCCCAATACTGGGAAGAGGAGAGAGGGTTAATTCATCCTCTAACAAAGAAAAGTTAAAGTGGATGATGGCAGACCCAGTATACAACAGGGAGAAGATGGTAGGAGGTAAATACTGCCTGCTGTCAGAGGGCCTAACTGAGGATGATGCTCCAACCACCACTCAAAAAGCAAAGGAAGGGTAGTACTTAAGCTGGCTGCGCAACACAGACTCTGGTGAGAAGAACCTCTTCCTTCAGTGGCAGTTTGAGACACTGCATCAAAAGGAGCGTGACCAGCAGGTCGAGGGAGGTGATCCTGCCCCTCTACTCTGCCCTTGTGAGACCTCACTTGGAGCATTGTGTGCAGTTCTGGTGTCCTCAACATAAAAAGGACATGGAACTGCTGGAATGAGTCCAAAGGAGGGCCACCAGGATGATCAGGGGACTGGAGCATCTCCCGTATGAAGATAGGATGAGAAAATTGGGGCTGTTCAGCCTGGAGAAGAGAAGGCTGCGTGGAGACCTCATAGCAGCCTTCCAGTATCTGAAGGGGGCCTATAGGGATGCTGGGGAGGGACTCTTCCTTAGGGACTGTAGTGACAGGACAAGGGGTCACGGGTTAAAACCTCAACAGGGGAAGTTCAGATAGGATACAAGGAGGAAGTTCTTTACTGTAAGGGTGGTGAGGCCCTGGAATGTGTTACCCAGGGAAGTTGTGAATGCTCCATCACTGGCGGTGTTCAAGGCCATGTTGGACAGAGCCTTGGGTGACATGGTTTAGTGGGAGGTGTCCCTGCCCATGGCAGGGGGGTTGGAACTGGATGATCTTAAGGTCCTTTCCAACCCTAACTATTCTATGATTCTATGATTCTATAATACTCACAGCAAAAAAGGACAGAATTTCTGGCCTCCGTCTGGACATCTCATCGATGTCTGTCAGCACCTCCAGGATATCTGGTGGAAGACACAGGTTGAAAGAGGTGACTGAAATTCACTGATCCAGCACAGGATCTTTTTCTTTTTCCCTACAAATCCAATCTCCCAAGCAGTCAAGTTCTCCCACCTGTCTTTATGACACAGAACTAGTGTAATACAGACAGTTCTTCAAAAAGGAAGAGAACAGGTAGGTCACGTGCCAGATCAGCACATCCCAACCTGCACAGGCAGAAGTCACGCCATAGGCAAGGGAAGGAATGGGGTGTGAGGTTTCAGTTCCAGAACACCCTCTTCTGAATTTAACTGAAGGACCTTTACAGAAAAGCTCTTTCAAAAACATGTCCAGGCAGGATTTCTTCCCCCTGTTTCTAGTGTGGAAAGGAAACTGTCACCCCAATACTACAAGTTAGGTGTGAACACTGGACACCTGCAATTTCAGAGACCTTTAGAGAAAAAGCACGTTGTTCCCATATGTCAGGTTAACACAGTTTTCTTCCATGAAGGCCATTTAGGGATTTCTAATAAAATTCTGCTTCTCATCAGTTTGGTATTTTCATATCACTAAAAGAACGGCATTCCTATTAGCACTGCAGATCTGGCTCTACATGAACTGCTTCAACTACTTCTGTCTCCCAGAACACATACAAGATGCCTGAAGAGCCCCAAAACAGAGGCAGCTGCAGCACTGTTAAGTAATAACAGCATCGTCATAAGCCTCTGTCGCAGCAACTTATGGACAAGTTCAACCAAAACGAAACCACATCCTAACTGCTGGGGACTCCCAAACACAAGACTAAAACAGGAAGCTAGCCTGTAGCTGACAGGTAAGTCACAGGGTCGGCATATACCTGCATTTGCCCTTCAGGTCCTCACTCACCCTCAACTGTTTGGCCTCTAGAGAGTCTCTTCATGTATGGGGCCATTTCAGCTGGTGTGAGAGGAGTGAAGAGAGACACGCTGACCAGGGGGAGAGAGCCAGCTGCTGCTTCATCTGGGGAAAAACGAGAGAGAATAGGTCACTCCCCAGAATCCATGTAGCTTTAACAGGAAGACAGGTCCAGTATTCCCTACCAGTACAGTGGTGTATCACAAGCCAACCAGCAATACTGTAATACAGTTCCTGGCCTTCACACTGGCTATAGCATTACTGCACCTTATGGTACCCCTCAGCTGACACACAGGAACCTTCCCAAGCTGTTTCAATACAAAGTATTTTTCCCATACAATTTGTAAACAGTGGAAAGTTGATTTACCCTTAGAGTATCCAGATAGGTAAATCCTTAAGTGTAGCTAAGGAAGGCAAAATCCACAACAATGAAACTTGCCTTTGTTAAGAGCTGTTCTGCTCCAGTAATTATACCACTGACCCATCCCAGATACTGGTTCCAAACTGTTGAGTGTACAGGTGACATTCTCCACTCTAAATACCCTTTCACTAGGCTGGTATGAGAAGAACAAGCACAGCATACAGCCCATAAAAGCATCTGTGCTCTAGAACATATTGCAAATTCAGCTGGAATAACTCTTCCCCCCACTCAGACTCACCATCCTTCTCTTCATCAGAGTCCCTGTCCAAGACGCCACTCTTACTAGGCAGACTCAGCCCAGCGAGAAGGGACTTCAACATTGCGAGGTCACTGTTGTCCGATGACAGGTCACTGGGGAAGAGATGTCATGTTTAGCTTTCAATAGCAGTAAGGGCATGAGGAGAAGTAACAGCACATGTATGTACACTAAAATGAATCATTTCTCAGAAGCAGCAACAAGACTTTTCCTTTCACCATAACTGGAACTCAAATGCATTTTCCCCCCATATCTACAGGTGGGACCCTGCAGCCACCACTCAGGGAAAAGACTCTCCTGCTGGCCCTCTGGAAATGTCTCCAGGGCACTACAGGGTCTCAGTAGGAGGTTTATGCCATCATGTGAGTTGAAATCATTATCTGAACTTCTCGGACTAAGCTTTCACCAATAAGAAGGGATATGCTGCTCATCTCAATAGAGGGTTCAGGGAGCTAAGGGTGAAAAAGTGCCATATTAATAGCTACTTTGTCACATTCATATGCTGTCTTCTGTCCCATCAGCTCATGGCAGCCTGACTGTGCAAGTTCTCCACGAGATAACCACAGGCTACTGGAGTAAGGAAGCTTACTGGAGTGGATCTGAGTGCTTCTGCAAGAAGGAGACAGCTGCCTGGGCATTGCATGTGATGTACTTGTGGATAAACTGCACAAACTTGCTGATGAAGGCAGCCAGGTGCCGTGAGGATTTTCTGTAGTTCTGAGAAAGGATTGAGAAGATGAGAGTTAACAAAGAAAAATAACAGTGATGCACTGCCCCATCCTGCATCTCTGAGGTACCAGGGAGTAGCTTCTTTATCTCCTGCCTCCTCTTTAAGCTCTCCAAAGTACTTTCTTGCACTTGGGTATATGAAAGTTTTCCCTCCAAACAGGAGGGAGCTGAGCTTGCCCTGTGTTATAGGAGCTTCTCCATCTAGTGGCTGGTAGCCCGAACATGGAAGGGAAGCAGGGACTTTCCTACCAGCAGCAGACGAATGAAGGACAGGAGACAGTCCCATAGTGCCGCCTGGTGCTCGTTCTGGAAGACCTGCGGCTGGAGCAGCTCCAGGATCCCCAGGACGTGGATGAAGAAGGTCAAGTGGTTCTGCTGCCTGAACTCCTGGAAATTGAGGTGAACACGGCCGTGCAGCAGTGCTGCGATCATTGGCAAGTGCCTGAAACATCAAACACAACAAAACCCAGATCTAGCCTCTTTCTAGGAACAGTTACATATTGTTACACCTCAATTCCTGGAAGGAAGCATCCCTTATCCTCTTTCCCAGGGTTCTGGATTTCATCCCCATATCCATAGAATCAGCAAGCCCCATTTCCCACTCACGTTCTGTTCTCTAGTCTCCAATTCCAAGAGGATTGTTCCTGGACAGACATGGAGCCAAAATAGGTGCTGCCACATTATAAGAGATATCACTTTGCTGCCCTTGAGCATGGATTCTGCCACAATCACTATGATTGCAGCAAGGTTGTTCCCCTTCTAGGACATGGGTGTACACTTCTCAATGAACTCCAGCCACACAGCGGATGAAAGGGAAGAGCAGTACCTGAGAAGCAGGATGGGATGAGCCACAGCTAGCTTCCTGCAGGCCATATTGGCATCCCACACGCGGCTTTCTGATGACTTGGAGTCATTGGTGTCTGCAAGGAGGTTAATGAATCTGTGAACCAGGGCATCGAGCTAGAAGAAAAGCAATGAGTACACAGTTAAGAAGTTTAAAGCACAAGCCCCTGGCCCTTCAGCAGCGTTTCCCAATTCCTTTCCAACTACAGAGGGGGGTAACAGAAATCAGTTTCAAGTAGAATCTGCGAGCAGATGCAACGTTCCAGCTGGCACAAGATCTGAAGTCCACAGTCCCTGCAGACATCAAAGCAGGATCCAACGCCTGTACACTTGTGCTTTACAGAAGCTTGTGGAGCTTAAACTATTTCACAGAAAGACACTGTAAAATGAACCAGACCTGAACCCTCTGCTCCTGATAGTGCATGCAGGGAGGTAGCAACAGAAGAGCAAGGTAAAGAAACCCAAGTGACCCAGAAAGCTTTTGCCAATCCTGTCCTTTTTGCCAGGACTGTCCTTTGCCAGTCCTTGATGCCAGTTCTGGGCATCAGGATACCATCCACTCTGGGTATACAACTAGAAAGCAGCCTTCCTATGCCTCTAACTTTACCTTGCAAGTGCTGCTGTCTCTGGCTCCTTCACTGGTGAGAAGCATCTCAGGCAAAGGCACAAGGAGCTCAGGTAGTTGCAGGTATATCTGAAGCAGAAGGTCCTGGCAGCATTTTCCCACAGAGCTGAAGAAAAAAGGGAGAGGTCAGAAACTTGTTACTATATTAGTTCCAGCATCTCAGACCGATCAGATTAGTAACAGCCTTCCTGCATATGGCCAACAGACCATGTAAAAGAGCAGCCACTGATAATGTGAACCAGTGCTTTTTCAGTCCTTGCTTCTGGCCTACTCAAATCATTCACAGTTTATAGGGATCCATCCACAGGCTACGGGGATGCATCATTAGACCATCTGGAGTTAGAACGCTGCAGTTACAAAGGGGCACAGGACAAGAAAGCTCTGCTTACATCTTGAGTGACGAGTTCCTGCACATGGTACTCATGGTCACCCCCATCCCAACTGGAAGAGTAGTCAGAATCAGAACTATTCAGACTAGCTAGCATCTTTACACACCTGCCCTCCATAAAACAGTCTGTTACTCAGTATCTTTTCTAACACCACCGTAAATGAGGTTAGAATTAGGTCAGTTTGTTTCACTGCCACAAACACAGCATCTTCCTGTCCTTCCCACAGTGCTAACATAGCAGTTAGGAAGCAATCTAGCCTCCATTCAGAGAGCAATCATAATGGTGCAGAAGCAGGATGCATTATGAGCAGTGATTCAAGGGATGAGTAGACAAGAAATCCCACATAAGGAAGCAGTAATTAAAAATAACCATTGTCTTACAAGAAAAACAAAAGCAAGCATTTCTTCCTGATGTCCTAAAAGCAAAAGGGCCCTTAAACTTCTCTTTCAAAGTCACCTTCCTGGTCCAAGTACCGCCTAAAATTACTTATTATTTCCAAAAAACGTCTGAGAGGACAGCATGGACTTTTCATATGGACTCTGGAACACAATATTCTTCATCAAGACATGCTAGCAAGTCTCATCATTACCTGGCTGCCCATGCCCAAGTAACTAGAATTACAGTAGACTACTCACCATTTGCAACCCTACCTGCTTCCCCATTGCTGGATGCAGCTGGTCAGGTACTCTGTCACTTTCTTGATGCTCTCAAGGTCCCCATGAGAACAACTGAGCAACAACGGCAGTCGAGACTGGATGAGTGTGCAGGAGGCCTCTTCAGTGTTCTGGTATCTGGTTTCTGCTTCAGCCAGGATCAACTCCACCATGCTGATCAATTCTGATGCCTTCAGGTGGAGCACAAATTCCTCACGGCGCTTCTGCAATGCGAGAGAAAACCCAAAATGAATCCACACCAAACCCCTAGATCCGTAGTTTGCTCTAGTCACACCTCCCCCAACTGAAACGGAACATGTCTTAGAACTAGACTTAAGAACTGCCCCATATCTAGAGCTCTGAAAGCATGCATCACAGCCCCAAATGAAATGTCTTTACCCATCTTCTACTTCTGAATTCATTTACTTCCATCCCAGCATCTGTGATGGGTCAGAAACCATAATTCAGTCACCAAACCAAAGAAATTCTGTAGCAAAGAGACGCAACCCCCTTTTCTTTGTAAAACGGGAATTACCCCACCTGAGGTTTTAGCTTGCTCACCACTGTATCCTTGTTCCTAGATCTTTAACAGACACTGTGGCAATTGCTGTAGGGGACATGCCAAGTGGGCAAACTTATCTGTGCTCATATCAGCTTTTTGGACTCAAAACTGCCACTGTAATATGTAACACAACAGAGCAGCTAAGTAACCACCTGAGGTACAGGCAGCAAACTTGGCACGCTGCACCTCTAGCACTCCAGCCATCTCTGGGCCATGGGAAAATCAGGCATTGTGAACACATTGTCTCTAACTCCATCCACAGAGGAATCTTGGAAGAACTGAACCACTACCTGAGGAGTTCTTTGGTCCCTCCCCTGCCAGATCCGAGGAATGTGAATACAGGCCCACAAGAAATCCAAGGATGCAGTTGGGTCAAACCTGCCAGAAGACAAAAGAAGACAGATTTGCAATTAGAGACAACACAGCCCTCAGGCTGCACACAAACACATGGTAGCGTCTCTAAACATCCTGAGCACTGTGAAGAAAGAAACATCTGCAAATGCAAAAATAGGATCCATTAAGTCCCAAGAAGGGGTTTGGTTCTGTTCCCAGATTATGACTAAATATTTATTTCAATAAGCGCAGCACAGGGTACAGAGCTGAACAAATGACATTCAGCAAATGTGCAGCTACATGGAGTCTTGCACCCCAAGCTGGGCATCACCAAACAGTACTGTCCCAGTGAAAAGAAGATCCTTATCCTGGCTGTTATCCTGGACTGCAGAAATGAATGAAATTGTTAGTGAGCAAGAGATCAATAAGAGAGTAATTAGCAAACTGAAATACTACCAGCTTTAGAAGTCCTGCTAGTTTAGTCATGTCCTGAATTACTGCTATTAGGTGTTAACAGCATCTAGTCCATAAGCGTAACAAGTTTAAGCAAGATACTACTACAGTGGCACTTAAGTATTTGAGAGCAATGGTATAAGAAGCTGAGAGCTAGGGCTGCTTTAGAGATCAGAACTGGGAGACTGATACAAGGAAGGGGGTTAGAGAAAGACTGGTAATGGAGTTTAGTACAACCAAAGGATCCAAAGAGCGACTGCTACGATTTCACTATCCAAGGCATCTCACGAACTCCATAAAGATTATCAACAAGGGCAATGCTAGATGGATGACCCAGTTATTAGCACTTCCTGTTTAGAACACAGACAAATCTTTATGCACTGCTTCCATCAAACAGCAGGCAATATTTATACCAAGGTACACAAATCAGCATGACTGAAATCAGCATCCCTCTCACAAAGCCTGTTTTTGGCTGGGTTACATCTCCTGGCAGATGCACAGTGGAATGTGGCAGCTCTTGTTCTCAAGTCCTGTTTTTTCTCTCCCGACACAATAAGTCACTCAACTCAAAAGTCCTTGCAAGGCCTGAAAAAAACAAGGCTCACCTTTGCTCCCTGTTTCTGCAGAGCAGAAGCCTGATGCACTGGTGCAGTGTGGTCCAACTGGACTGGTGAGTCAGAAGAGCCAAGAGATACGGGCGGAAGGAGGGTACCTGGGACCCTGCCTGAAAGGACCAAACAAGGCAAAGATGTAAGAAACGGATCCTTGCTGCAAGGAGGATGTAGGAAATACTATGTATATTACAGAAGGATGATGATCCAGGCAGGCAGATAGCACAGAAGACAACAGGTGGATTTTGGATTTTTTCTGCAGTACTTTCTAATAGAACATGGCATTGGCCATGAGATTCAGTTTCAGTCTTAACCTTGACATAACGCTTCTGGGGAAGCTATTGATCTGTCTGCAAAAGTACCAATGAAAACACAGCTGGCCGGGTTGTTAGGGGACCATGTTGTGTCTGTAATGCATTCCAAGGACCTAAAAAGAACACAGCTGAGGTAATATAAAGATAAGATGAAATACAAGCCTTGCATCAAGAAGGACACACCAGGCTCCCCCTCCTAGCTGCCTCGTACTGCTTTGGAACTGATATACCAATATATGGGAAAACACAAAACTACCCCTTGCCCTGTTTCCAAGTGCAGCTCAATACTCCAGAAAGGTGGTTTCAGCACAGTAGTCCCTCTACCCAACAGCTCTTACTTTGTTCCAGGAGAACAGTAGCTTCTGCTGGAGGTCAGGGCAACTGCTGATCACCTCTGGGTCCAACATCTCCAGCCAGTCATTAAGAAGGCCAGAGGAGGGCCCTAGCCAAGCTGCTTCAGTACTGAGGAGAAAACAAAGCCAGTATCAGTGGTGATGTTGTGAACTCAGACCTATCAGTGAATTCCCGTCATTGTCTTAGGCTTACCTGCAACTGTCCATCTCCTTCTTCACTGGTGTTTCTTCTTTGTCCTGGAGCAACAAGGAGCTCACCACAGCAATTGGTTTCATGGCAGGAAACCTGGTCTCAACATCAGCTGAGAAGAGGACAGTCAGGAGTTCCTCCAAGTATGGAGAGTGAGTTTCAATCAGACCTTGAAGAACTAGCAGAGGGAGAAAGATGGCACTCATTAACTTCACAATGTGGTGAAAGCTACAGAACCTTGTAAGAGTACCATGAAGGCAATCAGCCCAGCATTCCTGAGAGCCTGGCTCAGTAAAGAGGGAATCCTGTTTTTATCTGGGATAGTAGCCTTCTATTTCTCATTTTGTTAGTAGAAACAGTTTGCTGAGAGACTTAATCCCAGCCCCAGATCACAGTTTACAAACCCACATACCAGTGCAGGGTAAGCAGGTGAAACAAGCCAGGACCAAGTTCACATTTTCTGATCCAGGCAGAAGGCAGCTTCCTACAGCCTGCACAGTAGGCACTCACTTGCTGGGCTGGACTGCTGCAACAGGGAAGCAGAGCAGAAGGACAGCCATACCTTTGCTGATGAGCTCTGGCTCCACGTTACACTTCTCTCCTGATTTGAGGGTTGCAATGATGGCACGTACAGTGGAGCTGATCAGATCAGGGTCATGACGGAAAGTCAAGGCTTCTTTGAGGTGCAAGAAGCCACCTCGAACTGCAAAGAAATCACACCATTGGCATCACAGGGCCAAGCCAGCCTCACATCAGGCTTCTCATCTAGAGATGCCCATGAAGCTTCAGGGCACAACTACTCAAGAATACAAACATACTACACTACTGCCTTTTTACTCCCACCAAAACTCTTGACAGCTCTTCTGCACGCTACAGGGACATGTGGCTAAGGGAAAACTCTAGAACCACAAACCCATTTCCCATTGGTTATATACTCTTCCACCCATGAGATGGCAGATGGTAAAACAAGTCATGATGTGACCTTGTTCCAGAAGCATTCTCATCTTTCAGGACTACAGCTAGCACAGAATTCCCAGCCTGAACAATTGGAAGTTTTCCCTGAAAGACGTGCTGTGCTTAGTGAGATGCTGCCAGTTAGCTCTAGGGGCTTGCAGCAGACAAGTCACTTGTTTGCACCCCCATGGAGCTAATACAGCACAGGACAAAACCTCCCTTCGCTATTCCTAAGCATACCTCTCTAAAAGGCAGCCGACTACACTTTCTACCCTGGGGGCAGTTTTGGTTCTGTCCCTTTCTTGTCCCACTTTGTCCACTCTGAGTCCCATAAGCTGCACAATGCCAGTACCATCACTGATCCTGTGCCTTGAGGAGTACTGCACAGCAAAGGCCTTCAGCTGAGCACGCAGAGGACCATCTTCCACTGCAGGGTTCTCCAACCACTGTAGCATTTGCATGAGGACTTTGAAGAAGAGCGAGGAGAAGGCAGTGTCTTTTGGCATGCAGCGCTGGGGAGTGCAGCAAAAGACACTTGCTTATACACACTTCAAGAAAACAAAAATAGCAGAAAAGATGCAGGCAATGGCACATACTGCCAAGAATACATAGAGCACACCTACGCTGTTGGACCACAGCTCACTCATAAGGCAGTAGTTTCTAGTGTACAAATGAAAAGCAGAAGACTGAGTCACACACACAATACCTCTCCCAGCATAACTAAGGGTAACTTTGTGCCTTCTTTCATCATGACAAAAGGAATGAGTTATTTCATTGGATAAATCTCAGCCTGCTCTGAAGACTTCTTTAAGGAACAACACATTTCAGCTCTCAAGTCGTTTGCAAATGCCCTGGCTTGCAAGACACATCCTTGCTACAAAACAGCACAGCCTAGAGATCCCAAAACCAACCAGCTGCTAATCCACCATGCTGCACAGTTGCCAGACTAGATAAGATACACCTAACTCTGCATGCAAGCCCCAGTTCTCAGCAGTGCTAGACTAATGTGGCAAGCCTGCACCCAGATGTCTATGTCCAGACAACATAACTCTCTCTGTGTCACACTCAGCATTACAGAGGTAGAGGGTCTGCACACAGCAGAGTAGAAGAACTGCAGACTGTTTCCTCTTCACCCCTCTTTGTTAGATACTACAAAGATCCTCATCTTAACACTACCCACCTGATACTGGTACAACTGGCGCAACAGGGGGCAGGAGATGAAGTGGTTGCGATGCATCGCCATCACCAATGCTCCGCTGTGCGGCGAGTTCATGAGTGCAGCTACTGCCTGGAGAAGTCGTGCTGTGATCCCGGTCACCTGCGTGTTCCCCTGGCGGATGCGAGCCAGTTCCTGCCCCAAGGCCTGCTGTAGCGCCAGGGCAAGCGGGCGCAGGTTTGAGTTCTGCCATCGTGGGTCTGGATTTAGTGGGAAAAGCTGGTAGGACACAGAAGGGAATAAGAAATGAAAGAACTATACCATGAACATCCTGAAGCAGAGGACTGACCAAACTCGTACAATTATACTGACTGTGGTCTAACTGGAACCTTCTGATACAGCTTATTTAATGTTTTAGTTCCTGGTACAGAAACATACACAGCATCTATGCACCCCAACATGACTATCAACACTGACACTGTAGGGGAACCACCATACCACCCAAATGCTGGCAACTAACTTGGCCAACTAATTCCCTGTAGACTCTTTCTGGAGTCAATGGAGAGAGGAAGGCTCTGCAAGCAGACAAGACAGTACAAATGCTGTCTGCATACAGCTTTGCCATTAAGGCAAATCCTCCATCCAGTGCTGAAAGGCACTATACACAGACAAACCAGGTACACAGACAGTAACATGCTAAGAGGCACTGACAGCATTAGGCATGATCAAAAGCCACATCATGTTCAAACTAAAAGGAAAAAATCCTTCCAGTATCAACCCCACCAGGCTGTAATGGCGCAGCATCACTGCATGCAGGGCTTCTATGCTTATTGCCTGCAAACACTGCAGTAGGAAGGGGTCAGAAGACACAAGAATAAGAGAAACAGATTTCGTGAGGCTGCTGCAGGGGAGCAGTTTATCAGCTAGAGGTTATACAAGTACCTGCAGGAAGATGCCTGCCAGATCATCTTCTGGGCCCAGAACTCGCACTTGGCTTAAGGCCCGGATCCGGCTCTGGCCTTGAGAGTTCTCAGGACTGGATTTTGACCTTGCAGTCTCAGCGCTGTCTGCAAGAGGAGTAAAAGAAAACAAAGATAAACGCTGTTACGGTAGCTAGCACTTGGAGCCCCAACACTGGATCACCTTCAACTTTACAGTCTCTAACTGGTGAGGAATTTAGTAGCTTTTCTCTTGAGGCTGAGCAAGACTTATTATTCCATATCACTCAGAACAACTCATTGTAGTAAACACAAAAAATATTGCAATTTCTCCCTTTGCCAGGAGCAAAAATCTCTAGCAAGGACTGGTATCTAACTGTAGCTTGCTGATATATTGCCACACAACCCCTTTTGAAGACAGTTCTTCCTGTCCCTCTCAACAGCAAGGAAGTTTGGAAGACAACTTTGATATTCGGCAGTTTAGGTCATCCCAGGCAGTACCTCGGCGGGCTGGCAAGGAGGCAGTGAGCAGGGAGTGGAAAGTCTGGCCTCCTGTTGCTCCTCTCTCATGCTGAACCTCTACAAGGTGAGCCATGTAGTCTGAAAAGGATAAAAACCATGAACACATCATCGTCTTGCCCTCTTTAAGTAAACCAGGACAGAGCTGTTTGCACAGCTTCCACAAGTGAGGAGAATTTGCTGCTCCTATGGACTTTGTGAATACAATGCTTTTAAACCTTGTTTCTTTTACAAGATAGCCTCCACATTACTTTTTAGACTCTTTACAATCTAATCTACAAAGTTCTTCTTCTATTTCAGGAAATACAGCCAGAGGCCATCCAGACAAGCTCTAGGGAGATATCTACAGTGACAACAGGGTGCCAAAGCAGCCTGGGCACACACTTTGCTGAACTAGTGTTGATTTTCCCAAAGAAGTCATATGAGATACTTGTGAAAACTGTTCAAGTAAAATGCTTTGCCAGCCTTATCTGAAGCACTTACTCTTGTCCATGATGTTCTGCTCCAGTGTCTGTGGATCATGAGATACTGCCTGATCCAGGTACTGCAGAAGTTTGCTCATACTGGAAACTGGGATTCCAAAAGACTGAACAAAGAGAAGCAGCTGCTGTGGCTCCAGGTCCTGCAGGGCTGAAATACACAAACGCTGAGTCCTCAGACCTCTGAATTGCCCACAGAGGGTCATCGTTATTACCTGATCTTTGTGCTTTTGGCTGGACCAAAAGTGACACTTTAATGACAGGACTGCACAGAGCCTAAAGCCAGAAGTCTGACAGCTGCCTACTGTGGCTTCTTTCCTCTGCAGATCATTGCCTTCTTATTGCATCTTCCAGTTAATTCACTCACTGTTTAATTTGATCTTCTGTTTAACTTGATCAAAACCTCAGTAACCCAATCACTCATATTAAAAAATAACTTCCACCCTATCTGTTGATGGCTGCAGGCAGGAACTATTGAATAATTCAATCACTGTCTATAGACAGCTGTCATTTAATTAGTAAGAAAGGGACGAAAGCTCTGAATACTAAGAAGAAAAAGAGCACAGATGAGCTGTGCAAGGACAAAAGTAACTAGAGGCACAGCTTACATCCTTCAAACACTGCTTTCCACATTGCAAGCACTGCCCTATGGAAGCAGTGCTGTGCTTTTTGTCTGGTGACTGCATAGGTTAGGTCAATCTGAATTGTTGTAACAAAAATGGAACTCCAATTCAGAGTCGCCTGTTTTCTCTAAAATATTCAGAAAGCATAACATCCATACAGACTCACTCCTCTATTTTAAACTTAATAGTGAATGTACACAACAGCTGGATCAGGGTGGGAGGAAATGCCCTTCACACTGCAGTAAGAAGCTCTACCAAAGGCACTGACCTCTCCTTCGGTCTCAGATTTCCCAAGTTCTGCTGTTAATGCTGTATAGGGATTAACCTGTGGGGTCTGATGGTTAGCAAGGCTGTACCTGTTCTCAAACCCTGGTACATGAACTACACATCATGGCTGAGCAGGGAATCACCCTGGGACATCCCTTACCATTCCGTGCCCACAACTAGCTCATATTCTGTATGCCTGTTTGGCAGCCCTTAGGGATGTAGCAAAGAATCTATTGTATGTTTAGACTGCATTTAAACACACTGCTTGCTAAATCCGAGCTCCCTGATCAGCTGCAGTGTCTGTAGTGACTGATGGCCTCATCCAAAGGCATCCAAGCATGATGGCTGGGTGCACAGAGGATTGGAGCAGGGAAGCCTCTCGTTTTCCTTTCAGGAGTGTCTGAAACACCAACAAACATCCCACAGGCTCACCTGCATCCACAAGACGTGGGACCTCCGAGCGTATCATACGCAGCTTTAGCCAGTCAGGCAGCAGCAGAGCCTCCTCTGAAGTGTCAACCAGAAAAGCAGTAGGAAGGGGCTTCTTCTCCGGGAACCATATATCCAGTAAGGTGTAAAAATCACCATCCCCTGCTTAAGAGTGAATACAAAATTATCTCCCATGTTCATAAGCACCTAGAACAGCCTGCCCTTCTCTGTACAAATCAATACAACAGAACACTTCTTTGTTCAACTGTCAGAAACAACTTGGCAGTAAACACTATCAAGTGGAAATATGAACTGCAAACCTGAGTGCCCAGTTCTCATACTATAGTAAGTCTCAGAGTCCCTCTTGTTTAGTACAGAGGGAAACAGCATTTGAATATTTCCTGTCTGCAGAAGGCAAAAATAATAAGCCTGCAAATCACTCTGTGCAGCAATATTCCAATACTTTCTACAGCTACAAACAAGAACTGCAAGGGACAAGCCCGAGTAGAAGGATTAACACCAAGACCTATTAGGAGACGGCCGATAGAGAAGCCTCTGTATTGTCCATGGCCCCTTGAATATATCCGAGCACATTTCACTAACCTTGAGGTGGCCCTAGTGTCAGGAGAATAACCATGGCATGAACCACCAGGATGTGCATAGTGGCTGTTTCCCCACTAGTCCAACGAAGGAACACCTGATCCTGGGACTCCGACTGGAAAAACAACAGAAAAAAATGAGGATGAACAAAGGTGGGGAGAGAAAGGAGAATGGGATATGTACATACAGATGAAAGGAGAACATGACATGGGACGAATTTAGTCAGACCAAAGTCTGTCCCCCCACCATAGCCCAATATCTCCAACAGTGGCCACAAAATTTACTCAAGGAAGTTAAAAAAGCTTTTTATGTACACATATGATTGGCTCTGCTATTATGCCAACATCCAATTACCTTTAGTTGAGGAAATTCTTGAACCAGACGTGGTTTACACCCACAAAGGGCTTCTCTTTTGCTAACTTGTCTGGTTTCTTTTACCTGCTTAAGACAGACAGGAAGGCACTCACCCAGCTGTATACCTCCTCGCCCTCCTTACTCTGTCGCATGCGTTTGATGTAGTGAGAAAAGATGGAGAGAAGAGCAACAAGCACTGCATCTGACTCAGCACAGTATGAGAGCTTGGAGAAGAGGTGAGACATGATGGTAGAGCGCTCCACGATGAGACGGGCTACATCCTGCAAGGGGAAAAGATCCCTGAGGTCTTTACTGAACAACACAGCCAGGTTCTCCTGTTCATTGCATCACATGGCAGTTTCCATCATCATCCCAGTTAATACCACTCTGAAGATCAACGTGTAAAGTCAAGAGCAGAACTGCCACAACAGGGAAAATGCCAGTGCTTTGGATGCATCTTGTGATAACATTGCAGTGTCCCAGCTGTAGCACAGCTGCATTTTGATGCATCCCATAACAAAGTGAGCATTACCCAGTAAAAACCTGCATTTCCCTAAAGAAACGGACCTATTGACTCTTATCAGTTAACCTTCTCCATGTACCTAAACAGATCTATGGAGGAGGAAGAGTACATGAGCCTTAGAAGCAATGAAAAAAAGCACCTGGAGATAGGAAAATGGAAAAAAATAAATTGATAAAAAAATAAATCACCAAAACCTTCCAAAAAAGAAAAAGAAAAATCACAAACTTTGGTGACAGGGAAATGCACAGCCCACCACTACGGTTCTGACTTCCCATTCTCCCCAGATACATGTGACTGCAGGTTTAGCACCTGCTTACTCGTGAAACACTGCCAAGTGGTGGGATTTCTTTCAAAGCACTATTCACTCTTGCATTCCCCATCTGATGGGCAGCTGGACTGGAGATCATTGCTCTGATATCATTTCATGATATGAAATCAAAGCCACAGGTTGCCTTCCACACATACACAGAAACGCAAACATGCAGTTATCAGATTCACGTGCTCCCAAAACACCCATCTTGCTGGTACAGCAAGTCATCACGTCCTGAGACAGGCCAGGTCTCTCCCATGCAGCCCCTCTGCCGCAGCAGCCTGGCCTCTCACCAGCGCAAAGTCATTGTGCGTTCCCTGCTCCTCCACGGGGGCATGCTGGGAGAGGTACACCAGGTAAGCACTGATGGTCTGGGGATCTGTCTCCATGTGGATGGCCTAGAATGAGAATTCCTCTCGTTAAAAATCAAGATTCAATCAAAACAAGCATCGGCGTAAGAAAAATTCTTTGTGAGCATATAAACATGTTGATATCGCACATCTGCTCTGATCTATTTTAGCATGAGCAGGACAAAGAGCAAGCTGGTCACTTATCCCTTCCAGCTACTAACACCTACCTGTTGCAAGGCAAGAGCTGTTGTTGCTCTAACACTGTCAAACAGTGGCAGCCTGGGGAGGTCTCTCAGCAGCCACTGATATCCCTGCAGCAGTTCAGAATCACCAGAGTCTTCTTCCATGGGGTGATCTTTCTCCTCTCCATCACGCAGTCCCCCTTCTGACAGCACCAAGGACAGGCCCTGCAGAAGTCACATGGACACAACGGCTGCATTTGAAGCCACAGCTGGACTGCTACATTCATACTAATATAACAGAAAGCAGATTCAAACATCATGGAGCAATTCAAATGCAGCACATAACAGGTTTCATACCTCAAATAATGTCTTTGCTTGACAGCTACTCTGCTTGAAGTTTCAGTCTTCTCTTCAGCACATTCTTTTTGAGCTCTATGCAGTTGTACTTGTCTTGACTATGCTCTAGAGCACAGCCACTCATTTACATTGCCCACAGGCAACAGCTCCTGCCAATTACTCCACGGAACACATGATCTGCTGAGTCTACACCTGAACTTCACAGGAAACAGCAAAATCTAGATCTATCTTAAGACAAGTACTACTTGGCTGTTGAACAGAGGTTTTTGAGCAGTAGGGAGTAGAAGTGCATTTCATGGGGTTTGGAGACTGAGACAAGTTATGAAGAAGGGTGACATGAAAGAATTTCACTGTGCTGGCTCTTAACTCATAAGAGCCCAGGACTCTGCCCTCAGCTTCAGACAAACTTTAGTCAAGAAGATTTTCATTTTGCTCACCTTCATGGCCAGGACCCGCGAGGCCACCTGGGAGGAACTCAAGCGTCGTAGGAAATAGTCAAGCACCTCACAAGTTGTCTGCTCATCTGCTTTGGGACCCAACAGCAAGTCTTGCAAGCGTCCAAGCAGCTGCCTTTGCTTCTGCTGTCTCTGTGGAACAAGAAATTGGCCTTTCCAGTAAAGCCAAATCTGGGATGCACAGAAAGTAGGTAACAGAAGTGATCCCTACGAGGATACTCGCCTGGCGTTTCTTGGCACGCTGGTCCTTACTCTCGCCCTCCTCCTCTTCTTCACCTGAGGTTGACTCATCAGCAGCATCATGCAGCAGGAATTCACAAAGGCACTGCACAGGTAGGACGTCCAAGGAACCCTCGCTGGACTGAACCAGATCTGCCAACCATGGCATTGACTGCGATGAGGCCTAGGAAGCAGAAGAATAACAGTGCAACAGCAGCAGAACATAGAACACTGATCATTTAATCCCAGGGCAGTAAACCACCTTCCCCTTAGCTTCCTTTTCCCCTCACTCTGCTCAAGCTTGAGACAATGAATCAGATCCCAACACAGCCAAGCCATTGAGGCAGCCCACCTGTCTTTGTATGATGTTGAGAAGGAAGTCAGGATGCCGACTGCGGCACAGGAGGTGGCCCAAGCGAAGCGACTGATTCAGGCTTTTCACCTGCTCCAGGACATGTGGTGGTGGTCTCCGTGGGGGGCCCCTGCCAGAAAAACAAGAAGTTATCCACCAGGCAGACCTACCTTCACTCTGGTGTTGATGTTCAGTCAATTCAGTAGTGTATGAGTGGGACATGAAGGTGGCAACAGAAGGACAAGGACCCCAGGCTATCAAATCTCAGGGTTCCTCTTGCCCACATCAGCCATCCTATGAGCAGTAGTTTCCTGATGAGTATTAACTAGGATTTCTTGATGGCACCAGCCTGCAGAAGGTTACTTACTGAGGGTCCAGACTCGTCAGCTGAGACAGCAAGAGGCTGCTGCTCTCTGTAATGGTCTGTTTTGTGGATGCAGCAGCCAGATGACCCTCAAATGCAAGAATCTCCTGTTTTTCTCTCTGTGAGATTTGGAGTTCACGATTGATCATCTCTGTGCGTGTCTCCTCATCCGTCAAGGTACATTGAGGATAGGAATAATTACTGAGAAAATAAGTTAGAAAAGAAAATTGTTATCTTGGCCTATTCAAAACTCATGAACCACAGGCAGAAAGCCCCCAGAGCCTCAGCTTCCATTAGGCAACACAGAAAAAAACCAAGGCAGCTTCCCAGTGGTGCCAGGGAGACTGAAACCTTTTCAGCAACGCACACCACAGTTATCCCTCCCTTTTTTAAGCTTTATTCCTGACTTATGGTATTTCTGTTCGGGGAAAGTACCTTTCCCACTCAAACTGTAGCGTTGCTGCCAGCCAAATTATTTTATATCAGTCCTACTGGAAAGGAATGAGCCAGGTGGCACAAACCTCATTCAGACATAAATGTTCTCAGTAGTCTATTCGACTTATGCAGAGATTTAACCATACTAACTTGGTCATGACCATTTCCATGAGCATCTTTAGAGAAGGGTACTCCTCCCATGCAGCCAGACCTGCAGCAGAGAAAACAGCAATCGGGAATACAAGGAAAAAAAGTGAGGGTCTTTATATATATTCTAACACACTCCAAAATGGGGAGACACACAATACAAACTCACTTCAGAACAGCCCACCACACTTCAGAGCACAGACCACACAATTCCAGTCACAAGCTGGTCTAAACCTCCACACTGTGTGTTTTTACACACACAGGGAATAGACAGTTAACTATGGTTATCTCACCAACGCAGCACATGCCTTGAACACAGGCATCCAGACTTCAGCAGAAAGCACCCTGGGCAATTTTGGCAGCAGATATTGTATCCTGAGAGATGTCCACACTCACCAATGTTTTCAGGATTGAATGCAGCCACTACCAGCAGGAGAGGCCAGGCTTTCCAGTAGAGGGTAGAAATAGCTAGATTTGGAGGCTGGTACCTGCAAAAGCCATCAACAAATACAAGTTGTCAGACCTGGCTACTGAAGCCCGTCTCATGGTTGCTTTTCTCCTTAATCATGCGCTGATCTAAAGATTCAGCCTCTTTCAGGAGGGACAGACAGATTCAACTGAAAATATCAAGAGCAGAAAGGTCAGAGTTCTTGCAGAGGAAAGCCCATTCCATGAGTCAGGTCTTAAGTAGGTCTTAATTGCTCTAGAGAAATTCCCACCTGAACATTGAAAGGTTCCCTCCTGATTCTATTATTACAAACTGTAGTATGGAAAAGCATCTCAAAATCTGTGAGTTAGGACTGTTAGTCACCAAGTGAAAATGAGCTAAATCACAACAAGATTGTCTATGTGATAAGCCTTACCCTGGGGGTAGCTGGATATTCTCTGGATGGTGATAAGTGCACAGATTCAAGACTGCATCGATCAGCTGGATTCTTTCTACCCTCAGGACCTCGACATCTGGAGGAGAAGAAAAGACTAAGCAAGTTATTGACCTGTCTACCCGGCTGAAAGTCCTTCAAGGAAAGCATTACAGTATAAGAAAAATTTCACTTCAAGCAACTAGGTTATTGTGGGCTTGTTCTCATGATATTACAGGAACAAAACCCAACACCACTTTAAAAAGCAGCAACACATAAAGTTGTAAGTCAATATATAAGGATATCGAGCTTTTCAGCTCCAATTTGGTTTAAATTCTTAAGGGCAGGTTTTTTTCCCCAAATATGACACCTGTTTCAGAACTCAGATAAACTTCTTCACGTAAGCAGTAAATCTGCTCAGAACTTCTGGGGCTCAGAGGAACTAAAAATGCTATTCAACTTTGTTGCAAGTTTTCAGACTCACTCTAACTCAAATTCTTCCAGTATCTGAAGTGGTGCAGCATTTAATATGCTATGCTGAGAGACATATTTTCACAGCAAAGTCTAGTTCATTCCACTTGCACTGGATTAGACTTTGCTATTACCCAGTGAGCACTACGAGCACATAAGATGCTTTAGAATCAAACTCTGACAGCC
This sequence comes from Amazona ochrocephala, assembly GCA_039720435.1. NCBI lineage: Eukaryota > Metazoa > Chordata > Aves > Psittaciformes > Psittacidae > Amazona > Amazona ochrocephala. The sequence goes on along the minus strand of CM077886.1, from coordinate 12,714,454 downwards.
CCCTCAACTCTGACGCAAACACATATAACTCAACTGAATGAGCTCCAAGGACGACAGGACAAATGCCGAATGAATTCATAACAGGGGTTAAGAGTTAAGGTTGCTTTTGTAACTGCTATTCTGTAACAGTGCTTGAATAATGGAATTGGGAGGAGCATGCAGTACATGGGTTAACTACTTTAACTTCCAACCCTTTCATTTTTGCATGGCCTAAAAATTTCTACTCATTTTACAGTACGCATAAAGGACTAAATTGAATTTCAAGATGCTAACTCCAAGCTTTGGGGGGGTATTCACAGTCCTTCATCCTCAACACAACCAGTAATTTCCCCAACACTCCATGGTAGAAAATTAGAAACAGCGAGAGACAGTAGGAGAAAATAAGAAGCTTCTCTAGTGAGAAAGCAACAGCAACATGTGTCTGGCTTTGAGCCAAATGCTTAGCCATCCTGACTAAAACATGCTTTAAGTGGTGCAAAGGCTCTCTGGTATGTAGTAGGAGCTGCCACAGCCAGCTGTGGCAATAATGGGACATGTAGACAGGAGGAATCACTTGCTGACTGGAGGTTTATGCAGTCTTACCATCTGCTTGCACAGCCGCAGCCCGCTTCACCAAGTGGTCAGCGAGCTCCATGGCATCCGCAGGGCCAAGAGGAAGGTCCCGCGACAAACCTATCACAAGGATCCGCATCAGGGTGTCTTCAAGGATGGGCACCTCGGAGCAGAGGCGAAGGAAGAAGCTGCATGACACATGAGACATCAATCATGCTTCTTTTGACAGCAGTATGAGGGCTCCTGAAACCCTCCACAGACTCTAGAGCTCATCTGAGCAGAAGAGAAATCACAGCTTCATTTACAATCCCTTCCCAAGTATTCATCTCCAAATGCAACGACCTGAAACAATCTGTTTTATGGAATATTGCTCACATTGCCTTCTACCTCTACATTCCAGCCTGCTTGAGTCTGAGCTCCCTAACGTTACCCCAGTAAAGCAGACAGCACAGGACTGCCCTTCTTACACTTACAGCATCAAGACACAGAATAGCTTGGCACAGGGAACAGGAATAAAGAAGGAAGAGGATCAGGTGGAGAATGGAGCAACATCCCTCAATCTTAAGGCAATGTAACAGATGAAGAAAATTTAAGCACAGTTCCAAGTCTTGCCAACACAGAGCTATATAAGGAACACCAGAAAACACCCACTCCTCTGCCTCCAGCTACAGCAGCTCCATGCCAGCACCCAGCTATGGGTGGAGAAAGCACTCACTTGCGGTCACTCTCAGGGGGCCAGTTGTCCCATTTGTAGTAAGTTTCCGGCTGTTCTGTGAAAAGCACCTTGTGGAGGCTGTAGAGACGAAGAGGGCAGTAAACATAATCTGTGTGATGCTCAAATATACATTCAACAGCCCAGTCTCCCCAGACTCCTGCTAATGCTTCCCATCCTACACGTGAAGGAGCCTCCTCAGATAAGCTAGCCTAGCAAAAGTAACAACATGAACCATAACAGAGAGGACTGCACAGTATGGACATTCAGCTTTTATACTTCCAATAACATATCCCACTTACTATTAATTCTGGCTTGACCTGCTACTGTAATGCCTTGTGCCAAGAGCCCAGGATACAAGCTGTCTGCCAGAAGCAGGCAGAATAGACACCACTACCTATGGAGCCCACAGCCATACAGCCTGAAAAAGGACAGCGGACAAAAGAACAACAAGGAGTCCACAGGGATCATGCTTAGTCAGGAAACTGGAAATTCCTTATTGGGTGGACCCAACTAATTCAAATCAGGAATATTTTCCATTATATGTTTCTGGTAAGAGGACGGATCTGCAGAGAGGGAGACAGTCCAAGCCTCAATGCTGCTAAAACAGTTTCTGCTCCCTGTCTGACAGGAGAGAAATCCAACCAAAGCCTGGCATACACATGGCTTTTCACAAAATGTCATACACTGTTGGGAAAGGAACTGCCTATGCTCTGCAGATTATCAAGCTGTGTTTCTTACCAGTGCACATAGTCCTTTGGAGCCAGCTTGCTGATAGATGGAACGACCGTATGAAGCCACCAGACAGCATCTCGTTGGATAGCAGCAATCTGGTTCTGGAAAGAGCGCAGCACTTCCAGGTCTGAAAAACAGCCAGGTTACAAACTACACATGTATGAAGAGTTCCTTCAAGAGCCAAGCAGGAGAGAGTGGCTGTTTTAAGAGCAGATAGTAACCAGGGCTCTGAAGCATCAACAGTAAACAGAGGAGAGGTATAGTGGACAGCTTCAAGTATTCCAGCAGTGACACCACACATACTCTGCTTTCTGATGCGTGCTGCAACAAAACCACAAGATGAGTGCGCCCTCAGCAAGTTTGCCGATGACACCAAGCTGTGTGGTTCGATTGATACGTTGGAGGGAAGGAATGCCATCCAGAGGGACCTTGACGCACTTGTGAGATGGGCTGATGCTAACCTTAGTAAGTTTAACCATGCCAAGTGCAAGTACTGTAACTGGGTCGGAGCAATGCCAGGCACAGCTACAGGTTGGGCGGGGAGGAGATTGAGAGCAGCCCTGCAGAGAAGGACTTGGAGGTGTGGGTTGATGAAAAAATGAACATGAGCCGGCAGTGTGCGCTTGCAGCCCAGAAAGCCAACCGTATCCTGGGCTGCATTAAAAGGAGCGCGACCAGCAGGTCATGGAGGTGATCCTGCCCCTCTACTCTGCTCTCGTGAGACCTCACTTGGAGTATTGTGTGCAGTTCTCGTGTCCTCAACATAAAAAGGACATGGAACTGTTGGAACAAGTCCAGAGGAGGGCCACGAGGATGATCAGGGGACTGGAGCACCTCCCGTGTGAAGATAGGATGAGAAAATTGGGGCTGTTCAGCCTGCAGAAGAGAAGGCTGCGTGGAGACCTCATAGCAGACTTCCAGTATCTGAAGGGGGCCTACAGGGATGCTGGGGAGGGACTCTTCATTAGGGACTGTAGTGATAGGACAAGGGGTAATGGGTTCAAATTAAAACAGGGGAAGTTTAGATTGGATATAAGGAAGAAATTCTTTACTGTAAGGGTGGTGAGGCACTGGAATGGGTTGCCCAGGGAAGCTGTGAATGCTCCATCGCTGGCACTATTCAAGGCGGGGTTGGACTTAGCCTTGGGTGGAATGGTTTAGTGGGAGGTGTCCCTGCCCATGGCAGGGGGGTTGGAACTGGATGATCTTAAGGTCCTTTCCAACCCTAACTATTCTATGATTCTATGTAGCACAGACAAATTAGTGTTGTGAGAAGATACCTGGGCAGTCACTTCAGTGCCACCCCAAAAGTCTGTCTTCTCAGCATTAGGTACCCAGTAATCCTAATGGCTGCCCCTCCAGGCTTGATGCCTCTCCATACACAATTCCCTTTCCCCAGCCTCTCAACCACTGCTTCCACAGATACAAGAAGCACCCAGCCATACAAATGCCACACCTCCCAGCTCTGTCAGTCTCAGGATGATAGCAAGCACCCACATGCCTCTGTTCAGAATGGAGACTTATACCTCTTCCTAACCCTAGTTGCAATGTTCCCCCAACCTCAGGGGGAGATATCTACCAAGCTGCCCATCTTCAGAGTTGTTCTACTTACTCTTTTTCTCTCCTTTGTCCCAAGCAATTCCAGCCTCCTTCACCTGGGCTGTAATACCAAGCATCATGGAGACAGCTAGCAGATCTGTTATGTGGATGACAAATCGCTCCTTAAAAAAAGAAAAGATGAATTGAACCAGTAATACCCAAAGCTGCCTTCTGGAAAAGTGTTTTGTCATGCAAGATTATGATCATGGATGTTTGGAAGCAGGATATGGAAGCAATGCTATGAGACACACAAATATTGACTCACTCAGGTAACAAAGAACAAAAGAAAGAGTAGGCAGAAAAGCACCTACAGAAGAGCCCAGCACACCACTGCTACATCCAGCAGCACAAGGGTCAGTGCACCACTGTACACCCAGCAGCACTAGGGCCAAATAGTGGTACCTTAAACTCCATTTCTGCATACTGGGCCTCTTTGCGTTCCTGCATAAGACCCAGACAGAAGGCCTGGAAGTTGATCTCATGTTTTGTCTGTTTGATGATCTCTCGCAGCAGAGCCCGTGAAGCCCGCAGGTAATCGTCTTTAGTGGTCAAAAGATCCTGGAACACCATTGCTAGGTACTAAGGCCATACAGAAAGAGAAAACTTTCAGTGTATTGTAAGGTACCTTCATCCACAAAATGAAAAGACACAAGGAAACAGTGCCTGTCCTCGAGACTCCCAGAGAACTGTAATAAGCCTTCTCTCATGAAACTTCATTACCACAAGGCTGGTCACCCAGAATGCGGGAGTTAGAAAATACCCACGTACATTTATTCCTGACAAGTGCAATAATGTGATTTCAAAACAGTATGATACAGATCTCGCAGTTGTATGCGAAAAGACTTCATTTGAGCCTCAAATCAACTAAATCTCTCCAGTGGGGCTCTGGGAATATCATCAGTCACAAAAGACACTACACCTACCTTTGGAGCTTGCTCTGAGCTATGCTGAAGCACAGTGTATAGGATCTGCATATTGTTGGGATTTCTTGCATTTGACAGTTCATTGAATATCACAAACTTGATTGTGGTGCCCAGGTTATCCCTATGTGCATTCAGCAGCTCTCTGCAAGGGAAGGCCAGAGGCATCAGAGCTGATGTTTCATTGCAGCTAGACCCACTGTTTTGATTTCTCTTTGAAGTATTTAGCACATGAAAGTGAAAAGGATGGAGCAGCACATATGTCGAGCAATACTAAATGATTACAAAGATTTCTAGACCATTGAAATCCATTTAAATGTCACACACAACACCCTATGGTCCAAGCTCTCATTTAAAAATACTCTGCAGAGACACTGAGTCCATCAGGGCCCTGACACATCTTCCAGAGTGCTTCCTCTTCCTGTCACAGTCTCAGTCACTCACCTGACACACAGCATGTAATGGTTGAGAAGAACTTTTGGCTTGAGACGAATTTTGATCAGGTTGGAGATAACATCCATGTCCTCTGAGCTGTGGGTGTTGCAGTTCATACAGACTGACATCAGCAAGTCCTGAGCTGGCTTAGTCAACTGCAAAGGAAGAGCAGAAAGGCCACTGCCACTTACCATCACAGCTCAGAAATCTATGTGGTGTATAGTACGCAGCCCTCCTGGCTGGATTCTAGACCAGGTCCAGAAGAGTTGTGCTGCTTCAACAGCTTCTATCCTTACCTTTGGATTCTGCAGCCACATCTCCAGCCTCTGTACAGCTGTCTGCCGCACCTCTTTGTAGCCACAGGTTGCTGTTAGCAGTCGAAGGAGGTTCCTGGAGACATTGTCCATTGGCTGGCGCCGGTTGAGTTGGTCCCGTAGCATGTCTAGGACATATTCCTCCACACTCTCTGCAAGGTCATCATACCTGGGCCACACAAACTGCATTGTATTCACTTCCACACAAGTCAACGTGATCACACTTTGCTGTGTCCAGAGACCAGCATCCTTTCTTGTTTGTGGTACACATTACACACAAAGTCTACTCTTTTCTCCTACAATCAGTTTTATCTGATGCTCAACATCCTCTAGCAAGCGCCACAGGACAGAGGGTGCAGAGGAGCTCCCTGCTGGAGCACTGCAGGAGTGGGTGAGCACACACACATCTACCACACAGCTACATCAGCAGAGCAAGAGGCACTACACCTGGGCATGAGCTGGCCCGCCTGCTCTGGGCTCATTTTCTCCTCTGCAATCAGCAGCTCACTCTGGCTGTCTTCCTCCTCCGTCATGGAAGGGTGTGGGCTGCTTCCTAAGAGAGACCAGCACACAGCATGCTTCATAAGACAACTGCTTTTTCTACAGAGCACTCACTCATGCTCTCATGTGTTTAGCTTTTTTCAAGGATCCCCTTCAGCAGCACTGAAGGAAGCCACAACTAGTTGCTTCCTCACACTGTACCACACACACACAGGCGCATTCCCCAACCCTCTTTCACTGCCTGCCCTCAAATGTCCCCAGCAAACGAAAGAGCCCCAAAGAGAGGAAAAGCAATGCCTAGAACTCAAAGTCTGTTTTATGTGACACCAGCAAGTATCAAACTATTCCACCAGTCAGTGAGCTCATCAGGCTTCATGCTCTTCCCACTCCTCTCTGTTCTTGCTTCCCAAAAACCTTCTTACCAGCGCTAAGGTCCCCTCCGCTACGTCCAACTTCTCCATGCAAGAGCATGCTCTTAGGAGGCATCTTTGTGTTAAAAGCTGTTTGGATGTTATCCACAAATGTCTTGCAGTGAGGGCTGTCCACCCAGATGCGCTCCCCAAGAGAGTCCTCAATGTAAACCTGCAGAAGAGAGCACAAACCACACTCAAGCCTGTTATTTTTACTGATTAATCAAAGGAGTACTTGTGAGCTTCCACAGTTTTTATTTACTTTCAATATACAGCTGCAAAGAAGGGGCTACGGAACTGATGGACAGGGGCAGAGCAATTGATGTCATCTACCTGGACTTGTGTAAAGCCTTTGACACTGTCTCACATGACATCCTTCTCTCTAAGTTGGAGAGACATCAATTTGATAGGTGGACCACTCGGTGGATAAAGAACTGGCTGGATGGCCACACGCAAAGAGTAGTGCTCAGTGGCTCAATGTCCAGCTGGAGACCAGTAACGAGTGGTGTCCCCCAGGGATCGGTGTTGGGACCGGTCTTGTTCAACATCTTTGTGAGTGACATGGACAGTGGATTGAGTGCGCCCTCAGCAAGTTTGCCGATGACACCAAGCTGTGTGGTTCGGTTGATACGTTGGAGGGAAGGAATGCCATCCAGAGGGACCTTGACACGCTTGTGAGGTGGACTGATGCCAACCTAATGAAGTTTAACCATGCCAAGTGCAAGTACTGTAACTGGGTCGGAGCAATGCCAGGCACAGCTACAGGTTGGGCGGGGAGGAGATTGAGAGCAGCCCTGCAGAGAAGGACTTGGAGGTGTGGGTTGATGAAAAAATGAACATGAGCCGGCAGTGTGCGCTTGCAGCCCAGAAAGCCAACCGTATCCTGGGCTGCATCAAAAGGAGCGTGACCAGCAGGTCGAGGGAGGTGCTCCTGCCCCTTTACTCTGCTCTTGTGAGACCTCACTTGGAGTATTGTGTGCAGTTCTGGTGTCCTCAACATAAAAAGGACATGGAACTGTTAGAACAAGTCCAGAGGAGGGCCACGAGGATGATCAGGGGACTGGAGCACCTCCCGTGTGAAGATAGGCTGAGAAAATTGGGGCTGTTCAGCCTGGAGAAGAGAAGGCTGCGTGGAGACCTCAGAGCAGCCTTCCAATACCTGAAGGGGGCCTATAGGGATGCTGAGGAGGGACTCTTCATTAGGGACTGTAGTGAGAGGACAAGGGGTAATGGGTTTAAACTTAAACAGGGGAAGTTTAGATTGGATATGAGGAAGAAATTCTTTACTGTAAGGGTGGTGAGGCCCTGGAATGGGTTGCCCAGGGAAGTTCTGGATGCTTCATCCCTGGCGGCGTTCAAGGTGGGGTTGGACATAGCCTTGGATGGCATGGTTTAGTGGGAGGTGTCCCTGCCCATGGCAGGGGGGTTGGAACTCGATGATCTTGAGGTCCTTTCCAACCCTAACTAGTCTATGATTCTATGATTCTATGATTCTAAATCAGCCTAACCACTGCATGGAGGGAAAACAGATCAGATGACTGCAGGAAAGCCACATAAGAGCAAAAAGATCCCAACTATCACAACCCAAATTCTACAGGCACCAACCCTCTCAAGCAACACAACTGATTAACCCTTACCAAAGATTTTACAGCTTCTACAGCCAAGATACAGAAGCTGGTCTTTCAAAAGCTTAGCCTTTTAAATTAATGGGCTGGTTTAATCCCTATAGACAAATTAGAAGCCTCTGTGACACTTGTATTTCCCAAACCTGGCTGGTTTTACCCAGTCTGCCCACCACTGCCTCAGCCCATCAGAAGCACCCTTGGTTCAATAACCTTGACAAAGATCTCCGGCCAGTTTTCATCCTCTTCATAAGCTGCCATCAGAAGGTTGCAGGCCAAGACAGACACAAGGCTATTCCCTTTGGCTTTGAAGTTGATGGAGGCATCTCTTCGGAGCAGACTGCACAGTGCCTGGAATACCATCCACAAAATTAAGGTGATAATCAAGCCCTCTAGCAAGAAAGCATACAGAAAAGCTTTACAAAAAGAAATACAAATTGCAGTAGCTTGCCACAGATATACAGTATTTTAAAGACATGCAGATTAAGCTTTGACCTGAGAGATCCTAAACTATGCTGCAATGATACATCAGCCTAGGAGGCGCAGCCCTCACCTCAATAACCCCTTCAGTGGCAAAGATGTTTGGCTTGATTTTGGCCAGGTACATGAGGCTCAGGTACAGCGTGGTATCAGGTTTGGCTCTGTTCATCTTCAGCTGCTTCACAGCTCCACACAGCACTCCCTCAATACGGTCATCATTGCCTTCTGCCTCTGCTGCCTCAATTTCATCCAGCAGCACAGTGGGGACAACTGCAATCACCAACACACAAGCATCAGTATTTACCTTCTGTAACTTGCCCTGAGATGCTGGCAGGGCCAATCACCAGGAAAGCAGAGCATGGACCAGCTCACCTTTAGCCTCTGCAATGGCTCTTCCCAAACCCAATTGCTATGAAAAGCTCTGTTTCACACCTGACAATGCCCCTTTGTTATTATTTAGTTGGTTCATGCTAGTGTGCTCCTCTGCAAATGCATCAAATACCAGAAAATGGGATGGCAATCCAAAAAGCAAGCCCCATTCAGATCCAGACTCTACTAAAGAAATACATCAATAAACCACCACAATCCGCACTCAAAGATGTCCTCAGAGAGTCTTTCGATGCTGCTATTAAACACCTATCGGGCAGGACAGTGAGCACAAGTGAATGCCAACCGGAGAGAAGACAAAACCGTGATTTCAGCCCTACATCCAGCACGGGAAACCCTTAAGGGCAGCACACAAAGCCAGTGTGTGGGCTTCAAGAAAGGTTCCTGGGCTGAAACAGGAGGTAAAGGAAACATTGCATCCCCAACCTGCCTGTGTCGGCAGAAGCCTGAGGTCTCACCTTCGATCGGGATGACGGACGGCTCCTTGATGGAAGGTGAAATGGCTCTCTTCTCCGCCACGGCCGCCTCTGCCAGGCGTCCCAGGGCACTGAGGGGCGGCGTGGAGGACAGCTTAGGCCGCTTGGTCAAGCCGGTCAGCCCCGCCGGGCCCGCTAAGGCGGCAGCTGCGTCCCGCTTGCGCTCGGAGGGCAGCACGGGGGGCGTCGACTTCAGCAGGGTAACGGCGGCTTTGCCCTCGCTGCTCTGCCCCTTGGAGCCCAGCGCGATGAAGTCTCCCGGCGGTGGGTGCGCTGCAAGGGGACAGGGGGCAGACGTGACAGCGCCGTACCCCGCAGAACACCAGTGCCTCCTCCCCCCCGCCCTCCTCCCCGGCCCGGCAGGACTCACCGGAGGGCTTGGGCACGGTGCTGGGCCGCCGCACGGCAGCCGCCTTCGGCCGGTTCATGATGCGGCCGCCACTATCGGAAGCGGAACTTCTCCTCCGACCCCCCCGCCCCGAGGTGGAGAGGGACGCTCGATCCCGCCCCTCCCCACGGGACAGCGCCTCCAAGCGGGCTGGAGGGGGAACTGCACCCAGGGGCTGGGGAGATGGGAAAGCGCTGGGGTCTCGGGGGGCTTTTTAGGGAAGGGACTGGGATCGGGGGTGGTTTGGTGACACAGAACAACGGGCTGCAATCAGGGGCTGGAATTGGGGGAGTGGGATGTGGAGTTGGATCTGGGGGCTTAGATTAGGGCTGAGATTGAGCGGCTGAGATTGAGGGGATGGGAGGACGGAGATCAGATAAAACTGGGGGTGAGGAAAGCAACTGGCTGCCCCCCACCCTCATCCCCCCCATGCCCTCATCCTATCCCCATGTCATGCTCCCAGGACAAGTTCTCCACGTGTCTTTATTGCAGCAGGGTCCACAGGTGCACACACTGCTCATGGGAACCAGGGAGGGGGCACACAGTGGCCAAGCCTCCCCGTCCCAGGCTCCCCATCCCCAGCCGTGCTGGGGGGTCCCCATGGCAGGAGGTGACAGTCCCCACCGCCTCCTCCATAGCAGCATCCCAGCTTCAAGTGCTGGAGCACAGAGCATCTTCCAGACAGCGATGGCCAGGTGGGGGTAACCCCCCAGCCCGCTGCTCACAGCCACTGCAGGGAGAAGCCCTGGTTGAGGCTGAGGCCGAGCCCACTCACAGTGAGAACCTGCAGGAGGAGACGAAACATTTTGAGGTACAGCCTCAGCCTGGGCATGTGGAGCACCCTGTCCCCTTCCCAGCCTGGCTGAGCTCCACTCCCCCTGAACACTGACATGGCAGGAGAGCCACCTCCTCAGCCACCAACCCTGCCTGTGGCCCTTAGGGCTAGGAGAGGAGGGATGGAGACCCTCAAGGATGGGGCTTCCCCAGGACAGGGCACCCTGAGATGCAGACATACCTGGTTGTCCAGGTAGGAGAAGGGCTTCTCCTGGCCATTCAGGAGCACCTTGCTGGGTGGTTCTCGCACCCCAAAGATGCTCAGTGTGCCAATGGTGACTTCAGTAGCCTCAGTGCTGGCATGGAGGATGGTGGAGGTGAAGATGTTCTGCAGGAGGGGACAGTATGAGCTCAAGGTGGCTGGGTACCATCAGACCCCTCTGCCCTCCCCACTGCATCCCACCTGCGTGACATTGAAGACCACATAGGAGTAGCTGCCCTGCTCGAAGGTGTCCAGGCTCTCTCCATCATCCCAGAAGAGGTCCCCCCAAGCAGTGTCACTCGAAGACAAGGCCACGATGAGGCACAGGGGGTTCCTTCGGGTCGCCTCGCTGGTGGTCCCTGGTTTCTGAGGTACAAAGACACAGGTGCTATAGGGCTGCGAGCACATGGGATGGGGGTCTGGGAGCTGAGGTGCAGGGGAGACACACACGCAGTGGACAACTCTGGGGAGGTGATGGATGGGTGCTTACCTGGGTGGGCAGGATGGCACCCTCCCGGATGTGCAGATTGAGGTGATCCAGGGGGGCTGACATCTTCACCATCTCCCCACTGCTGTTCATTGAGGAGCCCTGGGCAGGCAGCAAGAGATACAGGTATGAGGGGGTCAGGGAGACAACACAGGGCTTTGGGCATGGGTCTAGGGTACAGCAGCCATCCCCACCCGTTCCTCCATCAGGGCTTGCTGGGCTCAGCTGTGGCTTCCCATCCACAGCCCCGAGATGGTCAAGCAGGGACCACCCAACCCCGGCCAAGCGCCGCGGTGCTCCTCACCGTGTAGAAGTCATACCACGTGCCTCGGGGGACATAACCTGTGACTGAGTCCACCCCAGGATCCAGCACCGGTGTCACCAGCAGGCTCCGGCCCCACAGGAACTGCCTGTCCAGCCCCAAGGTGGTCACATCCTGGGGGAACCTGTGGCAGGATAGAGATGCCGCTCGGATCAGCCACTTCTCTGTGATCCAGTGTCTCCACAGCTCCTGGTGGGGATGCTCTTACTCAAAGAACAAGGGCCGGGCAACAGTGTCCCCTTGCAGATGGGCACGGTGGAAAAGGGTGTAGAGGAAGGGCAGGAGGGAGTAGCGGGTCAGCAGCACGTTCTTCATGGCTGTCCTTGCCGCTGGGCTGAACACAGTTGGGTCCTGGGCCTGGGGGAGACAAGGAGAGTCATCGCCATCCCCAGCCTCACCAGGCATCCCCACTGCCCCTGACCTGCATCCCACATCCTCCGTCCCACATCCCGCATCTCGCCTATGGAATGCCTCCTACTGACCTTCTCATTCTGGGTGTTGTGGTTGCGAGCAAAGGGGTAGAAGGCACCAAGCTGCATCCAGCGAGTGCACAGCTCCTCCGAGGTGCTGCCGGAGAAGCCGCAGATGTCCGCTCCGACCAGAGGGATGCCGAAGAGGCTGAAGCTCAGCAGCCCTGAGGGCAGTGACAGGGAGTTTCCGAGATGTCTCTGGGCAAACAGGAAGCTCGATGGAGCTGGGGGTGCTGGTAGGGAGGATCTGCATGCTGTGCCACCCACCTGGGATGGAGTAATACATGTCCTTCCACTGGCTCCGGTTGTCACCCAGCCAGTGCCCTGAGTACCGGCCCTGGCTGGGGAAGGTGGAGCGGGAGATGACGAAGGGGCGCTTCCCCCGGATCTGGATCAAAGCTCTGGAAAGACACAGGGAGGGACAGATGCAGGAGGTGAGAACAGCCCCCTAAGAGTTCACCTTAACCCACAGTAGAGGAGGTAGATGTCAGCACCATGGCAGCCCTACAGTGCTAGAGGGTTGGCCAGAATACGGCAAAGACCCAGTGCCAGGACTGGGTTCATCCCCCACATGCAGTGTCAACTTCCCTCCTCTGATGGGTTATCCCATCCCAGAGGCTGTCAGCAGCCACAGCATTTGCCCTTTGGGTCAGGCACTCAAATCCCCATCTTTTCCCTGCACAGCTGTGAGCAGCAGGATTTCATCCCATTCCCAGGCCGGCAGGAAGTGGGATGCTAGAGTACCTTGCCGTGGCTTTGGCTTCCATCAGCCCATAGAGGTTGTGGAGGTTGTAGTGCACCGAGGCTTTCTGCGTCGCTGAGGCACACACTGTCTTTGCAGAGAGGGAATCGCCCAGCACAGCTGTCAGGAGCGAGAGATGCTGTCAGCACATGGTGGAGGGGGCTGCAGGGGATGCAGATCCCCCTTGCCCTGCTTGCTGGCTCTGGGGCATCCTTCCCACCACTGCCAACCACTGCCAAACTGGCACCAAAAGCTCATGCAGATTGTCCTATCCTGGTCCTTGCCATGGCCTGACAAGTGTTCAAGGGCTGAGTGTGGATCCTGGCATATGGAAGTAGGGATGGAGACATTCAGTGTGTGAAACAGAGACATTGTGTCTCTTAAAAATGGTTTTTCCCTATCACACCCAGGTGCCAGTGATCTCCAAGCACACAGTACCTACCAGCACAGCCATGTATTTCATCTCCTTCCTTACCTGGCGTGTAGGGTGGGCTGTCGAGTTCTCCCGGTGGGCAGCCTTCTTCAGACCCATCCATGAAGTTGGATGGTTCATTCATGTCCTAAGCAAAGAAAACAGTGGAGCAATTTCAAGGGGGAAGTTTTGGGGATTCGTGGATAGAGTGGAAAAACACATTTGAAAGGAACAGATGGTGTGAGCAGAGCTGATGGCAGAGAGTGACATGGGGGCAAGGAGGCACTTACAATCCAGAGTCCATCGAAGGGTACATGGGCATGGAAGCGCTGCAGGTTCTCTAGCCACCACTGGTGCGTGTCTGAGTTGGAGAAGTCTGCAAAGGCAGTGAAGCCAGGCCAGACCTGTGGGGACATCACAAAATGATGGTTTTAATGAGCAAGTGGCTTGTGGAGTACCACCACATGGAACAGGGTACTACAGCGGTGTGAGCATGCTGGAAGAACCAGAGGTGAAACAGGCGATAAACTCAGGCTGACTGCTTCGAGTCCTGGATGCTGCATGCACAGCATCCCTCCTGCTCCATGGTACCCAGGAGCATCGGGATGCTGAGGACACCCCAGTGCCTGGTGGGCAGTGGCAACTGCTCTGCCTCCTCTTGCACAAGCCCTGACACCACCCAGCCCAGCGCATGCCATGGAGAGGCCATGATTTCTCCGCTCCAAGAATTCCAGTGGATTCATTTCTCCCCACGTTTTCAGACTACATTAAAAGCCTCCTCCTTGTAGATAGCAAGGGAAAACTGGTGGGAGAAAATGGCCAAAGGGGACAAATTGTGAGGGAAGCACTGCGGAGCAGATCTGAAGGCGTATGCCCACCACAGACAACCTCCCCTTAGCCCAGAAACAGGAAGGGACAGAAATCAGATGACCAGATTGGGCAGAGCTGCCAACTCCATTAAGCTCATATGACATCCACGAGCTCCTTTGCTGGGGCACAGGCTGGCTCCCGAGGGTGTTAGAGATGCCTGGATGTGACACACAGGGGTGAGAGCTGAGCCAAGCCCTGGCAGTCATCCCAGAGAGGTCCCTTGGCCACTTGTCTTTCCCACCAGTGCGAGGGATGAAACCCCAGCCCTGCTATTGCTCAATGCCACAGGGCTGGGATTTCCCTCCGGAGCTCCTCACCTGCCCGATGAGCGTCTGCCCTTGGGTGGTGTTGAGGAACAAGCCCCGTCGCAAGCCTTCATCAAATGGCCAGTAGGAGCCGTTGGGGTTGGTGCTGCTGATGCCGGGATCCTGGGGATGGAGCAGAGCGTTAGTGCCATTCCCGGCAGGCCATAGCCTCTTCCTCATGCCAGACTGGTGTGATTCAGAGAGCGGGACAACACAGACAGGGTCAGCCAGAGCTCACACACGGTGTCAGTTTCCCCCAAGGGGAACAGAAACTTGCTTCAACACTTCCAGGCATGTTTTCTAAAGCACCACTTCTGCAAGTCCCCAGGACCCATCAGCGTGTTTTAGGAAGCAGGGGACAAATGCAAGAAGCCTTGTGCTTATGCAAGAAATGTCAGGTCACAGATGGGCTTGGGATACAAGGGGCAGCTCAACAGGAGGGAACACAACCTTTCCCTCCCCAGGACCCCCATCAAGCAGCACCAGTACCCCCTCTCCTTGTGGAAGAAAGGAGGAAGACCACAGCCAGGTCATGAGATCCCAGCACTCATGCGGATGTGAGCACCACGAGTTAAACAGCCTGACCCGCAGTTCCTCCATCCTTTCACCCATGGGGACAGGGGCATCCCTGTGCTCCCGCAGCAGAAAGGAGCACAACACAATAACCCGACCCGTGCCTCTGTGGTCCCTGCACTGGGGGGATTTCCAGTGCCAGTTCCAGTGGGGATCAGTCTTGGATAAAAATCCCTGGGGCTGGAGATGACCACGAGCCTCCCTTATGCCTCTGTATTACATCCTGGCTCTGCAGCCAAAACAACACAGGGGATGAGGAAGAGAAGGAGTACCAAGATCATAACGTAGTGCTGCCCATGTTTGCGCAGGTCTTCCACCAGCGAAGGGAGGGAGGCAAATTTCTGGGAATCGAAGGTGAAGTCTCGGTACCCGTCCATGTAATCGATGTCATTCCATTGTGCATCCTGCAGGACAGAGGCTCAGGGATGGGTCATGGAGCCTGGAACCCCCCCTCCATGGGTCTGAAGAGCTACCTGAGGGATCTGGTAGTTCCTCATGGCTCTCACAGTCTGCCAGGTCTCATTGCTGGATCCATAACCCCAGCGGCAGAGGTGGAAGCCGAGTGCCCAAAAGGGCGGCATGGCCGGGAAACCTGCAGTGGGAAAGCAGGAGCATGGATGGGGTGTCCCAAGATAACAGCAGCATCTCAAAAGCATGGGAAGGGAAGGGGAGATGGGGGAAAGTAAGTGATTGCTGACCCCTCCCTAACTGGGAGGGCTGGGGATAGTGGTGAAGCTGGGGTGAGATGGAAAACGGGCACAGGGAATGTGCCAGAAAATGGCCACGTTGGATGCAGGCACTTACCTATCACCTGCTGGTACTGCTGGATGACCGTGTTGGGATCGGGCCCCAGGAAGATGTAAAAATCCAGCACCCCCCCGATGGTCCTCCAGGTCAGGCCTGGAGCGGGTTGCAGAGCCACCTCTTTGGTGAGGGGAAGAGAAGAAGACAGTGACAACTGGGGAGCAACCGCCAGACCCTGATCCCCATGGCAGGGACCAGGCAGCACCACAGGCAAGGGAACACAGAAATCCCTGCCTTGTGCTTAGCGGATGCTAAATGGGCATCTGGAGGCTTAAATCATCACTGGTTTATGTTGGGAGGTTGCTATCTTAAAAATCTGCTATTTAAGCCTAAAGCTGCACCATTCCCCCAGCTTCCACTTAAAGACCAAGCACAGGCAGGGCCTACTTTCACATCCTCCTGCAAAACCCCCTCCTTAGCGAATAAAGAGCTACTTGTACAGGTGAGCAGGTGGGAGCAAGGGCTTTCCTAGAAGGAAAGCCCTTCTATCCTTTTCCTATAAGGAAAGCCTTTCTATCTGAGAAGGGCTTTTCACAGGAGAGGGCCCTCAAACCTCAGCTCAGGTGGTTGCATCTAGCAGGAGCTCCTGCTGTGGAGCATCCCTGCACTACAGCGAGCGCAGCTGGAGCTGTGAGAGATGCAGTGTCACAGCACCGACCCAGCTGGCTGCAAGCGGCGGCTGCCGGGGGGGACACGGGTGGTTGCCGGTGCCATTCCCAAAACGGCAGGAGCCCGCGGGAGCTGCTGTGTTACCAGCTGGCAGATTCCACAGCTGGGAACAGCGCGGGTGGCAGATGGCATCACCGGCTGCGCCCTGTGCCACACTGCCAGGCCTAGGGGCAAGGATGTCATGGGTGGAGGGGGAACGGGCACAGACCCGCACACAAGGGACTTGCTTTTCTGACAGCAACTTGGCAGCTGGGTGTGTGGTTAAACTGCTCGGCAGTTGCTAAAGAGACTCACTGTAGCCAGGAAACAGATGGCGATGCTCAATAACGAAGCTATCAAACCACATCTTTCCCTTGCATGGCTTCCTCTCGCCCCAAGTTCCCAAACCGGCCTCTCCAGCATCTCCCACGTGGCCCCACCTGCCAGGGACAAGCTGGTCTGGAATGCCCCAGATCACCTACCCATCGCATTGCTGTTGAGGAGGAAAACCCCATGAGCATCTCCACCTTCCTCCATCAGCAGGTAGAAGGGGTGAGCACCGTACAGGTTGAATGATTCCTACAAAGAGGAGGTGATGGGTGAGAGAGAGCAGCTCCAGGGCAGAGCAGGAGAGCCCCTATGTCATCCAAGTTGCCTATGGCCCCAAGTTGCATCTGCTGCCCATAGAGGACAAGACGAGGGATAAGGATGGTTTCAGAGCTGGGAGGCTGCTTCTTCCTCACAGCTTTGGGGCTGGTAGCAAGCTGTGCTGGGTGAGGGGGAAACCTGCCTCATCACACTGTGTTGCATGAGCAGCAGGGTGGGGCAGAAAGCACTTGAAGTGCCAAGAGCATTTTGCAATTGCACTGAAATCCTCCTGGTATGTGTCTGCCCGCCAGCCCTGACCACCCCCTCCCTCTGCCACTCCTGCTGCCCACCCCCTGATGTGCTTTCCCAGGGTGGTAAAGAGTGGTACCCGCTCTCCTCACCCCCTGCATCCCCATGGGGAGGGGGAGATGGTACCGTGGGAGAAACATCGCGGGCCCACAGCGTGAGGGTGCTCCAGTCCACGCTGTGCAGGAGGGGGCCGCGGTGCTCCCCCAGCCCATAGAGGAACTTCGACGGGAGCGATGTGGATATCTGGAGAAACTGGTCAGCGAAGATCAATGGGGCCACAGTGGTGTTGAGCCTGCCAGGGTGACATGGAGAGAAGGTCAAGAGGGGAGATGAGGGATGGCCATGAGGGTTAGAGGTGGCAGCTACACAGTGTGGGCCACTATCAGGAGACAGATGAGGGGTGGATGTGACTGGTGATTGTGAAGGGGAAGCCATGAGGAGAGATCAATTTGCCCTTAGTGACATGGTTTAGTGGTGGGCTTGGCAGTCCTGGGGTAATGGTTAGGCTCGATGACCTTAAAAGTCTTTTCCAACCTAGCTGATTCTATGATTCTAAGAGAGGATCCTGGGATCTATTGGAATCCACTTGCCCATCAACAATTGACCCCTTCACTCTTGAAGCATCCCAAGGGTCAGCGCAGCATTATGTGTCCCATACCACATCCAGCCCCAGCATATTGGCCCAGGCAGCAAATTCAGGTCTGACTGGGCATGAGGCATAGCCCGAGGCTAAATCAGCCTGACCCAGCATGGCACAGCCTTTCCTTTGACACCAGAAGTTTCCACCCAGGTTATTATTAACCATCAATGGTGGTGGGGTTTCTCAGCCTGCTGTCACTGATAAGCACCTCTCAAGAATGGACAACAGGCACCAGCAAACAGGAAGAAGGAGGAAAGGATGGGATCTCAAAACACTCTGGCCATACATTGGCCAGCTGCTGGTGCTCTCCAACAGCTGAGGGGAGGCAAAGCTTTGGAGGTGACTAAGCAGTGCAACAAAGCAGTCCTTTTCCATAGAAAGCCTGGAGCTGTGTGTGTCCCTATTGCTTAAACAGCCAGGGAAACCCCAAAACAGGGTGAAACAGGTAAAGCCACAGCGCACTTGTGGCCCTTTCCCTGAGCCACCAGGTCCCTTATTAATGATGTGCTGTGACCTGCAGAAGGGCTGCTGTGGAGCATGGAGAGGAATTCTTCTCATGGAGAGGAATTAGGGCACTGGGAGGTTTTTGGACAGGTGCTGATCCCACCCAGCCCTGTCACAGCCACAGCAAGAACGTGGCCAGACTGTGGGGGCAGAAGCCACATGCTGCATGGAAAGACAAAGAGTAACTATTGGCTGGAGATCTCATAGCATGGGAATTCCCTCTGAGAATGATGCTGGAGCATGCCTATGGCGGGATGAATATCCCCCCACCCACTGCAGGATGCAGAGGAGGTGGGTTCTTACAGCACCATCCCGGTTGCTCTGCGCCGCAGCACCACCCCAAAGCGATCCCAGGAGAAGTCCAGGCTGTAGATGGGATTTTCTGCTTTTTTCGTTGCTTGGGGAACCTCAAGAGGAACCTCGTACCGCGGGTTGGCTGCATCCGTTATCTGCAAAATGGAGAAAACATGTTTTAAAGACCAGCAAAGCAAGAGGGCAAAGGGCTGGAGATGCTCACTGGCCACACACAGCCATGTCTGCAGCACAGTATCTTGCAGACTCTGTCTGAGCAGGGTCACCTATGGAATGGAGGGATGCAGGAGAGCAGCCAGCAGGAGGCTCACCTTGATGTGCAGCCGCGTGTCCGTCTCAAACTCCACATCCAGCCTCAGCATCTCGATGTCCCGAGGGTAATAGGCCTTCTCCCTCCGCACCAGCAACCCCACCATGCCCAATGCTGTCTCATTGAGGCTCTCCAGGGTGTAGCTGGGGAAGTCGGGGGGGTAGAAGCACCAGGGCACCCCTCGCTTGCCCGCCGCCGGTGGTGGGCTCTCAATGAAGCAGCACCCTCGGCTTTCACAGAGCTGCTGTGTCACCACCACGTGCCGCTCTGGGTAGCAGTCAAAGCGGTGGCTTTCGGGTACCAGGAGACATTTGGGGGGCAGCGTGGGCCGGGGCCAGCCCACTGATACTTGCTGCAGCACCCAGACGGTGATGGCACTCAGCAACACGGCGGCCACCAGCAGCCCACTGCCCACCCAGCACGGGGCCAGCTTCCCATGGCCGGTGGGTGCTGCCGCAGCCCCTTCCTCCTCCAGCCGGCATGCTGATGGCTGTGTCAGCTTCTGGTACGACTTCATCGTCCTGGTGCTGGAGCGAGGGGGAGAAGATTGCAAACATGAAGGAGATGGAATAGGGGAGCTCACCAAGCCTCAAGGATGGCTTTCCCATTCCCAATGCCTGTGGTTCAGGCAGAGCCTGCCCAGCTTGGCACCCTGCACTGTGATGGCTGTGCCCTTGGCTAAGATACATGCAGCAAACTTAGCAAAGGATGGCTCTGGAGGGTGAGGAAATGCTGCCCTATGACTCTCTGACAGCCCCAAGGAACAAGGCAGCATCTGCCTGCGCCTGGGGGCTGGCAGAGAGGCCCCTCAGGTTTTCTCCAGGTCTGAATTTATGGGCTGCAGCATTTCTGGGAGCTGCAAGCAAAACCGAGCTCCCTCTGCACATGGGAACAGAGCTGTGGTGCTGGGAGCTGTGGCTCCGAGGTGCAGAGCATCTTCTACCATTGCCCAAAGCCCTGAGTCAGAGCTTTTAGCCCCAGGAAGGGCTGGGGGAGGGATGGCAAGGAATAAGCAGTCAGCCTTTGCCTCCCACTGATGAACCTGATTTTTACAACCTCTTAGGCAAACATCTCCTACACCGTAAGCAAACGAGACACACACACACACCCCCCACTCCTGCTGAGCGCAGGGAGCAATCTCAGCACGCTAAATAAGAGACACAACTTTCTTCTCTCCATCTCCCTCCCAAGCCATAAGCACCCAGACCCTGCACACCTCCTCCCTGCAACCTGCAAAGCTCAGCGAAACGGCTCTTCCCAAAAGGCAGATTTTATTCCCCGACACCGGAATGGCTCAACCTGCCACGGCCTGGCTCCCAAGCCTTATGCAAGCCTTATGCCGGTCGCTTCCCCACGCGTGGGTCCCGCGGGGTGGGAGCACCCACCCGGCATGCGAACCCCGGGGTCCTCGGCGCGCCACCGGCCCATGGCCCCACGCTCATGCGATGCCACCCCGCAGCCGTGGCACGCAGTGGGGGGGACCTGGACACCCTGTGCCTGCTGCCGTGTGGTCCCCAGCCCTGCCCGGGGAAGGCACCGCGGTCCGGGCCCCCCCTGCCCCGCCTGCCCGGGCCCCGCTCCGGCCTCGCCAGGCGCTTACATACACGTGTCTCCTCTTGACATTGGGGCTCCGGGCGGGCGGGCGGGCAGCGGGCAGCAGGCAGAGGGCAGGCAGCGGGCAGGCAGCAGGCAGAGCTCTCAGCCGCCGCAGCAATGCTTGCTCCGCCGTAAAAACCCTACGAGATGCCCGATCCTACCGCTCCTCTCTAGTAGCTGCGCCTCCACACACGCCTCCCAGGACACTTGCCAGCCGCTTGCTTGCTCCTCTGGTCTGTGTGCTTTGTATTTGCATGTTTTAATATCGATTTATCTGCACGCAGCGTTGCTCGAACGCCACGAGGTGCAGATTATGGGAGATGAGTGATTTTTGGGATTTTTCCCAGCCTGGATGCACGCAAGGTCATAGAATCATGGAACAGCTTGGTTTGGAAGGGACATTCAAAGGTCACCTAGTTCAACCCCCTGCAATGAGCAGGGACATCTTCAAATAGATCAGGTTACTCAGAAACGAATCCAGCCTGGTCTTAAATGTCTCCAGGGATGGTGCATCCACCACCTCCCTCGGCAACTTATGCCAGGGTTTTAACACACTCATATAAGGAATTTTTTCCTCACATTCACCCTTTTAGTTTAAAAGCATCTCCCCTCATCCTATTGCAAGAGGCCCTGTTAAAATGTCTCTCTTGTCCTTGTTATAGGCCCCTTTAAAGAACTGAAAGGCTTCAGTAAGCTCTCCCTGGAGTCTTCTCCAGGCTGAACAACCCAATCTCTCTGAGCTTTTCCTCATAAGAGAGGTGTTCCATTCCTGTGATCATTTCTGTGACCCTCCTCTGGACCCATTCCAACAGGTCCATATCTTCCTGTACTGAGGACTCCAGGGCTGTATGCAGTACTCCAGGGTCTCAAAACCCTGAGTATTAATGTCCCCTTTCAGGGTAAGAGCACTTCACCCAAACAGCCTGAAAGAGGTGCCTGTGCTGAATCCAGCACCATGGTTTCAGGGAACTGCAATGCTGGATGTGTTTTGAGCACACAGGTGAGCTAGACCCATAACTCCCATACACTTCTCAAAACAAAGCCCTTTTGCCATCCAGGTTTTCATGGGAGATCCTTCCCCTATGCACTACTGTTCATCCTTAAGTGTCCATAATTGCAGGAAAGCCCAGGCTTTCACACTCTCAGGGGACTGGAGAGCTCTTCATTGTTTACTATAAAGGCCACTGCAGTCTAAAGGTCAGCAGCAAAGGACAACAGGCCTTTGGAGCAGAGTTGCTTTCCCCAGGGAATTAAAACAGAAAGCAAGAGCTACTGAGAACAGGGTGATTCACCCAGAAACAGGATTTCAGGCAACACAACATCCCCCCCATGCCATATGCGATCTGGCAAACCCATGTTGTTGTAAAGACTTGGAAATACCTCGGTTGTGGTGAGCCCCATGTGTGGGTCTGTCACCGCAGAAGGTAACACCGCACCCAGGATACAACCAGCCTATCCGTCCTTCTCTTGGGGACCGCCATTGCGTGGATGTCTCAGGGAGAAACCTTGGATGATTCAGGATGGCTCCAGCCACTCCTGGTTATTCCCACCACAGGGGCAGGTGGCCATGCTGGGGACATCGGTGGCCCAAAACTCCCACCACCAGCATCCTGCTCCTTGCTTGTCTTGACTCTCTGAGCCACCAGGACATAAACGAGATCTGGAGACAAACCTCAGAGGCAACAATGGGGACCATGGGGATGGCTGACATCTGCCCTCCAACCCCAAGCTCACCCTGTTGCAGCGCCCAGGGCAGGTTTTCAGCCAGAGTCTGCAGCTCCAGGAGAGGTGGAGGCCAACGCTGTTGTAGTCACAGTGGGTGACAGCTTCATGCCACCACCCGGGAGCTTTAACCACCCTCATTACTTCAGTTCCAATGAGAAATAGGGGTTTCTTAACAGCAGGTAGGTGCATCTGCCACACATACCCATGGGGATGTGCCAGATGTGGGTCTGCCCACGTTTTGCAGCTAGGGCTGTGCAAAGGGAGCACTGAAAGACAGGATCTTACTCAAAGCCTCAAGTATGGCCCTTAGATCTCCTCAAACGATGTTATTTGTCCCCGAGGCTGGAAAGCACAAATTGCATAAGGCCAACACAGACCTTCTAATAGAGTTATGAGCATGGTAAAATGAAAGGGAGTCCAGTTTCGATGGAGACAGTTGGGTTTGGGCAACCGCTGGGTTATTACGTGTTTTCGGATGTGTTTTCATCATTACTGGATACTCCCAGGATCCAACACACCTGGGATCACTGGGGTCAGGGCGCTGTGTTAGCAGCTCTCGCAATTGCATAGGGAAAGAGCAAGAGCTGGGTGTGGAATCTGGCTCCAGGTCAGGATCCGGGCCTGCTGCAGTGCTCAGGGACTCTGAGACCCAACCGGTAGAGGATGACCCCTGTCAGAGGCTGCCACATGGAGTGTCCAGTAAAGACCCTGAGCTCTGCCCAGGACCCTCCCAGTGTCCAGGACTTACTCCTGCCCCTGCAAAGCCACCTTGGAGTGAGGGTGCAGAGTGCTCTGGGGCTGGCCTGGGCTGGGCTGGAGGGAGCCCGGTGGTTGGGGGGGGGGCGAGTGGACACACACACCAGGTCGTGATGCTTGGTGCTGCATATCTCAGTTATGAGGACACACACACGCACATATACATACATACATATGCATACACACACCAGGTCACAGTGCTCGGCACTGCACACCCTGGTTGCAGGGACACACACACAAACATACATACATACATACATATAAACATACACATACACACAAAACACCAGGTCATGGTGCTTGGCGCTGCACACCCCGGTTGTAGGGACACACACACACATACACATGCATACACACATACATACATATTCACACATACATATATATGCACGTACACACATATATACATGCATACACACACATACATATTCACACACATACATACATATACACACATATATACACTCATACATATACACATACATACATATACGTATACATACATATTCACACACACATGCATACACACATATACATACATATACGTACATATTCACACACACATATATACACACATATACATACCTACATATTGACACACACACACATATACACACATACATACATATTCACACACACATGCATACACACATATACATACATATACATACATATTCACACACACATATATACACACATATACATACCTACATATTGACACACACACACATACACACATACATATTCACGCACACATGCATACACACATATACATACATATACATACATATTCACACACGTATATACACATATACATACCTACATATTGACACACACACACATACACACATACATACATAAACACGTATGCTCACACACCCCCCCCCCCCCCCGGGTCACGGCGCTCTGCTCTTCGCACCCCGACGTGTGTGTGGGGAGATAGTCACGTGACACTGCCACTCCACCCCGCTCCCCGCGCCCTTCCCCATGAATGAACCGCGCGGAGGGGGGCGTGGCCTCGGGGGCGGTGACGTGCCGGTGGCGGGGCGGGGCCGGGCGGGGTGACGCGCGGCGTGACGCGCCATGCCGGAAGCGGCGGGGGCGCTGGTTGGTCGGCGGCGCGGCGGGGGGGAGGGGGCCGCCCCGCGCTTGTTGTTGTCCGCGGGACTCGCTGGCACGGACGGAGGGAGCCGCGCCGCGCCCCCGCCACCGGCCCCGCTGCCCGCCGCTGCCCACACCCGCCACGGGCGCGCGCGCGCCTTCCCGCCGGCGCGCAGGTGAGGAGGAACCGCCCGGGAGCGGCGGGGTTGGGGGGGGTTCGGTTGGGGCTGGGAGGGGATGTGAAGGGAGACGCGCGGGGGGGGGGGGAGTTGGTCCGTGCGCTGCTGCTGGCTGAGGGGGGGGTGTGCAGGGAGGAGTGGGTTCAGGTGGCGGGGGGCAGCGGCTCGGCACGGTCCGGTCGGGTCCGGTTGGGCGCGGCGGGCGGGGCGGCTGAGGTAAAAGTGCTGAGTCACCACCGCGCCGGGCACGTGGTGCCGCCGCCCCTCGCACCGGGCCGAGCCGGGCGGTGCGCACGTGGGCCCCGGTGGGGCGGCGGGCGCCGGGGGAGCGCTCAGCTTGGCCGCGCCGTGGAGAGGCGGCGGCGGCGGCGATGGGGCCGGGGGGCTCGGCGGGATCTGCGGTCGCACCTTCCCCAACCCAGCGTCCCGCCTGCGGGACGGGCCCGGCGGGTGCCGCCGCACCGCGAGGTCCCTTCGGGAGGGGCCGCGCCTGGGCGCTGCTTTCCTCTTGTTGTTGTTTGTTGTTGTTGTTCCCCCTCCCCTCGAGGCTGAGCGCGCTGCCTCTGCCTTTGAATGGCTCTTAAAATACATGAGGAAACCTGTTGTGACGCCGCGCTCTCCGAGGTCTAAAAATAGCTGCTTTTGTAGTACGGAGGGAGCAGCCGGTGCCGGACAGCGTGGTGGCGGCGTGCGGCGGGCACCGGGCGTGGCGGCGGCCTCGCAGAGCTGCCCTCTGCCCCGGGAGGCACCGCTCCCGGTCCCCTGTGCTGCGAGTCGCGGGTTGTGTTTGGGATGAAACACGGACAGGAGCGTGGTGGGATCGGGCTGGTCCCGGAGCCTGTCCGATGGGGGGGTGCGTATGCGCGGGGGGGGGAAGGTCAGCAAACGGGGTGCTCTGTAGCCACGCAGGGATGGGGCAGTGGGAGGGAAGGGGACTGTGACATTGTGGGTGCCGTGTGACCTTCTGGTGGGCGCTGGACGGTTTAGGGGTTTAGTCAGTGATGGGGTGGGTGGGGGAACCTCATGAAGGCAGTGGTATAAGGTGAGGAAGCAAACAGGCTGCGAGTGAGGGGAACCGAGACCTCCGAACTCCCACAGCGTGTCAGGGTCTGTTTCCTTCCTCCTCCTCTTCCTCTTCCTCAGGCTGAGAGCCTGCTCCCTTCCCTCGTGGGCCGCTCCGCGGAGGGTTTCTCTTACAGATTGCGCTGAAAGCAGGCCATGAGGTCTCAAATTAGGAACGAGCCCCCTTTGGGCAAAGTTGTTACAGAAAAGGGAAAGGCCTCCATTTTCACTTTCACCTGGCACCCACCTCCTTTGCTGTCTTAGTTCTGAAGCTCAGCCAAGGGTGGGGAGAGGGAACTGGTGAGAGGAAAGTGTTTCCCGGGAAAGCTGCACGCCTTTTCCTTGCACTTTCAGTCCTCACAAGCCGTGTCCGTGGCGAAGCGCAGCCCTGTGCCCCAGCCCAGGCGGGGTTTAGCAGCGCATGGATTTACCTTGTGGGGTTTTTTCTCACTGCTGAAACGGGCGCGTGTTGGGTCCGGTTTTCCCCCCTCTCCTTCCGTGTGTACACGGTGCTGCCTTTGGAGAAGCCTTCCTCGTGCAGTCACTTCCTAGAGGTGATGGACGTCATGGTTGCCCAATGGCAGCGCACTCGGCTGCGCGGCACCCGAGTTAACTCTGCTCCTACCCGGTGGAGGTGCTGAATGGGGGTCCAGCAGCAACGGGGTGGTTGCTGCAAGGTTGGGGCACGCCATGACTCTTGCCTTCAAGACACCCTGCCTGCTTGTGCAGGCTCTGAGCCGTCTGGGCTTTGTACCACAGCAGTGTTAAACGTTGCCGGTTGTGTTGTGCCAGGCCCGTGCCCTGCTTCACAAGTGTTTCTGAACCAGAGGCAGAAATGTGTTAGCTCTCTTTTCGTTTGCCTGTCGAGGCTAGCGTGCTTTGTCATGTTTTATGTCATTTCTGCGCCGTCACCCGTCTCAGCAATCTGTTGCGGCAAGGAGTTCAGTACCGCTGTGTGCCTCCTGAAAGGGAAAAATACAGATCAGCTTGATACAGTCTTATTTCCATCAGTGTCTGGAAGATGATTAATGGTGTGGAACGCGCTGCAGAACTTGGTATTGAAAATCTCTAGCTGTGTGAGATGTCTGGGAAGCAAAGAAAGGACAGCTGGGAGCGCTGGCCCCCGCGGCAGTCCGGGGTTGTGGGATAAGCTTGCTCACTGATCATTTCTGTAAACATCCAGCTGTGAAGTACTTGAGCGGTGCTAGCACTTTCAATTATCAGGAAGTTTCAGGCTCAGCACCCTGTAGAGATGAGCAGGCAGTTTCCACTTCTGTCTGAGCTATTGTTTCAGGCTGTCTTCAAACTCGGGCAAGTGATAGAGTGCTCTGTGACCATCAACACAAGAAATGGGGGGGGGGGGGGAATGCAATAACGAGAGTGATTACCCTGCCACTAAGCTCCCAAGCAGAGGGACAGGTTGCGTAGTGAGTCACACCGCTTTGCAGTATTGCAGGACCCTGAATAGCGATGTGCTGTGTTCCATTTTTAGCAGTTGATGAAGATGTCCAACTGGATGGCTGGCACGTGGGGTCAGGAGCAGTGTAGCTAGGAATCCCAATCATAGGTCTGCCCCAGGATCCGGCTGTGCATCTGAGCAAGTTATTTGGTGCTCAGTGACTTAGCTTGGCTGTTTGGGGAGGTGCATCTCTGGGCTAGTGATGCTGGGGCATAATTCTGGTGTAGCTCTGTCACTGTGTTTTGTAAGCACGTGATGGAAAAAGTGCTGTATGCTTGTCAGTACCAGGGCTCACTGCTGCATACCTTTCCCTTTCAGCCACCTCCTTGGTGGAGTTTCTGAGGTGACATGCAAGCATGCCCTCCTGGTACCCTGTATCCTCGGCTGGCTGGCCATAGGCTCTCTGCAGCATCCAACTAGGTTGTTTACCAAACCACTGAAGACCGTCTGATACGTGTCCAGGCTTCCCCAGAGAGCGCCTCAGAGAGCCGTGTCCTGGCAGCTCTCAAATGCGCTCTGAAGGTTCGTGAATCTCCTCTTTGCTGCTGGATGCTGGTTCTGATCCATAAGGGAAACGGAAAGCTGGCCAGCTGGGCGAGGGCTGCATGGAGCTCCTCTAGAACAGTAAACAGTGACTCACCCCCTCCTTGTGTCTTCTCTCCCTTCATGTCAAATATATTGCCTCGCATATGCTTCTACTCTCTGATTCACACCATCAGCCCATCCCTCCCCGCTCTCATTACAAATGACTGACAAGCGTCAGTCTGCTTTACAGGATGTGTGAAGATGTCAGAGTAGGAGAATGGCTTCTTGAATGATAGGGAGAAGGATGGTGCTCTGCCTACCATGCTGCAACATGCTGGAAATCCATGTCATGCTTCTGAGCAGCACAGGCACGGCCACGAAGATTTAAGCATCTCTGGTGCCCTTCACCTGTCAGCTCAGATGTTATCCTTGGTAGGCACTTCCATTTGGGTAGCGCTTTGGAGCTGGGAATAACTTGTGGATAGATGAGAAATTTAACTAAAATAGCTGCCTGGGGATTAAATCATTGCATTTGGGATTGAGTAGAGTATTCTCTGTGTGACTGTGCTCAGTGGCAGAGATCCCCATTGCTGCTTGAACTGTTTTTCTGCCCTCTGGAAGTCATCACTGGCCTGGCTGGAAGCGAGGGTTGCATGTTTTCACTTTGCTGTGTGTGTCTGAGGATGGAAGCTGAACACCGGCAGGGCTGCCTGCCAGGCTCTCATGTTCTGGCCAGGGCTGTCTTTCAGTGTAGAAAGAGTTTTAAGATCCGAGTTCATCCGCAGTTGTCGGGTGTCAGCAGTGACTTGATAGTAATTCCTTAATACGCAACGTGCTTTGAAAGCCATGTGGCGTGGAAAGTCTGAAATCTCATTCTGGCGTGTTTTCTTCCTTCATTGCAAGCCCGGTGTGGAAAGCACCATCCTGCCTCTGCCCGAGTCAGGCTTTCTGCTCTCTTCCCCTTTCAAAGCACAGGAATGGAGATCTCTGTAGATGGTCCAAGCCGAGACCATCAGGCTTGGGATGTCAGCCAGAGACCTCCAGGTTTTTGGGAGGATGCTGCAAAAGGCTGAGGAATCGACTGAGAGAGGAGAGGGCGTTGGCAAGGCTGTCAATGGGTAACTTTATTGCGGAATTACAAGGGCGCTTTATGTAACGCACAGTCAAAACAGTTGCCTAAATACAAGTGTGAACTGTGCTGGAAAAGCCTTTGCCCCTTACAGTTGTATTACTACTCGCCGCTTTATTTATGTAGCGTTTGAAACATGTCGCACTGCTTACAGAGCAGCGATGTAATGCAGTCCTTGTTCCAAAAAAGCTGAGCTCCTAATTTTAGACGTGATGCAGCAAACGCAATTAAGAAAAGAAGGGCAGGCATAGGGTAAAGACTAAAAGGGTTCTAATAATCAAATCGCAGGCAGCGTCCCAGCAGACCCCTGTGCAGCATGTTTAGGGAACGCTGCTGGATAGGGCATGTTTGAAGGATGGTTTTTGCTGTGGGGTCTTTGTCTTCTATTTGTGGGAGATGCCGTGCTTATTTCAGTTGGTGGCTGAAGAGTCCCAAAGAGTCCTGATAGGATGGATTTTGTATGTGGGGAGATGGAGCCCAAGGCCCCGGGGGGCTGTTGGTGAGGGTTGCGAGTGGTGGTGTGTCGGTTTCGAGCCTGGACCACACCTGTGGGTTCACCTAGTGCAGAGATAAGACTCACGCTGGCACCTGAGCCTGTGTTTCCACTTGCACTACCAACTCCTGCCCTTAGGGTCAGGGCAGACCCCAATCTGCCACCCTTGTGTGAAGAGGGCCCAACCTTCTTGCTCATCTCTGTGCCAGCAGCAGCTCTGGTGCAGTAGGATGGATCCCAGTCCATCTCAGGGGGATGCTGGCCCATCCAGGGTGCAAGTGGAGATGGGCGTACAGCACGAGCCCGTCCGCTGAGGAATGTGCAGGGTCAGGAGATGTAGTTGTGACGACATGGAGCAACAGGTGACCAGAAGGGTTTTGTCATATGGAGCCGGAGCATCGCAGGGGTGGCAGGCGAGCCCCCACACCGACCTCACCCCTCTGCGCTTGTTTTCCATGATACTTTACGTTTCTTTCCATCTCGGCGCAGCCAGGCAGCCCTGTTCAGTTTTTCCATCGGCTGGCGTAGAAAGTGCTTTGAAGAAGCGCTGGGTGAGGATCAAAAGGGCTTTTTTGTGTAATTGGTGGGTGTGACGGGTCTGCCGTCGGCCTCCCCCTCCTTTCTGACTTTCCTTTTCCGGTTTTAGCAGCGCCGAGTGCCGGCAGCGTGCCCCTTTCCTTGTAGGGATGGGGGCGGCGAGGGAGGGGGGGATGCCGAGGGAAGGAAGAGTTTCTGATGCTGTGGGAATGTGAGCTCTCAAACTCTGTAAACAGCTGGTGACTCACTGCATAGCTATGGCACCAACTGCCTGCGCGGCTGCAGGGAGGGGGCTGCCGGCCGTTTCCTCTACGCACTGGCAGCGCCTCTGCTCTCCTGAACTCGCCGGGACCGTTGGGCTGAGACCAGGAGCTTTTTCCTTCCTCCTCCGTGCTAGCGCCTCCGTCTGCGCCTCCGGCCTGGAGGTAGGGGTGGGTGGCCATGGCCCGGTGTGTGGGGGGAAGCAATGGGATCTGAAGGAGATCCTGCCTGCGGTCAGCCCTCGTGCAAAACACTCAGTGGGTCGTGCGCGTTCATGTCCCTCGGAGGCTGGGACTTGCTCCCCTGCGGCCCCAGTGAGGCAGGGGCTAGTGGAGGTGTGCCAGGGGTGGGGTTCGGTGCTGGAGGAGAGGAGGGAAGGAGTCGGTGATGCTCTAGAAAATGCAGCGCACACCAGTTGCTGTAAGCGGTCCATTCATCACGGAGCATCTTGGCTTGTGCGCTGTGCGGCTGTCCTTGTCCCTCCTCCAGACATGGAGAGCTGTGCTGTCTCGGGCTTAAAAATAGAGAAGGCACCTAAATACACTTCCTAATATCTAGGATATTATCTCACAGCTTTGCACTTAGGGGATTGGTTTTGTTCTTTCTCCCCCCTCCTTGCTCTTCATCTTGATCTTTACGTAAGTCGTGTGATGATGAGGTGTCTCGACTGATAACGCTCAAGTGACAGCGGCGCAGGCTGAGCCAGCACCTTTACGCACACGGCTCCCAGTGGTCCCCAGCCCCACCTTTGCCCCCTCCCCACATCCCGACGCCCCCTGTTTGCAGATATGAATGAGTTTGTTTACTCTTCGACGACCTCGTGATGTCTTTGCACAGACATGACCTGGAGTCATTATTGCTTTTGGGCTTCTCTGTTTCCATGGCGACTGTCTCTGGGTTGGCTACTTTCCCAAGGTCACCATGGCAACTATCAGAAGGGAATCATGCTTGGGATGCTTTGGCTGGATTTTTCATGAATGATTAGGATGTGTGACACGATGCAGACGTGGAAATGGGGAGGGTTTGGGCTGGGCTGGAGAAGGAAGGAGGGGGGAAGAGGACTCCCGCCAGACAGGCTGCGCGCTCTGCGGTGCCGCTTGGGTGTGCATCGGGGGGGGGGTCCGGTGCCTTGTGCTCTCCCCGCTGGGGAGCCATAGGCAGAGGCTGTGATGGTGGCACGGCTGTGGTCGCTCCTCTTGTGGTAGGTAGCAGGCAGAGCTCCGCGCTGCCGTCACCACGGGGTGAAGGTTTCGGGTGGAGGTGTGGGCAGGTGGGGTTTCTGCAAGGCGCTGGCTGAAGGGGTGTTGTCTCTTGCTAAGGTGAGAGTGAAGGACGGTGTCTCGCTGTCGGTGGACATGCCTCCATGTCACTAGAAACATCAGGCAGGTCAGCTCTCGCAGCCTGGGGCTGAGAGGATGGGGAAGCAACAGTCTTGGTGCGTTGGGAGAGGCGAACTCCTGCCTTTGCTTTGTTGTCGCGGGGGGGCTTTTGTTTCTGTTGTTTGGGTTTTCTGGTGGCGTCTCTGTTGGGTGGGGACGGCGCTGGAAGCAGGTTACAAACCAGGCAGCTTCTTTCTGGGTTGCTGATTCAATTTTGAGCCGGGTTAATAATAATCGAAATGAGAATGAAGGGAGTTGTTGTCTTGTGGCTTTTCAGGGCCTTTTATGAGCGGAGGTAACTCTTAATTCAGTCCCTAATAGGCCATTCTGAGCGTCTGGGATTCTTCTGGAGGGAGGTGAGCGAGTGACGGGGCCGTGTACTCCCCTTGAGAAGGGGTGGCGTATTGCAAGGTGGAGCATGGTGGTTAGCCTAACTGCTGTTTACAGGCAGGAGCTGGTGTACTTTTCCCCCTCCCTTCCCTGTCCTTCCTGCTTAATCTTACTGTAGTTAATAACAAAATATGAGGTCTTCAGCATCAAAAAGCAGTGCACTTGTCAACAGAGATTTCTCTTTCTTGTGTCTGAATGGAGTAAATGGATCTCTGAATCCATCCAGGTGTTTTAAACAACTGTGTGGTTATTGCTTTTAATGGTGGTCGAGGTGGGGGCTTCTACCATGTGTTGGGTGTCTTCTTCCTACCTTCACCTCTGACATTCACTACTGTAACCTGCAAACCTTGTTTTGTTTTTCCAGTTGCAATTTCTGAGCAGTTTTGTCCGGAAGACTGTGCTCAGGTTATGACGACTAATCCCAAACCGAACAAGGCGTTAAAGGTAGGGAAGAAGGCTGAGTGGGTGATGCTGGGTGGTGGGGGAGGCTGTCACAGAACCGTGCTTCTTGCGATACCAGTTATGCATGATCGTGCTGTTTCATTCTGAGGGACTCTTACAAACAGGTGCTCATACAGTTTCCTACTATCTACAGGAAAAGTTAGGATAGAAGGATACTGGTGATACCCAGAAAGATGTCTGAAATCTCTGGGTTGGCACAGAGGTATCCCAGTTGCTATCCAAGAGACTTTTGACTGAGCAGGTATTGGCAGCATCCTGAAACCAGTGCTCCCAGGCCTGTCAATGAAGTCCTTCTCCTCTTGGGACTGGAAAGCACTGAGGAAAGGATGTGTTCAGCTGGTGTCTCTCGGATCCATGAGACAGTAGATGCCTCAGACATACCAGCTTAGTGGCAGTCTGTGCATGGGTTATACATCCATTGTCACAGTTCTTTTCCACTGTCCTAGTGTTTCATTCCAGATGTTCTACAGTCTCTGAAGAGACAAAAGGATGATGTCTTAAAGATTCTGCACTCAATGATCTTAAATGATTTTTCTAATCTGAATGATTCCATGATTCCTAAAAGAATTGTCGTAGCAAACCTTGAGAAAAAGGCACAAGGCCTTGATGTCTTACTCATGTACTTCAGAGTCTGGCCTATGCACCAGGAGAGCCAAATCAGGCTGTGGTCCAAGCAGGGGTTTGTTCACTACTTGAGTGAGCAGTCTTCAGTGAAAAGCCACCAGCTGCTGAGTTAAACCCTTGTGTGCAAGTGGCTAATTCTGCTTTTGAGATGCTGCACCGGTGTCCCAGCATAATGCTGGGAAGAGGTGTTATCTTTAGTATTCATAGTATGAATTCTGTATCCTGACAAAGGAATACAGAGGGCTTCAGTCTGCTTGACATTTATCTCCTTAGAAATCTTACTGTTCAGCTTAACACTGGGTGAGGAAGGCTCACTGCTTTCTGACTTAAGAGGGTTACCCAAACCCACGTGAGAGAGCAGTGCTCAGATCTCTGCAGATGTTTTAGTGGAATATGTGCTCTCTGCAGTGCTTTGGGGGTGTTTTCCAGGTAGGGCTGTCACATTGCTGCTGGGTGGCCTGTCTCTCTTTTACTGTCCAGAGCTTCCATTCACATAGGGTTGCTGCTACCCCTGTGCTGTTGGTATTTGCAGGTAAAGGAGGAGTCAGGAGAGAATGCCCCAGTGCTGAGTGATGATGAACTCGTGTCAATGTCCGTACGGGAGCTGAACCAGCACCTGAGGGGTCTCACCAAAGAGGAGGTCATCCGTCTGAAGCAGCGGAGGCGCACGCTGAAGAACCGGGGCTACGCTGCCAGCTGCCGCATCAAGCGCGTGACTCAGAAAGAGGAGCTGGAGAGGCAGCGGGTTGAGCTGCAGCAAGAGGTGGAGAAGCTGGCCAGAGAAAACAGCAGCATGAAGCTAGAGCTGGATGCCTTGCGCTCCAAGTACGAAGCACTGCAGACCTTTGCTCGTACTGTGGCGCGAGGGCCCATCACCCCGACCAAAGTTGCCACCACCAGTGTCATCACCATCGTGAAATCAGCTGAAATCTCATCCAGTTCTGTGCCGTTCTCAGCAGCGTCCTAGTGCCCTCAGTTGGGGGGGAACTAGCAGCCTTTCAGAAGGGAGGGGATAAGGCTCTTATGCATTGTTCCGGAGTACTTGGTCACGTCAAGAATTGGCATTTTAACAATTCTCTTCCAAAAGTGCAAAAAATAGGAGAAGAAAAGAAAAACCAAGAAAACGAAAACACCACCCCAGACCTACAAAGGGAACTTAACTGGCTGCTTCTGTCTGGACTCGGTGGCTCCATCAACCTCCTGTGTCCAGGATTTGAGCTCTGTATGCAGAACAAATAACAAGATCTGCTTCCTCCTTACCCCTGCCTCCCCCAAGCCCCTCTCAGCTGTGAGCAGCTTTCCAGCTGCGAGAAGATACCTGAGGAGCCTCCGGAGTCTTTGTGAATGATGCTCAAGAGCCAGGAAACAGATGGACTGTAGAAATCATCATGTGAGATGAATGTATGGGAAAAAGAATTTCCTATTGTGGCATCCTACTCCCTGTAAGAAGGGTTTTCCCCTATCTTCCCCGCTTCCCCCCGATATTATGAGGGCAGGGATATAGGCTTTTCGGATTAGATTTCATCCTGCTATGAGTGGATGGGAGCAGGAGGACGAGGGAGACTAAATGCTTGGGTCTGACCACACCCGTTAGGAATAACCTTTCGTTTTCAATCCATGCTGTTAAAATATGGGAATATATATATATATATTTTACATATTTTAATATGCCCCATTACCTGTGTGGCCTGTAAAAAAATGACATTGCAGCCTCCTTTCTTCCAAGCCCAGGTTTCCCGATAGCTCCTTCCCTAAGGTGTGCCTGTGAATTGGGTATATTTATGCCATTTATTTCTTCCAAATGATCCGCAGTCTTGAAGTAGCAGCTGCTTTATTATTTTATTCTGGATTCCCTGAAGCTCATAAGGGAAGGAGGTGCAGTAAATGCTGTGAAGAGTGGTGTGAAGGGGAGGAGAAGGGGAGACGAGGAGGAAAAATGCTGCAAGTATTACCAGGTGGAGGCAGAACTGGCTGCGAGAAGGTGGGACAGTTCTGCTGGGATCAGCACTATGAGAAGGGGTTTGTGCAGAGGTGTTTCAGAGAGGTGTTTTTAAAGCACTGAAGTGTAACTAAAGGGCAATAGCATTCAGACAGGAGGAGAGAGCTTCCAGAGCCTCCTCTTTAACAAAAGCATTGGCAGGTTAGCAATGAACATCCTAGCTGGAGAGCTGGGCTCGCCAGTCTTTGACCAGAGAAGGGCTGTGGGGAGGTCGGATGGGAGCTGGAAGAGTCTTTTCCTCTCCAGAGCGCATCAGGCACTGAAGTTGGGATCCAAAGAGTACAGTGAACAACCCTCAGTGTTCAGAGAACCTGTGTGAACGTGACCCTGAAACTTGATGCTTTCTCTTGCCAATAGGTGGATTATCCCGAGAGGACAGGATGGAAAATCAGTGTGTATGTAGGGGACGGAAGAATTGGGATCGAGAAGTTGTTTGGATGGCTCTGAGCAGTGGTTTGGGAGAGGGGTTTCTGGCTCGGCAGTGGGCAGGAGGTGGGAAGCTGAAAGGAGCTGAAAAGATGAATGTTTCCAGGTCACTGTAAAAAACAAAATAGCTGTGTTGGTGTTCATGTGTTTTGTTGTTGTTCGTTTGTTTTCCTTTTTGAAGTAGGAAAGAAAAGGGACGGGGAGTTTTTGCAGGGCAGGTCAGAGACTTGTGCAATGGACGATGCCTGTTGTCACGCAGGTGAGTAGGGAATGAGATGGTTGACGTTTAAAGGTGAGGAGAAGAGCTGAGAGGATTTGGGCTCCAGAGCAGAAAGCAAAGATCACGGAGAATTCACGAGTGTTTTGGACTGAAAGAGAATAATCAAGTGCCACCGTTGTTGCAAAGGGGACAGTGAACTGGCATCTGGCACCCAGTATAATTTGTTGTTTGAGGCCTTGAATAGCAGTAGGTTTGTAGACATTTAGCGAAGCCCTATTTGTCTTTGGAAGAAGTTGTTAGCTTGCTTTTCCTTTTTTTATGGTTTTATTTCGTTTTTCACCTTGTCATCGGAGTCTCTGGATTTCCCAGGAGGGTCCTTTGTGAAATAGGTTAATGAAAAGAGAAACCTCAGACTTGGTTCTCGTTCAGTCCTCAACATCGACAGCCGTGACCTTACTGAGCCAGAAAGGGTGTAAGTGAAGCGCTTCCCGAAGGCTCGTTACCCCTGCCAGATCCACGTGTTATGGAGGGGAGCAGGGAGTTCCCTTCAAAGTGGTTTTCCAACACGTAGAGTTTGGATGACACTTAGCGTTACCTCATTTCTCCTCCACTCCCTCCCTATCTCCGAACAGGCAGATCGATGTCCTGTGTATCAGTACCAGTTATTGACTCCCACAGCAGAAGCTGAGGAAGAGAAAGATGTTACTGTCATTTCCTGGTCCTCTCATGTTCTCCAGCTCACAGACATTGGAATCTTTCCCAGACCTTACAGGTGCCTCCGAAAACAGGCAAAATGGAGACTCCTGGCACTGTTGGGGCTTTAAATGAAAACTTTAATGGAAAAGGCCAGTTGACTTGAAAACGCCCAAATGCTTCCAGTCTTTCAAACAGCTCCAGAGCTCCATAACATTCCTGGCTAGATAGGAACACCCTCTGGCTGCTCTTGAGCCCCACGCCGGGGCAATCAGACCAGGGGAACTTGGAGGTCGAACTTGGTTCCGTGGGGTCTTCTTGCTGTTGGAATGAGTTGAGAAACATATCTTTACGTGGCACTTCCCTTGTGGCCAAGTGTTCCTTTTATTTCCAGTTCTTGGAAGGAAGGGTGCCAAAGGCTTGTCCAAGTGATTGCTAGTTTAGTGCTGGTAGGCACTTAAATCTCTGGTCACTCGCTAAAGAACAAGAGGCCTGGGTGTTGTTAAAGCTGTTGATACCATAGCCATGGTAGGTAATCCATATTGGATATCCATAAGGACCACGTGGAAATATTTAAAAGAGAGAGAAATATATATATAAATATATAATTATATACATTTTATCGTACAGATTTTTTCGTAAAAAAAAAAGAAAAAAAAATTAATTTTTTTTCCAAGTTTGATACTGTAAATCTTTATTAAAAAGAAATTGCCAGTCCAGGGCTCCCTGGGTGGTGACCTGGAGGGGAACGAAATGTCCTGGCTAAAACTTCCACAGAGGGATCAGAATTGCAAGGTAACTTGGAGGGAGGAATGACCCGCAAGCTGTTGTGACCGCGTTGGAGACCCAGCTCCTCCACCCCGGAGGGTCCCTCCAGCTTGGGGTTGTCGTGTTGCATTCCTCTGGGGGTCGGTTCGTTTCTCTTGTGGTTTTCTTCTTTTTGTTTTGTTTTTTTTGGGTTGTTTTCTTTGGTTTTCTTGGGGTTTTTTCCCTCTCCGTCCTGCACTTGCAAGCCTGACACCCAGGGCCAGCGCGGCGTGGGGAGCTGGCTGCAGCCTGTGGCATCCCCCCGGGTAGTACCTCTCGCTTGTCTCTTCGCTGCAGTAGTTTGGATGCTGGGGGCTCCTTTCTCTGCCCCTCTTTCATTTGTGTTGTGCCCCCCCCCAACGCTGCTGAGGAGTGGGGTGGGGTGGGGCCTCTGGATTTGAGTGCTGGGATCCTCTCCCCATGGGCCTGGCCTTGCTTGGATGCTCCCCATCCACAGCGTTGGGTACCAAGGGCTGGGTGGGAGGCAGGAAAAGATGGAAGTGTCGGGGAGGGACATCTCTCTTCTTGTGGATGTTTGCTGTGCTCTCTATTGGGAATGGGGAACCTTTTCCCTCCAGGGCAGCTCCAGATCCCTTTGAAGCAAGTCAGCGTCTCTGCTCTTGCCTAACTCCACTGTCTGCCCATGGAGACCGGGGTGACACCGGGGAAGGGATGAGGCGCTGATGGGTGAGCTGTGGCAGGGCTGAAGCCAGGCCACTGGACGGCTCAGTCCCGGGGAGGAGGAGAAGGTGGCATTTTGTTTTTTCTCTCTCAAATCATTTAAACTTCATTGTCATGATTGTTTTTATTTAAGGAAAAAAAAAAAAAAAAAACACAAAAAAAGGAAAAAAAAAAAAAAAAGGAAAAAAGATACAAAACCTAAAACCTTTTGTAACGTGGATTCGTTTTCCTTCGTCTGTATTTCAGTCTGCTGGGGTGTTTCCGTAGATGGTGGATACTTGCTTTCATTTTTTTAATGATAGACGTCTTCTGTTTTAAGTTGGTTTTGTTTTTATCACCAGCTCATTCTATCCTCTGTGGTTACTCAGTAATTTCATTTCAATATTTATTTTTGTGCTGCTTTTTTATTATAAAATAAATTATTGATATACCAAGCAATGTGGATTCCTGTTTGTAAGGCGGATAGCCCTGTGTATGTGTCCATTACTTTCTCTTGACAGCCACAACGTAATTTATTGCTGTAAATTTAGCTGCAGTGACTGGTTTTTTTGTACCTTTCCAATAAAGCATTTTCTGGTTTCAGACTTGCCCTGGTCTATGGTCAGCGTTTTGGAGCTTGAATTGGTCTTCAGTGGAGTGTTTTCCTTGGGGAATTTTGCCCTTGTATCCCCGTTCTGACGGTGAGCAATGTGTTTTTAGGAGGCCTCAGTGTGCGTGATGCTGCTTGGGGTTTGGCAAGCATCTGATGGGCCTGGTGTATCCCCCTTGCCCAGCTCCCAGCCTTGCCATGGTGCTTCCTTGGTGTGTTTGGAACATGCTCAAGGGAGAGCTCTTGTGAGTTGCTTCTCTGGTGGATCCCATGCTCGGGGCACCCAGGCTGTGCCTCTGTGTGTGATCAGTGGGTATTTATGGTAGCACAAGTGGAGGCTGATAGCTCAGCAGGCTCCTGCCTGCAGTCATGGTGCTGAGAGCTGGATGCACAAGGGTGCTCTTGGCTAGGTGTCCCTGTGCATCCTAGATAGGTCATGATGCTGGAGAGACACCTCCTCTGCTCCTGTGGATTGTGAATCAATCCGTCACTGCTTCCCTGGGCGACTGCTTGTGAATAAATCACTTTAACCCCTTACATCAATATTTCATCTTCATGTTTCACCCTGTTTGGGCTTTGAAGAGGTGGCACCTTGTGCCCGTGTGCTCTGAGGGACCATGTTAGCTTTAATCCCCTATTCCACAGGGTCAATTTGCTTTAGATGAAGGAGGAAGACAGTTGGTCTGTGCTGGCTTGAGGCAGTAGTCAGAGGCAGATGGGTGTGTTGGCCAGAGCTGGAATTGGAGGTAGGGCTGAAAAAGCTTTGTGTGTCAGCCGGTAATGGATGGTCATTAGGTGGGGCCAGGCAGGCTTGGCTGAGCGGACCATGGTGGAGCCTGTGGAGTGACTGAACTCATCATCAGGTGCTTCAGCTCCTGCCTGGAGGGATGGCAGCAAGGAGCTGGTGACAATGGAGAAGAGGGAAGTAGGCCAGCGTGTGTCCATGGAGAAGCACAACCAGCCCCAGCTCTTGCGGCTGCCTTAGCATGGTGTGCCCTGATATAAGGATATATCCCAGACACAAGCAGGCTCTAAACCTGCCTGACCCAAGCCCAAAAAGCTTGGGAGAACCATAGCTGCATCCCAGCCTTGCCCTTGGGGACAGCCCAAGAACAAGCGACAACTGGAAAACAGATCTGCCGGCCACTGGAGCCTGCTGCTGGCAGGGAGCAAAGCCTGTCCCTGCCTGGCTGCCTGCTGGCATGGCTCCAGGCACAGCCGGGCTCCTGTGTAGGTCACCCGTGTGCTCGCTGCCAGCTTTCCCTGTGTCCTTGCTGGAGAGGCGGAGGAGATGCATTAGCAGAGGAGCGCAGGACCGTGTCTGCTGGGGAATGCGTTGCTCAGCCTACAACACTGCTAGTGTTTGTTTTCCCAGTGGATGTGTTTTGACAGCATCACTGTTTGAGGGCCCTGCCAGTGCATAGCTCTTTCCTTGCTCCCTATTCCAAGGAAAAGGAGCAGGAGGTCAAACTCTCTCCTGCTGGATGCAGAGCATTGCCTGCTGGTGTCCAGCCCAGCATGGCTCCTTCAGGCTGGTACCACACTGCTGACATGGATTGAGCCACAGCCGGTACCCTTCCTCCTTGTTTCACTTGCACGAAGAACCTGTTTTACATATAATACAATAATCAGGGCTTGACATAAATAGGCAAATGTTATTGTCTGCAGTGGGAATTGCACCTGCTGGCAAGAGCAATGAATGCAGCCCATTATGCACCGGAGTCGATCATTTGCGCGATGAAGTACAACTACATCTCTTGCTGTGTTCTTGTGCGAGTCTTTATCTCAGTGAGCATGCCAACAGATGTGCCATCGTCATCTTTGCAGCCTGTCCTCGCTTCTGTTCCTGCAGCGGTGGCTGGCCCTCTCCCAGGGGATGGAGAGGACCAAGATGTGATGTCCCTGCTTTGGTGCTGATTGCATTACAAAGCCGGGCAGGCTCATTCCTGTGCACTGAGGCTGCCCTTTGCAGGCAGGGTATTTCTGCTCCCAGGATGCCAGGACCACGGGTGGATGCCTGGATGCACAACGCATATGGATCTAGCTGATGGACCTCATTGCAAGAGAAGTGGCAGCTGTCACCAGCTAAACAGGTATGGGCTGAGGTGCTTTGGAGCAAAGGGACTTGCAAGACTGGCTTAGTTATAAGCTGCTTGTGAGGAGTACAGGCTTCCAGCACGATAAGGTTTCTCCAATAACAACAAATAGAGGTTGTCTTGGTGCTGGAGTCTGGGCTTGGCTAAAGCAAATCCAGCAGCTCTAAACTGCTGCATCCACAGCTTAGGGGAGGGTTGGAAGAGGCGCAGTGGAAGGAGAGGAAGCAGGGGACTCACACACACACTCTTTGTGGAGTGAAAAAGATGAGCACGAATCCTGTGGGAATGCCAAAATGTGCAGGATGCTGTGTGTGCAGGTATTTCTGCTGGGCCAGCATTGAGGGGCAGGGAGGACACTGAGCTTAAGAGCATCAGCATTAGAGCAGGAACAGGCAGATCGTGGCTTTGCTTGCTGAGCTAAGGGAAAACGCTTGCCCTGTGGTAGAAATTGCTGTTTATTAGAAAAATTCATAAATAAAATAATTTCATGATGTGATTTGCATTTTGCAGATAAGAGGAGGTACAGAGGGGACCAAACAAATACTAGGAGTTGTATGAAAAACAGCTTGAAGCCTTACCCATCGTTTTATCACATCAGTGCAACTCAGGCTGTGGGCTTGCCCTTGTCCTTTCACTGCCCCCTAACAACAGCCCACCCAGTGCCTAAGGACGTTCTCAAGGATCATCTTGGAGTAAAAACTGGACTAAAAATTGGGGGAAAAAAACCCAGAGAGGAAGTTTAATGGAAGGATGCGTGCTCTCCATCACTGATATGGCAGAATCCCCCCCTGCAGTATCTTCCCCTGCCAGTGGTCCTGCCCTGAGCAGTGGCATCCCCCAGCATCTCTGTCCCCACCGCTATCACTCTGCTGCACTCAGCTCCCTCCTGCCTTCCCTCAGGTTGGTAAATAGCAAAGGGCTGGGAGGAACAGACAGTTCCCACCAAGTGCATTCCTACCACCACCAGTCATGGTCTGGTTCACTAATAAAGGCTCTGATAAGAAATCTGGAATCCCTTTTAACTTCTGATCCAGGCAGAGATAAGCTGGTTTGGGCATAAACAAACGCTTCTGTCACCGGCAGCTCTCCAAATGCAGCTGCAAGACCCCGCGTTAGCCCTGAATGAGGTCCTGCTCCTGCCCCCGGGGGAGTTACTCATCCAGCTGCATCCCCATCTGGAGGGAGAGGAGGATCACTTACTCTTCCTCCCTGGTAAAGGTCTGCACAATTCCATGGGCTTTTCTGGGAGGAGGAGAGGGGGAAAGATGTAAAAATAAGGAATGATGTCTTTGAAGCGTTACCGGGTTTTGAGGCGAAGTGAAGTCACCTTCCTGGGCTGGTTTTCTCCACGGGGCCCTTGGAGATCAGTTTTTTCACTCAAATCAGGAGAAACTAGAGCAAAACCATGCTGAGAAAAGCATTTCAGCACTGCTTGGAGGTAAGAGGACAGCGAGGGCAGCTGGTCCATCCTATAGCCTGGCTCCCCTCCCTGCCTGGCATTCCCCAGCACGGGCATGGGGGCATTGAGGCACCAGCAGTGGGGAGCAAAGCCCAGACTGCAACGCATGGCTTCTTAGTCGCAGGAGCAAAGATAGCTCCAATCTTCATGCCCAAAGAGATGGGACAGCAGAAACTGGCACTATCTGATTTAACCTTTCTCTGGCTTATTGCATCTTCCCTTCGAGAGACTGGCTTTTTGGGTGGAGTTCCTGGCTTCTCAGTGTTCCCATTAGACCAGGTTGTCTCAGCCTTGAGACGCCTCCCATGTGCATGGGTTTAAACGTCCCCAGTGCTACTGTCCCTTCCATTGTCCCCTATAGCTCTCCATCCGACAGGATCAGCACTCTCTTCTCGATGTTTCTGCTCTTTCTGCTGCTCGGCCCATCCGCCTTGGAGGCCATGTGCCCATTCTCTCCTGGTGCTTTGCGCTCTGCCTCCTGCATTGACTGCTGGGTGTACTGCTGGTACGTGGGTGAGAAGTTGTGGATTGCATCCTGGACGATGTCCTGGGGGCTTATGGTCTCCTTCAGCCCACTGGAGATGCTCTGCATCGGAGCAAGGTTTGCTGAAAAACAGGGAGAAAGGGGGGGTGATGGGACACAAGACACGATCCCAAGTGCTCCAAGACTGGAGTGACACTTTTCCCTGATTCAAGATAAGGGGTTCATTGTGGTCCATGTCAGCTTGCAGTGGCAAGTTCCAAGGAGAAGGAAGGCAACCCCAGCTCTGTGTTTCTAACAGGATGGA
The DNA here is from genome assembly GCA_039720435.1 of Amazona ochrocephala. NCBI lineage: Eukaryota > Metazoa > Chordata > Aves > Psittaciformes > Psittacidae > Amazona > Amazona ochrocephala. The sequence goes on along the minus strand of CM077886.1, from coordinate 12,672,155 downwards.
TCCTCTCAGCATCATGTGCTGTAATACCAAAGTCACCTAATTCTGCCCATCCACACCAGTCTCTCTTTCTATCCACTTGCTATGGCTCAGGGGTATCATGACAGAATAAGGAACTCGTGGGGCACAGGGGAAGGAAATTGCTCTTGTGGTTTTAGCATTCCATTGGTAATGCTGTAGGGGGGATCTCTGGTCACTGGCAAAGAAAGGAAGAAGGAAAAGTTACTTGTTGAGTTTTCTTTCTTCTCTCTGTACACCTGGCAGGTGAATGCATAGCGCAGGGCAATGGAGGCAAAGAACATCTCAATGCAGATGATGAAGTTCTGGTAGCCAGCAGCCACTGTCCCAGCTCCCACCTCCTTCCCATCAATGATCTGAACTTCAGGGATCACCCCACATTTCTCCAGGATTGCCAGCAGCGTCCCTGTGCAGGGGAAGAGGGATCAGCTCTGGCGCTGCATCCCTGGCTCAGGTGTGGTTATGGGATGAGAAGCACTGGGCATCTGTGGTGGTACCTACCTTGCCAGAAGGAGAGGAAGATGACTGCCTTGATGGTGATGAACTTGAGGACTGGCTCAAACGGGCGCAGAAGGTCCATGGTGGCAAAATAGAAGAGGAAAAGGGCGTAAAGTGCCAGGCTGACAGAGAAGTTGTAGATGATGGTGATGTAGAGGTAGCCGCTTTGGACGCTGTGGGAAGAGGAATGATGCTCTAGGGTGCAGGAAGCAAAGTGGGTGCAACTGGAGGCAAAGCAGCATGAAACATGGAGGGGAGAAGTGCGCAGCTTTGCTGCAGGGGAGAGCACAGCCCAGGAGGGGAAGGAGAGGCCGGGAGAAAGGGGGGAGCACAGGACCGCTCTCAGCTTTTCCTCTGTGGTGATGAAGCAGGGACCCCCCCCTGCCCCCTTCACCCTCCCATCCCAACCCAGCATCCTCACTTGAAGTCCCCATCGTGGTACTTCCCAAAGGCCTGCAGGATGATGGTGACGATCGCCATGAGAGGTTTCACGATGCAGAACTGCAGCGTGGCCTGCATGGGGAGAGACACAGTGCAGCCTGGACAGCAGGGACATCCCACTGCCCCCCCTGCAGCTCCTGTTACCCCTAGCCCCTCCACACAACCCAAACCCTCTGCTCCCAGGACAGAGACACAGGAGGAGCAGTTCTCCATCATAGCAGTGATTGGTGCTGTGGGGTGAGACATGAACCTGCATATGGGAAAGAGTAGGGCTCCCAAAAGGCAGCGTGGCCACTCTGAGATGGGAGGACAGCTGATGTGGGGACAGAGAGCCAGGATTGAGCCTGCAGCACAGACCTATAGAGGGTTATCGCTGCTCAGGCTAACCTGGACTGGACAGAGATGGCAATCTCAGCTCTGCAGTGGGAGGAGACCCTGACTCAGCAGTGAGTCAGCGGCAAGGACAGAGAGCCCTGCTGCTGGCTGGGTGCCTGCGAGCAGGGTGAGCTGCCTCTTGGGGGAGAAAACCCAAACCACGCATCTTGGGAGAGTGACAAAGCAGAGCCCTCAGCAGGGCAGTGGGGAAGGGACCCAGAAAGCCCTCATCAGAGGGGTGCAGAGCCAATGCCCCCATTGAGTACCCACCTGCTTGCAGAAGCGCAGGAACCCAATGGAGTAGGACATACCCTGAAGGCAGCAGGTCCCATAAAAGCAGCTGGATCTGGAAGAAGCCGAGGAGATGCTGTTGAGGGAGCTGGATGGGGATAGTGGGTGCAGGGCCAAGGAGCTTGTGGGTTGCTGGGCCTTACGCAATGGGCTTCCCACGGATCTCAGCCATGATGGTGCTCTCCCCTCCAAGGTACTCAAAGCACAGGCTCAGGAAGCTGTAGATCACGAAGGCTGGCAAGGGAAGGGCAAGACAGGATCAGCAGGTCTGATGGAGATCCAAGAGGGGCTTGGTACATGTCACATTCCTTCCTGCTCAGGTGTTTTGTCATCCACCCCAGCACCTCCTCAGCCTTTGGCGGATGGAGTGCAGCAAGAGGAGCAAGCAGAGTCAGACACATAGCACCATGTGCAAAGGGTTTGCTGCAGATGCAGCAGCTCCTCTCTGCACACGCAGTCTGTATGTGCACGTGGCAGCAGTTGTATGTCCCAGCAGTGTTCGTGGAGCCAGGCACCATGCACACCCAGACAAACCAGGCAGGAGTGCAGTGGCCAGGAACCACCTGCATGGAAAGACCTCAGAATTGCTAAGGGGCAGCACAAGTGGCCAGCAAGGAGCAGGTCCTGAACAGCTTTATTGGACATCCCCATTGCTTATTCTTCATATACTCCAAACCTGAAGTAATACACATGCCCACACTCCGCACTCCTCAGGGGATGAGCAACAAGGTGGAAGTGCGACCTCAACCCTGAGAAGCTTCCCATGCACCTCAAATTACCCCAACTCCCCAGTTTCTTAGGTATGTCAACCTCCTGCTTTAGAGGAGCAGCATTTCTACCCCAAAGGCAGCCAGAAAACCTCTTTCCCCAGGAGCATGATGCTGGGGTCCCTCTGAGGCTGTTGGAAAGGCTCATGTCTGCCTCTGGGGCATCTGCTTCCTGCTGCTGATGGAGAAGGAAGGGGAAAACCTCTGCTTGGAGGAAGGGAAATGAAAGAGGTGGAGATTTGCCTCCTTATGCAACCCAGAGACAGGTCAGTGGGATGAGAGGCCTGCTTTGCCATCAGCATCCCTGCCAAGGAGAGGCTGCACTCACCTTCATAGCAGTCGCGCACGGAGTCAAAGTAGACATAGTACTGGTGGCTGCCGAGGAGGAGGAGGCTGAGCCAGGAGTCGAAGGCATACACGGGCACGATGAAGAGGATGCGAATGATGTAGCGCTGCTCCTTGGGGATCGTGTAATTCCTCAGGTGTGTGTAGATCTGCAAAGGCCCCAGAGTGCAGAGCTGTGGCTACCCCTCGTCAGGAGGGGAACCAGAGGTACCCCCAGCCCCCAAGGCTGCACGATGCTCATCCCACATCAGCCCTCCACTGTGGTGAACAGTCACATGAGACAGGCTCCATCCCACTCCCTGGGGCACTCCCTTCCATGCAAACACATGGAAATCAGGTCCCTTCCCTGGCTCTATGCAAGGAGTGCGCCTTTCTCTGTGCCAGCCCCCTTCCAGCCCCATCCCAGTGCTCAGAGGCACCAGCTTGCCTTCAGCAGCACCCAAACCCATGCCCATGGGCAGCTGTGGTGTGAGCCCCAAAGGCACAGACCTGGGGTACCAGATGAGGAACCCCGCTGGGTGTTGCCTCCAGGCAGTGCCGATGCCCTTCTCTGGCAGCCGTCAGGGAGCAATGGGCAAAGTCCACTGTGCCGAGCTGCCAGCACCACGCTCCCTCTGCACAACAGAGATATCCCCTCCAGGCAGCAACAGCAGGAGATATTTATCCAGAGATGAGTGATTTGCAATTAACTTGGGGGCAATCAATAGTCTGGCCCCAAGTGCTGAGCCCTGTCTCTGCCCCAGCCTGTACCTGGTGGAAGGTGATGAAGAGAGCTGACCACACGAAGATGCCAGAGATGACCTGTGCTGCTGTAGTGGTCAGGAAAAGCTGCTGGCTGTCCTGGGAGTCGTTGTGGGCAGCCATGAGCAGGGCAAGGGCTGGGGATGGGGAGGATGAAGCCAGCCTGGGAGCTGTGCCAGGCCCCAGGGTGCTGGGCTCCGTGGAAGAGGGCAAAGCACGTGTGGCATTACTCATCTGCAGGGAGGGAGAGGCAAAGGGAGAGGCAGGACTGAGGTGAGCTGGTGAGGGGGAAGGTCCCAGCACATTTCCCAGCCCACACAGTGTGGACAAACCTCCTGTGAGGTTTATCTTCTCCATAGCGTTTTTCCAGCGTGTCCCTCATCCAAACCAGCCTATTCATGATGGCTGGGTCTGCTTCTCCCAGCAGGAAAATGCAAACATCCTTCAAGAGCAGGAGGCGTATGCAAACACCGTGCCCCCAAAACACATGCTTCTCCTTCCCAGCCTTGCTTCTTGCTTCCTCAGGGGTCTTTATCCCACTTGAAATGGAAAACCTGCCTACGTTTGTGTCACTCCAAGTTCACTCTTGTTGCTCAGGACCCTTTTCCATCAGGAACCAGATATTTAAGGGTTAAACTCATCCCTCACCCATTATAATAACAAGTCCCTTTTCTACTTGCCATCTGGACACTTATGTCTTCCTCCTTGAGAGCCCAGAAAACACAAGAATACCTATGATCCCCTCCTACATTTAGCTCTTTTCATCGTGCATGGCCTGATGGAGGCAAAGTCCAAGGCTGCCTGAGAATGTTTGACATAGAATCATAGAATCATAGAATAGTTAGGGTTGGAAAGGACCTCAAGATCATCCAGTTCCAACCCCCCTGCCATGGGCAGGAACACCTCCCACTAAACCATGCCATCCAAGGCTACGTCCAACCCCACCTTGAACGCCACCAGGGATGAAGCATTCACAACTTCCCTGGGCAACCCATTCCAGGGCCTCACCACCCTCACAGTAAAGAACTTCTTCCTCATATCCAATCTAAACTTCCCCTGTTTAAGTTTGAACCTGTTACCCCTTGTCCTCTCACTACTGTCCCTCATGAAGAGTCTCTCCCCAGCATCCCTATAGGTCCCCTTCAGGTATTGGAAGGCTGCTATGAGGTCTCCATGCCGCCTTCTCTTCTCCCACCCAGGTTGTTTGGCCAATAAAGCCTTGGCCATCTTGGGATCATGGGGGTCTTGGTGTGCCATCAGTGCCAACTCCATGACTTGAAGGGCAGCCAGTGGTCCCTCCTGCACCAAACTGAGCACCAAAGAGCAAGCCTGTCATGCTGCAGCAGAGCTGCTGCCCTTTGGGGATGCTGCAGTGCTCCAGCATCTCTCCAGCAGGTCTCTCCTCCTCGAAGCATTGCCCCAAGGCACAGAGCATTCCCGGCACAGAGAGTGGCTGGGGCATAAGGGGCACCGTGTACCCTGCGGCTCCAGACAGCAAGGACCAGCCTAATAATACACTCTTATTTATAGGGCAGCTTCATATCTCAAGGCCAACAGATGCACAAACTGCCGTGTTTGGCCTCTCTTTCTGCTAATCTACAGAAAGCTGCTTCTTCCCAAGTACAACAGTAGTGGTTTATACAAACCCTGACCAAAACCAATAACCTGCGAGCAGAGCTCTGACTATAGAGATGCTTCTTGGTGTATTCATGAACAAAGATTTTAGCTTCTGGGTAGGAATTGCCTGCAGATAAAACCATAAGCATGATCTGGTGAGAAGCAAGGAAGTATTTGCCACAGATCAGAGTGGTAGGGACTGACCTGGGTCCATAGAAAACAAACCAAAGTGAGAGCTCGCCCTGTGGCTGCCTCTGCTGCCCTCTGCCCGAACCCCAACCTCACAGGAGAGGAAACTCAGCTGGTGTCAGATCAACAGCCCTAAAAATACCTTCCCCCCCCTCCGCCTGGCAGGAGCCGCCTGTAAGTGGAGATGCCCGGGGCAGCAGCGAGCTGGCAAGGAACCAGGAGCTCACCCGCAGTACCTGCGAGCGGGGAAGCACAGCCGGAGGTGGATGCGTGGAGGGATGGAAGGAGAGTGGACGGAGGAGGCAGCGGGATCTGGGTCTTTTCCTCCCTGTGCCTGTCCCGCGGCCCTGCCCCTGCCAGCAGGAAGAAGGGAGAGCCGGGCAGGGACCTGGTCTTTGCTCAGACCATGACGCTGCCGGACCTGCCTTGTAAACATTAACAGGAGGAGGGAGATAGCTCGTGGCACGGAGAGGGAGGTGAGAGCTCAGCTGTGCCCCGCTCCCCATCTGTCCTCACTCTTCCTGGGGGCTGCCCTGCTGCTGGCTGGGGCCATAGGCTGGATTTGGGCATGCTTTCATAGAGTCATAGAATCACAGACTGGTTAGGGTTGGAAAGGACCTCAAGTTCATTCAGTTCCAAGCCCCCTGCCATGGGCAACGACACCTCACCCTAGACCATGTCACCCAAGGCTCTGTCCAACCTGGCCTTGAACACCGCCAGCGATGGAGCATTTAAGCATTTACCACTTCTCTGGGCAACCCATTCCAGTGCCTCACCACCCTCACAGTAAATAACTTCTTCCTTATATCCAACCTGAACTTCCCCTAAGTTTGAACCCTCTGCCTGAACATCACGATAGGGAAGGATCCACTTAACTTCAAGGGACACAATGGAGAGCCATGCTCATTTCTAGACCCATTTACCCTGTTTTTAACCCATCACTGTGCCACAGGTGCCCGGCTCAAGACATCCCAACCCCTATCAGCTTTCCCAGGCATGGCGGTGGGAGCACAGTGGCTCCAGCAGCCGGTTCCTGGCAGGCTCCCCGACATTGTCACACTCTGAACGTGGCGGAGCAAGTCATTAAACACAAAAGCCTCGGTGCCGCTTGGAGACGGGGCTCCCAGCTCCACAGGTAATTAGATCCCGGCCATGCAAGGTAGCTGGGCAATTCAATGCAGTTAGAGGGACATTTGCTTCCAAAACAAAGGCGGCAAGGAGACAGAGAACAATATTAGCAGCAAAACTCAGCTTCTCAGTGCCTGTGCCACATCCAGTCTGGGTGTTTTCAGCCACTTTGCAGGTACCTGCCATGTCTACCTCTTACGCTCACTCCATGGAACATTAGAGCTGCTAAGTGAGCATGGAGCAGAAGACAAACTGAGCAGTGAAACCTGCTTTGGGGGCTTTTTCTTTGCCAGAGCATCACATCCCTCCCATGTCCCAAAGCACACAGGACAAATCCGACCTTGTCCCTGTGAGCCTGGGACAGGCAGAAAGGAAAGGCAAACCCCTAGTCCCCCCACCAGTGCCTGTACACTGCTGGCTATGCGCTACAGTAAGGGAGAGAGATCCCTAAACCCCATCCCGGGGGTGGGATCACCCACATCCAGGCTCAGCCCCACCACAGGAGACGTGCCTTTCCGCCTGATTGCTTTCAGAAAACAACAGGGCATGGTGGTTATCTCCTTCCTCAGCCTCTCCGTAGCACCCCCAAGGCCACCCAGGAGTAAGGACTTATAGCACATAGCTATAAATTGAGACAGGGAAGCATCAATCTCTCCTTAAGGCGATCCCAGAGGAGTGGGTGCCCCACACTCACAGGGCTTTCGCCGTGCTGGTCCCGTGGATGGCTGGGGGCACCCTCTGCTCTGTGCCAGGTTACCCCCGGCTGCTGCTCACCCCCCCAGGACCCCACTCACCCTGCGGGGCTGCTCCAGGAGTTGGCCTGGCTGCCGGGCACCTGCACCCGCATCCCCTGCGCCCTCCTCCAGCGGCTCGGTGGAGACTCCTCCTCCGGGCACCTTCCCAGCCCTGCCCGCTGTCAGCTCACCCTGCCTGCACCCCGCAGCCGGAGCGGCAGGTCGGAGAAGCCACCCAACTTACCCTTCCAGTCTGCCACGCTCAGCACCCAGCCCGGAAAGCAAACACGGATGGAAAGCCATGGCGCAGCCTGACACCCGCACACGTCCTGCGGGGCAAAGGCAGGTTATATTGCAATTGGGAGTTAATCCTCACCTAGAGGAAAGAGATGGCATTGGCAGACCTGCGCTTGCTTTTTGAGGCAGGCCTTCCCCTTGGTTTACTGCAGAGTACAGAGGAGCAAAGCTAAGGGCCTGTTGCCCATGGTCTAATTTATCACCCCTGGAAAGGCAGCAAGATATGCGTGCCCTGTTTCCAACACCAAATCAGTGCTTTCAGGTAAAGCACCCATAGGACCAGCACAGCAAGAACCCTGCGTGTGCGTCACCCACTCCTCTGGACAAGCTTTAAGGAGAGATTGATGCTGTCCTGCCTCAATTTATACCTATGTGCTATAGGTCCTTCCTCCTTGGTGGCCTTGAGGGCAGTATGGAGAGGGTGGGCAGGGAAATAACCCCCATACCCTGGCATTATCCGAAAGCCAGTTTCCAGCTGAAAAAGTCCTTTCTTTACTTGCCATCCTGTACAGATCTGGTGGCACACAGAGCCAGGAAATGGAGGTGGTTAACTCGTGGCTGGCTTTTAGGTAGTAGCACTCAGGTTTTCAGGGCATAGCGGTGGTTTGCCACCATATCACCACAGTGAAAGATGCAATTTACATTCAATTTGCTAATAATCGTACCGTTTGCACACTTTGCTGGAGCTGTGGACACTGTAAGAGGGCCAGGATTTGGGAAATACATTGATTTTGATGTCGGGAAAGAATCTCTACTAACAAACCAGCATCGTCATTAACAAATTCCACATGCCTCTCTCAGCCTTCCTAGACAAATAAAAAAGCATAAACGAGGGAAAATGCGGAGCTCTGACAGATGTAAATCTTTGATTCTTGGAAGCACAGTTTGGAGAATTATTTTTAGATGAAATTTCTTGTCAGGGGCAGCTGCAAGCCTGCAGTGCTTGAATGTACTTTAGAAGTTTCATTTCTCATAATCCCTTCACTACTGTAAATGACTTCAGAGAAAAGAGTCCTTTCGAAATCTACTTTCTGCTTTCCTACTTGTAGGGGATTTTTTTAGCAACACAAACATCCCAGCAGCTGGATCTGCGCGGGGCAGGCAGAGGCTCTGGGCTGGTTCTGCCTCACTGACAGGTCCTAACGCAGCACAGGCTTTCCCTGCTCAGAATCCAAGCCCTGGCCTCTGTTCTGCTCTGCCAATAAGTGACAGAAGTGTGTAATGGCTCACTTAACAATTTACTACTTGGTGTTGTTACCAGAAGAGGTAAAAACAAACGCGTTTTCAAGCAAAGCCTGGCTATTAAACATTGCATCAACTCATATGACTTCATTGAATGCCTTTATTTCAACAGACTTAGGAGAAACACCCATGTGTAACCCCTCAAAACACTTTTGTCCCCATGTCTCCTGTGACAGATGCTTCAGGAGAGGGACAGCTTGTTGCAGGTGGTCCAACTGAGGTATGCACTGCCTCTCTGATGTGCTGGTACCATGTAACGCATACGCAGCTGTTATTTGTCTTCTTCTCACCACTAAATTGGGCTCCTGTCTTCCACCGCGATGTCAGCTTTCATGAAATTTGCAGAGCATAATTATCTGCCTCTCTTTAAAACCAGACTGAAAGTGGAAAATGGATTCCGACTGCATAAGGAAAGGGACTGACACGAGGACAAAAGCAGTCGTATAGGACTCATTTCCTTAAAAACAAGGAAGAAAACCTTTCCTATTATGCAACTGCTGTTGATTTGTTACAGGCTTGTATTTCGATTGAAGCAATTTTCACAGAGCAAAAAAGAAAACAGGTAAAATTAGATTTGTCAATGTTTCTTTTTATTCACCCTGCACTGGGTGTTCCCCCTCTGCGGTGCAGCGTAGCTCCAGACCTTGGCATCCATCGCTCCTCAGGATACAAACGCAAGAGCCACGCCACTTCCCAAATATACATCCCACCCAATGTGATTAAAATAACACTTCTCTTGTATGTTGAGACAATTGCCCTCATCTCATCACTGACTGTATGGACTGCAAACCTGTCACAGTAACAAAACCCACAAACATTCTACACAGTAGAGAGAAATTCATGAAATTCCTCAGTTCGTCCAAAACCAGCACAAAGACATTCCATCATTTTCATTTCTTGTCCTTTTAAATAGGTGGTGATGAGTCACAGACTCAAGATCATTTCCTTGAATCCAGATGGCACAACTTCACCACACTTGGCAACTTCGGATCACTTCCCGTAGAGCTTGTATTCCTTCCATGGTCTTGTCCTTTAAAGCCATGGCGAGAAGAACGGGTTTGTTCCCAGCTTCCTGAGACACAAATGCCACCAGGTTTTTGGCACAAACATGAACGAGGGGCTGAAAAGCAAAGGCATACAGATGTACACCATCACAGCTGGGAGAGCTCTCCCGCGTGAGCTGGGAGAGGCCTGCAATGACATGGAGCTTGTTGAGAATCTGTTGCTACATCCCTGGCAGTGTTCAAGGCCAGGCTGAATGGGGCTTGGAGCAACCTGGTCTAGCGGAAGGTGTCCCTGCCCATGGCAGGGGTTGGAACTGGATGAGCTTTAAGGTTCCTTCCAACACAAACCAGTCTGGGATTCTATGATTCTGGACTCGGACTGAGCATGCAGTTTGCTGAGAGGTTCCAACATGATTGGGAACAGACATGCAGTTTGGCTGGTCATCAAAGCCGAAGTATGTGCCCAGCTGGCCTAAAAGGGAAGAGTTTGGACACAGGAGTGACAGCCACCCAAACCACTCTGAAACAACTGAACTGGAGCTGCACTTTAATCGAGTTCTGCAGCAGTCCGGATATCTTCAGAAGCTGGTACAGAGAAGCTTTCCTTCCACTAATCCTCCCACCCTAACCATCAATTTCCTTCCACTAATCCTCCCACCTACCAAATATCAAATTATATGAAATGCCATGGATCAAAATGCCGCTACTTCCATCAGAAACAGAATTCTGAAGAAGTCTTCAAGTGCAGTTTTCGTTTAAAAACTTGTTGCTGACGAAGGTATGTTAACATACAAGCTCTGGAAAAAACCTTACTTTTGCAATTCCTAAAGTCCCCAAAACAGTGTTTTTTCAGTCTTTTACAGCATGTGTAAAAGACATGTTGGTTTTGATTTTAATAGAATAATGATAACCAGAACTAAGTAGTGATGCTGAAGGAGGGAAGAAGAGGCGTATTATCTTCTTAATGAGGTTTCTTCAATGAATAAAAAACAAGAATAGAATAGCACAGACTATTTCAGTTGGAAAGGACCTACAACAATCACCTAGTACAAACCCCTGGCCAGTTCAGGGCTGACCAAAAGTTAAAGGATGTTATTAAGGGCACTGTCAAAATGCCTCCTGAACACTGCCAGTCTTAGGGCATCAACCACCTATCCAGGAAGTCCGTTGCAGTGTTTGACCACGCTCTTGGTAATGAAGTGCTTCCTAATGTCCAGCCTGACCCTCCCTTGCTGCAGCTTTGACCCATTCAGCTCATCTAGGTTTTATTTACACCCACAGTCATGTATTTTATCAGAAGGATAAGCTTGATTTCGGCTACTAGTGTGGTATGGAAGTGTGCACCATCCCAAGGGGGGTTGTTAATGGTGACAAGCAGAAAGACAGCAAACTAGCGAAAGCCTTTCCTTAAAGTCTGATCAATAAAGTTGGCAAAATGATTTAAAAATATGATGTTACAAAGTAAACAGAGGCACTTCCCACCTCCAAATAAAACACAAAACCAGCTTGGGGATGGAGGTGGTCAGAATTAGCAGACATCATACCAGGGAAAGCAAAGCACCTCCCAAACAGAGAATCATAGAATCACAGAATCATAGAATAGTTAGGGTTGGAAAGGACCTCAAGATCATCGAGTTCCAACCCCCCTGCCATGGGCAGGGACACCTCCCACTAAACCATGCCATCCAAGGCTATGTCCAACCCCACCTTGAACGCCGCCAGGGATGAAGCATTCACAACTTCCCTGGGCAACCCATTCCAGGGCCTCACCACCCTTACAGTAAAGAATTTCTTCCTCAGATCCAATCTAAACTTCCCCTGTTTAAGTTTGAACCCGTTACCCCTTGTCCTCTCACTACAGTCCCTAATGAAGAGTTCCTCCCCAGCATCCCTATAGGCCCCCTTCAGGTCTTGGAAGGCTGCTAGGAGGTCTCCACACAGCCTTCGCTTCTGCAGGCTGAACAGCCCCAATTTTCTCAGCCTACCAGAGAAGGGAGTCTATCACTGAAGAACAAGAACTCCATAAGGGGAAACTGCAGGTAGAACAAGAACTTGTGTTGCTAGAGATTTTCTAGTTAAGGTTAGAAAGTAATATTTGATAGCTCCAACTCTGATGGAAAGCCTCATACAGTCACGCTGTAACTTTCTGCTTTAATGGCTGACTAGCTGACGCTTTGTGAAATACATTTTCTTCTGCTTTCTCTCCAGCTTTGTGAAAGGGTCGATAAAAACCCATTTTGTTGAAACAAAGCAAATTAAACTTTATCAAGGGAAGGTGCTGGCAGGCACAGTTGGGAGAGGGCAAGTAAAGTCCATGATGGGGCTGGCATAGATTGAGGGGGGGCAAAAAAAGGGACTTAAGAAGGAAAACAACCTCACTGGGAATGGAATCCCAAAGGTTATCAAAGGCTGCATGTTTGATCTGGTAACCCTTAAATCAATAGGAGCTTTATCAAACCTTCCATAAACACAGCAAAGCAACCCTAGGACAGGAAATAACAGCTCCCTAAACCACTCAGTTCAACTTCTGTTATGTCAAGGAGCAGAGGAGCACCACGTTTCCGATGAACCCCTTGGAAGAGACTCATCAATTAATCTTGTCACTGTATAAATACCTGTGAACTGCTGTGATCCACCAACTCCCTGGAAACTTGCACAGCCCCACTTACAACATTCCTCCCTTATCCTTGCTGCCTGTGTATCCACTCTCACCTCATCCTTGCCCAACAGCACCTTTGTGGTGAGCGAAGGCCTGACCACGTTGTCACCGACTGTGCTGGGGTCCACATAGACGATTGTGCCCATCTTGCCATACTGCGTGACCACCACGAGGATGGAGTTGGAGAACGCCGTGCACACCACCTCTGTCGGGACCCCGTGTACCACCTCCTCTCGCTGCTTGGACATCACGATGGGATTCGCTGCCATTGCTGCTGAGAAAGACCAACAAAGCAATAACAATAAAATAACATTAAAAACACGGACCATGGGCTATAAAAAGCCTGAATCCTTCGTTTGAAATACCCAGTGTTAACAGAGCACAAAAGCATCTGGAGGTGTGTGTTTGTGCAGGAACGGCGATCAGGAACCCCACAACCCTGATGGGGATGGGAAATCTAACTGCCCCGCAGCAGCCGTCCGCACTCCCTCCTCACAACGAGCTAATCATGGTTTAACAGCAATCGCACCTATGGAGCCGTGCCCTCCCTCCCCTCCCAGCCGCTGGCACCGAAGGGACGACCCCTGAGACCCGCTTTCCACCCCTGTGCTCCGCAGGCCGCGGCGCTTCCCTCTCCCGCCGGGCCGAGGCTGACGGGAGGCCCCTGCCGCCCCTACCCGCACCGGGCCCCGCCGCGCCGCCGCTCTCCGCCCAGGCCCGCCCCGCCACGGCGGAAGCGCCGCTTTTCCCCTCCCTCCGCGGGCCGGCGGCGCGGGGCTATGGCGCAGGGTGATGGCGATAGCGATCGCGATGGTGCGGGCCAGCTGCTGCTCTTCCCTCCTCTCAGCGCCGCGCCGCCATTACCCGCCGCCATTACCCCCCCTTTTTCACAGGGACATCGGCCCTCGCTGGCCCCGCGGCTGAGCCCCTTCCACCGGCCTCAATTTGATACCGTTTTCCCATTTTTCACCCCCGTTTTCTCCTCTCCCTCCCACCGAGTGTTGCTCAAGCCCCCGAGCGTGCTTTCCCATCAAAATAAGGGTGGTTTTGGGCTATGGCAGCAGCCGTGCCCTCATCTCTTCCTTCTCCTTGTCACAGCCCTCACACCTCGTTACTGGTGGGACAAGGGGCACGTGTGGCATCAAAACACTTCACACATGGTCCGGCTGCTTCATGAGCTACGTGTGGGGCTTGAGGGCACGATGGCAGCTGCTCCATGGGGCTGTGATGGGAGATGCGGACCTCCTTGTGAAGCGTGCAAACCTGGATGCTCATGTCCCGTAAGCAGTATGTATAAGCATCCCTTTCTGTTACTTGCATACAGGTAATCAGCGCTATTTTTCCTGTTTGAATTACTAGTACTCATGAATAGTAATTCTGAGCACTATTTTATACAAAGCTCTGAAGTCTGGGCTTTCTCAGAGGTTTGCAACCTTCCAGACTAACAATTGCTGTGTCTAAAATACGCTCCCATCCTTATGTTCTGTGTGTTATCTCTCCTTACTGTCATTCCCACCACACACAAACTGCCCCTGCTGTGGCTGCAGCAACAGCGACCTGACTTGTGACTTGTTCAGGAAACGTCTCTTAAGGATTTAATGAATATTTGTTTGTTTTGCATTAAAAGTTGTAACAAAACTTGACTACAGGGAGGGCACGTAAACTCTGTGCTGAGAATCCCGTAAAGCACCGTTAGAGAGCAGCAGAGGTCCACGGAAAGGCTTTCAATGCGCTAGTGGTTAACCCAGAGGCTTGGTGCCCCTTCGGCGCTCCTTGCGATCTGGGAAATAGTCTGTTTTCCGAACTGTGCGAAAACAGCGTTCCTCTTCCTTGCTCACCACAGTCACTCGAGGCTTTGCCTGTTCCATGGAGATAATGGCAGCTCTTGTCAGTAAAGCCTCCTGACTCATAAAGAAGTTTATTCCTGCTCTGCTTTCTCTGGAGAATAGTTTTACGTCAGGGAACGCAAAGGACCAGATTCTCCCTGCCATCCTTGCCAGCCTCCATCTTATTTTTACATGATAAAGAGAGCCTGCTCTAGTTCAGATTTACATGGAAACACTGCACTTTGCTGGTTTCCATTAGTTTGGGACCAAAGAGTTATCTTTAACAGTTTGGATTGTTTGGATATCTCATTCTGGCATAGAGCTGAGGTGGGATGTTGCAAACTCGAGAAGCAGATGGCAGGAGGTAACTGGGCACTGAGTCTTCATCAGTGAAAGGAAATACATTAAAAAACAAATAAAAGAACTAAGGAGAAGGCTCCTATTGTCTGTGTGACCAAGGCAGGGGATGGCGATTTGGGAATAAACTCCATGGCAGATCATGGGACCTTGCCTGAGGAGTCCCTGTCTGGCTGCCATCTGCTTCCCAGCATTTTCTGGCTTAGAAGAACATTTATCTGTGCTTACACTTCCATTATCTATAGCAATATTCCTCCAAAGATCCCTAATCACATTGCAAACATTACTACAAACTCTCTTTAGACATAACAGTATTAATATGCTGCATTTTACGATCCAAGGGAAATAAACAATCGGGACAGACAGCAGTTCAGAGCCATCCAGTCCTCGGCTGGGGATTCTGCAGGATTTCAGGATCCTTTCTTTGCTGCTGAAGAAACATAAGCCACGCATGTCACTCTCTCAATTACCAGAGAAAATCAATGACTCTGCAGCCCCATACTTTGATAACAAAACCTACCCATAGTACTGCAGCTTTATACCTTTATTATTATTTATCTGAGTGGTTTCTTACCACTCTTTAAGCTGCTCAAGTGCCTCTGTGTGCATAGACTGGAAGGAGGCTGCTTTTATTGTAAACTTTGCATTTTTTTCCGAGCTGGTTTTATAAAAGCAAACGTGTGAGATCCACAGAGCATCCGAGATGTTTCCCACTTCTTTTGAAAGCTAGACACACAGTGTTTGAGGACATCCATTAATAATCCTTGCTCTTGGGAGCACCTCGCTATCAAAGTGCCGGGTTGGTTTATTAGTTTACAGGTTATTACTTCTCTAGTTTAGATTTCTCTCTTGTATCTTTTATGGTGCAGAATATAGACTGTGAGTGGAACCTCAGGTGCAGCTGCGCTCAGGGCTGCGCAGCCAAAGAGGGAGGAAAGGAATTAGTTTGCTCCCTGATGCAGGAGCTGCTTGGGAATTATTCTGACCCTTGTTATAAATTGGGCGCATGAAGCAGAGCAGCCTTTAAGTGCATTCTTCTGGCCAGACAATATCAGGGATGCTCCTCTCCCCCTTATTGCTGTCACTGCAAGGTCAGCGGGATGTGGGTGTGGGGTTGTGTGTGTACTCTCTCCATGGGGTCGTTGTGTCAAAGGAGTAGGAGGGATGGGAGAAATCCACCTACTGGTGCTTTCAGGCAGTTTCCACTGCATTTAAATAGAGCCTGGCAGAGGCAGCGTTCAGAAAAGGCTGCTGAATTTAGGCCCTTGGAGAAGGGGTAGAGGAGCACATCTGTGGCTGTTCTCAAAGACTACCTCTAGCCCCAGAAGTCCCTGGCTGACTCCCTCTGCAGTTAGCGGAGAGCGGCTTTGTCACTGCTTGGTGCAAAGTGGAAGCACAGCTTTGAACCTGGCTGTCGGCAGTTAGGATTTAAGCCTGCTGTGGCTCAAGTTGGCTATTTTATCTCCTGGTTTCTAGATTTCAGCCTGATGCAGGTGTGGGCCTGCCAGACGTCACCAAAACCAACTGACAGACAGAAATGGGGCATCAGGTTTGCAGGGAAGCCTGAGGTTAAGATTTGAGCAGCTGAGGAGTTGGATGTATTCAGGATTAGGTGATAGCTGAACAGCATTCTCAGAGTTAAAGCTCTCAGGCTCTCATTTATGTGATCATACCTTGAAGGAAGATGAGGGGATTCTGGCTCTTCTGTACATTGGTTGCTTTTCTGTGTTCCCTAAGAGAACAACTGGTATAATTTCTTATTCTGAGAGACATTTCTAAGAGGTTTGCTTTGTTCTTAAGTTGTCCATATGGCTCTTATTGTATGGGCCATCTCTTACTTCATTTGTTCTGTGAGTAAGAGGAAGGCTAAACCGATCAATTAGGCATTGCAGAACCACTCTAAGCTATTTAGTTGTTGATTAAACACTCCCCTCCCCCCCCCCCCCCCGTAGAATTCAGCTGGAAAAAAGCAATCTTTTAAGAAAAAATAAACATAATGCTCAGAAACCACATTATTCCCTTTCTGTGCGAGCTGCATATCTGAAATGGATGGATGTGTTTGCTGGGGACTATCAGCTCATGCTGTTTTCTTCTTTCAGGTCATGCTTGTTTTCTTACATTTGCAACTTAGTAAGGAAACATATTATTTGTGTAAACAGGAGCTGGCCACATATGAGCACTAGCATGTTTTTCTGTGGAAGGGTAGGATTTAAACTGTGACAGTAAGCCAGCACGCTCTGGCTGGGCTTGGAAACATCTAGGTAGCAATTTGACTGGAGCCCTTCGGAAGTTATTGGTTTTTTAAGTCAGATTTAGCAACCTATAAATAGAGGAGTACTCCAGGAGCCCTTGTAGGACTTTGTTATGCTGTGTCATTTGTGTTTTCTGAGCTGCTGTGCAGGCTGAGGAAGGAGGACTCCAGATCCATGGGGCTGGGATGAGAAAGGAGCTCCCTTGGTGCTGGCAGAGTTTTACACGGGGGCTACTGTTGAAGTTGTGGAGCCTGACAAAAGTCAGACAAGTCACATCTACAGAAGAATGTTGCTGAAAACAGTTTCTTGGGTTCTTGACCTCGAAGAGCAGTAGTTTTCATATATTCAGTACTTTAAAAACCATCAGATCTTACATTTCTATGCAAAAGATACCCAGGAATGATTTCAGCAACCACTGAAATGAAAATGACACCCTTGAAATATGTGAAATCCATCTCCAGAGCAGCTTCAGGCTACCTAAGAGATCTGAAAGAGCTCCAGGTATCCGAAAGAGCCAGGATTACATCATGCAGTCGAGCTGGTGCTGTCTGATAATAACTTTTATCCCCAATATTTGTAGTGAAACATCAGATGTCTGTACTGGACACTGTAGGCAGGGTATATGGAGCAGACAGAGTCATTATGAAGCCAGATTGACTTTAAGTACTGTTTACATAATTTTCACTTGTCAAATAGCAGCCCTACATAGATCTTGGCTATGACAGTGCCTGTGGATGGTATCATCCATCAACAGATCCACCCTTTGAACAGCAGAAGCTTTGCATTACTGCAGTGGCTGAAGAAATTATCTCCATGGATCAGTAAAGACAGCAGTAATTGCCATAAAGCTCACTGTAGTTTATGCAGGAGTTTTTCAGTTGCTTGTGGTGGACTGTCAGATGAAAGACACCATGCAAATGGAGTGGATTGTAAAAGTAATTGTGGCATAGCTCATAAGAACAAAACTTGTACCACTGTTCTTAAGAAGTGCGACAGCACAGAAAATAACAACGTAGCTCTTGCAGAGTATTAGTATGATACTAATAGTTTAGTCAGTTGTATAAATCACTTAATTGCAACAGCAAATTAAATAGTGTTATTGTCTAGAATTCACCCAGAGTTAAAATGATATATCTTGATGAGACAAATGCCTTGTGCTCTGCCAGTAATAAATTAGCTCCTCTTTCAAGTGAGAAAACAATTAAAAACTCGGTTGAAAAGAGCATATTTTCTCTGTGGCCATTGATCCCTCAAATGCTGGAAATTGAAAGTGTTTCTAATCGTTGTTCATTGTTACACAGTTGAAAGAGGAAAAATCCATTGTCTCATGTTCAAGACAGTTATGAAATTGCATATCGGGAATAGTTGAAAATGTAAGAGACATCTAACCAAATGGTTTCAACTTTGACAATGTATCATCATTTGCAGTTTATAATGCTGCTGTTAACTTCGGGAGATATAAGTCAGTGCGGTGCAAAATGAGAATAAATATTTGCTTTTCATTTCTATACTGCATAAATAACAGCAAAGTATGCAGTAGACAGGTCGTGATGCGATTTTGAGGGTTGTGTAACAGAAGTTTCAGGATTACAGGAGGTATTCATCTTGCAAGATTTAAATACGTGGAAGCATTGAGGCATTTCCCGACCAATTGGGCAACTCTGTGACTTGCCAATGAAACAATAACAAAATGATTTCTGAGTATTAAAACCTACTCTTATATTAGGTGAAGATTGGCCCCATCTGATTGTTCTTTATAGA
Organism: Amazona ochrocephala; assembly: GCA_039720435.1. Classification (NCBI taxonomy): domain Eukaryota; kingdom Metazoa; phylum Chordata; class Aves; order Psittaciformes; family Psittacidae; genus Amazona; species Amazona ochrocephala. The sequence goes on along the minus strand of CM077886.1, from coordinate 12,653,616 downwards.
TGTTGAAAGTGGAGATGGTGGAAATGGCTGATGTCTGGATGCTTCTCTTTCATAACACATTAATTCTTTTTGCCATGTAGTTGAATTTAAAATCCTCACTGGTGCTGAAGTTTAGCACTTAAACCATTGGTTGTGCTGTAGATCGCAAGAAAGAATCAAAGTCAGACCTGCATAAAGATACACCATGACAAGGCAAAAGAATATAGGCAAATGCCCTTCAGAGCTGTAGAGGCTTTCAGATCTCAGTCTTCACCTACCTATACTAACCTGATTCACTTGCTGTCTCTGAAAAGGTAAGATTTTAGGAAACTGGAAGCAGTATTGAAGGACTCACCTACGACAGAAGATATGAAATATATTTATAAGGAATATTGTGATTTGAAAGATTTGCGAGACATGTGCATATGCTGCAAGATTTTCTATTTAGAAGGGCTTCAAATCCTGGTTATCGCCATTTCATAAAACTTGTCGAGTTTACTGCACCCTCTCCTGCCTCTAGAGAGTAATAGAATAAATATTTTCTGTTGGAAGCAGATTTTAACATTTCAGAAGCCTGCAAAATGTTGAGTCTGTTAAAGCTGAAGTTTAAAGTTCATTTTAACTGGCCATATAAATTATTTTATGAATGAACATAAAAAGAAGTAAGTGTTGAAATTGTTTGTTCGTGTCATTTTACGTGATGAGCTGAAGTTTGTGATAATTGACTTGTGCATTTGATGGACAGTACAAATATGCTGTTAGAAGAAAAATGCAATTATATAGTGGGGAAAATAACATTAATTTCACAGGTGTTTATCTCCTGTTTCTCTGCAAGAAACATGATAATCAAGAAAGCAGATGTGCTATCATCTTTTAAAGTTTCATCCTGCAAATAAGGTTGGAATATTCCATGAGCAAATCATTGTCATTTTCCTGCTCTCTTCTGTCTCTATAAGAAATGCTCTGCCTAAGTCCTTCTGTGCTCTGTACTTGGAATTCTTCTGTTTCTCTAGGCAACTCTAGGCTGAGCTCATGTTTTTGCTCTTAACTTCATGTGGTCCTCCTTTCCTCTTCCAAGAGCGTTTTGGAACCAGTTTGCCCTGAAACCCTGAGATCAGAGAACGCTGGGGGATTAGGTTTAAACTTGTTAAACTGAATTAACACTTCTGCCACATGATTCTGGCCTGTGCCAGTCCTTCTAATCTTGTTCAGAGTTTAGGATAATTTGTTTAGTAGTGCTGATCAGATGGAGGTTAATTCAATTGGACTTTGGTTATTTATTCATACCCAGATTTGCTAAGTGTCACAGCAGATACATGAGGTCTCTGTTACAGTTATGAGACGGCTTCATTAGTGTGACGGAGAGTCCATCTGGATGACTTCCTTTCCTCAATGCAATAACTCTATGCCAGGGCTCTTTCTAGTGGGAAAAAAATCCTTACGCAACATCTCCCTTTCAGTTGTGTCGTTTATGTATTGATTACAACTTAAAATGCACTTCTCTGTTCTCATTGCTGGGGTTTAAATTGATACCAGAATTTAAAAGAAAAGTACAAATGTGTTTTAAAAGCCATTTATTATTAATAATGTGTTTTCACGCAGTATTTTGGTCCTGCTCATTTCAAAGTCCACTTTCCGCATGTGGAACGCAGTCAGTCTTTTACTCTGTCCAGAGCTAACTACCCAAAAAAGAAGAAAAATGCATCCTGCTGAAATCTCTGGAGGACTTTAGGTTGGCAGAATGTTGTTTCTCAAACTGGAATGTGGCCAGGACACCAGGATTAATGTTAGCACAAAATGCCACTTGATTGCAAGTGTTCGGATAACCTTGGATGAAAGTCTTACTTGAAAAGAGGCTCTTCTAACAGAATAGGGCTCCCTGATATTGGCTGGGACTTTAGTTCAGGGTTGACTTGGAGAATGTTTTGCTATTTACTTCAGCAGTTTCTGAATGGGACAGCTCTTGAGTGGTGACAAATCTCCCCCTCACAGCCTGCAGCACAGCAGATAGTTTCCCAGGGAGGATTCCATGCCATTGAGTGATGTCTCTTTTTAGAGATGTTTCCTGATGCATCATGCAAACATTACACATAGGAGCCTGAGGGCACGCTTGTTGGGGAAAGCTCCTGAAGATTAGAAGGCAGGAAAAATGTTCAGTCGAGAAGGCACTGGGCCAACTTGAGCTTCTGTGGCCACATAAATGTGGACTAGCTGCTTATGTCATGGAGTTACTAATGAGCAAGTGAAACCGTTGTTTGCCTCGTTCTTGTTTTATCTTCCTCTCTGAATGTTTCTGTTGTCAGTCCTCTAATATATGTTATGGGTTGCGCTGGTGCCCACTGAAAGAAGTGCTGGTTAAGAGCAGCGTTAACCAAAAGTTCTTCTCTTTCTCCTAGTTTTTCAATTAAATTGTAAATCTATGCTGAGAAACAGCCATTAACTTCCAGGGAGAGGGAAGTGTTCCCACATGTTTGGCCTTCTTCAGAAAGCACTGTCACAGTTACATACCGTGAAATATGGTTTCCAGGAGAACAATGTTCCAAAAACCAGCTGGGACCCGTGTTACAACTCAGCACTCTTTGCAGAAGTTTATTTGCTGTTGACTTGGAAGCCAAGTTAGAGCCTTTGAGAGGAGTTTCTACAGATCTACATAACAATGCAACATGGTCCCGTGCATCAGCCCCCACAGAGAAGCTGCAGAGAGCAGGACTAAGAGAAAATTGAGTTGGTGTCTATCTTTGCCAGCAGATGAGTGGCCTGCTGTGGGGTTTGATGTTTCTTGCACTGGTCTCACGTGGCTGCATGGGTGAAAGGAAAGCATCCAGGAAGGATGTGGAGGCAGCCTGCCAGAAATGCTGAAGGGGGCTGTATCTGCAAAAGGCCAGTGTGTATTCCCAAGAGACCGGATCCCTGTGTGGAGGAGAAAGCAGTGTGCAACTCCATCACTGTTTCCATGCAAAGGGAATAACCCTTCCAGGGTCTGCATGTCAGCTTCATGTGTGGTTAAACTGTATCTGAGCATGAGACTTGCTTTGCTATTTGTTTTTGAGGGCAAAACCCATCACTCCTGTTATGTGGGGTGAATGTGATCTAGACTGTTTTGTAAGTGGAACTACTTCCAATCCTATGCGAGCTCCACTGAGGTTTTCCCTTGTTTTCCATGGAAATGCACTGGTCGTCCTCTCTCCCCCAGCCCAGCCTTCCCATTCCTCTCCTGCAGCAGCTCAGACTTGTGTATGAGCCAAGATACGATTCCCCTAAGAATTCACTTCATTTAATATTCCTCTTCCCTGTCTTCATTATTTTACATCTATAGGTTAACCAGCACTGGAGATGCTCAGTGCTTTCCTTAACTTTACTTTGACTAGATAAACTTTTAAATTAAACTTTTTCATTCTCCCCTCCTTCTGTTTGAGGGTTACTGTATAATTCTGTGGTTTTAAAAACCAGCAAACGGAACTAATCACAGATGCATTCTGCTGAGAAGAGATAGATGATCTGACATAAAGGACTGAACATACTATTCCACAGATATCCCTGCATCTGACAAGACAGGCCAAATTCATTCTTTTGGTAGCTCCACCAGGGATGAACAAGACCCAGAGGCTGTAAAGGAGGCCACGTGCTGACATTTTGTTTCATCAAGTCCCTGGAACATCGAATATGCTCTTGATATGCAAGGGTAGGCTGAAATCTGCAATCAGCTCCGTGAGTGTAATTGAATCTGAGTCAGGAGAAGTAACACCTGCATGATGAAGAAGGGCATTCATTATGCTCTGTTCAGGCCTGTACCATCCTGCTTGTGTGGACGGAGTTCAGCATGTACTATCTCGAGCTGAGGGATCACACAAGCATGCTCCAACTATTGTTTCCTGTATGTGTTTCTATGTGCTGGACAGCTCAATGCTATGCACGCACCATCCTATCTATCTTCTCTGTACATGTGCATCAGGCAGCAGGTGCATGTTGGAGTTACGAATATGAATGGGGCAAAATGTGTAGCGTGACCTTCACATCAAGTTTGCTTTTCCTTCATGTGCCTGCACTTCTGATAAATCACTTCTGTCTTGGGGACATCTGTGTCAGTTCAGACCAATCCCCTGTTATTGCAGGCAAACATGGTGCAGCTGTGAAGTCTGTAATGTTGTGTATCTCACACACATGCTCCCCATGGCCAGCAGTAATAACAAGACCTTTGCACAAAAGACTTTCAGTCTTACACAGCACAGGAAGAGAGAAGGATAGGCCAATGCCCATTGGTAGTGCCTTAAAAAGAAATTCCTGGGTCTGTTCGTGCTATCACTAGGAATGGTCCTTTTGGGAATGATTCAGTGAAGAGCTTTTGAGAAAAATATTGTCAAAGTGAGTTTTGTTGGAAGTGTTATTTTGACACATCAGGCCAAATGTTTTGATCACTCTCTTTTCAAAAGTAACTTTCAGGTTACAGTGCTCTGCTTTGATGAGTTTTCAAATGAAGTTGCAGTCATTTCAGTTCATGTCATTTTTTTTCATCCACATTTTATCTTACATGGGAAAAGAGAGCAAAAGAAAGCATTTGATTGACCCAAACTACACGTGGGACATGCTGGTTTTGTGAAAACTTTCAATAGACTCCTTCCTTTTTCCGTTTGGGAGGAAATCCTAGAACCTGTCACCCTTTGGAGGAAGGAGAGTGCACTCTGATGAGAGCGTTATGCTACAGAGGCCAAAGTCAAGGTGGCAAACTGGTACTGAATCACCTTTTTGTGTATCTGAGCATAGTCAGGTCTCTTGTTTAGCTACACAGTGGTCCCACGTTTCTGTTGTGCCACTGTGTGAGCACTGTCCCTGGGGGAAGCTGGGCTCGATGCTCAGCAGACATGCCTTTGGGACCCTGTGCTGAAGAATTTGCACCCTCCCAAATGCAACACAAGGTTTTTTGGCAGGGATGGATGGCAGGAGGAGTACATCTTGGCATTTAGCCTTCAGGGAACCTAGCACTTCTTACAATTAGCCCTTAGGAAGGGCACTTGGATGCCCTTGACAGATGACTTCAATGGAGAAAGCAGCACATCTTGGTGGGGAGCCAGAAGAAAAAGCAGCTTTGGCAGGTAGCCTTTATGCAAGACAAGCACGTGATAGTTCTCCTTTAGAGGAGGGAAGCATGATGTTGTAACTGGTAGAAGGGTAGAACCCACTCCAGGCCTTTTGGACTTGCACTCAAGGTTGGAGTTCCATGTACCCTCCCTAGGTCAAGCAGGAAACACCCACCATTTCTCCATATTCTGAGGAATTGTCACCAAAATCCCCTCTGTATGATATATATATTTATATACATACATGTATAAAATCAGTTACTGAAAGCCAGAGAACAAAAATACTGTGAAAGTCAGCTGGATCCTCCAGAGAGAAGGATGCAAAATATGTATCCAATAAAGCTTTTTTGATGATACCCATAAATACAGAGCTGAAGTGCTGGCCCTGTTGTCCTCTCCAGTACCATTCAACCAGAAATGTGTAGCTCACATCCTGAGTCATCCCCAAGGAGAGCAATAGATGTTATACACTTGAAATAGTTTAATTTCTAACTGGACCAAGCACAGTTCATCCCTCTCTCATCAGGCAAGAGAAAGATGGAGAATTTTAATATCCTGTGGTGAGATCATGGGACCTCTGAGTCCCATGGCTTCAGTGCATTTTGCCAGTTCCACAAAGGAAACTGCAGGTGTGAGAGAAGTTGGGCTCCCAGATTGCACTGCAAGGACAGGAGAGTGACAATGCTTGTGTAGAAAGTTGGACCTTTCTGGTTGCTCTGACAGAGCTGCAGGACCTTGAGATCTGTGTTTTCAGCCTCAGGAGACCCTTTTTAGGCTCATCAGTTTTCAGTTAGTTACTCTAATGTCTTTATTTACAGGGGCAGAAGTGATGAATTCCCCCTTTAAGAAGCAGGTCTGTAGGCAGATGCGTTTGGTGAGGATCTGACATTTATCCTAGAAGACCTTAGCTTGCTACACCCATTCCTTCTTAGCGCCAGCCTGTGCTTTTGTGTGTAAACTCAGGTAGGGAGCTCACAGATTCTACTGTCCATCTGAAAGAGTTGTCCCAGCATACAGAGAGAGGTTGGCTCCCAGAAACCTGTCATCACCACACACTGATGCATCGGGCACATCTCTGAGAATAAGTGGCTGATGGCTGCAGTTAGAGGAGGTCTTTGGAACAGATCCGGCCTTGTCTGTGGTGGAGGCAAAAGGCAAGAAAAATTCTTCAGACAGCCTATGGTTACAGGATGGCTTTGCTTTAACATGAACAAGAAATACATTTTCTTGTGGAGATTGTGGAATCCACAAGCAAAAAGGAAAAAAATCAGATGGCCGAATTAGTAACTCATCAGAGGCCAGCAGGGACTGCAGTGATACAAGCTATATTATATTGTCAATTTGTTTTGTGCATTTGGAACAACAGCAATCATGTTGTTTTAAAATTAAGAATAACCTGGAGGGGGCAAATAAACTAACAGTGTACCAAATAGTTGAGAGAAGAGAGAATTTGTACTTGGCAATAATCGATACACATGTACGTCTTCTAATTGAGTCAGCCCAGCCTTCCTCTGGGATGTGACAGTGACAACTGAACTCCTCTTCCTGTTTGATGGATTTGATTGTGCTGCAGCAGTAAATAGAGAATGCACCACAAATGGTTTTGGTTTTGTTCTCAGCACCTGAGCAATAACCCTGCTCTGTCCAGAGCATCCATCAGCCAGGCAGGATGTGGGCACCGGTGCTGTCTTGCCTGAGGCAGTTGGAGGGATAAGCAAGGATAGGTCCCAGGGACCTTGCCTAGAGGAGCATTCATCTCCCTTGCAAACAAGTAGAACAAGCATCTTCTAAGGAATCAAATGACCAGTTCTGGGGGCTTTCACAACAGTTTGATCCTTGTGCTGTCTCCTGAAATAGTCATTTAAAAATACCTCATTGCCAGGGGCACTGCATGGGTTGCTTGATTAGCATGACCCAGTGCTTGGGGGCCCACAGCTGAAGTGCGTATTGTTCCTTTTCAGCCAGTGCTCAGGTTTGCAATGGGTGTTGGATTCATGACTGGGAAAGAATTGTATTGACCCAGGGCTTTCAGCTGGCCTGTGTCCAAAGGCAGACCACAGACACCCTCAGCTCACATCTCCACATCTTGGCATTTCTGACTTGTATTTCTTCCTCTGTCCCTCTGCTATGGCTGGAGGCACATCCTCCAGATGGAAATACAAGGCTTTCCTTTTCCCTCTTCAAATAGCTACTTGTGTTGCAGACTCAAGCTCTTCACTTAGTTTGTACTGGGGGATGAGTCTAAACTCTGGCCTATTCATATTTCACATCATGTGCACGTTAATTGATGCTTTACATCCTAGGGACTTCCTAAGGAAGCACTAATTTGATCTCTGAACAATTACTACAAACGCATCTCCCTCTTCCTCCTCCTTCCTTTCCCCTTTTTGTCATAAGTTGAATTATTTTTCTGGACATGAATCCACTGCCTGAGGTTTCTCAAATCTCTGCTCTGGGACACTGACATCTTACCACTGAGGCAGAGTGGGAAAGGAACAGTAGTACATGAGGGGAACTGTGACTCATGCAGAAATTGAAATGATGAAGCAGATGTTGCTATTACAAAGACCCAGAAGTCTTCAAAGACCTACTGGAGCAGAGGCAAAAGCCTGGGCTTTTCAGCCTTGAAAGCTTCTGCATATTGAAGCTCTGAGTGCCGGGTGACGGTTGCAGGCTAGTGAGCTCTCTGCTTGCCTGCTAAGTGCCTTCCATGTGGGCAGCAATGCAGCGGAGCTGAGGGCTTGACTGGAGGCAGTGCGCAGCAGATTTAAGGCTGATCAATAGAAGATGTGTTTAAGCTTGAAATGGTGCTGCCTTCCTCCCTGCAACAGAAACTGTAATGATCTTTTTGTGTGTTTTCTTTTTTTTTCCTGGAGGGTTTGAATATGAGTGAAAGAAAATGAGGAGAAAACGTGCCTGATTTTCCTGGTTGGGTGAATGAGCTGAAGGAGGCACCTATGTGTCTGTCATCCTGAAAAGCTCCTTGTTTTGATGGAGCCTTAATGGAGTTTTTTGAAAGACTCTTTAATGCCTCCCCCAGCTCTATTGGAAACAGTTATCTTTTGAGGCTGGCACCTTGCCATGTCCATTTATGCTTAATATTGCCTTCAAAAATAGCATCACTTCTGTCTTTTCCCAATATCCAGAGCAGTATTAGTGCATAGGACGATGAGCTGGCCTTGCCTCACTTGTACTAGAGAAAATGCTTCAGGGGAGCCCAGACCAGCTCCTCTCCTCAAGGAGAGGAAAAATTCCTCAACTCCTCGTGCCACACAGATAGCATTTTAGACACCACAGAAGAGAGAAAAGAGCTGTACACTAACAGGAGGCAGCTCTCATGCTATTAGGTCCCTCAACATGGAGACTCCCCAGCGCACCAAGGTTGTCTGCTCCTGAGACCCTGTTAGACAGTCCTCTGTGTCTAGCCTGATTTGCTCTTGCTGCAATTTAAACACATAACAACATGTCCTGTCCAGAACAGACCATTCCCTTCCTCATGAAGGTTATCTTTCAAAGGCCTTAAGGACTTAGCTGTTAAGCTGGCGGAGAGGTGAGGCCAACATCCGTCCTCTGCTACTTCTTACGCTACATAAGGAGAGGGACCATTTCTCATTTGGTACAGAGCTGCAGGGCTCTGTTCCCTCTCTAAACAGACCCATGCCCTGTGTCTGCCATTATCGCAGGTTCTTTCTGGAAGAAAGGCCATGGCTCCATTCATTCCCACCCTTGATGTGAGCAGCCTGTGCCTCCTGCTGAAATGCCATGCTTTGCTGTTGTCCCTGGTTTGCATTTCAACTTAATATTTGGGGCCATTTCATCTGACTTGTCTAAATCATTTTGCATTCTAGCCTTGTCCCTAAAGTGTCCTTGCCATCCCTCCCTGATCGCTCTTGTCTGCATGCATAATAAACCTACTCCTTCATCCCTCACTGTGTCTTCATTGCAAACCCAAGATGGAGCAAACAGGAGGTTGTACAGCCCAGCCATCCATACACACTGGGAAGTGCTGGAAACAGCAGCTCCCCAAGGATGTGCCATCCTGTTTTGTGCCTGCCTGAAGCAACAGCCCTCTCACCACACACTTTTTAACCAAGGAGTCCTGAAACAAGGCAGCAGGGAGCCTTGGGACCCCAAAATTATCATTAAGATGCAGCACCATTACAGTTTAGAATGTGGCAAGGCAAGTGGAGGGCTCTTTCCTAGGAAGACCTCCCCTCCTGTGTGAGCAGTTGGCTGCAGGATGAGTAAGGTGCCCAGTCATGTCCTGACTCCTGAGAAATCCATTATCACAAGCCGTTTTTCCCTTTGAAGTATCCTGAACTCGGGGAGCGCATAGCCTTATCTCTGCCTATGCCAAATTCTCCTTAATGAGGTTTATCCAGCTTTTCCAGCATGGCTTAACATTGTCCATCCAGTCCGGCCAGAAAGGATCCTTTATTTTGCTAACATAATTAATAGCAGTAAGCTGTCCATGGTGTGTAGTGATAATGGTACTGATGCTGTAATGCCCCACAGACAGAGCTTGGGATTTAGAGGAAGTTTCATTCTGTGTGCAGTGTTAGCAATTTCCCCAGCTCCCTTCCTGAGCACTTTCCATTTCACATCCTATGCTGGAATTGTGCCTCCCGCTGTTTGCATTAAAAATGCATTATACATGTGTTGAAAATGTTGAGTTCTCTGTTGTTGGCAAGGATGGGAGCTGTCATGTTTAAGAAGCAGTTTCCTTATATTATTATCACTTTTGTTTAATTTAGTAGGATTATTTTGTCTAATTCCAAAGCTGGGAAAAGACTCCTGTAAATATTCTTCCCACTAGCCAATTTCTGTATCATCCAAACCCACGTATAAGCTGACTTGCTTATGAACTGCCACATCACCAAATTAAAATGCTGATTTCCCTCTGTTAGCTTTCTCCTGTGCTTTGGATCAAAAATACACAAGGCAAAGGTAATACCATTTAAAAGAGCTCTAAATGGCTTGCTGCAGCACAGGGGAGTGAGGATTTATGCTAGCAGTATAGCAGTGCCAGGCTGGGATGTATTGAGGTTCCTAAACTCCACAGAAGAGCCACATGGACTAGGAAAATGTGGGATTGAGCAACTCTGCACCTGTAGGGACTAGATGTTCAAATGCACTGTACCATCCTGTGTGAATGGGCCTGGGAGTGATTTTCTGTGGGAAGTACTGCTGTCATATCCAAGCACCTTACTGCACAAACAGAATGTGGCGGGGCTGGGAGTTAAACCCGTATCTCAGACCCAGAGCTTTAACTACAAGGACATTTTTATTCTTGGTAATATAACTTGAATGGGGTAAATTAGAGACCTAAAATGAAATGTAGCAAGAGGGGGACAACAGGATGATAGGACAGAAATGGTGACTGTAGGTTGAAGTCAGAGCATTTAGGGGAAATGAGATGTGAGAGAAGAAAGAAAGAGGAAGAGGAGAGGAGAGGAGAGGAAAAAGGAAGAAGGAAAGAAAGAAGTAAAGAAGGGAGGGAGGGAGGAAGGAAGGAAGGAAAGGGAACGGGAACAGGAGAAGGAGAAGGAGAAGGAGAAGGAAAAGGAAAAGGAGAAGGAAAAGGAAAAGGAGAAGGAAAAGGAAAAGATCCTGTGTCAGGGGATGTGCCACTGGGAGTTTCTGCATGTAAGCCCTAGGAGCTGGTTTGTATTGTACAGCACAGAGGAGATCGCAGGGGACATCAGTAGGGAATCCCACTCAGCTTGGGGCAGCTCAGTAAGGTACCAGAGTGTGAAGTGAGGAGCTACAGACCAAAAGATGAAGGAAACTAAATCTGTGGAGGAAAGCAGGAGAGATCCAGGCTAAGATACAAGGGTGTGAGGAGCCTGCCTAAAGGAGGGAAAGAAATTCTCTTTAATTTGTGACTGACAAAACTGCACCTCCTGGCCATGAGCTGGCAGGGGAATAAATCCATTTACATCACCAGAACTCACTTAGCGGTAAGAGTGGCTGGGGTTTGGGACCTGCAGTGGAAACGGGCATCAGGTCACTGGGTGCCCAGCATTTCAAGTGCTCAGGGGACCTGCAGCACGGGCAGGAGGGGTTGCTGCAGGAGATCACAGATGCTGGTGGTGTGATTTGTATTCGTGCCCGCAGCACTTTGTGAAGTGATGGAGGGTTTGATGCTAGCATTAGGAAACAGACCTCTCCAGGGGGCGAAGTGGCATCTGTTCAATGGCAGCTGGAAACAGAGCATTGGGAAACCTAATGGAGCCACGTGAGCTGGGAGAGGAATGCCAAACAGGGGAGGCTGCCCAGGGAATTGGTCCTTTTCTCCCCAGGGCAAAGGCAGGGCTTGGGGTGACTTGTTTCAGCTGAGATCTCTGTTTTGTCTCCTTCCAAACCCAGCATGCCCAGCAGTACAGAGGCAATTAGAGACCAGCATGGCTCGTTGGTGATCCCGCAGCCTTCAGGAATGCAATAACATGTCTGTTAGATCTCTTTAAGCATTCACCAAGTCACCGCTCTATCCTAGAGGGAAATAACCTTGTGCTGAACAGTTTGATTGTCTAGTGCTAATATAACAGGAGAAAGCGTATTAAATATTGTGCTGGAAGGGTCCTTTAGGTCTGCAATAGCTTTTCTCTTTTTTCTTTCATTTTTCCCTTTCCTTTTCCCTTTTTTCCTCTTTTCCCCCCTCTTCCTTTCCTTTTCCTTTCTTTCCCTTTCCTTCCCTTCCCCACAGACCCGAAATGAGCAATAGCAATGAACTGAAGGCAGGGAAGACAACATCTGTATGCAATGAGATTGCAAAGCAGCTGGCAGCATTGCCTGCAGCCATGCACCCACTTACTGCTGGGGTCAGCCCTGCATCCTGCCTCCCTACTCTCACACTGCTACATGCTCACAAAGGCCTATCTGTCCCTCATGTCTCGGCTGATACCACTTGGCAGTGTCTGGCCAAGGCTTTTTGAATACAAAGGCATCCCACCCTGTTGATGTGTTGGCCAAGGTAATGCCTGGACCAGCTGTGACTGGTGTCTCCCTTGCTTCAAGCAGAGGTTTCGTTGTCACACCAATGCATGGAACTTCAAGGGGAGACCCTCAGGGCTTCTCTCCTGGCATTGTTGAAACCCTGGTGACCTGTCAGGAACAGCAGGAGAGAGATAAACTGGGCTCTACAGTGCATCCCACGTGCAGATGTGACTCTGAGCACTTGCTAGCGATTTTAAGAATAGAAGGGAACAAGAAGCCTGTTCATCATCATCTGGGTGAAACACCCAGCGAAGAAGTTCCGTGTTGTCAGAGTCCCTTTCCGCTGTGAGCTGGAGAAAGGCAGTTTTGAGGCTGGTACAACATGGACTTGCCCTGTTAACAGGAATGGCAGGAGATACTTTCCCCTGTAATCACACAGGGCATCCACAGTGATCCTCTCAAAGCACAGAGGAATGTGAGCAAGGCCATCACAGCAACCAGCTCACTGAAATGACAGTGTATGAGCTGTGTAGGCTGTGACAGAAACTGGTGCAGTCAGCACTGGGGAAACCTGAGCCACTGTGGAGAGCGCAGATCATGCAATAAGGTGGTGACCTTGCTGTTAAGGTGGCCTTTTAAAGAGGTGATTCCTTAAATCGACTCATCTTCTGGGTCCCTGACTGTGCATGGGTCTTTGAACATCTTCCAGCGCAGTGAGAGATGCCTGTTGACCCTCTGCAATTAGTACCCCTTGCTTAATAGACTTTAGTGTTCTCCCAGTCTCCTTGGGGATGAATGGCTCCTTCTGCAATCCATGGAGAAAGTAGCTCTTCCTGAAATGCAGTTACAGCTGAGATGAGAAGCAGACATGGGGTAAACCTCACACTCTTGTCCCATGCAAGGCAGAGCTTCATGGCTGCTGCCAAGGCATGAGAAGCTCCTGAGACTGTGCCATGGCCATGGCCTGCACCCACATCAATCTCAGTAATTCATTCCGCTCTGGCAGTGATGTGGGGTGCCAGAGCCCTTGTGGTGAGTGCAGCCTCTGTGGGATGCTCAGCTGCATCCCTATCTCTGCCAGCCCCTCTGCCAGCTCAGCCCATGTTGTGAGTTGCTGCGGCAGAGGCACCAGTGCTTGCTGCTCCGCTTGTGTAACTGTATTCTTCACGTCTCAGTGACTTGCTCAGGGTCTGGGCAGGCATATGTGGGCTGAGCTGTGTTTGCTGCTAGAGCCTTGAGGGGAACCAGGGACATCCATGCGTGTAAAGCCATCAGCTCCGGAGTGAAACCTCTGCCTGACCTAGTAATCATTGGCAGAGGTGAGCAGAGAAACTGCTCCTGATAGGCTTTGCCAACCTGGCTTTCTGCAAGAGATACATTCAGAGACCATAAACACCCAACAGCTGGGCTCTGGCTTCAAATAAATCATTCTCCTGCCTTTGCTGTCATCAGGCGATGTGATGAAGCCACTGTGGTGGCTGAGCCCTAAAGTCTCATTTCATGCCACGTAAATCCTGCTGATACGCTGTGCCTCGTATCCCTAAGTTGTGCTGTCCCAGCCCCTGCTTTCAGGAAAAGGGTCAAGAACTCCCTGTGTCTTGCCACTGGCCCTGAGATGCTGCTTGGTTATTTTGGGTAGACTTTGTGGTCAGTGTCACACTTGGCATGGGCACAGCAACACCCCACTGAGCTGGCCTGTGTTGGCATCCTGGGGCTCATCTATGGTGTTCCATGGATCCCTGGTTTCCCTGGATATAGAAAGAGCTCAGCCTGGCCTCAAATGTCTCAGGTCTTGTCACTCAATGCCATAAACAGTGTCCGTGTATAGTGCCCGTGCTGCCTGAGTCACTTCAGTAGGTTTTTGTTCACCATGTGTGCCCCTCCAGCAAGCTCGGGGTATTCCTGGGGCAGGCAGGAGAAGCAGAGCTCTTGGCTCTCATTCTGCTCCGTCCCTGAAATCAATAGACTTTTAACTCCAAAAGAAGCACTCTTGGGGCTTGCTGGGAGGATTCAGCAGGAGCATGTCCTGGGAGCAGCTTCTGTAGCTGCTGGAGGGGCTGTAGGGCTTGTCCTAGTGCTGTTCCTTCCAGGCACAAGAGAAGCCTGGAGAGACCCGCAAACAACTCCGTCTGCTCCAGCCTGTCCCACTTTATCACCCTTGAACAGGGACAGGACAAGGATGCTCATGCACAATTCCCCTTGAGGACTAAGCTAACCAGCCACTGGATGTCATTATTGCTCCAAACCAAAACACCGAAGAATCTCTTCCACACCTCCAAAAAATGTGACTTTTCAGTATGGAAAGCTTAAAAATGAGCTTCCTGAGGACACAAAGCTGCTCACTGCTCCTGCAGCTCCTGCCTTCCCTGGCACACCTCTGCCTGCCGGGGGACAGGGAGGACGTGATCCCGTGTCACCTCTCTGCCCTTCCCGGGAGCTCCTGCGCTACCTCCTCATCCGTGGGATGACATCACATCTGTTTCTGTAGCAACAGAAAGGGGCACTGCAATCACCGAGTGGTGACACTGGAGCAGAATTGAGCAGGGGGGAGACGTTCCCCACAGCAGTGGCCTGTTGGTGCCCCTGCATGGCCCTGGGGCTGGCAAGTCAGGGAGCCTTTGGCTGGTGTCTGAACCAATAAATAGGGGCAAAGGATTTGGTCCAAGTCCCCTCCTGCCTGCTCTCCCTTCGTCTTTCAGCTGGGGACCCCAACTGTCTCACTGGACTGGGATGAAAATGTTTTGCTTTAGTTTATTTGATGTGTCAAAAACTTTTTCTGCCTTCCCCCTGCTTCACTTTGAAAGTGAGGTCTGGTCTTAAAGAAAACTGCTTTTGAAACCGCAGTGGGAAGTTTCATGTACAAAAGGGCAGCACCTTCCCTCTGCCTCCCTCTCCCAGGATTTTGATTGCAGTTTTCCCCAATTCAGCCTGTTTTCAGCAATGATTTTGCTTCTGGGATTGTCCATTTACTGACTGGTTTGGTGTTTACTGAAAACATGGTGCCCTGCTTGGTGATAGAGCTGATGGCAGTAGGGGATAAGGGGTCCAGCCAATGCCCCACCCTCCTCCCCCCAAGCTGCCTGCAGGTCCTCTCCCAGCATTCCTAACAGCTGTGCCGTCATGGCCTCCCATAAGATCTGCCCATATCAAACTGGGACAGAATTTTCCTGACATACTGGGGAAGTCATGGGCATCCCATTTACTGCATGTAAGATCAAGACTTTACAGGGGAGCGGAGTGCAACTGCAAAGAAGAACCAGAGTTAGCACTGCAGTGCAGTATGGAGAGGAGTGGACAATCCCTGGGGAAATCTTGGCATGGTGCTTGCTGGGGAGAGAGCTTCCATATATCCTCACTGATCTGTACTCTTTCATCTTTATGTGCCTGCTTCTAACTTGCCCTGTTTCAGTTATATCCCTTTCTTCTTCCACCACAGCCATAAAACAAGCAGGGAAACACCAGCTGCTGCAAGCCTGATGTAAAGAATTAATCCTGAAACAGTGGAGCCGGATGCATGAGGTCTGTGCCTCATCTCTAGCACTACCTTGGGTCCCACAAACAGCATCAGCATCATCTTCTCCCTCTGCAAACCACTGCAAAGAGATAGGCCTTGGGTGCGTGTCGGCAGAAGGGAAGCTGTCTCACAGCCCTGGTAATAGCTCCAGCATATGCCTGCACTCCCAGCTTGTTTTGACTTGCGTGGGAATCTTTGCAATCAAAATGATATGACAATTCCAATCACTGTCGATCGCTTTAGGCAGGTGTAATTCAAGCTCTGGCTGCAGACGGTTGTCATTTAATTAAAAAGAGCCCAAATTCTGTGTAAGACTGGGGAAGGCAAAGAGAAGAGCCTAAGGGGAACTTGTGATAATAGAGAGTGGAGGATGCCTGCAGACTTACTCAGAGTTTAGCTGCTCACACAACCAGGTAATGCCGACATTATTCCCTGCGTCACAGGCGGAGACATGTGCTTGGCAAGCTGTGGTAGGCAACACAATTATCCACTTATTTCAGTCCAAATTGTGGGGAATGACTTGAGGGCAACACAGAGGGAAGCCCTGCGCAAATCTCTTCTTAGTATTGTTACCAACCCTAGGAATTCACAGGCTCTTAACCCTCTTATCTCACCATTTTACCACTTGGATTCCATTCCCGGCCCAAGTAGCACTTGCTGCCAGCCCTCCAGGACCAGGCTCAGCTGGGGTACAAATGGCTGCAGCTCTCTGGTTGGTGGAGTGGTGCTGGCCCTCTAACAGTGCAGTTTGTCTCTGTTGTGCTCTCCTTGCATCTGCTGACTTGCCAAGGGTGGTATTTCTTTGCAGTGGGCTCTGCTTTCCCTGCTTGTGACCCAGATTTCAATGTTCTATATCTAAAATGAAATTAATAGGACCCATTACTGCAGATGGGGAAGTGGTGGGCAGTGAGGAAAGCTTCAGTCCTGCTTATTGTGGGTAAATTGAGCATGTTTTGAAACCATTTTCAGTAACTCTTACCTTAATGTTGCCATGCTTCACCTTCTGCAGCACCTACTGTGCAAGACTCTTCTTGGTTGCTAAGAGGCATCAGTACCTGGCTGTGGGATGTGTTTCCAGAGCTCGCCTTCATGAAAGGGAAACTGAGGCACACGCCTGGCAAATACCGCTTGTGAAGTCACTGGATGGAGATGAGCTCAGAGGTTAGTTCTGAGCTGTTCCAGCCTTTGGACCATCCCATATGGAATGACTAAGCCAAAGGGAAAAGTCAATCTAAATATGCAGGTAAGCCCGGTCACCTGGAGAGACGTCAGAGGAATTTTGTGTCCCTGCTCCAGCAACTGTGGCAACATCCCTTCACCCAAACCCAGTGATCCTGCTGGCTGCTGCAGCAGTTTACCGTGCACAAACCCAGCACAAATGAGGGACCAAGGGAAAGACCTCCAGTACTGGGAGGTGTTGAACTGATGGAAGGATTTCCACTTGCAGAGGTGGCAAGAAATGTCACCCTGTTGTCCCTTGGCCCATTAGGAGTGCCTGTGTGCATTGGTACAACCTTGCACGTGCATGACTCAGAGTGTGCATCATGCAGGACCTAATCCAGCTCAACAAACCCACGCTTAGTGTCCTACTTGGTGTGCTGGCTGCTGTTTTGACGTCTCTGAGCTGCTGGGATGGCAGGGCCTTGTAGTCTTTTAATTTAGTCCTGTCTCAGCAAATGGCTGACATTCTCAGAACTGAATTTTGGAGAGAAGGGAGATGAAAATCCAGAGGAAATTGCTGTCTTCCCGCAGTGCTGACTCCGAGCTGTTTGATATTCTCTCTTTTTTAAGGTTTGCTTGTTTTAAAGCAACATTAATTAGAAAGATGCTGGAGTGTCAAATAGAAACCACTCCCTGAATAACCTCGCTAATGAGCATGTTATTAAAGCAGGGTTAGGAGCTCCCTAGAGGGCTCTCACAGGATAGGATTAAATTAAAAAAAATAATCATCTAAACTAGAGAGAAAATCTCTGTTAGTCTGCAGTGATGAATGGAGAAAAGTCCAATGAAAAATGGCTTTGAAAGGTTTAAGCATATGTCTTCCTATCAGAGATTCGTCTTCTCCATCCCTCAGGGCTCACTCGGGCAGGAAAGAAGGTTTTAATGAAGCAGAGGGTGGAGGAGTTGCACTCAGAGCCTGGCAAGACCGTTCTCCAGGTAGTCACATCTCCATGCCCCCAGCTCTTGCCCGTGTAGGTCAGCAAGGGAAGTCCCTGCATGCCACCAGGATGGACCTTGCCTCTGTCCAAGCTACGTGGCTTGTAGGAGGCAAGGGCCAGTGAAGCTGGGGCTGCTGAGACCTTCTATCAGGAGATGAGAGGGTGCCGAAAGGTTTTCCAGGCTCCATTGCAGTGTTTTCCCAATAAAGCCCTGCAGGACTCTGACCACCTTGATCCTTTGTGGTGGTGGCATCTCTTGCTCTCCATTCATCAATCTCTCCCATAGGCCTAGAAGCATCTGTGGGAGGAAGGAGACAGCAGTACTGGGACAGATGGGGCTATGGGGTGGGGTCACACACCCACCTGCCCCTGACAGCAGCATGGGGATGCTGGTCCCCACCCCAGCTCCATCCCAACAGCCATGAGCCCTGGTTGCTGGGGCAGCTTTGGGGAGGGATGGGGAGGGATAGGGAAGGAGAGGTTTTATGGTCCTTGATCCCTTCCTTCCTGCTGGAAAGGATGTGGAAGGATTTAGGGCAGGAAAACTGTTCTCATATTATCTGACGACAGGCATGAAATGCTTTAGCAAAGCTTCCCTGCAGCCACTGATGACATCCAGAGGAATTCCAGCTTTTCTGTGGCTTGCCCTTGCTTCCCATGGATGATGGACAGGTCAGCCCTGCCCCAGCAACAACGGGGGGCTGGCTGGGGCACTGATTTACTGCACCTGCAGCCAAGGAGCTTAATAGCTTAAGGCTATTCTTTGTCTGCAGTACCACGGATCACATTTGCAGGGGAAGCTTGGCTGCCTGGGCTGTTCCTGCCCAGATATTTGGGCTCTGCAGGCACAAGCATCTCTTCGGAGAGGATTTTGTCCGTGTGCAGAAGGAGGTGTATTGCCTGCCTTTGCAAAGCACTGTCTGACAGGCTGATGCAAAACATGCCAGCACCAAGCTGTGACTCTAAACAAAGAGAGGGAAAACACTATTTTTATTTGCTCGGCTGCTGCAGTGAGTTGGGATTTTTTCCTTTTTTTTATGCTTTCTTCCTGGGTTTTTTTTTTTGTTGCTTTTTCTTTGCCTGAGACAGATATTTGGATTCTCTGTGGTCCCCAAACTCTTCCTCAGGCTGTCTCCAGCAATCAGACAGAGTGACAGCTCTGAAACTCTCCAAGTTAACAAGTTCAAGTGATGATGATTAACTAGATTCACAAAGTTGATTGGAAAAAAATAGGGATATAAATAAATATTCCTGGAGATATTCCACCCCCTGTAGTCATGAACTTTGAATAATTGGAGGGAATTATGCTGAGTACTAATCAAAAGGGTTGGTTTTTTTTTTAATTTGCTAATTACTGCTGGGTTTCATCAGTGTCAGACTCTAATCATCTCAAGACATGTTAATTGACCCTTGGGAGTTGTTTATCTGATGCTGAAAGTTTTAGATGGGGTCATACAAAGAAATGCAATCACTGAGGTTATTTCTTGCCTGCCACTCAGACAGAGGGAAGAGTTGAGAAGACTTTGGGTCATGAGGCCATGTGCGCTGCCCTTCCCATCGGTTGAGCTCCAGAACAGCTCCTCATGGATACCGTGACTTTTTCCATCCATTGGGGACCTTCTCTTTCTTGTCCCTTGCACTTCAGTATCTGCTCTACAGGCCTGCTTTCTGTTACACGCACAGATACTAACTGTGGTGATCCACATCCAGCTAACAGAGAGAGAGCTAACAGAGAGAGTGCTAACAGAGACATCCCTGGGGGACGTGGCAATGCTGTAATGCTGCTCCTTTCCACGGTAAAATCTGCTGGGAGAGGTTTGTGGTGCTACAGAAGCAGGTGGAGGGTCCTGCCATGGAGCGCAGGCATCATTGTGGGTGAGGATGAGGAAGGTGTCAGGGTGTTTCCTAAGCAAATTCAGATCTTTACATCCAGACATTGGCCATCATACAGTGACCAGAAGGAGATGAGAATGAAGAATCACACTGTGCTGGCCATTGCTGGGACACAGATGGCTTCAGTCTGTCCCTGAGAGCATCGGTATGGTGCCTCCTCCCCATGGAGACAAGGGTATCGAGATGCACGCTTAAGAGTTGGATCATAGAATCATAGAATCATAGAATAGTAAGGGTTGGAAAGGACCTCAAGATCATCGAGTTCCAACCCCCCTGCCATGGGCAGGGACACCTCCCACTAAACCATGCCATCCAAGGCTATGTCCAACCCCACCTTGAACGCCGCCAGGGATGAAGCATTCACAGCTTCCCTGGGCAACCCATTCCAGGGCCTCACCACCCTTACAGTAAAGAATTTCTTCCTCAGATCCAATCTAAACCTCCCCTGTTTAAGTTTAAACCCATTACCCCTTGTCCTCTCACCACAATCCCTAATGAAGAGTCCCTCCCCAGCATCCCTATAGGCCCCCTTCAGGTATTGGAAGGCTGCTATGAGGTCTCCATGCAGCCTTCTCTTCTGCAGGCTGAACAGCCCCAATTTTCTCATCCTATCTTCATACGAGAGGTGCTCCAGTCCCCTGATCATCTTCGTGGCCCTCCTCTGCGCTTGTTCCAACAGTTCCATGTCCTTTTTATGTTGAGGACACCAGAACTGCACACAATACTCCAAGTGAGGTCTCACGAGAGCAGAGTAAAGGGGCAGGATCACCCCCTTCGACCTGCTTGTCACGCTCCTTTTGATGCAGCCCAGAATACGGTTGGCTTTCTGGGCTGCAAGCACACACTGCCGGCTCATGTTCATTTTTTCATCAACCCACACCCCCAAGTCCTTCTCCGCAGGGCTGCTCTCAATCTCCTCCCCGCCCAATCTGTAGCTGTGCCTGGCATTGCTCCGACCCAGGTGGAGGACTTTGCATTTAGCATGGTTGAACTTCATCAGGTTGGCATCAGCCCACCTCACAAGCATGTCAAGGTCCCTCTGGATGGCATTCCTTCCCTCCAATGTATCAACCGAACCACACAGCTTGGTGTCATCAGCAAACTTGCTGAGGGCGCACTCAATCCCACTGTCCATGTCACCCACAAAGATGTTGAACAAGACCGGTCCCAACACCGATCCCTGAGGGACACCACTCGTCACTGGTCTCCAGCTGGACACTGAGCCACTGAGCACAACTCTTTGCTTGCGGCCATCCAGCCAGTTCTTTATCCACCGAGTGGTCCACCTATCAAATTGATGTCTCTCCAACTTAGAGAGAAGGATGTCATGTGAGACAGTGTCAAAGGCTTTTCATCTTTGCAAGGTATGTGTATGCAGATTAGTCTCTTCCATAAGCCATGTAATCTTTTTCCATTATTACCCCAAAATTCACTTCCCAGACAGTTTCACAGCCTGGCTGCCTCACCTATTTCATGTCCTGTTAATGAAGGCAGAGGAGGTGGGAATTAGTGGGATAAAAGTGGGGGCACTGTGGACCAGGGAAGCACTGAGTAAAGGGCTGACAGTTCACCAACTGTCTCAAGGATAGAGTTTAGGAATGATGTTGTTTTCATCATATAATAATTTTGATTAATGACCTTGGCATAAGAATTAGTCTTATGCTAATGAAACACTGGAGATGCAATGCTGGGAAGTATCCTCAATACAGAGTCATGTTATGTCATGCCAGAAGACCTGGGTGATCTCAACGTGAGTAGAAGTGATTAAATCTAAGAGAGCCAGCAGTGCAAGGTCCCACATGTAAGGGCAGATGATGAGAACTTGTACTACAGGCTGGGAACTGAGCAGCAGCTCAGGAAAATTGCCTGAGTCACCCAGTTAATGATGGGTGACTACCACTGCAGAGACGCAACCCAGTCCCAGGACGGGTCTGTTGTATCTGTCACAGCAGGAAGTGGATATAAAGCAAAGTAGGAAGCAGATGAGCATTCCCAGATGGTGTGTTACCCCTATGGCATGCAGGGGCACCACCATGAGCTGTACCAGGCTTGTGAAGAAGGCTGAAGCCACCACACTGGTACCTCCTAGAGTACAGTGTAATAGGGCAGCTGCTGAAAATACTCTGAGAAGGTGTTCCTTCGAAGGGCTTTGTAGAATCATAGAATGGTTTGGGTTGGAAAAGACTTTAAGATCATCTATTTTCAACTCCCTTCCATGGGCAGGGACTGATCTGGTTCTTTGGCATTGCCCTGTGAAGAGAGAAGAATTGGTACAAAGCACCTCTGATGGCTCTAGCTGCATCCATGCTGCACATCTGTGGGAGGAGGAGCTCTGAGGCAGGATCATGCTTCTGGAAGAAAAGAAATGGTGTTCCTGATTTACAAAGCCTTGCAGGTGGTGGTGGGAGGTTGAGGAGCAGGGCCAAGTTGTTCTGTGAAAGCTGATAGCCAGATATCCCCCAAATCCCAAATGCATCTTTAAAATGCATCATTCTGAAGGGCAGGGATTTGCCCCCACATCTGGAGCCTGCCTCTGCCCCACACTGCTCTTCCCAGCCACAGGTTGTACCCAGGCAGGTTTGGAAGCTGGAGGGAGACCACAGCATCTTCTGGGGCTCCTGGTACCAGCCCAAACCCTCGTGGTGGAGCAGCAAGCCCCGAGGCTGAGCTGTGAGCATCCGCTGGAGACGCACCTTCCTGGTGACAGTGATGGAAGGACCTGTGTTTCTATTCCTGACTGATAATATTTCACCACCTCTTTTGTACCCATTTTCATTTTGATTCCAGGATAATTTGTATCAGTTTATGAAATGTGGCCTTTCTTTCAGTGCAGAAGAGCACAAACCCAACTGCGACATCGAGGTGTTATTGACTTAAGGCGTATATAAGGCGTTTTATTTGATCATCTTCATTATTCTAATTTTTCCCATCATGTCTTCTTTTTTTCCTCTTTATTACATTGCTGGCTGTTGGAGGCCCTAGGAATAGAAATAAAATTTCTAGATAATATTTCTTCATAAACCCTATCATTTATTATTGTTTCTCTAACAGTGAATGCCAAGCTCCTTCTCTCTTCTGTTATAAGCCTAGTTTAGCATCTTTTCTGGCAAGGCTTGGATAGATACTTGAATACAACAGCACTTGTGTCCCCATCCTGGCTGTGCCCAGATGTAGGTGTCCTGACAGAGGTCAGGTCTCAGCCACCAACAGCGGGTCACATGTGAAGACATGGCAAGTCCTTGCTGCCACACCAGGAGCCAAAGAGTGGAAGAGATTTCTTCAGGCTCCTGCATTTACCCTATAAGAGGTAAGAAACTCCCAACAGCAGTGCCTGATCCTGCACCCCTTGTTGTCAGTCAAGATGCTGCTTGTTTAATCGCAGCTCAGATCCTTCCTCTTCAATTCTCTTCAGTAGTTCATCTGAAAGTAGAGATGTCTCCAAGAAGACACCTGAGCTCTTGTTTGCTGTATTGCTGTTTCAAGGAAAAACCTTTTCTGTAAAACACACAAAAATAACTAATGGCATTAATATAAACACATACTTCAACTACTATTTAAAACTGTCACTGGGTTAAAAAAGAAATACTGGTGCTGCATCCCAAATGCACAATAATTATGTGGCGAATCTCTTTATTACAGGGTGTCAATCAGGCAACAATTTAGCTGTGAGTGAAATTGCTTTGTGTCTCCACTGATATTCCCAGCACAGAGCTGCAGGCTTTCGCCTCTCCATGATGCTTCTTGAGGTCTGCGTGTCTGTGCCCTGTATGTCTGCTTAAAACGTGGCTGTAGGAAGGAGACTTGGGCACAGCATCTGCACTTGGCTTGAAGGGAAGGAAACAGTTCTCCGAGGTACCTGTCCATCAAAGGAAAACACACAAATACTTGTCCTAATCATGTGCCTCACCAGGTGATGCTCAGAGGCAACTGCACTGCAGTCCTCCAACCTGGATGTCCAGGTTAATCCTATGGAGTCCAGGTCCATGGACCACAGTGTGGTGGATTATTTGTGTTTTGGCCTGGACGCTGCAGGGTTTGGACTCCTCCATCAGTCACTTTGAGAGAAAGCTGCTCAGTTTTGTGTCTAAACACACCAGGGAGCTTCTGCTTTCCATCAGAGATCTGTAACCCTATTGATCCTCTCTTGTCTGGGCTGGGAGCTGGAGAATGGATGCTAACACCTGAGCCTCTTGGAGCTCAATAGGAGGGTGAGAAATGCAGGCATTTCCCCACCTGGCAAAGGCCTTTCTCTTCATTTTCTCCTGCTGCCTCTACTATCAGCTGCTGGGATCTCGTCTGCAACTTCTGCAGGGAGATAAATCCTGCAGGGAGAGATATTGCATGGATCCTCTGGGGCTACATGGCAGCAGGGACTGCATGGCTGCAATGAGTCTCTCCCTTTCCCAGCCATCCTGGCCATTGTTCACTTAGGGAAAGCCTTCCCTGTCCTTTTCCTCTCCTAGTCTTACTCCTTCTCTCCTCCTACTCACTTGCAGCTCCTCTTCCCTCTAACACCTTCTCTGCTCTAATGCTGGTGGGTCAGGCTGTGGGCTGTGTTCTCTGAGGTGAATGTGGATGTGGTATGGAGCAGTGAGGGATGGGCTGGGGTAGGACCATAAGCCTCACATCCTTGATGGTTTGCGAGGGTCTGAGAAACCAAGGATGTGGTTTTCTTTTCCACATCCCCCCTTTCCCCTGCCTGTAAGGAGGGTGGTGGCTGCTCTGCTGCTGTTTCCCAACAGGGCCTGTGTTTCAGCAGCTCTCAGAGGACATGATACCAAATCACTTTGGGAATATCTTGTGATTAAAGTGCAATACAAACAGATAATATCATCATACTCCACTGTTAACAGGTTTTTATTCCAAGGATGGGAAGAAGTTCCTGTGGAGAGCAGAGCTATCTCTCAAAGGCTTCTGCTGCAATTTAAAAGCACTCCCTAGCCTGGGGATGATAATTTCACATCTCTTTTTCTCCAGGGTATATATCAGGGTTTCTCCCTGCTTGAGGCTGGAGCCTTCCCTGCTGATTAGATTCAACCAAGAGGGTTTGGTTATTGCTCTCTCTGAGTCCTGATGGAGCGTGATAGAGGTGCCCAGCTGCATGAACCTGCCTGTGTGTCCTGTCGCCTTGATGAGGACAGACCCTGGAGTGGTAACTTGTCTCCTGTCACCAGACCCTACTCAGCTCTTGGCATGAGCTCTCCTCGCAAGCACATCCCCATTCCCACAGGAAAACGGCTCTGTGTTCCCATTCTCCCACCCAGGATTAATCCTGTGCCATGGCCAAGGGTCACTTTAAAAGAAGGACATGTTGGTTGCAATAAACCCACTGTAGCCAAATCATGCTGGCCGAATGGTGCCCCTGCAAATGTGTCAGCTCTGGGGGGACTGGCTGCTTTCTGCCTCATCCTTCCTCCTGCCCCAACTCCCCACTTCCCTCTACCCTTCCTTCCCAGTGGGATTTTGTTCCAAGCCATCAGGATGCAAACCTGAATTAGCACCTCTCTTTGGTCTGTGCCTTGCTGACCTGCTTCCCCATCTCCTCTCCCATCCTTCTGGGGGTCTCTTCAACCACCTCATTGTGGGGTGATTAAGCCACCTCTTTGCCACGTGATGGATGAAGCTAACTCCAATGCCTGCGAGTGTCACAGTGCAGCCCTGTGCTCCCATGAACCACCCCTCTCAGGGCAGGCACTGAGGACAGTGGCGCAATCAGTGCCTGGTTTTACTTACTGCTGCCACTATGGTCTTTGGCTGGTCCATATGGGAGAGTCTCATGGGTGAGTCAGGAGTCAGTGAAAATAAAGTAGAAAAAAAGCATGAAAGGCCAAAATAATTTTCCTAATTAAAGCAACTGTCCCACCCTTTCAGTGTGCATTGAGGGATGGAAATTATTTCTCTTGGCTGGAAAGGAGACATTTATATCCAGATGTTGCTGGTGTGGATGGTGTCGCAACTGGGCTTTTTTGGTTTGGTGCCTTTCTGAAATAGCCATGTTTTCATGCATTAGGTTTGGTTTCTCATTTGAACAGTGGGTTCCTTAAACTGTATCCTTCCTAATGGGGAAGCAGGGGGAATGCCAGGGATGGAGACTGGGTGCAGGGATGTCCTCAGCAGGAGGAGCAGGAGTAGTAAGTATTGAGGAGCTGTGCTACAGCCCCATAGTGTCTTCATGAGAGCATCTTCAATCCCTGCCATTCACTTTCCCACCAACAGCAGCTCAATGCACGACTGGGCCCCAGTTCAGACAACATCTTAGCTCTGACTGGTTTTAAGTCACTGTGTTTTCCCTTCATCTTTTCTTTTGCAGTGGGGGCTTTTCCCCCACTTGGCGTCATTTCCCTGCTCATCTCCGGCTCAGACAAGGCAGGAAACGTATTTTCAATGTATTAATTAAAATGCCTTTGCAGCAGAACATCTGCATGGAGAGCGATAGATCACCGGAGTGTGTGTGCATGTGCGTGCGCGTTGCAGGCTTCCAGATAACGCATTGCTTTGCATAATTTATTCCAGCCAACACAGCAATAAGTTTCATAGCCTGTGATCTTCAAGTATGTGATTATCAATGTGCAGCCAAGCTCCATATGACCCAAACATTAGATGATTGCCAGATAAACCTATAGGAGATGCAGGATGTTTGGATCTCCATCATTGTCAGCCAAATTGTTTGTATCGAATGAGGTGAAATGCTGTTTTGTTAGATCCCACTGTATGAAGTGATGGGTCTCCTCAGGTATTCATCACTGTCAGCTATTTGAGGAGAGGATGGTCATTGCCAATGATGCTATTCAATTTCCTGATTGTTAGCTCCTATCAGTTTAGCTTGGAAGATAATAAGGTAAGAAACAGAGACTTCCCAGTCAATAAAAGGAAACCTCAGAGGCTTTTTCCATCTTGCGTCTGTCATACTTTGTTGATATTTTAGCTGCAGAGCATTTGACAGCTGGTTGTAAAACTCTTACTTCCCCCTTTGAGAGAATTAAATGAAGAACATTTAATTTATCCCACCGAGGTTTCCCCAAGTGACCTGTGGCACAGGTCCTTTTCTGGCAGCTGAACCCAAACTGGAGGAATTTGGAGCTTTCTCCATCTGGGGGAGAAAAAAACAGTGATTTCATTACCTCTATGCTTTCTTTTTCATAATCAAATCAATTCTGTGTTTTCCAGCATTGGTACCACCTCCTGTGAGTCCCACAAACCACCTGGCCCTGCCAATGGCAACCAGCATCTCCTGAGTGGAGATCTTGATGCTTCATTGCACTGGAGTCCATCCATCTCCAAGCACTGGTGCAACTGGGAAAGGCAACTGGGTGAGTTTCTCCTGCACCAGGCACATGGTGCCTCCCCCTTAGGGTAGTCAGACCTGTAGGCTGGTGCCTGGCTATGTCAGTTACTACATCCCAGTCCATTTAGTGGGTCAGGACATTAATGGGCTAATGGTTAATGTCATTAATCAATATCAGGTGAAGGCTCCGTTAACTGTGCCAAGGGCAAGTGGCTGCCTCAAAGCAGCATAATAATTATGTATAGCCCAGGTAATTATTTCTGTCATATCTTCCTGGCAGGAGAAGACCGTTTGTGGGATGGATTTAGCTCCCTTCCACACCACGCCTATGTCTTATTTATCCAGAACAATACACTCAGCTTGATTTTTTTTGCCTCCTTTTCTCTTTAACGTTGTTTCCAGCCCACACTGCTTTGAATTCAGTGAGGTAAATTGAGACTGGGAGGGGAAGCTGCAAAAATCCTCTGAACTCGCATTCTCCAAGCAAACCATTCCCCTGGGATCACTGAATAACAGGTCCTTCCCCTCCCAAGGGGCTTGTGCGTCTCGGTGGAGACAAATGCTATTTTGGATGGCTGTTGTCATTGCAGTCTCGTCTCAGCTTTGCAGCCTCCCCGGCAGCTCCTTCCTTACCTGGGTACCTCTGAGTCAACGGCCCCCCATGCTGTGCTATTTTGAACGTAGTGTCACTAAAGGGGAAATTACCAGGGTCCTGTCGCTGCGGGTTGGTGTGTACGGAGGAGGGTTGCTCCCCACACTGTTATCTCAAGGCTGTGCTCAGCCTGGCTGGATTTTGATGAAGAAGATGAAGGACCAGGAGGTCCGTGCTCCTGGGATGCTGGGGGAGAGGAGAGGCATGGTGTGACTCATTCTGAACCCATTTCCAAATCTCTTCCTGAATACGCTCATGGATCTCGGGTCAGCCTTAAAATAAAAGAGGATGATGAGACGGTGTTATTAATCCCAGATTTGGTGTACTGGATAGGTGGATTCCCATCTGGATTTCAGTTTGTCCGCTGCTTTTATCCATCTTAGGTTTTTTTTTGCTTTTCAGAGCCAAACAGTTTGAGTGGCCATGGCTGAGATCCAACCAACCGTGTCTTGTACCTTCACCTACGAATCTCGGCTATTCTCTCCTTTCTCCCCATCTCCTTTTGGCCCCAAAATCATTTGACCCTTAAATATCCAGGTGGTCATGCACAGGAACCAGTAGCCAGTGTCCGTGGTGGCAGTCAGGCTATTGCACTGCCGTTTCCCCTTGTTGTGGGCATCTTGAAAATGCAGCTTGAAGGTCCTGGTGAGGTTTTCCTGTCTGGATTTAGCACCCCTCATATGTGGTATCTGCTGTGGAGTTACACAGCTTTGAAAGACACACTTTGTTTTGGATGGGGACAACCTCCAAGAGTATTTAACACACGAGTGCTCACTCAAAGGTGTCCTTTCATTTACTGCTTTCACCATCAGCAATCTGTAAAGGTTTAGGGTGCCTTAGGGAATTGCTTGCTTTAACATCTTTGCCTCAGTAACAGCTGCCTCTGGTGCAAACAGGCATCTCCTGGTCCCTTCCCCATCACATCAGACTTGGCTTTCTCACTCCTCCTTCCTCTTCCTCTGGGTCTACTTGCAAAGTGTTTGCTGTAGGTCCTGAAATGGATATAGTGGCAATTTGGGTAGAAGATGCTGTTTAAAGCTCTTTAATTTAAAGGATATTAATTCACTCTGCTTCAGCCTTGGGTGAGTTATCAAGCTACATGGAAGCCTCCTATACTCTATGCATCCAATGGGAGGATGATTTTTCTTGGCCAATATTTAGAGACTTTGCTGAGCCCATGGCCTTCAGGGCATCCCACTGAGGATGATGGGAAGAGCGGGGATCTCACAGGGAGCAGAGATGCTTTGGAACACCATCGCCATGGAGCTGAGATGCTGTCATGGATGCTGTATCCCTGGCTGGGGCTCCCTGTAGCCTCTTCTCCTGCAAACTCTCCCTTGTCTGTCCTGCTTGTGACCACAGCACAGAGGCAATCTGAGGCAGGGCTGTGTTCAGCAGCCAGGGATTGGTGTGAAGGCAGTTGTTGGGAATAATAATAAGAAACTTCGCTACAGATCATCATGCAGCCACTGCTGACCCCCAGCAGGTCGAGTGCTCCAAAGGCTGTAGCTAACCCATGTGAAAAATTGGCTGGAGATCTCCAGACCTGTTCAGCCTCCAAGCCAAGCTGGATAAATACCTCTTTATGCTGAGGGGACGTTTCCACGTTTCCAGTGAGAGGCTACAGCATAATTCCCTGTGCTTCAAAGATCCCCACACCCCATCCTGAATTATTCCAGCCCTGCACCCCAGAGTGCTCCCTAATCTCTCAGGCTGCTCCATGTGCCCCTGCTCAATTGCTCTGCAATCTCCCCCCGTGTGATATTGCAGGATAGTCCACTGCATTAGCAAGTGGAACTTGTTTTTACTGCCCAGTGTCTCTCTGTGCAATATTTCACTGTCTCACTGGCTATTATCCTGGCGGCACAAAGTCCCATTGAAATTCATGGTGCAAGTCACCCATTTGTTTCCTTTGAGCTTTGCAGGGTTGTTCTGTGCAGCTTTATGCATATCACTTCTGTGATGCAAAGTGAGGGTAATGACTTTACCTGCTCTCTTTCAAAGCACTGAACAAAGCCTGTCCCCATGCTGTAGACTGATTTTGGAGTATTTGTTCTAGGGTTTGGGAGGGATGAATCAGAGCTCTTAGGGAATGTGCAATCTGATGCTCTGTAAATAAAAAGAAAGTCAGGCTGCTTCTATTCGTCTCCAAGGCAGGAGTGTGCTCCCTGTCAACCTTTCTTGCTGGGGGCCAACTTCAGGGATGGCTTTGGCAAAGCTGAGTAGTTTCATCTCACTGACAGCCCTGAAATAGCATCGCTTGGTTTGGCTCTGCCTTTTGAAGGACAGATGAGGTCTCTCACACATGGCGAGGTGAGATTCCTTGAGCAAAGGGTCAGTGGAGACGACCTCAGATGGACACAAGGAGTGTAGGAGAACTGAAGGCAAAGCAAGAAAGGAAAGGCTTTGCTCTGAAGATCTTCAGATCTAGGCTGACTTGCTTCCGTCACCACCCCAAAACAGACTAAACATTGGATGAGAGTAGTATGCCTTTAGTGTCTTAAATGAGGCCCCCAAATCAGTGCCTGCTTGTGAAAATGGGGGTCATAATGTCTATGCTGGGCCTGTGCAGTGCCAAGAAGGGCAGAATCAAGCCTTTTCTCTCCATCCACTGATGTTTGAAGGTAGCTAAGCATACGGGATGGATTTTGGACATTGGATTTTGGACATTGCCCTGGGATGTGTAGCTTGGAATGTGTGTTTTGTTGGGCCGTTACCCAAATTGCAACTTGAAGATTTGATGTCAGACTCCTTAGCTTGAAAGCACCTGCGAGCTGAGAGTTGTTCATCAGAGACTTGTGAACAACACTGAACAAATGCACTGGAGAATTTCTTATTCTCTTCACGGACAATGTGTGTATGAGAAAGAAGTAAAAAAAGAGAGAGAAAGATCTTTAAAGAAATTACACACTGTGAATTATTCACTCTGTTTACTCACTTGGAGGTCCTCGGGTGGAAAGAGCTACATAATCTGCACTACAGTAGCATGTCAGGGTATTCAGAGGAGACAAAAGAAACCATCAACTGTAGGATGAGTCCCCTGGGGCCTTTGTGGACACCTAACCTTTGCTGCACTGAAGCCAAAGCCATAGCCATAGGATCCT
The DNA here is from genome assembly GCA_039720435.1 of Amazona ochrocephala. Taxonomy (NCBI): domain Eukaryota; kingdom Metazoa; phylum Chordata; class Aves; order Psittaciformes; family Psittacidae; genus Amazona; species Amazona ochrocephala. The sequence goes on along the minus strand of CM077886.1, from coordinate 12,623,019 downwards.
TATTCTCCACAGGGATGCAAGCGCAGTAGGGGGATAGCAATCAGCATCAGTGAGGAAGAATAGGACCAAATCAAGTCCATTATCAGACTTTGGAGGTCAACACAAGCAGCACATGGTGTAGGAAAGTGTCTTTTTCTGAGATGTGGTTGAGTGCCTGAGTGTCTGGATGGCAACTCCATCATCCTCATGGAATCACCTTAGCCGCCAGGCTCAGCAAGTAAAAGTAGAGCTAGAGACCAAACCAGTCCTGGATGTCTCTACCAGCTTCGGGTAGAAGGCCCCAAGCAGAATCTCTGATTCATGATATACAGCCACTCTGCATTTGGGCTGTGGGCTGGCAGAGTTCCCCCAGCCCCACTGCTGATCCCTTTCACTGGCATAAAGTTGACTACTTCAGAGTTTCAAAGAAAAACAAAATCAGAACAAATGGGAAGCTATAAAAACACATCCAAGCTCCCAAGTCTACAGCAGAGATGTTTCACAATGGATGAGGTTTTAGCACCCTGAAAAATTGGGGTAATGATGTGCAGTAATATTTGTCATCACCGAGGCTGAGTGTGTTCAACAAAACTGTTCTGAAATGCAGCTTCTGCCTGAGCCTGGTAACTCTTTCCCAAATGTAAATATCAGAGTAGTTTTCCAAGCATTCTTTAAATATCATAAGGCCTAAGTCCGCTTACAGCACTAACAGCCCATAAAATGTCATTTTTTATTTTCTAATTAGTCTGATAATTTTTAGATAGGATTTGACATCAACAGCAAAGCAGAAGCTCAGGCTGCAGGAAATTATCCCTTGGACAGTAAGTCACCCACAGCCACACTGGTACATGGCTGGGAACCACATGGCAGCATCCCCTTGCGTTGCTGGATGGTGACTCGGTGGTGGGACGCATCTCCTCACCCTCCAGTGGGGGACACCAACCAGTCTCTTAGGGATGTGAGGGGAGAAGATCATGCCCTTCCCACAAGGATCATTCTCCCTTTTCCTCCCTGTTGTGGCACATTTTGCATGTGCCTGCAGCAGCACCTTCAGGCACAGCCCTTGGAGCTCTGGATGGAGCAAGGCTGGTGCACCCTCTGTGCATGGTGGGTTGTTGTTGTTGTTGAGGGTTTCACTGGGGGGGTTCAGGCTCTTGTGATTTTTAAGACACTTTAAACCATTGCCTTTTGGCAGGGAGGAGCAGTCTAACTGAGCAAAAGATCCCAGACCTCCATCCCTTGCCCCACATGGGGTCACATGGAGCACATCGTACTCTTTCCCCAAGCTCTGCACAGAGGCAGCCACAAGGCTGTTACGTTGCCACCTTTCTGGTCTCCCCTGTATTGGGGAGTGCTTTCTTCTCTTGGAGGACACCAGGTTGTCACAATCTCCACGACACAAAGAGAATGCAGGATCAAGCCCTGCTGCTGTGGGCACTGCGTGGGGACAGCTCAGCCTCTGCCCTGAGCAAGGCCAGGAGGGACATCACTCACCCAAGGTCACATTGTGTTTCAGAGCCATAACGTTGTGCGTGCATGAACAGAGCCCTGCCCAGCCAATGCTTTGTCCCTTGCCAAGTGTTTCCCTTCCAGGTGATGCTACAATAGGCAACAGAAGAGCTCTTGTTCCCATTACCACCATCACATCACTGGGAGAAGCAGCCAATGTTTTATTCACCACCTCTCCCTCCCATAGCACTTGCTGAACTGCTTGAACCTGCTGTGTCAGAAGTCTTCTTCCGCTGGTCTAGAGCCCAGCAGAGGCTCTTCTGACCCGAGGCACCTTTCTCACAGCACTCCTCCCGCCGTCGTGCGTAAGTAGATCAGTCATCCCAGCAAGGTGATGTCTTCTTTTACTCCTTCCTGTCTTTAATAATATTATCAATGTCTGGTTTAGATTTTTACTAAATATAGGGCCAGAGGCTGGGCTGGCGTCAGTTCCTCTCAGAAGAACTGGAACAGCTTGCTCAGAAGTACTTATTTCTTTTATTAATTTATCTTGGGTTGCAAAGTTGTTAGATTGCACTACATCTTTTCACCACCCCCTCCACTGGCCTGGTAGGAATGATGCTCCTTTAAAGCCTGTCCTTGATCCATGGGTGAGGCTTGGGGGGGCTGCCTCTCCCAGAGCAGTTCTGCGGAGTTGGGTGTGAAGAGCCTTTTGCAAACCTCCCGTTTCCTTGCTGCTGGTCTCTGTGGGTAAGACCTGTAATGGAACATGGTGCTGGTTGCATCCCTGTCCCTTCCAGTGATTCCTTACAGGTGCCATGGGACAGACCCCGCTCTAGGGCTGGCCTGAACCCACAGTGCTTCTGATTGCCACAGGGGCTGAGGCACCAAGGAGGGGGCTGCACCCTGGGACACCCCATTCCTGGCTCCAGGAGGGACCTGGCAGTGTCCTTCACTGCCCAGGGAGATGTGACATGCAAGCCATGGGCTGGAGAGCCTTCCCCAGCAAAGGCACAGGAAAGACAAAAGACGCTTGACCTCATGGTACCCTCATGGTGGGCCCCTGCCTAGTTCATGTGAGTGCCTGTGCGTTTATTTGTCCAAAGCAATTTAAGTGGGAGCTCCTTGAATTTAGGGCATCCCATGTAAGTGGGAGAAATGGGATATCTCTGCTCCAGGGAGGGAGGGGTTTCCAATGCCTCAAGGGTGTGAGTCCAAGTGGTGGTTGGGAAGGGGAAGGGAAATGGAAAGGGGAAAGAGAAGGGGAAGGTGGGAAGGTGAAGGGGAAAATGCAAGGGGAAGGGAAAACAAAAGGAAATTGGAAGAACCCCAGAACGACCAGCTCACACAGAGACAAAGCCCCACAGGGGGGCAGATGAGGGCTGTGGAGCAGAGGATGCTGCAGCTGCTCTCCCTGCCCTGTCCTCCATCACACAAGGGTGCCTCCTGTCTTTCCATGGGTGCTTTCCCCGGGCTGTGTCTAACGCAGTGAGCACTGTGCCAGGTTGCCAGCTGCTGTCTGGAGAGGGGCCATGGCTCGCCTGTTCCCAGGCTGTCTCCCAGCTCTATTACTCCACACTTGAGGTTTTTTGGCTGTGGTGGTGGTGTTGCTGTTAAACTGAAAGGAGTGAAATGTCTGTCCTGCACCCCACCTTCTCTATCTCCCCTGCCACCTCCTTGCAGGGCTGCAAAAGGCACTCACAGGGACAGAGATGCGTTTGGAGATGGCTTGAGACACCTTGGGCCATCACAAGAAATGCACTGGCCAGTCTTTACCTCCAGTGACAGTGCCTGAGGAGAGAGAAGAGCACTTTTATCCTGAGGGCTGTCTCAGTGTCAACCACCCTGAGGTTGTGTGTTGTGATGCTAAAACAGCATAAAAACCCCAACCCCCCAAACAGGAAGGTGGGATGGCAGGATCTGGGTAAGGTAAGGCGTGGTCTGGGGCAGGGAGATGGGAAGGGGCTGAGCACAGGGTGCTGGGGACCTGGGGTCTGTGGATGGGGCTCCCAGTCCAGCTGCATCAGTGTCCTGGCTCTCCCTGTGGTCCTGGTGTCACCGGGTGCTGCCCAGCTGGGCCCAGATTGACCCACGGAGGTTCAGGTTTGGTGTGAGGGGTGTCCTCACGTGTGTATGATGTCGTTCACACACTATGCCCACGTGGGAACACACACAAAGATGTTCACATGGGCTCACAGACAGACACACGTGGATAAACACAGACACTCCCCCACGGCCCGCCACACACACAGAGATACCCCCCGACATACAGACACACACCCCGCACAGCCATCCCCGCACCCCCCGCAGCGTGTCACCACACGCACACACAATCAGCGCCACACACACAGAGGCAGATGTCCCCGACAGACACACTCACACCTTCACAAACCCCTCCCCAGCACTACTCACACCCCCCGCGAGGTGTCACACACACAGTGTCCGTGTTGCACACACAGTGTCACGCACATCAAGTGTCACACACACAGTATCACACATGCACACAGTGTCACACACAAATACAGACATCCCCCCTCCCCTGCCCCGCTCCCAGCCCGGCTCTACCGGACAAGCCGCTTATCGCTCCATGTCGTGACAGCGCGCCCAGACCCAGCCGGGTCGCACCGAGCCCGGGTGAGCCAGACTCAACCGAACTGGGCCGTGCCGAGCCGAGCTGTGCCGAGCAGAGCCTTACCGAGCCGAACCGGACCCTGCTAGGCCGAGCCGAGCCGCACCACCGTGCCGAGCCGAACCGAACCGTGCCCATCCCATCCGAGCCGAGCCATGCCGATGGGAGCCCCCCGGGCCTGGCAGCGCTGCCCGGCGCCGCCTGCACGGGCAGGGCTCTCCGCCTGACGCAGTGAGGAGCTGCAGCCCTTCTCTTCTCGGAGGCCGGCTCCAGCACTGGGATTTGCTCGGCTCAGGCTGCGTTTCCCTGCCCGCCTCCTGCCCCCGGTCCGCCCGCCTGGAAGGGCGCGGGGAGCCGCAGCCGCGGGTGCTCCCGCCGCCTATCACCGCGCCTCGGGGCTGGGCGCGCCGCCGAGTGCAGGGAGCCGCCGCCGAAGCAGGTAAGTGCGTCCGCAGCCGCCGCCGCTGCCCGCACGTTCATTCCCCTCCCTTCCTCCCGGCACCGACCCCCGGCTGAGCTCCCCGGTGTCTCCCCACCGCGGTGCCCGAGGACCCCGAGTGCCCGGCGAGCCCCTCGCAGCCCCCGGTGGCCGCTCCCTGTCGCCAAACTTTTGGCGGCTTCAGCTCAGGATGGGGCTCAGCGGGCGGGGACTGCGGGGCGGGGGTCTCTCAGATCCGACTACCCCTGTGAGACGGGGCGGGCGGGCCCGGAGCTCCCCCCCGCCGGGTCAAGGGCGCGGAGCCGGGGGAGCACCCCCTGTCCATGGGGGATCCCAACCTTGGGGCGTCCCCCACCCGCTTGCGGGGTGCATTCCTGTGTCTGCGGGGTGCATCCCTGCCGCCGCTGCAACTGTTGCCCTCGGGAAGCCCCGGTGCTTCGGGGTTAGAGCCGGTGCCGCGGGCGGCAGCGTCCTGCTGGGGATGGGGGTCTTCTGTTCCGGGAATGGGGGTGTATGTGTGTGTGTGTCTCACCCAGCACCCTAATAACCCCGATGGCCCCAGGCCTCGGGGCTGTGGTAGCGCCGCTCCCGCCTTTCTCCCCCTTTGCCCCCCCCAATCCCGCTGCATTCCCACGCCGGCAGCTCGGACCTGCCTCCCCACATGCGCTCCTCCAGCGGCTATTTCGGTCCTCTCGAAACGTGCTGCACATCGAGCTTTAATTAAAGAAAATCAGTGGAGGGGGGAGGGCGTGGGGGTCTCTGCTCCGGTGGGGGGCACACAGCACCCGGCCGGGGCCGGTGTCCGGAACGCCGCCGGCCCCGCGTCCTGGCCCCTTGCGGCCGCTGGTGGACGGCCCGGGGGAAGAGGAGAGCAGGGGCCCTTCTGTGAGTTTGAGCCGCTCTCGCTTGCTTGTTTTTAAAACAGGGGGTGGGGGACAGGCGGGAGCGTGTTCCTCCCCCGTGGGTGTGTTGCAGTTTTAATTCTAATGGCAGACGTTGATGTAAAGTTCCGTCTCAGTTCCCAAATTCGGGCTGAGCCCGCGGGACCGGGGCGGGCGCTGCACCGCGGCCGGGGTTGCCAAGGAATTTTCTTGATTGATTTTAATGAAGTTTCAATGAAGCTGGGGGTCCGCGAGGGGCGCCCCGTCCGCACCCCGGCCTGGGGCTGGGATGCCCCCCTCCTTCTTCGGGGGATCCCTATGCAGGACCCCCCCTGCAGGGTCCTGCCTCACATTACGGGTGAGGCAGAATCCGGGGATGCCAGGGCGAGTGGGGGGCAGCTCCCTCCCGGGCAGGACCCCTCCAACCACCCCAAACACCCCCTTGGTCCTCAGCCCCATCCCACTCGACGTGGAGAGGGGCTGCTTCCCCCGTGCGCAGCTGGACCCGGCCGGCAGCAGCGTCCCGGTGCTGGAGACATGCCGGCCGTCGGGGTCCTCTCGCCCTCCTCTCCTTCTCCCGCTCTTCCCGTCCAGAAACCTCCGCATCTCCGCTCATCCCTGCCTTTCCCCGGCCGGGCAGCCCGTGGGAACCGCGATGCTGCCCACATCTAGGCTGTGATTTGCAGCCCCGGGAAAGACCCACGGAGGGGAGGGAAGGGGGGCCCTGTATCAACAGGCTCACCCTCTGCCGCCGGGCTCAGCCGGCCGCGGCCGCTCACACCTTCCCCGGCCGGGGACTCGCCTCCTTCCGTCAGCTCCGAGCGTTTCGGTGCCGGTTTTGCACGGTATGAAATACTAAGAAGTTTGCAGCGATGAATAAAGCGATCGTTAATAGAAATTGATGGCAACGTTGGCAAAGGGGTGGCGCCGCCTGTACAAACGGCACGGCTCACCGGGGAGCGGGCGGGGCCCTTCGGCGAGTGTTTTTAAGGGGTTTCACCCCAAATTAACGGCTCCGGCAGCGCCCAAACCCAGACGCTGCTCTTCACATTTCCGAAGGTGTCTTTAAGGGAAAAAGCGGATTTTTCCGCCCTGCCTGGCTGGAGAGAGCAACCCGGTGTCTGTGCAGAGAGGAGGCATCCCTGCCTCCCCCCTCGAAGTTTAGCATCAAAAATACCCCCCTCCAGCACCACCTGCCTGGCACCTTGAGGGGCTTAGACCACTCCAGACCCCCTGTTTTGCCCCGGGCTGTAGGGTTTAGATGCAGTGGGGGGAAATGGGCAGCGGGGTGCTTTCGGTGGGGGCCGGAGGGTGCCTCCAGCATCCTCAAAGTGCAGCGAGGGCGCAGGCAGCGCTGGGCAGCCGGGGGACCCCAGTCTTGCGGAGGGCTGGGACAGGAGTGACTTGGCTCGGTGACCTAGAGACCCCCGGGATATGGTGGGGACATGGGCCGGGGTCCTGTGCGTGGCTGGCAGGGGAACCCAGGCTCCCCACGCCGGGCTCAGCCGCTCCGAGCTTGAGTCAGCGCTTTTGTAAGCGGCGTGAATGGGGCAGCGCTCCGCGGAGCGGGATGTGGTCCGGCCGCGGAGGCAGCAGGAGAGGGGGAGCAAGGACAGTCTGGGGGAGAGCAGAGAGGGGAAGAGGGGCCGAGGGATACCCGGGGGGTACGGGCCCATCCACTCCCTCTCCTCGGCAGCCGCTGCTCGGTGGCGGCAGGGAGTGGGATGGGGCGGGCGAAGTGAGACCCAACGCCTCCTTGACGGGCGCTTGAGACTGCCTGTAACCCCCCCGGGGCGGATCAGTGCCGTGCCCACTCCTCCGACCCCGCGCTGGGGCAGGTCCCGAGGCCCGGAGCTGAGTGTCCCAGTCCCGGCCGCCGCTGCGGGCTGGGGCAGCGCCGCTTTGTGACAGCAGAAAGTGGCTGGAAAGGGGCGAGGCGTCACACGCTCTGCCTCCGGGAGGCAGGGAAACGGTGAGGGATCGATGGGAAGGCATGAATGAATGAATCTCCATAAAGAGCCCCAAGCAGCAGGGAGAGGGAGAGAGGAGGAGGAGGAGGAGGAAGGAGGAGGAAGAAGAAGAAGGAGGAAGAAGGAAGAAGAAGGAAGAGCCGGAGCAGGGCAGGCAGCAGCCGCAGCAGCAGCAGTAGCAGATGTGACGCCGGCAGGTAAGGAGGTGCCGGTGGTCGCACAGCCCCGCAACGGCAGGTTGGGGGGCATAGCCCGAGGACAGGAGCTACCGGTACCCAGCGTGTTTGGGGTTTATTTTATTTATTCATTTCATGTATTTATTTTAGGGGGGATGTTTCCCTCCTGCAAGATGTGGGATTCCCCGAACTTCCCAGGACTCCCCCCCCTTTCCCATCTCCCGGTACTGCCGCCCCACGTCCCCGCTGGCTCCGGGGGGGCTCCGGGCTGAGCCCCTTCCCCGGGACAGCCCCTCAGCTGCGGAAGCCGTGCCCTGGCCCTGTCGAGCCGGGGCGGCAGCTTCTCGGAGGTGACCGGCACCGGCGGCCGGACCTGTCCCGCAGCGGGGCAGCCCCGAGGCGGGCCCAAAGCACCCGCCGGCAATGGAACCTCCTCGGCCTGGCTTCTAGATTCACCCTACTGGGGGTGTCCAGGTCCTGCTTCGGGAGGGGGTCAATGGGGAGCTCCTCTTCCCCTGTCTCCATCCCCGCTGATGTTACATAAGGCAGAGGAGTGTGCGGTGCTAGCACCGGCTGAAGCACCGGGAGCTCACCCGAGGATGCCCAGAGCAGAGCCCGGCACCGTTCGACTGCTCTCCATCCTCTGCCCCACTGCTTGGGGTGAGCCACCACGCTGCCTCCTTCCCCCTGCCCGCTGCCTCCTTCCCTCTGCCCACTGCAGTGATTGTGCTTGTGGGTCACGCAGACAGGCAGCTGGCGTGGACAGGTATACACCTGCATACACACACACATGCATACACATATACACGCACAGGCACACACATACATACACACAGACACTCCCTTCCCAGCCCTGCAGCCCGCGCTTTGGCTCTTGTGCAGAGCTGCCTTGCACTAATGCTACACATGGCCATGCACACACCCCCCGTTTGCCGTAGCAGCCTTGCTCTCTCAGATGGGTCCACTTTGAAGCAATGCACGCTGGAAGTGCTTGTGCACAAACACCCGCGGTGGGTCACGCTCTCGCACACACACGTGGGGTAGCGCACGCTGTGGGTGCCCACCCGTGCCAGCGCAGGGGTGCTGGGTGCTCTCTCAGGCAGGGAACTCGTGTGGGATGGGGCTGGCTCCCAGCCCGGGTGAGCACTGGGGAAGCTGCAGGCCTGGCAGGGCAGCCCAGCTGGCTGCGGTGGGCAGCTCTGCGGCTGCCCGCAGCATTCCCCTCCCTGACTGAGGTGCTCCGAGCGGGGATCAATAATGCCTTTCTGATTGGCTTCAATTCCCCATTCAAAGAAGTCACTGCATTAGGACTTGATTTTTCTCCCCTTTGACTCTGGGCCAGATTAGACTGTGAATTTGGCTGATTTCAAGCAACTGGCGGAGGGAAGAGTCATACAGAGAGTGAGAGAGAACTGAAATATCCTACAGGATCCCCTGGAGGGGAGAGAAATCAGGTCTAGATAAGAGCTTGTTCACCCTGTCTGGCTAAATGCTTTCCTGTTTGATGATCAGAAAACACAAGATCTAACCTCTCACCAGGACGGCTTAACTAAGGAAGGTCAGGCTTTTGGGTTGTTTGAGGTGCAAGGTTTATTATGATGAGCTACGGATTACATATTACAGCTCTCGCATCCTATGCAGAGTGCATGCAAACAGAAGGATGTGGCAGGTGCGTCCGAGGGTTCCGAGTTCAGCTCTGGATGTAGTGCTGCGGTTGGAAAAGCTGTGATGGGGACAGGACGTGGTCCATGCCCCATAGAGCCCAGTGCTGTCCTGCCTGTTTGTACTCTCAACCCCACCCTCAGGCATTTTTAATGATGCTTATTTTCCCTGTGCATGTGCTGGGGACAAGTGACCAGGTTGTGCCAGTGGAGCCATGTCCCAACAGGATAACGGCAGCAGCAGTCAGGCACATCCTAGCTGCACTGGTCCGGATGGAGTTTCTCTGCTGGTTGCTCCAGGGCTGGGATTTCACACCAAGAAAAGCTACAACAACAGCACAGCAACACCTGCAGCATCCCAGCTGCTGGCACTTGGCTGTGAATTGGTGTTAACTCCAGGTACAGGAAAAGCCTGGGATTAGGCGTTTTCTCAGTGAAGAGCACTGAAAAGCCCACTGGAGTAGAGTGACTTAGGGAGGAGCTGTTGCAGGGTAATGAGAAGCTTCAGAAGATAAGGATGTGGGGCTGCGGGCTTGATGAAGGTAGATTGTGCCTTTTGGAGCTGTCTGTGATGGGGAAGCCAGGGGAGGCATCAGCAAGGCTTTTAGGTGAAGGGTGGAAGAGGAGGGGAAGCTGCTATAGGGGTGATATGTGCTGGGAGCACAGCCTTGAGCAGTCTTTTGCATGATCCATTGTAGCTGCTGGGTTGATTTGATGTTATGAACCCAGGCCCTGGGGGGAATCTGAGTGAGCCTGATGGGGGACAGCACTGGGGCTGAGTGTGGTGAGATGGAGGAGTGATGGTCACTGACAAACTGGGCCCAGAGGGGGCTGGTGGGGAAGGAGATGACCTGGGTGTGCTCAGTGGGTTGGCTATGGAGCCATGCGTGGCCCCAAAGTGTGGGTGAGGAGAGAGGCAGAGCTGTGAAAGCAGAAGGGCTATGGGGACATTGAAGTGAAGGGGCTGGAGACCCTGAGCCCTAGTCCCATATCTGCTACACACTGAGGAGAGCGGTGGCAGGGGTTTGGTGTGCAGAAAGGGGAGGAAGAGCATGAAGTGATACCTGAGGTGTAGTTTGGCTGCTGGAGTGGTGAATGTAGGTGTGGAACCTAGCACAAGGATTGACTGAGACACCTGTGTGATTAGAAGCGAATACTAATAAATGTCTAAGAAAGGAGCTGTGAGAGTTAACTCCAGGTGAGGGGGTCCTGGAGGCCTCATGCACCAGGAGGGTCTGGAGAAGGTGGCACTGAGGGTGCAGGTTATGGATCAGCTTGTATAAGGGAGCTGGAGGGACACAACGGGGGTCAGGGAGGTGGGGATGGGAGTTGGTGTGGTTATGGCAGCAGCCTGAAAGCTGTATGCATTTAGAAGCCCCAAACCTCGGCAGACAAAACCCCCTCCTATCAATCAGGGGAGGCTTACAATGTGTCATTTGGGTCCAGCCTCTGTACCACCTGGCATCATCCCCCATGCAGTGTAAGGTTCAAGGTATAATTCAACATGACCTAGTGGCTGGAGAGCCGCTGATCATGAGGAGAGCTCTCTGCAAATGTAATTGTGGCCAAATGCCTTGGGGAGCAGAGCATCCTGCATCTCTGCCCTGGAGCCTGAGCATTTTCTCACCTCTGGGTACCAGCAGGGGAGAATTAGGTGTCCCAGGATGGGGTCTGGACCTGTGACCCTTGTTCTGCTGCTTGGGGTTATGCCCCATCTGGGGACCAAACCAATGGGCTTTTTGTTCAAACACACCCATTGTATGTGGGCAGGGCTATTGGAGGGAAAAGCCAAGTGAGCGCAGCCCCACTGGCTTCCCTTACCCCTCTCCCCTTTGTGCTTAGGGGGGACTGCAGGAGAAAACTCCAAGGTTTGGGGTTTGCTTCCTCCATTTCAGCATTTCTCTAGGAGCTGGACGAGGCCAATCTCTGTAGCTCACTTGTATTTTTAAATTAGCAGGAAGAAGCGTATGGAAATGTGTGCATTCCACTGTATCAGCTGCTATCAGCTTTTAGCTTTATTACAGTAAGTGCAGAGTTTTTCGTGGGCCAAACTCATTCATTGGATTTAATGGAGTTAAACTGCAAGCAGCTTTGGCAACTTGTTTGTGTATATCTTTGTAAAATGGACAGGCAGAGATAATAAATTCTATACTTTCTATGGCATCTTTTGGGGAAAAGTCTTCCAATATATCTTATAAACAACATGTATATTTTGCTACAGTATGTGCTCGTATCTAAGTACAAGGCACTTTAATGCTGGTTTCTCTTTTTCCCCTTTCCTGGAGCTATATATATGTGAGTGAACTTGGATTCACCTGTGTATTTTCTCATGCTGCTTTCCTTACAAGTGTCTTTAGCAGCTTTAAACAATTTCGATGGATTTCTCTCTTTTCTGTTGGTGTATTTGTATCTCTTCCTGGAAACACAGGTGTAAGCATCACTGCAAAGGGCTTGGAAGGAGGGAAGAATAATGCATGTAAAGCCTCTTGCTAAATACCCAAAGCAAAACTGTCCCAGCTGCAAACGCAATATGTCAGGACCTTTCACAGGTACAAACATCTGCTGTGAAACCTTTGAGGGTTCTTTCTTTCCCTTTCTCTTGAGATGCTGTTTTCCTCCACTCCCAAGGTGTGATGGTATCAGTTTCTCAACCTATTCTGGGCTTAGATCCTGCTTACGCGGGGCCTTTTCCAGTATAACATGCAGCAAACTGACACTTGAAGCTGCAGAAAAACATTATTTGTAGAAGATGGATTCATTTTCTGATGAGATATTTGATGTTTTTCCAGGCTCTAAATAAATTAGACACAGACTTGTGGCTATTTGGCATACAGAGGGGAGGTGGTTGATGAGCTGAGCTAATTTATCACACAACTATGACATATCAAATGGTTATTGCTGCCCCATATGGAGCACTTGGTGTGCGGAGTTGAGGGGAGAGGGTATAAATATATGGGGTAAAAGTGAAACAATGGTGAGTGACAAGGATGTGAATAAATCTGGAGGTTCTGGTGGCATTAAAACAAATTGTGAGTAGTGAGGCATGAGATATGTGGAGTCAAAGGAACCCTAGAATGTATTTATATCCCAGGTCAGGATTTGCTGGGGTTTCTAAATATTGCATTAATTCAATTGCACATTCTTAACTGGTGTTTGCTCAAATTGGAACAACATTGATTTACTGCCTCTTGTTTTTACTTTGCTGGTGTGGTGGGCTTCATTCTTTTTGCCTCTTTTCCCCTCTCTGCTTTGTGAGGCTCGTGACACCCAGCTGTGATGCTCACACCATCAACTGCAGCTTCTTTGATAATACCTGTTTCCATATTATGCTCACAGGCTGCGCAGCACTGACCTGACCCTGTAACTGGAGAAAGAGGGAGAAAAAGAGCCCAGATGTGAAGCAGCTCCTTTCAAATGCTGAGCAGCATCCCTTCTTGGTAAAGCAGGATGCTTGGCAGCGTCCTGGGGCAGGATTAGGCCCTTTGGACTCCCCCAGACAGGGGTCTTGCGCGTGTGTTTGTGTTTTTAATTCCTTGGAAACTCACACGGATGCTCCCTGTCCCTCTGGTGTCTGGGGTGGCTGCAAGCACCCAGGGCTGCTCCTCTCTGCTGCCCAGGGATGGGGAGGCAGGGCGCTGCTACGTGTCACCCAGCGGGGCTTGTGTCTGTCGGCTGCTGCACTTGAAGAGTCGAGGGATAACACCTTCAACGCTGTGCCCTTTATCGTGTTGTCCTGAGGGTAGACATGCTCTTGAGAGCCGCTTTCTGGTGTTAGCTCTTCAGCTCCTCCTGGGAAGGAAAGCTGGGTCAGTGGCATGTGTGCAGGGAGGAGACTTGTGGCCAGGGCTCTGGTTCTCTTTACAAGCCAGGTTTGGGGTTAGCACTTACTGCAATAACTGTATTAGCTGCTTTATTTAAGGTACGTGATGGTAACAGATCAGAGAGGCTAACGCAAGCAAGGACTGTTCCCTTCAAGCTGTGCCTTCCAGAACGCTTGTCCCAGGTTTGCAGTGAGCAGGTTGGGTTTTCCTGCCCGCTGCCCTGTTTCTTCTTTTAATTCCTGTTTCTAGCTTTGCTTCTCTTCCCCACCCTCTGCCCACACTCTCTTCTCGCTCAGAGGCAAGCGATGCAGCTCGAAAGCCCCATTCATCACCGCCTGCTTGCAAGGCACGAGCAGCCGCTCCATTGATTGACTGCGGCCGTGAGTGAGTTTAAAGTCATTATGCTCCGAGACAGCTTTTAAATATGAAGAGATGAAAACCAAAGCTAAGAGAAGCCCCGTGGAAAGGGTGTCTCCAGCCAGGGAATCTCCAGACCCAACTTCTCTGGACATTGTGGGTGTCCCTGTGTGAGCCTGGACCGCTTCGTGCTGGTTAGGTGGGGGTGTGCCGGTGGAGAATTCAGTAGCAGTATTTCACTGTAGCGAAGACTATTGTGTAAAGCCATCCATCTGCTGTCTATCTAATGCTTTGCATGAATTAATGAGCTGATCAGGAGAATGCTGCAGCAGCCGGGTGAGGTATATGATTCTTGTCCTCATGTTACAGGTGGAGGGGACTTGGAGGCACAGAGGTAGATTGAGGTTTCCAAGGTTGTTAGGGCACTTTTTGCCATTAGTGAATGCTGTTATTAAGATATTTGTGTCTGTCTTGTTTTGTTGATTGATCAGTCTGATTTTTTTGGACCCTTTTTGGCTTCAAGAGCAGTTCTGAGAACTTGAATGCGGCTGCATGTCAGACCTGGAGAGTCTCAGCTCAGGATGTGATATTCCAGTATGTTTGTGGCAAAATAGCTTAGTCTACTACAGCTCTTGGCTGTGATATAGAAATCTCTTTTCACTGCATAAGACAAACTCTCAGCATTCCTTACAACACTGGCTGTTTAACATACCTTCCTCTCACCCCGCAGCCTTTCCTAGGCAAGGCTTTCCATAAACATCCCCATATTCCTCAAAGCAACTCTCCTGGCCACCTGCAGCTCGCACAGTGCCTGCCCGCTGATGGCTGATGCTCAGAGCATCTCTCTCCTCCAAGCTATGATAAGTGCAGCTTTTCAAGAATGGTGCATCGAGCAAATGCCATTGCACAGCCCCAAAATCTATCAGATGAAATGACAGCGGCTGTAAGCATTAATCATCCAGTATCATCAAAATAAAGTTGTTGCAATAGAGCACTGTCAAAGGACGAGCATCTTGACTGCGGCTTAGTGCTGGTTCCATTAATGCTGGTGTTCACCAAGGTATTCTAACAGAGATGGTAATTGCATGGCCCAAGTGCTCATCTTGTGACACTGTGGATTAACTCTTCCTTCTCCAGACTGGGCAGCTGATTCAGTCTGATCACAAGCAAAAAGCCTGGGACAGTTGAGGAGTTCATCATTGTGCAAAGAAGTCTGTGCCTGGCCCTGAAGGGGTATTTCCCACCCTCCCTTCTGAGCTTTCATAGCAAAAACAGCAAAGTTGTTAAAGCAGCACAAAGAAAGGACAGTTATTTAAAGAAGAAAAACATTGCGCACTGGTTTTGGGGTATAAAAATGCTTGCTCCTGCTTTACTCCTGCCCCAAGATGTAGCTTGGAAACAGAACCCGTAACACTTATGCTGGCTCTGCCCCTACTTAAGGCATAGCAGGTACAAATGTGGGCAGACTTAGTGAGCATGATAGATAGGGCATCCATCAGGACAAGGGCTGTGACTGCTGGTGCTGCTGAGCTGATTCACACCTGGGGATGGAGGGAGGTACTTCAGTAATGTCACTCTCAGCTGCTTCTCCTGGGAAGGTGGTGCTGGGCAGTGAATCGCGAGATCTGGCCCAAAGGGATGGAGAGTTTCTATTTAAAATCCAGGAGTTCTAACCTATCTCATGTGTTTTATGGCACCATTGAACTTTAATGCAGTCTGTGTTTGAGCCTCTGTCCCTAGTGTCTGTGGGGACCTGGCCCATGCTAGAAAGAGCTGTGCTTGGTGAACTGAGCAGGATGCTGTGACTGAGCTGTGCATCTGCCCAGCTTTGCTGTGTGGGCAGGTAGGACTGGGACTGCAGGGTAGGGATGGACACCCATCTGAACCCATCCTGTGTTGCCCACTTGGCCTGGCTCCTGTTTACCTTGTCTAGGGAAATGCTGAAGCACAAGCACAGGAAGTCCAAAGGAGGGCCATGAGGATGGTCAGGGGATTGGAGCACCTCCTGTATGAAGATGGGATGAGAAAGTTGGGGCTGTTCAGCCTGGAGAAGAGAAGGCTGCGTGGAGACCTCATAGCAGCCTTCCAGTATCTGAAGGGGGCCTATAGGGATGCTGGGGATGGACTCTTCCTTAGGGACTGTAGTGATAGGGCAAGGGGTAAAGGCTTCAAACTTAAACAGGGGAAGTTCAGATTGGATATAAGGAAGAAATTCTTTACTGTAAGGGTGGTGAGGCACTGGAATGGGTTGCCCAGGGAAGCTGTGAATGCTCCATCACTGGTGGTGTCCAAGGCCGGGTTGGACAGAGCCTTGGATGGCATGGTTTAGTGGGAGGTGTCCCTGCCCATGGCAGGGGGCTTGGAACTGGATGAGCTGAAGGTCCTTTCCAACCCTAACTATTCTATGATTCTGTTCTATGAATAATACAACTGCTTCTGGAGAGCATGGGTGACAGAGGAGTAAAGGGAAAACTTGAGGACTTTTAAATAAGTCAACATGTTTCAACAGCTGTTCCAATTCACAGTGGAGCAGAAATTAGGCTGTAGAGTTTTGTTATGCTTCATTGTTAAAGAAAGAAGGAGGAATAAATCTGTGGGATGTGAGTCTTAAAGTTCCACCAGAAATCAGAGAATCGCTTAGGTTGGAAACAACCCTTAGGATCAAGTCCAATTGTAATGCTTACAAGCAAAGTGAACACCACCATCCCATCAAAGTTCAGAGAAGCCTGTTGTGGTTTTTACTGTGTGGGTCAGTTTGTTAATCTTGAGCTTCACCAATAGTTTTGCAGAAAAGTCCTCTTCTGTATTAAAATCCTTTCCAGTTGTGAACTCAGTTGCAGGTTCTCTAATTCCACATTAGCTCTACGGGAAAGCCCTATTCTTTCTGCATGGCTTTTATCCTCTCTCTTTTAATGAAGAGTTACTAGTTCCTGTTCCGACATGGATACACACACACATATATATATTGGATTTTTTCCTTAGCCTATATCTTCCTAACAAAACAGCCATAAACTGGTGTCATGTTGTATAGCCCTTGCGATGACACACTCTCTTTTGCACTGGAGCTCTTACTTGTGATGGTGAACAGTGAATATACTTCATTTTAGTTAGGCTGGGTTGGGAAATAAGTGTGTTTGATCTTGCTTTTCTCCCCTTCTGTTTTGAAATGCTGCTGGTTTTATTTTCAGCAGGAAACTGGCGCAGGGTGCCCAGAGAAGCTGTGGCTGCCCCATCCCTGGCAGTGTTCAAGGCCAGGTTGGATGGGGCTTGGAGCAACCTGCTCTAGTGGAAGGTGTCCCTGCCAGTGGCAGGGGTTGGAACTGGATGAGCTTTAAGAGAATTGGCCTTCAAAGCTGCTCAGTTTTTCCTGTGACCCTCTGAGAGCCCCTTATAGGTATAAGGGGAATCGTGGAGATTCCTGGACCTGGAGAGCTGACAGCTGCATTTGGTGGGTAAACCTGGAGGTGAAGTGACATGCCCAGGGTTACGTGGAGCATTGGTGCTGGGGTCTGTGCTGGGATCAAGTCCTTTGGCACCTGCTTCTACTCGAACCATGAGACTTGTTTTCTTTCATTGTCCTTAGGAAATTTTTGTTTGATTTTAAATATTCTCCTTAATCTCGGTGACGACAGATTGATGTCTGTACTGGATCAGGGCCTGTTCTGTTACACATATGGATGTGCACACAACTGTAAGTGCTTTCCATCTTTAGGCTGCTGCAGTCCAATGGAGAGATCTTCCCTCCCCGCCCACTGATGTGTTCTCTCTCCCCTTGCACCATGGACAGCAATGTTTGGTCCCCTTGCTTCAAGGGTGAGAATTTGGGTAGAATTCCTGGTTGCTTTGATCATTCATTGCCCATTGAGTTTGCTAATGAAGCTCTGTGTGTGCATGCAGTCTTCTGGGCTCAAGAGCTGGGCATGGCTGTGGAGTGAAAGCCTGAGCGTTACGGTACCATCTCCCCTGGACCACATGAGCTAGGGAATACCTCCCAGCCTGATGCTCCTGAAGGTTTTAAGTTGTGCCTGAGCACATCAGCAGAGAATTACATGTTGGTTGCGTCTTGTCTTCCAGAGCTTGCTGCACACCTTGCTTTATTGGTGTCATTAGCAGCTAAAATGCAGCTGGCGCCTTGGGGGTGAGAGCAGCAACTCCCTAAAAGGGTGATGCAAACTGCTAGGGTTGGGTGGCAAAGCAGATGGTGCTCATCCCAAATGTAGATGGGAAAGGCCAGGCTCTGCATCCCTTCTGATGTGCAATATCCTTTCAGCCACACCATAGCCTACATGCTTGCTTAAGAGTGAATGGTGCTTCCTCATCCCCGTGCAGCATCTGAGCTTTCCTAGAGGTCTCCATCCATTTACCATCATGAATTGTGCTTACGAAGCTCTGAGATTGTGCTGAATGAGAGCCTGAGGAAACTGCAGGTGGGAAATTGAAGAGAAAAAAAGTGCTGGGGACAGCAAGTCATCCCAAGTCAGTTTTTAGCAATTCCATCTTATTTAAATGAAAAGAGATAGCAATGCATAAACCATTTAAATATTTCATCTATGGAAGAGCCCTGAATGAGTTTGTACTACATGTGCATGTGTAATGCTTCAGCAGGGATGGCAGCAGAGGCACCAACCCTGCTCATGCCCGTGCTCATATGGGGTTGTGCCCCAGCCCTTCAGGCTGGCTGGAGGGTTTTGATTTAAGTGTTTTATTTGAGCAAGGGATTCGTTTTACCCTCATTTTACCCTATTAGTGTCTCAACAGGTTGGGTTTGACTGTCTGAGGTGAGGGCCTCTTCCTGCTCCTTTGTGCTTTCTGCCTGATGGGTGCCTGGTGACTCTGGAGGACTCACAAAATACCCCCAAGCCAGGGTTGTGCCTGCCCAACCTTGTGGAGAGTCAGGAGGTCACTGGTGTAAATGAGAGGAGAATTTGTCCTTTTAGCTTTAAAAGCAGCTGTATTTTCTTTAATGGCATTTTCCTTGGGGCAGTCATAGAATCATAGAATAGTTAGGATTGGAAAGGACCTTAAGATCATCTAGTTCCAACAGAAGTGTGCAGCCCAGCTGAGGTGCTGCTGAGCTGGAAGGGGACACCCCATTTAATCCCATTTCTGAAACACATTTGTCTCTAAAAATGAACCCAAACCAGCAAAACTCCATGGGGTTTCTTCTTTTCAACATATTTAATTTTCCTGCTTCCCTGTAGCCAGGTTGGAGATGCTTCCCTGTGGAAAATCCTCTCTGATACTGCTAAATAGGACTCTGTAATCTCCAGGTGCTAAAGTGCTTTTTGGGTCCAAGGGTGTTGTGTTGGTGTGTTTCTTTGGGTTTTTTTTCCCCTGACCTTGTTCATCCTTACTGAAGTGCAGGCTTTCCAGTGCTGAGTGATTTGGGGCTTACCACTGGGAAGTGCCACGAATGCCAGACCCGCTCTTACGCATGAATTTTCCACATCAGTAGGAGCTGAAGATTTTGCTAAGGGTGTCTCGAGCTGTAAGCAGTGAGATATGGCTCTGCTGGAGAGCTCCGGAGAGGCAGAAACCTGCCTGGAAAATTAAAACATGGATTTCATGCCTTGGGAAACCATCTATAAGGAAAGATGCAGGAGCTGGCTGGCTCTTGGCCATGCAACAGGTAACTCGGGCTCCCCAGCAATGAGGTTGCTGAACCACAGATGTTGTGACTGACTTTAATCTGACTTCAGAGATGTTCATTAGGGAGCCTTGGGCTGGATGCTGGCTGCGTTATCGAGGGCTGCAGCACAGCCGGGGACGTTCAGCCCCTGTGGTCAGTGCCATCCCTGCGAGTGCCTCTCCATGCACTTGTTGCCTGCTGGGTCAACTGCTTCTGTCTCAATTTTATATGTAAAAGCTCCATTAAATGTTGTCACAGCCTGGGGTCCAGATGGACTTGAGACAGACTGATGGCAGCAGGGCAGTCAGGACAAAGTTACCTTCCCAATTACAGCCTCTGGTGATACATGCTGAAGGAAAAGGAAAAGCAATAAATGAATCAAGCCTCTGTTGTCCTCAAGGTCTGTCTGTTAGCTAATGAGGCAGACTGCTGAACCTCTTATTTAATAATAGTACTTGGCGCTTCTGTAGAGTTACTACCTATAACTTAAACCCAAGCTCTGCATTGACAAAGGACTGCAAACAGCACCTTGTTCTGCCAGTGCCTTGATTTTGGTGTGGAAGCTATGCTGGGCATGCTGGTAACAAGGGCAGGTCCATGCCTTGGTGAGCTCTGTGGAGCAAACCCACCCCTGTGGTCCCTATCCAGCATCACATCAGCTAACTTGCTGCTCTGCTGCTCTGCCCTCTACCTTGCCCTCTTCCTCACACCCCATAGGGCTGCCATGTGGTTTTGGTGCCCGGCACGTAGCTAATGTCTGTTTGTAAGACAATACTTTGTCATTATTTAGTGAAAACATAAGCAGCATTGTACAGCTGGTAGCAACATTGATTGAAGTGACATTTAATCCAAGGAAAATACATGATATGTAGTCTAGGTTTCTTGTTTATCCATCACATAATGCAGTTCATGGGGATTAAATATCCCTCCTGTAAAGTTGTTTGAGATCAGAGTTGTTATTTGTTTTGCAAATGATCCTGACAGGGATGCTGAGTGCTATTGATTACCAATGGTTCTTTAAAAATTATTATTATGCTGCAAATTATGAACCTTGGGGATATCCAGTTATGTGATAATGAAAAGGCATTGGCGTGTAATGACACATGCATCATAGCAAATTTGCTCTTCCTATATAATGGAGATTGATGATTTATGACCAATAGCATTAACTGCCTGCCATGGGACATCCAAGGTAACATGATGGAATTGCCTGGTTGTTCATCATGGCAAGAAGCATTAATGGTTAGAAAAGCCATTTAGAAAAAAAAATCAAGAAAAAAAACCCTTTTCTGAGCAAAATATTTATCTTCCAATTTAAAATAAGTAAACAACTCTTCTAATTCACAAATAGCTATAATCCCTCTATCACTCTCCCATGCTCTGCTCCAGGAGCATCCACGAAGCCTTGCACAGATGGAAACCAGTGTTACCAGTCCTAGAGGAACTCCTAGAATTGCTAGGAAAGCCTTCCTGGAGCTCCTGGCCATGGCTGTGATAAAAGTGCAAATGAGAGCCCTGAATCAGCTGGGAATTTCAATGGGTTGGTGCCCTTGAAGCCAATGAAGGACACTTGTGTTGAGTTGTGAGCTCTCATTTCTGATGATGAATACGTGATAACACAACCCCTTGCCTTCCGGGCTGCCCTGGTGTTTCCCATTTCCATAGCTGAGAACTGAAAGCATGATGTGACTGAGAGGAGATGAAGGCCTGCTTTGGGCTGTGGGGACTTGAGCGGTGTCACAGGAGCTTTCCCCACCTTGGGCACCATGCTGGGTGCTATGACCTTGCCATGGCCACATGCTCTGGGCAGTTGCAAGGTGCTTTTGGTTGCCTTGCTGTCATGGTAGGGATGACTTGATGGGTAATGCATTCAGGAAGGTGTGTGGTGTGAAGGTTAAATTGGATGCTTTTTACTGTGCTCTCGGCACCCTGCTGCAAATATTGGCAATGCAAATAAGCCTTTTCCTTATCATGCTGCTGATCTACAGTGGAGCCCACAGACAGTGAATGCTTGGGTCGGTGTTTCTGTATTATCATGCTCAGCAGTAGCTGAGCACGGAGAAATACATGTCCAGAAGCCAGTGCCAGCAGAAGCATGTGTAAATCAAAAGGAAGGGAAAAACCTTTTCCCTTCTTCCTCCTGCACCTTTTCTTCATCTTTTGTCGTGAAGTCAAGCGTTGCACTGAGAGCCACCAGGCTGCCAACAGGAAGAAATACCCATACAGTCCCTGAAGCATCTATGAGCAGGAGACCTCGTTCATAGATATTGATTTATTTTCACCCTGTGTTAGTGTATTTTGCTGTGCTGTAGTAGGGACACTTGCACCATAATATCTTTAAAGAGACCCAGCACTTGATAACCATGCTTTGGGTGAGGGAGGAAGGGGGGGTGTGCCGGTTTAGGTATTAATCTGCAAGCTGTATAACATCTAAAGATCGAGCTCCAGCCTCCCATGAATCCCACTAGCCCACTTGAATGGAGGTATGTTGAAATAGCAAAAGGGATCTCGGGGCCCGGACACGCACTAGTGGTCAGCGGAGGCTGTGTGCAGCCTCCGACCATGAGCATCACTGTGCTGTTACCCACGTTATCCAGAGGAGTTATTCCCCTCCCTGAAGTAAAAACAATGCCTTGGGATGAGGCTACCTGTATTCTGCCAGCCTGGCTGCTCAGTGAAGAGGCTGGGGATGCCTGAACCCCTTCCTCCTGGAACAATGAGGAGCAAGTGCTTGTTGAGACAGCAATGGAAGTCATTGAGGAATGAGACAGTTGTGGAAGCAATTTGCAATATAAACACCAGCACAGAGCAAAATTCTCCCCCTTGTGGAAAAGCTGTCCCTCGACTTGCAATAAAGTAATTATTGTCGTACTGTTTTCTCAGCCCAAGTCCTCTGCAGGTCATGGTGTGCTCTACCTGGTCCTGCAAGCTGTTTGTAACAGTGCTGTGATTCAGGGAGTCATTGGCAGCTGCAGCGATGCTGTCATTAGGGAAGGGCCATGTGGAGAGAGGGCTTTGGTTTTGCAATAAGAATTAAATCCCAGGGCTTTCTCAGTGCTTCAGGTATGAGATTCTCCACTTAGAGTGACAGAGAGCTTTTCAGAGGAATCGCAATTTCAAGGCTGTGGAAGAGGGTGAGTCCAGGAGGGAAAATCACAAGGTGGGACTCAGAAATGCTTGCTCAAGGGGCTTCTAGGGGTCTGCAGCCTGGTTTCTCCCTTGAAAAGGGGGTTTTGTCAGTGGTGTGTCAGGTTGGTGTCGACTTGTTCTAGGCAAGCCTTAAAATACCAGAGGTATTTTGGGGTACAGGTCATGGGTTTCGTCCTGTGACTACATGGACCCAAAGCAAGGTGACCTGGCCCTTCAGAAAGGCAGGGGAGGACCAGAGCTGGAGGTGTTTTAGGGAATGGAGGCAAAGCCTTTTTATTCATCTTCTTTATCATGCCCAGCTGAAGGTGGGTTAATGTCCAGAACTGGCCAGGAGATGCCTGTATCAGGAGCGTGCTTGACCTCTGTGGAGATGTGCACCCATGCGAACATGCTGGGGAATGAGGTTTTTCCCACCATTACCATTGTAGGTAACCTAATCTGATGTCTGATCCAAACCCTCTCAGCAGGGCTCTCTTGCAATGACTCTTTGAATGGCAAATACTTCACAGTGACCCAGGGGAGGCTGGAGTGCAAGAAAAAGAGCCCTTGTTTCTGTCAGCTCTACTTCGTTGGGTGGATACCTCCTAAAAGTAGCAGGTATGAACGCTATTGGCAGTGTCATCACGTTAATGCTTTGTGTCACAGCTGTAGTGGGACATTGTCACATATATGGATTCTGGGGGGGTCCTTTCGATCCATAATTGCATCACATTGTATGACAAAAATCTATGTAAAATGGTTGTGATTGGAGCTGTGTCCTTCAGCCCGGTAACTGGCTGCATAAGTAAGTTACCAAGTCAGTCTGCGCAGCAGCAAAGTGATGCATAATTCAGGAGGGATCTCTGAGTGACACAGGGGACATGGGGGCTGCAGAGCTTTCACTGCTTTGTGCAAAGCAAGTTGGTTGGGGTGAAGGACCTCTTTGTCCTCCTGAATGCCCTAGGTCCTTAGAGGGACCAGCATCACTGGGGATGTGTTGCGTGAAGGTGGGCCACAAAGTGGGGCAGAATTTGCCTCCCTTTGGAAGGGTTTATCTGGGAAATGTAGATACATGAGCATATCCAGGGTGTCTGCCATGGCTTCTCTCCACCTTGGATGATTGCCATTCCTTATACTAGCACTTGCGTGTGCCAGTAAAAGCAACATCTTCTTACCCCAATAGCATCACTCTTTGCTGGGGGAGAGTGAGATGGGAGAAGAGGCTCTCAGGGGCAACAAGACTGTGGCTTAGAGAAGGTTATAAGAGGTTTGCTCACAGCTTAGGAAAAGGTTCTCCTTCTCTTGTGTGCTAGTGTTCACTTTGAATTTGTAATTTTCCCTGCTGTTGTAGTGAGAGTCCAAGCACTACACAACTGCAGAAATCCTGACATTGGAAGGTAGCAGCCAGCATACACTGTTTCTCTGGAAAAAGGGGATCCATCCAAATGGTTCCTTTATGTTTATTTTTGGTTTTGGCTTGGTTTTTTTTTCACTGTATTCTTAAAACTTCCCTTTCAGGGCTTAACAGCTTAACCATTTCAAAGTCATGCCAAGCGGAAATGTAGCATACGATTCTCTCACTAAACATTGTGCTGATCGCTCAAATGTATTCTGCATTTGTAGAAAAGCTGGGCTGAAAGAGGGTGAGAATTAGCACTCGGATGAGGAGCCAGGTCTTTGGATGCTTAGGAAAGATCTGGGTAAGCAAACAGTGTTCGCTGTCACCTTCCTGCTCTGCAGCATCTCATGTTGGAGTGGCTCACAGCAGTGCTGGTGGGCAGGCAGGTGCTGAAGAACAAATCTCAGTCCTGAGGCTGGTACGGTCTTTAAACATGGGGCTTGGTCCTGGTGGTTGTTCTTTGATATCTGAATTATGCTCCAGGCTCAGCTGCCAAATTCCTTGCTGGGTTTCAGCAGCTCCTTCAGTATTTTGGGCCTCCCTCTCTTTTCCACAGGAAAGGGATTACAGTACCAAAAATAGCCTATTTTCCAAGGAGGGGCTCTTTGTGACTTTTCTCTGTAAAATACATCTTTCTCCCTGTTCCTGCAAGTGAAATACAAAGGAAATGTTATTCACTGCCAATACTGATGTGCCGAGCTGGCAGGAAAACGTTGCTGCTGGTGTGCAAAGGATGCTTTGTACTTGCACATGTGCCCTTCTGACACACTGGGGTTGGTGGCTGCCCTAGCTACTTGTCCTGCTGAGATGCTGGAGAATTCAGGTCAGAAATGGCCCTTTCCTGGTTCCCCCGGTGCTAATGGAGCACATCAGATGAGAGCAAATGACACTTCTGGGGGGCAATAGGAGTGTTATCTGCTCATGGGATGCCCATAGCCCTGAGCTGTGGAGCTGAGCTCTGGATCACAGCAGCCTCTGTTAAAGACGCTTTGAGCTGGAGTTTACTCTCCCATTGTTGCTCTCAGGCTTGCAGGGTGAAGTAAGGGACAGCTGATGGTTATTAGTAGCTTTAAAATTAATAGTGCTCTTTAAAATGTTCATGCTTTCATTAATAATAAATATAACACATGCTGTATTGTATCTAGACCAAGAAATGGAAGATGATTTCAAGGTTCCCAGGAGCTCCTGGGAGCTCCATGCTGACATGAGCAGGAGGCTCCCCAAATCAGGCCTGTTTGGCAGAAAATGTGGGGAAGGGCTCAGTTTGATTTCCACAAGTTTCACCTGTGTAAATCCTCCTGTGCCCTGTCAGTCCTGTGTACCTTTGAAGCAGCTCCAAGTTCCTGCTTCCATCACAGACCAAGAGTGGAATGTGGCCCTGTGTTTATTTGTAATATTTCTAGAGGGAAGGAGAGGGTGTGTGAAGGTCTCTGGGCTGCACACAGAGATGAAGAGCATGGCATAGAGTGATGGTGCAGACTGTGGATGTGCAATGAGCACGGACACATTTGCTGTTTGAAAAGCTTGTGGCTATTTGGGGTGCAGAGGAAGGGAGGAGAGGGATTCCTTAATTTGTCTCCTCACCACTCCCAAGTCAGTCCCTGCTGGCTAATGTGGTTGACACACGCAGAGCAGTTCAGCTTGATGGTTCAGTGGATGATCTCCAGCTAGTGCGATAGTCTGCTCAGAGCTGGAAGGTGGGGAGCATTAAAGAAGCTGGTGGCAAAATGTCTTGCCGTGATCTTCAAGGAACAATAATAAAGAGCACTTTCTGATTTTGTTCATATTGTAGGAAATTTCCCCCCTCCCTTTTCGATTAATAACCATCAGGGGAAGAGGCTTTCCTAGCTTGTACAGGAACAACACTGAAGAAACCAGTTGCAGTCATATTGTTGGAGAGCGTCCGGCTCCACTTGAGTTGTTTTTCCACTACTTGGGTAAATAACTTAGGACAATAAGAAGGACTGCTGAGAGGGTTGGCAGTGAAATGTATCTCCTGGGAGATGGGGGCAATGGTGTTTATTGGTGAGGAGCTGCCTGTGCATGAGGGCTCAGTCTTGCAGTTACGTAGAGAGAAGGGAAACAAACGGACTCTGTTTTAGCACCGGATTCATTGCAAGGAGATATGCCAGGGATCATTAGTGCCACAGCCATCATTATCTTCTGCTCAGATTAGTTTTTTCCATTTTTCTTTTTTTTTAAGGCATAAATAATGGCTGGTTCCTGTTAGATCAGATATGGACAAAATAATAGCAGTATCACAAAGATTGAGGTCTGCAAGATTAAATTTGAAAGGGAGGAGAAATGATAGCTTTGGCCCTGCTTGCTGTTATACCAGCCTTACGGATAAATGACTGTATGCAGATAAGCAGGGCAAAAATAAAAGGGATGCTCAGGAAGACATGGCAAGAAAAATAGGAACTAATCCGCAGATTCAACCACTGTAATAATGCAGTAAACATGGAAAATTACATTATATTAGCTCCTCTGCTTCTCATTGTGTGTATTAGCCACAAAGTCATCGATAGGCAATTCTCTGTAAAGATGCAGCGCTGCAGATATTGGAGCTTCCCTCACCTGAGGGTGATGGTAAAGGGGAAAGTTATCCTTCAAACTGTGTAAGGAAGAAGTGGCTCAACTCAAGCTGGAGAAATGCTTGAGGTCTCCGAGTTAAATATCTGCTCTTGGGAAAAGGACAGCTGGTCTGTCTGTCCCTAGTGCATAGGCAGTGGTAGCAGGATGTGCTGATGCACAGCTTCATTGCAGTCCTGGGGTGTTCCCCTGGTGTGGGAGAAATTGGTCTGCTGCAGATTTTATTGTAATGTGTGTGTATATGTATGTATATATATTTATATGTATATGTTCTTTTACTAGTGAACTCGATTTCCACCTTGTTCAGCTTCTTGCAAAGGTTGACAAGTAGCCACTGCACCCTTTTCCCTTGAGCTCAAGTAAAACCAGCATGTAACATTATTTGCAGATTAGCTTCGTCTCTCTGGCTCCCAGTTAAGTAGGAACTGCTTGGTCCAGGGGCCCTCCCAAAATACCCATTTAAGCCATGTAATGATTCTGACTCTCTCATGCCTAGTAGATGAAAGAAGATCAGTGATTTACTTTTAGAGCTTTGAACCCCAAACATGGTCAATCATAGGAAAAAAAGAATTAAAAAGAGAAGGTCCTGATAATACAAAGCTGGAAGAGAAGCAGCCCTACACTTCACAGTAAAACCCCTTTTCTTTGCACTTTTTTATTAACAGCTCCAACTATGATCAGTGCTTAAATCTACCTGCAACACAGGATGCTGGAAAATTACCAAGAGACAGCAACATCATCCCCGCCACCTGATGAGAAAGGAAGGATGCACCTTCAGGTATGGGCTGTCATACTGTTTTATCCTCTGTTCCCTGTCCGTGTTCCACTAAACCTGCTTCTTGCATTGACTGGAAGGGGGGAAATAAGTTATTTGCAAGGGGGAAACTTCAGAAGTGAGTCTCTAAACTGTCTGAAGCCACAGATAAGCTGTGTGCCTGGGATATGCTCTGCACCCAAGCTCTATCTGCTCTGCCTGACCTGGCACAGGTGGTTAATGGTGGTGTTTTGTGTTTGCTGTTTGGTGTTAATCTGCCCCTGTGGAAGTTAAATTGTCCAACTCTTCTCAATGGTAACAGGGTTAGAGCAGCTGCAGCAGGGGTGAGGAGGCAGCTCTGCTCCTCTCCTGCAGCAGCATTGGAAGGCAGAGCACATGCTCTGTAATTACCTCCTCCCCAGGTCAGGTTGAACACCACATATGAAATCACTTCCCCAGTGCGGAGTGTCTTCCCAGGGATTGCATGAAGAACTGAGCAGGATGAAGCTGCCTTGGCTGCTGCTGCTGCTCAGCCTTTTTAGTGCAGGAGCAGAGCTAGACACTCCTCCTGGGTTTTCTTAATCCAGCCTCAATCCATGCACTTCAAACAGGAGCCTTTTCTTAGGGCTGTACTGAGCACTTGTGTCTCCCAACAAGCTGCTTTCATGCCTGTAAGGGCCAGAAACGAGCCAAAAAAGCCAGTTTTACTTTGCTTTGAAGAGGATGGGGATTGTTTCCCCAGTGCAGAGGAGGACAGAGGGGAGCAGTGATTCCCAGGAGAGAGAAAGGGAGGGCTGGTGACTTTCTGAATATGGATTTTCTGACACTTTGGGCTCAACCCTGACAAGCCACTGTCCCTGAGACACTGGCCCAATGTGGCAACTGGATCATAGCCATCACATCCATCTCCCCAAGGGAATAAAAAGGGATTTCCAGCCACAGAGGCCAGTTTAAAACAAACCAGCCTTTTGCGTCCTTTCCTAACTATGTGATCCTGGAGCAAGCAATGACCTAAGAACTACTTCATTCTTGGCAACTGGTCACCACTGCAGTGTTGCAGATTGGGGTTTCTCATTTATCTGGGTTGGTGTGTTGCTTGTTTGGTCTCCTGAGCAAGAGCTTTGAGGCAATAACATGAATTAGCCGTTCTATCATCTCGGTGTTTATAAACGCATGTTCAATGGGACTCACTGTTTTCAGTAACACCATTTTTTCCATGGAGTTTGTCAATCCACTTTACATTTCCCCATCATTGCACTTGCATTTGCTCCCTGCGATGACCACTGGGGACTTGCCGTGGACAGAGTGCTCTTGGTTGGGGCTGGCTTTATCCTGGAGACCTTGTAGGACATGGCAGTGTGTGAGCATTGGGGTCCCCAGTGTGTAATGTGGGCTGCAGATGCTATGGTGAGACCTGGTGTCCTGACATCTGTGTTGGAGTGTGCCCATGCTCGTAGGTAAATGGGGGCAACAAGATGTGCTGGGAGTTTGAAAGGAGATGCAGGTTTCATTGCTTGAGCAGGTCTTTGCTTTGTGGATGTGTTGGCCAGCACCCAGGTTTCCTTGTCTGTGGGAAGTGCTGGGTACCTTAGAGAAGCAGTTTAGATCGAGTTGCAACCACTGAGGGTTCTTGGAGTGGTGTTGGGTCCTATCTGGATCTGGATTAGCTATACAGGTACTTTTATACATATTCTTCAAAGACAAAGATGAGGAGGCGAAAAGGGGGATAGGTGTTAGAAGAGGAGTGGGTGACAGAGCTGCTCTCCTGGTGCAGGGTGACCATTGTGCTGAGCTTTCAGCTGGTTTTCCAGCTTTCTGCCACATCTCCCTCATCCGTGGTGCTTCACCAGCACAGGTTTCACCATGGTGAACTATCCCCAGAGCTCTTCTGCAGCCAGAGCTGGTTTATGTTTTTCCTTTACCCTCTCCTGCACTGAAACACGTGATGCACAAGCATCAAAGCCTGACACCGTGTGCCAAGAGGTGCTGAGAAGGTGGTGTTTGCTTCCTGCAACCTGCCATTCCCACCTTGTGTTTCCTGGGAGAGCTCTGACACCCTGCCAGGTCATGGGGAGATGGCTTTTCACTCCTTCCCATCCTTTATGTGATCCCTCATGCTATGGCACATCCGTGCATGCTTCCATTGCACCAGGGAACCCCGTGTTAGCATCACACAATGCTGCACATTGAATAGCTCACTCCTCTAGAGCAAGACAAGGGCTGAGTGACGCCTTTTAATATTTCTTTCCCTAATTATCCTCTTAATTACTCAATGAAATGCCCAATGAAACAAATCACTATAATCTCTGTTTTATTCTGTGCCTTTGTGGTTTACTGAAGGTCCATTAAGGAGGCACTTCCTCACAAGGGAATACTTTCCAATAGATCATACTTACAAAATGGTTTTATGTTCCTATCCTGTTTCATCCTCATTTTCCGTGCCAGTTTGCTAATTACTGGGGACGCTGGTGATTGGGAAGCACTGCCTCCCTTGCTGCCCACCCCTGCTGTGGTGAAGTCACAACACAGAGTTTATGACATCCCCATGGCGATGAGTTTGTGACATTGCCATGGCAACGGCCCATGATGTCAGTAGTGGGGATTACAACTTTGTGGAGCATCCAGGGGCAAGCAGCAGGGCTCTTCCATGTCTTTAAATAAAGAGGAATTAAAACGTGGGGAAGTCCTTAAGAAAGCTTTAGATTTCACTGTGCTCTTGCCAGGTTTTACCAGAAGGAGAGAAGTCTGGTGCTGGGGCTGCCACCAGCAGCCACAGAATCACTGGATTGCTAGGGTTGGAAGGGACCTCTGGAGATCATCTACTCCAAAGCAAGGCCACCTAGAGCAGGTTACACAGAAACGTGTCCGTGTGGGTTTTGAATGTCTCCAGGGAGGGGTTCTCCATGATCCCCTTGTCCATCCCCTGGCCTGCAGCAAGCCCGAACTTGGGGTTTGCTGGGGAGACCTGAGCCCTGCCGAGGCCTGTGTAAGGGATCCCAAGGCCAAGGGCTGGTGCATTGGGCATCTCCCCAACATCCCTGGGGAGCTGCGGGTGTCCCCCACCCCATGCAACTGCATCTGTCTTTGCACTTCTTGGTGATACCATGAAGCTAAAGCAAACCTGGGACCCATAAGCCCTCCTTTCAGCTTTGCCCCCAGTCTGAACTGCTGTCTCCATTGGCTTTCTTAAGTGCTTTTTGTCTAATATAGTATTAGCATAATAAGTTGCTGTTCATGCACAAATAGCAGGGGGGAGAGACTCATGTGCATACCTCTCTAGCAACAGGAGAGTCACATAATAAAGACACTTTACTTTGCACTTGGGGAGGAAATCCAGCTCACATGGGCCAGTACCACAACCTGTGCAAGCCGTTTAAACCCATGGACCCAAAACTTAAGCAGGGAAGCCACCTGATTGATATTTATGTACCTGATTTCACCAGCAGAAGCAAATCAAGCAGGCGGAAGAATCAATCTCTTTGGTTTAGCTTTTCTAAGGTAGGAATAAAAATGATATTTCAAAGGCCAGTGTGTCTCAGCTGAGCGGTGGTGGGGAAAAGCAGGCACCGCAGAACATACTGTCCTGTCTCCCGGTTCCTCAGATCATAACTTCTAAGCTGGTTTCAATAGAAATAAATGTTCAGTAGTTCCAGTGGTGGCCTCTGGAAACGGAGCTAATGGAACAAGGCAGAAAAATTGTTACAACATTTTGACAAGCGCCTAAATATTTAATGCTGTGCACAGCACAGCCCGGTCGTGCACCCATAGAAAGCAGTGCCCTTCGTTATGGAGAGATGGAATTTTCCTGTGGATGGGGGGGAATTAGGCAAATACCGTTTGAGCTGTGCTTTAGTAAACAAGCCAAGGGTGGCTGCAGCAAAGGGCTTGGTGGCATTTCCTGCATCAGGGACCTGGGGAGGAAGAGGAGGATGGCCAGTTCTTGGAGAGACCTGGCAGAGAATGTGTAACTGTACCCTGAGCCAAGACAGGGGAGGTGAAGAGGCTGCAGTGATTAAATAGGATCTACTGAAATCCTTCCAAAGCAGGCTTAGGAATTAAGAGCCATCAATGTCACATTGAGGGTCACTCACTGCAGGACACCTCTGGCCGGTGTCTGGCCTCCTGCTGTGCTTCTGTTGAGCCTCAACTGAGTGTGAGGCAATGCATCCTTTGTTTTGGAGCCCACCCAGCCATTTCTCTCTGCTACAGAACATTGAATCTCAGCAAGGAGAGCCTCTAAAAAGGAAACTTGTCTGGAGGGGAAAGATTGGACTGTGCATGCTGAGATTTGGGTTGGATTCGGTTGTCATTAGGAAGTTAACAACAGGGGAGGGTGGTGGGGAAAGAGGAACATATTGGCTGGGTTCACACCGTCTTTGTGCAGCCACAGGCTGGGGGTGCTGGTTGTGCTCTGCCTCCCCCAGGGGCTGGATCCCCTATACAGCTCACCATGTTTTTCATTCAGAGGATTCACAGCCTGGAGTGATGCTCCAGCAGCATGCCCGTGCCGTGGCAGCCTTCGCGCACGTGCAATACTTTGGTCTCAGGCAATACCCCCCCAGTATAAGCATGGGAATGTTGGTGGGATCAGCCAGAGCCCAGACGGAGCCCACTGTGAAACCTGCAGGCTATTCCCTGCCTGGGAGCAAGCTTCTAACGTGGCTTGGCTGCTTCTGTCGTACCAACCCGCACCAGAGCGGTACCCAGATTCATCTGCTACTGTGGAGCAGAAAGCTGCTGATGCCACATACATGTGCATCCCCATTAGCACTGTGAAGCAGGGCTGGCTCTCCCAGCCATGTACAGGCAGTAAGCAGTTCTGGAGCTACTGGCCTGACTGACAAACCTGTCTGATCAGCGACTCCCACTGGGGGAGGG
Source organism: Amazona ochrocephala (assembly GCA_039720435.1). NCBI lineage: Eukaryota > Metazoa > Chordata > Aves > Psittaciformes > Psittacidae > Amazona > Amazona ochrocephala. Next base: position 12,591,276 of record CM077886.1, on the reverse strand, counting down.
ATTTGTTCTTTCTTCCCTCCCCTCTGCCTCCAGTACCAACTGGTCACAGCAGGGAGACTTTCACACATCATTAAGGCCAAGTGTCCAACTCCACACAGCCATCAACCCCAATCATAATGATTTAAAAGGCAGTGCTTCCTTTAATCATCCAGGGATGCTCACAAGGGAGAAGCAGGGGGATGGAGCCATGGGTTACAGTGCCGAGGCCCACTGTATTAAGAAGCAATGGCTCCTGCCTGTACATCAGCCCTGGAGCAGACGTGGAGGATGAGGTCTGTCTCTTCACATTTTCCTTCATGGATGATTGGAGGTGGCCACGGGTCTGTGTCTGCATGAGCAGGGCCCATGGAAGAGCTGCTGTCTACAGGTGAGGCCTCGAGAGGTGATGTATAAAATTGTTCACAAGCAGGAGAAAGCCTCAGCATCAGCATTTCTGTCTCACAAGGTGGAAGCATCTGTCTGCACAAGGACCTGAGTGCTGGAGGTGTCTGAGAGAACTGCGGATGCTGCATCAACCTGCCGCTTCACACAACCCCTCGTAATGAACCTGAAATCTCAGAGCTGTGCTTCACCTCTCGCTGTACCAGCCAGCAGCCCTGACCTCAGCTGTAAAAGTGCAACTGGACTTCATGAAGTGATGCAGCTCTATGTGCAAGCACCAGGAGACATACAGGCATAATGTTATTCCTTTCTAAACAGCATCCATAGCCCTGAGAACCTACAGTGCCACGCACCCACAGCGCTGCGATGTGCACGCTGTGTTTTCCCCTGTGCGTCACCACATGACCTTCTCTTGGCCTTCTCCCAAGGCTTGCCACAGCCCCACATGCTATGTGGATATGGGAAGGACAAACGCATGGGTGCCATCAGAGAGCTACCAAAACACCTGACTGCAGGAGGATCAATGTCCTTCCCAAATGCTCTGGCATTCACAGAGGTGCTTCCACAGTGTCCATGTCTCTGAGTTTTCAATGCTTATGATTTATCCAAGGGCAGCTCTGCAGAATGTCAATGTATTCATCAAAATTCCTTGTGATGGGCTTCAAGTTTTAATTGAAAGAACTTGTTGGAGGGGTTGTTTTTGTCCCCCGTCCCTGTCCCTGCCCCCCCCCCCCCCCCCCCCCCCCCCCCCCCCCCAGGATGCTAGATACTTTCTTCTAAGAATGCAAATAGTTTGTCAAGGAAAAAATATGCCTGCCCTTTGTTTTTACCACTCTATTCTATCTTTTTGGCTAACCTGATTTCTGAGACAACCCTGTGAGCCACTCCATGAAGGTCAGCAGCCTTGTCTCGCATCATCCTGTGAGAGAGCAGCACTGCCAAGACTGGCCAAGGCAAGGTGCATGCGGTGCAGTCAGGATCCACACACACAAAGGCATCTACAGCCCTGCATGGATGACCAAGTGGTGCTGCAGATAAGCTTGGTGATTTGCAGACACGGTTCTGCCTACCCTGACACAGTGGCAATGCAGGCAAAGGCTGCTGTTAAACTCCGAAAATCAGAAAACTTGTGCATGTGAAGCAGTCGGGTTGGGGTTCAGCCCTTACTGCTGCTAATTAAGGACTGATAGGACTGAAGGCGATGGTGTAAGAGACAACCATGACATCCTTCTGGACTTCTATTTGACCTCTGCCTTTCACAGTCTTCCCTTTTGTTCTTGCTCGTTGATTTTAAAAGCAAGTCTTTGATGGGAGGCAAAACAAAATGTTGCTTAACCAGACATTTTTTGGTGCAAACATTTGCCTTTTGGAGCTGCTCTCATCTGTTGGGTAAACATGAAATTATCTTCTTTGACTGGAACTGATCCTCTGGAGCCATGTTATTCCAGTGGGGAGAGGTATTTTCACCGATTTTCAATGTGGATTATTTTTGTGACTGACTGTAATAGTTTCTTTGGTGTATTAGGGCTTATTATGTCAGGATTTATTTAGGCATGAAGTGATTCGACATGCTGTAGTCCTGTAACTTTCCTTTGTGTGCTGAAATCCATGAGGCACAATGATCCAAGATCCACAAGGCACAATGGAAACAGCCTCTCTGCAGCTGGACCCATCTCCCAAGGTCAGCTTTCCCCAGTTGTTTTGTAACTGCTAAAGGAGCAAATTTAAGGGAACAAAATTCCTGTGAAAAACAGGTAAAAACTCATCCAAGTGAAAAAAATGTATAGAAAAGCCTCCTAGCAAGAGAAGAGGACCATAAAGGAGAGAATGCACCTTCAGAGGAGCAGAACAGGCACTGGAAACTCCCTGGCATTAGCAGAGGGGTTAGTAGCAGAAAATGCAAGTGAGGATTAAATGTGGATTATACTGCAGCGACGCTGAAACATCATCAGTGCTGAGGCATCTAACAAAGGGCTTAATTTCCTTAGGAGATGAACTGCCTGACCAAAAGTAGTCCTGGGCATCACTCTTCAGGTGTTACTTGCGATGAGGCAATGAGTATATTAGCTAAAGCAGTGTGTTGTGACGTGTGGTGATGCAAACTGGTGGACCTGCTTTTCAAAGCTACATGTAATACGGACTTCTGGCAACCAATCCTTCATCAAACACTCCTCATGCTCCACCACATATCAGAAGGAAAGGTTCACTTAAAACCTGTCGTGCTGTTCATGATATGTAGAAATTAATAGGTAAAACTGGTGTTAAACTGGTTGCCGTTCTAGTTCCATTAACGTCATTAAAATCATCCAGGACCTTTGGTTTATGGTGCTCCTGTCTTGCTGGGATTGACAAAGAATCGAGGCTCTTTTGGTTTAGCGATCTCAGCTGAACAGGGCAAGCACCAATTTAGATCAAACTCTGACCTGTAGAGGTGGATGAGAGGGATGGATTGACTAGCTTGCATTTACTGAGGTACTGGAGGCATTGAAATGAGGACCTTATTTGCCCCCAAATCCTGCCATAGGTCAATGGGCATCTGACTTCCTCAGCCTTAAGTCTGGATCATGCTCTGCTTAGGCAAAAGGTGGCATTTGCAACCTGCTGAGCAGACTCATCCAGTTACCTTCACAAGCTGAGACCCTACAGGGGTGCATGTGGGATGGGGATGAACCCTCTGCACCACAACACAGCAAGCAAGGCAGCTCTTGCACCCTGTGTGCAGCAACAGGGTGTCCATAGATCCCCTGGCAAGAGCCCTGGGGTTGGGAGGAGCAGAGGGCTGTCTGTTCATCTCCATCCACTCCCATCTCACAAGCCCAAGTTAGCCTCAGCTTCTTTTGGCAGCCCAATTCCCTGTTCCAGCAAGCGCTGGGCTGGCTGGGAGGCGGCAGGGAGAGGAACACTCTGTTCAGCAGCTGCACATTCCATTAATTTAATGAGGATTTTGTGGGGTTTTTAAATTTTTTCCTTTTTTTTCCTATTTTTTTTTTACAAGGCAGATGGTAAAATAGCTATTTTCTGTTGTCTAATAAATACCATCAGCAAGGCAGAAAATGTGCAATCTCCCCAAGCCTTTTCTCATTCCTTGCCCTCCTGTACCGCTGCATTTCCCTCTCCTCTGCTGGCAGCCGGTGGGGCCGGTTGGTGGGATTGGGAGGCAGAGGTGGGATACCAAAGACGAGTTCAAAATTGCTGGTAGGACCTGCACAATATAACAGCAGCTTCCCTGGGCTGGGTAGAGCCTCTGCGTCCTGCTGGGAAAGCTGAGCTCTGGCAGCCTTCGCTGATCCAATTCTCACTTCATCTGATTGCAGTAATAACAACTCGCTCAAATTTCCTGCCTCAACCTGAAATCTTCCAACTCTGCAATGCAAATAATATAATGTGTGATGAGGAGCCCGATGATGGGGATAATAATAATAATAGTGATGATGCCTTTATTCAATGAATGAGTGAATCAAGCAAGCAAAAATAAATGGTATTCAGAGCCTGAAAATCAATAGGAAGAGAAATCAGGAGGAAATGCAGGGGAACTTGCATCTCTGAGGGAGTGCTGTCCTTAGGAATGGCATGAAGGAAAGACAAGCAAAGCCCTTTTGGCTGGGCACTCCTTTAGCCCATGTTGCTCCTGGGCTTGCTCCTTTCCTGTCATTATATTGCAATTGCTGAACTCATCGCTGCTCTGTACCTGATCCCAGCTTCTCTGTGATCTCTTTGCTGAGCTTGATTTACGGCTCTTGTGGGCTCTCGGAATGTGTCTAAGCAGTTGGCAGGCTACAGACCTGACCTGGGTTTGGGTAATAACTTGTCTTTTGTGCCATGCCCAGGAGGTTGGCCATAAAGAAGCTCCAGACATCAATTTTCCTCTCTACCGGGATGGAATTGCGAAATGATGAGTTGGTCTTTGCCCTCATTTATCTCTTCTTTCCCTTTCTCCTCCTCTTTTTATCTTTCTCTTTTCTCCTTACCCTACTGCTCATTGCTCACTTCTTCACTCCCCTTCCACTATCTCCTCCATCATTTATTAGCTTCCCTCCCCTCTGCGCATCACTGCTGCTTCTTTCTCCCCCTCCTGCCCTTTTCTGCCTCATTTTTCCTATGTGTTTCTTTCCCATCTCAAAACTTCCACGCTTTTTCTTGCTGTGCATAGCAGTTTGATATCTATATCCATAATAGCCTGCTAATACAGTAATTCTACAAGATACCCTTTAAAAACCTAAAGCCTTGGCAGGCAGTAAAACTCACCTTTTAACTTGGCTTCCTCTTTATCAGGGAGGGATTCATTTCAGAGAGGATTTCCATGTGCACAGCTCTGCCACTGTTAGTAAAAAAAGGATTAATTCCTGCAATAGGTGAATACGTTTCACAGCTCTGGTGAGCAGAATATAGTCCCTTCTTCCTGCTGGTACGTGGGGGATTTAATCATCTAACATGGTCCTTCTCTTTGTGGAGCTTGTATTTAAAGGTTTGGGCTGCATCCCTGTACCTGTTGTGCAGAGACCTGCGGGGAAATGCCCTCTTTCACCACTGGGGTATTGCCATGGAACCTTTGCTTTATCCAAGGGATTTTTCCTCTCTATGAAGAGATGCAGTGTAGCAAGTTTGGAGCTGACATCCTGTTCTCTCAGGTGGTACTGGCATGGGTTGAGGATGCTCTTCCCCAGCATCACCAGCATCATCCCTGCCCTGAGCATCTCAAATACTTGCACCTAGCTAAAGCTTCCCATGCTTCCTGTCTGTCTCCGCAGGTAGTGGTTGCTCAGATGAGGGTCTGGCGCAGCTTCTGCCTGACAGTGTCCTTTCTCTGAGTTCTCAGAGTGGAATCTTCTATAAGCCTAAAGAAAAAGGATAAGCTTCTCTTACCCTTACCTCTTTTGGTGGTGTCTGCAGCTTTGTGTTGTATTTAAATCTTTGCAAATCTGTTAGTGGATAAAATATGCAGAAGGGAAATTGAATCTGACTTGCAACTGTACTGAGAGGCACTTGAGGCACCTGAGAAATTGAATCTTTTCCTCCTTTTGCCCCAGTACCTCCAACAGGACCTGCCATGATCAGTTGGGAAATAGCAGTGTCCTAAAGTTCTCTCCGTCTCCAGTGCCATATGGATCTGGGAATTGGAGGGATGAAGAAACCAGGATATTGTCCTGTATTGCAGATATTGCAGAAGTACTGACCTTTCTTGGACTCTCCCTGTCACCCAGTCTCCCTAGTGGTCCCTAGACATGGGTAGAATAAGCAGCATTGGATGTGGCATGTGGTTTCTCTGCATTAATGGCTGAGGTAGTGGTGTCTTGGGGGGCACATTGAGTGTGATGGCAACAGGCAGTGAGCAGCCCTTGGAGCTGACAGCAGGCAGCAAGCAACTGACTGCCAGTTCCTGGTTTGGGGTTGCCAGCTAATCCGAGCATGGATACCCCAAGTTTCACCATCTCTAGTGGGTTACTGAGCCATGAGGCAGGAGATGGCACTGAGCAGGGAGACGTGACTGGCAAATCTTTCTGCCAGGCTGTTTTCTGGGCAGCACAAATCTGGAATAATTCCCCTTGCCAGGCTGCCAGCTTTAGACACAGGAGATGAGGCAGGAGATAATGTGGCACATCTAGTGCCAGGTATTCCAGAAGTTCTAAGTACATTGCAAACAGGCAGCATTGCTCTTTCCATTTCACACGCAGGAAGGCCCTTGGAAAGTGGTGAAGTTCCCTGCCAAATCGCGCCAGGGAAAGTCATCTCCATTTTATATTTACAGAACGTTGGGGCAATTGCTCCCTGTGCTCCACTGGCAAAATAGTAGAAATCATTCATCCTTTCTAAGAGTAAAGAGCCTGATTTAACAGAGATTCTACTCTGGAGGAGGCAAACCTCAAAAAAACGGTGTTTTTCAAGAGCAAAAGCTGCCCAGCTCCACATAAGATAGAGTCTTCAGCAAACAACATGGCCAGAATATGGGGAGAGAGTGTGCTGATAGAGAGGAAAGATAACAAAGGATTGTGGCGAGGCATATTACCTTGCTGGCTGAGTTATGCATTGTTGAGTACAGCAGTGGTTGTCATCTGGTCCACCTTCATCATGTTACTGATCCTTACCAAAACAGTTGTGAAGGGTCAAGCCCTGTTGGGGGGACAAGTGCCCGGGCAGAAACTGGCCCACAAGGAAGTTTGTGACTTGCCTTATAGCTTAATGTGGTGCTGATATTCCCTTCACCAGCAGCGTCAGACCAGTGTTTCAGCTCATCCAAAGACTGCATCCTCAGCAGGATCCAGGTTTGAAGGGCAGCATCAGGTAACTACCACTGCTTGGACAGAGCTTGCAAAGAGCCAAACCCTTCTCAGTAGTGGCAGGCAGCCTAAAGGGGAGCAGTGGGCACAGAAGGGAGGTCCAGGCTGGGCATTTGGAAAGAGATGAGCACTAAGGATATGGCGCAGCAGCAGAACAAGCGGACAGAGAGGCCGAGATCTCTATCCTTGGAGGACTCAGGACTCAGACACACTAAGCCATGGCTGGCCCAAATGGTCTTGGAGATGACTCAGAGGGGAGCTTACTCCTGCATCAGAAGGACAGGGGACTTTCACCTTCCCTTCTCCTCAGTGACGTGTCTGGAAGAGACAGCTACCCCAAACTGTTGCTTACTTGTGTGTTGAGGGAAAAGCCAGAGAAAGCAGAGAGAATGTCACCTCATTACAGCTGATAAGTGAGGTTCATTACAGAAAAGGAGGTCTATCCGTCTTCTTGCTCCTGAGGGGACTAGCTCTTCAGCAGGAATGATGGGGGGGATTTTAATGGAGTTAACTGAAATTTCCACCGGGGAGATAAGACACTGGCATTTAGCTGAAGAGGAGAAAACGTCTATTTTTGAGAGAAAATCCCTCAAACCCCAGAAAACAGCATCTGCTCAAAGTAGAAGGGGGAAGCTCCTGTGACACAGGATTCCTGCTGGAATGGAGGCTGTGTGCCTGGGACCATGTGTGTGGTTGGTCAGGTTACAGCAGATGGATTAGCTCTTTTCTTTTGTGGAGGGTGGTCTGGATAATTTGGGAGGGAGATACCCGTGTGTGTGTGTGATGGAGAGGTGACTTTGTGTGTATGGGTGATGCAACATCGGTTCCTTGTATGCAGACATGTATATGTTCCAGAGACTTTCAGGGCTGACGTGCAAAGCAGTGGTGCTGGTGTCCCCAGAGAAAGACTAATGGGTGATCTCAATAAATGGGTGATCTCCAGGCATACTTGGAGAGTCCTACTTGCTGTTCGATCAGGAACACCACTGCTTTTAACTCCCTGTCACACTTCGTTAGTTGGCTGCAGCCCATTCCATAAGCATGGAGACACCAGGCATCATTAACACAGCAAACTCCAATTAGTTCTGGAAGCAGCACATGCTGGATTGGACTTGCGCCCCAAGGCAACGGTGGGGAAACCAGGCTTGGAAAGTGGTTGTTTCCCAGGGCAGGCAGAGAGTGCACCCAGTGCTGGCACTTGCAGAGCCCTGTGGCATTCCCGAGAGGAGCAGAGGCTCCAGCTGGTCCCAGGAGGGTGTTTCTTTGCTAATAGCTGTTTCATGAGCTGGCATTGCTGGGGTGTGATAACTCTACCACAGTGCTGTAGATGAAAATCCCAGCCAGGTCCCAGACCAGCTCAGCAAACTCCATCCTCCTTCAGATGCAAACCCAAAGTCCCCACTTGCAGCCATATCCCCACTTTTCCCAGCTTCCCCCTAGATAGGTCAGTAGTAGCTTGGTAGCACATCCCTTGTGGCTAAAAAGCCATTTTCAAGCAGGTTTTGCTGCTGATACCGAGTTGTACGCTGTTTTTGCTTCCTGTACGGCAGTTCAAGGTTACTCTGGGTCTGCCCATGACAGCTGCAATCACTGCCAGGACTGGCATGTTTGATGTACCCTTAGCCATCAGTCTTCTCCTTCTCTCATCGGAGGGTGAAACCCTTCTTCGAAATCGACTTCTATCATCTTGGCTGCAGTGGGAATCCAGTGGAGGAGAGGGGATGCTTTGTTATAGAAGAAATCCTTTCCTGGGAGGCAGATTCAGGTGAGGTTTCAGCAAATAACTCTGAACTTCTGTGTGAAACAGCATCACGCAGTGGGGTTTGTTCAGGTACAGATGCTCCTTCCCCAAGCAGTGGTACCCACCACAGCCCTCAGTCCCAGTCCTGGCCTAGTAGCTGCTTTGCCCTCTGACTCCCTGCTCCAGGAGGAGCATTAACCTTGCGGTAACTTGAAAGTTCAGTGCTGGGTCTTAAGAACTGGGCAGTAATGCCAAGCCTTCATACAAGGGTAGAAATAGCTCTAATAATTTAGGCAATTAGTTAATTAGCCTCATTTACTTGAAAGCACAGAGTGGCGTGGGAAGGCTTTTCTGCTGGTTTTGTTACACTTTCCCCATTCACTTTGTTTGCTTTTTCCTTGCTATTTTCTCTGCTTCCTGACATAGATACAGGAACCCAAGGCACTTCAAAGTGGTGTATGCAGGGAAGTGAATGCAAGCCAGGACAGGATGCTGTGCAGAGCCAGGGCAGTGCTGCAGGGAAACAGGACTGGTTCTGGTACCCAGGCTTCATGTGTCATCATGTCATACTGGGAAGGCAAAGTTTCTTTGCATGCTCTCCATGCCCTGTCCCACCTCTGACCCTTCATCACAGGTAAAGGGTGCGATCCTGAATGTGGCACATTCAGGATGACTCACAGCTGTTTTCCACATATCTAAAGAGCCTTGCTCTGCACCTCACTGTTCATAGCATCACTCTTTTGTTCCCAGCTGGAGCAGTCTGTGCTAGTCCTTATCTAGTCCTTAAACTAGAACTGACAGGTGAAAGGAGGCAAGATAAAACAGGCATTTACTGGGAGGAAGTGGGATGATGGAGCAGTACCAGGCTCAAGGCAAGGAGATGAGGTTGGTCCATGACAATGCTGGCGCAGCAGAATCCCACTGTTGGCATGTACCTGCCAGCCCCATGGTGACTGCATCTGTGGGTCCTCAGTGCTCCCACCCAGCCCCTGTGGACCATGTGTGGTCTCCAGGCAAAGCTGCTCGAAACCTGTTTGCCTGTAGCATGGGTGCACAAGCTCACCTGGTTTGGGAGAGCTGGCGGTCAGATCCCCTCTGTCCTCCTCTGACTTAGAGAAGTCCCATTCATTATTGACTGGGGGAGCTGAATGACTTGTCTTCTTGAATTATTTCTGAAGGTATTAGATCATCCCAGATTGTTCATCTTCCCCAGAAATGACAGCTCACAGGCACATGGGGATAAATGGTGCCTTGGAACAATTTCATTGTTTCTATTCCAGGCAACAGGAATTCCTCAGATCTTGACATCAGTCCCCAAACCCTGGCGTGTTAGCATAACCTCCAGACAGCTATGAGTTTCTTGACCCAGAAAAAGGATGGGATTTATTACAAACCCTGGGAGACTGGTGTCCTTGCAGCTCATGTACCCTAATGGTGTGCAGCATATTGTGTGCTCCTCTGGCTGGAATTTTCTTGTCGAAACAGCTCTCTGTCAGCAAATGCCACGTCCACGAAATGGGCTTTTTTGTGTGAAATCAAATCAGTGTTGATTAATTTTCCTTTTGGAAAAGAGGAAAAAAGAACCCTCTTAAAAATGTCAAAATTCTTTCTCTTTACATTCTCGGAAGAAGTGCTTTGATTCTTTATCTCTTAATGACCTTTTTTAAAGCCTTTGTGTTTTATAAAAAATATTCAAAAAGATAGGAAGCCAAATGAAGTGTTAAATGTATTTTGAAGAAAATTTGTCAATTTCCATGCAATTTTTAGATTTTATTTGAAGGGAGACAGGAATTGCATTGCTTTTCTCTCCAATTTTGTGCCTTTTTGTCCTAAATCAAGCACACTTTCCAAGGCTCCCAGCTCCCCCCTGGCTGACACATGCCAGCCTCTCCCACTATGCTGTGTGCTGTGGGGACAGCCTTGACTCCTGCCTTGACCCTGCTCACACTGTCAAATATCCCTTGAGGTGACAGTGCTGAAGCTGAGCATAGGGGTCAATCCTTTGAGCCCTGCTTGAGGCTGACACCACTCTTTGCAGTATCGGGACCTGAAGGCACGTCTGCTTTCAGGCTACATATGTGTTTGCTACACCAAACCGGGATGATGGCATCTCAGAGCCCCGACACAAGCCAACATGGTCATGCCATCAAACCATGGCTGCACCCCACTCCCCTTTGGTCAGCAAAGTGCTCAGCCATCCTCAGGAGCTCTCAGCCCTGACTCCCTCTCTCTGGAAGCCCATCTCCTCCCTAAGTGCTGCTACCTTCATGGGGGTGTTATCTCATGCTGAGTGCAGTGGTCCGCCGCAACACTGCCTAATCAAAAAGCTTAACAAATATTGCCTTAGTTGCTCATTACTTTTTTTTAATGAGCGTCTCTCATTTGACTGGCTAAATTGGACCAGCATCTAGCATGAAGGATCATTATTTTCTGCAAGGCAGAGGTGATGGATCAGCCTGTGCGTTGGACGCCTAGCACTGAAGTCCTGCCTCTGTTAAGAGATGCAGGGCACCAGGATTGCATGATGGAGGATGTATTCATAGAGACAAGGAGTTTGCACTTCTGCAAAGTGAGTGTTAACCATTGTGGACCATAGTGTTGCCCTGGTTATGTAGCACAAACAGTGGGCCTAGTGCAGGCTGGAAAGGCAGGAGAGGAACGCAGGATGCTCGAGGCGGGAGAAGATGACACTGAGATGCAGTCAGTTGGGGCAAAGCTTTTATTGCTATGAAAGCTTATTTTTAGAGCCGGTCTACATTGTTTCACAAACATTAAGGGGTTTTGTTTGGGGATTTTTTTTATCCTGGGAAAAAGGGTTTTTGACCTACATAAAAAGGTTTACATCAAGCTTCTGCATCCTTCAATATTACCCATAAAACTTTTTAAAAAAATAGGGAAAGAAACAAAAAGTTGTTTCAAGTTGTTTGAAACTAATGGAAAAAAGTTCTCTGATTTTTTATTAGTTTTCCTTCCCTCATTCCCTTTTGTTTTTGGCTTTAAGTAAAAAGCAGGGTAGTGGGAGAGAAAGGAAAAAGGAGTCATTAAAGGAAACTGAACATTTCTACTTTCTACTTGAAAGAACAAGAGTTGAACTGGAAATGCTTTTTTAACTTATATAAAAAAAACAGGAAAAGTTTTGGCTGAAGGGTAAATACAAACGTTTCCAGTGAAAATGATCTGAGGGGAGAACAGTTGGTTCGGAGCATTTCTCTTTCCCATCCCCATGGGATGCCCTTAGTTGTACACTTAAAAATGTGAGCTGTAGAGATCACAGCCAGCCAAGGTTTGGGTTCCTCCTTGGGACTGCGACTTTCCCGCTGTTGCCTGGGGAAAAAAAATCTATGGATAGGGGATGCAAATTTAGCATGGTTTTACCCACAGGCTAATGGACCCACATGGACACTTTTAACCTCTGGAGCTGAAATTCCACCATTGTCAGGGCATGAGCACTTGCTCATGGTTAATGAAATCTCCTGTCTTAACTGAGGCTATGGGGGACAGTTTCAAAGTCATCGAGCCTTTATTAAATCTACATCTCTTTCCATTGCATTGCTTTTCATTTTCCTGGCGCTGCATCCCTCTCTGCCTTCCGACACATATGTCTCTTGCTGGAATCTCTTCTCCCAGCCTCCAGCACTCAAATAGCTGAGCAGTGTTTGTGTGTGTCTCCAACAAGTAGCTGCCAAGCCTGACAAATGCATCAGCTGCCTGACCTGTTTCCAGCCAGGTGTGAAAGGATGCAGTGGCTCAGGCTCTGCTCCACCTTTGCTGACCATGTGAGGAGAGGCAGAAGGCTTCTCCTCTCCCCACCAGCTTGCATCATTCAAGTCTCCTTAAAGATTAAAAAAACAGGGATAGGAGTGATGAGAGGATAGACAGAGCCAATCACGGGGAAAGCTGGGCAGATTAAAAGGCATTTACTGGGCTTTCTGCACTAGAAATGAAAGAAAAACCCTTCAATTAGCTGTCTGCCCAAGGAGCTGAGCAGGAAGGGATAAAAGCTGAGATGCTTTTGCAGGAGCAAAGGGAAATTGCCAGCCACGAGACAGTCTGTGGGCTCTGAGTAAGGCGATGGTGTTCAGCGTGTAGTGCTGCAAAGGGGGGACCTTCCCTTAGAAAGCAGGCCAGAGAGGCTTCTGATTTGTTTGAGGCATTCCTTCTTGGGAGCAGCCCACTGCTGCAGTCCTAAATTCATTCCCAGAGCATGGGAGCTTCCCTTTGGCAAGTGCTGGTGCTTGTGCCTGGAGCAATAAGCTTGCTTATGTGCTCAGGGAGGTGATGTGACTGCTGGGCAGCATGATTGCATCTCACGATCCTCATCCTCCAGATCCAAGGGCCTCCTGCCCCCATACCTCCATGTCCCATATATCAGCACACCCAACCCCAGTGCTTTGGGTCACTTATCACCATTTTATGAAGCAAACAGGGCACCTGGGATGGGAAGAAGCAGGTGTTCTGCCTCCCCAGGCTTCGAGCATTCTCTCCTTGCACATAAAGGCACAGGCTCCTTCACCTAACAAACAATTATTTAACAAAGTATGCAAATGGTATAATTACTGTTATTTGTTTAGCTGTTATAAGTGCTTGAAATGTAAATGTCAACTTTGGGATTTTTGCACGGTACGTGTGTGTTGTTGTTGGCTTTCTCTCTCATCCGTGTGTTCTCCCTGGATTGCAATTTGATGAATTTCTCCTTGTCCTAGAAAAAAAACCTAATGTGATTTCTCTGCGATTACAGCAGAAGATGCCGAAGTGGGGATTACTCACAGTAACTCCTCTTACTTAGCAGAGCTGAGTGGGAGGCAAGATTCATTACACTGAGCAGAGAAACAAAGAGGAAATATCTTGCAGCCGACTGCTTGTGTCTGCTGAGGTGCCATCCTCCCTTCTGCTGGGGCTTCCCTCCTTGGAAAGCAGAGGGTCAGGAAGGGCAGCAATGGTGATGTTGGGACCTTGGCAGTGGGCTCATGGGGACCGGTTCCTGGTCTGCTGTAGCTGCTCCATACACAGAAGGGGAGCGGTGAGTCTAAACTCTGGTTTTCTAGGAGGTAATATTTTTCCCTGCAGGAGGCTGGAGAAATAGAAATCACATTACAGTCATCCTGGTATGGATCTACCTCACTGGCATGAGCAGAGCAGAGCCCTGGTGCTCCATACAATAATGTTTTCCAAGGGCATGTCATGCTGTTGCCCATCCTGGCTGGCATTTGGTATAAATTGAGCTCTGAGGAGATGGGCATTGGTAGATCATGGCCTGGCAATCGATCCAAAGCTTGTTATCATTGCCTGTGTAGGATTTCAGGAGTCAACCTATATTCTAGATGATGCTGAGTGGCTTTTGCAATTCAGTCTCAGCAGCTGGTCCATGTTGGGAATACTGTTACAGACAGGGCAAGGCCTCTGTAACTGCAGCACCTCTGCTGATGCTTCACAGCATCCCATACCCACTGGGGAGAACACAGCCATGCTTGGGCTTTCTCAGATGCCCAGCTCTGAGATGAATCCAGTTGGATTCGTCAGCTGGCAGCAAGCCTGGCACCAGCCTTCTATTCAGTTGGCTCACGAGCCAGCCCATTAGTTGGTGTGAAAATGGAAAGGCTGCACTGGATCCCACCCTCCATCCCCTTCATGGTGCCTGTCCTTGCAGCCTGTGGGGATGTGGAGCTCATGGTTTTCATGTGAATCCCAGGGCAGGAGAGGGATAAGAGGTTTTCAGCTGCAGTGTGAACCAGGGGAACTGGAAAGAGGCAATAAACGCAACTAACAGCTCTGCTCCCAGAGGAGCAGGGATTGCTTCACACCCAGCTCAACACTGTGAGGTGAGCCCCAGAAGCATGGTGCACAGCCAGAGCCTGCTCGCTGCTTGTGGCAGGACTTCTCCACATACAGATGCTTCCACTGAACCATGCCCAGCATGGATCCAAGTCTAGCAGGATCAGCATTTGCAGCTGAGTATGACTTGGGTATAAGCGTACGGACGGTGGTGGTGAAGCACAAGCCTGTGGCATGGCTGTGGCAAAAAGGTGCTAAACCAGGCTTTCCTGCTGCTTGAGGTTTCCCCTCTGCTCTCTGGCAGGGCATGAGTTGCTAGCACAGGAGCACTTCAGCTTGCTAGCTAAATGCTAGGAGTTGGTGCATGGCTTAGACAAATCCATCTCTTAAATGAGGCTGTGCATGCTCTCTGGACTGGCTTGTTAGTGCTCTGCTCTCGGTGCAGGTACCTACAGCCACGAGTGACGCCACTGGTCCATGGACACTTGCGCGAGGCAGTCAGGCCGTGGGGTGGAATCAGCAAAGCCACTTGTTTCTTAATTGCAAAGACAGGAATCCAGTGACCTTTGGTAGATTTCATAGACCAGAAGGCTTGTGTAATTGAAGCTGGTGATGATTTGTCATGGCTCTGGGCTCTCCCTATCTATTTCATTCCTGCTTGCTCCCTCAGTCTCTCTTATTCCCTCTTTCTCTTTCCTTCTTCATGATCTCATTATCTCTGTGCCTTTCTCTTTTTTTTCTCTTCAACTGTAGTGCTTCCTGGCATCAGGAGGTACCTCTGTATCTATCAGTCTTCAAGGGATTTAGGTTTTGCCTGTCATGGTATTTTCTCATCCATTATCCAAGGAAACCTTTCTTCCTGTGACCACGAAAACTGCACCCAGCAGAAAATTCCAGCTCATTTCCAAGCATGATCATAAATAATGCATTGCTTGTGGTCAATACCCCCCAAAGCAGCCTTGAGCTTCCCAACTTCCCACCTACCAGGTGAAGGTTGAAGAGACATTATCATTTTGATTTAAATTCCTTTGTAGGTGGAAGGTTCAATGCCATTAACATATTTCAATTCGTGCCATTCTTATTTTAATTAGCCTTAAGTAATTAGTTCTAATTCATCGCCATTTTTTGCTCTGCATATTTTGGGTTATTTACTTCCCTTGCTAAGTAACAATTTGATGTAATTATGTGCTACTCATTCTTTCTATTTACATATGCTCACTCAGATTTCCTTGTTGAAATTTCAACAGATCCTTTGAATTCCCTCTTGAATTGTTTTCCGAGTTGTCAGCGGTGTGGAAATTGTGGGGTGGAAAGAGAATTGATCCTCTTCTCTGAACATCCCTGGTGCCAGAGGCAATGACAGTGCATGTGAGCACCTGGGCTGGCAGCAGGCTGCTCTTGGCAGGGAAGGTCCATTGCCAGGCTTTGTTCCTGGGAGTCTGGATTCCCATATGAAAGGAGTTTGGGGACCATGTCCAACTCTGTCTTCCTCTTGGGATGCTCTAACCCAGATGCCAAAGGGACCAGTCACAGTTGCCGCTTCACTTCATTTTCTTTGTGCAGGCAAAGATACTTAGGCTTTCCAGATGGAAATGGTCTGGCTTTCAGGAAATGTGGTGCCTCTGTTTCTCAAAACCTTTGTGCCCTTTAAAATGCTGTAATTTTTTCAGACATTTTGGGTACTTTGAGCACATTTACCACATTTATATATGGAATGTAGTTTTATCTCAGCAGCCATTTCCCTAAACCCTCTCTAAGGACCATATTCTTGTCTTCACCTTCTTTCCCCAAGGCTTGCCCTACTCTTAGTACCTTCTCCATAGCTGAGATTCTCAGAGCAGCATGGTTCATCTGTCCAAGGCTATTCGCTGATCAGCTGCTCTGAACCTGTCTTTTTCATTCCTTCAGAACTTGATTCTGATAGGTCTTTACATGATTTCCTGCAAAAACGTGTATTTCATGCTCATATGGAGCGTGTGCATATCTGTATATATGCCTAGCAACTTTTAAGTGCGTTATCCAACTCCAGCCGAATTGGATAGAGGGTAGCAGACTCAAAAATAGCAAGTTCCCTCAAGGTCTGAGCAAACAGGCAGAGGTAGAAGAGAGATGCCCTACTTCTAGTGAGGAAAAAGCTGCCATGTTGTGCTGAGCCTTTGTTTGATGCCAGTGAATCCATTTGGGAGAGAGCACCCCACCCACAAGAAGGACTTCAATCAGCCCACACACCTTCTTGGGCTCCCAAGTCAATCAAGGAAAGAAGGATTTCATAGTTCTGCTGCTCATTGAATGCTCGGGTTTCTTTTCTAGTAGCTTTTTCACTAAAATCTTATCAGCCCTTTGAATCCATGTACCATTAGCAAATGCTGCTTGCTTCATGAATATGCGAGTTCACAATGTGTAGCATTGGCTTAACCACTCCTATTGAAGTTGATAATAAAACTCCTGCTGACTTCAAAGAGAACAGAGTCAGTCAATGCTGAGTGCTTTGGAAAATCCCACCCCTGGTTGTTATTTTATTTTTAACACATCTACTCAGGAGCTGTGGGATGGGACTAAATACTCAAGAATGAGTAAAGAGGGAAAAAAAGAGAAAAGATCAAACAGCCAAAAATGAAAATCCAGATTCTGAACTAAATATTTAACGAGCTGTCCTTGAATCTAAGACTCACAGTGGAGCAGTTCTCCTTTTGTGTGAGGAAGGGTCATAAGCTGCTGCCTTGAGGCATGAGAATGCTGCTTATGTACCTCACAGTGGCCTTTATCATGATCTTCTCATGGAGGCCATTGGTAGAAGTTTAGATCTGAACGACACAAAGTGTGGGACCTTCCGTCTGTGTCAAGGCTACACATGATCACGGGTCATAGTGGAACTGATTCCTTGAATTCTTCCCCTACAAGTTTTCCATGTCTAGGAGGGCCCACAGAGGGACTGGTCTCCTCTGCTGGCACCAGAACAAGGCAAAGACCAAAGCATCTCATGGGTTATCAACGCTGCAAACTAGCAGACCACAAGTCTCTTTGATCCCATCTTAGGTCCATTCCTTCACGCCTCTTTTGCTATGAGGTGTGCAGCAAAAAGGTGTTTTGCAGCTCCTCAGCTTTCTTTCAGATGAATTTCATGTTCTCAGGTCTCTCTTTTCCCTTATACTTCGTGCCATAGCTTTAGAACTAGGGGAAGCTGAAGGGAGCCTTACCACCATCCAATTTAGCAGAGCACTATGCATCCAACTGACTTCAAGGGGAGTAAACATGCTTATAATTGTAACCTGTATGTGATTTCAACTGGGCAGAACTCCTTTAACGTAAGCATGTTATTTACCTGTTTTGCTGAATCAGGGCGTGTTCTCCTTACAGGGACTTTGTGTTTTAGTGTTAGCTATTTTGGTATCTTCTTCTCCTAAGATTATTTCCAGTGGAAAGAACACAGTATTTTTCATTCCAGCAGTATTTTTGGTAACA
Organism: Amazona ochrocephala; assembly: GCA_039720435.1. Classification (NCBI taxonomy): domain Eukaryota; kingdom Metazoa; phylum Chordata; class Aves; order Psittaciformes; family Psittacidae; genus Amazona; species Amazona ochrocephala. The sequence goes on along the minus strand of CM077886.1, from coordinate 12,573,645 downwards.
GTTACTATTTCCTCACAATATGTCTGTATTTTAGGACAAAACCTAATTACATGTTGGAAGCTCCTTTCCCCACTGCAGTTTCTCCAGCACTACTCACGAGCCAGTAGCATCAAGACCATAATCTGGAAGAGGTACAATAGATGCTATATTAAGTTTTATACAGACTCACCATCAAATTACATGCAACAGCTACTTGATCATGTTCTATCAATCCATTTCACTCGGCCATTTGAAAAGCGATTGCTTTTATCTTGATGGCTTATTTTTTAATTCAGACCTTGCAAGGATTCTACCTACAGTTTTTGTCTGATGACAGAAGAATTCTCCTGTTCATCTCTTTTGGCACAGTGTGATTTTCTTGGGGTATAGTTGCATGATAAGCAGTGTAAGCAAAAGGGACCCTCTCACTGTAACTCATTTTAATTGTTTTTCTGATTATTGTCTTTTATTATCTGTTCCTTGAAGTGAAGGCCGTAACGATCTTGACAGCAGTTAGGACTTGATGCTGTGAAACAGTCATACTAAAACCAGTGACAAATACTTTTTGTTTTGTTCTCCTGCCACCATGCTCCAGAAGACTGTAAATTTACTGTCAAACTTCTACAGAGTTAGAATCTGGCAAAATCCTGTTCCTTGGCTACACTGTATAATCGTTATTATCATACAAATCCTAAGTACTTTGTGTAATCTTTTAGGCTCTTTTCCTAATATTCAAGTGCTTTAGGAGAAAACAGGAGGATCATTATTGTGGAAAATTGTATTATGTTGCATTTATTGCCCATTCCTGGAGATCAAAAGGGTTAATTTTGCCTTGCTCTATACCTTGTACAAACTCTGTACAATTAACTCAACTTGGCGTGGGTAAGCAAGGATAGGGCATTATCTTATGGTGTTACCTCATACTACAGATTTCTCATGACAGTTGATTCCTTAAACTTAGTCATGAAAAGACCTACAGAGGTTGAAAGAGTCACCAGTTTGGATTCAACACAAATTATCCCTAACTTCCATCCCACATATCTATTGTACTTCAGACTGAATTCTAGTTTGCTCTAAAAACCATTGTGAAGACCTATACTTGACTCAATAGGTTTTATTATGTTAAAAAGCCTGTAAAGTTACGGTTGCACTTTGTAAGTACTAAAGAGATCTTGGTTAGTTGCAGAAGTAACCTACAAAATGAGTAGAAATTAGGAAGAAATAAATTCATACAAATGCTGCATGATCTCCCTAGTTGGAACCTTTGTTCTAAATTACCTCATTCTGAAACTTACATGAAAGTGCCTTATGGGATGAAACTTTCAGGCGTATTAAACCTATCCCATAATGTTTGGGTTTGGATGTGGACAAGAGATTACAGCTTTTGTTCTGAGCTTCCAAAGTCATTAAAAAAAGCAACCATTACTTTTTTTGAATACTTACTTTGTAGTCTGGTGTCTGCCCTGTGCTAGTTAATTCATGTACCTCTAAATAAATCCTTGTAGGCAGGGTGGCATCAGAAATATGGAAATACAGCATCTGGGTGGAAAGGGCTGGGGTTTGCAATGTTTCCATTGGAACGATTTTCTTCTGCCAGATTAACAGATGCAGTGAAAACAGTCTTATCTGCAGCCTTTCTTTTGGGGAGATTAAATGAGTGAATCATCTATCAAAACATTATTTCATTTGATTAAATAGAAGGTATTTATAGCATTTCTAAATATAAACCAAACCGATACAGGAAGGCTCACAAGGAATGGCCACTTTACACAGTCAGATGCTTCCTCTGTACCTAAAAGTATTTTTAACTTCCCATTTCTTTACCTAGGTTGAGTGAATACAAGTTCACTGTGTACTGAGGGTGTTTACAGACCTCATGCTCATGTTTTGGTCTGATTCTGTGGGCTGCAGATATGTTTGTTTATAGATTTGCCATACCTCAGGGTTTTCCAGAGTCTTAGCCTTATGTTTTGGTAGAAGCTCTGGAATAGATACCTGTTAAGCCAGAAGGTTTAGCAATGGGATGATAGAAGAATTGATATCTTGCAGGAAATTACAAGATTTTGACATTTGTTTGAATTCTGAATGGAATATTAAGTTAATATTAAAATATATTTCAGGTTAATTTCAATGTCACGTAGATATGAATGATGGAAGATTTTATTATATAATAAAAATAGAAATGAAAAGTTCTCCTGAACTTCATTCTTGAAAATGAAATGTTTGATTTATCAAAACATGTCTAATTCTTTTGAAATATGGTTTTATCAGAAGCAGTTCATGTCAGGAGAAATTTCACTTTTGCTGAAATGCAACTTTCTGGTGGGAGAGTGAGCCAATGTCTGACTGGGACTGCCTGACCGGAGCTAACTGGTCACAGCCTTTGCTATGGGTTTTTTAGCCCTTTGACCGTTGGTATGATACAGTAGTGTTGGGCTTTTTTGGTTTTGTCTTTTTCTTGACTGAGCTACATCTTATTAAAATAATTTTGCATTTGTTCTGAAACATTTCCATATTTTTGTACATATATAAAATCTCCCTTGTAAGAAGGCAAACCAAACTCTTTCATCTTCCTGCCCCTTTCATGAAAGTCTCCTTTGGCCACTTACATCTGTGATGTTGCCTTTTCCCTTGATTAAGTATTGAGATTTCTGTTAGAGAATTTAGCATTCTGTCTTGGTTTTGGTTCACAGTATTCATCTTTGGGGCCTGAAGTCTTTGTATTTATTTATCGAGGGAGGCAGGTTTTTTATAACTGTATTTTCTTTACATTGTTAGCAATTCCAAGAATTTTCCTGAAGTAAAATCTTTCACTGCTTCTTGTAAGATATCATTATGAGTAATCCTGAGTCATTTTACATGTTCTAAAATATCTTTTCTGAGATGGTCACACTGACATTTGTGTTCTCTGTCAACACAGTATTTAATACCAAGTCTAATGCTGTGCGTTCCCTGCCTTCCAGAGAACAATCTGAACCAAAAATACACCATTAACTGAATATTTTTGATCACATATTTAAAAGCTGGTATGGAAGATGATTATTGACTTTCCAATGCAATGATGTAGTTGTCTGCAGAAATCAATTCTTCTTATAATTCTTCACTATCTGTGTTTAAGAACTAGCATTTGGCTAGCACTTTTCAGGATTTAAAATAGAAAAATCTCTTATGAGGTGCCTTTCCTTAAGAGACCTCCACCAGTTTGCAGTCACTTTACCCTGTTTTGAAATACAGGGAAATGGAGGCACAGCTGTAGAAACTTGGCCCAGGTAACTCAATGTCTGAAAGCAGGCAAAAAAGGAGAAACGAAGCTATCAGTGCTGTATCCGTCCCACTGGGCTGCCATATCATTAAATAATCTGTTCAATACACGGGAGTCTAATTTATATCACTAAGCTCTAAGAAGGCTGTGCTTTGTGTGTGTGTGAATGTTCCTAGATAGATAGATTCACACTTTACATCTTTGGTGTTACTTCTGGTATTTCACTGTGAACCAGACCCTGCTTCGAACACGTTCCCATGAGCACTACGAACATCCCCTTAAATAAGTATGATCCATCTTGATTTTCCAGATGAGTCAGGAAAAACACTTCTTTTTTTCTTCTGACAAGGTAAGCCAATTGGTATAGAGAACTGAAGTCACACAGGCATTTCCCTGGCCCCTAAGGAACCCTTTGGCTTCCAGCCATCAGCTTTTTGTCGTCAGCTGCATTCTGCTTCTGGCAGTAGTACACCCCAGGAAAGAACACAAATCTCTCTCCTTGTGAATTAAAGCTCACAACTCTGGGTAGTTAAAAATCCTTCATCTTTGTCTTTAGCTTCCTGAATTTTATTCCCACTCTTTCTGCGTGCTTATTGACTTTGGAGAAGGGTCCTGACGTGCTTTTTATGATTTAGCTGCCCCACACAGAACCAGTTGCAGACATTTCCTTTAGAAAGCTATTTATGGATGGCAGTCTGGCCTTCTTCTGGTCATGTCTCCTTCCATTTATTTACCTATTTATATTTGATTGTCTCATGTTGATCGTTGAAGTTGCAATGTCTGGTTTTCCTCTACAGTTTCTGGCTCTCCAGTCCTGGGTTTTGAATAGATAACATGGCCAACGGTATATTGCAGGAGCAAAGACGGAGAGGCTTGGGCATGATGGCTCTAAAAGGTGTCTAGATCTTATTTTTCTAAGAGGATTGAAATTGGCCCCCGCGGAAGTCATGGCTGTAATGATCTCATTGGTTTCTGGAAGACTCGCAGCAAGAAGCCCCCTAGAAGACAGTAGGATTATTTTTACAGTGTAGGTTATTAGCATTGACCCTGGACTGTAGCAAAACAGAGATATGGAGCCTTTTGTATACAAAATAGCTCTCAAGCTTGTAACCAAACCCTTAAAATTACAAGACATGGTTGCTCAAAACTGTAAGGATGGGTACAAGAATACAGCTGGTTTTATCAGAGCTGAATTGTTGATTTTTGCAAGTTTGGGACTGCTAATCTCAGGAAAACCCAAGTTTGGTAAAAAGATTGATCTTTTTGGAAGGCCACTCAGTTGAGAGACCAGTCCCTGCTTTTCTCCCAGGGCTGCAGAATTGCACCTTCCACGCTTTGGAAGGGATTGGATGTAATCTGTACCTTTAGCGTGACATAAATGAATTAGATGAGGTTCCGGAGTGTCCTCAGGTCTTACTTAAATATTGAGATCACCACAGCGTGTGCTTATGGTGAGGAGAGAGGATTTTTCTTCATCCATCTCCTGCCTGCAAAGAGAACTGCTACTCTTGGGTCTGTTTGCTGTAGCTGTTGGCCAAATGCTCCCAAACTAACCTAGCTATGATACTGTATTGTTACAGCTTGGGTTGCTCTCACCAGTCAAGTCCTGCTTGTTTTAGCAATATAAAGGCTGTCTAGACTAAGTTCATCCTCTAGACTCCTCCATAGTTGGTGGAGAAAGTTCAACACCTCCAGAATGTAATTCATCCCATCCAAAAAAAGATGCCTAAGACAGGAAGAATGAATCACTCTCTGGGGGCTGGTGCGCATCTCTCTGTTCACTGATGATAAAAGAAGTCTAGACAATTACCTTAACCTAGACACCCAGCTGTAAGATACCTTCAGCTGTGTGAGATCTAGCTGTGCTTTCAGGTCCCAAAAGACAGATTTCAAAACCCCTGTTCAAATGTGAGGTAGCTTTCTGATTTCCCTGCAGCTTTCAAGCTCAAGTCACTTTTGACAATCAGCCTTCTTCTGTCTCAGTGAGACACATAGAGCAGTCTTACCACAACTGAATAGCTTTTTAATGAAAGGGTTTTTACCTTCAGTCCCATATGGGACTTGTCCATGAGAAGTTGATGATGGTTTGAGGACTGTTTCTTTTTGTTACTTGCTGAATCATTGCACCATTAAATATTGCTGCATAATTTCCTCACAAGGAGCCTGTGGCATGTCGATACTGTTCAAAATGTGGTCCCCATTGGTTACTTTGATTGAATACATGCCACACATGATGTCTTCCATGAGCAGGAGCACAGCTCTTCAGCTGGTAGCTGCAAACACATTTGTGAGTTCATTTCTCATGGTCTGAAATCTCCCATCTCTCATCCTCACTTTAGCCTTCCTATGAGCTCATTTGTTACAGCCTTTGGGGAAAGGCAGACAGGAAAGGGCATTGGATGACTGAAGAAGGAAAGGGAGAATGCAGTAGAGTAACCAGACCATAAGGACTTGCAGTGCATCCATGAGGCCCTGGAGAAGGAGGCTGCAGTAGAGGCAGCTGAGAGGAAGTAAAGCCTCTCACGTTGGGCAAGCAAAGAGCTGCCATATGCACAATTGCAGTTCCTCACTGCCCACCTTGCCCCATGGAGATGACCCTTGCAAGAGCAAAACTGGTAGAGTAGCCCAGGGCATTTGAACGTCAGCTGCTCCCTTTTCCAGCTCATGTCTTAGAGCAAAGCCACCTTCAGCTGATGTTTCCATGAATAATCAGGCAGTGAGGAACTCAAGCACAGCCCAACTTTGGCTCCAGGTGGTTGTCCTTGCTCCCAGGGTGGCGATACCTTTTCCTGTTTGGCTGCACAGTAGATAGGTGAGGATGATGATATCACCAATGGGACAATGTGGTTCACCAGCAGAGATTGGCAGATGCATCGCTCTGAGGCGAGGGTGGACTGTTGGGGGGGACTTTAGGGTGATGGCTTGTGTGTTTAAAGCTTTCATGCCGGGCAAGCTTAAAGGAGGAGAGGCTCCTCACCTTTGGGGGCTCTGCAGAGAACAATGCCTTGAAATACACAAATAATTACTTTGATTTTTCCTTTTAGATTCTTATTTGCCCTTGCCATTCAACCCAGAAGCATAGTCTTCAAGGAAAATACTGAAACATTTGGCCATTCTGGTTGACAGAAAACATTCCCTTTCTCAAGGTGCCTTTTGTCCCTTACTTTTGGCAGTAAGTTTGGACGAACCTTGAAATGTTGGGTTTTTTTGTGTGCGTATGTGAATTTTCCAGTTGCCAGAAAACATAATTTGCCCAGTGATGTTACAGGTGTCCCTGTGCCTCCCCTGCCAAGACATCTGCTCACTGCTTTCTGCAGCAGCCCTCGGCAGAGTCCGAGCCGAAGCGACGGATGTGCTTCTCTCTAGGAGTTCCCAGGTTCAGCCCTCACTGTGTCAGCTCTGAATGCAGCCTGCCAAGACTCAAGCAAATACTCAAGAAAAGGTTGAGGTATTCACCGAGCTCAAACTATTGTACAAGAAATACCCTGAAGCTAAAACAGAGCTATGAGGCATCATCACACAGAGTCGCTTCCCCCGCCCCGGCAGGCACCATGCCGTACCAGACAAACTCCTCCAGATAGGATCCAGGCAGAGATGTTTGCTTAACACAGCAGCTCTTTGAAAAGGCAAATAAACGGACAGTGAAGCTACACAGACATGTCACTGTGCAGCGATTTCCGTTTAGCATTTATGTTTAGTGCCAGGAAACCCTGACTCATGAATATGAAATCAGAAGGAAAGGAAAGGAAGAAAGCAGTTGTTCACTATTAGAGCTTCGAATTGGGCATGTGGTGGAAATTAGCGTTAAAAACCACGTAGATTATAAAGAGAAGGGCAGGATCTGATGGCTCAGGAGGCTTGAAGATCCCAGCTTTGCAGCCAGGGTATGTGCTTTTGTGAGGTGCTCTCTGCTCGCAGGCAAAGCTTCACAAAGCATTATTGAGCCTTGAAGCTCAGGGTTACCCATGATGAGGCTCTTGCTTGCATAGAGGCAGGGGAAAGCAGATCCTGAATATTCCTGGAAATCCTCCAAATTTACAGTGAGGCAATGGTGAGCAAAGGCAGGGAAGAAGTAATTATCAGAAATAAGAGAAGTAACCAAGAGCGATATCCAAGGGAAAGGAACAACCTCAGATAGGAATCCCAAGGTCCAGAAAAGAAAACTCGCATCTAATTGAAACTCACTGAGGTCAAAATGAAGGAGCCCCAATCCTTCTGCAGGTGGGATTCCCATCTCTGCTCCACACCCAGGAATATCCTGCTACAAGTCTGTCTCCCTTTAACTCCAGCTGTCTTTCATCCAGCCATGAATGTGGGGCACCATCCTTCTTTCTGCACCTATTTCCCCTTGCAAAAGATGAGCTGGCTTTCCTTGCACCTCCAGTGCCAGGCCTCAGGGAAGGATGTGGGTCAGAAGAGCAGATGCTATTGCAGCAAGTAGACATTGCTGCAGGGTGGCAGGGGCTTGATTTCCAAAGCAGCTTTTTGTGTATAACCCTGGGAGCAGCCCAAGGCAGTGAGGAAACATACCATCCCTGCTATTGTCTTCATCTGAAGCTGTCCAGCTGTGCTATATATGTACCCCTCTATTTCTTTACATATTGGTAATTCCAGTGCCCTTAAAATATAACGAGAAGTAATCTGTCAGCATGGGGGACAGCAGCTCCCAGCAATAGCAAAACATTTGGCAGATACTCCAGACTGGGATCATGAGAGGTGCTATAAAGCGGTGGCTAGAAGATGGGATGGGTAGGCTGTTGGGTGATAGGCTGAGTGGGCAAATGAATATGTATGAGACCAGGGTGCTCCTCACCCAGGTGTCCCTGTGCCACCTCTGCCCTCAGTGACAAAACCTAATGATGCCTGTTTTGCAGACCTAAGGTCTGCCCTGTGGCTGGGCCATGGGAAGCTGCCTGGCAGGGCTCTCATCCATTCTGTGCTGGCTATGACAGCTTCAGAGAGTCATTAGCAAGCAAGGCGCGCTTGACGTGAATAATTAAAATACCTGCTGTGCTTTTAAATAGTTCAGAGCCAGCCTTGGAGCGGCATGTATGAGCGATGGCTGCTGTTGTTGGAGGAAGCTGAAGGAAAGAGGAGGGCTGATATCCAGTGGGAAATTAAGGGCTCTGTGCTCCTTTCTGGCAGCAGAAAGGCTGGTGCTGGCAGCTCCTATAGGAATGTGGGCAGTCCCTACCTCTGAGTGGAGACCAACACAGCTCTCCTTACTGGTAAATGGGCATTTTGGTGCAAAGCTGCCCAAAGTTTCCTCTCTTCCAAAGGTTTGAGAGGTGGGTGAGCTCAGAACCCACCCCGGGGCTCCAAACCCATGGATAAGAATGTGGGGCAGGAGGACAGGGACAGCACCGCAGCTTTGGGGGCAGCAAGTCACTCCATCAGGCAGCATTGGGTACCTCGCCTGAGCACACTGAGGTGGAGTCTGCAGAGGATGCGCTGCCATTTCCAAGGATGCTGTTTCCCCAAGATATCAATTAGACACTGAAATGAAAACAGTTTCTGCATGAACAATTAACGAAGAGTTTCCCACAGTCTCTCGGCAGCCGGACTCCCTCTGTTCCTGCCATGCTGCTGCTACCCCCAGCTGCCTCCGAGTTTAAATCACAATAGCATGGACGGGTCCTGTCCCCCTCTGATGAGGAGCTTCATATAACAGGGAATGATCTCAAACACCACATTGGTGTCAGTGCTGCTGGAGCATGGAGCTGGGAAGCTGTAAATCATCTCTTGTTGCGAAAAAAAATAGGTTTCTAGGCAGGGGATGGAGGGAAAAATGACATTCCCCATGAGTTAGTTTCAAATTGAATTAAACAATTGGTTGACCATAGTTATATATTTTTTTTCCCTGTATATATTTTCCCATGGAGAGCCTGGGTAATTCCAGTTTGGGGTCACTGTGCAGTGACTTTTTTTCCTCCTTTTTTTTAGCTCAGTCAATGATCCAAAAAATCAGTTATTTTCACAGCTTTGCCATAAGTATCTCCAGGGCAGGCGAAAACAGAGCTTCTAGTAGAGATAGGGAAAAAGGCCGTTTGGGGACTGGGGCATGACACTGCGAGGAGGGAGGGAGAGGTGTGTGCCAGCAGCTTTGCAGCAGTGTGTGAAAGGCATCCTGATGTTTGGTCCTTTCCCTGGACTTATATGAAGAGTGGGATCTGCTGCCTGCCCCCTTGCCCATGGCCCTTTGCCCACAAAGGATCAGCAAATTAGTCTTCTTCTGCATCTATTGCAGAATGCTATCTGTCTTAAGACTTCCTTTAATTTAGAGCTGTGTAGAGTTTGAAAAGCCCTTCAAATTCACTTGGGCTGATGAATTGGTAATTGAGTGTACCTGGATGTTGGTGCCATCTCTGCCTTTCCTTGCATTTGTATCAGTCTGTGTTTGTTTTCCCAAGCTGTAAATCACTCAGAGCTTGGAGAAGCTTTTATCAAACCCTGCTAGGAGGCAGTTGCTTTCCTTCTCACAAACACATTGCTAATGCCTCGTGGAACCCACTGACTTTGCTGCTCATTTAAAAACAATGAGGAAGTTATTAAATGGGAAAAAAAAGCCCTTAGCAACGGGCGGGAAGTAGGAGGAACTAAATTGCTCCTGTCTCTCTGGTGCTTGCTCCTTTGGTCTAATATCTGTCCCATTGATCTCCTAATATGCACTGCTTTGAAAGCCTGATTTATTGCCCCACGATCTCTTATCTCCCTGCGTGTCTCAGTCTGTTAGAGCCATGTTAGAGCACACATGGTTCTCGGCTTCATTAACAACCAGGCAGGTCGGCTGCTGGCCCTTAGTTCAGCCTCACACAAGCAGCGTGCCACTTCCTGGGCTACAAACCAGTGCCTTTTCTCTGCAGGATCTGGCCCACCCTGGCCAGTGCTGGGCATGTAGAGTTAAGCACACGGTTTAAAGGAGTCAGGGTGTTCATTTAAAGCTCTCCAGCTTCCCCAGTGTGTCCTTGATGTCCACTTTTCCAGTGGCCTCTGAAGACACTTGTCCTTCTCCGTCAGCTGCAGGGGGACCACAGCTGGCTCTGTTCCCACCTTATCCATATCCAGTGAAAGCACTCTATCGCTGATAGGTTTGCAAAAGGGAATTTCAAATGGAGAGGTAACAGTCCTTTGCTGTTCTTGGAGCTGCTCCAGTCCCTCACCCAATGGAGTAGCTGAAACAGCACCATGTGGCTGCTATAATCCATCAGCGCCACTATGTTTTGAATATAGATTGTTTTCAATGAACTGTTACAGTCCTTTTTTGCTCAGGGGGAAAAAAATGCCAAGTTATTCCCATGAACAAAGAAATGTGAGAACTTTGCATGTGAACATTTTGCAATCATAAAATGAGGCGAAGTTTGCCAAAGTGATTATTCATTATGAATTGTTCATTCATCTCTAATTGCTTGGATCTAGCTATTGTCAGAAGGACTTTTTACTCTGCTCTTGTGAGACCTCACTTGGAGTATTGTGTGCAGTTCTGGTGTCCTCAACATAAAAAGGACATGGAACTGTTAGAACAAGTGCAGAGGAGGGCCACGAGGATGATCAGGGGACTGGAGCACCTCTCGTATGAAGATAGGCTGAGAAAATTGGGGCTGTTCAGCCTGGAGAAGAGAAGGCTGCGTGGAGACCTCATAGCAGCCTTCCAATACCTGAAGGGGGCCTATAGGGATGCTGGGGAGGGACTCTTCATTAGGGACTGTGGTGAGAGGACAAGGGGTAATGGGTTTAAACTTAAACAGGGGAGGTTTTGACTGGATCTGAGGAAGAAATTCTTTACTGTGAGGGTAGTGGGGCCCTGGAATGGGTTGCCCAAGGAGGTTGTGAATGCTTCATCCCTGGCGGTGTTCAAGGCCAGGCTGGACATAGCCTTGGGTGGCATGGTTTAGTGGGAGGTGTCCCTGCCCATGGCAGGGGGTTGGAACTAGATGATCTTGAGGTCCTTTCCAACTCTAACTATTCTACGATTCTATGATTCTATGACTGTGTGAAGCCTTTGTAATATGTAGTTAAGGTCAAAAAAGTGACGGTAGAGATGACTTCAGGTTAAGTCAAGGTTTTGTTTGGGTGTAATGCTTCTATACCTGCTTAGCTTAGCAAGGGAAATAGGTGATGCTGCCTGGCTTCTTCTTGTCACTATGCAGCCGGATAGCTAATGGAGAGTGAGTTGTGTCTTATTGACTCCCACTTTCTCTGCAGAAGGAATAATTAAATTTACCTACGGAGTCCCCATCTTCTCATGCATCGCAGCCTGCAACTCTCCTGTATCTCAACTAACTAGATTAGAGATTATGCATGCAGTGATCACTGTTGAGAAAGGATCTGGTTTGGCTCTTAGATCCCAGGTGGTATTCACAGGACATGCACTTAGAAAAAGCATCACTTTTTTTGCTTGTAACCTGACAAAATGTGTCTGGAAACCCAGAAGAACAACCAACAGGGAGCCCCACCGTCTGCCTTCCAGCAGCATTCTCTGAAGTGGAGCTACACTTTAAAGGCTCACTAATTCACCCTTTCATGTTACAGAGTATGTGCCCATCTCTAAAATACTAGCTCATTTTTTCATACCCCCATAACATTCCCATCCGTCATATACTCCTGGAAATCACCAACCAAACATTCGCCTACCCACATTCAAATACCTGCCATTGTTCTTGCTCTACTGTCCTTTTTCCAATTTAGAGATTATATTTCATAGCTGACCTCCAACTACCTATTGCCTCCCTGTGACACTTGTCACCCTCGTCTACCTGATTGATTGGTCTATTATGCTCTCCACTCTCCTGATGACTTACAGATTGCCTGGTGTCTGTCACAGGCTCGCTTTTGTCCTGTAATATTTATCCTTGGTGTTCCGCAACACCATTATTTCTCGCTGTCCACTGTCCTCCATCTGCCTCTCTTGTGAATGTCTAATTTGGAAAAAACAGAAGAAATCTCCTGTGAAAAGAGCCCTACCTGCTGTGAGTTCACACATGCGCTGGTTAAAAAACACATTCAAGATGCTGTCATTTTCAATGGGGCTCTTTATTTTCTTTGCACCATTTGGAGGTAATAAAGTGTCACCAGATCAGGCTGCGATCAGTGACACAGCTTGAAAGGCAACCTTCTACTGAAAATCTCAACTGCATAAGTCAATGAAACAGCAACAGGGCAGGGAACAATCTTGTGTTTAAAGGGATGCGTAGGTAGGAAGGCTCTGCCTCCACTGGAGGACAGGTCTGGGATGTGTCCCAAATCCATCCATCCCCCTGAACTTGTCAGAGGTTGTCCAGCTCTCTGATATTGTTCCAGGCTTGTCCCAGCTCTGTCCATCACTCTGACGTTTAATTAACTGCCCTGTTCTCCTAGATCTTGTACTGGATTTGTTCTGTCTTTCTGAAATACCTCTTAGGTCATATCTGAATATTACTAACGGGAGGAACAATAAAACGGTTGTCACTAATATTGCTATTATTGTTATTATGTTGATGATAATAAAACAAGACATCGAATAGCCCAAAGATTCCTGTTACGATCAGTGTTGCTTCTTCTTGCTGTACTGGTTGTCTTGCATCACAGTGTACAGGATCTTGACAGCAGTGGTAAAGCATAGAGAGCCGTGGCCAGCCAAGCATCCAAAAGTAAAAGAAAATCAGAGGGGGCTGGAAGTGACCAATGAGGACGATAAAATCACACTTAAGATTTAAAAGCACATTTATGAGACCAATCCCCAGGTGTAAGGATGATTAAGCAGCTTATTAAAATCTGCCTGTGCCAGGTGGCTGGTGCTGGAGGTGGCAGTGGCTCATCACCCCTCCAGAAGCTCTGCGTTGATGCCTCTCTTGTACCATCTGCCCTGTGCATGCCCATCTTCCCTGCATCTCTCTCAGTCCCTGTTTGGCATCTGTCCCATTCTTCTTACTTCAGGTCCCCTTCCACTATTTCTTACAGTCCTTCCTTTGCTGGCACATGGATTTCTTTTCCCTTTTAGATACTGTGTTGAACAGCTGGTCTCATTTGGACCTCCCCTTGGTTCTCTTCCTGTTCACATCTGGTTCCTGTCTCTGTGTCTGATTCATAACTTGAGTAGGTGTGCTGTCCCTAGGATGGCTTCATGTTAATCAGGCCATCAGTCAATCCTTTATACCCCTTGATGAAACTCCCTCTTATGTTTTCTGACTTTTTCCTTGCAGTTTGAACACCAGGCTTGGTGACCATCCTGTGGGATCCCAAATGCTGTGTCCAGTGTACCTCCCAGCCCCTGCAGACAACAACTAGGAGACGTTCATGACTGTAGCAGGAAACAGCAGCAGCACTCAGGCACAAAGGTAACGGGTGACCTTGTTGATTGCATCTCTGGAGTGAGAAAAGTAGCTGGTGTGAGACTGATGGCCATGGGAGAGATCCAAGGGGAATTGTGTGCATGGAGGACTGGGTCATGAAAGAGGGACTCATGGCATTCATTTCCAAGAGGAAAGAGGCTGGTGCAGTGATCCGGGCTTGCGTTTCTCACATCTCTGTTCTTGTGGTTGTTTCTGGAGAGCCTCTTCTCTCTTGGTCAAGCATGGACCTTCCTGGGGAGCCCCTGAATGGCTGAGCTGTGGCAGTTGCACTACTAAAAGTGTGGTAGCAGTGAAAGTTATCATGGTCATAATTTTGAGTTTTAATTGTTTAAGGTTGAATTCACATTCTTCTGCTAGAATTTAAGGAATATCTCCTGTTAAGAATGAAGGAACATGGAAAAAGTGTTTTTTTTCTCCCCAGATTAGAAATACAGTGTGTGCCTCCATCTCAACTTCTACAAAATTGCGTTTTACAAAGCAGAAAGAGCACATCAGGTTCATGTCGTAACTTAGTTTTCTAATGGGAGAGTTTGCCCTGTGTTTCCTGTTGAAATGGCTAGCTGTACTGGACATGCTGAAATTTCCCCTCTCTTTCTCATCTTCACATTGACATTATGAAAAGGGTTTTCATCCATCCGTCGGAAGAAAAAGATAACTTTTGTATAAAGGTGCGCAGTCGACAGGGTTGAGATTTTTCGGGTAGCATATAATTTTTTTTCACCCTGTTATTATTTAAAATATGCTTTCTAAGAGGACCAAAGGGGATAGTTTAATGGAAACAAATTTCTGAAGCAAAATGTGCAGCTGGATAAGAAAAGATTATTTCAGTTATTGCTTCAGTAGACAGGTGAATTTGGAATTTGAGTACAAAAGGTATTAAAAAGTGTGCTTCAGCTTCCCTTCAGCGTGCTATTGAGATTGAAAAGAGTAATTTTTGGAGTAAAACTTTTCTCCAAGCCTCCATTTCCAGCATTGTCAAGTTTGTAGCAGCATTGTCAAGTTTGTAGCAGCAGCCTTTTCTCGTAGCTATTATCATGTTTTCACCTTTTCTTCTTCCACCTCATTTGTTCTTTCTGGAAGAAAATGTAGTGCTGGTCAAAGGTGTGCAGTCCACTGGTTGGAACTGGTTTGGAAGGGAGGAACAGTGGTGCTGGAGGTGCACATGCATCTCTGAAAGCCAGACGGGACTGAGAGGATACAGCCCCTGATGGGAGGGAGGGAGAGATGGAGAGCCTGGCCTGGGGGATAGATATTTTGAGAGCATCTACAAGTCTACAGCCCTTAGGCCACCGTTTCCAAAGTGACTTTTAACCAATTAGGAATCTAAGCATCACTGAAGATAAGCAGAGTTTAGGTGCTCAGGTCCCTCTGGGCAGACAAAAATATCTCAGCAATGCAGACAGATAGACAGAGTTGTCTGTCCTGGTGGATCCAGACCCAGAGCCAAGCAATGAATTACAAATATAAGTGCCAAAACAGCAGGCTTGGGACATGAAGGATAAAAGACAGTTGTGTTATTTGAGCTGATAAGCTCTGCGTCTCAAAGATGCTTGCATCAAAGGTTCCTGCAGGGTTTCGCAATTGAGTGTTATACCATCCAGCATTGAGTTACCAAAGATGTAAAATTGGACTTGCAGAGAAAGCTTCATGCCTACCACAAAGGAGCAGAATAAGAGTTTGTTTTGAGAGCTATTAGGCTGAATAATTTGGGATTGGTCTCTGTGGACACTGTGAGATATTGCTCCCCACAGAATAATGATTGCCATTAATGTCTCAGCTCCCTGGATCCTTTCTCCCTCTTCTCCCCAACCTCTGGGTCAAATGCTGCCTAGCCAGCATGAGCAATATTTCACCCTTCTTTGGTAATTATTATCCCTTCTATTCATTTCTCAGAAGCCTTTTCACAAGCAAGAGGTATTTTCAAGGGTTGCGAGCATTCATCTCACTGTACATTTTCATGGCTATTTTTCTTGGAAGAGCTGGAGAGATAATTTACTTTATTAGACTAAATGAAAGGAGCTTATGAAGGCAGCCTATGCAGGGGGTCAGGGAGCTATAGAGGAGAGCCATCTGAGATTGCCACTTTCACTTCTTGCAGAGGATGAAAAGTATGTGTTGTTGTTTAGTTTTGCGCCATTCTTCTTTATATTGTCTAGGCTCCCTTTCAAACAGCTAATGCTGACATCCTCTGCATGGTCCCATCACTGGTCTAGCCAGTAACACTTGTAGGGAAGTATAACATCTGTGATTGGGAAGCCTGGAGACTCGCAGCACTGGATTGATCATTTGGGGAGCAGGTTCTCAGACTACAGTGAAGATCCACATAATGGGGAACCTTTGCCAGCCCATCCCTGATGGGGGCAGGTAGCTGGAGACACCCGACTGCACAGACCCTTCTCCAAGCAGCTTCATGCAATGAGCAGATAACTGAAAATCATCTCCTGGGCAATTCACTTCATTCATCAATTAAATTGTTTGCTGTGAACAGTTTGGCCCCATCCAGCTTCAGGATTTCAGCATTGTAATTTGGCTGGCAGAGGACAATTGTGCCATGTCCATGAAATCTGCCTGCCAACTGCTTCCCCTGCTAAGCATTTTCTAGGCTAACGATCTCAAAAACCTTGCCAGCAGCCCCAGCTCTGTCCCTTTCAGGGCAAGCCACTCATTTAAACGTGAACACCTCTAAATGACTCCATCTGCTAAGTGACGTTAGTAAAGAAAAGATTATAGCAGGAGTTATTGCCATGTCCTCGGGTTATAACCCTGTTATAAAATGGGCTGGAAGAACAAGGGGACTATGAGGAGCTGAGGCTCCAAACCACCTGGGTGACTGTCAGCTTGATTTATTGTCTTGCTCATTAGATAAATTAGAAAACTGGCAAAAGGAATCATTGCCCACTCTCAGATGCTTGGTGACCTGCCATGTGGCACAAGAGGCTGGCTGCAGGGAGATGAGGCTCCTTCGCACCTACCTGGCCCCTCTTCTCCAGCAGGAGGGCAAACGACATGGGATGGGACCTTGATCTGTTGGTGCCACACACCTCCTTGGTGGTCCTGTCATCCTAAACCATGAGACTGACCCATCAGGCAACCACGGGCAACTACTAGAATTTTGGTTTTCTCTAATACTGTTAATTTTTGCTTGCTTGTTTATGAACAAGGCTGATTTTTGTCTGTCAGAAGGAGGGAGCTTAATGGTCAGACTTCCTCTAAATCCCTGGGTAAAATTAACTTTCCAGGAGGTCAGACTACAGTTACAGTGCCTTCCAACCTAAAAACCCCATGAAATATTCGAACTACATAACAAATGTTTAATTTGGATCATTCGAGCTGTCTTCAGTATGTTTAGCTGCATCTGATGCAATTCCATAGTATGAAACAATGCCATTCTTATACACATAGTATTTGCATACAAGTAAAAGCTTCCAGCCAGGATGTGCCATTAAGAGGCTGCAATGCATTTCTCAGGCAACGTGGAGGAATCCCTGCTGCAAACAGATGCTGAAACAGCGGGAGGAACAGGACAGGGATCTCATGGAAAGGACTCCTCAGGGTCCCAGGCTTTGCAAGGAGATACAGCAATCCCCGCAGTCCATGGTCAGAGCAGATATACTCTGTTCTCCATGCCCCTTCTTCTGTCCATGGGACTTCTGCACTGCCTGCACTGGGTCCTTGTCACCCTGTCTCTGTTGGGACATGTGTGTCCCCATGGCTCAGCCTGCTGCCAGGTGTGTGCCCATATGTGCAAATGCTGCTGGGCAGCACAGAGGGGAGGAGATAGGGCTAATTCTTCCTGAGACTCACAAGGAATCGGCTTATGGCCCGAAGCTCTGATTACTATTATCCTGGCCAGCATGATGGTAACCCCATCCTGAAATTACCCGGCTTTTTCCAAAATCCAGGGGCTGCTTTAGACTCACCTGACCAATGTAAGCAAATTCCAGCCCTGGTTTCACCCCCAGTGGATTTGAGGGGCTGTGTCAGTGCAGACTCAAGGCTGAATGTGGGGGAAGAAGTTTGAACCCTCAAATGCACCCAGTGGAAAATGTGCCTGGGTGTGATGCCTGATCCCACCTGCCAGACCTGATGGAGCTGATGCAGAGCATCACCATCAGCCCCTTTCCAGCTGCCACACTGGAGCTGAGCACTCAGACTCACCTGCTGGGATCCTGGCCGCTAACGTGCCTCTGAAATGGCCGGCAAGGCACAGATGCTGTCAAGTAAAACACGGAGTGAAATGTTTGGCTGATAGGATTAAGCTGTGAATCCCACCTGTCTGCAGCATGAGATGTGGTACCACACGCTCTCACCTGCTGCTGCTCCTTGTCTCCCACTGCTGCCTGCCAAGCCTGTCCCACTTGGAAATTAAAGTGGGGAAATCAAAGTCCTTCTCCCTCCTCTCCTGCTGTGCCTCTCAGCCACTGACATTAACACTGGAATGGCTGACATTAGCTTTGAATGGATTTTAATAACCTCCTTGTGAGCCTAAATTACCTGCGCAGCATGAAGTCCGGTGTGTGTTTGGAGACCTGGCCATGAGCAGCGCACTGGGAGCTGGATCTGCTCTTCAGGCTGAAGACATGGGGCCAGACCTGCTTGAGGAGCTGTAGTGGCTTCTGTCAATGGCAGATGCCTGGCTCTGGAGAACCACTGCTCTGGCATCTGCTATCTGAAAGCATCCTGGCACCAGCAGGTCTGCAAGGGGCTTGTGAGCTTCACAGCACTGAGGATGCTGGTCCGTTTGGCCACCTCCGGGGGATGTTTTCATCCCTTGGGCAGTGTATGGGCTGCTGCAGGATGGTGGAAACCCTCCCAGTGCCTTGAATAGGAGCTGCCCCAGGCCCTACCATCATGTGGCATGAAATAGCAGCCTTGGCTTAGCAGAGCCCTGTGGATGGAAAGCTAAGTAAGATCATGTCTGGCCCGGCTGAGACTCCCTTCTAGGGTATGGAAATCTAGCAAGAAGATTAAAAGGTGTCCCCAGGCAGAAGCCGGTATTTATTACTTTCTTTGTGACATGAGATGTGTGTGGTGTGGGAGTCACACGGACAGTGACCTCCCCTGAGCATCTGCACGTGGGCAGTACCGTGTCCCCACAGCGGCTGATCTTGGGGACAAGACCAGAAAAGCTCCTTCTGAGATGCAGGAGGACACATCCGATTTGCGCTCCTGCACCAGGGATGCGGGCTTGGCATCAGCCTTGCAGCTCCTCTGCAAAGGGAAAACCCCCATGTTTTCTCCTCTTTTAAGAGGGAAAGCTAAGGCAGATTGTCAGATGGTTCTCACTTCTAGAAGATGAAGGGCTTGGAAACATCTTCTGAAGTTAGTTTTCCTCAATTAAAAGTCCCAAGATCTAAGTGAATGATGAAGCCTCTTTGGCTAGTCACAGAATCGCAGCATAATTTGTGTGAAGAGTGATCGTTTCTAACCGCTGTCAAAATCCACATGTATTTCCAGTATGGAAATGGGAATATCCACAGGAATATGGACCCTGGATCACAGCACGGGTGGGTCAGCAGCTTTTCCAAGTCAGGCTCAACACGACCTGTGGAATCATCAGGCACTTCAAAGAACTGAGGACTGAAAACAACCCCTTAGAAAAAAAGTGCGTGATAATGATTGAGTTATATTTAAGAGGCTCATTCGTACTAAGTAAATGCAAATAGTTTACATGGAAAATATTTCCCATTAAGCTTATTTCTACCTAAAATGTTAACAGATTGAGATTATGACTCTAATGATTATTTTTATTGCTGGTTTGCATTTAAATGGCATAAATTTCCCCCACTGTTCTCTCTTTGGGTTAAATCAATAAACCCATTAAGAAGGTTCATCTTCCTCTAAGATTCCTCCCTCTCTTCTTTCTGTCTCATCTCTGCTGCCCTTTCTATCCACCCACCACCAGTGATTTTTCAGAGCTGCCTCCAAGATAGTGGTGCCGAGGATTTGAGAATCCCCTTTGCCAGAGCAGGGTGAATCCGGTCTTTGCTGAGACAGGAGACCACAGAGGAGCAAAAGCGCTGTCTCCTTCCCTCAGCTTGGGACATACTGCAAAGAGATGCCATTGAAGTCAGCTCTTCTCTTAGCCTTTCCCCTCCTGTTTTAACAGAGAAGCTATACCTGTCATGTTCCTTCAAACACTGGCTGTGGCTCACTGAGGAGGTGCTGGATTTTTGTTTGAAGAGGAATTACCCTGGTATATACACAGTGAAAGTCATTAAGACACTGACCTTTAAATTGAGCTTCTTCCTGTTCATGTAGGGAGGAGGTAGGTTGAGTGCCCAAATCTTATTCATTTTAATGACAAATCCCTCACATGGAGGCTTGGAAATGCTCGGCTTTAATGCAATTTGCCTCCCTCTGCTGCAGCTTGGCTTTGCTGTGCAGGGTTTGTCTCTGCTTCCCCTGCATAGTGACAGACCCTATAGATCTGCTCCAAACCTGCTGTGCCCAGGTACCATTGTGTATGGGTTTATGAGCTGAGGGCAGTGCTACCACAGGGATCTCCATGCTCCTTAATCAGTATCACTGACCTTTCTTTTCTCCATTACACACAGCATCACTTTTTTTCCTAGCTTAATTTGCATAGGTTTCATGTTATCCATGTTTTTTGCTTTGTCCCTGTTATCCCATTACCCTGGATAATCAAAGCTGGCTGTAATAGAAACAGCAGAAACAATTTGCTTACCCTCCTATTACAAGATATTCCCTCTACTAAGTCTGAGAATACCTGCAGTTCTGTGGTAATGCTAATTAGCTGTGCATACATATAGAAAGTAAAGCAAATGACACCAGGATCCTTTGGGATGGTGGGGATTAAAGAAAGATAAGATATTATTCTCCCCTTTCTCTGTGCTTCAGTGTCCCTACCCTCAGTGGAAATGGCTTTGTACTTATAGAATAAAATGTAATGCATGGCAGTGGGAGCCACTGACTCTGCAGAGAGGTGGAGCTGCAAGGAGCAGATTTCCCTGCTAGCAAACCCACTCTGAAAGTAATGATCCTCCCTGATGTCTGGCTCCTTGTCCCTATTCCCAGTGGGATAGGATGGGACAGTCTTTACCCTGTGCTGGTTCCCAGGCCTCAGAGCCTGGCGGTGCTGAGCAGGGTGGTACATGAGCACTGATTTGTCAGGGCAGTGGCTATCCCCCTGAGCATCATATGGGCGGGAAACCTCCCATCCAGCCTCAGGGGCTGGTTGAAATAGCAGCTGTAAATGTGGATGCCCTTTGCAGTGCCAGGTACCTGCTGTTGGAAGTGGCTATTTTGTCTGTCAGGATGCTTACATATCCTTCCTGCATGTTGGGCAGCTGACACAGCAGCAGTTTTGGAGAAGACAAAAGTCCTAGGGAAAATAAGGAAGACGGTAATGAGAGAAGGAAAACCATCAGAAGAGGGGATATGCAGTGGAAGGATGTGTTGCTGGTACTGTCCCAGCCACCCCTCTTCATTTTGCACTGCACAGCACCATAGGTTCTGGCTCACCACAGCTTATCCAGGACGATACATGGGGCAATCTCCCACAATCTGTGTGCAATATCCTCTAATGAGTCTTGCAAGAGGCTTTCTCCTGAGTGTCAGCCAAACAAAGAGTGATTTACGCATGCGTGGAGGACTGTCAGAGCTCTCCACGCAGGAGCAATCCCACTCAAGTCCACCCAGCAACAACTCACTGAGCTCCCCATCTCCTCTGCCACCTACATGGAAACACATCCTCAATGCACCCCAATGGAGCATTTGGGACTGGCCCTGGAGCCACCAGCACAGACACAGTGTGTCCCCAGGTCTGGACCTTGTGCTTCTGCCGCTCTCCCTGGGATGAAAGCTCCAGGAGACTGGTTAGACAGCCCTGGCTCTCCCTCCAGCCCCTCAAATTGAAGAAGTCATTATTTGTCTGCACTCTGACAATCACTGTACCTTTGATGCAATACTCATGTTTGGGATTTCACCACATCTCTCTTCCTCCAGGTCTGTCAAGGAGCTTTATGCAGCCATGACTCAGAGGCAGGCATCAGTGGAGAGTCTGTAGATGCACCCAGCAGCTGTCATGTGGAGGGTATAAATAATGTATATGCACCTATATATGCATGACCTACGAGCTCAGGACCTTCCCTTCCTGAATGGTACCAACTCCTTTAAAGGAACCCTGCTTCATGCCTGGCCATGGCTCTGACCATGTCAGAAGGCTCAGAATACACAGACATCCTCCACATCTGTCTGAGGATTATAGGGATGGGCAATAAAAGGGCTGATAGTGGTGAGGACTTGGTACCGCACGTCCCTCCTTGCCTGCTTAGAGCAGTGTAATAACTCCTTTCCTGTAGCTGAAGCCTTCACTGCTATTGCTAACCATCATTTCTGCGTGCCGCTGTAAGACTACAGTTGTAAGACTATAGGTACCAAAATGCCTTGCTCTTCTCACAAGCCTCATGGTCAGTAAGGTGCTTTGAAGCTGTGCCCATGGTATTCATCCTTTAAAGCCACCAGGTGCAGGCTTTTGGTACGAAGCTGAAAAGGGCTTTTAAGGTGCCTGGGCGCTAGCCAAAGAGATTTGCTGGTGCAGTCAGGGCCCAACCAGCTGCACACCAAGGGGGTAAACAGAGCCGTGCTGTGCCTTGTGCTGCAAAGATGCAGGTGCATCATCCCAGCAGAGAGCTCAGCCCCGAAATACCTGAACCTCAGCAGAAGAAGCAGGGAGACTCAGATTTGAGTGCTGGCTGATGTCAGCCCTGAAATCAAGCCCTTTGTCTTATCGCAAGTCATCTGAGACAGTTTGGTTCCGATCAGGCAGCAGAAGCTTTAATTGTAAGAGTGTGTTTAAAAATGAAAATGTAACATGAGTTTGACTCATAGGGATGCTTGGGATTGGAGGTGGGACAGTGTGTCACTACGGGCATTGGGAATTTCTTATTGGTTTTACTTAGCTGAGGCAAGGTAAACTTCCTATTAACTTCCCTGAGAGAGCTTATAATGATTTGACCCTTAAAATTAAAGATCTGGAGCTAAGCTGACTCCAGCACAGCCTCTGCAGCATGCTGAAACAGCCAGCAGCTTTCAACAGCAACTGCACTCAGTGTTGTTATGTCTCTTCGACTCCCAACATTATTTGGAGGTAAAAACCCAAACAAACAGGCAAAGGCTGAATTCTTGGGCAGTCCAAAGGATGTGGCAGCCTGGACTTTAATTGTCACTGTGTTCTCCCTACTGGTACCTAGGGCAGTCCTGAAGACTGACACCCAGCCAGGCGGGCAGAACAGCAGCCAAGGTGGAAGGGTGTTTGAAGTGCTGGGTGCCTGCCACCCATCTGGGGGTACTCAGAGGTCTTCTCACCACCATTGCACTGACCTGGGGGCAGAGGAGCATTGCTTCATTTCTGATCATTAATGCAATGGTCTGTTCTCCGTTTTCCTTCCACTGATCTCTCTGCACAATCCAGGGGGAGCCACATATTGAGTGCTGGAGATCACAGCACAGAGATAACGAAGCTGTTTTCTTACCCTCTGTGTTTCCTGACAGTGCAGCTCAGCCTGGTCTCACACTCCTGCTCGGTGCCAGGTCTGGAGCCCGCAGGAGGCAGTGGGAGGCAGATGCTCTGCAAGCTGCCGGCAGTGTAAGACTGCATGCACCCATGGAGAGAAGCAGGAATAGCTCAGGCTGTGGTCACCCTCAGCTTAACCCCAACACCTTGGCCAAATGGAAGTTGTCAGTGCTGACAAGCAGACCTGCTCTGGTGTGTGGAGTGCAGGAAGCTGCTGGGATGGACAGGGTATCACTAGGGCTGTGAGCTCCTCTAGCAGTTGAGGGGTGGGCTTTGCTAGGGTCAGAGGTAGGACAGTCCCTACTCTCCGCCAAGGCAGCTGTGGCACCGTGCAGTGATGCATGAAGCACAGTCTTGTTCCAAGCACAGGTGAGATGGGGAGCAGAGTGACCTGCTTTGATTAATACAATCATCTTCCATCTTCCCAACAGGGTTTGGGGGTTTCACATCCCTTCTTGATTGAGATCTAACAACAGCATCTTTCCATCTCCCTTCTCCTCTGCCCAGGAGCAGGAAGGCTTTCTGGTCAGCAGCTCCAGCTGATGATTTCACTAATGCTTAGGATGGGATCCCACCTGCTCCTCTCTGCAGATTCAGTGTTACTCCTTTGTAGTTGCCTGCTTTCCCCCACCTCACCTCTCCTTCCTGAGCTGGCTAATGGCTCTGCATCCTGCAGGCTTCCACATCCCTCCGCCTTTCCTGCTTATCTATGCTTTGACCCCAGGAAAGCACTTTGACACACGCCCTCTGCTCCATGCTCATTATGCTCCATGCGGATACCTGCTTTACCTCACGAGCCTTTGTCATTACCACCACCATGGTCTCAATAAGTCCTGTGCAACACAAAAACATCAGAAAAGCATTGTCAGCTTGCCTGTCCCAAGCCAAGCTGTAGTCCCAAAAGCCCAGTGGGGTGGATATAGATATTGCTAGGAAGCTTTGTATTTACCATGACCTTGCTGACATTACAGTAAATGCATTTCAGAGCCCAAGAAGTGTAAAAATAAACTGCAAGGAAATCAAGACAGCTAATTAGCCAAAGGTTACGGCTGGGCTCCGTGACTGTCAGCCCCTTTGAAGCTCTCCTTCACACAGGCAGATATGTGTGCAACGCTACTGCTCCTTTGAATAAATGTCTTGGTTTCCAGAGTGGCTTCATAGCAGGGTGTGAATGAACACAATGTGAGGCCTGTCACAGCAAGCCTGGGCAGGAGGCTCACGTCCTTTAACCTTGCACTTCTCCAGCGCTGAAGAGCGTTTCATCTGGTGGAGTGGCTGATCAGTGGTGTGCTACCTCCCAGCACCTTGTGAGCAGGGGGAAGGAGAGGCCAGAGAGCTGCTGCACTGCACAGGCATCCCTCTGCTCTGTATGTGCTCCTTGCCCTCTGTTGGCCCTGCCCTCTGCATTGTGGTCACAGTGGAGGAGATTGCTGGGCTGGAGGCTGCACCAGTCATCCAGGGTTCGGATGGTGCCATTGGGGTGATGCTGCTTGGGGATGAGGAGCCTGGGGAGTGCTGGAACACATCCCCCAGCACATCGTGATCTCACTCTACATGTCCATCATTCTGATGTTTCCCTGAGGATGGAGTTGCAAGTACATCAGACATCACAAGAGGAAGAGGAGTGGGGGTCCTAGCTGAGCCAAGGGCTGAGAGAAGTGTATGACTGCCATGCCAAGAGAGACTGAGAAGGTCATGCTGGAGGCCAAGGTGGAGCAGGGTACTGTGTCCAAAGGAGTGTTCTGCTCATGTTCAAGCAGGAGAGCCCTGGAGCAGCAAAGGACCCATAGGACTTTGAGCTGTGTCCTTTCAGATGTGGCCCTGAGCTGTGAGAGCTTCCTCTTCCCATGTTCTGAGCTGCTCCATATAGGGTTGAGGGAGAGTTTTGGGCACAGTGACCTTATAGGTAACACCAGCATCATCTGCACTGCCCTCTCCCCCTCCTCTTGGGTTTTCTGCCTTCCCTTGTTATGCTTCTTTTGAGTTCCATTTGCCCTTGGAAATGCAAATCCCATTGCAAGTCTTCATTCCTCTTTGCAGGTTTCTCCTCTTTCCCCCTTTCCTTCTGCTGCTTCACTCCCTCCTGCTTGTGACTCGTGCCATGTCATGCGTTTGCTCAGCATCGCTCCTCCTGGAACACTAATTTGCTGCTCATTTCCTTACGGACTTTACACCCCGAGTTGGGGCTTTGTGTGCATGTGTGTGTGTGATTCAATTAAACAAAACACAATAAACCCAGGGAAAACAGAGGCAGACACAGACAGATAGTGATTCCCCTCTCTCCAAGGGCTAAGCCTATCTGCCTGTAAGCTTGGCCACAGCATGGCTTTCTCATGTTGTCACATGGGTTTGCTTGTAAGAGCCCTTCTGATCTCATGCTTGGGGTTTCCATCCCTTCACCGGGACCCAGGGATGGCAGCTACTTGTGCTGTCAGGAGCTGGGGCTGCTCCACCAGAGGAGGGGTGAACCTTGCAGGAGCTGTCTGTTCACTTCAAATAAACCCTGAAATGCTGAGTTGTCTCCAAATGCTCAGCATCCTTCGTCCCATCCCATCCCTTCTTCATCCCATTCCCTCTGCACAGCTCAGTCCCTTCAGCCCTCGAGATCCTCCAAGTCTCCTTTCCCTCCTCCAAGCCAGCAACTTCCCTGCTCTCTGTCCTACCCTACTCACATCCCTTGTCACCCTCCTTGTAACAGATTCCCCCCTTTCTAGGACCAAGTTTTCTCCCACATCACACATTGTCCTTGCTGTGCAACCTGAAACGTAGCAGCCATGCCATGGTGGGATTTGTTCCCTTGGCTGACTGTTGGGCTTCCCTCCCACTGCCCTGTGCTCTGTTGTACCCTTCTCTCCTTTGCTACCTTTCTGCCTCATTTTCTTTCCCCTTCTCCCCTCTAATCCATTCATGCTGTGAACATAATGCTTTCTTTGCACTTTTTGCTCCCAGTCATCTCCCTGGCAGGTTTCTCACCTCTCCCATGTGTGCTGGTGTGGGTGTCTCTCTCCTGCCGAGGCTGTTCCTGCTCACTCATCCCTGGCTGGATCCTGTCTACTGTGTGCATCCAGCCTCTTTCCCTGCTGGCTGTAAATCTGACAGCTCAAGTGGGTCAGTGCGAGTGGAAGGTGGTCCTGGGAAAGGCAGAGAGCAGGCACGAGAGGCCACCAACATAGGGCGGGAGGGAGAAGGTGAAGGCAATGTTCTTAGAACCCAGTACTGCTCCTTAGGTAAAAATAAGAACAGCAGAAGTGACCCCCACCTCCCAACAGCAGCCCCCCCCATGCAGAGGCCCTCCGAGAATGTGAAAGTTTGTGCTGTGCCATCTCCATTGAGTTTAATGTCCCTCTGAAATGCTGGCAGGGGCCTTGTGCTGCTGAAAGGGGAGCACCCCAAAGAGGGCAGACCCCTGTTCAACTGAGCTATTGCTTCTTGCCCACATACCCACCAGGCATCCTCAGGTGTCATAGAGAGGCTATGGAGTCTCTCAAGGAGCTTTGAGTCTCTGCCCTCTCTCCCCTACTTCTAACACCAAACTCCTTCTTTCTCATTTGGAGGGCTCCTTCTGCTACCAAGGGGCTATCTTTATCTCTGGCTGATCCAATGCTTATTTAAACAGCAGGAAGAGGTGCTGCTCCCCATCCTCTGGGCCATGGCAATTGTGGTGGCTGTGAGACAACACTGTCCCTGAGCCCTGTCTCTGCTGACTGCATGCCCAGCAGAGGCAGGATGGATGTAATAGCATGGCCTACCTTAGTTTTGGCTCCTGGCTTTCACAGGCTGAGACTGTCCTGTCACTTAGTGGGGATTTTCTTGCTAACAAAGTCAAAAGATGAGGCCAGCTTTGCTGGTCTCCAAGACCAGGCCTGGAGAAAGGAAGGTGAGGAGCTGCCTTGTTGAGCAGAGAACCAAGGGACCATCCACCTTCCTCCTGAGCTTGACCAACACTTCAACACAGTGTCCCATGGTCCCCACACTTTTGTCCTCATGGACCATATGCATCCACAGCACAGGAATACATTTTAGCTGACAGTGGGTCAGCAGAATTTCCCATGCATGCAACCAACACACCTGGAGCCATTCCCAGATGTCTCTCCTCATTAATGCCCCCTTAGCAATTTTCTGAGGACCAGAATCTATCTCCAGCGCCAAAACCAGTCCCTTCCTCTTTGATTTATGGATATTAGTCCATGCCAGCAGGCAAGAGCATGGCATGTCTAAGTAATATATAAATTATTAAATTGGTTTTGACACTTTCCTTTGTCCTCTGTTTCCAAGGCTGCACCTTTCTTACCTCTCTGTAACATCTGAACCTGCATGCTGCACTCAGAAAGACAACTTCCAACATGGAGTAGTCAGCATCACTTGGTAGCTCGATCTTAAAAGTCTGTGCTTCCTCCCCAGCAGCCCCAATCAGACTGTGGCAGAGAGAAGACCCTCTTAACCCAGTCTCCAAGGGTATGTGCTCATGGTAACTGCTGGTGTGGCCAGGGCTGTGAGATGCTGTTGGTCCCACGTTATTTGTTCTGATCATAACACAGGACAGGCCAACTGCATGAGCCTGCTGGCAGCTGTGCCTGAAACAGAGCCCAGGCAGGGATCCAGTGTGGGTGAGTTTCTTCTGCAGTCATTCAGATGCTGGCTCCAGATCAGTAATGGCTGATACTGTCCAGCCCTCTGATCCAGGGACCGAAACCCCGACAGAATAGTGTTAGCTCCACCAGCTCCAGCCTCCCACCTACTCAAGCCATGCTCTGGGTTGGCAGCCACCTTTGCAGCATGTTGCTGACTTCCACAGGTCCATGCTGTTCCCAGAGCATGGGGCAGATTAGATTTAGCAGCCAGCACTTGGCTGCTGGTGATCTCATGGTACTACGGCCTGAGAAGAGAGGAAAGAAATATCGCAGGACCTTGGCATGGGGCTGCTTTCATTTTCCTTTCCCATACCTGTGCTGTATAAGGACTCAGTCTGCTCTGTACCTACCAGACAGCCCTTGAACTCCTTGTGGCGCCCAGGATGATTTCCTGTGGGGCATAAACCTCAGCACGCAGCACCGTGCAGGGATGATTGTTATCCCCTTCCCATGTTTGGCTGCTGTGCTCTCCCAGCCCTAATGCCTGGTGGCAGTGTTTTTCATCCTGCTGAGATGCACCCTGCTCCCTGTGGCAATTTCTGCAGACCCATCTCCCTGCTCTGGTCGCTTGTTCTGGTCAAGGAGTAGAGGGCAGGCAATTCTGGGAATCCCATCCCTCTACTTCTAGGCTCTGCAAACCCTCCAGTACATTTATTGCCCACTTCTGGACCTTGCTATTGGCATTGTAACACCTCTGATGAGCCAGTGAGGTAGGGTTACCTCAGTTATCCTCCCTGATAACCCAAATCCAAGAAGTCCCTGCAGCTCATACACCTGCGCACCAAGCTGCTTATGGACCATACCTCTCAGCACGCTACCTTCACAGCAGCAGGTACCCACTGTGTTCTCGTGAGCCTTGTGCACACCTGGTCCTCTCTGAAAGTTGTGCTCTTCTCTATTGCTCAATAGCCATTGAACAACAAGCTTACCTGAATGGCTGTGCCCCTTGCAACACAGCCTGTCACATCCCCACTCCTCAGCTTCAGCCAGGCTAAGCCATGTTTCTCCACTCAGGTTTCTCCAGACCTCATGTAACCCTGCCGTAAAACAGCAATTAGAGTGCATCTAAACCCTGGCATCTCTTTTTCTCTTTGCAGCCTGGCTTAGCTGATCCTCCCCCAAAGTACCTCCCCCTCTTGCCCACATCCAAAGGGATTGTCCCCGCTTTGCACTGCCCACACAACCCTCCTGGTCCCTTCTGTGGCTTGGTGCCTCCCACGGCTCCCTGGGACAGAGATGAGGGGAAGCAGCAGGACATTAGCAACTTCAGGAGCTCAAGAGCAGCTTGAAAATTATTTGTGTTCTCTAGATAAAAATGAATCTGTCTCAGTGGTAATAAGGCTGCTTTTGTTCAGCAGGCTCTTAGCAGTGATTATTGTTGGTTTTCAATTTAAAAACCAGACGGTCTATTTATAATCTATAGTGTGTGGACTGAGATTTTGTTTTCTTTAACCCTGCCTTTAAAACATGCTCTAAGTCCCACTACTGACAATTCAAGGAAGCAGAGGGGTATCTGTCACTTCAAACAGCATGAGTGAAATGATAAGAAAAACAAAGTTAATGGAGCAAGGCTGCAGTGATGCTTTGGGTACCTGGTGAGGCACTGGCACAGGTTGCCCAGAGAAGCTGTGGCTGCCTCATCCCTGGAAGTGTTCAAGGCCAGGTTGGATCGGGCTTGGAGCAACCTGGTATAGTGGAAGGTGTCCTATGATAGGGTGTTGGAACTGAATGAGCTCTAAGGTCCCTTCAGCCCAAACCATCTTATGATTCTGTAATTCTAAGTAAAATGCCAGATGGAAAATGTTTGGGGCTGTAGCAAGAAAGTACTTTCAGTGGTGTTGGAAGGGCTCTGGACAAAAGTGCAGAGTACCTGGGCTATCTAAGGCCACACCACACACTTTTTCTCTCTTGTCCAAAGCAGAGGCTGATCAAGCTGGCACCAGCACCATCCACAGTGCTGTCAGCATAGAGACAGGAGAAAAGCCAAACTCCAGTCTCTGGCTTGGCACTGGCTCCATGTTGGCAAGGACTTCTTGTAGCTAATGCCATAGGTGCTGAGGTGATGGTGAGAAGGATGGTAGTCCCAGAGGTGCACTAAGAGATGCAGCAGAGCACTGCCATAGAGTCTGCCCTGGGCTGAGAAGCTCTTGCATACATAATATGAACATCTCTACATACTTCAGGCACTGGGCCAGTGTTGGCCTGGAATGGCCCCTTCCACTCTAACAGCATGGATTACCTCTGGCATGCCACCCCTGAGTGCTAGTCAGCTGCAGGGCTTTGATTTGCCAAGGCAAGACATGTGGAGCACCATGTCCAAGGATGCTTTAGCACAGAAACATTGCGAGATGGAGGCACCAAAACAGCTTGTTGCAGTAGTGTTGGAGGCGCTGCTTTGGGTGCCATTGGATGCTCTTATATGGGGCATGATCTGCTTTGGCACGTTGATGCATTGCTTTCAACACACAGTCCAGCATCAACACCAGGTCTG
This sequence comes from Amazona ochrocephala, assembly GCA_039720435.1. Taxonomy (NCBI): domain Eukaryota; kingdom Metazoa; phylum Chordata; class Aves; order Psittaciformes; family Psittacidae; genus Amazona; species Amazona ochrocephala. The sequence goes on along the minus strand of CM077886.1, from coordinate 12,543,416 downwards.
CAAAGGAGGGAAAACTCACACTTGCAAGTGAATGACCCAGTCCCTGTTGGCCAGCCTTCAGCTCACTTGTTGACCAAAGAAGCTGCCTGTGGCAGTCTTTGCTGTAGACAGGTCTTCTGCAGGCCTTGAGTTCGCAGCCAAGCTGGAGGCCACAACTCTGCTGCCTCTGTCATGCTGTGTCTGTTCCCCTTCTTAATGCAGCTTATCTGGTAATGTTTCTGTCTCCATTTCCCCACACAGCCCCTTTTACTGCCATCGCTTAGTTATTTTCTTAATTAAATATAGATTATGGCACTGGGAATAAGGGATTATTACTTATTCATAAGCTACTTAGATTTTAAAGTGCATGCAGAGCAGGGCTTATCACACGTCTGTGTCTTCATCATTACCATGTGAAGGGCCAGGTTCCGCGCAGGCTTCTGTCTCCTAGGGCTTCACCCACCACCTTGCGCCTCTTCTCTTACCATGGTCTCTATACCCAGAAGAGCTCTCTCATTTCTCCCTTGCTGTCCCTTTTCCAGTTGAGGCTTATCTCCCAAGGAAACTATTTTCAATGTCTCCCAAGCTGTTCCAGTCCCTCCATTACACCCCTGCTTTGCCCCCTCCCCAGGCTTGTTTGCATCTCTCTTCTGATGCTTTCCCCGTCCTTCCTGCTGTGCTTGTAGCTGAAGCTGGGCTGTCTTCCCTGCACCCTGCGGGCGAATGGGGACTTATCAGGAGGCAGCTCTGCAGGAGGTGCTTTTTTGCAAAGGTTTCTAGGAAATTCCTCCCAAAACCTTGGTAATTGTTGACTGTACTTCAGCCTGTCCAAGGGGTCAGGAGGAGGAGGCTGTTGGCAGGCTGATGGGAGAAGCAGGGGGAGGAAAGGATGGTGGGAAGGTAGGTGATGGTGCAGGTCCATCATTCTCCCTCAAAGCCTTGTGCTTCTCCAGTGTGTCCAAGCAGAAGGGTTAGGGACTGCTCCTTCCTTCCTGGGACAAGCATCAGCTTCCCAAGCCTTTCTCTGCCTTAAAGAGAGGAGCACTCCAACCTTTGTGTAACAATAATAATAATAATGATAATAACAACAACAACAATAAAACCATCAAACCTGGTTTGTGCACACCAGGGGGGACTTCTGTCTCCATCTTAGTCCAGTTTTAGCAGTCCCCTAAGAGTCTCATTAATGCCAGATGCTGCAGTGCTTCTCCTGGTCTGCTGCCAAACCCCCAGGTAGGACAGGGCAGCTCACCACATGCTGACCTGAAAAGAAACATGGAGCGTTAAATCCCAGTCCTCATCTCCCCTCCATCCTCCCCGCTCCAGGGCTGTCCCCAGGGCTGCAGCAGGGCCACAGCATCTCTCAACAGGTATCCCTGTTTTCATCCTTGGGACCCATTAGCATTTCCGTCATGCTCCTTCCATCTCCTCCCATTGCTTCTGCACCTTGCCTGTCTGAGGTGGCAGCATGGGGCCTGTATGAGCCGTCCTGACACCTCCATTCTCCACTGTCCCCTTGCCTCCTATGTGGTTCTTTCTGACTATTTTAAGGCCCAGCACAAAGTCCTGGCTTGATAGCCCTGAGGACTAAAGATCTTTTGTCAACAGAGCAGATACAAGACAACCTGCTGCAAGATTCCTCAGAGCAAAATGATCTTGATAAACTGGAGAAATGGCCTGAAATCAATACACTGAAATTCAATAAAGTCAAGTGCAAAGTGTTCCACTCAGGAAGGCGATATCAAAATTGGAGGTATAAGATGGGGAAGAAGTGGTAAGCCAGCAGGAGAGCATCCAAGGCTAAAGCAGTGGAGTAGTCTTCAAACTGAGCAGCAGACAATAACATGATGTTTTAGGAAGGGAAAGAAAAAGCCCATCTTGCCTGTAGATGTATTAGTAGTTTCAGATGGAAGACAGGAAGGTAATTTATTTGGCTCCATTTAGTGCTAGTGAGGCATCAGCTGGAGACATTTATCTCCAGGTTTGGGCATCACAACTTCAAGAGAGATTCAGACAAACTGAGTGAGTTCAGAGAGTTTGGAAAATATGCCCTGGGAAGATGGACTGAGGGAGCTGGGTTTGTGCTCCCAGACAGAAACAACTAAAGGCAGGGGAATGTGTAACACTCATCCGGTGTGGAAAAGGCAGTTGTAAAAATGATGGGTTGGACAAGCTGTAACAGGCTTAAGCTGCAGCCAAGAGCCTGGGGTTAGGTGCTCATGAAAAGCTTCCTAAGAGCAAGGTTGGCTGGGAGCCAGTGCAGGCTGTAAAGGGTGTGTGTCTTCTGGAGGGCTTCAACACCCAACTGAAGAAGCACCTGCATGGAGGTAGCTCCACGCAACTCACACTGTCTCCCACTGCACGTTTTGCCAGCACCCCAAGCAGGATTAGCCATGTCTTTGGGGTTATAGGGCTGAGACAAGAGATTCCTCTCTTCTTGTCTCATGTCCTCTTACCAGCCAAATCAGGTTATGGCCAACCTCGGAGTGCTTGCAGTGGTAATGTCCCCACTGTGCCCAATTCATCCCACTCACCCAGGGTCCTGCCAGCTCTGTTCCTCATACACCTGGGCAAAATGCTCCCAGCCACACTTCTGCTCCAGATTTCTGCTGCTGTCAGACTAAATTCCATTTCTGTCCATCATAAAGACATCTAAAGAGCCTATTCGGGGAAGAAGATAGAGATGATTTTGCAGTGAGCCAATTACCTGGTTGGGTTGATCCTGGATCTTACAGTACCACCTGTGAAGGGTCTGCAACACCCATCCCTCCAATGTGGCTGCAGTGACTCCATGCCTGATCAGGAAACCTTTAGGATCATTTATAATGACTAGGGGCACCTAGATATATCTACACACATATTAAATTCATCCACTCTGTATGACTTACACCACAAGCTGGAAAAGCCAATAAATGAAACCAGAGACTAAAATGTTCAAGCCAGGTGTCTCCAAGGATGCTTTGCTGTTTGGACCAGTCACACACCCGCATGGCCTCAGCCCCGCTGACTTGGGTTTTGGTAATTTCGTGGCTGGCTGCAGCCCTCCTCCAGATCAATCCCTCTCAATTGCATTTTTGATCATAATTAACATTTGCTGTGTAATTACATTGATTTTTTAATGTACTCTGAGAGATGATGGGAATTCATAGCCCGAATGCATTAACGAGAGACAGGGCATGATGCTGAAGCTCGCTGTGCTGAAGGGAAGAGCAGTGGGGGCTGCACTGAGAGTGTGCAAAGAGGACATCTGCCCAAATACTCCATGTTACACTGAGATGTTACCAAGCTGCATTGACAAAGAGCTGGACACAGAAATATTTGCACTGCCACTCTTTTATTCCCTGGCCAAACCACTCTGCCATCCCCTGCATTCTACCTGCAAGCCCTAGCAAAGGCCAGGAAAGGCTGGTTGTTTGCAGCCCTGCAGCCCTGTTTCCATTACTGAGTTCAGCAGGGAAAAGGATTTTATTTATTTGCCATGTCACAGTGGGAAGAGGGATTTCAGGGCAGCCTGAGCTTCTCAGAGCTGTGAGGAGTGGATAAAACCTCCTCCAGCTTTGTGCAGGGAGGCTCCTGCAAGTAGGAAACCTCATCCTGAGCATGGCTGGAGCTGCATCTCCCTGCTCCTCACTTGTTTGTGCTACCAGCAGCTTTGTTATGAGCATGTGTAAATGTAAGAGGCACCTGTAAGCCTCACAGGCTGCTTTCTGAGCAGCCTAAGTGTTAGAACCAGCACCTGCGCAGCAAGCCCCAGGAGATGCTGTGAGGAGGCAGCTATTGATAGGAGCTGCCTCAGCACTCAAGGCTGTCAAAACCATGAGGATTTGTGTGGCAACACTAGAAATGAACTTAAGGATCCTCTTACTCATGGTAAAAACTACTTGGGGGTGTACTGCAGCTCCAGACCTCATGGTGAAGGAGAAGGATTCTGGGCTTTTGGCCATGTATGGGTGTCCGCTGCATTTGCTATGGCAAGGTCCACAGCTGGCAGGCTTGCAGTGCCAGTGCAGCAGCATCTCCCCATGCTTTATGCAGCAGCATGGGTGGTGACATCTCCCAGCCTGCATCTAGGATGCTGCAAATGTTTGTTAGAGCACGGACGCACACGATGGGTCCCGGCAGCTGTCACATTGCTGCTGTGTAAAGGGCAGAAGGGCAGTTTGTATTCACGCTGCCAACAGCCCTCCTGGGCTCAGCAAATACCAGCGTAGTAAGTCACTGCTGATGCACATGCTGCTGGAAAAGGCTGGTGTAAGGAGGGGGATCAGTGAGTGCCCAGCAAGGACTGGGGTGCAAATACTGCCCACAATGCTGATGTAAAGGCCAAATCCCCTCTGCACCTCCCCTGACCATAACACCAGAGTTGCATTGGCAGCCCAGCAGTCTCAGAAGAGGCATTACAAACTCATCACCTGCTCATCTCCAATTCCCCTCGTTAAAAGGGATGTCTCTCATAGATTTCTTTTCACGGCATCTTGCTTTGCATTGCCTGTTAATTATGTGCTCTCCAAGGACCATTCTTGCCTAAGCAATTCAGAGGAGGCCACGTAGGACTGGCTTAGCATTGCCCAGATGAGAACACAGTGACAATTGCCACTGAAAAACAGCCTTGTCGCGCGCAGGTGCTATTAAGCAGCCACAGATGTTATACATTTCTTGTTTTCAATTAAAACCCCATAAATTAAAAAAAATATAATGAGGCAAGTGCTATGCTCAGCAGAGACAAAGGAACAAGCCGCCAGCAGCATTGTGCTGGGTGGCAAAACGCTCAGCTGGTTAAACAATGCGGTGGCCGAACATCTGCAGGGACTTTGTGTTACAGCGCTGGTGCGAGGAACATTTCATTTCTACATTGGCAAGGGGCCTTCGGTCCCTCTGCTCCCCGCTTCCAGGCTGGCATTGGGAGAGGTAGGACCATGCCTGGAGCTGTGGCTGTTGGCGGCCACTCTGCATTTGGGTGGATGTTTCAGGAATTGGAAATTAGCCCTTTAAGTAGGCTGTGAGCCCGTTGCTGTAACAAAAGTTTTGTCCTCCGGGTTTTAGAGCTGTGGCGCATGGAGGTGGCTCTCCCTTCTGTGTTGTGTGAGTGCCCTAAATGCAATTATTTGGCTCCTACCATGTCTGATATTATTATTGTTCTTGCTATCTTTGGTACTTTTATGGCCCCATCACCATAGTAACTGAGCATCTCAAAACCCTGTGAGGAGGGAATAGTATTATTCCCATTGTAGAGTTGGGGGAAGTGAATGACAGCAAAGTGCAGAGCTGGGGACTTATACATGAGGACTTGTAAAAGTCCATCCATGCTGGATGGATAAGCTGGGGACTTATACATGAGGACTTGTAGAAGTCCATCCATGGCCATGACTTGCGGGTCACAGTCCTGCTACTTCCAATTTTAAGCAGTCAACCTAACTTTTCCTGAGCAGCCCTGGGCCATGTTTCCATCCCACTTCTCTTCCTCCTGCCTTGAGTTAGCTCCCAACCAGAGCTGCTCCCTCATGGGCTCTCTCTTGCTGCCTTCCATGGACCACCAGCTGATGGGCACTGCTCAAGGCAGGGGAAGTGTTGCTTTGGTCTGCTGAAGACTTTTCAATTTGCACAGAGTATTTGAATGCATCTCAGGCCAGTTCCTGCTCAAACGAGCCTTTAAATATTGAATGAAAACCAGAGTAGCATCCGAGAAAGACATGTCAGATTTTCTTCATCCCTGACCTATTCCAGACTAATTTCCACCCTGGGGGTTTAGCTATTTTCCCTGAAAGACAGCTGATAGATATTCAGAAAGAGGGATTTGAAGCAAAGTCTTCTGCAGCAGAAGTAAATGATTCAACAGGTAAGGATAAGCCAATGTTGTAGCCAAAAGCGTGACCTGGATGTTCTCCTACCTGCCTCTGGCCAGGCTGTTCTCCTCTTTCTTGAGCACCTCCTCCCAGCAGGATGAAGCTGCTCCCTCCTCAGCTTCCTGCACTAGCAGCTTCTGGCTTGAGGCATTGCCATCATGTTCCCTGACATGCCGGCTCCTCTCTGCCTTCCCTGCCTCGGGTCGCTCTGGAATAAAACAATCTTCAATTATTCCTCTCCCTTTTTTCCCCATTTCTGCAATATATCATTTTTTAATTAAAAAAATGCCTCGTGGAAGTGTAACGGGCTATTAAATGTTTTGGTCCATAATTAACATCAAACCCCTGACTTAAAATCTTTATGGATTGAGTGAGCTCCATTAGCTGCTACATGAATAACACTGCACAACTCTTGGAGGCCCACGGGGTTCAAATCACCCTTTTTCCCCTGTAAAGGAAGGGGGAGGAAGAAACAGAAGGACCCAGCTGCTCCTCTACCTGCAATCACTGCATCATTGGCCACCCTGGGGCAAGCAAAACGCCCCTGTACCCAGTGCCTCCCCCTGAAAAGTGTATCAAAGCCTTGAGAGAGCCAGGAATCCCATCACTTTGCACAGGGGAAGGCAGGATGCGACCCTGGAGGAAAGTTCTCTCCCTGCACAAATTGCTCCCTGGTAAATACATCAGCAGCAGTGTGAGCAGCAGGGTGAAGACAACACTGCGCTACCTCTCATGGAGGTTGGCAATGACAGGCATGGCTGATGGGGTGCTTGTACAAGCAAGCAGGAGCGGGCATGAGTTACTGGGGACCTGCAGCATGTTTTCTACCCTCCTACCTGGCTCCCAAGGGAAGGATGGGAGCTGTCAGGTTGCCTTGTGGTTTCATGCTCATGCCAGCAGGTTGGAGGCAAATCCCATGCACAGATGAGAAGACAGCAGGGTGCTGCGTGTTGTCCCTGCAGCACAGACCTAACAGACACCACATCCAGGCTTCTGCTGGAGGTGGCCCCGAATTGCTGCCCACTGCAAGCTGCTCCCCACCTCCGGCGTAGGTGTAGGATACCCAAAATACAAGCTTGGGGCTGGGCAACTTTAACAGGTTATTGGCCATCATTACTGATGTATTTCTCAGGCACACACTTCACCGCCTTCTCCAGAGGACTTGGGGGTTGAGGAGGCTTGAATCCCATGATGAATCTCAGCATTTGTTATAATAATTTAATAGCATTTTATACCCTTGGATCACCATCCAGCATTGGCTTTCAGAAGCAGTGACACATCTGTTTGGGCTGCCGGCAAATTTCAAGCGTTGCCATCCATACTTTAAAGGTGGAAATAATACTGGGGCTGAAGTACTGGTCTTTGATACTGCTGGATTATGGATGACCAGCTCTTGTTTGAGCTGATGAATGCATCTGCCACCTTGCCAATTTATGGTATTATTCCTTCTGGGCATCTCTACTGGCATATTCATTATGGCCATTGGACACAAATTGACTCATTTCTGAATGAAGCTGGAGTTAGGAGATACTGGTGTTCTCATTAGGCTTCCGCTGTGGTTAGCTATTAGCCTGCTATTGCTAACCAGCTCTGGACTGTCTTTCAGGCTTTGCTGAAAGACAGTCCAGAGCCTTGGAACGAGCTGTCAATTCAAAAAGCCTTGGCTGTATTTCATAGTGCTTCTGCCACTCAAATGCTTCATAACAGCGAGGACATCAGAAGCAGACACTCTCCAAGTTATGAGAAGATGGTCAACTTTCAGCACTCTTCTGTTTTTCCCTTGAGCTTAAAATGACTTTTTCTGTGATGAAATCTTGGTCCACCTGGGACAGGATCCCACTGCAATCCACATTGGTGTAGCAACTTGGTCCTCTGTCATCCACCTTCTTCCAGCTTCATCTCTTGGATAGAGGAGAGTCTGAGGACGAAGGCCAGGCTCAAGCTCTGTGGAGGAGACACCTCTCAAGAGAGAGTTGCCTGGGACAGCACCATGCCATGGATATGAATAAGCAAGACCTGCTGACACCGTGTCCAGAAGCCAGGCTGCACCACAGGCACAACTAAGGTTATTGCAATGCTGGAAAAAGCAGAAGCAGGCTTGGCAGCATGAGCTATGTTAAAATGAGTCCAAGTCCCAGAGCTGGGACCATCTTCCCCTGGGCAGGGCTTGCTTGTCCCAAAGCGTCCTGGGGTGAACCAGAGAGGCATTTTAATAAGCTAAGTACTAGTTGCATCCCCAGTCCCTTTCTTGAGATGGTGCTGGACAGTGAGGCTGGAAATCAACCATTTACAGGATTTACACTTTTTTTTAAATTATTTCTTCCTTTTTCTTCTTTTTTTTTGGTTCTCATCACCACTATATTAAACTTAAAGTCAACACAATATGGGATACACAGCAGGGAGTCTGCGGCTCCCTTCTGCTCTCCTCCACTTCACCAGCCCCAGCCCTGCAGGTCAGCAGCTAGGTTTGCCACGCATAGCTGAGAGCCTGTGGAGAAAACAAAGCTGGGGGAGACTCCAGTTCCTGCTGCATTATTTCCAACCCAGGAATGGTACAAACTCAATAGGCACCACTTCCATCAAGCTAGCTTATGCTGAATCAGCTCCATTTAAACCTTGGCCTTTCCAAAAGACTGCAACTCTCAGAAACCCCAGCCAAGATTTTATGGGTAAATATAAAATGAATTAGGAGGCAGATTAAAAATAAAGGATTGGTCTTGGAAGCCAGGAATAATCATAATTTCTCGTGAGAGTGCAGAATCTCTTCATCCTTACCCCAAAGGTGCATGGTCAGCAGTGTGGTGGAAATGCTTCTGAGTGGAAGTGCATTGAGCTGCTCTTGGACATCTTGGTGGTTCCCCTATACTGGTTTCTGGCACACTGGTTGCTGCTCGACATGGGTTGTAAGGAGCCCTTTTTTGGTTTCTTTTTGCCTTTCTGGTAGCAACAGTCCTCTGAGGTGGTTGAAAAACATCTCAAAGCAAGTCTATTCACTCAGAAATTGGTGATTCAACTCCATCTAATTGTTTGGAGGGCAGAGATTGATTTCATTGTTGTTTTCAGTGAGGACATTATCAAACAGGTTTCATATGGATGGTGTCATTTCGGCTTGCTTGTACAGTGTGTCTGGAATGCTCCACTTTGTGCTGCAGTACAGTGGCTGAAAGAGAAAAAGTGAAAAAAGAAATCTATTTTGAAGTATTTCTTTACTGCAAGAAAATTACCCAAAATGTTGACTTGTGCCCCAAATCTGCCATAAAATCAAATTTTTCTATCTTGGAAGTTCTCACAACCTGAAGTCTCAGGGATTTGTCCAGCCAGCACAGCGATTGCTGCAGGCTGATCTCACTTTGGACAATCCAGGAGCACCAGACGTCGTGTTGAAGGTACCACAGGGACATGGAGAGAGTGTAGTCCTGCCCCAGCACATCCCTTTTCCCTAGGGATGTTTGCCAACCTGTCCCAGAACAGTGTTTGTGTGTTTGTAGTAACAGAGCCCCTCCACCTCCCAGGTAACCCACTGCCATGCTCCATGAGCAGCTTTTGTCCTTGTGTCTAACCTGATTCCTCTTGCTATAATTTAAGCCGATTATTTCTTGTCCTGTCCACCAGGGACATGAAGAACAGATTATTCTCTTCCCCTTGGCAGCAGCCTTTTAAACACTTGAAGACTGTTATCACATCTCTTCCCCCATCATCTCTTTAAGGCTAAATAACCCAGTTCTTTCAATCTTTCTTTGTAGGTCATGTCTTGTAGACCTCTGATCATTCTGTTTCCTCCGCTCTGCCTGCAGCAGTGCCGCCTCCTTTTTGATATGAGCCAATATCAGAATCTGCTCCAGCATAGACCTCACCAGCCCTGAAAGGACAAGGAAGATTATTCTGTGGGTCTTGAAGGCTACATTGCAGCTTGTATATCCCGGGGCACTGTCTGCCTCTTAATTCAACACCTTGTGTTCAGCTCATGACCCACTATAATTCATAGACCTTTTACTAGGGAATTGCTGCTTGGAGGCTTGGTGTCCTATGAGGTTTTGAGGTGAACAGTAAATGGCAGGAATGAAGTATCCTGAGTGAAGGTACAAGTTCTCTTGTATTTGTTGGTCTCCTCCAGGTCCTGATTTTGGTATGTCCCTGTGTTGAAAATACACTGTTTTCCGGGCTTTTGAACAGGCTGTGTGATACCTGGGTTGGATGCAATTCAGTCCATGCTGAAAAAGCTTTGTTGATGATCCTTTAAGTTTCTGGCTCCCACTGCCTCATCATTTCTATTGTTTTCTCTCTTTCATATGTGCCCTTTCATGGTCTCTAACATATGCTCGTGTTTAACTCTGGATAATCAGCATTTTATGCAAAAAAGATGAGATTTGTAATTTTCTGCAGCCCACAGAGCACTGAAGAACAGACCATCATGGCCTGGTTAGAGTGAGCTGGGTGTTTTGCATGGCTAAATTATTTTTCCTTAGAAACTGGAGGTTTCTGTTCAGAAGGACTCCCTAGTACGAAGCTGAAGGCTGGTCCTCAGGACTCAGACCTACATGAACTCAATGCTAAGGCTCCAGACAGTCTCAGTGGAAGCACTTCCACCACCCAACCATGGAGTCAGTCTGTTGCTCCCAATGAACATCTAAATCATTTACCCAGTGTGGAAGAGCCCAAGCCCCAGAGATGGGTCAGAACCAATGCTGCTGCTTAGTGAGACAATGAGAGGAAGGGAAGGAAACCCCTGGGCAAGAGACAACCTTCCATCAGACCTACCTGGTTGCCTGTCCTCCTCCCCTGGGGCTATCCCAGCATCAGCTTTATTCTCCTGCAGACAGCAGTCCTGAAAAGCCCAATTATGGGAAAGGTCTTGAGGGGAGAGAAATGCAGGTCACTGCTCTCTCCAGGCAAAGGAAGTGTACGCTAAGGCACTCGGGTTATGATAGTAATTAATGTGGACATTGCTAGTAACGGCAGAGCTGGTGCTTGAAGTAAGTGCACGGAGGCAGGAAATGAACCCCATCAATTTTTAAGGTGTCAGCTGTTTTCATGGGGCAGCTGCAGAGATGGAAATGACTGGACCTTGGTTTGTTAGGCAGCCTCTGTCCATAGCCAGCAGCTGGATACAAATGTTCTCCTCCCTTTCCATGTTATGGACCAGCCTTGCTGCCTGCAGGGAGAGGGGCCTGGGAAGCCGAAATGGTCGCTGCTCAGTGAGTAGGTTAGCAAGACTGTGGGCAACAGTGGGATATTTTACCATTCAATCAAAAGGTGCTTTTGCATAATGATGGTTTAGATGAGGGTCTCTGTGCTGCTGGTTGCAGCTATTGACTCCATGCTTGCAATGGGTCTTGGTTAAGCAAGAGCGTGTTTGCAGGTGAGGGTGTTTCCACACCAAACCCTTCTCATGCAGTTGGAAGAGCCCCTTTCTGGCTAGGACCTGAGGGGTATGTCCAGTATTGGGGAAACCACCCTGTTCCCATTAAAAACCAGGAGTCTTTCATCCCCAGCTTCCACAGAGTCAGGACATAGACTGTCGCAGCACGGGTGTTTTTAAGGACTGGCTGCTCTCTCCCTTCACAGTTCTAATTACACTGCAAGTTTTGGAAATAAAAGTGTCCTTTTTGATGATATTGGTCAGGAAAGCTCTCCAGCGTTTCCAAGTACAGACGGGGAGCAAAGGCAAGTGATCAAAGGCAGGCTGTAATGAGCTATCAGAGGCAAGCCCAAGGTCATCAAAAGGGGCAGAAGGACCACTGTCACACTGGTTTGCGATACTCAGCTGCCTCCCTGCTCCTGCATGCCCCCCTGTCCCCATCACTGTAGCTGAGCTTCTAGGTCTGCACACCCTAAACACACACTGATGGAGAGAGACAGTCCCTGCCATGTGGGCAGCATGGTTTAAATATACACAAGGCGAATTTAAATACCCTAGAGGGGAAGGACGCTTACCTCACTTCACAGATGGGAGAGACATATGCCAAATCCAAGTCCCTGCTCCCCACAGCTGAAAGCATCCAGTTGCTCTTGAAAAGCTGGAAACATTGCAGAAGGAGCATGGTCTTTGCAGCAGGCAGAGATCTAGGGCACTGATGAACAGCAATCTAGGGTACCAAAGAGCAGATATCTGGATAATCAAGAAGAGATCTAGGACATGGAGGAGCAGAGATATAGGTAATCAAGGTGTACAATCTAAGGTATCAAGTAGGGTTGTTCTAGGGCATCAACAATTGGTGCCCTAGAACATGAGACATGATCTGTCTCACAGGGATGCTCCTAGGGATCACAGTGTGAGGCTGAGGATCATGCAGGAAGGTGAGATATGGGACTGGGTACCTGCCCTGGGTGCTGGGTGCAGCCCTGACCAACCTACATAGTCCAGGGAAGAGGGGAACAAACTCCACAACAGACTTCATGCAGGCTACCAAGCTCACAGGGTTGTTGAGGGCAGATGAGCCCTAACTGGGAGCCGCAGGCTTCTCTGAGGAGCAACCATGGAGTTGCTTAAGACAGCAGGATGGCTGCTGCCTTCACATCAACAGCAGTCAACACGATCTGTCTGAAAACTAAAGTCACGTTAACAGTTATTGATCTATAACTTTTAACCCATTTATTTTTTACCGTATTGGACTGCATCCTAATATATAGCATTTTATGTTCAGCACTACACAAACTCTACTCCATCAGAAAAAACAGCCCCTGTGGGCAAATCTGCGACTTCCACTGAGCTGAATGATAGAGGACTGGAACAATATTTTTAGACAGATCAGTTCCTGTTCAGGGTAGCAGTGGCCATTATGCAAATGGAACCATAAGAAGTTTAGAAGTCTGGAACCATTGTATTTCTTTATTTCATTAACATCAGTGCGAGTGAGTTAATGCAACAGAGTGATCCCATTGCAGGGCTTACCCAGAATGGTCCCCTGTCATTTAACAGGACTGGTGATTTTCCCTATCGGGGGATCCCAGCAGCTGTACTGGGGGCACTGAGGCATTTTTCACAGCATGCAGCTGAGCGAGGGGTGGGTGGCAAATGTCTCTGAGCAGATCAGCATGCAGGAATCCTCTGCCCAAGCTGGCAGATGGCTGGGAGGGCCCTGCTTGTTGCATCACCGTGGGCAGACATCCAGGAGGATGGTGTGAAAAGCAGGGGATCAGTTACAAGGGGCTGACTTCCCACTGGTTCCTTGGGGATTTTGCTCTCCCTCAGAGCACCAGCACAAAATCTCCTTCTGTGGTGTCCTTATGGGCCAGAAGAAATTGCTTGGGCAGAGATGCTCTGGTGTGCACAGAGGCATGGGCCTGCAGGATTCAGATTTACAAGGCAAGGCACGAAGCATGAAGAGAGCAGTGTTCACCCCATTTCTTCCTCAACATCAACATGAGGAGCTGAGGACTGATCTAATACAGGCTTGATGTTATAAATCTGCGCTCCAGCACATGCCCTGGTGCCCAGGTGGTGGCTATCCCTCTTCTTCTTCTTCCCTTATATCAACATAATATCAGCACAGCCACAAATGTATGCCTTCACCACCACCTCTATCCTCCCATATATCCCCTATCTCCACCCCACCAAGGCACAGATACATTCACTATAACAGCAATGCAGACACACATCCCTCTTTGTGGCCCCATTCAGCTGAGGGCATTAACAGCCAGCTGCTCTTTATAAATAAAGAACTAATACACAGCACTATCATGCCAGCAAAGAAATTACGGGGTCCTGGGACTCAGCCCTTGTGTTAGTGTCTTAAGGAAGGGAGTGGGTGATACCTGGCTGTCCACAAAAGCCAGCCCGCCCTATGTGGTCCAGCAACCCTGTGAGAAGCTGAATCACTTTCCCATACCATACACTCTCTTTCACCTATATAACACACACTCACGTGTACATAGGTACTTGCATAGGTCTGGAAAATAAAGATCACAGCATGCCACACTAATGGATCACAGCACTATAACGGCTCCATTATAAATGGCAATGTCTCAGAGCATTACTGCTAAAGACTCTATCTTCTAGTGTTGAAACTTTTAATTGATTTTAAAATACACAATCAATCACAGTTAATCAAGGAATCCTGAAGAAGCCATCGTACACAAATGCACATAGACAGCACATAAACCACAATTAATGACCACTTAAACAATGGTCGGAATGAAAATAGGATTATTTATTAGTGTTTATGAACAGTAATGGATTAAGTAATGAAACTGGAGCATGGGGGTGCGTTAGAAGCTGAAGTGTGTGATGTTTAATACCAAGTGGCCTTAAGTGACTTTTCCATGAATAGGTCAATGTTACAATTCAGACAAATCTTTCCAAAGGAAAGAAACACCATTTCTCCCTCCTCCAAACACTACCATCAGCCTGAAGTCACTTCTGGAGGTGATGCACCCTGAAGTAAGGTAGGGGCCAAGCCAAGAGCAATTCCTGGGTTCTCACCACAAACCCAACCTCTGTCCTAGGCTGCAAACCCATCAGATACAGCCCTGCTCCACAGCAGGGGAACCTGTAGTCTTCTGCCAAATGCTCCTTTGGCTGCCTTTAGCCATCCATAAACTTCCAGAGCGGCTGCCTGTCCTCCTAAAGGCTGTCTCACCATACGCCAACGCAACTGGACAACTCTGGCTTTAATATGAAGGAGAGTGTCTAAAACCCAGCTGGGTGCCCTGACCCAGCCTTACAGAGCAGATTCCTCATGTCTCAGAGTGGCATGCAGATACAGGTAAGCAAAGCAAGCACTGAAGGTTATTAAGTCTGAGTCAAGGACGGTGAGCTTGGGCAGGGCAAAGGAGGTGAATTCCATGGAGGCACCTTGGAGGCCCCTGAGGTCTGTCCTTGACCACAGCTCCAGGTGGTCTGCCCAGGGTTTAGTACAAATGACTATTTTGCCTGAGCTGGCTTTATTCACACCCACAGAGCAAGAGACTTCCAAGCCCAGAGCCATGCACTACTGAGGCAAACAGCAATGCAATCCTACCTATGCTGCCTGCAGACCCATTTTGCTCTTTGCTGTGCTGGATCTACACCTTCCCATGCCTCCTTGCAATGCTTGTCCCCAGGGGCAGGCAGAGGTACAGTGATGTGGCATTCAGCCAGTGAGCAGTGGCCCAGTTCCCTGCTATAATGCAGATCTCACCTTGCTGCTGTGCACGCAATAGTGCTTGGCAAGTGGTACAATGGAGAGGCAATGATGAAGTGAGCCCTGGTGAGGAGGAAGGGAGAGCCCAGAGGAAACTTTGTCCTCTTGCACCATTCACTTGAAGGCAAGTGCCATCTAGCCCCAAAACACCACCAGCACATTGCCCTAACTGGTGTCCCTGCAGAAACCAGGTGACTGAGTGAGTACCTCTTTCCTTCCTGGGACAGGAACACGGGGATATGCCTGTGCACAGGCATTCCTGTAGCGAGATGAAGGTCTCAAGCTTGATTAGGGAGAGCTTTTAGCACCAAACGTAAACTCTAATTAGTCACCAGATCACAACCTTACTGCACTGTCTAGGCTCAGTGTTGGAGACCTGAAAAGGAGCTGATGGCAGGTCAAACCCCATAATCACATCATCCCTGGGGTTTTGCTGTGGGGCTGAGGATGCTGCAGCTCCTCACTTCGAGCCCTGCCAACCAGCAGCCTCCCTCCCCACTGTGCTTGTGCTCACTTGCATGGATCAACATCTTGCTCTCCTTCACCATCTCTTTTATTGCCCTGCAAGTTGGCCCCAGGATACTTTGTCACACCATAGCACATAATACAAATGAAAAACAAAAAGGGAAAAGTTTGAATCATTCTTTTTTCTTTAATATATTCATTGCTGTGCCAGGGAACAATGATCCATCTGATTAAATCCACATACTAGAGTTTATTAAACCAGGTTGGCCTCTTGCTTTCTCTCTCCTTTAGGCAGGGACAAGCTCATTAAAATGAACACGCTCTCTTCCCTCCCTGTTGCAATCCCACTTCATGCTGTCTCGGTGCTGCTGCTATCTTGTAGGCATCATCAGGAGGTGATGAATAGAGCTCTGCAATTCAGTTTCCTCTGGCAGCAGCACATGAGCCTTGGTGTGGTTTATTGGCAAAGAGTAGGAGATGCCTTCAACCTACCACTGCCTCATAGCTGTGAGGACACAAGAAAAGGCACATTAAAATTGGAAAGAGGGACTGACCACCTTGTTCCAGCTCTTCCCCAACACCTGAAGTATCATTTAGCTCCTCACAGGGTCTGTTTCTCCTCTGTAAAATGGGTTTGATGGTCACCACTCCCCCATTAGGATAATTAATGGCTACAAAGCACTTTGGATCCTGAACTAAGAATAAACCCATCAGCAGTGCCAACGTGACAAGTGGGCATCCAAGACAGTCTCTCCCTCAGGACCAGGTCCCTGCACAGGCTCCTGAGTCTGCTGGTATCTGTACACCCTGCAGCCCACACTCTCCTTGGGCTCCCCAGGCAGGTCACCAGCCCACCAGCCACCATCAGTGGGGAGTCATTTCCAGAAGGCCAATATTCGCTGCAGCTCTTCTTCCTCCTCAGCAGCCCTTCAGATGCAGCCTAAGTCTGTTACACCCTGGTGATAACAGTGGTTTAGGCCACATAATCCCTCCTTTACTTGACTTTGGGTTATTTTGAGCAGGAGATTAAAGGAGATTATCTGTGTCACCTGAGATGCTGCACTTTCTATCTCTAACCCCTTCTCTCCACCCCCAGAGCTCACCCAGATCCAGGCAACAGAACCTCCTTCCCTTGTCCTCCACCACACTTGTGTCTTGGGGCACCTACCTGGGCACTGCCATGTGGTGGCCCATCATCAGCCTCATTCCCTGGACCCAGCTTCTCACCTGGCCACCAATGTATCCTGCACACCTGCATCCTGAGCCAAGGCCAGGCATGCTCAACAGGAGGGGAAAGAGAAAGAAGGGTATCCCAGCACACTGCAGCACTAATTGGCATTAGCTGTTCAGCAGGCTTCTCCTTGAGAAGGAGGTGGTGGCAGAGAGGATAAAGGAAGTCTTCCTTAGGGTATTTGGGCCTTGTGGCAGAGTGTGCTGGGTTCCACAGCCAGAGGATGGAGAAAGATTGCTCTTTTAGAGCATCCCACATTATGTTAGAAAAAAGGAATCACAGTAACACAGAAAAGCACTGACAAGTGTCTGTGTTTCGTGCCCAAGGAGGAATTCTCATCATCTGGCAGCACCCAGCCATAAGCATCACCCAGACTTGTGCAGAGAGCTCCTTCCCATGTCCTGCAGACCACGTGCTGCTCTCCAGCTCACTTGAGCTCAGGTTTAGCAAAGCACTTAAGTGCCGGTTTGAATTCCTCCCAAAGCCTTGCTGAAATCAGCAGCTTTGTTGAATCAAGGTCTGAACAGGCAGAGTTACAGTGACCAGGAAAGTTAATTCTCCTTCCTATCTGAGGGAAGGTTGCTCAAGCACCCCAGAGTTGGGAAGCACCTAGCAAGCAGCAATAGCTCCCCTGGAAAGCAACACCCCCATATGGCATCGCACCAGCACACGTGCGACCTGCGCACACGCTCACAGCGAGCTCGCACCTTCATGATCTGTTTTTCCTCATTTCAGCCTGGAATCCATCTGCCACCCTGGAAATTAATGGCAATCATTAAACAAAAAAGAGCTGGCAAAAAAAAAAAAGAAAAACCCTGAGGTGAAAAGCAGCCGTTTCTGCCAGGAAAAAATTAAAACTATTTGGACCTACAGAAAGTCGTTTATTACTGTGAAGTCCTGCCTCCACCTGGGGTTTAAATCTCATTACAGTTTGTCCAAAACAGATGTTACCCTTTCAGCAGAAGATTATTAACGATAAACTCCATTTCTCCAGAGAGGGTGGGCCTTCTGGGTTCACTTGCTTTTTCAACTTGGGTAACCTCCATAGGAAATGCTTATGAACAGGACAGGCGATCCAAATCCTGGCGTAGCTCCTGCTTCTACTGTCTTGGGGTCCACAGTTTTTCTCCACCTCTTTTGGAGGTGGTGTTGTTTTGAACGTAGCAGCCCAAAGAGTGGCCACAGACCTACCTAACCATAGGAAGGGCTTTTCCATGCTGAAAGCCCACAGTAACACATCAGTAGCTCCTACTGCTGCTTTTCCACCAGCAGTTGAAGGGCTTTCCTATGCTGCAAGCCAACATTAATGGACCAATAGCTCCTACTGCTGCTTTTCCACCGGCAGCTTGTCATTAGCCACAAGTTAAGACAAAAACCAGTTTCTCATGGATAGAACCTGACATGTACAGGACCCATTTTTCCAAGCTTCTCTGCTTCTACCCACACATTTTTTTGGATAGAAGGCCATTTGGTTGGGCTTTAGGCTTGCTGCACCGTAGAAGAGACCCAGAGGTCCCTCATACCTGTGGTTGAGCATCCTCTACGGACAAAGATGCGCTTTGCTTGTTCCCTGCATATTTCAGTGGGAAATCAGCTACCCTTGAGAGAAACAGACTGGCACACAGTTTAACCAGCCAAGCCCACAGTAAAGCCATATCTTTGCTCTGTGTATGCTTAACATAATAAAGATACCTGCTCAGGAATCTGGAAGCCACATTAACCATGCTGCAAACACAATCAAATAAGACATTAACAGCAGCTCCACACAAATACAGCCATCTGGCTGCTCAGCCGTCTCCCTAACCATTTCAGGTAGGAGGAAGCACATCCTCAGCACTCTCCAGAGAGCCTACTAAATCGATGTTCTCACGATGCCTCTCAGAGCATCCCTGGGAACCCACCAAGTACCAGCTATTTTGGGTCTGTTGATGGTGAAACTGGTAGCTCACAAAACACTTTTTGCTGTTAGCACAGTGTTTTTCCACACCCCAAGGGAAGCAGCAAGAGCTCTGCTCCTGGCCATGTATGTCTGTGCAGTTATTGCTGGAGAAGAGTCATTCTCTCACCACAGCACATCTCAGGACTTCAGGCTTTATGTGCCATAACCAAACCCTTCATGGAGCCCTGAGACCCCCAAGGGGAGCCCCAAGAAAGCAGTGCACCCACTTCCTTACAGGCACAGGGCATCCTTGGGATGAGTCCATCACATCCATACATGTTGTGTCAAAGGCATGGTAGAACAACTGCAGAGGCCACTCTGGTGGGAGGAAAAGGCTGCAAGATTATGGCTGACATGAAGCTCTTGAACAGCAGCTGAGATGAATAAACACCCACAACCACCTTATGGCCTCTATCAGAGGGTACAGTCACTGCTATCTCTCATCCCTCCACAACCTCATGTGCTAGTCTGCATCCACCCTTCATCCTCTCCCCTCATCCCAAACCCATCTTGAGCACAGACTTGCAACATCCAGGTCCACCAAGCCACGACCACCAGGCTGAGACCACAGTCCCACATCCCTCAGCTCCCCCAAGCACTGCAGGGACCTGGAGGGCGCAGTGGGGCTGAACACCTTCATGGGGGCCAACAAGCTAAGGTGCTTATGGCATAGGTATTTGTTTGTAGCATGGGTTTTAACACATTTTAACAGGAAGGGAGAGTATGTATTTCTGCTGCTGAAAGAAACAGCCTCTTATAAGTATTTTCCTGTAGAAGCACAGCGTATGTTTTCGATAAGATGCCAGGACATAGGGTTGTCAGTGTTGCAGGGGACCTGTCTTGACCTAAGGAAGAAGAAGGTCTGTCCTCCAAGAGCCGACAGACCTGAGCTCCTCCAGCAGAGCTGTGTGCAGGAGCAGGGCAGTGCTGGGTAAGCTGTGCATGGAAGGTGGTCATGCCTGCTTTCCTCTGCAATGCTGTTATCCTGAATAAACATTAGATAGGTTTTGGAGAACTGCCCAGATGATCATTAACCTTCTCCTGGCCCATGACAAGAAGCCAGCCTGCAGCACTGAGCTAAAATTAGGCCTGGAGGGCACTGGGGCTTGCCGGATGTTGCTATGTCTGGGCAGAAACCCCCTTCAGAAAGTGGGCAGCCAGAGGGTTCAGCCTTAAGCCAGGCTCCTCAGCCCCGGAGGACATTAAAATCAGAATAATTTAGGTGGAAGAGACATCTGGAAGCCTTTTCCAACCAGAGAACAGGACCAACTTCAAAGACAAGTCAGAAAGGTGTGTGCTTATAGCACAGCCATGGTGACCCCTGTGTGCAGGACACTTGCTGATAAAGAGTTGAATCCCTTTTTGCCTACCCAGAGACCACAGCCAACCATTGCCATGAAACCTTACATGTGCTGTATATTTTCTTGTCCATCTGCTAAACACTCAGCAGCACAATCCACCCACTATGACTGAGGTAGGCACTGGCCAGAGACTTTCTGGTTTGAGATCCCTTCACAAGAGACGAGTGGGACAGAGGGAAAAGTCGTGAGGAAAAAAGACTCAGAGGGAACAAAACACTTGGTTAGTTCTGTTAGAAACTGCTTTGAGAAGCATTTCATGAGTCCATGGCCAGATTTCACCCTGTATAAAAGTGACTCTTCCTGTCTGGGGTGTGAAGGGTTATGTGGGCCTTCTGCAAAACTAAAGTACTGAATGAAAGCAGTAAAACCCTCTTCCAAATAGCAGCAAAGATCTGAGCGAGGGTGACAATGCAGCAGAGACAAGGCAGGGTTCAGACTGTCAGTGCTGAGGAACGCCAGCGGCTTTGCTTCCCAGTGTGGGGCTGGCTCCCTCCTTTGTATCCATGCTGGAAGAACATGCTTTGATCTTCAGCACTATTTGCAGGGGTCAAACAGGAGTCCTGTCTCCACACCAGACCTCTGCTTTCCCCCAGCCAAACATCAGCATAACCATCCCATAATGGAGCTGTGATTCAGGCTGATTATTTCTAAGGAAGAACCCCATCAAGTAAATACTAGAGAGGCTTTCTCCCCTGGAAACACACTTTTCTTATTACTCCTGTTGTACCTAATCAGAGCTCTTGGTTCTCCACGTCCCCTAAAATCTTTTTCCTCTTCACCTCCCTCTAACTCTGCCCTTCTAATTGCACTCCTTGGCTCTGTAAGGGCTTGACCGCTCTGTCACAGTCTGGAGCTGACATTTCATCTCTATCCATGCTGATATTTCAGGAGGCTGGTTTAATGCACAGGTAACCCAGCTGGGCTTAAGACACTCACCAGGAAGATCATTTATGCATTTACTCAAACTCAGCGGAGAATTTTGCTCAGTGGTCCACAGCAGTGTGTGATAGGGTTGTCATCTCAGTAGACCCTGGGAGCTAAGCAGCATGAGATGGAGGTAAATGACTTCAGACTGCAGCTGGCTGAAAAGCAGAATGCCTGTGTTTCCTGAAACCCCAAGAGCTACCCTGTCTTGGAAATATGGCCATTTTAACACAGAGCTTATTTTGCCACGGAACAAACAGGTTCTTAAAAACCTTCTGTGCAAACAGGTTTGTTTTGGCTAATTCCAGATGCAGCGCTGGCCTCAGCTTGGCTGGTGGAGGCACCAGTGGCTTTGAACAAGGGCTCCCATCAGGCACTACAGCACACACAAGTTCACAGCTAAATTGGCCCAAATCTCAACTTCAAAGAAGGATCCTTGCTTTTTAGCCAGGGGTTTAATTCTGCAGAAAGTGCATTTTACACCAGAAAACCATTTTACTGGAAAATTCCCCATGCAACCAGTTGCACATTAAGCTGTCTCCTATGGGAATCCATGTTAGGCAGCAACAAGGGCTGGCTGTTTAGAGGGAAGGCAAGGAAGGAACTGGGGTGACCCCAGCCAGCTCCCTCCCCACCCAGGGTGGTGTGTCCCAGCACATGAACACAACAGGCAAGGTGCTAACAGGATCCATTGACAGTTCCAGGCAAGACAAGAGATGAACCACATCCAGGGTCCACCCAAGGAGACCACTCGGGAGCTAAAGCAGATGGAGCCAGGAGCAGCACTGGGCACAAGTTGCATTGCATGGGGTCAATCCATGAGATTAGCACCTACCACACAGGCCTGAGGTCTATCCTGGAGGCAGGACCACAAGCAGGGCTACAGACAGGCACACCATCAGCAGAGCTCAGGAAAGGAATAGAGCACCAGAGCTGAGCTTAGATGGAGCTCCTGAGCCTGTGGATGGAGGCCCCAGGTGAGGCTGATCAGGGTCATTAGTGGCTTCAGGGCCTGACAACCAGATGCATTTCTGGTGTTCATTTGGCCATTGGTCACACTGTCCCATGCCTCCTGCAAAGAGACTGCAAAATGATCCAGCAGCCAGAGTCTGAACACCAAAAAGCTATCAGCATCTTGATCTCTGCTGACTTGTATTCCCCTTGATAGGAGCATCCCAGGAGAGAAGCATTGGCCCTAGTACTATAAAGAGTCCAGGAGTGTTGATACACCAGTAATAGCAACAGTAATACAGACCAAGTATGTAATTTCTGCTTGTTTCTGCCAGCCCATCCCAGAAAAGTGATCTCTTCCCCATCCCTCCCACCTGGCTACTTGTCACCTATTCTGTATCCTCCCAAGGTCTCAGTAAATGCGATGCTGTGCACTTCTCTCTCAGACCCCCTTTTGCCCCTCTGCTTCGCTCCTTCTTCATCTCTCTCGAAACCTCAGTGGAAACTGTATCTCTTCTCCCTTCCCTATTTTTCTTACAGAATAAATAATGGGCGAGAGTAGAATTTGCTGGAGAACTCTATTATCTAATGCAGGAATAAGGTTGGGGTGCCCAAAATGCTGCCTAAACCATGTTCGCAGAGGCAGTATTAGCACCAGGACCTCTGGATATAAAATGAACTTGAGTTTTACAGGCCTGAGTATCTTTATTATTCTGCGTGGTTGTGATTCTGACCAACATCACCCAGCAGGATGCATGTAGCAAACACCAGGAATACGAATGAGAAGAAAAACTTGCCTGAAAGCCTCCTTTCTTCACCTGGCATGCACAGGATGGATGTCAAGTTATTTAGGGGAGGCTTCATCACTAATAAATGTTTTCTCTGCCATCTTGGAGCTGCCTCCTTGGTTTATTTAATGAATAATGAAGAGACAAGGATAATTTCTAAACTGGGTGCCTTTAGATGCGTTTTCCCTCCCCACCTCTTTGGGTGACTAAACACTTGTCAGCTGTAATGTATTGTTCCCACAATCTCTTTGTAGCAGGGCTCCTTTGTTTAGTGATTAAATGGCTGTGAAAGAGGGTCTAAGAAACTGAAACATGGTGAACTGGAGATGGAGCAGCTAGGGGCAATGAAGTTATGTTGGAACACTGTCATATGGATGCACGCACACGCACATGCATGTGTTAATCCAGCTCCTTGCCTTCACTCGGTATGTGTAACCCACAGTTTGAAATAACCCATTCAGTAGAATAACAGAGTCAGGAATTGAGAGCCAGCGCGCTCTCCCCCTGCTTCCCCAGCCCCCACGGCTGCTTTGTTTGCTTCCCTGCAGCTGCCGCTCTGGTTTCATTTACTCAGATGCCATTAGTCAGGAGATGGAAGCAAAAACTTCCCAGCCGGTCCATGCTGGTTTGTGTATCCCCAGCATCCAACCGGGATGAGGGTGCTGCTGCTCATCTAGTGCAGGCTGCAGCCTTGTGGACATCATCTTTTCTGCTGGGTTGTGATGGGGACAAGGGCTGGAGAAGCAGGGATGGGTAGGAGGGGAGGACATAACCAATAAGGGGTGAGGATTAGAAGGGCAAAGCACAGATACTGGAGTATCAATTCAAGGTATCTCTGACTGAGATTAAATCCATCATTTCAAATCATTGCTATTGTTATTCCATGCTGTCTTCATTCCTCTCATTTGCTTCCTTCTCAATTAGTGAAGAGGAACCCCAAATCTTCACTTTCCTCATTGTTTTGCACATTAGAGTTGTAGGTGGTTTCTTTCCTACAGGCAGATCTGTGGTGTCGGAGGACTGGGAAAAGTGGTGTGCAACTGGGTTAGCAGGAGGATAATATCAGGACAACTGGGCAAAGACAAACCAGTCATGCAGGAGGGTTAAAACACAGCCTTTTCTTACTGATTTTTATCCAGCCTGTGTGGAAGAAGCAGAGCGGTCTCTTCCCTGCTCTCCAAAGCCATGTCTCAGTTGCAGGAGGTCAGGGACAGCAAAGGCTCCTTGGCCAACCAGCTGCTCTATCTCATAGAATCATACAATAGTTGGGGTGGGAAGAGGCCTTAAAGCTCATCCAGTTCCAACCCCTGCCACAGGCAAGGACACCTTCCACTAGACCAGGTTGCTCCAAGCCCCGTCCAACCTGACCTTGAACACTGCCAGGGATGGGGCAGCCACAGGTCCTCTGGGCACCCTGTGCCAGCGGCTCAGCACCCTCATGTGAAGAATTTCTTCCTAATGGCTGATCTAAACCTCCCCTCTGTCAGTTTAAAGCCATTCCCCCTTGTTCTGTCACTACAGGCCCTTGTAAAAGTCCCTCTCCAGGTTTCTTGTAGGCTCCATTTAGGTATTGGAAGACTGTTATAAGATCTCCACAGAGCCTTCTCTTCTGCAGGCTGAAAAAACCCAACTTTTAACCTGCAAGAATCAAGAACCACTGCAAGAATCAGTGATTTCACAAGCAGTTTTCAGATTTCAGATCTCAGAAAGGAACAGAAAAGGGAGATTAGAGGCAAGGTAAAAGGTAGAAAAAGGAAGAAGGAGAAACCTCCTGGATGTCTGTTATCTGCTGTTAGAGAGAGATGAGTTGGGAATGACTGCAAGGGCCCCTGTTCCTATCCTACCTTGTGGGATGCTTGGCACTTGGCTGGTGTTGCAGCACGCACACACAGGCACACACCCCCATGCATCAACGTTGGCATGATGCTTGGAAGGAGGCTTCCAAAAGCCAACAAGATGAACAATTATGCCTTCTGAAAGCAACAAGACCCACTTCTCCACTCCCCAGTCATGTCCCGGCAATCTAATAAAAAGGGAGATTAGCCCCTCTTTCCTCTCTTACATCTCCTTAATGCTGTCATTTTATTCACACTCTGCAAAGCAAATAAACCAGCAAATTGCCTGCTTTAATGAGCTGAAATTAAACTCAGGCTGCTGATAAAATGCCTTTTCTCCTTTCTGTTGTTGGGAAGGACTCGTCTGATAGGCAATGTGCGGGAAGAAGAGAAAACACACAGCGGGAGCCTTACTGAACATGTTTGAGTCATTTACCATTGCTCTTCTTCATCCCTGACATCTCCAGTTAGATGAGGGAGGCACATGGGTGATGGGATGGCTATAGGGGATCAGCCTGAAAAGGTCCATGGAGGGTCTGTCTCTGCTATTTACTCATGGGATGCTCCCACTCCACTGGCTAATGCCTTCTGATACAGGCTGCAGCCCACAGCCTCCCCAGGGAGGAATGACAAGGACCTTCCTCTGCAAGAAAAAGGCTCGTTTTGTCTCTGCAGGGCAATTCCAAACACAAGCTTGCCCAGAGAGGATGATTGGGTCAAAATGGGACTTAGAGGAGACAGAATAAGTGCTTGCTAAAGAGAATACACTATGATGCATCACTCCCTGCTGCTTGTGCTGTCTCAATTTGGCAGGGCTTCCTCTGGCTGCAGGAGGTCTCTGTAATGCACAAGCACACGGTGGAGGACACGGAGATGCTCACGCCAAGGGCAAGCACTGCAGGGCAGCAGGCAAGGAAAGACCCTCTGTGACATCCCAAAGGAACAACTGGGGCAAGCCATTGCTTATGGCTCTGGAGGCCAGGACTACACTTCTCCCACACCCTTATGGCAATGTGCATCCCTGTAGGAGGCAATCTGAGGAGCTGGAGATGGGTCTCTGTGGCAGAGGACAGTGGGCATATCTAGAGCCCAGCTTGTAGGTGAAGAGAGAGCAATGCATGTGCTGGGACTTTCATCCCAGCAGGAGGAGGCCGGGGCGCTGTCCTTCAGTCTCCCACAGCCCCATGAAGTGCTATCATTATCTCATGGCACCGGAGAAGAAACGGGAGCACAGAGAGGTTAATTGAGTTGGCCAGTGCCAGGAGGGATTTAGCAGCAGATGTCTCACAGCCTGGCACTGCAGCCTGCCTCCCCATCAGCTGGGGAGGGGGCAAGGGGGGACACTCACACACGATGCCCCAGGGAACACAGGCCCTTTTCCCTTCCTCACTGGCTCCAAGGACTCAGCTATGCCAAAATGGGCTGACACATCCGGGCAAAGCATCCCAGGGCACAGACAGCACATCCTTGCAGTGTGCGTGTAGCAGGTACTGTCCCTCAAAATGGGGATACCCACAATACCAGCATCACTGTGGTGATGTAAGGGCTTCAGCTGGAATAGCAGTGTAAAAGCATGCTGAAGTCCAGGTTTCTACCCACAGGAAGGAGGAGACCTGACATTCAGCTGCCTTACCCTCAGCATCTTTCCACCCAAGCCCCATTGCATAGAATCATAGAGTCATAGAATCATAGAATAGTTAAGAAAGAACCTTAAGATCATCCAGTTCCAACCCCCATGACATGGACAGCTCACGCTAAACCATGTCACCCAGTTCTAGTTAACTTTGAAAGCCCGATTTTGTTGAGGTTTCTGCTAAACCTAGGTGGGACAGGACAGCATCAGGCATTGGAGAGGCAGAGAGAGACCTGCAAGTACCCAGGCAGGACCCCACAGACACATCATCTTAGGGCAAGTACATCTCACCCCCACGTGACTGCACAGCTGCCATAGACAGTACAGTGTGCAAGAAGGGTGTACGTACCACACACCCTGCCCTCCATGGGACTCTGAGTGTCAGGCTGTTGCTTTCCCCACCGAGCCTCACCTCTGTCTGCTGTAGAGGACGAGGTGGCTGGAGAGCGTCATGGGCAGAGGGCTGACGTGAGAGCAGATTTTGTTATTCATGTAATGGAAACCCGACTGTGCCACCAGGGAATAGAGTTATTGTTCACAATCCAGAAAGAACAAATTAACTGTTCTACTGCTTATTATTACTGGCCTGTTTGCTGAAGTAAACCGAGTGCTTAACAGGGATGTCTGCAGTGGAACATGGTCTGCTTCAATGTGTGTATCATGGGTGGGAAAGAACCTGGCTCCTTTGGGACGCAGGTGTGGGTATAACATCTGCATCTAAATGCCCCTTGACAATCAGCCTGATGGGGTTTTCAGGTGTGCAGCACCCAGCACAGTCCCTTCACTGCCTGGGTCCTGGGAATTGGTTTGGAAACCAGTTTGTGGATTTATGCTGTTTTTCAGATCCAATGAAAGACAGTTTAGATACAGGATGTGCCCCTGTCTCCATCATGGATGCACAAGTAACCTTCAGTTCCTACCAACTGTGTTTTCAAGGAGTGCTGGTGGTGTCTTCCCTGCCTCCTACAGTCTGCCTTGGGACAAGGGAGGCAACCAGAGCTCCTGCTCCCAACAGAAGGCCCAAGGATTTCTCTAGATAGGCCATGATGGTTTTCTACCCATTTGTGGGCAATTCCATCTCTGCCACAACACCTCACTAAAGTGTTTTGTAGTCAAAGAGCGCCCTGAAACTACTGCCCAGATTCCCAGAAACAGGACAAGCGCTTGATGCTGGGCTTCATCCCAGACGCCACACAGCAATGCAGTCAGGGAGATGCGGTATTCTCAGCCAGCATCCCCCTCTGTGGGCACTGCTGCTGTGCACACCAGCACGCGAGACAGTCAGGATTCCCCTCAGCAAAACACTGCAGCATCAAATCTACATCAGTGTGTTGTCTAGACTTCATCTGCTCTTAGCAAAGGGGAACAGACACTTCTGGGGCATCACTCCTCTCCTCCTAAGGTAGACACCTAAATAGGTCAGATGAATGGTGCTCTGGATGTGTGTTGGTCTCTCAACTGCTGATAACGTGATGCTGGATAATGTAAGAGGATGACTTCTGCGGTCAGTGACCACCTTCCCTTGTGCTGCACCCAAATAAACCAAAGGCTCCTTGAAAGGTGGTAGGCAGAGTTGGAAGGCAAATCCCTAACACTGAGGGTAGTTTTCAACACCTCTAAACACTGTCTTTCCTTTGCGTTCAGTTTGTGCTTGTGTTTTGTTTTGAGCAGGTGAGCTGAGGGACTGAGCGGGGACAGCCGGACCCACAGAGCACATGGAGATGGGAACCAGCATCGCGATGGGCAGCAAAAGGAAAACGAGGAGATGTACTATAAAAAGTGAGAGGAAGGCTTGCCTCTGAGCCAGAGGGACTCCTCCACACGGGCACCTAACTTCATGACTCCCTCTCCGAGATACCAGAGACCTGGTGATGCAGGACCGGCCTCAGCCATCCAGGCTTTGGTAGCAGCCCCTGGCTGGTGGCTCCCAAGTGCAGTGGGCACCAAGATCCACTTTGTCCACAGACACTTTCCCCCCGTCTCCATGCCATGAGGAGAAGGGAGAGGCAAGCGGAGCTGCTGACGAAGCACTAGCCCACGTCTTCCCAGCCCTTGTCCCACTCCCCGCTTCCAGCAGACCAGGAACCCCTTCTCTGCGCTGTCCTTCCAGATGGCAGGTCGCCGGTGGGCTGCGACGTCAGCCCTTTGTGTGTGCGTGGCAGCCGTGTCCCTCCTGCACACTGGCGGGGTGCGGGCAGACTGCTGGCTCATCGAGGGGGACAAGGGCTTCGTGTGGTTGGCCATCTGCAGCCAAAACCAGCCCCCCTATGAGTCCATCCCCCAGCAGATCAACAGCACCATCGTGGACTTGCGGCTGAACGACAACAAGATCAAGAGCGTGCAGTACGCTTCGCTCAGCCGCTTCGGCAACCTGACATACCTCAACCTGACAAAGAACGAGATCTCCTACATTGAGGATGGTGCCTTTTCGGGACAGTTCAACCTCCAGGTGCTGCAGCTGGGTTACAACCGACTGAGGAACCTCACCGAGGGCATCCTCCGGGGCCTGGGGAAGCTGGAGTACCTCTATCTCCAGGCCAACCTCATCGAGTCCATCACCCCCAATGCCTTCTGGGAGTGCCCCAACATAATGAACATTGACCTGTCCATGAACAGGATCCAGAGACTTGACAGCAACACTTTTCGGGGCCTAAACAAGCTCTCTGTCTGTGAACTCTACAGTAACCCCTTCTACTGCTCCTGCGAGCTCCTCGGCTTCCTGCAATGGCTGGAGGCATTCACTAACATGACACGCACCTATGACCGGATGCAGTGCGACTCCCCACCCGACTACATGGGCTACTACTTGTTAGGCCAAGGCCGGACCAGCTACCGCAATGCTCTGAGCATGCTCTCTTCCCTTTGCACTGGTGGCTCCTACACTGTGATCCCTCGTTTTATCCCTCCCAGGTACCAGGTGACCACGGTGCCCTCTGAAATCCCTTGCTCTGAGGAGGAGTGCTCCTCTGGCGATGGCACAACGCCGCAGTTCTCCCTCTTCACGCCCCTTGGTGAGACGGAGGTGCGCCCCAACATCCAGGTGAAGCACCTCAACCACAACTCGGCTGTGCTCACCGTGCAGATCCCCTACCCGTTCAGCAAGATGTACATCCTCTCCCAGTTCGAAAACGGCTTCTCCTCCATGATCACCAAGCTCAGGAAGAAGGAGGAGAACATCACCGTGAGCAACCTAGTAGCACAAAGAGATTACACCTACTGTGTAGTCTCCGTCCACCAATACTCCAAGTACAACCACACCTGTGTCACCATCACACCCACCAGACCCAACCGCAAGGAGCCAGTGCCCACCCCTTCCACTGCCACTCATTATATCATGACAATCCTGGGCTGCCTCTTTGGTATGGTCATTGTTCTGGGCGTTGTGTATTACTGTCTGCGGAAGAGGCGCCAGCAAGAGGAGAAGCACAAAAAGGCTGCCGGCAGCATGAAGAAGACCATCATTGAGCTGAAATATGGGCCAGAAATGGAGACCACCAGCATCACCCAGCTGTCCCAGGGACAGATGCTGGGAGGGGAGACGGTGACCCGCATCCCCTACCTGCCTTCTGCTGGTGAGGTAGAGCAGTACAAGCTGATTGACAGCAGTGAGACCCCCAAAGCCACCAAGGGCAACTACATGGAGGTGAGGACGGGTGAGCAGCCTGAGAGGAGAGACTGTGAGCTGTCCCTGCCACCGGACACCCAGAGCTCTGTGGCTGAGATCTCCACCATTGCCAAGGAGGTGGACAAGGTGAACCAGATCATCAACAACTGCATCGATGCCTTGAAATCCGAGTCCACCTCCTTCCAAGGGGTGAAATCAGGGGCAGTCTCCACGGTGGAGCCTCAGCTGGTGCTCTTATCAGAGCAGATCCCCAGCAAGCACGGATTCCTTTCCCCTGTCTACAAGGAAAGCTACAACCACCCCCTCCAGCGACACCACAGCATGGAGGCGGCCCCCAAACGCTCCAGCACCTCTTCCAGTGGCTCCATACGGAGCCCCAGGTCCTATCGCTCCGAGGGATCAGGCCACAAATCAGAAGCCAAATACATCGAGAAGACGTCCCCCACCACTGACACCATCCTCACTGTGACACCGGCCGCCGCCATCCTGCGGGCAGAAGCGGAGAAGATCCGTCAGTACAGCGAACACCGGCACTCGTACCCCAGCTCGCACCAAGGGGAGCAGCACGACAGCATGGTGGGGCGAAAGCCCTCCATCCTGGAGCCTCTGACCCGTCCTCGCCCCAGGGACCTGGCCTATTCTCAGCTCTCTCCTCAGTATCACAACCTGAGCTACACCTCCAGCCCAGAGTACACCTGCAAACCATCGCACAGCATCTGGGAGCGCTTCAAACTCAACCGCAAGCGGCACAAAGACGAGGAGGAGTATATGGCAGCCGGCCATGCCCTACGCAAAAAGGTCCAGTTTGCCAAAGACGAGGATCTTCACGACATCTTAGACTACTGGAAGGGCGTCTCTGCCCAGCAAAAGTCTTGAGTCCTCACGCAACTCATGACTTAACACACTAACTGGACCAAAAGAAATCCGCAGCAGCTATTTTTATGGAGACTGTCTTTGGAAACAAAATAAAATTGAAAAAAAAAAAATCAATAAAAATAAAAGAGAGAACAAATTATGAAAAAAAAAATCTATAAATATTCTATATAATATATAAAGCGAGATGTGAAAATGGCCTCACGTTGGTGAGACGCGCACCAAATCTGAACACAAACTTTACAAAAGAAACTGTGGAAAGAAAAAAAAAGTTTTGTTTCATTTCGATTTTTTTAAAAAAATCAGAAAAAAAAAAAAAAAGAAAAAATTGAGTATAAAAATCAAGAGAAGGAGCGGGCAGAGAGCTGAGGTCTGGCGTTCCCCAATATCGCATTGCATGAGTCCTTATTCCGTGATCTCGTGGATTCTTTGTGAACAGTTTGTGTTCTTCCTTCCTTCCTTTCCAAAATCGACAGCAACAAAAACAGCAACCAAAACCAAAAAGAGACCAGAAGGAGGATCCATCCTTTGGGCTGTTTTTGCAAACGGAGTCTTCCAGTTTAGACTTTCACCCGCTTTGAAGGCCCGTTCCCATTTTCACTCCCTGAGAGGTTTTACCACACATTGCATTGTAAACCGAAGTCGTTAATTGTACAGAGAAGATTTCTATATTTGCAATGTTTGCTGTATAATGAGAGAGAGAGAGGAGAAAAAACAAAACAATACTACATCTACTAAAAATATATATATATATCTCTATATTCACCTGTTTGTACCAGGTTTTAATCATGGATTTTAGAGAAAGAGGTGGAGATTGGTTTGAAGGACTACTTTGTTGGTTGGTGCGTGGTTGGGTGATGGGGTATTTTGTGGAGGGGTGGGGAATGGTTGGGTTTCCAAGTGTTTGCTTTTAACTTCTCCTACAACTGTTTGCGTTCGAGTTCTCATCACGTCCAAGTACATTGACAAAAAAGGCATGTACCCAGAAAGGAGAATGCCCAACCTTATTCCAGGTGGGACACATCACCACCAGGAGCAGGGAAGGGGATGAGAAGCGAAGGGCTTTTGGTTGAGCAGGTGCCACCATGGTCTGCTTTCCATGCAATGGGATGCCTCCTGAAAATTAAAAGGTATCGATTGGGCTTTCCCCCCGAACAAATATATCTGGAAAGCAGTGGCCCTTGGTGTTAGATGCTGATGGGTGGGTTATCCCCTTACTCTTCAAGATGGGGAGACAATGATGAGTTAGAGCAGACAGCATTAAGGGATGATTCTTGCTGAAGAAGAGGACACTAAGCAGTTACCTATTGAGAGCTATTACAGTAGGCACACGCGCTGGCCCAGGAATCCTGCCCCTTGCTCCTCTAACTCCCACCACCACACATCCAGCAGCTCCCCTGTGGCTAACCCCAAACGCAGCCACAGCCTCAGGGAGTGCAGCTCCTCCTGCTTGCATCCATAGTGCTGCCCACAGGCCAGTCTGACTCCCATTTCACATGAGTGGCTTCAGAGATGGACACCCTGGGGAGCCCCTGAATGGAAATGGAATGGCCCTGTGTTCATGTGTTCTTAACCACTGATCTCCAATGCCTGCCCAAGACTCAATAGCTTTTTGCCCCCTCTCTAAAATACTCACAGATGATACCCTGCTCATAGGATGAAGAGAGGGAGGGAGATATTGAGGCCGTGAAGGCAATCCCAGGCCACACTGGTGGCTGAAGGACACATTTTTGCCCTGATTAGTTCCATCTAAGGCTCAAGCCCCCATGTCTGACACAAAGCAGCAGCAACATGAGGGTGAGGGAGCTGCTCTGCTCCCCTGGTGAGCATGTGGGAGACAGCACAGCGAGGTGAGAAGCTCCCCACATGCAGCCCTGTGGGGCCCTGCTGCTTGCCAGAGTTTTTCCTTTGCATCCTGCTCACAAGTCTCTTTGGATGGGCATCCCGAGTCCTGACAGATGAGCACTAAGGCCCAGGAGCAAACCATATCCCATCCTGTTATTTCAACATTTCAAAGTGATTTTGACAGGTATTCTTGCAAAAGGTTATGTTTGTTCAGAAAGGAGCTGAGCCAGGAAGACACGGAGCAGGCTGGGAAGCACATGAGTTATTCCCCATAGTTATTTGTGTAGACAACAAACCATTAGCAGGATTTCATAATAAGAAACAGGCATTTTCCCCAGGAACACGTTCACTTCGCAGGAGCAAAGGCACATTCCTCCACCTCCTCCAGATACCCCAGGTCCTGCCTGCAGCACGCAGCTCCCAGGGCTGTGTCTTGCTCAGCGGTCAGTGAGCAGGACCTGGAAAGGGGAGCTGAGGATCCCCCCTCTCTTGTTTTGTGTCACCATAGAATCACGGAATGGTTTGGGTTGGAAAGGACCTTAAGATCATCCAGTTCCAATCCCTTGCCGTGGGCAGGGACACCTCACACTAGACCATGTTGCCCAAGATTCCACCCATCCTGGCCTTGAACACTGCAAGGGATGGGGCATTTACTACTTCCTTGGAGCACCCCCCAAATCTCAGCTCTAGCACCTGGACCAAAGCAAACCCTTTAACTGAAACCACTTTCCCTCACAAACCATGAGTGACTCTTGGACAAACAGGAGCTGGTCAGCAAGGTTGGATGGGGTAGCGGGGGTGCTGGCACCGTTTCATGGCATAATGGGGTTTCTCAGCGAGAGGAGGGTCAAAGATGATGAACTCAAGAGTTAATTCGGGCTCAGATGGAATGGCAATCACCGATAGATCCCAAAACACCTTCCTCTGTCACTCCCTCCGTTGAATTTAGTTCCCACAGCAGTTTGGAGATGAATCAGGACCGTCTTCAGGAGCAATGGCACCACCAGCAGCGTGTAACGCCTTGCTGTGGAGGCAGCAGCACGTCAGCAGCGAGTTCATCTCTTTACCTGGGGCGACTCATTTTGCTCCTCTCTGCTTCTCTTTCCTCCCCTGCAAAATGCTTCCTTGTGGTGCTGAGGGCGTAGGCTGGCTGGGGAGGCTCAATTAATTAATTGCCTGTCTGTGAAGCCCGTTTAGCTCCTAGAATAAAAGCTGCTATAGAAATGCAAAGCTGTTAGTGGCATAAAACAGCAGGGGCAGATGAAATCAAAGCCTGATTCTGTTTTCACACCAGGATTTCACTGGTCATAAACCGAGACTTGACACAGGAAATGTGATAGAGCAGCGCTGGCCTTCCTAAATTAAACACTTCCTAGATGCAAACTCTGCAACTGGATAAAAGGAGGGGTGGAAAAGGTCTAGGTCCCTCCATCTGCAAGGAAGGTACCTGCACATGCAGCACCCTGTACCCTGCAGTTGGCGGGGCCTCACCGTGGGTCTCAGAGAGCTCCAGATGGCTCCTTGGGTGATGGAGCAGTGGTCGTGCTGATGATGACTTTCCAGCCTCCTTGCCTTCCCTCTGAGACAGGGTGCAATCCTGGCATGGTCCATGTCCCTTGGCATGAGATGCCAGATTAGCTGAGAAAAAAGCCAGCAAGAAAAGGGAAGAAGTTCCACTGTCTCCAAAGCCACTGCCCCATGTATGGACCTCTTGGGTGCCCCTGCACAGGGATGCTACACCGCATCCTCCATCCCAATAAGGCATCTGCTTTACAGGACAGAGGGAGAATTTCACCACCTGCAACCTGTTGAGTGCTTTTCCTCTTTATTTTCACTCTTGTTCAACCATCAAAGTTCTTAAACTGCTTCCGCAAAGAAACTGATGCCTTGTCCAGCTGGGATGTTGCTATTGCCCCAAACCCATCCATTAGCAAGAGGTCTCTGTGCCAAGCAGAAAGGACAGACCACAGGAGAGACATGTCTGAGTGAAAAGGAAGGGAAGCCAGGGGTAGGATTTCTCCTTCATTTTGCCCCATATCAAGCAAGGGGCAATGGGGAGCAGAGAACTGGGAGCCAGCACAGAAAAGCACCACCAGTGCCAAGGACCCGGAGGTTCCCATGTCCCCTTCCTGCAGCAGCCTGGGCTCTGCATCTGGAGAGCATCAACAAAAGGAAGGGAAAACAAAGGGAAGGGAGGGCTGAAAGGCAAGGAGAGGTGTGTGGTGCAGGGGAAGGCAGAGGCGGTGAGAGCTGCTGTGGTGTCATCTCTCCATACAGACACATGCCATTGAAGCCCAGGGCTCCT
The DNA here is from genome assembly GCA_039720435.1 of Amazona ochrocephala. NCBI lineage: Eukaryota > Metazoa > Chordata > Aves > Psittaciformes > Psittacidae > Amazona > Amazona ochrocephala. The sequence continues at coordinate 12,508,697 of CM077886.1, read as the reverse complement.
GAGGGCACCCACCTACCCAAGTGCGCACATCAGTTGTGTCCATGCATTTGAAAACGTGACATATGGGAAGTGCAATGTCCACAGGTAGAAACTCAGGGCAAGAAAGGCTGGCAGTGGTGGAGGCACTGCCTGGCCCCTTGAGAAGGGATGTGGCAGCCCTGGCGCTGGTGGCTGCCTCCTTCTTCACAGCTGATGCGTGTTGGAGGTGTTCCACCTGCCCCCAGTTTGGTACTTGAACCTCTTTATTTGCTTCAGCTGAGTCTGAAAGCAGGTACAGATCCCATGGGAGAACATCTGCAAGGATGAATGGGGACCCTAAGGCAAGAACATTCTCCCTATTCACCACCCAGACCATGACAACAACCACACTGTACTGGATCTGCTGAAATCAAGCCACTCACCTGTGGTGCTTGCTGGGAGGTGGGACCTTTCCTGGGGCTTCAAGTACCTCAAGCACCACTTCAAGCCTTACAGCCTCCATTGATGCTTATGGGTCAGCCGAAGCATGGGGCTGATCTCTCTTACAGCCTCATTGATGCTTATGGGTCAGCCCATACATCCGCACCCAGGTGATGCTCAGGGCTACTGGAGAGCCAGGGGCAGAGCAGGGCCCTGAGCACAAGATCCATCAGCCCAGCTTCTACACTTACACATTCCTTTGCTTCCAGCAACCCCAGATAAGCCCCCTCCTCCCCCCCAGGCCCAAAGCTCCCTCTGCCCCTCTTCTACACCAGTCCTTCCCTGCAGTGGGGCTGGGTCTTGGTGAACCAAGGGCTCCATTGCCTGAGACCCTCAGACTCATCACCGAGGTGGATGCGGCTCTGCAGAAGTCAGCAGCTGCAGCACAAACCCCGTCACACTCTTGCTGCAGCCTGGCTGCTGTCGGGCTCTGGAGCGATACATCACCGTGTTCAGGAGAGGCGGGTTGCAAGGATGGGGGGGACCTGATCATCCAAACCCTCTGGGTGAGGAGGGTCTGGAGGAGGCCACAAGCTGCAGAGGGGTGTGCTGTGGAGCTGCTGGACCAGACCCAAAAGCAGGGATCGATGATGTGGCTGAAGCCAGCGCGCACTGCGTTGGGCTATATTTAGTGCAGCTGGCAGAGCAGGAATTTGGGAGCCCCAGTCAGAATGTGTTTGCATTTGAGAGTGCTCCTCGGGCAGAGGAACACCACCCCCCTGCCTATTCTGGGAGCAGCTCACCTTGGCTTCAGCTCCTCTTCGCTGTGTACCACGTCCCTCTCCTCCACAGTAACACCACCCTAAGGCTCAGAGCTGTGCACATGGATGCAGGATGGGGATAGAGTGCAGGAGAGGGGATGGGCTTTAAGGAATGAAGGGGTTACTTGGGAAAATCCCTGATCCTGCCTTTGATGTGCAGGAGGTGTGAACAGGTCTTGCCCTGTAGCAGTGGGGCTGAAACACTGCCGGGCTGCATGGAACAGTACCAGGCAGGTATGGACATCAGAGGCACCCCAGCCCTCTCCTCCAGGTCCTCTCTCCCTATTTACTCACCACAGACTTTCTACTGGAGGGCTCTAAGCTGGTTTTCCATGGTAGGTGTCTGAAGATGAAACTGTTCTGTAGAGAGAGATTATAGCACAGTTCCATCCCTTCGTCTCCAAACCTCTGCTGCCCGATGATGCCCGAGGCACTGCAGGCAGTGGAGATACTGGTGGGCAGGGTTGGTGGTGCCGGAGAAGCCAACCCAACAGCTACTCCTTGGCTCATAGCAGTGACTTTGGCTTCACCTAATTTACTTACACTCCACCTTTTCATATTTCCTGTGTGCTATATCCTGTGTTTTACCTCTCAGCCAGCTCACCAGCCCCACCAGAAGGGTGGTACAGGTTATCCAAATGACACCATGAGAGTTTGCTCATTCCCATATTCCCTGCTCCGCCCAATACTTAACGAAGGGAAACAATCTCATCTAGAGTGAAGCCAGTTTTCCAGACTTGGTTTCCTCTGTGCAAAGGATAAGAGGACACAGAAGTATCAGGGATGTGGATTTTCACCCCGTGGGAAGCAGGCAAGCAGGATGCAAGTTTTTACTCTAGCTTTGCTGCCCTTTCTTTAGGTCAAAATGGGATGTGAACACACCTGTCCCTCTCTCCCTGCAGTGACCAGAGCAGTCTGCCAGGTCGCTGCATCTGCACGTGTGTGCCTTTTCAGCAATTTAATGGATACTAAAGGGTGCACTGATGTTCCCGTATGCGCTGATCGCTTCTCACATCCCACCAACATCTGTTTTTCCGCAGTCAGCACAGCTGGATGGCAATAGCCATTTGCTGCTCACCTTTACTCGCCTCGCCATTAAAGAGCTCATTAACGTACTCCATCCTTGTTTTCTTTGGGACTAAAAGATCTCCATTTCTGCCTTTTATCAGCTTTCTTGTGGTTTATGTCCTCTCCTCTGTGCAATGCCCTTTTCTAATGAGTTCTTCTCTCCCGGTCCATCTTCTCCATTAAGCTATGCAGGTGCTGTCCCCAACATGGTCCTTCTCCTCTCCTAGGCTCTCTTCTGGGTCTGTCACATTCTTTAGTGCTTCCAGTTGTGAAAGGAGGTGATCAGCCCCACATATAACATCCATGCTCTCCTCCCACCCCACTTGCAGCTCCCCAACTCTTCAATCGGGTGCATCCCACCACAGCATCCAGCCTTGGCAGCCTCCTCCATCCTTGCCTAAGCCCCTGGCTGGCTTGCCCTGATCTGCAGGGGTGTGATGGGATGCCTCAAAGTTTATGTGTGGTGCCTGCAGCTTGTCTTTGCTGGGGGGGCTCTTAAATCTCTTCCTCTCTCTCAGCATTGCTTTTACACAGCACAGCTTTCCTCGGGCATCTCCTGCCCTGCAATCACAAGCTACCCAGCCCATTTGAGCAGCAGGAGGCCTCTCTGGGTACAGCTAAAGCTCATCTGTGGTCTCCTAAGTAAGCACTGGCACTCTTCATGTGATGCAGCTAAATTAATTACTCTAATTCCACTACATTTGTAGCCAAGACACAAAGGTTCCCATTCCCTGCAGCTTACAGCCTGCTTCTCCCAAACGTGCCCTCCTGCCCCACCTGGGATTTGTCTTGCAGGAAGATCCAAGCAGCAGGAGCGGGGCAGTTGGGAATCACTCCAGGGAGTTGCCAGAGCCAAGTGGCCACCCAGTACATGGCCATGAACCACCCACCACTGTCCGTGCAAACATCCCTGATCCATTTGGCTCAGTTGACAAAGATCCTGCATGCACAAAAGCTCATGTGTTTTGGTTCTTGTTCCCCAGGCACCTCAGGTGTTGCATTAAGAGATATTACCCCTCCACACAAACCTTACCTCAATTATATCCTTAGATCATCCTGGCCATAACAACACTACCACCTACTGCAGAGCTCACACACGCACACATCTCTGCCTGGGATGGGGCAGCCCTAAGCATGAGAAACCCTGCAGACACTGACAGCTGAACCCCCCGAGCTGCCCCACAGCCTCCTCCAGCCTTGCAGGGAGATCACAGCTCCTAAAGACAACCAAACGCAGACACCAGGGCTCAGGGTAAGACACGTGCCAGGAGACCGGCAGCAGAGGCTGGGGAGAGCGTGGATACCCCAAACCTATTTCCATGTCAGAGCTCACAGCTGGGAAAGGGGGTGAGCTGAGACGTGGGCTGGTATCCGATCCATCTTGCAGCATCCACCCATCTTGCAGTTCCATCCCCGAGACAAGGCTGTCAGGAGAGTGGGGAAGCAGAGATGGAGCAGAGCTGGGAGCTGCCCCGCACCACCAGAGATGCTCAAACCCTTTCTGATAGAGTCATGAGGCTGAGCAGATGAGAAGACCCTACCCCAGGCTGGCATTGAAGAACACCATACCCAGAAGAGCCCATCTGTAGCTGTGAAGGACTCAGCCTCTGATCGCTGCTCTGGAGCTGTCAGGAGGAGCTGTGGATTCACCCACTGAATGTGGAGTCTGAGCCAGTCCCACTCTTCTGCAAAGCCATAGATGTACATGGCCGTGGATTTCCAGATGAGACAAGGTAGTCTGGCTGACAGCAAGGTACAAAGCCATCCTTTGGACAGCGGATCTGTCATCCTTTCCTAAACACGAAGAAACCAACAGCACAAGGCATCGTAGGAAGATGCCAGCGAGTGGGAGGAGATTGCTTACCCAGGGAGCTAATTTAGCTGGAAGGAAAGGTTGCAAGATGTTCCCCTATCAAGAAAGAAAAAGATATGCATGAGCAAGACGCCAGCGGTTGATGTACCTGTGGGGAAGGAATGTGGATGCATTTGATTTTAAGAAGCCAAAGCAGAGCTGGGACAGATGCTGAACCCAGAGAAAAGGATGTTTCAGCCCAGGATTGAGAGGCAAAGGTTAGGATGAGGCTTGTAGAGACCTGGAAGCCACAGAGGTGAGTGAATTGTAAGCAGCACTGCTTTTAATTGAGCAGAATGCATGGAAACGGATAATGTAATTGAAAGGGTTATTTAAACTAAGTATTCAGAGGGAAAAAATAAAGCATTGCAGGGAAAATAATAACACTTAGCACTTGTAATGTGCTTAGCATCCTCAAAAACTGGTCAGCCATTAACTGATTGCTCCTCTCCTAAGTCCAAAGGCTAATAAAAAGGGATGGTTCATTTAGTTATTTCACAGCTGAGCTTCTCAATAAGGCATGAGGAATAGATCGCTGCTCTCCAACATGCTGGTAAATAAACAGTTGGAAGTAGGAAAATACAACATCTCAGCACTCGGTCACAGCTTCATGCTCAGCTCCTTCCTGGAGCTTGTCCACATCAGACCCATGACATGGAGCTTGTCTGGAGGTGCGGCTGGGGAGCATGACATGGATGGGTCCAGCTCTCCAACAACCCCTAAACTTTGTGTGTCCTGCCCAGGAATTGCCCCTGTGCCAGTGTCTACACAAATGGTGATGGGGCATCCACAGGGCAGGAATGTGCACTCTTCTCTCTGTGTGGATGTGTGTGATTCAGGCTCAGAGAGACCCTGACTGTGCAGCCCTATTGCCTTGGCAAGCACGGAGGCTGGAGGGAGCAGAGCAGCCTTTTGAGCGGCAATGAAGACGAAGGTATGTTATGTTTGCTTTACTTAAACAGTAAACAGTTCCCTTTGTGTTTGATGAGCAAGCAATTCCATAAACACTGCAGAGGAAACGTGACACGGTTGCACCCTGGTGATTTCCAGCCTGTTTTCTTGGCAGTGGAGGAGAGGATAAGCACCGAAGAGGCTGCCCCACACATCCTCCGCAGTTATCTAGGGGTAGATGTGAGTCTGGGGGCTGCTCCTGGTCAGGGCAACAGCCGGAAGGAGGAAACTTTGATCAGGATGGAGCCATTCTATGAGTGGGGACCAATACAGAGATCATATATGCCTAACCTGAAACAACCAGCATGGAGTTACAGAGCTTTGCAGAGCAGCTGTCAGTACATCCTCTGCATGTACCCCAATCTGCCACTATTTCTCACCTACTTCATGATGAGTTTGGGCCTTATCAGCTTAGATAGCCACTGAAACACAGGCCTCAACACTTGAGAGATAAGAAGGTGCCCAGATGCTCAGCTGCCACCATGGAGGTGCCCTATTTTTGGTGCCGTGATGCTCCAGACCCTGCTTTGCTGCTCCTAGAAGATGCTGAGGAGCTATTTCTTCACCTCACTGTTGGGTGACCCGAGAGGGGTCTTTCTGCTTTATAGAAGAGATGCACAAGTATGCATCTCTGAAAGCATTTGCTGGGCTAAAATACACCCACCCCAGAGCAGACCAGAGCCCAGGGCTGACCCCAGGTTTTCTGAGACATGTTCAGCAGCAGCAGTGCCATCATCAAAAGCCTTTGGTGCAGACAGGGGTTGAAGGATCTTACATTCCCTTCGGCTTTTTGCCCCAGGCACTGCCTCCTGCTCTCTCAGCTGTGGGCTTTGTGTTTTCTTTCTCTTCTTCAGGTTTACTTCTTAAGTGAAATGTTCCCCATCTCTGCTGCCAGCATGGCCCCATGGACCCTGTGCTGAGAAGATGAGTCAGGTGAGCAGGAGGAGGTGGCAGGGACTCCTTACACTGCTATTACCACTAAGCACCTCTTCCCTGAGGCACGTTTGGCTTGAGTGAGGCACATGGATCAGGACTTTGATGATTTACAGGGCAGGATCCTCATCATCTGGGGGACCTGGGGAAGATGCTGAATGGAGAGATAGCAGCAGCCTTGCTGGGTTAATAACACATGTTTCTGACCAGGGTAAATTTGGGATGCAGCATCCTAAGCATCCCATGCTAGCTTCTGCTAAACACTCACGTACAGATGGGTAGCAGATATATGGCCTGTGCAAGATACGGCTGCTTTTCCTCTGCCTGGTTTTGGCGTAACAAAGCCCAACGGGTGTGTATAAACAAAGTGAGCATCGCTCTCACTGGACCTCATGCATCATTTATAGCCAGCTTTTCCATGGCACAAGAAACATTTACATATGCCAGCATTAATTCCGAACGCTGCTTCAAAGCCATCTCTGTCTAATGAACCCCGTGCGCTGCGCACAGCAAATTCCACCCGAAAAATAATTAGCAACACATGCCACCAAAGCATTACAAGGGGAGTGCAGCTCACCACCTGCTGAAGCAAAATGAATGCCTGATTTATTTATTTCTTCCTACTTTTTAGCAACATTCAGGCGCTGACTCAAAGCTGTGCTCTGTTCTGAGCTTTGTAGGGCCCTGGGAAGTGTCACGTTCCCGCTCTGCTTTCCAGGCTAGGGGTGTGATTGATCTGGGGGGGGTTATCTGCTTTTCTTAGGTGACCGGATAGAGCTGTGTAAGAGCCCATTGGTTTCTCCATGCCAGGGGCGCCAGCTGGGATTTCGGGTGCAGGCAGCTCTGTGTCCCTTCCCTTGAAGTTGCAGGAATCCCAGTCTTTTGGGATGCTGCCACCTCCAGAGCAGATCCTCAGACTGACAGTTGGGAGCAAGACAGCACACACCAAGTCTCACCCTGGTCTGACATTCCCAGAGAGCCTTTAACCCCTGACTAGCACCAGTCTCACTGATCCCTGAGGATGGGATCAGGAGCTGAAGGTTCTGGTGCCTCTACCTGCCATGGGTGCTCCTTCCCCATACTGGCCACAGGCAGCCCTGCTGTGAACAGCTCAGGAACCAAGCTGGTTTTGTGAGGGTGATGGTGGGATCATGGATTCCTCCATGACCTGTCCTCCTGGAGTGGAAGGAAGATGCTCCACAGGGCGCTGCTCCCAGCCCTGTGCTGCATTGCCCATGTACCTCTCCAGTACCAAGCCCTGGTATTCAAACTGTCAATCTCTGCCTTGCTAGGATGCAAGGGGTTAAACAGTTCTTCCTATGCAAATTAGGCTTAATTAATCCTTTTCATCAGTTGCAAATATACCTTCTGAACCCTATTAAAAACATGAATATGCAAATTCAGACCTTTTTTAATACTCATTTTCAAGGACTTGGAGTCAGGCTTGATTATTCGGTTCCCGTTAACAGCCTGTAAAACCTGGTGCAAAATTTAATTTCCATTTTAAGTTACCTAAAAAAAATAGGAATCTGTTGGTAATTAAGCTAATTACAGTGTTACACTAAAGAGGAGACAAACAGGGAGGACAAGATCATTCATTACAGTTAACACCAGTTAAAGGACCGGGGGATTGCACAAGGCCAGAGGTAACCGTGAAGCCAGGAAGCAGCAGTGATGGAAACGGGGGGCGTGCGGGGATGCTGCAGCTTTTGAGGCTTTTGTTGCCTTCCTCACCCTGGGAACACCTCTGCTTCAGCCCCAGGAGCCATCCTCCTAAGGAGAGAAGTGAGGCAGAGGTGCCACCAGGCTGGATGGCTGTTGTGGGGTTTCTGCACAGGGCAGGAGTGGGCTTGCGGTAGGGGTGTCTGGGGAACCTGTAGAAGCACCGAACCTGGCAGTGGGACTGGGGCTGAGCACCCCACACAGGTGGGATTTCCATCCTCCCTGAGCACTTTCTCTGTATTAAAAATGTGGGGTGCAGGGGGGCTGAACTGGAAGCACACGGGAAGAGATAGGACCTGCAGACATGGGCAGCATGTCCCACAGGAGCTGTGACCCCATCCTCACCAGCAAACAGCAGGGACCGCCCAAGAGCTGACAACTCCCTTTGCAGAAGCAAAGCCATGGGGAAGAGCCATGACAAGACTGCACACTGCTCCACATTCATTTGGTGGGTGCAGGATGTGAGCCCCTATAGCTCATATGATCTGAGCATCGTTGGGAGGTGCCAACCGAACTAACTCAGCCTGCATCATCCAAACCTCCCTCAGGGTCACCCACTGGGGCTGGAAAATCAGTGCTGGTGGCTCCCAACTTGCTCATCAACCTGCCTGTTCTCCCAGCTCTGCCTGTGTGTAATTAAATAAGAAGTGCTGCTATAGACTGTTAATTACAGTTTACCACCGCAGTGATCCCTTAAAATCAGTCCTTAGCATGCTTAGGATCTATTCTACACTTAGTGTCTTCTAAAGAGCTAGCAAAGTTAACGCCTGACCTGTCAGAGCTATCATCCTCACCACAGGGTTGGCAGCTCAGCATCAGCAGCACACTGGTGGGCTTGTGCCATCTCCATACAGGGTGAAGAGTCCCATGATGTGGGTGGAAGCACAGAGGTGATGCTCTGCTCACATGAGGCCAGGGCTTGGTGTCCAGGATACTGGTGTAGCAGGCAGGAGTCTCCAGCATTGAAATGAAGCGCTAGTGTTACCTACAGGCTTACCCAAAGACATCCATCAGCAGCAGAATGGATCCACCCAAGAGATTGGTGCTATCTGGCGGGCTCCTCCTCATCTCAGAGCTTCACATTGGTTCCCTGTGGGTTTGGTTCATTCCCCACCATCGCCTCCTCGCCAGGGTTGCTCCTTCGCCTCCCAGGACTCAGAGCTGTCACTTCAGAGCATGCCATTCCAGGGCAGCCCTGCCTTGGAACAGCAGGATCCGAGTGGGAGCTGATCACATACATCCCCCAGGGCTGGAATGTGGCTCCCAGAACAAGCTGTGGAAACACACATGCAGCAGAGGAGCTGGGAAAGCCTCCGTGGGGAGAAGGGGTGAAAGAAGGACAGTGCAATTTGGCATCACCCCGTTATGGGTAAGGCTGGTCTCCCCCATGCACTCCAATGGGGACTGGAAGGCAATTCCAAACCAAAGGTCCTACATGAGGTTTATGCTTTTAATTTCTCTTTAGGGAGACTGCTTTCTGGCAGTGGTTATGGGGACAGCCTGGCAACCCTGACTATTCTACGATTCTATGATTCTATGAACCATCACCAGCGAAGCAAAGTGCCGGCAATTGTAGAGCACAAAACGTTACCCAGTAGATGCCCACTGAGAGAGGAGAAGTTCATCTGCCGAACGTCAGAGCTGTTCACCTGCCTGGGAGACATATTCCATCATGGATGTGGTTCTGGGCAACCTGATCTAGTTGAAGATGTCCCTCCTCATTGCCTGGGTTGGACTAGATGAGCTTTGAAGGTTCCTTCCAACCCAGACTATTCTGTGATTCTATGATACCACAAGTTTCCAATCACCAGATAAAAGGAGTGTGATGCTACAGGTGACAGGGAAATGCTCTTACCCTCTAGCCAGGCCCTGAGCCTTGCACGTCCTCCTGCCCTTCGACCTGTCTGGTGCTTCTGTATCATATTTGGGGGGAGTCAAGGATGCAGAATTACCTTCTCAGTCCCTCCAGGCAACCAGCTTGCTCCCCGAAGCATGAGATATGATTGCCCTTATTATTTTAGCTTGCATAGCAGTGAGTCTTGTTAATGGTCATAAAATTATCCAGTCCTTATTTAAATCCAACAACCGTCTGTGTTTCAGTGACCTCCTGACGGTCTCTGGCTTTGCTCCAGGTTGAAGAGGCATCAGAGGGACCCAGGAGGAAAAAGAGGCAGTGGGAGGATTAAAGAAAAACGACAAACCCCACGACAAGCAACAGCCAACAAAGAGAATTCAAAGCAAACGAGGGAATATTAAAGAGAGAGCAATCAGTCAGCTGGAGATCTCAAAACAACACAACCTGTCACAAAGAGAAGGAAGCAGCATCAGGTAAAATTAGCAACACTAATAAACTCATCAGCACTGGAGCCTGGGCCAGGAAACAGCACAGGGGGGACGAAGGGGCTGGGAGATGCTTGATCCCACTGTGGGGAAGCAGGAGAGAGAAGTGACACAACCTGATGGAATGTGCATTGGTGGAGGAATGTGGTTTGGTTGGAGACCAAAACCATAAGCTGCCTTTTGCCTTTGTGCTCTCTAACTTACTCAGCAGCAGTGTCTTTAAGGTGTGCTTTCCTTCTGTTTTGTCCCTTGTATTTGCTTCGAGGGAAAGCACACACATGAGGAGACCCAGCCACCACGGGTGGAAGGAGCAGCAGCAGCAGCGGGGAGGGCTGCCCGGTCCCTCTGCAAAGGCTTTGGCCAGTGATTTCTATGGCAAATGTTTCTGAAGCAAACGTGCCCCATTTCCTCTGGATCCAGACTGCTCCCGGTCCTTTCAATACCATCTACAAGCCCCTGAGTACCAAGATTTTTACAATAACAACCCCCAAGGGGAAACAAGAGGTGGAAAACCCCCGCGCAGCAGAGAACTGTTTCACTATTCCAGCCTCCAACACAGATTCCCATCAATTTTGCAGCAAACCTGAGTCATGAAATTAAAAGTAGCATCAGCATATTTCCTATTAGCTAGGGTTCCTTTTTGAGAACAGATCATACGTTCCTCCCCTATTTTTCTAGACACTTGTGTCAATGCGATATCATCAGATGCCGTTCAGGCGCTCCTCTTAGCCTGAAAAAAGCTTTCCTGTTGGGAAGGATGGGGTTTTAATATTTCACGACTTCCTGAAGAAGCCTTGCTGATTTTCCCATTTATTTATTTATTTAATATCCCTCCCCTGATCAGAGTGGGAGCATTTTGTAGCTTTTAAATATCATGCAACTTTCAGCATCGCTGCTGTTAAATCCCAATCTGCTGTCACAGCATGAATGTGATTTACACTATGAGGAGAACCTGTTCTGTCCTCCCCAGCTACTACACTTGCCTCGTCAAGGAGACACCACCATTAGCTACGGTCACCTGGCATCTGACACTGTCATCATCTTCCCACCTGTCTTCCAACAGCGAAAAGCTGTAAGAGAACCAAGCCTGCCCTGGCTGCAGCATCTCCCACACGGAGCAGCACAGGCCACTGGGGTCCAGCACTACCTTGGTGATGTCCGAGGAAGGCTTTTGCCCCTCTCCCCTGACACTTACTTTGACACAACCACCCATCAGTCCAACTCATACCATTCCCAGCTGCCTCTCAGCCCATTGCTGGGGTTGGGAAACAGAATGGGTGGGTGCTACTCCGTGTTTCCTTGGTGGATTGAAACAAGCAGAGGGGAGTGATGGAGAAGCAACGACAATGCCAGTGTTGCAGCTGTGGGGTGCTGTGTCTGACTTCCACCAATCACAACCCCCAGTGGGATGCTGCCACCCATCTGGGCTCCCTCCAGTTGGGGTCAAACAACCTTCAGTGCTGGCTGGTGCTGGGAGGCCATGACCGGGAAGTGATATTCCCATTTTATAGAGCCCACAGTACAGAACAGCCCCACAGGCTTGTCCCAGGACAGCCAGAAAATCCAAAAGCCAGGAGTGGGATCGCTCCTGCCCCATCACTCTGCATCCCCAATCCTCTCTGCCAACCCCCATAAGCCAGTGCAGCTCTTCTCCCAATCCAGGAGGTATTTGAGGATACTCATCCCTCTCCATTGTGGCTCCTGCCCACCTGGAGCCATGGGCTATTCGGACAGTGGCTGCATCAGCCACACCCAGTAACCAACCCTATCTGTGGGGAAAAGGCACTTGGCAAGGAGCTGCAGCAGAGAAATGCCTCTCTGCCATTAGGGAATCACAGCATCTTTCCAGACCTTGAGGTGGGGAGAGCCTGGGCCCAAGCTGCCACACAGTAGGAGAAGATGGCTTTTCTTTCTTAAGTTCAGAAGCCGTGGCTTCCCTTTCTGTCCAGCATCCTGGTTCTTCCTCTCCATCTGTTCCCATCTCTGCTCCTGCCCTTTGCTCCCTGGGTACCTACCTCCATCACAGCTTCATGCTCTTCCCTCTTCTTCCCTTCCTCCTGCAGTGTTGCACAACAAAGATCTGCAACCAACATCTTCGAATCCCAAACTCCTCATGGCTCATCCATAAAGGGTTTCCCTAGCTCCTTCTCAGGATTGCACACTTCCAGGACAACTCTGAGGCTCACGCAAGCAACGGGCAAAGATGCCAAGAGCCAGGAGACACAAAGGAGACAAAAGGCTCCAGGATTAGAGATGTGACCTTAGGAGAGGCATGAACTTTGCAACACCTGCCTTAGCCAAGAGCTCTGCTGCTTTCAAGGATCGCATGGCAGCACTTGACAGCTCTCTGCATTTATATAAGCATGCAAAAGAAAAGGGCTGATCAGTAGAGGAGCTGGGGCTCACAGCAGTTTGAGTGAAGGGAAGCTTCAGGCAACACTGCAAACAAGTCAGTGCTCCAAGACACATACACACAGTCCTACAGCTGTGCATCAGTAAATCATATTTACAGCTTATAGCCCATAAACTCAGTGAGCATGCACGGAGACCCAGTGAGCATATGCACACTTGCTAACGCTCCCTCCTCTCCCCTCCAACCAACTGCACATTTATTACCCATCTCCCAAGATTTTCTAACAGGATTCTCCATGATGAGGCCGGAGCTTTGCAAGTGATGAGCCAAAACCACCAGGATCTGTGCCACCACCACTGGGTGGTTGAAATGTGCCACTGGTGGCAACCACAGTCTCTGCACTGCCCCAGGAAGAGGTGCTACCCATGGAGAGGGCAGTGAACATGGAAGGACCCTGTGATGGGCTGTGGAGCCCCACATAGCTCAGCATGGAAGGAGCAATCACTGTGAAATTCAGTGCTGTGTTACTCCTCACAGCTCTGTCACAGCTGAGACAAGCAGTGTAATGACAGCAGCAGACATAGGAGCTGCTGCGGTGGCAGGATATAGCCATATGTTTGGGGCTTCATCCTGAATTCAGTGCTGGAACTGCAAACCAGGGGGCCTCAGCTCCTCTTCCCTGTGCCCAGCCACAAGCCTGTGTCCCACAGGCGGCTTTGCAATGGTCACATATCCACATGGATGCTCCCAGGCCTCCACTGGCGAGCCTTAGAGCAGCCAAGTTCCCAGAAGTCCCAGTTGAATGTAGTGGCTAAGCCTGCTTGATGCGAAACACCATGAGCAGGGCCAAAGCAGGACAGTTACCCCAGCAGTTCCCAAGCTGAGAGCAGGACCAGGCACTGCTCCACATGGGAGCCAAGCACCCATCCTCACAACACACCTCTCCCAGCCATGCTGCCTATTAAACTCAGTTGAACAAATCAGTCTAGCTGGGAGAACAAGGTGCAGAGCAGTAATTCATCTGCCTCTCCTCCCCACCAAAGGCATCTCAGAAGAGTACTGTGTTTTCTACCCCAACTTATTATCCTTTCACCCTTGGGAAGCAATTTTCCAACAGGCAGAATGTGCTTTCCCTTGTCACTCTGCAGCATTGCTTCTCGCCTCACCCGTGTTTTGCTAAGATAGAGGGTTTATTGTAAACTTATTAATTACTTCATTTCTCCTGCAAGGAGCCAAGAGAAGAATTTCCAGAGGCAGCCAGGATCTGCTATTGTGCTGGCGGAGGAGCTGAATGCGCCTGACGTCAGGATTCATTTTCCCCATGACTGAGAAAGGCGACTCTGAGTGCCATGTTGTGCATATGAATCAGGCAGCGTTCCCCTGGCACAGCAGGCCAGGCAATTCATCTTCCACCAGGACTTCAGGCAGAAAACTCCCAGCTCTTCTACTGCACTTCCCTGCAAACCCTTTGGAGAGGAGGGCTGAGGAGATGGGGGATGCAGCCCCCGAGAGCACATGCTTGTCCCTCCATCTCTCATCAGTTGGGTCTATAGCAGCTATTTTCTGCACCTGTAGACACATGGCTAAGTCCCAGGGTGATGCCAGCATGCATGGCCAACCCTGCAGCCACTGGGAGCATCTAAGCTAACTTTCTAGCCTGCTACCTTCTCTCTAAGCTTAGGAAGCAGGCTCCTGCTGATATCAAGGGGAAGTCAATATACACACAAGTTCATAATGAACTAATCTGGTTTACAGCATGAATAAGACTTGTCTGGAAAAACTGAGATAATGATGTCCTCCTTCTCAAAGCAGTACCAGCATCAGACCATTGATGGATGATTCATTGTCATGATTTACATGCAGGAGAGTATGTATCCCAAATAAAGGAGTCATACACCTAGTTGAGGAAGTGACACTTTATTCTTCCAATAGAAGAACCATACCCACTGTAACACAAAATGTCAGACTTGAGGGGGTGCCCTCTCCTCCATGGAGGAGGGAGACCCCTGTCAAGGTGAGCAGGTACCCACAGCCTGGTGGCAGGCAGCAAGCTAAACACAGCAGCAGTGAGCACAACCCAAATTGCTCCCTCCCACCTCTTGCAAGTCATGAGATAATCGAGAACCCAAGAGTGTTGGTGTGGAATGAAAAGCACACCAGTGACATGTGAGCACATCACAGAACACTGTGGTGTCAACACAGGCACAGGGCCTTCAAACGGCCATTTGTGCTTGTGCTTGTCTGCTGAGTGATGGCAGACTCGAGTAATGGGATATCTTGGAAAATAATTTCAGCCCTGTTGAGAGATGAGCTGCTTGCAAGAGCTGGAGGTATCCACAAAGAACCCGTTACTCATGACTGATCCTTCTGCAGGTCCCTGGCTTGAAGGACCAAGCCCTTGGCTCGTATCAGGAGAGGGCAACCATGAGGGGAGGAAGCACCAGCCTCTTGCAAGGCTCATCTCTCGGCCAGGGCTCAGATTTGGGGGATCCTTTTGTGAAAAGCTGCAAGTGGTGATGCTACGGCTCCTCAAACCACCAGTTCCCACCATATTCCCAGAGAGATGCTGATGCAGGCTAGGCAGTGATGAACACATTTCCCAGTTCAAAGGCAGAGATTGGGTCTTGGCACAGTGGAGCCCTGGGACGGAGCTAGACTTGCCCTCCCACAGGAGGGAAATGATGCTTTACATAGGAAACAGAGTGGGATTTCAGGATGAAAGGGGGAGAAGGAGATCCCTGCAAAACAGAGACAACCCAATACCACAAATAAAGGATGGTGGGGGGAAGAATTCTTCCTTGCTACCTCAAGCAACCTGCCCAGGAGTGCTCTCCACGTGGCTGGTGCTGGCAGTGGGATGCTAAGCAATGGTCTGCCGGCTGAAGAGGTCGAGGGTGAGTGCACTGAGGAATGCTGGGATGCTGTCCTGGCGAAGCAGGTGGAGCTCGATGAGCTCCCGGATGGTTCGGGAGAACTCGTTTTCCAGAAGCTGCATCTTTCGACCGGAGGAGCTGGAGGCCTGAGGGCACAGAAGAACAAACCCATTAATACAGCAGGGCTTTAATTCACCTCCCAAGACGCAGGGCAGTGCTGGTGGCATCGCCCTGAAGCCTCCTTTGGCATGGATCCACCTGTAATCAAGGACATGTTATTTGCTGCAGCACGGGCGTTCAGCACACAGGTAACTGGGCTGGTATTGAGTTGGGCATAGAACCATAGAATAGTCTGGGTTGGAAAGGACCTTAAGATCATCCAGTTCCAACCCTCTGCAATGGGCAGCGACACCTCACACTAAACCATGTCATCCAAGGCTCTATCCAACCTGGCCCTGAACACTGCCAGGGATGGAGCATTTACCACTTCTTTGGGCAACCTGTGCCAGTCCCTCACCACCCTCACAACAGAGAACTTCTTCCTTATGTCTAACCTGAACTTCACCTGTTTAAGTTTAAACCCATCACCTCTTGTCCTATCCATGGAGGATCCTATGGGAGCCTCCTCAGTGACAAATGGGAGAGTGGAGAGACAAGAAGTTTGACCATCCTGGAAAGAGGTTGCACAGGGGCCAGGCTGTGCTGCCAGCACAGAACTGGGGTGCTCACATCAGGGTCACCATCCCCATCACCACTCAGATCTCTGGAGGTAGGAGCTATATGCAAGGGCCTTCTCTCCATTAAAACACTTATCCCTGAAGTCATTCTGCTTCTGTAGGAGGAAGCAGACCTGTTCCTAATTAGCATGACTCCTTCCCAACAAGCTGCTGATCCACCCTGCAGCCCTCAAGTGTTTCTGGATGTTTAAATCAGCCCAGCAGCACACAGCCAAGAGCTCCAGAGGAATTATTCCAGAGATGGTCTCACGAAAATAAGGAAACTCAACATGTGGGAAGAAGATTACAAATCTCCGGTAACATATAAAACAAGTGAGAAAAAAAGCTACATGCAAGAGAAATAAGGAATGCTTGAAGCCTCTTCTGCCCCTGGAGGCATGAAAGCAGCTTGTTTATTAATAAACAGCAAAAACATCACAGCGCAAATGCTAATTTTTCCCCTTGCCATTTTCCTCTTTAAAATGCTCCCATTCCTAATTGCTCTGCAGCTCTGCTTCCCCTTGGAGCAGCACCAGGCAAAGCTGGCATCATCCCAGTGTGTGCAGGAGCAGGGCAGACCCCTACCCCAAGACACAGAGCAGAGGATTGCCACATGAAGGGAAAAGCATGGCTTTACCTGCCAGAGAGAAGGGAAGTGATAACCACCGAGAGCCCTGGGGAGCCTGCTTGTTTCTGATTTCATGTTCTCAGGAGCCTGGACACATTTGATTATGAACTTTTCATGTATATGTCACTTTGGATTGCAAACAGCACAAGGTACCAAGGATGCCCCTGTCACCCCTGAGCCAGGCAGGGAACCTGAACAAGGTTTCTGTGTGGAAAAGTAAATTAGCTTTTGTTTAAATCTCCTCCACTTTGGCTTGGTTGTTTTTCAGTGACTCTGAAGGATGTCCAGTGCTTTAATCTGCTGCTTTCTGGAGCTACCTGGCTTGTGTTCTGCACATCTGATGGACCACTGGGTCAGACTTAAGAGCCTAAGCAGAAAGAGGGGAGAGACAGCAGATGAAGAAGCCAGTTGGAAGTACAGGGAGGGACATATATCCACGATCCAAGCAGCTGGAAGAGGGGCTGGGTGCTGTGAAAGCCACATGGGTTTTGTTCGGCAAATCCCCCCTGGATTTGGCTGAAGGGAAGCACTGGTTTGGAGGAAAGTCTGAATATTATTAATGCATCGCAAGTGTCTCGGAAGTCAGTGCTGAATTGGATTCATCTAAAATGGGAATTCAAGCTCCGTATGAAATACACACTGCCTCCTCCGCAGATTTAAACCACTCTTTGGGCACAGAATTCATTTTCTAAGAATTTACAAGTAAATCCATTAATTGGTTTACCAGTTTCATTAATTAAAGCTGGTTCCTTCAGAAATTTAGCATCCAGTGCCAGAACTTTTCCTTGTGTTTTATGATCTTGGAATCGGAGTAACATAAACATTTTCAATCCCCTCTCTGCTTTGAGCTCACCGGCATCGTGGGTGAAGGCTACATTTGAATAATTCTTTTTCATGAGATTAACAGTAATTTCTCTGCACTATTCTTCCTAACCAAAGTTTCCTCCTTCAGCAGAGGCAGGAGAATAATGCTCACAGAAAGTTATGTGAACGAATACATGCTTCGGAGATGTTATTTCCTATTGGGTTCAATGGGACCATGGTTTCTCTTGGCTGTCAGGTGGTCGAGGGAAGCACTGTCCTTCCCACTGCGGGCTCCACCTCCCCAGCAACTCCAAAAGAAGTTTCCAAACCCCACACATCTCACCCAGGTTTCTTATGCTCTCTTCTGCAACAGAAACAAGGCGAGAAGGCAGCCACTTGGAAAAAAGGCAATTCTTCCTCTGCTGGGAGATGTTGACATGCTAACGTTGAGGATGGATGCGTTTGCAGTTCAGTTCATTCAATCTCATGCTGCTTTCAAAAAAAATTAGGATTTTTTTTTCCCTGAGAGTGTTTTAAAATTGCTATCATTGTTACCTTTCTTCTTCTTTGTTTTTATTGCTTTTTTCCTTCACCCATCTGTTCATAATGCACTATAGATGGGGATGTACAGATAGCTTTGTCGCTTTGGGTTCGACAGCAAGAGAACCTCTGCAGCATGTGCTTTACAAATAAAGTGATTATAGGAAATAATAGCAATATGTTCCCATTAATTCACAAGGTTTCTTTCCAAATGTCAGTCTGTTCCCTGCCTGGCGCACCCGGTGAGTGCAGGAAGCGCCGCTGTGGGTGGCGTGGGAGCAAGAAGGGGATGATGTCAAGGACACTGGAGGGGATGCTCTACTGAATGAATGCTACAGGGTCTGGTTGTTCTACCCTGTTTTGGATCAGTGCAGAGCAGACCTGCAACTCCAGCTCTAAAAGGCGGATTTATGAGAAACAGAAAGGTGAAATCTCCAGCAGTTCAAACCTATAAGGGTGCCTGAGTCCTCCTCTGCACAGTTCCCAGCTAGGAAACCCTCCACTCATTTTTAATCAATCTTTCAAATTAAAACCTCTCAACCCTCAAAGAAAAACTGCTAACAAGAAGTTGCAAGTGACAGCACACACCAACTATTCACAAGACATACGCTATGTAATGCAATCACCATTTACTCCGGTGATGTTATCCCCAGGAATTCTAAGTTTAGACGCAGCCAAAAGCCAACAAAGCCCATCTATCAAGAAAATACGAAGCTGAAGAACCTGGATGAGTGCCACTGATTCACAGGGACAGTCCATGAGTGGGAATGGGGCAAGAGAGATTAGAGCACACACAAACCCAGCCCTAACTGCTCTGCACCCAACACCACTGACACAGCTTACTCAGAGCTACTCACTACACTGTGTTCTTTTTAGAGAGAAGTGTGAAAGAAAAAAACATCAAGATTTGGAGTCAAACATGGCATCAAAGGACAAGCTGAGCCTGTGAGTACCCCCATCCGCCCCGTAGACAATGCATAGAGGAGTCGATGCAAGAGGACACTTTGGGGACTATGATCATGCTTCAATCCCCCCTTCCCCACTGTGTTGAATAAGCCAGCCAAGTGCAGCACTTCAGCAGAGACACAACTATTCCCCCTGCACTCTCAGCTTCCCTGAGCACGGAGCAGCTCAGCATGCTGAAGCTAAGTACTATGAGAATACCATTTCTCAGGTGCTCTTTACATAGACCTATATTGGTTTCTTCTAATTTATGGAAAAAAAAATCTGCCTGGCTCACTAAATTACACAGATTCAAGTCTATGTTATGTTTTATTCAGATCTCAAATACTTGCAAAAGGAAGGATTTCAGCTTTCACTAAGCCCTGTTGCCAGTTCAGGCTGATTTAAGGCCTATGGGGACCTTTCCTAGAAGAGCAATGGAAATCAATCTTTGCCCCGTGTCACTGCATGCTCCATTCTGCTGGCAGGGGGATGCAACTCCTGTCATAGGTTTGAAGGGTGACCCCCTGTTTTTCTGCTCCCAGGTTGTGCCACCCCATAGAGCAATCAGATCAGTGGGCAGATTTTACTATATTGTAAAACACAAGAAGACAGGTCTATTTTCCACATGGCGATATAAACTTGCCGTAGCTGCTACTGGATCTGCTCGCAGAAAGCAGCCATTAGTACAATTGTTTTCCAGGAGAATCAAGATCAGCTGCTGCTCGCCAGAAGGAAACATCATAAATCTTCCTCTTAGCCCTGGAAATTGGTAAATTATTCAAGGTTTATAGTTTAGATAGACATATAAAAGTCTCTCAAATAACCACCGGTGTGCTGCAAAAGTGAGCTCCCCTCTCCAGCAGGGACCATTTCAGTGAGGAGCAGACATGCAGAGGAGCAATAGGCATTCCCAAAGGACCATGCGGGGGAAAGGACCTGCAGCTGGATGGACCAGGATGGTAATGCCACGACATATGAACCATAAACAAGGTTCTCCCAACTGTTGTTGCTTCAACTTAACACATGCAGGGCTTCTGACTGCACTGATTCTGCTAAGTTGGCTCTTTTCCCCCTTGCTACTGTTGGACAGAAACCCCCCGAAAGCCAAATCCCAGCATTTACTGTCCCACCAGCTGAGAGGTGTGACAGTGTCTCCTTTGGTCCTGTACAGCATGGGGTTCAGAACTCTGAACTAGGTACACCAATACTTTAGTTTTCTGTATGCCCTTTTCCTCTTGGACATAAGAACAACGGATGTCCCAACTTTGGCTCCAAAAGTGCCATCAGCTATGAAGCGGCATGCAGTGTGACTTAAATCACATAAAGGATGCTTCTTGAAAAATACTGGTTGAGCGTAAGACTCAACATCCTGTACACCTTGGGACTCCAGAAAAAGACTGAAAAGAGGGTGGCTGCAAGCCCCAAGGAGAATGCTGACATGAGATGGGGCTTCATGAGAAAACATGGGGTAGAAATGAAGAAAAAGTGAGAAGATGTCTTCAGCATTCAATACAACTTCAGATTTCAGCATAAAGTGGGGATATTCTACCTCTGATTTCCAAACTGAGAAAACACAACTGCCTTTGGGGATGCAATCCATGCAGGACATGTGCTCCTGCGTCTTCAAACAGACACCTCCAATTGCTGGAGGTGGATTTTCTTGCATGGGCTTTGGCAAGCTGACAACAGCGATGGTGGAACTCCGTGCCAGGCACAGCAGGCAAAAGAGTTGTGTCTCAGCTTGGGAACTCCAGTTCAAACACCTCCACAGTGAGTGGAAGGATGAAGCCTAGGACTTTGGCAGGGCTGCCAGAGTGGCTTTCCCCTCCTTGGCACAGTTTGCTTTGCAGATGCTGCTCAGCCATGCTCTATGGTAGATGGTACTTTTCAAGGCTAAGATGTATCAGGGGTCAAAATGAGTAAGTGAATCATTGCCCACTGACATTTACCCAGCAAACATATCATAGAGGCACCATCTCATCTGGAATGCTCCTTCCATAAATCACTGTCTGTGCTGCATCCTTGTGCACAACTGCTCTTGAATACACACCACAAACAGCCCCATGCATACCGAGGGAAGGGGCACCATGGCTTCACATCCAAGGCTTTACACAGACCTTCTCCCTGCTCTGCTCAGGTTCACAGGCTCCTCTGGCATCATGAGCTATGTTGTGGCCATGTTCTCCTCTCTCTGCCTCAGTTCTTACTCTCATTTCCCTTGTCTTGTGGTCCTCACCCCACCTTGAAGCCTGCTGTGCCACCTGCTCCAATGTGGTATATGCACATCTCCCTACAACATCCATCCCTGTGGCAATTTGCCGTTGTCATTTGAATCCCTCAGACCTCCTCTTCATGTGGAACAGTCACTCCCTTTTCCCAGCACCTCCCTGCATCAGCAGAAGTCCTCAGAATTGGCTGTGCCATTGCACTGTCACCGTGTGTGCCACAGAGCCTCTGCCACCAAGCACCTTGGGCACACTGGTGGTCCTGATGGATGTCCTTGCCGCCCTCTTGATGCTTCCTCGGCACCCATTAGAACACATAAACCCTGTCACAGCCCAACAAACCTATTTCACAGCATCTTTCAAGAAGCTGCTGGCTCTGACCTTTAAATGAGAAAATCCTTTTGTTTCTGCCTCTTGCTTTGGATGCTGAGATTTTTCTAAATGTCAAAGGCCGCCTTGTCCATGTGCAGATGCTGAGGGGGGAAGCA
This sequence comes from Amazona ochrocephala, assembly GCA_039720435.1. Classification (NCBI taxonomy): domain Eukaryota; kingdom Metazoa; phylum Chordata; class Aves; order Psittaciformes; family Psittacidae; genus Amazona; species Amazona ochrocephala. Next base: position 12,487,039 of record CM077886.1, on the reverse strand, counting down.
CTGGTGCCAAGAGGGCTGGCACCCTCTTCCTGGGTCTGCAAAGCTCATACATCACCATTACAGGTCACTTTGGACAGGCTCATACACACATGGGGCAGCCCAGCAAGCACAGAGCCAGAAACCTGGAATGTCCAGAAAATACCCAAGGAAAACACGTGTGTGTGTGTGTTTGCCCATGTGAAAACCATCTGCTGAAGTTCTAACAACCCAAACAGGAGGTTTTGAGATTTAATTGCTCTAACTTGGCTCTCTTGGGTGATGATGTCATTATCAGAATCCCCCGATTGAGTTACGCCTCACCAATCAATCTCTCCCAAGCATCATGCACTGCCCAAATACCAGGTCCCCAGGTAGCCACTAAATGACTTTAATTAGAGGCTGTTCATTTAAAATTAGAGAAATATTAAAAAAAAACAAACCAAAACCCCACATTGTACCACAAGACATGATCATGGATGGAAATATTTATGAGCTTATTTAGCAAACTGCTTACTGGTTTCCTTCTTTTTTTCATGGCAACTGGCAGGTTTCAGCTGGCCTGACGCGATGCCTGCCCAAGGTAGCTCTGTCAGCTCTTCATCAATCAAGTCACCTATCTCTCACAAATGACCATTCCTTGTCCGCAGTGAAGTTTTTCCTCCTTTAATATCCTCTCTGTAACCCGAAGAAGGAAAAGTGCTTCTTGATAATAATTGTTTCTTGCCAAGACCTCTGACCTCTGTGTCACCAGCTTGCTATATAAAGTGAATTTATGAGGCAGAGAGGGAGGGAAGCCTGCAAAGGGCCTTCCAAGAAATGTAATGAAAAAGCTGCTTTTAGCTGCTGAGCAAAGAAAAGCAAGCGCCTGGCAATGCCAAGAAGAAAACTGAAAGCTGGGGTGGGGTAAGTAGAGAAACAGTACTGTGTGCACTGAGATTTACAGCAAACGTTTCCTTTCTTTTTCTTATTATTCAACACTGAGATGAACCACAACCCCACAATGTCTTTTGTGCAAGAGGTCAGCTCATGCACTTCCACCTTAATCAGAAACACGACCCAGGCACTATGCACATGATGGGGTCCTGGATGCTGCACCTGCTCAGCAGCAAAGAAACACAGAGCAGAGAGCATTGCACAGCAGAGTTTCTCCCTACAGCTACGTTTTGATCTCCGTGAGCTCTCCTGCACCTGATGTAAGAAATGAAACATGTGAAAAGAGCAGAGCTGTGCACTGAAGCGCCTGAACTCCGCTCCATGGGGAAAACTGGTTGGTGCTAATCCCGGGGGATGGTGCTCTGCACAGTGGAGGGCAAGTCAGCATCTTCTCTCAAAAGGTTTCTCCTACAGGTTAGTGCCCTTTAGACTGTCAAATGTGATGCCATAAAAATAAGATCAAAGACTCTGAAATAAGGGACGCATATTTTTTGATTCATACTATTACTATTTGATATCTGAATATTCCTACAGAGCTTTTTATCCTGGAAGACAGGTCTTTGAACTGCTGTGATTTCACCTATCACTGAAGAACAACCCCCAGGGTAAAATGTGACAGCTATTATCAGGGTGCGTTAAAGTTACTCACTAGTTCAGGCCAGACAGAGACAAATACATCTAATTTACATCATGGGTTTGAAGAGCTACTGCTCAGGGTGGATTAATATCCATGCGTTTTCCAAAAGTGCTTGGAGAGTTTTAAAGGCCAAGTCCTGAAACTAAAGTTCCCTGTCCCATTTGTAGGATACACCCAGCCTCTCACCATTACGCTGCAAACTGAAGTGCTCCTACAGAGGTAACACAAGAAGATGGTAACACAAATGATCACTTGTAGCATCTACTTTTGCATACACAGATTCTGATCCGGGTCTCCAAAACAGCTACCAGGGAGATTGACCCTGGGGAGATCTGTTGAGGTGATACTTAGAAATGGTTCAGCTGAACACAATTCCGGGTAAGAGTAAATCATAGCAAACTATTCACATCATAGAAAGGAAAATTGCATGGGATGTCCGCTCAAAACTAATACTGGCAGTAGGCTGTAAGTCAGAGCTTGAGACTGCAAATTATGCCTTTTAACAGGCCAAATAGTGTTCACCAGCCAAATATGCTTATAAATATCAACCATGAAGTAAATGAGAGCAAGGCACAGGGCTCACAGAATTTTTCCAACCTAATCTTAGAAAAATCCAGCCCGTGGAATTGAGCCTTTAAAGCCCGTATATCTCAATGAAAGGCACAGGATCTTTACAAATCAGACATATGGGGAAGCCACACTGATCCCCCAGTCACAGGTATCTCTGACCTACAACGAGGCCCTTCAGACAGAGCAGCCAAACACACATTATCCCAACTGCTGTCACAATCACGTGCTGCAGAGCTGGACTGCCCCAGCACCCAGGCTGCAGCTTTCCAACCATCTGCGAGGTGACCGTACTGGACTGGTCAAGCTGCAGAGTGAGGAGCTAACAAGCATTAACAACATCTAGCCCATGTGTTCTGTCTAGTAAAATGCCAACCCATCTGTCTGTAACATTAGTGACTCCATAGAAGCCATATGCAGGAGAGACATAAATTAGGGAGAGAAAAATCTCCTGCTACTTTCTCTGAAATGAGTCTGCAGTTGTAGCTTGCAATGCTAGGGAATGGGTGTTATTTCAGCTCTCTTTTTCCAGCCTCATGTAGCTCTCCAGCCCTGCCATCCAGAGGCACTTTCTGGTCTGCAACCTAGCCCCGCTGAACATGATGGCTTGGCACAAACAGAAAAGTAGGTGCAACTCCAACCAGATCCCAAACCTCTCTCCCAGGAGAGTCAGAAGCAGCAGGCAACTTGAGGGAGATACCAAGGGCATGGCAAATGAACCCAGCACACAAGAATCCCTCATTTAGACAGGGAAACTAATTAACTAGCCAAGTTGTTTATCACATTCCTCTCCATCTCCCTTGCTGGGAGAAGAGCTGGAGGCAACAGAGCAGCAGAGAACCAAGAGCATGGGATTTTCTGGAACATAAGAAGGAATGGGAAGAAATGCAAAAACATATCATCTGTGTGGGCTTTTCGTTAAGATGGCTTGGCTCCCAAAGCGGGGAGATTCTCCACTTGTGAACTGCAGCTGTGAGCATGAGGTCTGTAAGAGAATAGGAGCAGTGAAGTTTGCAAAACCCTGCATCGATGAGAGATGGCTGGAACCACAGTGAATTCCAATGGCAGCTTTCTGCAAGCTGCTGCATTGCCTGGGAGATGGGCATCTGCTCCCCAAAGCAAACCACTGCTCCCCAACCGGCAGAACTTGCTGGAGCCTTCCCCACTCACTGAGTCACACCAGGCATGCGCCATTCCCCTGCTTAGCTGCTTCTCTTGCTAGAGACCTCTGCTTTTCCTTCTCCAATCAGAGCAAGTAAGGAGGAAACCCCAAGACTCGCCCCATCTGAAGCGCCTGCCCATCACACAGTGCAATTAGGTCACACAGACTTCAGGATTCACCAGCTGCTAACTGGAAAAGAACCCCCTCATCTGGGAGCTGGGCATCTAGTTTTGCAAGAGATGGAGGGTGAGTGCAAGAGGCTGAGAATGGTTAAATGAGCAGAGGACACATGCCTGTGAGACATCTCCCTGGAGCAACTGCTCATCTACAACACAGCAGACACCAGCATGTGATTAATACATTTATCCTCATCTTTTCAGTATCCTTCTGAAAGCCTTGTCATAAGTAGGGTGGTGGACGGCAGGCTAAAGAACTGAACGAGATAATCCTGTGACCAATAATGGCTCAAGAGACCATAAGTGATAAACTTAATGACAAGCAGACAATTAGACCTTAGATATGTGGCTGAAGAATGGGACAGTATATGGAGCATGCCTGTTCCCGGCTCATTGAGTTTGCAAGGCTTGTGGGGGAAGGAGTAACAGATGGACCTGATGGCAGATCACAGCTGAAATTCTCACCATGTTTATTCATTACCCTCTTCTAGCTCTTGTTTGTCATAGTCTGGCACCCCAGGCTAAAATGCAGGTGTAAGCTTTACATCGAGGAAACTGGTGACACATATTAGTCACTTCTGCACGCAGCCAGTGCTACCAAAAGCAAAACCACTGCTCATCTATGGCAAGAACTGGTCAGTAATTACCTCTTCCTGTGGGACTGTGTGACTGACTTATAGTTATGATGTACCAAATTGGAATTTAAGTGCTGGCTTTGGAAATAACATTAGCTGCTGTTGTAACATCAATAAGTAAAGTTCACAATCTCAGTGTGAGTTGAGGGAGACACTTTTATTGCTCTTCCTTTTTTGCTGGCTCACATTTTCTTCATTTGAAATTGCTGTCATCAGCACGACTGTCAATAGGTCTGAAGTGAGCAGGAGCTGTCATGACCCAGAAAGTCAAAGAGGGAAAAGTTGATTTTGAACATGTAAAATGTTTTTTCTGGTGTCTTCAAGAGTAAGTTTTGACTCTAAAAAGCCCGCAAGCCCCTGTGGGGAAGGACATTTCTTAGACTGCATCTGTACATACAGTCAAGATTTATACTGGGGGAGAAGATGCCATTAACCTGGTCCAGTGGAAGATATCCCTGCTCATTGCAGGGGCTTGGATTACATGACCTTTGAAGGACCCTTCCAACCCAAACCATTCTATGATTATTCCACAAAACTCACCATTTCTTTTTCAACTTCAAGACTTTTGAATGCATGGAGCTGGTGTTTACCAGTAACTATATTTGGGGGATTACTCACCCAGACTGGTATTCCACGGCCAGCAAATCCTGAAGACCAGGAAAGTAAGGAAAACAATCAAATGGTCTGTGCAGGTTTCCATTAAATGGGCTTCTAATGGTAAACCCAGTGTGAAACAGTCACAGGACTCCTCTCTCCTCGAGCAGATCTGATCTCTCACCGTAAGAAGGAAGCCCGCAGCTCAAAAGGCAGAGGTTGCAGCTAAGGAGTGGATCAATAGGAGGATTTCCATATTCAGTGAAAAAGGAAAAGAAATTCCACCGTGTCCCTTGAGGGGACACTCAGACCTTTGGGCTATGAGGCACTTGCTGAAAGCTTCTGCTGTTGCTGCCTGTGCTGTCATTTGGTACTAACCTCCTGAAGGAACATGGCAAGACAGCACTGCTGGTTCTCATGTCTGGATGAACATGCTCCTCTTCCCTTAGGGAAAAGGAGAGGTTTTCTATTCAGTGAATGCACCGTGTTCGAGCCACCTCCGAGGAATGTGCCTCAGGCCCTGGCCCTCCCCATCTGACACACATCTGACTGGTTGTCTCTTCCTGCTGGTGTTCTCCCACTGATGTGCTGCCACCCACCAGTCAGCTCCTTTCGCTGGAGGTGCAGGGGGGGAAAGATTTATGCAGACACCATGTATGCAATTATGAAAACAGAAGACAAGACACCCGGATATCACACAAACTGATGCATTTTTGCTGGCAGGCTTTTTGCATGATCCAGTAACAGCTGTCATGCTCCAGCCTCTCTCATCTGAGCTCCACTACCACTTCGGCATCCTTCTACATCCTTTCAAAGGGCTTTCTTCCCTTCCCTTACGCAGCTTGCTCCAGATGCCACAGCAAAGCAGGCAAATAGCATGGGATGCAAAGGGGACACAATGTGATTGGTTTCCATAATAGCATTAAAATGTAATGTCCACTTCTTTAGGCAAGATGCTGCTAATTAGCAATGACCTCAAGGCAACCAAGCTGCTCAACCGGCAATCTCTCTCATTCTTGAGCTCTTTAAAATTTACCCTTTTCCTGTGCCAAGTCTTTCAGCAATAATCCCTAAAGCCCAATAGAGATCTGCAGACATACGCGTATGTCGTCCAGTGTCTTCTGGAGAAAGATGGTGGTGGCGAGTTAGAATGGAGCCTGGGCTTTGTACCTTCTCCAAACATGCCCCACTCTGCACACTAATGTTAAGAAAAGGAAAGGATTGCCTCCAAGTTTCCCTGCCAGAGCAGCTCCTGCTGTGAACTCCGCATCCTAGGATGAACTCTGCATCCTCCCCATATCCTCCTGGCTTTCAGCACTCCGTGCTTAGGTTTGCTACTTGTAAATAGATCCAACCTTTCTAAAATTAACAGCAGAAGAGAACTTCTTTTGGCAGAAAATCAGCTTTTGAAAGATGGAGGAATATCACATTTTCCAAACATTTGAAAACCACAGACGAAAGATGTGTGTTAGTCTCTCCAGTGCATGCTGGTTTTGCTCATTATTCTGAATGTTAATACATTAATAGATCCCCTCCTGATTAACGGGTGTACTAGGCTCTCTTTGTAGGAACACATATGGTTCCTTCTTGCCACAATATTGGAATAAAAAGCCAAAATATTTAAACAGTGTCACTAATAAAAGATTTTACCCCTCCCCATCCCAACGTAAATAACTAAGGCTGGAGCCAGCCCTTAACTCTAAATGCTTCTTATCTTCCAAAAAGTTCTTAATCAAATCTGAACATATTGGCTGAGGTCCATTTGAAATAATTGGGCTGTCTGTGGCCACAACACTGCAGCAATAAAGCTGCCATCTAACTTTCACTCACCCTTCAGGATGCTCTTTGTCCGGCTGGAAGAACCACATACTAGTTGGGTGTGTAACGAAATGGGGCTTTTAATGCGACATGTATGTGTGTGTACAGTCTGGTTCTACCATCCCGGATTCTACATGCAATGACAGAGATCATACTTTTCTCCCCCCGCACTCACAAGTTTAAAGTGATTTTCAGGGGATTCCAAATGCTTCTGTCCCAGCTGTCTGCACTCAGCAGCATCCACCCCGCCTGTGGAAGGACACGGGAATTCCCCAGTACACAGCTGGGTATATAAGGCTTGTCCTGAGTGGTACGTCAATTACCAATGCACAACTGCTTAAAAGATCTGTTCCTCCCTCATTTGATTCCCATGCCATAACCCCTCTTGTCTGCCATAGGTCCTGTACTAATCCTGTCTAACACCATCAGCTTCTAAGATAAGCAGTGGTTTCCACTTTGTGCTGCTTGAACACAGCTGATCAGCCCTGTTACCAGCCAAGAAAGACACAACCTGACTGCAAACAAACCCCTGAAACTTAAAAAACCTTTTCACATTTCAAGAAGTGAGACCCGCAAGGGGAGGGACTCCAGGTTTGCTCTGCAGAAAACATTTATCACTACAGAACTGAAACATGGTGTGAAAATAAAAGCTCTCGCAACCTGCTTTCACACATTCCCCAGCGTGCCCAGAGGTGCTCCTGCTACCATACACCTAACAATGCCCTTGAGAATTGTTTTCACAAGCAAAAAATACAAACAAACCAGCAAAAGGATCAAGAAGCACTTCTTCAAATGCCTCAAATCTGGGCTATTTGTGCTCTAAATCCATTGAAGAAACGGTGTTAATATATATTCAGATGTTACAGAAGGCCACAGGAAAAGACCTCAGCAAACACTGAGTGATATAATACAGCGCACGTCCTAAGGAGTCAGGTTCATTTTAGAGCACTGATCTCTGTCCTGCTCAACCAGCCTGTATTTTACAATACAAGCTGCACTGGTTTGTGTATTTATACACAAATGAGACACTTGCATTCTTTCTTGTGTAAAAACCACAGAAAGCAGAAGATGCAGATGAGAAAACAAGCGGATGAGTTTCCTTGGAGGTTTCACAGATAAAGATGTGTGAACGAAGTAATTTAAAACCAGAAAGAGTCTTACAAAGTGCTTCTAAATGTTGCAGTTCTCTTGCTTGTTTTCAACTAAATTTGAGGGGGAAAAATAAGCCTCAGAGGGAACCAATCCACTTTAACTGCTGCTTCCTCATTCCTGATGTCCTCTGGAGAACTTTAGCAACCTCCTTCCCTACCAGTTACACACCAAACTTCCCAGAACAAGTCTACAGCAAGGAGGAGAATAAAAAACATTACTTAGTCATTGCTCATCATGCCTCTGAAGGGTAGGGAAGCACCAGCATTACAGAGATAAACAGACAAGAAGAAACGGGCTTCTTACATTAGCAAAGCAACACAGACCATGCAAAGGACTTGTTGTTCAAGTCCCATTTGCCTCCTTTGCTGTAGAAACCCGAGCTCAAACCACAGGGCTGGAGGGGAATGTGCAAGATGTGGGATTCATAACATTTTGCAATAAAACAATCATAAACTCCACATGAGGGTGTGGGAAGGGGATGCCCACAATAAAGCCTGCAGTGATGCAGAGGCACCTGCAGTCCCTCAGTGAGGGCTCAGCCTGTCTCTGGAAGGACACTTCAGTGTGCAGAGGGCTGTTTCAGCCCAACAACCAACCTATTCATCCTAATGACTGCTCCATTCAGGACAAGCTGACACATCCTTCCCACAACAGAACCCTGCAAATGACTTTATTTAACCAGGAAAACAGATTTGTGTTGTTTCTAAAGACAAATGAATCTCACTTTGGCTGCAGAGGGCTGAGCTGTGTTTTGCTCAGTGCCAATAAAAGCATTGGGACTGCGGAGGAGACTTAAGAGACTCTTGTTTGCCTTCAGTCTCCCATGGATTGTATCTGAACACAAAAGAGGGCTCACACAGCACAACAGATTGGGCTGCAACTGTAAGAAGTTCAACACTTTCTGAGGCTGTTTCTCTCAAGTTCCCCATGAATTAATTTGAATTTAAAGACTTCCTGAACTTTACTAGCCTGCAGTGCAAGGGGGGCATCCTGGCGAGGGGATGGTGAAGCATAACATTTCTCAGGCTGATCAAGGAAGATGCTATCCCTTATTATCTTGTCACTTTTCAGCACATGCATGGCCCCACATGTGGCTGAGCTCTGCCCAAAGATGTGTTTCTGTGCTGGAGGTTCCTACCTGCGTGATCCAAACAGACAAAAGGTGACTGGGGAAACAGGTCCCTAAAGAAGTGATGCACAGTGCCCAGGGTCACAGCAGGTCAGCAGTACAGCCAAGAGCTGTGTACAACTCCTACAAGTCCTTCAGAAACAGCCAGGCTGTGGGGCTCCTCCACATCCACGTGCTAGGAAACCTCTGACACTGAGGTGCAAAGGCAAGGGAGTAATGAGATGGATTTATTCTCAAGTCGCTATGCAGGGATGCAGAATTCTTTACTTTTTAGTGCCCGCTTACTTAACCTTAATGCTCCACTGACATTATTTTTTGTATGGTATTTTATATATGCATCTGTGGACAAATTTGCAATATATAAATAGCAGAGATCAGAGGTGACCTTTCAGTTTGTGCATGTGGAGACTCGTACAGTGTGAGGGCTAGCTGGGAGGCTGCAGTCATTAAGATGTGTTCTCATCTAAAGTTTCTTATGAATTATTTGTTAGTTATTTTCTTCCTTATTTTGCTATAATACTCCCACATACTCACTAACCAGTAAAAATAGCTGAACAGTGAATACATGTTTCGGAAGTCTGTTTGCCTGTTTTTCTATTGTGCAGCAGCTGCTGTTGCCATGCTGTTGTTGCTATGTTTTCCTTTTTCTTTCTTTTTCTTAAGAAGCGGGGGGAAAACCAATCTATTCCCTAAATGTGCTAGACTCAGCTCATGGAACAAAATACCCGAGGTACAGCCTAGAAGACTATAATGCAATCCGTCTGGAAGAGAGTTTATGTGTAGAAGAACGTCCTTTTTTGACACCAGTGTGTACATTATTCTCTGAAAGAGTTAATGTAACTACTAAGACTATTTAGATAGACTATCAAAATGCTCCCGGTAACAATCATTTAAAAAGAGCATTAATGTATCTTAGAAGTGAAAGGTAAAACACCGTGCTGAACTCTAAGTTGGTAAGAAGGTAGGGGGAAAGAAGGGTTAAAAGGAATAAATGTGGCCAAGTCTAATCTGGAATACAAAACAATGAACTTGCTCAATAAGCTTGTCAAAACAGTCCTTCAAGCTTGACAGCTAAAATTTGGCTCTCTGGGATGGCCCTGAGGAATGTGCATGCTCATTCCAAAGGACATATGGCCATGGTGCAAAATGATTCTAGATTGTGAGTCCTAAGTTGCCACCTTCTGCCTCTCATCCCTTTATGAAGAGCGGTGGGAGTTTGCTGACCTGGGGTTAGGGCTAAGCAATTAAGCTCTGGGAAGACATTGTTTTGGGTTGCCCATTCCTCCTTTGCTTCCCTACTCGAGAGGAACTTGGATAACTCTTCCATCCTTCGTCCCCTGCCAACCTCCATGGGAAGTCCGTGGAGGAGAGCGGCAGCATGATGACAAGAATCAATAGTTTCAGCCCAAAGACTGATGACTTAGAAGACAGAAAAACCTACAAGATGGCAAAATGACTTAAGTGGGTCAGGACTGTGGAGAACTGTGAGCGACCAGGAGGACCTGTGAAATTTGGGCCACTGGGCATCGCTACAGCAGAATAAATTCAATACAGACAAGTGCAGCGCAGTCTATGTAGTTCCAACAACAGTTTAAAGGACTCAGTGCCAATATAAAGGACTCTTAACACCCTGATGGGTTTGGAAATGATGTAACCTCTCAGAATAAATATCCAAGTGCCACGTAAGATGTCAAAATAAAACGTGTTTTTTTAAGAAAGAAAGGCTAGAAGTACCATGCCATGTTTTTTATGCAAGTTCAGATACATGCCCTCTTCTCCCAGGCAGCGAGTCAGCCTTGGTGAATTCAGTATGACACAAGGGCAAAAGATAGATGAGGTTTCCCTTGTCTGAGGCATGTGCTACATAACCTGCCTCTTTCCTCTGAAGAAGATCTCCATCACTGACTGCATCCCTGGGTCAGCAGGAGAGACGTTAAAGGCTGGAACAATTTACTGCAGAATTAAGAAGGGCAACAGTAAAATAGAGATGGGCAATGTGGTGAATGTGGAGTAGGACGCTATGGTAGAGAAAAGGCTCTTAGTATTTCAGGTACTCTTCAGCATTAACCTCCTTGACTGAGGTGGGTGAGAGTTACAAAGCACAACTGGACTGAAGATGCCTCTTTCTCTTTCTGGTTTGCGTGCATGGAAGACCATGTTTCCATAGGTCAAAAAACCTCCCAAGCCCTGACCTGCACAGGACATGAGTGCTACTCCTGACTATAAGCTTAAAGCATAGCACCAGAAAGACCAGTTCTGCCATTCACTGTGTATTAATTACTCCTGCTTTTACCTGCATCCCGTCAGCCCCAGACTTTAGGGTCTGACAAAGACCATCTTCCTCATGTCACTGTCTATGAAGACCACCACTTCCAGCCATGCCAAAGAATCCACACAGACCTCGGAGTCAGGAGCTTCTGACTTCATTCCTCACTTTGGGTCCCAGCATGAACTACACAAGCAGCATTAATTTCTCTGCATCTCGATATCCTCACCCTCCACTAGAACTAATAACAACTCCTCCACCAAGCAGGCATGCTGTGAGAATCAATTGGTATTTGTAAAGGCCTTTGAGAAATGGAAGGCACAGTCTGTATGTGAAAATTATTGATATGATTCATTACCAGGCATTCATACTCTATTTATACAGCTCCTAGTCTATTACTAAATATATTGTCCATCTGAATATTGAAATCACTGCTGCTAGTAATTTCTGCTAACATTACACTGGTCTTCTGGAGGTAGCTTTTTCAACCTTAATGAGAGAACTGTGGAGGCAATGATAAAGGGAACAAATTCCAGAAGAGGAACAAATTAAAGAGGACAACAGGCTTCTTGCAAAACAATAAAAAAATCCATTTAGCAAATAACTGTGCTAACACTTATCTGATTCCTCTTCCTTTGCTCTTGTGTGAAAATCTGATCTCCATTCATGAAATATTAGCCCTCATCTGTGAGATGGAAATGAGCAAACCTGAGCACATTGTGTCTCTCCAGACAGACCGCCTGATCATCACATGCTGGCCTGAGTGATGCCTGAGACCCCTCTCCATGATCAGTCACCTTTTTGGGGAGTGAGGACGCTCCATCAAACCACCAACCCCACAATCACCAACTCCAATGTACTCTGCCTTTTACTGTGCCATGCTGCTGGAAGCAGCACAATCTGGGACTACTCAGAGAGTTCCTGAGAAGAGAGAGCATATGTCTATACATTATATATTTATTCACACACAGAGGCATGTTCCCACTCCCGAGACACACACGGTATGTTCTGACTTTCTCACTCCAGCATGTTTTGCAAATCTGCTCTCCACCCCCTCTATTCCCTCGCTTCACTTTATCAGTATCTTGTTTAAGGGAAATGGTGCTTACTGTAAACTGGAAACGTTAACATCAGGTCAACAGACCATTTATTAAGGAGCAGCTGTGGGAGAGGGAGCGATAGGGCACAGCTATTTTCCTGTCTCAGCTCCTTTTCCTTCCAGTTGGAATATTTATTTCCTTGCTGTGATCTTTCTACTCACTCTTTGCGCTGACAGAACGCTGCCAATATCTGCGGTGTGGGAACTCAAGGACAATTGATATTTTGCTCGAATCAAATACAATGATTTTTTTGTTGTTGTTGTTTTCAAAGCTCAACATTTTACAATTAAACAGCTCAAGACATTGAGAAAATTGAGGTGGGGGTTCTCTTGTGAAAGGCAGGAGGGAGCACTGCAGAAGTAGAAACCAGAGCAAACCAGTAGAGAAGCCAATAGAAATGTGCTGCATCGTTTCGTCTTCTTAATACATTTTTTACGAGAAGTGAGATCTTTGATTACATTTTTGATCAGGAGAGACAGGCATTGCCCTGCCCAATGCACAGTTAGAGGAAAAAGAACCTTTCATGTTCATAGATATTAGACATCAAAACAGCCATTCCCAGCTCTTAAAAGGATCAGACAGAACTGCAGCTCAAACTGTGCCAGGGACTTTGGTGAAGGCAGGTTCTCGGTGGAAGGCAGACTCGAAGCTGTAAGAAATCATGTCGATGCTGTTGAGTGTGGGGAGAAATATGGGAAATTACTCGCAGGGAAATCCAGGACCATTGTAAGGGCATTTCAGGATGAGAAAGCCGAGAGCCATGACAGCCAGGCTGCAAGGGGAGCTGCCAGAAAGAAGCTGTGAGCTGTAAGGAAAGAGTAGCAGCTCCACCAGTGCAGGCAGGACAGCTCACTGGGGACAGCAGCCAGCAGAGCACAGATGATAGCAGCATTTTCACTTCGATTTCAAAGAAGCAAAACTCAGAGCCTCCCCCTTTCTCCTTTCTGAAGACTCATGGATTTACTGGACCTCCCAAACATGCTGATGCTCAGGCGCAGGACAAGTACACTGACAACCAGCTCCACTACGCAATGCAACTGGTCTCTGTCTTTAGAGCTGCAGAGTCACAAGTGGCCTCTTTGCTTTAGAGGTCACCTTGATTTGCTGATAACCTACATTGGTTGAATTGTGCGAACAAGAGATTAGAGTTCTGATCTTGTATGACTCCAGTTGCATACTAACCACGGGAGCACGGTGTCCTGGCTTATCCTTCGCCATCACTGCAGAGACCCTTCATTTGGCTATGGGATCTGCAAAATCTCAATGGCTGAGATGAGGCAGGAGAGCAAATCGACTCATGGATTCATTCAGAGTTCAGTTCAGCCTGTATGTAAGCACTTGTCCTGCCTCAGCTTGTCAGCATGTGTTACAGAAGCAAAAATCCAAGCCCTTCACAATTTCTCAAGGTCCAAAGCAGGGGCTGCCGAGTGGTAAATATGATGTCCATCTTAGAATTTGGCTTAGCTGTGCAAACAGATATCCTGAAAGCACTGGCTGCACCTGAAGCTAACTTGGATGCTAACTCCAACATCTGAACCTTCTCCATGCGCTGAATACTGACCCTCAACCATAAAACAGACTCGCTGGTGCAAAAGCAGTTACATCTCATCACACATAGACTTTCCACCAGCTTGTTTCTAATGTTTCTCCACAGAGGAGAATCCCCCTAAGCATTACAGCAGCACCTCACCTCTGCTGTCACACTCCATCTCCCCTCTAAGCCATGGTATCACACAGAGATAGTGTTGGGACAGCCACCAACTCCAGCCCACCATCCAGCTCAGCCTATCCCTGTGGCCTCCATCCTTGGCTGGCCCAAATACCTGGCAGCAGTGATCCAAAGGATTAAACTCACTCCACTCTCAGACTGATAATAAATGGGTTGTGACGAACAATTGTTCCTTCTCCCAAAGCTGCCAGGGCTGCTGCAGATTTTTATCCTCTTTTCCTCTCCTAATACAGCAATAATGTCAGACCAAAGGAGTCTGGGAGATGCGCACAACTCACTCTCAACAGTACGCTGACACCCAGCCCTACATCTACATTAACGAAGAGCACAGCTATCACTCAAACAGATGAGCTCCTTGGTAAGGTAAGCGCTTGGATGAAAAACAGATGGCTCCAGCTCAGCCTGGACACTGCAGAGGTGCTGCTGGCAGCAAGAGGATCTACCAGAAAATTCAACCCCATCTTCCACTGAAATGCTATCTATCTGGAAGATGAACGGCACTTACTTCCTTCTGCACATGCCACTGCTACCGATCTGCACCAGAAGTGGCTGCAAACACCTCTTCAGACCAGCCAGGAGGTTGGAGCCTTTTCACTCCAACATTGGCTTAGCAATCGGGATCTCAGCCTCTTTTCCAGAGGATATAATTCACACGCACACTTCTCAGCTGGATCAGCTCACAGCAGCTTGTCCACTTAGCACAGAGGCAGGTGAGAACAAGCTGTACTCCCACGCCATGCCGTATTGGCTTGCCATTCAATAGCAGATACATTGCCATTGATTTCAGTTAGATTTTTGTTCCTAGCAAACTCTCTACAAATACTTAGTCCGAAGTCTTTAGTGCTTCTGAACACGCCCCCTCCATGTTTTATATTGTTTATTGATGTGTTCAGCATCTCACACTAGAGGAACACAGCAATCTGATTTCTGCCACCAATATCACCAGGGGGATCAGAGCAGCAATGGGAACATGGCTATTCTGTTGCTCTTGTGGTTTTTTCCTCTGTGAGACATGGAGAAATCTGATTATGTTTGAGGCTTTGGTTTCACCAGCAGCACTGATCTAACACCACCACCAACTCTCATTTCTTAATCTCTAACAAACAGTGGTGAGCTGCTGATGCTCAAACGCAGCCCCATGCAGTGATGAGCTGCATGCTGGCAGAAAAGCAAGACTGCCCCAACATTTTGGCATTAATAACAATGAGGTACCTAATTTTCCTAGGAATTCTTTCCTGTAAAGCAACCTTTACTAAAATACCAGCAACATCCCAGGGATATTTGGACCTCTGGATGAAAAAGAAACCACAAATTAGTTCATTCTGCAACCTGCAGAAATGTTCCTGAATGTTGTCTCAGTGTTAGAGGATGATCTCAAAGGACAGAAACAAATACAATAGGCAACATGTGCCATGGAGGACTTGTGCAAGCATCTCCCTGAAGTACAGCTGCCTCCTGCAGACTCTTGCCCGAGGTCCTGCTTACTAACCACACGCCATCAAAACAGACTAAACCCAACACCCCAATCTTTATGCATGGCATGCCTGTTGAGGCAAATTTGCTTGCGTTCTCATGCTACAGAGGGAGGCAGAGGGAGGAAAAACAAGGAGAAAAGGCACTGCCCAGAGAAAACCTGTGCTGGTGAACAAAGGCAAGAGGCAGGAACAGGATGCAGCACGAGGGAGTTTAAGGGGCATCGGCTGGGCACATCCAGCTCAAGCAAACATTATCCCAACCAACTTGTATGTAACCACCTTAGTCGAAATGCCACTTAATTTAAAACATCCAGGAACCAAAATGAGGTTTCCAAGGTCAGGTGGAGCCAGCTTGTTAAGGGCAGGACAATTTTATTTCCCACTGACTTGCCACTCATACTAACGGTCCCTCCACATGAGCACTGTCAAGGTGAAAAGAGGACCACACAATTCCAGCCTATGATGTCCAATGAAACCATCTGCAGCTTCACTCTTGTGGCTGGTACAGTTGTAACAGCACAACTCCCAGTCTCAAATGGCCACCTGCCTGCAGATGCTTCTGTCAGGTTAAAATGAGAACAGAAACCTTTGAGGAACACTTCAAAAGCTGAACCTCTGGTTCCCCTGCTCTTCAGATGTGTATCTGGAACAGCACAGGGCACCACGGGAAGGGACTTCCCTTGACAGCGCCTTGGCACTCTAAATACAGTCATTTGCAAGCCATATTGGATATAAACAGCCAGGAATACCCTGTTGCCCCAGGTTCCTGCGGTGCTGCTGGCACACACTGGAACACCAGTGAGGCTGAGGATACTAAAACTCAACACGCTGGTGCCAAGGGACACTCAGCATCTTGGAGCAGCACTGAGCTGTCAACAGGGCAGCACATGGCCATGTGGCCACCTTCTGCCACTCTGTTTTTCCTATTCATAAATGACCCACCTTTTCCATAAAGGTCAAGGGACAGAAGGAAGGAAGGTGTGATATGAAGAATTACAGAGTCAAGCAGGAGACAGCTTCTGCACCAGCCACAGGTTTGTATTGGGTGAGCAGGAAAAGCCCATGTGAGATGCCCAACTTGATTAAAATGAAGACATACTCCTCCACGTGCTGTGCCGCCTTGTCCACATGCTGCTCTTCAGCTTTTCCATTTGTAAAAGAGAGGAATACTCACTGCACTTTGCAACAGTCCTGGAAGGCTTAATTCATGTTTGTGAAGTGCTTTAAGATCTTAAATTGGAAGGCATGAGAAAACAAGTTGATACTATAATGGCATTATTAAGTGCTGTTACAAAAGAAAATTCAGCTTACATTTCATAGAATTCAGGTCCTTCTTCAGACTACCTTCATGTCCCTTGACACATGCATTTGACAATAACCCAAACAGCCTTGATCGTTTATTCCCAGCAGGGTTTTCTTTATACCTTAGTGAGCTCTCTTAATCTTTTTTTCCAAAGGAAAACCACCTCATCACGGTATAACCAAATTATCTGAGCTACTCTATGTGCTCCTGGTTTTCTTCCGCTGGACTGAGCCTGCTACTGTATCACCACTCCAGGAAGGGGTGCGTCCAGATTGGTCAGGAGGAGCGCAATGGGATCTCCCATATCCCTCACAAGATGCCACAGTACAATTTGCAAGCAGGGTCTGTACTGGTGCCAGTTAGGCCATTCCTGAAACATTTTACGGCTCCTGAGAGCTGTGCCAGGTTATTTAGTCCCAAATACAGCAGTGTTTTTATCTCTCTCCTCCATAATGCCTCATCTTCAAACTTACCTCTGTTTCGTAGTGAGGATGCTCCCACAATATATTCCTGACTATATTTCTGTGTTTAGACTCCAATATTTCACTTCCTTTACCCTTATCATTACCAAATCACCCAGCGATCTACAGCCTTGTTGATATTGACTTTCTTCTTTCCTCAATCCTTCTCTCAGGTTTCCTCTTTTCCCCCTCCTATCATCTGCAAATTGCATCGTTTTTATCTTTCTCTATGCTGGAAATCTTATCATGAAAGAGAGACTTCTCTTTTTTCTTTTTTTAATTAGTACTTGGTAATATTACCAAGCTGCGAGTTTATAGCTTTGTAGATCTTATATTTTTGACACTAATTACTCACAAAGGCTTTTAAAGCAGCATTTCAACATAGCAACTGGCATGACTGTAATTAAGTAAGAAGCAGCAGGTTTTTTTTACCTTTCAGAACAAATCTCTAGCATCCCTGCCCTGTATCACAGCTCAGCCCCCACAATCACTCCAACGAACGAGACCAGATGTTGAAAACACATTACTCCCGACGCACACGCAACTCTCCCCACCCTCACCCAAGCCCTTGGCTGATGTATTAATAGTGCTGTGAGCACAGAGGCTCCACAGGGATTCACCACTTCCCTATTGCCAATCTCAAAGGCTTGGTTAATTTTAGCCTCGCAGTTTTGGCCTCTTGTGGGAGAATGCTTTTCCCCTGTTCAAACCTCAAAGACTCGTGTTGTACCAACCATAGGACTGCGCTTGTTTAATTTCCTTCCTGTCATCTCCTCACTGGGACCCAGAAGGGATGTGGAGGGATGTACTGGTTTCCATACCATTCCTGGACGTGTTGCCTGGAAGGTGCAAGGCAGCGAGTTCTCTGTATGTTTGAAAACTAGCTGCTACAGGGATGATCAATTAAAGGCATCTCAGTGGGGAGAGTTTGATTCCACTGGCCTAATTCATTTTCAAATTACTCCAGGATGCTGCCTTTTACTAGTACATTATTTGTTCTGAAACTCCAAATTAAGGTTTTATTGTGCCATTAATTTTTATGCAGAAATTACCATTAAAATCAATGTTTTCTGCTTTAAACTTGACAGTTTGAGATGACTCATTGTGTACTCTGTTTCCGATTGCTTTACTGCCTCGGAAGAGGATGGGTCTGTCTTGGCATGCCACTAACTCTGAGCAGTGTTTTCATCGTGCCTTACCAACACTTGGGCTCATCCATCCTAGGCAATTGGGACACCTGCAGCAGCACAACACGTCTCCAACAACACAGGCTGCTGATTCCAGCATATCCTTGGGGATGCAGATCCTCCCTCTGCTAACCAGCCACAGACAGCTAGTGACGGAGCCAGGTCTCCAGTGCAGGTCAGAGTGTCCCTCTCTGCCCTGACAAGGAGAGCTCAGGGGAACAACTTGGGCACTGGCATCCCTGGTCATTCAAGCAAGCTCTGCACCAGGGGTTACAACCCCAGCCAGGCTGCCCAGATCAATGCATCATTGCTCCTCGCTGTCCCTTAGCTGCCCATCTCCATCTGCTGCCTCTTGCCCTAGAAAGAGCCTGTCATGATGATTAGTGGTTTGCACAAGCCACCTTCTGATCTGTACCAGAGTCCAATACCTAACAATTATACCAATATTGTGAGATACTGCTGGTAATAATGACTATTCAGGTGCAAGTGATCATAAAATCACACACTGGCTTGGGTTGGAAGTGACCTTAAAAGCTCATCCAGTTCCAACCCCCTCCCATGGGCAGGGACACCTTCCACTAGACCAGGTTGCTTCAAGCCCCATCCAACCTGGCCTTGAACACTGCCAGGGATGGGGAAGCCACAACTACTCTGGGCACTCTGTGCCAGCGCTGCATCACCTTCACAGGGAAGAACTGCCTAAGAGCTCATCTCAGTCTCCCCTGTGTCAGTTTAAAGCCATTCCCCCTTGTCCTGTCACTACAGGACATGGCAAAATGTCCCTCTCCAGGTTTCTCATAGGCACTACATTAGGAGCAGATCACACTGATGCTGGTGGAGCAAACAGCAGTGTCACAACCAGGAATCACTCCCATCTCTCCTTGCCAACACAGGGCACGAGGGTGACACTCTCCATGCTCAGAGACAGTGACACTTTTCCCACACTGCTGACCACAAACCTTCGCAGGTGTATAAAGGCACGGAGTTTGCTTCCTTCTTAACTATAAAGGCAAGTCATCTTTTTCTCTTTAAGACAACTTTGTTTTCTAATTGCAGAGGTGCCTGCAGGCAGGTGGCAGCAGGTAAGGGGCAGGGGAGAATATTTCTTAACTACATGAGTATTTGCCCATCCTGGGGCAGGCAGAGGGAACCAAGAGGAAGAAAAAAGTTTGATCCTCTAAATATGAAGTATATTAAGAAAACTGAGTATGATATGTAGTGAGTATCTGTGACAAGAGCAAACCAATCCTGCTGTTGGAATATTCATGCAAATAGGAGCAATTTCACTATGATTAAAAAGGCAATTAAGTGAAAAAAACGGCAGCAATTTCGGAAGCAGGCTGTGTGTCAGTGAGGCCTCCACGCAGTGCTGAACTGACATTTTGCTCACTTTCATATTCCATCAACGAGATACTCACTACTACAGCTTGAGAGTACTAATTACCCCAACTGGAGGCAGATGCTCTTAGAAAGACTCCAACAAAGTCTACACAAGGCACTTCACACGCGGTGCACAGAGAGGGGGGGAATAGCATCCTGCCTTTCCCACGCCCGCTCACTCGGATGAAAGACAAAAGCATAAAGAGCATCCACAAAAAGAACGGGCCCCAATGAAAGATTTCCAGGCTCTAACACAAAGCATTCAAGTAACGAAGTGCAATGTCAGAGCCGCTGCCTCCTCCGCTCTCTGCTGATGGGATTGAGAGCATGTTCCCCTCTGTAGTCAGATCCAGAGGAGGCAAATACTGATGAAAAACCTGAAATTACCTGTGTGATAATCTGCATGGGATGAATGCGACAGTGAATGATCCCTCATAAACCACAGGAATGTTAAAAGCAGTATCTGCTGTTGATGCCCCAAACTTGCCCCCACTCCAGAGGAAAGCCGAGACCAACACTAGCACCCAGCACTGGCCAGAAGAGCAGAACCTCCCATTCTCAGAGCTCTTCAAACCCCAGATCACCAGAGATGTCCCTGTGACCACCATGCACCCCAAGCATCAGGTGAACTAAATGCAAAGCAGGCTGGCTGTCACCTTCCAGAAACAAGCTATTAATTTTCACGACCACAAGCAGCACATGCTAAGAGGCATCAGCAAATTTCTTCCTCCAAGGCGGCTGCTGCTCCATCAGCACCCGAGCACCCATACGGATGGAGATGCTGCAATATGCATGAGGTGGCTTTGGACTTGATCCCTGTGCAAGTTGAGTGTCCTCTGCTTGTCTTTGATGATTAACTGAGCAAAAGGCTTACCCTGTGGCTGCGGTATTTTGCAGCCAGTCACAAACTCCAATATATTTCCTGTCCAGCAGATACTGTCTACTCTCGAGAGCAATTTTTATTCGATTTGTAATCCCCTCTTCAATTCTTTCTCTCCCCTTTTAATATCGCCTTTTCAGCCCTTTACCAGGAGTTCACTTTCTGAAGGCCAGCAAGGAACACTGGACAGAGCCTTTGGGTCTAAAAAGGAATAGGCACAGAATATTAATGCAAGAGAAACACGCAACATTCTGATCCCTTTCAATTAAGGTGCCATCTCTGTATCACCTTTAGCTGTGCTCAAACTTGGACATGCCCCAAAATAAGCAAACAAAAAGACCCAAAAAATGTCAGTGCTTTGAGCTGAAGCTGAGCCATTTAACCATTTATCTCCCCACCTCAATATGCACTGTGACTGCCTTTATTTATACAACCTTTCTCGACCAGATTCAGTGCCAAGTGTTGAACAAGGGAAAGCAAGAAATGAAACTGGAAGCTGTTCAGTAAAAGAAGAAAGGCAGCTATGGAGAGATGGGTCCCACTGCAGAAAACAGCTGCCTCTGCTACCTGGAGAAGCACTGGAACTTATGACTGATTTGTGACACTGAATGAAGATGGGATATACATGCCTGAGAGTCATGAAGGGCAAATCCCAACAACCCCACCCCTTGTGCCCAAACCACTCTCACACAGATCTTATGTCCAACTTGCAGTGAGGAGGACTGCAAAAGCCTTCAACTGGTTCTCCAGCCATATGGGACTTCAGTAAGACCAAGAGAGGCAGAAGGGCAGCATGCAGCATACAGCTGAGGCAGAAGTCTAAGGAGCAGTTTTGGTGTGGTACTCTTGGGAAGCATCCCTGTGGTGCCCTACTACACCATGTGCTTTTTGCCTTCAACCAAACAACACAAGCCTCAAGGTCCTTTAAAGGTATAAAAAAGTCATTTTTAGACCACTCTAAGAAATAGAAGTACATGATTATATCTCCTTAGTAGCTCTAGACAGAGCTTGGACGAAACAGACTTCTCTCCTCTCATCAAGGGTTTTGTGGACCTCTGGGGCTCACATGAAATGTGTCTCCAGCCCTGCATCTTGTCCCAGTGCTGCAAAGCCTCTGCAAATTGAGAGGCACCCGAGGTTCACCAAGGTGCCTCAGACTTCTTTTAATTAACAATGGAGAAGGAAACAGTACTTCCCTGGCTTGCTAATCTCTGGAGAAAAGTAACTGAATGAAGAGATGCGTGGAAATTGTTTTGTCACAAAGGATGAAGAGGAAACTCTTTTAATTAGCACCACTGGAGATTGGGCTGGGGAGGTCTTCATGGCTGCATTGCTAACCATGGCTCTGTGGCCTGGAGCCTGCCCTGAGTGCAGCAGAACAACCTAGCACGGACAATATGAACTCCATCCTCCCACACCCAAATTTTCTCTCCACATCTCCTTTCATGGGCTTGTTATTATCAGTATTATCTCCTTATTTGTTATTATGACCTTATTATGACCTTATTATTATCAGTATTATCTCCTTTACAGGTGAAGAAAAGCTCCTTACGGTTTATTTTTCCTTCTGTCCTTTTAAATCCTCATTTTGGCACTGACCTCCGTATGGAGCAAGGAGCTGGTTGCTGTAGCTTCCCTGCATCATTTTGCTTTATGTCTGGAAACATCTGTATGTGCAATTAGAGAGCCAACTCCTTTTATGTCCCTAAATGAGTAGTCTTAATCACCATCATAAGAAATCAAACCCTGGCTGGGCAGCACAGCTCAATGACACAGCTCTCTAAGCAGCACTGACAATACCTGGGTGCAGCATCAGCCCTCAGGAGGAATCTCCCACCTTGGCTTCTCCACGGAGGCATTTTCACAAGTGTAATTACAGGGAAGCAGGGAGATGCCTCCCTGCTGTGCCCAAGGCAATTTCACAGGCTTTCCACAGCGCTGAGAGCCTGAGCTCCAGGAGCTGGTGCGGGCTCGTGGGGATGCTGGCTGGGAGCAAACGGCTGCACGCTGGGGTTTGGTGCGCAGCAATACCCAGCGGGTTCCTTTAGCATGGCTCAGGGAGTTATAAAAAGAACGGTAGTAGAGAACGGTAAAAGCAAAGGATGCCTGGGTTCCTCTAGGAGCACAACTCTTTTCTCCCCTCTCTTCACCTCTGCACCAGCCCTTGATGTCTTGCCCTCTTTCTTCTCAACCCTCCTGTTATTCCTCCATCAGCACAACTGAAGCTCAGAGCCTCACATGAAGCCTATTTCTCCCATCTGCGTTCCACAGCCAGCCCCCAACAATAGAATTGGGCTCCAAATAACAAATAATAATCCATTTTCCAAATAACAGCCCTCCCTGAGCAACCTTCAAAGTCCATAATGCCAGGAAAACTTTAGGAAAGACAGTGCACCTAGACCAACAATAGGAAGTATTTTGTCCTCTGGAAAGACAATTATTAACTCCAGTTTCCACTTCACCAGCTCCCTGTGCCCGCATGGAGCCTCTGCTTGTTCCCAGCACCTAGGTCTTGAGTTCTGTTTTGTTCTCCTTGCAGTTAGATGTTACAGCTATTATCCTTCCCATGCTTTCCAGTGACCATTTTGGATTCAAAACGAGTGCTCAAAATATATGCATTCCCAAATAATCTCCTTTAGATTTATGCTCTGCTGCTATGTAGCTTTAAGTCATTTTATTTCAAGCAGGAATATTTTAAAAGAGTAATCTGTATGTGCATGTCAGGGAAAAGAATTAGTTATTGCTCTAATTAAGAGGACACTGTTGAAAATAATCTCTCTCTTTTCCTGCTGATTTTGCCCTTTTTCCATGAGAAAGCTTTACATGTTTGCATGTATATGTTTCTCAAAGAGTTAGAAATTAAGCGGGCTTCTTTTATTTATGCAACAGTATCAACCAGAAGCTGTGCATCAGCAAAATGCACATTAGGCGGATGGTAAAGGCAAACATCAATGACTTTGTGTGGGTCCCAGATAAGTAATATGTAGTATTATTGCTGTTATTATAATAATTATTATTATTGCTATTATTACTACTACTGTTATTTAAAACCCCGGATTACTTTAAAGAAGCCTAAAAGGCATTCTCTCTTCCCCAGGCTCTACTTCAGGTTTAAGACCTGTGTCAAATTTTGTTGACTGCAACGTGCTTTAGAATCATACAGTCATAGAATCATGGAATAGTTAGGGTTGGAAAGGACCTTAAGATCATCCAGTTCCAACCCCCTGCCATGGGCAGGGACACCTCCCACTAAACCATGCCATCCAAGGCTATGTCCAACCCCACCTTGAACGCCGCCAGGGATGAAGCATTCACAACTTCCCTGGGCAACCCATTCCAGTGCCTCAGCACCCTTACAGTAAAGAATTTGTTCCTTATATCCAATCTAAACTTCCCCTGTTTCAGTTTGAACCCGTTACCCCTTGTCCTATCACTACAGTCCCTCATGAAGAGTCCCTCCCCAGCAGAATCAACTAGGTTGGACAAGACCTTTAAGATCATCAAGCTCAACCTTTCCCCTAGGTCCACCACTAAACCATGGCACAGATGGGCTCATCTACACGGTTTTTGAACACTTCCAGGGACAGTGACTTCACCACTGCCCTGGGCAGCCTGTTCCAATGCCTGATTATCCTCTCTGTGAAGGAATTGTTCCTAATATCCCATATAACCCTCCCCTGGTGCAGCTTGAGGCCGTTACCTGTCATCCTATCACTTGTTACTTGGGAGAAGAGACCAACCCTCACCCTCACTACAACCCCCTGTCACGTAGAGAGCAATAAGGTCCCCCCTGAGCCTTCTCTTCTCCAAACTAAACCTGCCAAGGCCCTCAGCTGCTCCAGACCCTTCATCAGCTTCATTGCCCTCCTCTGGACCTGCTCCAGCACCTCAGTGTCACTCTTGTAGAGAGGGGCCCAGAACTGAACACAGGATTTGAGGTGCAGCCTCACCAGCGCCCAGTGCAGGGGGACAATCACTGCCCTGGCCCTGCTGCCACACTATTTCTCATACAGGCCAGGACGCTGTTGGCTTTCTTGGCTGCCTGAGCACAAGCTGGCTCATGTTCAGCTCTGTCAATCAGCCCCCCAGGTCCTTTTCCACTGAGCAGCTTCCCAGCCACCCTTCCCCAAGCCTGGAGCATTGCATGGCGTTGTTGTGGCCCAAGCACAGGACCTGGCAAAGGCACATCCCTGGATGAACACCCCCCAACCCAAGCAGCGCAGCCCTGCTGTCAGAGGCTGGTTGGATGGATGCAGCTGTGCTTCAGTTCCCTGCCTGGGGCCAGGCAGAGGACACTGTTGGCTTGTGGTCCACCTGCTCTTCCAGCTTCCTGTCACCAGCGAAGCGGCTCACACCCTGCCTTGAGCCCGCAGCATGCCAAGGAGCCCCACAGGCAGGGGTGCTCAGACATAAGGGAGCATTGGCTCTGGCTCTGCTGGGGATGGAGGCAGCTGGATGAAGCCACTTGGCTCTGTGAGCTGCCGCTAAACTCGAGCACAGCTATCACAGATAATGTCAGCACAGCCTACATGCATCCCTTCATGGGCAACATGATCCAGTGTGAGGCATCCCCGCCCATGGCAGGGGGGTTGGAACTAGATGATCTCAAGGTCCTTTCCAACCCAAACCATTCTATGATTCTATGTTTTGCTTTAAGGGAGAGAAGGTTTCTTTAACCACAGTTTTGTGGTAGCAATAGACAAGGAGAGACAGGAATTGCATAGGCCAGCACAACACTAGTTCCAGGGATCTTAATTTAAGCAGGAAACAATCAGATTAACCCCCAGGAAAATGTCATTGTACAAACATATGTGGCTGCCAAAAGGTTAACTTGGCCAGTCATTTGAATCCAAACAAAAAACCTGGGAACACAACGCAGGGAACAAGGCAGAGCTCATGGTGCGATGAGCAAAGTGAAGCACAGAGCCCCAGGACTGTATCAACAGTATATAAAGCCTCAACGCACAGGAAGACTAGCCAAGGTTCACATTTCAAATCATGGAAAATCCAAAGTGTCCCACCTCACCTAAAAGGCAATCCTGACCTCCCAGTCGAATGCTGCAACTATTCTCCCAGCAATACTCTAAAGGAGAAAGAGAGAGAAGAAAGAGAATACTGGACTACTCCATAATTCAGTGTGTTTTGACAATCACCTTCGGGGCATATCACACTCGACTGCTCATCATTCTCAAAGATGGATAGGAAAGAGGCTGGAGAAAGGGACACTAGATGATATAATGGAAAGGCAATTAAAGACCACAAAGAAACAAAAGGCAAATCAGCTGCATCTTTCTCTAATTTATAGGGCACTGAGCAGGCAGTGTGATTGATTCATGTGTTTCTCATCCTCTGAGGGGCAGAGAGGGTATGGACTGATAAGAAATGATGTACAGCATCAGAAGCACAAGCTACGTGGCCCTTGTTGACATAGTGCTTTGTGACACTTCTCCCTCTTCCCAGGGGAACGCTTGTTGAAACCTCATCAGGGTTCAGCATTTCCCCAAGCATTAACGTTTTAATGAGACACCACGACACTCAAACTGTGGACTCAGTTCTTGCACAGAGCTCACAGTACCAGAGGAATGACTGCACTAAACGGTGGAGGGACTTCAGTACTGTAACCTCCACATGCAGATTCAAATAAAACACTTTTATAGTTGAGAGCTGGTAAAATACAATCTGTTGATTAATTTCCAGTAGATCCTCCTCAGGTAATGCCTTGGAAGAACAGAGCTTTCTCTCGTTTTCTCTCCCTAAATGTTCTTCAGGCAACTCTTTCCTTACCTTATCCACTATCACCCCCTAGATGCTGACAGTTCACAGACAAGTATGTCAAATACATCTGCCTTTCCAGTGTATTAGTAACTGTTTCCTGACTGGCTTGACCTTCTGTAAAAATGTTAACAAATATCATAAACACACTGTTCTATTTAATAAGGAGACAGAAAAGATGGGAAAAGCCAAGGATCAATGTGAAAGAACTTATACTCAAGTGTCTTTAAAGTGTTCTCTGGAAAAATACAGATGATGGAGTAAAGAAACCATGCTGGAGAGAGCTGGGTGGCTGCCCATAAATCCAGAAGAAAATTAAGTCCCTAAAGCTCTGAAAGTTGCTATCACTCTCCTTGAAATGAGCAATTGGGAAATCAGCATTAATATTTAACAGCTTGGTCTGAAGGAAAAAAAGGACAATTCAAGGGATTCTGCCTTCCAGCATCAAGAGACAGTCAGAAAACCTTGGACTAAAAACTGGAACATTCTGCTTTTTCCTGTATCACAGAATATAGTCATGAATCCACATATCTGTGTGGACTGTGATAATAAACAAAAATAAGGGTCATGCCAGCTCTCCCTGTCCCCTCGTCCTGCAGCATCTCAGCTCTGTATGGGGAGGATTTACCAGCTAGGGATGCAAAGTGCTTGGTGACCCACAGCAGCACTGCTTTATGGTGCAACCTGCTTGCACAGCTGGTCCACCTAAAGCTGAGCTCTCTCCTGTCCCGAGTGTGAAACATGGCCTCAAGTTAAATAGGGAAATGAGAGGCATAAGAGACTGGATATTCCAAAGCTGAGCTTATAAATGCTTCTAAGAGTGGATAATTTTTATTCCACTCATATAAATAAACAAACAAATAAATACGCGTATGTGTGTGTATGTGCAACATTTATGCTTCTCATGCCAAGCTTCCTTTGCTTAAGCCCAGAGACCTTTAAAATCAAAAGCAAAGTTTCGGTACATAAACATGTCACTTAACCACACTGCATTAAGTTTAGGACTTTTCCAGGCTATAGATATAAGTTGTGGGGCCACTGGAAAGCAATGCATCTCCCTTTCCCAATAGGATGAATGTCTGCTCCCTGACTGCGTGACACCAAAGGGAAGACTTTTAAATCAGTCTGAAACAGCAAGCTTGTCTATCCTGAGACTTGAGCAGTCAGAAGCATTTTAGGGGGAGGGAGGCTGGAGGGACAGATGAAGCAAAATACATTAAGCAGAGCAACCTTTTATAGTGGCATCTGCATGCCATGGCTGGAGCAGTCACAGTATCAGCATGAGTTCCTTGGGGGAATTATCAGGGAGAGTCAAAGTATCACACAACAGACACAACACTCATTCCTACAACCGCATGGATGTTTCAGCATGTTCTAGCTATCTCTGGCAAAACCAGGTATTATGCCTATGCAGTATGACTGTAGCATGTGGGTAAACACAACCACGCACACATAGTTCCCACTGTATGGTGCAGAACTGACAACTAACAACCACAGAGATGGCTTGATTCTTTCCTTTTCAGTGATTACTTACTGGCATCAGTGGGGTTAATTCTTCTTGATATCTATGCATACCTGGGCTGGTAGGAATGAACCATCAAAACCTGCCAACACGAGAGCAGCTTGCCTGGAGAAGGTGCAGAAGGGC
Organism: Amazona ochrocephala; assembly: GCA_039720435.1. Classification (NCBI taxonomy): domain Eukaryota; kingdom Metazoa; phylum Chordata; class Aves; order Psittaciformes; family Psittacidae; genus Amazona; species Amazona ochrocephala. The sequence goes on along the minus strand of CM077886.1, from coordinate 12,459,056 downwards.
AACTCTAGGATATTACCTTTTAATGAGTGCTGGCCAGGGAGAATGGAGCGCAATACAACGGTGTAAGCACAATAAATACTGAAGAGGTGGGGACACCAAAGCAGAGTCTGCAAAAACTGGAGAGGCGGCCAGGATGGGCTCCAGGGAAGCACAGGGCTGAAGCCAAGGCTGCTGGTGTGCCCGGGCACACAGTCCCATTGAGTAATAGCAGCTGCTGAATAGGTCAGGGAGGGTCTCCAAAAGGGTCTGAGCTCACGGGAACCCACTTGAGCCATGCTGACATGAGACGGAAATGTGGAGAAAGGGTCCCAGGGTCAGTGCAGATGGGCTACAAGGCTGCTGGAAAACCAGGAGAGTCAGAAACCATCATTAGATTCCTTAAGAGCTTGTATGAAGGGCAGACAGCACCTGGGAAATAGCATTTTGTGCCATTCGTATCCATAGGAAACCATGAGCTTAACTAGGCCTTTATCAGGGGCTGGAACTTGAAATAAAACCACACAGATTTCTCCCTCCCTGTCTTGCTCCAGTGGCCTTACAGTAAGTGCACTTACCCAACTCAGCTCTTTCTCAGGAGGCTATTAATATCTGGCTCTGTGTACACAGGTCTATTACAGGCCCATTCATAACCACCCTGTAGAGCACTTGTAACACCGCCAAGCAGCGTGCTTGGAAACAAAGGCTACCGGCACCAGGCTCTCCGCGTTCACTTTGCACCACCACAACAGGGCGCGACACTGTCCAGGGGTGCAACACCACAACTCCAGCAGGTCCGTGAACCTGACAGAGCCAAAGGAGCAAAGGTCCCTCCAGCTTTGGGAGTCCTGCTCCCCCCATGCACCTCCTGTATTCCAAGCATTGGGGTGTCCCCATTTCCCCTCCTCCCCTCCACTTCCCTGTCCCCTCACTCCGGGTTTCACATTCCCAGCCACATGCCTCCAGTTCCTGAGGAGCCACCACTGCAAACGCAGCAGTACCTGCCTGGAATTGAAAAGTTGGACATCAGCACCTCGTCCAGCTCTGCTGACTTATCATTTTGCTATCACCTATGCCTCATTATCATGCAGCTTCTTGCTAGGTCTTGGCTATCCTACCACCTTCCCCCCTCCTTCCAAGCCCTGTGCCTCTCTCTCCCCTTCTTATTAAGCATGGGCTTGATGCTATCTCAGTCCTGCTATTCTCTCTATTGATTATTTCCAGGGAGCTCCCGCTGGCTGCTCCCCCAGCACCACGTTTGACCTTCCCTGGGATGAAACAAAGCACCAATGTCAGGCGACTCTCAGCATGCAGCAGTGTGAAACGGCCACTTCAGATCACTCCCATTTCACAGACAGAGGGAAAAAGGTGGAAAACTTGGTTGGAAAAATCTGCTAAGGGAAGAGATCAAAACAGCATCCTACCGGAATGGCTCCTCCCTTGCTCGGAGCGGACTGTGTGCCCTTGCATCACTGAAGTGTGTCTTGCTCCAAGGATTTGCTATGCCCCAGCCCACTTCCTTCCCTATTTTATGGAAATGGTGGAGCTTTTTAACTTGCACATTGACTGGCAGAAAGAAATCCTGGGAGCTTAATGACATCCTGCAAATTCATCATCACTTGAGCTGCCAAGGGCCTTGTAACAACCATCCCACATACTCTTGCAAGGATGACGTTGGCACTACACACTAATGGTCTCAGAAATCTTGCTGTTTGACTTGCAATTATGCAGGTTTCCAGCTTCTAATGCATTCAGAGCAGAGCACAGTGAGAAAAGTCAAAGGGCAACATCCTGGACAGTGTGAAATGTACCACCAAAGGAGGGACCAGCAGCACAGCAGGGCAGAGCTGACCGCAGCCCTGCTCACTCATGCTGCCGAGGCTGTGGAAGGAGCTCATGCACAAAAGGAAGAACTTTAAATAAAGATCAAGAGGATGCAGTGACATTACGGCATGGCCGATCAATCCAATCTCCACCTCAGAGGCTACCAGAAGTGAGACCCCTCCCGTGGCCTTTCCCAACCCCTCCATTTCTCACCAGCAGGTCTTCTCATAGTCACATCAGGACTATTAACCCTCAAAGTTTCCCATTTCTCCCATTTGTTATGTCCATGTGCTCCTGAGTTCTCTGTTTCTTGTTCCACAAACTCTCCTCATCACATCCATCTGCAACACTGCCCTTTTCGGTGAATTTTCCCCCTCCCACACTCAGCCATCATTCCTATGCCAATAATTTCCACATTTAGTTCCTATTTCCTCTGTTTTTTTCTCTTGGCTCTCTGCTCAGACATCTCAAAGGCATCTCTCAACCATTTCCTTAAATCTGGACTCTACTTGGTGCTTTTGGGGCACTTTTCAGCTTGGAAGTGCTCAACAAATCCCAACACCTTCATCTTTTTGCTTCCTAATCCTTCTGTGCTCCTCTTCTCCATCAGTACTGACACCTTCACTCTTTTTTTTTAATAATGAATATCCTGAAGGATTATCCCTACCAGTTAAATGTGTGACTGTTCTGAGATTCAGCTTCCCGTGCACAGGGTGGACTTGGCTCAGTGCAAACAGCTTAGCTGTGAGACACAGAGCCCTTGGATTGCTCCCTCCTTGCGGCTGAGGAAGGGACGAGACAGTCTCATGTTTTAGCTCTTTCCCTTGTTATTCTGTTCTAAATGCCTACAAAATGCCATATGGATGGATGCTACAATATGCATTTACTGGCTCTGAAAGCCCCCACACAGGGAAAATGCACAGCTGGTGCTTTCTTAGGGAAGGAGAAATACTCGTACATAGGCAACTTGTATCAGAGAAGAGCACAAATTAATATTAGAGATTTCCCTGCCAAGAAGCTTTAACAACCATGGGACACATTTCTTCCCTTCCTAATGCACTGTCCCCTCTGGGCAAGAACATCTCATGGCCAAGAGCATAAAACTGCCATATGGATACAGAGCCTATGAAACCATCAGTATAAAGTTATTCTGAATGCCAGAGAGCTGCTTCATCGACCCACAACGATACCACTTGACATTGACTCAACAAGACCATACTTTCAAGCTCTTCAGCCACTAGCCACTTAGTAACAGCCTATTCTCTTTGAAGGACAGAACATCTGGTAGGGAGGAAAGGGTGGAAGAGAACCCTGTAGCCCCCAGAAGGTGATTTTATCAAAGGCAGTAACTGAATAGAGCTACATCTATCGCTGTGTCTCAGGCTTGTAGAATTTAGCAAGGTATCCAGGTGTCATTATATGATTTAAAAGTTAATTAAAATGAATGATATAGCATAACAGCCCCAGGTGTTTATTTCAAGCTAGCCTGTTTCTACAGCATTTAGAACAAAAGAAGGCAGGAGGGGGAATCTAATAACAAACCTTGTGTGTGTTGCATGAAGAAGTAATCACACCATTAAATCACTCTGGCTCTAGAGCACTTCTAATACCTTCAAGTGTTGGCAATTCTCTCCAGCTCAGGCTCGTTTCCATTGTTGTGCTGTCCTGCTTCCCAGAGCTGGCAGGTTTTGCCTTTTAAGAACCTCAGGAGATAGCTGCATAACCTGGCAGCATATGCAGCAGCCTGAGGGCTTTGTGCATCAGCTGTGTCAACAGCTACGCCTTTGCCTGAAGGCACCTTAGATCCCTTCTGAGCACTAATGGACGAGCTGGACCAGCATCATCCCTTCAGCACTGCTGCTGGGCTGGAATGAAATAGCTCCAAGGTGAGATGGAGTGTTGGGTATGCAGTGAATGCTGACAAACCTTAGGAAAAATCAAGACTGTGGCTGGAATGTAGAGATGTGAGTAGGGAGGAGGAGAAGGATCTATAGGAAAAGATCTTTCATAGAAAAGAAAGCTTGTGAGAGGTTATTTTTCCCTCTCAAAGGCATTTTTTATGGAAAATGCGATGATAAGAAATCACCTAAGCAAGACTAAAGTACAAAAGTTTCTACTGCTTGTTGGCAAGTCTCCCAGAACGGGGATGTCTCCTTCACAGGCACAGATCTGCCCCCAAGACCACGCTCTCAGAGAATCCTGTTTTGCAGGACATTTGTCCCACACGACTGATATCCGCCAGCTGATTCTCTTCAGAGGTTCACCACCTTTTCTTCTACAGGTTCAAACTTCCGATTTTCAGATCTCAAGATGTGTGAATCCCTAACCAAGCACCATCTCTGCACAGCGTAAAACCAGGTGATAGAGTATTTTGTTTAAATATAATGTATATATTTTATATATACTATAATACATACAATATATAAAATATATAATATACGATAATATAAATATATATATATATCTATTATAAATATATAAATATAATATAAAGGCAGAGAGACTGAAGTCATAAAAGTCAGGGGTAGCACAGCAGAGTAAAAAGAAAGAGTTTTCAGTATCATCATTGCTCACCAAAGGTCCTGAGGTATCTCAAAAGGCATCATGTCTAGGAGAGCTTCTCTGCATTCAAAGGAAAAGTCCATTTTTCCATAATTCGTCAGGTTAATAAATGACTCCCTTTTCTCCCTACAGCCTCTCCTATTACCAATTCTCATGCAGCACGCCAGGGCCTCCTTTCACTATTAATACCACTCACTGTGAAATGTAATTACCAGCTCTATCACAAAGCGTCAGGCACATTTATCCACTGTACACACTCGCTGACTCCAGATCACATCAGTCACTGGCTGGCTTGTTCTGACAATGTTGTCCAAAGGAAAAAGTATCTGCACAGGCTCCCAGCTAACTTAGGCCACTTAAGCAGAGCATGAAACTGTTCTTAGGGTCCAAAATGGGTTCAATAAGCAAACACAAAAACGAGCAAAGAGAGACACTTAATTTAATACAGACTCATAATTTAAATCTAAAGGAAGAATGATGATAGGCAGAGTGAAGTGTTTGGCTGGAGAAGATGGATGAGTAAATGCTCTAGAAAGCAATTCAAAATGATGGAGTGAAATTAATGGCTCCCTCCTCCAGGCTGACACAAGCAAAATCCCTCCTTTGCTTTATGCTTTAACTCTTGTCATTATGTTCTGATTAAAGCCAATATAAAAAGCTCACTTACTATCCCTTCCTTGTGGCTTTTTCCTTCTGCCTTCCTCTTTACTTTGCAGCATTTCTAGCCAGCATATAGGATACCCAGAATTCACGTTGTTCAATCCTTTGTCACTTGGTGAAGCTGTGACTCTCACAGAGGGCAGGGACTCAGCCAGACATATCAGCTTAAGCTTTACTTAAAAAATCCTATTAGTTGGAAGAGAAAATAATATACATTCTCACTGATACCCAACTGACTCTTACGTTAAGCGCTTCCAATTCCATGGGGCTAGAGGCAGCCCTTTCTGTCCTGTCTGAGTATCAGCTATGTGCTTTGAAGGCAGTACCTTCATTACACTCAATGTTCCTGCAGCTGTTTAAAAGCAGGCAGCCCATGCTTATAATGGGTAACAGATAAAAGGTGTATTTTATTTACAGTTGTGTCTTACCACGGTGCTATGAGCACTGAAATAAAACCAGAGAAATGAAAGTACTGCTTACAAAATAAAATTGGAATAATCAGAATACTGAAAAGGAAAGAAGTGGAAATGGAATAGGATTAGTTATGTTAACCGCGTATCTGTCACTGCGTCTCCAAACTTTTAGACTCTGGTGTTTAAAGCCAACTAATGATCTGTACACTGGTGCCAGCGTTTCCCTACACAGAGCCAGGGCAAAGATGTCTTCTGAGAAGAAAAATGAAGGGTTTGGAGACTTCTTGGGAACAAAATGAAAACAGGAAAGAAGAGCTCACAAAACTTTCAGGTTCTAAAACCCCAAAGGATTAAACACCTGCAGATGACAAAGGAAATGAGGTAGGCATCTTCCAATTAAAATAAAGCATAACTGTGTGACCTGCTAGGGTATACCTGTCCTAGGAACACATCACAGCAACACCCCAGTGAATGTCTGTGCTCCTAAGAGTACCACAGTGCTTCCTGGAGCACTGCTGGATCAGATATGCCTCTTTCCACCTGACTGTGCTCTTCAGTACCAGCCAAATACAACTGAGGGGGGAGAAGGGAAGGAAACAGCTGAAGTTCAAAGTTTTCCCACCCTCTCAGAATTTGGTGTTGCTTCAATAACAAGTAATTTGTGGATCATTGTAGAATCACAGAATGGTCTGGGCTGGAATGGACCTTAAAGCTCACCTAGTTCCAGCCCTTGCCACAGGCAGGGACGCCTTCCACTAGATCACGTTGCTCCAAGCCCCGTCCAACCCAGCCTTCATGCTTCTAATCTCACACAGTAATGATATTTCCTGCTTTGATTCAAGCCTTTTTAAGCATGATGGTGGCAGATGGCAGGCATGGCTGCACGGCAATGGAAGCAGGAAGGATTATTAACAAAAATAGTAACTCTTCAGAATCAAAAAGGTGAGGGCCCATGGAAGAGATATGGCTTTATTTTTACACCTCAAATCAGTTATTTGAATGCATCATAAATGCTGTAAATATACCCAATGGATATAATGAAAATGCATTATTAATTTTCACTCATTATTAATGAACTTATAAATTCACAAGTGATGGAGCCATGACAGTGTGAGGGAAGGGTCATGAATAATAACTGGAGATGAATAATATATGCTCAGTTAGCTCACAGGATACTATGCTCATATGACTGTAGTGTCTCATGTTTATTTAACTTGGCAGTGCATTGACTTTTTATTCTTTGCTAGATAATGGCACAAAGAATTACATGGACTATAATCTATATTAATTCAACAGAACAGATCACAAGGTACAGCTGATCCTCCTGTGGGGATGCTCCTGCATCCTCACTAACGCTAAAAAGCTGGGATCTCCCTCTCTTCTCCATCACACTTTTCCTCCATGACATCGTATTGTTTTGCCTCATTCATTTCCCTTGCTGGGATAGGGAGAACGTCAGCTCTATGAAGAGCCCACAGCAGACCCAGAGACAGCCCATGTGGCATGTGAGGGTGACTAACCTGAGATCAGTGGAGATATGTCAAAATCTCTGGCAATATCTCAGCGCGACAAACGGCAAGGCAAGCCGTGTGTCATGTGCGCATACAGACCATTTTGTTTGGGTTCCATCTGTTAGGACTAATTTGTTAATTATTAAAGAGATAACTTATCATCTCTGCCTGCTTGATCGGTGTTTATTACCCACAGTCTGAGGCAAAGGGAGTGCTGTGTGAATAAAGATGGTATTAATTAATAACAAAAAGTTCAGGCAACTGCAAACTTGTGGTGGCTGCTTCCAGTCCTTGTCTGTTCCTGAACAAAAAGGAGGCTGGGAGAGAGAAAAAGCATCAGGAATTCAAGTATTCAAGCTTCCAAGCATTTTATTTCCTCCCTTCTTTGCAAACTAACCACTGCTGGATGGAAAGAAAACTCTATCTAAGCACTTTACAACCAATTTCTCAGGCTGGATCCAGCTACCCCGTGAATCACATATTGTGAACAAGCTGTTCTTCAGGTTAGCATCACTGTGTCATCTCCAGCCCCATGGAGGAGAGACACATCAGTGTCCCCTGGCTCCTGCCATTCAGATCAGTAAACCACAATCAAAACAAAGCAGCAGGTCATCCACTTTGAGCTTGGATTGAGGACCCCAGCTCTGCCTTTCCTCTGTCAGCCATTGATCCATTGGTGCCCATGCTCCTCTCCAGGTCCTCCCATACTGTAAGATTCACGTTTTTGTGAGGCTTCTTCAGCACCTCCTCCCTCCTCATTGCTTTATTAGAGATTTGCATTTGTCATTCCTCAAGTGGAGTCTCAAGACTGGCAGAATAACCAATGTCAAAACAACTGGCGGCAACAGCAGAAAGCAAGAAGCTTTCAGGTACTTACACTGAAGCTTGTAACCCCCATCTCATATGGTAAAAGTTGAAAGGAAAGACATACCTGTGAACCACCTTTTTTCATTACTGAAAGGTGTTCACAAAGGTTCAATGACATTCCAAGAGGAATCTCAAGAGAGATATGCCAGCCTCTGCAACAGACAAAATAAATACCAACCTGCCTAAACATGCAGGAAAGATCCTGGAATGCAGGGATGCTGAGCTGCAGGAAGCCAGAGAAAATCATTCACATGCTATCAATTGATGCTAAGAGAGCACAGCTAAGGGATAACATCCAAGGAGCCAAGTATCCAGCTCACCACCCATTCAGTCTTCTAAGGGAGGCATCAAGGGAAAAGAAAGCAGGGAGATGGTAAGTTATTTGATCAGAGACACTTTTAAGGTTAATGGATAGGTCACAAACAGCAATTTTGCCTCCAGCCATGCAGTGTGAAAAAAGATGCATTTTGTTTGGCCTGTGGTAGGAAAAGACCTTCCCTATAAAACTTAGGTCTTTAGTGAACTTCGGGGGACATATTCATAACTGCTGCTCTGCTATGCCTCCGTGTTGCTGCATCTTCGCTTCCTCAACCGCTCATGACCAATTTAACAAGTATTTTGTACAAACAAAAGTTTTCTTGCTAAATAAATTAATTATGGCAGAGTAAACAAAAAACTTCTGAAAAATGCATGTTCTGATGTGACTGCTTCTTTAATTGGCTGCTTTAACATTTGAAATTTGATTTAATTTTCAACTTGATTAACCTCACCCACAGGGTCAGGCTGCCAGAGACACAAACAAACACTGAAGCCTCTGGTACTCCCCATAGGGCTTCAACAGAGGAGCCTTCTTGGTACTTCGGATTCCTCCAGCCCTTTCCCTCTTTTATTGTTCTTATTTAGGAAAGGAAGATCAAGTTCAGCCCAACAGCAAACATATATTTCCTAGCTCTCCATCAGTAGCTTTAAAATGAGATGGTGCTGTGGAGCCCTGGGTATGAATCTCACTTCTGACAACTTCTTTCCTTAATTGCTTGAATAAAATCTTCATGCCACCCCAAATGTCCTTCCCCATAAAATGAGTGGTGATAACAAGAAGCCAGTAAGGTATGCCAGGGAGTGGATTAATTATGTTTGGGAATTGCTTGAGAGCTGAATGCTACAAGTTGGGACAAACAAAGCCATTACATTTTCAGTCCTGTGACAGTACACACACGGTATGACAAGTCTGAGGAGATGACAACACCTCCAGCCGCCTCTGATGGTGGGTTTGCAGCCCGATCCCTATTGAAGCACATGAAAGCCATTTTCTTTTCAGCTGAATTACCAAGTTGTCAGTAAATGCTGCTACAGATTTCTTTTTCCTACTTCAAAAGAACCCTTTGCACTCTTCGACTGCTTCCTGGTACCAGTATTTGCACTATCAGGTGCTCTGCTCATCAGCAGTACCCCTGATTTCTCATAGGTTCACAAATTGCGGAGCTCAAAAGAACCGTAAGAATCAGCCAATCTAAACTGATGAAAAGCACAAGCTGGTGAATTAAGCAAAGCAGTTCCTGCATCAGGCTCATAATTGCTAGCTGACTTAGAACATTTCTTGTACAAGAATATCCCATCTTCATTTAGACACTTCAAAGTGATGTTGAATCCCCCCGTACTGAGATAAATAGTTCCAATGGCTAATTACCCCTGTTGGAACAAAAGCATGTCCTTACTTCTAATCTTTCCTGGTTTCTACTTCCAGTATTTGATCTTGTTATGCTTTTGTCCAATAGATTAAAGGGGTTTTATACTAGCCAAAATCTCCTTCCCTTATAGGAACTCAGACTGTGATCAAGCTACTTATTAACCTACTCTTTGTTAAGCTAATTAGAAGGAAATTCTCCAGCCTCTCACTGGTTTTAGATCTTGAGGTGAGGCAGGAGAAATAGGACTGCCTGGCAAGAATTTCCCCTCTTTTCAGAGAGAAACAGGTTAAAGTAATGATGCGATAAAATAGAGGCTCATGCGCTTCACACTGTCCATCACATCTTTACGTTACCCTTCCTGCCTTCTCTTGTCCTGGTATAGGGTGGAGCACCTCCCGTGTGGAGATAGGATGAGAAAGTTGGGGCTGTTCAGCCTGGAGAAGAGAAGGCTGAGTGGAGACCTCATAGCAGCCTTCCAGTATCGGAAGGGGGCCTATAGGGATGCTGGGGAGGGACTCTTCATGAGGGACTGTGGTGAGAGGACAAGGGGTAATGGGTTCAAACTTCAACAGGGGAAGTTTAGATTGGATATGAGGAAGAAATTCTTTACTGTAAGGGTGGTGAGGCACTGGAATGGGTTGCCCAGGGAAGCTGTGAATGCTCCATTGCTGGCGGTGTTCAAGGCCGGGTTGGACAGAGCCTTGGGTGACATGATTTAGTGTCAGGTGTCCCTGCCCATGGCAGGTGGGTTGGAACTGGATGATCTTAAGGTCCTTTCCAACCCTAACTATTCCATGATTCCATGAAGCAGGTGATGCTGGAAGCTGAATTTGCAGATCTTCGCACAGATCACTGACCTCAACGAGACAGAACAGCAGAGAGGCAAAGACTGACATGCTGAGAGATTCTGCTGGAAGACCCAGAAAGACGCATACAGCTTTTTATCAAGAAGCTGCTTTCCAAGTTGGCATCTGCTGCCTTCTCCGAAGGCCCTTTGCCAGCTGTTCTTTCCTCCCAAGGCTGCTTTGCTCTCTCCTGCCTGTGTGGCAAATTACCTACACAGCCATCTCTTCCCCAGTCCTGATGGGAGCTCTTGGATCACTTCTCCCATCCCCTCCCACTTTTCTCACACACGTGCCTTCTCTTCACTCTCTTCTTTGCCAAATCGCCTTAAAGAGTGCTTTCTCCCCTGCCTTCCTCTTTTCGCTTCACATCTTCTCTGTGGGAGGACTTTCAGGACTGGTTCTCTCCTCTGCATGCCATAAGATACCTCTTCTCAAATCCTGCTCTGCCAATGAAGCTTTTTTGGTTCTCAGCACTGGGAGGTTACACGAACACACCCTCCCATGTGAAACACTCCAAACCCAGTCCCAGCACATGCCCATCTCCTTTCCAGCCCTTTACAACACAACTGCTCAGCCTGGCCATGATTCCTGCTGGTTTAGATGTGAATGGATCTGTTCTCCAAGCATCACTGTAAGCACCAACACGAAGCAGCACAACTCCAGGGCAAAACTGCATTGCTACCAGTGCGATTTCGAAGCAGTTATCATCTTTCTGTGAGTCACTTGCTGGGAAAGGAAGGTGGGAACATCTGTGCTGGCACCCCGAGGCCGATTCCTTCATACCCACACTGATTCACAGTCACAGAAATGTTTCTTCTCAAGAAGGATCTCATTTTCTTGCTAACCACTGGTTGACTTCATTCATCACTGATCATCTCCTCTCTACGGACTGGAATGCTGCTGCCGATGCATTCTGATTTCCTTTAAATTGAGCGGTAAAGGTGGTTTTGCAATGTTTGTGTTGGTGCTTAACAGTGACCTGACAGCTGTGAACATATAAGATGCCATGGCAGAGATCTGGTGGGAGAATAGTGAGCATCATGCTAGATACTGGGAGGAAGCAGTGAGAGAAATCCACTGCTTTGTATTTACAGCAAATGTAAAACTGGAACTACAAACCAAGAGGTCATTTAACAGCATCATGCCCCTGATGAATCAGTTTTTGGTGGAGAGAAGGAGGATCCACCTTGCTGCACCAAAGGAGAAAACAGCTGATGGGGCTGGGAAGATCTCATCCTGTTTCCCTGTTATCCCAATCTGATTTCTGGGAATGAGGCAAACCTGGGAGAAAAGGCTGGGGTCACCTTGGTGCAAGAAAAGTGGAGGGAGGAAAGGGAGGGAAACTGCCAGCAGACATCAGAGGATTAATTCAGAAAATAAAAAGTCAATTCAGTGCTGACGGGAAGGAACGAATGGAAAACAGCAAGAATGAAACAAGATATCCTCAGAAGAAGTGAGAAGAGCCAGGCTCAGTCATGCCATGAAGGGTGATGTGCCCCACCTGTCCCACAGATAGGGCAGGATCGAGGCCCCTCCTCTTCAGAGGGCAAATATTAGCATGATGGATCCTGGGCTATGACAGCGGTACACAAGGCTCGGATGGTTTGTTTTGTTCACATATCTGCTGATTAATAGGAAATAGATAAAGGGCAAAAACCCTTCCCAGGGAGAAAAACTGCTCAGTGTCAATGATTTTCTGTCACTTTTGCCCAGAACCCAGACTCAGCCTGGGGACCTCTGGGTGAAGAAGTCAGGTCTCTATTGACTTGCACTCTGCAGTGCCAACTGGCAACACAACTTTCCCCATCAGCCTGGGATATGATTTATAGGTGCAGGGGTAGAAATTCAATAAAACAAGTTTCTCCATCATCACCTCCCAGCAACTGTCTTGATGCTCTGATGCTTTCACACAGACAACCTGGGAAAAATCTCAAAGTCCAGCCCCAGTGAGGCTGTCACATACATATGTCAGTGCAACCAGCATTCTGTAACCTGCTCTTGTGCCATGAAGCCACCACTCGCAAGGGAGGCCATCTCAGGTACAGAATGAACCCAAGTTCTTGCTGGTGGCACAGCCAAGCCTCTGTGAATTGAGTCAAGAGTAATTGCAGGAGGCTGTTAAAAGAGCTGGCACCTCTCCCACAGAGGCCTTTAGGCAATAGCAGCACCAGAAGAAAGAAATCAGCTCCTAAGAGTTGGTTTGGACCAGTTGTGCGAGTAGTCTGGACATAAATTTTGTTATATTAATGAGTCACAGCGGTCACATAACCCTCAGTTCCATCATTTCTTCCTTTCTAACAGCCCCTCTTGGAGATCTAATCTCAGTAAAATGCTGGAGCAACCTCTCAAACGGCCGTGTTTTACTGCAGTCACTCTATCGCCCGTTCCTCACGTCAAAGGGCCACGGGGGAGTAATCTCTTACTTCAGAGATCAAAGTCCCGTGTTAATGACTGGGAGCTGCCACTCACCCGGAGTGCAGACCGCCCAGGAAACCTGCTGCCTTTCCTCAGCCAAAAGCCTGCTTTGTTTATAGCAGCAGCGATGATCTGCTTGACAGCTTTCGGGTACAGTCATTATTTATTATTTATTTAGTGTCCAAAATGCAACAGGTATTTGTGGAGACATGACAGAGACAGAGTCCCCTTCTCTGGAAAGACCTTAGGGCGGATGATAGAAAGAAAAGACTTAAAAGGAGATGCATGGGGCTGAATGGACAAGGAGGATGGGCCTGCAGCGATAAAGCACTCAGCTGCTGCTCTCTACTCACGCTCACAAAGCTATTTTATACAGCTTACTACAGACATGTAACACATGCAATGAGATGGCTACTTTATTTGGAGGTAAAATGGGAGATTGAAGGGAAAAACGGTGGCATTGGCTGTATGGACTCTGAAGAGAACAAAAAAGTGGAGAGATTGGAAGGATAAGGAGACTGAAGCCTCTTCCAAGCTCTGAGGCACCCGGCCATGTTAACAATGTCAAGTTCTCTGATCCAAGGCTCCCCACGCAAAGGCAGAACCTGCCTATCCTGCCTGCTGCACTTCACACTGGACTGGCTGCTATCAGAATTTGCCTGCTTTCATCCAACGGCTGCAGAGCCATGTTATCTCCCCTCTTTCCCATGTCTCAAAGATAAAAGAGCAGAGAAATCCAGCAAGAGAACTACTGAACTGGCACAGCATTCCCCAGAGAGCAACCCAGGCTTTTGGACTTCACGAAAACAAGGACTTGGTTTGAAGCTTTGAAACTGCTGAAAACTGCTTCAAAAGAAACTCAACAGTATCCTTATTTTACATGGGGTGCCAGTCTTCAAGCTGCAGCTCAACAGACACTGTACAAAGATGTGAGGTAAAGTAAGCTAGCAAAAGCAAGCTGGTCACTAGGTTTACATCCACTAGACATGTTCCTATCTCCACCAGCAAACATTCAAGTATCTATAAACAGAAAACAGCTTCCAGAGGTTACAGCATGAGATTTCCAGGTTCAGAGAAAGGCCACAAAAGGAAGGGAGGTGGTGGCTCAGCACTAGTGGGAAAGTTATGCTGTCACTGAGAAAACTAGCACTTATGACTGTCTCTTAGGCAACTCTGTCATCTAAACCAGTCATCTGAGCACTCCCAACATTTATATAGAGAGTTCAGGTAAATACATTCTTTGTGTGTGCTGAAAAGAAAGAGAACTCAATTTAGAGAGCTACATTGGACTTTAGCAGCAGCCAGAAGCGTGCATCTGGAAGCCGCGACAATAAATAACTCCAACACTCGGGCTTCTATAGCAGAGATGGACAATATTTCTACTTGGGGTTTACTGTCAGCATTACAGGCCACATGCAATCATGCCCTGTGGCCTAGGGCTGTCTGTTAAAAACTGTATCAGCATACACTTTGTGCACTGAAGGCTTTGCTGACTGCCAGCTGTGAGCAGACCCAGCAGAAAGGGCTGAGAGAGGTCACTCAGCCTTGAAGATTCCTAAACCTCAAGTGGAACCATCATTAGGATGTGGACTGGCACGTCAGCAAAGGCTAGGAAAAGGAGGCATGTAAACCAGAAGGTTTCTGACTTTCCCAATACCGATGACCAGAATTATAGCACTTCTTTCACCAAGGGAATCTCCTCTTTGCAATGTTAACATGGTCCCCGCCCCCAGCATATATCATGTCCCAGCAATATTCCCATCAGAGGTGCACCTTCCAGATGAGAACCTGGGGGATAGGATGCATTTGACAACAGAAGAAGAACTTGCTCAGCGAAGCCATGCTGCAGCTGGAGGCTGCTCTGCCTTTGCTCTGGGGGTGTGCCAGTGGACCAACTCTCTCCAAAGCACAAATCCAGCACAAAAAGAGAATGATGCACATCAACAGGAGCATGAAATCATCCACAGAAGTGTTCCTTCTGCTGGGATTAGGCAATGTGCATGGAAAGACATTTGCTGGGAAGGAGCAATGTGCATTGCCTTGCAAGGATGCTCCCTGCTGTTTGCCACTGTCCTCATCTCTCTGCTGGACTGGTTTCAGACAACTGCCTCGCATTGGCTGCCACTCCACAGCAGCATCAAAGCCCCATCATTTCCAGTTCTCTAACATCCTTTATGTATTCCCAGCCCAAGGGTTCTCATTCTTTTGTTCAGGTGGCCAAATATCTATGGATTGTGCTGTCCTCCACCCTGCCTACAGCTGCCTCCCACCCTGCCCTCCCCACGGTCACCATGACCATCACATCCTGACCCAGGGGACAAGCCCAAGATCAGCGATGAAAAGAGACCAGTGACCACGCTGCCACTCCTGCCTCTCTGCCTCTCAGCTTGTAAATGGAAAGAGGTGGAGGAAGAAGAATACTGAAACAGAAAAGAAAGGCACTGCTTACAGAAATTGCATTGCTTCTGCTGCAAACATTAAAGACGACAGCCCATCGCACTCCCCTGGGGACCTATTCCAAATCCATACACACAGACCTGGACATTTCCTGGATAAAAGCTTCCCTGCCTGGGTTCATTTCAATGCTAACAAGACCCTTGCTTAAGAGAGACTGAGCTGACAGAAGGGAAGGTCAGAGGCTATAGGGCTTAAAGGATTAGGGAAGAGCTGGGGCACTGCTAGTCCCTGCGGGTGTGCGCTCTGCAGCCCTGCCTCCCAGCACACCACCCTCTGCTCCCAGACAGCAGCCAGTCTCTGCACTGGAAGGTCTTCTCCAGTATGAGGGAAGGGATGTTGTGGCTGCGCATGTGCATCTTAACCCCATGCAAGAGAGAGCACAACAAGCACCGGTGGAGGTATTTCATACAAGATACCACAATGCCAAACAAAACTGAGTGTCCAGCTCTCTTGCTCCAAGACAGCAATGTGACCTTTCCTGCGTGCTTGGAGATATTTAGCACCACAGCCTGGATAAAGAGGGTTTGTAGAAAAGGAAAACAACAACAACAAATCCCAGTAGTCTACACTGACAAAAACACACACATAAGGCAGAGGAGCAGCAGATGAATTTCATGCCTTGATGCAAAGACTGCATTTAAATAACATACAGCACCCTATTTCCCTTCTGGCTCCGCTACAATGCTCATTGAAAGAAATCCATATGGTTAACCTGGCAGGGAGAACGTGCCTGTGTGCTTTTCACTGAGCTAATGGGAACCAGTAACGTTACCTGTATCTCAGAGGGCAGCATTCCCACCCATCCCAATATTTGTCTAATAAAAGGTCAGCCCAATATACGTCATCTATTTGCAAAATTAAGAGCCTCTCTCCAGCAGCTAAATGCTTGCTTTAGGTTTGGAATTACTGTAATTAAAGTTACATTGTGCTCGGATTGGTGCCAATCACTGCAGAGCTCCAGGCACGACCTGCCATTCCCAGTGCCATACGCCCGGGCGTCCCACTCCATTAGCTCCAGGGAATTAGATGTCATTAACGAAGAGATGCACACTCCTTCGTGTTGTCAAACCGCAATCAAGCAGGTCACAGGTGAAGAATAAATACTTTCAGAACAAGCCCAATTACACCATTTACATTTCATTACAGAACCTGTTTAATCCACTGATGGGCTCCCAAGTTCTTCTTCCTAATAAACAGCATTTCAGAGGAATTAATAGGCCCTGCAAAACATGCTAATTACACTCTTTTGCATTGCATTTGCAATATTGATTTTAAAGTTGCTACTTCCCCCTCCACCCTCCTTTTCCAGCCCCAAAGCCTTAACTTCCAGCAAACAACGCTCAAACCAGCCTAATTACTGGTGAGTTGAGAAGCTAATGCATCTCTCTTGTCAAAGCTCAGTTCCAGTGAAGGCCAACACACAGGGAGGGATTTTCACATCCATAACTTGTGCAAGTTCCTCCAGACGACCACTGGAAACAGCTGCTGAATAGCAATTACAGGCAGAGAGCAGGCATCAGCAGAGACTTTGCCATAGCAACGAGCCTAGCTGGACCCGCTCCCCAAAGACACCGCCTCCTCCCAAAGACCATAGCAGCGGAACAGGTACGATGACAACACAACCACTGCAGTCTCATTTCGATTTGAAACTGAAGCTGTGTGATGCTCTCCTGGGCACTGAACTGTTTAAAAAACAAAAGGAAAGTTTATTTTCAAATTGCGGGCCTCAGCTAAACCATTTGGAAGAGAGGAACAAATCAGACACGTTCAGGAAACACGTCGTCTGGCTGTTGATTCACCCTGCCTGTTCTGCCCAGCTTCTGCCATCGGCTTTATGTTCTCTTCCTCCTCTACGTGCTCATTCTGCCCTCCCCTCTGCTTCTCTGAACACCATTTTCTTTATTCAGTGTGTTTCCTTTCCAACCACTGACTTTCTGCATTGGTTTGGTGGTTGTCACTTACCACTGTGGCTGTAGCCAAAGCTTACTGACAGCTAAAAACACTTGGAGGAGGAGATGGGGAACAGGGCAGTAAGGCTTGTGCCCTTCCACAGCACTCGCAGATTGTTTAAACAGAGCTAGCAATACAGCACAACAATGTTTAATTCCCTTGCTAACAACAAAGCAAGAAGGAAAAGCCGAAGCACTCCTGGGCTATCAGAAGATAGTGAGATACAGAGCAGCCATGAGCTGAAGTGAAAAGGGGGAAAGGAGACACAGCCATGGCAGGGGGGATCCACAATACAAATGGCAGACAGCAGAAAAATGCTCACAGAAAACAGGTTGTTCCAGATGGCTGTTCCGTGAAATGAGACCTGGCCTCAAGAAATTCAATAGAAATGGTTGATATCTACACTCCTGCATTTACTCCTGCCCCTCAGAAACTTTCCCCCGTAGTAATATAGGTTTCTAAGGGACTGGACATGGAAGCAGGTACTGAAGAAATGGACAGAAGGAGCAGTCAAAGTTTAATGAAGATGACACATACTGCTGAGCTGTATTGTCTCTTCACTAGGAACCTGGGCAGATGAAAGACAGCATGTCCCCAGCTGCACCGAAGAGCCACACAATTGCAAGCCATGGCCAAGGACTTCATCTCCTGCATATCTAGTTTATATGAAGCTCATTCAGGAGCAAGTCATTGCACCAGTCAGAACCGTTTGTGTTAGCCCAATCATCCATGTAACCCTCTTTCTGAAGGCAAGACCAGGTGCTCCTCAATGCCCCAGGTAATCCACTGTGTTCAGTGGCCTTCCACCGTCTGGTCACAGAAACAGCCTACGAGCCGCCTCATACACTCTGTGCACACGGCAAGAAGCCTCCGCCCCTGCATGCCCACACTTCTCTACTGCCTTTAACAAGAACATCTGGCATGCAGGAGGCAGCTGTGGTAGCAACACATGTAATATGCATCCAAGACATGTAGGAAGGTTGGCTGGCATCTTGTACCATTGTATAACGTAATTATCATGTGGGGGGTGATTTTGTTTGCCTCTCAGAGATTTTGGAGGGATTTACAAACTTAAAATGCTACAAATAATACCATGGGATCTCTTTTCCCTCGTAAGCACCAAACTGGATTAGTTATTGTCTGGAAAACACTTTGAAGTATCACTTAAGCTACTAACCATGCAACCCGTTTGACATGACCTACCAATGCTAGCACAGGCTGGAAAGGAGATATAAATACCAACCATGTTTTGTTAGGCTTGTGGAAGTGGGGGACTTTCAATGGGTACAATGTAATTACAGGAATATTTATCAAGAATTACCCTTAGTCTCCATAAAAATGCCACAAGAAATCAAACCCCACAAGCAGTTCTGGGTCTTCTCTGCAGGGCAGACCCTCAGGCAATACAACATCTCTAGACAGCATGTCGTGCCCATGGGTGCCTCAGACAAGGGTGCTTTTTAATGCAAAACCTTCTGACAAACCCTTATTTGAGCTTTTCCAAAGCAGGGCTAACCTAGCCTAGCAGTGCAAAGCCTGCAACAGCAGGAAAGGTCACAGGATAAGGAGAGTTTGCAACAGAACAGCTAAGACCACCTTTAAGTGACAGAAAAGCAAATGGAGAAAAAGAGTCAACTATTTGATGCTTAGTCCTTCTTAATCACCCACAGAAAGCAACAGCTCACTCCTGCCATCTCATTGCACAGGTAAGATTAAAGACAGGCAGGAGATTTTTACCCTGTAGTTACAATGATTAATGTTTCTAAACAGACATACAGTTTGAAAGCACTATTACAGGAAAAAGAAAAGTTGCTGCTTCATATTCTCAACCCACTATTTTCCCTGGGCACTGAGCCAGCAACTGAAGAATGAGGAAAGTTGCTATTTAAAGTTATTTTGAATTGCAAGGTTCAGTAATGAACATGACTTGTTCCAGTCCCCTCTGCTAAAATCAGGGGCAAATGAAAACGGCATGGATGAGCGCTTGGCAGACTGCTCTCAGTCAAACTCAGAGGAGGAAGACTGGTGATATGCTTCTGACAACTACCTCTCCATCTCAGCCTCCCTGGTGGCATGAGAACAAACCTCACTCCTTCACTGCCAGCAACAAACCAGGAGCTGCTCTGCACAAGTTACTCTTCCTGTCTGCTGCTGTCAGAGGAGATGCAAGAAGATTATTTGTAGAATCATAGACTGGTCTGGGTTGGAAGGGACCTTACAGATCATTTGGTTCCAACCCCCTGCCTTGGGACACTGAATTCAAAGAGCAAGACATAGAAGCTTTTGCTTTTTACACAAGCTGTGACGCTATATAAAACTAACTGGTCATATAATTGTGACATAGTACATATTCCATAGAGAATCATGCTGGGAAAAGAGAAGACATGAGCTTCCATGAAGCCAAGGTTCCCCCCTCATTAGTTGCTGCAATACTTCTGAGAACAACTCCTGCCAGAGCTGGGGTGCTACACGTGTGCTGGCTACTTGCTAGGAAATAGGGGCAATAAGTTGGAATAAGCTCCTGCAAAACCAGCTTGTGGTCTGTCTGGGTATGGGTTGCTCTCAGTTCCTGTTGCACCCCATCATGCCCCAGTATAATTCGGATAGTTCACTCTGGGAAATAAGAGGAGAATAAAGTCCATAGGTTTTGTTTCCTACGCAGTCTCAGGAACACTGAAGTTGTGAGTCGTTGCTGTAAAACATCTCAGAAACAAGTCCAGTGTGACCTCCCGCATCCAGGGCTTCCTGCTATTATAAACACAGCAAAATAGCAGGCGGTGTCCTGCCCATAAGGCAGCCAGACAACAGACTGCGGTCTAATTAGAAAAGACATGCTTCCCACATTCCCCATAAAGCTGCCCCAGTCTACAGCTAAGGACAAATAAGTAACTGTCAGGGCTAATAAGCCCAGAATCATAGAGGAGGGGAAAACCATAAACTGGATCTACTCAGATCTCATTTTATGTGATCGCGGATAGCTCATAACTGTGAGGACAAACCAAACCAGCTATGGTTGAGCCACTTCCTCTTCAGCAGACCCAGACATGCTCCACCTCAACAGACTGTGACAACCCCTTGGCATTTTTCTGCATTTCCAAACTAGCAAGAGGCACAACTGCCATAGGTGATTAACGGGAGCATTTGAGCATCATGAGAAGACCTTCTCCATACTGATGTGCCAGAGCACGATAAGAGGACATGAGGAGGTACCCAGTGTGGGGAGCTGGAAAGAACAACCCAGCAATGATGAACACAGCACTGGCTGGCCATAGCAGAGATGAGTTTATGATGTTCTGAGGATAAAAGGCGTTACAGGGATGACATCCAGCAGCTTTGTGTGCATTACCCACATGGATCACAGCCGGTCATTACAGAAGTCCTGAATCTAGAGCCTTCCAATTGCATCCCCTCTTGCCACGTACCCATAGGGAGAGATACACTGACTCCAGGCACTCTTCTGACCTTGTCTGAGAGCTGTCAACCTACACCATATAATTTTACCAAGTAAGTTCCTCAGGCTGTTGCTGTGGTTGAGAACAGTGTAAGAACCTACAGTACACAGAAAGGATTAATCCCAAATGAGAGTTTCCAACAGAAACATGAAGAACAAGCTGGAGTTACCCAAATGGCCTCAGTTTAGTCTCTCCGTTCCTTCCTCAATCACTGAACCAGCTCAGGCATCTGCTCAGAATTAATCTGCACTAATCTGTTTTGCCTTTCTGCTCACAGACCCAAGGCAGGGCCTGGCCCCTGGGCATCTGCAGGGCACTGGAGCAATTCACTCCCACTGGGAGCCAGTCCCTGCGAAGGGACGAGGGAGCATCCACTGGGACCAACCAGTGCCAGCTCCCACCTATCAGTACTGTGTGTCCAGAGTCACTCCTTGGGTGCAACCATGCATTGGACAAACACTGGTGTATCCAGAGCTTTCTTTTACTTGGCGAGGAGAACACAGGGGCTGGACTCAAGACCAGGAGGCTGCTCAGAGCTCTTCCCACAAGAACAGTGACAGCAGAAGCCACCATACGGGATGAGGCATGAAGCAACTCTGCCTTAGCCTTGCTGATCGAACAGCACTAATCAGGCTGAACTTGAGGCCTGCCTGCTGACCACTCTGATCAGAGGCTTCGTAACCAAGAAACTTAACCCTACAGCTGGCAGGACTACGGTCACGTACAGTGCGGAAGGAGCATCATCTACACACTCACTGCTTCTCCGTTCCTCCAGCACTGCTCTGAAAGAAACAGCTTTAGCTCTGTGCTGGAGAGACCAGGCTCTGAAAACAGTGAGGCAATGTGTTGCTGCCACCTCAGATTACTAATCAGCCTGGAACGTGCATCATTTGAAACAGAGAGGTATTTATTCATTCTAAAAGAAACATCTCTACATCACAGATACTCAGTCCCCACAAGGTGCTTCTCAGCTCTGGGGGGCCACTGGACATCTGCTCATGGCTGCAGTGCTGAAAAAAAGAAGCAACAACCTCATTGTGGGGGTGTAGAGCCCTTGGCTGAGCAGTGGTCAGTGAGAGCTCCAGATGATGGAGGTAGCTTCACCCTGCCTCAGCTTCTTCTGCTCCTGAGAGAGGTGGGCAACAGGAGCTGGTCCCAAAGCCCTTCTGGCTGGGTGCCTCTGTATGAAAGGAGGCAGGCTTGGAGAGGTATGGGAACATGACCTCAAGAGACACAATCCCTGTTAACATGCACTTCGTCTCACTCCAAAGGCAATTTCAGTATGACACCATGGGCTCAAACCCCTCCTGCTTTTGTCCCCTCCGATTTGCAGGTGCATCAAAGCACCAGCCAGATGCTTGGAAGCTGGTAAGATGAAGATCCACGATGGAGAAGGCGCAAGATGCACCAGGGTAGCAGATTACAGCAAAAGCCCTGACCCAGACTTCAGGTAACCATATCCTGGTCTCCATGGCACCTTTGCATCCTTGCCCAGTGCTGAGATGGCTGGTTGGAGTGCCTGACCATGCCAGATACGTTCACTGCTTTCTGTAAACAGCTTATCCGCAGAGAACTGGACTAAACCCAAACTCATTTCACATGGGTCACTGACCAAGAGGGCATGTAATGAGTTCTCATCTCTATCAGCACAAGCTGGATCCAAACTGCTCAGCTATAGCACCATTGAAACTCCCTAGTTTCACCCCATCTCCTCAGTTAAAGGACATCTCCTTCACGCCGACACCCTCCCAGTGACGGTCAGAACCAGCAGAGCTATTTCTCTGCAATGCCTAAAGAAAAATTCCCCTCTCAATTATACAGGAAAACCTCGGCACCTGCCCACGTGAGTCAGTTATTTCCCTGAATCCCAACCTCCTTGTCTGTAGGAGCTGGTTGGGAAAGACAAAGCCAAAAAGACAAAAAAGGGTTGTGTCCTAAATAAAAACATGTCTAAACACAGAGGAAAACCACATTTAGCTTTGTAAGGCAATAACAAGAAGAGCAATATGCAGCTTCAAGGCTACATAGCCAGGGCAGAAAACCCTCCAGAGAGAAAGAACTAGGGCACAAACCTGATATTAGCTGCTAAATACGTCTGAATTATCCAAAACTTGTGGGTGAGGCCCCTCTGATGGGGGAGCTGGCTGGCTGTTCTCCTTCATTCAGGCATTTACATGTTGATGGGCTGTCAGAAGCAGCTCTAAACTCTCCAACAGAAAGACAAGATGTGAAACAACAGAAACAACAGAAAGACAAGCACCAGAGGTGATGTCCCTACTCTCCTGGAATCAACAGTGCTGGGTCTGTGCAAGAGGCACTCACTGATGAGACAGCAGCATCGGGCTGCTGGCATGGAGAAGATTCCTGTGCTAATGTGAGTGGAATCTGGAAATCTGGAGGCCAGCAATCCATATGGTGTTCTCCCTTGGATCCACTGATGCCTGTGGTACAAGTGCTTGCTGCTGGCTGATTTATCTCTGCCTCTAAACCATGTGCGCTACAACCCCAGTGTAGTGAGAGACAGCTTTGGCACATGGTTTTATGGAGGAAAACTCTTTGAGGTTGTTCGTCCCTACTCTCCTCAAGGGAAATCATTTCGATATTCTAAGCAGCAGCATTGTTGAAGAGAACATGCAAAAACCTGGAAAATGCATCATTTTATCAACAGAAGCAAGGTCATCCAAACCCAAGATGACTACCTTCAATATTTGTATCTCCTTTTCTGCACACAGGGTTTGAATCTCTTGGTAACCATTCATTCCCCAGAGAAATGTCTTCCACTTTGATGGGAACTAATTAAGCCTGCACAGCTAATAAGTGCCATCTGCCTGCCACAACATTGCTGGAGATGCCATGGAACAGGAGAGGATGGGCTGCCTCATCTCACCTGCCGTACCAGCACCCGCTCCTGCATCCTCCTGTGTTTCACAAGCCCCAGCCTGACCGGGCACCCAGCAAAAGGGACAACTCACCTGGGCACAACTGTGAAGACACAGATGCCTCCTTTCTGCCACATCTCATTCGAGCCCTGGTTTATCCTCTTTTCCAGGAACTCCATTTGTTTTGCGGTTCCAGCCCTAAGCTTCTGTGTACAATGTTTTAATGAGTTTCATTCCACTGATACAAAGGGCACATCGACCACACTGCTCAATTTATTTCTACTTGGAGCATTCAAGATCTGTTTCTTAAAGAGTTTGAGAAGATCTAGTGAGAGTCCAGCCCCAAATGGTAAACAGTGTCCATTTCTGGGCTGGCCCTGGCTATGCAATCAGTGAAGGCATTTAAGGACAGGAAGTACAACACTGGAAAATGAAATTGCTATGAAAAAAACTGCTCCTTGCTTACTTGCCAGATAATGACAGAAGAGTCGATGCCAAGCGCAGCCAATCTGTCCTGGGGTGTTCAGACAGACAGTCCTTATGCCGAGGCAGCCTTTTTTTCCCTTCTCATCTGCCTAAACACATCCCACCCATCGGTCCTCACGCAGGCCCCAGGAACAGATCCAGAGACTCCTTCTCCAGCAGCGCAGAGGCAGCAAAATTCCCAGTGCTGCACCATCAGGTAAGTCGGTACCTTTGTTTTTGTCTCGTTATAAGACGTCCTGGATTTCACACTTCTCCCACTGGAGGCAAGGATATGCTGTTGAGTTGTCTTCCCCTTATAAATATTTGCTGTTGAAAACCATTTGCAGTGTAAAGCTTCTCTAAGGAAGGGGAGAGACTGATGCTCTGCTTATTTGATACTATTTCTTCGGCCTTTCATGGTCTTTCCCTGCTATTTTTATATGTACTTTTATGAAAGATTGGATACTGTTCTGCATGGAGGAACATAAAGATAAGAAGAAGAAAGGCAACACAACTCGGCAAGCTAAATGTGGAGTTAATCTTCAGTTTGGGAGATCCAGGCTCAGTTCCTTGCTGTGCTGGACCTCCTTCATGACTGTCCTGCCCATTAACAACCCTTCCTAACCAGAGTACAGCTACAAGAAGAACCTCAAGAGGGTTCTTCACCAGCAAAGTCTGAAGGACCACCATTAGCAGCAGCCTTTGGCTGCCTCATCTGAGTTCCAGAGCATCATCTCACCACACCTCACACTCGGCCCCATCCCTTCCCCCTGCTGTGAACTTCCATATAATAACAGAGAAATGCGACAAGCTTAACTTTAATCATGTTCTAACCTGGGCTGGTGTCATTAATCTCACAGCCACTGATGGGTAATTTAATTAGGGAGCATTTGTAACGAATTACAACCATCATTTAGTGCTATTGTTCTTAACACGAGTAGAGGGGAGTCAGAAAACCAGCATAGTTGATCTTCGTAATTACACTTGCACACTATGCAAGCCCCCCCCAGCTCTTCACTGCTGGTTTTATAGATAAAGGAACATGAGCACCAGGGACTCTCATTGAGCCCAGCAAACATCTCCATGCATGCTCCCTGCCAGCAATCAGTGCCTACCAGGTCTGTGAAACAGGACTTGTGATGGAGGACGTGGCAAACTCCAAGCAAACAGAGATGAAGCAGAGAGAGAAATACGAAGTCAGGAGAGAAACTCTGCTTTTAGTTCTCTTTCTCACGACCTGTGGACATCCGATACAGATGTTAAGGTAAGGCCAGACTCAGAACGAGTAAACGGGCCTATTGTGAGTCCAGAAGTATCCCAACTAAAGGACTGGATTCATTAAAACACACTCATTTGGTGACAGTCGTGTAATCACACTGAAGCTATAGACACATGAAAGACTGAAGCCACTAAGAGTGTTCTAATGAAGGAGAATAATTTGCCCCAGAGCTTTAAATCCATCTCTACAAGACAGCATCAGAAGTTTCTAGCCAGAAATGTTTGTCTCCGGTCAGCTCCTTCACGGCTCCATGTAGGATGTGCAGCAGCAAGTGCTTGTGTTCATTTCAGACATGACTTCAGCCTGCAAAACAGGAGCAATCTGCTGATGTGGCCAAGAGCCAACCTGTCTCCTCGGTGTCTCCATGCAGAATATACAGACTCCACCATGGATGCTGTGTTGTGGCACCCCACTTCTGGTGGCCAGGCCAGCCTGCTTTGGAACTAAACCGCTCTGAGGAGCTGCTCAACTTTTGCTGGTTTCACTTCAAGTGGTCAGGACCCCCCTCTGGGTGATTTGGACATTGGTCTCCTCTCTGAAGAACATCTGGGCTTCCAGACCTCAGCACAAACAGGAAGAAAGGCTGTCCCCTACAGCAGGGACACCCCTGTTCTGGCGTGCAAGGCCAGATCTTTAAGAGGAGAAGGGAATAATCAAACCCTGGGTTCTCAGGGCCTGGGTCACTGACCTAAAGGCAGCATGATCTTGTCTCTCCCCTCCTCAAACATACCCACTGAGGCTTCACAGCAGCTCCATCTGAATTGACTAAGAATGTCTAAAAGGGCTTTTTTTCCCCATTTAATTTTGCCAGATATCATGAAGAACTCCTTCCTACACATGTGGAATTCGCCTTCAAATCAAAGGATGCCTGGGCAAGACAAAATACTGCTTTTTGGCAAAGCTCTTTTTTAAATTAAGGCTTGAAAAGGAGCTTATCAATTTGGACTGGCAAGGCATGCCCCTGTGCCAGCAAAATGAGCAAGGAAAAATCACTGAATACATGTGCAAATCCTCTGTGGTAGTATAATACAGTAAGAGAAATAATTCAATGTGGCTTAGAGCAGATGATAGCTATTCCTCTGATTTGGTACTGCTCTTTCCAAGAGTTAACAAAACCACTGGATACAGGACTGGAGAGTAGTGAACAGAAAATAAGGAACTGTCCGGAATATACATTCACAGAATGGGTTGGGTTGGAAAGGACCTTAAGATCATCCAGCTCCAACCCCCTGCCATGGGCAGGGACACCTTCCACTAGAGCAGGTTGCTCAAAGCCCTGTCCAACCTGACAATAATGCAACTGTTTTAACTGGTGGCTTATACTTACCTGAACTATTGAGCGCTTCATTTAAGATAGGCCCAGGAGAGTACTGAAATGCATTAGAGAGAAAAAAGAGGCTCTCATAAACCCCCCCAGAAATTCTAAGAGAACTCTTTGAAGGGACAAAAACAAGAGGCTCATAAAAGAAGTCTATAAAACACCGAGATTATAATAAAGGAAGGAAGAGCACTGCTATTTGTTCTGGAAGAGGAGAACGGGAGAGAACTCAGCTGAAAAGAAATAAAATTTAAGGACTTTAATTTTCAGGCAACATATGTGTTAATTAACCTGTGCAACCACTGCTGTAGGGGAGCAGGAGCACAGGATTTAATGAAGATTAGAACAGACAACAACATCCCATTTTCTAAATGGCTTTTCTGCCATTTCCATTGTGCTTTCAAGAATGGGATATGGTCAAAAGAAACCTTTTAATCACATTATTAACAATGCAGTAACTGATCAGCATTTTACCATGTTTTCCTAAGTCAAGAATAACTTCTTGCTCACTGTGTTACTCTTTCTTGGCAAGGTCTTAAGGGCAGGGCAGGACCAGGATGGTGGTTCTGTCCCTGCTTTCCCTGCTGCCGAAGTGTTGCTGTAGGTGGGGATGGAGCACAGTGGGGAAATGTTTAAATGCATTTATCTGTTAACTTCATAAAAGCCTTCCCATCATACTGCACCTACAGACTGGAACACTGCCAAGCCAGAGACACCCCACAACTTAAACACAAAGTTTCAGGCAGACTTGTTACCTGCTCCCACCCCCTGCCATCACAAAAGCTGAAAAATACAAGGGAAAAAGATTCTATTTGTGGTTGGGTTGCTCAGAAAGTGCAGAGTCAGCATTTTTGACACGTTCCATCAGCATTTCTTTGTCAGTCACTTCTCCCCACCTGCTTTCATGTAGCAAGTGAAAAGGATGAAATACTTTTCCTAGCAAAATGATTGTAAAGCCACTTCAAATACGGGGAGGGATGCAGATGCAGCTTCAGCTGCTGCACTGAAGATGACCTGGGCTACAAGCTGGCAGTGTGACTCTTGGGCTGTAGAACCTCTACTGCAGCAGCTTTCAGCCCTACAACACCCCTCCATTCTCAACTTTGTGCAATCCTGACTTTTGAGAGCTGCAATCACTCAATCCTTCTCTCTGCTGGAACTGGTATTTCAGGGATGCACTGGTAAAAGCACACAGTGCTCAAGAGATGTGCTATCCCAAGTGTGATTTTCCCTTTGTAAATAAATTTTGGCCATCACCCAGTCCAAGTGGGATGACTGGGAAGCAGCTGATATTTCAAATCTCAACCTTAGCATGAAATAGTCTTTAATGAACTGTGTGTCTGAGGGAATAAAAGGAATTGGCTGCAAAATAACAAGTGATAACCAATGGAAAAATAAGCGAAGCATATGCAGGATGAAACTCCATTAGAGCACTGGCCATGCAATTAGAGATGGATGTGGTAAACACTCGTGTGCAAGCAGTTCATGGTGCTGCTGTGACCCACATGCCCATTAGTTCTGGAGCAAGGGTAAGCTGATTAGCTCTGGGGAAGGATGATGGCAAAACTCATCAGCTAAGCTTGTTAGCTGCCACACGAAGTTGGTGTACCTTGGAAGCTTTGCAAAGTGATTAGCTTGGGGTGGGAGGCAGCAGAGCCTGTTACTGTAGATGAATAACCCAAAGCAGGCACTGCGTGGGCATCAGCTCCAAGTACAGATCAGCTGCCTGGCAAAGCTGGGCAGAGGGGGGTGGCCTCGGCTGGGGTGCAGGGGAAGGTGCTCGTCCCGTGTCTCGGTCGCAGCCAAGGTCTGCAGCCTTCTTGCACAACAGAATTAAGTCCCCATGGTCTGCAAGTCCCTCCTAAAGCCCTGCCTGCCACTGCCAAGAGAGCTGGGATCTGCACCACGAAATACTGGGACGGCAAATGCTGCCTGTGCCAGCCCAAGATAAGTGCTACCAACCCTCCCTGACAGATTTCTTGACCAAGTGTATTTTAAATGCAAACCAGAGGAGTAGGGTAATTCAATCCAATGAAAAGTGTCAATTTGCTTCCATCTCCATTCAGTCTGCACACTGATGCCCTGCAGTCATTCGAGGAAACTCCTTTCTCAGTTGGGAAACAGTTTCAAAGAGGCACGGCTCTAAACACCTCTTGTCCTGTTGGTGGGACCCAGCTTCATCCAGTTAAGTTGGGAATATGACCAGCACTTCATCCATTTTGTCCCACCTTAAAACGGCTCATACAGCTCATTACAAGCCCTGTGAGAAGTGCACAGACCAACTTCCACTCCAGCTGCCTGCCCACAAGCTGAAACAAAAAGACAGCAATTTGCTATGGCTGAAGTGTTGTACATGTCAGCTTCTCTTTGCTCTCTGTTTTAATCTTTTTTCCATAAAACCAAGACTGGGACAAGAATATTAAAT
Source organism: Amazona ochrocephala (assembly GCA_039720435.1). NCBI lineage: Eukaryota > Metazoa > Chordata > Aves > Psittaciformes > Psittacidae > Amazona > Amazona ochrocephala. Next base: position 12,430,070 of record CM077886.1, on the reverse strand, counting down.
ATTAAAAACCCAAGGAAAAAATATATTAAGAAAGCTTTTGTGTTTTATGATTAAAAAATCTCAAACCTGCAGATTATTTAGGCTCTTTGTGGCTAATTCTTTAGGGTACAAGCGAAGAGGGAAAACACGTGCTTTAACTCAACACTCTCTCATTTCAAAGTGCCTACCTGCAAATGTTCATTGTGAATTCATGGAGATGTCTTATGCATTCATTAAGTCAGTTTGGTTAATCTGCTTTTACATGAAACTAAAACAGGTTCATAAACTCCTCCAAACTGCCCCAGCGTTCTTTCCTTTCTGACAAGCTTTGCCACACTTGATTTGATTAAAACCTTTTCTTCTATTTCCATATCCTGAAGTCAAGGTGCTAGATGGCAATCTTTGTTTTTGTTTCAGAATAAAGAGACTTCACAGTTGCAGAGAAAACATGATGCAAGTATAACCGACAGCTCCAAACCAGATGGCAAACAAAATTATCTCAAAGCATATTGTTATTTTTACATTGCATTTACAGTTTTCAATGCTCATATTTGGCAATACTGCTGTCCCTTGTATTATGCAGGCTAAAAGTGAGAAGCAACTGTCTGCTCACTTCAAAGTCAAGTATTTACCCCCAGGTAGGATCTATTTATGGGCATTTAACCAACTATTTATAGTCATTTGAAAACAGAAGGGTTTTATTAAACGTGCTGGCACAGCCTTCACAATAACAGCGCTGATAACACCATCTCTCTGATCCCACAAGACCTTCTAATTTGATAACTTCGATGCTAAAGATGAGCTGGAATGTTGGGACCTGCACTGTTAAGATTTCTTTAAGCAGTCCCTCTACTTCCCCAGTGGCTTTTCTGCTGCTTGTAGCAATAAATCTTCCAGTCATATAGCAAGACACCGAAGCACTTCTGACTTCTATTAGATAGGCTACTAGGGCTTTGGGAAGTATTAACAGTCCATCAGAAGAGACACTGACACCAATCTCTAGGTAGTCAAGGCAGAACATCTCTGTGTGATGTGGACGGTGATGAGCACAGGACAAATGCATAGCCAGATGAGACAGAGTGTCACCCACAGACATAATCTCCATTCATCCCATGGATTTATTCTCCCTACTGCCCTTTCCAAGAAACATGACAGTCACAGAGTGAGATTTCTCAGATCAGATACATATCCCTGTCCCTCTGCAAAGCTGCAGCAGGAGCAAGAAAAACAATTCCTTTCTAGAAGCTGATACTCATCAGCAAACCCCACTTCTTTGTCCTATTCACTGCTCCTACCACAACAAACAGGACTATTGTCGTTCCTAAGCTTGACTGCACAAAGATCCATTAGATAAAAAAATATATCTAAATGAGAAATGTAGCAAAAAGAGATGAGTTTAGACAGCTCCTCCTCTCTGATCTAGACTATAGTAATTACATCCATGTTGTGAATTCATGGCTGTGCACCCCTCAGCATAACTCATTTTACAGACTAACTCCAAAACCCTCTTCCAGCTGTTCCTTTCCCTCCTCATCCACCCCTCCAGGTGTCCAAAATCTCACTCATTTCCCTTTACCATCAAGGCTTTTGCTATGCGGTCCTTCCTTAAGGCAGGCACTCCTCAGCAGCCATAGTCACACCCTGCTCTGCCCACAGGACAGTTTCACCCTTGAGCCCTCCCATGCTACTGTCCCATCCTGGAAGCGACTTTCAGGAGCCATCCATGCAGACACTAACACATCCTTCTCTTCTGTCTTTCCAGACTCCATCCTGCAGAGAGCTACAAAACTCTGGCAGTCGCTCAAGACAGAGAGGTGACAGCTCTGTCCCTCTTCCTCTTGCTGGCTGCCAGGCTCCTGCTGTGCCCTTCGACCTACCTCTACTGCCAATTAACAGACCAAATGAACCAACAACTGCAAGAGTAAGCCCATGACACTGTGCCAACCACCAGCCTCGGCCATTTGCTCATACGCTGTTCCTTCCTTTGATACTCCTTTCCGTTTTAGATAAAGCATCTATCTCCACTTATTTTTCATACAGTAGTTAATAGTAGCAGCCAACCTCTGACTGCTAAAGTATTAGTAATGCCACCCATAAAGCTGTGTTGTATTTCCTGAGTTGTCAGAGCAGTAGCATCATTAAAAAGCACAAGCACATAACTTATGTATGTAAAACACAGAGACACAGTCATTAGGTTGGTTGGTGATTTATTCCAAAACTGATGGAAGCAAAGGGCTCGGCAGTGAGAACTGCTGAAAAGCAGGGTAGCAAGGCAGGCTAACACCTCATATCATAATGGTTCTACCATCAGGTTTGCAACTGCGGTGAAAGCAATACATGTGTTTAGAAAACCAAATGGCACCCCCAGTCTGCCTCCTAACGATTTCTGCCTGGATCTGCAAGCTCTTTTATTCCTTCTCTTCTCATTTCACACCAGAAGAACGTCAAGACTTTCCCTGCCTAGTGTTATCTTTGCGTCTCTACACGATGTTCTCACCGCGCTCACTGGGACCTGCGGGCTTTATAATTAGGGCTGGGATTCAAGCAGCACCAAGCACACTCGCAAAGACTTTCTTCAAAACCAAAGGAGACTTCCCCGCTCCCTCCCAGCGCAGCTCTGCAGGCCGAGCATGATGGCTAAAGAAAAAAGCAATCCCTTCTCCTCCCCAGCCCAGTGAACCCAGCTTGCTCTCCAGGGCAGCAGCCAGCCCAGGCTGCACTTCCAGGCTGCAACATTCAGAGCTCTCTCCTGGTGTTGCATTAACCAGTCTCGTTGTAAGCAACCATGGGCTGCAGCAGCCTGTCTCCCCACAGAGCTCAGAGTGAAGTCTTTGGGAGACCAATTTCCTCTCCCACGTCCACATCAGCCACTCTGCACACACCACCTTGACCCAGAGGACCCCATGTTCATGCTCACAGGCAATTCCCTCCAGCCTGTTTGGTGGCTCCCACAGTGGGAAGATGGGACCTGTTGATTTGCGCAGTTTCATGTAAGTGTGAATTGATGAGCTACTTCAGGAAGCTAATATTAATTCCTGGAATAACGTGTCAGGGCTGCCTGGCTGATTACCTCTCATTCCTGTCTGCTTACAAACAATGATTACAGTCTAATCTCAGCACTCTTGGAGGAGCTGCAGAGAGTACCCTTCATCTAGTGTAATTATGTTCCAGCTCCCTCGGAGCTGAGGCTCTTACTCACTCCTAGCATTATCAGCAGACTAATCTAGTCAGCTAGAATGGAGGTAAAAATTACTCCAAAGAGCTGTAGTAAGGTCTTGCTCTTGCTCCAAAGCCAAGTTAAAGAAACTAAATTGTTTTGTGATGGTCAGACAAAAGCACAGGATAAAGGAGAGATGGATCCAGCATATGGCAAAACTGAGTGTTTGCTGGCACTACACACAGTCAGACTTACTTTAATACAACTCAATGAATCTTGTTTCCCGCAGAGATGCTCAGCCTGCTGCGCTTCCCTCAGCTTCCAGTGCGCTCCCACCCACTCCCAGCAGGATGGACACACAGCAGATATTTCTGGAAGCTCTTCTAAAAGGAAGCTTTTTCCCAGTGGGGCATGGTCATATGGTGTCCCCAAGTTGCTCCTCCACATTTAAGTGAGGCCTCACAGTACTACAAAGCAGTAAGTGTCGAAACACCACCAGCCTTTCGAATGTGATAGGAAAGTTAGATGTTTCCAGAACTTCTGTTCCAAATATCAATGTCAAACACAGTATATGCCTGGTTTAATCCTGTAAAGGCTTCTGGGTAAATTCATTTTGCCTGAAAACCACTTCTGGGTAACTGGGTACATCAACACCCTCTAAATCCACTTTCTGATTACGCTCTTTTCCCCAAGACATTCCCATTATTATGTTGTTGCTACTCTGTTTCCCTTCAAAATAACTACATTCTAGAAGGGCATCAACATTTCCTGCCTTTCCTGTTAATACACGTGGTTTTATACCACCTCCTTGTGCAGATGTGACTGTGGTTCTCTGCTCAGCATCATCCATCATACATCTCCTGATGCTGAGCACAGGATCCTGTGACACTGTGGTTATGGGACAGGATGACATTAACATGTACTGGCAACCACAGGCTCTCCAGTGACTGCAGCACACACTGTGGTTGTCAGCACATGCTGAAACTGACTGCTGTTTCTTGTTCAATACTGCTAAATTAAGCATGTAAATAAATGCATGTTGCAATCACATTTTGCCTTTGCTGGGGGGACACATCTATAAGCAGCAGTGCATCTCAGTGAATGAATCAAGGGCATGTACTCCAACCGTGCCCAAAAGCCACATGGTTTAACTGCAGTAATCAGGGAAGTGAGACATCACTCCCCAAAGCCTCATCTCTCCCAGAAGGCAACCTGATACCTGGGCTGCCACAGGTCCTGTGCTTTAATTAAGTGTTAAATCTAGTTGTTTGGGTTTTTTTAAACCTAGTAAGATGTTTCTCCTTCCCACAGTGCTGTCACTCTTTGCTGTGCCGTAATTCAGTAAGGAGAACAGTTAATTAAGTTGGAACAACAATGTCTAATGACTTCTATTTAAAGCTGTTCATAAAAAAATATTACAAGCACTTAGAAATTACCTGACTTCAGAAGCTAACACAGTACCTTAAGAGAATAAAGCAGTTTAGTCCTGCACACTCTCGCTTCTACCCCAAGCAGAACAGTAGTGCAAGGCAGCCACTACTGCCATACAAATGCTTGTTTGAAACTTGAGTTGTGACGAGAACACCATAAAAATAACAAAATGTCCCCGGATGTAAGGATTGGAATGAGTGTTGTCAGCATCACTGTTAAGCACAGTTTCATTTACTCTTCAGATGCAGCTGGTTCTAACCTGTGTGGAGCTGTGGTCTCAAGAACAGACAGTAAAGCAAAAAGGCCCTGAAGAGATGGAAAGTACAGAGGAGTCAACAAAATGAGACAGTCTAGAAAACCGGAGAGCAGTCCAACCAAAGCAGGATCACCCCAGCTTTCAACAGGAGAAGGTAATCTCAGTACAAGTGGCTTGAAAAAGGAACTGAGGATAAGAGAATGGGGAACAGAGGGTTGGTCGTTCTGTTTGACATCTCTAGCCCTTGATGCTTGTGATCATAATCAGAATAGTTTGTGTTGGAAGGGACCTCAAAGATCATTTAGTTCTAATCCCCTGTGTGGGCAGGGACATCTTCCACTAGACCAGGTTGCTCAAAGCCCCGTCCAACCCAGCCTTGAACATCTTTAGTATTCAACAACATGTACAGAGGTCACACTGACACATATGACAGTACAGAGCCACTTCCAGCCCCTTCACCAGAGGGACTAAAGGAGTAAAACACACACAAAGATTTAGACACATTACTGGTAGATAGATGATAAACACTGGAATTAACAAAGAAATTAATAAGAGGGCTGTTCAAATATTTGCCTAATTTAGCACAAAAGAGGAGATCTTGCGCAGCATTAACCTCAGACAGACCCTTCAAATACACACCCTGGAAGATGTGTACTCACTACACCCACTCACCAAAGTATCTCTAATGAGTTTCCTCCTACCTGGTATCTCGGATCTGCAGGGAATCCCTCAAGGTAACCTGCTTCCTGGTCTCACCTCCTGCTAAAAGCACAGACTTGGAGTTGTGTAGATTGCAAAAGGAAAACCACATTTTTCTCATTCTTGTTGGCAGAGAAGTGACAAAGACAACTCTCCATCACTGCTCTTCATGAACATCACAGCCACAACACAAGCATCGCACCTGATTAGTTTTCTACACAGCCCTAATAAAAAGACTTCTGTTCTAACCCTACTCAAACTAAATCTTGCCAACATAATATAGAAACAGGAAAATGAAACCTAGTTTCATCCTCCTTTGTGAAGTCAGCAAAAGACATGCTGAAGGAGTCCAGCCTTCCCCACAGAGAAGAGACAGACAGATTCCAATGGTCGCCGGCGATGAGGCACATTTACTCCCTTGCTGTCAAAGCCATTCTGCATGCCACTTCACCATATAGCTCCCGGTGCAACTTGGCAACTTCACCCACTTCACCAAATCATCTGCAAGCTCCCACAGCACATCCCTTATCCTCTGAGAATCATGAATCACCAAGGCAGGATTGCATTTGAGGACCTAAAAGTACCGAGGCTGTTAAAAAATAAACCGGCCCTAAAATTGGTTGTGTATTCCAGCAAGCAGGAAAACAGAAATACTGCAGCCTGACTCCAAAAGGTTTTCAGGAGTGATCCAGAGAATACGAGGCCTGTAAAAGTTATTTCTGTACCAAGCAAAACTATACAAGAAACTATAAACCCCCAGGTGAAAAGAAATGCTAATAAATAAAGCCATTTTCTCTGCTATCTAGGAAAATTCCCTAAAATTCTTAAGGAAAAAAAGTAATCCTTGAGGATTAGGTTTAATTACTTGGATTTTCAAAGCCAGGCTACCAGAAAACTGTCTGAGCAAGGATGAAGTGCTATTACAAATCCAGAAATTACCGGAATGAAAGTAAAAAGGGGGTTATAACACACGCTCAATATTCACCACAGCAAAAGGTGACAGCAGTGTTCCCCGAGGACTGGCTTTGTCTAACATACTCTTCAGCTATTTGGATAGCAGAGTGAGCTGCGATGCAGTGAGGCTGCCCATGACATTATTGGTTTGGGCGGTATTGAGCTGACCTTGGCTTGCTTGCCTCTTAGGAGCACTAAAATGCTTCATCTTCACTGTGAGTTATCTTGGGAGAGGTTCACTTGCTTTAGTTACAGAAAATATAAAACCACAGCTGTTTAGCAGTTCAGGAGGAGCTGAAGAGAAAGCACAGAATAATGAAGATATTTACTCTTCCAAGATGTGAGGGAAATGGTACCCACAGGAACTGAATGGCACTTTTAAATAGATATAAAAACCTCTGTTCTCGAGCCCTGAACTGACCTCTGGATCTCGCTGTCACGGGCTGCCTCTTGGAGCGAGTTCAGCAAAGTCAAACTGGGATCAGATACATTCATAGCAAGCTGGTGGTGAAGCACATTTAACAAGGCTTATGAAAACCATCTTTTACAAAGATACCACAGTAGCTTCGTAGAGAGGGTTACACCACAGTGTGCTTTGAAAACTGAAAATAACCTGTCTTTCTATGTTTGAACAAGCCTGAAAAACCTCCCTCTAACTTGCATGCAATATGAATTAACACTTCAATAGCAACTCACACACCAGAATTGCAACACCTTGACAAACGAGCAGAGTCATTACTGCTCCTGTTGCACAGACAGGGAATGAGAGAGAGAAACACACTGGCATAGCTGGATTACAGTCAGGGGATTCCTGGATTTTTTGGCTGTGTGCTTGCCAACAAGCTCCTGTTACCTGCTGACCAGCAAGAAACAAGCACAGCAGCAGAGAAAACCTCAGTGGTGAAGAGGAGCATCCTCAGCTCTTCTCAGTCCTTCACCCAGTCCATCCACAGCCCAAGCTTGAGTGGCTTTGCACTGCACTGGAGGGCTCCCAGGGGAGCTGTACACTTCAACAGCACTGGCTAGAAACACACAGCCCTTTGGGTATGTATAGGAGAATTACAAACGCTATGTATAGGAGAACTACAAACGCTACGTATAGGAGAACTTTCCAAAACCAATTCTATCAGTTCCCTTGATTCCCCCCAGACTGCAATTTCCATGCAGGTATTTAGCAGCAGCAGAGGGCTGGCAGGCTCAGGAGGAGCAGAAGAGCTGTCATCCAGCTTGGCCAAGAGCTCCAGCAATGCCCTTCTCATTTTTTACGCCAGGTTGGATCTTTGAGGTTGAGCCTATCGACTCTCAGCCAGGAAGCAACTGTTCAAAGCAGTATACAGACAGCTGAGGAAAGCCTGCCCTTCATGGTCTCCTCTTCCGTGTCAAGCCAACCCTGTGGCCAGACACCAGCTCTCTCCACAATCCAGCCCCTTGCTTCCTTCCAGGTGACCGTATTTGCTTTCCAAATGCTCTCCTGACAGACACAGGTCCTCCCACTGAGCTACACAATCCAAGGTCTGCACACACTCACTTACCATTTCAAGATAAAAATAAATTAGAAATGAATTTGACTTTAAAACCTGTAATGGCTTCAGGAGTCTCTAGAGTGAAACAGGAGGAGGGAAGGGGGAACCCAGGTTAATAAAAGATGTTAATTAGAGCCATATTTGCTGCTTAATGTGTCAAGAACTAGTGAGTTACGAGTTAATCAACTGTTCTGAGTTCCTAGGGAGAGCACTAAACCTCAGGCCTGAAATTGAAGGAGAAGGATAAGGTCACGGCCTTCAAAGAAGGTGTCTTTAAAACTGTTTAACCCTAAGGTCCAACCTGGGAGCATCCTCAAAGAGGTTGGGACTTCCCCCCGTTCTGAACACCCTGTTGTATCACTAATCATCAGCACTCCAAGTCTTTCACAGTACAGTCAGGTCCAGAGACATTACCTTTCTTCTTTTTTATCTGCACTAGTTGGGACTTCTATAAAGTGTGACAAAAGGCACAGAAAAGATCAGCAACTCGTGGAACCCTTGATTTTTTTGTTTCCACTGTTCCCTTTCAAAGGAAGTTGCAAAAGCCTCAAGCAAAAGGCAAGAAAAGAAACATGGAAGAGTCAGAGAGCTTCCATCAAGCCCCGAGTTGAGGATCCTGCATTCCTTGTGCGAGAGCTATGAATGTCTCCCTACACCATGCAGTAAAAGCAGCTGGCTCAGCAGGAACTGCTTTAAAGAATGAATTAATAAAACCAGCAGAGAAAAGAGTGAATGAAGCCTGTCAAGAAATGAAGGGGTTTGGAGATTGAGCATTTCCCCTATTTTAATGCATCTGGGAGATAGAAGGCAAATGATGGGTGATTTTCTTTTGCCATTGAACTATGGAAAGATTTAATCTATTTTCACTCCAATTCACTCTTTGCAAGTCTAGCCTAGATGGAGTACATTCTTCTTCCCTGCTACACACTAGCCATCATTACTGTTTTGCTGTGATTGCTACGAGAAGAAAAGCTGCAGTTGCTATGGGATCTCTGCCATCACCCAAGAGCTTTCCCAATGGAGGGGGTGAAAAAAAAGGGAGCAAGAAGATAAATATTTATAGCAGAGGATTCCACCAGACTTTCAAACTTCTGCTAAAACAGGAGGCATTAAAACCGTGCTTTTTTTGCATTGAGACACAGCAGTTATGAACCCCACAGCCAACATACACCCAACTCCAACAGAGTTGTTAATCCATGAATATCATTCATTCAGGGGATGTGGGAAGAGCATGACATGAGATTTGCTCCCAGCTCAATGGGGCATGGCAGAACTGGACATTGCTCAACATGGGCACCACAGTGGATCACGTTTTCTCTGCTCTTGCCACCACCTCAGCATCTCTTTTCTCTTACCTGCATGGATGCTGCTGGCAGCTTTTAAAAGGAAAACCCTTTTCTCGAGAGATTCCTTCTGCCTTGCAACCTCTACTTATTTTAGGGGGCAAATGCGCTATCTGACTGTTGTGGAGACAACATGGACTCCTGAGGTTGGGACTTGGCAGAGAAAGGAGGAGGAACAGATGTTCAGAGAGTTCATTGCAAAACATAATTACCCACAGTTTTCAACACTACATACAATATATTCTTGTAAATATGAAACAATAGGAAGTGACCTCTGTGTCCTTGCGGACATCTTGGGTGTTCCTCCAGATCTTACCTATATTGTCCATACTGCAACGTTTCACCACTGCAAGCAGCAGCCTTCAGAAATATGGGGAGCACAGAGGAATTCTCCACATACAGCAAAGTAATCTTTTTAGCACTAATTCTCTCGTTCCTCTACAACATCCAGGTCCTGAGGGAAAGCAGAGCCCAAAGCCAACCCTGGATAAAAAGATTAGTTGCTTCTGCATTAAGATGCTTGTAATGATTCAGCAACTTAAAGCCATCTTTCTACCAACACAGAGCCTTTGTGGTTCCTCAATAAGCCGATAGTTCAAAGTGACAACTAAAATGAAAGAATTTGACAGAAGTCATTACCACCTACAAAGCTGTTGTACATTTGTGAGTACAAATGGGTCAGCTGTGCCCCAAACGTGCAGTTTTATTCAGCTGGGAGAATCAGCTCATCCTTCTTTCCAAAAAGAAATCTACTATTTTGCCTTCCCTAGCAAGCAATTCACCTGAAGCATCAGCAGTTCAACTAGCAAGAGCAAATGCAAGGTCATCCACAGCTCCTAGGTCCGACTGTCATTTCCCAAAAGGCAAGGAAATGCACTGAGGATGAGATCTCCTCCTCAGGAGTGACCAGCTATCTCCTGGTTGACATCCATAATATTTCAGAGTCCTTTAAAACCAGGCATTTCCAATAAACTCCAGGAGCAATCAATCCTCTGTTCCTATGAAAACTGTTGCTGCACAGAGGAAAATAAACTCCAGAATATCTCAGCAAACAATTCAGGGTCAGAACTTCCTCTTTTCTGACAATCAGTAGGAGTCTTTGCGTACCTCCTTCAGAGGAGGTAAATGGAGAGGGTCACAACCTTCATTCCGGACACAAATTGGCTGCTGGCTCTCCACTGCTGAAAGGGGAAGAGGAGGTTATGGCCATGGGGTAACGACTGAGATTACACTGCAATCAGAGAAGGGAGATGGGAGCTGGAGAGATGTGCTGAAGGCAAGGAAAACATTCCTTAAATTAAACTCCTATTGTTCATCTCGTCTCTGCCTCAGTGGATAATCCAGGAGACTCTGAGCTCCTGCCAGGAACCAGTGGGAATAATTCCAGAGCATTTTTCCTGCCTGTCAGTAATACAGCAGTCTATGCGCATGTGAGCTTTCCACATCTTCCAACCCTACAGGAAGGTTTCTGTAACACCTTAAATCCTTTTCCTTTCACCTTTTCTCAGTAAAATCTATACTGTGTTTTTTCAGGAAGAAGGGGTGCAAGCTGCACTGCTGAGGAAGCATGAGTGCAGTAGTACATGACTTCTCAGCCCCTTGTGCGTCATTAGAGCAAGGTTATTAACAGGACTATAGGGGGGTCTGAAGGCAATGAGGCTATCATCGGTCCTGAGGATGATGTGTGGAATTAAGGAAGGCAAATGCAAATTAGCAGAGGAAACACGCTCCATTTGTGGGGTGAATCAGAGCTTCCTTCCTCCAAGACAGACCGTGAAGAGCCTCCCACCTGAAGGTAACCTGGTGGCGGTAAAATCCTTCCCAAAGAAGGCTGCAGGGCAAGTAGTACGTGAAGATGGGGGTAGTCACCTCAGTGGGCAGCTGACCCAGCTTCAATGGTGACATGTGCTGTATATGAATACAGCAACAACTGGCAACTGTAGCTCTCAACACTAGAGGCTATAAGAATTGGGGAAATACTGCATTAGAACTAATGTAATGTGCTTTGAGATCTTCATTCAAAAGACCCTGTGTAAGACTAACAGCATATTACATACAGGATGCTGTGATGCTAAATATATCCATGCCCATCGAGAACAGCAGCCATTTGATTCGAGTTCTCTCTTTTAAACCACTATGGCTATCAACTCTTGCTTCCTTCTTCTCATTAACACTGCTGTAAAGTGCCTGGCACAAATCTACATCAGATGAATATAATTACAGAGGAAAACACGTTGCATTACCTTGTATGTCTAGCCTTCCCTTGCTTTTTCTGCCTTCCCACTACTCTTTCCCTCTTTTTGTCCTTCCTTTTTTTGACAGCAGTTTTATTTTTCTTCACAATTCATCTTCTTTGTCCTTTTCTTCCATTCTGCCATTTATTCCTTGTTTCAAGCCCAAAGTTGATTGCTTCCTCTTTTTTCTCCCAAGTTTGATTAATTCTTAAGTAAATGATTTTATACAAAGCATATAAACTACAGAACTCTCTGCAGAACACCAAAAGTACTGCTACCACCCATGTAGGTAAGGAGGGAAAAAAAGTGAAGCTAACCAAGTGCTAAATTAAGTAAGAATCTCTTACATCATACTTTGAAGCTTGCCAAAATCTGACTCTTCAGATGTACTGCAACAGCAATTTCCTAACACACAGGTCCTTTTCAGGCAAAAATCTTTAGTGTCAGACAGGAAAAAAAAAACAGATTCTTCTCCCAGCGGCTACAGCAGGGATAAGGAGATGAGGTAACCTTTCAAACAACCAGGCCCCAAGTCACCAGAGCATCACTACTACACGGTACCCAGAACAATGTGGTTCTCCTTACCTACTATGGAAAAGAAAGGGGGGAAAGATGAGGGAAGGTATTTACCTTTAATAGCTCCTTTGAAACACCTGCAGGGCTTCAAGCAAGTGATCTCTGTTGAAATTCATTCTATTGCTCAATCCATCCTTGCTTAATTCACCTCATGAAACTCTTAAATGGTACCCAGGCTATAGCCTGGCTCTCTACAGAGATGCGAGTTACATCCCTAATTACAAGATATGGGACTGCCCTAATAATAAGTACTGTGCTCAAGAAGTCCCCACCCAGAGGGATGAGCCTTGACCTCTTTTAACAAAGACTGCAAACAGTTGATAAGAACATTAAAGCAAGTCACTGCTCCAGAAACCACGTGTTCACTTGCTCTAAGCACTCTGGCACTGGTTGCAGAAATTAGCTTTTGAGCACATCTCACTAGTCTGAGTCAGTGATAATTTCCTCTCTCCCAGTGCTAGAACTGGGGCAACAGCAAATTGAGGTGTAGAAGGGTAACCAGAAAGGCAGATAATTCACTTCCACATCATTCACTTGTGTTACCAGCACCAGGGCAAGCTCAGATCAGCACTGTCCATTCCAGGCACCGCTGGAGAGATTAATCTGAACTTTTCACACATCTTCAGGATGAGCCTTCACAACCCCCGGAGATGAATGTCCCCTCCACAAAACACACCCTAACCCCAAAAGAACTGGGCCTTCCTAAGCTGTCATTATTGCTCCTCACATTTCCTTGCAAACAGCACCTCTTGCCCTAAAAGCACTCTCCCTCCTCAAACCAAAGACTGCAGCAATCTCTAACATGGGGACACATTTTCTTCCCCAGTACAGATTTGTGGCATTTAACAGCAAACCTTCAATTATCACAGCACATGACTGTAAAACCTGCTCAACTGGAAATGTTCACCTATTTCTAACCTTGCCTTCAGTCATCTTCTTTCTTTTGCCCCAAAGCCATCTAAACCTGTATTCTCCTGGAACCTCTGTGCAGCGTGCCTAGCACAAAGTTAAATCATAAGTCAAAATGATTAAAATTAGATGGAAATATATACATCTCCTTCAACACCATGCTGGGAACGTGGCTTCTAATAAGACATAACTACACATTACTCATAAGGCCAAGACGTGGCATTTCCCAGACAACCTGCACATTCTCCTTTTTATGCTAGATGAGTTATAAGCAGAGACTTTTCCTTTTGGGGCTGTGCCTTCCATCACATAATGAGTCCTTAAAATGAACCCCCTGATTCCACCTGCTTGGAAGAAAAAAGAAAAGAAAAAGGGAAAAAAAAAGAAAACTCTTGGAAATATATAGCAACAAGAACCTGGCAGGACAAACTCACACTCCCACTGTGCCAAATTGCAAGTTTAGTAATTCTGTTTTCTTCCTGCAGAGTGGAAGGTGTCATTAGCTGCTGTATTTAGAGCCACAGAAAAGGTTCTTGGAGAAATCCCCAGGCTCTCGCTGGACCAGGTGGCTGATGACCACAGGAGCTCTCTGCAGCTGGGGACCTTCATCTTCCTGCAGGCACCACTTCAATCCTAACGGAAAGGAAATAAACGGGGCAAGTGGCACAATATGAAGAGAACCCCTCAGGCTGTGTCATCCTCCTCCAGGCTGAAATTCATCCCTGCATCAGGGCAACCTTAAAGTCCCTGTGCTGCAGAAATCACCCTTGGGTGCTTTTAACTCAAGAATGTCTTTCCTTTGGGGAGAGGATTTCTCCTTTAGGCTGGTCTCTGTGGAGCACCCATTGAACCAAAGCCTCATTTCTGAAGATTAATATAACAATTCAAAGAATGATCCCCTTACTGTGAGCCTCAGAGGGGAGCACAAAGGCCTTGGCAATGTCCTGCACATCACATGTGCGCTTAGGCTTAAGTCTTGTCTGCTGGCAACAATCCTACGTGCTTTTGGGAACATCAGCCCATCTGACCACGAGGAGACCTCCTGCTTATACAAACGTGCCCATCCACTGCACACAGAATCACAGTACGGTTTGGTTTGGAAAGGACCTTAAGATCATTCAGTTCCAACCCCCTCCCATGGGCAGGGATGCCTCACACTAGATCATGTCGCCCAAGGCTCTGTCCAACCTGGCCTTGAACACTGCCAGGGATGGGGCAGCCACAGCTTCTCTGAGCACCCTGTGCCAGGGCCTCATCACCTTCACAGTAAAGAACTTCTTCCTTATATCCAACCTGAACTTCCCCTGTTTAAGTTCAAAACCAATACTCCTTGTCCTATCACTCCAGTCCCTGATGAAGCATGCCTGTGCTGGCTTTGCAGGTAGCACTGTGTGATAGGGAGGAGGAATGGCAGAGGACACTTGAGTTTGCTTGATGGGATTTCAAATAAAGATACAAATCCGTACCCATAGGTGGTCTTAATGCTGCATGCAAAGAGGAAAGGAGGGAGATGTGAGGAATTGCCCCTTTCATGTGGTGACCAAGGATGGGAACACCCTGCTGCTTCCAGATTTGTTTGGGATGGCTGAAACGACCACCTGCGCTGCCTGAGAATTGGGAAAATCTGTGCAAACATTCATTATTTATAAGAGAGCTGGCCAGAGGCAAATTGCCTGGAACCCATTAAAGGGAGAAATCCCAGCTCCCTCTGGCAGTCGCCTGGCACAGGCCTTTTCCACTGACACAAAGGGAGGGGAAAAAAAATGACTTTCATTTCTAATTAATCTTCTGGTATATAATACTTTTAATTAGGAAAAAAACCCGAAGTCTGCACGCTCTTTGAGAGAGGGAGGAAGGAGCCAAAAGCGAGGCAGAAAGCTCTGGCATCTTGGCTGCAGTTCAGGCCTCCTCTCGTTTACATCTGGCAGAGCAGGTGAACCCTGCAGCCTGCTGCTTTGCTCTGCACGATACAACCAAAGTCCCTGCACGCTTCAGGGGGCTGCTTTGGAGGTGAAGAGTGGGATCGTGTGTATACAGCCTTGGCTGCAAAAGAAACTCCAGGAGAAGATAATAAGGGAGGAAAAAGTGAAAGATGCCTTGGACAGGAACAAAGTGGACCCTACTGGACAAAGCACAGGCAAGACAAGCAGAAAGGCCCAAGGAAAAGGAAATACAACCCATACGTTATCTCTTCAAAACAGTACCTCTCCCCGGAAGTTCATTCCCCAACCCCAAATTTCTTAGCCCTTCTTTCTGCTTTAAGGACTCTCTTCCCTGCATTCATTATTAATACCACAGGGGGTACAGTTTTGCACTTTGGTTTCTGAAAAATTAATCCAATGATTAAAATTTCAGTCCCTGAGTGATGGAAGCAGTTCAGGCAAGCTGGAGATGCCCCCCTGCAGCTTGAAGGCCTTTGCTATGCTGCCTGCTTAGACCCTGCGGGAGAACCCTCCCCACAGACTTAGCTCAAGGGGGAAAATCTGGTAGGGAAATGTGGTTTTAAGTTGATCAAGCTCTGCTTCTGTGGAGAACGCATTTGAGTTTAATGCTTTACCAGTGCTCGGTTTAGTGTAGAGAGCAAACCCCAGGTTCTTCCAAGGCTCAGGGCTTTCTACATGATCCACTGGGGAAGGGAAAATCTCCAGTAAATGTCAGTACTAATCACCACTGTACATCTATCACTCACTGGAAAGCTGACTGTTGGCTGGCAAACTTCTGGGGTCACTTATGAAGTTTTCTATGACATTGTGCTTGAAATGAAAGAATAGCAGAGAAAGGCCCTTGGACAAAGACACCTTAACTCACAATGAAATGTCCATCTTCTCATCTGTACCCATGCCTATGAGCAGAAAGAGTAAGACACAAGGAACTTGTGATCTGGTGAGGAAAGGCTGCCAGGTCACATAGCACCAACCCTTGGGGGGCAGTTTCACCCCATCTCAGTAAAACAGAGATCCCCCACTGCAAACTCGGTATCAGCTCCAGAAGGTCTTTTCTGGGGCTGCAGTGAAGCTACCCTGCCCATCAGTTCCACACCAAAGGACAAAGCAGGAAGAAAGCCTTTGTAATTCTCCATCCCTGGCACTGTTGCTATTTATTTTAAAGCAAATGTAAGAGGAGGGAAATCAGAGCTCTGAGCAGCACATGGAGCTGAGGATGTCAGAACCCTGCAGATTTAGATTACAGAATGAGGAGTAGTGCCTGGATTTAAACTTAGAGATAGAGATTTCATTCCTAATGTGCTAAAAATTGGCAAAATAGAATAAATACATAAAATAAGCCTGCCTTTTCCGTGACACTTTACTGAGTAAAACCCAGCTAAACACTGAACCAAGAACAAAGACAGCAAACTCCTCCATCCTTGGAATTAGCATCTTTCCACTCACCTATCAGCAACAGGCTGAGAACATGGTAGGAACCCCAGGCAGCACTGGCAGGATATTCCCAACCGAGGCAGAGCTGCTTGTGCATCCATGGTGGGGATAAGAAAGGGACAAAGAGGAATTCGAGGAACTGTGCCAGAATTCTCTGCAGGCAGGAAAATAGCAAAGCTCTGAAACTGAGAACTGATTATTCTCTGAAGCAACAGGATTAGTGACAGCCCACATGGCACTTCATTGGGGTCATGACAACTACAGGAACACTGACTGCTCACTCAAAGCCTGGATTCAGACACTACATTTGCTCCTGAAATAGTCTATCAAAGTTTCCAAAAACTCTACTAAAGAGCGAATTTTGGGGAAAAACGCCTTTGCTGGCTCCAGAAGAACACACACTGCGTATGTCACCAGCACAGCACTACCAGGAACAAGCAGCAACACACGGAACCTACTTTTTACCACATTCACTGAAACTTTACAAGGTGAAGGTACAGAACACTGGCTGCTCATAGGAAAACTCACTGCTTTTCTTCCTCAAGATGTAGCTTTGTGGGGGTTTCAGAACACATGGACTTTTATGTGCTGTTCAACTCTTAAAGCTATTCTGAGCTGAGAGCCTTTAACACTGCAGTCCTGTATCTACAGGGCAAACAGAGCATCATCAGTACATGCAGTCTTAGCGCCCTCACTGCTTTCATGTGCCATGAAAGAGTCCAGGTGGTTTTACTGAACCTGTGGCTATGAAATCTCCCCTTCTGACAAGGCTCCAGAGGAGGACACATCCCACCTTGCAGCAGCATTGACTCCAGCCTCGTGACACCAACACAACTGAAAGATAACGTGCTGGGGCAACACAGCCCTAATGCTCTGCGCAGAGCAAAGAGGAAATGGAAATGCTGGGACAAGCATTTTGGCACAGCTTCTTGGCTGGGCTAAAGGTTTATTCCTGTGATGCTGCTTTCCTGCAGACTAAGGAAAATTAAATTTAGCACTTTGCAAATAAATAGGTTAACGCTGAAAGGACACTATTTAGGAATTTACTGCTTACAGCAGCCTCAGAGATTATAGATCCATCACCGTCTATTACCTTGCTAGTTACTGCTTCCACTCCGTCCATCTTTCCTACTTACAGAATGGTCCTTTCATCAGGTCTTTTTCTGTTCTGAGTTGAAACTGTCATCACCTAATGGAATTATATGAAGAAAAACAACTTCGGGCTGTAGTGATGATGCCAAAAAGCCAAGGACATCTCCCGTGCTTTCCCAGGATGACACAGTGAGATTCGTGCCTGAGACATGCACAGATGTCTGACAACCTCCTGGGAAGTACAGCAATGGACAGATGTTTACATACATGTCCAGAACCTCTGGGCCATTGTGCAACTGCCACCTGAGCCTTTTCAACACCCAGGAACGCAAGAGCTTTGGCAGGCACCAACAAAACAACAGCTGACTGGTAACTCTTGCTGCAGATTCATCACAGATACATTGCATGTGGCATGAGAACTAGTCACTGAATGCACCACCGTGATGATAAACCCCCACCTCACTCTGCATGTACCTCTTCCACCATCTGATTTATACAAAAATCATCTGCAGACAGTCCCCAATCCAGAGTCAGATACATCCTAGAAATGCAAAGTGACAGCCAACACATGAAACACTCTCCAGAGCCTTCCACTAAGACAAACGCTTTGGTTTAAGGTTGAAATTTATGTCAGCTCCCCAGAACATGGTTGAGATAGATCCACTGTTATTAGCTACCTATTTCAGCTCAAACAGAACACAAATCAGGGGTAAATTAAAGTTTTTGAGTCTCAGTTTGATATATTCTCTCCCAGATACAGGTAGGCAAGCATGTCTTCTGGAAGCTAGAGATGCCATCAAAAGATAATCTTGGATTTACCAAAGCTGGAGGTCATCCTCCGCCCCCCAATTACCTGCTTCCCCACGGAGGAGAAAGCAGTAACGTGCTTTAGCTATGAATCCTTATAAGATAGACCTGACATAAAATAGCTTTCCACACTGCTTCCTCAAAAGATGTTCTCATGCAATTGGCAAGAAGAAAATACATTAAATCCAAAGTCCTAAAATAGCCTTAAGTTACTTCCTCTTACCACTGACACAAGGGGCAGAATGAATGCTTTTTGTGTGTGGAGTTAGGATCATTCGTATACTTGTTTGTCTGAAGCAAATGTGAGAACAGGGAAGGGTTTTTTACTATGTATATGAATGAAGACAGTTCATCCAATATTAAATCCTAACATTAATCTGTATACTTGTTAAGCATAAAGTGAAGAGCTGAGCTGCAAAAACTGTTGTTCTGTAGCATAGAACAGGACTCACCAGGATAACAGCAGCCATAACAAAGCTCTCCAGCAGGATTTTCAGTGTACTGCTGCATTCTGTCATTGCTCCACAGACTCCGCACCATGACAAGGACACCAGCATTAACAGATTGATATTGCAGCACTGCCAGGACATGTTATGATCTGGAGAGCCTGTGTGGCACCTCGTGCTTAAGACTCCCCGATGCTGTGAAGTGCATCATATCTCCAAGAAGTGCCATGACTGAATGCTTGATGTGCTTCCAACCCTCTCCAGCAATAACTGCCTCCAGGCACAGATGGGACACCTTGGAGCAAAGCAGAAGGTACACTCACAGTGGTTGTTAGTTTAGCTTTCCTGCAAGTGGTTTCTCAAAAAGTAAAATGTAAGAGACCTCTTTAGGTAAAGGTCTCAGCGAACACAGTAACTGAGCAGTTAGACTTTGAAATGTGGAGGCAATACAAAGATGACAGAGGAACACACAGCTGTGAGATCCCACCTTTCTCACCCTGATGGTGGCTACCAAAGGCAACCTGTGACCATGAGACTCCATTCTCTGCTCTTCACTATTCCTCCACTACATTGCTCCCCACTCCCCTGCCAAGCCTTGCGGGAAAGGGGCAGTTAACCAAACTACATTTATGCTGACAGCTTTCAACTCTGAAATCCTAGATGAGGGCACACACAGGCATTTATATTCACAACAAATAAGAGGAGAAGACCTTGATATAAGCCCAGATCCGCTCTTCAGATGGAGGCAACAGATGTCCCAAAACCATGCCAGAATCTTCTGCTGTGTCTCCTTATTTGTGAACAGGTTTTTAATACGCACAAACACACACCCTCTTCCCTCCCTGGAGCTTGGAAAATCTTCTGCCCCAGTCAAGCACGGGTGGTAGCTACAACTCCCAGAGCAAGAGATAAGTCCTAATTATATTTGTGTTTAAACAACGTACTGCTTACTTGAGAAAGAAAAGAGGGAGCAGCTGCCACTCGCTCTCACTGGTGGCTTTGTGCAGGCTGAGCTGTGCTGCTATGACCTGGGGCACTCACAGCTGGTGGGTGCTTGGCTGGATGCTGCCAGCTGCATCTCACCTCAGAGCTGTTTCCTGGAGCTAACTGCTTTTCCCAGAGGTCTTCTCACAAATCTGCTCCTGGAACACACGGGGAAACAGTGAAGGAGTGGTACAAAAGCCATCTTAAAGTACCTTGGCAATGCTTCAACTGTGTGCTCCCTGCACCACCAACCAGTCCTCACAGGCAGCTAATAAGAGGCTTCAGGGATTGTCTATGCAGGATCACAAGTGGAGGAAAGGGCCACAAGGATTGCTGAAGTCTATGACACCATTTGTCGCACAGGGATAGCACAAAGAGGATGTCATGACAGTCCTGCTGTGGCCGAGCATGCTGGCCTTGAGCAGACCAACACCAGCAGAGAGGCCCAGAACTGACCTAAGGCAAGAGAGATAGCCTGCACCCTCATCCTTATGTTCAAAGACAGACTGTGGAACTGCCTGTGAAGATGGCAGAGATGCGGAGTACCCAGAAACTCCAGACTTTTCCCCTGCAAAGGGATAAAATCCTCCAGCGATTTCCATCCTTTTCATGTGCAGCTTTGAACACAAACATACACAAGCAACCAGCAGAGTTGTGGTTTGCTGACACGGCTCTGCAAAGTCACCACGGAACAGGCAGGGAAGCAACAAGTGTGCATCAAAAGCTGCTTTGCAAAACACCCATTTCATGTGTGCTGAGGCCTTGGTATTCTCCCATTGCCCAGACTCAAAGGCATCACCTTTTCCTTCAAGTGCGCTGATCATACAGGCTCTAAGTAGAACATCTTTTGAAACTATCGGACACTAAAATAAATGCATAAATTGAACAAACTGAAGAGATTTAATACCAGGTGAAGGTAGTGGGTACTCACAGAAAAGGAAAGGAGCAGCCTTGCTGCTCCAGGCCCTCAGCACCACACGCCTTCAATCCGCTCACACACAGCCTCCCCACCAAAAAACATTTTGAGAAGCTTCTCAATGTCCTGTGGAAGTCTGTGAATGGTAATTCACAGCAAACAGGGGATTGAAGAGGGACAACCTGAACCTCAGATGGCATCTATGAACCAACCTCACATTCCCTGCCCCAAAACAGGCCTGCTTTTGTGAAGTGGTGGGTTATGCATCTGCTTCACAGCAACACATCACTGGGGGAGATGCACTGAGAGAGGATGCACTCATCAGCAAGACAAATGTCTGACCTTTTGGAGAGCCCTACACGTACCATCCTCCTGCTAGTCAGGAAAGACTCAGTCACTGGAATAATTCTCCAGCATCATCAGCATTAATTACCTGCATGGCTGGGTCTTCCCTGGCAAACTCACAGGCATGGCAGGGAATAGAAGCAAGGGATGCCAACGCACCGAAAATGAGTATTGTGCCAGACAGACAGGTAACAGGGGAGTGTATTCCCCAGCCCAAAGCTCCTCTATGTTCCACATCAGTACAGTCTATTTATCCTCACAACAGCCTAATGACATTGGCAGGAGCATCATCCACCTCATAAGGGTGGGAAACGAGCGCTGACTTTGCTCAGTTGGAGCAAGGCTTCAGCCACGTCCCTGAAGTCGTGGAGCAGCAACGCTGTGCTCAGAAATTCTGCACAAAAAAGAACCCCCTCTGTTAAATCTCTGCTACCCTTGAGGTGACTGGTATGGAAAAAGGGAAAAACCCTACCCCGCACTAGGGTACAGGCAACTGTTTAGGGAAGCACATGCAGCAAGAGAGGAATTGTGTCTTCCCACAATGCATGAGAAAGAGCAGAATAAGATGAAGAATCCCAGACTGGTTTGAGTTGGAAGGGACCTTAAAGCTCATCCAGTTCCAGCCCCTGCCATGGGCAGGGACACCTTCCACTAGACCAGGATGCTCCAAGCCCCATCCAACCTGGCCTTGAACACTGCCAGGGATGGGGCAGCCACAGCTTCACTGGGTAACTTGTTCCAGTGTAACAGACAGCACCAAGAATTAAAGCTGGGTCCTACCATGAAACAGGCCGCTATAATAGCTGACATTAAATGATGCGTAGGAAGTTTAAATACAGGATTTGCTGCTGTAACACCACAGACTGCTGAACAACTCATGTTTTATTGCTGATTAGTGCAACCCAAGATGGGTGCTTGCTGACCCTTCCAGGAATCCCAGTGCAATGATCCGTCAGGAAGGCGTTGTGCTCACACAGCGCAGCCGGTGCTCCCGGAGCGAAGCAGAAATCAAGTTTCCAACAACCACACAGGCAAACTGAAAGCTAAATATAACTTGTAATTAACAAGAATGAGGAGTTAACAGAGGCCTACAATCTCTCATCAACCTCTTGCTGCCCGGCTTGTTCCACCAATGAGCCCCATTGTTAGTTGTGATTGTGTGTGCAAGAGTGCAAGGAGGCTGCTGGAGGAAGAGCACTCCAAAACTGTGATTTCTTTCTCCCCTCAAGACTCATCATGGGTGTGGAGGAGAGCAGAGAAGACAGAGATGCAGAAAGAAACAAACAGCTAGAACATGCTTCTCAGAGATACTCTGCTGGGTTCAAGTTGGAAATAACTGAAGCTGCAGGCATGCCAAGCATGGGGACTCAGATTCAGGGCTCCCAACAGTGCTGTCAGTTTCAACACAAAACAAGAGCACTCAAGCAAGCAAAAGTAATTGCTGTATTAACCATCCTGCTTATTCTAAGATGTACATCGTTCACTGGTGCACCTTGGCCTAACTGATGCTAAAGCTGCACTGGAATCTCTGCAGATTGTCTCTCTATACGCAAGTAATCACATGAGTTTTCCTAGAATCACAGAATGGACTGGGCTGGAAGGGACCTTGGAGATCATCTGGCTCCAACCCCCTGCCACGGGCAGGGACACTTTCCATTAGACCACGTTGCTCTAAGCTCTGTCCAAACTGGCCTTTTAATTCTCCCACCCCCCGAACCCCCCTAGTTTGTCAGCATCACTTTGTGTTTGAAAAGCAGCTCCCACGTTTGTTCTTTCTCAATCCAGCTTCATTTTCCTCCTCAATAAAAGAGGATTAAGCTCTTACTTCTTATGCACATAGCTGCTGTGCTGCATTTTACACACCTCATCAGTATAAAGGCAACGGGACAGCAGGGAACACAAGTGATGGGGCAAGCAAAGGAAGCCTGGGAAGTTAAAGGTGGTGCCTGTACTTCCACCATACTGTTCTTCCATACAAAGCCTTTGTCCTTTTCACCCCACTATGTTCTGCCTCTGCACCCACGGTGAACCACATCAGAATCACTTCAGATTGAAGTCTGAAGTTTGACAGCGACAGTTCCCCTTACAGATCTGCAAACCAACTCTATGTAAGTCCTTAAAGAGCGCATCAGAGACAGTGTGTGCCACTGGCTGTTAATTTAACAGTCTGCAGAAAAGCTGTTGATTTTATGACCATATTACCAATCCAACAGGACAGTAGTAAAGGTTTTATTTTGCAGCAAGAAGTGCCAGCCTTGTAGTTGGCAACCTTCTCAAGCTGCGTCAAGATGCTTCTGGTTTTCCTTGCTGCCTTGTATCTTGGGTATTCCCTTTCAAGGCATAAAGCCTCCCAACTTGGGGATGCTCTTTAATGAATTACTGCTGGTGTTTGCGTTTCTATTCGATAAATTTGACAGGAAACAACACCACAGGTGAGATTTGGAAGCAGAGAGGATTCTGCACTCTGCAAGGGTGGGCTCTGAGAATACAGAGAACATCTGCCTAAATGAAGCCTTTTCGCCAGGACTGCTTATGAGCTCACATAACACTGCCGTGATGCAGGGAAGATTTTGTCAGCCTCACCTTCTTTACGAAGCAGCTTAGACCCAAATAATTTCTACACAAATTACAAAGAAATCTGAGCATTCCTTTCTGAGAAACTAGAGGAATCTGAAACCACAAAGATTTCAAACACTGCTGGATTTGATGTAGCTGTTACACAGGGTCACATCAATTACCTTTTCAGTCCAGCATCTTAACAAGAAAGTCCACATTCATGCCCAAAGAGTGGAAACATCACACTTTACCTGAAGCACAGTGAATAATCAAGCACAGAGAGATTTCTCTCTCTGAGCACTCTTCTTGCTCTCTCTTCACTTAAGCCTTCATTCCCAAGTATTTCCAGAGGACACAGTTCAGTGTTGCCAGGTACAGCAGCAGCAAAGCCATATGGAGACACAACCTCCAAAATAAGCAGAATGCATGGGAATTTTCTTCCTAATCTTTGTAGCACGAAATTGCCTTTACACCTCAATGCAGAGAGCTGTGCATGTCCTTGCTTAAGGTAAATGTAAATATTTAATGTAAAATTACTTATTATTATTTGTCCACAAAGATATCTTACCATTTCAGGATTCCTGCTCTCAGCAGTACCTTGAAGCCATAGGGTCTATTAAATGAAAGGATTTCCACTCTTTTCATTTTAAATTCATTGGCTTCCGATGCTTTGGCTGGAGCTGTGTCTTCAGGCACACAGAAAGAAAGAGCCCACGATTCAATTTCTCTACACTGTTTGTTCATTTGTACAAGTGTCTCCAAATCATCCCCTCTTCAAATTTGACCAGCCTCTCTGTTTACCGAAAGACTTTCTTTGTCTGAAACAATTGTCATTGCCTTTCTAAAGACCTCATTTCCTCACTCTCACTCAGGATCTAACCAGAGACAAGGGTAAACAGCACGATGTACACACGGCCAAGCAATGACATCCTGATTCACCACTGCTTAATTCCAAGTCAGCTACGATGGTTTTGAGGCTCCCCAGGGATGTGTGTTTGTTTTAAAAGGTATCTTTAATGGATTGCTACAAAGGAATCAAGGCAGTTCTTGGCTATCTCATGGGTGGGCTGACCCAGACACACCAGTCAAGCATTACACAGAACACGAAGTCTGTCATGGCCTAACACGTCTAATGTACCAGCAACCAGAACAGAATGCCAATCCGTTAAGTGCCCCAATAACTATAATGCGTTGCATAGCACAAAAAAAGCCCCATCAGAAACTAAACTCTGGTGAGGAATCTGTAACACTGCTTTCCACAGTGTTTAATTAAAAGAATATAAAAGAGCAAGCAAGCGAGAGCTGTGAAGTCTGAGCTGCACCTTGCTGCCTACGCACTCACACACCGAGGGTCTGGAAATCACTGAAATATCCTTTAAGTTGATGAGCTCATCTGTTGCATCGATACGGATCAGCAATAAATACTGGTATGGTTTCACTGGAATTCAGTGCTCATTTATAGATGCATCTATATTCACAGCATGGCACTGCGATTAACCCTTTCACTGAAGCTGTAATGCCAATTAACGTGAGTTGGCTGGACACATACAGCATGTGCATAATAAGCTCTACTACCATACCTTGGTCAGGAAAATCAAGCACATCTTTCATCTTCATTTAGCTATGAAGGGGTTACATTACAGTAGCTCCTACTGCATGTCTGCTACTGAAGCCTCCCTGAAAATTAAATGCCACCAGCCGCACTACTGAATTATGCTCTAAAGTTTGCAGGCAAACTCCAGAAGCTTGTAAAGTGCCAGGGGATTTCTCCGGTTTAATTATATAGACCCTGTTCCATAAATTGCTTGAATGGAATAAATACAAATAGCATTCCCTGCTTTGTGACCCCTTTGGGTTAATGAAATGCACACAAACACCCACAGTCTGCTACGGCTCAGAAATTCCACAGCACAAACACACTACCTCGCTGGAAGCTGTAGCCAGGTTTCAAGCCTTGGTACATACATGAGGACCGGCTGCTTGGACTCAGCAAAGAAATAATTTGTTGTTTATTTTCTACCGCTATTCTAAGCTGCAGACAGTGGGAATTGTTTGCAATGCAATGAAGAGGGAGAAGGAGTCCGAGAGTTTGTTGTTCAGGCTCTAATTAGCAGAGCTGCTTCTGCTATCTGAAGAGGTGTGTGTGAAGTAAGAGAAGCCGAGGAATTCCTTGAATCAATAAGCAACCCACCCTTGGCTTTGAGAAGAAAAAGGAGTGTTTGGAGAGGAACCTGTACTTTTGTTATTCACTCTCCTGCATGTAAATTGTTTCTACTGCTGTGACATGAAGGAGAGAATTCAATCCTACTGGAGACAAAGTATCAAGATACCAGTTATTGTTCATGTGGCCAGTAAGCAATTTTCTCTTGTTCTCTTACTTTGCCTGAGCACACCATCTCTCCTATGACACAGAAAGAACTACTAGTTGCTCTGTCTGGCCATAGCACCCAACAGACATCTCCAGGAGCCTGCTGAAGTTTCACTCACTAAGCATTCAACACTACAGATGGAGATGATAGAGCCAACAGCATTGCACCATCTCAACAGAGAACTGTTTTCAGGATACAAGGACAGTACCTTAAAACCAACAGATATTCTCCTTCCTGGACACTGAGCTTTCTTTTCTTGCTGCCATTTGCCTCAGTCCAGCACTCTCATACGGCCAAGTAACACAGGTAGTCTGGGATATTTTCCTACTTTCACTGAGGATCCAAGGTGCTGCCTTCTACTTACCCTCACTGGTTTTACTTATTGGTTTGTTGTGGTTTTTTTCTGAGGCTCTGAAGTTGCAGAATAGGAAAACGTTTGTCTTGTCACGTGAAGAAACAATACTGCAGCAATCGATATGTGGCACACAGCTGTAGGTCTGCAGAAACAGAACTTCTCCAGCTCCTGCTTGCAAAGTTCTCTTATCCTCATCCTCTTATACTCATCCAAGCCCTCATCCTCCTCATGAGACTCACCCCAGGGGGATCACTGGGGGCAGGTACAATTTTTAGGTGCTAATTGTGTTTGCCACTGAGAAGGAGAAAGTTCTCCTGCTGACCTGTATACTTGGGCTGTTGCCACTTGAACCAATGCAAAGAAAGAACTTAACAGCTTGGCAACAATAATATCACACCTCTGCTCTCTACTGCATCAGCTCAACTGCGCTAGCTGGAAGGTAACACAGAAGAAAAACAGCATCTATCAAGCCACAAGCCAACCTCAGACCACCTAGCTAGACCAAAAAATACATCAGACTGACAGAAGACAGACTGTTATTGCTACTCATCTGTGCTGTTCACATAAATGGCACTTCCAACACACAAGGATGAGTTGCTCAAAAGGGATTCCAATTTACATAAAGACAAGATGATGACATGCAGACAAGCTAGAGGATAGCAAAGGCAGTAAGGACATATATCTCGCAGTGAAGTAAGGATAAAACCCGGATGTTACATAAGGTTTTATTGCTGCAGTGTACATAACCGGTAACACAAAAAGGTGAAGCGCAAGGCCAAGTATTATGCACATATAGTCTCTTCTCTTTATCCCTTACTTTGA
Source organism: Amazona ochrocephala (assembly GCA_039720435.1). Taxonomy (NCBI): domain Eukaryota; kingdom Metazoa; phylum Chordata; class Aves; order Psittaciformes; family Psittacidae; genus Amazona; species Amazona ochrocephala. The sequence continues at coordinate 12,402,940 of CM077886.1, read as the reverse complement.
TATGTAATTGGGAGATCAGATGTCAAACCTTCTAGAGTCAATTTTAAAAGGAAGGATCTTTACTTCGCTCCTAAGGAACACTCTGTCACATATAAGAGGGGCAGTGATTTTCCAGTCTGATCATTGGGAAAGAGCAAATACATTCCGGCATGCTGAAAACCAGGAACCTACAGAAGCATGTGCAGCGAGGGGTGTGCAGACCTACCTTAAAAAGCAGGCAGTCCCCTTGGTGCTCGGCATAGATGGAGGTGAGCCGGTACTGGTTCTCAGTCGTGATGTCGATCTGGTAGCCTGTTAGTGTGTAGCACACCTTGCGAAACTCCTGGATCTTGGTCTGGAAAACTTCTTTCAGACGCTGGTTCTTCAGTTCTGCACTTTCCACTTGCTTCTTCAGCTCTGTGTAGGGGAAGGAAACAGGTACATTCTTACATGTCATCAGCACAGAGCCCTTGCGCTGTATTTACAGCGCTATCCAAACTAAGTGAATGGAAAAGGTTAATTACATTTTAAAGAAGTGAATTAAGCAGGCAGATTAAAGAAACGGGCAAACCAGATTCCTCTCCTCCGGGCCCCAGCAGACCAAAGGATAATAAACTGGGAAATAAGGAACACAGACATGGCTTGGTGGGATGGATTCTTCTTTTGCTCAGCTAGTTTTTTAACACCATACTACAAAATTCAGCACCATAGCATCCTTTTCAACACGCACACTTTTTCTACATGGAACCCAAGAGAAAGGTGTTACTCTACTGAAGCAGGAAAGTGGAAAAATGGTAAGAAATGTGCCTCTGTAAGGTTGCATTGGGAGGCAGCTGCTCCCCCGCCCCGGTTGCTTCAAGAGGGAAATCTCCAACGTACGCTTGATTTGACTATAAGTGCTTTGATCTCACATTGACACACTGCTTAGGAATCCCTCAAGATTCAGGAAGGGGTTTTTATTGTGATAAAAAGCCTGAAGAGCACCACTGCCTCTTTGCATTTGCTACCTTAACTGGACTAGTCCCTAGAAGAGCAGTCCTGGGAGACTGCCTGCCACTCACCCCGTATTTTATTGCTACAAAGGGAGCTGCCAGTAACTGTGAATCCTTCAAGAGGATACACAACAATTACCATGAATCTTTCACCCAAGGTGCCTTCCGAATAATTAAACCTCGATTTATCCCCCCATTAATTACAGAGATAGGCTTTACTTTAATATACACTAGAGATGTCTCCCAAGTCAGGCTGTTTTATCAACACTGCAGACCAGGGTTAGGAAAAAAAACCTGATTCTTCCTAACAGCAAACAAATAGACTTCCTCACTCAGGTACCTCTTTGTCATTCTGAGGTTTAAGGCTTTGTCTGTGCTGTGAACAGAGATACAATTATAGCACATGTGGGCCACAGGTCTTTATTTTAGCTGGTTCAGGGTCCAACAGTATGACAGCAGAAACTTCAGTGCAAGGTGACTGCCTGAGCATGAAGGAAAATTTGGGGCTGGGCTTATACAGCCCATGCTAAAGCACTGTTGTTTCCCAAGCAAGCTAGAAAGGTTTTTGCTTGAGTATTTAACTGAGAAGTGTTTCCACTGGCCCCAGTGGAGGATGGTAACTTCAAGGCCATGGACTTGCCTGTGATTCACCTCTGAACAGCTGCAAGCCCACCAGGAGGAAGTGAGATTCCTCTTATCTTTTTGGAACTGCTTTAGTTAGGCGCTCCGTGTGGGACAAAAGGATAATTCAATGTGTTAAGTTAAAGTGCCTTAAATGCCACTGAGGGTGGCCCTGCTCAGAAGTACTTTGGCCTTAATCCAATTCAGCTTAATCCCCAGGCAAGGACGAGATCTCTTTAATGGTTAAAGAGAACTACATGTCCCTTTACTTCTGAGTGAAAGCATCCACATAAGGAGAGTTAACACTGGCCAATTCCTTACCTATGGTTAATTCAGCACCACCTTCCTGAGTGGCTTGTGGAGATGATGTACAAGCAAAATATTCCCTTTAGTCCTGATATCCCCGCAGCTGTACCTCGCTTTACCAAGAGGACCAAGCCAGTCCTAGGAACATCAGCAGTTTGTTCAGTGAAACACTCCTAATATAGGGAACCCACCAATTGCTCAAGGATGTAAGGTATACAGAGTATCCAAACCCTGCTTACAGGCCCAAAGACTTACACAATGTCCCTTCTCATAAGCTTGAAAAGGCTGTGCATTTCCTGACCACACACATTCCCATTCATACCAAGCTCATCATTGTGTGATTAACTCAGTCCTTCCTGGGATTGTTAGAACCTTCTTCCCATTATGTCGTCTGGGTCTGGTCTTTGATTAATCAAGTAATCAGCCTCTGAAATCAGGAGGTTAACTGGCAGCTCTGACCTCAATATCCTCACAGTCTTCATTCGGCCATGCAACTGTTAAGGACAAAATCCTATATATGAAAGTAAAAATTCAGTGACCACACTGCAGTGGTAAATAACCTTTTGTCACTGTCAGAAAGCACTGCCTTTAATATATAGCACGTGTCCAAGGGCAGTATTTTTTTCCCTAACAAATGCAGTCTAGCCTTGGAAAAGTAAATCTGCCTTTTGCTACTGCATCTCAGAGGCAGCATTTCCTGACTTTTATAACCTTGGAGGTGGATGGCACCCTAATTCATGAACTCCTTGAACAGCTTTCATTATTCATGAACAGTTAGCACCTTGTCCACTGTTTTATTTCTCGGACTTAGTGCTGCTAAAAGCCATCATGAGCATCCTCACACAGGCTGGGTTGCAGCCTTACCACCCACCCAACAAGCAGGTACTCAACTAGGTTAGTACTGGCCTAGCTAGACCACAACCATGTGAATCTAGAATAGCAACTAACTGACGGCAACTGATTTCCTTCACTACTCTCAGAGTGTAAAAGCAAACCTGAATCAGTGTTTTCTGCAAGAAATCCCAAGCTTTTCCATTTAACTGAAGGACTAGCAAGCCTTCACTCCCAAGAGCATGCCCTCGCCTCTTCCCTGTTGCTCCTCCTGGCCCTCTTTCCATTGCCTGCGGCAGTTCTGGTGTATTACTGTGTCAGCCGTCCTGGCTGAAGGAATTCATCTGCATGAAAAAACTCATCCCCTTGTTAGAGATGCCTTGTGTCAGCCACTGGCACAATGCGCTGAACTCAGTAACTGCTAATGTAGATGCAGCCAAACATGCCAGCACCTGCCAGGGATGGGATAAAGCCTTCTCATCCCCTTCATGGCTCCATTAGCAATTCCCAAACAGTGTTTCTTTAGCTTGCGGATGGGGCAGAAGAAAACAAGCAGGCACAGGGACATGACAGGAATACTTGAGTTTGCAGCTGTCCCCAGTGAAAGGTCCATTGGACCCTGACTGTAAAACAGAGATCACTCTTCCTTTAGACCCAATTCAACTGCAGTCCTCAGTAGCTCAGTGCAGCAACTGCTGCCACCACCTCCTGCAGTATTTATCCCATGGAAAAAATCCAACTAGGGGCTACTCCCAGGTTAACTCAGGGCAGCACTTAGGACTTTGTTTACTCCCCTGATTTCCACTGAGGGCTCTGACAACTCAACCAAGAAGCCACATTGTGAAGAGGATTCACAGAAGAGGAACTTGATAGGAAGGTAACCTGAGATTTGGGAAATGTAGGATGGGAGCCCACTGCTGAAACAAAGCCATACGAGATGCCCTGGGATATTTTTCAGAGCTTCCTTACCTCACTTCTGGAGGCCCTGTGTCATACCAGCCAGCCCCACGCTAATGTCTCAGGCACTCTGGGGTGTCTAAATTGGCACAGTATGCTAATTTTAGGTACTGGGTACCTGCGTAGCCTCTCTGCACCATGGATGTGCCCATGCATGGCCCTGGCGCTGCGGATTCCCTGCACCCAGAGAATCATAGAATAGTTAGGGTTGGAAAGGGCCTTAAGATCATCCATTTCCAAGCCCCCTGCCATGGGCAGAACAGCACAAGCAGCATATGCACTGCCTTGGGTTCAGCAATTAATCTTTCTAATGTTTCCCCCACCAATTGCAGATGTTAAGCTAAGAGGCAGCTCACTGCTCTGAATCTGAATTCGGAGATGTGACGGTGCTAATTCTTAAGCCTCACTAAATACTACTAATTCCCACCAAATTTCCAGCACTGTCAGGGAAAACTGATTTAAAAGCCATTGTCTACACAGAATGCAACTCAGTGTGTTTCAGGGCAACATTTAAGGCACAGCCACAGAGACCACTGAACAGAGGGAGATGGTTTGAGCCGCATTAACAGAGCAGCATTACTGATTCCAACAGTGGAACACTGAACGTTTTGATCCTTTAAGATCTTTCACAACTTCTGGAGAATTAGATTTCATTAAATCTTTAAAATATAGTGTTTGGAAACTAAAATCCCTGTATTTAAAGTATCTGTTTGAGTTCCTGTGCTCGACTCTGTTACACTTGCCTAAAACAGGCGAGAGAAGCTGCAGCTCTGCAGAAGCCATGGATGGGGTAAGCCACACCACAAACATCCTTCATCCCAGAGAAGTGATACCAAAGCATCCCTCACTGAAGCGTTAATGAAACAAGTAAGAACTGGGAAAATAAGCATGAGATTTGGCAGGCTATGCCTTGGTCAGGGATAATGACTGGCTGTTTACCTTGTGTAGAAGAAACATAAATGGGAACAGAGAGAACAGGACTATATACGGGAAACATGCTGCCCCATCTCCTTTGTATTCAGGCCAAGAAACTGTACAAAAAGTTGCCCATCCTGAAAAGTTTGATGGGGGGAAAAAAAAAGCTCCCTGAAAAAGTCATTAATCTGTTACAAAATTAACAGTGCCAAATGATTAACTTTCCCCTAATGATGCTGCTTCTTGAAACACCTTGTATTTTCACACACTTATATCGACCTTAATGAATAATTCAAACTATTTTGGGTAAATAAATCAAATATGAGTTGGGCTTTTTTTGGTCTCTTATCAAAAATGTCACTGCTTTTTATTCCATTGCCTTTACACTCCTTACATCTAAAAACGCTCACGGCTGCCTGGAAATACCACAGCTTTGGCTCTTGCTCTGAGTTCAGCAAGGTCAATCAATAGCAATAGCAGTCTGTACACCAAAGGAAACCAAATCCACACTTAACCCCAGGGAAAGAGGAGGAAACAATGTGGCTCACAGCATGCCAAAAGTAGCATGAAATTAAATGTATCACTACTCTTTTCCAGGAAAACACAAATTGGTTCTGCCCATCCTCAAAGATGCCACAAGCCATGCACTGCATTAATTCAGTTGTGATCTCAGCAACTATCTGTTTCTCTCTCACAAAGTCCTTTCTAAACTCTCCATTAAAGGTTATTTTCCTTTAGTAACATGTTTGGGAGTCACTCAATCCAATACATATATTTACACGTGAAGTGTTTACACATGAATTCCCATCCCTGCTGACCCTGCCAGAACGCCTCAGACAGATGCCACCCAACATTGCCATGAATAATGCTGTACTTTTACCAACCCTGCTCTATTTCAACAACAAACTTTAGATTTTGTTTCACGGAATCACAGAATGGTTTCGGCTGGAAGGATCCTTAAAGCTCATCCAGTTCCAACCCCCTTCCACCTTCCACTAGAGCAGGTTGCTCCAAGCCCCGTCTGGCCTGGCCTTCAACACTGCCAGGGATGGGGCAGCCACAGCTTCTCTGGGCAACCTGTGCCAGCGCCTCAGCATCCTCACAGGGAAGAATTTCTTCCTACTGTCTCATCTAAATCTCCCTTCTTTCACTTTAAAACCATTCCCCCTTGTCCTATCACTACATGCCCTTGCTTCCAGCATATAGAAGGGATGCCAGTACCATCTTGTTCACCCAAGGTCTCTAATGGGAAGAGGACATGGCATTTTCTCAATTCCAAAAAGCAAGGCTACAATTACCTTTATTCTCTCCCACCTACAGAAGCTGCTTCTCTCCATTTCCATAATGCTGTGCCTGCCATGCAATGCCACTCATCAATCACCCCCACTTGTACCTCCAGCCTGTTATTTAATTACACTCTCCTGTTCCAGGGCTGTCCTTCCCATCCCACTCTCTGTAACTCTACCACCACCCTCCTGCACCTGAACTCCTTCCAGTCATTCCTCTGCTCCAACTGAGACCTGAAATTTTCTCTTCCAGCTTTAGTTTATGAGGAACACTGTCTGGAAAAAAAAAAGCATTCTGTGCTATTCTGTGAAGGACACAATATAAAAGTAAATTGTATTGTATTAAATAAAGGCTAACAGAAGAGCTGAGCATTTTCTGATGTAGGCAAGTTTATGACCATTGCTTTTGAGAAATAAAACGCGCTTTGCTTCCCAGATTTTATAGGTGTGTTTTATGCCCTGGGGGAGCGGGACCATGCAGCCCGGCCGGTGTGGCAGCCCCGCGCCACCCTTACCCGACCTTACAGTCTGGCAGGCTCACACTGCTCCCTGCAGAACTTGCAATTTGCGACATTACAACCATGAATTATAACTTCTCTTGAAGGTAAACCCAGCTTTATATTCAACAGACTGCACTGGCTGCTCAATTTTCAGCCTAAGTGGTATTTATTTGATCAGTCAACAGCGGTTTATTTTTAAACCCTGCATGTACCATATGGCTCAGAGCACCTCCCAGCCCCCTCCTCCAGCCACCACTTGCCCTTCCAGCAGCTCAGGGAAGAGCTTTCAAAGGCAGCACATGACCAGCAAAGGTCTCCAGCACCACGGCCAGCTACAGCCCTTGCACTGCCCAAGAACCCTCCACTAAGAACATTCCCGGTGTTTCTCTTCAGGGAAGCTGGCTGTCTGAAGCCCCCATTTCAGACAACCCACGTCTCTTTCCAAGGTTCTAATTTCCTGGAAAGAAGTCCACAATTAATCTTTATCCTTAGATAACAAAGTAGCAAAGCACACCAGAAGTTTAAGGTGAAAGAAACAGGACACTGAAGGACCAGACAGTTCCTATGGAACACTGAGGAAGAGGATGAACTTTCTCTTGTAGTACCTACACACACACATAATATCAATTAGGATTAAGTAAAGGGTTCTTCTCTTCTTCTGATAACACCAAGATTACCATGCAAGGTTTTGAAACTCACAATCACACTTGAGGTTGGCCTGTGTGCAGGATTCAGCCCTGGCAGAGGAACCAACACTGAGCAAAAGGCTCCTTTTGGGGATCTCAGCTTTCTGCGCCCTTCTCCTTGTTGGCAAATCTGTTTGAGTGGAGGAAAGCAGGAAACAAGTGGGATTTAGGAAGCTCAGCTCAGCTCATGTTGCTCTCAGTGAAGGCAGTGCAGTGCTGTGTAAGAAGACCCTGGGTAGCTTTAAAATCACTGGTTTAACTGATGTGAGCGGCCTGCTTGCAGCAATACAGAACTCAGTGGGGATGGCAACACTCACCCCAGACACAGGATAAATTAACCTCAGGAGAGCTATTTTATTGCCCAAGGTGGAAACCACCAATTAGTATGATATGGCACAAACCATTTGGAGGTTAGAACTGTCACGCTGTTCATAAATCGTGAGCTGACCAGGAAGCCATCTCCCTCCATTCCTCAAATGATGATGAACATCTATCCACATTTCCCTTCCATATGGCAATTACAGACCAAGAGCACTTCCCAGAACAAAGTGATGTCAGTCAGAAGCTGGAGCTAGTCATTAACTTCAGATGCAAAAAATAGCCTCACCTTAAAAACACAAATAGACCGTGTCACTTGAGTTCACAAGAAAGCAGTTATCTTCAGCTTCTAGAACAAGCCAGCAAGTATCAGGCACAAGTCTCCCAGTCTGTTTTCCAGGTATAAAGAAAAGTCACTGGGACTTTTTATGGGCTGCAGTGCAAGGAAGTCTGGTAGCAAGAACAGGGGCACATTTGCATTGCTTGCCTGAGGAAGGGGAAATCACTTCTGTGGTCTTGAAACTGCTCAAGTGTCTAATGTAAGCATTAATCCCAGGGACTATATAATTAACATATGTAATATGCACTGTTCATTACGTGGGGTGGTCTGAGAAGCATCTAATTTACTCCCTGTCAGCTCACCTCCGCCTGTGATCTGCCCATTAGTTTGTTTCCACTGGCACATCACCACTATTACTCCTACCCCAACACACCGGATGCCATTTAAACCTCCGGAACAGCAGCCAACATCTGCTATTAAAACAAACACATGAAAACTGCTCTAGAAATATTTGTTTGTTCCCTCTCAAAGTGAAGATTTCTTGCAGGAGTTATAGCCATTCACAGTGCAGGGTGGACAATATTCAACCATGCATTAGAGAGTGCTTCGCAGTTTATTAGCTAATGATATTCACCGAGGCTACAAACAGGAGTTTTTCACCACTGGCAAGAGATGATTTCAAGCCTTCCCAGGAGCAAAGCTGGTTTGCTGTTACTCCAGGAACTTTTTATGCTTGAATTCTGATGCTGAGACTCACAGAAATGCTATTTTGACTCATGATAGTGTCCAAGATTGTTACTTAGAGTATCTCGTCTCCCTCTCTTCCCTAGATACAGATATTGTAGCTTTGCAGACAGATGGATCTAAATATAGAACTAACACCTGAAGAGATTCCTCCCATTCCTAAAGCAGCTTAACAAGTAACTATGTGGTGTAAGATAGAGTCTGAGATGGGACAGGGCACCACGCAGGCATCCTTAAGCTCTTATTTGGGATGCAGAGGCCGAACTCTAAACCCTGCAGACCCCCCTGATGATTTGGAGTGTGGCTAGAAATAAGCCCATGCTCCTGCATGGAACTAAATCCCTTCTACCCATAAACTGCCTCTCTTCTTAACATTGTAACACTATTGCCATCTCCAGAACTCACTTTCTGGAGACAAAGCCCAGTGCCTCCATCCCCCAGGTAAACAGCAGCTCTGCTGAAAGGCCAGCCTGGCATTTCATTTGCTCCCATAGCCCGTGCTAATGGAAGTGATTCTGCTGTGCGCAGCGTGTGAGGCAGGCTGGAGGGGCACGGGAAAATACACACCAGTTTAGCCAGCACAGTGGGATGGAAGTACAATTGCAACAGATGAAGGCAGGTCTCTGCAGCACGCCACCTGATTTGTGTTTTTAATGGGAGAAGATTGTGGAGTTTGTTTTAGGGCTTTTGTGCCGAAGAAAATTAAGCTCTAAAAAGCCTCCACTCCTTCTATTCAATCATTTTTTAACCCCCGTTTATCGCCTTAATAGAGTTTTCAAGTGTTGGCACTGCAATCATATTGCTCTTGGCCTGAAAGCACTCTGGATGCCAACCAGTCAAACCTTCCCCAAACCCTCCTCTTTGCTCTTTGTGCTCTTACAGCAGGCCCCAAAGGTACTTATTCTGCTCAACAATCACACCACACATTTCCTCTGTGCATTCTTCTGAGAGCCCTGGACCTCCTCTCACAGGACAGCGGCTCTGCCCTCGTTTTATTGGCGTATTTCTCATGTCCTTCTTCATTTTCTGGTGTCCACTTTATGAAAACAATCCTTTAAAGGTGATTGTGCTGGAGCTGAATGAAACACTGGTTCAGTATGGAGAACGGCAGAACAGCAAGAGGGGAAGAAGAGCTTTCAAATAACAAAACTGCAGGAATGTGACACAGTTGTAAAGACAAGCAATCTTTTTTCCCTGAAGCATGAAAGATGTTTGGAAACAGAGCCATCTCCTGGATAACCAGGCTTTCAATCACATTATTCCAGCCTCTGGAGCTCACGTTTCCATCACAGAAGTCTGAAGTGTTATTACAGATCAGGAGGGTTATTTCCCTTAACCTTATGCTAATGTTGTGGAGCAAGAGGTGAAGGCTTGAAGTCTCCGGGCAATGCCCACAAACCCTCCCAAGCCTGGAGGAACAAACACCAAAACCATCTCTGGGCAGAGAGATGTGAACGGTAACATTTGTCTCGGCCCAAGTGCCAACTCTCCTCTCCTGATCCTGAATTATTCATCACATGCTAACTTCCAAGCCAGATCCGTTTTAAATTTTTAAATATTTAATAATTGGGTGTTAAATATTCATGCAATTTTATTAGAAATTTGGGAAGATGGGCACTAAGGCTCTAATTGTTAAGTTCATCATAGGGACTGACTGGCTACTCACAGAGAATTTCTAGCTTTCTAGACGGGGAGAGGGAAGAAGAAAAAGGGCAAACCAAGTGCTTATGGACCTCCCTGACTGTAAACTGCAAGACACCTGTGCCCTTCGTTTAAAAAAGAATCATCTTTTAAGGAAAAAGCTGAGAAACCTACACTGGGAACATGCCAGAAAGCCCTCAGCTGCAGTATAAAGAGTTTAATTGCAGTGTCATAGAGAAAGATGTCCACCTTGGATACCTGTAGTGTATCTGGCTGGGAAAAGGACAGTTGAGCAGCCTCTGACTCCAAGAGCTACAAGTAAAACGTGCAATAGGTCTCAGCTGTGATTCAGGGCAGATGCAGTGAAAGTTCAGCTCAACAAACACCTAGAAGGAGACAGATTATCCCCTTCTCTTGATGCCTACCCGGAGAAGTCATGAGGATGTAGTTCCTCCTGAGCTGGACTGACAACTTCATTCATTAAACATCCAGGCCTGTTCCTGCAGACCATGTTTGCTTCTTTTCTACCCCCTCCTCTTTAGTAGATGACACCTCTTTAACCCTGATCCATGCAGAGAGCAAGCCCACGTTCCTGTCCCTCTGTATTATAAAAGCACACTCCCAAGCATGCCAGAAATCGTATGGTTTACACAAAAGACAACACATAAGGCCTGGAATTATATGCAAATGAATGGATGTGTTCCTCACTTCTTATCATTACAACTTTGACTTTCCAACAACTGCATGGGGTAATTTCTGCACCGGCTTTCAAACGAAGGGCATCTCTATGTTATTAACATCTCACTGTGGCAAGCAGTTTGTCACCTTTCACAAAAATGATCTGAAAAGACACCAGCAATTATTCTTAAGGAGATTATTGGGTGCCTGTGTCCCAGCACAGCAGCTGGAAGCTAAAGTGAAATAATATTCACTGGGAAAATTCCTTTCTCAAGTCAAGAGAACATGGAACACATTAAAAAATGAACTAAATTGGAAGCAAATACAAAACTAGAGGAAGAGCCAAGCTTGTTCCCTTCAATTTCATTCATCTCCATAACAACATAAGGAGGACATCTTCAAAGAGAACTAAAAGGTCCTGATTTGCTCTTGTGAGACCTCACTTGGAGTATTGTGTGCAGTTCTGGTGTCCTCAACATCCAAAGGACATGGAACTCTTGGAACAAGTCCAGAGGAGGGCCATGAGGATGATCAGTGGACTGGAGCACCTCCCGTATGAAGGTACGATGAGAAAGTTAGGGCTGTTCAGCCTGGAGAAGAGAAGGCTGCGTGGAGACCTCATAGCAGCCTTCCAGTATCTGAAGGGGGCCTATAGGGATGCTGGGGAGGGACTCTTCATGAGGGACTGTAGTGATAGGACAAGGGGTAACGGGTTCAAACTTAAACAGGGGAAGTTTAGATTGGATATAAGGAACAAATTCTTTACTGTAAGGGTGGTGAGGCCCTGGAATGGGTTGCCCAGGGAAGTTGTGAATGCTCCATCACTGGCGGTTTTCAAGGCCATGTTGGACATAGCCTTGAATGGCATGGTTTAGTGGGAGGTGTCCCTGCTCATGGCAGTGGGGCTGGAACTCGATGATCTTAAGGTCCTTTCCAACTCTAACTATTCTATGATTGTATGATTATGACACAAGATGACAGGATACTAACTTTGGGATCTTATCCTGGGAAGGAGCTTGGTATGTTATAAATAAAAGACCCTAAGGAAGAATAACCCAAGAATCTCTATCCAGTTGCAAAAATCCACCTGATTTCTAGGTCTTGCATGTTTGGCTCTTCCAACACTTTTTAAGCACTGAGAATCAAATATCTGCACAACAGATGCGTGTTCCCTCTTCCTGGGATTGCTGTGTAATTCCTGGGTGTATCTTACAACAAACCCAAGAACCAACATTTCCTTGGGTGATGCTCATGAGTGAAGACGAGCAGAAGCCACATCTCATTTCAAGTAAGCAACTACTCACAGCTCTTGGACAGAAATGCGTAAGTAGAGTCCATGCTTGTGCAAGAAGAACCAAGGGATCCAGGCACCCAAACCTCTTCAGCAATAAGGAAAATGCTGTTCAACAAAGTGATGTTCTACTACTATTACCTTTGAGGACAGGTCATTTCTAGTTACATATCAAAATTGCATTTAAGAAAAGCCCAAAATCCCAACCTAACAGTCTGCCCTGGAGATAAAACAGGAATTACTTATAAAGTGAAATATTTTTGCCGAAGCAGCCAATTATCTTCACCTCTGTGAAAAAATGATTTTCATAACTTCGATGGAAGCGTTTCTAAACACCTACACCCACGGTTAAAGATCTCCTCCCTGGAGCCAGAGAAGCAGAGGAAATCTGGGCAAGTTTCCTGTTTGTGATGACGGGAAAGAACAAACTATAGCTGCATTTCTGGGCGCATATTGCAACAGCTTCAAGCTCAGCCTCTCCATACAGTTGATAAACATATTAAAAAAATCATGAGCTCTGCCTGTTTCAAGTCCAAGAAACATCCGTACAGACCACAATGGTCCAAAATGGAGCACTTTAGTGTGTTTGTTTCTTCACCAGCATTTTAAGAAGTTTCTCTACATCGCTTAAGAGATGTAGTCCAGAGTCAGACATCATGATGATCTTGAGGTCCTTTCCAACCCTTACTATTCTATGATTCTATGATTCTATGCTGCTGCCATACATTCACACAATACATCATGCAAGCATAGGAATAAAAAGCCAATAGGTAGAATAATGCAGCCAGGGGCCAGAATAGATCCATGAGGAGATGAGGGCATGCAGTGACTTTATAACATTAACTTAAGGGTAATCTGTAATAGATAATGAAGAAAAAGGACTAGGAATAAGACTGATGGAGAGAATGCAGAAAAGGTTTCAGGACTGAGCCAAGCACCCAGAAACCTATAACAGAAAAAGAAATAAAATAGTGGGATTTGGAAGAAAGAGAGACAGACAAATGCAGCCAACACAGAACACTGTATACACCTACCTTCTAAAGACACCACCGTCTATCAGTTCTTAGAGCTCTGTCCAGTGCAGAACAAGGGCAGTTTGAATAAAGAACCAAGGCAAATCACCTACGAGGTTAAAATTAGTACCACTTGTAACTCTTATCAGCTATGGGGCTTTGGTGGAGGAACAAGCAGGAGTGGTGACTGATTCCACACCTGCATGTTCAATTACCTTAAGCAAGGTGAGCAGAACTACCGGGGAAGACCTCAAATCACAAAAGAACACCTGAGGACAGACCTAATATGACAGAAACCCTTTCTTTTTTCTAACAAAAAGCTATTTTCCTGGCCTATAAGCCTTTTTGCAGCAGCAGTAAAAAACCCAGTACCCAAATGACAGATAGCTGCTGCAAGGCAGAAGGCTCAGTGTCTCTTCCTTCAAAGGAAGGCCACTGGAAGAGTGTGGTAGAGGGACTTGATAGTTTCAGAGTTTAAACTAGAGCTTTTGGCATAATCTAACTGCGAACAATGATATTGATAAAATGCTCTGATAGAGGAGGTTTGGGTGGAGAAAAAAGGTGAGGGAAGTAGAAACATGCTTAATAAAAATCTTATTCAGCAATTTTCCTTTAATGTGCTTAAAAATTCCACTGAAGTCATCATTCTGGAGAGATGACAAACTCCTGGGATAAAGGCTGGAAAATCCTGGTAGTCGTGTCACATTTAGCAAGTCAAAGATATGTTTGTATAAGGCTGTAGAGGGCTAAATCCATTTTACATGCTGTATGTATTATTAATTTCTGACAGTGGGCTTAGAAAAACCTAATTCGCTGGAATACGAGCTCCCTTTGAGCGGAGGGAAGCCTTTTCAAAACTCATCTTTTATTGACTGAGTCATTTTTGAGTCAATCTGTCTGCTTTCGGCAAGACAAGAGTTTTAAATCTTCTCTCCTTTTTTCCTCCTTTTTGAGTCGTGGCAAGTCTATTAAAACCTGCTAATGTATGCAGCAAGGCCTCTGATTTGAAATGTAATGAATTCCTCAGATAGTGGCAGATTAGGGGGAGAAGATGACAGAAACAGCCAAAAAAAGAACTCTCTAGAAAAAGAGGAGGAGAAAGGGTGAGAGGGAACGAGCCAGATTAACCCTTTTTATCCAGAAGACGACAAATTTTAAGCTCCATTAATGGAAGCAGCTAAAAAAGCAGAGACGGAAGAGGCAGAGCATCTTCAGGCTCGCCTGGAGCTGAACAAGACAAAGAATAAATGAATCTTTTCTCCTAGAGTCTCTTGTAAGATTAGGTAATTCCCTAAGTGACAAATGAATAACTTGAGGAAAATTAGCTCCATCCATATAAATAAGCCTTCATATTCCGAACTCGTCACCCAGAGTTTCCCAGGCGAATGCCCTGAAATATTTCTGCTGTTGTGTAACAGATGGTTTCCTCCTCCCCCCTTCCTTGGTTTGGTTCCAACCGCAGTATCTTTCAGGTGATCTTGTTTTAGCACAAAAATGAGCAATTTGGGTGTAAATCATCAATCCTGTTAGTGCTTGGCAGTTTTATTGTCGTTGGCATCTTTGAAGTGCTGGACAAACATTATGGAGTTACACAAATGAGAGATTAGCACTGCCTCCATTTTACAGACAGAAGAGCTAAGGGAAAGAAAGTCAAAGATGCTACTTAATTTGACAGCACTGATGTGGTGACAGCCTGGGCTGAGAGCGCAGAATCTGCTGAATCACAGCACAGACCTGGGATATCTTTGTGTTTAACAGGAAAATTCAGAGCTCAGCCTTCAATTTGATGGCTTTAAAAAATGAAATTAGCTCTATAATAAAGTTCTAATGAAACAAAACCTTAGAGAAAAGTGTCTGATGGAGCACAGGTGACCCAGTGGATTACAACTACAATTAAGCTCAGCAGAACTGAGTAAATACAGGAGACTGAGAAGCTGGTCCTGTCAAGCTAATGCCCCTTTGCTAATGACAGGCACTGAAATGTTTGAACAATTGAGAAATCCCAAGTAACAGAGGCAAAATCCTTCCATTTAACATGCAGCAAAGGTATGTAAGTCCATGCATGTCTCTTTCTCTACAGATGCAAGGCATTCAGTTCCCCATCACACAAGTCAAACTACAAAAGGCAGCAAAGAGTTGAAAGAAGTGCAAAGTTAGCTCAAAAGCTGCTGGAGGCACAGAGACTGTGAAAAGTGACTGTGAGCTGGAAAAAAACAGCAGCAGGAAATCTTTGCAGTGGGATACAGGCCACAGGTAAAAGCGTTATCTCGGAGGCCAGCAAGCTATGGGAATTAGCCTGGCTTTTCAAACTGCTCCCAGGTATTGTCTGCCCTTGCTGGCAGAGTCACATTTTTTCCCACCCTGGAGAATAACAATGGCTGTGTGCCTGTGCCCACTGTCCCTTGATGGGATTTTCCTCAACTGGAAAACTGTCTTTTCCTATCTGTCTGCTTTGCTTCACAACCCTGACGTGAAGGCTGCAGAATTCACAGATAGGAACTTTTACACCTCCACATATTAGTGCTCTCAGAAAGAAGAGGTTATGCTTGCTTTTATGTTTGTAGACACAATCCTGACCTTTAGCTTGGTCCCAACACTGATTCAATAGCTGGCACTCACTCTCTGCATCAGTAATGAACAAAAGGTTACGGCAGGGAGCACGCTGGGTTGTGGACACACCATTTTCCAGAGAAGCTAAGAAACTTGGAGCTGAATTGCTACAGAGGCAAAGCATTTTCCTGGCAAATCACTTTTATTTGGGAACAAGGGCACAAACCAGGACTGTGGTATCAGCCCTTATGTCCTGCACAAACACTGTTTGCACTACTGCATTCTGCCTCCAAGTTAGAAAGACACTTCTCGCTGCTGTAAGGACAGTTCCTGTGCGGCACTGAGCAGTACTATGGTTCATGCTAGCTGTGGATGCATTTCAGTGATGGATGCAACCCCTCTGCATACTTCCTATTGCTGTGAAGTTTACAGAGCACTTTAGGAATCCCGAGAGGCTGACATGCTTATTGCAGCAAAGCCCTGCTGACACCAACTGCTGTACCAGGCTCAAAGAACAGCCTACCCCAGAATATCACTATTCAGATTTTCCAACTGCAGTCTGCATTCTCCTTACATAGCCTCCAGCTCCCTCTTTCCTGTCCTGATTGTTTGAAGGTCCTCTTGCTTCGTGGTGTTGCTTGAACTTTTCTATCTCTTTAATTCCTGAGAGCTCTGAACCAAATGCTGCCTTAGCGCAGGACCTACCCTGTTCGAAATAAGATCAGGCAAGAAACCAAGATCTATAGTGCTTAGTCACCAAAGAGAATATTTTGGTATAGAAAATGAGCATAGCATATAGGTAACCTTGACTCCTGGTCTCCAATGATCCACACCCCCAGGGGAGCAAATGCACAGAGAAATCTGCTCTCTTGCATTGCAGTCTTCTGTGAGAAGGATTCATTTCAGGTTTAGGTTTAGAGATTCCACTCTCTGCTGCTGGGAACTCTTCCCATTGGGGTCAGCGACACCGAAGGTTATGGAGACTGTGCTGCTGGCATGAAGGGCACTGCTGGGACAGGACAGCCAGAGGATTAGGAACAGTGTATGTTGAGGGACAAGTGTGGAAAGGAAAAAATGACGCATACCAAATGTCTGTGTGCGTGACATGGGCAAGCAATGAAAAACAGATTTACTCAACCAGGTTAAATCAATGAATTAGCTCTGTGCTTGAAGAAAAAGCTATCATTAAAGGCCACGCTATTCAGTAGCTCACTTTACATCTGAGAAAACTCTGCAAAAATCCTCTTGAGTTATCCCTAGCCTTATAGATTTTTTCTTTTCATCTGCGGCTCAGAGTGGGGATTACCCATTAAGGTGCAGTGGCCAAATCCATTCAATCTACTCTCTGTTAAAATAAGAAAAAGCTTCAGTCTTTCCTGTCCTCTTCCATCTCATTCCCATCCCCTATCCAACTCTCAATAGGTGCCCAAGTCCTGAATGCCAAGAGGAAATGCAGGATGATATACAAATAACAATACTCCTTGTCATATAGGCTGCATCCTACTTCTTCAGCACCAAAGAACAAGAGTTCATTTAAGATCAACTGCTTCTAAACCCAGCATGATACAGTTGGCAATGACAAATCAGCACTGATCAATCTGGACCTGCACAGGTTCCATATTTCACTCTCCCTTTTATGAATAAGGATGTTGCTCTAATGGTGACAGCAGCACTGGCAGGATGGTAGCAGAACATCTGGGCTGAACCAGACTGCTAAAACATCTGCAGCAGTTCACATCTGGCCACCCCGATGCTTGACCCAGCAGCACCAGCTCAAGCAGATGTGCTCAGTGAGGGATTAAGGGACCAAGGTCTGAGCTGTGTCAGATCTGCCTCTTCCCTGTGCCTGGCAGTCTGGTGGGACCATAACAAAGGGGAGTTAAACAGAGGAGTCAGTAAGTGCAGCTGGGCAAGGTAACAGAAGCAAAAGAAGACTAAAGAAATACCTTCACAGGCAGGTGAAGCACAAAACCAGGCAACTAAAATGCTTTTCCCACACTGGAGTTTTTATAGGAATGTGTTTGCTTTTTCTCAGCTGCAGAAGTCAGACAGTAAACATCTGCTCGTTCTATAGACTCTCACCCACAGTGTTTTGATTTAGGTATTTTCCTGTAATGTTTGCAACTTAAACACATCAGAATTGTGCCAAGGCTCCTGAAACAGTAACAGCGACTGCAGTTATTAGAAAAGTGAAAAGTTAATAAACCCAAGTCATCAAAACAAACTTACCAGAACCCTGGCATCACTCTGAAGCATTCCAAAGCAGAAGAGCTGAAATTACCTTAAAAGCATCCTTCCCATAAACTAAAATGGCCTCCCTTTTGGCACAAGAACTAGTGAAGTATCTTGATCCTTTGGACATTATAGTCTTCCTTCTGGACAGCACATGTTGATTATAACATCAATGTACAGACATTAGCAACAGTTGCTTCCAGAAGTTAGTGAGCTGTTGTATTCCCAGTGCTATTTATTCTGCTGCCCTATTAATTCTATTTATTTGCGTTAGGATTTCAGAACAAGTCATTTGTGGCTTACTAGGAATTATAAAAACCTCGTGTAATTGGGATTCTGATTTAGTTATCAATACAAGTAGACATGCTGCACTAAGAAGTAAAAGATAAAGCCATAAAGCAGGGTTTGCATTATTTGCAGCCGCTCTGAGTAAAAGAACATTAAAGAAAAGCTGAAAAGATTTTTATTAATGCTTTAGATGACTTAGAATAAAAAGTCACTTAATCATAACATTGTAAACAAGGAAGCTCTACAGAAGTATTTAAAAATATCTGAAATTGTTTCAGGAGCCCCATTGATTTGAATTAGGCAGCTGCATAATCACAGGGGCTGCAATTTTAATGAATATTTCAACAGGAAATGTCGAGCTGATTATATATATCAAAACAGGAAAGATCCAAATGCTGCAGCTCATTTTTTGTGTTGTTTTATTACCTTCATGTGCATATCCAAACCAACTCCAGAACTAACACAGAACTTACCTGATGGGCCCTGTCCCTGCTCCCCATGCTTCTGGCTGCAGCTCTGATCTCCCTGTCTTGACACGTGTCATTAGGCACAGCACTTAAAGAAATAATTAGTGATTCAATCAGATTTTACACTGGATCAAGTGACTGGAAACTTCAATGCGGTGCTGCAGCTTTCCCTTAACATACTTTAGGGCATGTTATATATACTTAATTAGATAATGTTTATACAGTACTTTGAAGAAATAAGGAACTCTTGAAGGGCTAGGTCATGTTTCCAGAAAGGAAAAGAGCAGTGTTGAGACAGCAAAAGCAGAGAGAGCAAGCAAAGCTCTGAGAAACCAAACACCACCTTGTTTTCAGAAAGGAAAAAGTATGTCAGCAGCTTCCAACATCAGGGTACTAAGAACCAAACCAAAGTTGTAAAACATGGGATGCTGCAAAGGCACTTGAATAACAACGCTGCTGATACCAAAGTGGGAATAGTGGTAACATAGAAAGGCAGCAGTACCTCTACAGAGGAAAAACTTCGTATATATACAAGCACAAGGCATTGATTATTACTCTGTTAAGGCAATTTGCAAGATAAAGATTTGGACAGTTGTAAGCTTTGAGGATGTGCTCCACTCCTGTGAACACTCTTCTGCATTAGAGTGGGAACTAATGGAATAAAAGCACCTTGCCTCCTATTATTCTGCAGTGAGGGAAACAGGGCTTTCTGCTAATGATAGGGTGCTTTGTTGGCTGCTAAAATACTGAAATACATGGCAAAATACAGAGATGTGCTCACCACACAAGTCCTCCTACCAGAAACAGAAGACAGTTTGGGGTGTGGCACCCAGAGCAAGCACCAAAGGGATGCAGATCACAAAGGGAGGGTGAAGGCCACATCCTCCTGCGGGTCAGGATGCGGCTACACCAGTCCTCGCAGAGGGCACCTGATACAAACTTCTATTAAAAGAATTTGGAGAGCAATAAGCAAGCTGTAACTAAATCCACTCAGAATGGCAGTGAACAAGTGATGGTGCAGTGAGACACTCGCCTCCCTACAGGGCCAGCGGCAGAGAGAGTGCTCCGAAGAGTTTCCAGCGAGTGATGAAAACAATGTATGCAGGGAGCTTTAAAAATGATTGCAAAAGAGCCCTGAGCTTCTGCTCTGTGTGGTTTTTTCCCTTTTTTATTTGCCTGTAACTAAGTTACATGATTTCTTTGCAAGTCTAATTAAGCAGTTAATTGATGATGGTGCCCTTTAGCATCTGGCATTTAAGATTAAGTAAATAATGAAGAAAAGTGCATGCAGCACCCAGCAATAATTAAACACAGCAAGGGTTTGTTCCCCACACTCCCTCATTTTAACCTGTTACATAGAAATCTCTGAGGATAACTGTCTTTAATAGCCTCAAATACACTTACGCACCATGTAATGATACTCGACAACAGTATTTTTCCTCTTACAGATGGTGGATAGTAGGGTGTATCTTTGATCTCAACCTGCAGCTTTTATTTTACACCTTGCACTCAGGGGAAGGAAGAGCTTCAATGCCACAGCTCTACCCAACTGAAGAGCATGCTAAATGGATCTTCATGGAAATGTATTTTCAAATCCAGGAGTGCGAGTGTTGGGATCACTCATTAATGATTTGTGGCCAAACTGCTCCCCTTCTCATGTCCCATGTTGGGACTCCTTCCCAACAATCCATACAATGTTATCCATGCATTTCCTGCAGACTACAGAAATGCAAGAAAAAAGCCCTACTTTAAATCTAATTAATTTTTATGATTTAGGGTGCTGGGGCATTAGAACAGGTTTCCCAGAGGCGGTAGGTGCCGCATCCCTGGAATCACTCAATGCCAGGTTGGACGGGACTTTGAGCTGAAAATGCTCCTGCCCATGGCAGAGGGTTGCACTAGATGACCTTTAAAGGTCCCTTCCAACCCAAACTATTCCACTATTCTACGATTTTTTGCATGTAGAGCACTGCACTGAGTGTTTGCAGTCTGATGTTAACAGCCCAGTTTCCCCAGAACATCACATAGTAGGGCCTGGACTCAAGTTATAAGACCCCAAGACTTCCACTGCAAGAAACTGTGAAACAGGACGGCAGACGCAGCTTCTGCAGCGCTCTCAACAAGCCCACTTAGGAGCATGAAGCTCAGTCCCTGCCTTCCACTCCAGCAGGTTAACACGAGGCAGACTGCCTTCCCATACAGAGCTGATTTAAACTAACAACAGCATGAGAGGTTTTTAGTTCTTCCCGAGCTGCTTGACGGAAGGAACTGCTTCCCAAAGATGAGTACCATAGCCTCTTTAGACACTGCAAGCAAGAAAAGCCAGTGTGGAGACTCATATCCACCTCCCATGGGTGCTGTGAGTCTTAATTAGTATCTCTAGCATGCCCAGAGACCTTTGGACAGAGGGTGCTACAGAAGTGGAAAATATTATCATCATTATGCCTGCTACCACAAGTGCTGGCATTCAAGGCAGAGACTTCACAGCAGATGGTGAAGATGCTAGCACGGCTGGCTGCAGTTATAATTTCCCTCATCACAGCCTCTCCTTGCTGGAGCAGGCTTCACCTCTTGATGTCTGAAGAGCAAAACAGAACCTGTGCTGACAAGACTGCATCGTGCCGGTCAGTATCGCTGACACATTCAAACCAGCACTCAAATCACTAGAAGGTAAATCATCCAAGGGACTTTCTAATTAAAAAGAGCTTCACTTTCATGGCAATGCTTTCTCCTGCCTGTCACAGCCAGCCCTCCCCTGAATTCTAATCATTAAAGGGAAACAACAAAGATTTAGTCAGCTTTTGTTAAGTGTCAAACATTCCCACTCTAAACCATGAGCAAAACAAGGAGAGACATTTTATTGCTCTCAGAGCAACTTTATAACTTCTTAAACACTATTTTTGTACCTCTTGCTAATTGCTCATTTGCCCTGGTTTTATGGAACAGCCTGGCTCACTCCACCTTTGACAGAGGAGAGCAGCAGTGTTTAACAGGCTGCACTAAGTGGGATATGATATGCCTAGTTCTAATTTTTATCCTTATTTATTTCTAACTGCTGGGGTTAGCAGCCTAGGACTCAAGAGTTACCTGAGGCGTAACTAAGATGCCATTAGCTTTAAATCTGTTCCCAAGTGCTGCAAGCAGCCTCTCCATTTGGCTTAGCATATCACCTTGCAGATGAAGACATTTGCATACCTGCAGAATGTCCCTATTCTGCTTCAAATTTTTCATCTCACCAAAATCTTCCTATGACTCCACAATACAAGCTCAGGGTAATGCTCCCCTCCTTTTTCTGTGGGGTTTTCAGGTTATAAAACGTGAAGGATCCTACAGTAGAAAGAACTGGTTTGAAATGGAAGTGAAGAGTAATCTCCACTACTCCTTACAGCACCATGGGAGTTCAAATGCATTCTGCAGGGAACTCGCAAACGCATCAGCACATCTACAGAGGAAGGGACATGAGCGTGGAAACAACCTGACCAGGAGTTACTGCAAATGGTGGCTGCTGATGAAAACGCCTTTAACCCGCATCTGTGAGGCAGATCCAACATCCCCACTTCTATCTTGGGATTGATTTTTATCGCTTTTGTATAACAGAAGCTTCCTCTCGCCTAAATTCTGCCTCGTTTCAGGGAAGTCATCGCAATATGGCAGGCTAAAAAGGGAATCACATGCCGTCGTCATTATCAGCCTATTCAGAAACCCCTTGCTGAATCTTTCAGATTGCCTTTGATGCCACTAGTGGTGAGGTTTTTGATGACACATCCGCAGTCTGTAGCGAAGGTGGATGCTGCTGCTGCCTCCAGCCCTTCCTTATGGAAGTCTCTGATCTATTTAACTTAAATACTTCTGCTGCTGCCTATGATGGTGTCTGATCATCACAGAAGGTAACTTTACAAAGTTGCATACCTACCCAACAACCCACCATGCTGCAGTACTCCAACAGACCTTCTATGCAGCACAGACAGAAACACACTTAGCCAGCCAGAGAAAAGGCAATTCGTGAATCTGATTTCAATCAGTTTTTCATCTGATTTTCATCCATTGAGCTGGAGCCGGTTGTATATAAGAATTACACAATTATAATGGAGGCTGGATTGACTTGCTTCTCTCTAACTGGAGATTATGCCAGATAACCTGGCACTGAAATGAAGAAAATGTGGAAACACTGAAACAGAGAGTGAAGGCTCCCTCAGCTGCTGTGACTACACAAACCACACCAGGAGCTTTAGTTTAGTCTAAATAATGCATTGCTCCTGGATACTTAGAAATCCCTGATGGACAGGCATGATATCCCCCTGTGTTTTAAGTTTTGCTATGATTTAACCCCATGCCTTCACCTCCTTGTTACAAAATCACACCAAAAGCATGAGATAACTGCACCAAACCCAGCACCATGAAGGATGCTGCCATCTCCTTACTGACTTGTGCCATGTTGGGAGCGCATCATGCTCCAGCTGCTGTACTGTCCACTGCTGGATTCCCAAGGGGATTGCAAGGTGATGGCTTTTTTCCCAAACAAGCTGAGAGGGTCTTTCACCTTTTTATTTAGGATACCACATGATTAGTAACCACTGGACAAGCTGCTCAAACTGCATGGATGTTAGCAAACCAAGTCAATAGGCGTGAAGATGCTAAGAGAGGCTTCTCTTTCTTCCTATTGACATTTGTATGTCAGCACCACATTCTAAAGGCTATCACATCCTGGTACTGATGTCAGTGCCATGATTAAGATGGCAAGCGTCTGCTTTTATACGCTGATTGCTTTCCAAATTAATGTTCTCCATTCCAAATACATCCACTATGGATTAACATTTCTCCTCCTCGCCTAGAATGTATTTGATTACAAAAGCCTGATCAAAACTCTGCTTGACCATTTTTCAGCACTTCCCAGTTTTCTTTTCCTCATCAGCAAGAGAAGTGTATTCATTAGTTAACCTTTTCAGAAACATTCTTTTTGTAGTCTAATTCAAAAGACAAGTACAAAAAGCTCGTCAGGCGTGGCATGTGAATAGCTTTTTGTGAGCACAGGGAACAAGCATTCAGATATCAGAACATCAGCATGGGGAGATAAGGGTAGCTGTATACGTGCATGCTTATCTGAATGCAAGATCAGGACTGTGAAACCAGCACAAACACCAAGGACACAATCCATATATTGATGTAATTCTTAGTGGGACTCGTGCATTTGTGTGAATTTGCAATTAAATAAAGCCTATTCCTTAAAAAGAAAACAAGAAGTTAAGGATATAATTCACAGTCTATTGAGATCAATGGGAATTTTTTTCCACTGCATTTGAATATTGCTCTACCTCCTTCCCTCCCAGCACGTCTACTAGAATATTAAGGAAGAAATTACCTGGAATTTGTTTGCACTATTTTTAAACAGACCAAGAAATTCTCAGTTCTTTTAGTCTGCTTTCTAACCCAGCAAATCTGAAGCTCTCCTTCCTTCCATTGCTAACACCTCCTGTATTTTAATCCACATTAGTTTCATACCAAATAAAGTCATGGAAAACATACAAATACATGTGGGTGACAAATGAACTGATGCAGGAAACATAACTTTGAATCTCCTGACTTTTATGCAATTAAAATATCAACTTAATTGTTGGATCTGTGTAGCTTCTCTCATTTTAATATGTAAATTAGTCTCTATTACTCTATAGCTCAAAGAATGTGTTACTCGGCTTACTTGATTAGGCTGGGAATTGCTGGTCCTGCTGTCACGATGTTTACACTTTAGTGACAACTTTGCACATCAAATTCACATAATGCGGTGTCATCAACTTACTCATCAAATATAAACTTCTTAAATACAGCCGCTGCTCTAGAATATTGAAACAGCCTTATTTTGCTTCATTTACAGCCCCTAAATAATCAGAGGAAGGGAAAAGAAAAAACAAACGGGAACATAACTGGAAAACAGTATTTCTCAGGAAGAAACAGCTTCTCACAGAGACAGAGCAGTAAATGAGAAACAGCCCACGCAAAAGGTTATCCTTTGGCTTCTGAACTTTATTTGGATGTTGCCCCTTTAAAATGTGGGATGAGTAGACATACTTTATTTCTCAGTAGACATACTCTATTTCTCAGTCTCTACATATTCACACCACCTGAGTTGGGATTCAGTGTTAAGCGGACTCTATTTACTCTGGGAAGGCAGTCCCATTTCAGCTCCCAGCCACGTATACTTAACTGGAAACTGAAATGAGAACTCCAGAGGAAACCAGCAAATTCAGTGATTTTTTGTCCCATTATGAACCTGCCAGAACAAGAATACTGCCACACTGGACAGTATTGAGAGGGAAAGTGTCAATAAGTTCAGTACTTTCCCATTACTGTTATTTTTCCTGAATCTAATAAACATCCCCGACCAGGGAACATCCACCTTGCCAGCACAAGGCTTTTCAAGACATGTCTGGTAACCTCGACACCCCTTGCAAAGTCCCTTCAGTAGATTTCCACTACTCTCTACTGTTCACCAAGGCATCAAGCTTTAATTTCCAGGAGAAACAATACACTGACAAGATGCAGAGCAGAGATCTGAGGCTCTCCCCTGCTGGAGTGCTCTACCATGCTGGCAGGCTGGTTTCTCTAATGTCAGGGAAATCATGTCGGCCTGAATTTGAGACATCACCACAAGCCTTTCTTCTCAATCCTGCTGATGAATGAAAGAGCATTTTCAATTGTGTACATCCAGAGGCCTTGTGGCACATGGATCCTAATCAAAAGCTGCTCTGCGATGCAAACTACTGTAAAAGGCAGCTCATATTACAACCCTGCAGGATCCAAAGGGCAGCTGCAGATAACACTGCGTTTCCTTCCGTTCATGGGAAATGCTGGACTGGAAAGATCTAGCAAGAGCATTCTGACTGCTACACAGCCACCAAGAAGGCAACAACCAAATAACAAGAGCTTGACTCAAATACTCAAGCAGGAAAACACAACTCAAAGTTTATCAAGGCCCATAAAACTCAACAACCTACTGGCTTGTCTCTGCTTGATAAAGAAACCATTAGCACAGAGGGACAAAGAACCAGAGGGATGTAGAACTACAGCCATGAAGGGTGCTATTTGTAATATGGCAGTTTCCGTATGGTAGAAATCTGATGGTGTTTTATAGGGATTTGGGGGGTGGGAAGAGGTTAAAACACAGAAGAGAAAAGGTTTGAGGCCTTCCACTGCCCACTGACTTCTCTCCCTGCAAAGGCTCTGAATTTCCCCTGGTTATTAATGAAGGAGCACAGCTACTTCTGGGTGTTACTTCTGGTAGAGAGAACAATTATTGCTCCTGGCTGCTTTGTGTTTCACTCAGCTATTGATGAGCTGGGAATTAGAAACCAAAGCCAGAAGGCTTAAAAATATTGTTTCCATCACCAGTTCTCCCCCAAAGCCACACACAGAGTAAGCCAAGAGGAGGGGGAATGCCCCCTGTCAGCCGAGGTTTCTCCCAGAAAGGTCCCAGAAGCTACATCTAACCTTCCCAGCAAAGGTGACCTCTTCCTTCTCAGATGCAACATCATGACTGTACTGCATCAGTACTGAATAAGGAAGACACACCAGCCTTGGAAACACGCAGCCTTCTCACCAGTACTACTCATTTCCATTACAGTCAGATTCAAGGCAGGATCTCTAAGCCCAGAGACCCTTCCCTTAGAAGCCCCTTTCCTCATATTGCTAAAGAAACCACTGTAGATGGTCTCATAGTCCAGTGTTCAAGTTTGGTCCCCTTCATCACGTATATCTTTTTATTTCCTTTTCCATTTCCTTCTCCTTCCCAACTTTACTATTTCTTTCTTGGTAAAGTGGCTTTATTTTTTCTGGAGCACGGTTTCTGCTGCTACTACATATTGCCTACAAAGAGGGTAGGAGATGCTTTAAATAAAAGCCCCTGTAGGAATCACTGGAGCTATGGAAGTATTATGCAGGTTCACAGGCTGCCTCTTACAAAAGCAGAAATACACAGGCCTCTAGTAACTCCACACGTGAATTGAGTGGAAAAGAGGGGCCAGGAAGAAATCCTGCAGCTCTTCTGCTCTTTGTGAAGGCTAAATACAGCCTGGACTGTAACCTTTGACTGACACCAAGTTTTACACATTCAGCAGCTACAACAGAACTATGTTACAGGGTTTATTACAAACCCCTGGCTCCGTGGACAGCAGAAGGAGTCTGGAAGTCCTGGCAGTGTCTCACTGGCACCTCACATCCCTGTTTCACAAGAAGCTGCCTCCTCAGGGGTTTGTTCGGTCAGTGACCGCTGTCTGCCCACTCCTGCCCTACCTGCTCGCAGCACATGGATTAAGTTTGCTCGGGGGCAAGTCTCTGGGTGTTTAATGGATTCGTGGCATGCTGCCACAGGCAGGGCACACCGTTTTCTATGTATTCAGTGCTGCATGACTTCATAGCTGCGCTATCTCCAAAAAAACTTGGGGATCTATCTGGATGACAAACGTTATACATGATAAAAGCAATCTTTTTTAACTTTTAAGCATTTCTTTCAGCCTTCTTGAGGTACTACACTTTTATTCAAGACAGGAAACCTGGTTCTTTATAGGTGGCTGTGCTGACTTCAGTAGTGCAAAGCATTTACCATCAAAGGCCACACTGGTGCTGAATCAGAATATATGAAGGCTTCAAGGCATTTTCCCGTTGTGTCTAGACTGTCCAAATCTATTGACACCATTGTAAAGTAAAAGGGTTTTACAGACTTTGCCCACCAACTACTGCAGCGCTGCCAATACTGAAGCACAGGAGGTCCCAACTTGGTTATAGCCTTTCAGGAAAACTGGTATATATAGTAACCCCACCTGTAGGGCTGGGCTGGGACAAAGGGATACGGATGACAAGGAAGGAAATGAAAGTAAGCTCTATTTAAACTACCATCTTATTCCCAGTCTTAATATACTGTTCAGCTCCCAGACTGGTCTAAATGTCTTGCAGTAGAGAAACTAGCAGCTTAAAGCCAATAATGATAACTAGGAGGGAGGTGAGGCATTGCCCCAGGGAGGTTGTACTCTTCAGCTGCAGTCAGCACAGGAAGGCAGGCAGGCTCCAAGCAGCTCAGGCAAAGCAGCTCCTGAGGACTGGTGCTAAATAACCCCCATCCCGTGTGCTACTTTCCATACCCTTCGTGTTTTGCACATTAAACCTATTCAACGTTTCTGATCCAGGTAGCAGTACGGAGTGATTTCTTCCCCCCTCAACAACATGCGGCCATCTCTGGAGTGAGAGAGGACAGAACTTCATCAGTGCACAGCAGAACACCAGAGTCAAAGACAAGCCCTTTATAAACTTCAGAGGAAATTGGGATATGGAGAAAGCAATTACCCTATTGAAATCAGGCAGAGCACAAAGGCCAACACTCTGTTCTTACCAAACGTCCCTTAACATCTGAAGACAGCAAATGCCCTAGACCTTCACTCTGTGTCTCTTCATTAAGAAGGCAATTCCTTCAGATAAACTGGAGGGGACCTGGCATGTTAAACATCAGGGAGAGAAGTGTCACCTAATGCCTTCCCATGCTTTAGGAAGAGGCATTACATGACTGAAAAGGAGCTGCCCTCTATGCATTCACCTGACTCAACCTTGTTTGACCAGCAAGATGCTGAGAGCCATAGGCACAAGGTGAGAGATGGATGCTGCGCTTTCATGTGTGCATCTACCAACAACTAAGGTCACACAAAAATCCTTCATCAGGTGGACTCAGGTTCCATTTGCAGGTGCAGCCCTCATCACGTGTGGATTTCCTATACACAGATGGTAGGAAGCACCAAGGCTTCCAAGCACCAACAGCTCAGCCAACTGTGGATGGAGAACAGCAACTTCTAAACTCCATCTGCTCCTTTTTTGTCACCTTCTGTACTCCGAAACACATTCACCAGAAGCACAAGCATGCTGGGACAGTGACAAATTTTACCATCTCTGGCTTGTCATTTCAACAAGATTATATTGTTTTAATATTAATTCATTACCCCATTTAATTCCAATTAATTACATTCTTACAAGGCCCTGACATGGCAGTGATGCTGGAGACAGCCTCTGCCGAACACCAGATGCAGCATCCCTGTTGGGGTCGAACACCCGCCCTACAATGAGATTCCCCAGACCTTCATTAAGGACCCCCTCTCCTACTTGGCCCTAACAAGGAAAAAAGGACACCGAAACCATTAAGATGGATCAATAGTTTTCCTTTTTGGTGGGATTATGTTCAGGGAAACAGTTCACTCCCAAAATGTCTCCACAGATGGCTGAAATCAGAGTTGATTTCCCCATCTTCCTTCCTGGTAGGGATGCCAGCCTATCTCCCAACAGAAAGAATATTAAAAGCACTTTTCCTCTTGCTCACGGGGAGAGGCTGCATGAAAGAAGGGAACTGTGCCTATGGGATAGCAATAAATCATGAGAGCTCACGGAATTTGCATTACCGAGATCTTTAGTCAGGAACCAGCTTCCATGGGTCATCCGTTCCTACCTTCAAATACACTATATTTAAGATGAGAAGACAAATGGAAATAATCATCACCTGAAGCATTCTCATTTCTACCTACGCTTAGCCACAATACACACATCATTACTTCTGTCAGCTCCACATGAGCTGCCACCTACCTATTTGCTTGCAACTAAGACTGAGCTCCATCTCTAGCAGCGCCAGAAAGGAAAAATCTAGAGGTCTACTAGGACCACACCAGTCAAAAAAGGGAGATGTAAACAGAAATGGCCTGGAGAGAAATAGAGAAAACCTGGAAAAGCTATGGAGCTGGAAGAAAAAAGCAGAAGATGCAGCCTGAATACAGAAGAGGGAGAGTGGTGGTGTGTATGTGAGGAGTACAGGGAAGAGAAATGCAGAACTGGAACAGATTCCCAATCTGGGCGGTGATACCTTTCCTAAGCTGTTACAATCTGTGTCCCTGTTCCAGAGACTTGGAGCCTCCCCACAGATGGCAGCCTGACTTTGGAGCACCCTGCTCGTACACAACCCAGACCCGGGCAGCCACAGGGAGAGAAACAAAGCACCCATGAAGTCACAGCCCATTCCTGTACTGAGGCTGCCACAAATCTGCCCCATCGACACCACACAGCCCCACAGGCAAGTTTCTACTTGGCAAAAGGAGGGCATGCTGTTACAGCTCACATCATTCAGACCTCTGCTCTGCAATAACCCTGGTACCTGCTTTAACAGAGACTATTACAGCATAAATGAGAGGAAAGGACCACTGAACTACGTGGCAAGTTGCCAGGACATGCTGCAGCCTCCAGCAGTTATGCTCAAAGAGATTTAAAGTCCAGCATAACCTTGATTTTTAATAGAGTCACATTTAATGAGCTTTAACGTCCACAGTAATAATTTCCTTATTACCTATCCAGAAGTCTGAACCATGATCAGAAAAAACGTGCTGCACTCCAGTCCAATGCATTTAATACTGGCCAATACAATAGTACCAAAACCATCAACATCATTGTCCTTAATGCTTTTCTTTGGTTGGTCTAATTCTCTGAACCTTAAGCATCATTGCGGCAGATCACATAAGCTAGTTGAACAAAGCACATCTGACTGGCTAGAGGCTACTCAAATCCCTCACCTCTGCCAAAAAGCCCTTCAGGTTATATGGCAAAATAGGACAGTAAAAGCTTATATTTACCTTCACAGCCAAAAGGCAAAATGCAAACTTACATATGACCTTTGTTGTCTTCCCAGCTTTTAGCCATACTCTTCCTACTGTGCCCTCAGCCCCCCTTCACCCTATTCAACTCTGACACAAGAGACCTCCCACCTCAGACGCTCAGAGAACTGAATTTACCTCTTGCATGTGTCATACAAATGAAATGGATAAACAGACATATGGGTATTGCAGCTGACAGAAAGGGGTGCAAGAAAAATTCCAATTCTTGTTATTTTTGCACAGAAACAGCTTCACAAACCTCACTGGAACTTGCTCCCTCATTATACACAATAAACCTGCCTCCCCAAGGCAGTCAATTGCACAGTGACAAACAGAGTAGAGGGAGTTTCTGCCACATGCTCCCCACTTCACACCTTGGAAATACACTAAAATGGAAAGCATACGGCAGCCATTCCTGTGGGCAGAGCTGCTGAGATCCTAAGAAAACAGTGAAAGCTGGATCTTCCATTTCTTATCCAGAGGGAGAAGACAGTGGGAATTTTATGGCCATGCAAATCCATGGTCTTAAACCACTGGAACAGATGTGGCATCCATACTGCAGATGCTGCATGAGCTAAGCAGGACAGAGACAATTCAAAAACAGATGCAGCTTGCGTGGTGCACCTGATGAGCGGTCCCCTAACCCACCAGCAGCTCTGCCCTGCCCTGCACATCTGGCTTTCATCTGGCTAACTCAGTGCTGTTAACCTTGCAGTCAGTGCCATAATGTCCTCAGCATCTCCTGCACATCCTGACAGACACAGTCTTCATCCTTTGACTATACTGAACGCTCCCCCAACAGAAAGGAGGCTGTAAGACTGTTTATGGCAATGTTCCCTGTGCATGAAAGTGATGCACAAAAGTACACAAAATACAAGAAAAAAACCCCAAGATCTTTCCATATAGCTTGGCTTACTATACATGTGCCCTGGTCTCTACTATACATATGCCCTGGTCTCAAAGACAGCCATTTGCAGGGCGCCTCCACCCTTCATTTCCAGCTATTTTTCCCATTTTGTTTACATGAACCACTTCCATATGCACTCACAGGCACTCTGAGAATGCAAAGGGCCCTCCTGTGACTTTGACAAATGACACTGAAGTATTTCCCACTCTACTAGGCTCTGCAACTGTTCTCTCCCATTCGAGCTGGTGACCAGAAGTCAGAATGATGTAACATGGGACTGGGGCAAAAGGAAACAAACAGCATCACATACATGAGAGGCTAGAAACACCCTCGAACTCAGTGAGCTGTTTGTTTTCCTGTCAGAATCAAAGGCAGAAGAGAAAACAGCCTTAAAAATGCATTCCTTATGAGCTAACGACAAACCTGGTAACATCCCAGCACAGCAGCACGCCACAAACAACTAAAAGCAACTGCGTGAAAGGCAGCAGAATAATAATTCTGAATAACAGATCACAGGAGGCACACGTGAGAAATGCATTCCTTCAGATGAAATGCTCTAATTACTGTGGATGATACCCCAGAGGTTCATTCCTCAGCAGCAGAGACACAGAGCTGGCTTCACCTCTGCATCCCCCCTGACCAGCACTCTCCTCCCTGGGCTCGAGGGGCACTGTCAGCCCCATGGATCTGCAGCATTCATTAGATGTGCCAGGTACTCGGGGGCATAACAAGACAAGGGCATTAGGCAGCAGCACCTGCTGTAATTTAAAAAGCAGTGCACGTCAAATTCAAATTGCAATGCAAGAACCACCCCCAAGAACTGCTCCAGTCTCTGTGGGGTCTCAGACTGGAAGCTCCTATGGACAGACTTCCTTACATATATGTGAAGTGTTTAATGCTTATGCACTTCTTAGAGCATCCACTAACAACAGTGACAAACTGTCATCATACCTTTAGCATCCAAACGGCTCTTCACTTTATAAACCAGCCCATCTACACTTCTCACCATCCTATTTTTAAGGCTATATAGCACCATAATCCACTGTGAGATGCTGGAACAATCCCATTCTTAGCAGTAATAAAGTACCATTGTTCGAGCCATGGGAAAAGCAAGCTACTTGCAGAGAATTTTGATGTCATAACAGTGAAAGATACCTCCTTCTGTGTATATTCCTTAAACCAGGGCTCTGCCATTTTGTGGATCCCAAGTCTCCAGCACAAGTGGCCTTTGAGTGGAGCTCTGCCCTCCAGGCCCCACCTGAGGATCCTGACCTCTGGCCACTGACTGTGTACGTGCTGCTGAAACACCACAGGTTAGCTCCACACAGACATTCAGCTCTCCTTACTTTTAACCTTTTCTAACAAAACCGTTCTGAGGGCAAGGTACATGTGGAAGAGTCGCAGCAGGAAGATCTCTTGGGCTGTGCAGGATGACACAAGTCTGCCTGGTCCCCACACAGAGGGGTGGTTCGTCATGTCTTCTTATATCCTTACCTTGATTTACAGAGTCTGACAGCATGTCTGGAGGTGCTGACTTTGGGGTAAAAAGTCTCATTCAGGTATGTGAAGGGAAGACAGAATACACTGGAGGAGAGCCACAGATTCTGTGCCATGTATTTAGCTCAGTGAAAGATGTACTCTACTTTCATGGAGTATTGAATGTAGCTGTGATTAATGGGGCACATATACACTGATAAACAATATTAATTTGTTTTAAGCCAGGTCTGAAAAGAGTTCAACCACTTGCTTCCCTGCAGCTAGGAAAGTTATTTCCTGCTGTCTGTACTACCTCAAAGGCTAAACCAGCCCTGAAAGGAAGGAAATATTTCCCTTTACTCCATCGGCAGCACCAGGCTATGAAGGCTGTTGCATTGGCATTTCATTTATCATGAGCAAATGATATGAATTATCATTATTTATCCTTACCACCTACCCTGGGTAGCAAACTGCCGCAGGATTGCCACCACATTTACTCTCTCCTGAATCAACCCAGTGTTTTTTGATTTCCCTTATAACTGTTCCATCAAGCACACTGTCTGCAATGTCTCCATCTGCTTCTGCAGACAGCTCCTTTGGCAGTACACATGAATAAGTGCATCTTCACAACCAGAAGCCAGCAGCCTACCTGCAATTTCTTGCGATGACTGTAAACTCCCAAGTCCTTCCAGATTCTCAGGGATGGAACCACCTCCTTCAAGCACCCTCACCATCTCCTTCAGCCTCTCATATGCCTCCTGGAGCTGCTGGTGCTCCTCCTTGCGCTGCTGCATGGCCAAGCTCGCTGGATTCATGCTGAAATGAAGAACTTTGGTTTTGCTGGGGTCATAGTCACCCTGTGTGGCAGAAACAACAGAAGCAGATTGAGTAACTGATCCAACCTGTGCCACTCTGTGTGAAGACAGAAAGTGTTACAGCAGAAAAAGGGACATTTATGCAGTGATAGATAATGTTTTATTCCAGCAGTTGAAGTCAGCCAAACCCAGTATTGCTTCTCATTCTTTTGCTACTCTTTCTCAAAAAGAAACCAACCAAAAAACCACCACCAAAACCCCCATTCCGCAGAGCTTGCTCCCTTGCTGCCACCTCCACAGTTAAATTTACCTCCAGACATGAAATTTTATAGCTGCATTTTACATCTCTTGATAGCGGGAGAGTATAATGAGCACAAAGATACACCCTTCAACTCCAGCAGGACACCCAGTACTAGCCTAATTTATTACAAGCCAGCAACATCCAATGGCAGAGTCATTAGCAAGTTGTATCAGCTCATCCCAAGCAAGTGAGCGCATAGTGAATGTGAATGTGATGCTTTTTTCTCAGAGGTGAGTTGTATTTATAGCTGTTTAAACAGTCAAGTCCTAAGCTAGCAAATTAATATTCTTTCAAAGCGAGAGGAAAACACTGATGTTACATTTATGATTTCAGAGAGACAATTTCCATATAAACCACAGGAAGCCTCACGACCACAGAAGTAGTGAAGCTTGTGCTAATGTTGGCTTCCACGGCACTGTGCCCAGTGAAACCAAACAGCACCGCCTGCAGAAAAGGGTATTTTATATGGTAATATTTTGCCTTCAATTAAATCTCAGGACCTAAAGTGATTTGTAAACATTAATTAACCATCAAGAGCAGCAGGAGGTGGGTATTATCCCAATTTTATCATTTCATTTTCACTAAAGACGTGCTAGAACTTTATGCGGGTTGTTTTTTCATGCAAACCAAAGCAGAGACTGAGCAACTTCATCCTGAATTGTTGGTTGTTTCTGGTAAGAGACCCCAGGAAGATCCCATTCCCAACATCTTTTATGGAGAACACTCCACCCAGATTGTGTAAAGCACCTCTGCCGACAGTGGGAGGGAACTGCCTGGCAGCAGACACAGCACTGGTTCAAACACGGGTTTGGCAGAACCATGGACAACAGCTCCATAACTGAATCCTGCCAAGGGAGGGCAGGGGCGAACTCTCCAGCATCTCTGGTCGCTGGGAGAGGGCTGCGGAGTGTGTGGACTCTCCCAAAAGAGATCTTCCATCACTGTGGCCAGAGACGCTCTTCTGGGCTGCATGGACAATGGGTAAGGACCAGCTGGGCGCTTTTTAATGTTCACGTGCGATGTTTACTATATCTCACAAGTGTTCCAGTGCCCTCCTTCTGGAACCATACTGAAATTCTCCTTTAGAACCTCACTTTCTAGTTAGCCAGGCAGCAAACAGCAGGAAGAGGTGTCCTCACCCGCAGAGATGCAGGTTGTTGTGTTAAAAGTAAAGAAATTAGGCAGAAAATCACCCCCCCTCCTTGAGATGCAGCCAGTCTTCATAGATCAGAGGGGCTGGGGATGGCCGGCTTTAATTTCTGGTTATAACCCATTTGGCATGATACATCTGGTTGTGCTCAATAAGAACTGGTATGGAATGTGCCTAGAAACCAGCAGATGCTCTCACTGCTGTGTTTCCCAAAGATAACAAAAAAGGAGTGGGAGTGGGGGTACAGCTGTTCCTCCTAACTACACTGAGAAACCACTACATTGTGAGAAACTGGGAGAAATCAGTTTAACCACTTGGATCCATGTTGGTGGAAGAGACAGTCACTACTTCCTGGTGTAAGTAAAAGTTAAAAACAAAGGGAGAGCATATCTGTGTATGTTCCAGGCCAAGAGGAGGTGGAAGGAACCCCTTAACACAGGAAGACACAGGGACCCTCAATGGGCTGCCCTGGTCCAGGGAGCCCACTTCAGAGAACTTGGGAAAGTCAGGCATGGAAACCTTGGGTACCCTGCCTAGCTGTCTGCATTCCCCACAGTCAGAGTACACAGTCTTCCAGCCCTCAGCCATACGCCAAGCAGGTGATGCACATTCTCATACTGTCCGTGCCTTGGGGTACTCAGGAGACCTTAAGGAACATCTTGGAGGCCAGTGTTAGTCTGCAACCCCATAGCAATGGGTCTTTGTAACCTCATTTCCACAGCTAGATTGAGACAAGCGGCCTGGACCTGACAGACAGGGCATTAGGATCAAGAGAAGAAATAATCACACTGACAGCCTTGGCCAAGAGAAACTTAGGAGAGAACTGAAGGACTGGGACCACACACAGCATCCTGGAGATGTTGAACAGAGGGAGAATGAAGACAGCTGTAACACCAGTTTATTAGATATATTCTCCCCAGCAACACACTGGCATTTACAAGCCTGTTTCTGCACCCAGCTATCTAAATTCTTGTGCTATTTGCATTTCAGGAGTCTCCCAGACAGGTCAGGGCACTCCTCACTCTTGTGTTTGCCTTTCAAGGGAAGAGATTCAACCCCAAAGTTCATGATGGGGTTTACACTGGATGGCAAATGATGCCCTGAAAATCAGAGCTGCACAGCCCTGTACCATGGTATTTCTGACCAGCCATGAAGCTCTGGCCCCATCTCCCCTGCTGGCTGCAGCACCAAGGTCAGGCAGGGATCACTTCTCCTTGGTGCAGCTCCATCCTGCACCATCACAGCTGGCACTCACGCAAGGCATGAGGCAGCAGAAGGATCCGAGTGTGGAGGAAAGCCATGCAAACCTGGAGCCTGCTGCTGCCTTCCTGCCAGGGCTGCTTTAACCCACACTGCACTAGGCTGTTTATTTTGCAGGTTATTTACTCCTTTAAAACACCTCTCTGGCCTTTCTATAAAGCCCTGCCATGAAGCTGCATCGCTTTGGCTATTATAGCTCTTTCAGTCCATTTATCCTCTCCTTTTATATAACACATCTCCTTGAAAAATCATGCTCTAAACCTCAGCACTAAGACTCAGACTTATTTTCGGGGCTCACCAGTGCTCCTGAGCACGTCAGTCTGTAGCTAAACTGAGACAGGAGATTCTCTTAAAAGCTCACTGTGAGACGAAGGCTGTGGCAGAATCCATCTCATTTAACATTTCTGGGAGATCACTAACATATTTGCTATGCCGCTCACATCGTGGGGCTAGGGGCAGTAGCTTTCTCTTTATTCTACACAGCACACATCAAACCAGTACATTTCTCCCTACAGCTAAAATATTAGTGCTGCTGGTTTATATTATAGAAACATGTAAAAGAAATCAAGTGAGACAGGGATCCTGGTGTGAGAGATCCTGTATAACTCCACAAGAAACTACCATCTAAAAGCCCCAAAAGATACAATAAAGGCTGAAGACGTGGTATGAGAATGATCAGGGGGCTGGAGCACCTCCTGTATGAAGACAGGCTGAGAAAGTTGGGGCTGTTCAGCCTGGAGAAGAGAAGGCTGAGTGGAGACTTCATAGCAGCCTTCCAGTATCTGAAGGGGGCCTATAGGGATGCTGGGGAGGGACTTTTCATGAGGGACTGTAGTGATAGGACAAGGGGTAACGGGTTCAAGCTTAAACAGAGAAAGTTCAGGATGGATATAAGGAAGAAGTTCTTTAC
Source organism: Amazona ochrocephala (assembly GCA_039720435.1). NCBI lineage: Eukaryota > Metazoa > Chordata > Aves > Psittaciformes > Psittacidae > Amazona > Amazona ochrocephala. Next base: position 12,365,883 of record CM077886.1, on the reverse strand, counting down.
TGTGATGGTGCTGACGAACTGGCACAGGCTGCCCAGAGAAGCTGTGGCTGCCCCATCCATGGCAGTGTTCAAGGCCAGGTTGGACAGAGCCTTGGGTGACATGGTTTAGTGTGAGGTGCCCCTGCCCATGGCAGGGAGTTGGAACTGGATGATCTTAAGGTCCTTTCCAACCCTGACTATTCTATGATTCTATGTGAGGGGAGCAGAGGTATGGAAAGATGCAGTCTCCAGTTCAAGGCTCTGAGAAATTTATTGCCATCCTATGGATTTCCAAATAGATGCAGGAAGCTTTCCATGGACATGGTGCAGACCAGAGCCAGTTTCTGATGGAAGGGATCAGTCGCAGGTGTATGGGATACCAGACAGCCAAAACAGAATCACAACTTCAATTATCTGGAGTGTTCTGCCAAGTTTCTGAAGGTTGGGAGTGACTTTGGCTGGCTCTAGGAAGAGTCATGGGTGTAAAGCAGCATTCGAACCTCACAAGCATTTGAAGGAAGTGAAAACCTAATGCTGGTAATAAACCAGGGCCTGGAGAAAGCAAACAATGTTCTCCTGGAATCCCTTTAGCTCTGGAAAATGTAAATAGCTGCTTTTCTCTGTCAGCTGCTCTTCCCTCCACAGCAAATTAAGTCTTATCAGAATTCTGCCCTTTCAGCTCTGCAACAGAAGCCTGGAAAATGGTGTTTTGGATGCTGGGTGAAAAGACCCAAACCAGATTTGCCCATTTAGAAAATCATTTCTTATCTGGGGCTACTGATGAGGAAGACCAAATGCCACCAAACAGTGGCATTTGAAAGGTGTGGTAGGGAAGAGATGGCCACGCTCTTTGAACAGGAGCTGGGGGAACTGCCCAGCAGCAGATCCAGATGCTGCTTCTGTGCTGAACCAACACACCGCAGGAGGTATTGCTTAGCAGTTAAAAAGCATATTGCAACAAACGGGAATGTATCCCTGGTTTCTCCAAGAAGCATGGAAAGTGTGTTTCAGGCTTGGAAATGTGGCCTGAATGTAAGAATTGACTAAATCAGTTTAAGCTCATTGTGTCTTTATGTAGAACTATTAGACATTTGGGAGATGCAATCAATATATGACCTATAAACAGTCCCTTTATTGGAAAGCCACCCTGTCCCCGGTTCATTCAGTAGATCGTTCTGCTCACAGCACATCATGGCCAGTGTCTCAAACAGTGCAGATGACACACTACTGTTAGTTTCTCAGCATTACCCCCTCGGTACCCCTATTTTTCCCAATACTTTAAAACCTGGAAATTGTAGAGATGCTGAAGAGTAAATAACTTGCACTACAGAGAACTGCTGGTGCTCATTGATTCTTCTTTCAAGGAATAACACTGAGCTGGTAATGCAGATTTGTCAGAAAAATGTACAAAGAGCTTCAATTTAGGAGGAAGCAATAAATACCTTGATTGATTGCAACCAAGGCAGGCTGACACTTAGTAGAAGAGTGAATTATTCATTTCTGGAAAGCAAGATGCTAACTAACTGATTTGGTGCTTAAGGCAGCAAAACTGTTTCCGTGCTCTCAGAAGGGCATTGGACATTTTATAGAGATGATTTGTTGACTCACCATGTTAATACGTTCTACAGTTTGTGAAATAATGTTGTTTTGATGCATTATCCTCAGCCTTCCAGACATGTGCCCCAGGGTCTGCATGAGGAAAACTCTCTTGCATACCACTGAGAAGAGTCACCCCAGCACTTGTGTCCTGACTGCAGTCATTACGTGAGACAGCCACCATAGATGCAACACACAAATGTTGTCCCAGTGCAATATGTTCTAAACACACTCTGGGACATGGGACACTCTGATGATCAAAAAACTTTCTGACAAAGGACTATGGAAAAGAGAGTTTGACACAGAGCCAATTTGCCATCTAGAACAGAGGAACAAGCTCAAGTCAGATGCTGCTGCCTTCCTTCCTTCCCTGCTGCACCTCCCAGCTTGCAAAACCACCCTGAGGAGATAACCGCTCTGATGGATTGTGTCATTTTTCAAACTACATTATCGGCAAACAGTCAGTATGTTGGGCTACGTGTTGAAATTACAGCTCAAAAACTTCCTAAGTAATTTCCCCATTAGGGAAGAATCAGTCAAGTGACGAAGCAATGAATGAAGACAGGATTGCTTTAATCTCTGAAAACCAGAAACTTTTCCTTTAGAAGAGGAGTTGTTTAGAAGAACAATGAAAGCTGCCAGTGACAGCACCTTGAAAAGGCCTGAACTTATTCTGGCATCTCTCCTCCTGGTTGTTTGAAAACTGCGCAGTCCCAATTCAGGGATGTCTCCCTCCAGGAGCTATAAAAGCTTTTCTCTCCGCACAACTCACTTTCACAGGCCCACAGGTAAGAATAAAGTACTTAAAATGATGTGGACTACTTTACATTTGATGAAACATTCAGTGCTTAACGACTCCATTTAAGATCTATTCATCTGCTGCAGGTATTTCTAATCAGAAGGTAGAACTGGTAGCAAAGGGAACAGTTTCAACTGTTCTGAATATGTTTATGTAACATCAGTAATGAAGTTAAAGAAGTTCACATGTCCCAAGGAGGCAGTGACTGTCAGGATACAATGCCAGCAAGCACTGTCAAGGATTTTCAACAGCTTTCACATCCCCGTAGGCTCCTCCTGTTCAATGCATTTGAAAACAAGGCTGCCAAAACCCATAGATGAGGCAGGCATACACTTAAGTGCCTTGTTTTCTTCAGAGTCTTCATGTCTATCAACCTTAAAAGATTGTGATTTCTGAGCAGCACAATCAATTCTGGCAGAGCATATGGACAGCTGAGTTTAATCGCTCCTCGCTTGCAATGCAACAGATTGTGCTTGCCCCTGCTGAGAAAAGGCTGACGATTGGAAGCTCTTCAAGGGAAGGACCATTTCTTCTTTGTGTGACTCTCACACACACTGAGCACCACCCAAACACAAGCGATACGCACCGCTGCTTTCTGAGCTAAGGAATGTTTCCATGCTGACTTCTTAAGAGAAAAATCTCTGAGATTTCCAGACTGGGACACATTATTCAATACTCGGGAACTTAGAAACAATCTAAAGAGCTTAGAAGTTTGTATCAGCTTTAAAGAAATGATGGGTCAGTAGTTACCTTGGAAGGACATCTGAAATAGAGACTGCATCTATCTGTAAGAGACAGATGGGAATGTTTCTTAAATACAGATATAAAGCATAAAGCATCAATTGGAAGGGTGGTGCAAGGGGAGTGTTTGAAAGGCATCCTACTAGCCAGGGAATGCTCTTGCATCCATTTACTACCTTTTGGAGGCAAAAAGTAGCTTAAATTGTGAACATGAACACATGGCAGATAATTGGGTATATGCATGTGGTGGATGTCTGAAACTGAACTTTTGAACTCCCAAGCAGAAGATGCTACTTGCTTATTGCAAGCACAACATAGAATCATAGAATCGTTAGGGTTGGAAAGGACCTCAAGATCATAGAGTTCCAACCCCCCTGCCATGGGCAGGGACACCTCGCACTAAACCATGCCATCCAAGGCTATGTCCAACCCCACCTTGAACGCCGCCAGGGATGAAGCATTCACAACCTCCCTGGGCAGCCCATTCCAGGGCCTCGCCACCCTCACAGTAAAGAATTTCTTCCTCATATCCAATCTAAACTTCCCCTGTTTAAGTTTGAACCCATTACTCCTTGTCCTATCACCACAGTCCCTAATGAAGAGTCCCTCCCCAGCATCCCTATAGGCCCCCTTCAGGTATTGGAAGGCTGCTCTGAGGTCTCCACGCAGCCTTCTCTTCTCCAGGCTGAACAGCCCCAATTTTCTCAGCCCATCTTCATACGGGAGGTGCTCCAGTCCCCTGATCATCCCCGTGGCCCTCCTCTGCACTTGTTCTAACGGTTCCATGTGTCTGTAAATTTTTTAAGACCTGGACTAAACCAAAAGGGGCACATCTTGAATCCTCCAAACACAGAGAGACATGAGACAGAATCACTGCTTAGGGAACTGATCACAAGCTGATCAATGATTTAGACTATTTAGATAAGGAAAACCAGGTGCTTGGGGTTCCAGAAAGGAAGGTGGTGCTGAAAAGAGGGGTTCCTAAAAAGTGAATTGGTCCCAGAAAGAAGAGAGCTTTCAAAGAAGGTGATGATCCTGGAGGGCTGGAGGAAAGATGCTGGAATTCAGTGCTTCCTCCTGACCACAGCACCTATACACATTTCAAGCTGTAACAGAAATGCATGACTTTGCTAAGGCTTCAGGTTTCTGGAATTAACTAGTTTGCTCCTCCGTAAACATGTGGTATTTGTGAGTAAACGCAGGCACAGGGCTCTGCACATAGCTAATGAATACCCTATTGCTTTTACTGAGTTATGAAACCAGAGAAGTCACAAATCATTGCAACTCATCTTCGAATGTATTTATCTTCAGCTTAGAGTTAGTGCTACAGCGTTTATGTCAAGAATTGTCCACTGGTAGTCGTCCACCAATACCCACTGTAAATTTTACTCCAAGATGGAGAGCAAAAACCCAGTGTGAATGTAAAACTGGAATTTATTTGAAAGGCATAGGCAAGGTCCCCAACAAGAACAGCTCTTGTTGCAGCAGTTATTCACTAGGGCTCACTATGCAGGTGAGCAGCTTCTCCTCATCTACTTTGACTTTATTTTGAACAGCTTTTTAAAACCAAACCCGAAATTGTTTACTCGGCTCTCTCCTACAAAAGGCTATAGGAGGCATTTCTGCATCTTTCTGCAGGCAGCCTTGAAAGCTTAATCCTACCTCAGGAAATGCCATTTTAATGGAAATTCTGTTTCTTGGTTTTGTTCCTTTTGTTTCTTTGCTCAGGCTTGTTAAAGTGATTAGAGTAAAACCCACAGTAAACTACATCCCAAAGAATTCCCTCTGTAGCCAGTGCACAAAGCGCAGCACACTCAGCAGCCCCAGCTCCCTCTGTCGCAGAAGATAACTACACCGAGGGATCGTTAAAGCCCTCAGAACAGGAGCTGTATTAACAAAAATGGATTGCAAAGATGAGACAAAGCAAGCTAACAAATAAGCAACAACCACCACCTGCTCCTCACAGCTTTGCCAGTGTGTGCGCACTCGAAATCAGGAACAGTTGGAGGTAAAAAACAACCCAGAAGGTTCTGGATGTTGGGCAGAGGCTCACTTGCTGCCACCAGGTCTCATGCCGATTCCCTTCCCTCTTTCCCACTCTTTTTCTCTCCCCATCGTCTATCTTTGTGCGCACATCTGCAGCAAGCACAAGCCTGAAACCTGGCAGCAGAAATTCACTTGGGCAACCTTTATATCCTTCCCTTAGCCAGTTCTTAGCAAATTCCTGCTACTTCTTTTCCAAAGCAGGAAGATCTTTCTCCCTGCCTCAGTGATGTGACCTCTTGTCCATACACCTTGATTCTGGGAACCCTTCTTCTGAACACCCACGTTAGTCATTTCCAGAACGGCAAAGGTAAAGATAATCTGAGTGGTGCCTCTTCATCCTCAGTAACTCCTCTACAGTTCCCATCAGCTTAACTGATTTCAGGGTCCTTACCCCACAAGCAGTGACACCAGTCATCCCACATTACCTTCCCCACTCTATCAGTAAATGCCACCTCCAATGCCTGGATCAGCTGCTTCTCCCACAAGGACTTTCCCTTCTTGAGGTGACCTGCCACAACTACACATACTCATTGATATTCCTGCCTATGGCTCTCTTTTACCACAGCATCTACAGCAAATTAGCAATGAGTCAGAGTTGGAGTTGGGATGTATCATGGACAGAAAAGCTCTAGTCACCTAATCACACTGCTCTAACACCAGACCACATCTTTGGGTACAACATATAACACATTCTGGGCACTGCCGCAATACAGGTAATAAAAGAAAATGTCTCAGCAGTGGTGCTGAAGCCCTTCAGGTACAGTTTTAAATAGGAAACCTTTCCTCTATACCCACTTTCAAATGCATTATCCCCTGGAGGATGCAAGACTATAATTTGCATTGAGTGAGGCATTCAGATGAGGTCAGGGATGCAAACGAACGTGATCAGAAGGTTAAGAGTCAGGACAGCAAGACATGGAATGGTGTGGAGTAGGGACAATCTGAAAGAAAAAATGTATTCAAACGTTCACTATCCTTTTCAATTGCTGCTCTTCCTTTTACTGAAATGGAGGAAAATCACAGTCTGCTCTAGGATGGTTTGTTATCACCTGGAGCTTTGAATTCCAGGGTTTCTACACCAGTTAAGTCCAGAGAACAATGTCCATACAAAGTTGCTATTATTTACACCCTGGTAGTGTGTGGAGAAGACCTGTGATGGTTCAAAACCCTTTGATAGACACCGAAAGTAAAAAGCACGTCAGTTCTGAAAACAGCCCCAAAGTGCTTTTAGTCTGAGTTACAGGAATTCTTTTTCAGAGATCGGACTTAACTTCATGGTGAGAAACTCTGGTTCTCACAGATCTGAATTTCAAAACACATTTTATCAACTTCCCCATACAAATGAAGTGACTTTGGCCAAGAATACTGTTGAGAAGTGTCAGACCAGGCCGAGCTGTTGAGGAGAAGTGCACATACTTCCAAATACGAGAAATTGAACTACTTCTTTGTTGTTCTGTTTTCTTTATTCTGCAAGCAACATGCACATGCAGATACCGTACAACAGGCAAGAAAGAAGATACTTGAAGTGAAGGGAGTTTGTAGTATTTACCCCAATCCAGATACTCAACCATTCAAAGCTTTCCCTCCCAGTGATGCTCTATAAAATGCCTCCTTAATTCTGCGTTTCCTGGTAAAGCTCTACTTTGGAATGAATTCAGGTGGGATTTCAAGGGGAGATCCCAGAGGAGAAAAGCAGCACAAATTGGCTGTGCCAGGCTGGTACCCTCAGTATTCGAAGTGGAAAGAGAGTGAAGTGCAACAGAGGTCCCTCTTTCTAGATGTCATAAAAGAAAGTAGAACTGCAATGTAATAAGATTTTCCAGTTAATAATATCTCATTAGAACAAACCCAAGACCTCTACAGGTATTTTTTTAGATAGTATCTTATACAAAAATAAAGATGAATAATTACAAATTATGCAAAAGCTACAGCCCTTCAGATCTGATGGCAGGACCCATGTAAGCTCAGCTGAGTATATAACAGCCTAAAACGTGACAAAAATTGCTGTCTACCATGTTGTGTATTTGTACAGCAAACACTGCACGGGCTGATTGCTGAGGTTAACCACAACAGCATTAACAGCAATGCTGAGACTTCCTAAAGGCTTCAAGTTTCAACCCTGTAATTTGATGTATATGAAAGTGCTATTATATATCCTTGCATGTATAACTTTGACCTGGCAGGGTACACAGTTCCCCATGCTTTCAGTGAATGAACATGCACCCTCAGCCCTGGCCACAGCACAGAGCTAACCCGCTGCTGTTAACAGACTCCCTGCCTCAAGCTGGAAGCAGTTCCACTTAAAGAGCAAGTCAAGTTGCCTTTCACATCATATAGAAACTGTGACAGACACAAATGGTTCGGAGGACTCATTTCTGACAGTCTCCCCGAGCACCAGGGCAGTGTCTGAGTGGGTTTTATAGCAAACATGCTCCAGGTTAAACAAGCTCCACTGCAGCCTCTCACTGAGAGAGGTTATTGCCTCCCACACTGCTGTGCTGGCCAAGCAGAAGATAATGAGGAAACAAAACATGTCCTTCCAACACACCGAGGGGAAGAGGAGCGAGAGAAGAATTGCCAAGTTTCATTCTTTTTGTCACAGCCACTTCTCAGCGATGTGGTGTTTGTCGTGACACAGCTTGCCCCTGGGGAGAGCTCATTTTGTGCCCCTCAATATCCAACCAGGTACCAGGAGGAAATTGCTCTTTCTCTAGTAATGGATCATTTGGTAGAGGGAGAAGTGAGAGAGCAAATAGGGAGTTTCCAGCATCCCAGAGAACATATATATATACACATACCCTTCTTAATTATCCATGTAGCTACCTACATTACCCACCACAAAGTGTAGCTTCACTTAGCTATGTTGAATATGCAGAACCCTCTCTTTTTTCTGCTCTTTCTCAAGTTAAAGACCTGAGTATCTAAAACATCCCAATATCGATTCAGTGGCTACATTTCCTTCCAGCTCCTCAGGGCAAATAGGTAAACATTTGATTTTCCCTCCCTTTTCACCATTTGATGAGGTTATTTCATTTATTTAAGCAGTTGTAGGATCCCTGATGAAAAGAGCATATTCCCCCTTATCCAGGAGCATGGTGAAGCTCTCCTCCATCTCCTTCCTCCTCCCCACCTGTTAATGATCACTTTTTGGTCCCAGGTTTCCTTACGCAGCTCCTGAGGGAGCTGGACTCAGTTCCCTTGGTCCCCATGCAGAAGGGTGTTGCTTTGTGTCCTTTTACTCCTTGATCATTTAAAGTTTCTACCGACTTGGGATTAACAAACATTAGAGAGGTCCCAGGCAGTGAGAACAGGGCTGCCACAGAGCACCTTGCTGTGCATACAAAGAAACTCTCGACTGGAAGAGTCAGCAATGCAAGGAGAATTAAAAAGCACAGTTAAATAACCCTAAATCCTCATGCATATTTATAAAGTACATCACATCAAAACTAAATCAATACCTCTCGCTAGTTACATACAGCCTGAGAAAGTATGAGCTGGTAACTTGGCTTTGATTTACCCATTGTACTGATGAGACCTAGAAAGTCTCCATGGGGGAATAAATGCTTGGGCTAAGAAGGGGAATTTCAAGTGGTAATGGAGCAGAGGGGAGAAGAGGAGCAGGATCACGAGGGACCCACCTGAGCCTTGTCTGCAGAGAAGAGTTTCAGTTTAAACCTTTCTATTCCCATGACAAAGGCAAAAACGTTTCTGGCACAAGGGCAGGGTTTTGATTTATGCTGCACTTTGGTATGTGACATAAGCTACATCCTCCACACCACTTCACACGCCATGTGCTGTGGGAGCCTGCCCATGGTGGGGACTTACATCGGCACAACCATCTGATTAAATGCACTTTCTTGGCTTCCACTGGGGGGGAAATACTTTTTGGCTGCCTACAAAGCTTTAACTACTATTCGACTATTTTTCTTAAAGGCAATTTGAACCAAAGATACGGGAAAATGCTTATGAACATCACACACAGTGGGATCACCAGCCCATTAGCAAAATGACTCTGTCAACATGCTAGACCTGCCTTGTATCTATTCATCTCCAATTTTAATCTATCTTGAAATATATGTGGTAGACACAAAACTGCACGATTTAACGGTCTGAAATACAACTGTCCTATCTCCTGTTTGATTTTATTTCACCAGTTTTACTTCACCATACTAATGGGCTGAAGAGCAACAAGCACATTTTGCTCAGAGATGTGAAGGGGCAATGATTTCAAACTTTACTGCCAGGTTTCCCCAGACTTATGACTGCCAGGTCAACCTATAAACTGTTAAGACCCTACAAAACCTCATTCAAAACACAGAATATCCTGCTGTACACAATTCAGGGTTTGATTTTTATCACCTCTTTCCTCATTGTCAATGTGAATCACAACGTTTTTATGAAAGAACATTGAGAATGAGGAGAAATTCCAGTTTTCTGGTGTTTCGCAGTGGGAAACCAGCTCTCCATCCCTGCTGCAACAAAGCATCAAGGAGAGGACAGCTCAGCCTTACACAACAGCAACCACAACATGCTCTTGCTGTGCGGTAGTTACTTCTTTCCCATTAAGTTTTAATTAGATAACACATGCATAACTCAGGAACACAGACGAGCTGTGGTTGAGAATGCATCTTTGCAGCTTTATTTGAGCAAATCCCTAAGACAACCTTCCTGGTTTTTAGACAGCAGCTTTCAGCACACAATCACACTGACTTTCGGGGGGCAGATCCCACTTGCTATGGGGGAATGCATTTTGCCTTCCTTAGACTATTGTAAGCAATTACCTGGTCATTTTTCCTATTTCAGTTATTGTTTTGGTTTTAATACCTTAATCCTTTGGTTTTAAAACTACTGCTATTTGCTGCAATCTTCAGCGGTACACAAGTTCTCTGAGGGAGCTAAAGGCATTTTTCCGAGTTGCATTCACAAGCAGAACCCCCAAATAGTCTTTGATGCCTTTGGGATGTACTGACAGAAAGCAGGGAGTTTCTGCCTGAAGCTGATACTGAGGAGGAGATGAGCACCTCTGACTTCATCTGCCTGAACCAGCAAAAAGTGACCTCGAGAATAATGATAAAAATCTTCCTTGCATAAATTTATCCATTTTTATCCTCCAGCAGGACAACAGTGAAGAAGATCAAGAGAGGTGATAAAGGAAAAGCACATTTGATGTTAGTGATTTCAGAGAAAACATTATTTTCTGTAATCACTGCAAAAGGAGAACAAACCTCTGCTATGGTCCTGCTTAACAGAGCTCAACGATGCTTACATTTCACTGGAGAGGAAATACCTGAATCCATCATTTCAGCCCACTCTATCACTCCTCTACTTTCTTCTCCAACTTAAAACCTTGAACTGGCTGAATTCACTTCCTGAAGTTTGCAAATTACTAATCACCCATCGGCACTATTGATCTGCACAGTTTGCATTTACTGCAGTGGGAGTGAGATAGCACAGGCTGGTGAATAGACTGTGAAGACCGAGAAATGAGATTAAGCAGCTCGCCTCATACAGATCAAGTTATCTGCTGCCTCGTTCGCTTGTCATGAAGCTTCCAGAAGGCAGCAAACTGAATCCCCTTAACTTACAATTCAGAACTGATACATAACTCCATTAGAAGAAGAGAGCAGAAAGAAGCAAGTAACAGAATTTCATGGAAAACAGGTCTTGTCAAATAGAGTTGAGGAGATTTCAAGTCTACCTAATTAAGATAACTGTGTTGACACAACAGAATGGGAATTCTGTGAAATATTTGCCTCGGTATCAAAATCACATTTTCTGTTAAAACCAGCATGATGCAAAATCAGACTAGAGCAGTTTTTAAATGGCCTGAAAGCCGATGAACTAATAGCACTATTTCCCAGTTACCTCCAATAAGAATTGCTTCTTCCACCACTCATATGCAGTGTTCAATCTCTAAGATACACAAGAAAATAAGAAATCCTTAGTAAAATATGCAGACAACACAAAGGCAGAATTGTAGCAAGCAACAAAGCCCACAAAGATAGCTTAGAAGTCTGATTGTGCTAGGCAAAACCATTCCACAGGAATTCAAATGCATCCTAAGACATCCCAAAGCACAGAATGCAGTCTTAGGTAAGTAATACTTTCTGGCAGACAATGTCTGTGAGGAAGGATTTTAACCATGGTTAATAACTCAGGGTAACCTCCAATTTAATGCTGTGGGGAGAAAAGAGAAGGAACAGTGAGAATCTTCACATTCCCATGAGTAGTGCTAGAGAAATAATATTGCCTCTGAATGCAACATTGATGAGACCGCTACAGTGGTGCGGCACCCAGGTGAGCTGGGCATGTGTCAGAGGGCTGCTGAAAATTAAGGAAAGGTGTGAGAAGATTCTCATGAATGATTCATGGTCTGAAGAACACATCTCACAAAAAGGAATGAATGGAAATCAAACTATTGCATTTACTATGGAGAAGGCTGAAGCAATTTGATCAGGCTCTTTGGTGGAAATCTGACACTAAATGGTTCTTTAATCTAGCAATGAAAGCGTAGCAAGAACCCAATAGCTCACGGGGAAGTCAGCCAACTGGGAATAATACATACATATATTTTAATAGGGATGACTAAGCAGGGAAACCAATACATTGTCTATTACGTAGCATCTTTAAATCAAAATTTGATAACTTATTAAAAAGAGTCTGTGAAGCAACCACAAGTCACTGGGTAGAGCTTTCTCTTAAACCTGTACTTTGTGTGTTATTCAGCAGCTCAGACTAAATGGATATTCTTTTTGGCCATAAACCTCTTAATTCAACTCATCCCACTTCTTCCAATTCAGAAGACGCGTTATCCAATACTTTCATCCATTCTCTCTCAAATCATTAATTCCCCCTCTTACTTTCTAAGCCTCCAGACAATTCCGTAACTTCAGCATTTATTCCTCTCAGACATAACAAGAACCGAGATGTTATCACTGGCAGTTTAATCTTTTTCTAGGAGAATTCTAATTTGTAAAGAAATTATATTAGAATCAATGCCTCTAAATACAAAAATACTTCCAAATCTATGTTCATTTTAATATTTCAGAGTGGTTGAGCTGCTCAAATCCTCAGGTGATGGAAAAGCTGAATGACACGTAAGATCCAGCCACTGCGACTGTACTTTTTTCCGCTAAAGGAAATGTCTTTTTCACAGTTGTAACGACAACTTTAACACGTGCATGTTGATCCATACGGATGTAATCCAGCTCACTGGAAAAGTGTAAGGCTTATTTGGTGATCAGAGTGCAAAAAAACAGAGAATGGAAACAGGTTTGTCACCTGCCATCTTTCTTGGTCACCAGGCTTTAAAGCGGGGAGCCTCCATCCTGATTTAAAGGGAGTAAAGTTAACTTAAGGAGTTCTCTTCTGGGAGATGGTGAGGAAAGAAAGATGGATCACAAAACATGAACACATCTCTACATACATCACTCTTGACCACATGCGTACAGCATACACATTCTTTGTAAAACAACCATTCTCCTTCATTAAAGCCAGAGCTTTAACAAACTACTTCTCATGTTCCCATCTAACACCTGGCTGCCAATCACCCATCCATCTTCCACTGCTGCCCTCTGATGGCAACATCTGCCATCTAGCTTTGAGCACCTCTGGAGTCAACAAGGCACCTGAAGGACTGCAGAGTAGAGGTGAAGCAAGGAAGCCAACAACTTGAACAAGCACTATTTACCCCTGTAATCCCAGATTATTCCCTTCCCAGCACACGCGTGTCACAGTAACAACAACATTATTATGGTTATTCATGCTCATCAAGCAGGGTTCAGATGGATAAATAATCATGGTTCTGCCCTCAGGAAACTCCTGGAACATCATGAGCTGCCACACTGAGAAAGCTTCAGCTATTAACTGGTCTCTTGGAATAGATAAACCCAGCTCACTAATCTCAAGATCAGTTCCCCACAACTACCTCCTTGCCAGCGCTAAGAATTCTAATCCATATTAAAAAAGCCCTACCCGAGACTGCAACATGGCTGCCTCTCTATCCTGAACAGAAAAAATCCCAAGCATCCCTAATTCCTCAACACATGCCTGCTTTCTCTGGAGCAGCAATGAGCTTAGTCATGTTGAACTTGAGAATACCATTCAATTTTCTAAGTTCTGCCTGGATCCTTCCCAACTGCAAACTCTAATTTGTTTTCTGAATGCTATCTCAACTGTAGGAACTGATCAGCACCTTCACTTCAGCTCTGCAGCCCGTATATTGAGTTAAACCACACACAAATGTGTTTGCCTCTCTCAAAAACTGTTACATGAGATAGTCTCCTATTTAAAATGAAGCACTACCAAGCAAAGAAGCAGTGAAATCAGTACTGCTCTGCCATGTGAGATGGGCAGCAAATACTGGGTTACCAGGTCAGGCAGTCCATGAAGCCTCCTTGGGAGGCGCACATGGACCAAGGGTTTGACTTCTGCAAAGATGAATCTGCTGTATCCAAGAAGGATCAAAGCTGCTCAGGTCCAGGCAAACTTAACTGCATCAGAACCTGACAATCACAGAATCACAGAATGGTCTGCATTGGAAGGGACTTTTCAAGGTCATCTAGTCCAACCCCCCTGCAATGATCAGGGATATCTTCAGTAGGTCCGGTTAATCAGAGCTCCATTCAACCTGACTTTGAATGTTTCCAGGAGTGGGGCACCCACCACCACTCCAGGCAACCCGCGCCATTGTTTTAACACCATCATTGTAAAAACCGTTTTCATCCTATCTAGTCTAAATCTTGCCTCTTTTAGTTTAAGACCACTACCCCTTCTTGTATTGCAACAAGCCCTGCTAAGAAGTTTGTCCCCATCTGTCTTATATGCCCCTTTTGAGTATTTAACAGGCATCCCAAAGATTGCAGTGGAAACGCAGTGAGCATGGTGGGGGAGAAGCTGGAGTGAGGATGGAGGTAGCTGCCATGTAAAGCACAAAGGCCTCTCCATGGGACCACGCTGTTGCTGGACATCAGCAGATCCCTCCTGGGATCAGCAAGAAAACCAGCATGAGGTAAGGGAAGATATTTCAGGCTTTATTTAAACACCTCCAACCATTGCAGTCACATCTCCCAGAACCACCTGAAATCTCCATTTATCATCTTCCTATTTTAGAAGTAATCAATACCATTGCGGGACAGGAACTGTACAGGTAGAAAACAAGATGGCCTGGAGCCCTTGGAAATTCTTCCTGTTCCCTACCAGCTTGACACCAACTCTGCTGCTGTGCCTGCAGCATGCACAGCCAGTGCTGTAACACAGCCTCAAACAATGCAGCAGTGGCGACTACTTTGCTTCCTACAGCTCAACAAGCCTCGAGCTGTGAGCAGAGAAAGAGCCCCCTCTGCTTGCTTCTCAAGCTGTGCAAAGTGTGTGTAGAGAGACTAAGTGTTTAATGAAAGGAGAGTACTCCTTTATGAAGGAGCATGTGGGACACGGCAGCTGTTAGCTATGCTATAAACCCAGGACTGTGCACACTGAGAGAGGAGTATTGAAGAGGAGAATGGAACTGTTAGAACAAGTGCAGAGGAGGGCCACGAAGATGATCAGGGGACTGGAGCACCTCTCGTATGAGGATAGCCTGAGAAAATTGGGGCTGTTCAGCCTGGAGAAGAGAAGGCTGCGTGGAGATCTCATAGCAGCCTTCCAATACCTGAAGGGGGCCTATAGGGATGCTGGGGAGGGACTCTTCATTAGGGACTGTGGTGAGAGGACAAGGGGTAATGGGTTTAAACTTAAACAGGGGAGGTTTAGATTGGATATGAGGAAGAAATTCTTTACTGTGAGGGTGGTGGGGCCCTGGAATGGGTTGCTCAGGGAAGTTGTGAATGCTTCATCCCTGGCGGCGTTCAAGGTGGGGTTGGACATAGCCTTGGATGGCATGGTTTAGTGGGAGGTGTCCCTGCCCATGGCGGGGGGGTTGGAACTCGATGATCTTGAGGTCCTTTCCAACCCTTACTATTCTATGATTCTATGATTCTACTTGAGAAACAGAAGGTGGTGCAGTCTGTAGTCACACACAGCCCTCCAGCTACAACTGGCTTCACAGTGGCCAGGTGACTAAAAGCTAGAGAGAATGCGGGACCGACAGAGCACCACTTTCCGTGAGCTGCCCAGAAAGTGCTGTCCAAGTGTCCAGAGTTTGGCAAGAAAAGCTGGGAAGGAAGCTGACTAACTAAGAGAGTCACCAAGAGAGGGGGCACAAGTCCAATAGTGGAAGGAAAAGATGAAAACAACCTTCTGTGTCCCTTGACCCCACCAGTTTTCTTTAAGATGTGTAATTCCTATAGTAGATGACATGGTGGTTCAACTGTCAGAGCCCATCTGAATCTTGTCACTACAACAGCCTAAACTGATGCTATTTCCAGAGGAGATACACCCACTGGGAATTAAACATCCTGCCACAGAAAGGTTTTAAAGTAATTCTGCCCTCCATTCAGTGCTCTTGCTAGGAACAGACACATGAGAAATAGCTCAGGAACCACGCATGCTTCTAAGACAAACCACAAGCTTTTGCAGTAAGTTTTACAGACCAAACATGTAAATCAGCCTGTAAAGACTGGTAGCCCATTATATACTATTCAATTACTATAGCAGGCATCCATCCTGTGCCTTTCACAATGATCTGTAGCCTGTAACCGGTTCATAAACAGCTCAGAAAGACGACTGCTGTAGATTTCACTTAACTCCTTATCTATCTGCTTTAAATGGATTAAATGACTGTGTCATTACAATGCTTGAAGTAAGCCTTTGATCATAAACTTCTCATCATTTTACAGTTATTGAATCTGATCCCTAATGAATCTTCTTCTGCCATATTTCTCTGTCTTCTGTTCCCAGCTTTGTTTCCCATTAGTCCTAATGCAACTGCTTGGTATGCCCGACCACTGCCTCCTTACAGGCTTAGATCGTATCTGCTGATTGCCCAACCCGGAGGAACAGATGAAGTGCAGGAATTTCATCTGAGGGAGGGTAAGAAGGAAAGAGAAAATAACCCACAAAATACACACCACACCAAACACTCTTTACGTATTCACTGCACAGCTGCGTGACTGCAATTCCATTCCAATATTCCTTTGTAACAGCAGCCAGAGGCCCCGCATGCTGCGCACCGGAGCAGAGGGGGGAATTTGGGCAGTGCACTCTCCCACTCCTGAAGGAAAAAATGGGTTTTATTTACATAGTCAAGGGGTGAGAGGGAAAAAAAGCACTACTGAAGTCAGGGGATTTTCTGCCACAAAGCACCAACGTTAGATCTGGCTGTACTGAAAGATGTGCCTGATCTCTGCAGTGCGCAGAGGCAGGGGGAAGGCCAAGCTTGTGCTATCATGAGTGCCCCAACACAGACAACAGGCAATGTCTAAAGCACTGCAGATCCTTGTAAAATGGCCCAAGCCTACTTAGAAGCAACTGGTGAAAATGGAGGGAGACAAAATGTCAAAGGATCTGGCCCACGAGCACATGGGGTTGCCAGGAGTGAAAGAGAACAACTCCCCATTTGTCTGTGACATCTGGTAGAGATGGGGACCATGTGTGTTTCACTGAGGTAATTCTGCAGTCAAAGTTTCGCTCCAAACTCAACCAGGCTACAAAACCAGTGATTAAATATGGTGTTAAACCTAGTTTCTTGCACCAGTTTAGTCTTGGCATATAATAAGGGCTTTAGTAGGAGCCCACGCAGGAAGGCTGGCTGGGGGGCTCTCCAAGTGGTAAGGTAAAGGTAACAAACAGGCAGGGCTTGTGATACATTAGACATTTATAGAAGTCTTTTTGAAAAGCAATGTCAGTATTGAATCTCTTGAGTCCTGATATTTATTCCTTGAGAAGAAGATAACCATTTTCTGAAGAACTTCAGAGATGCTTCTTTTAAGGAAAGTCCATTTTCATCAGCACCACATGAAGAGCACACTTAGGAATTCGTGTCTGGCTGAGCATTCAAGACAGTGTAGAAGGACTCCATGGTAAGGGTGGCTTTCATACTTCAGTAATCAGTCGTTACAAAAGGAAATACAAGAAGCCCCTTGTAGTAGCCATAGGAGAGGAAAAGCACTGTGCTACATTACATGAGAACCAAATGCCTGTTTCAGTTATGAACTCTATTAAAATCACATGAAAGTGTTAAACCAAATGCTGAAACCCCACATTTGATATGGAAGAGGCCCATTACATCAACTTGCACAGTCCTTGCCAATGCAGCACAGTAATATTAATCATTCTGTGTTCTAATTATCTTACCATTATAGCAATTTTCCTGATGATCATCCCTTTTTTTCCCTCTTTGCTGTTGTTCAGTGGTTTTCAATGATGCAGGCTGTATGGGTTGGAACACCTCTTTGCCACCCGAGTGTTTCCAAAGAATATTCCAAAGGGTGTGTTATTATCTCTCTCCATCATTCCCTTGGCTTACCAGGACATACTTTCAAACAAAAGGATGCGAAAGAGGAGGATGCTGCTTTGCTTCTGTCTCCTCACATGCTGTGCGCTGACACAGATAGGCTGTGGAAACCTCCCAGATGACCCAGTGCTTGGTCCAGTGACACAGAGTGTACCAGTGCTGACCACAGCAGGACAGCAGGAAACAGTATCCCTGCTATCGCCCAGCTGGAGTGAGACTGCCTCAGTAATTGCAGTAGAGCAAGAATGGATTTCATTTATTTTCTGTTTTACTCCAGAGAGAGAAAGAGCACAGATTTACCCACTGGCCTCCTTCCTACCCCAGAGCATGAATTGCTTGCAGATTTCACAGTGCGTAGAGAGAAGCAAAGACACAGACAAGTCCCTTGAAATCAAGGAAGCGATCAGTCATTTCTTGCCTCATCACCCTCGTGTACATATAGTGACGTTTTAATTAGCTTCCCCTATGTCTGACAGACATCATGGGTCATGCAGAGAAACCACCTTTCACCTCCTACCCTCACAACATTAAAAAGGAAGAAAAAGCTACCCAGTCCCCTGCTCTTTCGTACCCAAGGAACTCAACTTCTTGCCAGAGAGCACTAAGAATCCATTAGTGAAGAATATTTTCTGCATTTGCTGTGGAAAGCTCCTGGTGATCTTATCTTTCAGTTCAAGCTCAAAGCTCAATTGTTTTTTTTCTGCCAGTACAAGGAGGCTTCAAGCAGCACTGAAATCTTTTCAGATGGGGAGAGTCATCTCTTTACTTAGAATTTACAAGAATAAGAGAGATTTATAGATAAACTAAAACAATAAGAGGAATGGCTATGGGCTAACCTACTGGAACTGAAGGGCTTTGAGTTAACTGTTCCAAGCAGCAAATTCAACATTATCTTGATCTGAGTGCATAAAGAAAGAAATACTTCAGGAGCATCTTTGCCCAGCAACAAGTTTTCAAGCTATCATTGAGTAAATTGGTAGAAGGGCATCATCTCTAACTCTCACACATATCTAAAGGACTCAGACTCTATTTTTTTGATCCCCTGGAAGCATGCAACATGAGTAAAGTGCATTAAATTGAACAGAACAGCCAAAGAGCTGATACGGCAGGGGTGAAAGGGTAGGCTCAGGAAGAATATGCTGATGAATTGAGCACTAGGTTTGCTTTGCAGTCTGTCGAGCATTTTTTTCTCTAGGATGCTTGAGAGAATGGACCACACAAAAATCTTCAGGTGCTGACGCAGATCTATCTTCTAAGCAGTTAGTGTCAACAGCAGCATCATACTCAGAGGATATCAGAGACCCTGGGAAAGCAGAAAGGCCAAAAGACATTGTACATTCAATCCCCACATTACTTGGACTTAGAAGTTAAGTGCCTACGTGCCACCACAGCAGAGCTACCAGGCAGCACGAGAGAAACCATTTCATATGCTATACAATCACAACTCCTTCCCACCACCCACCTGAAGAGGACCCTAATGAATGCCTGTCATATTGACACCTCCTTCATTTCAACTTCTGTAAACCTCAAAGAAACAGTCTGACAACTGCCACAGTTGCGGTGTCCAGGGAAGAGCCCCGAGCTCAGACCCTCTGTCTGCTCTCCCTCCCAGGCAGTTACTTCCCTCTGTTTGGCCACCTTTGCCATCCACCTGACCACATTCCAGTCGAATTCTGTTGAAACAATCTGGGTGATGTTCCCTATTTTACACCCATATGCCTCAAGTCATGTCTATATATAAATAAAACTGCATACATTCTAACAATTTTCTGCAAACACACTATAATATAATATATAATATATAATATATAATATATAATATATAATATATAATATATAATATATAATATATAATATATAATATATAATATATAAATCATATATGATATATATCATATATCATATATAGTTTGCAATGTAGAATATATTATTTATAATTTATAATGCATAACATACTATATACACAAAATATAATGTATATTATACACTCTATACTGTGTATCATATTATATATGATATATAATATATTACATATAGCATATTATATATTATACGTAAAACAATATATGTTCTATGATTTATATCACATTACATTATATATAATGTAATATCTATTGCATTATATATAGCAAAAATATATTATATATTATATATTGCATACAATCGCTAAGATTAAATTATATATAATTAAGTTCCCTGATGTTGTGTCTAAATGTTCACGCTGCTCCACTGGGATAATATTAATCATACTATGATAATATTAATGCCAAAAGACAATATTAACAAGACCTCACACATGTCTAATCAGGCTTCTCCTTGCGCGCTGAACAGATGAACCTGTGAGCAAGCTCTGACTCCTACGGAAATAACCTTAAGGTCTGCACCTCTAGCTGCGACGGATCGAGAGGGAAAGCAGTTCCACAGCTGAGGTCCCATGCAGGGGCTGCCCTGCCAACAGCTTTTCACATCCCCCTAGGCATAAAAATGAGAACATTTCATTGCTACTGATGGCAACTGTCATAGCACTGCACACAGAGAAAGGATGTATCCACTGGAAGACAACCAAAAATATACGAGAGAATCTCTGTGGAGCTCATCCTTGCTGCAGAGCCTTCATGTTAGTGGGTTTTCAGGTTTTTCATCTTACTGGAGCCAGAAGCACAATGAACCCCCTTTCAAAAGCAATGTCTTTGTTCTGAAAGGTCACAATCTCAACTGAACATCTTATGTTGTGTCCAACATACACAATGGTTTTCATTTTAGATGTCCTGCCAAAAATGCAAAGAACAGGCACAGCTTCTGTATTATTTAAGATATGTGGGGCTTAAACGTTGATCAGGGGAAGCAGCAGTGTTCCTGATGGAGCCAAACCCCGTGCTTAGGTAAACACAGATGCAACAGATCACTTGGGAACCCTTCCATCTGTATTAAACACAAATGGGCTTTACAGACACCACTGCTCCTTTGTACACACACAACTGCCTCTTGCGACACCCCAGATATCTTAAAAGAGACACAAAGAAGATGCTCTTCCCACAGGGTTTCACTTATCCTGCCATCCTGACTGTCTCTTCTTATTTATTTACAGAGAACAGCCTTTCTATCTAAATTAGGCATCACTTTCCATGTTGCTGTTACCTGTCTTTCAAACCTAGGCAGGAAAGCTGTCAAAAGCAATTTCATTTTTCTGACTTGCCTGGATCCATGTCTCTCTAGAGTCTTATTAAACAACAGCAAGTGGAAATTGAGGCAAATTTGGAAACTTAGCATAGGAAGAGACCGTATCATGATCTGACTGCATTTGGCGGGTGGCAGAAATGCTCTGGCTTTGGGGTGTTACTTTTCCCCACTCACATCCCTGGGTCTCCAAGCTCCCATCCCTAGCAAGCCTGGACTGCAAATCGAATTGCTCAATGCCACACGTTTGAGTGACAGAGGCACATCAAGCTTCCCTTCTGCTACTTGATAAAATTCTTTAGGGGAAACACACTTTCTTTATGTAGATCTCTGCCTGCTGGCATGAGATAGGTGGTAGGTCAGTCTGCTCAAAAGGAAGGGTTCCGGGATATGGAAGATAACACATCAACATCTCACACGCTCGAATCCCCCTGACAGAGGTCACAAAAAGAAAACCTGTTTCTCTGAAGCACGCTGCCATTTCCAGCAGTGGCTCAGCTCAGAGCATCTCCCCATTTCCTCACTATATTTTAGCATCATTATGACCACTACCCACTCCTCACTGTGACATGAAACAGGCAGATTTTCCTCTTCTCCTCATCAAACACACACACATACACAGATTGGCTGAACTCTGACTTCATTTCTTTTCCATAATCTGGGTAACACATTCTGGTCTTCTGCCTCTTAGAAATGGTGTAGAGTCTTCTGCTTACCAAGAAGTAGAGGAAAAATCCTACGCCATAACCGGAGTCTCC
This sequence comes from Amazona ochrocephala, assembly GCA_039720435.1. NCBI lineage: Eukaryota > Metazoa > Chordata > Aves > Psittaciformes > Psittacidae > Amazona > Amazona ochrocephala. Next base: position 12,344,396 of record CM077886.1, on the reverse strand, counting down.
TTACCAGAAAAGTAAAGTTGTTGAAGATTATTACTGAACACTTTGACTGTACAAAGACCAGCAGCAAAAAGCCAGACCACAGTAGAAGTGGCAAAGATGACAGCATGAAACTGGGACTATTACTTCGCTTTAATCACAAATGTGAAAATAATTGGGTCATCAAACACAAGCTGAAATGCTAATGAGTAATGAAAAGCTGAAAGTGTAACATGAAGAGAGCTGCAGTTTATGGACATGGCATTCATAGAAATCTAAGGGAAAGCACAAAGCTTCAGTAAACAAACCTTGGGAGGTGTCATTTTCCCTATATGGGCCTAAATGACATTTTGGTTTTGTTTCTGTGGCATCGCAGCAGAACTCAAAGCAGCAGCAGAATAATAGAAAATGAAGAAAGAACAACTGAAAACTAATTTGTGCCATCAAGTGACTACAGAGAAAAACCAGACACTGTAAAGGGACAGTCACTGTTATCATGTCCTGAAACTTTGCTTTTTCTTTGTTGCGTGACAAATGAGATTAGAGGAGCTTAAAAGTGAAGCCTCTTGTGTGTCTCCTCAGCCTTGGGTTTCACCTGTGGCATGATTCCGGGGAAGCAATGGAACATTCTTCTTGCACAGGAACTTCCTGTAGCTCCTACTCACTACTACTTCATTGGCTGGCATTGGAAGTTATAAACACAACTGTGCATCTGAATGTGTAACTGTAGCTGAAATTACTGATCTTCTTGCTCTTTTTACCACACAAGAACCCTAACAGTGGTGTCACTGCCATACCACACTTCCCATTGATGAAAGCAGAGCACACACATAGAAGCCCTCCAATTTAGTGGTTTAGTGCCCCCCTGCCATGCAACCAAGTTTTCCATGACTTTTAAAACCTCGCTGTTCATTCTGCAATACCTGCTCAGAAAATCCAGGCTTGTTTCAAGCCACCTTTCTTGTATCACAGCAGGACTCGAGCAATTTCTTGGCACTTTCCCACTACAGAATACACACACTCTAGGAGCAACGTCCTCCTTCGGGAGCAGCATCCTCATCTGCAGTTAGTGCTCATCACCAGCTTTTCTACTCTAGCATTGATGCCACCTCTTAAAGTTGGTGCTTCACGTGTCCTGGTACAGTGACCTTTTCCAGCAGGACATTTTCCCTGCCCCAGCTCTGTCCTTGCTTACTCTGCGCTCTTTGTGCTGCTGATCAGGTGTTGACACTCAGTCACTGACCTTTCCCTGTTTCAGAGCTGTTGAGGAAACGTAGCACCCATGTTTCCTCCCCCTCTGCTCATCTAATGAGCTTCGCAATGCCACACAACTGCTGGTATTTTCAGGGACAGTGGAGAAGTACATCAATGAATTTATTACAGATTTCTGTGTTAAATGTATTATGCAAATGTTAATCAGTTTCTGCAGAACTCCAGGAAAGGTGCTGCATGAAATAAACAATAGGGCATTAGCCCCGGCAGTGCAATGTAGAGAGCTGCAGGTCTTTCATATTCAATGTGAAAATCCCTTTAAAAACATTTTTTTAAAGGGCATGTTGGTAAAATTCCCCTGCACAAATGTGGATCTGTGCACTCCTGGTCCCCGATGTTATCAAACATTAGTAAGTCTGTACTGTGCATGTCCTTGTTTTATTTGACTTCCACTATGCACATGACATTTATCAGGGCTGCTGAGGCCATGAAACAGCTTCTCCTTGAACCACCTAATGACAAATCTACAACTTGATGACATGTTTATGTTTCTCCTCTCTGCTCCCATGGAATGTTTCTATGTCCTGTTAACTCTAATAACTGCAATTAATCCACAATTAACGTGTACAAATATTTGCGCAGCCCCAGGTGATTCACGCAGTCCTCAAGGGCTGGAGCACAGCAGGTTCTACAACCCTTCCATTTTACGCTGGTTTCTTCAGTACCTCATTCGCATGGCACAAGATACACGATGTTTCCTCCCAGATAAACATATCCTTTTAGCACAATTTATAGGCACATTATAGGGGAAGTTCTTTTCCCACATTCATTTTGGTAGTGCTTTAGCATATATCCTTTGCAGCTGGCTGGCAGCACTGAAGATAGAATCATAGAATGGTTTGGGTTAGAAGGGACCTGCACTTCTCTGCTTAGCTCATATTCTTTTTACAGGGTCTCCTCTTGTTATGATCTCAGCTCTTCTATCTCATAATTAAATCCCTCTAGAGCACACACAGATTTGTTCCTACCCCTTGCCAGAAGCTATACCTGACTGAAGAAATGCCAAGTGGTCTGCACTAACCTGTTTAAAGAAGCTTCTTTTTGTTCTTTTTAAATAGGGCTGAACTTGACCACCTGAGACTCTCAGGGAGAAGCAGTTGCACCACAGGGGCAAATGAGGACCACAGCACTCACAGATGAAGGAAAAAGGACAGGAAGTTTGAGAAAGGGAAAGCATGGAGAAGGCTCTTGAACATTTGAGAGGTCAATTAAGGAACCTTGAAAGGTTGACAGTGTCCCTTTAAGTTTTATAACAGTGTAAATGATTCATTCATCATTCTCCACTGGTCACATAATGAACAGTTAGACTGTTAAATGATCGCAACTTTGCCTTGGGCTCTTAACTCCAAGCTAGTTACTGCCTGGCTGCCAAAGTCCTAACTATTAAATGAGTCATTAATGCTTAAAGAGGAGAAACATTCCCTGTCCACCACAGAGAGGAATCTGTGCTGGGGTACAGCTCCCAGACACTCTGCTAGTCCCTCAAAACAGCACTAGCATACGAGGAAGACTAACCCAACCACACAGGTTGCAGAGATAAGGGAGAAAAGAAACATGAGAGCACTCTGGATGGCCCAGCACCTTCTTCATCCACGGACATCTGACTTCTGGAGAACTTAACTCAGGAGACAGCCGCCGTCGACTCTTCCTGCAGAGCCTCCCGCTTTGGTGGGACCCACCACAAGTCCATGCTAGCTTAGGCAGGCCAATTAAAACAACCTGAAGCAGATAAACAGGCCGAATCTTCAGACACCCACGCTATCCGTATCTGACTTTACCAATTATGTCAGCTCCTCTTACTAAGAAATAAAGCAATTTCTGCTTGCAGAACATGCTTGTTTCTCATCTTCAAATCATTACAGCTCAACACAACTACCACTGAAGTGGACAAGTGGTTAATGCTTTAATTTGTGCAAAAATAATCAATTTAAGCCCCAGAAGAAACAAAGGTTTAATTAACCAGATTAATATCTTAAGATGCAAAATGGTCGATAACAATAGTGAAGTTAGACATTTAGAAAGGAACTACTACACATGCATTAATGAATACCTCAAAACACATTAATAAAGTCGTGCCAGCATGAAAAAATACCCCTAAATGCTTTGTGGAGTGTGTTTTCCTTAGCCAGTTCCCTTGTAGACACTAATAGGGAATTCAATGTAACAGGGAATTCAGCCCCTTCTACTCCGACAGCAAAATTTAGCATGAATACCAGCTTCTGGCTGGGGAGCTTTCTGATGGCTGTCCCCATACTCTGTAGGTAGCCAGCCCCTTCCAAGCTCTTTGAGATAATGGCAAAAATTCAATTATTTCAATTTCTATGAATAATATTGCATTTTTATGAGTGCTGCTGTGTTATTCCTGACCATCGCAAAGGCTAAACACAACTAGTTACTACTGCAGGGGCGTCGCAGTTGTTCAGTTCAGAGTTTGTGCCACGCTTTCACACTGCCAAAGTACCCTAGTAGTGTTTCACTAGTCCCTGAGATCCCCTCCCAGCTTTCTGAGCCCCTGTTCAGGTTTCCTTGACTGCCAGCATCCACAGGTCATTCTTTTTACTCAGAAAATAAGGCCTCCTTCCATTTAGCCTCAAAAATACCCATGCACACACTCAAAGGGATCAGGCTGCTGGCTCGGCTATGGGACTAGAGGTGATTTTCAAGCCCAGCCCCATCTCCTTGCCTTTTATCTGCACAGATCCACTCATCTGAACTCTAACTGGAGTTTCATTTTTATCACCAATCAGCTGTGAACTAATCACAAGGACTTCTAACTAGTCCTGCTCCCTTTCCAAGCATATGGAGCCAATTAAGTCAAACTGCAGCTGATTTTAATCAATCTTCCTTGAAGCAGCCAAACTTGAAGAATCTTTCCTCCTTCAGCTCAAAGAGTAGAGGAGAGCAGGAAAAGCAGGAGAGTAGTATTTGCATAAGGAACACTTCACATCCGCTTCGTTGCCTGCAAACACAAGGCTTCTAGCAGTAAGAAATGCTAATTGAACACTCCTTGCAAGGCTTTCCTCCCACTTTATCTAAAAAGCACTGATTTGATCAGTTTCTTGTTCCTGGCACTGAGCTGCACTTTTCCCCCAGCAGCTCTGGAAGATGGGCCACATCATTTCAGATAACTAACCAAACCAAACCCTTCACTGAAGTCTCAGCAAGTCTGCCCACCCTAGGCCAGCCACTAACAAGTGTTTTTTGCTTCATGGAAAGAAAGAAGGAGAGAGGAGAGAAGATAAAATTGTCTGGTTAAAACCACCCTTTTTACATATTATTTGAATCCCCCTCCTGAGCCACAGTTCAACTCCTGCGCAATGGGGAAGGCACCCTCAGCAGGGTGTCATTTCTCCACAGTTCCAACATTTCTTGTGGTTTTATAATCTGAGGTTTTTATTAGAAGTAAAGACCTGACCAATGAGTAATATCCATGCTAAGATCTTTATACCAGTGAAGGAAAATCAATGCAGTCTGCAGCTAGGTGTCAAGAGCCAAGAGGTTTATGGAAGAAGGGGTGTGTGGATGTGGAAAGCGCCTTAAGCCATAATTCAAGCTGTCCCCACACAAGCAAAGGATACAAAGAGATGTCAGATGTCATACACACTGCTGTGGATAGCTATCAGTATCTCGGTTTATTTATCTGCTAATATTGAGCTCAAGAAGTGTGAATCACACAACACCAAAGTACCTTTCCACAGCTCACTTGCACTGTGGCCACTTCATCAGGCTCCTGTAGTTCTCAAAGTGCACTAGCAACAGCAGCAGAAACAAGCAACATTCATGTGCCAATACTGGGACACAAAAGGATGAGAAAAGAGGCAAATTTGAAACTTTACTCCTTTCCACATATTAACACAGTCAAACACTGAGGTTTAATCACCAAATACTGGCTGTATTTTCTTCAGTTTCATTCACCACACTCAGCTCTGTGAACTCCACAGGCTTCAGTCCAGTGTAAAACAGTCGAAGCTTTACTTCTCCATCCTGCATATTCCTCTTCCAAATTCAGTTTAATGCATCCCTTCTATGTATCTTTCATGTAGTAGATACAACTCCAGAAAGCCAGAGGTTTTATTTTCAAATAGAAGGAACTGCAGATATAGATTTCTCAGAAATCACCCTCATCCTGCCTTGTTTAATGTCACCCCCTACTTTTTCTTACATCTGTTTTTGATTTGATGCCATGCTTTCCCCAGGTTTGTAATTCCAATCACCTTTCTGCTCCGTAGAATTTTCTTGCTTTCTGTATGTAAGCTTGGTCTTGCTTTTCCTTCCCTTGGTGATAAAGTGACATTATTTTAACCCATCACTTCCCAGTGATTTCTTTCAGAGATGGGAATAAGTAACACATTAAACTAGCAACATTTCAGTGACCTTATCTGAGTGTACAATAATATTTTCAGTGTACTTGCTCCGCACTGATAGAAGAGGTGGATTTCTATGCTTACCCTTAACTTAGTGTGTTCCCACTGTAAGGAACCTTCTTCCAAAGTGTTTAGAAAAGCCATTCTAAGCGTGGCTTGTCATGATATTTGATTCTCAAGGCGAATAAAAAATGGCTGACGTTTTTGTCTCTGAGGAGTTCTGAAATCTTGACCATTCCAGTGGGTACACACTGATCAATACTTACATTTTAGTGTTGGGCTTACATATTCCTTTATTTATGCTTCCCTTTCTACTCCTCCTCTTTTGGAGAAACTGCTTGTGGCATCCAGTCTTCCAAGACATAAGTGAAGTGAGAAGCTAAGGAAAGGGGGAGCTACTTCCTGTTAAATAAAGAATGGAAGCCACGTCCTCAGCCTTGGCAAAGTAAATTTAAGGGCATGGTTACCTTAATTCAGCTCCCTAACCAGCCTTTTAGGGGATTGGCAGATTTCTCTTTCCTAGGCCTGCTAAGCCAGATGACCACTTCTCTTTTTCCACACCTACATGTTATCTCCTCCTTCCCATATAATTTTCTCTCTGCTCTATCTGCAGACACTCCATTCACAAAGCCCTGACCTACACAGTACTCCATTTAAACAGTGAGCGCCATTAAAGAGATAGGTCATGGGGATCCCATGAGAAGCCTTCCAAGCCTCTTTGGTGACCAGTACAACTGTTATTGTACCGTAAGCTTTATCACAGAATGAAGGTTTCATCTTGTTCCTATCACCACATTACTGTTCTATACTGTGAAAGCTCAGCTATCCAAATGGTAGCTGATGGTGGTCTCCTCTACCAGAAGGCAGACAATTTGCAAGACTACTCTGAAGACTTCAGACCTTTCCTCTTTGAACGTGCAATTTGAAAAGCTTGGGTGTCTTGGCATCTCAGGAGCAGTACGAACAAAGCAGAGCACCTCGAGACAGCACAAATAAAATAGAGAATTCCTCTGGTCAGGCCTTCTTGGAAAGCCAGAAGCCACGGTAAGACAACATGGGCAAATTAAATGTGACCTGAGTGAATTGTAATGTGCTCTGACGCCAAAGCTGCTGTTATGTTTACTGGAGACCTAAGCATCCAAACACTAGCCCAAAGCTTTCCTGCTCGTCCAATGACTGAAACCCAATTAAAGCAGCCAGGTGACAGGTTTCACACTAAGCGTGGCTCAGCAGAGATGCTCAGCAGCTCTTAGCTCTCTGCTTTATCAAAGCTGTCACTTCCCCTGGCTCTAGGAATTGGTAATAAAAAAAAAGGGAAAAAAGATTTGATTCGCCTCTAATAGGCGTCAAGATAAAATCAATGCTCTGTCTGCAATGTGGGGAGTTTCAAACCTGCAGGTTTTCAGCCACAAAGCAATGTACACAAAAATGGGGAAAAAAAATAAAGGGAGAAAGAAAGAAAAATTAAGAGAATGAAATGCTACAATGCCAAATTGTTCAGCGTATCAGAGAGAACAGAAGGGAGAGATAACACTGTTCATAGCAAGATGGGCTTTGATTAAACAAACAGGCTCAGGTTCTTGTTTGCTCTAGTACCTTTCAAACAAGAAATACTATAAAAGCTTTAAACAACTCCCATGCCCCTGCTCTGCATGAGGAAGCTGTTCCGTGAATGTGAGCAAGCTGAACAGACAGTCCACTCAACTTGCCCCCTTCAAGGAGGGTGAGACTTCACAGATCTACCCAGAGTGAAAAGCTGAAGACCTTCAGCCATGTAAGACAGCACTACCTCTGGAACACGCGAAACACCCACAGTGGCACAGCAAAAGAAACACACTCTTTTGTCCTTCTGACTCCACACCTTCTGCCCTCCGTGTCTGTGGTCTGGAGACATGCCACATTATCCTCTCAAAAGCACTGATGCTTCCTGGCTTGGAAAACTGCTGCATAACGAAGCCACAGACTGATGGTCTCTGTCTTTATCACTGATAGCAGCATTGGAGTCTTCAGTATGAATGGAGCTCGAATTTCCATATCAGCTCCATGCTTTTAAGCCCAGTCTACACTCCTGCTTTGGCACAAACAAATTTTGCACACAGACAACTTACAGCAGTGGAATTACTTAAAATGGAAGTTTTTAAGGCTCTAAGAAGAGAAAGAAGAGGTTCTAAGCACGGGCATTAAAAAAGACAACTGCACTTTTGCAGGTGACAACAAAATACTCCAAAACCACAGTCAGAGATAGAGGTGTGTTGGTGCAGTTTGCATAGGCTTCTGGTGCCTTGCCCAGACAGAGGGAAGTGCAGCCGTGTGCTGTGAGCATTCTGGTACATTTGATAGAACAGCTACAGTGAATGGACCACGTCAGGCTCTCCAGCTGTGCTGGACCTCCACATTTCCTACCTGCACAGTTAGCTTCTCCAGTTTCATTTCCAGAGATCTGTTCTGCTCTTCCAGCTTGCTGCGTTCAGCTTCCAGCTCCTCAATTTTCTGCCTGGAGAAGAAGGGAAAGTTAATGACACTGTGCTCCTGCACAATCCCACCATAAATCATCAAGCAGAGCATGAAATCACAAGCAGTATCAGATTATTATCTAGCACCACAAAGCTACACGATCAAGGCAGTTAAAATGTATGACTAAAAGATACAAGTCTGTATGATGAAAACATAATTTGTAAAAGTATATTAAAAATATACAACTTGAATATAAAGCAAATCCAACTTGAATGCTTCCTGAACCACAGACTGAGTCTAGACCATCACGTTTAATAACTACCAACAGCTAAAATCTCCATGAGCGCATCATATCTTTTTTTGATCTGATTTATACTTTTGGCCTTCACAACGCTCCTTGGCAGTAAGTTCCACAATGTGATTCTGTGCTGTATGAAAATTTAGTTCATTTTGCTTTATACTTCACATGTATATTTCACTGAGCACCTCTTAGTTCTGCTATGAAAGGTACCGTGCTCCCCTCTCCATGCCATTTTACAGGCCTCTTCGGTTATTTCCTGTAGAATCTCAATCTAGTCTTTCCTCACATCAAGGATTTTCTGTATTTCTCCTCCTCGTTATTGCCCTTCCTTGTTCTTCTTCAGGTTTTATCCAGACTTTTTTGCTATGAGAAAAGCTAGAGCTCCAAACAGCACTCAGATGCATTCAGCGGTATAATGAAGCTTTCTGGTTTGTCCTTGTCTCCTTTTCTAATAATGCCTGGGTATTCTATTTGTCTTTAACTACAGAGCACCTACCTGGTAATTTTAGAAAACTGTTCCCAATAAAGTAAGATCTTCTTGAGTAATAACAGCTCATTTGGAGCCCAGTACTGAGGGAGGAAAAGTAAAGATATTTTCTCCTGTGTGCACGGGTTTTGCAATTATTGATGTACAATTTCAGTTCCCATCTCGAGTCGAATCATGAAGTTCTTCTGAAGCCCTGAGCAGTCCAATAAGCTGAATAATTTCATATTATCTCAAATTCTGTCAGCTCACTACTCACAAATTCTAATTTGTGTTGGACAAGTTCCCAATAAAAACCATTCTAGCAACAGTGGGAACCCCTCAGTATTGTGACAACAGCATTTACTCTTTGATTTTCTATCTTTTAAGTTCATACCATATAAGCAAATTAATGGAAGAAAAATGCATGAAGCTTCACAGAATAAAAAGACATCATTTTATCTCTGGCTCAGGAAATCCCGGAGACAAGGCACTAGAAGCTAGGAGAGCCTTCTGGCAAAGCAGTTGCGCTTTATTCACATGGTCATCCCCCACCAGCCATCCCTGCAGAGAGTACACCGGACAACCAGTCCTCAGTGGTTGTTATACTCCTATTAATCCAACAAAGAACCTTCATTCATATTCATAAAGTTTCTTTCTGACCTTTGGCTCAATGCTTTTTGAAAGGTCAAATATATTCTGTCAACCATATGAGCCTTAGCCAAAGGATTGTTGATTCCTTCAGAGAACTCTATCAAACTTGTTTGGTGAGAGATACTATTATAGAACATTCTATGCCTCAATGTAACATTTCTGTGCGCATTTAAGCATAGGGGACTTAACGCGGCTCTGAGAATCTCACCTTTCTCGTTAACTGTGCAACTAATGTAGATTAACACTGATCTTTGCACTGAATTTTCTTAGATTCCTTTTCCAGTATATCAGTTAAAAATGTATCATCTTGCTTGATAATACTGACTTGTAACTGAGCTAAATCAAGCTGAAAATCCCAGCACCCATCTGCCAGTATCCCAACATTCCGCAACAGAAATTCCAGGTACAACGAAGAGGTCATCTCTCCTCTTCAATGGGCAGAAGTTCTAAACTTTTCCATAGGAGCTGGTGGATCCACAGCACATTCAGCACGGAAGTGTCCCCTTTACAAACAGGCAGCCTGAATCGCTTAAACGATTCGTAAGCCCGCCCCCTGCTGATCATTTTCATATACTAGAAAGTATCAGCTTTTTTACTCTTGGAAGCTTCTAAAATGCCGAGGAGCAGCTTTTAGCACTGCCCAAGACATGAAAAAAAACCATCAATTACTTCCAGAAGAGACACACAAAGCTAGTGGGGATGGAGGATGCTGGAGAAGCCGGAGACTGAAAAGGTCGGAAGAAATGGAAATTCAGAATGGAATGAATGCTTTTAACAGTGTGTTTCTAAATGCATTGCAGAACAGGACACAAGAACAACGTTTTTCTCTGAGGAATAGCACAGCAGCTCCTGAAAGGTCAGAGCCAGACACAGGACTCTCATCAGGACTTTCTTCATACTTGACATGCTGAATTTTAATGTAGAACAAATCCTTCCCCACCAAACCTCCCAAGTAAGCTGTGATGTTGCCTCTATCTGCCTGCAGAACCCCTCTCCATGTGGAGGTTTAAGCTCAAACCTCTTCAGACGCATGCCTTTGGAAAGTCATTCATAAGTCTCCAGAAGACACTTCACAAAGACCTGAGTGAACTGTATCAAGGGTGGGTTTAAGTCTCTATACTGTTGTGCTGTTTTGCCTGCTATTTTAAGCTGTAATAATTGGTATCCTCCTTTCCAGAGGTTGTGTGCCAGGGAAACGAAGCCCATCGAGGCACAGCGATCTCCTCTCCATGCTGCCTTGGCTCTGCCCATCTTCAGAGACACAACTTGCTGCTTGCTTCATGCTGAGGACCAGAAACAGTGCTGTAGCTTCTTAGTACCAGATAGGTTCTTGGGACTGACTAGTGCCTTCACTACTTCTCCCTCTTCTATTTTTAAAACTGTTAAGTGTCCTGGATCTCCAGTGGGAAAGCATTAAGAACCATTAGCAAACAGTTTGTGCTATTCCAGCTTTGCTTCCGAGCCCTGGGGAACTCTTCCCAATGGCAAAGAGAGGGAAGCAAGGGAAACCCTATCTATATATAAACACAGCAAAGCATTTGCAGCTGGTGGTTAAGATACAGTAGTCAAATATTGAAAAATATTTACTTGCTTGGCACTTGGATCTCTTCATTTACATAAATTCAGGTACAAAACCAACTGTGCACTGCTTTGGATGCAACAGCATCCACAAAGGCCGCTGTAGTCTGCATGCACCTCATGCTCTCTCTGTCCAGGGACATCCGCAAAAGGTGTGCGATGTTATTTTATCACCAATTTGCATGCCTCAATTTGTGACACATGGGAGCTGCTTTCAGGTAGGGAGAACAATCCCAGATAAATGCATGTGAGAACCACAAAGACCTACAGGAACTGCAGAAACCACAAACTACAGAAACATCTGGTTACAGACATAAGGAACAAATTCTTTACTAAGAGGGTGCTGAGGCGCTGGCACAGGCTGTCCAGAGAAGCTGTGGCTGCCCCATCCCTGGCAGTATTCAAGGCCAGGCTGGATGGGGCTTGGAGCAACCTGGTCTAGTGGAAGGTGTCCCTGCCCATGGCAGGGGCTGGAACTGGATAAGCTTTAAGGTCCCTTCCAACCCAACACAATCAATGATTCTATGGATCTACCAACTTAACACCTGGTCCAGAATGGATGCTGGTGCCCATTTTAAAAGCAGCCTTGCAGTACAAGGCAGGAAGAAACTTTCTGAAACACTGACACCATTCTTAAGGTTTGTGATACAGGAAAAAATAATTTGGATTAATTCCTGGAAAATTTATCAACTTCTCCATACAGGGGTTGGAAAACATGAAAATATTTAAACTCTGGCAAAGATCTCTTTGCATTTCTGGAGGGCTCTTCCTACATCAGATACAGACAGCTTAACCCAGAGTTGAATGCTCCACAGGCACAACACAAATTCAAGCCACCTCCATGGCCTTTCACAAGACCTAATCTAGTGCAAGAACACAGATTCACTGCTGTTTGCTCTAACTTGTGGATCTTCCTGCTTTAAAAACTGAGCTTTATATTGCGTCCACTGGATGTGTCACTGTCCCACATCAGAAGAAGGAACAAAAGAAAACAATCCTACAGCCTCAGGTCTCCTGAAACGACACTTGTGAGTCGAAGAAGGGTTTCAACAGCATCTAGGCACCATCCCAAAATCTCTCTCAGTCCAGAGCTATTCAGTGCAGTTAACCAATGACAATTCCCTGCCATGAATCCCTTTTATTATCTTTTATTGGTTTTTAATGTTCTCAGATGCGTGTTCTGTGGTCTCCTGTAGAGCAGTGTGGATATTACCCATGAGGACATGTCTCACAGAGGCCCCATCTGCAAAGAGGACACGGCCATGTGGAAAAAGCTATTGGTGAACAGGAAACTAGTGAATGGAGCAAAAAATGCATGTGTTGGGAAGACGCTATTAAGGGATCCAGATGGCATTGAGATGGTGTTAGGAGCAGAGCAGACAGAATTCCAGCAAGTGTGACTAATGGGCATTGGCAAGGACATGAATTTCTTTTGAATTACTGTAACTCTCCCCAGTCACTTAATCCACAGAAAACATTTAGGATTTACTGGGGTTGCAGTTTGACAGCAGAAAGAAGTTCAGATTTGTTCCAGCTGAAAAGGTCCTTCAGCTCTTGCCACTTAAGTCTTGAATGAAGTTCTTTTTAAATATATTACTTTTATTTATAGGTTCGGAAATAGGAGTTACTGCACAGTTATCACCTTCCCTCTAAAAGGTGCTAATGCCTAAATGCTCTCTGCTTTGCTATACCCCACAGTGCATGAACTCAACAGTTCAACCACTCTTTCTCTTCGTAACATCTGCAGAATATAAACAAATCTGATTTCAGAGAGAGCAGCGAGAAATGTGAGAAATGACAGCATTAGCACCAGCTTTTATTGTCTCTTCAGAAACGATGATGCTGGGGAGAGAGTTTCACATTTAAAGCTATAAAAGGGCTGACGAAAGAGCACTTTGTTCTCAAGAGAAGGAGGAAAAACTGATAAAGTCTTTCAAGTCTCTCGCTGAAAATTTACTTTCCATACTAAAGAAAAATGAGACAAAGGATGTGTTTTTAAAAGCTCTCATTCACTCACAGGAGGTGAACACAGATTCAAAGGATTAATATGGATTTTTTTCCACCTTTATGTCTCTCTTGCTTTTGTTTTCAGAAGTTAGCTTCTAACCCAAGGGGTGTATGTGGAAATGCCTGGAGGCTCCCAGACCATTCCTGCTCTGCTGAATCCCCTCACTGGCTTCGGCTGGTTTTCCTCTCTTTTTCATATTCCTTCATGACAGCAGCTAACGGGAGAGGCTGGGCTCAGTCCAGAATAGCAGAAGCATCATACTGTAGGTTAATGGGATTTGAAGACCACAATAAGCTACAGAAATGGAAATAACTCCCTCATAAGCTGTGGTATTTCTTTCCCCACTTTCCAATTTGAAAGTTGCATTCTTCCCTGCTTTCTGACAGAATTAATTGCTGGCAGTGGTCTGTAGAAGGAAAGAGTAATAGTAGAGCTTGTGTTGCTCATTCCTCCTTAGCAGCTATGTAAACTGAGTAAACCTGTCCCATTGAGGCCCACAAAGACACAGCAGGACAAGCACAACAGACCTAATCCCTTCCCATACTAATCTTTATTCTCCTCCAAACCCCTTCTCTTCTTTCATCACAGCCTTCCAATTCGCCTCTGCTATACGGACAGGACAGATCCAGCTGAGCCCCGAGGAGTCTTCTGGCATGGACCACAGCACATTATTCCTGAAGCCCAAAAGCCTTAGGGAAGATAGTGATTTATCTTGCGCTCCTTTGCGAAAGTCTCTTCTGTAAAGAAAGAACTTGGCCCTCTTTTTTCTTCCAACACACAGAAAATGCCAGAAAACACACAATAAGACCCAACCATAACCTCTGACTGCTTATGTCCAGAAGCATAAGAAAAAAGTCTTTACGCAGTTGATTCTGCAAAGCTGAATTGAATTCTTGAGAGTCTAAAATGACACCTGAAGCAGTAATAGTAGCAAAGGAAAAGGAGCAGCAAAGGAAAAGGAGCAGGGACTGGTTTACCAGTTCTCCAGCAGAAAGAACAATTTGCACCAAGTCATTTACTGTTAGAGCTCAGCAATGAAAAGGGTGATTAAAACCAAAGAAATCCATGCTTTTGGAACAGCTTTGTAGCTAAATGACTAGTATCAGAGCCTGGACAAATAGTTAAATCAGCCATAACAACAGAAAGTGGTTCAGTAAAAAGTGAAAGAAAAAACAGCCTCGAATTAGATCCTGAGACTGTGGTCCCTGTGCATCCACATTCGGCACCATCCTCAAGAGCATGGTGCCGAAATGAGGGAGAGAAGAAAAGACAAAATATCACCATTAAACAACTGCAGCAGCTTAGCCTCTTTGCTGAAAGAGCTTTCAGTGCACAGCTCATCACTGGAATGTAGCTCTGCACCATCAATGGCTTTTTGTGTGAAAGGTTTGACACGATTTCATGAAAGGAGGAGATCAGCAATCAAAGAAATTCTTTGAAAACGAAGAGAGAAAAACATTATCTAAGGGAGTTTAGGGCTACCTTTGTGCAGAACCAAACACCACAATCCCATAACAAGGAGATACTTGGGAGCTCTGCTTCACCCTGCCCAGGAAACACATTTTCATTCAGGGCAAAGGCAGACATCTCTATCCCCACTGTCAAGAGACTTCCACAATGCAGAGTGGTCCTGGCCTATGTGGCAATCCAGCTGTTTCCCCCTCCACACGCTGTCCCTGGAGCTGCTCACTTAATAGATGGCAAGTGCTGTTCAGTGGAGATAAATACCAAATAATGAGTCTTGGAGGTGAAAATAAAAGAGACTAAACACCTCCTACATGAAAGGGTGCTGCAGCTCAGACCAACTCAGGGAGGGAGGGAGAGACTGACGAGGTACAGGAGAAACACTCTGAATACTCTGAAAACCTTCAGCTCCCAGAAGACAGCAAACAGGATGCTGGCTTTACTGATATGGAGACACAGAATTAATCAGAAGTGACGGGATTAATGTTGGTGAGGAGGTGCTGAATGCTTCTGCAGCAGTATAAACATCAGGTTTCAGAGGGTCTAGTGTGCCTTAGCAAAGGAAAGACCTGAATGAGATCAGGTCAAACAAATATACCCAAAAGCAGAAGGAGAAAAGGTTTATCTCCCTGAAAAAGGGAAGCCATAGCATACTATCCTTTACCAAACAGACAACAGAATAAGAAAGGGAGATGTATGCCTTGGGTCTCCAGAACTATTCAACCACCCTGAAGAAAACTACAGGAGTCCTGAAGATGAGGTGTACAGCCCTAAAAGGTACTGGAATAGCTTAGCTGAACAGGTGTTATTATCAAACACCTCCCCTCCGCTACGGAACTGGGCTTTCTAAGCCATAAAACAAGCTCCAGATGCAAAGCACAGGAGCAAAGTCATAATGTATAGGCCAGTAATTTCTGCCTTCTGTAAGATTCTGCTTGCTGCAATCTCTTGCTTTCAGTCCTATGAGGCAGTAAAGCTTTATAGTGATGGAACTGAAAATACAACAGAATTAAGAAGTGAAACTCCAGCCAAAGTCTTACATCAGCTGAGAATAAAAACCTCAGCCTGTCAAGATCTGATTTGCTCAACTTAAATAAAAGGAACTTTATTAAACATTCAGAATCAGATGAACTTTTTTGTGCTCAATATTTATTGTGTCACCTGCTTTGGAATGGAAGCCGCAAATGCTTTAATAAATACGTGGGAAGGTTGTCTAGCTTCATTGTAGCTTTTGTAAATGCTCATGTATCCTCTGCTGAAATGCTGTTTTATAACTTCTCTTTCACCGAATCTCAACAGGTACCCCTCTGCCAGCTACAGCAATGCACAAGGGGAAACATCCCTCTTTTATCTCTGGCGCTACATGCACATCAGTATTACAAAAGCTGGATTCTAAGTTTCTTCACACACATGCCAACGGATCCTGTATTTACAGTCAAGATTTGGTCAAAATAAGAAACAAACAGCAATGCTGTTTCCACAAGAAAGAAAGTCAACAGTGGGAACAGTGATTATGAATTAACTGAGAGCAAGAGATCCCAAACATTGAAAGAAGAGAGCCTGCAGCCTCCCAGAACAAGAAAAGCTTATAAAACGCCTAATGCAGGAGAGATCAGGGGCTGCAGGGGAGATCAGGGGCTGGGGCTTTCTCTTAATGCTTCATGGATTTCTCATGTCCATAAAAGCTGTCAGGAAAGTAAAAAGTGCGCTCGGTAAAAACACATCCTACTGGAGGGATGCAAGGACAATATGTTCTGCCTGTGACATGTAGTACCTGGTGCTCTACCATGACATGGCAATAACCAAAGCAAGGAGTGAAACTATGCCGGAGGGCATTTCCTTTCTCATTAGCTCCATCGAAAACCACAGAATCTTCTGAGTCTTCCCTTTGCTTTGCCTACCTTAGTGTGTCAATCTCCTCCTTGGTAATGATGGTACTTTGCTCAGCTGTGCACTCTTGAGACTTCAGGACTTTCATCTCCACCTCCAGCTGTAGAAGAGAAATGGCATTAGTTCCTCCAGGAGTAATAAGGGGCACACACAAACAGCAAGAAGAGGAGGAGAACATGTTCTGCACAGATCAGACCTTTCCCAGGATACAGACGCGAAGCACAGACCTCCATGTGTTGAATGCCAAGACCTCACTTAACCTTGCTTCCTTGCCCTTCTGCCTTTCCCAACATCTTCTCCAATGTAGATTAGGCACAGAAACCGAGTGTTTCTAAGCAAAGCTCCTGCTTCTATTCCAGATATTTCCCCCACCTGTCCCCCATGGATAATGGGATGCAGAGAATTATCTGTGTGGTATTAGGAGCTTGCTGTTACCTGAGATTCAGTATTGACAGTTCAACCTCATTTAGTTTCAGTTCCTCCCCAGAAAAACGAAGCACAGGATTATGCTGTCTTGTCCAAGAGAAGTTTGAGACATGTATGCTGAATCCAAAAGACTGGGGAATATTTCCAGCACTTTCCAATATACACTTCTAGCTCCAGTTGCTTGGGTAGTTCTTGTGGAACAAACAAACAATTAAGAACACTTTCTGCCTCTGGCCTTGCTTGGGAAGGAACTCATAAGAAAGTACTTCAAAACTGCGCAGACATGAAAACTTCTTACCAAGACTCTACCATTTCCAGGCTTCCTGACTTATGGGAATCTGTATCCCTAATCCAGCTATCAAGACAACGCATGGGTTGAGAAACTACGTATGTTTAAATCAGAAAATGATTTATTATGAAGTGTAAGCAGAAATGAACCACCCGGACGATACTCCAACTTCTGCTCCAGCACCTTCTCCCAGCTTAGACCTCCCTCACACTCATCCTTGAGATTCTGGATTTCCTTTTGTCATCTGTCTTCTAGCACCTGGCAACTAACTCCCCTAATAAATCCACTGACAGAAACAATATTTTTCACTCAGGAGGGAAGCAATAAGCAATTACAGATGCAAAACTTGCGACCACAGAGAGCTCAGTGCCCAGCATCAGTGAAATAATCCATTAATACACCATTCCCTTCCACAGCACGGATTAGAGCTGGAGAGCAAAATCACACTGCAATGGCAAATTTCTTGTAGAGACAGAAAGCTGGCAGAAACTGCCCAGTTTTACATGGAAAAGGGGCACATTGACACGTGCAGTCATACTGCTCAGCCAGAACTGAGATTTTGACATATTGCCTCTTTGCCCTTCCATGCTTACCAGGACAGGTCGAGCATGGCAGCACTGTTGGCAGGAAAGGGATGGTTAGATTAATCTCCCTCCCATTTCTGATACCTCAGGGACAGAGGGTAAGAGAGAGGACAGAAAAGAGGCTTTAGCCAAATTTCCCCCTGGTACCCTGAAGCCCTGCATTCTCCTCCTTTCTGTCAAAAGGCATCTAGGAAGCAAAAATAAACAAAGTCGCCACCTGCACCATCAGGCCGTACAAATGTTAATGTATATTAGCTGCCTGATAAGATTATCACAGCCAGAAATGCTTCCCTCAATTTTCTGATTACTGAGCTTATCTCTCCCAGCTCAGCACATCGCAGATGGCTGGGGATAAAGCAAGCGGGCTAGATAATTCCAGGAATGTAAACAAAAGGTACCGGGACCAGGAGCAGGCTTCAATTCCAACCTACTTCTAGCAGGAAAACACTCATTCTATCTCCCATTTCCCCTGCCTGCTGAAGTCTGGATGTGTTTGCTATTAAGAGTTTTGTGCTGCTTTTCTGGACTGCATGTGGACAGCATTTGAAGATGGAAGGGCTGGTAAGTGTGTTATTTATCACTGGCTAAGCGGGCTCAGCCTTGAGTCCAAGTGCCACCTGCTCACCGGCACAGGGAGATAAATCACAGCCGCCTTCGCAGGGGAAAAGGGGGGACAGAGGGGATGGGCAAGTAATCTGGTGCTGTGATCTGGGGTCTCTGGTGATGGCTGCATAGAGAGGAAAAAATGGAGTGTCTAACGGGAAAACGAGATAGGAGACGGAATGAATGTCTGCTCTGGCGAATGCTGCCATGACAAACATCAGCACAGGTCTTGCCTGATATGCAGTGGTGACGAATCAGTGCCAGATATGCTTAGTGCTGCTGTGATGAGATTCTGCTGGGTTTCTACGAATGAGCTGTTGAAGGAGAATGAGGAGGGAAAGGCACAGGGACTGGAAGGGTATTTTATGTCACTTCTGTGTCTTCCCAGCTTTCAAGCGGCAAAACTACCTGGACTGAAATCTGATGTGCCTGAGGTGAGAAGGGAGAGGAGAGCACAGCAAGATCTTTACAGATGAAACTGGCTTGAGCAGCTACATGCTGACACAGACCTGCTTCCCAGAACGAGGATTAAAACTATTGGATTAGAACCATTGGAGAGTCTAAAGTTTAGACCAAGGCACCACTTTGGGCCAGAGCAAATTACTGTCATTAAAACCTCATTGCTTATGGAAAATAAAATAGTAAGTAAAACTGTTAAGGTATTAAGTATTTCATTAATATGCTGTTTCCTTTAACTCTTCAGAGTTTCAGTGAGGGAAACATTCCTCACTGACAACCTCAGAGAAAGTACTAAAAATGTTATTTATGTCTCTTCCAGGACAAAAAGAAAGTTAGTTATGATGGAGCTGCTTGTTGTTGGGATCCAATTATGCTTGTCCAAAGCGCAGGCACAGCGCAGGCAAATAGGTCTTTCATGAAACAGGAACTAAGAGAAGAGTAAAAAAGAGCAAAAAATAAGGAACCCATTGATAAAACCTTCCTCTTCTTTCCAGTTTCACCTGCAGAACAGGATCTCACCAGCCTTTGGTGGGACCTGGCACACTCATACCAGCATAATGATGCATGAGACACTGCCACTGCTGGCACCTCCAGCTGCTCCTCCACTCAGTTCCCCGCATGTGGGCAAGGCAGAAAGCAGAGAAAAGAAAAAGAAGCAGCAGAACTGAACGAGGAAAATAAGCAACAGGAAGGCAGGAAGAGGAATAAAACAAACCCATGTTCCTTCTACATCACTTTCAGCACGATGTGGAAGCATAAGAGGTGAGGGGGTCACCCAAAATATTCCCTTTGACACAGCCTCTCAGGCAGCCCTGGGGACCGGGTGGTAAACATGAAATGACCCACCGAAGTGGCAAAGTTTGCCCCTTCCTGTACACTTGCCCTCAGGAAGGGATAAAGAGAGGATAACCCAACCTCCTCTTGCTGTTTTCTCTGCCTAATTCCCATCGCATCCCTTTTCCTCAATTAAGTTCCAGCCCTAGTCTCTCTGGTTCACCAGATGCCACTTTCAGCAAGCTTTTTCTGCTTTTTAGACTAACTCAATATTGCTGTCTAAACTCTTCCAATTTCTATCAAGAATTTGATATAACTGGTTGAGTTAAACTTTCATCACTTTGAATACATTAAACCAGAATCCAGAGAGGGGAAAAGGGCTGCTCAAATTACAGCTCACTGCTGTATTCCGCATTCAGTACCAAACAACCAAGGTCAAGCTGGGCTCCTTTTGCTCTCTTTTATGTTTTTAACTTTTTTAACTAGTACTGAGGGCAGAAAGTGAACACTGTCCCAAAATAATTGCATCTCTTATCCTGAAAACTGCACAAGAGGGACCTAAGGAGCAGGAGCTTCAGGCTTAATAGCACACAGGATCAGACCCCCAGCAATATCCCCACTGTGCAGAACACTTTAGCAACTTGAAAAGAAACCAAGCTACTATATTTAATACTGTTTTTAAGTTATCCAAGGCTTTTCTGACAATAGAAAAGGGAGAATAACAAGCAATGGCAGAGCCCATGACTTGAGAATAAAACACATAAGCAGGTACTTAACATGTTGACTATGTGATGTCTTCAGAATACAATGGAGCCTCTTGCTCTCAACCTAAATTGATCCTGTTTATCTCAATCCTTTTCTACTCTCTTTCAGCCAATAAACATGAATTTCAGTCCAGCTACAGTGCTCTCCATAGAAGTGATCAGGACACATCCAGTAGAGAGAACAATTTTAGAACGCCCATTTCCACAAATATGTAAGTGCCTCAAAAGATGAAATGCAAATGCTTTTTCCGAAAGAAGCACTGTCATTGTCATTTACCAACCAAGAAAGCGAGGAAGGAAGAACTCGGATGGATTTTCATCTAGGGTTTTATTAAATGAAATATCCTTCTTCTTTCAGCCTTATTTTTAAGCCTGCCTGGACAGGATTGCGAGATGGTGGGTCTCCTCCAAGTGTTAATGACATAGCAAACACCCACAGCAGTGGAAGAAATATGTTCCTTGCTGGTACTCTCTTCTGGAGGAATTATTTAAAGATATATGAAATGACAGGAGAAATATAAAATTATGGATTCATCTCCTGACAGCTCGAAGAAACAGAACTTCACTTTAGAGAGCTGATTTTCTTGGTCTATTTCTAGCATTTGTCATTTACGACCCATATATGTCCCCTCCAAAACAAGCCTCTGCAATGCCACAGACTTGGCATTCCTCACGCTTGATTCCAGCAGGCTTCAGCACTGATGAAGACAAACCATTCCAAAGCATCTTACTGCCCACAGCCCATCTTCAGAATGAGACTTATCACAGGACTTGAACTTTAATATCAAATCAGTCACACTTGAAAACTACATTTATGAACTTCTGCACATTATCACACCCTGCCCAAAATCATGATCAGATCCTTGTTCAGGTGCCTCACTTTGGGTAGGAAAGGACTCAAAATCTCAAGCATTTCATAGGATTTGCATGTTGAAAAGAAAGGGGTTGGTTTACTCGCCCACATCATGTACACACATTTCACAGAACACATGCTGGAGACATAGAGTTATTATTTGAATAATGAGTGCATTTTAGTGAGGGGCTGATACAGCAATCTTACCCTGATGAAGTGTGTCTGCACGTCATTCAGCATTCTTGGAACTGTGAAAAGCAGGAAATGCTGAATCCATTATAAATGTCTAAAGGTTTACTTAACAATGGGCTGATGCAACATCCTTTGAAAGGCCTTCCTCAGCAAAAGAGCTGATTTTAAAAGGCAGAGATAAATAGGAACTGAATTGCATGAAGCCCGCGTGGAAAGGTGAATTGAGAGGTTGTGTTTGACTACAAGTTTCAACACAATTCCAGAAGCTATTTAAATACATAAATATTTAAATGGTGAAAACCAAGCAGACTCGGAAGAAAGAGTGTGCACTAAAATAGACAAGAACAGAGAAACAGGACTCTGAGTATGACCCATATGCTGAGGTTTGAAAACAGGCGAACTACAGCTCTCCAGGAGCTTGGATACACCAGTTATTCCAGTGATGCTACTCGTGCTTCTCTCCAAAGGATGCGGTAGTGACTAAGGATCTTATGGGCCTCTCTTCCCACAGAGCAGCATGGCAAGCCTGGTGACCTCCTGCTATCTATAAGCTTATAAATCTGGTGTCAGGACAGAAATCAAACATACATGAACACCAGTGAGTTTAATCTGGGTGTCCAGCAATACAAGGGTGTAAGACACCATGCTGAGCACCGCCACAGATCATTCTGCTCAGCACAAGCAGTATCGCCTCCTCAAGATGCCCAGCCCTATGAGATTCTGAAGAGCTGCTCCCCATAAACATCTGCAGAGAAGCACAAGGGGAGATCTAAACCTCACCAGATTTCACTGAACTTCACTCTTCAAAGAAACAGGACAACACCTGCAAAATAAAATACTACTTACATTCGGAAACAGGCTAAGCAGACCAGGATTAGTTGGTACATTTCCTTGGGAAAATGAATCCTTGATGCCATTGCGAAACAAAAGCAATAAAGCCAAAGAAAATCAGATATTCAATAAAAAAGAGGTTTAGAACTATCTCCCACTTGGTTACCTTTAAAGACAAAGCCTAGCTGGAGCAGACTTGCCAATGTAACAAACTTGGTGTGCTTTTATCACTGAGAAGACAAGGCTAGAAGCAACCTTCCAGCAAACAGCTTCCTAAAACTGTACTCATGCATATATATATATATATATTCTTGTAAATAGAGACAAACTGGGAAACGGACATATGCTGACTTCTGCTTCTCTCAATACAGTCTGGCCAGGGGCTTTCCTCCTCCTGTTGCAGTAAAAAGAGAGCAATTTTTCAAGTTTATACTGAATGTCATTCTATTTCATTTCCAAATACAATCTCACAGAGAGAAGGTTTGCTTCGCACTGCTTCCAATCTCTAAAGTTAATATACAAATTTATATTCCTTTTTCCCCCTCACTCTCCTAAATGAAGAGGCGTAATTACCAGGAACGCCCGCTGCAAACGTATCGAGTGCCAAGGGAGAAGGAGCTGTCACCTCTGGACAGCTGCAGCAGCCACCCTTCTTTCCCTCCTATTCCCGGAGGATCCTGCTTAGGAGGCAGTTTCTATCTTTCCTATTAGCAGAGGTAGCTCACACATAGCAGCAGGCGCCAGCCCCTCCCTTTCCAAGCAGGACAATCATAAGGAATAGAATAACAAAATTCACTTCAGCCTGTCAAGGAGCCATCGGTACTCGCAAGGATGATTCCTCCCAAATTCCCCTTTTGCCCCTCCCTGGCTCTGCTGCCCTCTTGGGTGGTGGCTGTCATTAAGGTTTCCTTAATGACAGCAGAGAAACTCAGATCTAAAAATTCAGTGCCAGTCTCATCCCTTTCCCCATCTCCAGCACCCTCTCAAAAGGAAGATTGATTATTATAATCAGACTTCGCTCTGACACAGCATTTGCATTTTCAAAGCACAGCATAGTCATTAACTAATTCATGTCCCCCAGGAAGCCCTGACGAGCTTTCACCTCTCTCCCCTCTGCTTCCCAATCTGCAGGCAGCCCACAGCTTTCCGTCAAACACCTCCCCTCTACATTGCGCTGCACAAGTGAAACTCCAGACAAGCTCAGTGAGCCACATCCAGCCCTGCTACAAAGGAGCACAGCTCTGCTGTTAGCAGCTGAAGAACTGAACACACAGACACCTTATTTAAACTGGTTATCTAAGGTTTCCTTATGTAAACCACAATGGTATATGGGGTATTGCAGAGAACAGGCTCTGTTCTGCAAAGTAGGGCCAATGAGACAGGGGTCCCAAAATTATCATGCTCCCATGTCATAGAATCCCAGTCTGGTTTGGGTTGGAAGGGACTTTAAAGCTCATCCAGTTCCAACCCCTGCCATGGGCAGGGACACCTTCCACTAGACCAGGTTGCTCCAAGCCCTGTCCAACCTGGCTCTGAACACTGCCAGGGATGGGGCAGCCACAGCTTCTTTGGGCACCCTGTAACAGGGTCTTACCACCCTCATAGTGAAGACTTTCTTCCTAATGGCTGATCTAAATCTCCCCTCTGTCATTTTAAAGCCATTCCCCCTTGTCCTGTCACAACAGGCCCTTGTAAAAACCCCCTCTCCAGGTTTCTTGTAGGCCCCATTCAGATAATGGAAGATTGTTATAAGGTCTTCCCTGCGCTTTCTCTTCTCACAGCTCTCACAAGCCTGAGCTGCATGCACAGATGCCAGCAAGTGAAGAAGGAAACATCATCATGTCACACCCTCCAAACCCCCGCCTCCTCATGCACAGCCCTTCCAACAAGCTCCCCCCACAAACACCTACAACACACCTCTGCCCCAGGACTCTGCCTCCTGCCCCTGCTTAAGTCTCTTCTCACATCCCAAAGCTGCCAGATGCCAACCGTCCCCACTCATCCACCTCCCTTTGGTCATCTCCACATCCCAGTCCAGCAGAACTGCGGACCCCCACACCCTCAGGTGCTCCATACATCAGCTGGTTATTGTTGATGAGCAATAATGTCTAACTGGAGGTGACTAACCTGTACTCGGATGACCCATTTCAAATAACTCCTGTCTGGAATACTTCAGAGAAAAAGAGAAAATCAGGAAAATATTTCTTTTCTCTACTGTTACCTCGCAGCAATGCCCTAAGGACCAAGACCTGGTGTGCAAACCCCTGCACCCTGCCCAGCCTGAATGCTCCTGTGATCCTTCAGGGAAACACTTGCGGACCTTTTCCGCAAGTGGTATATATAACACCATATACTAGCTCTGGAAGGATCCTGTCCTGTTTGAAGTTCAGATGCTCTGCTGGTGCTACAGCAGGTCTGAAGGCAACTGCCCTGGTCACCAGCACAGAGCCCATGTCAACAGCAAGTAACATGCAATGCCAGTCAGCCATCACATGGGTACCAAAGTAGGATAGTTCTGACAGTTTTGTCTTCCTGAGCTTTGTTCCCCAATTTATGCTGCATTTATTTCTTTCCAGTATTCTAGGATGGGTGCGAGATGTGACAGTTTGGAAATAAGCACTACTGGACAATTCAGCAGGACGGAAGCTGGTTCGGAGCTCAAGATGAGCAAAACCGGAAAGTTCATGGGGAAGAAGAGCAGTAAGACCAACCAAGAGAGGAAAAACGGAGATGTTAATTTAAAACCCTGAGTTTATTCAAATATAATTACATATGTCAACTCTTACTCCAGGGGGAAGGAGCAGACAAGGAATCTTTTCCCCCCAGCCTGTCCTGTCCACGCTCTCAGGTGCCACTATGAGACCCTGCCACCACTGTGTGCCAGCAAAACTTCCATGCACAACCCCCTTCTCTGCTCTAACAGCTCATTCTGAAGAAGGATCACCTAATTTCCATGTTCATTCAGCTCAGAGCCTCTGTGCTGTTATCAGCCTCGCTCCACCACCTTCACCAGCATGTAGATGACTGTTTCCTTTAATTACTGCCAAAAGCTCCTCCCAGCAGGGAGAGCAAAACAGCTGCTGTCCATGGGGAGAAGAAACTCTGGAGTAATTAGGCCTTAAACAGCAGACACCTCCTACCCATTACTCCTGGTTAGAACAGCAAAACCCAGTAACAGTCTCCTTAGGGAACCTGTTATGGTGTTGGACTGAATGTGCTGCAACCCTGTCCAGTGTGGCCATTGCAGTGGTGCAATGGAAGTACCTGCTCTCAAGAGCATCACACAGGTCACTTCTTCCATGCAGCAGCAGGAATGTTTGCTAGAAGCATGTCTTCTGGCAGCTGTAATTCATAGGCACAGCAACAAATAGATCTGCAAAGATGCCGTATTTCCTCTGTACAAAGTTTGAATACAGTTTGTGTCTGAAAATACACCCTGGAGGAGTTCAGTCAGCAACTAGTAGCTTGAAATCCCACCTCTTGCCTCCCCATCAGTTTTCTTGTTGAAAAATCATCACGTAATAAACAGCCAGAGAAGAACCTATGCAATTATGACCACCAAGGAAGATAAAAGGTGAAAAGAAAGAGGAATCTAACATCCATTTTTGTTCCTTTGTCTCCTAACATAAATACAGTGGAATCAATCTTTGCTTAATACTGCAAAGACAGCAAAGGAGACTTGAAAATTGAACTTCATCATCTTGCTTCAACTCACATGGAACAACCCACAGCCTATACTTCAACACGCTTTTAAGAGCAGCTCTCACTCCCACTGCACCTCCAGTCCAATTTTACATTTCACTACAGCTGGAGCACTGTTTTCTGGACAGAGAGAGAGGGTGAGCAGGGGCCACCACAGCTTATGCTCAGAGTGGTTTCTGAACCCCCAGAGATGGGAAATACGAGAATGGCGCAAGAGATGCAGCTATGGGAAAGCAGCAGCCCTCTCAACAGAGCCTCCAGCTGCATTCAAGGGAGCAGCTGATGCCTGAAGGAGTCTTGTTCCCCAAACTCTTGCCCAAAGAACAAACTAAGGAGCAGATTTAAGGTTCTATCTAAATGACCCATCCTGAGGCTCTCCTGCAACAAGCAGCAGTGGGCTTTTAATGCATAAGAAGTGGGAAATCTCTCTGCTTGTGCCGCAAAGCAAAGGTTACAGGGCCCTGCCAAGACTGCTCTGCCCATTTTAGCCTCTGAGGATTATTCCCTGCGGCTCCCTTCAAGTTGCCAGCAAACAATCATAGCACAAAAACCAATTTCCTCTCAAATACCGTGTGTTCAGTTCTGGTGCCAAAGCAGGAATGTGGCATTTTAACCTTTGGTGAACATGTTCTCGCTGCCACCAACAATGAACTCTGAGGT
Source organism: Amazona ochrocephala (assembly GCA_039720435.1). NCBI lineage: Eukaryota > Metazoa > Chordata > Aves > Psittaciformes > Psittacidae > Amazona > Amazona ochrocephala. The sequence goes on along the minus strand of CM077886.1, from coordinate 12,317,835 downwards.
GCAGCTCGGAGGGGAGGGAAGGTGTAATAGATGTGTGGCGGATGACATTAGCACAGAACACAGCCTCAATAGGACAGGGCCTGGCAGGAGCTCGGGTTTATACAGCCAGTCTTTAGAGGTTAATGAAATATTCATAAATAAGTCAAAATTCTCCTGACAAGCCAGATCCTGTAGTACAACAAAGAGTTGTCAGACTCAATTAAGCGATTCCAAAGAGGTAGGGCACGGCAATTCATTATTTACTAAGAGGTCATAGGAAGAATTCTGGTCTATGATCCTCTTCTCTCCATGGATAAATTAGGTTTCATAGCTCCTGCTGCAGGACTCGGCTGTCCTGACAGAGCAGCTCAGAGAGACCCCAACCTACCACCAACACCACTACTACCTGTACCCAGCATCGATCAGCCGAAGGCAAAACCCCCCCGGGAACAAGCTCTTCTAAGGGCACTGAAGCACAAAAAGACTGAAAGCAAAAGAAATAACACAGGAGGCTGATTAGACTCCCAGTGCAAGGTCTAAGTCTTAAAACCTCATGTTTTTTAAAGCCTTTATCTCCCTTTCTGTACACACAAAGCCAGCCCTGGGCAAGAAGCAAAGCATCCAGCAATCTTTGATCCGCCAGCACATCCACTGAACATGCCCTCAATGCCCCCTAGATGTAGAGGTAGAGATCTTCACATGCTCCCTCATGCCCAGAAAAAGCTGTGCCTACAGAATTGTGTTTCTCAGATCAGATCTCTCAGGATGCTCCCCTTCTGATGCCATACAACTCCTCAGGTCTGTGAAAGCAGGAGAAAACTGGTCTCCATCCTTGTTACAAGCAAACTGGAAATTAATGATTGCTTTGTCCCATCCTAACATGGCAGTTCAACAGACCAAGTCCTCTTTGCACTTTCTGTGCACTGGAAACAGATGTTCCTTCTACAGCTTCTCCTTAGGCAAGGCAGAAAAAAGGAACAGAACTTATGGAATTCTAGGAGTATCCTGGACCTCTCACCTGATTTTTCGCTATCTTTCAAGTGCTGAACATAACAGAGAGCCCCTGCACCCTCCAGGAAATTCTAGCTCAATTAAAACAAAACCACAAGAGTTATGAGCCCATAAACTTCTTACAGACTCTGTAAACACAAATGAAGTCTAGACAAGCACAATACTTGCATGTGTATTAGTTACGCTTTTGTATCTCAAGGCTGTGCCTACTACAATAAGGCCTCTGATAATATCCCCATCCCATTCATTTTATTTAACCAAGTAACTTAGTGTAACTCAGATGTTACAGTGACAACAGCAGCATTGACAACAAGACCTCTCTTAGTGCAGCACAGCAGCATCCTTTGCACAGGAAAATGATTCATGTTTCTCCTCCTCTCCACAACTGAAGGGACAAAAGCCCTACCTCTTCTCCCTCCCCAGTCCTTGCTCCAGTTGTAATCCTGCAATGCAAAGGTGAGAGCGCATTACCAACTTGCAGCCTCTTTCCAAGTTGAATAGCCAAGAAGGAACACACTCTGTTTGTCAGCGCAGTTTGGGTTTTATGGCTGCACCTATAGCATGGAGGTCTCTCCAAATGATGGGCTCAGAATCAGGTCCTTGTCCGTGCATCCCATCTGAGCTGGAATAGCTGTTTGGGTTTGGGTCAGACTGTTTTCCCACAGGGATCCCAAAGGCAGGAGCAGCAGTCAGGCAACTCTCCACTTCAGGATGCTCCATTCCTTCCCTCTCAGAGTCCTAACCCCATGTCAGCTCTTATCACCCCCGATGAGAAAATGAAATGAGTCCTGTTGAAACCAAACGGTGCTGCTGAGTTCCATAAAACTTTCATGTTAATGGATCCACCAGCAGGTTCATTTGTGTAATGGGACTTTTAAACAGACCGTTTATTTCTTTTTAATTTGAAGGGAATGTACTGTTTGATCCCATGTGCCTGGCTCGATTTTTAAAACAGAGATAAACCACAGGAATTGACTCACTGAGTCTCCTCTTCCAGCCTAATTAAAATAGCACTGAGATATTAACGTGCAGCAGTGTCAGGGGCTGATCACCTCTTTGCTCCGAAGGCAGTTTGTCAGCACTCATCTACCATGATCCCAAAGCTTCCAGCACCCCCTCTGCTTTGCGTGCAGTCATACACAATAGGTGCTTCTCATGTTGACATGGTTCTGTGTGTTGAATGGGAATTTTGCAAGAGGGAATATGCTGCAGGTGCAACACAACCAACTGCGGCTGTTCATCATTCCCTACGCTGAAAGAGGAGGAAAAGAAATAATCCCTCTGTTCCTCAGAGCTCACTATATTCCTACAGCATGGGGAACAGCAAGGATTAATTTTAATGTACTTGTTTACAACAAGCACTGTGGAAGAGCTCTGAGACTGGAAAGGGAAAAGAAGAATAACTCTGAGTGCTCCCATCCCCCTGTTCCAGGGTTTAATCCACCTGGAGAACCAAAGCTCTACAGTAAAAACATAGGGAGAAAAGTTGAAATAGGGCATCGATGGCTTCTGCATTTCACCCCCTCCTTCCAACAATCCCATTTCTAAATAAACAGGATAAAGTAAAGAATAATGCAAACACTGGGAAGCGTGTATAGAGCAAACAAGCAACAAATGGCTCTGCTGAAGTAAAACTAACCTGATAGAGAAAAAGCTGCCTCAGACATCCGTCATGAAAACGTGTTTAAAACAAACAAAAATCACTGAAGATCTTGGGTCAAAAAATATAAACACGCAGACAACTGCTGATAGCACAAAGGCTTTATCACAAAGGAGCATAAAGAGATCAGAAAGAAGCAGCCAGGTGAAAAGCGAAGGAACAGCAGCAGAATTGAAATATAATAGTGCAAGTCCTACAAAAGACTCCCACAAACTGAGTCTTCATGAGTCAGAAACTAGAGGGGACGACAAAGCCTTGGGCACATTAACTGATCACAGGATGAACATCAGTGCCATGAGGCAGTGGAAATGAGTAAAGTGAAGCTATAAGGGAACAGCTGAGCTCTATTTCTTCACCAGAAGGGTGGTCAGGTATTGGAACAGGCTGCCCAGAGAAGCGGCGGCATCACCGTCCCTGGAAGCACTCACAAACCATATGGATGAGGCCCTTAGTGACATGGTTTAGTGGTGGCCTTGGCAGTGCCGGGGTAAAGGTTGGACTTGGTGACCTAGTTGATTTTATGATTGTACGCAGGACAGAGAGGTATGAGATGCTCCTACAGAAGATACTTCTGTACAAGCTACTGCTGCAACATCACTTGGAATGACATGACCACTCTCCTTCCTCATCTTTTAAGAAGACAGAGAGAAATGGAAAGATATTTAAAGAAAGGTGCAGGATTCATGAGGAGACCAAAGAGCCTGTTTTAAGAGAAGACTGCAAGAGCTTGATTTGTTTAACCTAGACAAATGAAATGCCGGGGAAGAACAACTGTTCTCTATAAATATGTCACAGCATAAATATGAGGGAGGAAGAACAGTCACTGTAGTTTAAGGAGAACATTAGCACAAGAAAAAATGACTATTAGCTGCACATATATTTTCAGTTGGAATTGGGAAGATTGCAGTTCTCAGCAGTCTTTCAATGATAGGAATGGCACAAATAACCAAAGCAGTTTCAAGACAAACTTGATAAATTTATGAACTGAAGTATATGCTGCAATTGCCTTAGTTACCAAAGGACTCAACTTTATGATCTAAAAGTCCTCTTCCAGTCTTCTGTTACTATATCATTTCATTCTGGATCAGCTTTTTTGCTGCCTCTTTATAACCAGATTCATGTTTTTCAATCTGATTTGAGAACAGGGTATTTCCCTAAAATTGCCTTAGTGGAACTATTGCCGCGTTCATGCTGCTGCTCAGGCAAGTGCCACACTACTCATCTGTCTTGGGTTTGCTGGTCTCGCATAAGGTGTTAGGATAAAATCTGTCAGATGGGAAGGAGATTGCTGGCACCTTGCTAAATCAATTCAGAAATGATGAAATACACTTTTGATCGATGGAGACTTCCTCCACTGATCCGTAGTCTCCTTTCCCCTCCCAACCTGTTGGTTCTATACGTGTTGCAGCAAAGCTTCACTGTTATTTATAAGAACCATGGTTCAGTACTCTAATCCCACATTTAATAAGGAATCTTAATATAGAGAACGTACATTTCCACTAATGACCACCACTTTTGTTCTTATGCCTGGGCAGTTGCATTTCTTAGCTTGTGCTTATTAACTCTAAAACAAGAATTAAACAAACTACACTGGTAAGTTACCCAGGGCAGGTCTTTCAATAGTGAAGTTCACTTCTTTCATATATCATTTCTTTATCATTGTTCTAATCTGAGAAGTAAAATGTAACAGAATTTTGATCCTTGCCAGGTATTTCTCTGAAGTACCGAAAGTTACAGTTCTTATAAGTCTGGAAGCCTGGTGCAAGCACTAGAAAGCAGTGTCTTTCAAAAACAATGCAAATGGTTTATGGTCTGTGTGCGTCTCTTCTTCTTGATGCATTCCTGCTGCTGTGATCTTCCCAAACTCTTTGTAATTAACCATATTGCTTCCAGTTAATAGCTAGCTCCCAACTACAGCACACAGTGTTCTCGGTTTCCTTCTTTCATGTATTCTCCCTTCCATCTTCCTAACTCTTCCTGATAACCACTAGTGTAGGTACTGACTGACATTTAAATTAATCCAAAACACGACGGTTTCATTAGACTGAACACATGATTTGGCTCCTTAACTATTCCTGACCCGCTGCCATTAAATAAAGGTCTCCTGTTCTTCGCAGAATGTTAACCCACACTTTTACTCAAGGCAAGGGGCATTCATTATTTCATTTTAAGGTTATCTTTATTTCCTCTATACAGACACTCCATTTATGCCATTCATTTTGTGGCAGCTACATTCTTGGACTTCAAATCTTCTTTACCTCCCACCCTGCTAAGCAATTCTTCTAATTCTTATATCCATCCTTTTTAATCTGCTGGAGAGTGAAATATAATTTGTTCCAATGAGCAGTCTATAGATTTCAGAGCCCACACGGGCCAAGCTGTCTTTTGAAGATGAAAGCCAAAACACACCCAGAACACTTCAGGGCAATGAAAATACAGGTGATCTGGTTTTAATACCAAGCTGACTTCCCTCAGGGATTAACGATGGAGAAAAAAACTCTCTTGACATGAATGCCCCCTGCTCCAGACCCAGACTGAGAGTGTAAGATCAGGGATCACAGCTGTTGCTGGATGGAAAGCTTGAGCCAAACAATTTCCTCCTGTCTATAAAGGGGTATGAAAAAGGCAAATGAAAATTAGAAAAACTAACACATCTTCTGCTTCCCTCCCTCAGGGAGAGAAAGAAAAAGAATACAACAAACAAGAAAGCATTTCCCACAAGCAATATTTTGCTGTGAGGGAAGCAAGCTCTCAGCTCTCTGGCAGTACAGCATTAAACTAACATACCATAAGAAGATAGATCCTTGGACCACAAAACAGGGAGCCACATGGGAACTCTGAGAGCAATCTCCTGGCACATCCTGGAGATAAAGATATTGGAGCAGGAGCCTTGATAAAGAAAGCTTCCAGCGCTGCTTAAATGGTCAAGAAAGATGCATACAAGCATACACAACAATTGCAGGAAAGTGCGCATGGGCATCAACATCAATTCACAACAAAACCCATTATTTCAGCAAATACAAGAAACACAAACCCCACAGATGTGTGGGACAACTAAATCATCTGAGCCCTATCAGACCAGTGACTCTGGCACGTGCCACTCCTCAGAAGACTGCTCCCTTACAACAGGAACACACTCAAACTGTGAATAAAGCAAAGTGAATAATGCAAAATAAATAAATGAAGGGTTAGAGGAAGAGGAAAATCAAAGTTTCACTGTTAATTACACAGCACAATGATAAGGGTAATTTTTCTTAAATCAGAAAATAAATTCGAGGTTCAAGTTCCCTGAAGGATATAAAATATTAGAGGATTTTTTTATGGTTGTAATCACAAACCCATTTCTCCAGCCACTACCGCCCATGTCTAATTAGGGCAAAGGATGTTAATGATGCAGAGGCCCAGCCCAGAGACGTCCTCCCTCGCAATATTAATTGCATTAAGGGAAAGATGCACGAATTGTGCTTATACAAGCTAATTACTCTGCGTTTGCTAATTAATACTGGAAAGTCGAACTGCCTTTGTCTTGTCAACTGCAATTAGCTGAAGATGTCTAAATTTCTTTCCTTTTTTTCTGTTCTTCCAGTAGTAAACTCACTGTTAGCTGGCAAGCAAGGAAATCATACACTGAGTCCTCACTGCAGTCTGTGCAAGTCCATCTCACTTTCCTTCAGCAAGACCTTGTGCCCTGGCCCTGCATGGTGTCCCCTGTAGCACACACCACCCTTCATCTCATATCATCCCCATGGACACAATTCCCTCAACTAGGTAAGGCCCTCTCCTCCCAAGGACACAAAGCATGCTGATACTGTCTTATTGAGGCCATGTTCCCATCAGATTTATCCCACAAATGTTTTAACTATTGCTATGTAAAGAACGAATTATTTACCAGGGCACCTAAGATGCCTCCTTAAGCATATATGGAAGCCTATCAAACTCCTCAGTGAGATCCAATCAGCCAGTTCACTGCCCCCACAGCACATTGCTTCATTTCCAGTGGTCTGGGGAAGGCGGCAAAGCCATCAGCACTCTTCAGGGTGGCAGCAGAGATGTCACCTCTACAGAGGTTTATCCCAGAAGCAGACCAAAGACTCATCAGACTGTATGATAGCACCTGACAGGTGTTTATTCCATTTCACTTAGGGCCATAAGCCTGTTTTCAGAATGGCTGACAAAAAGCAATATCCACATCCATCAGCACCCAGAGAAGGATGAGCCCTTCTGCATCCCCCCAGCTGGGAAGGCTTAACATCAAACTAACAAGCAGTGGATGATGGGTGAAAAAGGGGGAGAGGGATAAAAGGGAAGGCAAAACGCCAGGAATCCAAATCAGGCAAACAATTGCTTTAAAGGAGTCTGAAAATAAGGCCATCCAGGTGAGACTCTGATCTGGAAAGGAGGGAGGAAAAAAGCCATAAGGAACATCTTGTTGGCTGGCAGGGAGGAGAGCGGAGCTGATGGTGTAACTGCTGAGCACTGCAGTAGGCAGCTGATGGAACAGCCCCACCCAAAGGGGGCACACCCCTGCCACAAACATTGTAGAAGAGAAGAAGGGACACAACTTCCCCTTCCAGAGAGATTACACTTGGGGATGCAGAAGAACCATCTATCCTGCTGATGGATGATGCACAACACCAACTAACACTTCAACACTGGAAGTTCCAGTTTCTCCAGCTCTCGGCTGGCCTGTGCGACACAACAAACTTTTAAAGGCAAACAAACAACTCAAAATTCAGGTTTAATAAAAACTTTGAAACGTTTAAAAACTCCACACATTACAATACTTAAACAGAACAGCAGATTTTCCTCTGGTAAATAGAGTGAGCACAATGGAAAATTGATTATATAGAATTCCAAACTGTAACAAGGCAGCATGTAATGAGATCAGATGGGAAATAGGATTCATTCAGTTTTCTTTGGACATGGCAGTTTTGACCTGTGTCACCACAGAAAGCAGCTGGGCACGCAAAATGTTTACCCTCAACGTAAGAGCACCCCAGAACTGGGATCATTTAACACTCTCATTATGAAAAAGCTGATGTTGAAACAACAAGGAACACAAATTACATCAAAGATCCTAGCTAGCATCTGTATGGCAACCTCTTAATAGTACAGCAGCGACATGTCAGTTCTGCCCTTCAGTGCCCTAGTAGAGTTAAGCACAAGTCTAAAAAGACTCATGTTAGCACTGGAGTTTATGATTTGGATGTTAGAACAGATGTCTGTTTACTACCAACTTACTAGCCAGTGATGCATGCCTGTTTTTTCATTAGTACTAAAGTTAATCAAGTACAAAACACATCTATAGAATGAGTGGCTATCTTGGGTACTTCTCAGGTTTTTCTTGTGACTAGAAAAATTTGCAGGAATCCCACAACTCGCCTGTTAGCAAAAACACTGGTTCACAAAGCAGCTTAATGCTTACACCTCATTTATTCCTGAGTAAGAAGAATCATATACAATACTCATGAAACTGCACATAAACTTCTCTATGGCCTGGTTTTGTAGCTTCTATTATTTCTGCTCCTTAAGGGAACTGCCAATAAAATAGACAAACCCAGCAGAAAATTAACAGATATTGTAAAAACCACCTTGTGGCAATTCTGTTGTCTCTCATCTATTTGTCCTTTGCACACTTGAGACTGAATCAGAAGCCCCCAGAGAAAGGAGTTAATTCAGTATGAAATTCAGTGCTTGCTTCTAAACTAGAACTGCTAACAAAGAGAAGGGAAGTTGCCAAAAAAAGGGGAGACAGACCACTAGATCTCATCCAACACTTATTTCAGGTGACTATGGTGCCAAGAGCAGCAGTAATGATACCAACTTTTATAATGCTTATTTGTTATTCATTTCTGAATGTTTGGAACTGATCCACTGTTCCAGTGAACTGCACTTTGCATGTTAATGCTCTGTAAAACATTGTATAAAACCCCAAAAGATGAACACTTACCATCTCTGCTCTTTGCTTGTGATTCCCCACTTCCTCCAGAACTTGAGACAGCTGAGCCTTCAACACAAAGAAAAAGAGTAAATGAAGTCCAGATCATATTATCAGTACAAAAACTGCACTCCTTGTCACCCCCCCCCCCCCCCCCCCCCCCATCCCTCAAATACAGACTTCTATAGACTCACAGTAATTCAGACTGTAAGAAGCCAGCTCAATCCCTGCCCGGAGCAGGCTTAGCTCCTGTCACTTGAGTTCTGGGCATCAGCAAAGGGGTGAAGTCCAAAACCTCTCTGAGCAATCTGTGTGCACTGGGTTTGCATATCAAGGTTTTGGTAATGGGGGGCTACAGGGGTGGTGGCTTCTGTGAGAAGCTGCCAGAAGCTTCCCCTGCGTCTGACAGAGCCAGTGCCAGCCCGCTCCAAGACGGACCTGCCAAGTCTGAGTCCATCACTAGTTGGTGAAGGATAGAAAAGACTTGACACATTTTTCTTCAGGAAGAGGCTATGAAAACTTTTGGACAGGAGAGAAATAATACAAAGGGATGCAAGAAATGAGAAATACAAGCAGGAAATATTCCATAATTTACCGGATGCATAATACGGCTGAGGGAAAATAACCAAACCCAAACCTCTCAAGGTGCTATGCTAGCAGAGACCTAGAGGCAACCCTGGACAGCAAGTCCAAACCAGCAGCGTAACAGCAGATCAATATGATTTGGAGAAGCAATCAGATAAGAATCAAATCACAGAGTAGGTTTTCTTCATTGCATTTATTTCCAGGCAGCTCATCTCAAAGGGAAAGAGTAACTAACTAACGGGAATTCAGAGAACAGCAACTAAACTTACAAGGTTGCTGGAAGAAATGATTTATAAAGATTAAAAGATTTTTTAACGTATGGTTTGCCTACAACTCCCACAGAAGAGCAAAAGGGACACATTTAATGTGCTGAGAGTTGTTAAAACAATACAGCTGGAAAACAGGAGGCTTTTCCAGCACAGCAGATGCTGTCCAATGCACTCATGGACTGGAGCAGGGTCCTTCCTGCCCGTGCCCACATCGGCAGACATGGAATCACAAGACAAAGCCCCAACTTTCAGTAGGTCCCCTGTGCCTGTTCTCGCCTGGCTGTGAAACAGATGATCGGAATGCTTTATCACGTCCAGTTTGTAAACATTAGCCCTACCCCAGACTTTTTATTAGCTTAAATCAAATATTGAACCTAGCTCAGCTGTTAGAGGACAGCTGCTTGCAAAGTGATTCACTGCCATATTCCTTCTAGGCCACAAGAAAATACAACCTAATCACCAGCAGCGTGACAGATGCACACATTTTTAATTATGAAGAAAAAATTGGGCTCTGAACTTATCCCCATGTCTCACTTCATCAGAGGGTTTCAGGGAAGCTGCCAACCACCACAGCCATGGAAGGAAGGAGCTGCAGAGTGCCCTGGGGTGATGCTGAGGCCCCGCACGCAGCCCCACTTCAGGCATTTACCAGAACAGACCTGCAAGAAATAGCGTTATGTTGTTTCTTGGAATTTAACTTTTCAGGAGCAAACTGCTGGATTTCCCCATTTAATCATCTGCAGTCACTTCCAGCCAACAAAAGCATGAGCAATGAACCCCAGCCATTCAGGGTGGTCAGGAAGGACACGGTGTGCAAAAGTCCTTGACACCTGCACCAGCAGGCACAAAAAGGCTATCTGTAGCAAATGCAAGAGCAGTTTGCCAGTCCCATCTCAGAGTTTCTTAGAATCACAGAATGGTTTGGGTTGGAAGGGACATTAACGCTCATCCAGTTCCTACGCCCCTACCACAGGCAGGGACACCTTCCACTGGACCAGGTTGCTCCAAGCCCCGTCCAGCCTGGTCTTGAACACTGCCAGGGATGTGGCAGCCACAGCTTCTCTGGGCAACCTGCACTAGTGCCTCACCACTCTCACAGTTAAGAATTGTTTCTTAATGTCTAATCTAAACCTCCCCTCTATCAGTTTAAAGCCATTCCCCCTTGTCCCGCCCCTACAGGCCCTTGTAAAAAGTCCTTCTCCAGGTTTCTTGTAGCCCCTTTAGGCACTGGAGCTGCTCTAAGGTCTGCCTCGACCCTTCTCTTCTCCGGGCTGAACAAGCCCAGCTCTCTCAACCTGTCTCCAGCTCAGAGGTGCTCCAGCCCTCGGAGCATCTTCATGGGCTCCTCTGGACTTGCTCCAACAATTCCCTATTATATTGTTGCCCCCAGAGCAGGGCTGCAGGGGGAAGGGTCTCACAAAAGCTGAGTAGAGGGGGAGAACCTCTTGGACACACTCCTTTTGATGCAGCCCAGTACAGAATCATAGAATAGTTAGGGACAGGAAGGACCTGAAGATCATCTAGTTCCAAGTCCCCTGCCATGGGCAGGGACACCTCACACTAAACCACATCAGCCAAGGCTCTGTCCAACCTGCCCTTGAACACTACCAGGGATGGAGCATTCACAGCTTCTCTGGGCAACCCATTCCAGTGCCTCACCACCCTCACAGTAAAGAACTTCCTCCTTATATCCAATCTAAACTTCCTCCTTATATCCAATCTAAACTTCCTCCATTTCAGTTTTAACCCATTACCCCTTGTCCTACCACTACAGTCCCTCATGAAGAGTCCCTCTACAGCACCCTTATAGGTCCCCTTCAGATACTGGAAGCTGCTATGAGGTCTCCACAAAGCCTCCTCCTCTCCAGGCTGAACAGCCCCAACTTTCTCAGCCTGTCTTCATATGGGAGGTGCTCATATGGTTTATTGCACTGGGAAAAGCAATGCCCTACCTATATGTAGCTCAGCTGTTTTACAGGCTTTTTGATTGATCATATTCAACTTGGTTTCTCAGGGATCACTCCATAGGGTAGACCTGAATGCTGAATTTTCAGACTACGCATAAAAGTTAACTTAAAGCCCCAAGGAAATTCTCATTACTTAATACACATGTTAAATTCCCATGGATCACTGAGTTTAAGTACTAAGAAATCTGATAAGCAAGCAGTCATTAAGAATCAGATATACAAACACATGTAAAAAGTCCAATTCCTCCACTGAAGGAAACACAACCAGGTAGAAGAAAATCAAATAGGAAAAAAACAAACCCTCTCAAGTATTTCAGTCAATTACTTTCAGCCTCAAAAAAGGGTTTGCCAATTCACAACATTCCTCTTACATGACAACACGGCCTAATCTACTGTCAATGCTACTGTCATTCTAAAAAGAAGAGCATGGCAGGAAGGGAAAGATAACCTGTGCTCTGGCCTCACAGGGATTCTGCAGCTCCGGGCTGAAAGAGGAGCAGGAACGGTTTCCAAGGAGAGGAACCGATTCAGCTCCTAAGGAGACAGTTCAGAGTTGTTGCTTGCTTCCCTGCATCAATAATTCATGTTTTCTACCTCCCAAAAGTCAGCCTTCATTGACAACGCTGGAGGAGGCTGGTCAGGGAGGGTTCAGTGAATGAAGCTCAAGCAATCTGGTGTGTACAACGCAGGTGTTAACACCAAGTGCATCAACAGCCCCACGCTCTTCTTCGGGGGCTGAACGTGAGCCGACTGCCCTGACCGACAGGGAAGCAGCTCAAATGTGAGACTCACTTGTAGGCAAAACTTAAATACTCAGTCTCTAATGAACAGTCTTTCTGTACACCAGAATAGCCTCCACTCTACAAGCATTAGCAAATCGAAGCGCGCTCTCTTTTGGACCTGCACTAATCTACTCCTCGACGTTGCACATTAAATAGCTCATAGGTACGGCACAGCAGAGTAGTAGCAACAGCTAAAGCCATAAAATTAAAGCTTGCTTCAAAGAGTAAGGGAAGTGAAATTATGCATGCTGCATACAGGGGATAAATCAAAACAACCTTCATTTGGAAACATCATTTCAGTCTTATGCTTTCATCAAAAACATGATTCTCTTACCAGTCACATTAATACAAGGTAGGTACCTTACCAGGGAGAGAAACAAGCAGCATATTCACTCCCTCAGATTAGAAAGAGTCATTTTTATTCTTCCCCATCAGGGTGAAGTACCTGAGAATATACAGAGCTGCCCAACCTGGGGTTGTGTTTTCCCAGCTAGAGATCCCAACTGAGGGTCCTGAGAAGGAAGGGCACTTGTTGGAAGGGCAGCACCGCTGCTTGGGAGGTGAAGAGGAGGAGGTTCAGCCTGGCAGAGCTGTGACACAGCCGCAGAACGTGGTACTTCTACAGCACGGATCCCAGGACACCCAGAGCAGTGTTTGATATGCAACAGCTGTATGCAAATTCAAGTCAAGTGTGCCGACTGGCAAATTTAGGTATAATGTTCATTAATAGCTATTTCAAATTAATTAATTTCTAAGATAAACTCTTGTCTCTCCTCTTTGAGTAAGTTAACACACAATTTCAATTTACAAGGACGGATCGGCTACTGATCACAGAAATATGGAATCTTGCATGTTCCGACATGCCAAGTCATTTCAGTTTACTTGTGCTGGCTGCCCCATTCCCTGGCCAATTTCACAGTAACTCATTTTTCTGATCACTTACAAAAGAAGGCATAAGATGAAGCTTCTTGGCTCAAGCTAGATGGCCTTAATGTGTGGCTAAAATGCGATGTGACCTATAACAGGGTCCAAGTCAGCTTATCTTATCTGATGCCACAAGCTGGGGAAGAAGAAGAAAAATAGCACATCACCTCTTTCTATCAGATTCAGGAGGCATAAGAAAAACACCGTGCATTAAAGCTGCGGCTGGAATATAGAAGGAAACCCAAAAATATGGCTTCACTCCCAGGACAGTTCTGATAAGGAAAAAGCACTGGTTAGAACACTTGTAAGTCAATCAAATCTAAGCCCATATAGCTGTATGCACCACACTGATGAATTACACGAACAACAGAGGAGTACCATTAGAACACTCTGAAGAGAAGGTTGCACTCAGTAATTATCTCACACACAGAAATTTTTATATGATTTTAGCTTGTAGGAAAAGCAGGAGGAAAACTTTGATTTCACAACAGCCACAGAACAGCTTACTTATGGAGGTGGCAGAGCCTGAGACAGAAGTAACTCATCAGCCACTTGAAGTTTGACTTGCGTTTATTTGCATACTGTGCTCCTGCATATTGAAATACTGTGAGAACTGAAATGAAATTTTCATTAGTGTTCAATGTGAAATCTCACCCATGGGATTCAGCTTCCAACACTTAATGCATGCATTTGCCTGTTTATATATTAAAGTAATATATCCATTTATCCCAGGCTAACCAATACCTTCTGCCTTCTACCCTTAGCACACCAGATTGGTAGCCATACAGTATTGTTTTAGCATCTCTGAAATGCACTACAAAATTCCAATGGGTTAAATGGTCATTTCTAATTTAAAATATTTCACTGCTTTGTAGATGGAATTACTGATCTTTCACAGAATGGCATCGGCTGAGATCCCAATCAGGAAGACAGTTTAGTATCAGACACAGCTAAATAATTTTCTTGCTGCTTTACAGATTCAATTCTGTTATTCTCAAGAATGTTTTCCTGGTTATAAAATCAACTGCACAGCCTTTATGAAATGAGAAATAACAGTTACAAATAAACTCTGGTGCTGTCTCTAAAGCACCAAATCCACCATATTATCTCCCAGGAGCTGGGCTGGAGGTGGGGAGGGCTCGGTCTGATGCAAAGTGAAGGGGAAAATTCCCGAACAACTTCTGAAAATGTTTTAGAAATGTACATACTGATGATCTTAAAGGTCTTTTCCAACCTTCATTCTGTGATTATCTACAGTGAAGTGACACTCACTGCCTTGCAGAAAAGCTGCAATAGGCAAAACAGACTGTTACTGACATAATTCATATTATGCAGATTACAGAACAATACAAAGCATATGTCTCAGGCCACAGCTTATGTGATTTTTCCATCTAATTTACCCCTTCTTCATTTTACCCCAAGCAAGGAGAGGAAACAGAGGAAACTAGAACGCCTGTCAGCAAGATGTCCCACATCTCCAGGGACTCCTGCTCCTGGGCTCACAGCAAACCACAACATCCAGGGGCTGAAGGGAACTGCTTTGTGCGGAGTAGCCAAGGGTGGTTTTCAGCCCAAAAAGCAAGAGCTGTTACTTCTTTGAGTACCAGTTTTCTACTGGATTTGATGCGCAGCAGGGAAATGCCGCCCCCAAGTGAGAGACACAAGCAGCTGGTTACCAAAAGAATGAATAAAGAACAAGCTCTTGGGTGCTAAACAAAAAAATGATACTGCAAATTGAAAAATTGCTGAAGTCACAGTTATAATTACTGAGGATACAGGGAAAACAGCTGCAAGATACAGGCTCCTGTCAACACGTTATCAAGATTTACTGGACAAAGAGATAATAATATCAGTAGAAAGCTTTAGTTAAGTCTCAAGGACAGACCAATCTCTCTCCTTCTCTTTTAAGAGACACAGTCACTTAGTAATGTCCAGGAATATCTGACAGTAAGCTTATTATAATGAAATCACCCCAAACTCACTGGTTAGGCTATGAGAAAGGGGTGTAAACAGACACCATGGAACAACTGATCTGAGCAAGATAGGATTTCAAGCAGAAATTGCCCACATCCTTATTCCTGGCAAGTCACTTGACCTACCTTAAAATAAGCTGCATAGGTCTGCAGCAGACCTGGCTTTTGTTCCCACTCTGCCTAACAACTGCTGAGAGCTGGGGTGAAGGACTAAAATCTCTGAAACTCCTTTTTTCTCTCCCTTTAATGTAAAGGTAATACTGTGTAAAACCACACAAAAATCTCTGGCCAAAGGTAATCCCTGAGCACAAGGAGCCACTACCGACACAAAATGCACCTGATGGGCCACACCACTCAGGCTGTGGAAGGATTAAGCAGCTTGTTAAGTGCAGAACTTGAGCACATCCATGTTTGGAGGTGGTAAGAACCTCATCTCCCTGATCCTGAAAGCAAAGGTGACCTTCACAAGGGCAATAAAATGTAAAACCTGGAGAAAAGTTCTGAACATCCCAAAATCTGTTCCATCAACACTGTTCACAGTCTCCTGGGCAGGTGCTGTCAGGTTAAGAACACATTACCCAAGCAAACTGGGAGATGGAAAAACGCAGAGCATTGTGTTCAGTAAAGAATGAGTCCCTGCAGATCAGACTGACCTATGAAAGACTAAAACACTTACAAAGCAAGCAGGTAGGTGCAGGTAGGTAGGAAAACAAGGGCTCAGGTGTTACCATATTTTTCATGTGGCAAAGAAAGCATCAGATATGTAAAAACATCTCAAAACAAGAGCAAGCATTTGTTGTTTTACTCTTAGCTGCAGAGGCGAGACTGAGGGAGAAGAGACGAGCAACTCCTCTCTCCTCCTGTATCTCACTGATGTTTTCATTCAACACCTTGTGAAGCAGGAGCACAGAGACCAAAAGATTAGCACAGCTCTGCCGGGAATAACACACTTGCACATTAGGTCCTGCCCTCCATCCTAATCAAATGGTGCTGCAGCCCCTGTGGAGAGATACAGTGCCAAACAAAAACTGTGAGTTTGCAGCTGCTTCCTCCACAGCACAGGGCAGCCTCACTGATGAAACTCTGCCAAGGCAACTGCTTCAAGCATCATGCAGTACAGCAGCTCCTGGATGGACACACACAAATGACTGCTGGATGCTGACAGACTCTCCAAAGGAGTCATTTCCCATCTCTGGAGCACCCATTATAAAAGCCTCTGCCTCTCTCTTTGTGGTCTCAGGATATTCGTACCTCAGGAAAGTGCTGTTGTAGCAGGGAGTCCCTCCTCTTCTGCTGCTCCCCTAGCAGCAGAAAGATAACCTGGAATGAAATCTGTCCAGTGAGGGCTGACCACAAATCTCTTGTCAGGAATAAAAGATTATTAACATATTAGTGCAACTAAAAACGTTACCGTATCAGCCCATTCCATAGGGAAATAGCAACGCTGGGAAGGAATACAAATCATGTGGAGGACACTAAAGAGAATTAACTTTATTGTGCTGTGATCAAATCTCTAAACCTGAAATTAAGGGATACCAGCACCAGATTCTGAGACAAATGTAGCACCTCTGGGAATCTGGTTATTCATCACTATCTCAGTGATCTGAAAACAGATACCATAAACAATTGTGGGATCAGTGAGCATGACGTTTTCTTCAGGTTGTGTTAACCCTTCTTGAACCGGGAAACAATACTAGAGAATACATGCAGAAGACACAGCAGCTAACAGGCAGATTCCCTTGCTATAAGATACAATAACAAAGTTGGCTGGGGGAAGCGGAGCAAATGTTTCTGCAGTTGTTTAATTTTCTGGCAAAATTTAACTCCAGCATATTATTATATCTTTTCTCCTTTAGTTTATCAGCAGAAGGAGTTCAGGCTTCAAACCCCCGTATTGATGAAAACGTTCACCAAACCCAGAAAAAGGGCATCTCAAAACTTAAAAGTGGTGGCAATTTTACAGCCAGTATCTCTACCAAACTATGAACTTTCCTGCTACTCCTTCCTACACATTTTTACCATTGCCACCTCCCTGGATTTAAGTTCTCCCTCTGTCAGTTGTCTCCAACTAGGTCTGATAGTTAAGAGGGAAAGAAATGACATTTAGTTGATGAAGCCTGTAAATTAGCCAACAAAAATGTTCACTCTTATCCATTCATCAGAAAAAATGGTAGAATTACATCTTTACCTAAAAAAACCCTTCTAATTTCAGCCCAATGAGTCAGCACTGCTGCATCTCATCACTAAGAATGATTCATTGTCCCTGCACTTCTCAAAGTCAAGATTAAGGGTATTCACCCCAATTCACTGTCATCTCATAATGACTCCGGTTCCAGGCACTGTGCTTGCATAGAGTACTGTTATAATGATTTATATGACTGTGTCACTTTTAATTTAAAGGTATAAAGAGCAATTGCCAGTCTACCAACCATAAAGGAACATTTTCTTTCCAGTGGACTGACAGGTGAATTTTCCAGTTGAATACCTGGAAAATATTCTTGCTGGACAAGAAGAAAGGGTATCTACAGCCTACGGGTGGCAATGCTTCTGAGGACACAAGTGGATGGCCAGTATCTTTGGAGAGAAACACTAATACTTCGTTCTGAGTTAACAGAAGTTTTTCAGGGGAGGTAGCATCCAAACAGAAATTCAGACAAAAGCAGTACGGATGGAAAACCTCTGGCTCAAGAGGAAGCAATAGTGAGAAAGAGGGTTTTGTGCATGGATTAGACCCCAGCCAGAAGATCTGTAGCTAGATGAAACAAGAATATGAGGAGCTAAGAAGCTGCGCAGCTGCAGTTTTCTTTTCATACAAGTCTCCTAATCTCACAGTCATTTTGATTAACCTTTCTAACCATTAAACCAAGGCCACTGACCAACCCAATCTGACCTTAGCACACGTGCGCACTCCACGGCAGAGCCTTTCTCTAAGCTGCCCAAGGCTCTCTGGCAGTTGGTGATGCGCAGTAATAGCTCAGAAAAGATGCCTTTAATGATGTGTGTGTGCTGTGGCCCTGTCTCTAACTACCTCACAAACAGACTCCCAACAGGAGCCCTCAGGCATGTTGGCACACTTCCCAGTGCAACTGTTGTGAGCCAGCCGGCAAATGCCATTAAGGAAGTGAAAACCCTTGTTGAAATCAAACTTGTTTTCTTCTGGGTTCATTTTACTCTAGTTTGGTTTCTTGTCCTGGTTCCCTGTACTACTGCACAGGTTGTGCTAGCTCAAATAAAGGCTTAGGAGGGGTTCAAGCCAGCAATACCCTTGGACTGAGAAATTCCAGCCACCATATTTTTGGCATCCAGCAGAGCAGTGGGTGAAGTGCCTAAGCCTCAGAGGGTCTCCAACACATTTCAAACCCTCCTGGAAGTTGCTAAGTAACAACACTGTGACCCCCTCAGACAAGACTGCAGTATTGGCTCTGACAAAGCAATGCCTGTATTGCCCTTGCTTCTGCCCTCGGTACATGCTTGCTGAGGACCTGCCTCTGCTGCCAGAGTATTTCCAGTCTCTAGTCTGGGTGTGTAGTTGTATTTTGCCCAATAAAGCAAACATTATATTTTAAACATAGCTATTATAATTAGCAGAAGCTCACTGCTCAATTCCCCTTCCAGACAGGGATTTCCAAATGTCACAGTGTGCTTAGCACAGCTGATCTGCGCCGATGGCTGCTCTAATCATGACTAACATGAAAGTGCAGAGTAAAGAATCAAGTCCCATCACAGGAAGTGAGATGAAAAACCAAACAGGATAATTGTCCTCCTTCATCTTGTACCTTCATTTTGTTGTATTATCTGTAGAAGGCAAGTTTAGCAGAGAGACTCTCCACTGAAGAAGGCATATTCAGACCTAAGGCCGAACACGAACTTCTCCTGGAATGTTATGCCTGCTCTCTGGATCAGCCCCCCAATGACTCTGCCGTGTCCTGCCAGGGTACCATGGCATAAAGACGAAGAGCAGTAAGATGGAGACGAAAAAGGGGACAAAACCCCCCAAACTAGTACAGCTATTTGCTACTAAAACCGTTTTGTAGAGACTCAGACAAATGCAGAGACCCAATCTAAATCACTATTTGCTTTCAAAATCTGTTTTGGAAAAGCAAAACCAACCTTAGTCCTTACCAGTGATCTGCAGCATTACAAAACAACCCTGCAAAGTATCTTTTCCTAACACATCCCTACCCATAGCAAAGAGCACCTACCCTTGAAGGAGAATGCCAGTACTTGCAAAGCCAGGTATTGCATAAAGCAGCGGTTTCCAGCCTCCTTGCAGATAAGCTTGACTTCAAAACCCCTGGCAATGCTCCACACCTCAGCATGTCCCGTGGAGCCAGCAAAAGTCCAGCTGAGTTTATTAATATAGGTCTCATGCAAGATCTTGCCTGTGATGTACTTGTGCCTCACCCACAGCTCCTGCCTTCCTGGTTGGGATATGCTCATATAAACTGCCTCCACCTCTCCAAAGCCCCACGAAGGACTGAAGATGGTTAGCACCAATCCTGCTCAACAAAAGGAGAAATCAAAGCACACAGACTGCGTGTCCTTTGCAAGGCCACAGAGGCAGTCACCAGTTACAATTATAATAGTACATCTCATCAGTTTTGTACTACAAACAGACTTCAGAGGTAGAATTTGCCTGACGTTGTAGGGAGAAAAAGAAAGGGAAAAAGAAAAGGTGTTAACAGTGCTTACACTGAAAAAGTAAAAAATCCTCCAAGATAACAACCACCCTCAAATAAAAGCAAACATCCCTGTGCAGCACGGTCACACTCCTGTAGCTTCGTCTGTAAGAGCAAAACTCTTCCACTTTTATTTGAGAATTTATTCAAAATAAACAAATCCCAGTGGGATTTAAGCACACTGCAGAGGCTCCAGCAAAACTCATCTAAAAGGAAGCAAACTAAAGAGATCCTCTCTTGGCACACTCTTGAAAGGAGAATTCACCACATTTCTAATTGACTGCCACCATGGCTTAAGTGAATCATCTATAAATAGGCATCAAATGCAAAGCAAGCACTTGAAGGAAAGAGCAAGAGTTTTGTTTTCTGTTGTTACTGCTTAATGGTTTGTTGGGAAGGAGGTGGCTAACAAGGTGGAAGAAACGTGGGGAAAATGTAAAGAAACAATAAAGGATGGGCTGTGGGAAGGAGGGATAAAAAGAAATGAAGACATTCAAATGTATGAAGATATATTTTTTCCTTTAGTTTTTCAGAGGATTGAAGGATGAAGGATGGGGGAAGGTACGTCAGAGCATCAGTTAGTACCAGTGCCACATGTGAGGTAAGCAGGGAGTAAAGAGGTAGCAGAGGCAGCACCAGCACACACAAAACATGACACCCAGCCATGGACCTGACTTTGGTGCAGTTATTCAGAAATAGGTCTCAGGATCTACATTATGAACTAATGCTGCTATTTAAACCATAAGTACATAGGGAAAAGATGCTTGTGACTTAAGACTGAGGATGCTCTGGAGATCCCCACATACTCACTACTCGAAGAAGGATTTTTATGTTATCAATAGAGTCTTATCTGAAAACTCAAGCTCCTGTGGGCCATCTTGGACTCATTTCTAATCTTTTCTACATACCAGATTCAACATTCTATGAAGTGCAGTCATTAAGTAAAGCACTGGCAGTGCTCATGCAGGCGTCTTGTGATAACAGTCATCCAAAATAGGAGCGGACTCAAAACTGTTACAGTTAAGCAGTCATCACATTATAAGAAAAGTGAAAACACTCATGTCAATAAGCAACAGAGCTGAGGGAATCTGAGTCATTCCCAGAGAGGATTTAGTTTCTGGAAAGCATTTGCAGGAAAACTTCTAATAAACTCCATTTGTTTATACTGAATAACTGCTTCTCAGAATAACCAGAACTTCTATTTCACAGCTCCTGTCCTAACCTGCCTGCCCACCCTCCTCTTTCCCACAGCCAGTCTGACTGCCCACAGCATCTCAGCCTCCAGCTTCCAGGCATTTATCAAAGCAACCAACTTAATCATCCTTTTTAATTACTTTGCTTAATCCTATGCTCCTTCATTCAAGACCGAAGGAGGCTCTCATAGAATCCAAGGAGCAGAACCATAGAATGGTTTGAGTTGGCAGGGACCTTAAAGCTCATTCAGTTCCAGCCCCCTACCACAGGCAGGGACACCTTCCACTAGACCAGGTTGCTCCAAGCCCCGTCCAACCTGGCCTTGAACACTGCCAGGGATGGGGCAGCCACAGCTTCTCTGGGCACCCTGTGCCAATGTCTCACCACCCTCACAGGGAAGAATTTCTTCCTGATGTCTAATCTCCCCTCTGTCAGTTTAAAGCCATTTCCCCTTGTTTTGTCACTACAGGCCCTTGTAAAAAGCCTCTCTCCAGACTTCTTGTAGGCCCCCTTTAGATATTGGAAGATTGTTATAAGGTCTTCCCTGCGCTTTCTCTTCCCCAGGCTGCACAAGCCCAGCTCTCAGCCTGTCTCCAGAGAAGAGGTGCTCCAGCCTCTGTAGCATCTTTGTGTCCTCCTCTGGACCAGATAACCTTCTGCTTTCTCTTTCCAAGGACTTCTACAAGCTTTAAGATCCTTCACTACTTCTGCAAAGTCCCCCCTTGCAGCTCCATGGCAGATTTGTCCAGCACATGGAGGTTGCTAGCGAGCAACCCAGGACCTCCTCAGAGCCTTCTCCTCTGAGGGCATGGAGGCTTATCCCATGCCAGCTCCGCACAGATTTACAGCTTTCTCAACATTAAATTCTTTCCTCCTGCAGGGAGGTGGAGAAGGCTGTCAATATGGTCTGTAACCCAAACTTTTAAACTCCATTGGTTAATATCTTCCCTTACTTGGTTTAGAAAGGGTATGCAAGGGGTAAAAACCCAGCTGCAGTGACAGGAACAGAACACGTAAACAAACCATCCTTGCACAGTACAGGCACGATATCATTCTCTGTTTGCCAACCACCAGTTTAATTTGCATTGTAAAAACTTGCAGATTTACTGTGAGGGCAAAGTGTGGGATTAATCGATCTGGATCCGAAGCCCTTTGTTTATCCATAAAATAGAGCAGGAGGAGCAGAAGTGCGTTATTTCCTTAAATTGCCCTATCAGTGCTTCTCGGTTTTGGACTGAAAAGATTAACTACAGAGGGAGCACTGCAATTTTATCTTAGACATGGTCCATTTGTTCCTTGGCCCTTCTGCTGAGACTGCCAACGAAGATGCCAGACAGGATGGTATTTTTGAGATGCAAGTGTTTATCTTCTCTGAGTGAACCAAACAGCATCTCATTTCAGGAAAGCAATCCAGCAAATCCCAATCGCTTCTCGCTCTAGCAAATGTAGACTGACAAGGCAAAAGGTGAAACAGCTTGATGGTTCCATTAGAAACCTTTGACTTTCCCTGCACCTGAATGCCTGTCTAGCAAAGCCATGCTATAAAAACCCTAAAGATCTCCATTTGGCAACAAAAGTAGAGAAGTCAGAACATATGCTAAGATCATCTCAGTTATTAGCTCCTGCCACACAGGTACAAGATGCAGTGAATTGCTCCTCCATTGCACAGCATGGGATGCCTCAAGGCTGGGAGTGCCGTTTCAGAGGCATGTACAGGCTTGCTGGTGGATGGGCATTAGTAGAGACATGGTGAGTACACACAGAGCTAATGATGCAGGCAAAGTTAAATCAAGCAATAGAGCCAGGGTAAGGCAACATGGAGATGACAGACAGTTCCCGTCTGTAAAGATCTGCAAGTAGGAATTGTGAACACTGCTTATTTTAACCTTTTTATTCATGCTTAAATTTCCTTTCTTCTTAACCAAGCAGATAAACGGTTACAAAGCTTTCCCTTTGCCTAAAGGTGGCTGGCCTCGGGGCGACACCAGCTTAATTGTCCAGCCTAGGCTGACCCATGCCAAAAATGTCTTGCTTTTTAAGGAAGACGCCATGCAGGAAGGGTGCATAAAACGTGCATTTGTTGTTGTGGCTGTATTTGTGCCATGCAGCAGTTCTCAGGTATTCATGGAGACTCCAGCGTGACCTTTTCGCCCCCTTTGCTGCTCAGAAACAAGATCAAGTGTAATCCAAAGAGCAAATGGAATGCAACAGAAACTAATATCCACAATAATTACAGCAACGTGTAAAGTGTTGATGGGCTGTAGAAATCAGATACAATGAATTTGGGTCTTGCCTGGCCTAAATAAAAAGGTGCTCATTATCTTGAGAGGAAACGCCACTTATGAACGATAAGGTCATGCTGCCCTGTGAAGATAAATGTCATTTCTCTATATAGCTGTGAGAGTCTCACCTACTGTCTTCAGAAATGTATATAAACAGCAAAGCAATAAAAAGCGCATAGAATTAGCCTGGGACACTGCTATTTAAAGAGCATAACATCAGCTATCTGGAGTTCTTTGGATACGCTTTCTTGAACACATATGTATGCACTGAGAACACATATGTATGTACACACATGTACTGCCATTGTTCTCTAAGGTCATAATAATCCATTAAAAAAAATGAATTGACATTTCCAAGCAAGCTTGGATATGTTTGCTGTCATGTCTGCTGAAAGAATTGAAGACTAATTACACATTTATACTGTTATAAACATTCCCAGGAATTACATACATCTGCATAGGTATTTCTGCGCTCAACACAAGCCCCCAGGCAGCCTCTGCCAAGCACAATGAGCGACTCCACTTTAAATAAATACCATACATAATGCTAACAGCTTGTCTCTTCTTGACAGCTCTGCATGCTGCCATGCTGCAGCTGAGATACAATTAAGTACGCTCAGATGAGCTTTGAGTGAATGGCTCAGACAGAGCAATCTCCAGTGAGTAAGAACGGTGGCCCAGATGCCTCAAGCTGAGGTTGTCTGAGGAACAAGGGCTTCCTGAAGCACTCTGCAAGTGGCTGCTATTGCCCTTTCATACCCATGTTACAGAAGGCAAACATGTGATCATGGTTTAACCACTGCTGGAATGTTCCCACCCAGAGAAATGGGGGTTTGCCACCACAGTGCAGACACCACTCATAGCTTCCCATAACACCTTTCTTCATCCAAAAGGTCACAGAATACTTAGAAACCAACACCCTCATGTTGCTAGGCGCAACTAGAAGCACAGAGGTCAAAGGAGCACACATGAATATCTGAGAAATCAGGTCAGGGAACTGACCTACCCTAAGGCTGCATTTTCCCCTAATGAAATAATGTCTTACAAAGGGAATAAAACGGATGACCAGAAAGTGAAGAACACTGCATCTACGTGAACTGCTAATAAAGAGTAGTAAGAATGTAATTGCCAAAGCTAGGGTTAGTAATAACTAGCATAGCAATAATAAAACCCCAAAGAGCATTGGTTAATGGTCTCTACCAGTTCCCAACTGCATTGCACAGCCTTGGCTTTAAGAAAAATTCAGAGTTTGTGGTCTCTCAAGAGATACTGCCATAAATTAACACTGGTACAGATATTCATCTTTTCTTTGTGTACATAAATAATGAATAATGTACGCTGGCTTCTTTACACAAAGAAGCCTCAAAAAGCTCTCCCATTACACAAGTTAATCTACTTTAAATAACCTCTACAAAATAATTACTCTGTTCATATTCACAGCTACTCAATATATCACTGAGGTTTTATACACCAATAATAGTGTCACATATAAACTGTCAAGCTTGTTGACATCCTTTAAAAATTAAAGGCATTTAGGTTTAGCAACTCTTCCAAGAATCAGCTTTCCAAAGGAAAATCAGCTATTTCTACCACTTTCCAAAAGGAAGTAAAGTTGATGTGACAAGAACTCATGTTTGCAAGTCTGCATTATGGAACGCAGGCACGAGAGCACAGAATAGATAAAAATCAATGCTTTAAACCAGAAATCAGTTCTCTTTTTACAGTAGCTTTGGATAGAACTGAAATCTGAGTATACATCTGTCAAAGCTATTAGAGCTGTTTAAACAAATTGAAAACATAAATCAGTTCAATATGTCAAATCAATGTGCCATGCATTTCATATCTGTGTTATTGTCACCAAAATTGGATTCATGACACACGTACTGTACACTAGTTGTTTTATTAAACAGCATAAATAAAATCCAAAAGAAAAATGTTACAACTTGCACTGCAGGAAGACTGTGGCTTTTTCCAAAACTTAGGACTTTCAGTTTGTTTTGCTGAAAATCTTTTAGCGCAATCAAAGCACATTTGACATTAACACTGATTAAAGCAAACAGATAAATTGCAAAGCCTCTGAGAAAACACACTTGTTCCCTGCAATTTACCTGGACCACCCCCGGAGAGAGGAGATCTATATCAACAGCTTACTTCTGGTTCACAGCTTGGTGAAAGCTGCTATCAGCTGGCTTTGTCACTCTCTTCCCAGCCTCTTCCAAATATTAGTAGGCTGGTCACATTGCAGTGAAAAAGAGAAAAATAAAGAGAGAATTCCAGCCACCTTCCTATAAATTCTGTTTGTTGTGACTTGTAGTGGTGCAGGTCTCTAATTCATGACCTCAATATGAAACCAAACTGGGGAAATGCAGATGCTGCAGCCCATGGACAAACCAGCCCACAGGGTGAACGTATGGGAGCAAATGCAACTCATGACTATGGAGAAGTATTAAGGGTGGATAATTATGTATGTTCTGAATTAAAACAATTGCAACTGGCTCTTGCACTAAGGCACCATTCAACTAACTGTGCTCAAGCAGTGACTGAACCAGGCTTTGTAGACTAATTAGTTCCCTGAAGAAACACCTCTTCTACTACTGGTAATTAAGGTCAAAATAAAGAATCAATGGACTTCAAAAAGCAAACCAAGAGAGCAACTACTGTTATTCTCACTGCCACAATAACTGAAGTATTAAGTGTATTAAAGTGGATCTTACAAACCTTTCAAGCTGCCAAGAGCAGGAGCGTTAGGATCCACAAGAGCATGGGAATAAGGTTGTGTGGATGTTGTTTTCTCAAAGCACTTTTTATGTTTATATATTATATAACTATTTGGTAACAGGATTTCACAAAACTCTGTAGCTGGAGCCCATAGCACCACAGTGGGCAGAAACGAGTAACAATCCTACATGAGATCTGACCCTTGGGCTCTTGCTCCTGTGTTGCTTCAAGTATGCATGGATAAAGTATTAGTTGTCTCATCTTTTCACTATGTGGAAGAGGGATGGAGCAGATTAATTATGTCTGCATCATTTCTTCTTTTTTCTTGTTTTCCCTTACACAATGAATCCCAAGTACAATAGATGCACACATACATACAAACTTTATCACTCTTTCCCTGCAGGAAATCTTTAGAATCTTTACAGTATGTTTTTAAATAGAATGTAATAATTAAAAATATTAATCCCTCTTTCTTACAAGAGACCATCATCGTGAATTAGAAGATGACACAAAACCACTTACAAATACATACTTGAAATCTTAAATTATGCACAGATTGGGTATTTATTCTGCTATGAAGCACTTCAAATCACAGAATTCAAATCCAATCATTATAAAAATCAACAAATCTCAACAAGTTCAGAACATCTCTTAAGCTGCCAGACAAGCACTATTTAATGACATTAATACAACACAGAGTTAGGGAAAAGCTACAATTTCCGTGGCATTTTCCATGTAAAACATTATGCCAATGTGCAGTCTTAGCTTTTACTTCTTTCATAGGATACTTACTTCCTTCCTCCCCTGGATCTGCTTGGTTTCCACAAGCTAGCAAAGCTGTCATCAGTGCAAGAATGTTCCTAAGTAGTAGGTGTAATAATTAGGAGGTATTTAACATCAACCTTACACCTGTGCTAGCACTGAAACCTGAATCACCAACATGGTTCAAAACAGGCAAGATGCACTGGCTTGAGAACACCTCTGGGAAGGATGGATGTGGCATTGTCTTCAAAAGGATGCCACCACCCTGCTCCAGAAAGACACCATGTATCCTGGTGTTAGGAAGCTTTGATCACTCCCATCCAAGGATCACTTGAGTACCCCCGAAGACAAACCCTGCTACTAGACATGGGGCACAGCAGTGACATGGGCTCAGCCCACATACATGAGAGCGGTGCTACATAAAAGCACCATGATTTCCAGCTTGGAAAAGATTCAAAGAGGTTAAATCTCTGAATTAAATGCAAAATGAAGCTTGTCCTACTTGGTGAATGTTTTCAAACATTGCAAAACCTAAACAATTCTG
The DNA here is from genome assembly GCA_039720435.1 of Amazona ochrocephala. Classification (NCBI taxonomy): domain Eukaryota; kingdom Metazoa; phylum Chordata; class Aves; order Psittaciformes; family Psittacidae; genus Amazona; species Amazona ochrocephala. The sequence goes on along the minus strand of CM077886.1, from coordinate 12,290,568 downwards.
CAAGGGTGGAAAACAACACTGGAAAACGGTGCAGGCATGGAGAAACCTGTGCAAGCATTGAGAAACCTGCCCAGCAACCTTCCTACTGACTCCCAGCCCTTCCCTTCACACTGCTGGGCTCAACAGCAAGTGATGGAGACCAGCATAGGATGTAAGAACATATTTCTGCCTTTTCAAAGCCTCCCCTTTCCAAAGCTGGAAGCTACCTCTTCCTAACCCCATTCCTCAAGGATGCTTAACTTACCTTTTTACTTCCGTTTTTCACCTGTGAGGGAAGAGATGTGTTATCACTGTGTTACTTGCAACCCAATTTCAGTCCCCTGCTCCCACTGCTTTGTGTTCACCACAGGAGGTGATATGCACCATACTGCACAAGAGCAGCTTTTTCATGTGACATCTCTGCTGCCATTTGCTGCAGATGGGGGCACTGCTTCCAGTCCATATGTATTCTTGCTTCCTCTTCCACCTAAACACATCCAATTGCACATCTCTAGGCACAGGCACGTAGGCTTTCCACTGTAAGGGGTTCTAAAGCTCTCAATACTGTGTGAAATGTTCTCCCCTATTCTACTGGGGTATCATCATGACTCATAACTGCACAACAGTTATCTTCCCTTTCCAAAACATTATTAAGGAAGAACCCAATTTTAAATCTTCTGTAGGAAATCAGACGCAGTTCATCTGTTTCTCTTGTATAGACAGGTACATCTGAAGCTAACCCAAATTTCCTAGGTCAAGCCTTGTTTGTGCTTGATTATTCGTAACATCACCAGAAGAGCATTTTAAGGGAGCGTAGTGAGAGGGGATGGAGAAATCTTTTTGTTGCTGGCATCTATCAATCTGCCTGGGGCTGAAGCGAGATCCTTCAGAGGCCAAGTACAGGAGCATTCCCATGTCCTCTAAGCATCGCACCTACACAGCAGGATGACGATATTAGCACAGTCATAGGTGTGCTTCCTGCAGACTGAAACCCTTCAGACAGCAGGATTCCATCCTAAACTCCCTGCATTGCCAGCACAGGTGATAATTTACATTTATCAGTACTAGAAATCTTTGTGTTTAGAGAGCCAAGACACAATCTAGTCAGTAAAGAACTAGGGGCAGAGTATCAGGGACTGCATCTGCATCAGGGGAGTGACTTTCAGCAAGTGATGGCAGTTACAGCGTCTCCCCTTGTTTGTACTGCACTCGAAGCACAAGAGAGCAGCAGAGTTGGAAAATGCTTTTCTGACCCATGCACTTCAACATAAGCCAAGAGTGGGAAAAGGGTCCTTAAGGCTGCTTGGTTCTGGGGGTTTGTCTATAAAGCAACTTATCATAGGTTAAAGATACAAATGTTGTCTTAGTTAATGATTTCATTTATCCTATGCAAGTTGGTGCCAGGACATTCTCACTTCTTGAGAATGACGAAGGCTTGCTTCCAGTTAGCTGTGGTGCCTAGGAACTGCTGAGCTGAAGCCTTCTTTAAACTGCCAGAGCACCCGCACACTAAAAATAGCTGTAAATCTACCTGTAGTGAAAACAATGATGGTTGGTGCACGATATGTTCAGTATAAGGCAGTGCCATGGACCACTTCTCTTGATCAGTTACCAACTTGCAGGACAGACTCAAAATGGGAATCTTCTCAAAAAAATTAATAGCAATTGAGTTTTAAAATCTATCCTGGCCTAACAGAAAGTCTCAGGTACACATAGACAGGCTCTGCTGCAGCATCAACCCATTCTGAGAGGCATTCTTCTTCCACAGAGCAGGGACTGTCACCTGCAACAAATCATTAAGCCCCTTCATAACTTGACTTCCTTATTTATATTGTGCTTATTTGCAAGGTGCTCTCCCAAAACATAGTCACTGGCAGGTGGAAAAGGGAGGTAAGGAAACTAATGACTCCCTGACTTGGTAAGGTCACTTAGGTCTGAAGGAAGATGAAACGTGTGAGAGAAGAGAGAACTCAAGATAATCCATTTTCCAGGACTGCTGAAGGACATGGAGCCTGACTTGCTCTCCTTTAGAAAAGGAACACAAACAACTGCAGTGGTTCCCAAGAAGGCTCGAGTCTGACTAGAGATGCCAAAGTGTTCAGGTTCAAAATGCTATTTCAACAAGGTGTTTGCTTTGTCAGAAGATGATGTCCAGCCCTGTGACTGCTTCAGTAATCAGTGGTAGCTGATGCATGGAGCACATTAGCGTCATCTCCAGAGAGAGCCTCTTTTCTTCCCCATGAGTCACAGATAAGATGCTACAATGACAGCAGAAGTCTGGGCAAGTGAAACACATGCAACACTGGAGGGGCAGGAAAGCTCTAGTGACTTGGATTTGAACCTTATGGACAACCAGAGAGAGCAGAGCAATCTTAGCACTGCTTCTGACAGTTGACACTGAGAAAAAACAGTGCCCAAAGGCTGGATGGCAGCAGAGAGGCAGAGAAAGCAGGAAGAAAAGAAGTGGAAATTAAACCAAACTCCTCTGTACCTTGCACAGATGGAAGGAAATTTCTCTGTAAAGTTCCTATCATCACAAAAACCTCTTCTGCTATGTAAAGAGGCAATTTACCTTTGAGGAGGAGAGGAAATACAGCAGAGGAAGGATAAAGCAAGATAAACATCGTGCGGATCAAAGAGAGGAAAAAAGGAAGGAAAAAAGAATGTAAAAAAAGTGGAAAGGCACTGATGGGGGAAGCTGGGTGAGAGACAGGGAGGAACTGTTAGCTCTCAGATAAACACTTTATTGCATCTGCACATAAAATTTAAGCACTTTAAACACAGGGGTGACTGGTAAGTAACTCCCTTTGCAAAGAGCAGATTTGTGGCTACCATCACAAGAATCAACAATGCCCAATTTTTATCGCCAGCAGATGTGCTGCAGTTATCAGGTGCAGCTAAAGTGACAATATTTGGTCAATGAGTTCTGAGGTCACCAGTAAGGCCCACAGTGGAACAAAAACACAGAGCATATGGCATTTCATGTGCTGAAACTGTCAGACTCATAATTAACTGATTAGAGTACATATGGTGCTCACAGACAGTGTAAATCTCTCAATATAACAAATGCTGGAGACCATTGAAGGTGTCAGCATGAGTCTTCCTTGCAAATCTCTCTTCATTAAAGTTTCATATGGAGGCAAGTGTGTTGTAATAAAATCGCTATTAATGGAGTGATATTTATGATGATTGCTCTTTTGTGCAGCTGGATTTAACTTTTCAAACACTAAACTCCACATCAGAGCTTTTTCGCAGTAGCTGCTGCCTGCAGAGAAGCTTCTTGCCTTGTCGTGTTTACCCTGAAATCAGAAGTTCTGGGAGCTAAGATAGTAAGAGTTAACCAAGCCTGGCAAGAAAACTGTTAGTATCACCAGCATCAAAACAGAAGATTCCATGCCAAGATATAAATACAGCTACAATTCTGTTTGAATATTTGTAGGAGGCTGGCCAGGGACAAACTTATTCCCTCTTCAGTTCCAGAACACACTTCTAAGAAGATGGTGAGTGACACTTCATTAACCGCGTGAAATAGGCTGACACAGCCAGCTGGCTCTTCCAGCCACCATGTCAGATGGCATTTTTCTTTGCACCTCCCCTGTTTTACATTCGACACTACGTGAGGTGCTTTCTTGAGTGTCTCCAGCCAGATCAGCCTATGGATCAGGGGCTGGCCTGGGGGCAGGCAGCTCTGGGGAGGATAAAGTAATCATTCTGCGTCCCAGATCAGACTATCTGTTTGTATGTCCATGCATTAGAAATCCAGCTTTTCTCATCAGTCATCAATGAATGGGATTTTAAAAATTCCCCATCAGCCTTTCTTTGCCTTCCAGTCCTCTGCCTTATCAGGCTCTGATAGGACTAGTTCTTATGCAGCACCACTGCACCTCCAAAGTGATCTGGGATGAAAGCATTCTTCTGTATTTCCGTTTCTGGGAAGGTACCTGTAATCCAGGCAGTGTCTGTGACGCAGACGCAGCATGGCTCCCAGCAGCTCTCCTGCCCGGTGAGGGCTGGGGAAGGAGGGAGTAAGGCACGACCCAGTGTATCACCAAACTCCATCCTCCCAGCACACATTAATACGCACACAGAGCCCTCCAGGGTTTACACACGCCTCTCTCATTCCTTGTGTTCTTTTAAACAGCATCAAGCAAAAGGCTTATCAGAGACCTCATCTCCCTAACGAGTTAAAAGCTGTTGCCCCAGCCCAAGACCTTCCTAATCCCACAGGGCTTGCTCCTCTCTCCTATTGTGTTATCTATCACTCTGTCTTCACCAGAAAGCTTCATGCCTCACACAGTGCTGCTGGAATAGACGGAAAAATATCCATTTTAAGAATAAGGAAAAATCCCTGTTAAGAATATCACTTGATTCTCCTCTATGGTTTGTTCAGAGGTGAGGCTGCTGGTAACAGATTAGGGCAGCCAGAAAAAAACAAGAAAATATAAGGTATCAAAGGGCTCTCTGGTAGGGAGCACAGAAGGAGATTGTGGCAAATTAAGTACTCTGTAGAAAAAAGAGAAAGAGAAAACCAGCTGTGATAAGTCAGGGAGGAGAGACAAGGTGCATGGTGTGAATCTTAAGGTTTATGACCAAAGCTGGAAGGCAGAAGCTACAAAATACAATGCAATAAAATGCATTTGCCTTAGGGGTTTCAAGGGCTTTTTTAACTCAAGATGCTCCTGGACCATAGCAATACCTGCAGCCTCCTCTGTTGAGATGCAGCGCAAAGGGACTGTGCCAAGTGCTGCTCCTGTACACAATGTCCCAGGGGTGGTAAGTCCAGCAGCACCCCTCTGTGGGCGTAACTGGGTACCTGCAGTGGTATATCCCCTGGAAACTAGCTGGTTTAACTGTTTTCCACACTTCAACCTATTTAGCCTAGCAAAAAAGCATCAGCCAGGACTTCTCAGCTCAGATCCATCAGTCTCTTTGCAGCCGCCCCAAACCTCACCTAGATCTCACCTGAATAGGTCTGCATGTTGTTGCTTTGCTGCCACATGCAAATGCTCCCAGATATGCTCCTCTCCTTATTCCATGCTACTCTCCAAGCTGATTGTGTGCTGCCCTCCCAGATCCATACACACCAGGGGCTCTCAGAACCCTTCTGTCATACTGACTTACATTGAAGTTCCTTTTTCCTTTCCTCTCCAGCACCCCTCCCACACCTTGTAAACAACAGAGACTCCAAGGTGCCTCATTCTTGTTGTCTCTTCTGCTTGCGAGTCATGCAGGTGTCAACACTTCCAAAGTCTGTACGGAGGCTCAGCAGAGCTGGGAGGGTGCAGAGCATTATGTTAGAAGTTATTAATAGCTGCTATCGACCAGTTCTTTGATCTACAGGCAGCTGATTACAGCTGCTGCTCCTGACAATGAGGCACCAGGAGTCCTGCCTGTACCTCTGTTTCCCTTTCCAGTATTCAGATTTTCCACTAGAACAAAAAACTTTCTCCCAAGATTTCAAAATAGCTGGGATTCAGCAGTCAACACTGCAGTCAGAAAGCCAAACACAATCAAGTGAAGCATAACATTTTACTTTGCAAGGAGAATATCAGGTCTCTGAATCCCGCTTCCAGCAGTCTTTGAAAGGCTGAAGGTTTGACATCACACACAATGAGCCTCCAGAGAAAACAGCTCCTTTCTGAAATTTTCCATGTAGCTCACAATCAATAGCCATGAAAAAAAAAAACAACTTGGAATTTGTACCCTTTAAATAATTACAGGGCTGCAGGAATTGGTTCCCACACTCTTCCAAGATTTCAGCTGAAGAAGGAAACTATTGCCCAAAGGCATCATGCACATCTGATCTGTTCAGGGAAACAATTCAGGAAATCTCCCTCCAACAATGCAGAGCCAATGTTGGAAACAACTAAGAAAACAGGATGAAATAATCACCTTCACTTTATGTCAGCACCATCTAATCCTGCTCTGTCAGCTGGTAAGCAGCACAGTGATCAAAAGGCAACAGAGAAACATTCTGAGACAGACAAATTCAGGCAAATTCCCATTTTATCTGATGTTACCACCTAACCTATCAACTTGTCCAAAACTCTCCAGCATTCCTTTCCTGAGAAATAGGGATGAAGTGGATCTACACTACTCTACTGATGCATACAACACCATACTGCTCTGCTCGCTAAGGCTTTGAAGGTCATTAGAGCCAGTACTGCTTGACTTAAGTCCCCACCTATCAACACAAGAAAAGAGCATTTTTAAGGATATCAGAAGCAACCGTGTTTTGTGCACAGTAGGACAATGCACTTTATGGCTTGAACATGAACCTGCCGAGCATCAATTTCTCTAAGTTTTACTCCATTTGAATTATAGCATCTATAAATTTTTATGATGATGGAACTAGACATGAAGGAAGGAAAACTCACATACTTAAGATTATTGCAAAGCCTATGTAATCAAGCTGCCAAGCTTTAAGATTATAGACATATTCTAAACATTTCAACTCATGACCATAAAGCCCATTCCACTATGACAAAGCACAACGGAGAAGTATTTGGCAAATGCATGTTAGCACTTACCCCACCACAGCCACATTTCATATTACATATTTCCAAAAGAGAACTAAAAATAATGGAAGAATACCCTCAAGCAAAACTTCTACCTTTGGAAAGAATGTTTTTTCCTAAACAAAACCTAGCTAAAAGCACTTAATAATTTGGGGGTATCAGCCCCAATGCCAAGAAGCGAAGAATTAACAGCACACACACACACTTTCCTTCTTCAACCCTTAAAGCTCTTACAAACACACAATCACACTGTGTACAGAAGAACCTCGCTACGCATGTGATACAGTGAATTACTTAGAGTAGACCATAGAGAAGACACCATACCTCCTACACTGCATTACCCCTTTGCTTCCCCTTATATATAACCCTTTAACTCACAGGGACTAGCTGTCACTGTAGCCATGCAGTACAGCTATGCTTAACACAAAGCACACTCATCACACCAAAGATGGTTATTCTTGGCTTGTGCCAGCTTCAGATGCAGAATAGTAACTTGTGGCTCTTACTGATCCCGGGATTTTGAAACCTGAATTTTGCAAATCTGTCTTCTGTGAGAGCAGATCACCTCACCAGGCAATCCAGTCTTACAGGTCTCAAACACTTCACGCCTGGGTTTAGAGCATGATGCTTCTTTATTACCTCCAGCTCAGTGTTATGAGCATGCAGCTTCTGCACCATGTCCTCAGCCTCACGCATGCGCCGGTTCAGCTGGGGCGAGTGCTCTGAAGGGGTCAGCTCACTGTCATACGACTCCAGAATTGCTCGCATCCCATCACGCTCCTGTCAGGAAGAATAGCAAACACATTTAGGGATACAGCCCCTGACCCACTCCAAGGAAAGAGTCCCAAAACACCATTCTACATCTTTGCCCATTATCCTTTTACAGTACAAAACCCTGATGGAGAGACACTCATCATCTTCATAGCTGCATCAAGACCCACATGAATACACAGTTCTAACAGAACAAATGTTGCTGCTCTGAAGAATTAGACTGTCTTTGTGTATATAAAACCACATACCCCTTGCAGGAAAGCAACATGCATACATTCTAACAAGCAGATGGCAAACTGAAAACAGAGCCTGCCTTCTTTTTGGAGACATTATTCTAATTCAATGTGGCTGAATGGGTTCCTTCAGCAAAATATTTAGTGTAGCGCTTGATATTTTTCCTGCCAAAGAGTTCCAGCAATGAACGAACGGAATTGTCACAACAGAAATTAAACAGATTTGACAATGAACAAAGTGGCTGAGAGCAAATATCCTCTATATCGTATGTGAGTTATCACTCATTAAACACTGCAACACTCAGTGTTTGCAAGGAATACTTTTTCAGAGGTTAATATCTCGCAAACAATGTGTTTGGCTCACTAACCAAGCACATGCAGAGAAAGACAAAGAGAAGGATCCCACTCCCTTTTCAGGTATAAAACTTGGGCTGGAAGCTAAAGGTAAAACTTCTTGTGTGTACTCCTGGTCAAGATACTTCTTCACGCATTCCCAACTTCAGACAGCACTAACACCTACTTCTAAGGCATTGATGGAGAAGAAGAATGGGGACAAAAGGCTGAACACTGTCACCAGTCAGGTGTGTTTTAAGGAGATTACTCTTTACAGTGCAGTATGCACACAGGGATCAGCCAGCTGATGCGGTGTTTTAACCGCACAACCTTCATGTTTATAAGGCTACAGAACAGGGTCAAAGGTGCTGCTGCTGCTGCTTTCTACCTTGTCCTGTTGCAGTAATGCACAAGTGCTCTGGACAAATCAGTTCTCTCATGTGAATTTTGCCATCACAAACATCTAAAACACTATTGGAAGATCACCTAGCTTTATAGCTGCGCAGTTTACATCCAGACTAGGCACCACCACTGCACTGGACCTGGAGCACTCCCTAAACCCAGCCAGACTGAGCTGGAATGCTTTGCTGAGATCCTCGTCTCTTGGGGATTTCAGGAATTGCCAGGGTAGACAAAAACGTCCTTTTTCCCCACTCCCAAATGAAAAAGGCCGTATTGCAGATAGCAAAAGTGATGCCAACTGCCCAGCTGAGCAAGTCTATACAAAGATTATCACCTCATTCAACATCTAAAGGTCAAAGACTGAACATGGACAGCAAGTGTACATGTGGTGAAGAGAAGGAGCATGCAAATTCAAGGTGAGAAAATAAGACTGGGGGCACTGCCAGAGGTAGAGCATGTGTTCAGAGCTTGTCATGGATTGAAAGGTCAGCAGCTAAAAGGACCCCAAGACCAAAGGACAGCCTGAGGCTACAGGAACCAAGTTAATGAAATAAAAACAGGTTTTAACCTAAATAGTAGTGGAAGCTATTACAAGCTCCTTGCTCAGGCCTGACTGAGGAGAAACATTTTTCCAAGGAAAGAAGTTTTGACATAGTTTAGAAAGAATTATTCACCTGACAGACATATGAAAAGAAATATTTCCATGTCACTGCAGAATTAAACCCAAACCCAGCCACACCACACTTGGCTTGTAATGAAAGTCAGAAGAATAGGATTGCTCCATCCTCCCTCCCCTTCACATCACCCCATCTGCTCAGTGCACTTTATATAAGGCAAACTGCTTTTGCTACGGAGATGATAACTTTCACTCCCCCTTTATTGCAGAATCTTGTCTAGAGCACAGATGAGAATGTAATGACAGCCTTTAGTGAAGGTATGCATTTGATCACCGACTGGTTTGAGTTGGGAGGGACCTTGAAGCTCATCTAGTTCTAGCCCCCTGCCACAGGCAGGGACACCTTCCACTAGACCCGGTTGCTCCAAGCCCCATTCAACCTGGCCTTGATATCCTTGCAATTAGATCTGCAATTACAGCATCCTCTCTTTCTCTGTACTCCGAGCGCTGCTCTAGCTTCATTTTCTACTCAGCATCTTTCATCAATGTGATCATTTAACACTGCAATGTTCTCTCCATTACAGCAGGGCAGTCCCAAAATCCTTAGCATGTTTTCAAAAGCAAACAGGACCCCTGGCAATTCCCATCACACTTGGCTTCCAATTAACTGGTGAACATTAGGTCATTCGAATCATACCCAGCAAAATCCTAGCAGTTCCCTGAGCTATTCAGCTGCAAGAAGGACAAACTTCTGCTTTCATGTTAGGATGGGAAAATTGCATGGGAGCAGGACATCCCTACAGGCTGGCTTTGCCCTAAAATCAGCTACAGATCTTCTCCTTCAAAGCCTTTCTCTTTAAGACAGAGTAAACTTCTCAAGACAAAGCACGTGCACGTGTGGTAAGCACAGCACAAGCTATATTGGAAAAAAAGGTGCTGAAATAAAGGGTGATACAACTAAACACTTGATCCTGGGGCTCAGTTCTCCTTAATTATCTCTAAATATTAACACTGTAATGAAATCAACTCTCAGCTTCCAACAAGTGGTCCCCAGCTCCCTTTTTTTAAATGTCTCCCCATCAAGAGCACTTACTGAAAGCTTTTCCCTCCCTCCTAAAGATCTTGTCAGTTTGGCAGGGAACAGAGGTTCTTGTTGAGAAGCCCTCTGTCTAAAAAGATTCTCTAAAATGCAATCCTAATTTAGTAATTGCTGCAGTATCTCCTCATCCCCAATGCAACATTCCCCAAGCTCCATCAAAAACTTTGCCAGGGACTTTCAGATGTCCTTTCTAACCTTTTCCCAACACCTCTGCTTTCCTCCTTTCTAGGAGAGTAGTTATCAGAATTAGTGAAAAGCAGTTCCTCTGGGAATTCCCAAAATTTACCCAGTACTGGGTATCTCTGTTAACTCTCCATGGACGTTAGACTGGCACACTTCCAGGCGCTCTTTACCTTGACCAGCTTCAAATCAACACCAGAACAGAACTGCAGCTTGCTCTAAACATGCCCTAAAACCAGAATAGTTGGGTTTGATGTTCATTATAACCCTAGGAAATTAATGCCCTGCAGCAAACTCTGGTGCTGCAGCCTGCAGCTGTGTTTGAGGAGCTCTAACTTTGAAAAAGAAGAGAGTGATTTTTTCAAAGGCTGAAGTTTCCCTTCCTTCTGCCAGCAGCAGCCCATTCACCAAACAAATCTGCCTCCTACTACTGCAGAAGTAACTAAGAAAACATGTTTTGTGTTCTTAACCACAAACTAGAGTTAATCCCGTGGAAATCTGCTATGGGAAAGTATAGCAAGGCACCTCTGCAAAATGATAGCCCTAAAATAAAGCTTCTCTCTGGTCTTTCCACCAGCTCCTCTATCCCCTCTATGTAATGCCAAAATTCAACCTGGTTGGCAAGCAGCTTGAGGCTAAGAGCAAGTCTTCCCCAGTACTCACACACCAAAGGGCTACCAGAGGGTTTAGAAACATTATATTAACAGTAATGTAAGTGGGCTCCTCCAGGATTTTGGGGTTCATATTAGGGAAAGACCTGAGAATGGTTCACATCAGCACCACCATCATCCTACCAACACCTCCATGTCACTGAAGCAGTGCCACTGCTCACCTCCAAGGGCAGCTGCAGCTTCAAGTATTAGCACACTGAGGATTCTCAACTGTGCACTGGAAGCAACTGAAGAGTAAAATAGCCAAAAGAATTTATAAAGCCATCTGACCTTCTATACATACATACAAACACAGTGCCTATTTCTGTTGGTGCTCCTTACCCCTCCACAAACATCCATCCACTCCATTCACCACAGACTTCCTAATTAGTTGAAGCAAAGAAAAATCAATAAGAAAGAAATTAAAGTTACAAATCTAACTGAAGTCAGTCACACACCCAGGGAAAATTTGTTCCTGGGGTAAAGTTTATCTAGTGTCATAATTTTATTGAAATCCTATATCTTCCTATTGACTTTTATGGTTTCAAGCTGGATGCCAGAGTTATCATTATTAGAGTCTCGGTGTTGCTTGCTGGCCCGAGGTTTGGGGTTTGTGGGTTGTTTTTTTTCTTTTCATAAACAAGCTGTAATTGTCTGGTTTATTGATCAATAAATCTTTCAACTGCCTCTTTTCACCCGCTCCTGTTCTGGTGAGTCTCCTGCAACTTCTCTGAAAGAAAATACAGGGTTGTTTTTTAAAGTACATATTGTTTTGTCATTAGCCATGAAAGAGCAGAAATTGTGCTGGTCGGTTCCGATAATGGCTTTTTAATGACAGATTCTAGTCACAGAAAATCTGCTTTATTTCCACACGAGTGAACTTCAACTATTAATCCACAACCCAAATGCACAGCTCACTTGCTCTCCCACTTCTGCTTGGGTTAGAGCCTGGCAGAGGAGACAGACTTAGTAAAGTGGAATCACAATGCTATTTCCCACTCAGTGCTTTTTTTGATAGTACAGAAATATTCCTGTTCCTAGCATTAGGTGAGCTTTTTGTTTAATTGATGGTAATTTTTGGAGAATATTAATAGACTGCTTCATTATAGGAAATCAGTGGCGATATTCTCCCTCCTCTTCCTCCCCAGACTCCTAACTCCAAATTAGTCATAACAAGAGAAAATTTGGAGACTGAGGAAAGATAGGGAGCTTCGGCATTAAAGAGATGCTATCTGCAATCAGGTACAATTTAGTTAAATATTATTCATAAGAACACAAATAAAAGAGAAAGGTGACTGTGTAACAGAGTTTAGTGCTTTCTGGCTTGAAGCAATACAAATACATACATAGAAAAAGGGAGACGGTAACTGGGGCTTGATGAGATGTTTAACACAAACAGACTTAGCAGTGTGAGGTGTGGCGACATAAGCCAAAACATGGCCAGAAACAAAAATCAACCATATTAGACTGTGTCAGGAACTACTGACAAAATATATTCTTAGAATGCTTGGAAAATTAGTCATGGTAATCTCTCGTCCAGGAGTAACTATCTTTGAACTCACAAAAGGCAGGACAGGCCCTGAGAAAAGGACAGAGGAGCAGATCCACCGTTTAAAAAGAAGGATGGATGAGAAGATACAGACTCTGGCAATTATAAATCACTTCAACATTTTGGTATCTCATCAAATACTCAAAAAAACATAAACAATCAAATTGCTGGCACTAGAGAAGAATTAGGGACAAGAAACAATCAACTGAGCCTTAGTATGAATTATATCAAACCAATCTAATCTACTTCTCTAACAGGTAACTTGTCTACTGAATAAAGGCAAACAATAAATGTGATAAATCTCAACTTCAGTGATGTGTTTATCAAAGAAGAGGATTACAATTCAACAACACTCCTAAGTTAGAGAAATGAACTTGTATCAAGGTGATGAAATTCATGAAAGCGAAGCACAGAGCCCTGCATGTTATGTAGGTACTGGTTAATGGGCTGCAGCATCAGGTTGGTATCTTCCTCTTTGCACCTTCCTTACAGGAGACATGTGCATCCCACTTGAAGCTCACAGGGATACAGGAGCTGTACTATACACCATGGAGAAGCATTAGCTAGGGAATGTGCACAGGACTACAGACAGTTAACAGGGTCTGCCCCAGTGTAATGGCTGGAGGAATCAATGAGGAATTGATACACTATTAAGCCTTACTTTGTAATTAGGCTTCTCTCCTCACAGTCTACACTCACATCCCATTGCCTCGTGGAAAACAGGGAAAAGTAAACAAAAGTGACAGTAAGACCCAAGAAGCAGGGTCCTGAAAGCAGAACTTTCAGTAGCTAAAGGCACATTCAGTCAGACTTTGCTATTATGGAAATGCATCTAAGTGAGCCACATCCTCTCAGCTCCTGACCCTCTTGGAGCACTGCTAACAAGAGCTGCTCGAATCTTCCAGAATAGACAACAAGCCAAGAGTTATATGTCCAAAACCCCAGCAAAAATTAAATTACCAGAAACCTTTCACATCCTCCTTGTCTACAGCAGCATCTATTCTCACCAGAGGGCAAACAGCTCCCCTTTCTCTTACCACCCTAACTTTTGTATTAATCATTTTTAAACCAAAATCATCTATTTCCAAACCTCCAAACAGCCTCCTTCTCAGCTGCAGCCATTTCCAACATTTCTCTCTGTGGCTGACCTATTTTCACATTACTTTGCAAACTAGAACTGACTGCAGACACATATGTATGTACACACCATTGACTTTCTACTCAAGACCTCAATTAAAACAGCATTTATAAAAAAGCCTGTTAACTCCATAACAACAAAAACATGCAGCAGATTTCACCACCCTTACACTGACAAGAACATAAGAAAATGTTTTTTCAAAATATCCTTGCCTCTCAAATGTGACTTTGATATATCAAACCTCTGCTTTCATTTTCACCTCTCAAGCCAATATAAGGCTATTGCAGGAGTCTAAAGATGGATTTAACCTATAAAGACGCCCTTCAGATGTACTGTGCCCTACAATCAAGGTTTCTCCAACAAAATAAGATATTTATTCTCTGTAAGTTGAAGTCTATCTGTGTCTAACCTGAATAGGGAGAGAGGTCAGACAGACTGATATACTCTGCAACCACAAGCACACAGCAAACCAGGAATCAAGCATCTCTATCCATACCATCATCTCTCTACAACTCATGGTTTTCATCACTTCCACTACTCTCGTAACAGCCATTTTCTTGCTAAGAAAGGTAGCAAATTATAAAGGTTGAACACCAACTTTCCACCCATGGCTGGAAGTCTGGAGAAGGCAATCACTTGGCAAACTGCAGTGAGAAGAGGACACAAATAGGCAGAGAGCCTGAGAAAGACAATAAAAGGCTTCTTTTAAGTGCCAGAACAAAGTATTCAGAGACACTCTTAGCTTCCTAACCTTCATTTCTTACATTTTGGAGAGCCTCTGCAATCTGACTGCTCTTCTGGCAAACACTCAGCAGGCAGCTTTCAATGCACACCTAAAAATACTTGTGTATCTTACACGCTATTTTATCCCGTAGGTTTCTCTCCAGATTTATAGTCCTTCCTTTCTAGCTCTTGTCCCTCACCTCCAGCTCTTCTCTGCAGAGGGCTCAGCTTGCCTTATATCCTGGAAATGGACCAGAGCAAATAAATGCACTGTAACTCTTTTAATCTGTCTCTGATAAATCCCCTGCTTACTATCTGCTGGAAAATTGTGCATGGTCTCTAAAAGCCTCATTTTGCTTATAGCACATACATATGCCAGCTGACAAGCAATCATACAACTGACATTGCAACAAATTAAATATTATCTGACTAAAACACCCCTGGGGTCCTCTTGCTTCACAGTGAGTTTAACATGTTTAGTTATGTTTCCTAACCTCCTGCTGCCGTGAAATAATTTTATGATTTTTCCTCATTTAACTCCTTTCTAGCAGAATGCTCACCACCGCTAATCTCTAGCACAAGCCTGCTTTTCTATCTCAGTGTATTTCTCATCTCTGAATTCAAAAAACCTCTCTTTTCACTACCATTCCTCTTACCCCCACTGTTCAAGCAGTGGCAATTTCACACAAGTACGAAGCTGCTTTATCCACCTGCTTTAGCACAGGGCCACTCTGACACATCTGACACCATGTGCACAGCTCACAGTTGAAAAATGATCATTTCCATTAAACCCAAATAAATTAATCCCATACCTTCTTCAACCCAGCCTCTAGATCACCATGGCTAGCAGAGGGAAGGCATCATACAACAGACAAGGAAATGTGCTCATCCTTACTTACTGGCAATAGAAAACTAGTATTTTATGTATCTGTTTTTTAAAAAGGAAAAGAAAAAAAAAAAAAGCCTTATTCAACCCTGAAAAGAAAGTTTCTTTGTGCATCATTCCTCTATTCTGCCAGTGTACTCCAGTACATAAAAATTCAGCCCTATGTTCATTCCTGACCCTCAAATTTCTTTTTCTTTCTGCCTCCTAAAAAACCCAGATATTGGCCTCTTAATCTCTTAACAGCCAATTTCGTGCAGGTTTAACCACTTAAATATCATTAACTCGGGAGAAAAGTAAACTGAACTGTGCTCTATGTGGTGTAGTTATCTTCAAAAGAAAAGGAGAAGGCATTGCACTGCCATCCAGGCTCTGTTCCAGGGAGATTCAGGCTAAACCAGAACTGAAGCAGGAGGGCAAATCTCTTGCATCACATCTGGAGAGGACAGAAAAATCAGAGACCTGAGTTCATTCGATCAGCTCAACACAGCACATTCCACTGAACTTCAAAAGTAATTTCTTGGTGCCTTTACAATGTGCCAACAACTCCAGATATTTCTAGAGAAATATCTACCTGTGACTTTTTGAAAAAGGCAAAGAAAAGGGCTTTTAGCTAATGCTTCAGAATATACATCACCTGACTGCTGTATGAGAAAATATTAGTAATTTTCCATATTTATTTCATAAAACATTCCCTCTACTACCTCCAGGCTGTAAAAGATCAGAGACTTCAATAAGTGTTTCAGAAATTATACATCAAGCTGTCTCCTAGGTCCCCCATGGCATATCTGCATTATCTTCAAAGGACTGTCATGGGCAGAGGGGACACAGGTCCTTGCCCTCGCAGCCCGACAGGGGAAGGGGACAAAGGAGAAAGGGCACAGAAGAGACAAAACTCTGCGTATCTGCTGCAATAAGACTTTTCAGTTGAGCAAGTGAAGAAAGGTGCACCTTAACACACATGAAGCCTACAAACACCCACAGCACCTACGCTGCAAATCATCACATCAGGTCTGGCCAAATTTGAAAGCCATACAGTTGAATGCATCCATGGTAAAGGCCTTTCTTCCCACTATACATTGGGGTTAACTGTTTTCACTTTTCTACAACAACTGTCGGAAACTTGTTCTTTTAGTGTTGGAAACTTCCTTCATTTACAGTCCAGAACTACTAGGGAACTGCCCAGAAGCCCACAGCATTCATATATCCGCCCTGATGCAGAACACAGAGGTAAGAAACAGCCCACACACACACCACCACATCCAGCACCCACCCCGATGCTCAAGTTGTTGACCAAAAAGCATTTTATTGAGTACAGGAGGCACAATGTGCAGCTTCCACACCATGTAAGCCATCTACTAGGCAAAAGAATATATGAACATGTTCTTCTTGAAATTATAACCATCATAAAGGGTCATTTCTCACCCAAGCCATGCTCCCAACTGTAAACTAGCCTAGTTTAAGGCACAGTTTCTTTAATCACACCAAATGATTTATCTAGGGCAAAGCAGTAAATAATAAGCCATTATTTAGAACGAAAATGCTATTATTTGCTTGGATGTGGTCAAAATACTGATTTTATATTAAACAACACATTATTTCACATTTCACGACCTACATGATGTGGGTTACATAGTTTAACTTGTACCCTTTGAAAATATGAATGATCACTTTAACACTTTGAGTACATAAGCTGCACCAAGCAGCTCTTCCTTGGCTTCTTTTACAGTTAGTTTGTTCTCTCAAGCCAGAGCACAGTTCAGACAACACCCACAGAACATGTCTCATTAGCTTAATCAGGAGCCATCCTTAAGTGTTTGCTCTCAGACAGCAAGTAAACACCATGAAGCTCGGCTACTGTTTAACCTTGTGAACTGCACTTCTGAAAGTTTTCTGTGTTTAAAACGAAAATGGGCCACCTCAGGGCTCTCACTGCAGCTTCTGCAGCTGAGGTTTGTCATATGCTAGCACTTGAATCCTGTATAAACATCAGTCCAGGCTGGCAGAGACAACCATGAACCCCACTATGCCTGGGATACCTTTCCTCCTCAGACCTGAATATGGTGGAGAACAAAACTGCATGCTTAAGAACCAGGGGCAAGGGCCACATCTGGTAGGCAGATTACGGTGCTTCACCATCATTGCAGTCTCATCTTCACCACTGCACCACTTTGAACAACTTGGTCTAGTGGAAGGTGTCCTTGCCCATGGCAGGGGGATGGAACTAGAGGAGCTTTAAGGTCCCTTCCAGCCCAGTGATCTGCAGTTTGGGAACACGACAAACAAAAACCTCCTCAACCACACTTGAGGGTCTCACAAGCAGAGAATAAAGAGGATGCATGTCTATAGCCAAGAACCTCCAGTCCTTGTGAGAACAACCCACATACACAGATTTCCTCAAATTTTACACACTTCAGAAATAAAACTATTACCTTAAAATAGTCTGCAAGTTGGTAAACCTAAAATTAATCTATTAGCTGCCACCCCGTGAACACCTTCCTTTTACAGTGTCACCAGAGCGCTGGTTAATTCACACAGACAAAATGACGTCCCTGTCTTTGTTCTCCTTTCAGTGCCTCTGCAATATTAAGTCAACAAAAGCTTTCCTCAAAGCTGCACTGACATCAAGAATGTTATGTTCAAACCATTAGACAAAAACATGAAGCACTCAAGTCATGCTTCATTAAAAACAAGGGGAAAAATCAGTTTACCAGAAAAAAAAAAGGTTATTTAGGAGATATATTCATTATATACATCTGAAAGAGAATGAGGATTAAATGTATAGGACCAAAAACTTTCATTGGTCTTTTAATTATTGTATTTGACCACAATTTTGTTATTTTTTTTAGAACCACCTAGGTTGGAAAAGACGTTTTAAAATCATCAAGCCCAACCCCAGCACTGCCAAGGCCACCACTAAACCATGTCACTGAGGGCCTCCTTCACATGGGTTCTGAACACGTGCAGGGACAGTGACTCCACCGCTGCCCTGGGCAGCCTGTTCCACTGCCTGAGCACCCTCCCAGTGAAAAAACAGTTCCTCATATCCAGTCCAACCCTCCCCTGGTGCAGCTTGAGGCCGTTACCCCTTGTCCTATTGCTTGTTACTTGGGAGAAGAGACCAACCTCACCTCACTACAACCTCCCATCAGGCAGCTGTAGAGAGCGATGAGGTCCCCACTGATCCTTCTCTTCTCCAGACTAAACCCCCAGGTCCCTCCACCGTTCCCCATCACACTGTGCTCCAGGCCCTGCACCAGCTTAATTGCCCTTCTCTGGACCCGCTCCAGCACCTCAATGTCTCTCCTGCAGTAAGGGGCCCAGAGCTGAACACAGGATTTGAGGTGCAGCCTCACCAGTGCCCAACACAGGGGGACAATCACTGCCCTGGCCCTGCTGCCACACTGGTGCTGTTACAGGCCAGGATGCCATGGACCTTCTTGGCTGTCTGGGCACAAGCTGCTCATGTTCAGCTCCATCAATCAGCACCCCCAGGTCCTTTTCCATGAGCAGCTTTCCAGCCACTCTTCCCAAAGCCTGGAATGTTACATGGGTTGTTGTGGCCCAAGCGCAGGACTCATCACTGGGCCTTGTTGAACCTCATCCCATTGACCACAGCCTATGGATCCAACCAGCATCCTCAACAGTCCAAAGTCAGCCCTCTGGAGGTCTAAGGTGGAGGTTTTTCTTACCTTCTTCCTGACTTATCCAAGGAGAAGGCCATCATCCTTTTGCCCCTTGACCACGGGCTGACTTTACCTCACGCTTCCCAGGCTCCTTCCCGCCCGAACTCCCTGAGGCGTCACGGGTCGCTCCCGCCCTCGGGGCCGCTCGCACTTCCAGAGCCGCGCTGTGCCCGCCCCACCTGGTGCCGCTGCCCGCTCCAGCCGGTCCTGGCAAGGCCCTGGGGTTGCTTCGTGCCTCTGCTCCCTCAGGAACAGGCCTGCTGAAGGCGGCCCCTCCAGAGAGGCTCGCCTCAGCAAACTGTGCACACAAACGTGCGCAACAATAAATAAATGTATTTATTTACATTTTGTTTTCAACCGACCCCGTGGCTATAAGAGAGCAGAACCACGGTATCAAAAAACCTGCTTTGCTGCTAACTAAACCCGTTGGTTTGCTTTCACGCTAATGAAGTGCTACCTATTAGAGAACAAAGAGGACTATCAGCTTTTCCAGTTCCAGGCTACTTCAAAGTGAACAGAACATGGTATAATTGCAGAAATGATTGTCAAAGGAAGAGGCGCAGTAACAGAGGGAAGAAGCCGCTCCTTGCCACATAACATCACGGAACAGCTGGTAAATAGCAGTGATGAACCCCTACTTCCATCGCGCAAGGCACCCACGAGGCAGAACTTTCTGGATAACTTGGAGGCACTCCTGTTGAAATTTAGCCTTTCTGATGTTATGAGACAATCCAAAGGGCACTCGTTCCACCCCAGGCAGATCACAGAGCTTTCAGTCTGCAGTCAAGTCCTCAAGAAGACAAAAGGGTGAGAACAGACCCATTTTGCACAGCCATATTGAAGCGTACACTCATCACTAAATCTGTCCCAGCTCAGGAAAAAGAAAGCCCATTGTGATGCTCCAGGAAATACTATCAGCGCTATTTTTGTTATTCTAAATAAATAAAGTTTACAATGAAGTCACTGTTGCTTTGTTTGATTCTTCTGCTTCCATTTGTGAAATACCATTATATTATTTAAGAAAATGCCTTTCTCTCCCAGTGTCTTTCAATAAACCTGGCCAGCACTCTGCTGACTGAGTACAATCTTTCTCAAATATGGCTTTATCTTGCCAATGAATACTATATGAGATGATGCCATTTTCCATATAGCCTATTATCAGCAGTAGACAGTCAGACTTGCACAGCAGTTGAGGTTTGAAAGCTGGTCTGGAAATTGCCAACCCAACCTCCCCAGCTCTCCTGGATCCCCCTTCTCTCCAGGAGCATATTCCACGGGATTCTTCCGAGCAGGCTCATGATCAGGTCAAACTCCACTCTCCTGAAGTCCAGTGCTGCGATCCTGCTGTAGTTGCCTTGTTCCCTTCTCTCAGGAGTCATTTTAAGTTACTTTAACAGCATCCTTGCCATCCACAATCAACAGAAAATCCTTTGATACCACAAGCACAAGAACGGTTGGTTGAGAGATGACGGGAAGACAAAAGGTAACAAGAACAAATGATGCAGCTTGAATTTATGACCACTTCAAAATCTCTCTCCTGAACTTCTTCCAAAAAGCTGGTCCTATTTTGCAAGTATTCTTTTACAGACACGTCCCTCTTATTTCAACTCCAGTAACAACATACATGAACTCCACCACGTTAAAAGAAAGCATGACTACCGTGTTGTCTTTGTCACTGCAGTCTCAAAGATGCTGCCCATGATTACTAATCCACTCGGAGTCTTCGGCTTATTGAGAGTAAGAACAGAAGCACCCAAAAAGCAGCAAGTGATAAGCTTCTGCTTTTGTCTTCCTGCGCACATCAGGGATGCTGAACACATACACAAACAAAATCAACAATCAAAGCTATACCAAAGACTTCTTGTGCAAAACACCTGCCTCAATCCGTGGAAGACGTAGTGAAATTCTACAGCAATGTCAAATCTTTGCAACATTTTCCCTGAATCAAATTAGTTCCTAATGAAACACTTGATGATTAATACTCACTTAAGAAGTAAATTGGGAGAAAAGCTATTAGTTGAACATGAGCAAATCAAATTGGCTCCAGATATGCATAATGAAATGTGTATATGTGAAGAAAATACTACTGCTGTATCTTCAGAAGTGTTCAATTTCTGAACACGCTCTGTATTAGATCACCCCATATCCTCTAGTGCCAGTTCTGAAACATGATGCAGAAGGTACAAGTAGTTGATGTACCTGCAAAATACAGAGGTACCTTCTAATGATCCAAATACGTGAAGTCTCACAAAGGTGTGTATCTGACCACACATAAAACTTCAACACAGAACTCCATTCAGAGAAATATTGATCCCATCCACCTCAGATGCCAAGACCAGCCTGGCTCACAGGCTCTGTCATTTGCATTTCCTCGTCAGTTCAAGGTGGCAGGACACCAAGGAGCTATGGTCACAGACGGAGGGCAAAGCACAGTCCATCAGCCCTGTCTGTATTCTGGGCTGCTGGGGCAGCACCTTGGGAGAGTGAACAGAACAGAAAACAGCTCTAGAAATTATCTCCTAACCCTGTAAGCATAATACTAAGCAAAGCATAATACTCAGACTCTAGAGCAGTCCTCTACATATCTGAAGTTATGTTTCTCTCCTCAGTATTCACTTGTGTATTTCTTCACTATTTTCTCTTACTTTTTACCCTTTCACTAGTTAACGAATATCCATTTGCCTCCAGAAGCTGAGAGGAACTGCTGCAGTATCTATCACACAAGAGTTATCCAGACCTAACTGAAAGGAGAGCTGCGTATGAATGAGATGAGGATTAAGGACAAGAAGTCCCTTTGTAATTGAAAACTCAGGGCCAGCCACCATGAAGTAAAAGGCAGGAGAGACCTGTAAAGCCCCACTAAAAATCAAGCAGAGAAGAAATGTCTGTGGTCTAACAGCGGCTCAGGCTGCAGATTTTGTTAACACCCCTCTTCCCACAGGTTACTCCATATACCTCATTTTAGCACTGATCCTTAGAAGCTTTGAATTTAAGACACAAACATGATGCTAATTGAACACCTCTCCTCATCAAGCCTGTGGCGTAGACTGTATACAGGTTGTTTTCCAGGGGAACAAAATGGAAGCTGTAATTGTATTTAGATTCTGGAGGTGTGGAAAAAGAAGAAAAGACTGTCAGTTCAGCATGTATGAAGGAGGAAGATATGAAAAGAATAAATAGCTTGAAAACTAAGGAGCTCTGAAGGTTTCATCTCAAAAGCAAAAAACAGATCTTTACACAAAATGTAAAAGAAACTTCAGAGAACCACAGGCAAATAAAGGAATTAATCTCCAGCTGACGTTTGCTTGCACCTAAAAGAATGTACTTATTCAAACATCCTTTTCTTTATCAACAATTTAATACTAAAACCAAAGAAACAGCAGCATAGCAAATGAACTTTTTAGAGAGAGCTTCTCGCTGCCTCCTCCTGTGGTAACCAAAAGGCAAACAGCTGCTTCCCTTCTGCATCACACCCCCTGTTCTCACACCAGCAACACTAATGACTTTCCTGACAAGGCAAACTCTAATACCAGGTACTGTTCTTATTAGCTCGGATTAGAGCGTGTGCTGTTAAGCCCTGCAGGTACCACACTCTGCACAGGTTGTTCTCTTTATTTCACAAATCGTATGTAATTGCCTCTCTAATATCAGCCACTGAATTGAGCTGAACACAATCATTCTCTAAATTCAACATCCGTGCACTTCAAACATGTCTATTTCATACTTCAAGAATACTTTTTACAATACAATAGTTCACAAGCTTAGAACTGAAGTTATTGGACAATTTAACCCACTGATACAAACAGCAGCAAGCAAAGCAACGCCACTCCTCCAATGCTCCAAACAGCAATTTCTTTTTCACTAGCTACATCAAGGAACAGGGAGCTCTGAACGGGTTTTAAATTCTCCTGTTTGAACGGTGTGTGACTGATATGGCTGTTATTTCTGACACCACAGGAGAGTGTAATAAATAACTTGGTGTTATTTATAAGCATCGTGTTGGTTTGTACGCCAGCATGGCCGGAGAGGCACAGCATCCCACAGCAAACACCGGCTGCAAGGAGAGGTTTCCTATCAGGTCTGCACAAACCCAGGCACATGGGTGAGCTTTGTGAGCATTGCTGGAGCCGGGAGATGGGCACATGCCCGCACCAGCATTGCCACCAAGTGCAAATAGGCGAGAACCTCACAGGGAGATAGGAAGCCAATATGAGCTGTGCTTCATTCTGCCTTCAACGTCCAGAGGATTCATGCGGCCTCTCCTGTGTCTGTTACCAGCACATTTTAAACAGCCTCCAGGCTGCTGCCCAAGAGGTGACAGCCTGTCTGTGCTGGGTGGTTAAAGCAATCATTAAGCACTTGCTCAGTGTGGACCTGGAGCTCGCTGGAAGGGGAGGACAGCTACTCATCACTGTGCTTACTTTCATGCCACTCTCCTGCTAAGCTTGCGAACGGTCTGGCATGCTAATGGATATTTGGGAATTTAATCTTTTCTTCCATTCTTCTCATCTACAGCCTTACCCACTGTGTTAGAACTGATTTAATTACTGCTAAATCATCTCCAACAACGCCTAAAGGTGTGATTTCATCCCTTAGTTTCTCCTGCTTTTTCACTTACTGTGGGAATAGTTAAACTGCATTTCTCCAACTTGCTTTTTAAATGGAAAAGATAACTGTCAAGAGGTGCAAGGTTTGGTATTTCCCTGCCACTTACAGATGACATTAGTGTCTTCCTTGTTCATACCTCCTGAAACAATGCTCTCTCCTGGCACATCAACTTTAAAAAGTAAACGCAATTGAAGTTTTCACCATGCAGCTCACAAAGAAAGATATCTGCGTGTTATAATTCAATTCTCTTTCTGACCTCACTGGTTAACAAAAATAATTGAAATTGGTGCCCTTCTGAACACATCCACGTATTCCTTTCCAGCTCCGAGATGAACATACTTTGAACACGCTTTTGTCCTTGGTCTCATCTGCAAAAACTTGTATCCTGTTTGCCAATCCAGCACAAGTCTGGGGAAGACTGGAGCAGAGACAATTCAGAGAGCAGAGGAGCAGGAGGAAAAACGCTGTATAATAGATGCAAAAGCAGATGTCTTGTAAGGACACTGTTATAAGTAACTTGTCATGGAACTCTTCCACTTGGCAGTGCAAAAGTGTATACTTATGGGTTGTTATGCTGTACTTTTTAGCAGTCAATCTTAAAAGCAGCCTATTAGGGAAGTTCAGCACCACTACCTCCATCTTAAAGAAGGTGGAACTGATGCCCCACAACATGAAGTGGTTGTGGTCATTTAGCAGCTTAGAAGAACTGTGCTAAATCACAGACCTCCTTCAAGTCTGTCTCCGTGGATCTTCCCATTGATTAGGTCATCCTTATCCAAACCCCCCAGAATGTGTCCATCAACTGCACAAGCTCTGTTTAGGAAAGGATTACTATTGTGCAGCCACTTGAGAAGCTGTCTTTCCTGAAGTTACACCAGACAGGCAAAACCAGAAAGAAATAGTAAAAGAAAGTAGTGATGTTAACAAGTATGAATGTTCCTAAAGTGTTCCTGTTCCACGTGCTCCGAATTCCTGACATGCTGAAGTTATGAAAGATGGAGGGAGTTCCAACTCCTTTCCACCTTTTTTTTTTGCAGAAGAAATGACCAGTACCTACCAAAATCAATCCAAACATGTCTTTCAATTCTAGGAATAAAAGAGGAAATACGAAGATGCTGCTTTGTGACACTGCAAGGAGATCATCCCTCTGGAGATGAAAACCAACAGGTCTACCTATAGTCAGTGATACTGTGTCCTGTCCCTCATATGAGCAAAGGAACTCATACAAGGAAACCATTCACCAGCAGAAATCTCACTTCTAGAGTCAGCTTTCTGCTGATTTAGCTGCAGAAACTTCATTTTCAAACCAGTTCTGAGAAAAGAAAATGATGGGAGCATTTAGTTTGGGAAGAGGAGAAGGGAAGAGGGACCATCCCTTTACCACGACAGGTTGGGCAGGTTTGGCTGTGCTGCGGAACAGGCCACTTGTCAAGCAGAAAAGGTCACAAACCCAGCAATGATGTCCAGCAGCACAAAAACAAAGGCTTCCCTGTAACCTGGACTTCATACACAGGTGAGGAAAGAAGCCCCTCTCCATCTCTCAGCTATAACAAAGCCATCCTTCAGCAAAACAGAACAGAGCTACATTTGCAGGCTAACTCAAGCTGCCGAATTTATATGCAGCAACAGACCCATGTAAGGATCAAATAAAATTAATTCTGTCTAATAACAAATTAATTGTCCATGCCAACCTCTAATGTCTTCATCATCAAATGAATTTCCCTGTTATTTACCCACCACAACTTCCCACAGGGAAGGAGAAAGACAGCTGCTTAGATTAAAGAACAAAACAGAAGAGCCTCCTAGACAAAAGGATCTTCTCATTTTCTAAATGATTGCTCTACTCCAAAGCATCTTATGAGAAATAATGTTAGGGCTTTTTGATTCTTCTAACAAAACCAAGATGTGAACTGCCTGATTTGATGCTGCTACTTCACTGCCTCAGAATTGAATGCAACAACTTCTAGTGGTAAGGAGAGATAGGCTCATGTATAAATAATACAAGAAAAATAAATTGTCAACAGACCTAAGGAAGTGTATTTCTCTCATTTGATACTCTTTGAGGCACAGATCACTGTAGCCCTCACCTTATTTATTGACAACAGCAACATTCTTAAAAGGAGTATAAGACAACAACAACAAAACCCACTTTACAGTAAAACTAGGCTATAAATTCTTTCAGAAGACCAGAAAAGTGACACATGCTACCAGATGCACACTGCTCTTGTTTTACAAGCTGATTTTAATGCCTCTAAAGCATCCAAAATCATCCAGTTTGACCACACCAAAACACCTCTCTAAATCATTATCTACTGGATGAGGTTTTCTGGGAAACAAAAGCAAGCTTTCTCTAACAGCAATGTCAATGCTCCATCCCACTTGGGCAATCTACTTCCGTGGCAGAGGACTTCCCAAGCTTAGGGAACAAGCTTATAATAAAGAGCTGAACCATTTAATCCCGGAGAAGGCCTGAGAAGATAAAGGCAAAAGAGGAGAAGAGAGCCCTCGCAGAAGATTTGGATAAATCAGGTCTGTGACCTGATCAGTCCTACAATTCACTGTTTTTTCACTAAGCAAGCAGTAGTAAGAGATACAAGAAACCTCTTAGACAGGAGTCATAGTGCTTTGTCACACAATGTACACTGTTTACTTGAATGGGGGTTTAAAAGGTTATTACATGCGGGGTTGCCACAGGATAAACATCCAATAATGTCGTTCAACTGTATTGGGATATCTTTTCTACAGAGCCATCAGCAGGACTCTGTAGTGTGTTTGACCTTATCAAACTTAGAGTGGTCAAGAGTTCTCCAGGTTATAGAGTGGTCTTACCAAATTCTGACCTTCATGGCCCTGCAGCCACAAAGGAGAGCAAACACTCGGGCACAGCAAAACTACAGGGCATGACTTGGAAGGAGTCTTAACCAAAATGAGCACGATCCATCAATCGGGGATTTAATTTATCCTAGCTGCAATGTTTTTCTACATAGAGAAGATGAGAAGCAACAGATTCACTCTTCTGAAGCAGAAACAAAACAACTTTTAGTTAAGAAATAAAGCGGATGGCTCATGTTGATTAAAGAGTAGGTACACCGTGATGCAACAGCAGGCTGCTGCACACAAATCCCACAGTAATTACGGCAGCAGCACTGCTTCACTAATGATGCTACGGCTCTGAACTGGGACAAATTAACATAAAGACACACATGCTGGTGACTTGCCGCCCAAGGGAAGGTGAATGTGCTGGAGACACAGACATTTAAGGGAATCACAACAGATTAAATGCTGCAAGGTACAGGCAAGCAATAGGCAGCCCAAACAAGAAAGGAAGATGAGAAAGGATGTTCCTCATCTGTCCTAGATTTGTATGAAAATTGATGTTCTCCCTAGAGGCTGTACAATGGATCTTTCTCATCCCACACATATTTCAGCATCTTTACTGTCAGTCCACTTTCCTCTAACTTCAGTAAAAGCTGGAGACCAGAATCACTGTCACTGGGATACATCTTCAGTCACCCAAACCAGCATCACCTGGCCCGTGGGCTTCTTTGGTCCAAGCGTGAACTTCCATCAAACAAAACCATATCAAACTGTATTATCTGCACTGACATTTCACTTCCAAACATCAACTACCAGAGCAGTTATCCTGGGGCCTTGAGTGTAACGAACACTGCACAATTTTCCCCACTGAAGAGAAAAGCAATGTTGTGATGTACAGGAGGACCCCAGGGGTGGCCGGCACACTACCTCCACATCCTGCTCTGCACACACATCCATGTAAAGCAGAAGCACAGCTTCAGCTTTGCTTAATACTCTTCAGCAATGCCAGTGTGCTCCAGTTCAAAGTATTGTTACATTCAAGAAGGGAGTGGGAACGTCTGCCCAATTTAGGGTAAGACCAAGAAAAAGCCACTTGAGACAAATGAGACCAAGGCCAGGTTGGACGGGGATTGGAGCAACCTGGTCTAGTGGAAGGTGTCCCTGCCCAAGGCAGGGGATTGGAACTGGATGAGATTTAACGCCCCTCCCAACCCAAACCATTCTACGAGTCTATGATTGTATAACAAATATCCCATGCCTATGGTTTCAGGCTGTTCAGCCTCTTGGTAGCAGCTCATTGTCTCAGACCTCTAGGGCTAGAAGTGCAGTTTAATATGGGTTATTGGATGTTACAGATGCTGACTATTTCTGAGCTCAGGATTTGGCCAGCGGTTAAGAGTCTTCCTGTTCTGGACCAGCGGAGAGCAATTCCATATTATTTTGTACTTTGGATGATTTTAAGCTAATGAAAGTCCTATTCCTTTTTATGACTACCCATGCAAATGTTAATTTTTAATAAACTTTGCCCAAGTAGGATTTAAAGCTTATCTCACAAGACATATTTAGAGCAGTGCCATGGTGAAGTAATTCTGGGGGAAAAAATCTGTACAGCTGAAAACAGGATATTTCTGCATGCCTCCTTCAAAGTGTACCAAGAGTTTCCTGCGCAGACTGACTTGTCAGACTAGTCGCTGCACAGGACTGGAATTATTAATTAACAGTCAAAACCTGTGCCTCTTGGGCATGGAGCAGATGAATTTCATTGTCACCACACGTTCTGCACTTTTCATCGGTGACACGGCAAGACTGGAGGTAGTGGAGAGGGTGGGAAGAGCAGACAGAATGCGTTTAAACTTGACAGGGCTGGAAAGGTTAATCTGAGGCTAATGGGCAGCATGTTGACCAAGGAAGAGGCTTTAGGATCATCAGTCTCTGCTGATATGGATGGGAGGTGCTCCGATGAAAAACACGTGGAGGCTGCAGCATCCTGTAGGCTAGCATGGGCCATGCTGCCAAGTAAGCAAACGACTGAAGAGGGGTTTAAAAAGGTGCCATTGCGAGGGATAACGTAAGGCTTGTTACATATCTGTGCTCAAGATCTTCTAATTAATACAAAATGATTAAGCTTAATTACATGAATGGCAGTAAAACTTCGACATATCACTTTCAAAATCTGTTAAACAGTCTTTTCGAATCTATAACCCCCATGGCCTTGTGTTTTATTGCATCAGAAGTTAATTACGGGAGAGAGACTTTCAAAATGAATTAGCAGCTATCACATATCTAGGGGTCACTTGTCTTGAAGACAGGAAAACACATTAATGGGAAAGGTGCTGTGAGCATCTGAGCTTTCTTTAAATGTTCATGGATGCAAGGACAGAACTGCTGACCTCTGTTGTATCAGCAGAGGCTTTCAGAAAGCTAATGCAAAGAAAACACTGTCTTACTGAACCAGACCTCTTTAGCACTTTCATTTGCTAATACTTTATTTTTATATATGCATATATCACTTGTGCAAGAGAGATGGATGACCCTTAAAAAGTAAAATACTTATTAATTTTTCAAGCATTGGTTTCCATTTGTCAGAGCTCCTGAAAGTACCGTTCTGTTGGCCCTGCCTGGGATGGGCAGAGATTAAGCAAGTTATCAGCTCCCCATGTGGGTCCCTTCAACTACCACACTTGCATCTCCCATCTCAGTTCTGAGAGCACAGCACCTTTTCTGCTGGTAACCACATCACATTCCCCCAACCAGACTCAGCAATGGGATTTAGTCAGCAGAGATACTGGAACAATACTGGTTTCTTCTGCTCTGAGGAACCAAGTACAACATGTTACCCTCTGAATTATTCAGGCAGACACAGGGCTGGGTAACAAGCCTTTACCAACATCCAGACACCAGGGACAACATTTTCCCTGGTGTAGCTCGGATGATATCAGGGAGAAATTCAGCCTTAGGCTCATTGCATGGCTGCATTGCATCCTGGTCAGCCCCAGCAGACTTACCAAGGAGAAGGTCTGGAATATCAAGTATGAGAAAAACCCTCGAACACCAAAATCCCAGGGCATCTCCCTCCTGACACCACAGCTGCTGTTTAGAAGCTGTGCTACCAAGTTGTAAGCATGGAAGCATGCAGGAGGTCGCTTGTGACTCCTCAGTGTGGATCACCTTCTCCCCCTGCCTGCCCCAGCTAAGTCTCCTAAAAGTACTTCCCCTTCCCTCGCCTTTAACTCTTTCACAAAATACCACACTGATTTTCCAGGCCAAAGAGCAGCCATCTGACATCTCACAGTAAGACCATCGCGTTTTCCACTAGGAAAACCACAAAAGATGAGAGTGAAGAAAAAGACTAACGCCAGACCACAAAGGTCATGTGAAACACAGGGACTCTGGCCTCGATGGCAGCCCATGGTAAGAGCGTGTCTTGTGCTGCTAAGCCAGTCACTTCCTCACCTGCACACAGGGGAACAATAAGCTGCAGGAAACAAATCTGCCTTTGACTGCCCTTGATCCTTACAAGTTTAATTACTTTCAGTACCGTCAAATGATCTGGACTGCCTTCAGCAGCTGAAAAAACTCTTTACCTATGCTCAGCAACACAGCTGGGTTTGATTGTTCTGTTTAAAAACACAGACAGCAAGGCTCCTCATTTTCCCAAAGCCTTAAACTCCCTCTCGAAACACAAGCAGAGATCAATTTGATTTCATCTCTTATGCAGCAGTTTTAGTAAAGTGTTAAAATTGAAGATACTGAAAAGCTACATGAGAGAATAATCCCCTGAAATAATGTGAAAATGGAATGGGCAAACAGTAATGCAACTGGAGCAGAAAACTATTACATCCACTCTCAGTTCGCTTACATGCTGAACACCTACTCTGCTTCATCTTTCCAACTGTAGATGCCAGGCTCCACAACAATCTCTGCTCCCAGGTTTGTACTGCTAGTAAAACTACTCACTGATTCTGCAGAAAAGAAGTTTCCACTTTAGAACAAGGCAGACAAAAAAACCCCTTATATCTATTTATAAAACTTCTTATGTAAAGATAGTGTAGTGAATGAAGCAATAAATTATGCAGTGTGAGCTGCAATAGAATGAATTATATTCAGTAAGATCACACACTGCTGAAAGTATGCAAAAAGCAGCGCTGCTGACTTTCAGTTGTCAAGTGACACACACTTATATATTGCTCATCTCATTATTTGCTAATGTTTCCATGTGTGATAACATGCCCAGTGCTGACACTTGTCCTATTCTCCCTGAAAGACCCTACATTAGCATGTAAATAGCTGGCAGATACAAGGAAATGAAAGCAAGAAAGAGCTCTTTAACTTTAATCCTCTGAAAATCCATACAGCAATCTGTTCTGACAGTTTTCTACACAGGATCTTCTTAGGAGGTCCCTAAGTGCTGCCTGCGGATCACTGCCAGGCTAGAACAAGGAGAAAGAATGAACAAACCAGTTCTGGAAACAATGTGTAGACATTTTTCTGCTATTAAGTGATGACTGGTGACTGCCATCTGGCATTATCAGAACTGTCATTAGTCCCACACTGGAATGGAAACAAAGAGATGCCATAAGCAAGACGATAGCTCACTTCACACTCCTCTGACAGCCAGGCCTGGGGCAGGCGTGCCAGAGCTCACAGACACTCACACATACACACAGGCAGCAGCATCCTCTAGCTTCCAGTACTATACCCACCATTATGTCTGTGCTCTGTGGCCCACGTTTTCTCAGCCTGTAGTAAACAAAATCCTCAAGGTTGAAGAGCAAAGCAATTTCACTGTTAGAAAACTTGATGAAACAGCTCTACACAGTCCTTCAAATCCTGAACGGCAAAAAGGCTGGCAGACTATAAAGGAGTAAGCTGAAATCATTCCTCAATGACTTACATTTTCCAAATGTGATAAGTGTTATTCATAATCCACTACTGAGGAAATCTCTCAAACAAATTTTGGTGGGGAAAAAAAGACCTGAGGCTAAATGGAAGGAGATGTAGTATCACAGTCTTTGGCTACACAAGGCTGCCAAATAACTCTTGCCTAGCATGTTGGATTTAGCTCTGGAAGTGGTATCCTGCTGGTTGATGGGAGCCGGTACAAAGCCACAGAAAGGTCACTGGTTCCAGCCGTGCCTGGAGTGACCACTTTGAGGCCACTCATGGCTCAGACAGCTGATCGGTAAGATTCCTAAAGAGCTGAACTTGAATTGAGTTTCCTGCAGGGTGACTGGGAGCAGCTTAAGGGCGCACACCAGCCAGAAGTGCAACGAGTCAGCTCTCAGTCCCCAAGGCTTCTCTGAAGCTGAAGGAGGGAACAGCAGAACTCCTGAGCGTCCAACAGGAAGATCAGGGAAAACCCTGGCTATCAGACAAAGCACCTATATGAAGAGCCTGGAGAGCAGTGGGATGCAGGAGGGAATGACATTAGCATCTTGTTGCCTTGCTAAGAACTCAAACCCAATACAAGATAAACAAGCATCGATGCAAAGATAAGAACCCTGAAAACCTACCTGATATGGGGATATAAAAGACAAGTAAGGCTGAAAAAAAAGAAGACAAGGTAGAAGGAATACCTCTTTGAGGCAAATCTTCACCTTTTACAATGAAGGAATAGGATTGCTGAGTCCAGGTCAGAGACCAAAGATCTATCAAGAAGGTCAAGAGTATAAATTTCTATCGGCCTTACTTGGGTTTCCCCATCCTTTTCAGCCTGGATTTCCAGAGTATTTACAGTGCATAACGTTAGAAAGAAGTTATTCCCTATGAGGATGGTGAGACCCTGGCACAGGGTGCCCAGAGAAGCTGTGGCTGCCCCATCCCTGGCAGTGTTCAAGGCCAGGTTGGATGGGGCTTGGAGCAACCTGGTCTAGTGGAAGGTGTCCCTGCCCATGGCAGGGGGTTGAAACTGGATGAGCTTTAACACCTTTTTCAACCCAAACCATTCTATGTTAGTGGGAGGCACCCCTGCCCACGGCAGGGGGGTTGGAACTAGGTGATCTTAAGGTCCTTTCCAACCCTAACTATTCTATGATTCTATGATTCTAGGTATAAAAACCATACATCATCATAATCCCCCCCAATGTTATTAATGCTGTAATATCAAGAGCAGACATTTCACTTTATTCATCACACCGGATTCCAGTGCTAGAAGATACAGAAAACATCCAGCATGGCAACATCAAAACCTTGGTGACTGGTAATGCTCAGCAGAATGCAGGCTTTTATGAATATGTAAGCATGAATTTCAATAAAATGACCTTTAACACAACAGATTCCAGCTGAAGTAAGAAGGAAATCTCCACTGACACATAAATTACTAAAGATGAAGGTGTTCTTTCTAAGATTTGCCTTACACAGAATAGTCCTTATACCTACCCATCACTAATCCTTTTTAAACTATGCACCAGTTCACAGAGCTTTGAGAAGCCCTGTTCTAATGTGACCTAAATGTTCCAGTAGATAGATAGAAACACCATTAAAGTGCACTTAACAGCTGAGAAGAAATGGAAGAGCTTAAATTGGAGTAAGATCGTAAAAACATCATAACCACAGCCACTATTAGTTAAAGATTGCACTCTGGCAACCTGGTAACAATACCTGCCACTGATAATATCTGAATTATGGCCTCTTAGCTTATCTCTGCCATCTGATTGCTTCGTTTAAAGTAAGTATGCAACCACCAACCAGTTTATACTGAAATCAAATCAATAAAGGGAGGAAAGGGAAAAAAAATCTATGAAGTAATCCCCCAAAGTAAACACCACAAAGTAAATAAGGTATAACGGATTTGAAATCTCAACCTGGTCATAGAGAACAACACTCCCTACCTCCATATACTGCCCACAGGTGCACATTTCAGCATGCTGATTCCTACTGAGGATCAACAGGAGTGACAGCAACTCTGATTCAGTTCTACCCTGCTTGTCTGGGAATACAGTGGTTTGTTTATTCCTTGCAACAGTGTTAAACCTCACCGGGTACCCAATGAACACTTTGGAAACTGCTGGTTGCAACACATGAACTTGCAAAAGCACCTCACATCTTTATCAACATTTGAAAGAAAATAGACACAAAGATGAAAATAAAGACAAACATCAAAACAGAAAGTTCTGATGCTTGCATCAAGTGAGGAAAGGGCATGGAAATGTAAACCACAATGGAGAATTTCAAGTCAGTAAAAGCCACAGCTATAAGAATCACTTGTACTTCAAGGGTAGACAATTTCAACACAATGAAAGCTTAAAACCCCAAACCAAACTGGGATGGACAGCTGTGTGTACAGGCAATTCTTTGAGTCTATCAGAAGTCAGTAGCAACAGGAGCGACTGGAGCTGCACTCCGACTGATGCAGGCCCTGACCAGAATCAGCACAGGTCCGCTGCTGTATTTTAACCAGAGGCAACTAACTACCCGCTCCAAGAAATCAAACAGCACTAAGGAGAAGATGTAATAATAATAGTAATCCCAAAGCCAGACACACACCCAGGACCAAGATAACAAAGGCGGTAGGAGACAAGAGGAATAAAATTATGTATCATTTAAAATGGCTATTGTATGGGAGGTACTAGGCAGCAGACATCCCCCCCTCTGTTTTGAAAGAGGAGATAAGGTTGTTCTGGGAAATGAGAGTCATTGGCAAGGAAGTTTTACCTGAACATTAAGAAAATGAGTTGAGAAGGTTCAGAATTACAAAGCATCTTTTTTAGTTGAGTGTAACAAGATAAAATAGAGACAGATAAGCACAGGCTGTTCTTAAAGTAATTTAACAATTCTTTGAGAGAACTCTCAGGAGAGTGAACCAGTGAATGTAGGGTTTGAAAATCTATAGAAATGATTGAGTATCCCTCCGTTTTAATCATTACGTGAGAGTCAAATACTGGTTGGTAAGATGTAGCTAACAGAGGAGCCCACCGCTCCCCTTGCTATGGAAAGCAATTAGCAGCAGGCTGCCCCAGGGATTACAGCCAGAAGTTTCATTCAGGATACTGATTAGTGTAGAAAAACAGGGGCAAATAGCAAGATGTGTGCTGACAACATCAAATATTCATGTTAGCAGAGTCTAGAGACAAGGATGAGGCCTTCTGGAGCACCTAAAAACTTAATAACGAGGGAAGAGCAAAGGCCGATAAGCAGAGTGAGCACACACAAACACAAGTTAATGCAAAGTGGAAGGAAAAACACTGGATTTCAAGCAGTGTGCACAGAAGCAGCTTTTAAATCACAATCTCTTAGGTATTGGGTTTGGACACCCTTGGGAGCTATGGCACCCCCGTGGCCATGCCAGCCAGACATGGCCTGCAAAGGGGAGTGAAGGGACTCTAGCCCATGTCTATAAACCAGGCCACAACCTCCACAAACAAACCCACTTCAGCAACATGGCCCTAAGAGAAAATCACATCCTTGCGCTAATACAGGTTCACTGAAATTATACAGGATGCTTCCAGGATATGACAAGAGTCGGCAGAGGTAGGAAACCGCTGAAATGCTGATGCTAATGCAGCAGGGCAGTGTCAGGGAATATATACACACATGCTACAGCAAAGGACTTGCTATCTGAAGGAAGGTCATTGTCACACAGGTAAAGCACAGAAAACTGCAGTCTGCATTGTGGAGCTCCATAAAACCCAAAAATTATCAGTAGGAAATGCATCAGCTCTTCCACAGAACTTCTGTTTGATTTGGGCTCAGGTCTTCAGCCTTTTCATCCCAGCTTCTTGGTTTCCCATCCTTTTATAACTGAGATAACGGCGCTTCTCTATCTCACAGGAATGACAGAAGGAAAAATGCACCTCTAAACACTGAGTACTTCTAAAATGAGTGACGATGTCATTCAGATTCCCAAAATAGACAGTATTTAACCTTCATTAGCTGTCAACAGCTCTCATAAGTCTACTAAGCATCAATACTCAGATATTTATAACACATTTAACTATAGACCAATTCCCAAGACCAAAAAAAGAGAGAAAGGACAGCCAACATAACAAGAAGATTCCTCCCCTTAGAGCTTCTTATCACTACTTCTTGGGGAAAACTTGCAAGGAAAAACAACCCCATGGTCCGGATGAATAAACCTTGTAAGCCCCAATGCTCTCCCTGGGACTTAGGAGGAGAGCAGTAATCTTGCTTGTTACATCTTGACAATGCAGCAAAATGGGAACATATGAATTTTCTGAAGCTGTATTTGTATGACCAGTGCGAACTCTGTCATGTACATTTCACTTTTTTAGCCTTCCCTTTAGCATATTAAAAGTTAATTACAACTCCAGACCTTTCATGCAGATTGTTGGGCATCCGTTCATTCACATGGAGGAATAACCAAGATCCATACGCAGAACCACAGCAGAGGAGGAGCAGCTTGCATGTTCTGAGCATCCCAAATTCTCCACAAAGCAAACAATGACCCCGTACCTACCAGGCCAGGGTCAGCAGTAAGTCCTTTATCCACTGTTATTGCTAATTCAGCTGAAAATGTGTACTTTGATGTTTGGCTGCTGCTAAGTGATCCAGTTCCTTCAGTGGAGTGGTTTGACGTTAAACCTAAGGCTGTGTAATTGCTGGTTGATGAGGGGCAACAATTCCATATACCCTGTTCCCTCTCCTTGAAGGAAAGCTAATCAGACAAAAATTACTTCTGCAGAGGGAGAAGTAATGAGTGCATAAACACTGATAAAGAAAAGCCCAAATTCAACCTAGTGAGGTGAAATGTAAAAAGACCTCCTCAGAAAGTCAGGGTATTTTTGGTAGGAGTCAATTCAGAGGAGTCCTTTTTAGGTGGTCCATCAGAGGGATCAAATCATTCCCAATGTTAAGGACAGAACTCCAATGGAAATCACAACTCAAGTCATAGAGGATGCACCAATGGCTGCAGCAGAAGGACCTCAAAACCTCAGAACTCACTCACCCATGCCCAGGTGGGGAGGGAAGAGAGGCAGGGAAGCTCTGCACATTTAATTACTTCTCTATTTCCATTTGTGTTATCTGAACGAAAACATCGGGTTTAGAACATATGTTTCAAATCCTGCAGCTTGCATAGCCTCTAGAGAGTTAAACCATAAACCTGGCTATTATTTACAGCTGTTCAGCATCCTAGTTAGGATACTTCCAAGGGATTTGGCAGTTTTCTTTTTTGTTCTCTTTTATGCAAGGAAAAAGCCAATAGTGCAATGCAAGAGATGCAAACACAGCCTCGGGTCACCACCACGCATGACAAATTCATGTGCGTAGATATTACATAAGGAACACATTAGCTAGATAAAAGGAGGGGGTTGGTTAACTGGCTGTCTTGAGGGGTTTAATTATTGCTTTGGTAGAAAAGATTTCTTTTAAGGCCTTTAAAGTGTGATGAACACACTCCATTACAAGTAACTCACTGAGCTACCTGTGAATGGTACTTCTGCCACAGTTACACCACAGGGAGAAAGCACAAGGATGAGCAGAATCAGGTGCTCCGCATCTCTTGTAGTGGCTCACATGTTCAAAGAAGAAATGGCCACTGCACCAAGTGGCACTCATGTGCTCAGGAGCAGAAAGGGTTATTTAGAGGCCTATGAAAGCAGGCAGCTCTCTTGCAGGAGGCACTCACCACGGCTGATCAGCAAAGCTGTGTGTGGGCTGGACACTGAGGCAGAGCAGAAGGAATGTGGAGCTGCTGCTGTTCCCCATAACAGTCCTGAGGAAACTAACAGCTTTGTGGCTTTAAACTGGGAGGGAAAGGGGAAAAGCAAACAGTTGCTTGGCATTTTGCTAAAAGCAAACAGAACAGTGGCGATTTACTTAAAGGACTGGCAGAGTGAATGTAGGTAGAAAAGCAACCGCTTCCAGAGAGACCCTCACAGCACCATGCTGGCAGAGGTTACCCCAGCCCTGTGCTTTGGTCCATGCAGGCTGAGCCTGCACAGCCTCCGGTGTAGAATGGAGAAGGGGGAGAAGGATGATGGTCAGAGTTACAGTGGGTAAAAATGAGGAGTGGGAGAGATGTCACTGGAGCATTGCCACTTGGTCCTGTGTGCTTCATGTAAAAGGTCAAGAATTCTCTGGCACGGTGGTTTCTATTTAAAAACACAACCTAGAGTGCTTCACAAGCATCGCCCGCCAGCACCAAACCCTTGTGTTTGCTATCTTAATAAACAT
This sequence comes from Amazona ochrocephala, assembly GCA_039720435.1. NCBI lineage: Eukaryota > Metazoa > Chordata > Aves > Psittaciformes > Psittacidae > Amazona > Amazona ochrocephala. The sequence continues at coordinate 12,253,250 of CM077886.1, read as the reverse complement.
CTTCACATTGGAGAGGGATAAAAGGCATTTTGGTTTGATTTCATTATATTTCCTGGAATTGCTTTTTTCTCAGTGCAGTCTTTTTTCTTGCCATTTAGTCGTGGTGGCCCTCACAGAGGGATAATGCAATAACACTGCTGACACGATCAGCTCCTCAATAACTTGCAAATGGCATTTCCGAGTGACAAAACAAGCACAGCTTTTCTTCTTTTGTAATTAATATAACAGAAATGTCAACCTCCAGAGTTGGTTTCCAAAGGTAATATGTTATCAACAGAAGAGTATGGTTTTAAAGCCATAAGGTGTTTCTATCTATGGACCTGAAAATACTGTTTACATATAGAACTTGTTATAAGGACAAACAACAGAATTCCTGCAGCTTATGCACGTCTGAAAAACCAGTAACTGGGGAGAAGAATGAAACTGCCTCAATTGCACATTCGGACACTAGGTCATTTGGAGAGCTGCACATTCATTGTGCAAATTCATTTTACACATTGCCTGTAAAAGAGCATGGCTCTGTGCTGTGTGCACACACTGAAAGGAATGTTACTTCACATCCACGCTGATCTTCAATGTTATCAGTGTTTAATGCACAGAATTGGTGTTTCCAGCTACTCTCGCACCCATGTAAGCAATAACAACTGGCTGCTGGTCCTGGACCTACCTGTAAGCCATGTGTCTACCACTGAAGCAGAAAAGAAAGGGTGTGGGAGTTGGGACTCTTCCAGCTGCTGCTCCCAGTGGAAGGAAGATGATGCTGCTCTGAGGGAGGAAGGGAATAAGAGCATCTTGTCTCCCAGAAACAGGAAACAGTTCTTGGCACTGTCTTAATGGAGCGTGAGCACATGAAGCTTTGGGCACACTCCATCTACCTCAATCCAAACCTATGTGCTCTACCTAGGACCTGCTGCTTGTTGTAGTGTGAATCTCTCCTTCAAGCACACGCAAGGACAGTGAGCCCCAAGTCCTGCCATCCAATTCTTTCTATATTTAGTTTGTACAGCTCCTTACAGGCACTCAGGACAAGTGAATATGAGCTTTAGAGTGCCATCCGCAGGGTCGAGAAGACTGAAGAGGAAGCTGCGCTCACACCTTGGGTAGAGCAAAGAGCTCAGGGGGAAGAGTATTCAGCCGCAGCAAAAGAACAGCTCCTGCAGCTACAGCATGGGCTGGCCCAGCAAAGCAGCAGAATTAAACTGTATCGGTGATAAACACTTGCCATGGATGTCAAACCAGCCCTCAGGGTGTTTGCAGCTCCTGGGCATGGGATCAGCGCAAACCCCCTCAAACCCTTGCAGAAAAGTGGTCGCTTTAAAAATGCTCCCTCTTTCAGTTACTTTCACCTCAACCACTTTGTCTCAATTCCTTCCATAGTCTTGTGGACCCCAAAACAGTACTGACTACAAGACCAAGTAGGGTTTAGTCTCTGCTCCCCACAGTATTGCACAGTGGCACCAAAGGGATGCATCTGCCGGAATCCTTTGACAATTCTTTTTCTTCATGACTCAAGGAAAGTACGGAGATGTAGACACAACTGTAACAGACACATTTAAACATTGCTTTAGCTGTGCTTCCCTACGCTTAAAAAGCAGCTTGGGTGCTCTGTAGGGCTGTAGGAACTGCCTACATACAACCTGCACAAATTGTAAGCCTCTCATAAAAACAGTTCTCCCGCTCGTCTGGACAAGAAGGAAGTTAAACATCATCCTGGTGTAAAAAGCTTGTTTTCTTTCCCCATCTTACACTCACACTTTGTTTACATATTAATCCCTTTCCCAATTATTGACTAAAAAGAAAAGGCAGTGGTATTTCTGGGGAAATCCTGTGGCTCTGGATTCTTATGCACAGATGAAGTCTCAGTTCCCCCGCTGTCCAAACTGCTTCCACATGCTATAGTTCCTACTACGTAATGTTGTCTCCATCTGAAATACCACCTAAGCAAACGTGTTCACGAAACAGGGAACAGTTCCTTTCTCCTCAATGCAACAAATCACGGGTCAAAGACCATTTCTACAATGCTTTGAGAAAACTCATTTGACTTCTAATATATTCACCTATTTAAGCAAAGCTTGACCCGAGATGTTGTGAACATGCAGTGAATAAAACAATCGGTGCTGCTGACACTGTGCCAGGAGCAATCCTGAACTCCTGAATTCTCCCAACAGTCCTTCAATCTTATAAAGCTTTTGGGTCTTCATTTGAAAGGATGCTCTCAGTGACTGGTGTCTGAGTAGTGTAGCTGCTCTTACCAGAAGCTCCCATCTCCTGTTGAAATAAGCTACTGTGCAATTACTTAATTATCTCCCTCTCCTATCCTTTAAAAAATCCACTGAGATTCAGCTTGAAGCAATCCCAGTTAACCCAGTTTTATGGCTGAGAATTCAAACAGAGAGAAGTCAGAGATTCAAAGCTGCAGCTCTTGTGGCAATACCACTGCTCTGAGAGGCACAGATATTAATGCCTTCAAACCCCAAGTATCTGAGGAACAAAGAAATGCAAAAAGCCCTTTGCGCAGCTTATCCTAGCTAGTATTTTATAGAGCCTGCTGTTCAGAAATCCTAAATCCCTCCCCTGCCCTTGGATGCTGCCCAAGCCTGTGCCTAACTTCCTCACTGAGCCACCTCTTGCTGTTCGCCCTTCCCTTGCTTGTGGGGTGCAGAAGTGAGGTTTGTGCTGCCTGACTTCCCTTAACAATAACTCCCTCATCCCACCCATCCATCTTCCCCCTTGCTTCTCTGCTCTATCCACTCAACCATCCTTCATAATTCAGGGCTGAGGAGCTCAGGAACCAATGTTACAGCACAGGCATCAGGGGAACTATAACTTTGAATTACCTGACCCAGGTGAGTTTAAATTCCAAGCCATAACATTGGATTAACCTGATCTATTTTTATTGAATATTTTACCTTTGTAAGTCCTACAGCCCTTTCTCTGAGAGAAAAATGGGAACTGAAGGTCAAATAAATTCTTTTATGGGGATGTTTCTAATTGTCATATTCTAACCTCTCGGCACTGAGCATTAATACGTGGCAGTGGTAGAACAAAGCAGAATCCAGTCAGTATTCTAGAAAATATGACGTTTCTTATAGTCCTTCAAAAATACCCCCTAAAGTAACACATAACTTTTAACTTTGCTGCATATTTGCAATTGTTATAAAATTCCTTAAAACCCTCTAAACACCTCTCTTCAATAGAAATTGTTAGGTTTAACATCAATAAGAATACAGAGGCTGTCCTTGCGCCTCCACCTCAAAAGCATCAGATGTAATGGTAGTAATGAACTCTGTGTTTTTATCATTACAAACTTTACCACATACATAAAAAGGCAAAAGAAAGAATGACACAGAACTGATTCCACAAAAATGACTAACGCAATTTTCATGAGCTCTTTCATGCTTCTAAAAGGGAAAGGGAAGCAAGGCCCAGGAGTCAATTCATGTTCTGCCTCCAGGCTGGACATTTGAAGCTAACTTCCACCATTTCCATGTCAAAAGCCCTCAGGTGACTCAGCTCTACTCTAATAAAGCCCATCACCTTCACGCCTCTGTGGGACAGATGCCTTTAGGTACCCATACAGGAACACAAAGAAGTAGAGTACCCAAAGTCAGGGAAAAGGCAAATTTATCCACTAGCTATGAAGAATTAGGACAACATCAGATCAAGAACAAATGATCTCACTAGAGAGGATCCAAAGGGAAGCAGGAAGGTGACAGCAGACCAAGCTCCAAACAGCTGCAGTGCCCAAAGCCACCAAACAAGCTCAGACTCATCTCAGATCCAGAGATCCCCTCAACAGATACAGACAAGTCAGAAACTAAGGGAACTCTAATGCTTTGCAAAATCATTTTGGAGCAGGATGAGGAAGTGAGAATTCAACAACTTTGCAACCTTCTTCATGGAGTAAAACAAGTGAGTAGCAAACCTATGAGTAAATGAGGCAAAGGAAGGGAGCTAACGTCTAACAAAGAAAAGCATTCCCATGCCCTGGGAGGCCATGCCACAGAACGCACACTCCTCCTGTCCTTCAGAAACCTCAAATCTCTTGAGAAACAGCAACATGTTCTGGTTTCAAGAGATTTCCTTCTTCAAATGCTCTTTGTGCGCCGCTTTGACACTAATACAGACAGCCTCCTCTCCCAAACACATTGATTTCAGCTCTCCTTATTCATTCTTTATAGAGAGACTCTGCATTTGTATCAGCAAATGACATTAGCAGACCTCGTGGAACAGCGTGTTTCATAGGAAAATGGCTTGTGCTCATTTTATTCTGGAACACAATTGCCATTTGCTTAAATATAGTCATGATATTTTACTGAGGTAATTATACTCTTAGCTATCAGTAACAATTAAACCCTTAGACTGAGGTTGCTTAATAAAGGTCTCAAAATAAATAACACATTCCAAACACAATATTTTAAAATGTCAAGCATGCAAATAAGATCTTGCAATGAATATAACGAAGCATTAAGGATAAATCAGCACAAAGTTAGTCTGTCATTGCAGGAATCTCTGCGAGAATTGCCACTGCGGTATTGTGGGGGTTCTGATTGCTACAGAAAGGGCACTGCAGACAAAACCATTTAACTACATGTAATGGCTGGTTCAGAAGGGCAGGTGAAGCTGCAGAGCTGAGACCTGTGTAACTCAGCTTCCATTGAGACAATGGAATTTATACTTGTTCTTTTGTATTTTCTGAAGCAACTTTCATGAAAGCAAGAGTCAGACCATTCCATTGCAGGTGAAACAGAAGCCAGTAACAGACAAATTAGGGGGTACAGACAAAGGAGGAAAATCACTCTCGGACTCTGAGATCTAGAGATACTTGGAATTAGGTCAACAGATAGACTCATAGAATCAGTTAGGTTGAAAAGACCTTTAAGATCATCCAGCCCAACCTCTCTCCCAGCACTGCCAACTCCACCACTAAAGCATGTCACTGAGGGCCTCATCTACGTGGTTTCTGATCACTTCTAGGGACAGTCCTAGAAAGCTGTTCCATACAGAAGAAGAGAGCATGGTTTAAAGGTCCTTACAATGCAGACAGCAAGGTGACTTGTAAAGGTTAAGTAGAGCAGTGACAGGCGTTTAACAAGATCAAAAAACAGGGAGGAAAAGTGTTGTCAGAATAAATACTTGAGAAATCTTGTTGAGCATCCACTGCAAAGCATGGTACAGCAGGTTACCTCCAACGCTGCTGCAGTTGGGAGGCTGCCGCCCAAGCTCCAGAAGGGGCTAGGTGGATCAGGACTAAAACATGGCACAATAAACAAATGGAAGAAGTTACTCAGAAACACGATTAAGAAATTTGGGTTATACAGGGGAAAAAAGAAACACCTTTGTGTTAAAAAATCCTCACAGATTTCCCTTTCCCTGATGCACCTCAAGACACAAGGCTGTCAGAGACCAACGAAAGCAAACACAAAAGGTGGTATTTCCTCAACCCCAACAGAAAATGCCTACAGCAGCAATCAAACCTCCAGATCCCACTTTCTCCTCACAAAACTTAGGATGCTTTACCCAGGAACCCAGGCACTCCCGTGTAAACCATGAGCACAAAGCCCAACAACCACTTGGCATCAGCAGAGCACTAGCTAACAAGGGGAAGAGATGTGTCATAAAAGCAAGTACCTCATCTCTGAGCTGTTTAAAAGGTCCCCTACAAGAGGGGTCTAAGAATTAAATTCATGATGTAAATGGATACTATAATCACAATTCAGCAGAGATCTGTTCAAACCCCCTGTACTCCAGAGGCAGCAATTCCCTTTTCTTGTCACACAGCAGTTAATGATCTTCTCTTCCCTTTGCTATCATCCCCCTCCGCCCATAACTACGAATCACCTTTTGCTGGAATTATTTAACTGATTAATATAATCAAGTTGAAATTAAAGGGAACTGTGCTCAATCTAAAAGGTTGTTGAGTCTCTTTAAGACACAGAGTGCCTTGTCTCCTGTCTTCTCAAGCACACAGGACGATCTAGTAAGTACCACCCCACCTGACAAAGCTTGCCTTGCTGAATCACAGAAGAGGGACCAGTGGAATTGCTTTAAAATGTATTTATTTGCAGGCATAAAAGGAAGATAACTTCCATAGGTTTATAGAAACCTGCAAAGAGAAGACATAGTCAGCAGAGGTAAAGGACTGGGTCCGGCTGACAGCACTTAACAGTCACAGCACATGGAGTGGCAACACAGCTGGTGATGCTCAAGTAATGGTGCTGCTTAAATGATATAGTTATGAAGTGGACTGAAGGAATGGAGAAGCATTTTATCGTAACAGCCAGCGAAAAGCATTTGGTAGTCCTCACAACACAGAGTTCTGCCCCAAAGCTGCCTGTGCTACCTGGACACAGAGCACAGGGTGCAATACCCAAAAGGTGGTCTGTTGCAAGGCCTCTCTTTGCCGGAGTGGCTGTTTTTATTGCTAGTGAGTGTAATAGAGTGCAATATTTAATGTTTTTATATATCCCAAGAAAAGGGTTATTTCACCTTCTTCACTGAACCTCCAGAACCTTTAAGATCCTTCTTTGTGCTCTAAAATCATCCATCTCCTAAGAAAAACCATAATGCAGGACCCAGCATGAGAGAGAAACCGTCAGCATTATTTTAAATCTTTACTGATTACAAAACAAAGCAGATGGCAAATCAAGTCATGAACTCTACATCTGCCATGCTTAATGAACAGTTTAATTACCTAGTCTCATTTCTGATGCATCTCTGCCATTCTCAGCTCTGGGAGTCGCTTACACGCTTCGCCCTGACTCTTGCAGAGATAGCTCCAGGAACATGTGGTATGAACAGTCAGCTGGGGTTGGTTAATCAATACTTGTTTCATCTCCAACTTTATGGTGATGGTCTAAATTATGTCTCAATGGAAACAGATTTCCTATTGGATCACATGAGCTGGTTGAAAGCTCAGGAAACAAGATGGAATTTTTCAGCCTCTTCTCCAGGCAGCAGAGTACCCAAAGGCAGACACATGCACAGAAGGGAAATAAAACCAGCAAAACAACAACATCCAGCACAACCAGATTAATTCATTTGCTGCCTTATGCCCTATATGAGAGCAACGGATGCAATTAGGACAGTGTACATTGACTAAGTCTACAATTTGAGAAGCAAATTGCGCTCATTTGGAATAAGGAAGAAGGAACTGAAATTGGGCTTCACAGTTTGAGTTTTGGGGTACTCAGACAGGCAGCAGCTTCCCATGAAGGGTCACACACTGGCTGCACAAAAGCTGGGCATGCTGTGTCTGGTCCAATCTGCTGCAAGTGTCATGCGCTCTTCCTACTCTGCAGCTTCATGCACAGGAGAAATAACTGTTTTAAGGAGTCACTACAGAAGAGGCTGCAGGTCTGAACCCGAACAGCAGCTAAGTAAGGAATACAGCTAAGGGCTGATAGAGCAGGTGAGAACCATAAAAGGACCCATACAAACCAACTTCAGGCCCCTGACATCAGATAGCTTTGTGAACCCTTCACTGGGCCCTTATTGCTTTCCTCCAACCTCACTTCTGCTGCACAAGGTCCATTTATGCCTCTGTAAGCTGCCCTCCTGAAACAAATAGAGCTTTGTTTCCATTAAATACTGACTCAATCAGCTGCCTTCACTCATATAAGGATTTTCACTAAGGGTTTTTTATGGGAGACCTACATGTCATGTAAGATTTCCTAAAATACTCAAATTTTAGTCACTCAGCAGCAGAATTGCATGGTTTTGGCAGGTCTACTTCATACAGAAAAAGCAGGAATTGTGTGCAAAGCTCTCAGAAAAAGAGAGAAATGCTCACAAGCTTAAGGACAACACAGAAGTCAAATACAAAACTGGGTAGGTAAACATGGCATTCAAAGCCAATACACCAGTAAATCAAACAGGGAAAAGGGGCAGAGGTGGACTAGCTCCTTTCCCAGCACTTCAGATATCTCCTACTACTGCTGTATCAGAACTACCTCGGGTAATAAAGCAGAGATTAAGGACTTCCCTAAAACTCTAAGCAAAGCCATAGCAAAAAGCCCAACAGGCAGTGAACCCAGCCAAGGGGATTTCTAAAGGAAGGAATGAATACATCCCTAGAAACATCAATTTCTTTTTCATCACCTTAAGCAAACACAGTGACACTGTAGGAGGTACCTTCAAGCCATCAATGTCTCAAAACCTTTAGGGTGTCCAAATCTAGTCTTATGTTTCACTGAAAACTGAAGTACTGTCCTGATTTACATGGACATGTGAGAGAAGGTAATCAACTAATATGTTTAAACAGCAGTGTGTCAACAGGAATAACCTGGATGCAGCTCCTATACCAGCCCACTGTCAGAGGTGGAATAGACTGGGCTGGAAGACTGCACTAGTACATCAAAGACTGGAGAATGCTGCTCAGGTCTTCCAGGGAAGAGAGATTTGTAGTGAGTCACCGAAGTATCCTAGATTGACAACTGTGCCCATTCCAAACAGCAAACCAGCTGGAAAGGCACAAGTAAGGTCAAGAAAGCCCAAAAGAAGCAAATGAGGCGAGGAAGCAAGCAATGGACAGAGAAGTTAAGTGCACTGAAACGGAAGAGTGAGAGCAACCAAGACAGACTGCGGCAAGTAAAAAATGAACTAGGCTGGGGGTTGGAACTGGATGAGTGTTAAGGTCCCTTCCAACCCAAACCATTCAATGATTCTATGAAGCGAGACAAGCAATCTGTAAAAGCCAAACAGTACTGTTTGAATCTTGAGGAGAAAGAAATAACAGCCATAAAAGTAAGCTTGAGGAGGAATCAGGTTGGTAAAGCAAGGACCTCCTGAAGAGTGAGTTCACTACTGAAATACTGGGTACCGCTCTTACCAAATGAATAGTTTATCATTTTCTATGGATCTTTTAAAACATATTCAAGGCCTGAGACTTCCACGTTACAATTTGAGCCCAAAGAAAGGACGATAGCTGTCCCTGTGTTACACTTACACTGTTAAACATATCTCATGCCTTTCAATCCTCACTTGCTCAGTATATAGAAACAGACTCACTGCCCTAGCAGAGGGTCACATACACACAAATGCAAAAATCACACTCTCAAAAGCAATATCAATTCAATCATATATATAATAGTCTCCCCCAAATTAGATTTTCACAGTCCTATTTAACAAGACAAAGATTCGATAGAGAGAGTTCCTCTCTTCCATTCTCAAATTACATAGAAGCGCACAGTACCACTGATGCCACTAATGAGATGATTAAATACCATTCTAGGTGATATGCTTTCAATGTACAATAATTATTTTTGACAGGCAATATATTTGTTCAAGCTCATTTGAAATCACAATATCAGACTTTTTTTAATTAAATCAAATTCCTTCTTCTGATTTCGCATGAGAAGAGCAACCAGTGGAAGAAACAGTGCCAGGGAGAGATCGCCCAAGTGCCATAATGCATGTATTTCTTCACAAAGGACCCCTTGCATTCCCTGGATGGAATATAAATGTTCAGAGAACAGCAAAGTCCTTCTTCTTTTAAAACAGGTCAGTTGAGGAATCATTGAGCACAGTGAAAACTTCCACTGTCAAAACACAAGTTCATTTGCCATGGTCTGATGAAGGACATTTCCAACTCTTCAGGGGAAGGATAGCAAACAAAGCAAAGGCTCTGTCTTTCAATACCCGTTACCTGACAAAGTACTGCTGTCTTTCTGTCCAGTACTTAAGGGAAACTAATGATATTTTGTATTCTATGACAAAACATTCTGAGGGCTGGAAATAAGTTAACAAAGGGAATATTTTAGAAACCATCTGAGAAACTTCCTCCAGGGCTGAGCAGCCCAGCACAACGCCAGAGAGCTGAGAAGGCTGTAAAGGAAGGACTTTTACTGGCTTCTGTACCTACCTCTGTCATATCCAGCCATGGCAGTACCAAACCAGAACACCATGGAGGGCTGCATGCTGCTGGGGGTATTATAGAGACTGTGGAGAAGAGATGCCTTTTCTGTTTTCATGGAGAGAGTTTGGTCCATTCAGCCCTTACTGCAGTGTCTACCTCAGTGTGAAGCAGAAAGAACTGCTGTCATTTCTCTCTCCTCACTTATGTGACTCTCCATGGCATCAAATTCTGCAGCCAGAAGATCTGATAGAATATCCTCTTGTAAAGCGGCTGTTTCGTGCTTCAAGAAGCCCTGCTTACCACACCGTACAACACAGCTTCCTTGGCTCAGCAATGACACGGAATTACACAGAATTAGGTACAGCACAATTAAAATGGATCAAAATGCTTTAGTTAACATTGGAAATTTAAAGCCTGAAGTACAAGCAACAGAACAGCTCTTTCCTCTCTTGCCCAGATACACCCTCTCATGTGCTCTAACTGCTTGAGTCTGACCTGTACACGCATAGGCTTATTGAGGTGAGCAGCTTTATAACATCAGGGAGAGTGAAGTTTTGGAAGGAGTACTCTTGGGAAGTGAAGAAACCACCATTCTGACTAGAGAGAATTATTATTCCCTTTGGGGAAAGAACAGTCTCAGAATTGAATATAAAATTTTCAATGCTCTATAGACTTCAAACTTATTGCATAGGATTTCATCATGACAGCACAGCTGATACAGGATAACGCAGACTTCTTTGATATATCCTATAGAAAGAACCTTAAAACGCATTTTCAATTTACTGGTCTAGTGCCTACCATTACGTTCCAACAGACTTTCAGCGTCAGAGGAAGGCGAATCTCATACTCTCTATAAATTGTTTTTCCACAGGAAGAGTTGACAAGGTGTCATCGTTTTGTTCTCTTTAGGAAAGGAGGTGATGCAGCCAAAGCCATTATAAATTCCCTTCAGTGGCTCAAAGCACTCTAATGACAATTTGAGTCCGTTCTCTGCCATCACATAAATGCCAAGCCTGAGACAAAGCCCCAAGTCACCAACACAGCACGAGCCCGGGTGGGGGAAGACTAGCAGAGCCTTAGGATGTACTAGCACTTTTATTCTAATACAGTCCTAAACACAAGTTTCATGTCTCTTACTCATGATACAAAGACCCCACAGAAATTTTGTAGTACCAGTTACGGAGGTGAGCAAAGAAGAAAGAGAGAAAACTTCTTGTAGGGGAAAGAAAGAAGGAAAGGCTTTTCCAAGCATTAGCCAGGAACTCACCTTGGTGAGCAGCAGCACACGTTTCTGCAGCCGCCTGACCAGGGCTTCATGCTGCTCACGTTTCTTCTTCTCCTCCAAGAGCTGGCTCTGAATCCGTATTATGTCCTCCTGTAGCTGCACCCGGGCCTTCTCTAGTATTCGGGCACTAAGAAAGATAATACAGACATGTGAGATCTTCAGCACTCCCTCTTAGTCAGACAAATGAGATGAACCTGAGAGGAGAAACATCACCGTGACACCAGGACACTGGGGCTGGTTCCATTTCATCTTACAGCTGCACCACTGGAAACTGAGTAGCTGCAGTCTCATTATCAGCTGCTCAGAAAAAGACAGGCGAGAAGAACCATCCCAGTGACAGCCTTCTTGTTCAGCACAAGACAATTACTGGAACCTCACACATACAAAGCATTTAATTTCACATCTATTTCAAAATCAACCCATTTGCCTTTGAGAAGATGCCTCGTTTCCAACAAAGAAGGCAGTCTTGGGTCCTACTGCATCTTTTAATCTTTTTCTAACAAAGTAGAAGTAAAACTGAGGTTTAATATGATCTGCTTTGACAGACAGATAATACTCCGCAAGTAATTATAGCCACCACCTGCACACTGCGCTTGCCAGCAACCTAGATTGGAAGAGAAATGTCTTCTGAGGCCTGGTGATTAGCAATTCTTTTGCAATGTGGACATGACTCAACTAAGGCAGAAGAGCTTGGTCCCTCCTCTTCCCAGCCCTCTGTGCAGCATGATGCGGTGATGTACAATCATCCATGTAATCCTGGAGATGTTCTTCATGTGTGCCCTTCAGACACTCAAGTCTGCTGCTGGGACAGTCATGGAGCTGTTCCAAGGCATGCACCAAGCAGCTCCTCATAGATAAAAGATGCTGGCAAAGTACTTGATCAATACCAAAGTAAGAGTGAAATCATTTTAGCGATTGTTAAGAGTTGGTTCGTAACTTAAGCATGACAAGTTTAACCAAGCCTGTGCTGCCTTTAAGTATTTAAAGAGGGAGCAGGACACGAAGAAAAGCACTGCACACAAGTCAAAAACCCTCAAGCAAGTGAGAAAGATCAAAAGCAACATCTCTACCTTAGTAACAGAAGATCTTTGTTGCTCTGATGCTAAAAACAAGACTGGAAAATTGCTGAGTGCTTCAGAGGGGTATTCTTTTCATTACAATTAAAAGAAAATAAGTACAAATGCTTTTACATAAACTAGCACTATTGTGAGGCACTGTGGAGACAGATCCAAAAGGGAACTCTGCTTTAAAGACACTCTCAGCATAAATCAAGTACATCCTGCACTGCCAGGTCACCAAATCACACTTCTTGGGGAATTTATGTAGGAATTCATACCTCAAAACCCTCAGCCCTTGAAGAAAGAAATGCATTTTAAAACACTGGATGAATTAGGAACCTGTTTAAGGCTCCAGTTCAATTTGGAACCATTCACAGACCAATTTAATAATCAGGGACTACGAAATGGTCTCTTCGTTGTTGCATTCAGGTGGGAAAGTTCATCAAGAGGGCTTCAAATCTGCATCTGAAAATGGATAATTTCATTACCAGGGCACCATTACTTCCCTGGCTCTGTTTTAATTAATCAGTTAAAAAGGGAACCTGTGCTCAAGTGTAGTATCTATGGTGATGGAACATGAAGTGGCACCAGACTTGCACTGGATGTTCCCTTCCCTATCCTACCCTCAGCAAGTATCTCAAGTTTAGTCTCAGGGATGCTTACTAGAAACACTTGCCTTTTTCTTATTGAACAATGCTAGAATTCCACAGGATAAAGCAGAGAATCAATTCTTATTAGGTTCCACTAACTAAATCCATATTAAAAACTCTCCTAGAAGCCAACACCCAAAAAATGACCAAGAGCAGGCTGAGCCCTGGCATCTCTGAAATATGGGACAAAATTCAGCGGTAGAACCAAGATGTCAAATGTCACAAGCACATATGTGTCACTCAAGAAGTGACCACTTGCAGTGTCTAAACCACACATCATTCAGAAGTTGCAGTTGCTAAATTGCTTGCTCTGCAGCCCATCCTCTGCGTAGCAAACTCTAACCCATGCTCACACCTCGATCCTTCAGTTCACAGCACAACATCCTACACCTTAAAAGGGGCAATTTAGGCTGACAGTAATCTACAGTTCATGGACACAATTTGGGCAACACCTTAGTATGTAACAGGAAGATTCATCGCACCGTGCCTCTCAAAATCTTAGGCTTAAAACACTTGCCCTCCTTTCCACAGGGCTTGTATTAAGCCAGACTTTGCTAAGCTTGTACTAAGACAGTGCTCATGGCTAAGTGCCAGCCTATCAAGTTTGCAGCAGGTCAACCTCCGATGCAGGGCAGAAGGGGTGCCTAAGAGCAGGTAACCTCAGCTATTATGTTAACATTCATTAGGGTTTGCTCAACCTTTTCTATGCACAGGGTAAATACAAGTACAAAAACCTCATCAACTATGTTATAACAAATTAAATCCCACTACAGAAATCCTACTGCAAACATTATTTGCTCTATCAAATAAACTTAGTCCTGATTACAGTCAGAACAGAAGAAGAAATGCAAACATAAGATTAAGTACTACAAAATAGGCAGACTCTTACATTTGATTATTGCAAAACATTTTGATAGGACAATAGAGAAATCTTTTTTCCCCAATCTCCAAATATTGTGCCCTATTTCTACAAATGCTGATGGATGATGACTGAGTTGACATTCATAAAGAAAAATAAGATAGGTGCTGGGTTCCATCTTGAAATAATGAAAAACACTCAGATACACACCTCTGAAAGCAGTTTGGGAAATGACTATTTTCAAACATGAGAAAAGTTGAGCAAAGACAGACAAATGGGCAATTTCTTCAGCCATTGCATGGCGTTTGGAAAGAACACCACCATCTGTAGATATTTCAGCCTCAGATCAAATGATGCTAATGTACATAAACTTTAAATGCCAGAGATGTCTACGAAAGCAGAGACAATACTCAAACACTCTGAACTGACTCTGTTACCATTGGTTCCCTTGCTACAGGAAGCTTGAAATTCAACTTCCCTATGACTCTCCACACGATGCCAAAGCACATTATTGAGATCCTCTCTTTCTCTCTTAGGAGAGATCGGTAATTCTTCCAGAAAGTGCACCAAATACCACATACACTGAGTATGTAAGAAAAAACCCAAATAGAAAGTTATAGTCCTTATTAACATAAACCAGAATGTGAAAGCAGGTGCCCAGCAGCAATCACCGTTCAGGTTAGACATGGGCCGTCTTCTTCCCCAGTGATGACACCTATGGCTTTTCCAAAGTAACTGCTCACTCCACACAAGTGCTCAATAAAAATGGAACAGGCCCAAAGTTCTCATCCAACATAAGCTCAGAGATGTGGCACTTTTTCAGTCTTTGCAAGTTCAAAGTAAACCTTTTAAACCTTAAAGAGAAAAAGTCATTTCTGTTTATCAGCCTATTAATGTTCCTCGTTCCCCATCCCTGAGAATGAGATGCCAACATCTTTCTGTTCTGAGCCGCTGAGACTCTTCATACTTCTCTCTTCCTTTCTGTAATCCACTTTAATGTAATCTTAATGATAAAACTTCATTTTCCAGAATGTTCTTTGAAAGGCTGAGAACAATGACTGCAGAGAGAGAATACTGAAGCCATGAGATGTATTTTAATAATCTCCTTCAGAAATTACAAAAGCAGCTGATAGGGTTTGGGGTTTTTTCCCCCCAATGATCCATAAAACATTATTTTAATCATTCCATCCTTTCAACAGTCAAGTTACCACCTCAGAGAGACTCAAAAATAACAGGGGAAGCAAACAGGATGCCAGAACCAGTCTGTGCATCAACCTGAGACAAAAAACGAGAGGTCCACAGCAGCACAGAGACAATTAGAAGAACAAGACTGTCTGGGTAATGCTGCAACTCAGGACAAGATGAGACACTTGCACATACCAGGGGCAACTGTCAGAAACAAGGATCTCGTCAAAGAGAAAGCACTGAAATCCAGAGAGCGTGGATAGGAAGAACATTGAAGTTGCAGAGAGGGAAAACACAATGACAGTGTTATTACACAGACATAACAGGAAAGAGAGACGCGCTGGAGCTATCAACACCTTCATGACAGAGTCCAAAATAAAAAGGTTAGCACGCAAGCTAATGAGGCAAAAAGGAGCAAAGGAAATTGTTTTGTAGCAAGGTATCTGGATGAAGAAAAGCAAACCCATTCCTGAGGCTTGACAACTTGCAGCCTTCTCAACATACCGTCACATTTACAGACAGTTCACACACAGACACAAACCACACTGGAGAACAAACATGTTATTTTGTATTCTGGCTCTTCTCCTCCAGGATTTATAAGCCAATAGGAAGGTGTAAGTAGCAACAGGGCAACTCCAGCATGTCTTCATATTGTCTAGTGGGCAGCAGCAGAATATCCCTGTCTGTGCCCTCTCCCAAGGCTCCTTCCAGCCTCCAGTTCCTGGCACAGACTTCTTCCCCTTTCAGCCTCTGCCTAACCGGCCTCGACAGGAACCACCACGGTCTGGGATGGGAATCAAAAAGGAAAAGCAGAAGGGAGCAGGTGACAAGAAATTATCTGACTCACAAAGGGACAGGACACAGGAAAGAAAAGGTGGAGCTTGGCAAACAGAAAAATTTCTGTCTTTTCTTAAAAAGGACCAAAAAAAATGGCTCCATTATAAAATGCTGCTGAAAAGACTGATGGGGGCTCCGAGGACACTGCTGCAGAACAGAGCTGCCTGAAGTCATACATTTAAGGCAGGTAAACTAGAAAAACAAACACCAGGAAGGAGGAGATTATTTTAGTGCTATGAGCATTTCAGCTCCAAAGTCAAAGGCCTGGGTGCTAACTTTCATTAAGATAAGACTGTTTGGTATCTTACTCTGCCTCCCTTCTTCACACAGAGGAGAGAAGGCTCCAGGCTTGGAGCAACCACCCAATACCTAAAGGGGGCATACAAGAAAACTCAAGATGGGGTTGTTTACAAGGGCCTGTAGGGACAGGACAAGGGGGAATGGCTTTAAACTCACACAGGGGAGACTGAGATTAGACATTAGGCACAAGTTCTTCCTTGCGACGGTGGGGCAGCTCTGGCACAGGGTGCCCAGAGAAGCTGTGGCTGCCCCATCCCTGGCAGTGTTCAAGGTCAGGTTGGACACAGGGGCTTGGAGCAACCTGCTCTACTGGAAGGTGTCCCTGCACATGCAGGGACTGGAACTGGATGAGCTTTAAGGACCCTTCCAACCCAAACCAGTCTGGGATTCTATTCTATGAAATGTGAAGACGCTGAAGCAGCAGCATCCTTCCCTGCTCTCAAGCACTGCACCGCTACCGCAACAGCACAAGTGGGAACTGCAGAAGCCAACTTTGCCATGTTATCTGCTATTTGCCAATTACACTCAGAAGAAGCAACAATACAAAATATCAACATATTTAGTGGAAGTTATCACATGGGATATGTTTTATTTAAAGCTTTAACTGTGCCCCAAAGAGAGCCATATAAAATACTGCTACAGAATATACTATGCACAACAATCCACAGGGAGTCGGTAGGAAAACAAGCTTTCTCCTTGCTATTTATCCCTCCCAAGTCTTTAGCAAACATCTGCAAACTTTTTCCTGTTTCACAGTTTGTATTTTCTCAACGACCTTTCATAGAACTCACCATCATCAGGCTTCCATACATCACCAACCATTCAAAAGCAAGCAGGACACACATCACGTTGCTGCTCTGCATACAGGGAAGGCTCGAATCGTAGCAAATTTATAAGGATGGAACAACATAAAGAGAACTATTTTGCTAGTGTGGACAGATGAAATGGGTAAGCAGCAGACAGATGTTTGGAGCTTTACTGGTGCGCTGACAATATGTTTTATGGTTCAGACAGTATTTGATTTTACTCCCTAACCAGCAGCATAAATATGAAGCTGAGAAACGCAGTTCCTTCAAAGCACAGTTACAGAAGAGAAATAACACAAATGTGATGTCCTAGCCCTGGTACAAGCAGTAACTGACTGGCAGGAGTTAGGATTTACTAAAAGAAATTCACACCAGGCACCCTCTGCTTCTGCTCATCACAGGGGTCAACTCGGCTGCTGCAACACGCGTGGCTTTGCTGATCACAACACCTCACAGGAACCAAACTCAGGAACACTGCCGAAATGCAAGGGCCAGTGGGGCTCTATCTGAACAGAGACTTAATCAGCCACTCGCTGCAAGATTTACTGTCATGCTAATAAACATGCTTTCCACATGCACCATCCAGATGAGGATGAAAGCAACATCGTACTAAATGAATCTTCTGTGGTTTGTTTTGGTTTTAATGTGAAACATGAAGTTTGTCAAATACATCCGTCACTGAATGCTGGAATGCAGAATATTCTGAGGGAGGGATAACCACAGGCACAGCAGCAGCAGGTCAAGGGAGGGGATTCTCCCCCTCTACTCCACTCTCATTCAGGACTCCCCTGCAGTCCTGAATCCAGCTCTGGGGGAACACCACAAGAGGGACGTGGAGCTCTTGAAGTGAGTCCAGAGCAGGGTCACAAGGAAGCTGCGAGGGCTGGAGCAGCTCTGCTCTGGAGCCAGGCTGAGAGAGCTGGGCTGGTTCAGCCTGGAGAAGAGAAGGCTCCAGGGACACCTTAGAGCAGCCACCCAATACCTAAAAGGGCTACAAGAAACCTGGAGAGGGGCTTTTTACAAGGGGCTGTAGGGACAGGACAAGGGGGAATGACTTTAACTTGTCAGAGGAGAGACTGAGATGAGCTCTTAGGGAGAAGTTCTTCCCTGTGAGGGTGCTGAGGCGCTGGCACAGGGTGCCCAGGGAAGCTGTGGCTGCCCCATCCCTGGCAGCGTTCAAGGCCAGGCTGGAAGGGGCTTGGAGCAAGCTGCTCTAGTGGAAGGTGTCCCTGCCCATGGCAGGGGCTGGAACTGGATGAGCTTTAAGGTCCCTTCCAAGCAAAACCAGTCTGGGATTCTAGAAATGTCCTCTTTCTAAGACTCCAGACCTGATCTGTTCGTAAGCCCAAAGCTTCTATTAAAGGCATTTATTTGGTGAATAATACCTTTACTGATATTTAAAGACCACTAAAGCCACATTGCTTGTATGCTTACCAACTTGACAATGCTGCTCTCTCCAGTAGACCTGGGTACAGGAGAAATCAAGCTGATAGTCAAATACACAAAGTATTTTATAATAGCTTATGTAGACCAATCTATTAGGGGCCTTTGGTATGTCCAAATGCTCACGGCTCTTGTTCTGAATCAGCAACAAGGCAGCCACACTTGCATCCTGAGCAAACTGATTCCCTCTGCAGTGCTTGGTAGTGAAACAAACACTAAATGTTGTTAATAAACGCAAGTAATTAAAAAGCATGAGTTAAAGCCAACAGTCCTCTATCACCACAGCCTATAGCCTGCACAGCATGTACCATCTATCCCTGTATCATGATTTTGTATGTGGCATTTGGCAATTATGGAGGGCTGCCTATTTTTAAAGAGCATTCACTGATAAGGATTTTCCACACCCACTCTGAGATAAGAATAATCCCCTTGTATGAGTTAAAAGCGTCTTTCCAGCACTGCAGAGAACAGGATGCACCTACAGCAATGCCTCCTGACCAGAGATGAGTACACCAAACTGAGTCAAGATGTTGACTGATGTTCAAAATGATTACAAGGAGTTAGGAACAGAGTATCTCCATTCCAATTATTTCCTCAAGACAGCCATGCTCCTTTGGTCCCTAGTTAGTGATCTCCTCACACCACGGGCTGGTGAGGAAGGGCACATCAGTAAGGAAACATATGGAGCTTCAGCACCAAGGGACAGCAAATGGCTGCCCCCCTCCCCATCACCCCCTCACCAGCTTTGAGCATTCAGTGCAATGACAGAGAGCAAAACACTGGGGAAAGGAACTGTCACAGGGGGAGGAAAACAAACCAAAACCAGCAAAAAGCCCCCAAAACACAACCCCAAGGAAGAACTTTGAAAGGAAACCTTTATTTCCTCCAGCCAGGGTCCAAGCACCTCCCCGCAGCTGGCGTTATTTACAGCATCTCATTCAAATTCTAAATGCTTCGAAGTGTTATTACACTTTTTTCTTCTTTGAAAACAAAAATGACAACAACTGAAACAAAACTGGGGATGAGAAAACCCAAAGATTGAAATAATTACTAATCAAAGCAGAGGCCTGCACATGCGATGGTGAAGTCACTGGCCAGCTCTACCCAGTAATTTCTCTTCGTGTCGGCTCTGATGAGTTTTAGATTTCCAACATTTCATCAATTTGAATCACTAAATTCAATTTGCATTCACACATAAACAGAGAGGGAATAATAAATACTCTCATCTGACCTTGAAGTGCGAGACAGAAAATTGCCCTCGATGATTTCATTCCAATCTGAACCATAATGAATAATGCAGTTGGCCCCACCAGTTACCAATCTATAATCACACTTGCAGGCTGGATGAACGCATGGACGTGCTTAAGTATGAGGAAGAAAGTCAAAACTTCTCACTCTTTTTGTCCTGGTCTTTTTCTGCTTCTCCTTCACTTCATAGAGATTAAGCCTCTACCTCCATCCTTCCCCACTCACCCCCAACTCCACGTCAAGGGCTTCAATTTGTTGCACAGTCAGAAGTGGGAAGCGAGGTGAAGGCATCACTCGGTTTCCTTAACCCAAACCATTATTATTTGCATTGTAAAGAATCCCCCGTAAATGCTCTAAATTTGGTAGGTATTCTCCCTCCCAGCAAGGTCTCAGGTCACAGGCCAACTCTCCAGCAGTGGAGTGAAGCACAGCAACACAGCACAGGCAACCAGTGACACGAACATCACAAGTAACTAAGAATATTTCCAATTTGAGTTACACATTCAAACCAACACTTCTGATGAGAGAGGAGTCATCTGGGAATATGCAGTGTGAGAGCTGAGGAGCTGTAAAGGATAAAGGGCTGATAAAGAGGAGTGAAAAAGGGAAAATCTGCTTGAGGTGGGGAAAGAAATGAGCAGGAGAATGGTTGTGCTGAACCGACTTGTCAGCAAACAGTTAGGGAACAGCTTATCTTCATAAAATAAAGAGGGTCAAAGTGTTGAGATGAGGAAAACAAAACATTAAACCCTCCACTGCAATACAGCGTGAGCCCTCACAGACTCCTGACACATTACAGCTTCAGGAAGGTTCTGTGGATCTGCTTCAAATTACCTTTTCCAACGAGAGCTCATTTCCAGTGTGCATTAGCTGTACTCCACAGTGAAATGAGTACTGAGATGAGTGCTGTATAGAACTGTTCGGTCACATTCATTTTTTTAATGTCTGCATCCAAGACTACCTGCATGAACAACTGCCTAAAATATTTCCTGCAGAACAATTCAGTGATGGACCCCCCCATAATTCTCACTAAAACTCAAAGCTATGGCTCAGCATTTCAGTGTCAGCCTTTTGTGTGTGAAAACGCCTCCGGGTTATGTGATGAAAACCTGGCTAGGTTTACACTGAAGACTCAGAGGGGAATTTGTAACAGAGACTTGCTGACAAGAAATAAACCCAAATAATTTAGTTCTACCCCCCAGCATTGACCCATGGGACATAGGCACAGATGGAAGTAAAGGAGTAGCTGAGAAGTCACGTAGCTATCTGTGCAAGCGCTCCAGACTGCTGCTCTTGGCTTTTCTTTCTCAAAAACACCAGTTTCACCTCATTTCATATCTGCCTCCCACCTGCTCTGACTCCACTTACACCAAAGCAGTCTACCATGATCCAAGCCACATTAAGCACAGCATTGTAACAGACCTGCTAATCATTACACCCAAAATATGGATGCATATTTAGACTGCAAAGGTCTTAAAAATCCCATGACCAAATAACATAACCTGTAACCAAGTGCCACAGTGCCTTTATGCATAACCAATATAACATGGCAATGTGTTATCTTTTCTCCCATGCTTTAATAGCAAATCAGGATTCGCTGTTTTCTGCAGGATCTCTGCCTCATTTGCTGCAGAACTTGGAAGAGCAACGAAGCACAGAAACTGCTTAAAGAGAGCGGTCTCACATTAAGGCAACTGAAAGTCTCCCAAATAAAACCTGGTTCCAGTTCTTGCCTATGCCAAAGCTCCTGGCTGATAGCAAGAACTTTTCAAAGGTAGTCCTTGGTGCTTAGTCATTTGGCAGTCCTTCAGCTGAGCTCAGCTCTTGGGCACTGACACTACTGCTTGGTACTGAAATCAGCAGCTGCTCAGAACATACGAAGCTTTGGGTAACGCAAAGTGTTCTGAAAGAACAAGTTCTAAATATTCCAGAACAGCATCCCCAATATAAGGCTACGCTTTCTCCTTGGTTTGTATCTGGTATAAAGGACCAGCATAAGAATTGATATTTTTTTCTGTAGAAAAACATGAATAGCAGCTCATTAAGTCAACATAATGCACTATCTCAGCCAAGTGAAACAGGAATCCTGCACGGCGTAGGAAACCAGAATAAGGATGCGTCAGTTGACTTGAATTCTGGCATTTCCTACCCGCTGAGAACTTCACCTTGCAAACTAGATGTAGCTTTCCAGGCACCTATTTTCCATATGGGGCAAATATCACTTTAAAATTGGAAAAAACC
This sequence comes from Amazona ochrocephala, assembly GCA_039720435.1. NCBI lineage: Eukaryota > Metazoa > Chordata > Aves > Psittaciformes > Psittacidae > Amazona > Amazona ochrocephala. Next base: position 12,231,482 of record CM077886.1, on the reverse strand, counting down.
CATAAAAGCAAGAACATATATCTAAGAACAAGAATGAGGAAAAACAACAGAGTTAGCTGAAACTGCCCCAAAACATCCCGCATGGGGTAAGCTTCATCCCAGTTAAATGACTTTTCATTCTTGTACACATGCACATAGAGAAAAGCTGATCTCCAGCCATCTGGTGTCAGACAGTGAGACTAAAGAGACTGGATCTCTCCAAGCTATACCATCACACCATGAATACCTGCCATTCCTTTTGCAGTGGCTCTGCACTCCCATTCTCCATAAGCCCAAGAGATACTGTACAACCGCTTGCTCTCACTCTGTTCAGCATATTTGGGCAGCTGAGCAGAGGCAAAGTGCTTGCTCAGGCTGTTTCCAAGCAGCGATTTGCCCCCCAGGAAAAGGATATGCCCAGATCAGACTTACCAATGAAATCCTGCTAACCTTATTCCTAAAACATACTGTGGATGTTTGTCCTTGTTATCTCCCTGAAATCCACTGGACCGTTGACACTGTTAGGACTTACCTGCAGGGCACAGAGACCTACTTTGCTCTAATTTCTATCCCCCAAATTAGCTCAAAGAATCCTTAAACCAATATAAGGCAAGAGGAATAAAGCTGTCACTGTGGAAGGAGAACTGCCAGAACAACTACGTTTATAGCCCTGTTACATCAATCTTCCTGCATCAATATTTTTAAATGTTTAATAAAACAATATTGCATGCTATGCAATCTTTTTGTAATGAATACTTTATACAGAAACCAGGCAGGCAGGCATGGCAACAGCCTTTTTGCAGCACTTTCAGGTTTCAAAATCACGAAATGAGCACAGGGTCAGCTGCTTTATTTTAGGGTGAAGCTGTGTTAGGGAAATGAATTTAAAAGACATGGCAACTGAATCATTTTGTTTCTGTACTACTCATAAAAGAACAGCTTTGTTCAATGTAATTTGGTTTCAGCCAGTTGGTATCACAAATCACACATCAAAAAGCTCCATCTGCCGACACTGAAATGTTAGAGGGAAGGGACAGCAGTCCAGCCTGGATTCAACAGGTACAGTGTGAAGAGTTCCTGCAGCACCATAAGTCATAACTGTCGCAGTTAAATCCCAGCCAGCAACTAAGTTGCACAGAGCCACTCGCTCACACTCCCCCAGTGGGATGGGGAGAGAATTAGAAGGTAAAAGTGAGAAAACTCATGGGTTGAGATAAAAACGCTGTAATAATAACAAGCAATGATAGTAAGAATTGATAACAATAATAACGTAATGAAAATGACAAAAAGAGGGAGAAATAAAACTCAAGAAAAATAAGTGATGCAAATGAAAACCAGTTGCTCACCACCCACTGACCAAAGTCCAGCCTGTTCCCAAGCACTGGCCCTACCAGCTTTGCCCCTAGTTTATATGCGGAGCATGAAGCCATACAGTTTGGAATGTCCCTTTGGCCAGCTCAGGTCAGCTGCCCCAGCTCTGCCCCTTCCAGCAGGGCAGCATGACAAGCTGAAAAGCCATTAACTTAGAGTATAAGCACTGCTCCACAACTATTCCTTCAGAATTGCTGTGAGTCCTTTCTGGACACAGTGGTTGATTCAACTCTTCACCTCTCTCTTTCCTGGGATGTGGAAGCAGCACGGCCAAAATTCACCTTCATGGGAGTCTCTCCATAGCAAAATAAACACTCAATTAGAGAACTACTTTGCGTGCTACCGGTGCTATTTGCAAAGAGTGCTTCCAGCAGTGCAAAGCAATACCAAGTGCTCTGTCATTCCCAGGAAGGGATGGCATTTGTCAGACCCTCCAGGCACACCAGGATCGTTCTGCTTCATCTACTTGCTTCCCAGTTCCCAGCCCATGGTGATTTGGGCACGCATTTCTATTACAGCAATCATTCTCCCTCACATTCTGCCTTTTAGTAGACACTCGACCATACTGGCCTCACTTCTCCCCTCTCCATTTCATGGAGAATAATGAAGACTAGCTCTGGTAAATCTTTACCACCCAAACTCTCATGCCCCTGTCAACCACTGCTCTGGTTAGTGCTCAGTAACCAGGAATAACTGACGTGATGCAGAAAATCGCATGTTTAACTGCAATATGTTCTGCCACAGCAGTCTGAGAGGAACAAAAACAATCGTGAGTCTACAAAATCATGAGTGGCAGGAGGTGAAGAAGGAGCAATTGTTCCCTGCCTCTTCCAATAGAGGAGCTAAGCAAATTAATGCAGGAAAATTAATCATGGGCTATTAAATAGAAAAGCTATCACCTTCAGCTCAAGAAATCCTTAAGCTTCAAATGAGGAAAGCATGAGAAGCATCACTGCATATTTGCTCCTTCATTAGACTTTCCCAAAGCTTCTGGAATGGATTCATTTGTTTAAGCTGATCTTTTACCTGATGGCGAATGTGGGGAATAGTGTTAAAGAAGAGGCTTTGCTTATTTTTAATGCACACCAACAGACCTCATCTAGCTTCAGTTTTACTCAGGTGCACATTTTTGTTGCATTTTTTTAGGTGACTGCGTTGTTATTTTCTCTCTTCCATACAGGAGTCATACTCAATTGCCAAACTATAAACCAGTAGCTGGGAAAGGAAAATCCTATTCTCCCAGGTGCAGTTTGTCAGCTGCTGGCTACGGCAGGAAGGGCCCAGCTGATCAGTCTCTGCTCCCATAGCTTCCTATGAATAAAAAGGGATCAAAACCTGCCAGAAATGCCAAGTGCAAGGTCCTACACCTGGGTCGGAGCAATCCCAGGCACAGCTAAAGGTTGGGCAGGGAAGAGATTCAGAGCAGCCCTGCGCAGAAGGACTTGGGGGTGTTGGTTGATGGGAAAATGAACATGAGCCGGCTTCAGTGTGCACTTGCAGCCCAGAAAGCCAACCGTATTCTGGGCTGCATCAAAAGGAGCGCGACCAGCAGGTCGAGGGAGGTGATCCTGCCCCTCTACTCTGCTCTCGTGAGACCTCATTTGGAGTATTGTGTGCAGTTCTGGTGTCCTCAACATCCAAAGGACATGGAACTGTTGGAACAAGTCCAGAGGAGGGCCACGAGGATGATCAGGGGACTGGAGCACCTCTCGTATGAAGACAGGATGAGAAAATTGGGGCTGTTCAGGCCTGGAGAAGAGAAGGCTGCGTGGAGACCTCAGAGCAGCCTTCCAGTATCTGAAGGGGGCCTATAGGGATGCTGGGGAGGGACTCTTCATGAGGGACTGTAGTGAGAGGACAAGGGGTAATGGGTTTAAACTTAAACAGGGGAAGTTTAGATTGGATATAAGGAAGAAATTCTTTACTGTAAGGGTGGTGAGGCACTGGAATGGGTTGCCCAGGGAAGTTGTGAATGCTCCATCCCTGGCAGTGTTCAAGGCCAGCTTGGACGGAGCCATGGGTGACACTGTTTAGTGTGAGGTGTCCCTGCCCATGGCAGGAGGGTTGGAACTGGATGATCTTAAGGTCCTTTCCAACCCTAACTATTCTATGATTCTATGATTTAGCCCATGCCTATTGTATTTGAACATACTTCAGCTGAGGTTTTCTTGGTGCTTGGAACAGATAGGGCACTTCTGCACATAACTGTTTCATTCCCTGAGTGCTAAGGTGCATGACAAGGGCCACCACACAACACAGCCCCAATCCGATCCTGACTTTGCTATCCCAAAGGTGCAGCCTTTGAGGAGGACAATGAAAAAGGATCATGCCCCAAAGAGGAGATAAAAAGGGGCTGCGGATCACAGGCAGCCCACAAATGCCTGTAAAGGGAAGGGTGAGATGCACAATCTGTGCTGTTCGGTGCGTATAAAAAAAGGTGACTGGAGCAGCCAATGTTTCAGACCAGAGCAATTGTACTGATCCTCACCTTGGCAGCCAGGACTCCTCACAACACCTCTCTTCATGTATTGCTGATAGAATGTGAATAGGAATTAAAAGGACTGTGAATCACCTTCTCATGCAAGAATAGATTTGCTTATGATCTTCTCTCTGGTTAGCAGACACACAATATTCATTTTCAGCATCCCAGGGGACAACAACAACGGCTACCAAGGACAATTGTCAAAGACCCAAATTTTCCAAAGAGCTCTTCTTTTAAATATGTATCGAGGAAAACCAAACATGAACTGCATAAAAACCCAAGGGGCATAAAAAGTAACACCATGTGTGATTTCACATCAAGGGGCCACCTGCATATAGAGAAAACCAGAAAACTATCTCTACTTTAAAGCTACTTGGAAATGCAGCCCTTAATACACTATCACCACCATTTCTCACAGGATGATGGGCAGGCAGAGCATTCCTACATTAAGAATTCATAACTGTACCAGCAAAACAAGAAGGTTAAGAACATACAACTGGAAAATGCAGAGATGCTTGGCAAGGCTGATTTATCACTAAGAAGTAGCTTGTGCTGTGGCGAAAAGCAAAGCAAGAAAGATAATGCTGCTGCTGTGATTAGTTCTACAAACTCCTTTATGAAGGAAAGAAGAAAGTTTCAGGCTGAGAACCTTCAACGAGAGCTCATATGGACCCACAAAACAAATACACAAGGCAAAACGCTGCCAAAAACCCAACACAGGGGGATGCAGAGCTCGCTCTCTGTGGAGCCACCCAACAGCACAATTAGCAGAGCTGGTCCTTCCCGAGCCTACATCTCCCACATTCAATACAGGCACTTTGGCAGCCAATAGATGCTCTATGCTCAGCATGCCCTTCGATTGCCACCTCTCTTCCATTATCATCTCCCCTGCTGCCTCCATTGTACCTGATTAATAAAGCCCATTCTTGCTGTTTATTTCCTTATCGATCCACTGCCTCCTGCACGGGAAAAGGCATCAATGCAGTTAAGAGCAAGCACCTGCTCGGAGACTTCACCCTTCAGCTGCTTTCTGAAAGTGCATTTTATTCTCACTGGATAATAAGATTCTGTGGTTAAGGGAGCTTTTAGATATTGGCATTGTCATAAAATGTTCCTTGTGTCCTACTTCACCAGAGCTGACAAACTCTCTGCTTGCTGCCAGTGGACTAATGAGAAAAGAAGCACTTCTAAAGAGCTTTGGATACTTTTGCATTGCAAAGTGAAAAGGAGAAAGTGAGATATTTCAATGATGTTCCATTTCATTCCAAAGCTCCATACAGAGGAAAGAAAAAAGGGAACGTTTCTGCACAATCACTGTATCAACCAAGCAGCTCACTTATTAATCTCTCCTTCCTCCGCATTCACTAGCTTGGGGGCTCGGAAAGTTGACACTTGACTTGAAAAATGCCAACTCTAAGCAGTTTATTTCCTCTTGAACTTTAAGAGCTGACTGAGACAGGAATGACCTTTAAAAAGGCAGGGTTAGTTCTTGTATGAATTGATAGAAGGATTCTTTGCTTACACAGCATAGCTAGGTACTGAGCAAATCTCCTATGCAAACACCCCTTTCTCACCAGAGGCAAGAGGAACACCATGTTCCATTGGCCACAAGATTCACAAGACTGGGGAACCTGGGACCTGGTGACCTAGCTTGTCTACATCAAGAAGGGAAGACTATGTTAAAGCTATAAACCAAAGACCTTAAATATACACAAGACAGAGACCACACTAGTGTTCATAACCTCAAGACACCCGATCTTCTAACACAAAGAAGCAGTACAGGCACAACCAAAATCAAGCACACCCACTAACTTGTCCTTAAATCACACCACCAGTGCAGCAGAACTGGACTCCTATTCTGGAACATCTAACTGGTTGTTGGGACTTTGCTTCCATTGACCTCTGCTGAAGCTGCTGAAAAAGAAACTAATCACTACATGGCTCATTACTGGTCTTCGATGAAAGGCAGTTTGAAAACGCAAACCAATACACAACAATAACTACCAATAATACTTGCTGCCACACTAGTAGCCAGTAATGTAACTGGGCAGAATATTCTTGTCTGAGGTCCACCACACAATTAATGCCACCAGATGGCCACAGAAAAGCCACTGAAGGATTTTGTGGCAGCAGAGGATAACCGAGGAGTTTTGATAAAGGAAGTTCACAAAGCAAATATCTGGGATGCTAATGGGTATGAGACTACACTGGAGATAAAGAAGCTTAATTTGCCTATGTGCTAATAATGACACTTAGTTGAATACTGTTTGAAGATATAAAGTGCCCTGGTGGCAGGAAGGCCTAAGCCTGAACATTAAAGCAAGATACCCAAACTATACTTTATTTATCCCAGACAGTGCAGAAGTATTCATCTATTTCTCACTCTGTAAGGAAGGCAGACGTAGACTTCTTGATAAAAACAAGATGTTAATGCAGAGGATGAACAAACCTTCCACTGCTGGGCAGAAAATCCTGAAAGGAAGGGTTGAAATTCTGCCTTTTATTTCATTTCATTTCTAGTCTTGATCTTCATCTACCAAGCCATACTGACTCCTAGCAGTAAAGGCCTGATGGAGTTCAGATATCTCCAGTGAAGCATGAAGTATCTTTGCCATCAGCAGCAATGAAATGTTTCCAATCTGCCATCAGCCCACTTAAGCAGAAGCAGACATTTTACAAAGAGAAGCCCATGGCTATTCTGAGCAGAATTTGCTTTCTGTTTTTCTCTGGAAGCAAAGTACACATCAAGCTCACCAAGGCAGACAGAAGTAGTCAAGCCCTATGTAGCCAAGGTTAACTTATTAATAATGAAGCATTTTTGCCATTATCCCTAATGTTTAGTATCCAGCAATGTGCTCCGAGAAAAATCAGGGAGGAGAGAAGAGATGGGGAGCAGTATTTTACTCTCCTGTGCAACTGGAGACACAGCAAAGAATCACAGCGTCAGTGGGATACTGAGTGGAAACTGTCACAAGAGAGCCTGGCATCTCACTGCTAGTGGAGACATAGAAAATTCCTAAACCTGCAATGTATGTATATTTATGGGCTGCTGGAGTGAGTCCAGAGGAGGCAACGAAGATACTCAGAGGGACCTCTGCTACGGAAACAGGCGGAGAGAGCTGGGCTTGTCCAACCTGGAGAAGAGAAGGCTCCACGGACACCTTAGAGCAGCTCCCAGTGCTTAAAGGGGCTGAATCTGAATCTCCATACAAGGAATCTGGAGAGGGGCTTTTGGTAAGGGCAGGTAGTGACAGTACACAGGGAAATGGCTTTAAACTGAAAGGGCGCAGATTTAGATTAGATATAAGGAAGAAATTCTTCCCTGTGAGGGTGCTGAGGAACTGGCACAGGGTGCCCAGAGAAGCTGTGGCTGCCCCATCCCTGGCAGTGTTCAAGGCCAGGCTGGACACAGGGGCTTGGAGCAGCCTGGTCTAGTGGAAGGTGTCCCTGCCCATGGCAGGGGCTTGGAACTGGATGAGGTTCCAAATTTAAGGTCCCTTCCAACCGAAATCATTCTGTGATCTCTGTGTGTGTGTACAGAGACACAAACACGCAGTACTTACAGATATTAAACCAGAACACGTGTACTGTTTTATCCTGCACAGCATTGGAAAAGTAACAACATTAATTTTTTGCATATTTTTAAATACTAACTGATCTCTCTGATGGGGCTTCTCCAACACTTCTAATCCCCAGAGGTCTCAAAGAAACCTGTTCACACCTGCAGTGCACGAGAGAGCCTCCCGCTTTCTGAGTTCCTGTACAATCACTTCTTTTTAACAGTCAATTTAACAGTGTTTAGCCTCCAACTGTTGCTTTCATGCACAGAAAACCACATTTGGGAATCTGACTCTTGTGCATAAACAGGCTTCTTAACATCTGCATGGCAATAGGAAAGTACAAAAATACAGATTTATATGGTAGGTGTATAACTACCGCAAAACAGATTTGCTCGACTGTAATACACATCAAACAACATTAAAAAGCAGTAAGAAACCACCATCTTATTTATATGAGATGTACTTTGAGACATCTAACTTTTGCCTGAAGGTTTTAATTAAAGCAATTCATGTCCCAAGGCATTTTTCCTGTAGGAAGTTGTCTTCCTCATTCAATTGCTTCAAGAACTCTGCTCTCTGTGCTTTGGCACAATCTAATCACTCCTGTGGGAGCAAATGATAACACAAACACAGATCAGAAAATATCTTTGAAGAAAGAAATCTAAAGCAAGATGAAGATCTAAATGGAAAAGAAGAAACAATTTTGCACCCTTGATTCAAGAGTCTATTAGATCTTTGGAATCACAAGAAAGGAGGGGGGAAAGGCACTGGTCTGAATAATATTGGGAGCCTCATGAGTTCAATCACTGCTTGTTGAAGCACTCCTACAATGTATGTTCCCAGATCTAACCTTCAGCACTGAACATCTTAAGTCAGAATAGAAATTTTTCTATCTTACTTATGGTATGGGCTGCCCAGGCAAGTTCTGAATGCTCCATCGCTGGCGGTGTTCAAGGACAGGCTGGACAGAGCCTTGGGTGGCATGGTTTAGTGGGAGGTGTCCCTGCCCATGGCAGGGGGGTTGGAACTGGATGGTCTTAAGGTCCTTTCCAACCCTGACTATTCCATGATTCTATGATTCTATGTTTTTGAAAGAACATGGAAAGAGAAGAAGAAAGACGTGATCAAGAATCCACATTTTGGCAGCTCTTTGTCACTTAACACAGTCGAGGTTAGGAGAATTTACAAGTCACATCCACTTCGGTTACCCCAGGTATTTAAGCAGATATGAACCCTGTGACTCAGAGTAAAGGGCAGGATTTTTCCCCAGATTTCACACAACAATACAGAAAACAAAGTTTACTGAAGGATAAGGAAATGCCAACAATCCTAGGCAAGGCATAATAAACAACCTTACTAGTATGTTGTGTAAGCTCACTTACAGCAGCATAATGCAAAGCTAAGCAAGGCCTCTGCTGAAAATACGGAATCCATCTTTACCAGAAGGACTCAAATACTGTAATAACACACTGTTGGATCTGAGAGAAAGGAAAAAAGGAAGAAAAACAACACAACAACAACAAACTCACACAAGAAATTGGACAAAGTAGGATGGTTAATAAGGGGAAAGCTTCCGTTAAGGCAATGCTCCTTTGGGATGTGCCATTAAAGTACTGACAGCTGCACCATTCCCAAAGGCTGGAGGCACCAGACTCTCTGATGATGCTTGTTAACAGTGTGTCACTGTGCACATCCCTCCACTAATGCCTGTGCAGAATTAGTCTGGGTAGACTTGTTCATAGGAAGTAATGCAAAACTAAATTGTCATGATTAAAACTGTTGTCAATTTTGCACAGAAACCTTCAGCAAACCCTCTTCCCAAATTCAGCATCAGAGTGAGGAAAAACATCAAGAAGTGGTCTGTTTCTAAGGGAATTCAAGCAGAAATCTGGTCATTTTACTGCGAATATACCTTTGTAAATTCAGAAGCAGCTTGTAAGAATACACAGACGATCTAATTCCAAGAACAGCAATAAACAATGTCACCCTTGACTGCCAGTAGTTACCTGTGGATTGACTACTGCTTGGTGATGCTTTGAAGAGAGCAGATGTACCAGCTGTAAGTGATGTTCCAAACTGAAGAATGTTTGGAAGCACTCCATTACATGGAAGTGTCAGGTAGGAACAGCCAGGAAGTGCTTCAAAGCCTTTCTAAATTGCTACCTAAAGATGAGGTTATATATGAATGGTAACTCGCAGAACAACTGTATATGGCCATCATTCTTGTTAGAAGACTTAAACAATTGAAATAATTAAAAGCAACCAAGCAAGCAAGAAAACAAAACACAAATAACAAGACACAATGCTAAAGGCATACATAGGATAAAGGATTTTAAGGAGGATATTCTGTGCATGGACACTGCCCGAGCTGACAGACTGCTAACCTGGGAGAGACTTCTCTTTGATGTTACGGCTGTTCAAAGTTATTCTTAAACTGAACAAAAGCAGTAAATAGCAAAACCCCAGACCTATAAATGTTTCCAAAGCTACTACACTGTACATATCATGCTATAATGGTACATATGCCTAAAAGAGTAAATATTTTCTCATCTCTAGCTAATTTTATGACTTTTTTAACATCTCAAAATTAGCTTATATTGAGAAGTCTACCTGCAAGCACTTACATCAGTCTAACAGTCACCCAATTTCAGTTGAGTTCATTAATCTATTTAGAGACTACTGATTCCATAGCTCCAACTATTACTCACTGATAGCATCTATTTATATGCATATTTAAAAACCTCAGAATGATTTAAAAATCCATAAGCCTGCAATTACTTGTTACAAAATTCATACAGGAGTATTTAAAAAGCCCAATCTAGCTGATTTCATTAGTGCTTTTCTGATATTTCTCTCCATGTAGACAATGATAATCAATTCATTCCAAGGCAGTTTGTGTTCTCATTTTCAGGATCTTGCTGTTCCAATATCAGTGTTTCTCTAAAGGCAGAACAGCCTAATGAAACAACAGTTTTCATGGCTTTATAAAAATGTATGGAAACATTTCTATCGATTCTAAGTCATTAAAGGCTCCTTTCTGAAACCCATGCAGATTTACTACTTGTAGCTTACCCATAGTGTTTACAGAAGAAAACCACAGCTTACTAAAGTTCATCCATTTTTTTTAAACTGGATTTGTGAAATAGTCCATTTCACCCATCTGTGGTACACTACATGGGATGAAATCACTGCATTGGGATTAAAGAGAGTTAAGGTATAATCCAACGTTTACATTGCACTGAACGTTCAAACCACTGTTATCTATAGCACAGTGAATTCTTGCAAAGCATATGTGGACATGTGGATATTTCTAAAGCAGATGAGAAACCTGTATCTGGTGCTCTTTCTGGGTGTCATGTGGGTAACACGGGAAAGAACACTGGGAAAGACCTGTTGGAGCAAGTCCAGAGGAGGCGCCGAAGATGCTCCAAGGGCTGGAGCAGCTCTGCTCTGGAGACAGGCTGAGAGAGCTGGGCTTGTCCAGTGTGGAGAAGAGAAGGCTTATTAAGGGGAGGCCTCAGACAGCTGCTAGTGCCTAAAGGGGCTACAAGAAAGCTGGAGAGGGGCTTTTAACAAGGGCAGATAGTGACAGGAGAAGGGAGAATGGCTTTAAACTGATAGAGGGGAGACTGAGATGAGACATTAGGAAGAAGTTCTTTCCTGCGAGGGTGCTGAGGAACTGGCACAGGGTGCCCAGAGAAGCTGTGGCTGCCCCATCCCTGGCAGTGTTCAAGGCCAAGTTGGACGGGGCTTGGAGCAACCTGGTCTAGTGGAAGGTGTCCCTGCCCATGGCAGGGGGTTGGAACTGGATGAGCTTAAGGTCCTTTCCAACCCAAACCATTCCATGATTCTGTGATTTTATTTTTGCTTTTTTATCCCCTAAGAAAAGGATTGCAATTTTGTTTGAACAAAACATAAAGAAGCTTCCTATGAGGTCCTAAAACAAATTGTTAAGAAAGTAATGCTTTTAGCACTTTGCCCATTTCTGCTCTGCCAAGTGCTGGTGCAGAGCAAGGAAGCAACACAAGCAGACGTGCTGGCGTTTGCCCCATGAAAGCACCAAAAAGGCAGAGCACCAGTACTGAATATTCAAACTACTTCTAGTATTTATTCCACTTCTTCTGCAGGCTTCTACAAAACACATCATAAGCAATCGTGTTAAATAACATGAAATCCATCTATACCGAGCTAATTGCAATGCCTGTTTTCACTGACATCCCATGACAAGTCTTTCACAAGAAGAGAGCCCTGAAGAGAGGCATAAACTAATCCATACAGCCACCTGAACAGTCTTCACTTGCCTCCATGAGACTCCCCAGTGAATCTCGAAAACCAAGATCAATTTGACAGTAACTAATTGTAGTTATTCTCACCATCTTTCTGGACAAGGGCGAGACAGGAATCCTAATGGCATAAGTCACCGACATCATGTGCAGCAGAGTTCTCAGCTCAGGAGGTAAAATGTGGGCCGCTGAGATGAGCCAAGGTGCCAGACTGAGAGTTTCATTAGGAGAAATTAGTGGTGGTTTGCACAAGATTCAGTGGGCATTGATTTAAAATAAAACAGGAAATATTGAGTGTAATCAACTACGAGGCTGTGCCTCGGAGCTGTGTATCTTTAAAAATCGATCTGAAAATCCAATGCCTCCAAAAACTAAGGTAGAAAAAACACCTAATAGTCACATTGAATAGTGTAGTAGTAGATCTAAACGTAAATGCAAGGAAAGAGAGACTACAAATAAATATAAGGCTGTAATAGCTGGAAATGTCTTGCCTTTAAGAACACCTTATTTATTTTTAAAGGTAGGTTCTAAGTCTCCTGTTTACTCTCCTCTGGGCCACACAAACTGTGACTGTGTTAATATAAAGCTTAGTCTGCTCTTAGAGAACACCTGAGCAGTTTAGTTTCTATTCTAATCTTCAAGTAAAGGTTATATCTCAAGTATGCTTTCTCCACTATTGTGTGTTGTATACAGGAGATGTGCTGGGATGGGTTTCTCCCCAACAGTTCACATGAAGGTTCATCCCAAGCTGTTTTGCAGGAGCTGCTGACATTTCTCATCCAGTCACATCTCTAAGTATTTCAAATCCATTCAATTCAGAGCTTATACGCTTGGGAGGGCCCCCTGACAACCATGTGCTCTGCGCTGGTTTACACAGCCTGCAGATACAGTTCAGAAACAAGAGTGAAAATTTCCTATTCCTTCCCTGTGTTTGCTGTGGATAGCAGTGATAATTAACCAGAGATGTAAATTAATTTCATAATGGATAATTTTAGTGGAAACATCCAGCTGTCCTGAAACTGGTTTGTGCCTGGAATTGAGACTGGAACCAGGCATCTTCCACTCTCTATTCTGAATATTCCCAGGATGACTTCATTCCCTAACCCCTATGCAATGGGGAAACCAACTGCTTGAGAAAAGCTACTATAAATTGCTGGGCAGCTGACCTGTCCACCTAGGGTTGCTGGCTGACCCAGTGTCTTAAGTTAAGCATTTACTCTTAACTTACCAGCACTTACGCTCTTTATTCTCTAATCCAAAATGTGTGCGTATGTGCATGTATGTACGCATACACATAAAGTTTGACATTTACAGATGACAGCACAGCTTAAGCAAGAGGAAACTTAAGTTTAAAATCATCTGTAAGCCTCCAGTAACACTTAAGCATCACCACTCTGCATACAAAGCCCCATTGACAGCATTCATCCTCTGACATTTGTGTGCAAACACCAAAGAAATAACATAAACATCTTTGCTTTGCTCCCATTCAAGATACATTAAGCCTGGAAAGCAAAGAATAGCATCAACAGTATGCTAACTAGGGAAGATGTTTCCACAACTGACTCTGAATCACAGCAATTAAAAGAATTAGACGGTGACCTTTTGAGTCTGATCAGTTCTTTGGCTATGGAAAAAATTAGCATGAACGAGGAAAATGTACTTTGTCTTATATCTATAGCCCACCATGTTTTTCTGGCCTGGCTGGCAGTTAGGCTCTTACCAACACATTCACAGTATCTTCAGACCATCACAGTAGCGACATGGTTCAGTGGTGGACATGGCAGTCCTGGGGTAACAGTTGGACTTGATCTTAAAGGTCTTTTCCAACCTAGCTGATTCTCTGATTCTATGATCTTGGCTGTGTTTCACCTCCATGCTTGGTAATCTCTCTGAAAACAGACACTGCCCTTCCTGAACAGAAAAGCCAGCAGACTTTGGATCAGATGATTCCAAGCACATTTCTTAGTATGACACACTTCAAAGCTCTGCAGTTCGCAACTAAGGGCTTTACCACAGCTGGCAAGAACAGTGCTAATCCCCTGAATCTGCACCAATTCAGGGAACTGAAATGCTTCTGGGGGAGAAAAAGGTGCTGTGTAAACTGCTGCTCTCCCATGAGCAGCCTGTTTCAGCTGTCAGACAGCCATGCAGTTATCACACCAATTGCAGGCAAAATACTTCTGCTGCAGCGCGCAAGTGCCAGGACCGTAAGACCAAGATCCATGACCCCCAAATAGTTCTGTCCTGCTGCTTTATTCACAGAACGTGGTACATTTATCCCCTTTGCTCCTTAGGTTGTTCCCTCAAATTGGTTCTTTTTTCTGCACAGGAAAAAATATGAGATTAATACTAAAGGCAAAAGGTCTCCGAAGTTTTGGTCAGTTCCTGCTATGCCATATTTTACCTGTGAGAAACAGTCCAAGCCCAATATTGTTACTTGCCAAATGAACAGAGAACCAGGTTTGAAATAAAACCTCACCATATACAGATTCCAGAATTCTCTTTATATGTTTCTCATGGTCAAAGGGAGCAGGCACTGCAGCCCCATTAAAATGAGACAAAAAGCCACTCCACACTGAAAGCCTAACAGCCCTTCATAGCCACAAATTCCTCGTCTCATTTTTCAAGGAGAATCTCTTGTGGAAACATTACAAAACCATTTTCTTCCACTTTCATCTTTGTGAAACAGCACATTATTTCCATGCAGGGAGCCAAGGTGCAAGGGCATTAAAATCCAGAGTCATTCTAATGACTGGCCAGCTAGCACTTATTGCTAACAAAACTCAGCTGCAAATCTCTTGCTCCAGACCGTGACACTTCTGAAGCTCCCCAGGCTGAACAAAGGCTGAGGAATTTCACCCTCTCCCCAAACATGAGTAATAAAGTACATAATCCCACTGTAATTTCCTTAAATGCATCCAAATTGCCTGACTAGTGATACAGAGAGAACTGAAATGCTGGACCAAGTTAAATTACTTCCATACTTTTTATATTATCTATATGACAGCTGCAAATAACATTCTTAGGGGAAAAGTATCTTTGATGTTGTATTTCCAGTGATGTATTTTTGACACGGAGGGAAGTACTTATAAGAAGTTGTTGAGGCATAGGAACAATTAAGAATTTTAAGCCTTCAGCATCACCCTATTCCATAATTTCATTCTGAACACTAAAAACTTGGTATCAAAACTCCCAACGCTAGAAAATAGGGTGAATACTTCTAGTGTTTTGAAGGCAGAGAAACAGGCATTGCATCTACACTTCAAGCTAACTAAAAAGTTATGTAGAGGCTGCTACAGACTAAATCCTCCTGAGAAGCAAGGTATGTTAAGGAATATCCCTATAGCACTAAGATGGGTTCTGGTCATCTTGAAGCATGGGCAAGAGCTTGTGCGTGTCTGCCTAAGAAAGACCACAAACGTATCCACCATTTCCTACCCAGATGTCCCAAATTCCATACAGGTAACTTGTTTTAAGACACATCATTCTCAAAATGCAGTGCTAGATATCCTCTATTATGATCCCAAGCCTTCATTTCAATATTCTTGGCTATAGAATGGGATAACACTATCGAACTCACCTGTGAAGCAATTTCATTTCCACAAAGGAAACATTTCCCAGAAGAGAAAGTAAAACCTGTTACATCTTCCACACATACAGGTCTGGGAAGGGGACGCGCTTTCAGACTCCTCAGCCCTTTCACAGTGTCTGAGGGCTTGTCTGGTTTTACCGAGACTATGGAGTGCTCTAGTAAGAGACACTGACGCTGCACACAAACCTCTCCTACATACTCAGACCAACAGCATTACAGTAACTCCACTCTTCCAAGAGCAATGTGGTGTTACCATCCTTGAGGTGATTTTATTTCAGAAAGGCCTCTCTGGCACTGAATGAACATAAATCAGGTCTCAGAGCTGTTGCTGCTCTTCCTCCTCCAAGAGGCTGAATGTCCAGGAGCTTGAAGGGGGTATGCAGTGGAGTGCAGGGTGGGACAGTCCTGTGAGCATCAGAGCTGGGCAAGCCTGGGTTTACCACAAACTTGTGTTTAAAATTTGATCAAATTTGCTGTAAAGACAATGGGAGCTCCAGCAGAAACTCCACTAGCGACGTGGGCATTTCTGCATTGTAAAGCTTCCTACAGTACATTCATGGGAGCTGCACAAGGTTTGCATTCTTACTGCGTTTCTTCCCCCCTGACAAAAGATACCCCAAGTCCTCTGTCCTCTACCCGATGCTAGTTTTCACAAGACTAGTGAGAACTTCCTATTACAGAATCACAGAATAGCTTGGGTTGAAGGGACCTTAAAGCTCATGCAGTTCCAACCCCCTGCCACGGGCAGAGACACCTTCCACTCGACAAGGTTGCTCCAAGCCCCATCCAACCTGGCCTTGAACACTGCCAGGGATGGGGCAGCCACAGCTTCCCTGGCCGAAAGAGAAGAAGACAATGTGTGACCTCGCTGTGAATCTTTGACAACAGCATGACAAGTAATTAAAAATGTTACTGGAGAGCACATTTATATGCATTTCTTGTGGGTTTTTTTCCCCATGAGAAGACACTTAACAGCTACACACTGAGCTATAGGCTTCTCGAGTCAAGACTTACCCAATTAAGTTGTTGGGGCTGTTCAGCCTGGAGAAGAGAAGGCTGCGTGGAGACCTCATAGCAGCCTTCCAGCAGCTGAAGGGGGCCTATAGGGATGCTGGGGAGGGACTCTTCATTAGGGACCGTAGTGAGAGGACAAGGGGTAATGGGTTTAAACTTAAACAGGGGAAGTTTAGACCGGATATGAGGAAGAAATTCTTTACTGTGAGAGTCGTGAGGCACTGGAATGGGTTGCCCAGGGAAGTTGTGAATGCTCCATCCCTGGCAGTGTTCAAGGCCAGCTTGGACAGAGCCATGGGTGACACTGTTTAGTGTGAGGTGTCCCTGCCCACGGCAGGGGAGTTCGAACTAGATGATCTTAAGGTCCTTTCCAACCCTAACTATTCCATGATTCTATGATTCTAACTACCTGTTGGCACTGGGCATCAGGAGATACGCGACTGACACCCAAGTTACACTTTGGAAGCAAAGAAAACTATTCTTTAAAAAATAAAAATCCTTTTAAAAAGACCACAAAACAAAACAACGTGCAGGAGAAAATCACTTTGCAAAACTGAAGTGCTAAACAGCAGTGTTAGCAGTTACTCAGTGGATACAACAAGCTTTCACAACAGTCAGCATAGAAGAGAGGTCACTGCAAAGTGGTTAACTTCAGTCTCAAGAAATCAAAACAGTACATAAGATCTCCCAGGTAACTGCATGTACACAGTTACAAACAGGGATATCTTTGGCCTGAAGACAGACTTTAAACTTAAAAGCAATTTATTTTCCACTTTCCGTTATACTTTGAAAACATTTATTTATTAGTGGTTGTCTAGTTCTTAAAAGTAAATTCCATCTAAAATTGATAAAAGAACTCTTTTGTGTTCAGCCACTCAAATAATTTGCATTCAATGATACGGTTTGTCATGGTTTAAGCCCAGCCGGTAACTCAGAACCACACAGCCATTTGCTCACCCTTCTGGGTAACTCCCTCCAGTTTCTGTACTGGGCATGATGTGCTGTGGTATGGAATACCCCTTTGGGTAGTTTGGGTCGGGTGTCCTGTCTCTGCTTCCTCCTGGCTTCCCGCGCCCCTTCTTACTAGCAGAGCATGAGACTGAAAAGTCCTTGATCGGGGTAAGCATTACTCAGCAACAACTAAAACACTGGTGTGTTATCAGCACTGTTCTCAGACTAAAGCCAAAAATCAGCACTGCACCAGCTATTAGGAAGAAGAAAAATAACTGTTACAGCTGAACCCAGGACACAGTTGTAAATTAATTGCAGCAGCAACAGGTCTAAGAAGGAAAATTAACAGGGTAGGGCTCTTATCTGGGATTCAGCAGATCCAAGTTCAAAGCCTCACTGAGCCTCAGGCTTTCAGCTTAACCTCAGGCAATTCATTTAACCTCCCCTGTACCTCTGTTACTCATCTGTACAACACTGTATTTAATAAGAATGTCACGGTGCTTCTTATCTACAAGTGTTTATATGATAAACATGCAACAAATTCTGGCACTGGGATCTATGTGGGTATCTATAGCCACACTGAAGACTCAAACCCCAAATGTTTCTCAACAGAACCTTCAGGGCACAAATATCTCTTCTCTAAAGCAGGGTAAAAAATCTTATATCTCCCAAAAGGCCAGATACTGTCATAAAAACTGTCAGAAAGAAGACACAGCAAAGTTTTCTCTCAGTATCAGAGGCCCCAGTGCAACAGTATAAGAAATAAGAGAGATGGGTCTGAGGTGTGCACAGCCAGCTCAGCAGGAAAAATCACCTTCGTTTCAGGCAACAGAAGAGAAATGAGAGGAGACAAACCCAGCTGGCTCTGTTCCAGTGTTATGGATGGGAAATCAGCCATTCCCTGACATTGCAGAGGGAGCCATGCTAGAGGCAAGACACAGGGCACGTGGTTTCCAAAGGGAAAGCCGAGGTGGCAAGCAGGAGGTGCCAGTCAGCAGTCAGCATAGCAACAGCTCCAGGAGGAGCATTTTTGTTTTCCAGCTGTCTTGATGCATTGTACTCTTTGCAAGGGGAAATACGGGCACAGTCCTGACAAAGGAGTTCAGGACACAGAGGAGGAGGTGAATTTTGAATCATGGTGACAAAACCAAAAATAGAAGTCAGCAGCTTTCGATAACCTTAGCACTTTTAGTAACCTGTGGTCAAAGACAGCAGGTAATAACACACAGTGTTATTGAATAAAACAGATTTACCTTATGAGGTTGAGCCATCTATTAGATTTCCCAATACCTGGCTGTGATTTAGCAATCTGCTAGGGATGAGGAGGGAATGCAAAGCAAAGAAGAGCACTTCTGCTTCCTTACAGACCTTCCGCAAAGCAACTTCTGCCCAAAGATAAGGAGGAAAGGTGGCAAAGAACTGATCAAATGAACCAACGGAAGATGTTCAGGCGTGTCGTTGGAAATAAACCACTTTACTTAACTGAGATGCCCTTCTTTAAAGAGAGGAATGTGAACAAATACAAATGCATTTCAAAAGCAGATACTCATAACAGACTCTCCATGGGCAGCAGCACAAGCAAGCTGGCTGATAAAGTAGATTCAGCTTCTAAAGCAAATGGAATTCACATTCGCATTTTAGTTAGTGGAAATCTACCAGATACCCAAGGGTGACGAGCATTAAACAGTGTGAAATTGTATTGCAGTTTTCTGCTCCCCTCCCGGGAGTTTTATGACGAGAACCATTTTTTGCATATAAACAGTGTGAGCTCCAAAAGCTACATTTTAATCGAAGCTATTCCATGAAAATTTAACATGTGCAAGGGCTTGGGAGCGCTAAGGTTTCTGCAGGAAGAATGCTGCATTTAAATAGTTAGTGAATTAAACCCACACTCGTGGTGTGAATGGTAAAGGTGACTTAGATTTAAAGCCAGCAGGTTCTGAAGTACAGTGAATTCGCTCCGTTGATAATTCACAATTGATTTGAATATTCCTGGTGTACGGAAACTTGTTTAACTGTCTTGTCATGCAGAAGATGGATTTCCTGAACACCCACCTACATTATTATTAACATCTATATTCAAGCCACAGTTTGCACTGAGTACACACATATTCCCCCAAAACCTGACTCTCAGCCATCACACTGGGTCAGATCAAATTTAATCTAGCGCAGCACGGGCTGCAAAAGCAGCCTTTGGAATATAACAAAAGCAGGACAAAGGACTCAGGCTGGTTCTGGATCAAATGTGGTAGGTTTGTAATACTAAACTCAAATGTATTTTTCTTCCTTTAATGTTTTCACTCCCTTTTTCAACTTCTACAACATCCTACAGCATGGTACCCCAAAGATAATCACTACTCTTAGAATCATAGAATGGTTAGGGCTAGAAAGGATCTCAAGATCATCTATGTCCAGCCCCCTACGCCTCATCCTAGACCATGTTGCCCAAGACTCTGTCCAGCCTGGCCTTGAATGTGCCAGGGATGGAGCATTTACCCCTTCTTTGGACAACCTGTTCCAGTGCCTCAGCACCCTCACAGTAAAGAACTTCTTCCTTATATCCAGCCTGCACTCATTGTGATAGTATTGCCTTAAGCTTGCAGGTTTTACTTGCTGGTCTCTAATTCCTGTAGAGCAGACAGATACTCAACATTAGACAAAACTGAGAGTTACCCTGAAATCAAAATGACAATAACAAGAAAGTATGCAAAGGAAGCTGAGGTGCCAAAGATGCACACATCCACGCTGTGAAGACAGACAATTCCTTGCTTAGCAGACATTCTACCTGGCGGCAGGAACTACTGCAGAGAAATGAGCAAAAATTCCCTACAAATTAAATTGTTTCCACACATTTTTTACTGTAGCACACAGATCACAAATCTCTACAGAAAATCCCAAACCAGATTACAACTAGTTTTTTATAGCCCCAAGTATCAGAGAAGTTTTATGAGACAGAGGAGAGTCAGCAGCTGCAGAGAACACCTTTGATTTAAAAGACAGGATAATAAATGAATACAAACACAAACAAAGAACAAGGAAATAAATACTGTCTTGTTGTCTTTAGTCATGGTTACAGCTTAAAAGACTGGTTGGGGGTTGCGGCTATAATGCATCCAAAAACTAACCAGTGCTTGGATTTTAGGCAAGGAAGAGCAGTGGCACGTGGAAGAGATTAAAAGAAGGTAATGTTCGTGTGTAAAAGGATCAGGAAGGGAAGAAGAATCTCAGCCATACAAGCAGCTCAAAGTCTTCAGGGCAAATGAAAAGGTGCTAATAGAAAACCAGCCACTAGTGTAACGTATGTAGAACAATAAATCACCAGTTGCTGCTGGAATTTGAGCGCCACTCGAGAAGCCGCGCTGCAGCCAAGAAGTTATTGCAGTCCTTCTGAATAACGAACTATCCCCTCTGGATAACTAAAAGTCACTTGGAACTCATGGGGTTTAGAGGAACATGCTCCCAGGGTGACCAGAAAGAGGTGAAAGCATACCTGGTGCTTCCTCCTGTACAGAAAACATTGTCTCAAAGCAACAGCATACTGAAGGAAGGGGTACGTAGCTTCATATGATCATGGATTGGTTTGGGTTGGAAAGGACTATAAATTCATCCAGCCCCAACCCCCCGCCACAGGCAGGGACACCTCCCACTAGACCAGGTTCCACTAGACAGCTCCAAGCCAACCTGGGCTTGAACACTGCCAGGGATGGGGCAGCCACAGCTCCTCTGGCCCCCCTGTGCCAGGGCCTCACCACCCTCACAGGGAAGAACTGCCGACTATCTAAATCTCCCCTCTGTCTGTTTAAACCCATTTTCCCTTGTCATATCCCTATAAGCCCTTGGTAAAAGCCCCTCTCTAGCTTTCTTGTCAGCCCCTTTAGGCACTGAAAGCTGCTGTAAGGTCTCCCCTGAGCCTTGTCCAGGCTGAACAAACTTCTGCAACATTATGAAAGGAGACACAGGACCATACGATGGGAAATAATCTTGCATCGACAGCATGTGCTAACACCTTATACTGAATCCCAGCACAAAATGTGAACCTACATGACATCCCAGAGGAAGCAGCTTAAGAAACCTTCCCCCCAAACAGAACACATCCATTTACTTAATAAGAACCCAAATAAAAGACACAAAAGATGATTTCATTCCCACTTAATTCCTTTATTCAAAAGAAAATGTCTTCTACTGCCTTCCATCTCTGAATTCACAATGGAAAAGCATAGACTCTGTCTACGCTAAGGAAACTCCTAGCAGAATGACCAGAAGCCCATATAAGCAGATGAAACCAGACAGTTTCTGCACCAAAAGTGTTTTCTCTACCTCAAAATCTCCTCCACTGCCTTTTTCTTTTCATTTTTTTGAACATTTTAGCTCCATCGATTGATTTTCCTCCTCCTCCTCCAGGGAATATTCACAGATGTGCAAAGCCACCTCTAACAGCAACATTAGCTGAAGCAAAAAATGAAATTTACACTTGACTGCCTTCTTCAACAATGTGCAATCACCATTTAATAGGAAAATGGAGCAGAGTGCAAACAGGAAAGGGAAAGGCCTGATTAAAACCCACCAGTCCTAGAGCTGACGATACCCCACTACAGAAACAAAGCACACGCTGAGTTCAGAGCAGCAGGAGCTCCGCAGCGATCTCCAGCCCCTTGCCAGCTCTGACAGACATAAATCAAAGCAGAAGAACCAAGGGGAGTATTTTCCATGGAGAAGTGGGGTGCTGGCTGTCATCATACACCAGCTTGTTTTCCTGCTGGTTAAGGAAAACAAAGCAAGTGCTTAACGTAGTCATGAATCCTTTTCACTAACTGACAAACGCCAAATCCACCGGGAAAAGCCAAGAGGATGGGGTTTCAGCTCTGAGCATTCCCAAGTCCAGCAGTGATACAGTCCATTCTTTTCTACTCAAAGGAAGTAGAATTTGGGCTCAGCTCCACTATCTGGAAAAGGATTGAGGCGTCTTACTCAGGAGAAGCTGGCTATCTCAGTAGGATGACTACAGTGGCATCTCCCACATCCTGTCAGTGCCTGTCTGGGAGTACCCTTCCCAGTCAGGGGCAGGTTTCAGATGCCCAATCCCAACCTGTGGCTGCTGCCAGCAATAATCCCACCATGGCAGGACTTCTTTCTATAACAAAGCAAGGAACTGAGCAGCCAATCCCTTGGTCTGACTTTGCTTCAAAACCACATACACACATCCAATAGCATCCTGGGGTACATCAGAGAAGTGTGGCAGCAGGTCGAGAGAGGCGATCCTCCCCCTCTACTCAACCCTGGTGTGGCCACATCTGGAGTTCTGTGTCCAGTTCGGGGCTCCTCAGTACAAGACAGACAAACAGCTACTGGAAAGGGTCCAGCAGAGGGACACAAGGATGATGAGGGGTCTGGAGCATCTCTCTTATGAGACTGCAGGAGCTGAGCCTGTTTAGTCTAGAGAAGCCTGAGAGGGGATCTCATTAATGCATATAAATATCTCAAAGGCAGGTGCCAGGAAGATGGTGCCAGACTCTTTTCAGTGGTGCCCAGCAACAGCATGAGGAGCAATGGCCATAAACTAAAACACCAGAAGTTTCAGCTCAACACAAGGAAAAACTTGTTATGTTGAGGGTGGCAGAATAACTGGAACAGGCTGCCTAAGGGGGTTTGTGGAGTCTTCCTCTCTAGAGACACTCAAAACCTGCCTGGACATGTTTCTATGTAACCTCTTCTAGGTGGCCCTGCCTTGGCAGAGGGGTTAGACTGGATAATCTCCAGAGGTCCCTTCCAACCATAGCAATTCTGTGATGCCCCAATCAGAAACTATTAGCTAGATCCATGAGGCTGCACTAAAGCATTGGCTTCTTGCTGCCATCTACATCTTGGGGAACTGCAGGATGGTCTGGAAAGACAGCACTGACACGGCCCCATCGCTGAAGCTGGATTGTCTAATAAGAGTATTCAACTTACAACATTGCCCAAAGATTTACCTTCACACACAGCCCATACCTGACAGGTTGATTTTCTTGTTGTTGCTTTCATTTTTAGCATTTCTGTTGCAGGTCTGTTATTAACGGACTCTCATTTACACATGTCAGAAGATGAGAGAAATCACCTGATTACTTGTTTTGCCCATCAGTAAAGGAACAGGGGGCTACCCATTTGCTTTCCACTCCTTTCCCTTCTTTCTTTTTATATGTGTCAGATTTACCGTTCCCTGTCAGCTGTGAGCTGGTAGAATCATTTTCTAATTATCGAGATTTCTCACACACCAACTCTGTATCTTCAGGCTTTTTCTTCCTCTTAAATTAGGAAAAATATTCCTTTGAAACAAAGTTTCATTTTCAGTTGGCTCTTAGGAAAGTCTCCATTTCTGCTCGGTTTTTAATTGATATTCAGAATACGTCCTTGATGACAAAACCAAAAGAACATGGCTACAGCAAACAAGTCAACAGCTCCGTTTCTGTAACTTACTGGCAAGCAGTAGAATTATTAGAGAAAGCCTTTACTATTTTTCAAGCAAAGTAGAAACTTTGCCTTTTTATGTTGCCAAATATAGTTTTATTTGTAATACGAGGGGATGCTACAAACTGCATTGCTTTTGTTAGCTATCTCAGAGTCTTAAATCATACATTTACAACCATGATGCTGCAATGCTACACAGCCACAAGACAGCATGTTCAGTACCACCGGGGTATGAGTGTCTGCCACAAGTACCTACTGCTCCAACTACCTTCTTGTAGAAGTCATAACCAAGTATTCCAGGCATCAGCCCAGAGGAGTTGTTGACCTGCTGCAGCTACTAAGTACTTTCACAGCATCTGGTTCTCATAAACCTGCACACTCACATGGCTTCACACCTCACCTCCTCCTCGAGTTACTCTGCTGAGTTGAAAGCAGCTAACCCATCCTCTGAATGGAACAAATGGGAGGCATTACACGGCTAAAACCAGCTGTAATTACACATTCTTACAGAGCTAATACATACAAAGGATCCTTAAGCAGCTGTCAGGATGGCAAATTATTAGTAAAAGAAGAGGGCTGCTAGGCAGTGCCTCTAACAGTGAGAAACTCCACCCTGCCCAAGCAGGAAAGATGCTAAGAGGCAAGGGGCATGGTTAATTTCAATCTCACTCCTGTTGGCCTTTGCAAACTGAAAACACTGACAACATCTCAGTCATACACACTGTAAAGCTGCAGTAGCAGCTGCAGCATTATCCAGCTAAACTCAAATTGTACATGTCTTTCAGATCCCTTGACTGATACTAAGGAACCACTACAGACAATCTTCAGAGCAAAAGCTTCCAAGAGAAGTATCACAGAGGAAGAAGCATGCTGCTAACATCTAGAAAACTGAAAGATAAAGACAGGAATTTATCTAACCAGCTGCCTGGGGCAAATCATCTCTGCTCAGATAAGTAATGATCAGAGTTTCACTGCCCAGCTGTATGATAGGCAGTCTCTGTTATTACAGTTACTGAAGTCTGATTACAAGGAAGCTGTATTGAACAACTATGGATTACCCCCCATTTTAAGTGAATGTGGGAAGAACGGCAAAAAGGATAACAGTGTGGGAGCACTCAATAGCACAGGATCTAACCCAGCTCCTCGGTGGCAGATCCGAGCTCTGGGTGTAAACTGTATCTCCAATATACACTAGCAACAAGACAAATCCTGGAAAGAGTCTATGGGTTAATAAATTACCATTCATTTTCCTTATCTATTAAACAATATTTACATGGAAGCACTGCTGGAAAAAGTGAGCAGAAAGTAGGAAGAGATACGAGCAAGGTGTTAGCAACCAATTACAGGCACGACATTCAGACACAGTCCTTACTAAGAGATGTTATTCCAGAGGACGGGACAATCAAAACAGCTGACCTGGAGCTCCGAATCATTTCAGCCATAATATCTCTCTTGAAAGAGCTTTATATAAAGTAATTAAATGAATGTCAGGAATAAAGCTCCAGTTATTTATTTTATTATCAGACAGTTCTGTTAAGCCAACTGTCTCAGTAAATGACTTCACACCTAGATAAGTTCTCAACTTAAAAATGTCAGAGCTTTATTCTTATACAGCTAATTCCAGCATTCCCAATACAGTTAATATAAAAGATAAGTTTTAGACCTTAGAAATCAGATTAATCCAAACCCATCTGCCTATTTATGATCAATAAAACCTGACAGTAACCAGCAGCATCTCTTTGGGGACTTGGGGGGTTTGGTTTTGGTTGTTGGGTTGGTTTTTTTGAACATAAATGATATGTATGATGGAAGGTCCCAGTTTCTGGAGCATTACCAGGAATTAACATCCCAGAATTGGGACTCCTCCCTTATCCCACTCGCAGACACCAGCCACAGGCTATACCACTCTGATGCTTCACTAACCCGAACAGAAAAAGATTTAAGCTAATCTGTAAGAAATCAGTCAAAGTACAAGCATCTTTTACGTGAAAAGGTTAATCCTGCTTTCAATTAGACCCAGCAACATGGCACAGCAGCCAGCAAGTTTTGCAGTAGTGCATAAAACACTGAGTGACAGATACGATTTATTCCCTCAGGAACATCTGCCACTCGGGTTCTCCCACCGACACTACCACCATGGCACCAAGTGTGCTCCATCGCAATAGCAGCATTACAACTTTGACGTACACCATGTATCCTATAGGTTTCTTTCCTTCTTTCCAGCCACTAAGCAGCACGCAGTTTTAATTCATTACCTGTTTTATGGACTATTTGAAACAACTGATAAAGTTACTTTAATTATGGAGGGCAATATTAAAATACACATTCAGCTAGAGAGGAGGAGCTGGGTGATGGGTTTAGATCCATAATGAGTTCAACTTCTTTAACAACCTCACGAAACAAAGTACCTCTTCAAAGTGATCTTTAACCTTGCAAAGTTCTGTTCTACATGAACAGCTGAAATGTCATTTCAAGAAGTCTTTCAGATATATCCCAGGCACTGATAATTAGAGTAGTGAACAAAACCACTGAGATCTGAGGTTTCTCTGGGAGGCAAGTACAAAGGTTGAACAGTAGATTTGATCTCTGTACCATGCAGACGAGCCTGACACTGCTGTGTTCTGTAATCCCAGGGCAGGAACATGCTCCAGTAAATTGCTGAATATTCTAGTCTAGTCAAGAGATTACAAAGGCACCTATGAATGAGGGCAGGCTGCCACGCAGCCATGCACAATACGGTCTCTTAGCCCCCAGTACAGCCCCAACACGGTCCTTACCAAGATTTAAACAGAGAATTTTGGCTTCAAAAACAGAGCAGGAAAACTGCTGTAGGTATAAATCAGCCCTGACGTTCACAGGGGGCTGTACCGTAGCTCCACACTCTTCCCAGGTACTTTAATCTACAAGCCAGCAGTAATAATAATTCATTTTAATACTAGCTGTTAACCCAAGAGTTTCTTTGAGGCAAATATGGAGATAGACTGAAGACAAACGGTATGGCCATAAACTGACAGAAGTAGAAAAATACACTTCATGAAGACAACCTATTCTCTAAGACATTCAAGCCACTACTGAAAGAGAGCATTACGATAAGTTCAAGCAGTTACTCTTCAGCACATAGCTTCTCTGATCTATAGAGGTCAGCTAATCACGGGGTGTCACGACAGGGTAACAGCATTTAATGTTTCCAAAATTCAATTTAAAAAACTACAAACACCCTCAAAAGAGAAGAATTATACTTGTTTAAATAACTGAACTCCCTGCCACAAAGAGAACACAGAGTATAATACACCTTATAATATAGAACAAATAAAAAAGCCCCAAGGGCGTCCAGCTAGGAGTAACAGAAAAACAAACTGTACAAGAAGAACAGAAAGGAATTTTTCCCTTTCTTTTCTAGCATGTCTGTGAAGCTCCCCTTCACAAAAGTACCCTGGGTGACTGACAATACGGTAAATACTCAGCCATGCAGACAAAAAGCTGATAACCGTGTGACAGAGGAAATAAATCTGACACTGAGTTGGATACATTCCTGGCAACCCGAATGGACCAGGCAATGCCTTCTCATACCCAGCCTCAGCATGCAACAGGGACTTCTGTGCAGCGTTGTACAGGGAGCTTCTCTCTAGTTCTCTATTTAGGATCCAAGTCCATTTGAAGTGCTCTGACACGAAGACTCTCCAGTTCACATCCTGGTTAAGAAGGCAGCTGTCCTCCACATACCTACGGCATAGGAATTCTTGGTCTGGCACCAGAAGTCATTTAATAGAAACACAGCAATCACTGACAGATACTGATATGGCATTCCATAATAAAATCAAATATGAACCTGAAGAGACGGTTAGATTTGCTGCTAAAGCCCTACTGATCTGCACTAAGATCCATCAGAGACTGAATCTTTTGCCTTAAGGCATTCAAGTAGATAAACTCCTGAGTTTTCTAGGAAACGGAATTATGTCTTCACAGCTATGAAAAATTTTGGTTCAATTATGCATCTTTCATGGGGGTTTGTGGGGTTTTCTTGAGGGGTTATTTGCTTGGTTGGGGTTTGGGGGGGATATTTCTGCTGTTCTTTTGGTGATTAGAAGATTACTATCTTCTAGCTCTAAATATAGTTGTATTCATTCACTCATAGTTACAGCTTACCAACCTAGCTACTACATGCAACTGGCATCTACATCCTGTCTCCTCTTCCTGGTTACTAGCTGTAACGTTATACTCTGCCCTGCAATCACTCACCCTCCTGCCAAGGCACTGCTCTGGATGATCACTCCAAATAATGTCATTAAAAAATGATGGTATTAGATGTTAGAGTCAACCTTTATAAGGAGAAAGCATCCATTCGTTTTGAGGTGGGTGTTTTGTTTGGTTGAGGTTTTTGTGATTTTACACACACACACTATATTATAAAACATTAGAAATTAATGATTATAAAACTGAACTATATGATTAGACATGGAAATATATTTACATGCATGTACACACATATATTTACACCACGATTTCTAGATACTCCTCCCCAAATTAATCTCACAAGCCTTGAGGGATCTGTAGTAAAGCAGGGTGAGGTGTCCCTGCCCATGGCAGGGGGTTTGGAACTAGATGATCTTAAAGTCCTTCCCAGCCCAGCTATTCTATGACACTATACTATGGAACATCATGGCACACGTGGAACGAACATGGAAGAGAAATCTGAGCTGCCACAGACATCAAACACCTATGACGTTTTCTTTCCATCTGACATGACCATAAGACAATAAATAAAACCAAGATTACCAAACTGAGACCCAGTGTACAGCTTCTTTACCCACATTCCCAAATTCAACACATTTGGGGATTTTTTGTGTGTGTGTTTTTTATTCTGTGCCTGGAGATTTTAATAGAAATGTTATTGTACATTTGAAAACAGAACAAACTTGAGGGATTATATCAAATCAGTTCCACTGGGATTTGTGTCCGCTCTAATCCCCTATTCAGTCTCAATCTCATTAACATACCAGGCTTAATTGGCATTTCATCCCCGCATTGTGTCTCCAAAATGAACAAGGTGTAATTATGTTAAAAAGAGCACTTCAACGGGTTTAGTTTAATTCATGTCATTCATCCGCGTCAGAATGAACGCAGCTGTTCTATTGCGGGATCCAGCAAGAGATGAGCAGCTTTGAAACCACACTTTTGCCTTGAAAACTTTCTGGTGGTAAAAAAAGTTCTCCAAGTGAAACGTAAACCACAGTATTTTCTTCTTTTGTCTCGGTTGCTTTACAACATTCACTTCCAAAAGCTGGTTCTGCTTAATTTGATTTTTCATTTTCAAATGAACAGCTGTGTTTAAGTCTAAAAAGGCCTTTGTTTAAGCATACAGAGCCCCAGAAAAGGTTTGAACAAAGCATCTTTCTGTAAACACTTGATTACCAGGAAAGGCCTGGCTTTCAAAGGAATCGAGGGGTGGGTTTGCTCTAGGCTCTCTTTTAAAGGGGGAAAAAAATGCATCACTTCTCATATGTCAAACAACAAAAGCAACAAATGTTTTACTAATTGCACGGGCTTCTTGCATTCAAGGTAAATAAGGGAAGACAGAAGAGGGGTTTCCAAATGGCCACTTGCAAACCATTTTTTCCTCTTTTTCCCAGTTACAGGCACAAACCCACATTAATGAAAGCCACAACTAACTGGCATCATATTTTAATTGTCAACCATCAACCATTCTTGGGCTCTGTGGTCAGACGGGTCCTCTCTAACACTGATGATTCCTGGACAAAGGGAGTGTTTGCATAAGAGATGCTATTTTAATTAATACTTAGGTTCAACAAAGCTGCAGAAACAAAGATGTCAGCAAAGAGTCATTTAATAATGACTCTTCATCAAATATTAGTGAGCATTAAGAACAAGGCCCAAGTATTTGCCCAGGCTTTCAGTTTTAACATTCATTTTGGTAGTGCTGTACTCCCCCTTTCATGGATCCTGTGAGGAAGGCAATGCATAAGCAGAAATGCCTTTATTAAAAATGAAGTAAGCTTTAAGTGATTAGCAGTGAAAGTACTTCAGAAATTTAAATGTACCCATTAAGCCATTCCCTATTGTATTTCCTCAACTAGGAAACATGAAAAATACAACATCTATTGTATAAATTGTGTAATTTCCTAATTACACGGCAACAGGTAAATAAGAGACGATTTCGAGTAGCAGGTAAATGTGTAATTAGGGAATTAGGATTTATTATTCAGAATGTGCGGTAATGATGACTGATTCAAAGGTGCACCCAATCAAAGCAAGCAGAAGTACCTCTATAAAATCACTGAGAAGGCAATGGTGGCTCTTCATTCAGTACAGATGACTGGAGTATAATATCCAAATGCACCTTGAGTAATTTATTCACAAACTGATTAAAAAGATCACATAAAAGGTTCTGCTCAAAGTCAGTGTGACAAGAAATCTTTAATAAAAGCACAGACCCACTATTCACAAAATATATTGGTGTCTTTTTGATAGAATAATAAGCAGTTGATGATGCTTTATCAAAATGATATGGATTTAGCAATCACAATACACATTCCTCCTAGCAGGTACATACACACAATGCTGCTTTTACCATCTTCTGAAAGGAAGAGAACATTGAACATTACTGCATCACTTTGTATGCAAAGGATGTAAGCTCTGAATTATCCTCATGAACACAACATCGCTATAAGCACTTCTAGGTGCATACCCATTTTTAGGGGTTTTGAATCATTATTATTTAAAATCAAGGTCAGACAGGGCATCAATCATTCAGGGTATCAATCATTCAGGGCATCTTTTTCCTCGCCTATAATGCTTGCCTCCAAATTTCGCCTACCTAAAAACAGACAGTGGGCATCTCAGGGATAATTCTCTTCCTACAATGGGAAAATAAGCAGCTGGGGGGGGGGGGGGCAATATGGAATTCACAAATTCACCCCTAAGTCTTTAGTCCCCGATCGAATCACTAGTGTTCAACACAGCAGCCCACATGCTGCCCTGTAGGGAAAGAGCAATGGAGAGAAAAGGATCATGGATTCCAGGCTAATGAAGAATCAGCAGGAAAATTAAGCACAATTCAGTTTAAAGAAGTCTAACCAACCAAGACGGAGCAATCCATACTAAAGCTTTTCCATTGCTCATGAAACTGCTTGTCTGGTCTTTCTGGTAAGAGCTGCTGAAAGGTCTGTTCAATACTTGACATATTTAACGCTACAAAGTACTTTTCCCAGAAAAGAGGGAAATCTCAGGCCTCGAGTTCAGAGACACCTAAGCATATGCTCAATCACCTTATCCCGTTTAAACCCAAACACATAAGTGGTCCAATTCTTCTCTGGACTAAAACCCACACCAGCAACAGTATTAGACTGGTCTTCCTCTCTCCGCTAACATACACAGGCAAGGCATAAAAGCAGCAGAAGCGGATGAAGAAAAAGCTCATTTCAGGTTTATCTTCAACTAAGTCAGATTTAATACAAAATAAAATGTATTCATTGATTGCTAGTAATAAAAGTCTGTTTATTTCATGCTACTGTAATTTGGGAGCTAGAACTTATCTCCAGCAATATCATATGTTTAGTATTCAAAGCTTATAAACAACATATGACCCTCTAGGCTTGGAAATGAGTCCAAAATCTGATCTATGTTTTTACTTCAGTATTGCATTTATGAACATACAGTGCAGTTAGAATATAAAGAGCTCTAAAGCCACCTGCTTTTGGAAAAGCTATTTTCTGTAATTAAATATTTTCATATCAAAGTCGTTCAGGTGATCTAAAAACATTTGTTTTTCCTTCATACATATAATCAGAAACAGCATATGGGATGAAATAAAACTGTACCTATAAGAACACGAGCAAAATAGTGTTGTCACAACTATTACTGCAAATCTCAAACCTCAGAAAAGCAAGACCTTAACTTGCATCACTGTCTTCATTCTAATAAGAGATGCCATAAAACTATGTTATCCTCAACACCAGCTGCATATTTTTGTATCTTCTATGACTGCTTTTTGACAGGGTCTAGCATTTATTCTGTTAAACCACATCAAGTCTTCCCAGCAAAGTCCCGTATGCTTCATTACACACCAGTGAAGGGCTGTCTTACTCCGGACATCAGACTGTACATTCCTTGTCCCTGGCTACCTCCCTTCCAGCAGGCTACATTCGTAGCTCCCTGATCAGCATCAGTGGTGGTCTAGTGGACGGTGTCCCTGCCCATGGCAGAAGGGCTGGAACTAGATGAGCATTAAGGTCCTTTCCAACCCAAATCATGCTACGATGATTCCATGAATGGTGCTTATTTTGCATGGCTTAATCTCTCAGTGAGCACAGGCCTCATCAGTAACCTGTTACAAAGCACCTGAGGGTAAGAAATGTCTGTCACATCTGCTCAGGAGATGGGATCTACTACACCTTACCAGATAGATCTCCAAATCCCTACAAATACACCTCATGCCATAGCCATAAAGTAGCCATTGCTCCGCAGCATTCCCCATTACATATGAAGCCCACGCACATACCCATCAGAGGAGATAATATGGGTGCACCTCATGACAATCACAAGCCTTTGTGAAGCCCAGAAGAAAAGCTGCAGGGAGTGGGCTACTGAAATAACTCATATGGCTCGTAACTCACTCCTGCCCTTGCCTGTAAGCATAGCAAGAGGCAAAAAGCATCAGCTAAACTGCTCCTATACTGCCACATATAGGTCACAAGCGCCAAGTGAACCATCCATTTTAATATAAGTAGGTTTCTATGAACATCAAAAGCAGTTTAGCTGCCGAAGAATTAATGAACCTGCAATAAATAAGATGTAAGTAAGAGAATACACAGGTATGCACAGAACATACATAGGAAAGTCATGCAAATAAGGAATTCAAATAAGGATTTTAAGCTTGCTCTTTAAATCTCAAACTCTTAAACATCAACTTGCCTAAGATTCATGATAAAGTAAATGAAAGTGCATGAAAAGCTTTTAATATAGAGCTGGGGAGGCTACAAACCAGTCTTCTTTCTTGACAAATCAAACCTGCTAAAATAGCATGATAAATCAATGATGCTAGTTAGAGAGGTAAAGGACACTACAGGAAAGCTTGCTTCACAAAGAAAATAGGAATGCAGATGACTGGTAACATTAGTAAGCGCAGTCAGAGAAGGAAAAGATAAGATCAACAGTTATCTTCAGAAACACTGAAAGCACACAGTGTATGGAGACAGGATAAAAGAAACAGTTGTGTATATAATGGTAATTTTACCAAGGATGAGAAAAAAAATGCTGTTTTATATAGGCACAGAGTGCTCTGCTTGTATATGAGGAAGATAAACTAGAATACCACCTACGTGAGCAATCAATCTCCCAGCAACATCAGGAGGTGCAGCTGGGTATTGAATAGGCAACAGGAAAGACGAGAGGAAAGTCAGGTGTACTGAGAGCAAAGACAGAACCACATTTAGGTAATATTCAACTACTGCTATTAAAAGCAATGCCACTGCAGCCCCTTACACAGGACAGGAGCTGTAGCAAGTTATTTCCTAACAGCTCCAAAATTCAGCTCAATTTCAGATATGGCACCACAGAAGATGATTGAAAAAAAGGGGGGAAGACATCATTAAATTATAAAGCAAAATATTTTGGCATCAACTATTTTTAGCTGGGATTGGCAGAAGATGACAGTGAAGTAAATCAGAAGTAGCAGAACTCAGAGAAAATTCTATGACTAAACAGAATTTATGATAAAACGGCCTAGGATAAAAATGGAAGGCTCTGGCAGAAGCTACCCTGGAAGTCAGTCCTTGGCTACAGACCTGTGTTTATAACTTTTCATTATAGGTGATCAAATTGAAGCAACAACAGGCCAACTGTTCCATTCCAGAGCAAACCCACCTATACGCATTTGGGGATATAGCAAAGATTAAACTGGATCACGACACAGCCATATTGGTCATCCCCTCAAATACAGATCAGAGGATGAAATGCAGCATTTAAAATCTCAATAAATCAATTAAAAGGATATGACATGATCTCTATAAATCTGGGGTCTGGACTTGATTCCAAGAGGTTCTTGCCAATTCCTTCATCTCCGTGACCAAGCTGCTGAGCAAGCCTGCCTGTATGTAACCACACCACACGCTCTGCAAAACCCCAATTGCAAAAAGGAAGAGTATCATTGCAGGCAATGGAAAGCAGAGATGCAAAGACTCTATATAGAGAACAACATTAAGACTGCATTCAGCATGATAATCACTTGGGGTGCTTGGTCAGCCCTGCCTCCTGGTGTCTTCATAAGGAGGAGCAACACTCTGGTGGTTTATAGAGCTTTTTGGGGTCTCTAATGCCATGTGCACTATGCCAGAAACAAATTAAGGAATCTCTTCTAGAAATGCCAGGGAAAATTGCATGTCTTTAAATTTTAATGAAACATCAAAATGTTTGGGGTTCCCCCCCCCCCTTGTATGGAAATCACAATACATTGCTGGTAGCTTTCAGGCTATCTCTGTTATTAAGCCATCATGAAAAACGTATCAAAGGCAGCTCCACAAAACTAGTATTTATTTTCTCTAAAATGAAAATACAACACACATAAAAACCCCTCAACCTATCAGTGTAAACCTATGCAAACCCGCAATCTAACAGAGCATTAACAAAAACCATCCAAACTGGAAATACTGTAGGAACAGGAAACTTGATAAGCTTCAATACACACACACTCATTATGTGAAACATTGCACACATCGAGCCCAGCTTTTACACCACACTGACTTTCTGCCTGGCCCTTTCGCAGGCAACTCAACAGCTGGGGTGCCACAAAGGAATGCCCTCACTTCTGTATTAGTTTAATCATCTACTTCCAAGAGGCACTTTTGGTGTCCTGGTTGTGGTGTACAGGGAGAGACAGTTTACAGGTTACATCTTCTCCTTCACATGGATTACTGCCTTAGCGTTCTCTGCCCTGTCCATGTTAAAGATGTTTCTTACTTGTAGCAACCTTGAGCATAGTCCTGCGTCTGAAGTGGATGATGGAATAAGCACTGCTGCAGGCTGTTTTTCACTTATGGCCTTCATTGAAAGTTTTCAGGTCCCTGCCAGTGTCAAAAGCCTTTCCAGTGTCCTCTGTGAGGACTTCCAGAATGCTCATTTATCATTAAGAACCAAGAAGTCCAGTTCTTGCAGGGTGTAATGTCATGATGCTTCATCTCTGACAGTGCTAGAATGTTAAGGACTCCAGAATAGATGTCATTTAAGAGAAGACACTGGTTAATCCTTTCAAGGTGCAAATCACATTGGTAAGATCAAAACAGTGTGGAGGAGAGCTGCATCCACTAGGCTCCATTGACTTAATGGAAAATAAAATCATGTACTTGCACATTTGTCTGAAATGCACATTTGCAGATCAGATGACCCTATGAATTGCAACTGGGGTAATTTCAGGAGGTACAAGTCAAGTTTATACATCCTTGTGTAAGCAGCCTCTTGGGAGATGTTAAATCTGCCCTGACAAATCCTACATCATCCCACATCTCTGACAATGGAGCTCAGGTTAAATGACGTCTCCAGGAAGCAGCAGGCAACTCCCAGAGTGCCCATTTTCTACACGGGCTGCTCTACCTTCTTGTAACAGGATCAAAACATCTATTGGGAAGAAACCACAAGCTCCAGAAAAGGAAGGCTGAAAAGCAAGATGCCACATGGGCAACAATTCCTCCAGCTCATTGCCTGCGCCAAGGGGCAAAGCCACAGACAGGACCAGGCTGCAATCTGTGGCATCCACTCCTAGAGACCCATGAGACATGGGCAAACAAGTCAAGGCATGTGTTGCATAGCACATGTAGGTAATTTTGATGCTTGTAAGAAATGTCAGATCCCTGGCACACATGTTGTACCACTGCTAAAAAAGCACACAGTACACTGGACACAGTACGTCAACATGCCAGTAGGACCATGTACAGGCTACAGATACAGCATGGTTTGGGTTGGAAAGGGCCTTAAGGTCATCTAATTCCAACCCACTGCTACAAGCAGGGACACCTTCCACTAAACCAGATTGCTCAAGGCCCTGTCCAACCTGACCTTGAACACTACCAGGAATGGTGCAGCCACAACTTCTTTATGGGACCACAGCATGTCAGTTTTGAGAGCTGCCATTCCAGGCTGTAAGGAGCTGCAGTACACAGCATCTTTATTTCAGACAGAGACACCTCCCACATTCTCCCACATATGGTTTATTAATAAATCAATGCAACTTATTTACAGAATAGATTGATGACACAACAGTTCTGGAGCTCCCAACACCCTCTGATCAGCTGGGTCTTTTATACCTTGCATGTTATAAATACAGCATCTTAAACATTAAATAATGAGGAGCCTTTGAAAAGTTTAGTGTGCTAGGAAAAAAAGACTTCAAGAACACACCATCAAGTTCCAGCAGCCTGGATGCCGCTACAAAACGCTTCTCATCCCCTTCAGGGTACTTTTTGTTCCTTTTTTCCCATTAGCATCTCTGTCACCACACTTTCGCCTGGGACAAAGTACCAACCGGGATCTCCCAGCACAATGCCCACCCACTCCTCAGCGCGGCTGCCCAACTTAGACATGAACAACCTGTAATCAAAAAGAAATTATAATCATAATACAAACAGCTGGATTCATATTTCTCTTCTCAGATTGCAAACCCATATTTTCTGTCAGAGGTGAATTCTATTTAATGGTGTTTGTGTAAAGGATTCCTTCATGCTGGGCTGATGATTTCACTTTCATAGGGTTCTATTTTGTAGTAACTCTTCTTTTACCAAACCACCTTTTTTCCCCTCAAGGTGAGGAAGGGAAAGCACAACAGCAAGTGGGACACACAAATACTTTCAGACTTACAGATTTAAACATTAAATACAACACCTATTTGTTGTTGTTGAGATTAGGAAGTGCTGCCTTGCTACAGTCACCCTTTCAGTTTATATTCGAGATCCTCAGTGTCTGTTAATATTTAAGTCATGACTTTGCTTCCTGAAATATTCATCAACGCTGCACTGCAGCCTTGGTTTGTAAATGACATTTGATTTTTAATTCTACAAATTATATAAGCAGTGACGACTCACCCTATTTTCATCAATAAGAAGCAGTGAGCTAACCACAAAAAGCATACTCATGTATAGCAGCTTATAGTCATCACCTCTCATTTCCTCAGTCAGACAGAGCACAGCGAGTCAGGCCACACCACTAAATCCCTCCACAAAACCTTTTAAAACCACCTCCGCAGCCACTGCAAGTTTAGATAAACTCTGTATGAATGATTTATTCCTATTCTGAAAGCTGGTTGGTTTTTAACTTCAAAATGAGAAATGGTACAGGAACAGCTTCACATCATATCACATCTCCTACAACACCAAACAAATGAAAGGCACTGGCACAGGTTACCCAGAGAAGCTGCGGCTGCCCCATTCCTGGCAGTGTTCGAGGCCAGCTTGGATGGGAGCAACCTGCTCTAGTGGAAGGTGTCCCTGCCCAGGGCAGAGGGTTGGAACTGGATGAGCTTTAAGGTCCCTTCCAACCCAAATCATTCTATGATTCAGCCTCTAAATTACTTTGATACTTAAAAATTTACCTTATGTTCACAATCTGCTCTAATGCAAATCATTACTGTGGCCTACAGCGCAGCTGGACTTTTCTAGCAAGGGACTTCTATTGGCAGCAAAGCCTAAGAGAATAAAACTTGGCCTAATGAGATTGTTCACAGTGTCTTTCCTACAGCAGAAGCATGTGCCATCCTGACAGCCACTGAACCACGGGTGTTTTCTATCTCTATTATTCCTAGGGGAAGTTTCACTTATAACAACAGATCATCACCATGTTACTGTTCATGGAGTATTCTATGGCACATGAGTTCAGCAGTTATAAATGGCAAGAGTACCAACGGCAAGAGCCAAAGGTCCTTTGCTTTTTCTTCCACAGCTCTGGGAACGCTCTGGAACACTAACCCTACACTGTATTTGGGCAGCAATAGTACCAGAGATTCGAGACGATCGGCAGAATCCCCCCAGGATAGTGCTAACAGCTGATCCAACCAATGCCAAGGATTGTATTTGGATTTTTTGGGGTGACAGGAAAAAAAAACCCAAAAGTTGCTTTCTTGGCAGTTGGGACTAAATGACTATTCCAAGTCCCTTCCAACTGACCTATTCTTTCTACAACTGGCAAGACTGTTTTCTTCTAATGTACTTCATAACAAACTGCTGTCACTCTTCCAAAACCATCCCACTACAAAGGCTTTTCAACACATCTCCTCTTAAAATTAGTCACCCAACAGTTATCCCCACAGCTTATTAAATTCCCTCTGCTCTGCAGCCAACTGCAACGCAGCTGCGCAGTCAGGATGATGAATACCCCAGAACAACACAGAAGAACCCAAGATACACTGCTTAATTTTGTTTGCTCCTTTGCCCGAGGCCACTTCCTCTTCTGACACAATATTTGATATTGGCTCAGAAACCTCTGTTTCTCCAGGCCATTGTGGAGTCTCATCCACGCGCAGCCCTGACAGGGGGACTACAGAGATCAAGTAAGGGCTGCAAACAAACTGCATCCTGTTTACAAGAGGCAGCACAGAAGAGCCATTTCCCTCCTGCTTGGCATTTCCCAACATGTCACTTGGCATCTCCTCGCTGTTTTTGGGAGGAAAGCTCATTAGCAAATTCATTTACTGCTAAGAAATTCTCCTCTTGGAGGACTGTATCTCAAGTGGGAAGCATCAGGAAGGGAGCACAGCACATCTAGGGGGGTCAGGATGCTGGTGGAAACAGTCCATTTTCCAGGTAAAGGAATTAGATGTTTCCAAATCGCTGCTTTTCCACACAAAAATAAATGGGTGAGAAGCTGTAGCTATTCACTGGCTTCTATTACCGCATCTATGGCAGATGCTTCAAAGGCTATTTCTAACTAATGGATCTTTCTAAGATGCATTTTAGTCTTATGCCTATTCAATCCTATCTTTCTCTACTAAAATATAGATAGCATAACACAAATTCACCTCCTACAGAATGGACTATTGTTAGAATGTCCTTCTACCAACCTCAGTAGGGGCCTTTCAGACAGAGAGAGGAAAAAAAGCACACATCTCCCTGTTTTCCAAGCTACTTTATCCATAATGCCCAAGGCCAGATTGGGTTTGGCAGATAAAAAGTTGGAATTTTATCTAACAAACTACTTTATTCTTCCCATCAACTAGCACCAGCACAAAGGATGCACACAGTCAAGCACAGGATAATACACCTGTAGCTCACATCGCACCTGGGGGTAGGAGAAAGGAGCAGCAGCCCATGGTACCTATCAGTCACAGCAGCGCGTTCTGTATCTGTCTAAAGGTGGCTTGAAAGTGGAAAATAATGCCAGGTGAATACTGCAAAAAAGGAAAAACTTA
Organism: Amazona ochrocephala; assembly: GCA_039720435.1. Lineage (NCBI taxonomy): Eukaryota > Metazoa > Chordata > Aves > Psittaciformes > Psittacidae > Amazona > Amazona ochrocephala. Next base: position 12,192,400 of record CM077886.1, on the reverse strand, counting down.
CAGCTGATAAAAGCACTTGTCAAAGTTGCTGGAAAATTTGTCAATTTGGATTATATTTTTATTAGTATTTTTTAAATATATTTTAGAAGCAGATCTTAGCTACCATGAAGGGCTTGAGGACAAGTGAGGAGTGAAATTATGGCACGAGAAAAACTGAGGCCATAGTCACGAAGTCACTGCTGACACCACAGGGATAGTTTAGGATGTCACCACGTCAGAGGTGAGGCAGGAAGGGGACTGCAGAACAACTCAGCTGACTCCACAAGGCACTGAACAAGTAATTAAACAAGGCTTTACAGCAGTTCTGAACAGTCATCTGTTAATAACACTTTAAATTACCAGGTGACTGTTGAGTCACTACGAAAGATTATTGTACAGTTTAAACTTCAGATATTGTGTTAATTATTTCTCCGTGCCACAAAGCAGACACACAAAGCAATGTTCTTCGCTTTGGTAAACATTCAGTATTCCTTTGACTATATATCATTTCACAGAATCACAGAATGGTTTGTGTTGGAAGGGACCTGAAAGCTCATCCAGTTCCAACCCCTGCCATGTGCAAGGCCACCTTGCTCTAGAGCAGGCTGCTCTAAGCCCCGTCCAACCTGGCCTTGAACACTGCAGGGATGTGGCAGCCACAGCTTCTATGGGCATTTCTCTGTGCCAGCGCCTCAGCACCCTCACAGGGAAGAACTTCTGCCTAAGAGCTCATCTCAACCTCCCCTCTAAAGTTTAAAGCCATTCCCCCATGTCTTGTCACTACCGGCCCTTGTAAAAAGTCCATCATTTATTACATTGAAGTTCTTCACTAAATCAGACACATTCTTTTTAACTGCAGAGTAAATGGGGGGTGAGGGCTGTTGGTCCAATACCAGAAAAGTTACCATTCCTTAGACCCAATTCACACACCTTTCACAAGGTGGTGCACAAGGTACACAAACACGTTTATTTACAGTCTTTCCTAGTCATCATTAAGCCAAATCCTAGCTCTGCAAAAATTAAGATCGAAGCCTAAATTTAATGAGTGCTTACATAAATTAGATCTAATGAGTTTCCAAATGAGGTACCTTAAATCTCCATAAAGACAGGAAGAAAGAGATAATCCCAAATACCACCAACGACACTGGACAAAACAGAGACTGCAAATGGGGGAGTTTGCCAAATTTAACTTGATAAAAATAGCCAAATCTGTAGCAGACGTGTACACAGACAACACACCAAACCCCATGAAAAATCCAAGAACGAGAACAAGCAGCAGCCCTTTCAGAAGAGGTCAGAGCAGGAGACATGGTGAAGCTCAGGCTGGAAAGGCCAGTCTGAAGGAACCATCTGGAACCTAAAGACAGGAATATCAGATGGACAAATGGACAATATGGAGACCTGGCACAGCATTAGCACCTTTGAAAGAGTTAAAACTAGCAATACATCTGCCGCAATACACACATCTTAAATACTGTTGCAACCTCAGGATATTCTTTCTATAGTTAGACTGGGTCAAGTGAAGTGTGTTAAACAGCAATTAAGTGTATTACAAACCAGGATCAGCTGGTTGTGGGGAAGTGATAGATCCCCCTGGTTCTGTCTCCCTGCAAGTAAGGAATCAAGCAAATGCCTTACTCCCACACAGGAAGCAAATCTCTTTACAATCCTGGAATGAATAAATAAATAAATGAAACTCAACACTAGACAACTCCTTAAGTTGTCCTCTGTGCATGATATTAACAGCAGAGGATTGAACAGCCAATTGTAGCAGTCACACTCCATTAAAAGAAAAGAAAAATGAGGCTGAATGACATCTTAGTGTAGCAATAATGTGCCGGCAATGCACACAAACAAGAAAACATCTGACAGCAACAAACATTACTCAAAGGCATGAGGGACACAGATATTGCAATTTTGTGCATCTTACATCTGAAAGGTTTGATTGAAACTGCTTCATCTCTAGAAAAAACTAACAGCACCAATCTGTTCCGAGTACTGGACACCCAATGAACTGAAGACCCAATCTAAGGGATTTAAGCATAGCTGCAGTCCAGATCTTCAGAGGGGGGAAAAAAATGCACTTTCAATTGTTATGGAAAGAAAACCACATTTACATCCAACCCTACACCAATCCCCTCCTGCACTGCATTGATCCAATCTACACTGGTCTGCTAAATGCCAACTTTTGATGCAGCTGAGCTACTGCAAACATCCAGGGAATACACAAAGCTGTTAAGCGCATACCTCCTCTATTGTTATTTACCCAAAAATGGAAACAGAGGTTTAACTTTATACAAGACCTTCATATCTAGCAAGGAAAGGTACAACCTTTGAAGGGAAAAGAAAGGAGAAATACTGAATTGTTCCTTTTATCACAAACCACTTTTAGAAAGGCATCAGTTCTGTACTACCTCAATCCTTTAAGAGAGATTAAAAGGAACAAAAATAACCTGAATTAACTATACAGGATTAGTGAAATCCAACAATCACTTGAGAACTGAGCCTCAGGCTCACAAGATGTGTAACCAAACTCAGCTCAAAACACCAGTGTAAGAAAAAGTCTATTACAAAGCAAAAGTCACAAAGCAATAACTCTCCAGAGAGGAACGACTGTATCTGAATCCAGCCATTGCCTTTATCCATCACCCTCTCAACCTGATGGAAACAAATACCAATGCAATAAATACATCAGTGTTTATTGAGCACTTTATTAAGAGCTGTATCATTCTGTGATGCAGAATGAAAACCGAATCAGCACTGCTTGGTCAAAACCCAGCTTATTAAACCCTACTTGAACTCTGTCTCAGCTGCCTCATCTACCAAAGACTTTTGCCAGACAAGAGATTTCAACACTCCAAACAGTTTAACAAGTAAAAGCCATCTAGATGTACTCAGTAAGGCTTATCATTCCTCCCTGTTTTCTTCCAGCACCTGATTTTATACTTACTTGTTACATCTTGAATTAAATTACGTTCCAAACTAATTAAGATAATGACTATTTTGTGCTTTGGTCAAGCAACTGAAACAATGGGATCCCTCTTGTCACTGATGGACTCAGGGTAATAAGGAGCCAAACAGTAATTCAGCTACCCCAGAGATGAAGTACAACACGATACTAAGGACAAAAGGTAAAGTACAGAAGAGAGCCAACAGACAGCTACAAGACACCCCAGGCCTTCCCTCATTTTGTGGGATCTAGGAAAATGTTTCAGTTTCATCATCTTTCACAAGTCTGAGGCACTAAGTACAACCATAACACTGAGGCACCAGCAGCTTTGAGAACACGTATGTATTCAACTACTTTGATTAAACAGCTTGAGCAAAACACACACTCATTCCACTCCCACTTTCCTGAAACAAATTAGATGTGAATGCTTAGATGAGGGCTAAGAAAATCCAACTCACTAGTGGGAGTCTTGCAGCACACCTACTGCAGTCACTGAAGGGTGTAACATTCGCACATCAAAAATGGTTCCATTAAGTCTCTCTTCCAAAATGAGTCAACTTAATTGGAAAACCTCTCTTGTTAGAACCAAGGTCTGCGAGCATGGACCCAGCATCTTCTGGTAACTGAAGGACATGTGTGCAGATGATATTTTACTTACTGGTTCCAAGGATGCTCTAGGCACCACTTCAAGAAATACAACTTATTATTTTGAGGAACGATTTAATTCTATTACATTCCATTAATTGCTATGCAAGTGATTACTTGACACAATCCTATGCATCCTCCTCCAGAAGTTTTCCAACAGACTAATCTGAATCGACAGACCAGCATTTTCATAGCTTCCTGTATGTGTCTGCCCCTGTGAAAACAGTAAAACGTCAGAAGTAACATTTAAATCTCTGCCAGGTAAGCACACGATTTATGAGTTACTGCAAGAGTTCTGCTGCCTTTTTCTTTTTCGAACAACAGAATTGTATTTGACATCTCACAAAGCTATGTATGTTATCCTGAAACTTGGCAGTATTCAGCACTTATTTTTAAGGAGACAGACTGACTTTAAAAGTCAACAGTTAAAACAGGAGGTTACTTTTGGTTGCTGGCACTTAGCTTAGCTCTGATTTCTAGTCACTCCCCTTTCTACCACGTGAAGCAGGTGGATCCTGATGGTAGAGGCAGTACTAAGGCCACCAGAAACTCTTTAATTGCCCGAAGAAGTGACGCAAGCACAAAGGATGCAATACAGGAGCAGGGAAGGATTGCCAAAGGGGAGGGAATATTTACCAGGAACTACAAACAGTTAGGTTCAGGGGAGAAGCAATGCAAGAATTTAGTTATTCATGTGGAATCAAACCCAATCATAGGGTCATTGGGATCAAACCCATTGATCCCAACCATAGGCACAGCTGAAGGATCAAACCTTTTTTCCTTCAATGCCTGAATTTTTCCCCTCTCCATTTTGCCCATGCCTCAGTCTCATCTTGACATTTGTATGCTCTTGCTTGGAACACAAATCAAATGTCTGAACTTCCTCCTGAGCCTGCAACCTAGACGTGGTGAAGGAAGCTGTACAGACTTTTTGATCCACAGCTGAAGTGGCAATTTCGAGCCAAAGATAAAGGAACTCAACATTTAAGATATGAGTTAAAGCCAAAGGAATTCAGTTCAGAAACACAGAGTACATGTGAGTCCACCCACTGCAATAGCCTCTCTTCTGCAATTTTCTGCTATAAAGTTCTTTATAATTAGCACACCGCCAGGCCTGTTAATCCTCAGACAAATCAATGGATTCAACTTCGGAAGACACAGACTGAAATTCGCCATACTGAAATGCCTCTCTAGCTGCACAGACATTATGAAAAAGGTGGTTTAAGAAAATCAATTACAGTCTTAACCTGCTCAGCCACAAATGCATGTCAGGAGCAAATTACAACTCCTTTTAACAGCTGTTATAAAGCAAGTCACCTTTCAGACAGCCTTCTCCACCCACGTGAAATTATCTTATGCACACACACAATACCAGGTATTTCTGTAGCCCACAAAACCACCTAACTAGTAAAGTCCAATTTCCTTTGGGTTTTCGTTGTACATCTACTCATTCTTCCCATAAGGCAATAAATCAAACATCCTCCCACGTCACCCTCATCAGCCCTCCATTGCCCACACTTCCTCTTCCCTCACCTCCCCACACTTTCTCTCCAAGTTCTCTATTAGTTATGAATGTGTGGGCTAAAGAACACACACACCCTTCTCCTTGCCATTGTCAAGCTAAATAGAGCAAGCCAACTGTCTTTGCATTTCAACTGAGTGAAAGCAACAGACCTTCTCTCTCCTTTGTTGGTTTGCACAAACCCTCCTGGCTTTAAAAGACCGGCATCTCTCTCCAGTCTGTCCAAGCTTTGGCAAGAGGCTGAGAAGGGAAGGCCACTGACCACTAAACACCACAAACTTCATGGCCTTATGAAACTCATAATAACAATAATAGGGTTTTTTCTTCTGTTTTTAAATAAAGAAGCTGGTCTGACAGCCTACAAAAAATCCTGCAACAATGCAGTTCATTCAGTGCAAATACCTCAATATCTCTGTGTCTGTCTGCAGAAGTGGCATTAAAACTGGAGCCTGGCAGGAGAAAACCCCATCACCCATTTTAAACAGTGAAGGGTTCAAAGCCCTGTCATCTACAAACCAAGCCTGGGATGTAACAAAACTTTGATGTCCTGTTGTCATGGTTTAAGCCCAGCTGGTAACTCAGTACCACACAGCCGCTCTCTCACTCCTTCCCTTCCTCCCCGCCCCCCGCTCCCAGAAGGATGGGGAGAATTGAAGGACTATAACTCCCATAGGTTGAGATAAGAACAGTCCAGTAACTAAGGTATAACATAAACCACTGCTGCTACCACCAATAACAATAATGATAAGGGAAATAACAAGGGAAGAGAATACAACCGCTCACCACCCGCCAACCGATACCCAGCCCGACTGAGCAGTGATCTCACCCTTTCAGGTAACTGCCCCCAGTTTATATACCGGGCATGACGTGCTGTGGTATGGAACACCTCATTGGCTAGTTTGGGTCAGGTGTCCTGTCTCTGCTTCCTCCCAGCTTCCCCTCCTCCCTGGCAGAGCATGAGACTCAGAAAGTCCTTGGTCAGAGTAAACATTACTGAGCAGCAACTGAAAACACTGGTGTTATCAGCGCTGTTCTCAGGCTGAAAGTCAAAAACACAGTGCTGCACCAGCTACTGAGAAGGAGAAAAAATGACTGCTACTGGTGAACCCAGGACACCTATGACATCTGGACACGAAGATGGTAATCTCAGCATGACATTTAAAAGCAGATGGAGACTGTCCATGCAAATGAACGTGCACCATGCATTCATAAAATGCATAATCCAGGCAAATTAACAAAAAGGACAGAAAAGCTTTTCACAGTTAAATGCCCCATTCAAACTCCACCATGACTGACAGATTCATTGTCAGGGTACCTAACAGCAGACTGGCACTTCCACCATTTATTTGGCAAAGAGACCTACAAATCAAGTGATTATGTTGTCCCAGTCAATGCATTGAGAGATGATTATTTAGCAGTTATGAGAAGCTCACACAAGGCAGCGGCTGAACTCACACCCCAAAAACTGGTGGCAGCCTTGAACATAAATGTGATCACAACACTCTTCCTTGATAAGGTATTTGAAATGAACAATAGCTGTTTGGCCACAATCAGAGATTCCAAAAGAAATCACTATTTCTGTATTCATTCAAAAGAGAGCCAGCTTTTTCCAGCTCTGCTGACTCTAACTGTGATTATCAACCAATCTGTACCTTGTCACATAACATTTGGTAAAGATGCAAAACTAGAAACAAAGGCAATGCTCATAACACTTGCATTCAACACACCTGAAAAGCTATTGAGTTGTCTATGGACACTCCAAACTGCAGCTGCCACAGCTACCCACACTTCCCATAACATCCAGCTCTGAGAGGTGGCCACTGGTGTTGGGATAATTCTGGATACTTGAACCCAGTAGGAGCTGACACCTCACTGAGACTGCACTGCAGAACTGGCATCATGTTAACCGAGCCAGGTAAGCAGTGTGAAAAGAGCAATGTTTCCCCAGGAGTTCCAGGTTTGGCATGAAGAAGCCTCAGCAGACTGAACATGTGTACACCTCTGGTGTGAGCGTCAGAGAAATCAAGTGTTGGCTTGGTCTAAGAGGAACAAGACCAGTGCTTAATCTTACAAATACCACCCCAAGTACAAGCGTTGCTCTTGTAAGGAACTTACACGTACAACAGATAGGACATTGGAATACGCTGTGGCTATGATAAAAGCCTACTCTAAAGAATTCTCCTCTTCATTTAGAGCAAAATTCAGCACTTACACTTTTGCCAAGAACGGATAGGAAGGAAACATTCTGCCTATTGACTGACACTCTTTGGCAGTGCCTAATAGTAAAAAAAAAGAAAAAACAGATAAACCCAGAAATACAGTATTTTCAAAGAAATTTAAGGAGGTTGAGCTTTTCAACATCTGAAGGTTTTACAGAGACAGACAGAGATGCCATATTTCTGAGCATCACCTGATGACAGTCTGCGGGGACACCCAGGCTTTACAATAAACCACTTCAGTCTGTTTCATTTATTTTACATGCTCCTGTAAGTTGCATTTATACGATCTATTTTCACTGTCCTGACGTATTATAGTGAATTGCATCATGTAAAGTGACAGAAATACTCCAAGAACCATAAAAATAAATTTAAACCACTACAGCAAAAATCATGCAACATCTACCTCATGCCACAGTACACTGCTACTGCAACAGAGAAGCCAGCACCTCCTCGAGGCCTCCAGCCATATACCAGCACTGTGCAGCCCGTCAGTGTTCCAACCCAATGCAGCAGAAGGCAAAACTAAGCGATAGCCAAAAACCACACTAAATCTGAGTCTCAATATTGAAGACACACCAGTGAGATTGCTTCCTGCTGCAATCCATCACTGAATTACTGTGACCCTTTTCCATCCAGCGTTCTAAAAGGCATTTGTCCTTGCTGAATGGCAGAGTAACAGAAACAGTTTAGGTTTGATTTTAACAGTGCAGTACACATTCTTGATCACGTTTCTATTATTTGGCGCAACTTAGAGCTAAGGACAATAATGAGAAAAGCTCATTGCTCATTATTACACACATGAAGACCTGTATTTGAGAATGCCAAACCATGTCAGAACCGGGAAGAACATGCAATATGAAACTTCACATGATTAGCATTACACGTATTTTAGAGGCATTTAGAAAAGGATTATATATTATGATAGCAATAATTAACAACTGGACAAAGAGCTAAAACAGGGCAAACAAACGTACCATTAGTAGTTGAAGACAAAAGGAATTTTAGGAATAGGTTACGATTTCACAGGCTTCCCAAACTGCAGCGATATATCAAAATATGTCAGACAAACCAAAAACCTATTAACCTTTCTCCAGAAAACATGAAAGAGAATTTACACACCAACAGGGGAAAAACACCCCACCTGCAGGGTTTTAAAGCTGGGATATTCAGCTTGCCATCTTGTGGCTGATGCACTGAAGCTTTGATCCGCAGTTATCCTGATCACAGAGCTCTAGACAAAAATCTCATTAGCAAATGCACAATGCAGCCACCATTGACTTCATTTACATTTGTTTATCATTGCTATTTCTAATAGAATCAGATACATTAATGAGCATAGAAGCAATTGTCACAGATGAAAGCAGCACTGTCCAAGGGGACTTCTGGGCTTTCATCAAAACATTTGACATCTGGAAAAATCCTCTATCCCTTTGGCTCAACCTGCCTGGATCTCATTTGAAATTCAGTGCCAGATGCAACCTCACCCCTCGCCTGTGTAACTATGTCCTCCACTAAAAGACTTCACATTTCCAGAACAAGCAGGCAGCAACACATTTATTGCATGTTGTGAATATTTTAACCCAAAGGAAAAACAAAAAGAAGTTTCCTTTGTTTCCCTTCTGATCCCAAAGGAAAGTTTCTCTCTAGGGAACTCTTCAGCTTACGTCATTATTAGTCTGTAGCATGGCTTTAAAGCTTTAGCCTGCAGTACAGTGAATTATGCTTTTCCTTCTTGGAGTTCAACCCAAGCCCAGTGCAAAAACAGAAGAAGGAATGCAGATACCCATTTCCAATGAACATTAAACTGCCACAAATACTGATCAGCTGAAACATGCTTCTCATTAGAAAACAGCTCTCAAACAAGGCTATGTAAAAACTTGACCAATAGACCTTTTCTTACCCCTCACTCTCTTCCTCATACCTGTAGCACAGACATCCATGCATAATCTCTGCCTAAGCACTCTCATTCCTCTCCAATATTTAACTAAACGACTCATTTTTCAATTGTCAAACAATCTAAATAACTTTGCCAGCAGCACAACTCATCTCTTTCATAATTAGAAAAGATACTAAGAGTCTCCTTTCATCTTCCAGTGAGCACACACTTAGCTGGCTTCCAAAAACCTGCTGCAATTTGTTATCCAGGGCTGCTTCTTGCCCCCGGCATTCTCCTTTATGTAATTCAGCAACGTTCTAAGGATCCAACAATGCATTGTACAGCAGCAGTACATCACTTATGTTAAGATGTTCAAATCACTTCCTGATACCAATGAGAGTATTTCTTCAGCCTTTCAAACTACTGCTACAGATGAGAATGATTTTTATTAGAACCACTGAACACAAGAACACCTAAAATGGTTTTACTTCATCTGGGTATAGAGCCAAAAGTATCTTTCCAGCAGGCTCCTTACTCACTAAAAATCCATTTAAAATTCTAGAATACACACTCTACTTATTAAGTAGCTTAAATGATCTACATCCTTTTGAGTGTTGGTGAACTATTATTACTCAATCTGAATTTGTTCTGCCTTCCACTTCCAATCACCTTCAAGCTTAAATTTCACTTAACACACTCATTTCCACTTTTAATATGGCCAATATGGACCTAGTACAATCATTAAAAATGGAGGCACTGTCCTTTAATAGTGTGATCAACTAATCAAGCAAAAACTCATATAGCCAATGAAACATTATAACAGCATTATAAAAGACAACAACCCATCTTTCACCAATTTGACAGCACTGAGAAAAACCCAATAACCATCATCACAGAACAACATCACACAAAACAAGAAAACGTATTTCCATCAAAAGAGATGTTTATGGCTCTTGGTCACTGCCTTTCTCCTGTAGGCATATCAAGTGGTTTGGCTAGCTATTAACTCTCTTGTGTGTTCACCCTTAATGCTGTATTTCTTATCTTACAATTCCTATTGACATAAAATCTCTTTCCACTTTGTACCGAGTCTGTCTTCTGCTTCTGCCCTATTAACTCATGTCGATACCGCAAAGGGAGCAAAATAAAGCAGCAAAGTCGATAGTCATCCATCACATTTTTGTGCAACAACTGCAATGAAGAGGAACAGACAGGTCAAAATCAGAGCTACCTCAACCCTCCAGCTCTACCTGGCACCAGATGGGAACACAGCATCACTTTCCTGTGGCTCGCACAACAAAGGAAGTGGCTGCACAGGTCAGAAGTTCACCTGCTAAGTTAATATGGAGCACCCCAACTATTCAGAGCAAAGACCACACGCTGAAGCAGAAGCTGCTCTGATCCCTGCTGTGCTTTCTGTCCATAAGTCACTCCCAATAGAAGCTGTCCTTGTTTTAGGGAAGTTTCAAACTGGGGTGGGATTTACCAGTCCCACCTTCTTTCCTATGCTCTTTCTCCCCTTCTCACAACTGCATTTTTCAAACGAAATCACAAAGTGCCTCTAGGGATAAAGGAAGGCATCATCACTGAATATTTAACTGGACAGGATGATCTCTTTTCTCCTCCAATCCCTGCAACAATAGGAACACTAGAGATCTGAATTCAGAACAAAGAAGAAAGCATTTATCAGGCAGAATAGAAGAGATTTAAGCGTTTCTACCTCTGATTGAATGACCACAATATCACATTACCTCTGCTCCTGCTGCTGCAGAGGAAGTGATTGAGCCCTGGCACAGGGGCCTTGCTGAGTGAGGAAAGGGGCAAATCCTCTCCCCAGAATTTTAATCTCTTGCTCCTGGAGCCAGGAAATCATTACCCAGTGCAGCAGAGAAATGAATGTTCCATGGCATCCAGTGGTCTCCCTGCTGGCAATTTCTACGTGAGACAGTTTATTTCAAAGAGACTGCATAAGGTACTGCAGACCTTTAAGTTGTATGGGACTGATGAAGGGCTAAAAACCAAAAAGGCAAAAAGAAAAGAATAAGAAAATGAAAATGTGAACATAATTTAAAGACAAATAAAAAGAGTCTCAGTGAAATATGTGACTTCCACTGTGGAGCAGTGAAACACCTTAACTCTTCTTGCCAAAATACATCCTGCAAAGGATGCTTTAGTACCTTTTATACACACCTGGACTTAACTCAAGCCTCATTTATCCTTTGTAGTGGACAATGCTGGGTGCCAGGTAGAGGTAAGAATCTGAGTGCTGGATTGATTCACAGATGAAGAGAGTTGTGACTCCTCCCCAATTCACACCAGTTTCTGTTTGGCAAAGCCAACTGTTGCACACAGGCACACCACAGGCACAAATGTGCAAGGTGGGAACACACCAAACCTCATAGCTTCAAACTCAAATCTCAACCAGTACCAGAAAAGGGCTCGGCTTTCCTTTGTCTCCACATTTGCAGGGACAAACTCTTCAACAGGTTCTAAGTTACAGAACTATTTAAAGACAGATCTATAAAGCCACATAAACCAGCCATCCCCTGTTACAAAAGTACCTCAAATTAAGATTAGAAACCTTAATGACACTTGTACATGTAAGAATACTTGAGATATTAACAAAGAGGATTTTTATCCATATCATTCGTGCTTAAAGGAAAAAAACCACACAGAGTTGGCTGTCACCACAAGTCTCTTAACACTTGGTGGTTCCTCTGAACTACCAGTTCCTCAATGTAGATTTTCATCACTTCAGAACAAACCTTCAAAGTGAGTTCCTGACCTTCATCCTTATGGAGAAAAACCTTAATAAAATGGCAGCACTGGCAGAAACTGAAAGCAAATAGACAGATGATGTCTTGACTTCAAATGCTGTGGGGGGTGATTATTTTTGCAGTTCTGAGAAACAACCTCAGCTGTTCTGTTGGGCAGAATGTCAATCTTGAAGAGATGTAAGGCTCCCTGTAATAAGGATAGGTTTCTTTCCAGCTCCATTCACACTAACATACACTGGAGAACAGATACAACCAGGCAAAAACCCCCAAATTGTTGAGGTTTCATCTATTTCTGAGTTGTATCACAAATGTCACGATTTTTCTCATCAAATAGCATCTTTCATAAATACAGCAGCTACAATCTGAATGTGTTTAAGAAATTGAAAGTTACAAGCTTTCAGAACAGAAGAATTGAGGTTTTAAAGAGCAGCAAATTGGGCACCTTTTCCTTCCCATCCTCTTCCAAACCACAGTTAAAGGTATCAGAATTCATATGCAACATGATGCAGATTTCACATGGGAATACACACAGTCAAGGCTTCCTAATTTCCTTTTTTATCTCATTTTTTCTGCTGTAACAATCAAGAAGCAGTGGGGAAAATAATGCAGGTTTAAAAGGAGAAAAACATCAGCTATTCAGCTATCTGCTTAGATGGGGACAAAGCTGAGTGAGTGATGGGATACCTGTTTTGCACACTCCAGAACAAATCTGCACTAGCCCCTTGAATGATTAAATGGATGCAATACAGCAATTATTTTATTTAATGCAGTCCTATGACCATTAAATCATTTGCACAAACAAAAAGCAGACTTATTTATCATGGGCATTACCAGTAGTTTGTAAAGTCCTTAAATATCTATTGAGGCTTCAGGTTGGTGGACAAATGATCCTAAGAGGCCAACTGCGCCTCAGCTAGACATAGACACTGTGTTTTAAGCCATTCTCCGTTTGTGAGATTTGAGACAAACAGGCACCGTTTTATTAATTCTGATGGATTAAGGGGCTTTTGGTTTGATTTTTGTTTTGTTTTACACAGAAGCAGCAAAACAAATAGTCCCTGTTCTAATAAGGTAAAGACGTCAATGAGGCTGGCTGAGACTGTTTTCTCTGTGGCTCTCAGTTTATGCTGAGTGTGGAACTCGGTATAAAGCGGCTGCTACAAGATACAAGTTTGTGATGTGGGAACTTGTCACTTGCAAGAAATCATCATAAGCGTTTTACAGGAACATTACTATTGGTGAAGCTGTGATGAAATCAGAACTAACAGACAATACCACAGGCACCAGTTCTCCAACAGTTCTCATGTCAAAAGGTATTAACTGAAGATCTGACCCGTGCAGAGATCACGCAAACCAACCTTGTCACTCTCTGAAGGAAGTTTCCAAGTCAAATACCCGACAGTTAAGAAATGTCAAATATACCCATGGACTCATCCTCCAGTAACTGCCTATCATCCCAAGCTACTTTAGCTTTAAAATGCAGCAGAAACTGACCTCCTGAAAGCAGATGTATGAAACTGCATGTTTTAAGATACGCAAGTTGCTCCTCATCTCTACATCAGTAACCCAGCCCTGGGCTGGGCAGAGAAGCTCTGGGCTACAGAGCTTGCTTGCTTGGTCTGTCTTCAAGAAGCCAGGCAGGAAGATATGAACAAGTTTCCAATGGTTTTCATCATTCAGCATAGTTTGCAAAAGCAAGAAATGCTTACTGATGGCTTGGAGCTTGCAGGAATAACACCAGTATATGCATATGTTGCTCATAGCTCATCTGTTATAAAGATGGGTCCATTCACGGCTCTTAGTTAAATACAAGCAGTCAGCTTTGAAGGGTCTCAGCTATACTGCATAATAATTATGTGTATATATATATATATATACATAAAATGGATACTGTATAGCTATGTAACAACTCGCTGAACCTCTTTATGAAAAGGAAGGAAACAGAGCCTCTCTCCTCTCCTCTCCCCTCATTTGGATTGATGCCTCAAAGCACAAACCAGCTCCTCAGATGAAAGGAGGAATTTTTTAACAATGAAATTCATTCTCAGCTGTGACAGGGTTTTTTAGCTCTGCACTGCCTTCACTAAGCAGATGATCCTATAGTTTCAGTTTAAGCCTTTCAGTGACTTGCAAGCATCCTTCCTGCACTAAACACATCACTGCAGTGGCCACCACCTCTTGTTTCACAGATTTTTTATGATCCACTATATTAAAACCAGTTAAAATGTAATAAAGTCTGCAACATTCACAGCTAGAAAATACAGACAATAAAATTAGCCAGGCACAAACATAAGGGAGTCAAACATCCCCTGCTCACTTTCCAGGGTCAATATACACGGACCAGGCATAGGCTGCAAAATCAAAAGGAATTTAAATCAATTGAAAATTCCAACAACCTTTTCTCCTGCCTGCACAGGGCTCAAGGGACACTGACACACTCAGACTCACTCTTTTGCATTGTTTCCTCAGGTTTTCATTCTCGATCCCTAATATTTGTTTGTGAAAGTGGTGATGTTCTATGATTCTATGTGAAATACTGATGATTTACTCATCTCTCCTCCGTGGTTTTGCTCAGCTGCAGCTGGCTTTGCAGGAATGACATACTTTGTCTCTCCATTTCATACACCACCCCTTTTCTGCAGAAGATGGAGTATGAACAGAGAATTCTTAGATTGCTATTTCTTTCTGCCTTACCTGCTCTCCCATTTTCTTCATACATACTATTACAATATGTAAGACAAAGCAGCAAATTCACACTGAAGCAAAACTTTGACTGTCACAGCAAATACCTGCCGTAGTGCCAAAGCAAAGCTGTTCTCACAACTGCTCCTATCCCTCTGTCCCTCCTACAATACAAGCATGAACTGGACAGCAGACTAAGGTAGGGTCTCTCTGCAGGGTAGCATATTCCAGAAGCACAAAATACTGCCAGGTGCTTCCTCTCCTTAGGATCCCCACAGTTTTCTTACTAGGAATTTAACTCATTAAATGTTATTTAATGAATGGAATACAAAGCTGCTTGAAGCAAAACAAGATTTATCTGCTTTCTAACAAGCTGATTTTAAACAGAATATGAAAGCTGCATTTGGGGCACAGGCAAAAGCTTTAGGATTGGCAAATACATGAACTGCACTTTGGAAAAGCCCCGTACAAGCAGTGACAAAGATATGCTTCAGTAAATATTACCATAGCTTTGTTAACTATTCACTCCCACAAGGCAGAGGGCAGATCACTGACTTGCTCAACATCACACCAAAGTCCTGGGTCAGAACCAGAGCTGGAAACAAAACTGCCTCCAAAGGTCTGCTGAGTTTTGAACATTCCTGCAGTCCAGTGTTACACAGGTCTCCATTTCCATCCAGCCTCTCCCCCATCCTGTTGACCTTAAGCAGCTTTAATGCTTCCCAGAAGAGCTACATTGCAGACCATAAGCAGAAAAACATATCCTTCTACACCTAGAAAGGACAAAGATAACATTGACTGTACTGCAGAGAGGATCCAGCCTAGGCCAGGTGTAAATACACAGCAGACACACATCACTCATATCACCGGCCTCCTTCGAAGAGGAATGTTCTTACAAGTCCTGTTTTATCTCTGCTGCAGAACTTCTGTTGATCACATAAATCCTAGTATGGGAATATGTAAATGGCTTCTGCATCAGTAACATTCAACTGAGCGCCATGAATTTTATGACATCTCCAATTCTTCTCTCTTTTAAGCAGAAACACAAGAGTGCAACACCTTCTCTTTGTTTTGGAAGGTGGTGATTCAGATGGTTGGTTAGAAAGAGTTGTTTATTTGTAAACTGCAGAGAAGAAATGGCACTGGATACAGCCAGCCTTACTTTAGTAATTACCTCTGCTACAATAAAGTTTTGTATTTGGAGACACAGTTAATCAAAACTCCTCTTTTGGGATTCAAATCTCGGAGTCCCAAAGCACTATTTATTCTAAGCAGGGCTTGTTACTAGAACACTGCTTAATATCGTGCAGCAGAGGTAACAATGGTCTCCTACTTCTTTGAAATAAGGTAACTAGAGACAGAACTTCCTCTTTAAAAGAGCTGTGGAAAAAATGAATTAAACACTAACCTGACTGATCAAACACTGGAGCATCTACACTGACTCCTTGACTTGATTCACTTCTTTAAGGACACGAGGCACTTCTCTGAAGTCTGCACACGTTAACACAAAATGCCACTCACTTTATTTTTAAAACATCAGAACCAATGAAGTCTGAGGCTGTCTGACCGGGACTGCTGGGCTTACAGGGAGAAGGACACCGTAACTTCTGTCAGCCTCAATGACAGCTATGTTATCCATGAGAGCTGTAACCACCCGTCTCGCTCTTGTTCAGTTCCCATTCAGGAAACAGCCTTGATGGGAAAAGAGAAACTACTGAAACTTCACCCAGCTTCACTCCCTTATATTCGGTTCCAGATCTTCAGCACTAATTCACGGAAGAGGTGAAGTAATTACTTCAAGAAAAAAACCTAAAGAATCCAAATTAAAAGCTTGCAACAACTGAGGAATTTCTGCTTTCAGGTGCATCTGAAACAAGGTTTGTATTTCATCATTCACAAGTTTGCCACTGAGCCAGAGACCTGCCAAGGGAGTCAGAATGAATTTCAAGTCTCCTCTACCTTTAAGCATTAATGAATACTTCCCCTGTAAGCTCAAGAGTGTCCCTGAGTCGCTGTTGATACCCCAAACCCCCACCTTCAAGAAGCAGCCTTGCAAGATGACACAGCTTGGGTGCTTGTCCTCCAGCGGGCAAAGCTCTCCCTGCAGTTGAGAACAAGCACGTTATAAAGCTCTTCCGACAAAGGGCACATTCCACAGACAGCAGACCTACACCCTGGGTTTGAGGAGATGACTGGAAAGCATTTTCTCTTTGCATAAAGACATTTCTTTGGAGGCATCTGCAATCCATGCAAATGAAAGGTTTCCAAAAGGTCACTGGCAATATAAAATGTAATTAGCTTAAAAACACCAAGTATTTTTAGGCAGCACTTTGCCCCAGGTTATCTTACTGTTGCTTGGGTTTTATAATCACAGTTCTTATTATCAGTATGTGTTTTTTTCCTTTTAGATGTAATCAGGAAAGAAAAAAATCTAACAAATACACTGTTAAAAAGAGATTATATTACTCTCAGGCAACTTAGAGACTTACCCCTCATGGCTGTGCACTACACTGCACATAATGCTACAGGTAACACAAAAGAGGTGCACTTTTATTAAATAGGATACAGCTTAAAAACATTAGAAAGAAAGAAACCATATTATGCTGCCCTATAAAGTCCAAATGGCTACCCAAAATTGACAAAAGATTTTGCCATGAACATCACCACCCCATGGGTACCTACAGCTGGCCTTCCCCTGCATCAGCACAGCTCACAGCACTCGGTGTAAGAGGCAGAATTACTGTATCTCAGGAACACACTTCATCCTACACCACATTTGGACAAATGAAGCAAAACTCATTCAGGAGTCATTGTTCCGGCAGGTTCAGACTTGCTGCTCCAGCTGAGTGCCCAGAGGAGATAAGTCAAACAATACGATAAAGCGATTTCATCGACAGTACAGAATACAGTATTTTTGGTTAATATGAAATTGAAGTTCTGGCCCCTTAATTGCAAGTTTGAAATGCCAGTGCTGAGTCAGGGAAACACAGCAATTACTTGTATATGGCTTCAGCAAAAATATGATGTACACTGTCTATCTGGTGTCCCTAGAAGGTCTTTAAAGTCCCTTCCAATCCAAACTGTTCTATGAGTCTATGATATGAAGAAAGCTCATACTACCAATTGGTTGTCTTATCAAAACCCTGGTTATGTATCAGAATGATTTAGACCAAGTCCCTCTCACAGACGCTGACACCCATTACATCTCTTTGGTCTGATACCTCCCCCGTTCCAAATGTGCCCACTATCTTCTCTCTCAAATTGTCTAGTTGATTAATGAAGTTAAACTCAGTGCAATTGTTCTTAACCTGCATTTAGCTTGAAGGCTTTTGCTTCTGTATCAGATCTGAGCATTGGCCGTGTGCCCAAACTCATGTCTGTCTGCTAATCCTATCATCTGGTCTAATAAAAGGTATTACTCCTCCCTACAAACCTTGCTTTGCTGATTCTCCTGTGAATCATCAAAATGCACTCTGACTTCAACAAGCTCCAATCCTTACACCAGGGCAAGATTTGCAGAACGAAAACCAAGGCATAAGACCCAGAAGGGCAAATTCACTCAATAAATTGGTAGTGTGACACAGCCAGACCACCTGTGCTGCAATTACATCCTCAGTGGCACAGGACTCAGCCTGTCTCAGCTGGAGGGGATATGAGCAGCACTGCTCCACACTCCAAGCTACCAGAAAAAGAGCTGAAGTGACTTCAGTCTTGCTGTTGAAGTAGATGCATCAACACGAATGATACGTTTGGTTTCTAAGAGTCAATTAACACATTGCCTTGGTGACAACTGTTACCTCCAATGCAAGGTGCAGGAAGGACTGTTTTCCTCAGGATAACCCATGGATATGTGCTAGTTTGTCAGTATAAGAACCTCAATGTTTTCTTAAAGCACACCCCCCCCCCCCCCTTTTATTAGTTGTAGATACTTTGAGCTCCATGTGCTGCAACTGCCATGGGCTGGAGCTGATAATCCCTTATTTGTAGAGCCAGAAAGGGACACATTTTAGTTTATTTCCATGAATATTTCAAAAGCTTTTTCTGGCTGAGGAGCAGAATGCCTCTTCAGGAGTTATTCCACTCATAATAATTTGATTTTTGTTGCTTGAACAAGAGGAAAACTGGGAGGTTGCGTTGTGGGTTTTTATTGGGATTGGTTTTGTGGGTTATTTTGTCAATTTCCATCTCGTACCACTGAGAATGTGTTTTAAAACTGACAAATATGTGAACATTGGTTTAAACATTGAAAATATGTGAAAACAGCTCATAAATGAAATACTACAGAAAGGAAATTGCATGTTGCTAGAACACTGTTCTGAACTCTAACAGAATACAATGCCTAAGCCTTCTGACCAAGCCTCCAGCACCAGAGGGCCCTCTGAATGATCTTCCAGCAGCTTTTCCTTGTATGGCTAAAGAAAAACAAAAGCCATCAGCAACAAAATAACTGGACCAGTTGCCAACAACCCCTCTTTAACCCACCTCCAGCTCTACCCCATCTCCTTCCCTATGGAGTCATACATTCCTACAAAAGGACTGCACTGAGAAATTGTCAGGTTTTCTTCCTAGCAACAGAGCATGGCTGCCCCACTCCTGCCAGCAAACACGACTGCTGTCCTGACAGATGCCTATGCAAGAACCAAGATCAGTCTACTTTGGAATCTGAAAAGAATAGAATAAAATTAGTACATTTCCTTTAACAAGAAATCCTGTGGCAAGGATGGAGAAAGGAGGAAACACTGCCAAGGCACAAACACACCCTCAAGGTCTTGCCTTGTTTCCCCATGCTTGACTCTTTCAACTACACCTTCCTTAACCAGATGCCTCAAAAGTATCTGATGCTTCACCCAAAGATGCACCAGAGCTATAGCAAAAGGCTACATCTGAGCTCTCCACAGAAGAGTTTCTGAGACAAGCATATTCACGTCAAGATGTTCTGCAGCGTTTCGTTTCTTTCCTTTCACTTGTAAGAGTTTTTAGCTAATTGGCTCCAGAATTTATAATCCTGGTGACAGCACCGTTCCTGCGCGAGACGGAGAAGGTGGAGGGGAAGGAGGACAGAGGAGCTGCCAATGCTGCCGGCACCATCTTCTGTTAGGAGCACGCTACTGCAGAGCACCAGCTACAGCTCGGGATGCTGATCCTCCTCCTAGCACTCACACAGAAAGCTCAGGGTTATCTTATGCTTAGAAATAACACGAGCACAACTTCGGAGGTTTTCTGCAGACTCCAGGAAAAGCAGGAATCCGAATATGAAGTGCAGCTAAACCCACCGAGTTTGAAAAGGAGAAAATTAAGCAGACGAGGAGGGGGGAAAGGCAATTACAGCAGGAAAAAAATGTGTTTCACCATTAGCATCACACAATAAGAAGGTTTGTGAGGCACCGGTTTAGCCTACACATGTTCATATCCGTCAGCATTTCCATGATAAATCCTAATTTTCGCCATTGTTGATCACATTGAACTAAAACTTGGTATGCAAGTTTTTAGCACAGATGCTCAAATAAATTATGCACATTAGTCATTTAACTTTCAGAGCAGCAAAAGAAAGCTGCTTTTTCGTGGTGGGGTTGACTATAATTTATGACAAGTTTTTTTCTGCCTTACACAGCTAAAAAAGACAAGGCAGCTTACTTTTTGATTCAACTTTTCAAGCCATATGTCTTTTGTATAGATGATAAAACACTGACATTAGGAAACTATTTATAGCTACAAATGCCCTCCTCCCACCAACAGCTATATACTATATGGAACCATGGTCTATACATTCATATGTGCATACAGACACAGAGAATGTTGAAATGAAAACACATAAAGAAAATACCAATAATTGCAGGCTGAAGAGGTCACACAGTTGAGGTTGATGTGATCCAGATGAGAAACTGTTGAACAAGGAATTAGCTCGAGAGCTGAGCACAGATTACGTGCAGATATGATCAACTGATGGAGACATCCCTACCAAGACAATCTATCTTTTTAGCCAGGATCACATTCTGTGCAGTGTTTGAACTGACACCACTTCACAGCAGTTACAAGACCCTACAGAACACATGCTTTCCTTGGTAAAATGTCTCAGTGTGTTCTGGCTGTCCCCACTCCTCTCTCAGCAGTGGGAAACAATATCATCAAAATGAACTATATAGACAGTACAATAGAAAAACCCAGAGTCTTTGAGATCCCTGTTATTATGGCACCTACAGTAGGTATTCAAGTAAATGACTGGCGTTCTGCTGCCAGTCCACCTCTGGCTCCTGATGCCTGCTCAGGAAAGCTGTACTGCAGTGCCAGCATTACCAATTCAGAGACAATGTTATAGACAACCTTGTTTGACTGTTGACAACTAACACAACATTTCAAAGGGACAGCCCAAGAGCCATGGTCAGTACTATCGTTTTAAGATACTGTATGGGAAGAAACATGTATGATTGCTTTGGGGAGAGAAGGGAACTAAAAATGAAAAAAATCTTAATAGGTACAGATAGAAAGGAGTTAATGTTTTTTATTTGCTTTTAAAACGATTAGGCGCAGAATAGACAGGATATGTAGCAATGTTCATTTTCATTAATGTGGTCTTCTGGGTGAGAATATGAGAAACTCGGGTTACTGCATGAAGTGACACAGCTGAAGCGAAGCAAACACAAAGCTTCTCCAGAAACCAACTCCAGACTTCTCAGGCCATATTCTACCTTAACCACGGGACCATCCTTATCACTTCCAGACTGATTCTAAAGATATCGCCACAATGAAGGGCCCTCCTTTTTTCCAGCTCATACACAATCTTTCAAGGCTTACTGCCCCACTGCAGAGGCAGTAAGAGAAATGCCTAAGCACTGGAAATCCAAAAGCCCTACAACTGCCAGAGCTCTATGCAAAGCTTGGCAACAGGCTGAATTCATGGTTTTAAATATTACTGGCTTCAAAGGAGAGTATTTTTTGTGCTGCTGCCTCCTGCTTAGCTGAGATTATAATTCATGTATTTGTATTCACATCACAAATATAACCTGGATGTGGGACATTTCCTTTGGCCCATCAGCCTCATTTCGATCATTAATTTGATCATAGCATCTCCCTGCTAAAAAGGATAATGAAAATAGATGAGTTTTGACTTCAAATTACTTCAATCCAAATGCTCATTCTAGTTTCCAAGAACCCTGGCCTGGTATTAACATACAACTATTTCACCTCGGATTTTTAGGAATTCTAGTCTCACACAAGTGAAAGATTCATAGTGCAGGTGTGAGTCACGCAGGGATGAAATGTTAGCCAGACTGCTCCTTCCCTAGCTGCCACAGTGCAGCTCTGCTGAAACACCATGTCTGCTGTACAATACACCAGCAGGAACAGCCTATGCTTCCTATGAAATTCACTGATCATCTTTACATAGTTTTCTGGCCAATAATACACGCTGCTACCTGCATAACCCAAGGGAACGCTGAATAAGTGTCTCCAGAGGACGCTAACAAATTAAAGTTCTCATTCATTCTAGTTATAACAACAAGCACATACATCAGGGGTGGGAGTAGGACAACCAAGTGTCAATCACAATCATGGAGCAAGAAAAAATAGTGTTAAGAACAGAGTTAAATAGCTTCTAAAATTTGTTCATCATTAGAAGCGATTAGAGCACTGAGCAGAGGCACTGCACAGATTAGCCTTGAATGTTTTCCAAGAAGCACAGTCAAATATAAGGTAACAAACCAAATATCATTATTTTTACTGGTTTTGCACTACACAGTTTGTACAGAGCTCCAGGCTGAAAAGATGGTACAATTGCAGCTATGTCTGTCCCCTGTAGGCTTTCCTTTAGGCTTTCTCTATATATTTCCTATCTAACAGAAAAAGACTGGTTTCATAAGCTCCAGAACCTGGTTACCTATGAACTGCTCTCTCCGAAGACGAATACTGACTCAAGTAGACTTCCATTTCTCATATCAACAGCACAAAAACAATACCAACATTACCAGAGTACTATCAAATAACACAAGCCTTTAGAAAACATGGCATAGCGGAAACTCTTGTGGAATCAGAGCAGTGTTCCCTTACTGCCAGTCTTTAGGCTGAATGAGCAGCGGCCAAGGAGGCATGATCTGCAATTCCCTGTCGGTATGACGTTAAAGAGTTCTTTGCTTGCAGAGCTCCAATGCCTAACAGCACATGACCTCTGCAGCAACGGGATGTCTCTCCTGGAGATGGAGACCTGTTTTCCTTAAACTTGCTGGAATTTGTTATTTTTGAGACCTCTCCCATCTGCTAAACTTGACAGAACACAACCAGCAAGTTCAACAGTATGGGGTAGGCACAGGCAATCTCATCTACATACACACACAAAGCACTGTAATAAGCCTCACTTCCTCAGGAAATCAGACTAAAAATGGCACAATCATGAAAAGTAAAGGTCTGGGCAAAATCCCATGTTTTTCAAATTGGAAGCATAAGTCAATGTCTTGACTAAATTATTTTTGCCGTCCTATTTTCTGCTAAGGACTAAGTACACGATATAAAAAAGAACTAGAACAGCTTTGTATCTACTCAATTAGAGTCACAAACAACCAGATGTTCCTCTGGAAACTATTTGAATATATCTATTTGTAGTAGATTGGTCACTTGATGGGACCCTATCAACTACTCCTGGTATAAAAATGCATGAAAGATTACTTCTGTAGAAGAGAAAAAGCAATACCTCCTAGTCATTGCTTCACAATATTACTCAATAAATGAATGCAAAACCTGTCAGCAGTTAATATCGCCCTGAAGCGCTGTGAATAAACATTTGCCTGGTATTAGGTACACACACACCTCCAACAGAAATCAAGGCGCAACGTGCTACACAGATGAACAGGAGAAGAAAAAAGAAAGTCCCTACCTTGTCCTGTATTAGACATTAAGTGCTGCTTTTGATCACAAACTAACTCATAAAGCCTATTAAAAAGGCAGCACTTCTGTCAGATAAAAGACACTTCACAGTAATTAAACTTCTGTCCAACTTTCCAGAAGATACAGGCAAGTCTGACAGGGTCTATTTAAATTTATGACTGGCACTCCTTGGGACATCCAAGGGAAAGAGAAGATGGGCAATAGGTTTACAACACTTCTGAGCTAACAGCACTTATGGGGGTGGATGGTTCTGAGCTTATCATCACTCATTCATTGGGGTTTTTATTAAATCAGATCCCTGCTGCCCAACTCAAAAGCATTTTGTGTTCAGTTTGCAATCTACCATCCCCAGCCTTCAATGCTTTAGTTGATCTCATTTTTAAGCAACAACACACACAGCAGGTTCTTTGGGTAAATCAGTTTTACATGATTTATATGAATAAAGGTGGTAAACAACCATGTCTCTTAACAGAGCTCTGTGAGCACTTGAAGAAGGAAAATATTTCCTCAAACATATTCTATCTATTGCTTTTCACATATGAAACTATACGTCAAAACACATGGCTGGGTTTCCGACACTAGGTGATGGGAATAAACCATCAGCTCCAGAATCCCAACGCCAGAACCAAAGATTTATTGCTCTTTTGTTTTTCTTTGTGTCTTCATCCTGCTCAGTATTAACTTTACTTTTTTCCTTTTATTTGACTTCCTAGAAGACACCTCAATGGTCCAAAGTCAGTATTAGCCTTAGATAACAAAAGCAAAAGTAGAAAACAAATGATCACTTCAGGAGAGACTGCAAGTAATCAAAACAGTCCATTTTCATAGTCTGTCTTTCAGAATTGAAGCAAAGACCAAACTGTAAAAGCAGTACCATTCCTTCCTGCTCAGCCATCTCAGAGAGCAACACTGACCAGAGGGGAAGTTTTCCCTTACATTTCGAATTCTAGACTGCTTTGCCAGGATTGTTGCAAGAAATCTCTGCAGAGACTGCAAATATGAAGACAGGATTCTGGAAAAATACATGTCTCTTTTCTTTCTTAAAAAATAATGTAACTACTACATCATTTTTCCATAAGACAAAAGCTTATAAACTGCTTGGCCAACTTTCCATATTACAAGCTATGACTATCAACTCTTCCTGAAAAAGTAGATTTCAAGTACTGCATCTATAGCATCCATTTGCTGGGGGGAAAAACGTGCTTACAGTAATGACGACTGCATGGTTCAACTCAGCCACTAATTAAACACCCTTTTTTCACTACCTTGTCCTGAAAAGCAGAGCAGCTACAGCAGGTTATCTAAGTGGCCATAAGCAATATTCTTTTGAGCTTTTAGACCTTTGGGTTATCTTTGTTCTGCAGTTAGAGCTCCACAATACTTCCCGCTGTTACTGCTGCAAGTATAATTTACTCTATTTACACAACTTGTAGCAATACACTCCAAAACAGCAGTGAGATTCCATCTCACACTATTAATGGCACTTTCAGCTACTTTATTCAGCAATCCTGAAGTTGCAAAGAGAAGTGAGTTGCTACTTATGTGTTCAGTAGAAGAGTGAGCTTCTCCTCTTCCCCATTCTAGCACCACAGGAAGGTTTTCCTTCCTAGCAAAAATAGCAAGCTCCAAGGGAGCCTACACAACTCCAACATGTAAACAATCACTGCTAAAAGAAACTGATTTAAACCTACTGTTCAGGAAATTCAGTCCTGTGGTTCTGTGTCTAAAAGCAACCCATCTGAGCTGTACAGCAAATATGATATGCATTACCATTTGATCTCTAGGAAGCTTTGCGACACCAGCAATTGCAGGAGTTACACAAAACACAGATTGCCCTTCAGATCCCCCAAGCCACAGGCAGGGGGAATGGAATATCAATGCAGGAGCTCATTTGCAGCAGTATAGCCTTTTTTGGGGGTTGATGAACTCTATTGCCTTTTTAATAACAGAAACACTGGCTCTAAAATATAAACAGTAATAAATAGAGAGCTGTTCAAGAATGGAAAAATGAGACAAAATAAATTTAGTCTGTTTAATTAGGCCATATGCCATTTGGAAAATGCTGTTACCAGCGTGTTTGTATACCATATGTGCTGGGTTTGGCTGGGGTAGAGTTAATTTTCTTCACAGTAGCTGGTAATGGGGCTGTGTTTTAGATCTGTGCTAGAAACAGCAATGTCTAGTGATTGCTGAGCAGTGCTTACACAGAGCCAAGGACTTTTCTGCTCCTCAACCCACCAGTGAGTGGGCTGGGAGCGCATAAGGAGTTGAGATGGGACACAGTCAGGACAGCTGACCCCAACTAAGCCAAGGGATATTCCATACAATATGGCATCATGCTCAGCATATAGAGCTGGGGGAAGGAGGAGGAAAGGAGAACATTCAGAGTGATGGTGTTCGTCCTCCCAAGCGTCTGTTACCTATGACGGGATACCTGCTGTGCTGGAGATGGCTGAAAACCTGCCAGACCATGGGAAGCAGCAAATGCATTCCTTGTGTTACTTTGCTTGTGTGTGCAGCTTTTGCTTTACTTACGGAACTGTCTTTATCTCAACCCATGAGCTTTCTTACTTTTATCCTTCCCATTCTCTCCCCATCCCATGGAGGCAGTGAGCAAGTGACTGTGAGGGTCTGAGTTGCCAGCTGGGGTTAAACCATAACAGCAAAACTTTCCATTCTAGATAAACTAAAGGACACTGAGAAGCAGTTGGGCTAGGTTTGTCTCCAGGGTTTTTTCCAGAAGAGACCTTACAAAGCAAACTGTTCCCTTGTGATACCTTGTCCATGCTTGGTTTGTTTTCTGAAGTGAAGTCCTGCTCATATACTGCTACAACAGCAACTAGCTCCTGCTTCACTACCAAGCTTATCCTTTCACCAAAAAGAAACTGGTGACTATTTGTCACCTTGCAAGACAAACAGGAGCTGGCAAATGTCTATCACACTCACTAAGCAATGAAGGAGAAGTACCATCAGTGGGAATAAAAACCTAGAAGACTACAGTGAAAGGACTGAAAGAATAATCCTTCCAGGCACCCTTCTGCCTGTGTTTAAGAGTTCAGTGACAACCAGACAGATGCAGTGCACAAAGACTCAATACCAGACATTTAGGGAATGTTTAATACAACACTCAAACCTCTTCTGCTGCACTGAATTTTGCACAAGTAAGCCAAAACTATCTGTGATTCTCCACTGCTGTAAAACTAAATTCAGATGACAACTTCAGAAGATGTTTTCTTAAGCATCCACCAAATCATTAATTTTAATGGAGAAAATTAAATCAAAGCTTCTTAGGGTAGGCAAAAAATATTCTGTCTTTGTACTGTACATTGCTCTGTACACACATAACCAACAACTTCATAAATCAAACATAATGCCATCAGTATTGAAGACACATTTCAACTAAGGCCAAAAGAACCTGTGGTTGAAAATAACAATAGAAAGCTGAATAAGTGCTGGGCTCCATCACTAGAGGGAGTCGCGATCACATACTAAGTTACTGTGATACGCAGACCATTCTGACCACAATTATGAAACAAATAAAAGACCATCAGCTAAATCTGGAAAAGATTCAGGGAAAAGAGAAAATTACATTTGCTTCCTTAACAAGGTTTTATTTCCAAAGACCTCCTCCTGGGAACTTCCAAATCATCTGTAATGAAAGGCTTTTAAAAATGTATCTTCTTGCCTCCGTTTTCAGACAGAATAAGGTATGTGCCAGGAGAGAGTCAAAATTATCAGTTTCAGAAATTATACACAGCACTGCATCAAGAAAATGCGAGAACTTTAACTGAAGGAACTTTACAGCCCATTTCACTTCAAATCAAAAAGTAATCTTAATCATGTTTTTATTTTTCAACTAAATTGGCACAATTACATCCAGCACGAACAGGCACTACCAAAAGGCGGCTTTTGCAACAGATGATTCCCTTTGGCCATTAATACATTTAGAAAAAGCATTTCTCTGACAGGCTGTGAGAAGGAGCCTAAAACCAAATATAAATCAGGAACTCAAGCATAACTATCATTCTTTCATTTGATCATTTCATCAACTGTGGCTTTGAGGGTTTGCCTGGTTTATTTTTAATATATGAAATGCCTTTCTTATAGTGGTGAGGTATTTTTCACCCTTTTAAAGTTCTTAGCAGAAACCACAGAACAATTTGGCTCCTGCACTCACAGGAATTTACACTTGGCTCAAACAATTTTGCAACTGACTAAATAGTTTCATTAACAGCAGCAGCACACACAAAGCTTTTAAGACCCAGCTTGAATCCTGCCCATCACTGGAAAGGCAGAGCCCAGACTATGATCATCTCTTGAACCAAGATCTACCACATACCTCAAGAGACATTTGCAAATGCAGCCCAAGACAAACTAAGAGCGCTTGTCCAGGGCCCAGTTACTTAGTAGTTGACTGCTTTACATTCGACACATTTACACCAAATTCTCCACACTTCTGTTGCTCAGACAAGTCAGTGAACAACCTGGCAATGCGAACAGTCCAAGAGCCTTTTTAAAAGAGAGTTATTGTTTTTAACAGGAACAGAAAATTGGATCTTAATATGAGGAAATAAAACAGTGTGGGAAGCAAGAGTACGTGCACCAAGAATGAGAAGCACTTTCTGCGCCCTACAGAACTGTGTTAAGAAATGCTACAAGCATCCAGTGCAGTCTGGAAAGTTAAGCTCTGGCATTTCCCCTATCAAATACTCCTCCACCAGAGCTAAGGCTCAAACAGCCTCTAGCTTCAAATACAGATCTCCCTCTATAAACAGACTGCTCCTCCGAGAGCCTAGTAGTACTCTGACACCAAAACTACAAACAGACTTTTCCACTATCATCTACACAAACTGGTCCTTTAGGTAGTCAAACCACAGTCCTCAGATTTCTTACTCTCCTAGCCACATACAGATGGCTACTTTGCACATTTTGTTTTGACATTCCCTTTCAAGATGAAGTGGTCTGGGAAAGTAGCTCACTTCCCTTTGGTGAACACTTTAGCTCATAAAATAAAGCTGGATAAACTCTTCACTGCATCCACCCACAGTTCTTCATCTTTTCCTTCCTGCAAGGACTTAAGTAAGCAATAAACTCTTTATCAATATGAGACAGAAGATAGCATAGAGGGCTCCACAGAATAGCATAGAAATCTAAAGAGCAGTTCTCTCAGTTTGCAGTCCTAGTTTTCTTTCTATATGCTTTAATACAGCAGTGTTTTGCTAGCAGCATCCATTATCGGTATCACTCACCTGCTCGTGATGGTAGAGTTCTGCTCTTTCAGCACAAGTTCCCTTTGCTGCAAGGCCACGATCTGCCTGGAGAGATCATCCGGTGTCCTACACAATTAAAACAAAATAGAAACCTTTAACAAATCATTGGTTGAAAAACCTGTGTTCCATACATAACCACAAAGAGGTTTCACCAAAAGCAGACAAGGCAATCTCATCAGGTCAAAGTTGCTGCAGCCCCTCAAAGCAACAGAGTTGCACCCTGCTTAAGTAAAAGCCTGCTTTAATTTTAAAGCCATTGCTGTAATCACCATCCAAGTCACATCATCCCACCACTGTGTACTTCAACCCATAAACCAACTCTTAAAGCCGGAGACAGCAAGACCAAATCTGCAAATCTAGCAGCCTGCACAAACATTCATAGCAGATGAACACAGCTTATCACTTGCACACATATAACTTGTTTTTAACACACATACAAATAGGTGTTCACCTCCTCCTCTCCATCCTAGTGCTCAGCACAAACACACAGGGGTGAGCACACCCAGAGTTACTCTAACTGCTGTTCGACTACAGTCTCAGTGGAGCATGGTCACAGGATTATTACCAACAGGGTAAGAAAAGGAGGAAATGTACATATATACTGCACAATTCAACAACTCCGGCTACTGCTGAACACCCTCTGATGGCACAGAGGTTCAGCTATATCACAGGTGACTCAAAGCAGTGTTCCCAAACAATTACCAATGTGCTGAGTTCAGACGACTTCATACAAGCCATGACTCCAGAGCCATGGGGGAAAACATGAGTAATAATCCATCAGCTGCAGGTAACACTTCAGATCCCACTCTGATAACCTTTCCTTGTCAAAGGGATCAAAGCTTGCTACAGTTCAGCTAGCAACAGCTCAGCTAGCAACAGCTCTGCAGTTCTCAGGAATTTTACTTCTCCCATCAAATCCAGTGACAAATTCTGAAAGCTAGTGGAATGGGATGAAGCAAGTTTTACAGAAGTGAAATCTGTAGAAACCCATTCTGTCGTGTCCCCCAAGATGCAAGTCAAGGCTTCGCTGTTGCTGGCAGATGAAATTAAGCCTGATCAGATTTACAGTATTCAAATGCAACGTGTAACAAGGCTCCTGCCACTCTGAAAACTGAACAGGTAGATGTGCCTCCAGCTTGACTATCAGGATTCTGACTAAATGTAGGACTAAAGGTGCTATTTCTGTGATGATGCCACTTTTCAGCCAAATACACACATACAGAAAGCCATCACTTTTCCTCTTTGTCACTTCCAGCCAGGTGAAAAGAGATTAAACACTGACCTGATGCAAATAGTCAGGGTTCAAATCTGGAAATCCAAGTTCAAAGGTTCCTTGGTTTTGCTCCCAGAACTGCACACTGGTAGCCTTCCTCAGCAAGTTTTGAAGCCTCTAATACCCACTTGTGTTACATGTAAGTTTTAACAGTCTGTATATTATAAAACAGATGGATGTTGTCTCCCCTCAGGCAATGGAGACACATACTGCAGCAGTCAGAGATCTGTCAGAACAGGATGAAACATTATCCTTCAAAGACATCACACTTGATGGCCAAGGAAACTATGAGAAGAAACCAAAATACCAACCTGAAGATGGCTTGACTAAACCATCGAAACTTCACATTCTGGTAACAGACACAAGACAATTTAAGCCAACACCTGGGTTTTCAAGTATGTTGCAGTACTAGATAACACACTTCAAACTCCTGAAGCTGAGCCTGAAGGGATTTTTAATGTAAGCAGTTCCCCATGTTTTTAGCGAGGGCTACTTGATGGCTGAGCATTAGAGCAAACACTGAAAATCTCATTCAACCCAGCCTTATGCAAGCCACGTCTCCACATAACTCAAGAAGAACAACACTGGATTCTTGGAACCTCAGCTCTGAAGAGCTCAAATCTAACACCAGCCTGGCTTTGTTTTCCAAGTGGAGGCCTAGGGGTCTTTCTACTGGTACATAAATGGAGAATTAAATGATAACATACACCAGAAAATGGAAGACGGTTGGTTTCCCATGCTCCATGATGCCTGCAGGAGGGGAAAAGAACAGCAAAAAAAACTAGGAGTCTATAAAGCTACAGTCTGATTTCAACATTGGTTCTATCTGCGGGAAGAAGACCTCTGACTCAAGATT
Source organism: Amazona ochrocephala (assembly GCA_039720435.1). Lineage (NCBI taxonomy): Eukaryota > Metazoa > Chordata > Aves > Psittaciformes > Psittacidae > Amazona > Amazona ochrocephala. Next base: position 12,161,477 of record CM077886.1, on the reverse strand, counting down.
TTTTCCATAAATTGAGGAAACAGATAGATGTTCTCTTTCACAGTAGGTTCAAACTAGGAAAATGGAGACATAAGGTAAGGAAAACATAAGGATAAAGGCAACTTTGTATTAGTTTTGATGAGGGGAATAAAAAAACCTGTTAACTTTTCCACTTCATCCTCCTTCACTTACTGGAGGAATCAGAAGCTAAAAACCAGAAAACACCAGACGGAAATGGACGGGGTACGCTCAGTCTGCTTGGCAAAAAGCAGCTGTAAGCAGACACACCAATTTCAGTATAGACAATTTCAAAATCTAATGCCTAGTCAATAAGGCTCTGAAAAATGCCATTCCAAGCCTCTCCTAATGCGCCCAAATATAGCAGATTTATCAAAATGGTAGTTAGTATCAGGCATCTCTCTGGCCATGTGGAGTGCCAGCCCCAGTGTTTGGTACCTGAAATATGAAAATGAAGTGTTTGGTCAATGAAATAATTGCACACGTATTTTTTAAATGGGGAGGGAAAAAAAAGAAGCGTATTTGCCTTGATTTTCTTTTCTCATTTTCTCAGAAATTCCTACCACAAGGTATTAGGACTGAAATAGAGAACTGAAATTAATCCAATAGGAAAAAGGGGATTCGAAAAGCCACAGATTGGTACTAATGATAGCTACTGACAGATTTCCAATAAAAACCACTCATCCTCATCTGTTCAGCAATTCAAATCAACGCGCAGCTTCCAATCTCAGTTCCAGCAATTGGCAGCTTCAGGTTTATACTTCGTTCTGGAGGATGTTTCATTGCCATTAGAAACTATTCCCTTTAAAAAAGTGGAGCAGCACAGATACAGAACAGAAAATGAAGTCAAAGGGTATTCACCCCCTCTAAAGAAGAGTTCGCTTTCTGTAAAACGAAAACATACCAAGTGATCAAAGACACCTCTTGCAGGCACCCTGCTGTTAAATATCTTTACTGAGAGGTTTCAAAGCCTATTTATGAGGTCTACATCCTATCCTGATCACAGACAATTTGGCAAAAGCCAGTTTAACACAGTTCAAGTAAAGGAATGACACTGCTTGCAAGATGAAATTAAAGCAGACGAGCTTTCAGTTTGAAGAGAACTGATCAACTCCAAAGCACTGCAAGCACCCCTCATCGATGCAATACACTCCTGTTTCATGAGTTTCTGAGAACAATGCTACATAAAGAGAGAAATGGCAGCACCCCAACACACACGTAATACGTTCTGGCCTTGAAAGCCACTGTCTGATGGGCTGGCTGAATATCATTTTTGTCAAAGTTCTGTCCGTTCCCCATGGAAGACTTACTATCAAAGCCAGTATGAAAAAGCAAAGCAGCCTGCTTCAGAATCTGTATGACAATACATCTTACCAGCACTACTTGAATCACCTTGACTGCTTGAGGGAAGTTTGAAACTCTATCCTTACATAAACATACCTGCCTGAAAAGCTGCTGCTTCGTGTTCTATGCTTGCCCTGCAAACCCCACAGACGGCTTCCTTCCCCATGCCCCCACGCCCCATTCCTGGCAGTGTTCAGGCCAGGTTGGACAGGGCTTGAAGCAACCTGGTCTAGTGGAAGGTGTTCTTACCCATGGAACTAGATGAGCTTTAACATCCCTTCCAACCCAAACTACAGCATGATTCTATAATTCCATGTAGCACTGGAGACCATGAACCATGAAAAAACCCCACACTTCAGTTTGCATTAGCCACGCAAAATCCTGTAAATGAAACACTTCACAGTACGATTCAAGAGCAGCACGTTATTAAAACTGAATTACATGCTATGTCATTATAAAGATAACATGCAGAACAAATGACAAAGTGGCTACCAAACTGCAGGTACAGACTGAATCCCTGACTTCAGTTCCTGGGTAAGGCACAAGGAGCCAAATGCCAAATGTTCTTCCTCTGTGCACCAATCCATCCCGAGACCATGCTTCCTTCTGCAGTAACACTGAAGAAAAACTTAAAACCAACCAAAGCAGGACAACTTAAGCCTAATTGGGAAACAAGGGTTTTTTTGCCCTCAAGGAGCACATTAGCCCAGCATAGCTTAGCAGCACAGCAAGGTAGGAGAGGGACAAAACTGCTGTTAACCAGAGCAGTTTGACTTCCTTTGAAGTGCAGATAATTTGAAAAGAAGCAATCTGAGAACGATAGAAGCCTAAAATTGTTAAAATGAAGTGAAAAATTGACTTAATGGGATGCCCATCCAAGTCATTCAGTGACTTTCAGGCAGCTCTGGTACTCTTTTTTAAGAAGGGAAATGGTTTACACAGTATTTTATGCCTTGCTTTTTTTTAATGCGCACAGCTGACATTTCACAGGCATTTGCAGAAAGCTCTGTCTTGGTTCAGGTTCTATTATCATTTTGGTATAAACGAGTTATACACTGAGAATTAGCTGCTGAAGTAACATTAAGCCAAAACTCAGTAAGCAGATGAAGATGTTAGAGTAAAAACTGGAGTATTTTTTCATTTATAATTTATTAGAACCTCAATTTCTTACTGCTTCTATCAAGTGTTTCAAAATTCACAGCAAAGCAAGAGGTGTGACTATAGCTACATATCTGACATTGAACTGTGGAAGAACAAGATAAAAGCAAAACTACACAGAAAACCAAGCACTTGGTCAACACGCTGAAGGACTAAGTTCTTCAGTGCTTCTTTTAGAAGTTAAATTTGCTTGAAACTACCAAACTAATAACACATTTATGGTACAAAGTTTTTGGAAGCCTGTTGAATTAATACTTCTCTCTATAGTTTTAACTCAGTATGAATACACAATGACACAAATTTGGTTGTCTCAACTAAGTCCTATCAAATTGAAATTGAACACTCTTGAGTTGCGGCCCAGCATTTTAGCTGGATTCAGAAACCGGTTTACACTTAAATATATTTAACTGACGAAGACCAAATACAAGCATCTTCAGCAAAGGGTTTGTTAAAAGAATCAGGCAGAGAAAGGGAGGGCACATCTACTTCCTTCTCTTCACTCCAAGAAAAATACCTCTTTTATTTTGCATTTGGTGGGTTTTTTGTTGTGCTTTAGTTTGGTTTGGTTTTCAAAGGCAGTCTCCTTAAAGTATTTATTCCTTACTTGTGTTACGTACGAGAAGCACACAAAGATTTTTAAGCTCTCCACTCCAAGAAGGACATTAAATTCTTCTTTAAAAACAGAAAATCTTTTTCCTAGGTAGGAAAACAACAGCATCTGAAGAACAAACACAGCCTGATAACATGACAACAACAGAAGACTTCTGGAAAGGCATTTTAGTTGTTTTAAATATTTCTGTGTGATTAGAAAGGCTGTGGGATGTCTGTAATAGTCTCTTCCTGTGCCTTTGAAGTGAGTCTCCCAAACATCCTTTTTGTGTATTTGAGCTCTACTTTAACTCCTCTATCTCTGGTTTACAGGACTCCCACTTATTTCTTATACTTCACCAGCAAGTCCAAAAGCAGCTCAGTTCCAGTGACAACCTGCCCTTCAAGAAAGTACAGCAAATAGCAGGAATCGCCAACAGCGCATAGAGGCTTCCCAAGATACAGCAACATGGAGTTCTTAAGTTTAATTTGGTCATATTAACTCAAAGTTTGTATCAGAAAACACAACTTGATCCACATCTTCTTACCCTCAAAATACACATCACCTCCCTGGGACCAAAGCCCCCCTTTGCCAGGCTAGAGGAAAACACTGCCACTAAAATCCAGCCCTGGAAGTTCTGAGAATCAAGTCTCACAACAGGACCTCTATTGCAACAAAAAGCCCCTCCAACCTCCAGTGCAGGTAGTTACACCTATTTCTTAATGTCTACATGCCTACATCTTCCTTTCTATTGCTGACTACGTTAACTAAATCATATTGTAAGGAACCTGCTACACGCATTGTTCACAAAACTAGATTGTCAAAATTTCCTATGCAAATAGGACATATTCAGTGTTTCATAACACTTTAAAAAGTTTAAAGAGCAAATCACTTACCTTTATTCATGCAAAGGAAGGTGCTAAGTGCTGTCAGAAAAGCAAACTTAAGGCATACCTTAGACTGCTTCTCCAATAACTGCACACGTAATGTTTTATGTAAAGTGAAGGGAGGAAACCTGAAGTGTAAACTGAAAGCAATAAGCAATCTCAGCTCCTAAGGTTCCCCCCATTTAGGGGGAAACCTCATATTTGTGTATACAGAATGAACAAATCCAATTGCTCTCTACCAAAGCAAACGTCCCCATTAAGCACTTGAAGCAGAACAACAACTTATAAACAATTAAAATGCTTTCTTACAAACAAGTGTCTTGACAATTGTAAAGACAATTGATATGTCTCTTGAAGCAAAACTAGCAATTAATCCAATCAAGCCAGAATTTGAAGAGGAGAGGAAAAAAAAAGGAAGAAAACCATTTTAGACTCCGTTCAATAGACTTTTTGGGGTTTGAAATGAAGAAAGTAATTTTCCTCCCAAATTTAATAATATGGCACCTTAACAACTGATCTTTCAAGTTTCATTTCTACTTTAAAGATGTATTTAAGAGTTCAGCAAGAGAAAATTATTCTTACCTTTGAAAAACACTAATTATTTGACTGCCATTTCAACACGCCAAACTCCTTTCTCATCCCTACCACTGCTCTAACAGCAAGCATAGGACAAACCACTGGAACTCCATAAGCGCATACAATGCATAGCTGAATGCATCCTCACAAATGAAAGGCTTTAACAGACCAAAGAGAGGGAATGTATACATAGTAGTGTCAAACCTGTTGATTTGGAAGGGAAGATTAAAAAAATGTCAGATTTCTTTCTTTATTCACTTATTTTAACCTTCTCCCAGAAGTTGGGTCACTGCAAACTGAATCACATGATGTGCAATTTAGAGCTTCCACAGTTCATCATGAAACAAAACCAATTTTCCATAGTTTGATGGGAAAAGTGTTAAGAGCACATGGCTGAGCTTGTTACACAGCCTTACCAAAAGGTAAGATCCAGCTCACCCAAGTCATCGTTGTAGACTTCTAGGCTTCTGGTCTCTGGGTGCATCTCAGTGAGAGCAGGGGAGCAAACCTAATTGCCTGTGGCCACTGAAGTGGCAGTCACTGGGGTTGGTTAGTTCATTTTCTGTCACTGAAGGTCTGAACCAGCTTGCCCCTTTCAACAAGAGGCTGTTAAGTGCCTCTGCTGTCTTCTCATTAAAACATATCCTCAAGCTCTCACTGAGCTCACAGCGCTACACTCAACAAGACAGGTAACATCAGGCACATGGAAAAAGCAATGAGGAGGCTCACAGGTGAGAGAATGAACTGTCAGTCTGGTTCCCAAACGCTGGTGAGAAGTTAAGCTTCTTATACGGCAAGAGATCCACGAGCATGTCAGCATTTTGGGGTTTGGTGTTGAGGAGTAATTGTTTGCTATTTCTCAAAGACTAGTTTTAGTACTGTCAAGACTGGAGTTCATCAAGAGTCAAAACAAACCCATGCTTTAAACAGAAAAAAGATGTTCTACCACAGAGAAAGTACATAAGGAGCAAGGGAAACAGAATTAACTAGGAAAACAGAGTAAACTATCTTGAGCTCTTACTAATGACAAACATCCCCATGCAAGCTCAATTTGTACTGCTGCTAACCCACAGGAATGGCCTTTAATTGCTCTGCTGTTTCACATTACAGCTGACCACTTGGTACAGAGCAAAACATCCTCAGCTCTCCATTCAGCTGCCACTCACTGGGGTTTTGGCAAAAAAAGCCAATGATTTGTAGCATAAATAAGGAATAAAATACAAAAAGTACTGACTCTAAACCTCTTATTTCTGCTTGACATATTCAAAACAACCAAAGCACACTCTGCCATGCCCTGTTCTTAAAAAAACCCACAACTCGCATGTATCCAACACACCCTTCTGGCATAACTTCTACTTGCATGGAAATCACTAACACAGAGACATCATTTTTATAGATAAGCAGGGCTTCCATCTGATAAAAAGGGAGCTAACACTGTAACCAAGACGAGATACTGACAGGATATGTATTTTTGGCTGTCTTACAGATCTCATTAAATTGATAGTCTTGTTCTTTTGAAGCCTGTCTGAGATAAACCTGCAGAATATTAATGTCCCTAAATTACTGTATTGGTTTCAACATCTTTATTGATCACATTGTTTCCCCAGGCTCTTATCAGCTGCAAGCATTAGCCAGCGGTAACACAAAATCCCTAATCTTGAGCAAGAGGAAATACTATTACTGACAGCCTAAACGTCCTTCTGAGAGTCCAGACCATATTTTCAGGTACTTTCATATAAAAGTAGATTTAACAGCCCACATATTATTCTTATTTACTTCTGATTACAATCACATACCTCTTCAATCTCATGGCAGGAATGTCCACTTTAACCTGCAACCGTAATCTACAGCAGAAGTTATTTTAACTGGGTTTTTAATATCATCCAATAACATCAGTCACAGGTATATTTATGATGAGAGTTTTAGAAAGAACTGCTTCTGCGTTCAACTGGAATATCGGTATCTTTCAGACAGAACATTGAAATTAAGCCTGTTGCTTTAACTAAGAACTATAAAACTCAAGCACAGACTATTTCAAAGCTTTTCACAGCATGTCTCACCTCTGACAGGAGCGGAACACTCTCCTAGTTTCAGTAAATAGGGCAGGTTAAAAACCTCGCTGATGTATTTACCAAGAAAATTAATAGTGGAACAAATAAAGTAGAAAATGCCTCAGGGACATACTTGTCACTAGCTGCATATTCCTGCAAGTTACTTGTATTAAAATGGCACAAAGGCATCAGCTACCACTGAGGCATCATTCAGGGTGGATGCATTAAGTATGTAATACACTCAGGGTAAGACCAGTTTTTGCCAGAAACCAGACCATAGCAAGACTTAAACAGGTGAAGTTCAGGTTAGATATAAAGAAGAAGTCCTTTACCGTGAGGATGGTGAGGCACTGGCACAGGTTGCCCAAAGAAGTGGTAAATGCTCCCCATCCCTGGCAGGGTTCAAGGCTGGGTTGGACAGAGCCTTGGGCGACATGGTCTAGTGTGAGGTGTCTGTGCCCATGGCAGGGGATTGGAACTATATGATCTTAAGGTCCTTTCCAACCCAAACCATTCCATGATTAGGACCTGAGGTATAGAGTTTAACCAATCTGAATAGGAACACCCAAAACCCTCTGTAATTCAAATTCAGTGTAAGTAAAATTAAGGCTATATTGATTTAAAGGATGATTGAAGCCATCAGCTGCGAGAGCTATACCCTAAATCTTTTGTTTCTTACCTTGTAAAGCACCCAAATTTAAGTATGCAACACTATTTTTGAGTGCTATACTTAATAAGTTAATCCTAAAACATGAATTTAGATCCCAGGTTTTTGCTTAGTCTAGCCTCTCATTTAGCTATCACATCATTTCCCACAGAACTCATTTCCCATTCAGAGCCTATTGCTCAGTTACTGATTTTAACAAATCCAACAGCACAGGAGCTCAGCATCTCTAACCCCTACTGCCTGTCTCAGGCCTCCCCACTTAATGAAGCACATTTCTCACTCAGCTGTCCAGAAGCTGGCAAGTGAGCTTAGCTGCAGGAAGACAAATTACACACGTCCCCAGACACATGTGAATAAACCAAAGACATTTCAGATTTACAGTGCTGCCTGCAAACCTCCTCTCCCCCAGCTCAGGGAGGATTTAAACGGGACTTCAAAGAAGCCTAAGTTCCAATTAAAACACTGTGACCACCCCAGGGACACAGAAATATTCCTCTGATTAGCGAGATGCGCTCTTTGAACTGTTTAGCTGCAAAAAGCATTCAGAACTTTGCACAAACGCAGGCATTCTCTCTCAAAGTTTTTCTTTCTTTTTTTAAAGTTTCTAACAAATTTACTATTCAAACTGAAGGACAAATAATATTTCAGACTAAAAGTTTTATGGAAGCCCATTAACACATCAGCTCCAGTCATCTAATAATAAACACGAGACATGACCTCAACATTGCAGTCCCAGTACAAACCAGATGACACAAGTCAAAACAGAAGAGCCCAAAATGTCATATTGTTGCTGTGGTTGGTGCTGGTGCCTCAGTAGCACACACAGGCAGTTCAAAATCTCAATCTCACCAGCCCTCAGAACCTCTCCCTTCAGGGCATCAATCTCACCTCATTTTGAAGTTCTGCTTTCTTCCCTTAACAGCCTAATCTCACAAGCTGCACATATAAAGCACCTCATATCATAGAATCAGAACAGTTAGGGTTGGAAAGGACCTTAAGATCATCTAGTTCCAACCCCCCTGCCATGGGCAGGGACACATCACACTAGACCATGTCACCCAAGGTCCTGTCCTACCAGGCCTTGAACACTACCAGTGAAGGGGCATTTACCACTTCCTCGGACAATCTGTTCCAGTGCCTCACCACCCTCACAGCAGATATCTTGTTCCTTACAGTTAACCTGGACTTCCCTGGTTTAAATTTAAAGGCATCATCCCTTGTCCTATCATTACACTCCCTGATGAAGAGTCCCTCTCCACCATCCTTGTAGGCCCTCTTTCAGATATTGGAAGGCTGCTATACTCAAGTCCTTTGACGTACCGTGACAATAAAACAGTAGTCCTCAGCCTTGGCAATAAGCACAGACTGAAGTAGTAAGTTCTTCCTTTCCTCCTACACACCCTCATACACCCCAAAGAGAAAAAGAAGACACCAACCCCTCAGTCTCTCATTCCCAAAACAAGAGTTGGATTATACAGTCCGGAAGTTTGGACATCAAGAAGAACAATGAACATTCAGAACAAAGGCTGGGAAGATAACGGAGTCATAGAGCATGCCAAAACAGTCAGAGGTAAATAGATCCAATAAACTGTGCAATGTGAAATAAACCAACGTGCCTGTGAAAGCCAAACCCCAATGAACATCATCCACAAATAATGTCAGACAGAAACAGAAGCAAACTTTAAGACTTGTTCATAGAAAGTGGTACCGCGACAGTATGATCACATTAAAGATACAAACAGTGGCAGTTCAGCAGTTACTGTTCTTTTGCTCTCAAAAACTGGTACGAGATCAGTGCCTGCATCAGGCACAGGGGTCAGAGCAGCCAAGAGCAGTTATGACTTCCCTGTGTCATTGCTACAGGCTCCTGTGACTGGGATTAAGATATAAACTGGATCGGTGTCACAAGCACTTTGACACCACCTTGGCTTACTAAATGTCATCATGCTTTGGTCACTTTCAATGCTGGAAGCTGCCAGGGGAGGAACTACTGAAATGGGATGGTAAAGTTCCATTAGTTTGAAATGCATTCACAGAAGAGAAGGAGCTTCTATTCTCTCCATTAACACAAACATCCCTGTTTCACACTACTTCTGCATCCTTCCTTGCATGCACATTTATCTTCAAGATCTTATTTCATCACGCTGCACGATACAGCACATAGGCCTACCCACCACCAGTTACTTTTGCTCTGGTGAGAAGACAGTACAAAACCAACCAGACAATAGCAAAAGAATTAAAAAACAACCTTCTAGAAGTCTTCATCATGTCCACCCCCACTGGAGATCTCCTTGCAGCTTCCTGATTCTGCTCACTGCTGGCGTGACTGCAGTACAACAGCTCCACACTTGAGAAAAAGATGCATCTGACATTCCTAACTCTTCAGATTCCACTTGAGCTTGATTGTGGAGATACAGCCAAGCATTTATAACTTCAGTGTAAATGACAGTCCTATATAATACTTATTGTATGAATAACTTTGATGCTAAAGAGATCTACTTTGGACAACAGTTTCAGTGAGCAAGTACAAATGAAAGCCACAGCCATTAAATCACAAAACAATTCAGTCACTCATGCAGAGCTACTTCAGCTCCTTTCATCCTAATTCTGAATTCTCAACTTTTCCTGCTATGCTACCAAGAAAATATTTTATTTACTTCAACCATCCTGTTGAATAATCTGAGCCTTTGCCAACTAAAAGCCTTCCCCAAACTCAGCTCAGGCCTCTTTCCTCTGCCGAACCACAGCTTCTCTCATAAAACCCTGCACTTCAGAAGCATCTCAAAGAAACAGTGCCAGAATAATACACCTCTTGTAGAACTCAATACTTCCATCCATTAAGTGTTCCATACTTAACCTTTGCAAAGATAGGATTAAAGCAAAACCACAAAGGCATACGGAAAACAAATCCCCCTGCTCAGAGTAACTTTGCAAATGCAGATGCCTAGAGAACATTTGGCACATGCTGAGCATTTACTCTTTGCACAGTCATGTATCAAGACCAGGATTTCTGAACTGCTAAATTTTTCTTCTACCACACCTACTGTAATGTCATTACAAGGAAAAGAAAAATCTGTACACAGCATATAGAATCATAGAATAGTTAGGGTTGGAAAGGACCTTGAGATCATCCACTGCCATGGGCAGGGACACCTCACACTAAACCATGCCATCCAAGGCTCTGTTCAACCTGGCCTTGAACACCGCCAGCGATGGAGCATTCACAACTTCCCTGGGCAACCCATTCCAGTGCCTCACCACCCTCACAGTAAAGAACTTCCTCCTTATATCCAATCTAAACTTCCCCTGTTTAAGTTTGAACCCATTACCCCTTGTCCTATCACTACAGTCCCTAAGGAAGAGTCCCTCCCCAGCATCCCTATAGGCCCCCTTCAGATACTGGAAAGCTGCTATGAGGTCTCTATGCAGCCTTCTCTTCTCCAGGCTGAACAGCCCCAGCTTTCTCAGCCTGTCTTCATACAAATACATATGACAGAGAGAGGATGTTCTGAAACTCTTGTAACCAATGCTTCTGTGTGCAAAGAGCTTTTTGTAAGCTCCTCTGCAAGATCCTCCAAGTAAGAGGATGACTGAGCAAACCAAACAAGCAGTCACATCTTTAAGCGCTACCTTTCATGTCAGGACATCTCCTGAACTATTCAATCAGTACAAAAAACATACAGAAAGGTTTGACATGTGAAATCAACACCTCTCTGCACAGGCATCTGGCTGTCTTCTGAAGCTGAGCTCAGGCAAGCTACATTCATCCTTTTTCACTTTCAAAACCCTTAGGGAATGGGCACAATTACAGTAGTGGAAGATTCAAATCTATCCTACAAAAAAACTTCTTGCTTCAAACTCAGGGAACTACATAAACAATCACAAATCCCATGTGCACACTCACCACAGCCTGTAAAACTATTCATTTTTTATCAGGCTTGGAATAAAAGCTCAACCATAGAGCTTCTCAGAAGGGAGAAATGAGACCTGTGTATTGATTATTTACCAGGGCTACCTCAGAAATGAAGGGGAAGAACGTAATAGTTGAAACAAATGTTGCCCCCCCACATCCTCCCTTCAGAAAACACAAAGCCTTTAAATACATAAAACCAGCTCAACTGTACAGTTACCCTCTGAAAACCCATCAATTATCTAAACTGGGCTGTGTGGCAGAGAGCAATAGAAATGAGACAGGGTCAAACCCGCCCTGGAATTAATTTGGGAGGAGAAGAGGATTTATTTCAAGAGGGAGGGATTTTATGCTCTCTTTCCCTTCTCCTACCTCACTTGCCAGCAATAGTCATGGCCCAAAGAGACAGCAGAAGAAAATTTCATTAATAAATTTATTTCAACTTTCTTTTCAATGATGCTCAAAATGTATGCAAATCCGTTCATTATTAGGTTTAAAAATTCCATTTCATGGGATAATCAGACTTCAAAAAACTCAATTTTAGTTTTAATCAGATTTTAACAAGGATATTAAGTCCATTTCGTTCAGAAGAGGGGAGAAACAGGGAATTTAACGCCAAATGTATTCAAGCTTAGCCCTGGGAGATAATTAAATAAAATTAATTTGGCAAGGGCTGTCTGTCAATGGAAAGGCTCCAGACAGCAGAGCACGGTTCTGAAAGAAACAAAACCAGCTCATTACTGTACAAACAGATACAAAGCTTATTGTTCACACAGAAGGGAACTGCAGTTCTTCCACAACAGCAAGAAAACTTGAGCCCTCGAGCCGCCTCTGACAGACACAGCAGTTTGTGAAGGAGAAGGTAGTTATTTCCTTCTCGTTTCAGCTGAGTCCTTTAAAGTCCCCTAGCACAGGAAGGATGGAAAATGCAGGGGACAGCTTACACACAACCAGAATGATTCCAGTGAAGCACAGAAAAGGACAAGAAACAACCTAGTGAGAGATAGCTCCTCAGACGTATGAAAACCCACATGCAATTTGAGGCTGCTGGCAAGATTCCCAACAAATACAATTCCATCAAAATCTATGCAGTGATTTAATTCCCCCATAGATCATAGAATCACAGAATAGTTTGGGTGGGAAGGGACCTTAAAGTTCATCCAGTTCCGACCTCCTGCCATGGGCAGGGACACCTTTCACTAGACCAGATTGCTCCAAGCCCCATCCAACACTGCCAGGGATGGGACAGCCGCAGCTACTCTGGGCATCTGAATCCCAAATTAATACCAAAAGAATCCTGTTCTCCCTGACAAATCCATGGACTGATATGAATACTAAAGCCTTGGGAACTGCCCTTCTGATGTTTCAATGCTTGAGGGTCAAATGTTTATTCTGTAACCCTTACAGTCTTAGACACAAAGTGCAGCTCTTCTAACACTGTGTACTACTAGATCAGTCTGACACTTACCTACTAACATCATATGGTACTACAGACTGTCCATGAAAGTGACTTCTGGCAAATATTTAACATTCATCATGAAAACATGAAGCAGAACAGCTGACTCTAAAGCAAAGTTCAGGATTTGCTTTGTATCCTCCAGACTCTTCCACAACATGAGACACTTTAAAGATTTGACTGGACAGGACACTGAGACATCTTGTCTAGGCCATGCTTTTGCCACGAAAGCTTGGACCAGATGATCCTTGAGGTCCTTTCCAGCCTGACATTCCATGAAACTCTACTGATCTAGACACATCATCGTGGAAAACAACTGTACAGGATTCAAGAAACAGACAAACATTTTAGAAAGAAGCTATTCTCAATATGTAACTACAGTCAGAAGACTGACACTGAGAAACAGCATGTTTCAGCAGATCTCATAAGCCATAAAGAGGAGCGCATGCATTTTCCAATAGCTTTGTCTACCCAACTGGAAAGAAAACAAATTCAGAGCACTTTTCACTCTTCCTCTCTACCACCCTTCCAAAGAGATCAGTTATTAAGAAGTGCCAATTGCATTTCCCTTGCCAGCTACTTGAGATAGGCGAGCCAACAGGTGTTGTGTGACCTTGACAAGCGGCCAGCTATCTAGAAGGCAGATGATGTCTTTGCCAAAGTCACACTGGAAACCATCAGGCCTAAATGAAAGGCCTGTCACAAAACGGGCTTGATGCCACCATCCTTGGCTGCTGTATTTGCAGAAACCCACCTGAAACCACAAAGCTTCACCTCTGGGAATACAAAGAGGATGCAGAAATTTTATGTGTAAATGTACTTACAAAGCTGACTAAAAAAGGTAAATTCATAACCAGGTTAAAGTATCATCTTCTGCAGTAACCCAATAGCAGAGCTGTGAGGTTATCAAGGAAAACTGTCTAAATTAACTGATGAAGAGCTGACTCCTTTAACTGAGCATACTGATACTCCACACATTCTGAGTCAAAGCCAGATATCCCATTTCTGTCCTCCTTAGAAGAGTCAGCAGGAAGGTGGCAAGGCCCTGGAACAGGTTGCCCAAAGAAGTGGTGAATGCTCCATCCGTGGCAGTGTTCAAGGCCAGGCTGGACAACAGCCTTGGGTGACAAGGTCTAGTGTGAGATGCCCCTGCACATGGCAGGGGATTGGAACTGGATGATCTTAAGGTCCTTTCCAACCCCAACTATTCTGCGATTCTATGAGTTCAAGCCCTCGCTGAACAGCTTCATGGGTACCACAGAAAGAGGATGATTTGTGTCATTAGAACAGAAAAGAAGTTAACTTGGTCAGCAAGGTGTAACTCAGAAAAATCCAGAATTTCCTACCCAAAAACCTGATTTTCCTTTCACTACACTGTTTTTATCAGTGTATCTCTGGAAGAGAGTTTAAACAAGTAATGAGAACTCAAAAACAATTCCAACAAGAACAACACTTGACAGAACATAGGTCTTGCAATAGTTGCCAATTCCTTCCCACAGAGGCACAGCAATTGTTAAACTTCACTGACAAAAGAGCTGAGAATAGAGAATCTGTAAGGACTGACTCAAAGTGGTACTAGAGAGAAAAGAAGAGATGCTTGAAATCAAGTAAATACCTTTATAGAAACACCAGAAGTATAGCTGTTTGAAAGGTCAGGCTCTCTGTCAGATCTCATTTCAGTTTATAGCAAGAGGCAGTAAAACTTGAGAGCTGCATCAGTGTGCAGAAGTTTCTAGCATGCTATTCCAGAACGTATCATCCTCTTACAAAATGCCATTGTGCAACAGACATGACTTCATTAGAACATTTCTCTGCCAGGTAATGACCAAAATAGGTGCAGAACACATCTTAGTGCGTCAGCAGCCGCTAGAGAGAAAAGAAAAACACTAACAGAAACACCCAAACACAATAATCACCACACAAAAAAGCTTTGCCAAGGCACTCCCTGCATTTTGCATCAGTGGCAAGGAAGAAAAGAAGGTTCTGTACACCTCCAGCTCTTAACTGCTTCGGCCACACGAAATAGTTGCGCATGTTTTATCTTCTATCTTGCTGAAAAGGCCTGGCTCCATTTTCCACAAGCTATTCTAACCCCACAGAAACCTTCATTAGAAAACAGGAGCCCTGAACTACCTATATCAGCATTGGAAATAATCTCTTCTCTCCTCCATCTCCTACCAGCCTTTGCTAAATGAGGTCAGTCCTTCCACTCACCACTGGCTCAGGAGCCTCTTGGGCTCCTACCAGCAATCCTTTTCTGCACTCACCTCCCACTATCTTCCTCCACAGTATGAACAGAACTCCAAGAAGCATCTCCCAGGCCATCTAGAGGCACTTGAACACTTCCACCTTCCTGGAATTTTTCTCCTGGTGCATCCTATGCATGTGAATTAACAGGCACCCTGTTGTAAACAAGTACAGAGCCCTTCTTCTGGTCCTTTCCACTGCATGCACTACATTTTACAAAAGAAGTCTGTATTCAGCTCCCAATTCCATGGAGCCTTGTTCTTTGTTTCACTGAATTTTGTCCCACTTCTTTACTCTAATCCTTAGGGCCACTCAGATCTGCACATCCAGCTTTTGGGTAATTACAAATCTTCTGAACCTGGCATCATTAGCCAAGTTTTATCAGCACACACCAAAACCATTAACAGAAATATTAAATACAGCAGATCTAAGGCTAATCTTTGAGGAATTCTACTTACCCTCGCATTTTCCTTTCAACAATATTAAATCTATCCCTGCCTAAATAATTCTGTATAAACCCTACAATTCTTTCAATTTTCATCTTCTCCTGCATGGTTTATACTTCCCCAAGTGGCTCTCTTGAGCAAGTATTCCAGTGCAGCTCAAATAAATAAGATCTATTGTGTTTTATTTGATAAAGAAATCAAGTTTCCATACAAAAAAAAGCCCTTAGCCTGGCACAATCCACCTTGGTACTCCTTGACCCACTGAAGGAGGCAGATACCTTGCACATCTAAGGGAGAGAGGGAAGGCACCAGCACGTCAAAAGAAAATTCAGAACTGAAACACTGACAGATGCTGAAATGGAAAGGTGAAATTAAAAATGAGCTAGAGATTACAGTGATATTGGGTTTGTGCAAACGGCCAAATGAGAGGCTGAATAAGAATCAAGGATGAGCTTTTTGAGTTCTCTGACAGCTTGCTCATTAGCCTCTGCTATTTAAATGATAATTTCACTTTAAGGCAAACAGGACTGCTTAATGCAGGGGAAGTGGCTCTTTATAAAAGCCTCTGCATTTTTGAAAGCTTCTCCTTCACAGCAGAGTGAGCACCTAAGTTCAAGCCATTTACACATAACATGGGTCACTACATGCTGGAAGAAAGCAAGCTACTTTCAGCCAATTGTTTTTCAACAGCATTCAAACACCGATTTGGAAGTGTCTGACTGGTGAGTCCCCTGTAGCAAACAAATCACCAGCTATGCAGAAGATACCACCAGCACACGTTTCTAAACTCACTTTTGTTCCTACTGGAAAAAGTGCCTTACGTTTATTGATTTGGGAAGTAACCATATTCAAGTTGGCACACTGTTCCATATTCTGATAAAAACAATGAAAATGAAAGTGATATGGAAAAAGGAGTGATATTTTCCAGTTAAAAGGGTCCATTGGCATCTTCCAAAGTAACGTTCTTATTCCTCTGGTAAGAATCATCCATCTTTTCTTTGATATCATTATTGTCCACACAGTTCCTGCAGGCAAACTACCGAAGTTCCTTAAATTATGCAACAAAGAAGATGGATAATGTGCTAAGCTCTTGTTCAATAGTTTTCTCTGTCTCCAGAATGCCAGATCTCTGATCCTGGAAAGACAGCTCCTTTAACTAGTTCCAGAGCTTTGAAATGCAAAGCAAGGACAGACATCTTTTTGATGTGAACTTGCTTACTTCTGTCTCTGATTATACATTACAGTCTCGGTCTGCCTGGATATCAGGTGTTCATCCATTATGTTTTACACTTTTCCTTATCTTTCCTTTAGTCTCAAAGACTTATTACTCTGATATATTCAAACGGAAACAAAAGCACTAATGGCAAAGAGAAAGAACAGTAATATTTTTGAACATCAGAGATAAGTACAGCTTTTGGGGAGAAAATTAATATCAGATAGGAAAATGTGGCAGGAAGCTTTGCCCAGTACTTCAATGAAGTACTGACAGGAACAGACCTACAGTATTACAGGATATCTATGCAAAGACCTGCAGATTGTCACCACATTAACATTAAGTGGATCAACAGCGTAAGAATGGGAGAAGCCTAAACTCTGGCTAAAGCACAGATTTGACATCAGGCATCCAAACATCACATTCAAATACCTCACTCCTTTACAAAACCCAGACATGGCCTGAAGTCTCCTAAAACTGCATTCTGACTGAACAAACTGCAGCTTCAGAAATTAAGATGACAAAGGAACATTTTCTCTCCACCACGCACAAAAAGCATTCTGTCACAGAAAGCTAAAACCTATGGCACTGCAGAAATTGAAGAATAACGTATATTTTAAACATAACAAGACAACAAAACACAGAAGAGCTTAGAGCAATACTCCAGCATATGCTTTAAGTCACATTCAATAGGTGACAGCTGCCTCCAAGACTTCTCCATGTAAATTATTGTAAGACATTGTGATTAGTTTTCTCTTGAAACCTCTACCTCACTCTCTGAAGACAAAGATCCCCTCTGGAACAATTCAGGCACTTCTCCCTCAAGATTTTAAATGCTTCAAAAGCAATGCTTTCATCTTTTACACGTATACTGAATACATAACATTTATATATAAATGATCCTCATCCTCCCTTTTCATCCTGGCTGCTCATTGCCACTTTCCTCTGGAAATTGGAAATTCTCTGGAATTGCACAGGCATTCCTGCACCCACACAGTAAGCTGATGAGGGAAGCAATCTGTCTGAAAGCTGGTTTCCATTCTAGATTACTTCTTGCTCTGCAGGACCTCTTCTAGCTGCAGTGCTCACAGACCCATAAAGTACCACATAAGAACAGAACATTTGCACACAGATACTCAAGTCGGAAGGCAAAGTACATTTGACCTCTTCAGAGAGTGAATTCTTTAACACTTATCAAACCTTCAATGGAAGGCAGATTTTTTTATGACAAAATTAAGCTCTTAGAAGTAACTGTAAAATGCAGTACTGCGTCTACTCAGGACATCAGCAGATACCTTCCAATGAGGTAAGCTGAGACCACACAACCATAAAAGCTTCCTCTAAGCAGCACAGCTTCTCTTTTTGTTTTGGTTTTTGTTGTTTGCTTGTGGGGGGGTTTAATTAGTTTTTCCCTCTACATGGTGTTTATCTCCAGTTTTGGTGCCTTGGGAATTCCCACTGTGGAGACAGCTTGCTTTGCACTGGGAATCTCCTAAACAGCAGTCATGCAATTCTCAGTATGTTCACAGATCATAAATCACAATTATTTATTTAAAACTTAGATGTACAAAATGAAGTTTCAAGATCCTCATATTATGCTACTTATGATTTTCTTCTCTAATTAGGGACTTTGCTCTAGAAGTAGGGTGGCACCATTAGTCAACCCAGAGAAATCTATTCCCCTTATCCCCTCCAAACGCGGAAATCAGCACTTCAGCTGAGGGCAGTGGTGCAGCTACCGACAGCAGTCAGCAAACACTTTTCATTAGATCCATTTCTTGCTTGGTGACAAAAGACCAGAGGGATACAATAGGCTACTCCAATACCAATATCTGCTCAACTATGGAGCAATCATGCCAGAATTATGGCATTACTGGAACTAGCAAAAGCAGTCCCCAGACCTTATCTTGGTTGGTTACAGCTAATGAAGTATCCAGAAACAGATAGGAGCAACTCACATCATTTCAACATGAACTGCTTTGGGTATCTGTCAACAGATTGAGGTTTTTTAAACCAGTAACCACTTATTCATAACGGACATTCAGAGGAAGGTAAATTACCACCTTGTGAGAAAGGAGATTATGAGCTTCATTCACTACTGCAAAGATATTCAATGCCTAGTATGGAAGAGAGCAGAGAGTAGCTAAGCATAGTTAATCAAGATTCGCAAAGCAAAGTAGAGAACTCCAATATTCTCCCTTCTCTCCTATTCACTGTGGAAAAAAGAGCACTAATCCACCACTAAATGCAGAATCAAGAAATCTGATTCCCTTTTCCCTCCCTCTCTCCTCCCTTTCCTCCCTTCCCCCAGCTCCAAAAGCAGAATGTGCATGGGAGGACTTCCCGTACTGAGTGTAACACCTGTGTAATTACAAATTACAACTATGCTATCCACTGTACTAAACAGAGATACTTCCCACTTAATTAAACCCTTTCTTGGAGAGGAAATGCATGCACATTCACACTATCTGCTCTTCTTATCTGGTCTCAGACACTGCAGGAAGCTAGGCCCCAAGATTTGTCAGCCAGCCAGCCCACAGATGTTTCCACAAGAAACCCAGGTCAGCACTAACAGGTTCATTCTTTGGCTCTAAGGGACAGGTCAGCAGATCAGTGGCTGCTGCCTGCACCTGGCAGGCTCCACTGAGTGAAAATGGTCCTTAAACACTGGCCTGAATTCCTGTTAAATATGCGCTTTTCTTTTCAGACCCAGGCAGCAAGCACACAAACAGCTAGAGCAGCTTAATGCACTGTCATCAGTGAAGCCAACTGAATATACCCTTGCAAATTGAAGGACAACTATAGGTACTCTCCAAACTCATGCTTCGTTAAACCAAGAGTCCCTCCAGGTCAGCCTTACACCAAAGTCACTGAGATCTCCCTTCCAATATAAATAACCTCAACTATATGCAACTCAATGTCCAAGACCATCTCTGAAGCCTCTGAGCAACACAGCATTGTTCAAGCACACTGCTTTTCTTTCTGTTATGTCAGACTTGCATTTAACTTCCATACTGTATTCCATGGCCCTTCACAAAAAGACAGGTGATCTCTCTAGTGCTTCCTCATGATGGGCATGGAAAACAGAAATATGACTCCGAAGACATGAACAAAATCTTTTGCTTTATCTTCCACAAATATGAGTAACCTTCCAGCAAAACTCCAGTCGTTTAAGACTTGAAATATTCTGCTACTTATGCACGAACACAAAGACAAATTCAGCATTACACCTTGTCAGCTACTATCAGTGACTATCAATGTCTTCAGTATCCGACTTACTAACTACCTCATCTTTAAAACATACCAGATACATCCTGGAGTGCAGAATAATGCAAAATGATGTGTACTTGTTTATGGATAGCAAAGTCACCTAATGGCTAATTTTTTAGAGGACAAAGGCAATACCAGTCAAACGGACAAGCAGCCGCAAAAAAGCTTATTTAGATGAAAAGCTCACAGAATAAGAACCCTCTTTTTTGGGTATCTTCTACGTGCTGCAGAAGGGAAAGTCCAACAGTAACAGTACTGCTCTGGAAGATGCAATTTTAAGGGTTGGGGGAGAAGAACCAGGCTTTGAAGAACCCTACTAAACAAGACTAAATGTGTGATGTAAACATGAAGTTTCCAGAGCTGGTTTGAAAAACACTCTACTCTGTAGGCCATTAGAGAAATATGCACAAATCTTTTTCACACCAAGTTACTACCCAAAGTACTGGACAAGGAGACAGCAACTGCATGTACGTAGCATTGATAGCAACATTCCTTACACTCACTGACCCTTCCTGAGAGCCCAGCTGACAGTTTTACATCAGGCTGAGCCTGCCAGACTGGAGCAGAAATCCAGTTTTCTCCAGCAGCAGGAGAAAGGACACCACCTTGTCAACGGTTTTATGTGCCACCATCCACATAAAGCACCCGCCTCCTCCCGCACACAGCCTTCCCCAAGGATTTTTCAGTTAAAATACATGTTATTTAATGGCAGTAAATAAACTACCTGGGAAATATCTCTAAGCTAATAGTGCAACTCTAAAAAAGCAACCAAGTCCGTCATGGTTCTTCAGTGAAGATGGTCAACAACTCAATTACACAAATACTAGATCTTGAAGAAATACAAACTACATCAGCACGTTCCAGACAGACAGAGTATAAGCTTATTTTCTCAACACAACCCTTTCTCAATAACAAAGTCCTACAATACCCATACGTGAATGTCCTTCTCCAATGGAGTCAACCTCAAAATAAGGAAGACTTTCTACTTGCAAAGCAAGAATTTCAAAATTCAGCATTTCTTTTCCTTTACCAGTTGAAACCAAATCCTACAGCAGCAGTATGAAGTCAGAGCAACACATGACAAATGTATGAAAATCCCTGGAAGCGTAACAGAAACTCACAAAAAAAAGACCTACAAGACAAAAATCATATCCGCTATAACAGCGAACTATAGCAGGGAAGCAGGCAGCAAGAAGATCAAGATACTAAAAGGACTTATAAATGACCACAAAAAAAGATTAGGACATGCAAAATGTGCATACATGAACTATATACATAACTACAATGTGCATTAATTTATTGTGTGGGTATTGTGGAGCTTACAAGGATACTATAACAATTTTATAAGGCAGGTGTAATTCCAAAGGCAAATTCTGGACAGAAGATTGCACAACAGAACACAACACACCAACACGCTCTAGAGCTAAAGCTGTCTTTGCTTCCGTAGTTTATGAGCACAAGAAGAAAACCCAGGAGCTTACAAGTGGAATCCAGAACCAGAAAACTTAAGATTAGCCTTTGAGGAAACTGTTAATGAACTTGTTTCCCCCCCACAAAAGGTGAAGCATTATAAACACTTTGCTCTTTCATTGTTATCAAAAAGAGACCAGTACTAAAGCCAGTAGGATTACCACTACACTCCGAAAAGCTGCACCTCCTTTCCAAGTATTATCACATAAAATTACACTCCAAGGTCTGATCGTAAGCCAATCTGACAAAAAGCCTGCTGGGACCAGGCAATCAGTGAACAGAAACCATCGAGAGCAGACACAGAACAAGCCCTGTGGAAGTGCTGGAGGAAATTAAAAACCATCCTCTCCTAAAATACCACATGCTGTACACGCTAAACTTACATTCTCTGTACCAATAAAGAGTATGATAAGATGCATTTCCCTTCTTCCTTGCTTATCTAGTTATTAGCAAACAGCATATTGCTCTGCGTCTTTGGGACAACTATCCAACTTGCTCCCGCTTTCTTCTAGTACGAGATGGGTAATTAACTCTTCTCTTGATGATTTTAAAGGTCTTTTCTAACCTAGTTGATTTTATGATTCTATGAGTCACCAACGGTATACTCCAGGAACTTAACTAGGACAGTGATCTCTGATCATCTTCATCAATCCTGACTGAGAAGCAATGTAATTCATGATGTAAGAAACATAAGTAACAACAAAAAAGACGGGGGAAAAAAGAGGGAGAAGGAAATCATCCAGCTCCACTTGCTACAATTTTATGCAAAAGATGATTTTTCTCAGGAGCAATTCCCTCCTCTGTAAGAGGAGACGCCATTAATAGCACTAAACAATATGGCCCAATCAAAGCCTAGCACTTTCCAGTGAATATTCTGATTTTAAATGAAGGAGTTATTAGACTTCCACAGGCAGAATCACTTGGTTCCATTTCTTTCCCAGTGTGAAATTACCTCATTAAACCTTTAACAGCTTGAGGTAAGTAAAAAGCTTTTACTCTGCAGTCTGATAGCACACATTCTGTGAAAAGGATTCATACTATTTCTGGCCATTCCTTGCCATAGGAGATGCAGCACAATTCTAACTCCATCTAAATGTATATATCCTCAGAAGAGGCAGGAGAGGATCTCAGTCATACTAGCACGCCTCTAGAGAAACGTTCATTGTCCTCATTAAACAGAAAACAGTGAGAAAACTAAAGCAGCTTTCCCAAGCTAAACACAAGTATTTTCTACGTGAAGCAATAATGTGCCCAAACCATAGGTGCATATTCAAACATTCCTACTTCTAAATAATCACACCAGTTTGCAGATACAACTCTGCTGTTGGGCACATGTAATGAATGGAATAAAGAAACAACCAGTAAAATTAGGTTCTGTGGTTTATGTTGCGGCTCAGGCCTTGATCCAGTATGAAAGGTGATCTGTGCTAGAACGCTGCTGTCAAGACAGTTATTTACAAAGAAGCACCTCTCCTTCTAGTGTAGCAACAATGTAAGCATTTAGAGAAGATAAAGCAGTGATGAAACAGGACACACGAAAGCACAGTTACACAGAAAACCTGCTGCAGTGGAAGAAAATGATCAGAAAATGCACCATTTCCAGCCCCTCTCTATACCACATATGTACCAGAGATCTTAAAAAATCTGGTTCAGCGCACATGTCAGAAAGCTGTTAAGTAACAGCACCCAAACTGACAAGCTTCTGTTACAAAACACCACTGGAGGGACGAACAGTTTTCCTCCTTTTATAAGAAACTGAGTTTATTCCGTTTCTCATTAACCAAAACATAACAGTTCTTCAGCTGCTTTAGGGATGAAAAGTCACCACAACATGATCTGGCAGTTTATCTTGATATCCAGATTTCAAAGAAATCACATTTATAGCGATTTGTCACAAGAATCTTGTCAACACAGATTCTTTTCTCTGAACACATCCTAATATTCTTAAGAGTTCACTTACTAAACTAGCACAGACTTGAACTAAACTGAATGCTTATATCCAAGTTGTTCAGAGAACTCAAAACTGAGCCTTAGAGATACTGTCAAGCTGACTTGGTGAAAAACAGTTGTTAGCTCCCAAAGGTACTCTGTAACAGTGTGTATCCTATGATTCTTTTTCTGTATAACAAAGTACTGGAAAAACCTCCACATGAAGAAGAGCTAGTAAGAAACATGACCAGCATGCTGCAGAGATCAGATGACTCAGAGGAAAGGGAAACCATTTAAAACTGTACCTCTCTGCAGAGCTGCGAGCACATACCTGATGTTCAAGCCAGTGCTTTGGTCCACTTTCTCCCAGCTTTTTAATTTTCCCAGAAGTTTCTGAAGTACAAATCAAAAGAAGAGTTGGAGATGCAGACAAATGTTCTAACAGCTCATTTTCCAGTTTTCCCATAATCCTCCATTCAAAGTCTATGTCTTTTCCTCCTATGGATTTCATTATCTTCTTATCTAGCATTTCTGGTTGTCATTCCCCATTCCTCACAAACATTTTCCCTGTCACCACAGCTCTATGACACACAGAATCCATGTTACACTTCAGCACTGTAGATTACCTAACCCTGTGAGCTACCATCAGCATACTAGAATTTGGTAGACCAGACTCACGGCAGTGGAGAAGTAAACAAGCTGTATTCTCAACACCGATCCTGTAGTAGTTGAAGTGCCTATTTCTCCTCCAGTTTCTCCTTTAGCTTTTTACTTTTAGTCAATGCCAAATTGTATTACCTAAACCTTATCAGACACCACTATAGTTATGCAGATCAACAGGTTCACAATAAGGTTAATTTCTCGACAGCTTGCTGTCTAACTGATATGGGGTGGGATCGAAGCAAAGTAATTTTATGCATCTCAGACCACATTCTGGCCCCACTGGCACTGGCAGTAATCCAAGTGCCTACCAAGGTTCTTACCACACACCTGCTCAGCAACACCATATTTGGGCAGAGCTTAACACCAAAAATGACATTTCTAGCAGAAGAGAAGCAAGAAACAAACAGCAAGGCCAAAAAAGACACCATGAGGAGATAGTTCTTTACACAAAATCTCCAGCTGAACAGCAGATTAACTTTTTGCATTTGTCACCTTTATTGCCATAGCTCCTCTTATGCTGACATTTAAGTCTGGGAATGACTGGTTGGAACACATTAATTAAAGCAAGTATCTCAAGTAAAAAATATAGGAAGAGCCTAAAACACAGGACAGGCAACAAAGGAAACCTCTACCCTGCTCACCCACCAAACATTCCCAGCTGCTCACCTCATTTTCCAATTCAACGGCCGCGAGCTGTGCTTGGACTTTCTCATAGCGTTCCAGTTTTCTTTGGAGACCTTCTACCTCCTCTTTGAGCAACCCATTGTTTTCTTTCATTTCCCTATGGTGAAAAAGAGAAACAACAATTAAAGAGCCAAGCAACTCAATTCACCTGCACGAACTTTCTGGATACACCTGGAATTACAAGGGATCCTATGACATTGAACAGACTTCATGGCATTCAGCTGACTCGCTTCCATAACCCTCACTGCAAAGCCACTGCTACAACAGAAACTCAGCATTATTAAACTGGGATTTTTCCTACTCTAAGTGCCACCCTCATTACGTCCAAAGAACCTGAAGTTTCGTATCTGCTTCACTGATTGGCAAAACAGCGTGAAGGGTAGCAAAAGGCTCCTTACTCCAATCTTCAGGCAGGCTGAACACAGGCTAGAACACAGCAAGTGGCAGACACTGGGGCTTTCTGAGTGCTCTTCGATGGCTGAGCACATTTGACACTGCTTAAGGTGTGCAAGGCTGAGAAGATAAAACTGTTTGTAAAAAATGACCTTTAATATGTTGATAGCATATTTCTGTGCATGACAAAAACACCCAAGCATGAGAAAAGATTCCAAGATAACTAATTTAGAATTATAATGAAACAAGAACAAAAACAAAGCCAAGAGACTTAATTTTAAGATAAGAAAAAGCTGGTAAGATCACACATGTAACTCAAGGGGTTTTTTCTAAGATGCACCAAAAGATAGGAATTAAGTTTACTTTAACAAAACAATATAAAAATCTCTAAGACAACTTATTTCATAGTACACAGGAATTCAATTTTTCAGACTAATTGCCACTTCAGAGACCCAGGTCTATATCAGAATGCTTTAGACATTTAAACAAAACTTTCCAAACAGGATGCTGGAACAACAGACCTCTAAAACAGTGGCAACAAGAACTAAGCAAAAAGAGTTAAAGAAGTGATCAGCTGTCTCTGTGCTCTACAGAGATTCCTTTCCCAAAGCTGTACAGAGCTTATCACTATCCTTAAACACTGAATTTTGTTCTAACAAACAGATCACAGAATATATCTAATGAACATCCAGAACAATCAGTACACATTCTGTGAGGCTCTCACTGTGTTTAGGGAGATTACCCAGATCCTGTCAAATCCTCTGGTAGCCATCACAACCTGCTCAATTCAGACCCAGTATTTATATGTAACATTGAAGCTTCCTTCTAAAGTTTCCCACATGGAAGCCCAACAGAGGGATTTGAAAGCACATAATAGTGCAACTGTAGCAGGTACAGAATCATAGAATAGTTAGGGTTGGAAAGGACCTTAAGATCATCTAGTTCCAACCCCCGCGCCATGGGCAGGGACACCTCACACAAACTAACCCTCTCAACAATTGAACCCTTCTTTCACCTGAAGTAGGCATTTTCCTCCTTGAGTTGGCGCAATTCCCGCTCCATTTTTGGGAGACGAGCCAGCTCTGTCTTCATGTTCTTGACAATTAAAGCATCGTGTTCCTGCTGGGAGAGCTTCTGTTCCAGATCCTAGAAAATATGGGATGGCAAGAGGACAGCAATGATTAACTTGGAACTCATAAGAGCTACTCCTCCATTGTACTTTTAAACTCAAGTCAATGATATGCATGAAGCTGGAAGGGAACTCAGTGGGTCATCTGGCCCAATCCATTGCTCAAAGCAGGGATGACTCTCGTTCCACTTGTAACACCTGGGCTGGCCTCTTCCCTACACCTATTTACCTTAAGTTCCTAACAAAACAAGATCTCTGCTAATCCCTAAAAAGGACCCACTTCTAGTGAATATTTTGCAGGGCAATCTCGTGCTCTGGCACAAGATCAAACACAGTGTTCCTGCAGAGCACTGCAGAAGGATATACATCACCTTTCTATTGAGAAAGCATAGGTAGATGTTTTTTCTCAATCAATCAATACAACAAAGGTGAAGTGTGTCATGTTACAGTTAATCACAGGTAGCCTGGAGCATCCAAGTCAATTTGGCTAACTTCAGCTCTTGTTGGCCACCAGATCAGATTCTTACATGACAAACTAACCTCTTATTTCTGCAATAGTAATTATGTTTAGAAAAACACTGTTCTGTTCTTCCATGGAAGAGATTAAAAACTAAAGCCTTATACAGCCCCCAGAGTTTCTTACCTTAATCTTCTGTTCATATTCTGCTAGATGGGATTGGTTTGCTTGCAACATCTGGATTTGCTGACAAGCTTCTTGCCATTTTCTATTGGATGTATGTACAAGAGGCATTTTAGCACACAGGAATCACATACCAGAAACCACCTACATGCAGAAGTGTTTCTGACATTTTCAAACATTACTAACAAGTTATATGGTACTGTTATAGCAGATTGGCTCTCTCAGAGTTTCACACTCATACCATACCATCTCCCTCTAATTTGGAGAGAAAAATATTCATTTTAATAAAAACATGCATCTTGAGAAACATCCAAAAATCAAAGCCACCTTAACTTTGAAACCAACAACACACTCAGAGTAAATAAAGAGCACCTTTGAAAAACTGAGGAGTTGAACTTAGTAAGCAAGGAAAAAAAACACACTCATATCTTTCAACTACCCCTCAACTAAGAGTTAAGGCTTGGTATTTTTGTTCTGTTCAGTCTACGAAGTTCAGATTAGCCTTTCCCACCCACATGCCTTCTGTTAACTCTCTACCATGAACATGAGACATCACTGAGATTTTAAGTTCAAATTTGGGTTTGGGGTTTTTTTTTTCCTCAAGGTACAATTAAATTGCACCTCAGAGCTAGTTCCAAACGACGCTATAACCTGCATATCCAGATCAAAGAAACCCTTTGAAGATCGGAAATCAAACGCTGTGGAAACTTCTCTGAGTGACAATAGCTACAGAAGACTGAAGTTTTGTCTGCCTTTTTCTCCCTAGTCATTAATCCCCTGCTTACTTATGTTGAACATCCAGCTGTTCCATCAGTTCCTGCTTCTGAGAGTCTTGGCTTGTCATCTGCATCTCTTGATTCATTTTACTCCATTGCAGTTCTGAGATTTTCCCTTTTAATACAGTGATTGTCTGAATTAATGGAAAGAAAGAATAAACACAGAAGGCTATGACTCTCCAAGCCAAACATTATGGATGATGATAGACAGAAATCATATCCAAATTAAAAGTGCAAACAGTGAATCTAGAAACAATCCCACACGCTTGCAAACCTTCAGACCTGCAAACTCACCTCAAAAACAAAGGCAAGAGAAAGTAATTTAGTTGCTTTCATCTGTCATCCAAATTGTCATTTCCATTACCTATTAAGTGGGTGACCTCAAACTGGCATGAAAACTGTCAAGCTTCAAAGCTAGATGATGATAAACCACAACTGTATATATTAAAGTAAAAACATTATCCCACAACCATTCCAAATTACATCTTGAAACACAGCCAAAATGAAAGCATCTGGGTTTGCCTCAACCAAATACCAGCTGTATTATGCTTTCCTTAAAGGTGGGGGTGCCAGTGGATTTTAAAACATTGTTCTAAATATCTTCGTTCTAAAGAAAACCTCACAGGTTTGTTTCAAATAGCCATTATTCATCTCCCTTTCGCAGAAAAATCTTAAAACATCCCATATGTAACCGGTTTTCTGGACTGAGAGTCATGCAGGGTTCTCCTCTGGATACTGATGGATATAATAAAAAGAACACAGAAACGCTGCACACGTTTCATACATGGGTTTAGTTTCTCTTATATGCCATCACTGTCTCCCCGTTTTTAAGCACCAATAAATGACACATTACATCTGTTTACCTGCTTTATCACACAAATATTTCCAGCGATAGCTAGGCAGCAGGAAGGCTAAAGGACTCCAGAGGTACACAGCTGATGCAATTAAACGGAAAAGTTACAAACGAACTAGCTGAACTTAACAGAATGGTATCTGAAAAGACTGAAGGTTGAGAGGATGGTCTATTCATCCCAAAGAGCTGAAATCAGAATTATTCAAATATTCATTCTACAGTGGAACACAAAGGCACCTAAGACACTTCAGAAAGAACTACTTTGTACATAACTTTGGTCTCCTCCACTCCACAATTCTCCCCACTTCTCTCAACACCTTCCCATCTTACCTCCTCCATCGTTTCCCTTTTCTTTGCTCAATGTCATGTAACCTGACTTCCAAACCTAGGTGCTTTATATTGCTTTGCACTTTTTTCCTCCTTTTTCGTATCAATCTAAGAAATCCCTTCTCATTGTTAATTAACACAGCAACAGCTTCTGACCTGCTCACTCGTCTCTGGACTTGGTTAGGTTCTAAGTTTTGACAGCAAACAGACACATACCACCAGGGTTTATTCCTAAATACAGTGCTTCCAATTGTTTTGTCTGGGTTGTTGGTTTTGTTTGGTTTGGAGTTTTGTTTTGTTTTTTTTAATCAAAAAGGGTATTTTCAATTCACAAGAACTTCAAAGTCAGTCACCGGAAGCTACAAAGGGATTAAAAATTTACTCTGTTCTTACTTCATTGGCTTCAGCTAATTTGCTCTCCTTCTCTTGCAGCTTCTTACTCATTGTCTCCATACTCTTCTTATAGCTTTTGTTCATCTCCATTTGTTCTTTCAGTTTATTTTCAGCTTCTGTTTCCCTTTCCTGATATTGCTTTATGCGCGTGAGCAGCTCCCGGTTACGGTCAGCCTCTCGCTTGTAATAGTGAAAAAACAAAACACAAAGAGACATAAGAGGAAAGTAGCACAAAACTGAAGCTGTTTTTGTTTCTCCTGTCTCCATTCCTCATTGCAGCAGTCAGAGAGCACTAGCAGGGGCAAAAATCTTACCGACAGCCACTCAACATCAAGGACCAAAGGGGCAAAGGAGCTAGAAAATAAGAGGCAGTCTAAGTGACCTGGAAGACAAAGATATGAAGATGAGAACACAGACATGACTTCATTGCACACTCAAAGATGAAACCATTCAATGCTCAATTTGAAGCTGACCCATGCACAGCAAATTGACTTCCAGAAACTCAGATCTCAACAGTTGGGTTAATAAGACAAACTTCCCTCTGCAACTTCTAGAAGTTGTATGAGGATATTTAACATAAAAGAAACAGGGTTTAAATGCACAGTATTATCAATACAATAAACATTTTTGCCCTCTGAAAGCCTCTCATACACCATTTCAGTTTATTCCTACCACAAATTGATTACTGAAAAAATGTGTAGTAAATTGCTTTGCTAATCAAAGCAAATCAAGACACGGATTTACATAGTAAGCAAGGATTATGCAAAGCAATGTGAGGTTCCCAAAACCTTTACCCACATGACTCTGAAAAACAGAATCTGAGCAGGGTAATTATCACAGTGCTGGATTAGTGCTGCTCCCTTTTTCTGTACCAGTATTTCAAGGGTTTCTGTGACTGACTCAACTACATTCCACTTTGAACTCGGCTTAATCCCACACCTGACTTCAGAGGAATACTGACTCGCTATTTCACAGCCACACACCAAATCTGTCACCCAGCACCCTTGTGAAATACAACAAAACATGCTTATGATCTTTTTAAAGATTTCTTTTTTAATAATCAGCTTCATATAAGATCTTTGTTATGCTACAAAACCCACACATCTACTACTTATTCCAGTAACGTAGCTAAGCAAATATATGTGGGCATCAGACCAGAAAGCAATAAAAGCTCTTTGTCCCTGAGTGAGGCTCATTGTTTTATCAGTGCAAGCTCTCTTGTGTGATCGTGCACAGTTGGCACTGCTGCCACTCCAATTAATTACAGTCACACAAAGTACATGCTGGCAATTGTGCAGCAGAAGTTTAAATTCATCTGGGAGAAAAACACTTGAATACTTCTGGGAGAAACAAATACTAACTCCTTTTGCTACTGCTACCCATGATGACTTCAGTGCTAAACTAATAGAAGCTTGTGATCAGATCATTGGTTTGTCAACCAAACCAGGCTCTGACGTTCACATTCTGGTGTACGTCAGCAAATTAGTGCAATGCGGTGCGAGGGGATCTGCAAAGCAAGAGTTTGTGCTGGGAACTTGACAACCACACCACCACCACATCTGGAGTGAATGCAAACACAGTAAATGTATTCCAGGATCATTTACTACAGTTTTGCTGAAGTCTTGTTTTGAAGACAGTGTCTGTTAGCAGTTGGAGAACACTAGGCTTGCTCCTGGCCTCCATCCTTCAGTTTAGTTTCATCCCCAAAAAAGCTGATTATACATGTTCTGAGACATTCCACTGCAAACCAAAGTACAGCACATGAGAAGTCAAGCGTATACCCCTGATCCAAACTAAAACACCAACATAGATGCACTATGTATGTTCTGACGTAGGTCTATGACATCAAACCATCTGCAACTGAGATACCTACCTCATAGTTCCTGGCATTGGTATTAGCTGCCTTCTCCAACTCAATGCGGGCTCGTTTGTGGCTAAGCTCCATCTGCATCTTCTCTCGTTCCACCTGCAGGAGCTGGGATTTGGAGTGGATCTGCCCAGCTTGTTCTTCCATCTCACCAGACCATGTGTGAAAAGGGACATTACACACCATTAACAGCATATAACATTGCTGGCTCCCAGCTTGTGCTGTTCAGCTCACACTTGAATGCCACTTCACAAGTTACAAGGAACCTATCACCATATTTATGGTACTCTT
The DNA here is from genome assembly GCA_039720435.1 of Amazona ochrocephala. Classification (NCBI taxonomy): domain Eukaryota; kingdom Metazoa; phylum Chordata; class Aves; order Psittaciformes; family Psittacidae; genus Amazona; species Amazona ochrocephala. The sequence goes on along the minus strand of CM077886.1, from coordinate 12,130,251 downwards.
ACACCAACTGCAGATGGGAAAACCAAGAGTTCAACGACACACTCGGAAACCCACATTAAATCAATTCTAGCTGGAAAGAAGCAAATGTGAAGTTCTTCATTCAGAATTTCTCATTCAATCTCTACAGATACTCTGACAAAATGTACTTCTCTATCCAGAAAAAAAATGTTAATGATGAACTTCCCGAGCCTCATAAAAGTAACAGCAGCTATCCGAGAAAGAGAGATCATGCTCCCCAGGAAGTTTAACTGCTAGCAAAATAACATGGCTCCCTAACTGCCACATTACACTTCATTTTTTCATTCCAATTACCCTAGAACACAGACAATAATAGAACACCTCATGTCTAAGCGCTCTACATTCAAGACTAAGGAAGACTCAATAACCAAGGAGAGCCTCCCCTAACCATCTTTGTAATCAGAAATGTATCACAGACAGAAAATGCATAGTTTTTTCCATTCTAAATGCAAAGCAGATTTACATTAAAAAGCAAGTTTATTTTATACTTAGAGACTCAAATAGAAATAATATTAAGGTACACAACACAGGAACTTCATTCCAGCCTAATAAACAGTCCTTAGGATCCAAATTGTTAACTTCATGCTCCATGAGCATGAGGCAGCTTACAGGAAAAAGCCCAAAACAAACTTGGAAACAAACAGCAGTGGACAAGAAAGCGCAACTGGTCAGCACATCAAAGCCACACACAAGGCAAGTCTTCTGCACGTGTCCAGACAAAGGAACTTTAACAAAGATTATACAGAAAAGTATCAAAATGACTTGCCAGAAAATATTAATTGACAAAAGCTCCTTTGTTCAGTAATATGAAAACAACTTATAATTTAATTCCCTGAGCTGGGTGCACCTATAACCAGCAGGGAAATATTTAAAGGACCCTCCTGAAATTTTTACAAAACAGAAATAAATGCCTGACACTTAAAAACAATTTAAAGATTCCAGAATGTTGACCAAAAGCAAGCTTCCATTGAGCTTGTATGAATATCACTTGTAGAAAGAATGGTGAGATCTTCATGAAACCAATCCCAGTTCCTGGAATCAAAAGGAGTATATACAAGAACACTGAAGCGATCCGACGAGAATCACCGGGATGAGGACACCTCACCTGCACCCTCTGCTGGTACTGAATCTGCAAGGCGCTCCGAGACGAGCCTGGCGTCGGCGGCCCAGACACCCCCTCCAGAGAAATGAAGTTGTTGAGGGATCTCAGGGCGGAGAAGACGGTGGTGTTATTTTCGAAGTCATCCATGGCTCTGGAAGTACACAGAAAGTCATCAGCAAAACATTCAGAGCAAGCTGTGAAATACTGGCCGCCTTGCTAAAAAGAGACACATTGTTGCCTAAATGCAACACTAAATGGAAGGTTTTCCAATTCACAAGGTACACAACTCAATCTGCTGGTCAATGATGGCATCAACTTGAATCAGAAACCACTATCCAATCAAGGCTGAAGTTGTAGGCCTCCTAAATGAGAAAACTATGCAAAACAGCCTGGTTTTCCTTGAGCTTTCTACCTGAAATGATTTATTTAAATACATTCTCCCCCAAATCTCAGCCCATAAGTGTGCAAATAAAAGCTATCATAAATCATACAAAACTGAATTTTCCTTTCCTATACAATCAAGGTAACAGTCTGGGATACAAGTTAACATTATAGGACATGAAGATCTGCAGCGCTTAACACTAGCAACAGAACTTACTACTCTTCATTCAAACACCTGAGGCTGATGGGGGAAGAATTCCATAGTAGAAGCAAATCCTACCTTCTACACAACTTCCCTCTGGTTTCCAAAAAAGCACTTTCCAACTGAACTTCCAGCAACAAAACTTCCCAAGGTCACTTCTTCAAGTAAAACTCAGTCTCCCCATTCACATAAAAGCTCTCATAATCCTTCCTTCAAATCTAGAAGAATATTGAGCAAAAGGCCAAAGCCAAATCAAGCCTAGATCGCAGAAAAGCCTGCAAGGTTTCCCAGGAGACTTCCAAGGAAGCCTAGTGAGCCCCACAGAGCCTCAGGACCACAAAAGGTTCAGGACCATGAAAGGCAACAGCATCCACACAGCCTTGCACCAAAGACACAGATTCGGGTCTCACTTTCAGGGCAACACAGCTGTTACTCTTTGGATTTATATCACTGCGAAGAGGAGATATAATACTAATACAGGCAACGGATCAGGCAAAACCTAAATGAAAACTTTTATTCGCAATAAGCACCTCAGAACCTCATGCAAATCAATTCGGGAGACACTAATGCCAACAGGTAACTCTGCACAGAAAGCCTGATTTGAAATCACGAACAATGCTAAAAATTAAAAGGACAAGTGTGCCTCCGCTTCAGAAAACCCTCTGGCAAAGGTGCCCCGGGCACCCCGGGGGGGGTTCTCTCACGGACCCCCTGACAGCGCACAAGGGGAGCGGGGCCTCAGCAGCACTCACAGCCCTGCCCGGCCTCGGCCGCCCAGGGGTAGGAGGAACAGGGACAGGGCACAGCCTCCCTTCCCCGCTCCTACGACACCGGACTCGGCCGGGAGCGACAGCCGAGGGGCGGGAGGGGAGCGACGAGCCGGGCTGTGCGGTGCCGTCCGAGCGGAGCCCGCGGCCTCCCGCCCGCCCTCAGGCTCGCCCGCCCTCACTCACCGCCGAGAGCGCCCCGCTTGGATCTCCCTCCTCGCCCCGGCGCCGAAATCGCACGTGAACTCGCGCTCAGCTCTCGCGAGAGCAGCGCGGCGGGCCGCCGTAAGGACGAGGCTAGGCGCGCACTACGCCGCGGCCTCCGCGCTCTACCGTAATGACCCGTGGCACCGCCATTGCAGGGGGGGTAATGGGCTTCACCGGGGCTTTCCTTACCAAACTCATACAAAGCAACACCCAGCTTCCTAGTTCAGGGAATCGGGAGGTTTCAAAGCAGGTGGAATTCGATAACCCTGTAAGCAATCCCAAACGGGCTGGTTACAATGAGAAAGATCTGGAAGCCCTTCAACCACTGTCACCAGCCCCTCTTGCAACTCATGCCACAGTCAGCCAGATAAAAGCGCTGTTTAATGTGAAAGCTGTCGCTTCCTAATAAACAAATCTTATCTTAGCAGTGGCTAAAGTTATTTGTGCAAAAGGAATTCTAGCAAACCAATTAGTAACCCTCCCTGTCTGGGATCCTCATCATTTCACGTAAGAGACAGCATTGGTCAAATACAGCTGAAAACAGAAGGGAACCTACCTTCTGGGTGACGATACAGACCCAGACAGGCACAAAAACATTACCTATTTTTACACGTGCTAATAAGTTGCACCAGCTTTAAAGAAAGATGAAGAGGCACCAAATTGGCTCAAAATGCCCTTGCTGTTACCTCTCATTCCGACAGCCACCTTTTATGGTTAACCTCAAACGGGACAACATTAACAGTGCAATGATTTTCAAGCACTCATTAAAACCTCGTAAAATCACTGTTTTATTTCCGTTTCCATTACTCCAAGCCCCAGAGGTGACCTTTCAGATTGCTCCTCTCCATTCCCAACTGTTTTCTCTGCAGGTGAGAAGTTGGATTGGACGCCTCTGCTGGGATAATTAGCAGATACAGGCAGTAGGGCCCCACCCTGGTTACTTTTGTATGTGATGTACTTTGTAACAGTCATGGCGGATTTCCCCAGGGTCTCAATGGTGGGATTTTTCATTAAATACACACCAGATTTGGGTTTCCAGTGAGTGTCTGATCACCTGTTTGATAATCTGCACTTTTTAGCCTTCATTTCCCTTTGTACAGTCTCGCCAAATAGTAAGATTCAGCAGAGTCCTTCCGGCTGGCCTGAGGCTTTATAGTTCTCACATCTTGGAACTGCTCCTTCAGTCTGTTCTGCAGAAGACGGGACTCATGCCCATCCCAGAATTTACAGAGCAGTGTTCCTTTTGGCTTTAAAATACTTTGGGATACCTTCAGAAGGCCTAAACATAGATTGATCAGCTTCTGGTGATCCAGTTCTTTGACGCCTGTCGCATTAGGTGCCATGTCGCTCAAGATAACATCCACCTTCTCTGCAGGAAGCAGACTCTGAATCGTCCTCAGCGTGTTTGGGTCTGCAATATCAGCCTCTGACAGGAAGACTGCTCCTTCCAGAGGAGCAATCCGAAGGAGGTCAACACCAAGGACGAAGCCGGTGGGGACAGCAGGATCTAGATAAGAACAAATGACACACTGAACACTCATAATGGTTGCAAACAACCTCCATAGGCAGGAGCTCTGTGCTAGTCAATAAACAAAAAACACATCACCTGCCACATCTGGTCTTCTTATCTTTAGATAATTTGCTGCATGTGTCTGGATGGATGGTTTGCTGTAAGCTAATCCATTCAGGATGTGAAAACTCAGCTAGCTTAGATAAGCAAAGGGTATTTTTCTTGGTTTTCTTCTGCTCTTTCAAGGCTGACAGTCCAGAAATGCTGGATGCTAGCACAGATGGCAACACCTTATCTTGTAAATATTAATAGCTTAAAACACATAAACTGGATATAGTGGGTACTATCATTCAAGAAAGGAAATAAAAATTCAGGAAAGCCAAGCTACCTCCTGAGGCCACATCCATTTCAGAACGGGATGAAGGGATCTTCCCCCCAACACTTAATCAGAACATTAGCACCAAGTTAAGCTTTAATTTCACAAATACGATGTCTCCAGAGCATACAAAGAGCTGCTGTTCCTCACTGCCACACTGGCACTCATCTTCACACCTCTGTAATGACTCCTGGCATTTACCAGCATCCATAATCCATTCCCTACACCACCACCATCACAACTGAGTTTTCTCGTTCACCTCAAGATGAGCAGCATCCCCATCTTGCCTGCCAACAACATGCACTTACCGGTACCTAAGGCATTGACTCTCTCTACAGCAACCTGACTCCAAGCACCGGGCGCCGCTCCACAGTCAAGAACAGAAAGTCCTGGACGAAGAATAGGAAGCTTGTCATCAATTTCCAGTAACTTGAAGGCACTTCGGCAACGGTAATGCTGCCGCTTCGCTGCCTTGACAAAGGGGTCCTTCATGTGCCGCTCCAGCCACCAGTGCTCAGTGCCAGTTTTCTTCAGAAACCTCACCGTGGTGTGGAGACATTTGCTCACCAAATGCCAACAGCTGCCCGGTAAGGAAAGCAAGTTAATCAATTAGAACATAACCATAGAATCACAGCAGGGATAGGGTTGGAAATGACCTTAAAGCTCCTCCAGTTCCAACCCCCTCCCATGGGCAGGGACACCTTCCACTGGACCAGGTTGCTCCAAGCCCCATCACTATGTATTTCAAAGGTCTCTATATAGCTAATCAATTCTAGTTGTAACTACATCTCCTCCCAGGCTCACAAAAAAACCTCCAAGTTTAAGATTCATTATGCCTTTCGTTACCTGGTCCAGCCCCAACCAAAGGGCTGTGTTTGGGGTGGATGCCTCACAGGTTACCCTGAGGTGAGGCATATGGGTTCCCTCATAGACAGCTCTTCCTTTCTGCTCTGGTGCCCTTGCTCAAGGCCCACAGGGCCACGACAGGGCAGCCTGACCCCAGCACATGCACCGGCCGCCTCAAATGGGTGGCTGGGGGTACCTCAGCCCCTCGGAGGAAGGAGGGATGCCCCAGCTCCTCCACGTCTCTGGGCAGAGCGCATCAACAACCGCTGCTACCACAGCTTTCCAGGTAACTAACCCCCTCTCCGGTATTCCCAGCAGTGACAAACCCAAAACGCACGGTGCCCGTTCCTGCGGAAAGCTTAAGGCGCCGGGGTTAACACCAACCCTTCCCGGCACACTCCACCACCCCTCGGGCGGGCCCGGCTCCGATGGTTGCCTCAGCGGCCCCGCCACCCACCTACTCCCGCCGGCGGCGGCAGCAGCGGCCCACCGCCCCGCCATGGCGGCTGGCGGCCGCCTCAGCCCGCCCCGCCTCCCCTCACAGCTACCGCAGGCGGGGCTGGAGCGGCGGCGGCATCGCGGGAAAGGCCGCACCGGGCCGGGCCTCTTCTGAGGCGGCGGCGCCGCGGTGGGCGGGAAAGCCGGGCGTGAGGGGCGGAGGTGCTGAGGGGACGGGGCCGGGGGGATTGGGACTGGTGTTGGGGAGAGAGGGGGAGCGGCCATGAGGGGTGGGGAGCGGTGGTGAGGAGCGATGGCAAGGAGAAAGGAGGGGCGGCCATAAGGGATGATCATGAGGGGTGCGCAGGGGTGGCCATGGGACTGAGGAGTGGCCATGAGGGGAGACCCTGAGGGCAGATGAGGGGTAGCCATGAGGGGTAGGGGCAGCAGCCATATAGTGTGGGCCACTGTTGGGGGGGTAATGAGGGGTGGCTCTGTCTGTGGAGGCCTTGAGAGGACATCAGTTTGCCCTTAGCGACATGGTTTAGTGGCAGACTTGGCAGTTCAGTTGGGCTTTATGATCTGAAAGGTCTTTTCCAACCTAGTTGATTCTATGGCTGTGATTTAGGGAGAGGGTGCTGGGAGAGCAGGAGGGTGGGTGGGGAATGCTGGAGAAGCAGGGACTGAGGGTTTGGGCTGAGGTTGGCAGGGACCAGGGGATGGCATGATGGGTGTTTGGGGTAGAGGGGCTACGTGCACCCCTTGTGCTGGAGGAGCAGCTTGCCCTCCCCTGCGAGGGGTGCTGGGAGCCCTTGGCGCAGTGTGCTTCCATCTCCTGCCCAGGAACCATGTACACCACCAAGCTCTTCACCCTGGTCCTGGTGGTGCAGCCGCAACGCGTCCTCCTGGGCATGAAGAAACGTGGGTTCGGAGCCGGGCTGTGGAATGGCTTCGGTGGGAAGGTGCAGCCAGGGGAGAGCATCGAAGAGGCTGCTCGGAGGTGAGCTGGTGCCGTGGGGAGAGGTGGGTTCAGGACACAGGCTGGGCTGTGGGGGTGTTGGATCATTTGTGGTGGGGTTAGTGCAGCTCAGCCGATCAGTAACGCCCTTGGAACCAATGTGTTACCCACCAGTGCTGTCCTGAGCCATCTCTCAACAGAGAAAATGGCCTGCTCCACAGGCAATGAGGGATCGGCCACATGAACACGGAAAGGGGATGGCTCCCCATTGCTGTCAACTGCAAATCTTTAACTGTTGTCCAGTCTATGAGTAACTGGAAGTGAGCATCCTCCTCCCAAAGACTGATCTAAACTGAGCCTTTGTCTGCTTGCAGTGGGCAGAAGTTCTTGCGCTGCTCAGAAAGGTGCAAAGTTTAATTGTGGCTACATAGCAGAAGTACAGCTTATGCCAGCATACTGCTTAGTGTTTAATGTTGAAGCTGTTGAACAGATGCTGCCTTCCAGTAGTGAAAATGTAGTAGCAAAACAGAGATTTTTAGGGGTCCCTTATGAAAGGCGCTGGTGAAATTTATTATTTGACTTCATGGCGGCATTTGAAGCCTTAATGCTGAGTTGGGGAATTGAACTCCATCAGCACAGAGGTACAATAGCATTTTCAAAGCTTTTAGTACTCATTCCTCAGAGTTCTTCTGTTTAGTCAGTAAAATGAAATAGCAGATGGCAGCTGAATTGCTAAACTCCTCTAAAATTTAGGTACCTCATTCTTTACACAAACATTGTTGATAAAAAGCCATGCTTTGCCACTTCCTCTGTTGCTGATAAATGCCCCAATTTGCCCTTGCAGCTGCAGGAAGACGAGTTGGTGTAGCTCAACAGCTACCCAACAGTTTTTTCCCTGAACCAGCTGTGCCAGTACAACTGCCTGGGTTCTGCGGTGAGCTCTTCCAGGGATACAGGGGCGCTCTCTGCAGGTGTTAATGTACCTCACGCTTACATTGTGGCTTTTCATGTTGTCATCTCTAAGAGGGAGAATTGTTTTGTTACTTAATTCAGGCCTTTATTTGCTAGGCTTGCCACCATGGTATGAAATGATTGACTTTAGCTTTCGATTTCCTAGGTGTGTGTTTGCCTAGAGTTAGAAGCTGGAGCTTTAGTCTATATGAGATGTCAAGTGAGAAAGGTGTTACCCATCCCAGTGCAATATGCCACAGGAACAGCCAGTCGTGCTGCTGTGGCGCACAGAGCAGACCTCATCCCTTTCCATGCAGCTGATAGGAGCTCACTGCAGCAACACGACTCATACCGGCTGAGCAGGAAGCAGTCCCCAGAGCCAGCTAGACACACAGCCTGCCTTCCTGGCAGGAACACCACTACCACAGCTACCTTAGGTGCAGCTCTCCTCCAGGGAGCATCACACAGTCCAAAGCAAACTTACCTTGGCTGCTTCTGTATTCGGAGATGGGGTATTAGGCCATGGTTCTGTGTTGCACTGTCTCAGTTGGCTTTGCACTGGTGTAAGATGTGAAGTGTCCTTCACAGCACTGATAGTTCAACATTAAGCTGAAACATGAGCAAGTTTCCTCTGTCTGTAAGATTCCTATCTTCCATTGGGTACATCACATTCCTAGGAGCACCTGGGCACTCATGGCTCCTCACTGGCACATCTTGTAAGGGGAATATTTAGTTCATTGTTTTCAGTTTGCTCCCTGTAATGTTTCTACTTCCTATATACGGAGCCAAACAGCCAACAGATATATTGCTTAGAGAACCATAGCAGTGTTATGCTTTGTTGTTCAATTATCACAGCCTGTCAAATGAGGCTTTTAGATTTGCTGCTGGAAAACTGCCTCTGTTTTAAACATAGTTTCTTAAGGAAGCTAAAATTAGCTAAGCTGTTTAGTTGGAACATAATTTTGAAGGATGGGATCCATGAAATCAATGCCAAAGAAAGCTGGAGCCTTAAAGAGCATTTCCATTACATTTTGCAATTGAGTGACTGCCAAATATTCAGCTACATCAATTATTAACCTTAACTGTAGGTTCACTGTTTCCAAGCATTCCTTATTTTTGTCTATTAGAAAAACCATGACTAACTTCAAGTTATGCTGACTCTGTTAGGGGTACGCTAAAATAAAAGAAGCCCGAAGCACATAGCACTAAGAGAGCAAGTAACTAAATGTGCTTCAAGTAGCCATGCATGGTGACAAATGGAAAAGAACTGTCTGGCAATTCCCTCAAAGTGCTCTTTAAGTCTTCCCTTGTAGCTCCTTATGCAAAATGTACTTCCAAGGAGCAGAAGTGGAAAGTTTACACAACTGCTTTATGTTTTTATGTGGCATTTGGAAATGGTATTCCTAACTCTGTGTGCAAATGTTAGTAGTGTGTAGTGTTCTTTAAATAAGGTTCAGTTAACCTCAGAAGTAGCTGAGTTTGTTGCAGTACAGATGCTTCAGTATTCCTCACTTGCTTCTCCACAGTTCTAAAAGCTTCAGCTTGAAGTTGGCAAAGCCAACAAAGCATATCTTGGAGTTGTTAAACCACATCCAGCTACAGTCATACAAGCGTTAGCCCACTTCTAACTCATCTCAGAAAAGATCCTCATGTTGTGTGTAAATTATGCTAAACAATCATTTTTCCTGAATCTTCCCTTTCCAACACAGACTGTTTTCCTACCAGCCTTTAGGAGCTTGCAATAACATAGGAGCCAGTCTGACCTGGCTGTTCGCTGCTGTAAGTCAGTCAATAGTTGCTGTGCCCTGCTCTGTTTCACAGGTGCACCTTTAGTTCACTAGACGAGTTTTAAACGTACAAGTAAAGCCAACAACTGCTTTTTGGCTCTCCCTTGCTTTCATGTGAAGAAGTCTATTTCTTGTGCAGGGAGCTCCTGGAGGAGAGCGGACTGACTGTGAACACCTTGCAGAAGATGGGTCAGATCACATTTGAATTTGTGGGCAACTCTGAACTCATGGAGGTCCACGTTTTCCGGGCAGATGATTTTCATGGAGAGCCAACAGAAAGCGATGGTAGGTGGAGGGGCGGGAAGGATGCGCATTCTCTTCTGAGACACTATTGCTCTTAGGAAATGCATAACTATTCATGCCAAAATCCCTCCGAGAAGGGAAGCCGCTGAGCTGTAGAGTGAAACTTACTGACAGATACTCAAAGCGGGGTTGGAACTAGATATCTTGAGGTCCTTTCCAACCCTAACTATTCTGAGTCTGTGAGCAAAAATCCCCCAAGAGAAAGTCTCACACAAAGTTGGGTTTTGTTTCTCCCACCAGAAATGCGTCCCCAGTGGTTTCAGTTGGATGAGGTGCCGTTCAGTCGCATGTGGGCAGACGACATCTACTGGTTTCCCCTTGTGCTTCAGAAGAAGTTGTTTCGGGGCTATTTTAAGTTCCAGGGACAAGACACGATCCTGGAGCACACCCTGAAAGAAGTGGAGGAAGTTTAAGAAAAGAGAAGCAATCAACCCACGTGCTGCTGCCCACACTGCGCTGGAACACCACACGTACTACTTCCAAGGGTCTTCTTTCTCAGCTCTCCAGCAAAGGAGACTGATGTGTCAGGTCACTGGGAAGTAACCAGGAAAGTAAGGGGGTTTCCTAGAGCAAAAATAAAAGTAACGAGGTTGCCCATGGTGTGAAGTCCCTGGCTGTGTTACCTACACAGTGTATGTTATGTGATCACAGCTATTAAAAACATAGCATTAACTCTTTTCTGCACAGGTGAATGATGGTTTAGGCTTTCCCCTCCTGGCTGGAAATGTGTTTTTTAAAGATTAAAGCTATTTTTTACTAAAAGCATGTGTTGCTGTGTTGTTAAAGCTGCCTTCTCGACTGGTAAAGGGCCTTTCAGGAGTTGGCTTCCTTTCACAGAAGCATTAAGTGGACAGTGATGCAGCAGAATTGATTATCTTCTCTCTGCCAGTTTCTATCCAGTTCCTTATTCAGCATTAACTCCTAGGGTAAGGCAAAGCTTGACCAGCACTGTGAAAGCCCTTTGTAAAGTGTAAGTACAGATCCCTTCAGGATTCTCCAGCTGAAGGTAGCATGAGGATATAGGAGTGAAGAAAACAGTCAGGTGGGTGTATACACTGCTGGAGCCCTGATTTCACTTCTGCAGCTCCTGCTGTGAACTTGAACTGTTTTGAGCAGTTCAGGTAAAAACATGTTGAACAAAATCAACTGAGTAAATCCACATTGCAAAGTGTCATCACCTATGGCTGCAAACTTTGCCATGTGTTAGCTGCAAGTGACCTGGCTCAGCCCAACTCAGCACACTGGGCAGCAAAGGCTGAATGAAACTATGCTAGAAATAAGACATCACATATGTAACTTCTTACACAAGTTTTGTTTGGTTTTTGCTTTAAACTTTTACAAACACATATAACACAGATAAGACTCTTGGAATGTAATATAGGCTCTGTAAACATTTCCAGTCTAACAGCTGTAGTAATAGTTCTTTAATTCCTGCATTTGGATAAAGTGCTTCATACATAAGGCTATTTGAGCAAAGCAAAGATACAAGATATTCCAGGCAGGCAAAATTCACCCCCTCTGAACAAGACTGTTTGTTCTTGTCTCCCTCCAGCAGTTCTGAATGATTTATAGCACTCAAAAATGCCCTTCATGTGCTCAGTAAGTTACAGCTCAGACAGAGGATAAGAGTTAACACCTTAGAATCTTTTTCTTTTGTGCTGCACACAGTCTTTTACAGAGTTCCTGATACTCCCCTCTGTCCTGACATAGCATTAAGAGGTTCTGGCTGTTCTAGTGGAGAGAAGGGCTCAAGATAAGCAGAGAAAACAAAATAGGCACAGGAGATAGGCAGCTTGTAGTGGGTGCAAGACCTGACTACGCTGTAGGAAAGGGGGTGACTGGCAGCTGATACCTGTGATGTTATTTTGGGTTATTTCCTGGTAGAAACTAAATGGCAGGCCGAGACAGTAAGTTGTTTTCTGTTCCTCCAGGAACAGTTTAGGAAGGAAAAGAACAAGTGTGGCTCATGCTTGCACTTCTATTTGCTATCTCCTCTTCTTTAGCTCCTGTCAAAAAGCAGTGATAGTACTGCTCCTACCCAGCCGTAGAGACTGACATGTTTTAAACAAGTTCTGTCCCCAGCTGGTGATCTCTGTCTTTTAGGAAAGAGCACAAACTGAAGATTGGAAATTAGCCTGCTAGAAATTCCAGGAATTACACCCTTGCACAATCAAAGTAGAAGAGTAAAAGCTTGGAATGCAGCAAGGCACTGCTGAACACTGAGGAACAACAACTTGCAAAGATGGAATGAGGGGGAAAGCGGGATCAAAGATTAAGGTTGTATTGTAAATATAGCTTTGAAAGCCTTTCAACACATGATACTGGTCAAAAAGCCTCTATATTGCCACTTCAGAGCTTGGAGCAGCAAGACCTCAGGAGTGACAAACACATATAGCCCTTTTGATAAAACAATTTTCAGGCACAGTTTCAGGTTCTCAGCTGTTTGCTACCCTGATACCTCCACAACAGGTTGGACAGAGACACTGACAGGAACATTGGAGGCCTTTTCTACCATCGCTGTGTTGAACACACGGAAGTCCCTGTGGCCTCCAGCAACACACAGAAAGCTTCCACTCAAGAAGGCACATTAACTCTTTGGCGCTACATCTTACAGGAGCATCAGTTCTTGGACAGGCATCAATTAGTCTCCTGGTTTGATTAGTGTTTAGTGCAATCTACCCAGCTATCAGCAATGGAACCAACTCCATTAAGTCTTGTTCCTACCCTTGTGGATAGCTGGGCTGTTTGCTGCAGAAGGCAACAGCATGGAGGTAACTAGAACTGATTCTCCTACACTGCTGAGGGGAGATAAAACAACTGAAGTCAGCTGGATTGACTCCCTGCTGTATTCCTATAGGGGAAGAAAGCTGTACTTGGTGCTGTTCCCCAAGCCTGGCAGATCCATAACTAAACAGAACAAATACAGTAAGGAAACCTCTCACATATTGAGGTAAATGTAACAGTGCTATTTGCACACTGATCAGTCTCCCAAAAATAAGGTTTGCAAACCAAGGGTTGTATGAAATAGCGTAGGCAGATACGTAGGAATGAGACAGAAGCTTGACAGTCCAGTATGAGAGAAACTCTGAAAGTGCCATTACCTGTATTAGCTTTTGAGAATACCAGGCCTCTGTTCCCAAAATAGGTGAACAGGGTAAAATCCAACCAAGGAAACCCACCCCCAAAACTGCTCCCCTCAGAGAGGAGAGGGCTGGAATGGGGGTTTTCTCCAAACAATGTAATTCCAGTTTCTTTACTGGTCATGTGGTCTGTATTTCTCACCATTACAGTCGCTGCTTTTGGACTGCAGAATTCCTGCTTCGGAGGAGAACGGGAAGAGAGAAGTCAGTCTAAAGCCCAAACGTGGGTTTGATGTTTGGGGTTGTTCTGTTTTTAAATAAAGTCCAAACTCATAACTTCAGATAAAAGTGAGAAATGCCAAGTTCCATTCAGGCTAATACTTAGCAAGTGCTCCTGCAGAACACAGCCCAGTCATCTACCCCCAGCCAGACAAGTCACACAGAAGATCCACCACACAGACAGCAGATCTTGCCCCAACACATGGTATTTTCTCAGTCTGCCTGTTCACCACATCAGGCAAACAAGGCTAAACAAGGTTCAAAGACTACGCAAACGACAGGCTGTGACCAGTCAGCGCCTTCTAAAGATGCTGGGAGCAAAGAGCATATAAATTACAGCAACGTGCTCTCCACACTTCACCCTCCAACTATCTTCCTGATCAAGACAAGGTCAAGCAGAAAACCCTTCTGTGCCATTCTTGAGATAGTGTCTTCTTTATTACTGTGCTGCACAGATGTCTCCCTTCCCAAGCAGTTTGCTCCGGCTTGTGAGCACAATCTCTGCTGCACCACTGTGGAAATCTTCAGGAGCAGGTATCAACGTTGTCTGGCTGGACATGGCTAATACACAGGAGAGACTCGGGAGAGTTAACATTTGAATTAGCCTAAGAAGCTCTTAACTCTGAGCAGCTGTTAAACAGGACACCCTACACACTCCTTAAGGCCCAGCACATAAGAAACTCACCCACTTAAGCACACTTTACATTTTGAGGGGTGTGTGTAATGGTTAAGCCTGTCTCATGGAACTGGGCAAGTAACTATCTCACTTCTGGCTAAAGAAACTAACCCGTAATTTCCACCTGGGCTAGGAAGAACTTCATGTTGCATTGAGTTTTTGAAATTAATACAGAAAACAGCTTTTCTGATTGGAGGATTTAAACCTATTTCCTGCTAACGGGGACATTCCCCAATGGGAAATACTGCAACGGTTCCAGTTTGAGAGCGAGCACGCACCCTTGGCAACATGCTTCCTTTTTACCCACTCAAAGAAAACACGAAGAAGCCAAGTCCATATTCCCCTTTGGCAGCTGTTTTGACCCCACAGAAGCCAGGCATGGGGGAATCCTGTTCACGTCGAGTTTTGCTGCACACGTTTGCAGCTTCCTCAGTTACCAGTTTCTCTGGAGGATATGCACCATTTCCCTTGAGGAAACAGATGATTCTATGGCATGCAAGGTCTCCTCCCCCTACCCTTGGCCTCATGAGGGAAAGTCACCCAAGAAACAAAGTAAAACACGGTCAATGTTTGGTCCCTCTATCACAAATCATTCTGTTACCAAGGACTGTGCTATTCTGAGAGAGAACTGTCACTTAATTGTCTTCTCCCCTTCACAAACACACTCCAGTGCTACCCACAGCCAGAAATAAAATGAGTGACGGTAACATCCTGACAAATACTGATTTCTTTTGCTAATGAACTTTATCAGCATCATGTTCCAGCCTGCTGCTGCAACAGGATACTGCATCTGATATCAGACCAAAGAGAACACCAGCCTTCGGGTCAGCAGCTCTCCAGCAGTACTGAACAGCTACTCAAGAGATGGATGTCAGAACCTCCAAAAGACAATAACCAAGCTACTTTGGTTATTGCTGCTCAGGTAGTAGGAGTGGCTTACAATGAAGGAGTGTTTTATTCTATTGCTTTCTCATTTACACCCGGCAAACTCCTCTGAGTTCTTGAACCCAGTTGTCTTTGGCCCCAAACTGAAAGAGATGAGCAAGTCCCCAGGCTGCCCTGCAATAGTGAACACAACAGCCTGCCCAGCCCCACAGGGACAATCCTGCTCACCCAGCAGCACAGACCCCCACCCCAATCACTTCGTTCATGTATCTTGTGCTAAGGTCTAGCAGTGAGAAATTAATTCCAATGGGATGGGGGATGGCTTTCAGCTTTCCTTATGCACATACGTCCCTAACAAAAGCCCTCCTCAGCTTACAAGGCAATCCATCTCTACTACAAGCGCTTCAGATACCTTGTTCATCTCAGCACTTCAGAGATGTGTCAGCACATGTGTAGATACTCATTACTGGAGGACTGTTAGTACAAGATGCAGAGGCATCAGCAACAACACTGCAGCACTCACTGCACCGGGTCACATCCTGACCCATGAAGAGTGTCTGCAAGATAACGAACATCAGCTCTGCCCCAGAGCGTTTCAAAATGAAGAGATTGTCTCTATCTGTATGTTCTGCCCCACATCCAGTCTTAATCAGAGAGCAGCTCGAAGCAGCAGTATTACAAAATGAAAATAGCTGTTTGGAGGATTCATTCTAACATCTGGAGGTAGAGGTCCCACCCCTTCGCGGACCGCACTTCTTGCTCCATGCGGGACGCTCAGCGCATTAATTGGAGAAGAAGTTTCCCTCTGGAGGCGACAATGGTGGAGTTGGCATATTGCTGGATCCCACGAAGAGGCAGCTCAACTTCGGCTTCAATTCGTTCCAAACTTTGCTCATCTGGGAGTGGAAAAGGAGAGAAAACACCCGTGACCATCACCTCATTGTGTTCTATTTCAGCAGCACTTCCAGAATACTCCAAAGCACAATTCAAACTTGCTGAAGTACTCTGTGGAAGTTCAGTGGACCCAGATTGTCCCTTTTTGACTAGTGGGAGAATGCAGCTCTCTGAGCATGCACAGAATGGAGATTGCCCACACCTTGGTCAAATTCCTTCACTGAGGGAAGGGAGGAAGCTGAAGGGAAAGAGACTTTCTTTAACATAATGAATGCAAGAAAGTCTCTATGTGGGGAATGCTGAAGGTTACATTTAGGGGTTAACAAAAGGGAGCTCTTGGATTTAAAGCAAAACCAAGGAAGCTGCTCCTTGTCATGTAATTTCTGTGTAACATAACAGAAAATAGATTCATCTAGCAAGCACACGTCATTCATTAAAGAACAGCCACTTGGTCAGGTCTTCCTCAACTACCTGTAGAGTAAGGCCATGTGCAGATGAGACAAGAAGGAAAGAAATCCACAGCAGCTTGCTGCAAGGAGATGAAGTCTTTAGAGGGATTAGAGGCCAGCCTGGACCCTCACCCCGAACTGGAAAGACCTTAGGTGACTTCTTAAGGAGTTATGAAAGAGCCCAGCTGGGCAGATGATGAGAGGAGGAAGGCCCACAGGTGAAAGCAAATACATTCATCTTTTGGGAATACAAGCACAGTCCAGAAGAGCTCACCTCTTTGTGACCCTGGATCTGGGAGTTGACAAAGGCCCCCAAAATGTGAGATGTGAGAGGCAGATAGATGTGGATGAGCTGTGTCTCCTGATGTAGGCAATACAGAGAGAAGTAATTCCGCAGCTCCATGGTTAGGATAGCATTTTCTTGCTGAAAGAAGAGGAACTCAGTGAAACACATTGCTAGGAAGAGGGTGCCAAGGAGGTTCACTTGCAGCAGAAGAGAATAGCATTCCTCATCATACTAGCATTTCAAACACATACCAAAAACCTAAAAAAGTTCCTGGACCCATTTGATAAGACCTCATAGAAGCCTTCCAATATCCAAAGGGGGCCACAGGGATGCTGGAAGGGATTGTAATGATAGGACAAGAGGTGATGCGTTTAAACTTAAACAGGGGAAGTTCCGGTTGGATATAAGGAAGTTCTTTACTGCAAGGGTGGTGAGACACTGGCACAGGCTGTTCAAAGAAGTAGTAAATGCCCCATCCCTGGCAGTGTTCAAGGCCAGGCTGGACAGAGCCTCGGGTGACATGGTCTAGTGTGAGGCATCCCTGCCCATGGCAAGGGGCTGGAATTAGTTGATCTTAAGGTCCTTTCCAACCCAAACCATGCTGTGATTCTAGGACACAAACAGCATTTTCCATCATGCAGACTTTCCAGAGCTCCTGCAAATAACATGTTACCAAAGAGCCAGTAATAAGCGCTGAGGAAAACAAAGGTGTTTCCATGTAGCACAGCAGGTAGCTCAAATTACCCAAAGTACAGGTTACCCTTTCAGTCTAATGGCTTTCTGCAAATGTGACTGGGCACAGAGCAGCACCATTATAGGAGCCCGGCACAACCCTTTGCTCTCCCAGGTTTCTGCCCTACCTCCACAATTCGAGACTCCAATTGCTCTACCGATTCGGGTTCTTTGTTCTGCACAGTGGCGCTCATCATCTGCTTCTTCATCATGCTGTACTTATGCAGTGCTCGCTGGTGCTTGTGCAATACCCCCTTCTCATGCCTTTCACACAGGTCCTGTATGAGAAAAGGGAAAAACAGGTACTTCATGGAAGCTAAGAGACAGCAAGCAGGCAAGACAAGCGCATCAGGAACACAAACACATGTTGATGCTTTATGTGATTTCTATGCAGATTTGTGTTTCTTTGTTTTTCAAGAGGGTCAGAAAGATGTTGGCAGCTAAGAATCCAAGAACCAAAACTGCCTGGAGCCAGAGCAGCGAGCTTAAGAGGCAATCTGGAGCATTCTGGATCTTACCAGTCCTCTTATCTGTCATGCCCTTCTCAATATAAAGTGCTGGCAACTAACTGTGGTAAGAGCTTGCCAGTGTCCTTCTAGTCCAGCTCAGGCCTGTGAATGTCAGGAGAGGCTGCCACATCCCATGTCAGTAGATGCTTCTAAGAAAAAAGTGTCTTTGACTGAAAGATGAGTATTAACAAGAATTCCTTCATTTGTAACAGCTCATGGCCCCATGACCAAACCAGCAGTAGTTCAATTCACTGCTCTGAGCCAAAAGCAGCCAAATCTGGAAAGAAGTTCACTGATCTGCATAGTTCAAGCAGCTGTAGTTTTCAGTTCCTTGCAGGGTTCGCTCTTTGGCCAAGTCCTCATCACAAGATGAGCTGATCTGTAAGGCTACAGAACCAGCTACGGCCAACAGCCACTCCCTCTGCCAGATGCCCCGTTTGCTCTGAACTGGCCTCCCAAACAGTTTTCCATCCAGTTGGCGTTACACCCTCTAAAGAGCACAAGCTTGCTCTAAACAACTTGCTCACTGGCACAAGAACAGCAGAACTCACTTTATAGGACTGGAGTAAATCCAGGAAAAGGTTCAGCTTCTCCACCACATCATTCTCTTCCTGTTTACCCTAGAAAACAAGGAAAAAGCACATTTGATGTGAGCCTGGCAAGAAGCAACATCACAGTTCTTCACACTCTCACAGCACGCAGGCCCTCCACTGCATTCTCCAGGGCACATGAGTGCTTACACAACCACATCAAAACCCTTTCAGATGGCACTTGAGTGCTTCGTCTCTGCTATGCAGAACAAAGATCTGCCTGGAGCAGGCACAGCTTTTCCAATTGACTGATCATTGTAACAGGAGGAGTTAGTTTCACAGTCCTGTGTCAGTCCTTTCAGCTCTCTGCCTGGAATTTCTTGCTCTCGCAGATTCCTCCCATCTTTCATCTTCCCTTCCCACAAGATATCTAATCCATTAAAGCTATAAATGCCTGCATGTTCCCCATACTAGTTCATGCATCA
The DNA here is from genome assembly GCA_039720435.1 of Amazona ochrocephala. Taxonomy (NCBI): domain Eukaryota; kingdom Metazoa; phylum Chordata; class Aves; order Psittaciformes; family Psittacidae; genus Amazona; species Amazona ochrocephala. Next base: position 12,111,600 of record CM077886.1, on the reverse strand, counting down.
GAAGGCAGAGATGAGACACCAAGCCAAATTTCACTACTTGTTTTTTCACTTTACCAAACACTGTCTTTTCTTCCTGTATCAATAGAGCTCTCTGGAGAAAAACACCTGAGCTAACTGCTCTATAAAAGCATGCTGAACATCTTAACACAATGAGATGAAGAGAAGGGAAGATAAAACTATCACTTATCCTTCCCAGACTGTCATGTTCTCATGTTATTCTGACAGTCATTACCACACTGCACACTTACAGTAATACGACGCTTTTGTCTGAACGACTCTCATGTGGTTAAGTACCTGAATGTCAAAATGGGATTCAGAACTAAGTTCTTCTGGATCCTCTGCAGCAGATTAATATGACAGAATGCAGGACTTTTGGACAGCTCAGTGCAGTTGTACAACTTCAATTGTCCAGTAACCATTTGAAATTACAACAGAAAGCAGCTTTTCCATCCCTTCCCTTGCCCATTGTATTTTTTCCCATTTAAACGCAGTCCGGTTTTTTCACTCAATCTTGAACAAGCTGCCTGGTGGCCGAAGATGGAGTTTGGACTGCAGTCTCCCTCTTAACTCTGTAAGTGCCTATGTCCACAGAGCTCATGACTCAAGTTGAAACTATCGGCAGCAATGCACCTCCTTCACAGAAAAGGAAAAATAAAAGTAAAGAACTCACCTGCTGCACAGCCTTATCAGCCAGAAGTGCAAACTCAACAGACAGACCCTTCAAGGCTTGTTTCAGAGTCCCCCATGTGCTATTATTCAAAGCAGCCCAGGAAGGAAGCGGCGTAGTATCTGAGCCCAAAGCACTAAGAGGAGATAAGCAGTGTTCAACTCTAGGAGACAAATTCCACTAAGTAGATACACTTATTTGCAGACAGTTCAGAGTTTCAAATCAGTTTAAAGAGCTGGCAGTGCTGAGCTACTACTGGACAATCACAAGTGCAAAACTGTGTATATACTGGGGGAAGAGGCAATAAAACCAGTACCTGTATGTCAAAGTATTTGTATTTTCTTTCCTCTTGCTCTGTGGAATGCAAACTTAGGACAAGTGGCCTCGAGGTGTGCCAGGGGAGGCTTAGATCGGATATTAGGAACAATTTCTTCACAGAGAGGGTGCTCAGGCATTGGAACAGGCTGCCCAGGACGGAACCACCATCGCTGGAAGTGTTCACAAACCATGTAGAAGAGGCCCTCAGTGATATGTTTTAATGGCGCTTTTGGCAGCCCTGGGGTAATGGTTGGACTTGATGACCTTAAAGGTCTTTTCCAGCCTAGTCGATTCCTAGTGAAAAGCATCTATTTTCTTCTTTTATAGTAGGAAAAGATTTAATAATGACCCACAGCACTGAAATACCCATTCCTACCAGAGCATTTGCAGGTAAACCTTACAAAAGTTGAGCTCTAAAACAACAGCACAGAAGTTCACAAAAGCAAATCCTCTTCCTCCCGGCCTACCTTAGCTCCTTTCCAAAGATGAGAAGATCTGAGGCGTTCTCAATGGCTCGAGAAGCTATCCTCTCCGCCCGGTCCCGCAGCTTATAAAAGCTATTATAAATATTTCTGATGAGCTCCCTGCTGGCAGCAAACTGGGCCTGGATGTCAGCTGGGAGGAAGTCCTGGAAAAGTGCAAGAGAGATTACTCCAGGACAAACTGGAGGCACATTCACATATACTAATTGGGGGCACACCACGCAGCAGATAGAGACAGGTTTCCCTCTTGTGCTCACACTCTTGTACCATGTTGTAATAGTCCCAAAGAGATTAGCTTCACAATTTAGGCCTCCAAATCAGATGCCACCCAACCCCTCCCCATTTTTAGAGGCACAAAGAGGTTCAAACACTGGGTGTAGATGGAGTTGGCCAAAACCTGCAGTTCTGCTACACAGACAAAATGGCATTTGTGAGGTTTCAAGCTCACAGGTTCTGCTCTGACACTGCTGGTAACTGCCGGCCTGGCAAAGTCCAGCATGCTAAAAGTTCAGCTCTTTTTAACCTGTGTATCACTGAATTAAGCTCCAGTTGCAAAACTTTCTGCTAGCATTGCAGGAACCTGAACAACAACTTGCTTTAAAATTGCTCAATCGACACAGGGAATATATAGTTAAAACTTGCTATAGCACTAATCACTGGGCTAAACAGATAGAAGGAAAACTTATAATCTAACTTCTCTGTAGCAGTCCAAATTACTCAAAGGGAGAAGGCAACAGACAGAATGAGGGCATGAACACATGGAGATGATGTCAAACTACATATCAGCTTTTAAATTGTGCAGTATGTGTATTAAGTTTGTTATGCAAGTACAATTACAGAGAAACATGTTCTGAGCAGGACTCATTGTTTAATCTTTATCATATCCATGAACCAGCACTTTGCTACAAATATCAGGTCCTTAACAGTCAGTATTTATTTGATCTTTTTGATAAACTACAAGCTTAGAAGTCCTTCAAAATCTGGAAACAACTCTCTCCTACCTCAGGTCTCCATCACTCGAATACCATATCTGATCCACCTGGAGAAGAGAGTCATTTAAGCCAAAACAATACATTGCAGGGAACTCCTATACATACCTTGGCCTGGGTAGCTAATCTGCAGGTCATGAATTCATCTCCTACTCCCTGGACCAACTCTCTTAGCTTATTCTGTACATCCTAGAGAAGACGCAGAAAATAAGTGAGCATGAAAGAACTAAGTAATGCACAAGAAGTTCACACAAGTCTCGGATATACTGCAATAGTAAAAGGCACAACTTAACAGATACAGCTTTACCCAGGTTAGGTTTAAGGACACACATAATATGTATTCCCCTAAGAACAGTTATTTTCAGAAAGCTCTATGCCTGCTATTGAGGGAAATTACCTTCTACCTGCAACGGCACAAATACCTATTGAGAGAAAATTCTTCTCATCACAGGGAGCAACAATGTGTAGGTCAAAAGCAATTCTGAGCTCTGCCCAGCGAAGCAGTGACAGGAAGATATGCAAACTCAAGACCACTGCTAACAAGTACTCACTGAGCCACTGAAGGACAGAAAGAGCTTCAAGAGCACATCTTCTGAGAAAGGGGGATGTCGAGCCACCAGGTTTATGAACCGCTTCAGCGCTCTCCTCCTTGACTCTATGAACTCACGATCAGCTACAGGAAGAACATTATATTTCCATTAATGCACCACAGGGTACAGCTGCTCAGGAGGAGAAAAAAGAAAACACTCAGGCCAGTAATTTGCTTGTACTTACAGCCCTTGCTAAATAGCACTGCAAGAGACCCAAAGAATGGTCACTTAGAATCACAGAACAGTTAGGGCTGGAAAGGAACTTAAGATCATTTGGTTCCAACGCCCTGCCATGGGCAGGGACACCTCACACTAGACCATGTCACCCAAGACTCTGGACCTTCTTACTACTTATCATCTGTCAGCTCCCTACGACAGACCTTTTGCATTGACCACCATAACAAATATTCCTTCAAGTGGTTCTTCACATCTTACTGAAACCCAGCATGTATCTACATGTGCTTATTTCCCCTGGGTGGGTCAGGTAAGCAGGGAAAACAATCAAGTGTAAGGCCTGAAGCCTGGGCTTACAAAGATTCTTCTTCCTCTGAATCAGTTCTACAGGTGGTCCCCAGAGGGGATCTCAGTCTGTCTGGAGCTCCAGGGAAACACAGCACAAAGTACTGCCAAGATCACTGCCACTTGCAAAGTGATCGTCCCATAAATAACTGTGAGGGGGTTGCTCACTGTTCTGAAGAACTAGCTTCAGTGTGCTGTTCCCTCACCTGTTCCCCCTCCACACTGTTAAGCATTTTGGGGCTAGAGAGAGAATAAAGGTTTAGGGGAGAAAGGAAAGGGTTGGTTGGTTTTAAAGTTGCTTGTTCAAGATCAGTACCCATCTTTTCATTCAGAGATGACTGTTCAAGATCAGTAAAGACCTTGAAGATGTCAAAGACAACTCTGGAAGACCTGCACAGCAATCTGCAGTACATCCATCCAAAGTCCTTACTTGTCAAACTAAAGAAGTTCCACTTGCCTTCCTGAAACAGGAAGAATTTCACTCTGGCAATACTGCAGCGAGGCAGTAAATCAAAGCTCCTGGAGTGTTTCAGGAAGATTAAATCAAAGCTCCTGGAGTTTTTCAGGAAGATGAAAATTTAAACTAAAATAAAACTGAGGGAAAAGAAAGCAGCACAGAATGAAATTAAAGGAATGCTCTTATCCATAACAACACTCATAACACTAAAGGGTATTACTCTCTTGCCTCAGTTTTAAGTTGGGGGTTGGCTGGCTGCACAGACTCTCTATAATGATCTTTAGTATGGTATCACCCATCAAATGTTTTTTCTGTCATTAGAGATGCAGATCTTCATTTTGCTTTGTTCATGCTTTAGCCTACGTGAAGATTTTTTAAGTCATCTACACGCTTCCTACACAACCTGCCTCAGTTTGCTGCAATCCTCCAAAATGAGCAGAGGAACAGTCTTTATTCATCTGACACATGGATGAAAATAGACCATCATGAAAATAAGAGCATAACTTAGTAGAGGAGCAGACTAAGTATAAAAAGCACACAGCTTTGCCCACATACCCTGGGACTAAAGAGGTTGCAAGAGTCACACATCAACGCTAATCCATCAAATCCTGTGTCCTGTAATTCCATTTGTCAGCCCATTAACCTACGCAGAAACAGGAATGACCCATTCCATTTCCTTTTTCCTGTTTGCAGTTTGTTAAGACCACTTACACAGCTTTTCTATATGCAGAGGCACTGGGCTAAAGGCAATCAGCACAGTTTTGGACTCTATTAGGACTGTATTCCTAGCACAGATTGGGAACTAATATGTTCAAGAAAAAACTGATAGGATATCTGTGAGAGGCAATTCAGTGGTGAGGGCACAGAGCTATCAACAACACCCCAGGAACACAAGGAAATAACACTGCTGACAAATGACATATATTGGAGGTTTCTTTCAAGCATACGGAGATTAATCAGAGAAGGTCACTTCACTTACAGGTGCTGCATGAAGTGGAAATTCTGGCTGAAAACACTGAATCAGGTCAAATTCAACAGATGGGGTTTTGCAACCCCAAAAGAAAGGGCTTCACAATTTCCATCCCATCATGAGAATCTATGACCACTGAAGCTTTCCAGCACCATTACTTTGCTTTGTTCCAGTTCACTATCCACCTGCTCTGCTCACTGTTTATCAATTCCTGTTTACTGTAGCAATACACTGACTCCTTGACTGAAATACATGATATAGTGAAACACAGTAAGCTTAGCAGCATGGGCAGGAAACAAGGCAGTGAAAAGCTTGTTCCTTCACAGATAAAGTACAAAACAAGATACGATTTGATATAGTTATGCAACATTTGAAATCATAAAAGTTTAAAACCAGTGCCAATATTTCAGATTAGTGGAAAAAGGGCCTGAAGGAGCTTTCATATGCTTTCAGTCTTTGAATGCTTTGTTGGTTTCTATTCTAACAGCTAAAATATACTTGAGTGAATTGACATGCTGATTCCAGTCTCAGTTTTGAGCCTCTGGTTATCCTAAGCAGCTCGTAGAATCACAGACTGGTTTGGGTTGGAAGGGACCTTAAAACTCCTCCAGTTCCAACCCCCTGCCATGGGCAGGAACACCTTCCACTAGAGCAGGCTGCTCCAAGCCCCGTCCAACCTGGCCTTGAACACTGCCAGGGATGGGGCAGCCACAGCTTCTCTGGGCACCCTGTGCAGTGCCTCACCACCTTCACAATAACGAATGAGGGGATTTCTAGGATGCCAATAATTCACACCTCAAAGTTGTGTATTACAACCTTTAAGTTGTTTTCTGAGCCAAGCAGAAGCAAAGACTTTTAAACCTGTATTTTCTACAGTATCACATTGCTCACACTGGCACCATGACCCCTCCAGTCAAAAGAGAGACCTAGATTTACCTCCCAGCATCCTCTTTGGTGGAAGTGCCGGCACCATCCGATACGGGAACTTCTGCAGCAGCATCTCATGGAACACCACAAAATCATTGTATCGCCTGTAGACTGAGCATTTGAATCTCTGCAAGTAAGAACACGGGGAGAATAAATCAATAAACAGGACAATCAGCAGCATTTCCATGTGGGGTTTATTTGCTATCAGCTGCACTAAAAACAAAAGGAAGAAGGAAATCACATCCAGAGATTTAGAGGCCTTGCTGCGGGAAAGAAGGAGAAGACTCCAAAGGCAGCCACCTTTCAGTTATGAATAGAGATGGCATTCTTCTACCTGCAGTGTATTGGGTTTGCATGGCAAGATTTTGGTAGTAGGGATTACAGGGGTGGCCTTTGTGAGAAGCTGCCAGAAGCTTCCCCTGTGTCCAACAGAGCCAATGCAGCCAGTTCCAAGACAGACCTACCAAGGCTGAGACCATCACCAACAGCAGAAGTGCTACTGGGATAATGCATACAAGGCGGGGGAAAAGCTGCTGAACAAAGGAAAGATAAGTGAAAATATGTGAGAGGAACAGCTCTGCACACACCAAGTTCAGTGAGGAAGGAGGGGAGGAGGTGCTCCAGGCACTGGAGCAGAGATTCATTCCCTGCAGCCTGCGATGCAGGCCATGGAGAGGCAGGCTGTGCCCCTGCAGCCCACAGAGGTCCACAGTGGAGCAGATATCCCCCTGCAGCCCATGGAGGACCCCACAGTGGAGCAGGGGGATGCCCAAAGGAGGCTGCGACTCCATGGGAAGCCCACACTACAGCAGGCTCCTGGCAGGACCCATGGCTTCATGGAGAGAGAAGCTCACACTGGAGCAGGTTTGCTGCCAAGAGCTGTGACCCCACAGGGGACCCACTCTGGAACAGTGAGTGAGAACTGCAGCCCATGGGAAGGACTCAGGTTGGAGGAGTTTATGGAGAACTGCCTCCCATGGAGGGAGACCACGCTGGAGCAGGGGAAGAGTGTGAGGAGCCCTCCCCTGTAGAGAAAGGGGCAGCAGAAACAACATCATTAACACAGGAAGAGCAGACAGAAAAAGTCTGGAGTGAAGGTAAGCCTGGGAAGAAGGAAAGGGTGGAGGGAAGGTGTTTTCAGATTTAGTTTTATTTCCCATTATCCTACTCCCATTTGATTGCTAATCAATTACACTAAACTCCCTAAATCGAGTCTGTTTTGCCTGTAACAGTAACTGGTAGGTGATCTCTCCCTGTTCTCCTCTCAACCCATGAGCCTTTCATTCTGTTTTCATTCCCCTGTCCACCTGAGGAGGGAAGAGACACAGCAGCTTTGGTGGGCACCTGGTGCCCAGCCTGGTCCCCCACATAAAGTCCTTTTGAGAGTAAGATTTTCAGTTAAAAACCACAAGTCAGATTTCATTCATGCACAAGATGAAAGAGACTATGAAACAGAGAGGAAAAAGTTTACCCAGAAATCACAAATATCCCTAAATCTGCTGCGATTCCATGCCACTGCTCCCTCAAACTGCCTGGTCTTCCAAATCACACAGAACATTTAGAAACAATGCTGACACTTTTAAAGTGCTCTAGAGAGTTCTTGAAGTACTGCAAGTCCTCAAGCTCCAACTCTTAGGAACCGTCTCTAAATCAGTTTCAAATCCAAAGGTGGCAAAACAGTCCTAGATCACATTAAGTATTAGGCCAAATGACTGATGTTTTAAGTGAACCTCACAAGAGGCCTCTCACTGATGTTAGATCTATAAGCAAGATGGAAAGTTCCTTTAAAAGCTTAGTCCTTCATTCTGCATTTCTTACATCAATATGTAGAAGATGGCAAAGAAACTGGGGTTTCATTCCAAAAGCAGTGAAGCAGCAGCTAGAACAAGACATTTAACAGGCAGAAATCCTTGTAAAAACAATGAAAACCCCACAACTCCCACACGCTATTACTACAGATTCAACTATTACAGCAGCTAATAAAAAAGACTACACAACACCACGCTTATTCTCACTCCATTTGCATTGCACATCATCCACCACTCACTGTGGCACTGCACATCATCAAAAAAAAGGCAGTGAGGCATGTAACTGCAGCCCAACAGACAGAGCTCCCAGGGCCTCCCTCTGCTTTCAAATCTGATGTTGATTTGCATTACAGATCTTAGCTGAAGCTCAGGGCCAAGCTATGCTGCTTTCTGAGAAGGTATCATTCTATGGAGACAACTGCAGGAAAAATGACAGCAACTGAAAGGAATTGTTAACGGGTTCCTGAACTTAAATTGTCAAGAGACCACCAGAGTCACTGAGTCCTGTGCCCTGAAATCACAGGCAAAAACAAACACTGAGCCCCAGAAAGCCACAGAAGCAGCCACTGTGAATGAATCTGCCCCTTTCCCCTCACACAAGTCTCTGACATAGAGATGTCACTCTAAAACACCAACAGCCCCAACATCACTACAGACAAGTGACCCAAATGTGCCACTGAATACATACAAGTGACTAAAGCAGTTTGAGCACTACTCAACAACCGACATTTTGGTGGCCTGGGAGATGTGAATTGCTCATGGTCTGCTTTGAACAGGACAGATTTCCTTCTTGGAAGAAACACACGAGCTATTTCACTGCCTGCTCTATAAATAGGAAAAATACATCATCTCCAATCTTCTCTTACATCAGGAGAGAAACCCACAGGTCAGCATCAGGGCAAGTAAACTGGAAGCAGCCTGGCCTCTGCAGAAGGATTTGCAGTACCTTTTGTGCCTATAAAGGATTTCAGTTTAGCACTGCCAATATGATTTCTTCACTAGCTCAAAATAGTTTGACCTTCCCAATTGCCTACACCAATCCATTACAAAAACATTCAGTTTTCAGTGTTCTACATCTGCTTTTGCACAGAGGTTTCAAACTCAAAGTTTCAAGTGCGTAAACAGAGCATCCACCAGACCTCAGTTAGAAGATGTTTCATACTGCAGAAGCCCAGGTAGAGAAAGCATAATACTACTTCATTAAAAGGAAGCTCATACAACTGGCCTACTCAAAACCAGCATCACTCAACACATCTATCAAGTCAAGACTTTGCCAAAAGCAACTGCACAGACATTAAGAGAACGCACTCACTAAGACCAATGCTTGTTCACATTACCTTGCTGGAAACCTCGTATTCCACATGTTTCAGAAAAAGGCCCTTCTTCTCAGGTATAAGCTCCACCTGAACACTATCCTTGCTCAATAGCTCTTGTAGGGTGTGGGAAAGCAGCAGTGGATTTCCCTGGGGCGCCTGCATTAGGAACTGTTCCGGTTCCCTCGGTTCATTTACTGGAGGCTTTGCCAAATCTAAAAGACAAAAAGGGAAAAAACAGTCCAGCAGACCTGATAAGATAATGCAAAAAGAAACAGCCTTAAAATATTCTGTGCCTTTGCCGGCTGCTCCCAACGGTGGTGCAACACCAGAGCAACAGGCAAGCCACTCCCCGAGGAGGCTATGCCACTTCACACACGTTGGAGACACTGGTACCTCCCTCTCCACAACACCCAGGAGCACCACGAATTACACAGAGCCAGAAAGACATCTCTACTAAGCAAAAGAAGAAGCACGGGCCAAATTTGTTCTGTGAATCAGCTAAGAGGCCTGCATTTCCTGTCTGTCCAGCTCCCACCACAGCAGGATCTGGCAAAATGAACGAAAGCCTAGCTCAGCACTTTTGGATCCTGCCTAGGATAACTCATGGAAGGAAAGAAAATGTGTGATTTTACTGAGCTGCAGAAATTTAATACATTAATTTTGTATGTCATTACAAAGGAAGGAGACACTTCATTTGACAGAGTTCTTATTGAACCCTATGATAATAGGCTAGAGTGGGCGTGAACTACAATAATTTACTATGTCAATACTCTGAAGTTTAAGAGCAGGGGAAAAAGGCTCCCAATTAAGAGCTACCAAGCTACAGTTCCTCTGCCACAGCCACCTCTGCCAACATCTTTCAAACATACTTATTCAACTGCTTGTGGCTAAAAATCAGCTTTTGACAGTGAATTCAACCATCACTGGATGGGTTTGGACAAAGAGATTCTGATTCTCAGATACACGCAAAAATGAAAAAGATGCTCTTAAGAATATGGCCCTGGAGGACAAACTACATCAAAGCAGCAGCAAAGGTGGTGATGCAGAGTACTCCCTTATCAAATGACTGACTGAAGCCTCATAGCTCAACTTGACTTCATAACTGCATATACACAACCATATACTAAACTTACATTGTTTTTGAAAGCACTCCTTTTCTCCTACCCACTTCATACATAAGAAAGTGAAAAACGTGGATATAACCCTGGAACCTCCTCAACCCATACCCAAGTTCTGCTCTCCAGCCTGGAACATGCAGGTTGCTTCCTCTCTATGCGTTTGTTGAAGAGGGACACTGCGAGCAAGCTCTCTGCCAAAGCAAGTCAAATCCACTGATGACAGCTACCTAGACAAGCTAGGCAGCATTAATCATCCCTCTCCTGCCATTGTACAAGAGATACACCCCTTCTTAAACATATCCACAATTCTGAGACACAAAAAGACCGTAATACAACAGAAGCAAGAACCATTTCTTTAGGCTTTGATACATAGTTCATAAAATTGACAACTGTAAGAGATTAACTTGGGGAAGATAAGAACTCATATCCGCAACTTGAAAGCCCTGACCTCCTCCTGATAAGGATTTCCCACGTGTTTCTTTATGTGCTCTAGGTCCTGATAAATGGGGGAAAACAAGTAATCTCCAATTCCTTATATACACAGCTTCAGAACAGACACTTCATTCTTTGTTCCATAAAACAGCTTAAGGAAAACAAACCAAATCCAGGACAAGTGACCTTATCCCACGTGTCCCATCAGGTTTCAGATTCCTGTTAACGTGACTCAGAGAAGCAAGTCTTAACACCTCTGCTTCAATAGACTCACCTATCACCTACCAACCCCACCTACGTAGGGGTTATATAGCAGCTTCTGAAAAGTTCCAGCTACCTGCCAGAAATCTGTAGTAAGATAATGCAAGTTAATTCAGTGTTGACATGGGATACTGCTGGATAAAGCAGTAATACATCTGTATAGCAACTGTTCAGATAGATGTTGAACTGAGAAGGAGGAAAGCACATTCAGAATACAAAGAGCAAGGCAAAATATTTGACCTTTCACAGGGCAGCAAAGTATGATAAACCACACTGTCAAAAGGAAGTGTAAAAAATGCATCCACAAAGAACTATGAGAAGCAGGAGACAGCCTCACTTTTCCAGAGCAGCGGTTCTCTGGGTGCACACCCTCGTAATTCATGGGTTTAATTGCTCAAGACACATCAGCAAAATGCAACATGACATAGGAGATCTGCTGCTCCAATGCACACACACACAGAAATCCACAGCCCTCTGTGATGCTAAACCACTTGCAGCCACTGCAAGGTAGCTCCCAGAGAGGGGCTAGCCAAAACTGCAGCACACCTATTTCCCTGAGAGCAGAGCCAACCTGTACTAACACAACACTCCTGCCTATTGATTCACTCTCCTGGTTTCTATCTTTCTGCCAGCCAACCAGCAAAGCCAGGTTTTCATGGCACAAACTGTTCTCTAATGCGTGGCTCAGGACTGTCTGGTGAACTACTGAAACTCCCAGTGACAAAAGATAAGTATCGGAGAAAAGACTTATAGGATGAACCATGAATCCTTCAGGACCTCATCTGTAAGTCCTGGAGCCTGCAGCACGATCAGCCAAGGCCATGGTGAGGCCTCTCCAATTCTTTGCAATGGTTTGAACCCACATTATCCTGTAAGAAACTGAAATGAAGCCCCATTGAGAGACCCAGGCATTCCTTTGACAATTCACTCATGTGGCTCTTTTCACTTGTGACACTTTTCCAATTTTCATCAAGTTAGTCTCTAAATTTGCTTTCTAAAAGCTCACCTGCAGGAAATGCCTTTTTTTATCAGCAGTTCACACATTGGGCTCTTCCTGAAACATTCTGTAGCTTCTTTAGATCTCGCCCTTGTCTAAAGGTGTGAAATCATATAAATCAGACAACCATACAAACAAGGGTGAATAATTATTGTTTAATTAATAATCTCAGCATGTTCCAATATCACCAAGACAGCTACTTGGAGTCAATTTACAGCCTCAAATACCAGTCTGAGAGCACAACAAGATGACTTTGGAACAGCTGTTAACCTGTTTTAGAAAACACTTAATCGCAGCATTAACACTAACCCTGCAGAGCAATATATACTGAAGCTATTCTTCAGCCCATTTTCATCTTACTTACTAAAGAGTCAATTCAGGAACAGTCTCAAGAGCCCTGGCCTGGAATGGTGGATAATAGTGGGAACTCATTGGTATGAGATCCTGTGTTCAACCAGTGAAAGGATTTACATGCATTGTAACAAAACACTTAATGCTTCCCATCACGCACTCTCTGCTGGAGAACAGCTAGTTTGGAAAGCATTCCCTTTGGTTTCAGCAGATCATTATCTGCTGCAAAGTTTATATACATGGAGTAGCAAGTGAATACAGAAATGATGTATGGAATGGCCCCCTGGAACTCATGGAAGCAGACAAAATCAAAATCAGCTTGTTTTGTGCAAGCTAGGCCTTCCCTACAGCAGCTTCTCAATCTGTTGTCAATAAAACACCAGGAAGTGGTCTGGGATAACTGAAAACAATTTGATATAAAGGTTAAAAAGAATATATGCCTGCATACATATGCAAACAAGAGGACAACACGGTAAGAAATAAAAGTTTAAAGAAGCATTCAAAGCACAGACTTGGTTCTGTTTTGGTTGTAAAAACAACTATGAAAACACTGCATAATACTTCCTTATTTGAGGGTTTTTTTCCCTGGAAACAAGTCAGGCAGCCTTTGGACTGAAAGGGGTTGATAAACTTACCCAGGGTACAGCAACACAAAGCTTTGCTACTTTATACCACACATTTCACACTTTAGTTGGTGTTCAGTGTTTGTGACTCCCATTCATCGAATCAGACACCAAACCACCCTCCGCAGTGACCAGTTCCCTCCACCAACATTTCTAAGATCATGCATTTATGAAACCCAAAGTAGAATTTCAAGTTCCTGATGAGCAGCACAAAGGTTTTACATGTGAGCAAGTACAGAGTACAGACGGGCAATATGAGGGCTAAAGCTTGGGTGGTAAATCACAACACAGACCTCCCTTCCCTATTTAAGTTCTGTCGACTGAACTTGGAAGCTTTATCTCCATTTACAGATGGATGCTACTAACAACTCTTTATCACACCAGGGTGCTAATCAGCTAAATTTATTAGACACACTTAAGTAGAAGGTACCATAGAATTACTTACTACGTTAACAGCAGATTCTCTAGGAGGAGAAAAGTCTGAACAGAAGCAAAGCCTTCAAGAAAAATAGCTAAGGTTTATTCTCCATCCTCACAGGCTACGGCCATGTGGAGCAGAGGTGATCCAGCCCACAGGAAACAGAGGGGAATGTGAGAACTGGCTGGCTTTGTACACAGAAACCTCAGATTTCTCCCCAGCAAGAAATGAGGGCTCCACTACAGACTCCTAAGCCAGGAATACTAAAGCAGCAATGTAAATATCATTCATCAGCATTTCCCATTCCTTTCTGTCTTCTCATGAAAAGCCTCAGGAATAATGGAAATGCCCTTCCTCCTTATCATGCCAAACACACTGCTCCATAATTCCAGAATTCAGTCTCCATATCAAGTTCTCTGAAAACTGATGCAGATTTCAACAACTTCAAACAGATTCCTTTCCTTTTAATTCTTACATGATTTGAAATCCCCTAAAAACAAGCAAAAGAGAAGTTCCCCCCCCAAAAAAAGGCCAAAAAATCTTTCTTCCCTTTAAAAGCTTTATATATCTTCTGAGACAACTGTGCGTGACTTGTTTGGGGTTTTAAGGAATTTAAACCCATGCAACTCTTATTTTGAGAGAAGCAATGCAAAGGAATCAGCCTATTTTATCTAATAAAGTTAACTGACACACAGATCTATGTTCAACGTGGCAAAAAAGTCCGTATTTATCACTAGGTACAAGCAATTGTATTTAGCTTCATTCTAACTATGAGATGGTGCAATAGCATCCTTCCTTTTCCCTTCCCAACAATTGACTTGTAAACACAAGCTATCCAATGCCAACACAAGTTCATAAGATATATGTACTATCATAAAATAAGATGATGGAAAACAGGCTCTAACATTTTGGGTTTCTCCTTGAAAAACAACACAAGAAGCCAACACCACCACAGCTTTCGCAGTGCGCATGTCAAATATGCATCCTGCGCTTGCTGCTCTGGGGCTTTTGGGTTGGGGTTTTTTCTTTTGGTTGAGCCTTTTTCCCTTTGTTTTTGAGGTGTTGGGGTTTTTTGGTGGCTGTCTGAGGTTGTGGTTTTGTTTTGTTATTTGGGTTTTTTTCCAATTTCAGACTGCTATTGAGCACTTGCACTTGGTGCATTTGAAGATGAAGCAGAGAAGTAACAGCACAACTCAAAAGTAGGTAAGGTTATCCAAGCTTTGTTTAATAATGATTTAAAAGCACTTGCATTTCTGCATTCCCCTACAGCTGTAGACCTTTAACTGCTTCTCAAAGTATCACAATCACTACTACAGCAGGAAAAAAAAACCCTCCCACAAGAAGTTATCTCCTTCCAACACCACACAGTAAATCTGTGCAACAGAACAAGAACTAGGTTTAAGGCTAGCAGCCTGTTTTAACTATGCCGTTAGATCATTCAGTGATGAAGTGATTTCCCAAGTGTGGGAATGCAAGGAACACAGACCATTCACAGGACAGCATGGAGCCATAGTCCCAAACTTACAATAAAGTGAGATGGAGGTACACACATTGAAGAATAACAGGATTAGGGGAGGAAAAAATCCATAAGGGAATGCTCCCAAAGGCTACAGAGACAAAATGTCAACCCCTTCCTAGGGCAGTTTCCCAAGTCACAACAGAAGATTCCTAAACTATCATTTTTTCACACCCAGCTCTAACAAAAAGGATGGAAGTGTAAAAATTCACATCCAAAAAAGTAATCAACAAGCAATGACACATGGGACTGTAATCCAGGAAACTTTTACAAGGGTATTTTAACTACAAAACCAGCAAGTTTCCACCATTAAACTCACCTAGAAAATCCCATTGGAAGAAACTGTTTATCTTCTTGGTTTGCTTCTCACCTTCCTGGCACATTTCTCACCCTCTTAATTACATTGGGGAAAAACTCAGTCTTGGCATCTAAGTATTAAAATAATTGTGTGCCACTCCACACATGACAGTCTCCCAATGGTCTTTTCGCACATTTTATAGTTAGAACAAGCTCATTCACATCTCAAATAGTGCTGAAAAGCAATCAAACCTTCTCTGCTTCTGTACCAGCTCCACATATGTAACTAATAAATTTCTCCCCATCAACCTTCTCTAAACCTTGAAGACTGTGAAGGGACTTGGAGTGGTTGTGTGCAATTTCTACTGTCTATAATGGGTACAGCCCTCCCTACCAAGTCCTTCTACAGGCTGCACATGCAGTTAAGAGTTACCATTAGAAGAAAATGAGAGACCTCTCTTCCCAGCCAATACACCTGGACTAGCTCCCTGCAATCACTGCAAACCAGGCTCAAATGGGAGCAAACCCAGTTACCTACAGGTGTGAAACTTCCAGCACCACTGAACCCTCATCATGATGATAGAAATAAAAAGGTTCTGGCTTTCACAGCGTTATTTTTTCTTTTGCTAAGATCATCAGATACCTTCTCTCAGTGCTCATGACAGCATCTTGGTCAAAGAAAGATCAGTTTTCCAGATAAAGTGAGTAGATCAGACAGAAGCACCATCACCAGTGCAGAAATTAATCAGATTAAGAATACTCAGAGTCAGCTGTTTTATCTTTATCAGGCTCCTGAAGCAGATGGCAAATCCATAATAGACATACCTGAACAAGCTCTCTCTTTGGTACAGTAGGACATTTTTTCCACAAAGGCTGCTGTTCAATATCTTATATCAATCCTAGACAGAAATATTCCAAAATAATTTATTTATAAAGCATTATCTGCATCAGGAGCATCACGGGCCTATCAAAAACACACACACTGGACTCGGAATATAATCCAACCACTATTTTCCTTTGCATAAAGCTTAACCACTTGTAACCTCTAGTGGCTTTTCTTTCCAGAGGGAAAAAACTACTGCGCATAGAGCAGTAATTGCCAGTACGAAACTTCAGCCACTTTAAAACAACTTCAGAGAACTGTATCACCCCGTTCCCCACTAAAAGCTTTACTCAGTTTCACTGTCACAAGCCGAGCACGTTATCTTCTTCATTCACCCAGGACCTCCCTCCAGTGCTCATTTCACAAGCGCTGGCACCAAGTTTTGTCTACGAAGCCATGTCAGCGCCCGCGGACGCCTCAGCCGCATGACCCTCCAGAGGAACGGTCCCGCTCCGCGCCCGTCCCCGCCGTCAGCCCCGGCTGAAGCTCCCGGGAAGCCGACCCAACGCCGGCAAACCCTCACTCCGGGAGGCTCCCCCTTATTTACCTTCACAAAGGGAGGGGAACCCACCGCGGCCCGGCACCCACCGCTCCAGTAGGGAGCGGGACAAGGCGGCGCCTTTTTACCTCAGGTTTTGGTGCGGGGAGCGGCGCCGACCCCGCCCGGGAGCCCCCTCACCCTGCCCGCTCCCCGGCCGGGGCACCGCGGCGGTGCCGGAGCTGTGAGCGGGCGGCACCGCCCCACCGCTCCCCCCACCCCGTACCTGCGCCCGCGGTGCCCGCCGCTGGCTCTCCGTCCATCGCGGCAGCAGTCATGTGAGGCCGCGGCCCGCGGCCGCCCTCCCCTTCCTCCGCAGCGCCCGCCTGTCAGCGCGGGCGGAGAGGGCGGGGAACGGCCGCCTGCCGGGGACGGGGCTGTGCTTGTGGTCACGGTGCTGGGGGGGCTTCGGCCGGGGGACGTGCCGAGAGGCACCGCCAGTGACAGCGCCTCACGGTAACGTCCTTGGGGAGGGGACACGCGGCGGCTGTGGGGGCTCAAGGACAGGCAACGAGCCGTCCGTGCTGCGGAGCGGGCTGCTCGGAGCGCTACTACAACACTTCGGTTAATAACAAACGATTCAAACACCGTAAAGCATGGGAAAAGGTGTGATCTGCTCACGGGCTTAATACAGACTTCAGTGTGAAATCAGATCGATTTTTTTCCCCCCTAAAACTGGGAAAGGTGGTTGTTGGGAATGTGAACTGCAGGCAGATTTCATTGTGCACTATGAGGAGTGGATAAGGTGTTGGAAGTGGTTGTAAGACTGTCCTTCCAATACCTGGTGATGGATGGAAGGGCATACTTTGTACGTCAAGCCAGATGAGATAATCCAAGATAATTTTGGGGCGTTTTTGTTCATTGAGTAAACTTTTCCCACCCTGAATTTCTGCTGCCATTTCATCAATCAATCAGGGTGTTTGCTATACATAGTATTTCGATATTTTGGATTTCATTTGGATATATGAAACATTCTTGATAAATTAGAAGTAAATATTAAATGTTTCTCCAAATGAAAAAAACATTGTAGCATTTTTTACAAGGGCCTGTAGGGACAGGACAAGGGGCAATGGCTTTAAACTGATAGAGGGGAGATTGAGATGAGCTCTGAGGCAGAAGCTCTTCCCTGTGAGGGTGCTGAGGCACTGGCACAGGGTGCCCAGAGAAGCTGTGGCTGCCCCATCCCTGGCAGTGTTCAGGGCCAGGCTGGAAGGGGCTTGGAGCAACCTGGTCTACTGGAAGGTGTCCCTGCCCATGGCAGGGGGTTGGAACTGGATGAGCTTTAAGGTCCTTTTCAACCCAAACCATTCCAGGATTCTGTGACTTTATGCCATACCTCACAAGGAATGCAGGACAAAGGCAAATATGGTAGAAACAGACATTAATCTGTTACAGAAAAGTACAGAAAAGTACAGAAATATGAGCATTTGAAGGCACATACACCTTCTAAAACTGCAAAACTCAAACAATTTCAAGTATGAACACCTCTTATTTTATTAGTAATTTTCTTTTCCACTTCCTGTGCTTTAGTGGTCATGAATGATACAGTTGACACTGGTGAAAAAAAGGCATACGTTCTGTATATTGGTTCTCCTGAAAAACACCATCAAACAAGCAAGGAACAAAAATCTGTACAGACTCTGGACCACATTAAGATGTTACCAGCCCATAATAACACTTTATGGTTTTAACATCCAAAGTATTAGATGCATTCACTAATTAATGTTCCTGATACTTAATCATGAGAAGATAAACAGTTATCTTCACTAGAACTAAGCCAGAAGATTATAAAGTGAAAACCATTTCAGGTGTAATTCCAGGCCTAACGCTCCCCCTTGAAACTTCCCCTGCAGCAACAAAGATGTGACTGGTGTGATTCTCCTTTTCCTTCTGCCTGGTGCTATTTGAGCTGAGATCCCAGACTGAAGCTGTGTACAGAACTCAAGAAAGTGCGGCATTATTGAAGCTGAGAGGCCCTTCAGCTTGTGTCTACAGCAGCAAGCAGAGAGTTCTGTGTGCTCAGCACTTCCGAACACTGAGCACTCCAGGATTTTTCGCCGATATAGCACTTTTGGAGCAAATGAATGGAGGAATCAACATGTTCTCATTTAGCTATAGATTTTTGATTGGTCTGTACTTAAGCTAATAGCTTAACTATTTATTTGGTATAAATAAGACATTCTCAGTTGAAGATTGTTTTTGCCAGCCATGGGAGGAGCCTTGATGAAAAATACTATGAAAAATAATTCAATTGCAGAAAGTATTTCTGAACAGGGCCGGAAAGATCGTGCTTGACATGAGTTATTGAATGCTCCCATATTGCTGTGAATGCAGCAAAAGCCTCTGCAAAACCGACAGCTTACAGAAACTATAATCACTGGGAAAGGAAGTGGAAAAGGAAGGAGGGGAAAAGGAGAAGAAGGGACATGTCAGCAGGTTCCAAGTAACAAAGGCAATGCAGAAGTACATGACTACCAGAGGCCTCTTAGCACGTCACTCAGTGCATATCCTATCAGCATGAGATCTCTCATGCAGTCCACAAGAGCTCACTTACTCTTTCCAAACTCAGTTTAGAAAGCGGGGCTGTCAGCTCCATCATTCCCAAATCCTTTGCACACAGAATTCTTGAGGCATTATTGGTTTACAAAAAGCCATTCCTGGGAGAGTTCTTCCACAAAATTTCCCATTGATTAGGACGTTTGCATGGGGAATACTTACAAGAAGAGGCTCCAGCTGCCAGTGCCAAAATCTCTGGGTTTAAGAGCCGATCGACTCACCCTCAGATTGCTGAGTAAGGACTGGAAGAATAGCAATGAGATAGTAGCACAGGGACAGAAGGGAAATTTTAACAGAAGGGGAAGGAAGGAAGAGATGATAAATCAAAAATTGCTGCAAAGTCAAGGAAAGCAGGAACAGCAGCCCATGCAAAGATAAGAAATGAGAATCCAACATTTAGATTCAGTGTTTAACTTAAAAGTAGTAGTTAGCTTGCTAACAAAGGTAATATGAAGAAATTCCACATTTTGATACAGGCAACCAAGAGTGATGAAATACAGGAAAGAAAGAGCATCTACACGCTCCTGGAAAGAGCCATGTAATCTTGAAGACACAGGTTGAGGACTACGGATCAAACTGCAGCGTGTCTTCCCTCACGTTTGGATAAACACAGTTGTGACAACGGGAGAGGGAACACTTCTGCTACAAACCAGGAAGTCAAAGCCTGGTCAGCTACCATGATGTAGAGAGGGGAAAAAAATAACTGCACAAAGTGCCTGTCATCGTTTCCATTCATGAACGCTGCCCATGGCTTACGGGGGATTGACAAGCTTACCCAGTAAGTTTGAATGGAGTTAGTCTGCCATCTCCTGACCAGATGACAAATCACAGAACCGGGGTTTCTTGGTTTGTTTTTAAGCATAGAATCATAGTTACTGAGGAAAAGTCCTTTAGGATTGTTAAGTCCAACCATTAACCCAGCATTGCCGAGTCCACCTTAAGCCATGTCCCCATACACCACATCTAGATGTCTTTTAAATCCCTGAAGCGATAGTGACTCTACAACTTCCCTGTTCCACTTTATAGAACCATAGAATAGTTAGGGTTGGAAAGGACCTGAAGATCATCCAGTTCCAACCCCCCTGCCATGGGCAGGGACACCTCACACTAAACCATGCCACCCAAGGCTCTGTCCATCCCAGCCTTGAACATTGCCAGCGATGGAGCATTCACAACTTCCCTGGGCAACCCATTCCAGTGCCTCACCACCCTTAGAGTAAAGAATTTCTTCCTCATATCCAATCTAAACTTCCCTGTTTAAGTTTGAACCCGTTACTCCTTGTCCTGTCACCACAGTCCCTAAGGAAGAGTCCCTCCCCAACAACCTTATTTTAAGCAAAAGCTCCTGCTGTAGCACTCCAGGGAGAAAAACACATGAACTCTACAGACACCACAAAGTAAAGAACTAGACATTAGGACAAACAAAAGCATTATCAGAGCATGAAAAATACTGCAATATAAAATAGGGTCTAAATTTAAATTGCTGAGCACAATACCTATTCTGCTCTTCTCATGGACATTTTGTGCTGGCATTTTATTCTGTATGTTTTGATGATTTGTTTGAAAGCACTGAGCTAAAAGAAAAATCTACACACAATGTTAACTGGATTAACATTTTAATCCTGAAATAAACACAGATGAACCATTCCTTAAGAACTGACCTTTTTCCTCCAAAACATCACCATAACCTCAAGATGGTATCCAAGCCAAATTCCAAATTCCCGTTTTCACTTTGAATGCATTATATTAATATGCATACTGAAAAAAATGATACTTCACATGTTTTTGCGTCAACCTGAGAATCCCAAAACAGGAGGCAAAGAGTTTAATTGACAAAGAGAGCTCAGGTTGCTCACATTAGCAGTCAGCGCGACAGAACTTTTACAAGTTTAAAACTCATACTAAGATAGGACTGTGTAAGTAAACGTCTCGGGTCACTGGAAAACACTAGAGAGGGATACTCGTGCTTTTCTGTACCACCGCACCGGGAGACCACCGCATTCCGCAGGGCTCCCTGCCCCTGTGGAGGACTCCTCCCGCCAACCGGTGCTCCGGGATGGCGAGCGCCGTTATTTTTACCTCACAAAAAAGGTTATCTAAAACCTACAAAGCCCCTGCAGGGACTAACACAACGCTTGGAGCCCGACTGGCGCATTCGAGCAGCGGGCCCCTAGCAAGTCCCCTCCGCCACTCGGCCCCTCACGGGCTGATGTGGCGCCTCTCGCGGGACCATACCATGCGGCCACTGCACCCGCTGGAGAGGGTAGCACCGCTGGCTCCGACTGCTCGTTCCCTTAAAAGAAACGCGTTGCTGTCGGCGTTTCCCCCTCTACACGAATTTGGTAGCGCCCACGCGTACACGGCCGGCCTTTGGGCGAGCCCATGGCTGAAGGCTTGGAGGGGAAGGCCGTGCGGGTTTTGCGCCAGGATGCTGTCCTGCCATCTTCCGCCTAAAGCTGGAAAAGAAAATACGCTGAGGTGCCGAAAACGCAGGAAGGTTTCGCTTCACCGCAGCGCAGTTAAATACCACAGCGGCTCCCGCTTTCTGCTGCCGGGTAAATGGTTCGGCCGAACCCCACCTCGGAAGACTGGGAAGAGGCGCCATCTTGGGCTCGACCACAGCGACCCACGAAATAGGGGAAGCCACGGCTGCTGCGTGGCGAGTAGGAACGGAAGCCGCCTCTGGCTGAGAGAGGAGCGGGCTGAGAAGAAGATGGCGGCTGCCTCGGAGCAGAGCGGGGAGAAGACGGCGGCGGTGGGCAGACGCTGAGGCTGGTCAAGGATTTAATTCCGCCATCCCCCCTCCCGCTCCGTGCCTGTTGGTAGGCGCCGTCGCGCGGGGCCCGCTGGTCCTGGCGCACATGGCCGGGCGGTAGGAGCCGCCCCGCCCCTCCCCCGCTCTTTTCCCCGCCGCGCCGTGGCCGGGCCCCGCCGCCAGCCCCATGCAGGACACCGAGGAGAGCCCGGCGGCCGCCGCGCACAGCGCCCTGCAGGGGCCCGGCGGCGGCACCGAGCACACGGACGGGCCCCCGCCGCCGCTGGCGGAGCAGCAGCAGGAGGAGAAGGAAGGAGAGGGACAGGAAGAAGAAGGCGGCCAGTCTGAGGCGCCCCCGGGGCCCCTTGAGCCGCCGCCTGCCGCCGCCGAGGAGCCCTCCGCCGAGCCCGAGCAGCCGCCGCCTCAGCCGCCCTCGCCTCAGCTGCCGTCCGGCCGCGAAAGCCCCGAGAAGGCGGAGGCCGAGCCTGAGGCCGAGCCGCCGGCCGGGGCTGAGCCTGAGGCCGAGCCGGTGGTGGAGGCCAAGACCGAGCCGCCGGCTGAAGCCAAGACCGAGGCCGAACCCGGCGCGGCGCAGGAGAACGGAGAGGCCGCGCCTGGCGTCCCGGCCGAGCCCGAGGACGAGATTTCCTTCAGCGACCCCGAGGACTTCGTGGACGACATCAGCGATGAAGGTCCGAGTCGGGCCGGCGGCGGGCGCGGGCGGGAGGGCGACCGGGAGCGGGATGGTGGGGAGGAGCCGTGCGGAAGAGGGAAAACTCCGGCAGTGGGGTCCGGTCATGACCGCTGCGAAGACCCCCGGGCCCGTGGCTGTATGTGGGGCTGCGGGACGGGAGCCTGGTTTACGAGCGGTGCCTGGCCGTGCCACCCCTCTGCTGGGACGCGCGCTGCTCCCTTCATCCCCTTTTGGCTGTCTGGCAGCTGCTCGTGGTGCTGGGTACGCATGTTCGTCGCAGCAGTGCGGCCTGAAAGAACCTTCTCCTGGTTTATCTGTGCGCCGTACTGTTGGTCCTAAATGCGCCCGTAAACTTCGAGTGTCGGTCTGCGGGCTGCCCGCACGGAGTGGGATCACCACCTTGTGTTTGCCGGGTTTCTCCAGTAGTTAAACTCGACTGTAAAACCGGTAGTCTGCAGTCTTTGGTCTGATGTTTACAAATTAGGTTTCATCATTCTGTGTTTTCTACCCATCTAAAGTGAAATCTGTAGATAAATAGTATGGGTTTGACAAGAGTTAGTGCTCAGAAAGACGTGACATAGGAACTTTGTGGCAAGAAAGGTATGGAAACATTATTTCTGGTAGTTAAATCCAAACTGAGGCTCTTCTTGGAAAGTATTGAATATTAACTGTCATAAAATGTCATAAAGCCATTGTGTAACTGCAGAGACAGTCGAGTGAATACTTGATTCTGGCATGCAGGAGTTAGAACTCTGGTTTAGTATTTGTCGATTAAATCTTTCCAGATAAATCATCTCCATTCTTGAACAGCAAAAGTACTTGGTCTAGGTATATGTTGTTGTAGGGTCTGACTTACCTGTATCTTATGTGCTGTAGGGTCCTACGTTACATGTATGAAAACTGGAGAAAAGTTTCTTAAAGTGTGTGATTGTAAGTCAGTTCTTCACTTGGCCGTGGAACGCAGGTGGCCCGTGTGCCTTCCAGTGTTGAGCCCTGTGCTTACCTTAACAAAACTGCAGTGAAATACCTTCGATTAAGAAAGTGTTTGCTGTTCTCAAGCGAGTCGTCTGTATGGCTCTATCAGCTGGGCCTGTTAAAGAGATGTTGGCAAAATCATCTGCAAGTATGTAGTTGGATTCCTTTTGCCTGGTTAAGTGTTTGCTCGATACACTTGGGCTGTGCCTGGGATTATTATGTTCAATTCTGATTGTCTTCAGAAGCAACATGTATTTTCTATTTCAGCTATTTTATTGTGAAGGATTATTTTGGGTAACTTCTCAGCTGTGTGAATAATACAGTGTTAGTGGCCGAATTACAGTGTTTAAGTTTAGTCACTCTTGTTGGTCTGGCTTTCTGTCTGTGTGCAACTTATTGAGCTTCCTTATTCCTTTATCCTGGTGGCTCCCAAAGGAGAAAAGCAGTCTGTCATTGTCACTGAGCCAAGGTTATTTCAGTGTTTATGATAATATTCCATCTTCAGGAGCACCTTTGAGCTGGACCAGCTTTAGGATTGGACCGTCAGGTTTCTTGCCACCAGAATGGTGGTGGCATGGAGGAAACAGCTCATCCGAGTTCAAGCAGAAGGGATGTGTCAGATGCAGTTAGGTGCAATGAAGCTTTAGTTCAGATGATGATAGTGGTCCTTTCAGTTCTGTCAGCTGAAGATAGCTGTATACCCACCACACCCTGCTTGTCTTGTGGGTGGAATAAGAGCTGGCTAAACCAGCTTCTTCCCTTTTGAAGCTTCTTCCCTTTGTTCACGATTTTGGATTTAAGGTTGAGGAAGGGTACAATGTAGGCATTTGCCTTTCATCTGCTACAGTTTTGATTAAACACATGATATTGCATTCTTGCACATGAATCTGAATATGCATTCCTTGGTTTGTCTGTAGGCCTACAAAGTCTTTTTGTGGGAAGTGGTTATGAAAAGTGACTAATAGAGCCTAAAAAAATCACCCTTTTGTGTTTCCTTGTTTTCATCTTTTTCTTGTAGAGTTGTGTGGAAGTACATGCTTTCATTTTATGTGCAGGGAAAACGTAAGGTAGGGGATTATAGGGTAAATAAGAAATCTACATGTTATTTTACTGTAATGTAGGATTTTTAAACCACTCCTTTCAATCCGTACTATTTTTGTAGTTGTAGCAGACACTTTGCTGCATGTGTCCTAAATCCTAGGAAAGCGATTCCTTATCCACAGTTTTAGTGTGTTGTCAGCTACCTGGAGGATGGCTTATTCCTTGAAAGAGCACCTTGAGATCCAGTATATACTAGGAAATTAACTTGCAGCCCTCATCTGTGGTGGTCTTTTCTGGATCTGTAACAGTTTGGGTCAGTTTTCCATGTTGCAGTAAGTAAAAAGTGAAAGGAGTAGGGAAAGGTGATCCAAAATACCTTTAACTTAAACCACTTTGGCCAGTAGAAAATACTGCCTGGAGTGATCCCTGATAGACACTGCTGTACTTTTAAAAGAAGTCAGGATTTTCCTAGATGTTCCATTTTCCTTCTTTGCCTACCTGTTTGTTTGAAATAGTGCTCTTAAAGTTGTCATCGTCTGTAGTTGTTACTGGGACTGATGCCTCTTTCTTCATGTCAAGCTTTTTGCTCATCCTTGGTGATCTATATGGTTTTGTGCCATTAGGATACCTGTTGTTACCTCTGGGGGGTTTTAATTCACTTTTCCTGAACTTCTTGGGTTCTTCTTGTCCCAGTTTTCAGTCTGCTGCTCCCCACTAAGGACTCTCTTCAGACTTCCTTCTTAAACATTAACTTCTGTCATGTCCTCCTGCTCTTTGCTGTGTTGTACACCTTCACTGCGTGTTTGACTTGCTCTGAAGGACAGTGGTCTGAGCCATTTTGTAATAGTTTCTACAAATTAGTAAATAGTTGCTATAAGTGGGGAAGTTTATGGTGTAATCTGTGTGGAGTAAGTAAAATGACATGGATGATCGTTCCTTTAATCCCTTCAGCTTTTTTTAGTTACTCCCAGTAATAGTAGGTTTTCACAATTTCTGGGTCTTTGTTTTTATTATACAAGTGAGCATCTTTTAACTTCTTATTTTTAGTTCCCATATGCACATGGAGAGCATCTTTTTGAGTAATAAATACTACAACCAACAACATTCCTTGAGTACTACATAATCTTAGTGGTGATGGTATCTTTTTCTGCATCAGCTTTTGAGAAGCATATTGCCACAGGTCAATGGAAATCTCCACATGTAATAACCTGTTGAAGCTTCAAGTTATAGAAAGCCAAGGGGTTTGGTCATTTGAAATTCAAAGCAGTCATGTTTATTCACTGCTCAAGATCTTTCCAGTGTTCTTTCTGGGAAGAATCACTTCTAGAATTCCAAGGCAGCAAAATTCCATTAAAATGTCTTCAAAATATCAACACATCCAACACCCTTTTCATTTGCTCTCATGTTTTAAATGTTTCTCTGTGTGCATGGATACATGTGTATGGATTTTTCTTCTCTGGCTTGTGAATGCTGTATATAGTCTGACACCAAATTTCATCCTTGTATTCTAATTCAAAGCATAGTAGTGTACACTTATTTCCTGTCTGGTCTTGCAGTTTATAGTGATTTTCATAGAAGTTAAACACTTACTGCAGATATGCATGTATATTTTTCCTATTCATATGGCGTGTGCGAAACTGCCATTCATTTCAGCACATTAGGCTTATTTGTTAGCAGAATGTCTATTCCGGTCCATTTAAGTAAACAATGCTAAAATTATCCATAAACCAGAAATAATCTGCCACTTGTAACTGAGTTCCTTCAGAATCCAATCATGCAATCACGTTAATAAGTCGCAGGGACATGACCAGTTACACTGTGAAACAATCAGTTATGTAGACAAGTATTAAAGTGTATGTTTGAACAGGATATCTAGGGATAATGTGGGATTTTATTCCTGGAAAGGTTTAAAAATAACCTTAGGTTAGAGTTGTGTGAGGGTTTGTTTGGATAGCCTTGTCTTCAGTGCTTCTAGTTCGATCCGTTGACAATTGAATCATGGATAAATTTTCCTGTGCCTTCTTGGACCTACAGGTCAGTCTGTAGTTTGGGTAATGTTAATATGAGAAGTGTGTTTAAATTTATGTGTTACCAATGGGGTTTAGGTGGTGGATACAGAAAATCAAATAGAATTGACTTGAGGAATAGATTAAAGCTAGATATGTCTGTCTAGAATTCTACAGAACATATGTCTAGAAGCCTACTAGGTAAAACTTCCGCAGTGGTGGTGTTGAAGCCTCTAATTTTATGTACAACGTACAGGTGTACTTTGGACCTTTTAACTGTTTTTATCCTGGTGTGGCACATAAGCTGTAACTGCAGTTACAGTCCTTCAGAATGTTCTTCCTGTTGCACATGGGAAACTTCAATGATGTTGTAAGCAATCCCTTCCTAGTAGTGAAGGGACAGTGTAGGGACTGAACCATCCCATTCTCAAAATGTGTAAGATGTTATAGGAAATATGAATTAGTACAGTTGAAGACTATCCAGAGTGTGAAGAAGTATGTGCTTGTCTTTACTTGCTGCGTGCTTAAGAGTGGCTCTAAGTGTCATGCCTTAGACCTTCATTTTGTGTTTAATTAAAGGTTTAGACAGAGTGTGAGTTCTTAAACATAATTATAGTGATGCTAAGACTCGCAGAGCTTCCAGTGTAGCAGATAGCTCTGAATTATGCCAAAACTCCTGGCATTTGGGAGGGAGGTACGTGTTGCATTTCTTTCGGTCATCCAGTTATAATTTGAGCAAGGCTACTGGTCAGAGCTTGCCTAGTAAATATTACAGTTGTCTGTTCTGTTGTCAGGTTTGAGGACTTCGTGAGCCAGTTACAACTCCTGAAACAAGCTGATAGTGCAAGTGTTGGCATCCTCAGTGTAAGGTGTTGCTGTGAGGAGTTAGCTGCTTGAAGTTTGTTAAGAAACTGCGTAATCATGCCTCTTAGGAAGGAAGTGTTAGTGTTGGATGGGTATTCACTCCAGGTGCTTCTCTGATGGAGCATTCATTCACTACCAAGTTTCTTAAATGATTCTTGAAATTTCCTGAAATCTGAAGTCTTCCTATTCTCTTACTGTCACTATTCTTTTTACCCTTTGTCTTCCTACTTCGTGATGTAGACTGGTACCTTAGTTTCTTGTATGCTTTCTCTTTGCAGAATTACTTGGTGATGTACTGAAAGATCAGCCGCAGGAAGCAGATGGGATTGACTCAGTAATTGTCGTGGATAATGTTCCCCAGGTTGGACCAGACCGACTTGAGAAACTGAAGAATGTCATCCACAAAATATTTTCCAAGTTTGGTAAAATTATTAATGAATTTTATCCAGAAGCAGATGGGAAGACAAAAGGGTAAGTCAAGATAGCTCCTGCTGGAGATGGGATTGAAACACTGCTGTGATTTATGCTTGATTGTTAGTGTCAATACTTTATGGGCAATATTTATGGTGACCTCATAGTTCTGTTTATCACTTTCTTCTACCTTAGTCTGTGCAATCCTGACATCTAGGCTCAGTACGCAAAAGAAGTTCCAGAGGGAGCTGAGAAGCTTAGTAGCTCATTAAGCTACAGTGTGTGTGTGTGTAGATTAATTATGGAAGCAATTTAGCTGGATTTGGAAGACACACTTCTGTGCAATACTAAACGGTATTTTTCTGTTAATTTTAGCTATGGCTAATAATAGATTCTAGCTAAAAACTTAGTAGCAGTGGATGTACCTTTTATTGCAAAACAAACTGTCAGTCTTCTGTCTCTGGTTGCCAGTGCTTATGCTTGTGTTAGTGACTCCAACTTCGTTAAGGTCAGCGAGCCCTTATGAAGATCCTTTTCCCCTTTGCCAACTTCCAATCCTTGTTTATGGTTAATTGCAGCATCTGAAATTGAGAAGAAAGCTAACTAGAAGTGATCAAGCCAAAAGGGAAAGAAAGTTTTAGAGAGAGGAAGCAGGCAAAAATCAATCTGATCAATATGAGGTTTTACTGAGTCTTGTTCCTCTGGTTGGAGTACTGTATATTTCTGAGTTTGGGAGGAATTCTAGAAAGCATAAGAAAGTGGGATTTTGGAGCGGATGTCAGGTTGGTTCTGTAAGTTCAGCTTGAGGAGCATGAGAAAATGATGGTGAGAAGGAAGCTGAATTATATTCAATGTAGTTGAAAGACAAGAGTGGTGCTTTGAGATGTCTATGGCAGCAAGATTTATACTTCCTAAACATGATCTGTCACTCGGCTTGAAAGAGCTGCGCACCAAACCTGCCTGTTACTAGCTCACATTGTTGTTCTGTGTTGCATTGAGCTTGCATTCATTGCTTAGCCTAGCTCATTTACAAAAAGAATATCAGTTTAGTTCCAGTCAAGCCCTATATACAGCCTGAAAGTGTACACATGCTTTTGGCCAGAGTGGAGGTTAATTGCTTTTGACCCCTAACTTGTTAGGGACAAGACAAAACAATTTTGTAGATGCTCCATACTGAGTTCTTGGTTCATCCCCATTGTTTCTTTTGTGTTTTATTTAATGTCTTTTTTTATATGAGCCTGTTACATAGCCAGTGATGACTTCCTACTGTCATCTTCCTTTGTTGCAGGTACATCTTCCTGGAGTACATGTCTCCATCTCATGCGGTGGATGCTGTGAAGAATGCAGATTCCTACAAACTGGATAAACAACACACTTTCAGAGTCAACCTGTTCACAGACTTTGATAAGTGAGTGCAGCTGTCGTGAGTATCTGCAGATTTGGGGATTCCAACCAGAAGTGCCTGCATGGAGGATAACCAATGAAATTGCTCTTTCAGGTACATGACAATCAGTGATGAGTGGGAAATCCCTGAGAAACAGCCATTTAAAGATCTGGTAAGGAATTTTTTTGGAAGTGAAAGAATATTCAGCACAATATGAAATGATGACTTCATCACTGGAGCGTTCATATGAAGATAGAAGTGATGCATCAGTAGTGTTGTTAGAAGTAACAGTACTGTGGTCATATGCTCCTGTTCCTTTCTTCTCACTGTCATGAAGGGACAGGGAAGAACTTTGTGGTTCTGTTTAGTAGTTCCACACAGGGTAAAATGTAAGAGGAAACAATGAGTTTTTGCACAAGTTGTTTAAAAATAGTGCTTTGAAAGCACCTTATGTTTCTAAATGTTGGAGGCGGACCTCTGTGTTTGTTACCACTACCACTGATAATCTTTTTGCTTCTGTTTGTCTTAGGGCAATCTCCGATACTGGCTGGAAGATCCTGATTGTAGGGATCAGTACAGTGTGATCTTTGAGTCAGGAGATCGGACCTCCATTTTTTGGAATGATATCAAGGAACCTGTGCAAATTGAGGACAGAGCAGTGAGTGTCCCAGAAGTGCTGTACATTGCAGATACACTGTCAGTCTCAGTCATTTTATGACATAGATATTTTTTGCCTATTGCCAAAATCCTTTTTTCTTCCTTTTGGTGAGGAATGGTGAAAATACATCCTTTAGAATTAGATTTAGCTGCTTAGGTAAAACAAATGTAGAGTTAAATTGTTTGTGGTGGTGTTTGTTTTTTTTTTTCTTAACTGGTCCATGATGCCTATTAGTTTCCTTCATCTCTGTATTGTAGGTGATTCAGAAAGACCTGAAAATGCAAAGTCAGAGTCTGAGGAGTATTATTCATTAGAGCTGAGTATGTGCTTACGTATGCTGCTTCTGATCTTTTTTTGCTGACCACAGAGCTGCTAAAGAGGAATAGCTGGTTTGGTAGTAGCATATAAAAGAGAGAGTCAGTGTGCCTGTCTGCTCCAGACAGTGACCCAGAAGCATTTTCTGTAATAACTATTATGTGTTTCAGTAGAAAGACGTTAACTCTGGGATGATGAGTAATTCAGTCACCGCCATGGTCTGTGTTGCTGAAACCTCTCAACTTAGCTGAAGGTCAAGTGTATTGTTAAGAAATAGGAAGTACTGACCTTGCTTCTGAGAAGAGTATGTTCTTACCAGGGCTGAAAGACAGCAAGCAAACCCAAGCCTGTTTAGGTGGCTTTAATTGTTACTATACAAAGGTTGTCACTCTACCTGGAAAATGTGTTTAGTCATCAGTAAGTTGAAAAGGTCTCAATTGACACTTTTCTACCTGAAGAATAAGGACTGTGAATTACGTGCACGAAATGAAACTCCACTAGTCCAGGGTGTCACTGATCAGGAGACCTTCGCTTAGTAAACAGACTTGCAAAGTGTGAAGCTACAAGCCATGTATTCATTCTTTCCCTTTTAGGAATCCAGCATGAAATTAAACCTTTGTGTACCCTTTCTTTTTAAATCCAGAGGTGGACGGAAACCTACGTACGTTGGTCCCCGAAGGGCACCTACTTAGCTACCTTCCACCAGAGAGGCATCGCACTTTGGGGTGGAGAGAAGTTCAAGCAGATTCAAAGGTTTAGTCACCAGGGAGTGCAGCTCATTGACTTCTCACCTTGTGAAAGGTATGGAGTATGACATTGATTTGGGCTAAGGGATTAAAAGCATGAAGTACATACGTTGTTGCTGCGGTGCTTTCAAATTTCATGTGGTTGGGGTTTTCCGTTCTCCTTCGTGTTTGGAAGTACAGCTTTCCATGCACAAATCCTTCTTGGAATGAGTGAAGCTCTTTCTGACTTCAGGAAAGATACTTAACATAATCTAGAATAATTGGTCTATAAAACTGAGTTGACGGGTTTCCTCAGAGATATTATTATCCCAAGGGAGAAGGCCATGTTTTCCCTCTTTAGATGGAATATCTGTAATGTTAGATTTCTGGTTCTCTGAAAAGATTCAGTTGAGTAATATCCTGTGTATCTTTGGTGCTGACATGAATTCCTTATGTTTTCTTTAATGTTAAAGAGCTCTTTAGAGAAGGCTAAAATAATTTCAGGGCCAAGATGTGTCTTGTTTTGCTAGTTTTCAAGCAGCATTTGAAAGCCATTAGGTTTTATGTCTTAATATATTAGAAAGTATTTATCTTTCAGTGGAGAAGTCTTAACATACTTATGGTTCAGGTTGGCTGAGGTCAATGGATTTATATTCTTTCCGAAACCAATCAGGTTCTTGTGGCAAAGCTATATAGTAGGTAACAGTATTTAGTGAGTTCCTCTTCTCGTAACATCAATACGGGAAGATTTGCACATAATTCTAGAGTCTTCTCAGCTAGAGGGATGGCAGGGAAATACTGTATCTTGGAAGCATTCTTCCCCCTTATCACACTGTTCTTACTTTCCCCTTCTCTGCAAAAAACCCCATTAAAGAAACGCTGTTTCAAAGTGCATTGTATGTAAATATTATGTGAATGAAAGCTTGCTTTTATTGGCATAATACATGAAGTTTTGACAGTGAAATTACTTCTTTTGTAGGTATTTAGTGACCTTCAGCCCTTTGATGGACACACAGGATGACCCTCAGGCTATTATCATCTGGGACATTCTGACTGGGCAGAAGAAGCGAGGGTTCCACTGTGAAAACTCAGCTCACTGGCCTATTTTTAAGTAGGTTGAGAAGCAGAATGAGAGAACTAATCCCAGACTTCATCTCATAAAAAGGCAGTTCCTATTTAATATTCCTTTTTCTTTTTATTTGCTTAGATGGAGTCATGATGGTAAATTCTTTGCTCGAATGACATCAGATACCCTCAGCATCTATGAAACACCTGTAAGTTCTTGCTTTCTTTCTTTTTTTCTGTGTCAGTCTTTCTCATGGTATATATTTTAAAGGACACGTAGAATCATAGAATAGTTAGGGTTGGAAAGTGCTTAAGATTACCTAGTTCCAACCCCCTTACCATGGGGGTTTTACACTGTAAAATAATATACTCTAGAGCTGGGCTTAAAAGGGGAGAAATTCATTTGCTCTTGTTTTCTTTCCTGGATGAAAAACTTCAGCTGAGTCTAATAGTGAATTTCACACTTCTAGAAGGACTAGACAGATCAATAAACTTTTTATAAGAGTCAATAGGATCGAGTTTGTGATACCTCAGAGCTCTATGTAGGTGAGTGCCAAATGTGCACTATAAATTGCAGCATAATCTAGTCTGGTTTACATTTTCATTATAATTCAGGCTTCTGCACTCATTAATCTGTACAGCAGATTTTATTCATTTGTAATTATGGAATATGTATGATCATAATGAAAGTGATACAGGATCTCTGAAAGCTGTACACAATTTCCTAGTTTATGTGCCCTAATATGAGTAGGAGGTGCATCTGTAATTAGAAGAATGTTATTAACTTCAAAATTCACACCTTTCTCTTTTAGTCTATGGGTTTGTTGGACAAAAAAAGCTTGAAAATCAATGGCATAAGGTAAGTCTATTCCTTTGTAAAGATAACAGTTCTAACTAAAGATAGCAGTTGTGTCTGGGGCTTTATAGTGAGAGGAATCTAGAAATCTGGTCTCATACACTAAAGTGGTGAAATCAGACAAACTGGCAAAAAGGAATGGAAAATGCTCCATTTATTCTTGTCCATAGTTGACAGCTTGTGTGCTTTGAAATCTTTGTAGTACTGCTTAATCCAGGGTCTATCTGGCAAGTCCTGTTCCTTGTCTATAAAACCAAACTGGAATGCAGTTTATTAGGGAATATCTCCTTAACAAGAATTGTATGCTGGCTTGAAACAGCGTGCTGTATCCTACCTGTTGGCAAGGAGTGGGTTTGATATTGTGCATGTCTGCGTGATGGACAGGGACTTCCTTGAGAGCTTTTGAGGTACCTCTGTAAAGCAGCAAGAAAATTGAGTGTACCCAGGTGCAAGGAGATCGTCCCCAGTGTAATTTAATAGCCTGTGTCTTAGATCTTTGGCGCTTACACTGTGTGTAACCCCTACTCTAATTGAAACGTACTGGGTTTGATAACACTGGTTATAGAGCAAGTTTAAACAGCAGTTTAAACATCTGTTTCGGTGTGATGTGTGTAAGGTTGTTGAATTGGCCTCAGTCGCTTGTCTGTATCTGTCTTTATTATCAGGATTTTACATTTGCCTGCAGTTCAGATACAATGATGAGAATGGTTTCTGCTTGTAGCATCTCTAATAAAAAATTAATCCACTGTATTTTTGACTTTCTTCCTGTAGAGACTTCTCATGGTCTCCAGGTGGTAACATAATTGCTTTCTGGGTGCCTGAGGACAAAGACATCCCAGCAAGAGTGACTTTGATGCAGCTGCCTTCTAGACAAGAAATTCGTGTGCGAAATCTCTTCAATGTCGTAGATTGTAAACTACACTGGCAGAAGAACGGGGATTACCTGTGTGTAAAGGTAGACAGGACTCCCAAAGGCACCCAGGTACATGGATTCTGATTATATTGATGACATTTAGTTCCATCTCATGCTGACACCTATTGTCTTTCAATACAGTGTAAATTGTATGATGTCAGAGCTGGTTTTCATTTTTCCGTGTGCATTTGAGGCATGTGGAGAGCAAAGTCTGTCATGTTTACATCCAAGGTTTGCTTTGACTTCAGTGACATTGTGGACTTGGGTGAGAGCAGCAGGCTTCACCTCTTGTTCTACTCACTGTTAAGCAGATGCTGAACAGCCCTTAGGTTGTGCTGTGCGATGCGCCATATGTTTATCTGTCTTAATTAAATTTCATAACAGTCTGGAAAGAAACAAATGCTTTTGTACCGTTACTTTTTATAAGGCAGGAAAAGATAGAATGTGTTCAGTAGTGAGGCATACTGTATTTATCT
The DNA here is from genome assembly GCA_039720435.1 of Amazona ochrocephala. NCBI lineage: Eukaryota > Metazoa > Chordata > Aves > Psittaciformes > Psittacidae > Amazona > Amazona ochrocephala. Next base: position 12,077,429 of record CM077886.1, on the reverse strand, counting down.
GCTCTCATTAAAGAAACAAATCTTGTCTTTCATCCTGTGTCCTGACAGGCTAATTGTGTAGTTGTCCTTCTGTGCCTACCAATGCAGCTATTTACTCTACTGCTTCTGTGCTGGATAATGAGCTAATCTTGGTCTTTACAGGGAGTAGTGACCAACTTTGAAATATTCAGAATGAGAGAGAAACAGGTGCCAGTGGATGTGGTGGAAATGAAAGGTAATGCCAAGTGTTTCTTTACTCTTCATCTTTATAGACACTTGTTTGTTTCTTAGAAATATCTGTCAACACATGACAGAATTGGGAAGGTAATTCTTTTGCTAGTGTAGTAGTAATGTTGGAGGGCGTCTCCATCTCATGTAGAAAAGAGAAATCAAAATGTTTGTTGCTATTCATGCTTGTAACTGAAAATCTATTAAAGATCGCAGCGCTGATACTATGAGTGTATTTTCTAGAAGATGGGAGACTTTGGAGCTGTTGTTTGTCTGAAACACCGTAACTCCCTACCTTTGCCTTGACAACCTGTGCTTTAACAGGCTTTGCCACATAGACTGTCTTTTAATGGATGGGTGTCCTTTTTCAGCGTCGTTGGTTTTCTTTGATAACTGCTTGAAATCAAAGCTTTGCATTGTCTTTTGACAGAGTTTTGGATTGTTTTTTTTTGTTACAGAAAGCATCATAGCCTTTGCTTGGGAACCAAATGGAAGCAAGTTTGCTGTGTTGCATGGAGAAACTCCGCGAATTTCAGTTTCATTTTACCATGTTAAAAACAATGGGAAAATAGAACTCATAAGTAAGTGACTGAAAGGTGACAAATACAGTTACTAGGCAGTTTGCATGACAGTAGATACAGTAAAGTCAAAACTGTGCCTGGTTTTGGATAGAATAGCAATATGTGCTCTGTCTGACATTGTATTGTAGAGATCTGACTTCTTGGTGACAGCTGAACTGTTTTGACTCTGAATCGGTCCAGTGTCTGGGAATAAAAGGCCTACAAGTCAGAATAATTCTGTGGCTTTGGGAAATTGATGTGCGGTGATAGCACAGACTTGGCTCACTTTAGATACAATTTATTCCCAGGTTGTATGTTGGGGTCTTTTGGTCTCTCTTGATACCTTTGGGCATCTTGGTGCTACTGGGCTTTGCCTTTAGAAGGGTATAGCTAAGGGTTGTTGTTAGGACTTGCTTGCAGAGTTCAGAAATGTCTTTTGAGGATCGGGTGGAGTTGACTGCTTGTAAGGAGAGCGATGGTATCAGGTTGAGATCTGAATTTGTTTCTTTCCAGAAACGTTTGACAAACAGCAGGCAAACACGATATTCTGGAGTCCTCAAGGGCAGTTTGTAGTGTTGGCTGGCCTCAGAAGGTGAGTATTGCACAAGTTACTGGACATCACATTCATTTGAATGAGGGAAAAGACTAGAGTAATTCATCTAGGAATGTTTGGTATCTCCAGGAATGTTGCATGGCTCTGTAATCCTGATAGAGCTTTGCAAAAACAAAGGAAAAGAGACAACACAATGTCATGATGTAGTTTAGTCCTTTGTCTTTAACATGCTAGTTTTGCCACACCAAAAGAATGCTTTTTTTCAACAAAAAGTGGATATTTAGGAATACTTCTCAGCTGTTTAAGTTAAATACTGACTTAACTAATCCAGTTTGCACCACGCGTGTGGTTCTTACAGTGCATTTGTTGTCATAGTCTTGTGGCTCCTCATGGGCAATGCCTCTTAATGACAAAGCTGTTTTGTAAAAGAGCTATTAAGAAAGTTTCACATCAGAGCAAGTGAAAATGAATTTTATTAAGCATTTGAGTAGTGTTTGCCTTCACATGCTTTCAGACAAGTGCTGCTCGTCATCTTGTCTTCACTACTTAAGTATGTCTAAGTATATGATTGTCAAACTTTGGCTGTAACTTGCCTGTAGTATATTTTCACTGTCACTTTAACAACAGAAGAAAATGGGTTCAGGGTCACTGAACACAGACACAAAAGTGTCACTCTTGGGGTTTTGTTTTTATTCATCACATTGCTTTCTAGCCACAGAGACTGGTATGAGCCTGTCTCTTGGTTGCTCTGAAAACTCATCTTTGTACTGAGGAGGTGTAAAGATGCAGCTTGTGAAATGCTTTTTATAAACCAGGCTATACTAGTATGTGAAAGTCTGCCTTATTTTGTCTTTGCAGCATGAATGGCGCCTTAGCGTTTGTTGATACATCTGACTGCACCATGATGAATATAGCTGAACACTATACAGCTTCAGATGTGGAATGGGATCCTACAGGCAGATACATTGTGACTTCTGTGTCGTGGTGGAGCCATAAGGTACTAATGCTTTCCTGTGGGTGTATTTGTTTTTCCTTTATCTTCCAGAGTTATTGGAAAGGGCTGTTGGTTAGGAAAAGAAAATGGGCAACTCTCAGTCATCCTGTGACTTAAAACCTGCACCATAGTTTTATACATGGACTTCTAAGCATCAGTATTTAGACCGTTGGCTTCACCAGTTGTCCAAAACAAGTTCTGGAAGGGTAGTTCATGAGTCTAAACTGAATGTCCTTTTGCATTGTGTCTTTAGTGGTTTAAGACTTGATCTCCTTGTGGTCCACACAGAGCAGCAGGATTTATTGCACCTGTATTACTTTTGCATGGTTCCAGCCACTGCACTGTAATCCTCTCTTGTACAAGTATAGACTTAAGAATGTGGTAGAAGGGCTGGCTTAGTTTCAAACTGGTGTGATCCTCCTGAGATCAAGCTTTAATTGAACAAGTATGTTGCAGAGGAATTTGACTTGTGCAAGGAAGGCACATACAAAAAGAAGACCCTGTTTCTTTTCACTAATGGCACTTCTTTTGTAAGAATGACCCTTAAGACATGGAGTGAGGCCTACAGTGTGAAGTTATACCTTATCTTAACTGAGATGGTGTACTGCTCTTCCAGGTGGACAATGCATATTGGTTATGGACATTCCAAGGCCGTCTGCTCCAGAAAAACAACAAAGACAGGTTCTGTCAGCTGCTGTGGAGACCACGACCAGCTACCTTGCTCAGTGAAGATCAGATAAAGGTAGTGTCTTCCAGTGACTGCGGACATTGATTTGGTGTATAAACAGACCTGTTCTAATCTCTCTTTTTGAGGATGAGGCTTGAGCTGTTACAAAATTAAGCAACTGCCTTTTGCCCTGAATTTGTGAGAAAACATTGCTGTAGGGGACCTCACTTCTAAGAATGATGGTAAATGTTGACTGGTCTTTAAGATCAGAATGGAAATGGCTACAACTTGTTCTTACAGCTCGGATGCAGTCAAAGGGTATAAAGAACAAAACTGAATTTAGACGTCACCGATTGCCTCTGTACAGAAGCATTTACAAGGTCTGTAAGTCAGAGCAAACAAAATGACAGTGAAGGAAGATTGCCTAGAAGATGATGCTTTTAAAAACCGCATAGCCTGCTTAGGCCTATTGAAGGAGCTCTTACAGAATACGATTGCTGCTCTGATATCCTCATTGAAATAAAATTCCCTGTTTTACAGCAAATAAAGAAGGACCTGAAGAAATACTCCAAGATATTTGAGCAGAAGGATCGCCTGAGCCAGTCCAAAGCATCAAAGGCAAGATACTTCTGGGATATAATAATGTAGATGCAACTCTTGTAACCTGTCCTTAGTTGTTTTGTAATGGTAACATGCAAGTTAAATTTCTTCTATAGCAAACACTTGTATTCATTTGAATCCAGATGGTTAGACTTAGTTCCAATAAGGAAGATGGTACTAAGCTGTCAGGTTAAACAGTAATGAATCTGGTGAGGCACTGCTGTTGCCTCATTAAGCAAAGGTGGTAAAATTTGGGGGTTCATAGTGAGTTGCTGCATTTGGCAGTCTTTAAATTAAGAAAAGCTCCTTAAAAAAGAACCACTTCACCAAAGATGCTTTTTGATTCCATGAGTGAAAGGTCTTTTTCCTTTTAAGTTAGTGGAAAGTATGTTCATGAGAAAGCTTGACTTGCTAACCAATGCCTTGCATGTGGATTTGATTTACTGGGGAGGTTTAATGATCTCTTCCTGCCTCTGTAGGAGCTAGTGGAAAGGAGACGTACAATGATGGAAGAGTTCAGAAAGTACCGCAAGATGGCACAGAAATTGTACATGGAGCAGAGGAATGAGCGTTTAGAGCTTCGAGGAGGTAAGCCACACGTAGTACTTGTGAAGTCATGCTGCTGCTTACCAAGTAACTACCCTGTCCTGGGATTCATCCACTTTTCTCCCTCCATTTCCTGCCAAAGCTAATCCCCTGTTCTCTAAAGGTTATTTATACTTTTTATCCTAAGTCACAATTGGATTTATTCCACCACACACAGTCCTCTGCAGGAGAAAGTTCAAATGTTATTGGCTGCTGGATATGGTATCTGTGTTTCACCTCACATCTCCATGCTTCAAGTCAAGCAAAGTGACTTTGGTGTTGCATTTAACCAGAAAACCCACAGAAGCCCTGTGGTGGCAGGCAGTAATGCCTTGGTTGTCATTTAATGAGTTTACCATGTACGATTTAAAGCCCCAAATCTCTCTTTTCACTGCTGTTTTAAGGACTTTCTGCCATGAGCATCAGGTCTTTCGATTGCTGCCTTGTTTGGTGTGCCCAGTGTTACTGTTTTCTCCATTGCAGGGGTAGACACAGATGAGCTGGACAGCAATGTCGATGACTGGGAGGAGGAGACTGTTGAATTTTTTATCAATGAAGAAATTATTACCCTTGCAGAACCAGAGTAATTAATTAAACTGTGGTAAGATGGCAACCCCCTCTGTCTGCTATTGCTATAGATGCAGTTGTTTGCTTGAGAAAGTTAGGCCTGTCTGTTGCATGAGTGAATGTGTTGCTGTTTGAGTTGATTTATGTGTTCTTGTAGAGAGGACAGAAGTGTCTGAAGAAGTAACTGCAGATGTATGAGTTGTGCTGAGCAGAATTCTGTGTATATCCTGTCTTGCCAGAGTGATCAAACCACAGTGGAGTCGGGGTCAGCTTCGAGGCTCAGTGTGTTGCAGACTCCGGGTTCTGTCAGTAGGGGGAATGAGTAGCACGAGAGAGCAACTGTGCCTTTTGGGAGAATTGCATGTTAGTTCAAAATGGACAGCATTTAAGTACTGTACTGAAGAGGATGCAACAAGTTGACTGGCCTGATAGAATTTGGAGGTGTTTAAACATCCAAATGAACTCTGCTATCGTTTTCTAGGAATGTTGGATAGAACTCAGGAAGTAGCAGGTTCTTGTGTGCAGCTGCATGTTGCTGAAATCCTATTTAATCCAGTGCTTTTTCCAGAGCCTTTTGTGTGAATTCATATTATGTATTTCTGTGTTGAAAATAGAGGCTACTTTCAGCCCCTGTTATAGGAAATGTCCTTTAGGGAGCTCGAGTTTGTTGGATTGAGAAGATAAAAGGTATTTTGATAGTGAAGGCACTCACATGAGCCTTAAAACTTGGAATGTGTTCCTGCTCTGTCATGTTCAGTACTTCATTTAAGGAAGGGGAGACTGGAAGCATACCTTTTACGGCTGCAGGTCAGCCTATAGCTCTTTAATCTCCAGATACCTGAGGAGTTTATATAAGCAGTTTACCTCTTGGATTTGCAGAAAAATGTGTAGCCTTGGTACCTGTGAATATATTTGGACCTGGTTTATCTGCGTCCTGTACATGGGAGACCCTTTTACAGAAGGAAGGGGGTGAAAAGCTGCTTAGTCTAAGGATTTAACCAAACATCGGTTTAAGAACAAGTGAAACGCATGCAGCCTTTCACCAAGTAGCCTCTCTGATGAGGTTGAGCTGTTTGTATAGAAGCACAGTAACTAACTTGCCTCTCTTTTCCCTTTCTGCAGCACCACCAGATCTTGTGCTGAAAAGGAGTTTGTTCATTTTCAGAAAGCCTACATCAACTTTGGAATTCGCAGTCCATATTCTTGCACTCTGGAAGGGTGAATGCACCAGATTTTCTCCATTCTGACACATTGTAGTGCCTTTAAGTCTTGCTGCCTGCTGCAGTGAGGCACTGGGAAGGCGCTGCTTTAAATTCTATTATTTTTTTAGGGGGGTTATTTTGGTTTTTTCTTTTTTAACTCCACTACTACCAGTATTTACTTCCTGACTCCCTGTGCCGTACTTGCCAACTGGCAGCTTTTTGGCTATTGCCAGTGAGGCGAGATTCACCAGTGCACCTCGTAAATGCACGATGTTTCTGTTTCAGGACTCTTTCTATGTCCCGAGTGCATGGACAAGTGTTCCTTTTGTTTGGGGAAAAGTCAACAGAACCATTTTTCGTATGATGTGTTTTAGTGTGCTGAAGCAGCACTACAGTGGGCTATACCCTCCTCCTTTCAGATTGTGAAAGGATGTCTCCCTCAAAGAGCTGAATATGGAAATAAAAGCAGACCTATACTAAAACCAGGCTGGCTACGTGTTGTTTGTAGGGAATCTTTCCCTGAGTGATGACAGTCAAACGTGCCTGCAGTAATAAGAGTGGTTTTTATCTTGTCTATATGGTTCATTTGGAACTTTTTGATCTCAATTCCTCATGGCTCCTCTGGATTTGTTGTGTTTTGGTTTTTACAGTGATGGTACAGCTTGGTCATTTGACAAGTTGGCCTATTCATTAGAGTAGAGCAATGAGGAAAATGAGTGGATTTCTTAAACCATTTGAAAACTGATCCTAGCCTCAGGAATGACTGGATTAGTCTGTCTTATTAATGAGTAGTGCAAAATACCTGAGAAGTGCTCTGTATGCACATGCCTTATTCTTCCTGTTACAGTACCTAGTCTCATGTCTAAAGCCCTCTGTGCTCAGAGGGGAAAAGTGTACTTATAGCAGCTTCTCTGCGTTTATGGGTAGAAGTTCTTTACTGGATATTGTCGGAGCAGTGAGAGGTTGGTGTGCTTCTTGCCCTTTGAGGGGCAGAGGAGAGTGAGGATGCTCCTGCCTCCTCTCCTGGGCTGGCCGGTGAAATTGCGCAGTGTGAGCACTCTGTACTATCTGGTTTTAAACCCTGAGCTCACTGACACAGCAATGTCTGACAGATCTGAAGCAGAAAGCACCCCTTGGGCAAAGGGTCTCCCCTATTCAGCTGGAGGCAGCCAAGGGACAGTAATGTGTTGAGTACTCGCTCTTCTTTGTCCTAAGGTGAATATGCTGTGACGGCAGACCCACAAACCCCTCAATTAACTCCCATGTTCTCTTCAGCAGGAAGGCTCTTCAACATGATTGTTCCATAATGATGGTATTGGCTTAATTTCAGTAGTTCACTCTTAAACTAGGGGGTGGTTTTGTTTCCAGAAGTCTGTGTTAGCTTCCATTCTCATCTGTTGGAATGTGTTCATTCATAATCCATATATACTGATATTATAGATGATTAAAGCTTTTTCTACAGTATTTACTAAGCTCATCTCAACTGGACTGGAGAAGAATACTTCCTTCCTCATAAAACAGTGCGGAAGAACTTTGGGCACTTCAAAGTTCTCCAGTAAGGCCTTGAACTTCTAGAGCAGGAATCATTCTAATTACCCTTTAGCTGATTTCTCACCATTTTCTAGTTACAAATTGAGTTAAAAGGTGTTGTTTTTTTCTCCTGTCTCCATGCAGTGAAATTTGAATGGGCTGCTGTGGTTTATTCCTGGCCATTTGCAAAGTAAAGCAATATAATGCCAATGTTAAGTGAATTGAGTTCCAAGATGCTTCTCTGAAGCTGCTTTAGGAGCTTTGGAAGCTGACAAGTGTTGTCGTGACCAGGAGTAAAGGTCTCTTCTCATCTGTAACACTGGTATTTCTGACTCTGCTCCCTTCAATTACTGTGTGTTTTCTGTAATGTTGCCCTACTTCAAATGCTTTTTGGAAATCATGTGCTACTGAAAGTGCTGTATGAGTATGTATTTGGTAAAATAGTCCTATTTGGTATATCTCAGAATAACACCGGGACTTGTAGAGTGGAGGAGGGGTCTCACTGTATTGAGTCCGTGTTGCTACGTGTAGCTTCGAGTACTCAGTGCCTCTGGATTTCAGCCTGCGGCCCCTACAAGGGCTCTGAAGGATGGTCAGAACAGATGCGGGTTTGTAGGTACTGTATAGAGAGATGTATATGCTGGGGAAAGGCTTCCAGCAGCAGTTGTACTTCCACTGAATGCCTTTAAGGGTCAAGAATTTGGGCAAGGGGAGGGAGGGAAACAAGCACTAAGTGGGATAGGATGTCACTGTGTGTGTTAAAGTATTGTCTGAAGTATTTTAAATGACTTCTTAAACAGCAAGATTAACTGGAACAATTCCTATAATCCTGGGCCAGTCTTTACTTTCACAATCTATTTGAATTTGTAATAAACATTCTCATGACCTTTTATAACCACCCCCAGTCCTTCATGCAGACTTCACAGGGCAAGTTCTGTTCGTTTGCTACACTGAATTTTAACTCCTTAAATTCCAATGTTTTTTAATAAAGCCTTACTGTCACTTTTATGTGCTTTCACTTGTTTACTGTCAATAAATAATGAAGACAAAAAGTAATCTTGTTGTGTTTTGTTTTAATAGGTTGTAAAGAATGGACTGACAGTACAAATGATTGCCTTCCTCAATGTAGGAGTCACGAAATGCTGCTGTCTGTGAGGTGACAATACAGTGGAAGCTTACACTTGGCTCGGGGAGGAAGCAGACTGTTTCCTGTGTTCTCGGTGGTGGTTGTCACTTCTTGTGCAGGACTGGAGGGGCTCGGGTGCTTGTTGCTCAGCTTTTGGTGGAGCTGTGGGCCCCTGTACCTGGTTGTGTTGTGTGTTTGATCCTAAGGGATGGAGGCCAGCTGCAAAGATGATTGGAGGGCTGGAGCACCTCTGCTCTGGAGACAGGCTGAGAGAGCTGGGCTTGTTCAGCCAGGAGCAGAGAAGGCTCTGGGTAACAGCCTTCCAATACCTAAAGGGGCAGACAGAAAATCTGGAGAGGGGCATTTAACGAGGGCCTGCAGGGACAGGACAAGGGGCAATGGTGTTAAACTGGCAGAGGGAAGGTTGAGATGAGAGATAAAGAAGAAATTCTTCCCTGTGAGGGTGCTGAGGCACTGGCACAGGGGGCCCAGAGAAGCTGTGGCTGCCCCATCCCTGGCAATGTTCAAGGCCAGGTTGGATGGGGCTTGGAGCAGCCTGCTCTAGTGGAAGGTGTCCCTGCCCATGGCAGGGGGTTGGAACTGGATGAGTTTTAAAGGTCCCTTCCAATCCAAACCAGTGTGTGAGTCTATGAATCTCGCATCCTAGAAGGCAGAAAGTGAAGGCTGCGGCATGAAGGTGGACTTGCACATAAAGGATTTGGGCTTGCAAGTGGATCATTTTGCTTATCCTGACCTCTTTCACCATGCAGTGGTAGCACACTGCTTCCTGCAGCTTGGAGCAGGAGGGAGCTGCTGCAGCCCCTTCCTGCCCTGGAGCTCAGCATTTTACTGTAGCCTCTCCTGCTGCTGTCCCTGCAGCCATCTCCCACCAGGAGATGCCTCTTCCTTCCCTGGGGTGATCCCTGCTGCCTCTGAACCTCTGTGTCTCCTGCCTCTCCAGCCTTCTGGAGGGCTCCAACACCATGCGTGCTGCCCTGAGCAAACCACCCAGCCCTGAGCTGGTCCCATCTCACAGCTCAGCCGCGATAGAGCAGCAGCTCATAGTGAGCCCACTTACATAGGGGAGGACAAGGAGAACCAGCTAGGTTGTACCCCAGCCCTAGCATCCTTCCTATTGTGTTTTTCTGGTGCTCCTGGGCTCTGTGTCCCAGTCAGAGGCGGGGGAAAAAGCCCAGATTTGCTCTCTCTGTGCAAAACTCTGCATGATTTAAAGCAGAAGCTGAGTATAAGTATCCTGCAGAGGAGAAATATGTATAGTGGTGGAGGTGAACGGGGTAACCCTGCAGTTGGGGTGGTTAGTTCTCTTCAGACAGTGATTTTCAGTGTATTCATCTGAGGGATGCACTCATAAGTAGCTGGGACTATAGTCCTTGCCACTGCTGCAGGACCTCAGCATCTCTGTGTTGATCAGAGGAGTGCTTTGAAAATGTAACCCTTTCCCAGGTTTCAACTTTTCAACCCTGTAGCTCTCCATTAAACTCATAATGTGCTGAAACATGACTGGGGCAGATTCAGAAACCTCTGCTCAAAGTGGAATTGCTTAAAGTCAAGTCAGTAATACCTAGAATACCTTGCATTCCTCTCTGATGCAAGGAAAAGCCTTAGTACTTGATGTGACCTGTCTGCACATGCTGCATTTTTGGGTTTGTTTTCTCATCCTCAGTGGCTGAGGCTCCCAGTACAGTGATGAGCTGGGTTGTTCTGGAGGGTAAGGCTAAGGGAGACTTGCACTATCCCTGCTCCTCCTGCAGGATTTGGGATTATGCTGTGCAAGATAATATCTTTAAATGCCTCTAAGAGATGAGTTCAGCCCATGGGAATGAGATACTCATAAGAGTGTCACTCAGCTGTGTTTAGGGAGATGATGAAGCCAAGCTATTTGTTACATTCCTGTGTCTATTAAAAGCTACCCAAAGCTAAGGAGCTCGCCATGTACTCGTAGATGTTCACAGTGAGGAAATGTTCCTTCGCGTTGATGGAACTGCTGAAAAAGCTCTGCTGCAGTGCTTGGGACTGGGAGCTGTGTGTGAAACCCTCATTCGATCGGCATGGAGCTTGTTATTGTGAAAATAAATCCGGTTCCTATAGAAACCAGTTGCTTGCGCCTGGTGGGGCTGTAGAACAAGTCTCTTTCAATAATTGCACACCCTCCTGATGGGGCATCATTTCTGTGCATTACGCAGTGTTCCATCAGCATCAACTCTCCTGTCAGGAGCTGCTAAAGGGATGCTGCTCTATTTTATGAAGGGGAAAAACAGCCATGGAAAGGTGAAAATAGAATTTTTCCAATCTCTGTGATTACCTTAGACCCCAAGGACAGCTTGTAGGTGGGATTTTGAATAGACCCTTCACCAGGCACACAGCTTTGGGATAGCGCAGCTCATCCGCAGCTGCAAAGTCAGTCAGGACCCCAGCTTCAGGGGCACAGTTAACCCCATAGCTGATCCCTGGTGCTGCATTCTCTCTGTTGTTTCACCTATAGACTAAACAGACCGGACTGAAATACACCTGCTCTTGTATATTGTTAGTACTGACAAATGGAGCCAGTGTGTTTTAATTCTTCGTGTCAAATTGTCCGTGTTTCAAAGCGGAGCACTGTGTTTCTGACTGATTGAGTTGTGGCACAAGGCACTGGCACTTAATTGCTGCTTTATAATCACTCTGGTCCTTAGATGAATTCCAGTTTCCAAGGAACCCCGCAGGACCTGACAGATCAGGGCCAACTCACTCTGATCTGGTTGAACAGGCTCATAATAGCTCTACCTGGGCTTAAACAAAACGGGTGCTTAGTGAAATGCAATCCCCTTTCTTTGTTACGGACAACTTTAATCAGTGTTTTGGGAACACTGGGGGAATCTATAAGTGTGCTCAGCTCTATAGCTGTTGGTAGCACGGTCCTAGAGCTCTGAAGGTTCCTGCTGGCAGCAGTAATGATATGGCTGAGTTCATTCTCCTGGTGTCTCTGTCAATGGGTTGGAGTCTTTCTGTGTTAGAGACAAAAACAGGGGAAGAGGGAGGAAGAATTTGTCCAGATGAAAGTGCAAATCCTGCGAGAATTAACTGGTTTGGACTTCATAAACATCCTTAAACTCTCTAAGCCCTGAGCACAGATCTGATGAGGAACAGCTGAGCGAACTGGGGCTGTTTAGTCTGGAGAAGAGAAGGCTCAGGGGGACTTTATTGCTCTGTACGACTGCCTACAGGAGGTTGTAGTGTGGTGAGCATCAGTCTTTTCCTAAGTAACAAATGGCCTCAAGCTGCACCAGGGGAGGTTTAGATTGGATATTAGGAAACATTTCTTCACCAAAAGGGTGCTCAGGCATTGGAACAGGCTGCCCAGGGCAGTGGTGGAGTCACCATCTCTGGATGTGTTGATAAATCATGTAGATGAGGCCCTCAGTGACATGGTTTAGTGGTGGACTTGGCAGTCCTGGAGTCATGGTTGGATTTGATGAGCTTAAAGGTCTTTTCCAGCCTAGTCGATTCCATGATTTTAAGATGAATCAGTGGAAGAGATGCAGTGAGAAGCTGTAGCTATTGCTGGTGCTGAGCCCTGTTGCAGGTAAGTCTGGGCATCCTCAGCACAGATAAACCACGTGTGTGTATGTATACATGCTATGTGTGCGGGTGGCCCTTTGCATCCCTCCCATCAACGAAGCAGAAAAGGAGGAGGGAGCTGCCCTTCTTGCCAGGTGAGCTGTGGGTTGTGCTGGGCATTGGGCAGAAGAGTCCCCGCAGTGGGGACAGGGGACTCTGCCAGGTGCCAGTCAGGCCACCGTGAGACTCTGGCTCTTTTCATTCACATGCAAACACTTGCTGTCCGACCCTGCAGAACTCCTCTCCTGACTGGGACACAGCTGGATGCAGCCTCCTGTGCAAATGGTACTTCTTTCCTCCAGTGCTGCATCTTTCAGCTCTTGCTCCTCTTTTTAAGAGGCAGGGATCGCAGGAGCTCCTTACTTAGCTTCCCATATTGCTATACCTATTTACACATTTTTATTGTGCCTTTGTTATTTACCTTCTTTTCCAGTGCAAATCCCATTATTTTCTATCACACTTCAGCTGCTCTTCCCCTGAACCCTATCTGAATGCACACTAATTCTGTAATACATCTTGTCTCCGCACAATAGTCAAATGATAGCAGCCCTCAGAAGCAAAGAAAGCATGAATCTCTTCTCTTTATGGATTATCTCACAAATGCAATTTGTGTTTAGCACCTTACTGGTGAAACATCCCTCCTTTCTCCCCCCCTTTTCTTTGTTTTAAGGCAGCCATTAACCTCACAAGGATATCAGCTTTGTTTTTATGCCACTTATTCAGACTTGCATCATCTGCCCTGGGATCTATTTTCTCTAATGGAAAGCTGGGAAGAGAACATGCATTATGTTAGTCTGAGTAACTTCTATCTATGAGAATGTGTTTCTCTTAATAATGCAAATAAGTGTAATTATGAAAGCAGATTAATTGACTGGGCAGTTGAAGGACTTGGATTTCTTGGTGTATTATGTTTATATCCATGTTTCCTGCTATTTTTACTCCCAGCCAAACTCATTTAGAACAGCTTCTATCTGCTTATTAATCCAAACTCAAAACTATTAGTGTCTTGTTGCATTTTAATGGTTCCATGCAATAGCAGAAGATGTGTACTTGTAGACCATTGTGCCTTAGACAAGGTGTTAGTCCCAGACTGGAAGAGAGGAACTCTTTTGGATCCAGAGATACACTGCAAGCTGTATTTGGATGTTATAAGGACTCGGGAAAAGAAGCCTGAAAGTGTTTTAGAGCAAATCTCTACAGGAAACATGCTGACCTCATTCTCCAAGCTCTGCACTTGGCTGTCACACTCGCGTGTGCACATGGTTACATGTCAGCCCATCTTCTGCAAGCAAATGCCTCTGCTGAGGATAAACCCAAGAATTCCCTTTGGAGTTTGTTCTTGTGTTGCTTCAGGTTTTAAGGAGATATTCATTTAAGAGACTTGGAGTTTAGCAGGAAATGCAAAAGAGAAACCCAAGTGTAACATTTCCTGAACGCCCATGGCTGTTCCTAGTCCTAGGTACTCAGCTCTCTGCCATGCCTGGAACACCAGTGCACTTATTCTGTAGGTCAAGTGGTGGTTGAGCCATACTCTAACTGCTTATCTAATGAGCTGTGTACCTGAGAGAGTGAAATCTGCTCTGGGAGTAGGAGGTACAGGGTTCTCTGCCCCTTCCCTTGAGAGGCTTGAGCATCTCCTTCTGAGCCATTTCAAAAGAGAAAGAATACCATTCTCCACAATAACTACATACTGTGACAATTATATACTAAAATAGATCCTAAGGGACTGCAAAAAATCAGAACCAGTTCTGTAACCTGCTGCAATGCCTCTCCCACCTTTTTTCCTTAATAAAAGCCAGAAATGGACTCTGTCCATGAGCAATGCAGATATTTCTATCAGTCCTTGTGCAGGAAAGGCTTTGGAAGATGACTTTGGACACTTTTGGTCCTGAGGGACTTAAATATTTTCTTGAATGGCTCCTCTGTCTGCATGTTGACTGAAAATTGAGGTAAGAGGTCCTGTCCCCTCCTGTTGGCGTAGGGGTTGGTTGGGTGTCACATCTCTGCAACCACCACTATTACCCAATGCCAGTGACTGTTTCACTGCACAACAGGCCTTCAAAGCATTTTACAGCAGCAGCTGGTTCTCCAAATTGCAGAAGTTGTGATGTTGGTTGCAAAATAAGCCTGTTGGCCTCAGAATTGTGTGTGTATGTGTGTGTGTCCTCCACACAAAGCTGTAACGCAACGTTCCTCTGGCCAGATGCAATGGTGGTAGTGCCAGGCTGTTAACCAAACCCAGACGAAACAGTTCTTCTGACTGTATCTTAAACCAGAGGGTGGTCCTAATGGATCCAAGTGAAGATCCAGATGACATCTTGCAAACTAACAGATCCTGAGAATAAACACTGGTATTTAACATGGTTTTTGATCATGGACCAACCCAGGTAACATCCTTCCTTTTTTTTCACCAAAAGGCTTAGCAATAGGGTTGCTTTCCCCTGCTTAGATGAATGCTTTTGCCAAGTGACTAGAGCTGCCCATCCCAGAGGCCACACATCACCCACATAGAAGGCAATAGTGCTGAAGGTGAGAGGACTGGCAGGCTACGGAGACCGGCTGAGAAAGCTGGGCTTGTTCAGCCCGGAGCAAGAAGGCTCCAGGGAGACCATAGAGCAGCTCCCAGTGCCTAAAAGGGCTGACAAGAAAGCTGGAGAAGGGCTTTTGACACAGGTGTGTAGGGCGAGAAATGAGGGGTTAGTGTGAGACTCACACTGGGTCCTTAGGTCTGCGAAGAGGGTTGAGTTGATCCTGCAGTTTAGTGGGCAGACTCAGGCTTTCCACCTCTCGTTGCACCCTGCTTCATAGAGGCTGGGTCCGAGGCATCACCTCCAGGTAGGACATCCCATAGGTAAGGGTTAAGGGCATCCTATAGATTTGGGTTTTATTTCTCTAAGCTCACAGGTGACCAGTGATTTTTTTCCTATTTAAATCAACTTCCTGTCTTTGAGCGTTTCATCCTTTCTATAAGATTTAGCTGAAATTGGGCAATAAATTAGCATTTTATTGGGGCAGGAGGAAGAAAGACTGAGCATGACAATGTGCTGTCATAAGTTGTCTCTTCCTTAGGCTGCAGACACGCTCTCTGCAACACTGGTTATTGTATGGATAGTTTACAACCTCATTTATGAACCTTGCCTCAAGCCTCGAAGCTGAGCTACCACTGCATGACGGATGCGTTTGCTAGAGGAGAAGGGATGGAGAACAAGGCCCGCTTCTGTTGTGAGCAGGACTGAGAAGCTGCCAGCACGTTTGTGGCAATTACAAAAATTCTTCTTTTGTAGACAGTTAATTACTTATTGATTTTGCTGTTGATGGAGAGAGGACTTAATGAATGGTCTTTCACCAGCACTTCCTTCGCTCCTCATTGGGATTCTCCACCAGAATCTCGATGAATCACAGGGATACACAGCCACGGAGCAGCAAGTCCCTGTTGTGTCTGTACTTGCCACATCAACTCACATCCTCCTAGGACTCATTAGGGGGCAACAGCAGGACTGTTATGATTGCACATATCAGCCTGGCTAGTATCTCCTTTGAAGAATCTGGAATGACCTTGATCTGTGCCTATCGAACAAAGAGCATCCAGACACAGGTAAATGAGCGAACGACTCACAAGGAGGAGGGGTTAAAGATTAAAAGCTTTTAAAGCAGAAAGAGAAGTAGTGGATGAAGGGAGAACAAACTTCAGAAGGGGGCAGTGCAGGATGTAGGGGCTCAGTGGGGGTGATAGAAGAAAGCAGATGAAGAGAACTGTGGAAAGCAAATTGTATGGGTCATGGATGAAAAGAGGAATGTGAGGTTTAAAACAAGGGAGCTGAATAATGGAAAGGCAGAAGGTGAGGTGCCTGAAATGGATCTGGGTGCAGAACATAAGGAGTGATGGTTGGAAGATGACTATTGGGAGGACAATGTATGGGGGGAATGACCCAGTGGGGATGCTGGGCACGGAAGAGGAACAGAGGAGCTGCAGAAAGGAAGAATAAGACAGAGAGGCTTTCACTCTTTGTGGATCTCGGTTTTCCTGTGGGTCACTGGCTTTTTTCTGTTACCTTTTGGAAATTCCCAGTAATTAGGGAACATCCCTAATTTACAGTTTCCCCATCATGAAGGAAAACTCTTCCCCGTCATAAGATTCAGCACCACTCCAACTGAAGGCATAGCTTTGTTTGCAGCTATTGTACCAACAACAGACCATGGGACAAATGCTCATGTATTCTGGGTCGCCAGGTAAAATGTAACCTGCTGAGCGTCAGCAAGTTTGTTGCAGCATTGACACAGACCTCCACAGGGAGATCAAGCAGCTAAAGGTGAGGGTTGGAAAGCAGGAAAAGAGTGAATTCAGCTCACACCGCAGGGATTTGCAAGGTAGAGACAGGAGTAGGAATTGTTATGGAGAGGCCTCCATGCAGATGTAGCTAGAGAAGCCATTTCAGCAGTGCAGTGGAGAACGGAGTTTGATGGGCAGCAGAAGCAGATGGGAGCTGAAGCTGGTTTTCTGTGCCCCTCTTTCTGATGTACTGTTTGACTGGACAGCACATTCAACCTTGTCAGCATCTTCCCCAACATCAAAGCGGTGGTAAATCCCACAAACCTGCCCTTGAAAGGAGCTTTAACATCGAGTGGTGGCATTTGCTGTGAGAAGTCCTGACTCAGAGAGGTGACTGAGTTTGTAGCCTGCGTCACTGCAGGCTCTGAGGCTGTGTCAGGTCGAGGAGCTCTGTCGCATGGTTCATTGCATTTAATTAAGGAAATAAATAGGGAGGGAGCATGGCGAAGCTTTTAAAACGCTGATTGTGCTGCCCTGGGGATTGTTCCTTTTGGCAGTGAATCTGGCAAGGAATGAAATAAACAGGCAAATTCTCTGAGAGACGAGACACGAGGTGTGACAGGCCTCTGCTACCAATACCCAAGGTTGTTTCTATAACAAGCACAGAAAGCTAGTACCTTTTTGGTGGGTGCAAAGGAGGAAGAGATGTGCCTGCAAGGCGGTATCCTCTTAATACTCACAAAAGCTGTTATTTGTGTTATTATTTATATTATTGCTAATAATACAATCATAAAGATGTATCAGATCAGCATGTGATTAACCTCAAGAGACCACAGAATGAAGCAGAGTCCTACGAACTAATGTCTTGTAACACATGGACCCAGTGGTTTGGTCCAGGAGTAGTTTTGTGGGGACTTGGCAGAAGTTTATGTAGGCTAATGTCAGGTCAGAAATGTCTTCTCCTGCAGCAGAGAGGCATCAAGGCTGTGAGGCACCACCATGGCCAAGCAATGAGCACCTTGTAGGAGCAGCTCATCAGGGCTCTCATAGAGCACATGGAGATGAAGCACAGCCTAATGGAGCTGGAGAACACCACATTGATGCCTGTTGATACCTCCTAACAGTCACAGAGTGAGTATCCCCTGAGCTTTCAGTGCACTTTACATGGACCTCCAAAATCACTGTAAGAAATGCTAATATCCCATGGTCCATCCAGCTAAAACGAGATCAAGAGTAGCTTTGAGATTTACCTCTATGGCGAGGAAAAATCTGGGAGGTGGTGGTCTGCAAAAGGTACCCAGGGATTTAAGGTAGATTAAGTCCATGCTGCTCTGAGCTTTAGATTAAGGTGCTATATTTGCAACAGATAATTTCTGCTATTGAGAAACACATCCCTAATCCCTCCTGGTGCTTGTAAGGAGACTGTAGCCTGCACACGTTGCTTTATTGCTATTGCCTGATATAGCTCTGTAAGGCAACCAGCTACCTCTAGCATCAAGTTTCAGATCAAGACTAAAAGTACAAATGGTAGATTTGTCCTCTATTTGGCCCTTAGTCTGGATTTGTGTTTTAATGGAAAAACTGGATGGTAACAGATTGGGATTGTTGGTCCTTCTATGAATCACAGAATCATAGAATAGTTAGGGTTGGAAAGGACCTTAAGATCACCTAGTTCCAACCCCCCTGCCATGGGCAGGGACACCTCCCACTAAACCATGTCACCCAAGGCTATGTCCCACCCGGCCTTGAACACTGCCAGCAATGGAACATTCACAACTTCCCTGGGCAACCCATTCCAGGGCCTCACCACCCTTACAGTAAAGAACTTCTTCCTCATATCCAATCTAAACTTCCCCTGTTTAAGTTTGAACCCGTTACCCCTTGTCCTATCACTACAGTCCCTAATGAAGAGTCCCTCCCCAGCATCCCTATAGGCCCCCTTCAGATACTGGAAGGCTGCTATGAGGTCTCCATGCAGCCTTCTCTTCTCCAGGCTGAACAGCCCCAACTTTCTCATCCTATCTTCATATGGGAGGTGCTCCAGTCCCCTGATCATCCTCCTGGCCCTCCTCTGGACTTGTTCCAACAGTTCCATGTCCTTTTTATGTTGAGGACACCAGAACTGCACACAGTACTCCCAAGTGAGGTCTCACGAGAGGAGAGTAGAGGGGCAGGAGCACCTCCCTCGACCTGCTGGTCACGCTCCTTTTGATGCAGCCCAGGATACGGTTGGCTTTCTGGGCTGCAAGCACACACTGCCGGCTCATGTTCATTTCCTCATCGACCAACACCCCCAAGTCCTTCTCCGCAGGGCTGCTCTGAATCTCTTCCCTGCCCAACCTGTAGCTGTGCCTGGCATTGCTCCGACCCAGGTGGAGGACCTTGCACTTGGCATGGTTAAACTTCATCAGGTTGGCATCAGCCCACCTCGCAAGCATGTCAAGGTCCCTCTGGATGGCATTCCTTCCCTCCAGCATATCAACCGAACCACACAGCTTGGTGTCATCGGCAAACTTGCTGAGGGCGCACTCAATCCCACTGTCCATGTCACCCACAAAGATGTTGAACAAGACCGGTCCCAACACCGATCCCTGGGGGACACCACTCGTTACTGGTCTCCAGCTGGACACTGAGCCACTGAGCACTACTCTTTGCGTGCGGCCATCCAGCCAGTTCTTTATCCACCGAGTGGTCCACCTATCAAATTGATGTCTCTCCAACTTAGAGACAAGGATGTCATGTGAGACAGTGTCAAACGCTTTGCACAAGTCCAGGTAGATGACATCAACTGCTCTGCCCCTGTCCATCAGTTCCGTAGCCCCTTCATAGAAGGTCACCAGATTGGTCAGGCAGGATTTCCCCTTAGTGAAGCCATGCTGGCTGTCACCAACCACCTTGTTTGTTTTCATGTGCCTTAGCATGCCTTCCAGGAGAATCCGCTCCAAGATTTTGCCAGGCACAGAGGTGAGACTGACTGGTCTGTAATTCCCTGGGTCATCCATTTTCCCCTTCTTAAAAATGGGGGTTATATTTCCCTTTTTCCAGTCATCGGGAACTTCACCTGGCTGCCATGATTTTCTATGGTCAAGTTACTCTGTGTTTGTGAAGTAGTTTCCATCCAGATGCATGACTTCATGTCAGCACGCACCACTACCCTTCTGGTTAAACCATAAGTAGGTTTCAGCTCCTTCTCGTTATCACTAATCACCCACCTAATACCTCTGTAAATTTGATAGTCCCTTAGAATTAGGGTCATTTGTAGTTAAAATAGTCTTCAGAACATCAAGATATTTGACAAACACATGTGAATAGGCAACAACTTGTGATAAGGTGGGGAAAAGCACTGTTCTTGCCATGGAAATATCACACACAAGGCCTGTTTTATTGATGTCCAAACAGAGGAAGGTAATTGCGTTCTTCTGTATGGTTTGTCCAGCTCCAGAGCACCCTGGACTAATCAGTTCTGCCACTGTCATGCAAGAAGCTGGACAGATACAATGAAGTGCTATGCATGCATCATTAGTTATGTCACCATGTCCCAGCAGTTCCTTTCTTTTTTAGGTGGCAGCTGGGAGTGGGTGAAGGCTCAGGGTGCATGCAAGCATGACAAGCCAGCCAAAGAGGAGGAAGATGAAAACACAGAGGAAGAAGACAAGGGAAATGGATATCCTAGATTCATCTGAACCTCACGACGTTAGAGTAGCAAGACAAGAGATGAACCCGCTGCTGGAAGAACAGCGCAAGACGGTGGCCCTGAAGGTGTGGAGGTGAAGGTGCCCTTATGGTGGCAAGCCTTACCTCTGCCCAGTGGGTACTGAGGGCAGCAGCATTAACTCAGAGAGGTTCTTGGGGTTTTGGGCTAGCACCACAAAAGCAGTATGGCACCTGCATTGCAGTTGGACTCCTAAATACTTTGGGCTGCTGAAGGAAGCAGCATGGGAACATTGATGTTTGCATCCTGCCTCTGTCCCTGTGTGTTTCAGGATGAGGAAAAAACATCCACTGGGCTTGTGCACCTGTAAGAGAACTGATTCTTCCCATTTCTCCTTTCAGGAATGTTCTGAGGGTTTGTCACTCGCTGGGTGTTTTGGTAACTAATGTTAATGTTTGTGAGCTCTCTAGGCTAGGACTGTGCATCCGGATATATCTGCCATGACTGAAACACGGTGGCTGCTACTAGAATAAGCAAAATACTTTCTGTAGAAGTTACTTTATTCTCAGTGTGAAAGACACAGCAGAGAATTGCTCAGATGTCTTCGTTATCCCAAGAAGCTGCCTTGACAAACCCCTGTCTATCTTTTTCAGACAGAGCTGGAGCAACACATGGCAAACGCCAAGGAAAAAGCTTCCCAGATGGAGTTTTTCCTCAGACAAATCACCAGCGAGGATCAGCAGGAAGTGCTAAAGGCTCCTCGGCAGAGCCCACGAGCCTGGCAACACAGAGCTGCAGGCAATTACACTGTACAAGGAGAACCGACTGTGACAGAAGGATTTTGTGATCCAGCAACTGCAGTAGCATATGCTGCTCTGTGAAGAAATTGCTCAGCAGCAGCAGATGCTGATGGAAGGTAAAGCAGCACCTTTGCTCCTGCTCTGTCATTATCTCCAAGCTTTGTTCTCTGATGGCAAACTGCAGACCAATCCACACCGAAAACCTTGTCTTGGATGTCATGACTCCACAGTTCTCAGCTGCTTCTGTAGGAGTGATCTTTAACTCTTCCTCCCCACCTCTGTTCCAGCCCAGAATATTCCTGCGCCAGAGGCACTGGAGAGGTTTACTCAGCCAGCACCTCTCTGAGCTGGAGGAGAGGACACTGAACCATCTGCTTCTGTACATTCGGTGATGTCCTGCATATTCAGGGTAAGGCAGAGCAGGCCTGCGTGCTGGAGAACCCACGTTGTCTCTTGATCTTGTCATGGCTGTAGATTCACACACACCCGAAGCCTGGCTGGGTCCTGGTGCCAATCAGGAGCTGTACAGAGCTTCGCTTTGGGAACACATTGTCCCTGGAGCCCTGCTCTCCTCCCCTTTGATTTGAGAGAGACAACTTGCTTGGTGCAAACAGAAAAGCAAAGCTTAGATGGCCAAACATGCAACTCTCCAAGTGGCTGCTGAAGGAGACAGTCATACAGAGCCATCCACTTGCTTGATGGCACAGTTGTTACTGAGGTCTTCAGGTCTTCCCTGCAATAAAGTAAAGATCTACTGGCTCCTTGGTCTTTGGAAAACTTGTGTGTGTTTTGAGACAGTTGTGGCTGCCAGGAAATTGCCGGTCCTCAGCAGGGAGTCCAAGCAGCAGTGTCTCCTGTCCTGTTTATTATGAGTGCCTAGAATGAAGGGGCAAGGAGTTGGGTTTCACCTTGAATAATAAACTTAATGCTCTCCCTGTTGTTACATGAGAGATTAAACTACTTTGGGTGCCCTTCCACAGGAGGGGAGCAAACAGCAGCTGGCTGAACTGTGGAAAAGCACAGGAGGTATCAAGAGTCTTTTTGTGCCCACAGGTTGAGAGCCTGGGCTACAGGAGGGGCTGTACAGTGAGAAAAATCCACTGAGCATCTCATTCTTCCCTCGTCCTGCAGACCCACAACAGCCCTCTTGATGTAAGTCAGCATGTGGATCCTAATAAAGATGAGATCAGAAAGGGTCTATCTGGTACCACGAAGGATATTCCCTGAGGGGATATCAAACTTCCGAAGGGTGGATCCTTTGTGTTTCTTTCTAAAGGGAATGGGTCGAGCAGAAGGCATTGACCCAGTGGAGCGGGGGTAGTTTTTGAATACAGTGACAAACACAGTACAAACTGCAGGAGTATATAAGTTAAATACCTTTATTCTCCTAATGCCCTTTATCTCCTGCCTAAACAGCAAGGAAAGAAATCTCTTTGGTACAATGTCTCTCACCTCTGTTGCCACATCACTGACATTAACTCAGCTCCATGTCTTTCAGATCTCAAAAGCTAAGCATTGGACTTCCTCAAGCCCCAGTACAGACAAAGCTTGTGAGAACCACTCGTGCCAAGTTAGACTCTTCCATTAGCCAAAAGCTGTGAGTAGCATATTCGTTGCCACAGAGGGCAAGGTTCCTATCGGCCACCATTCAGGTAGGGGCTAAAGACCTTAGTGACATCCTGCCTCAGCTCTGTTGGAAAAGATGGATTCTCATGTGAGAATAAGTCGAGTAAAGGTGACTATTTAGAACTATTAGCAATCTGATCTTAATTTGTTTTAACATGGCCTGAGTAGCTTTTGATGTGTAAGAAAGCATATCCTTTGTAGAGCACTGCCTCAACTATGCCTCTGTAATGAAGGGAGAAGAATTAAGGTTCAGCTGGGTTCACATACAACAAGTTGCTGCTCTCAATCCTCATCATTCAGCCAGTTTCACATCTAAACGAAGCCTCGGCAAGGGGACCAAGATGTGACAGGCTGCACTGCCCATCTGCCACCTTCAGTTGTTCTGCTTTGTGCAGACACACAAGGCCCAGATGAGTTTAGGGGAAGTGGATACACAAATCCTATTGAAATGTAGCCAGAATGCTTCCCCATTCTGGCAAGGGGTGCTTATCCTAATTCATTTTTATTACCTTTTTACATGTGTGTATGTGTGTGTGTATATACACACATATAAAATATCTGAAATTTTACTTACAATGCTATAATTTATGTTAGCAACTCATGCATTGCAAAGTGTTTTTAAGTGCTCTGCTCCCACTGCTCATAATGAAGCTCTCCCTGACTTTTATAGAGGGGACTCCACCAGAGATGCTGCCAAAAGGCAACGCTCCTGCAAACACCATCCACCACAGCAGTGCAGATCATGTTAAAGGATGGGTCCTATAGAAGCAAGTCAAGGGTGAGTACATGAAACACCAGGTTGGCTGGCTCAGGAGGGCTACATTCCTAAGCACTCATTCTGTTGCAATCTGAACCTAAAGAGCTGTAAATGCAACACAAACAGTCCAGTTGGGAAGCCAGACACATGGATGGGGGTTTATAGCCAAGTTTTAAGCCTTTTTTGTTGTTGCTATTGTTGGGTTTTGCAACAGATGACATGGGCAATGTTCCAGAATGGGTTACACTCCATCTCCCTCTTAGCCAAAAATAACCTCTTAGGAAGAGAAAACATTTTCAGAGGTGTACATAACCCGGGTCTAATCCATATGTGAAGCACATCGTTTAACCTGAATGAGCCATGTGACAACATACTGCTTCCCCTGAGCATGTTGCCATGGGATTTTCTTCAGGCAATGATGTGCAGATCCTAGGGCCCTTGCCAAACTCACCCCTCCACATCCCGCGGCAATCTGTCTCGTCCCCACTTTGGCAGTAAGACTGGAATTGAAGAGTGAGAAACTCACCCAAGTACTTCATCTTCCCTCACTTGCAGGGCCTGCAGATGGTGCCAGCAGTCGGCAAAAGCAGCCAGTCTCCTGCTTGAAGAGGCAGAGGAAAATGAAATGGGAATCACCAGGGTAGCAGGATTTTCTGTGGTCCCGTCGATTGCCATTCCAAGACTGCTGAAGTTGGGGAAGTAGATGTAGGGGAGTGTGCCTTAAAATGTATTTTAGCTTCTGTGTTGTGATGCTGAAAAGCAGAGGGATGGTTCAAAGGGGGGACAGGGACCTGTATGCTGTAGATTACTTTTCCCATATCCCCACTGCAAGATGTTCCTCTGTATTGCGTGCTTTAGCTGCTAGCCTCACTTTGAGACAAGCAGGGTGTTAACAGAGTCCAAGAGATGACGAAGCCCTCATTTTCCCAGCAGTGCTCGCCTCCCAGAAGATGTCAGCATGAAACCCAAGCCGCCTTTTTTCCCAGGGCAAAAGTTGAGGATGCCACCCATGCATCCAAAAGGCTCCCTGACTATTAAAACCAAATGTAAATGCCTGAGAAATAGTTCTCCCCATTCTTCCCCGCTGTCCCTGTGTGTTGCTGTGAAGCTGGGAGGTGTAACACGCCTGGAATGCTGTTTGGGTGAGCAGATGTTTGGCTGTGAGAGCAGCCAGAGATTGCTCTAAGCTCTTTTCTATCAACAGAGCGTTTCAGATGTGACTGCAGCCGGGAGAAGCAGCATGGTGATAGGTGAAGACCCTGATAAGAGCTGCCTGGAGGTAAACCACGGGAACGTGTTTTTCTTCTCGGAACAAACATCTCCAACCAGCAGCCTTCTCCATAAGGGGCTTTTTAACAGTATTTCCCCTGCTTTTTAAATGCGCCGTTGAATGAAGCCGTTCTGGTCACTGCACTGAATAAACAGTGACTCCATGCCCCAAACAGGAGTGGCTTCCCTCCTAGGTCTGCTGAAGATGATGATTTCAGGTAGGTTTGTGTGTTTTCTCAAATGGATGGAGAACCTTTATCACAGCCGCAGCCCTTGCAATGAATTCTCCTTTATCCTCTTTCTGATTTGCTGTGTGTCATTGTGCACACTCCCCATTCCTCTCTACCTCTTGCTTTGCTGATGGGAAGATGAGGGATAGTTCTCTCCGGGGATGAGGAATCTTAGATTACTTGTAATTATAAATGCCATAAAGTCCTGAAGTGGGGGTGCAACACAAGCGTAGCAAACGGTCGATTTCCCTTGGGAAACAGCAGCAGGAAGAGGTGTGATGGGAAGTAGGAGGTCCAGGAACACTTGTCCCTCAGGGCTGACTCTTTCAGATCAACAAAGACATGAAAACTCAAGACGCAGATAAAATAAGCACAGACTGCGTGTAAACAAACCTGTGCCAGCAGCGCTTGGGCCAAGCCTGTATTTGCAAGACCCCACATGACCTGCAAACACTGAAGGACCAGAACTGAGGGAAAAAGGAGTTTTCCAAGCGTATACATCTCCGCTAAATACCTTTGGGCTGAATCACCATCAAAACTGTTCCGAGTTGTTTCATACAAAGAGCGGGATAGCTGAGCCAAACGCCCTGCTTTGAGGCTGCATCTCTGAAGGGGAGGTTGGATGACAAAGAGTTTGGGGATTTGCCATGACTGTTGCGAAGAGCCACGGGATGCGCTAATCTCCCTGTTTGCAAATCATGCATTTAGGTCTGTTAACAAATGTGGAGACGTTGAGGATTGAGATGTCAGAGGTAGAATCTGTAAATAACCATTTGTAGCTTTGGTAATTGCTGCAGATGGGCTGCAGCCCATCTCCCGCACAAAGTGGGACCACACTCATCTTCAGGGATGGGCTAATGGCTTTTTGCTTTGATTCTTCTCCGTCATAAGTGATAAAAAGAGAGCTTAAAATGTTCTGGGCTTTTCCAGCTGCATTTTCTAGCCTTGCTGTATACAGTTATATACACTTTGGTTTTATTATTCTGCTGTGCTAGAACCCAAAGGCTGGGGTTTCTTCCGCAAAACAGCTTGCACCTGGCTCTATCAAACCACGAGCTACAGCAAGCAGTGATGTCGGGTCTTGGGATGCTGTGTACACCTCAGGATAAGGACTGTTGCCATCATCCATTACTGGCTCTTCCTCATCCCGTCTCTGGGACAGTGCAGGCAGTGGAGTTCTATCTGTGCAGCCCCTGAGCCCCTCAATGTGCAAGGGAATTAAATCCTCATGCACTCTTATTCCGTGCAGGGGGTTGCCCCCGATCACCTCTGACGGCGCCTATGCTGTGATTCAGCGCTTGCTGCCCCTGCTTCTCCACAATGGTCCCGGCTTCGCTGCGGGAAAGCGCCGGGGGCTGCTGCGCGCCGGGGGCTGCTGCCCGCCGGGACCGGAGCAGCCCCTCCGCCCCCGGCCGGGCCTACAGCGCCTCCTGGCAGACCCGAGCCCCCGCGGCCGCTAGCGGCGCGGCCCCGGAGCCCGCAGCGGGAGGGGCCGGGTCAGGGCGGGCCGGGGCCTCCCGCCGCCGGGCGGAGCAGCGCCTGCGCCGCGGCCCCGCGGGGACCCCCGTGCCCGGCGTCTCGCGAGAGGCGGCGCCCGGGTAGCGGCGGGACGGGGCCAGGCAGCGGGAGAAGGAGAAGAGCCGAAGGAGGCAGCGCTGCCCGGGCGGGAGGTGAGCGCGGGGCGGGCACGGCCTGGACGAGGGCCTGAGGGGAGGGGTTGGGCAGTGGCGGGGCGCGGATGAGGCGGTCCCGGCCGGGGGTGCCGCCCCGGGGCCGCTCCGGTTATGAGCTGCAGCCGCGTCCCTCTGCGCTTCCCTGCGCCGTGCCAGGTAAAGGGGGAGCCGCGTCGTGACTGGGGCGTCGTGTGCCGGGCCGGGCAGCGCTGCCCGTCTTCATGCCTCGGGGGTGGCGGGAGGTGGTTGGGTCTGTGCGCAGCTCCTCGTCTCCGAGCCTTTCAGCGCCGGCTTTCCCTGCTCTGCTGCCGGTGCTGGGCCCGAGGCTGGGAGCAGCCGCCTGTGCAGCTTCCCTGTGTTGATCTGCAGTCTGTGTTGCTTCTGGACTCGGGAGCGTCCGCGGTCCCAGCACCCTCAAAGGCAAACCCAGGAAGCAGCTTCCTCGGTAGAGCTTTCCTGTTGACGGTAGAGTGTGGTTTTTAGCCTTGCTTTACAGAGATAACCGTTAACGTGATTAATCCTGCTTGAACTTCATGTAGAAAACTTTGTACTACAGAAAATTATGCTTAAATCAAGTGTTTGTAAGGCAAATGCAGGCGGTGCGAATGGCAGGGTCTGATTTCTGGCCCGTGTTGTCATATAGCAAATGTTCTGGGGTCTTGTTGACTCAGGCTTTCAGCAGTAAGGCTTGCTGAGGCCCTCCTTATGTTGGTAAGGTCAGGAGCAATGGGTGTGCATGAAGCTTGTGGCAAAGGTAATGAACAAACAGGACATGCTGCGTTAGGGGACTTTCCTTCGGGAAGTCTTAGAAATATGGTTATGGAGGGAACTTCCAAGCATAGGTCTTAAAGAAGAGGCGTCCGGTGATGCCAAGCCTGTACAAACCAGGCTTTGTGGCAGCGATAGGAGCGAAGGCTCTGGGATAGCTACATAGATTAGGATACTCTTTGCTGGTCTCTAGCATGCATATGCTAAATTGGGGTAGAACGTGCAACGCAAGCCCTATTTTTTGCTTGCGCGGTGTATTTATATTGATGTAACTGCTGATGTTGTTACAAGGGTTAAAATGTTCCTGCTGTGCAAAGGGTGTTAGGTTTTTGGAAGGCGGGGGGAGCAGCGATCCAGAGTGATGGCAAGCGCATGAAATTCATTTCTGGTTATTGGTACTTCTGCTTTGGCTGGTGGGAGCTTGTTCTCCTGCACCTGGAACAGGTTAAATTGCTTCCACTTCTCTAGAGCCTCCTTATTCCCTAAGTGTAACTGGTGGCAGGTGTGTAGCATAATATATGGGTAAAGAAGGCTGCATGGATTGAGTGGTTGCTAATGAATGTAGGTACCTCAAGGGAACCTGCATTCCCAAGGGAAAGTATTTGACTGGGGTTTTTGAATGTCTTTGAAAGTACTCATTCCACCTCTTTCTGTCTTGAGAAGCAGGCAAATTCCAAGCAAGCTACCTGAAATCCCTTATCATGGCAGAATGAGTGAGTGCTGGAGGAAGTGAGATGGTGCTTAGTGCCCGACCTGTGCCTTGTGCTTTCCTGTGGGCAGTTCGGAGCAGCGGGAAAGGGACAAGCCTGGGGAGACACAAAGCAAGAAGAGACGGAATCTGCATGCAAGTGTTTGAAGGCACAGTCCCTTCAAAACCATTGCAGTTCATAAGGAGGGATCATTATCCCCTGTCTTTGGTACATACCTGCATGTAAGCTCCTTTATTTTCTGTAGGCCTTGCTGTCCTGTAAGTAGCCTGGAGTTACTCTCTTCTGCAGAGAGAGGCTGTGGGAGAATGTAGTCATTGCAGAAAGGCAAGAGAGGAAGGAGGAGACAGTAATTCCTGAAGCTGCTGTTTGCCCTGAGAGCAAACAGTTGTAATCGGTCTGTAAAGCACAAATAAGGTTTCCAAATCCCTGAGGAGTTGCATCTGCAATAGCTTTTGCAATAAAAACGCTGGGGACTCATCCCCCCTCTTCCCCTTTCTGGTTTTAAATGGGAGGTGGTTATTTGACATGGCAGCTTGTGATAGGAGGGGATGGGCCCAGTGACCTCAGACCTCAGTGTCTTTCTGGTGCCTGGGATGGGGAGATGAGTCCTTGTTTCACACCCAAGCGATTTTCAGGTTGGAGATGATCATGGGATGGTTGCTCGGGGACTCTGTAGGATTATTATAGCACTTGGTCCGTTTCCCGGTTTGCCAGCATCGTGTCACAGAAGCAGCTTTGTGTGGATCCTGGTGCACGTTCTTGTTGGCTGGTGACTTTGGGTTAAACTTGAATGTAAATTCTTGGCTCCTCCTAGAGGCTTTTCCTTTTGATTCTGGCAAGGGGAGGATGGAGGCGCGTTCCTTCTGATGTGCACAGAGACCTATAATTTGTGCTTTCAGTCTGGCCTCTTTTATGAAGTGCTCAGGAAGAGGATGTATCGTAGTCAATAGAGTAACTCTGTTCTGTAGCATTTTTCTCGTGAGGGGCAATTAAGCTCTGTTACTGCTCTTTTCCAGAGCTCTGGTACTGACAGAGTTAATAGAAGTGGAGTCATTTCGATTCTATGCTGCTGCTATGTGTCTTGGAAAAGCCAAACGCTCTGGCAGGCCTGCATGCTGTGTCCTGGAAAGCAGGCTCGAGCCCTTGGGGTGTGCTCGGTAAAGCTACATTATGGTGGTGGCTTTGACAAAGAGCCCCCGTTCTGTTTGCCCGAGGAATGCATGTACCACACACAGAGTCTCATTTGCCCTATCCCTGCTGCTGGGAGGGTGATCTGTCTGTGCTGGGGTGGGACAACTTTGCAGAAATGCTGCACTCTCTGAAGGTGCTGGGTATAGGGATGGCAGAAGAGGATGCTCCATGCAGCTTTCCGGGCTTGCTGCATTCCAGCCAGCCCAGTGGTCTCAAGCAGCGCTGGAAGCACAGTGTGCTAGGGATTATGTGCACAGCGGGCACCCTATTCATCCAGAATAGGAAGCAGTCCCTGCCCTGAACAGCTAACCAGCTCAAAAGCAAGAACAGATTCAGGCAAAACGCAAACCCAGAAGTGTGCCAAAGCAGTAGGCTTGGCAGTGTCACTCCATTATCTTCTGCTGTTGGACCGAGGTCTTTGGCCAGAAGTGCTGACGCACATATGTAATTTGCCTCTTCTTTAACTCTGTGCTCTTATCTTTGGGTTCTGCTTCTTACATCTGCTCCATCCACAGTCTTGACTAGCTAAACATAGGTGATTACTGCTGAACAATACCTGCTTCTTGCTTCGCAAAGTGTTATGTCTGCAGGTCCTCCGGCTCCTTGTCACGTGCAGAATAAGGGCCTGGCTCCAGGAAACGCAGTGTTTGGTGTTGCAGTGCAAAGATGTATTAAGCTACAGCTCCACTGAATTTCTGGCTCTATTTCCAAAGTGTAAATAAATACACCAGGATGGATAAACCATAAACCTTCAGTTTTATGTTTTGTCTTTTGTTAGAGGCTGAGGTAATACTTTGATATGTGACTGTATCTGGTATTGTTCCTGTTTGTTACTAAATTCTTCTCTCATGCTTTTGGTCTAGTATTTGAAACCAGGACTTTGTTAAAATTTGGCATCCCTGAGGCATAAGCCCAGCCATGCAGATGCTCTTTAGACAAGTCATTAAAGGCAAGGCTGCTGTGAGCTTCAGAGGTGCTGGGCATATTCCCCTTGGGAATGACAGAGCTCAGCACTTTCGCATATTTGGACTCTGGTGCTTTGAATCCTTGACCAGGTTAGGGTTGGTGCCCTGTTAGAAGGGTGTGTGTGAACCTTGATGGGAGAACAACCTTTGTGTTTCAGGAGGAAGAGATACCCAGTCTTCATTTTCTAAAGCTTTTCAGGGCAGCTTGTCCTGAAGTAGCTTTGTTTCCAGAGATGGTTTTTGCAGGGTTTGTTCTGAAGTCATTGGAAAGAATGGGGATGTTTGCAGATAGGGCAGCTCTTTTCTATCTGTAGATGCTGTTCTATCTTTGTAATCAGGGACTGGACTGTGTTTGGAGAAGAGGAGATAGGGGTGACTACTTTTTGCTTGTCTTTTGATGATAAACTTTGCGCAGAGAGGCTGTAGAACAGCAAACCTCTCAAAATATCAGATAGCTGCTTCTTGCTTTAATACATTGCTCTCCCCTTTAATTTGTAATTGTTCTTCTGCAGCCTTATAGGCTGTAGGCACTGGCTGCTTGATCACCTGGGGAGAGACCATGGCTGGCTTGCCAGCTGGCCTCTGCAGAGCCTTGGACCAGAAAACATGCAGCGAGGTTGAGAGATGGACCTCCCTTGAGGAGCTTGCCAGTGGAAAGGGGCTGGGAGTCAGCAGGGAAACAGGTAGTAATAAAAAGATGGGACTTGTTGAAGTAGAAAAAACCTCAAACCTGTTTCACCCTCTGGGAAAGGTCTTCTGAGCTGCCCTTTTAACAGCTATTTCTTGCATGTCTTTGGTGGTGAAGTTAGGGATGAGTGTGATAGAAATAGGAATTACATTAAACCAGAAAGAGGTCCTCACTGACAGAATCCAGACATGGAGAAAGATTTACCAGAGCATCCTTAATCTGGAAAATCATTCAGTTGAAACTAATAATTCTTTTAGATATTTTTTATTGATACATGGCTCTTATAGGGACTGTGTCCCTTTGAGGTTTTTTTGGTAGGAAAACTCCATAATCTCTGCTCTTGACAAAATAAGTAACTACTGAGGAAGCCTGTGAGGTTATGTGTTGGGCGCCTTCACGCAGATAAGATGGTGAGTTCAGGTCAGTGATGTTCTCTCAACAGGGGCTTACTGTAGCCACTAAAGCAACAACATCTTCAGCTGTGTATTTATAACTCCAATAAGGTCTTTGTTTTCAGTACAGTGGTACAGAGCATCTTCATGGGGAAGTGAGACCACAGTGTGATTCCACAAGCTAAAATCATGGGTGGAGCCCTCTTTCTTCCTGGTCTGTGCTAGATATGTTTAAAAGAGACCTCAGGGAGGTCTGAAAGGTAGCTGGCTATGCATATCTATATATAATTGTATCTCTTAATGCTCTCCAGCTTCCCTCTGTAAACTCTAGGCCTGATATCTTTATGTTTTGTTTACTGTTTAAAATGAAAACAGAGTTTGTCATGAAATCACATGGCTCCGGAAGCTTGAGATTGATAAACCCCCCGTTGTTGCTATGGACGTTGGTGAAACTGCAGCACACTATGCCCCTTTTGGCCAGTTTGCCCTTCTCCACAGGGTCTCTCTGTGGGTACCTCAGGCTCACACAGTTCTCCCCTGCAGAAATGGATGGTGAGCTCAGTGACAAGTCTTAATTGTGCAAGGTCATTATCTCCAAACCAGAGTAATTAAGGCTTCAACTAACTTTTCTTTCTGGTACCTTTTCAGGGACCTGGTCTGCAGCACCATGCTGGATCCCAAGCCTCACTCTGCAAGCTGGAGGTGAATCCAGGTGAAAGCCAGCTACGACACTAAGTGTCAGGATGACCAAAGCGCGGCTCCTCCGTCTCTCTGTGGTGCTCGTCTCCATCTTCATGATCCTCCTGATCATTGTGTACTGGGACAACGTGGGAACAGCTCACTTCTACCTGCACACATCCTTCTCCAGGCCTCATTCCCCTGGTATCACGGCAGGTGAAGACTGGGAAGCCTTGCCAGATGTGGATGAATTTTTGGCAAAGCTGCTTAGTTCGAACCTGAAACAGAATAGCTCTACCCCAAGAAAGACAGAGCAGCTACTTGTCCAGGGCTCCAGCAAGCCTGTGGCAAGCAATTTGGAGGAGAACGTGCGCGGCTATGACTGGTCTACACACAATGATAGGAACAGCTTGGACCAGGAGCAAGTGCAGATAGAGAGGCAGAGAACGTTGAAGGAGTTTTGTGCCAATTCCAGCTTCACCTTCCCCACTAAGGAGCGCTCCTTTGATGACATCCCAAACTACGAGCTCAACCACCTGATCGTGGATGACCGCCATGGCATTATCTACTGTTACGTCCCCAAGGTGGCCTGCACCAACTGGAAGCGGGTGATGATTGTGCTAAGTGAGAGCCTGCTAGACCAGGGTATCCCATACCGAAACCCTCTGGATATCCCTAGGGAACATGTCCACAACACCAGCACCCACTTGACGTTCAACAAATTCTGGCGGCGCTATGGGAAGTTCTCCCGGCACCTCATGAAGATCAAGCTAAAGAAGTACACCAAGTTCCTCTTTGTACGGGACCCTTTTGTCCGCCTCATCTCTGCCTTTCGCAGCAAATTTGAGCTGGAGAATGAGGAATTCTACCGGCGTTTTGCCATCCCCATGCTAAAGCTGTATTCCAACCATACTAACCTTCCTGCCTCCGTTAGTGAGGCCTTCGGGGCAGGCCTCAAAGTCTCCTTTTCTGACTTCATCCAGTACTTACTGGATCCTAGGACAGAGAAGATGGCCCCTTTCAATGAGCATTGGAGGCAGGTTTACCGTCTGTGCCATCCGTGCCAGATAGACTATGATTTCATCGGCAAGCTGGAGACGCTGGATGAGGATGCTGCTTATCTATTGCAGCTCCTCAAAGTGGACAGGCTGCTCCGCTTCCCCCCCAGCTACCGGAACAGGACTGCCAGCAGCTGGGAAGATAACTGGTTTGCCAAAATCCCCCTGGCTTGGAGGCAGCAGCTCTACAAGCTTTATGAAGCAGATTTTGTACTCTTTGGCTACCCCAAACCAGAAAACTTGCTTAAAGACTGAAAGTGATTGGGTGGGGGGGGGTATGGGGGGGAACATCTGAAATACCAAAAATGTTTAAAGCCTCCTCATTTTTGCTCTTAACTCCCTTCCCCATACAGGTTGGTACAATGGAATCTATTTTTTCTACTGCTTCCCCTTCCATTTCTGCAATAATGCCAGAGTCCAGGGTATTCCAGCCAGCTGTGCGTATGCAAAAAACCAAACAAATGCCGTTTTGGTTTGGGTTCGAATTTGGTTTGTGATTTTTAAATGCCCCCATGTTTTGCAATGGGTTGCTGCCCTCGGTCACTCTGCCGGCTGTGTCCTTCAAGTAGCCTTTTATTAATACTTTTTAAAAATTAATATATTTAAGATATTTAATACAAAGTGTGTGTTGTGGCAAAGGAAGGGAAGGAATAAAGGAAAAAAAACAGTAAAAGAAATGATGCTCCTGCTTCTGTGTGTTGTCTCAGGGCTGCTGTTTGGAGGTGCAAGGTTTGTGGAGCACTCACGTGTCTCTGGTTTGGTGGTGGTGCCTTCAGCCACGCTTCTGGTGGTTGCTCTGAGCTGGGCTCAAGGCACATCGGATGGATCAGTGCTTGACTTTACCAAACAGTCCTGGAAGGATACCGGTGTTCCATTGACATGTGCTGAGAGCACCAGGGTTAAAGGAAGGAAATGGCAGTTGGGAGCGATGATGCCAAGCCCTGTGGGGTGATTCAGGATGTGCAGGTGGCCAACACAGTAACTCTGCCCTGCTTTACCTTTTAGCTAAGTGGTGGTGGGACTCTGCTTTCTAAAAAGCTGAGGTTGCTCAGCCCATGTATACCTTGCATCATGGACCATCTTCCATGATGTGTCCCATTCCAGGATGGTGCCTGGATGGGCATCCAGGCATCACACTGCAGTAGCTTAGGCACGAACACAGATCACTGTATCACAGCCAGTTGCAGGACAGGGAGGCTTGCATGCTGCTCCATGACCTGGTCACTGCTGTGTACAGCGCTGTGCCCGTGTTCCTGTGCACGCTTTAGGGGATGTGGCAGGGATGCAGATGATTATCCCTGGAATAAGGTTTGAAAGTTTTCTTTCGGTAGGTACCAAAGTGAACTCCAAGTTCCTTTGTTTTCAGAGAGCCAGCTACTGCTTGTGACACTGCATCCTGATCCACTGCCTTTCTGCTTATTCCAAATGACTGATGCAGATGTAATCATTTGCCTTACTGGGACCTGCTGCAGGAGTGATGGTTGCCCACTGTGCTGGGAACACGTGGGCTGCTTCCCAAAGGAAATTAATGCTTTTAGAGAGATTTTTTGTGTCGCATCAGCTGAATCTACTTATCTTTTTCTCTGTGAATTGCTCTGCAAAAACCGTCTGCTTTGCAGATTGAGCAGGCAACTCCTTTTACAGCTGAGATGCTTAATTATTTCCCTGGGCTATGGATGGTATCAGTGATTAAAGTACAGGATCAAGCTTTGGGAGGGAGCCTTGAGTGTGACAGATTTCTTATTCAGTTTCTCTCCAAGGCCATCAGCAGGTGTGACTTTGCCTCTGTCTCTTCCTGCTGCCCAGCTTCCATACACATACATCATCCTGGCATTGCACGCTCTTCCTAGCAAAGACACTGTATTGAGCTTTTTAACCTATAAATGGAAGGTAATTGCTAATAGCTACACTTGAAATGAAGGGGTTGTTTCTCATTGTGTTCACCCCACTCTGGTTATTTCTGCAGAGATACTTGCAGTTTAAATGAGTCGCAAGCCGTGATCTTGGTGCTTGGCTCTTCACAGCTAAGGGGAAAAGGAAGTGCCTGTTTCTGAATCATTATTTAAAGCTAATAATAGAAAAGTGTTGATCTATTCATTTTTTTTCCTAGTTACCAGCTAATTGCTGCAAAACAGAAAGATGTTGAGAATCTCGTCTCCTGTAATGAGTAATCCCAGGAGTTTCTTGGTTCCTGCCACATTTACATTTCTTCAGGGTGGGTTTGTCTCGCTCTTCAAAGATACAGCATGGATGTTTTCATCTCTTGTCTTCACAAGTGTTTGTTTTTTCTCTTTTGATTTAAATCTAATGGATGTTTAATATGTGCAGACATGGGTGGCTGGGACCATAGCGCAGATGCCGTACAAGCTTTCTTCCAGCTGCTTCCTTGCACCTCTTGATCTGGCCCCATCTCTTCCTGCCCTTCCGACCAGTCATGTACCCCATGAAGCCAGCTTGCCCTGATTACTCCCTCCTCAGCTGCAGTTGTCCTGGGATTCATGGCCATGGCTTGTCCCAGCTAAGGGCCCAGGAGCATCTTTTCAAGGTCAACGACTGTCTGTTGATCATCTGGGACAGAGGAGGAATGTGTTGCTGTCATTTCTGCCAGCAAGGTCTTGGTTGTGCTATTGACAGAGAAGGTGCAAAATGGCAGCAAATCCTGCAGAGCAGCTGCTCTGCGTGGTGTGAGAGTGTTTCCTCCCCTTGTTGCGCTCCTTATTGCAATTTAACAGCAATAAAAGAAAAAGCCCTCCCTTCCCTTAGCAGACTGGCTAGAGGGGAGACTTTGAATGCATTGACTTCTCTCTCCCCATCCAAAGACAGATAAAGGTGTTAGCATGATAAGTGTTATATATATAAGTATTATATATAAAAGCGTTAGTATGATGGGCTAATACTGCTGTTCATCATGCTAAGGTCCAATGCTCCCCTTGTGCAAGGTTCAGCGAGCTGCCTGCCTCCCAATGGCTTCATCAGCCTCCCTAAGAGCTGCAGCCAGGGGAATACATGGATGGTGTAAGGCCACTGAGGGCTCTGTGTTCTGTACTTCCCCTCTGTCAGCCCGTCAAGCCCAGCCTTGTTGACATGTAGGACATTTTGGTGTTTGTAGGCCCATACCCAACCACTGCAGTGGGTGCTGTTGGCTCTCTCCTCGTTTGCCATTGCCACGCTTCAAAGCGCTTGCCAGGAGGAGCAGTAAAGTTCACGTGGAGAAGGTTCATGTTGCAGTAGATGGCTTCTGGATTCAGAAGAGCTTGTTCCTTGCTGCTCTTTTGAAGCCCTCCTTCCCCACCCTTCCACTGCTGTGAATGCATTGTTAAGGCGTCAAAGGGGATCCAAGCTGCACTGAGCTTTGTGGTAAGACCACTGGGTTGCCAGAACTGGGACGTAGCCTCTGGCTTTGGGAATGTGCATTTTTTGTGGGTTGCTTGCTCTGTTCTGATTGAAAGTGTGTCTGGGGGGAGTGGGGAGAAGGACAAAGGGTTCAGCCAGCCATGCTTCCTTCCCCCCTGGTTTCCTAAAGGAGATGGAATTTGGTATTAGACAAATAACAGCAGAATGATTGGAAAGGGCAGGCGGTATGCATCCACGCTGGCCTGAAGTCAAAGGAGGGCTGAAAATCCTGGAGTGTAGATGATCATGATGCTAGTACTGATTTTATAAGGGGGTGGAAAAATGCTTTTGAAGTGCTCTATTTGTGTCTGAATAAACCTGGCTTTGTCATTTCATGCTCAGCCTGCAAAGTTATGTCCTGTTCCCCTCTTGGCTTGCTTTTCCCTCAGGTTGACCACTTGGCCAAAGTCAGCGCAGAGTCTCTAACCAGGCAGAACCAATGTGCAGATGCAAAAATAACCTGGGTTTTGACCAAGATGTTTCCAGCTGGGTAGAGCTGAGACCAGCTTTCGTGCTCTCTCAGCATCAGAGCCAAAGCCTTTGCACAACCATGGAGCAGACTCAGTTCCTTTCTGTTTGACGCCAGATTCTCTGCTCCGGTGGGATGTGTGTGACCTGGCCCTTGCAGCCCCTGTGTCCTACAGGGAAAGACTGTCAGGCCTCAGAGCTCTTTGCTTTTTGAGCAGTGACATGGCTTTGCCAGGATGTCCTTACCACATGGCTATACCTTTACAGCATCTCAGTCAGTTTTGCTTTAACACATTAATTCACTTGCGGTTTAGGGAGACAAAATCATAGGCCCGTTACCCACAGACAAAACTTGCCCAGGGATAAAGTGTGAGATGAAGTGTTTTGGCAGCGTGTTTTGCATCCCTCAAGGTGGCACCGGGAGGATGGAGGGCAGGGGATGAATGGCAGCATTGAAGGGGTGGCGAAGAAAAGCGAGTTTGTTCCTTCTTATGTAAGCCGGACCTTCGTGGCAGCCGAAGGGGAAAGCCGGTGACTTGGCAGGGTGCTGCGTGGCTGTGGTGCAGAGCAGTGCCAGGGAGGGCGCGGGGGGTGGCGGCTTACAAGCAAGTCACGTTGCTTCAATTTAAGGGCTTGCCCACCTTGGTCTTGCTTGTCAAGGGCAGGAGAGGGGGAAAAGAGCAGCAGAATTAGTACTGCCGTCATTATCTGGTTGTGTGGGGAAGAGATGGGGAGGGCAGGTGGCACTGGGTCTGAAGTGGGCATAATGCAGCTCTTCTGCTCTCTCCTTGATTAAATCAGATCAGGGATTTAGTTTGCACTGTGGAGGTTGAGTCTTGTCCTTGCTGTGGGATGGAAGCGATGTGCGAGAGCTCCATGCCGGGCTGGCAGTGATGCTCGGCAGAGCTGGCCGAGCTCACTGCAGTGGCTGTGTCTGTGCCAGGTGCTGTGGGAGCCGGGGCCATGCAGCCGCTCTGCAGCGGCCCATCTGAATCCCATTTTCTGTTCCCGGGCTCTGGCGAGCCCTGCTCCCCCCAGCCTGGCTCCTGCGGCAGCGGGGGTCCGTCTCTTACCAGCAGCAATTTCCATGCTGGGTGCCCTGTGAAGGGATTGAGCAAAGCGCAACCGAAACCTGCAGCCAGGCTGCTGCACTCAGCAGGAGCGTTTACTTGCACAACCTGTGTTTGCCCAGCCTTTGGGTTGCAAAGGGTTGGGGTATGGGGGGTGCAAATGCACTTAAACAGTGAGTGACCCCCCACTCTGCTCCTCCTGCCTGCCAGCTCACTGCTGGAGCTGGAAATCATGCCCTGCTGCCTTTTCCCTGCAAGACATGAAGCTCCTTTCCCTTCATCTCAGTGATGTCCAGCATCACCAGTGTCCCCTCAAGCATCCCGACATGCCATGTTGCCTTCCCATGGGACTGACATCCCTGCAGCCCTGCTTTGTCTTTGCTTTTTGTTGTTTTGCCTTGTTCAGGGGCAGCTTGAACTGAATTATTTATAAAACTAGGAAGTGGAGAAGCTGTAGGAGTGATTCCTGTTGGGAAGGAGCTGCAAGATCAGCAGCCTGGGCCTTGGCAAGGAGGGAAGGAAGTTCCCGCACCAAAGCCCTCTGGCTGTGGGTTTGGGCACCCAGAGCCAAACCTCTTTGAACTTGGGCCTTTGTTGCTCTTTAATGCTCGGAAAACCTGGCTGCCCCACCTGAAGCTGGTGTTTCCTGACTTTGGGAGGCTTTGGGTCACAGCCTCAGCTTCTCTTTTGTCCAGTTCTGCCCAGTAGCCTGGCCAGCAGTGGAGTACAAGGGTCTGGGTTGTCACCGTCGACAGAATACCAAAGGCTCCAGAAAGCCAAATGGAAAGAGATGGTTTAAAAGATAATCTGGGTGCTAATGGAGAATGGGGCAGTAATTTTAGCAGAGGGGAAGCGGGGCAGGTCAACAAGGCTGGTCAGCATTTTGCTCACCATTTATACCCTAAGGCTATTATTGCTCCTCATTTCTTTGGCTTTTCAGGTATTGGTGTCTTTCCCAGCTGAACCATGAGGTTTGGACCCTACTGGCAGGGTCCATTGTTTTTGCATGGAGATGATGATCCTCCAGGCTGGGATGGGATGCAGGGCAGCTGGAGTTTCCCTTGCAGGGGCTGATGCAGATGTAGATGTTAAAACCCAAGACCTTGTATAATGGACCATGTTCTCCTCAAATCAAAAGGCAGAGATGAGGAGCATGTTTTTAATTAGCTAATTGTTTACTGTAAAGCCCTTCATGAGTTACTCGAGCTGTCTGATGTTTATCCCCCATAAAGGGGCAGTGGAAGATACCTGTTTTCTGGAGGGCTCGGGTACGAGCTGTGTCAGCAGGAGGTTTGGAGGTCTCCAGGAGGAGCAGTGCCTTGGGAAGACAGAGCTGCAGCATTCAGCAGTGAAAGCCATGCAAAACAGCCTCAATCCAGGCTTTTCATACATCGGGGTGAATCTGAGAGCTGTTGACATGAAAATGAACTGTACTGATTCAAGCAGTGTGTACCCTTTGGGGAGTTCAAGGACCTGTGTGGATCCATGGGCAAAACTCAGCTATGGAAATGCACAGAGGTCGCGGCTTGCTATTGCTCTGTCACTGGCTGGCTTCCAGGAAGCTCGGGATGCAGGGGAGGCCAGAGCGTGCCATCCCTCTGAGCAAAATGTCTTCTTTTATCTTGGAAAACACTGGGCATCCTTAAGCAGAGGGTCTCAGCCAGCTGAGACAGCAATGAGCATTAGCGAGGCTGTGGCTTTGCAGCTAATGAAGGCGTTTGTAGTTTTGTCCCAGGTTTTCATCCTCAGACTGTGCCAGTATCAAAATACTCCCAGCCTTGCCCAAACCGTGTGTTAAACAAATGAGGGTGACTTTTCCTGACCCACCAGGCAGTGCCTTCACAAATTCCATGTTCTATCCCCCAGGCAGATGGATCACACGCAGCTTTGGCACAGCCACATTTTATGGCAGAGAAGCTGCAGTTTCAGTGTTTATTTCTCTGTCATTGCAGGAATTCAAAATGGATGGAAGAGAAAATGCCATCGGGATTGACTCTTGTTTTGTTTGGACCCTGGACAGGTCTCTGTGGAAAACATGGGAGGAGCGCAAGGGATAGGAAAGAGCCAAGAAGATGTGTCAAAAAGACAGCAGCAGCCAAAAGAGTGGTCAGCAGGGAGTGGAGCAGGGCTGGGGATGCGTTTCTGAAGGATAAAAAGAATGGAGGGAGTTGAGAGCATCTGCAGATGAAATGGGGATACTACAGAGTGGGTGAATGCTGAGATGAATGAGAGGGGCTGCTGAGAAAGCAAATGCCATCAGCTGCAGTGTAGGGACCTGTACCGTGTGCAGGGGTGGGAGCAGGGACCAACATAGAGGAGGAAAGAAGTAATTGAATAACTAAGTAGTGAAGACTTATCAGAATCCGAGGGGTTTTGATTATCTGGAATAGATGTGGCTTTGTGAATGGTGGTGGGAGCTGTAGGCTTGGACCAAACACGCAGTCAGTTAGAGGCAGACGAAAATTAGCAGCAGGCTAATGTGCTCCTTTGCCTGTACTGGAAGAGGAAGGATTGCAGCTTCACTGGCTGTCAGGCTCTGCAAGCAGGCCAATGTCCATAGGGGATGGAAGCACAGGAGAGATGGTGCCAATGACTTTTCATATGCTATTGGGCACCTCTGTCTGTCTCCAGTTTTTCTCTCTCTCAAGCTTTGCATGTCTTATTGATTTCAGACTCTGTGTATTTTGGCTCTTGGGTAAATCAGAAGGATTTGTCACCTAGAATAATCATGCTGGGAGTATAAAGCTTTTTACAAAGCCTTCAGTGACCTTTAGCTAATGAGAAATCAATGAAGCAAGTGTCTATAAGCATTTCCCAAGTGCTGGGTAATGCCGTGAACAGTGGGGACCCATTTTGGGATTAACATGGCTACCCAGTTAGTGGTGTGGGCATTCAGGTCTTCTGGGTAAAGGTTCTTGCATCAGGATGACCTGAACTTGTGTTTCCTCATTCTCTTTACTTGTATCCTGTGTACTGTGAATGTGAATGTACGTGTATGTCAAGTTGGTGCCAGAATCAATCCACAATCCTGGGCAGGTGAACACAGTTGAAATGTTTAGACAAACACATGAGGTTTTGATAGGGTGAAATATATACAAGTTACAGCCTTTTGTTTCCTATAAGCGGAGGATCATCTCGTGATTACCATTAGTATGTTGCAATGGATTGTCATTTCTAGGATGGTCACTCCTCCCTGTTAACACAGTTTTGTTCTCCTAACCCAGCCCCTGTTGTGTCCTGGGGATGTTTGTGTTTTGTTGGGTGTGGAACAGGCAGGCTGTAACAGTGCCTGTGGTCATCTCTCTGGCTGTACTTCCTGAGCCTTGCTTCCTGTTCCAACTACTGTTAGCAGCCAAAGAGTGAACCCAGCACACACAGGCATGGTTGCTGTGTGCACCAGCCAGTTTTCACTGTGTGCATCCAGGGATAATAGCACTCCTTGGGCTGGGAGCTCATCACTGCTTCGAAGTGACGGAATTGGTACCGTGCTGGCTTTTCCTCTTTTCATGTAGATAGATGCATGAAATCTGAGCTTTCTGGATTTACTGGATTCCCAAAATAGCATCTCAAGTTTCCTTCTAAGACCTGCCAGCTGCAACAGGAGAGAAAGAGTAGAGTGTATGGTGGACACTAAAACTCTCCATGTTATTCCACAGGTACTGCTGAATCAAGGCAATTCTCGATTGATTTTGCATCATACACACAGATTTTACTGGGGAAAATGAGGGTGCTTGGAGCCAGCCTGGAAACAAAAGTGCTTTGTAAGACCAGGACAAACCGTGTTTCTGTTCCACCCCACAGCGCCAGGTTCAGGCAGAGTAGCAGGATGAAGCTGCTGTGTGGTGAGGCCCCTTCATGCACCAAAACCAGGTCAGGTTGGGATGAGTTCCACCAGCACAGCCATGGCTTCAGGTTGCAGCATCACTCCTGGGACCAAATGTGTTTGATACAAAATGCAAAGCATCTTTCATCAGCAAGTGAGGATGTGAATTCAAGATGCCAGGGCAGGTTCCAGATGCTGTTGCACTTTGCATTTATTACATTCTTCAGTGCTTAGTAAAAGGTCAGCGTGCTTGGATGTGGTTCCTCACTTTTGGAAAGTCTGCAGGTCTGGCAGTAATGCTTTTTGGTTGATTTGCAATAGGAAAACAGCCTGCGTGCAAGGTTTGCCTTTGGAATTGAGATGCTGAATGCTAGCTCTTGAGTTTGTCGGTTTAGGCTAAAAAGACAGTTTGGCACTAGTTAATGGGTTGGTTTTGTTGGGTTTATCTTTAGCTTGGGTGTTGTTGGTTTGTTTGATTTATCCCTCCAATATACAGCAAAAAGCTCTCAGTACGGATCCGGTTGCTGTTGTCAGTGTCAGCTATTTTTCCTGCTGGTTGGAAGGAAATTTCCAATACAGCGTAGCTGCCAAAAGCAGATTCTTTGCTGGAACATTTTGGTTAAAATACTCTGACTTGCTCCTTGCAGTGATGCCATTTAGTGAGAGAACACACAGCAATCACCTGCTTTGTTCTTAACTCTGAGCTTGACATTTGCTTTATTATTGGCTTTTCTTTTCGCTGGTGGTTGCATTGGGTAAGCCTGTTCCACATTACAGACATTGTGATGCCATGCAGATGTCCACAAGGATCCTTCCTTGGCCCTTCTAGGCACTGGCTGTCGAGAGCAGTGGCAGAAGGCATCCCATCAGGATGGAGTTAATATGTTGATGAAGGACCAACATGTGGGCAAGGTATGGAGACAACCTGTTTTTTCTCTCATTTCGTAATCCTCCTTTTTGGAGGTAAACGCTGTGTATTTGCCTCCAGGATCTCATTTGGTGCCTTCCCAGTAAAAATGGGGAAACTACACGTGTTTGGCTTGATCTGCTTGACCCTGGCAAGGCATTTCTGAGGCCATTGTGCTACCGCAGCTCACTGCCCTGCAGCTGCAAGGCTTGACAGCGTGGTGCCGGGACATCGCTCTTCTCTGCCCCCTTTTTAGACAGCTTCCCAACGATAGCATGAGCTGGATTTGGGTTTGTTTTTCTTTTCTTGTTTCATCTGAAGCAACAGGGGGACATTTCCCCCCTGTAAGAACAGCAGTGTTTGGGTTGAGAAAGGCTGAGGTCAGGAAGAGGCAGGAAAAGGCTGTCTCATTGTGTTTTCTGTTGCTTGATTGCTTTTTTGCACCTGCACCAGACTTCCACTGGTGAGAACTGCGGCTTTGCCGGGCTCCCAGAATGGTGCTGTCAGAGAGAAAACATCTTCCACTCCCCGGTCACGTCCTGTGTTTTCCTTCTCGCTCTGTCATCACTTTACAGAGTAAAGCCCCATGTTCACAGCAACCCCTCCAAGGTCTCTGGAGCAGCTCCAAGCTGGTGGCTGCATCTGCAGAGCCCACCGTAGCACCAGGCAGGAGCCAGCTCTATCCCAGAAGTGATGGAGCTGAAATTAGCTCCTCAGCAGGATTTTTCTGGCTTGGAGCTCTATTGCAGCGATACCATTTCCACTTCTGCAGCTGGCCTGGAGATGGTTTTGCCTTGTGAGCTGTAAAACTGCCTTTAGGATCACAGAGAAGCTGTGGCTGCCTCATCCCTCGCAGTGTTCAAGGTTGGGTTGAACAGGGATTAGAGCAAACTGGTCTCGTGGAAGGTGTCCCTGCCCATGGCAGAGGGTTGGAACTGGATGGGCATTAAAGTCCCTTTGACACAAACCATTCTATGATTTTGCAAAATGAGAAGTTTAAGAATAAGAAAGAAGGAAGGAAGAATAAAAGAATTCTAAGGATAAAAGAACTCCTTTAAGAAAAGAAGAAGAAAAAAAGAATAAATCAAAAAGGAAGAAGGAAACAGAACTGACAGGGCACGTTTCTGAGCTGTTTCAATTGCAGTTTAATACAAATAAGTTCCTGTTGGAGCTGCCTTTGCATTGCCTTTCCCAAGAACAGAGAGCACTGGGAACAGGGCTGTATCCAAGGGCCAGGGTATATGACTAAGAGGTCGAGGTGAAGGGTTTATCCATTCTTAGTTCTGCAACTGGGTCACGCTCTGCTCTTCAGTGAGTCACTGATCACTTGATGCCTCCAGTTTTCCCAAGGTTCCAACTCGTTTCTAAGGATTCGGGAATGCTCTTGGGCCAGGCAGATATAGAGGATTAGAGAAAGCATGGTTTAGGTTAATGGCTGCAACAATTAAATGGTTTCAGTTACTTACTCCCCCAGGCTGTGGTTACATGGCAAGTTAAGCAATTAGGTTACTGCTGTGGCACCCATAGGGAGGTGCTGACCCATTAAAAATCTTATTTTGCTATGCTCCTTGTACAGAGGTTTTAGTTTCTGCTAGTTATCCTTAATCTAAATCATGCGGATGTGATAGGTTAGTGTGCTGCAGTTGGAGCCTTTCCTCTTGTTTCTCAGGGATGTGTGCTACGTGCCTTTTGTTAGCTCCAGAACACAAGATTTCCTGCGTGCAATAGCCTCTGGATTTTAATAACTTCATGGCAGGTTGATGGTAAGTTGACATATGTCTGGTGCTGTTGGCATCTCCTTGGCTTTACTTTGACTTTGGAAACTGCAGGGTGAAGCAGGCACTTTTCCTGTCCCAAAACCTTTTTCCTAGGGTGTTTGGTTTTTCTTTTCCTATTCCTGCTTTAACTTTGCCAGCTCTGCCTATTTTAAAGGACGAAGAAGTCAGCCCCTGTTCTCCTTCCCTGCTCCCACACAGGCACCTTTTTGAGGGGTACCACAGCCTCAGTTTGAGTGTATTACATACTCAGGTCTCTAACACCAGCTACTAGGGCTGTGTTTAGTCTAGCAGCATTTGAGATTACATTTGAGCTGATGGAGCTGGAGAGGACTTTAGAGGCACTGGAATAGAAAAAGTTATTCCAAGAAACTGATACGCTCTCAGGAGCCCCAGGGGCA
This sequence comes from Amazona ochrocephala, assembly GCA_039720435.1. NCBI lineage: Eukaryota > Metazoa > Chordata > Aves > Psittaciformes > Psittacidae > Amazona > Amazona ochrocephala. The sequence goes on along the minus strand of CM077886.1, from coordinate 12,032,656 downwards.
GCGAGAGAGAATAGAAATAGGTTATCTAAAGCCCAGGCAAATAAAAAGTTATTATTATCACTCCATGGGCACTATGCCAGCTCTCTGTAAGCAATATTTCTCTTTGCATCTCACTTTGCCAGTTAATTGGACATCTATTATTTCATGATTTCAGCAGGAAGCATCGCCTGAGTGATGACTTTGGTACCCAGCCCAGTGCTACTGTGCACTTTCTGAGCCCTGAATTGTGGAAATGCTTCCAGTCAATCCCTGCTCCTTCTCCAAATGTGTCTGCGAATTGTCAGTGCTGCTTGGTGACATTTGCTAGGGATGGTGGCTCTGCAATGTGCTCCTCCAGCAGACAGCTCCCTCTGTGATGCTCAGAGCCCTGTGAAGATGGAGGGTTGAGGCAGCTCCTCCATCCCTGTCTTCTGCTTCTCCCCTTGCTCTGCATCCAGATCAGATTTGCTGCTCCCTTGGGGCAGCTGGAGGACAGAGCCAGATGCCATGTGCATGGATGTGGCAGCCACAGATGTGGGCTGGTCCCCCAGTGCTCACTTCTCTCTTGCCAGACTGTTTCAGGCACATTTACATCTAGGAGCATTGGTGGGAGCAGCTAATTTTAAGCTGATACAATTTCTTTAATACCTTTTTCAGGATCCTGATTTTGTAAACAAGTTTATTTACCCTTCCCACCCAATGCAGGGGTTATCCACACACAGCCAAGGAATGCAGACCAGAGTCTGAGCGCAGTTATAGCTGCCTGCCCGGGTGCTCCTAATGAATTGTTTGAAGACAAGCTTCAGAGCTGCAATCATTCACAGAAGCTATTCAGCAAATAGTTTTGAATAATGAATCCCTTTGAGAAACTGGAGTTGTTTTGCAGGCAGATTCCAGACAGAGAACATGCTCAGAAGTTGTAGCTTTGAACACATTTTCCCCTCGATCTGCCAAGCTGTGGAGTTGGCATAGCGTCCCTTTCCGATACCTTCACGTAGGATTACACCACTCCACCCAACACATGTGATGATGCAGGCTGAGAGTGCTCACTTGAGGACAGAGCTACAGGCAGTCTGTGCCCCCAAATCCCCCCACATCCCCTCCTTGATGGAGGTTTCAGTTGCTGTTCCTCCAGTCCCACTTCCCCACAGCAAGGCAGCGGGGATGTTTTCACCACAGATGCTGCCAGCAGTGCAGAACATTAAGGGTTAGAGAGCTGGACCCTGCTTGATGTCACCCCTCTTGGCCAATGCTGCCTCTATGATCTGCACCTTTAATTGCCATGGGGCCTTTGAGCAAAGGGGCTGTAGAAGTACAAAGAGCGAGGAGAGATGTGGGTGAGGATTTGACATCCTGAGATCTAAAAGAGGAGGAAAAAGCTGCTTGTGAGGTTAAGTTTCTGTGGCTCATTCTGGCTCCTGCCTCTCAGACAGCGAAGCACGCTGTGTGATGTTTTATAGCTGGGGGATGGAGAGTTTTTGGCAGGGAAGGCAGAAATGACTGATACCGCTTCGTGAGCTGAAGCTGCTCGGTCCTTGAGTCCCATCGAGGGGCTGATTGCTGTGGAATAAGAAGATGGCACTTGCTGACAGGGAATCGTGAGGGCGGGGAGCTGAGGAGCTGGCTTTTTTTGGAGGCAAGTGGCTTTCAATCACCTGCTCTGGACCCTGCAGCTGGCCAGAGTGGTGGATGCTGTAGGACATCCACCCATGATGTGGGACAGGGCAGAACACAGTAAGTGAAGGGCACAGGTTCCGGAGTGAAGAGGAGAGCTCAGCCTGGTGGCATCGTAACCTGAGGATTCATATTGGGGCATGTCACTTGTATGTCCCTAAATCTTCTGTATCCTATTTTACAGAGAAGGGAAAGGCATTGGCACCAAAGGGGAGATGAGTGGTGGTTCCTACCAAGAGATGTACTCGAGCCTGGTCAGGGGGTACGTTTAGGTAAGACTTGGGGTGTCTTACCCGATGACACCCTGCACATGTAACAAGGAGGAGCAGGGATCTCGTCTTCATGAGACAAACCCTGCAGGGTCAGGCTGCATCTGTGAGGCTGGGGGCCCTGCATGGTGAAGGAGAAAGATTTGGGTGGTTGTGATGGGTATTCTGTCCTTCACACTTAGTCCTGTGCTCAAGAGTCAAGATATGGGGATTCATAAGAGCAGAGTTGGCATTGTCATAGCAACAGGGTTAGAGCATCCTCGGTCAGTGCCCCATAGGGCAGATCTCCAGGTCATCCTCCACTTACCGATGCACTCCCACTGAACCAGGGCTGGTTTCCAGCCCCCTCCAGGGATTTGCCTTAGTGGGTGCAGCAGCCACACCTTTTCCACCTCAAAGGGGATGTGGCAGGAGGAGAGGGGAAAGCCACAGAGCCGTATGGGGGAGCAATGCTGCTAAAATGGTCCATTCTTGATTTTGGAGCTGCTAAGGGTAGAAGCCAGCAGTGCTGCCCATGTAAAGGCTTCCAGATATCCATGGACCTGATGCCACACATTTGTTTATCCCGTGCCTGTCACAAAGAGCCAGGGTATCTATGTAAATAGATATGCTGTGCTCTGCTCTGGTGCTGTTTGCATATTTGAAGCACTGTGGCCACAATACGTCAGCAGGAGAGCAGCGCCGAAGGAAACAGCATTAGATGCTCGTACACAAACACCTCCTCCTGAAGGCAGGACGGGAATACAAATGAACTCGTGTCCCTGTTGGGCTCTGTGCATCTAGATTTGCAGGTTCTTTATGTTCACCTGCGTTTGAAACTCACCCAAAGCTCCCATTGTCCAGTCCGAAAGCGCGGGATGCGAAATTCCCTTTCTAGGCCACCTAGTGCCCGGCTGGGAATTCTCAGCCTGCTGCGGGCAAAGCGGGGACCTTGTGGAGGCAAAAGCACCAGGGGCGACTTCTTTAATAGATCGTAGCTATTTTAGGAACACAAGGCGATGAAGGAGCCTAGATTTAGGGACTGCTGTGGGTGAGACTCACTGGTAGCCACCGGTGCTTGTTGGTATCTCGTTTCTGACAGTGGACCTCAAAGCCTTAAATTGTTCCATTGCTGTCATTCCTGTTGCATCTCTGAAAAGGCAGTGGTGGAAGGAGCGAGGGAAGGAGAGAAGCAAAGATCTGCTGACTTGGGGGGATGATTATCACAAAGGGCTGTAGAGTTGGATGTGAAGAGAAATGGCAGAAAGGACAGCAATGACCTTGGAGAGCGTCAGGCAAGAAAACATGTTGCTCCAAACACTGGGTCTGTCTTGGTTCCCTCATCCTTCAGACAGCAGCTTGCTCCTGCTCTTCAAGTGCTGTGTAGATCTGGAGGTGATGGTGGGGCTCCAGCTCTGAAAAGGAAGCCCTCTGCCTTGTTTTCAGCTGGCCAAGAGTCCATATCATCACTGTTCTCCTGCTGCTCAGGACATGCTTGAAGAGATGCTGGTGATGGATGAGGCTTGTCAAATAGCAAGGAAGAATGAGTCACTACTGACCCAGATAGACCCAATACCAGAGCAAGCTCCCTGTCTGCCTGGAAGGCAAAATACCAGCTGAGATGGTTTCTCTCACTCTCATTCCTATGACAGTTTGCAGATGACAGAACTGCCCTGCTGATGAAGAGTGAGGAGGCAAAGACAGAGATGGTTCTGAGGAATCACAGGTAGGCAAAGCCTGCCAGCGTATCCTATTTGTCCACTAGTCAATGTGTCAGCTCTCTCACTTGCCATGTCTCCTATAGGCAGGCCATGAGCAGCACATACAGCCATTTCTGGGACAGGGATTTGGCATCTCTCACCATCAACAGATTTCACTGGGAAAGGGGAACTTAGGAGAGAAAGTCATGTCCTAAAGCAGCCTCCCACAAGCATCCTGCCTGCACCTGGAGGATGCTCTTGGAATGGCAGGCATCCAGGGTGTGTGCTTTGCCATCTGGGGACCAGTCTGCCCAACCCTAGCGTTAACCAGCATCATCAACAGTACTGAGCGCCATGGCTGATTCAACAGCAAGGATGGGCAGTTGTGTACATGTCCTTCTGCCTCTTTGTATTCCTGCTGCCGAGCAATCTGGTGCTGCATGCACCCAATGGGTCCAAGCACTTTGTGCTCACAAGGATCAGATTTTCGAAGCTATTATCCTTCCAAACATGCCAATAGGTGACTAATGGCTTCAAAGCCGGCTATGCTCTAACAACCCTGAGGCATACAAAGAGGCTGAGGAAAGAAGAGAAGGCTCAGGGCTTTGTATCACTTAAAAGAAAAGATGCAACCCTCAAGTGTTTTGAAAGAATACGTTTAATGTCTAATATGAAAAGAAAAACCTGGAAGAAGTACCTAAAATATTTCAATATCAATTACTTGATCGATTGGTGTTATAAAGTATATATTACTGAACTACGTTCTGATGTGGTTCTGCAGCGACTGATAAAGAGCAGCCTTGACAAGTGTTTTCACAAACCCCTTGTTTATATTCCTCTAGTTCGCAAAATGCAGCTCTGTAGAGTTCAGCTTACCCCTATCTATTTATCTTCAAAGCAAAGTACCAAAATATCCCTGTAGCAGGTCCACAAATTGTTTCAAGTAACATCCTTCTGATGGTCTTAAAAATGGAAATTGAAAGTTGCATATATAGCCATCAATGGCTGGAACAAAAATTGAACCATTGGACACACATCTGCTGAAAAACCATCTTTTCCAAGTTTAAAAGTCATGGAAAATCCAGTTTTGCTGTTGGCTTTAAAAGCTCAGGTATTAGAGGAGCTTAGGTCAGAGCAGAGTTAAGGCCTTTCTCCCCATAATGTAAGTAACAAAACCCATCTCTGACTTGTGACAGACACCAAGCTGGCGCATGGGGAAGAAGGTACGGATCAAAATCACCAGAAAATCACCAGAAAATCTTTTTTCCAAGTTGTTTTTCTCTCCAGCTGTGAAATGTGTAAAACCTCAACTTTCTCAGGTCTGACAAGGATGAGTGCTTAAAGCAGCTCATCTATAAATAAAGTTCCACTTACACGGAATGAAGGTTCCAGTATCTTATCAGGTTGTTATAAAGACAATCAGCAACTTGTATCCTGTTTCATCACAAATCCCTGTGGAAATCCCCCCTTTTTTTCCTCCTGGAGACATGGTGCTGCAGTTTTGATGAGAGCAGTCGTGGGATGCAGAGCAGTGATTCAGCTGAGGCATCAACTAGGTTTCAAAGTTGAATTCTAATGAAAAACCCCTCTCATTTTGTCTATCTGCTCTATGTTACAGCAGCATGAGAATTAAATTTAATGGCCTTTCTTCGTGGAGTCCAGAGACTCAGTGATTTTAATGCTGGATTCTTTTCAAGCTGATCTTTAATTGGACATAACTTTTTTAACCGGGTTGCTTGGTGCCATTCAGGGATGGGTGAGGAATCCTGGGCTGTTTTCTGTGGAGCTGGAACAAGGCAAACTACGATGAACCACCATTTCACCTATCTCAGAGTTCATTCTCAAGACACCACAGTGTCTCTAGAGCACACTGATATCTCCAACCATTACAGAGGCCTGGGTCATAAAAAGACTAATAGCTTCTCAGTAAGCATAGTGAGGTATCTCAGACCTAGGAAAACACGTGACTTCTGTTTCATTTCATATCATCTTAAGGATCTCTGGACCAGCTACATCATGGAGAAGTTTATTACTTCTTCAAGAGCAGCAGAATCTGTGATGATGGAGATTAAATCCACCTATGAAACATTCCGGGTATATACTTGAAAGCAATCTTGTGAACAACTTGGATTAGTATTAAGCAATTCAACAAAGGACAATACCAAACTGGCAGCATCTTACAATTGCTATAACTTTATCTTACTCAGTGTGTAGCACAGTACATGATTCTCTAGGAGCAAGGTGTGAGTGTTTGGGAAATCTTGACTGGTCTATAAAACCCAGAAGGAAAAGATTAAGGATGTGCATTCCTTATAAGAATACCATGGGGTCTGCTCCTGAAGGAAGCTGCCTTTGAAGAGAGCAGAGGTGAACACTATAACCTGGAGAATGGAGGTTAGGGCTTGGGAGGAGGACTTCAGTTGGAAATCCAGGCTGACCTTGTGGATGTGGGGCAGCTACAGCGTGGGAAGCCACCTCCATGACATGGCAGAGGGGCTGGGAGCTTTCACACATGCCAGAAGTGAGGCCTGGAGTCACCAAAGAGCACAAGGATTAGGCAGGTTGGAAGCCAAACACATCAACTGAGAGCCAGTCCAGCAGGGAGGCATTTATGAAGACATTGTGTATACTGTGTGCTTTAATATAAACCCTTCTTCTGAATATGCTCCAAGCTCTTTCTGCTCTGTGAATAGAAAGAGAGCTAGTTCAAAAGCAGTCACTTAATATTTCTATTGGGTGTTCTCTTAGGCTTAGGTTTCTTGGATGTAGGAGGACAAATACGCCCATAGTGCTTCCTGGTAAAGAACTAACATGTGGTTCATGTGTTCTCACCAGAAAGAGAATATATATATCTTACTTTGCTATTTTCTTTGAAGCCTACAGAAAGGAAGAGGGTCTTTCACCCGTTTGCACCATGGTAGGGAAGACCGGGATGGAGCCAATAGCTGGGTTTTGCAGGTGCTTTTGTGCATCCTGCACGTCGACAGGCGCACATTACAGCAAGAGCATCCTGTCCTCCATCACTTGTGCCTGCTGGATACAACAGCTCACTCCCATTCCTCCATTCCTCAGTTGTTTCTCTTGACACCCAGTAGATGGTGCCACCAGGTAACGCCTATGTTTGAGCAGTTTCTGATCGGAGGGTTTTTATGGTCGCTTCAAGGCCTGCACGTGTCTTGTGAGCCAGCAGAATTCCTTCCTTCCCATTCTATAAAGAGTTTTTTCCTCCAGGTCTTGAATAATACCCCAGAAGGCATTTATACCTTTAATTTTCCCCTATTTTCCTCACGCTGTCTAATTAGCATCATTTTTACAGGACAAATATTTAGGGGAAAAAAACAACCACAAATGAATAGTGATAATTCATTTTTTAATTTATACTATTTGCCCAAATTTTCATGGTTTTGAGTAAAATTCGGTGCTCAGATTTTGTATCAGGCCAGAATCGACTGTTGGAGAAACGCTGTGAAGTGGGTCGGGAGAAGAGGTGTTGTACATGGGTGCTCAGCATCCTCCATCAGTGTCTTGAGTTGAGTCTTAGCTCTCCATTTTCAGGCTCCTTGGCAGCGTATTTGCAAGTGCTGAGAGACCCATCCTTGGTTTTGTCCCTGGCCAGGGTGAAAGTTGCAGTAGCTCATTACCAGAGCTGACAGCAAAGAAGCAAATGGTGACCTCCATTTCCGGCTTAGATCTGGCTTCTGCTGCATTAGCCCTAGAATGAGAATACCTTCTGCGTAGCACAATGCTTTGATAACTCAGGTTGTCAGCTTGCCTGCAAAAGCCAGAAACAAAGACATGAGAGAAGGCTTCCCTGCGGCCAAAATGCAATACTTCGTTCCTTATCCTTTATTTGCTTTTTTTCTGTTGGAAGTTTCACCTGCAAAGCCTTTGGTTTTCTGGGTCTCAAAGCACAGCTTTCCTCTAGCAGGCTCTTTAAATATTTACCTCCTCTGCCCTTCCCATTCCACTGTACTTCAACCCGGAGAAGGGAACATTTATCCACATGAAGGCTGAAAGATGCTTTGTGCAAGTAACAAATATTTGCAGTTTAACAAAGATGGAGCTTTCTGTCTTTGGGAGCATGCATTTCAACCTCAGTTTGGAAGAGGTGATGAGGTGATTACTGAACCCTGGTTGCCATGGGGAAGGGGGGAGGGTGATTGCTTTTTGATTGAAGAGAGATACCTACAGTAACTGATACACACTCGAGGTGCAGTTGGCATCAATGCATCTTGCGTCTATGGAGTCTGCTTAGGCAACGCTAGTTATTGATGCTGAAGGTCAGCTTTTCATGACTGCCCATTCCTTGTAACATCTCCCTTGAATTTTTGTGATTGTGGGAGTTATTCTCTCAAGGGTGATTGATTGAATTTGTGAGCAGTTTGAAGGTACTCGCAAATCGAGCAGACAGTTGGCCAACAACTAAGAGGTGCGTTGGCAGTGCAGAGCATCGGTCAAAAGAAACTTGAGACTGAGGGCTTCATAATCAGCCAGATTATCGAGCCAGTGTGCTGCAGAGCAGCTCCTGCCTTCAAATCCAAAGAGCTTAGAGGGAAAGCTGCACAGTGTTCATGGGGTGCAAAGATGCCCCAGCTAAGCGGTGCATGTTGAAGGGTTTTTGTCTTGTTTTGGTGCTTAGAGCACAAGAAAGGGGCTGGCTCCTCAATGAGATACACCAAGTTTGACTCTTCCCACCCTGGGATAAAGCTGCAGCAATCTCTGCCTAGGAAAAATAGAAAGGCAAGGGGAATATGAGAAGGGAGTGAGACTCAGGTGTAGCAGAGGTTATTTTCCATTGCTTTGATGATCACCCTGTGGCTCCACAGCTGCTAGGGACAGCTACCATCTCACAGCTCTTGGGAAGGTATCCTGACACTAGTGCCTTGCAACACCAAAGTTAGGCTATGAAAGCAGCAAAATAGACTAAGCAAAGCTTAGCCTATGAAAGCAGCACCAAACTGTCCAAGAAGCACATCTTCAAGTGCTTGAGTGTGATGGAAAGGCTGGAGTGGGTAGTGGCTGCTCTATCTGCTGATGCTCCGAAACCCTGAGTGCCTTCACCCTTTCCTACCCACCTCTCCTGCACAGTGTGGCTGAGGGCTGCTCTTGGTGTCGTCTTTCTCTCTGAAAATGGGAAGTATTTTGGGTGCCACTATTGAAAATAGAGCTAACTCCTATCTTCTTTACTGATTGACACCCCCACCCCAGTATTCCTGGGGTCTCCTTACACTACACACAGGTAACAAACCAGCCTCTTTGCCCTGGGTCACTGTGCATTTTCTACCTGGCTCCTTTTCTCTGCTTAGTGCTTCTCCTGTTGGAAACAGCCCCCAAGTAGCCAGAACCTTTGGAATGGTACTTAATTCTCTCATCATCGTCCTTAATGATCAGACAGTGGTGGAGTCACATCACCATAATTGTGTTTGTCTTCTTCACTGGCTTTTCCTTGTAAATTTGTTCCTTGCATTTGTTGCTGGATGGCAGATGCATTAATGACTGGTTGCTTTCAATGTGTTTATCTTTTGTGTGCCGCGTGTTTTGGATATAGAAGCAGTGAGAAGAGATAAGTGCATAGAAACCGCTTCTGCATTATAATTCCAAGATTATAAATACATACGAGAGAGTTTCCGTGATTATGAGTATGTTTTAATGTTTTGTTTAATGTATTGACTCTCTGGGGACGAGACAAGAGAAAACCTCACTTGTATAATTGTAATGACTAGCAATAAAAATAGGAGCAGGGAAAGGACAAATTAACCACACTTTCAAATGCATGCAGAGAGTTTTTCCTTTGAGTCCTTGCAATGGAGTCTGTATGGCTCCAGCCCATCCTTTCCTGGACCAAAGTTGTAGGATGTGGAACCTGCAGGACCAGGCTCCCAAAATCTCTTTGGTGATGGTAGGACTGGAGGAACTCAAGTCCAATCTCATGCAGTGGTACAAAGGGAGGCATGGAGAGGGTCACTTGGCATTTTGCATTTGAGAGAGCCATGGAAAGGATAGCAGGGACTGCCCAAGCCAGTTTTCTTCCCTTCTCCAGGGTGGATGGCAGACCATCATGTACTAAAAGGAGAGGCACAGGATAAGACAAACTCAGGTAGTCCTCATGTTGGTTATCCTGTTCTTGAAGCAGCTCCTGCTAGCAGACTAGGTACAGATGTGTGCTCACCTAAGGTTACTTTATTTATGCTCTTTTTTTTGCTAGTTCCCAATCTAAGCTGTTTGCAGCTCTGTATGCGTCCAGCTCCTTGTCCAGGCTTACGCTCCATCATTTCATCCCTTTATTCGCAGATTTCTCTTTTCCAGCACAGCATGCCAAGGAATGGGGGGAAAAATACTTTAAGATCTTAACTTTTCTCACAGTTGAGAAAGGACTTGGGGAAAAAGCCCCAACAGCGATCCATCTAAACCTTTCCCATGGGCAAAGGCAGTTTGACTGAACATGCTCAGGCTCATCAGGAGAAATGAAATGCTACTTTTCTCTTTCTCACTCCTTTTGAGCCCTTCTCACCAGCACAGCTCGTCTTTGCTGCCACAGGGCAGGATACGGACCTTCAGCACAAAGTGCCAAGCCCTGAGGATTTCCTCCACTCGCTTCCAATAGCCAGCAGGAGAGGAGCCTATAGGTTATGGGCCATGCTTCTGTGCTACAAGGGAGTGAAGAATGCCTCTGGTTGCCTGACCGGGTTAGTGCTTTGTTTAACAACTTCAAGTCTGCAGATAAGAAATGTAAGGTCTTGCTCTCCTGTGCATTGTACTAAACCTGGAGCAGGGAGCTTTCCCCATGTCCTGGCAGCATCTCTCCTGGCGTTCCTTGGGCATAGAGGAAGAGGAGCTGCTCCCTGGACCCCTGCATCCATTGCTGCCCCCGTTTTTCCAAGTTTCACTCTTTGCTTGATGGAGTAGAAGAGGTTTTTCCTGCTGCTGGGAGTTTTGGCTCCCATTTCTGGCACCCTGCTTTGCTGTTTCCATGACAATTTTGGCAGCTTCCTGGCCTCTGGGCTGTCCTGCCTGGACTTCAGAGTAGGACATTAGGGAGGTGATATCAAGAAGAGGATTTTATTTCCCTTGGGAGCAAAGACTTTCCCACCATACACAGTATTCCCCCACTGCGCTTGCAGATGTGGACATGTGGGTGCTGTAGATGTGGTTTTCTTCTGGGATGTGTAGTTCCATTTCACTCTCCCACAGTCAGTCCTGTGTGACATGATATTGGTTGAGCCATGAATTTCCATTCACAGCCTGCAGTCACAAAGCTATTCATGGTTTTTGGAGGGACCAGGGTGTTCTGAACTTGGTATGCTTACACCACTATCGGTTGGGAAGTACACTTACAGGTAAGTATTCTTTATTTCTGAAGTATACAACAAAAACCTATATAGATAGAAGCCTATTTATTCTTTATTGTCTTTGTTTTCACTGCAAGAGGCTGCACAGCATCAGGCTGCCGTCCCCAGCAAAAGGCAGCCACAGGAAGGGGCTTAATATGCCTCACAGCAAATTGCTGGAATACTCCCTGGAGAATCCAATTGCCCATTTTGGCCCCTGATGGTCCATGTGGAACAAGCTGATGGCTGAAGAATATCCAACCTTGAGACTTGAAGGTAATCTGGGAAAAAGACAAAGGGAATTTCACCTTTCTGCAGGGATGGAAGTGAATATGTTGCAGCTCAGACCTCTTGGAAAGATCTAATGTGGTATTTCATTATTGACTATGTAAAAATGACACCTCTGTGCTCAGCCTCCTGTGCCAGATCCAGCTCTGACTCGTAAATTGTGAGTAGATCCATTAAGACGATAGAATTACAGGAGCTGATGTGACAGCAGCTTCACCTTGACAGTATTTCATTCACTGTGGTCTTTGCTCTAATCTCCAGCAGGTATAAATCAGAAGAAACTCTGCCAAAGTCAACAGTGGTGAAGAGGGAATGAAAGAGAAGGAGGATCTGAGTGTTTTCAGGCAGCAGATAACGTGTGCAACGCTCCCCTGCCACAGAGGAGGCAGCAGCCCCACCACTGTGGGAACCATGCTGGAGTGATGGCATCAAACCAGATTTAGCACAAAGTCTTGATCATCCTTTCATGTTGCTGCATTGATGCGCTTCCGCATCTCCTCTCCAATGTGCCCGGGTTTGCCGATGACACCAAGCTGTGTGGTTCGGTTGATACATTGGAGGGAAGGAATGCCATCCAGAGGGACCTTGACACGCTTGTGAGGTGGGCTGATGCCAACCTGATGAAGTTCAACCATGCTAAGTGCAAAGTCCTCCACCTGGGTCGGAGCAATGCCAGGCACAGCTACAGGTTGGGCGGGGAGGAGATTGAGAGCAGCCCTGCGCAGAAGGACTTGGGGGTGTGGGTTGATGAAAAAATGAACATGAGCCGGCAGTGTGCGCTTGCAGCCCAGAAGGCCAACCGTATCCTGGGCTGCATCAAAAGGAGTGTGACCAGCAGGTCGAGGGAGGTGATCCTGCCCCTCTACTCTGCTCTCGTGAGACCTCACTTGGAGTATTGTGTGCAGTTCTGGTGTCCTCAACATAAAAAGGACATGGAAGTGTTAGAACAAGTCCAGAGGAGGGCCACGAAGATGATCAGGGGACTGGAGCACCTCTCGTATGAAGATAGGCTGAGAAAATTGGGGCTGTTCAGCCTGGAGAAGAGAAGGCTGCGTGGAGACCTCAGAGCAGCCTTCCAATACCTGAAGGGGGCCTATAGGGATGCTGGGGAGGGACTCTTCATTAGGGACTGTGGTGAGAGGACAAGGGGTAATGGGTTTAAACTTAAACAGGGGTGGTTTAGATTGGATCTGAGGAAGAAGTTCTATACTGTGAGGGTGGTGGGGCCCTGGAATGGGTTGCCCAGGGAAGTTGTGAATGCTTCATCCCTGGCGGCGTTCAAGGTGGGGTTGGACATAGCCTTGGATGGCATGGTTTAGTGGGAGGTGTCCCTGCCCATGGCGGGGGGGTTGGAGCTCGATGATCTTGAGGTCCTTTCCAGCCCTTACTATTCTGTGATTCTGTGATTCTGTGACCTTATGCGGCTGCTCGTCCCACCCCAGCATTTCTCTTGTCACTCGCAGAGGAGTGGACTGCAGCTTTGCCCCTTCCATGAGGATTCATATCAAATCATAGAGCATCTTAAATTGGAAGGGACCCATAAGGCTCATTGAGCCTAACTCCTTGCTCCTTTGCAGGACCATCTAAAACTGAATCATAGGACTAAAAGCATCATCCAGACAGTCTTTGAACTCTGAGGCTTGGCATTAGGACCAGTTCCCTGGGAGGAGGAGGGAGACTTTTGGTACTTTTGCCATTGTATGACCTTTTCCTGATGCATTTCTGCCGGCAGCCGTGTTATATCGTTAGCTTTTGAAGCTCATCCCAGCCTTTGTGGGGACTTTGTGAGTCCGCCCACTCCAGATCCTGATCCGTACTGTGAGGCTGTACAGGAACTTCTTATATTTTATTGTGCTACCCAGAGCCCAGGAGAACAGTCTGAAAAAGCAGATGGGAAAGTGCTGGATGGGAGATCCGGGTTCAGTTCTGAGGGAGGCAATTAGCGAGGTTACCAAGTCACAGCCACCCAGCAATTACACTACGTCAGGTACAGGTACAGGTACCACTCTACCTGCTGCTGGTTGTGCGCATTCATGCTGGAAACGGTTTTCCTCCAGACACGTGGCTTGGTGAGATCCTTAGGATGCCTCTGGTAATGATTTACTGCAGATTTAATAGTGTTATTAGTTTAGCCAGTCAGACCTTTACCAGAAGAGATTAGCAAGTGTGCGAGAGCTTTAATATCCTTGGCAGCTCTATTTCTTCCCTGATAATTGCCTTAAGACGGTTTTACTTCACTGTCTGGATTTTCTTTCATTCCCCTTTTTCTTTTCTAGCTTATATCCTGAATGTTTTGCCACATTTTCCTTCCTCACATCAAGAAATAGCAGCTTATTACTTGAAAGCACTACATAACAGGGTACATCAGCCTAGAGGCTCATTCATACAGCTCTTTCATTCAGCAGCTCCGTTCTTGTGGTGAATGGCTGAGGAGAGGAAAGCAGGGGTTGACTGACAACATGTTCAGTGGAAAATGAAGCAAGGCAAAGGCTATGTGGTGCCTGGGTAGCAGCATGCCCCTGCAGCAACTCGGAGATGCTGGAGCATCTCATGGTGGGCAGGTCTTTGCAGCCACTCTCTGCAAGCTCAGCTTCACAACAGTGATTAGAAATAAGAGTAGCTCAATCTCCTGAGCCTGCACCGTCCAAGTACAATGGATCCCCGGCTGTGGGTCAGCCTGTTTCAGGGAGCACAGGAGCCAGCTTGGGATGATCAGGGGACTGGAGCACCTCCCGTATGAAGATAGGATGAGAAAGTTGGGGCTGTTCAGCCTGGAGAAGAGAAGGCTGCGTGGAGACCTCATAGCAGCCTTCCAATACCTGAAGGGGGCCTATAGGGATGCTGGGGAGGGACTCTTCATTAGGGACTGTAGTGATAGGACAAGGAGTAATGGGTTCAAACTTAAACAGGGGAAGTTTAGATTGGATATGAGGAAGAAATTCTTTACTGTAAGGGTGGTGAGGCCCTGGAATGGGTTGCCCAGGGAAGTTGTGAATGCTTCATCCCTGGTGGCGTTCAAGGTGGGGTTGGACATAGCCTTGGATGGCATGGTTTAGTGTGAGGTGTCCCTGCCCATGGCAGTGGGGTTGGAGCTCGATGATCTTGAGGTCCTTTCCAACCCTTACTATTCTATGATTCTATGATTCTATGAATCCTCCCCAGTGGCTCTGCTTGAGGACATGGTCCTTGGTGTTTGGAGATGAGGAGCTCAGAGGCTCAGCTTGGCCAGGCACCAGCAGCCACCTCTGGCAGGAGCAGGCTGCCAAGCAGACGGGATGTCAAGAGCCAGCCCACCAGCAGTGTGACTGCTTGCTTGTCGACAAAAACTGGACCCAGAGAGCTTGGCAGAGTGCTAAGGAATTACTTAAAAGGGTTAAGGAGTGATTGAAGTTTGGCGATGTTATCCTATAGTGCACACAGCATTTTGTGCTCCACAGTACCTGTCTGTCATCACAAGCTGTTACTTCCTGGATGTTTCAGGTGCAGGACTATTTTATATGCATTTTTAAAGGAAAATCTCTTCAGATAATCCCCCCAATTCACAACATAAATCAGCTGAGCTCTCTTAGGGTGCAGTGAGGTAAGAGGGAAAAGGCTGGGTATAGGAAACATGTGAAATCAAAGGTCTCATTGCAGCTACGTGAGACTTCCCCATGTGTGAGGATAATCAGAAGGTAATCAGTGCCCCCTGCTCTGGAGCCTTGAGACAGCTCTTTACCAGCGCGCTCCAGGGACTGATTTGTTCATGGGGTTTCTTGCAATCAGCAAAAGACACCAAATAGGAAGACTCCGGTGCAGATTCCTCACTTGGGAAAATGCTCCCTGCCAAGTGCTGTGTCTACATTGGTGAAATATTTAAAAATACTATTTGAATCAAATATTAATGAAAGAATTATATGACTTCTTCATAGTCTTTAGTGAGGTAATGTAGAAAGTGGGGATGGGGATGGGCAGTTGCATGAGGCTGCATTGGCTTTACAGCTGTGTTGTATCAGTTCTGAGTCTTAGGACTTTGCCTAAAGATGTTTAGCAGGTAAAGAAAGCAACTACTGCAACTCCTGTGCCCCTGGGGCTGACCTAAGTGGTGGTCATTCATACCTAGAAAGTTTGGGAGAGTTTTGTATGATCCCTGTATGGGCCAGGTGAGCAGTGCTATCCAGGAGGCCAACTCTTTCCCAGAGGGCTCAAGCAATCTCTTCATTGTAGCTGCTCTTTTATTTGTTCTTCTAGCAGCCACCAGTGGTTTAGTTTCATGCTGAACATAATCACGAAGGTAAACTGAGCTGCAAGGATTTTCCTATAAGGTTCTTTAGTTCTTTACAACAGCAGCATCACAATGCACTGGAAATCCAGGAAACACGTGTGCTCTCCCAGTTCTTTTAGATGTTCCAAGTCAGGAGAGCTCGGGTATATAGGTGTGCTGTGGTGGTGGGAGTACGGGAGGAGACATGGGAACTACGGTGAGGGCTGCTGGTGTTGCAGGTAACTCACCAGCCAGCTTCCATCCTAGTCAGTCCCAGCACTGATAAGTATATAATACATAAAATACCAACAGGCAGGAGTTTCCCTTGGGAGGACATTCTCCTTTCTGCAATGCTCAGGGTTGTTGTAGCAAGGGTGCTGACCCACCGAGAGAGCTGATGGATATTAGAAGAGGAGCGGATGTGTTATTTCTGTTGCGTGGGCACCATGCACCATTCACAGGGACTCAGCTCTTGCTCTGCAAGTAACTGAGTGAGCATTTCCCAGCCTGTGCTGCGTCAGCATTAATACGTCCTACCTCCAGCTGACTGTGTCCGGCAAAGTTTTACTCTTGATCAAATTATGCCAGGTCTGAGCAAATGATGCCAGCTCTGAAATTGCCCCCTGCTTTCCCCCTACTCTTTAAAACAGGACTCAGGTTAATGTGGATGGGTTTTTTTTTGCACAGGGTTGTAATAACAATGGTACCAAAAAAGACCAAATGATGCTCAGCCCAGCATCCTGCTCCCAATGGTGGCTGGTAGCATGTGTCCTGGGAAGGAGCAAGAGAGGAAGTTATGGGTTATATACTTGATGCTCTCTAAGCCAGAATTTGCATCATTGTCTTTAGTAGCCCTTGATAGCCCTTTGTGCTGTCTCCTCTCGAACCCTTTTCATTGCTTTCATCCCTCACCACCTCCTCTGTCTGTGAGCTCAGTGGTTGCCATCCTGTGAGAAAAGGTGCTACCTTGCCCTACACATGCTGTCTAATCATTTCACTGGCTTCCCCTGTGTATTTTGTTATAAGAAACAGCTATTCTTTATTCTCTGTGTGAGGGCTACGCAGCAGTCGTGATTGTATGTACCTTTATAATACCTCATAAGAAAGATTATCTCTTTTATTCATCTCTCCAGTGGATCACAGGCAGAAAATATACCTATAGCATCTTTGAGATAATACTGAGAGGACAAGGACAGAACATGGAATATTCCAGAGAGAATTACCTGACAGCAACTCTCTGTAAGTCCTTACCACAGCAAAGGGTTGTCAAGAATTGGAACTGGCTGCCCACGGAAGCAGTTGAATCACTGTCCCTGGAGGCATTTAAAAGATGTGTAGGCATGGCACTTAAGGACATGGTTTAGTGGCGGACTTAGCAGTGTTAGGTTTACAGTTGGACTCGGTGATCTCAAAGGTCTTTTCCAACCTAAATTATTCTAAGTTAAGCTGTTTTAAACGTCCTATTTGTTTAATGTGGTAAAACGTCTGTATTGATTCCAATAGCAAAGCAGAGAAGAAAGACCCGTGAGGAAAGGAGTGGAGCTGAGATGCATTAGCAGCGTTGCTGTGGGAAAACTTTGTCCTTGAGACATCTAAAATTCACATTTCCATTCTGCCTCGGTGCGTTTGGGCAGAAATAAATTTCCTCAACCACGCATAGGGTGTGAGACGTTCGCCTTGAGCTCCCTTGAGGAAACCATTCACCACATGGAGCTCTATCTGCTCTTGTTTCCTTGAAGGGACAAGAGTCCCTTGAAGACCAGGTCAGACAGGGCCTTAAGCAACCTGGTCTAGTGGGAGATGTCCCTGCCCATTGTAGGTGGTTGGAATTGGATGAGCTTAAGGTCCTTTCCAACCCTAACCATTCTATGATTCTATGCCCATCAAAGTGCCTGCCATCTGAAACAAGGAGCTTGTTTGGCCTGGAGGACACTCAGATGTCTTCCCAGCCCAAAATGTAGAGATCTTTTATGAGATCAGAGGGGAAAAAAGCCACTTCCCCAAATGTCGAGCTTTCACCTCACTTGGAGCCAGTGTGAGTCAGCCAGACACTGCTGCATTACACAGACCTGTTCAGGTTAATAAAATCACTGCCAGAGCCTGGGTGGCACACAGGATGCTGAGTGGCTTTCACATTGACGTCACTGCTTCTCATTTACCCTTGGGCGATAGTGACCGAAATTCATTCCTACCTGGCACCCTTTTCCATAGCAAACAGGTGTCTGCAGCACAAAAGGAGCCATTCAAATTAGCAGGGCAGAAAGGAAATGTTCATCAGAGGAGAGAAGACATGAATGAGCTGTTAGTGAGGGGAATTCACGGGCAAAGAGTGATAACAATGAGAGTCGAGGGGGAATTTCACTATAGAAACAGTGGAGCATGGGGGATAGGACGAAGAGACGGAGGCAGGCAAAGAGGAGTTAAAATGAACAATTCAACTTTATTATAGGAAAATAGGAACACTGAATGAAACCGGAAAATACATTGAAAAGTGTGAAGAGGAGACTTGCCCAATGGAAGTGGCCCTTGCCACAGTGTACCTCAGCGGTCAGGAGCGCTGTGGGGCTGGAGAAAGGCCTGGGCATCTGCAGCAGGAGGGGAAGGCACAGGCATGTTCAGGAGAGCACACAGTCCCGGGTATTTCTGCCTCCATGAGGGTACAGAGACTCTCAGGGCATCAGGCATCAGTTCATGAGCTGAGGGAACAAAAGCGTCTCCTCTGGGATGCTTTAACATGTGGATGTCTTGCACCTTTGATTGCATCATTTGATGCTGGCCATTTTCAGAGCTGGGCCACTACATAGGATGGAGCTGGCCTGGCATCTCCACTATCCATCCATTTTGGGTTATTCAGGGCACGATTAAATACATGGGCAGGGAAGTGTCAGTATTGTGTCACATCTGGTCTGGGGATGGAGGACATCTGTTTACAGGACCTGGAGGCAGTCAGCATTTGGAGAGAGCTTTTAATGCTCCTCACCCTGGCACATTTTGCCAGCCCTAAAAATATGCCTTGAAAGAGTGAATAACAATATTCACAGGCTTTTCTCCACAGCTAAAAGCTCCGGCGGTAGGTACGCTCACATATCACCCGCCAAAACGCAGATGTTCCCATCAAACAGCACACATAAAAGCTATTTCTCACCCAAAGCAAAACCAAGGAGTTGTAATTTCATTCTCGTTCACATAAGAAGAGAACATAAATTGTGCAGGGCTCTGCTAAGAAGGGATTTTTTTGCTCTCCAGGAAGATCATTGTTAAAATGTTACTGAGCAATCATTACAAAGGTGGGGATCCTGTTGGGCTGAATGGCTGTGTTTTGGCTCTGGTGGTTCTTGTAAGCAAAAGGCTCCCCAGAAGGCAGAAGAACATTATCTGAAACTTAGATTTGCCAGATCACAATTCCCTTGTTCAGCAATTACAAAAAAGAGTCCTAATCATCAAAAGCCTGAATTCCATTAAATGCAAATTCCTATCCCAGGAATGCTGCTGCATTGGTTCTGGGACTTGCTAAGAGGAGTGCCTGGCTGTGCTGGGTGCTGGTATATAAGTAACAAGGGCATGGGCTCTTCTGTAACCATGAGCATCAGGCAGGCACAGGGAAGGGGCTTAGCCTTAGTTTCATTCCAGCCTTTAGGGTCTTTGTTGTATTCGTTTTTTCTCCCATCTGATCAGGTCTGATGTGTTTTCACTTAGATATGTGGGAGAAAGGCTTCTTTCCTTTATAAACACAGATCCAGTGCTCGGCGCAATAGAATTCTCAAGCTTTAGTGGGGCTTTTTGATGTTGAGGTAATAAAAGTATACCCTTTATTTATCAAAGCCTTCTCTAAAGGAGATGATGGAAGAAATAGGTTTTAACCTGTTTCTGATCCTCAGGAAAAGCAAGCACTTTGATTCCCTCCTTCCCAGACAAATAGCATTGCCTTCGTCGATTCTGATATTATTAGCTATAAACCACTTTTTATTTTTATTTCCACATGCCATTGACTTTGGTATAGACACGCCTGAGCACGGTTTTCAAGTGCAAATGATGTTAATAGACGCTCAGTTCTTTCCGCTCCACCTGCAGTAACATAGCTGGGAGAAAGAGAGCTGATGCCCAAAAAACCATTTTCCTATTGCATTTCCTACATCACCTCCGAGGCCACATTATCCCTTCTGAATTCCCAAATGCAGAGTGGCGATGGCTGCTTTAGTGCTTCTGGCTCTGTCTCTTCACATCAGGAGAATTTGCTTGCACGGAGGACTGAAACAATCAGACAATGAAATCTCAAGTGGTAAAGTGTGTGAAATTCTCCTCTACTGTTACTTTATTATGATGCTGTTTCCAGCATTTCTTCACTGCTTGCAACTACAACTGATGGGTTGGGAGCTGAGAGTGCCTCTTATTGCTGCTCTTTATCAGCACAGGGCGAGCAGCAGCAAGCAGTCAAATCATTGCTGTATCCAAACAGCATCTCTGCATCCAGAGATGGAGCTGCAGGGAGAGCTCACTCGTTGGGAAGTTGATCTATGCAATTATGTGACTGTTGACTGGGCAACAGGCTCCACATCCAGTTGTCCCCAGTAAAAAGCTTGTCTTAAAATTTGATCTGGGTTAAAATATGTCACCTTTTTCTCTCATTATTTGCTTCTTTCCCCGTCTCAGTTTTTGAACTGGTGGTGGGAGTGATTGGAAGAAAGATTTTTTTCACATCATTAAAATATCTGGTTCAGAAAGTCCTCTAAACAGTCATTAAATGCAGGGGAGGGTGAATTACAAGGATGTGTTCTCACTGGAGACAGTGTTTGGAGGTGGATGCTGGCAGGAGTTCAAGTGTCCACACTTGTTCTTATGGCCATGACCTCCCTGACATCTTCTGCCCATGGCAGGGCTGGCAGAGAGTCCTTTCTTTACAGGGTCCATTGAACTCTGATAAGAGAGCAGCTCTGGGACCGAGGAACGGGTTGTCCCTTCGGACAGAGAGAAATTAAAGAAAGAGACCATTCTTTGGTGGTATTTGCTCTTCATTTCCTTGGCTGACCTGTAGAGGTTCCCAACAAAGCAATAGCATATGGGGTTGAGGCTGGAATTGGTGAGGCCGAGCCACTGGGCAAAAGGTCTGAGCTGCAGGATCCAAGGAGAAGGAGTCACATCCTGCAGGGATTTGGGGATGTTGAAATCAATCCAGATGTCCATCAGGTAGACGGGCAGCCAGGAGATTGCAAACAGCAGGACCAGAGCCACCACCATCTGTGCTACCTTCTTCCGTATCTTCAGCCTGGAGGCAGGCAGAGATCGGTTCAGGGCAGTGCTCTCCTTCAACTGGCTGCTGCGGCTCCACAGCTTGCGCACCGTGAAGAAGCAAATAACCATGTTGAACAGGACTGGCAGGCAATAGAGGGCACAGAAGAGCAGAAAGTTGTAGGCTTGCTTGAGCCTCTCCTGAGGCCAAATCTCCCTGCAGATGGAAAACACCAGAGGCAAGCCCTCCACCACCCCAATCTCATCCCGTTTGTTCATGAATATGAGGGGCATGCATATTCCTGAGGACAACAGCCACACCACCAGGATGGTGCTGAGGACCCTTTTCTGGGTGAAGAAAGACCGAGCGTTGAGTGGATTATGCACGCTGTAATACCGGTTCACGCTGATGACGGTCAGGCTGAGGACGCTGGCTGAGACAGAAACAGCCTGGATGAAGGGCACTGCCCGGCAAAGGAAGTCCCCGTACACCCAGGCTTTGTAGATGAGGTTGCCCACAGTGATGGGCATGCAGACGCACACCACCATGAGGTCGCACACTGCCAGGTTGATGAGAAGACTGCGGGTGGCACTCAGGCTGGACACCCGACTCCGGCGCTTCCGGGTGAGCACCCTGATGGACATGATGTTGCCCACAAAGCCCACCACAAACGACACCAGGTACATGGCTGTGAGGCTGATGGTGACGGGCTCCTTCACGAAGAGGAAGAGCATCTTCTCCAGTTCTTCCCACCCCAGCTCCTGGCTCCCATTCCAGAGCCCACCTTGGGTCTGGTTCTCCTCCTGCCAGAGCTGCAGAGGGATCCCGGGGGCTGGGAGGGAGGAATTCATGGCTTAGCCCCCTCGGGCACCCGGGGCTAAAGGGGCCGAGCCTGCCGTGCTGCCCTGGGCGCTTCGGGCATGTTTAGCCGGGGTCAGCCGCGCCTGCAAAAGACGGTGCAGAAAGAGGGGGTGAGCGCCGTGTTCGGGCTGTGTTCTCCCTCCTCGGGGAAGAGACCAGCTCTGAAATGGCTTCTCGGCAACTTAGTTGAGAGGCGGCCGTGAGCGCCGTTGATTGGGGCTGGGCAGCGGGCGCCGGGCCGGGGCTCCGTGCGGCAGCGGAGAAGACAGTGCCTCCGGCGGGAGGGAGAGGAAGGGGGACACGGTCCCCGCCGCACCGCGAGTGAGAAGCCCCGGCGCGCCTCGACTCCCGTCCCCCCCGGGAAAGTTGCGTGCCCCGCTCCCGGGCAGCCCCCAGACCCCCCGTTGTTCCCCCTCGGTGCCCCGGTCCCTCTGTTCTCCTCCGGTCCCGCGGCGCGGCGGCACTTACCGGCCGGAGGATGGGCAGCGCCGGGCCGGGCTCCTCCCGCGGGCAGCTCTGCCGTGCGCGGCAGCGCAGGGGCCGCTGGCACCGCCCGCACCGGCATTCACAGAGCAGCTGCCACAGCACGGCCCCTACACCCCGCGGCGCGCACCCGCGTCCGCACTCACACGGCGCTGCACAAGCACAGCCCCCGTCGTGCAGCCCCCGAGCAGGAGCGCACACGCACAGTCCTGCATGCGGACCCCGACAGACCTCCCCGTCCCGACACCCCCGCACTCACGCGCGTCTATAGACCCCCTCACACGCTGTGTAGACTCCCCTTGCCAGCACTTGCCTGCACGCACCTTCCTAAGGTGCTCTGCACATACACATCCCGCACACGGCACCCACACCCCGCGTGTCCGCGCCCCATGTGCACTCCCCCGGCCCATCCTGTTCACACACGTCCCGCACACGCTGGAACGGCTCAAGCTTTGCACCCCCTCTGCACCCACACCCGAGCCGGGCATAGCCGAGCCGTGCCGTGCCGTGCCGAGCCGTGCTGAGCCGAGCCGTGCCGAGCTACGCTGACCATAGCCGTGCCCCCCGGGATCAAGTCCCCTGGCGCCCAGGCCGTGGTGCTGAAGGGACAGCTCCTCGTCGGCCGGGCGCGGAATGGGCAAGGATGGGCAGGGCCAGGCTGGAACCGGCCAGGAGCAGGGAACAGGTAGGGCCGGGGCACGCTTGTTCCGTGATGTTCCCCTCTCTTTCCCCTCTCCAGTGGGCTCAGCTCAGCCGGGCAGGGAAGTGCCCAGGCGCTACAGTTCTTGCTTCTAGTCTAGCATAGGATGATAGAATCACAGAATGGTTTGGGTTGGAAGGCACCTTAAACCTCATCCGGTTCCAACCCCCTGCCAAGGCCAGGGACACCTTCCACTAGACCAGTTTGCTCAAAGCACCGTCCAACCTGGCCTTGAGCACTTAATTTGAACACTTTTGTGAAGTTTAATGTGTAGTTCTGGGTAAAATCACAGTATTTAGAAAATAAAGGCATGATAGATTGAAATGTCTATTATAATTAAGAATGTACTGCACCACAGCATGGTATACACCGTGTTTATAGGCATTCTGCTATGTGTCACAGTAAGATTATTTTGAAGGGAAAATATTGAAACTAGAGTTTTTGCTTTTCCCCTAAAATTAAATGCTTGAAGCATTCAATTACAGTAAAAGTGGGCTTTTGATGGGAAAGGTATTTCCTGCATAAGTTAAGCACAGATCCTGATAGAACTTCTGGCGCAGTGCAGCTTTTGAGTTGCTTCTTTCCCCAATACAATACTAACAGCATCACTCCCCTCTTCTACTGTGCTCCCCAGCAGAGGCTGGCATGCCAGCGGTTAACACCACTGCAGGTATTGGAACCCACTCAAGCAAAGCACACTCCAGAAAGAACTCCAAGGTTTTGTCTTTTCTCTTACACTGAAGGAGTGTGAAGAATGGGTCATGGGAAAAAGTCACTTGGAAGAGTTGAATGGCTTGGTTGGGGAACGAGATTGGTTTGTGAAATGCAGCTTTTGACTGGAGGTACCCAGATGGTGCGGGTGAATCAAGGGGGGAAAGTTTGACAGAAGGGACTGATACCTCTGCCTAAAGTGTTTGGTTTTAATTTGCTTTCTTTGCCTTCTCTGAGAGAGCGCAAGGTAACAAACACAGCCCAGGTGAAGGCTGCTTGTCACTGGAGGGTGAATGCCCTTGATTTCAGTGGCAAATTCTCCATTCAACTTGATCTATTTATGTGAAAGAAGAAAGTAAATATTTTTGGTCAGCCTTATGTGAAATGAAAGGGAGATCAGCAGTGGAATCACATTTGGGGTGGGGGAAATGTGATCAGCGTGTAAAGCTCTTCCACATTATTATGCATTCGCTTTAAGCTTGTGACCGCTTTAAGCTTGTGACTGCTATTCCCTTCTAGTTTTATGTATGTGTATTTATTTATAGATCTTCAGAGACAAACAACTTCTACAAACTAATTACAGTGTGTTTCCCAGAGCACAAGGTACACATTATCCTATGCGGTGAAATGCATGGATACTCTCATGGATGCCTAAAATCTGCTGCAATTTCACAGCTCCTCCACAAGCAAATAGCTCTGTCACAAAGGCAGCTACACAGGCCAGAGTCAAAGCTAGCAATTGGGAATCACCTTGCTCCCAAGCCCTTGCCAGGCATTGTCCAGCCCCCCTAAAGCAGACCTGATATTAGGCAGAGAAAACAACAGGATGGAGGTGGTTAAGTCAACAGTTTTAGCAGGGTGTTAACGGAATACAAGAGAACAGAGTGAAGAAGTGTGCCAGGGCTCTTTGATTGCATTTCGTTCAGGTAGTTGCCTTCCAAATATTCAAGCTAATAAATGCAGTTAACTTCTTTTTCTTTGCTGCCCCAGGCACTTTATTTGTAACCTGCATGATTTACTGCTAAGGAACCTTCAGGGCTTCAAATACTAGACTAGACTACTAAGTTGATCAGAGGTTCGGTATAATTACGATGAATCTGCTTTTACTTCCATTGGCACAACTCACAAATGCCAACTCAACTCTACCGGTGAATGACAAATCTATATGCTGTGTCCAGCTGATAGGGAAGACAGGGCCATGGATTATAATGAGTTCATTGATTCTAACAGGTTCAAAGTCACTGGAAAACTCAGGATGGGGAATCTCCAATGGAAATAAATGACGTGCCCTTTTCACATCTGCTCCCCGCTTATGGAACAGCTTTGGAGTAGAAGCTAAATACAGCCCACAGGAGACAGGAGCCATCCTTCACCAGCAAGGATAATGGACTGGACTGCGATGTACATCAGAAATAACCCACAGGAGTCACAGCTGTGAAGAACTGACCCGAGAGGAGCAGTGAGTCAGCCACTTTGGGCCTTTGCCAGAGCGTCAGGAATGCTCACAACAGCTCCCGAGCCCGCCTCGGCTGCCAAACCTACTTTGCCCTCTGCACATCGGAGTCCCAGGGCAAGGTAAATTTAGCAGAGCTGTCTCAGCACCACTGCCCTGCTCCTGCTGCAGCACAAGCTGTGTGTCACACAGCTGCAGTGACACTGCCTGTCCCAGGCCCAAGAGTGGGTGCTAGTTCTGGAAACCCTGATGCTTTTCCAGCCTATGCTGATGACCAGGTGGACCTTGAGAGTGTGAAGGTGGAAGAACTCCTCCGTTGAACATCTACTGACAGCAGCTCATGTGCTTTCCCCACTTAAACTCTTCTCCCTGGTGAGTACAAGGGGGCAGTGCTCAGACTCCCTGCTGGTGCATAGCCTGCAGTGGAGCTGCATGTTTGACCCTGTGTGGTGGCTGGCACCCAACTGAAGGGCACTTTGCTTTCTTAGCTTTCTTCCTCTGCATAGCCAGACATGCCTGATGTGTCTCAGCTGCTACGGTTTGACTTAAAGGCCTGTTTTGAGGACATAGCTGCTTTCCCCCATCCTGTGCTTGCCCAGCACATAGGTGCTGGTTGGACTGCCCTGGATAAACCCCACCTTCATCGTCACTTACCTCTTCTGCCTCTCTCACTTTTGATTGCTGACATGGAGATGGGAGGACCATGGGGTAAGGGAGGCTCCCCGAGCCCCTGCATCTGCCCCTCTGCTGCGTAAGCTTTCCCCTCCTAGGGACCCAGCAGCCACTGCAACCCTCGAGGGTCTATATAAGCATTTCTAATGCTTAGTATAAACAGGAGTAATACTGAAATCTGTCTCTCTGGGTCTTGCCATGAGGAAAGAGCAACAGCATCACCATTGCTAACTTTTATTGGACAAGAAAGGTGTCCATCCTTCTTAGCAACAAAATCCCCATATCCTGGGGGCCATCCGTTTGAGGGACCTCTGAGCCAGCTTTGCCGCTCCCTCTGCTGGTGGCTGCTCCGTTCCCATGCCATTGCCGCTCTGATGCTGCCGTTTCTGGGTGCACACAAGCTATTTCTGGCACCACAGTCCAGGTCCTCGTCACAGCTCTGGCGTGGCATTCACTGATGTCAGTGCATTGACGGAGCTGTGAATCCAGGAGGAGATAAGAGGACAACGCTGCGCACAGCCAAAGACAATACACAGAAGATGCCAAGCGCACTTCAGATGCTTTGACAATAAAATAACAAACAAAAAACAGCTGGGAATTGTTGTTTGTTGTTTGTAATTACTTTTATGAGAGTGAAAATCTTTCTTCTGCCATTATTCTTCCCTCTCAATCAAAGAGTGAAGTGTTTAAACTATTTCAAGTGTCCTTTGGAGAATTTTAAATGGAGAATGTGTGCATTTTAATGCCTGAGAATATTCGCTGATGTCTGTTTTCATAAACTGATCTGTGCCAAATTCCTTATTTTCTCTCCTTTTTCTTGGAAACCTCTTAGATTGAGAGCTCCGGAAATGTAGTGGCTGAAATAAAAAGATGATTTTGTACAGAATAATTTGTGCGATGTGATGTTCACTTGTTCGAGGACAACAAAACACCATTTTGGCATTAGTGTGATTGAAAAACTTGTCTTTCAGATACCTTTGCTTTTGGTCTGTGCAGTAGTGCAGGCAAGGAGCAGGGTGGGGAGCGCAGGTCTGAACGTGCTTCTTACAGGGGTCACTACTTAAAACCAGGACCACGTCAAGTGAACTAGACCCTGTTTGGTTAAAAGGAGAGTCACTAAATGGAGATGTGCTGCATAACAAAGTGGGTTTTCAAAGGAGTAATCAGTGCTGTGGGTCCCTAATTCATTGCACAAATACAGAGGCAAGATTTTGAAGTGATGCTGAGCCTCAAGTCAAGAAGTTTAAAGAAACCAGGACTTAGCAGGGGTGGCAGCTGACACACAGAGTGACTGCTTAATGGCCCTTCTCTCCTGTGAGCTGTGATCCAGGATCAGCTGAAGCAATGGTGGGGTTTCCTCCATGTCTATGTTTTATGTGGCAGGCTCAACCTCTGGATTAATACAGGCACCATCAACCCTCGGAAGAAATAATTAGAACCAGACTGAAAACAAAGCCCAAATCAAGTAGATTTGGTAACTGAGGAAACCTGGTGGCTTGACGAGGTCTGTGGAGCTCCTTTTCATTGTGTTATAACTCTTGTGGTCTAAGCAGTTTGCTACTGATGTGAGAAGAGAGGCAGATAAAACAAGGGGCTGCTAAGGCAGTCGGTCCTCTATCCCAGCTCCATGCTGCCAGATTTGCATAACAATATTGCTTTCCTGGTGCTCTCCACCCAGGTGCAACAGTCTAATAAAGGGTTTTCTAGATGAGAAGGCTTTCTAGTTGCATCAGCTGATTGCCATCTGGGGGAAGGCTCTGACAAGGGCTTTAAATTTGCCACAGTTTGCCTTTTCCCAGCTGCAGAGGCTTGCAGAGGGGAAGAGCAGCAAGGCAGGAAGGAAAGGTGCTGAGAAGAAAAAGCATTCTCAGGGCCTGTGTCTGCCTCTGTCAGGGAGGAGATAAAGATTGTAGAGAGTGCGGTAAGAGGGAGCCTGTCTTTCTGAGCAAGGTTATTTACCCTAACCCTAGGTGATGCTTTGTGGGTAGCTGTCACAAAGCAGATGCGCCTGGAATCAGGTTGTAATAGGAGTTAGAACATGAGCACGTTTGCAACAAGGGCTTGGTGGTCAAGTGTTACATGTTTGTTTAATAAGCTTTCTTATGTTTTATACTCCTAACCAGTAAATCCTTGGGATTTCTGCTCTGTGGATTCAATAAGGAATCAGCTGGGAGTCAGGGGAGAAGCGATCCTGAGTCTGAATGCTCTCCAGAAGCCTGCTCTAATGTTTTGGCAGGTAAGAAAAACAAACTGTGAGCTGCTATTTATTTTGGCACCCTTTTAGAAGGGATCTCCACAAATAGAGCTGTAGAACATCAGGCAGAGGCCTTGAGAGGCTGTTAAACTCTGTCAGGATCAGTAGCAAACCTTTTCTCTCTAGTAATAATGCCTCACCTCCCTGTGCAGTGAGTCATCTGGAAAGACTTGGGCAATTTACTGGAAGCACAATCGCTGCCCTCTCCACTGACCACATCTGTCTTTGTTTCCAGCATGTGCTCACAGCACAGAGCAGCTATAAGAAATGAAAGCTGACAGTAGATGGAGTTCAGCACAAAGGCAGAGGTTAGAAGGTAAAATAGCTGCATCTCGGTTTTACTCCTGATGTTTGAAACCAGCAAGTTTTTTGTGCAATAATGCACACAAACATTACTAAGCCTTTCTTTGGACAGCTTGGGTATTAAGGAAGGGACATTGGTGGCTCTTTGGTTGTTGTCTGGGCTGGAACATGAAATAAACTAGGAAAATCCTGTTTAGGAGCTGAGACCACAATGGTGCTACCTATGGATAGATGGAAAATCGCTTGGGGCTGAGCTGCCCAGCAGCTCTGCTCCCTCATTTAAGACACGGGGCTGGCTGGTCTGTGAGACGTGGGCTGTACTGCAGCCTGTTAGCTCCTTAAAGCTTGGGGCAGCACCTGATAGATCATGGCAAGTCCCACCCAAACCTACCTATGGTTATATGGCCAGGCCAGGAGCTGTATGATGAGAGTACCAGACTGGAGGCTAGAGCATCTCATTCCCTCCTTTTTCTGCTCTGCTTCTTTCTTGCACATACTTTGGTTTCCTCACCTGTGAAAGGGTCTTAAGATAATTCCTTCTCTTTATAGTTTACTTGGACCCTTATGGTTTTAAAGTGCTTTATAAGACCCAGACAGCCTTACAATGGTGTGATGGTGCAGAGAAAGCATCCTGATCTCTGTAGACTGTGCCTTGTGCTCTGGTGAAGTCAGAGATTTGGCTAGCTGTGTTCATGTAGCTTGAAGGAATGACATGATAGATTGCATGTAGCTTTGGCAAGAAGTTCTTGAACAGACTGTAGAACTGGAGGGCCAGCAGATTTGGGCATCAGGCTAATTTCTGTCACCCTTTCCTTAGGTGATACACTATAACACAGCTGCCAAAGTGATACCATCAGCTTCCAATTCTTCAGCCTCTAGAGCCGATCCTTTATTTCATAGAGTAATCCTTCTCCAGGCTGCATGTAATATCTGCAGCTGGTACCTGCTACCATGCATGTAAGATCAGGAATGGGAGGGATACTCTTCTGTCTGAGCTGGCTCTGGATGGAGATGCTGCAAGTCAAAATGGCTTTATAAAGCTCTCTTTAAACACAGTATAAGAAACATCTCTCTACTTGCCAGCAGAGGCTCCTTTCCATTGCAATCTGGGGCTGCCTGGTGCCTCAGATGCCTCTTCCCAGCCGGAACTGGGAGTTACTCCTCCTTTCTTCTTGCATGGTGTTAATTTCTTTCTGTCATACCCTTCAGAAAAAGGCTGAACATTTGCCCTTCGTGTTCCTCAGTCCTGCCAGCAGACACGTGTGTCTCCCGGGCATTTACGGAGTTTGACAGCCCATGTTCTTGAATGAGCAGCCTCTTGCATAAGGACTCAGAGGTGCAAGAAGAAAGTCACTGCTGGGAAGGTCTGGAGTTTCAACAGCTACTTCTGTGGCAAGGTGTTGGGAAAGCAGAAGCCGTAGGGGATGTGGAAAACCAGAGATCCCCTGTCACTGGTCCCTGATCACTGAACTGCACCATAGTACAGTTGCTTAGGATCAGTGGGGACATGAAGATCTCTGCTGCAGCCCAGCTGTTATCCATCATTGAACTGGGAGGAGAAATGGAATTGTTAAACAGTTAACAGCTGCCTTCTTCCTGCCTTCTTTCACCAGAGCTGCCCGCTAGCTAGATGTAAGCAGCTACAACTCCAACACTGAAGTTTGATGAAAGTGTGTATGAGTCAGATACAACCTGCACATTTCCCCCTTTTTTGTGCTTTCCTAGAAGTCTTCCCCACTGGCAACAAATCCTTGCACTTTTTCACACTGTCTTCCCTATCTCAAGGCCAGACCCAGTGTTTGATGTTCAACTGTCCCTTGCTAAGGCTGGCAGAGACAGTGCCACTCAGTCCAATGACTCCAGGCTGCTGCCCTGCTGATGTGATGTGATTGTCACTGACATGGGAGCTGTTTGCCTACCAGCCTGTGAGGGAATTGCTGGTGCTTGTTGCTGGGGTATGCGATGACTGCCCACAGTGTCAGTGGCACCAAGGAGCTCCTGCATCAAAAGAGGCTCCTCAGGACATCTGCAGCACTGATGCTGCCAGAGGGGACCTTGGCCCTTGGAGTCTTTGCACAATGGATTACAAGCATGATTTTTCCCCTCATTGATCTAGGGACAAGCCAGAGTGTTTTACTGAGCTCTGCAGATCCAGCCCAAATTAGGAGAATTATTGGGAAAGGGGAAGAGCCCAGATGGGAGGTCACCACCTCTGTCAGCTCTGCCTCCTAAGGGACATCTCTCTCAGGTGCTCCTCTCTGGTCTGTGTAAGCTTTAATGGCAGCAGCTGCTGCTTTATGAGTGGATCTTGCCCAGAATGTTCCTATCCTATGCTAATTGCTCTATCTGGAAGTGTTTCAGCCTGGCTCGTGTGCTGCACTTGGGCACAGCAAAAATACCAAGCTTAGCGTTTAGGATGGGCAGTGAAGTGCTGGCCCCTGCCACAGCTGCATCCCAGCTGCCTCTGCTCCTTCCCCTTCAGAAGGTCTCCTGCTCTTCAACAATCACCCTTGGGCAGGAGCTTGTCTCCATCAGTTCCCTCCTCAGTTTCAAACCCAGGGTCATAAATGGGAAGACTGGTTAAAATTTGGAAGAAGGATTTATTTGTTCCCTTTGATCACCTCAATACCAGCCTTTGTGCAAGCCTCATGTGCCAATCCCCCTCCTGAGAGTGCAATTCACCATCATAAATGTGGGGTTTATTCTCCTCTGGAGTTCCTCCTTAAGGGGCAGATGAGGATCACAGTCTTGGAGGGCATCTCTCATTCTCCATAGAACTGTGCCAAAGAGCTATACACAAACAGCCAGCCCTGGGGTTTTCCTCCCAGAGATGCTCTGTAGCTCCCTAGGTCTCTCTTGCCCTGATGAGCCCTTCACCCTTGGGAGTGTTTTGGCTGGAGGAGGCAGCAGATAACATCCTGAAGCTACAGCAGTGCTGTGGATGTGTCAGGAGAGATTGGGCTCTCTTGGTGCGGATGGTTATGGAGTGAGATCAGCTGCTGACAGAAGCTCGGGGGAGCATGTTCAGGAATCAGCACATAATCTCTGCCACTGCCTCATTTTTTGTGTCTGCTTCTGGGGCACAATGAAATCAGACTGTGTTTCTGCAGCAGTGGCTACAGATGGATTTTGCAGCCATATAAGTGCAAAGTATTACCCTTATAAATGATTTAATCACTTTTGTTCCATGAGAAGTGACCCATCAACCCCCAAAGAATAAAAAGAACATTTTCTCTCAAATGCAGTTCAGCATTATCAGACGTATGACACAGAGATCCCAGTGGCCCTGCTTGGTCTGTTTGTGCCTGTTTTACCGAAGGGATGGCCATAAGAATGAAGTTGTTGAACCCCTGAATTACATCATGACAACCAGAATTTGAGCCAGCCCTCTTGCCCCTGATCTGATGGATTTATTCCAGACCAGAGGAAGTCTCACTGTCTCCAACCTCCCTGACTTGCAACCGAGACTGTGGCCATTTCCAGTGTATTCTGTTCTGTTTGGAGGGAGAAGGTACCATTGGGACCATTTTGTGTTCCTGGTGCACTCTTTGCCACAAGGGCAGGATGGTTTCCAGTTAGGGCTCTTTATAGTCTGGAAAAACATAAGCTTTTTAGCAGACTCATAAATATCAGTTCTGTGGCATCATGTGTTGTGGTTGGCTACGCAGTCACCTCTTCCTCATAAGTCTCTGAAACTATAAATAGATGGAAGAGTTGGGAATGGCCAATTTGAGCATGGAGAAAAGGCTGAACAATGCTGTGACTTTCAGAGATCTCACCCAAAGGCAAGGATGGATCAGAGCTGACTTCTTACAAAGTGATTCCTGCTTGATGGAAAGAACTGGCAAGGCGGGATCATCTTTGCCTTTTGCATCAGGAATGTGGTCTGTCTTACGTCTGAGGAACAGAGGAGTGATTTGGGGGCAACTGTAATTGCATTTTTGGAGTGAGTTGCTGGTCGGATTTTGACACCGTGACATTATGTTTCTTGTCATGTGTGTAATTAAAGTAAAAATAACATCTTTTAGCCTGCTGTGGCCAAGCCAAGGAGTCAGGGATATGCTGAGCTCCAAGGAAGAGGGTGGAAAAGAGGAGAGGGTGCAAGGGACAAGTGGATTGTTTTGAAAGACAACTATGAAGGAGGAAAAAAGAAAACAAGAAGGCAGAGCAAAGAAAAGCCAGAGGCTATCCCCAGGAATAATGGTACTTTTGTTCATTCGAAACTTACTGCAATTTCTAGACCCTGATTTACTTTTGTTTGGAGTCCAGCTGCATTTTTGGTGCATGATGAAGGGACTGTGTGCTTTTATGTGTCTATTTAAGCTTTTACCATTTTCTGACCCTTTTTATTGGGTCTATTTAAGCTTTTACCCTTTTCTCAGGCCCATCTAGGAAGCCTGGAGTCAGCAGGACTCGGGCTGAGCAAACACCACTCAATTGGTGAAAGTAACCTCTGGAAATACCTTGCAAGCTGGATCTTAATGCCCTGATCTCCCTACAAGGGCTCTTCATTTTGTGCTAAAAGGGAGTATTTTCCCAGTGCCAAAACCAAGCAGCCCTCAGCCTGTGTCCTGCACAGTCACCAGCCCTTGTTCATGCCAGCTGCCTGCAACTTTGAAGGGACCAAATAACCTGATTGATCTGCCCAGTGAGGGAGGTCTCAGCAGGGATTTCCATGCTTTATTTTATTGGCAAATACTTGGTAGCATTTTTACCCAGCTCCTGGAAAGAAACATCTTTTCCATCCCTAACATCTTCACCTATTACTTCTTTCACCATGTGGCAAGCTGAGGACTAGTGCTAACTCACACCTACAACTTCTAGGGTAAGGTTCCAGGTGTCCAGGCTACTCCTCAAGGCAGATGTCTATATGCTGTGGTGGTCTGCCAGGCTGTCCAACGACAAAGACCTACACAGCCCATTGTGTACCCTAAGGCATGAAGGCAGAAGGTCTTTGATGATCTGGGCTACAGTTAGTGACATGGCTTGGTGCTGTCTTAATGATATGCAATGGGAATGACCATCACTCCCGCTATGAGGACATGTTTAGTTATCTTCCTGATCAGTGATGTTGGGTGGAGAAGAGTAAGAGATGATCCCTTGGCTAGATCAAGAGCTGAAGGAGGACTGGTCTGCGAGGCTGTCCCAACTCCAGTCTCTAGTAAAAGCCTCGTTTGGTGATTTCCACTGAAGAAATGGCAATATCATTGAGAATCTGCAGCTTGGTGATGGATGAAAGCCGCTTCTGCCGATGCTTGTACTGCAAGATTTTGTTTTCATCAATGAAAATGTGGAAATAGTCCTGGTCAGAGTAGATTTCAACCTGAAAGAGAGACTGTGTTAGGTCCACCACGTGGCCACATGTCCTCACTGGACCTTGCCATCATGTCTGTGAGTGCCTGGATATGGGTGCGTGCATCTGCAAGCCGGTACAACCCTGCCAGAGCTGACACACACTCTGCTCACCCCCATTTTGGGAAAAGAGAATAACTGTGTTCTTTGCTTCATGATAAGAGAAACTGGTGATAAAGCAAAGCCTAAATTGAAAACAAATGGAGCATCCAAGAATTACTTCTGGAGCTCTGCATGTCTGTGCCAGAGTTGAGCATAAATCAGCAGCAAATCAAGGTACAACAGAAATACTAACAGGAGATAGAGCCAGAAAGGGGATGCTACTTGGTATAGTGCTGCAGGAAAAGCAGGGATAGATCCATGAGGAGGGCCACAATATTGTCTGGGTCACTGCTGTCCCGCCACTGAGGAGACCTACAGAGTGACAGGGGGTTACCTGGAATGACTCCTTTGCTTTGAAGGGGAAGGTATTATTAACCTCTTCCTTCCCCCAGTGGTTGGCAAGGAAGGAGTTGCAGACGATCCTGGAGCTGGAGAAGCGAGGATTGAAGTGGAGAGCAATTTGGTCTCCTGGATCACAGAGCAAGTTGATTTCAAACCTGACACAGGGAGAGAAAGAGGCGATGGAGAGATGCTGCTGGCTCTTGTGAGCTGGGATTGCTGCAAGCAGTGTCCTTACATGCTTGTGCTGGAGCTGGTCTCACCCTTGACCACGACGCTCCAGCCAGGACACATCCCCTCTGGGTACAGGGCCTCGAACTGCAGAAAAGGAGGTGATGGTGAAGCATGGTAAGGTGGGAGAGGTGCACAGCCCCATTTATTCCTTATACTTGTGCATCTTTCTCATCCTGCCATTGTTTTCTCCTTTCTTCCTTATTCACATTCAGGCACTCTCTGCCCCTGCCTTTTTCTCACTTCTATACAATCTCAGGGGCTCTAAATTGATAAGAAATGAAGTTTCCCAACATCCAGGGGATGAAGTGGGATTTACTGTCCCGGAGGCCTTTTGTGAAGAGCTGGGTGGGATCAGGGAGCAAAAACTAAAGAAGAACCTGTGTGCCTTCATTGTCAGCAGGACACAAAGACACTGCTCCTCTGCCCGCATGGGCAATGTGAAATCTGAAGCAGAAAACTTTGTGATGCTTTGAAGAAGGGTGTGAAAGTCAATGAATGGGTGTAACGTGGCATCCAGCCTGTCCTCATCAAGCATTGCATGGGGGGCTCTTTCCATAAGCTGCTGCCTGATCCCCCATTCCACATACTTCCCCCATCTCCACCTTTAAACTGGCATAAAATGACCTGGAAAATCTTATTGTTTAATAATATATAGTTTCATTAAATAACTCATTTTAATAAGGAGTGCTTGGTCACTTCACCCTGCTTTTTTTAGCATTCTAATGATGCTGCATTTCTGATCATTCCTCTCTCCCAAACTTGTTGCTTGCACTGAAACAATCTTTCCAGCCTTGGCACCTCCACAACCTTTCCCTTCCTGTTTCTTTATCTACCATGAGACCTCATTTTCCAATGCATTTTTGGGATATGCATGCTTTCAGGCAGGAGCTGAGACATGGCCATGGCCAACCTCATGCCCTTGTGCCTGGCTGCTCTTGGAGGGCAGTTTTGGGAACATGCGCCTGGTTGTTTAAAGGCTCTAACCATGCCAGTGTTCACCCCTGTGAAACACGGAGAGCTGATGGAGCTGATGTTCCATTTTTAAACCTATGGTGATGGCAGCACCCAGGTTCACCTGCCTTGATTCTTGTCTTGTCATCATTGCAACAAGCCCAGCAAAAGGCACGCCGTGAGCACAAGAAACAGCAGTTCTCTCTTTGCTGCTGGTTGTCCCAGCAGGGACGGATAGCAAAGCATTGGTTGTATTTCAGTCTCAGCTCAAACCCTCCCAGCCAGAAGTGCTGCAGCATTACCCCAGACCAGCCCTAGTATAACCAAAATGAAACATCTGCCCAATTGCCCTTTACTGAGAGCCATGGAGGTCACAGTTTTGCAATAGCCTGGACCAGGCTGAAATAGGGCAGCACCACAAGCAGCATCCCCACGTGTTTTGGGATTTGTACCTTTCTTGCTCTTATCTGTGCCATTTTCCTTTACCCACTCTTTGACTCCATGCCTTCTCCCTTCAGACAGACCAGGTTGTGCCAGATCCTGTCCCCAGCACTTACCCTCAATGCCATCCTCTTTCCTGTTCTTGTCCTGCAGGCCCACCTTGGGTGCATGGCCGGAGGGGTCTATATAGAGGCCACCAGCCTGGAGCCCACATGTGTGGGGATTAGCATCAACAGGAGCTGAGGTCTTGCTTTCAGAGTGGGCTGGGACATGGGGAGCAGTAAATCCTGCTGCCTGCCCTGTGGGGTCAGCCTGCTCATGCGTGCAGGGCTAATCCAGCCTCGCTGCTGCCTGCACAAAGGCAGTGGTGACCAGGCAATCCTGAGCTGTGAGTGATGGAGCTGGCATGCAGCAATGATGGGCAGACAGGCATTCACACTGTGACCCATGTGTAATGCATGAAGAAAGGGTGGATGGGGGCTCCCAAAGCTCAAGAGATACCAGCAATCACATCCACTGCAAGGTCCAGAGAGAGAGAGGAGGTGGCTCCAAAGGGGCTCAGCTTCACCCTGACCATCAGAGATTCCTTTTTCTCCCTGTTTTCTTCCTATTCACTCTCTGTGGGTCACAGCCTGGCCTGAAACAAGCTGATGCCAGCTCTGTCAGAGCTGCGTTTCCACTTCACAGCACCCTGGTGTTGGTGGGACTCGGGATGCTGCTATGCTAAGCTCAGCATGCCCCAGCTCTGCGCTTCCCTTCCCCACTGGGGACAATACAGGGATTTGGGAGCCTTTGTCTGATATTTCCTGTCATGGAAAAGCACCAAGAAATAAGCAGCGATGAAATGAATATCGGTGATGGGGATTTTCATGCTGACAGTCAGCATGTACAGCTGGATGAAACGAGCCAGGGAAGGGAGGTATGGGTGCGCCCTCTCCTCTTCACATGGTAAATGCAATAAAACCAGATGCTGGCCCCGTCCCTGCATGCACAGGAGGCTGCATTGCTTCCCGGCTGGTCCTACAGGGATTCATGGCTTTCATGGTTAAATCTTCCTCACTGTATGGGCAGCAGCGGCGACGTTACTTAATGTGCTCATTTCCAGCAGAGAAGCAGAATGAGAGCTGCTATCCCAGGCTCTGGTGCCCTTGGCAGATGATTAAAAATGCAATCCAGCGGACATAGAAGCCAACAGCCTCTCTCAGGGCTGAAAAAGCCAAGTCCCAGCTGGGATTTGCCCATTTGGACTCCTACAGAACTGAAGTTTGTGAAGCTGAGCTCTGCTGTTGTCTCCTTGCTCTGTGCCAGGGAGCAGTGGAGCAGAGCTCTGTGCTACAGATGGCAGCACTGGGACGTTCAAGGGAGCAGTGAGCCAGCAGCAGAGGTGCTGAGGTGGTGGTGCCAGGGCCAGGGCCATCCCACCCCTCCCTCCTTGGGCTGCCATAGGATGCTGGACATTGGCCTCTCCAATGTGCCCAGCCATATGTCTCCCCTACCAATGGCCTGAACCCAAAGCTGTGTTTTCACCCTTAAATCATCCCTCCCTGATTGTTTCTCCTGACAGCCAGGCCAAAGACTGCAGGGAGAAGGGACTGTAGGGAGAAGGGACTGCTTTTGAGGTGCTGGGCAAAACCAGACTGCATTGCAGTCCTGCACATAGGAGAGGAGTGAGCTGCAAGCTAAGTAACTGTGCCAGGTTTATCATAACTATGCTAATGAAGTCAGTGCATTGGGGAAGGCTTGGCCATCGCAGGGCAGGTCACAGTGCAGTGGGATAACAGAGGATATCAAGCCATGGTGGGACAAATGCCATCTCCTTTCCTTGCCCAGGGGCTGCATCTCACCCACGTAGAAACCAGCAGTGAGTCATGACCCCCAGAGAAGCTGCTGTAGCTCTTTGTGGTTTCTATATGAATTTATGCTTGTCACGAATCTGTGCACATAGTCTGACCTGGCAGGACGATGTCCCAGCACACCGAATCTCCTTCCAGTTTCCACTGGTTCCAGCAACAGGCACGAAATTTGCTTCCCTGCTGCAAAAAGCTGCATCAGGCCAAGTGGCGCTGGGAGCCATGGG
Organism: Amazona ochrocephala; assembly: GCA_039720435.1. Classification (NCBI taxonomy): domain Eukaryota; kingdom Metazoa; phylum Chordata; class Aves; order Psittaciformes; family Psittacidae; genus Amazona; species Amazona ochrocephala. The sequence continues at coordinate 11,995,036 of CM077886.1, read as the reverse complement.
GCTGCCCTATGGGAGAACAGCAATGGTCAGTGAAGGCAGGTTTGGAGAGACGGGAAACCTCTCAAGGAAGGAAGGGGAGTTTAGATTGCTCCAGTTTTGGGGAGAGCAACTTCTGAGACACTCAGCACTTCCCAAAATTCAAGGCTTTGCTTCCTGTTGGCATCTCAGTGAGAGCAAGAAAGGCTGCTTGGGAAAAATGCAAACACAAGTGTTCCACCAGTACGGGGTGCCCAAACACCAACTGGTTTTACAAGCGCACTCTTATTTGCCTTTGTGCTGCTGCTCAGAAGCTATCATAGCATCTGTCTGTTTAGCAAGGGGGAAGGGTCTGTAAATACGTATGAATCTCAGCTGCTGGAGGCAGCAATGGGAGGTTAGTTCTCAATGTCATAACTTTTCCCTCTCTTTGGTGATGGATGGAAAAATCTCACGCACGCTGATTGCCACTGGGATGCAGAAAAGAGATAGAGGCTGAGGTGGGGGGAGTCTAGCATAGGAAAGGAGGATGGTTTGGTTAACTGCAGGGGAGGCATTAGCAGACCTGCTTATACATTTGCCAGCCATTTGCTTATACAACCATCAGCATTTGCACCTTTCCCCAAGCATGTGCTGCTGTTTGTCCCCCAAACAAAGTGGCAGAAACACCCAGTGAGGAGCTCAGCGCTGTGCTTCCCACGGGAATTTTCATGCACGGCTCCCCTGCGCCGCCATGGCCGCGTTTCTAGACCTGTGATTATTTCCATTGGTCTCTAGAGGTCTCCAAACACGCAGCCTGGGTTTTCAGGACCTGCACATGGTGCACAACAATATACACCTTACGTCGGTCCTCTCCTTGTGCACTGCCTGGCTCTGCAGTTCAGCCACCAAGTGATGCTCCAGTATCTGACACTTACTTAGGTTTTACAGTGAGCTCGTGTAGGAAAGAGGTGTCCATCCCATGATTAACTCAGTCAAGCGCTGATGTGCGTGGTTGGTAAAATATCTATCCCATATCTGCCTTGTTCTGCCATCTGGGAGCATCAGCACAGACCTGGATGTGCCCATGCCTGCCTTATATGGCTGTATGTGTCCTCAGACATTATTGCACAGCCCTGCCTCCAGTTAGTATTCACCCACATGTGTACTCACACATGTATGTAACATCCACTTGACCTCAGCAATATATGCCTACTGGAGGCCTGTGATCACAAATCAACCCACATTCCTTAAGTACACCAATGCAAAGAAGCCAGCTCAGTGCTCCTGTGTGGCCCACTTTGGTACCTAATGGCCGTAGTAAGGTGGATGTGGACACGGGTGCAGCCAGAGCTGGGCTCTCCTTAAAATCACTCTTGGCTAACCCTCTTAGGGCTAGCCCAGGGGCCTCCAGCCTTGCAGTCTTGTGGTAAAACTTTATATTAAGCTGAGAAATGATGTGGTTTTAGTGGTGGGCTCTAACAACCTCTCAGGCTGGGCACAACAATGGGACTGCAAATGATGCCATAGCAAAGTCCCTTGCCTTTTATTACTTTGAGCATCTCCATCCAGCCACCACCCATTACCTGTCAGGGGAGAGCACCATGACTCCCTTCTCCAGCCCAAGGATGCAGGTCTTTCCCTCCATCTCTGGAGCCAGAGTGATTCAATGTCTTTCCTAACCCCCTATGCTCTTTGTTTGAGGACAATAGCTTTGCAGAAAGAAACAGAGCCTCCAGGCATTGCCTGTGTGCTCCAGGCAGGCTCAGCTCCTTCTCAGCTCCTTCTCTTTGGTTACCCCAAACCATGTGGGTCTCCCAGAGCCTTCCCCACTAGGCCAAACCAGGGGCTGTGCTTTCCCCATCACAGGTCTCTGTGTGAGGCTTCTCCGGACTTGCTTATCTGCTGCTTGGCAGTATTTATACCTCCTCCACAGCCATTCCAGTTTCTCCAGGGAATTCCTGAAGCTCCCCCATGCAATCGCGAGTCAGCCCTCTGCTCCAGTCACACCGCCTCGGGAATGTGTTACTCTGGGAAGGGTTTTGGCACGTTGCTTTGCCAGCTCACCAATTCCCTTTCCTCCAGACCTACAGCTCTGCATTAGCTCCCTGCTCCCAGTTGGGAGCTCTCTCCAGTGCTGTTGTCTAGAACCAACATTCAGAGTCTGGTCGTCTTGTTGTATGCCAGGGCTGGATGGTGTGAGTGCTCCTCCAGGCTTAATGCAGGAAAGGGAAATACCGTTTATGGCTATAACTCTTTTGAGTTAAACCTCGGTGCAACAGGCTTTGGTATCTATACCTCTGCAGTCTTCCCTTGCTGTGATTTACTGGTCTGGCCGGAAGAGGGCTGGAGACTCCAGGAAAATCTCTACCACGAATGATAAGCATACAGAAACTCACCCATGGTCTAACTTTAGAAGAGCCTGATGCAACACCTGCTATGCTGTGGGATGGAGATCAGCTCTGCAGCCTGCACGTCTCAAACCTGCTTTGAGGAGACTTCTGTCTCTCACAACAAGCCTGGCAGAAGGAGTCCCTTTCAGCTGCTCAGCCTAAACATCCCCAGGCAGCAGAGAAAGAAAACATCGCACCCTGTAAGGTGGCAAGAGAAACAGGGAGATGCTAACACCCCGGCACACACTACCTGGCATTGACTGAGCTTCCTGCACCTCACTGGAGTGTCAGCTCCACTAACAAGCTGCTGGGAATGCCCTCGGCACTGCTGGCTTCTGGGGCCAGAATCTGTCATCCCTTCCATCTTTTGACTGCTTGTTAGCAGGCCTCATCATCCTCCCAGTGCTGGGGAAAGGGAGGGCACATCCTCTCCCTCAGCAGCCGTTTGGTTATGAAATCTGGTCTTATGCTTGTTGGCCAGTAAGTGGGGAAAGGAACCTGGTTTGGTCCTGGTCAGTGCCATGAATGTGAATCACTGCAAGCAAAACCTCTGCCTCTCATTACACCCTTTCCCCATGCAGATAAAAGGGGAAGGTGATCCCCCCCGTCCCTCTTGTCCCATGAGCCAGCACAAGTGCAACTGAGGCCAAGCCCAGAGCTGCTGTTGCCCTGCGCACCTCCTGCCTGCCACTCAGGACTTCCCTTTGCGCAGCTTTGAGGAGCAAGGATGAAAGGCATGGCAGTGGAAACACAAAGCACGCCTGGTTTATTTTATTTATGACTAGCCTCTGCTTAAAAGGAAACCAGCATTATCAGCTCCAGCACCACCGGGTCAGACGAGTAAATGAAAGAGGAGGGTTTAGTTTATGATCTGGAGCTTGAATTTGCTCTTATATGGGCATCTCCACAAGGCGTTGCTTGCTGCCACCTTGACTCTACTCATGTCATGGGATGGCCAGGCTCCAGCCAAAAACTGAGACAGAGGTGAAAGGCATTAGGCAGAGAGAGAAGTTGAGCTCAGGTTGTAGCTACTCCTACTTCCTTGGCTCATGGCAGTTACACGTGCTGCAACACAAACATGGCTGCAGTCAGCACATCCCAGCCAGTGGGTATCCGTACCTGCTGCAGCGTTATCCAGCCAGTCTTTGTGAACCCGGATTTCATCATTTCTTGCTCAGGTCCCCCTGGAGAAGGTGGTAAAGCAGATTCCATTGAAAAAAGGAGGTTCCATTGCCCTCACCAGCTGGAAAGGAGTGGTGGGTTTGAGGCATGGCTCACCCATCACTCCTGCTAAGCACTGCAAGGTGCAGGCAGGCAGGAGGCAAGCACACGACCTGGCACGGGCAGTTGTTTACTGCCCGGGGTTCATAGAGCAAATATTTGATCATCCGTAAATAATTGCCCTGTTGTATATGCAGGGACCTGATTTATCCTGCTCCTTGGTGATACCTTCCAAACTCCCCGGGGAGACATCTGTCTCCCTCTTCCTGGTGATTAATGGGGAAGGAGGAGAGCTGGCGCTGGGCCTCGCTGTGCTCCTCAGAGTCAGTGTGGGTGTACTGCATGTCCTTCCATGGTGGTCTCTGGCTCAGAACTAAAGCAATGACAGATCCTCAGGAGCAGGGGGGATACATGTGAACTCTCCCTGCTCAGTTGTACATTGAATCCTTAGTTCCTGGGGAACATCATCAGCATTGCTGAATCCCCCTCAATCCTCCATCACCTCACTGCAAACTGTTGCCAATTCAGGAGTGTTTCCCAGTGGCTTCCCAGATGAGGTTAGCCTCCAAGGGCCAGGCTTTGAGGAGCTCTTATTCTACATTGAGTGATTTACTCCCCCAGAACACAAGAGGAGGGGGAGGCACATCACTAGAGGGGCTGCAGCTTGGCAGCATGCTCTGCTCCTGCAGTGGGCTGTGAACACAAGTAACAGCAGGACCACCTCTTGATGATGCTCTCCCCTGCAAGCTTAGTGCCAGCTCCTTGGCCAGGGAAAGCACATGGCAACAGGCCTGAACCCTCACAGGTGGGCCATGCTCCATGTATCAAGGCCTGTATTCCTCCCCCAGGGACCAAGATGTGTGTTGGAGCCACAACCTCATGTCTGCAGGTAGCCTTGGAGAAGACACAGAGGAGAAGGAAACCTGTAATTGAAGGGAAGCGACCTGCCAGGTTTTGGGGATGCTCTGATGTTCATGGAGCAGGCAGACACAGGTGTATCCCTTGTGCTGGGATAGCAGATTTCATGAGGACATTTCTAGTCTGGGGACATCAGGATTTGCCCTGCTTTTCCACCATTTTTAATTGGAATTTATTAATATAAAGAGTCCTAGTGAGGTGCTGGCATTGTACAAACCTTCCCATGCCTGTGTTTGATTCCCCATCAGCTATCCTACAGGCTGGGTCCTAGAGAAGGTCCAGTTTGGGTTCAGATGTCAAAAAGCCGCAAAGGAGGATGAAAAGGTTCAAAAGAGGAGAAAAATAATGAGGCCATCAGTGTCACAAACCCTACAGTACCACTCTGTCATCTGCCCTGCTGCATCAGGGTCATAAAGGGACTGTGATCTTTGCAGAGGGGACGTAGTGTCCACTCCCCATCCCAGCTTTGGGAAAAGGTGGGATGACACATGCGAGGTGAGTGATGAGAAGTGCATTTTCAGCCTCTCAGGGCCTGACACACATCCAAAGGGTACCAGTTTCATCAAGACCCCATACACATGTGCCATAGGCCACCAAGTCAACAAACCTCTGAGCCTGGAGACTTGGTCCTTTTCATGTGGGCTCTGACCTTTGCTGCACAGGGCTGGTGGCTGAGGAGAAGTGCCGGGTGTTGCAGCAACAGGCAAGATGCAGCTGGGGAGGAGGATGCAGCTATTTTGGAGAGCAGGGAGGAAGAGGAAGGGCTTCTGACAAAGACTGAAACTAGAAAAATGACGACAATGACAAAAACCTTCCTCCCATTTAGGGAACCGACTGCATTTCTTTCCTGGTGTGACCAGGATAGCTCAAACCAAGAGGCATAAGTTCAAGTTGCTAAACTGCAACTCCTCATGTCCCAGGGCTGATGTTCTGTTTCAGTTGGAAAGGACCAAACTCCCTACCAGAGACATCAGTCTCCTGACCTGCTTAAGGGGCTGGGAGGTGCTTTTAACCAAATGCCTGCCTCCTTCGTCTGTCTTCCCTTCATCCTCTTCCCAGGCCATTGTACAGGGTGACACCAGGAATAACTGCCTTGCTGTCACATCTCGGAGCCTGGGACTGCAGCAGAGGAAGCCAAGGAGGTGGCACCCAATGGTACCATATTTGTTGGAGATTCTGGCGCACACGGTGATGCTGAGGAATGAAAAAGGAGAAGTGTATCCTTCCCTATAGCCATGTTTGTTGTTGATTGTCTTGCTGCCTGCTCCTCCAGAGCTGGAGGAGCAAAGAACCCAGCTCCCCCTTGGGAGATCTGCTCCTCTCTGCCCCTTCCCTCAATGAGACTCCCTGACTCTTCTTTTGCAGACAGTAAAATTGTTCTTCTTGAGACAAACACAAAGACAGTCACTGCCCCAGGGAGCCTGTGGTCAAGGCGAGGAGGTGCCATGTTATTTGGTTTCATCTTTATTTTCATTCAGGCTTTTAGAGTTTGCAGATGGGCTCTAGCCACAAATCCTGGAGACAGGTCCAGCTTCCAGTGACTCCTGACTTGGGTGGAGGTTGGATCCAGGCTGCTGATTCAGTCCCTCTCTATTTCTGGTACTGGATTTATATGTAATTTTCTTCTACATAGTTATGGATATTGCTGGGAAGGGTGTGAGAATTTCAGCAGGGAGGTGAAGGGATGCTTTATAAATGAAGCATTTGTTAGTGCAAGATTTCAGCAGGAAGAAGGGATATAAACTGGCAACAAGAGCATGGCGTGGGTGTATGCCACGTGCCTTGCAAAGGGTTTAATCCACCAAAGGCTCAACCCAGACCCATCCACACCTTGGCTGCAATTTTCCTGCTCTGGGAAGTGGGGTTGAAGCCACATCTGCATCTCAGCAGCAGCTCAGGAGAAGCCAAGGCGCGCTCAGGACCTGAGGACAGAGCTGTAACTCCACAATGTGCTATATCCATCTTTCCCACTCCTGCTGTGGCTGATTGCAGGATTCCAGCCCCTTAGGGCTAGGGAGCAGGCACAGAGGGAGATGCCCATTTGCCACAGTCAGGGGTGAAGCTCCCATGGATGGGAAAGGAAAAGGGCTGCAGGGTTTCAGCCTCCATCTCCAAGCGTGATCAGGGGTAGCTCTGACCTGCATCAGCACTTCATCAATCCTGCTTTGTACTTAATGTGGATCATAGCCTGGGGAGAGCTTATTTGACCATGGCTCTGCTCCTCATATCCTCTGCTTCTCCTCCTCCTCCTCCTTTAGATCTGGCTGCTGGGAGAAATTAGCTTTAGCTTTTACCAAACTGTGAGGGGGTTTCCAAAACATCTGGAACAGCTCATGGAGCTGGAGTGGAGTGTAACGCTGAGGGTGGAAATAGGGTCATGGAAACAGAGGCACCCTGTTGGATTAATGCTCTATAGTGGCACTTGGGAAGGGCTGAGTTCAAATCCTCACTCCACACACAAAGGGAAAGAGTTCGAAAAATCGCAGTGAGACCCTGTCCATGATATCACATGCCTCTGGGTCCTGCTCCACAGGGACCATGCCTGGAGGAGGTCCCACCAGTGCTCACCAGTGCCCATCACCTTAGCATAGGCATATAGCACTATGATGTGAAGGGCAGCATGAGTGTTTTGATCTCCCAGACCCAAAGCTTGCTCCTATATCCAGGCTGGGAGGAGGTCTAGAAAGAAGCCTGTATTTTGGAAAGGGCAATGAGGCCCCTCGGGTTATTCAGAGGCTGCCAGCTTGGCATCCATCACAGCTGGAATACTGAGATGGCTTTTAATACAAAGCAATGTGTAGTTAATTAAAGGAGGGGGTGCAACTGATGCCAGTCCGAGAAAATGATGAAAATAGATCTCTGCTAACTTCTTCATTTCTACAAGGCTTGGACTGGGGTTCATAAAGATGATGTTGTCAATGCAACAGCCTTGATTTTGTGGTTTGACTTGGCATTTGGCCATGGAGCAAATGGAGCTGGAGTGGAGTCTACTGCTTAAATTGATTGATAAACACTAATGATATAAAACCATCACAGCTCACCTGGTGGGAGGACAAATGATGCTGGCTATGGGCTGGGAGATGCAGCTGCCCTGGGGAATTGTGGTTGTGCAGCCGCCTTTCCAGTGGCGTTGGTTCTGGATCCTCCTCAGTTCTACCTGTTTGGTGAAAAAATAGGACCCTTCTGAAAACATTTGCAAATGGCTGTTACAAAATCAGCCAGATCATTCAGCTTGGTGCAAGCCAAAACTGCCTCTTTTAGTACAACCGCATGGAGAGTCTAGGAACAAAAGGGAAGGTGGTATTTATAGGATGGGGCAACCTCTTTGTCTTGGGAAACAAAGCATGTGAAAGGCATACAGAACTATGGGGTTTAGCCTTGTTTTAGTGGGGCAACCTCTAATAATGTTTCTGTGGCACATTGGAGGTGCTCCAGACTCCCAGAATCCCCAGATTTGTGCTTGCAAAGTACTGTAGTAACTGACTATATCCCTGATGTAACACAGCAGCCATGAAGGCAACCACCATTCTCGGATGTGGTGGATGGAGGTTTTATTTGCTGTGGCAGTGGGGTAGGAGCAGGGAGAGCAGTGTTGCCTTGCCAAGGATTAGGAATGGCACAATGGGAGTGTTCAGGAAAAGAACCCAGAAGTGATTCAGGGACTGGAAACGTTGCTTATGCAGACAGGGTGGGGAAGCTCTCTTTGTTTATTGAATGTTATTTATTTTGGTGTTATGTATTGAAAAGTTTTAGCTCATGGATCATGGTATCCCTCTACATCAGGGTTGAGATGGGAGAGGGTTTCCCAAGCCAATAGTCAAAAGCAGGATAAGATCAACTTTGGGCTGGAATGAACATTCAGGTCATATGAAGTATTTAGATGAAGCCTGGGACGGATCATCTCCCACACTGACTGATGTGAAACCTTCGACTTCTGCAGAGAGCATTTAGGAGACAAGGTGAGGGACTCTTGCATGCTGTGGCAGGTGCCTCCAGCTGCCGGCCCGAAGCACACTGGCTGGATTTAAGCCCTGACAGCCTCAGGCTTTCCCATCCAGGCGAGAAAACAAGCTGTGAAAAGAGTAAACATGTCACTGAAGTATTTTCCTTTCAGATGGGTTGATCTTTCCAAGCTCAGAGAAAGGACACGAGGAAGCTGCCATCAGATGTGAGCACACCGGCCCTGGCTCCACAAATATTTGAGTAATATTTACTGAGCTTTATGTGTTATTCCACAATAAATCTGAAAAAGATGGAAAAGAAAATGTTTCACTGGACTCTGCCGCATGGGATTCCCTCAGGTAACCTCTGCCGCATGGGATTCCCTCGGGTAACCTCCCTGCTTCACTCAGTCCCATGCTTAGTCGCTGCTATCATTGCTGACTGAATTCACCCTGGTGTCCCTGGGCCGAATCCTGGTGGGATCAAAAGATCAAAGAGGGATGCTGACCCGAGTGTATTACCCATGGGACACCATGCCTGGCACAGCAGCAGAAGAAACCTTCCCCTTCTCCATCATGCCTCACATGTGCAATGCCAATATAAGGATGGGTGCCATCCTTCCCTCTCCTTGTTTAATGCAGAGTCTGTTGTTTATGTAGGACCTCCCTAAAGTGCCTTTGCTGTTGAGTTCTCTGTGCTGCTTCCTGTATTTGAACCCCTTATCACAGGTTTGCCCTGGGAACAGGCACTCAGCAGGGTGCGTTTTATGGGTTGATAAGGTTTTATTGCAACAGCCTTATTGATGGGATGTCTAAAATAAAGAGGTGGGGACCCTGCGTCTGGCTGAGGGGACAGTGAGTTCTAAGCAGCTCTGCTTTCCATTAAACTTATTAGCCTGGACACAGGTTTTAAGTAATGCCCAGGCAGTTTTGGGTCCAGCTCAGGCACACTTGGGAAGGTCCATGTTAGACACCTCCAGGAGCTGCTGCACTGTGTATCTGGGAATTTGGTTTCACTGATGCATGTATTTCCATCCCTGGCAAGAGGAAGCAGTACATGGGGATATGGTGTTCCCTCCTCCCCATCCATACCTCAGCCCTATAACATGCCTCAGGGTGCACCTTGGCATGGCGAGAGCTCCCAGTGCACCCCACCAGACCATCCCACTTTTGTACAGAGCAGTTGCACCCTCTTCTGCCTCAATTTCCCTCTCCATTCCACACACCTCCCTCATAGCCTTTCCTCCCACATGGGCAAAGTTCTTCTCTTGGCAGAGGTTTGCAGTTTTTAATCCTTAGCTTCAGGTTAGAAAGAAATTAAAGTGGCCAATAATGACTTTGCCAGGTGCTGACTCCCTCTGCACTTTAGCTCTGAGCTTTGTGTGCGTGTGTGCATACAAGCGACAAACAAAGATTAAAGAGGCTTTATTAGTCCCATGACTAAGTTATAATAGGAAAAACCTGTGTTCTTCCTGCCAGCGACCAGTGCAAGGGGAACAAATCACTGCAAGCTCTCTGCCCCAGCTCCTCACTCTTGTGCAGAGCACAATGGTGTGGCCACATTAGAGGGTTTTCTGATCTCATTTACCCCAGTTAATGCCTGGGGACATCATGTCTGACACGAAGATGGTTGTATGTTGTCTATTCTAAAAAGTTCATGGTCCCTCATGTCTGCTTCCAGCAGGCATGACTGCTGCCTGGGTGCTGCAAGGGAGCAAGAGCTCTCACCCTTCTGCTCTCTTCCATGAGCTGGCGGTTTCATCTGCCCTTCTCATAGAGATCTTGATGCCCGTCCAAGGATACAGGACACTTGGATAAGGATTTGTCTACAGGGACTTGAACCAATCTTCCCCTAAATTTTCAGCAACCTGAGCTGCAGAGAGAAGCTGCACACCCAGCTTCAGAGTTCTGCCTGATTTATCCATCAGTCTAATACAAGATACTACCTTGTATCAAACTTCACCTAGATCTTACCCAACCAAATGCACTAGACCTCATGGAAGCACTTTTCCAGAACAGGTCTTGTGCTTCTGAGATGGCAGATACTGGGACATTTACTGAGGTGCTAAATTGCAGGGCATAAGAAAACGGCTCCCGGAGAGATGTTTTGGATACTGGCTGGCTAGCCCTGTGCTGTTGGCAATCCCTGGTCCCTGGGGTACGTGACTGCCCTGGATCTGGCATCATGGAAATGAATTAGGAGCTCCCGGGACCTGGGATGTGCTGTGAGATCAGGAAAATAAAGCAGTCCAAAGTTCCTGCTGCTTTCTCTGTAAGAAGGGACAATTCAAAGCATTTTGGGCCAGCAGATACAAAGCGCAGCCTGCCATGCAGCCTGCCTTGTGGATGCTAATTTGTCAAGACTCGAAATGATGGGGAAAGGGCTGGTTTTGACCTCTCCCCAGCACATGGCTCTAAGCTGATCACTCATCCCAGCCACACCATGTCTCAGCAGAGCGATGCTCTGTGCATCTGCCACACTGCCCATGACCAGAGGATGGGCAGAGGAAAGCCCAAGGAGAGACGCAAGTAAAGAGAGAAAGCAGAGTAAGATATTTTCTTTCCTCGCTATACCACCATTCCCATCAGCTTCATTCCCACCAGAGGAGGCAGGATCCAAACATGGGGAGGTGGATGCCCTTTTCCGTGGGCCTGCCAACACTGAACCACACTGGGCTTGAAAAACCTCCTGCAAATGTCCCCCTGGAGCAGGCAGCACATCCCGCCCTCCTGCAGAAACCGGCACTACCATCCCGCTCGCGCACAGAGGAGGTTGCATCATAACTGCTTTTTAAACTGCGAGGCTTTTGAAGTCAGAGCCAAAGTTTGTTTTTACGCCTGCATTGAGCCAAGTCCCTTGTTCTGTGTTTACGAGAATCTCTTTGGTAAGCAGGAGCTCACCTCACCTTTTATAACAGCAGGGTTATCTCGGTGATGTTTGTCCAGACTGGCAAGTACCTGGGCTCTTGAAGGACTAAAAACCATCGTCAGGAGAGAAACCAAACAACAGCTCTACTGGAAGGTTGCCAGCTCTCTCTTTAGCTGTGGCTGAGATAATCAGGACTACCTAGAGGGGAAGAGGCAGGTCTTCAAAAGATGGACATCCTTTAGGAGGAACGGGCACAAACTCCAAAATGGGGCCTCAAAGTCCATGGCGTAGGGACAGAGATAACTGAACCGTGGTTCACCCCACATCAACACTGCAGGAAGATGCTCCAGACCAAGTGCGGGGACCACTGACATCCATGGGAGCAGTGGTTTTGTGCAGAGAGTGACTTTTCCCCCATTTCTGGGCTCATTTTGGGGTTGAAGAGCCACCATGTGAGCTCCAGCCATGGTATCTTGCTCCCTGTCAGGAGCAGGGTATCAGCAGGAGCCCAGTTCTGCCTGGGATGGTTCATCGCACGTTACCTGCTGAGTATTTCCACGCAGCAGTTTGCTGACACCACTCTGGCTACTCACAGCATCCCAGTTTTCCCTAAAATCAATCAGTCAGGCTGTCTACTTGGCAGAAACATCCCAACTGAGAGGCCAGGGCCAAGCTGGCAGCAGCAGGAACCATCACCCCCAATGGGAGAGCAAAGGAATGGGCTGAGCAACCCCAACCCAAATACCTCACCCCGGGCATGGAGCAAAGAAGGCGTTCCGGGAAAATCTGGGCTGTCGGATGAAAGGCAAGCGGTTAACTCAATGCCTTTTCTGTGCCTGCTTTCCAGTCCCGGCTTGCACGGGCTTCCTTGCGGACATCTGGCAGATGGGCTGAGTGAGGAATGTAATGAGTTGTGCAGATGGGAGGTACCGCGCTCAGGTTGCAGCCCGTGGGGCAGGGAGTCAGTGTTTTGTTTATAAACACAGGCAGGATGATTAAGATAAGAAGGGGATGGTAATTAAATTAAATTAAGGCTCTGGAAGTCGTTAGATGAGCCTGAAAGCATCGCCAGTCACTTTAATTCCTACTTCTTTGAGACAGGGGCTCACTGTGATGGAGCATTGGAGGGTGACGGGGGGATCAGGAGTCTCTTTCATCAGCTCAGTGGGGAAGAGATGAACACTGTTATAACCAAACAAGGGAGATGGGAGGGAGTCAGGTGAAAGGAAAGCACCAGAGCATCAGGGGATGGAGGGAAAGTCCTCAAAGGTTCTCCCTATGTCCCTTGGAACAGTGTTTCTGGAGCATGAACTGAGGCACAGTGGGATGAGCAGCCAAGGTTCCCACCAGGATTGCTGGTGGAGCAAAGAGGAGTGTCGTGGTGTTTGCAGATGTCAGTTAGGTTGGAAAGGCCCATGCACATCTGGAACATCTCTGCAGATGCTTGGGAACGTGTTCATGAGCACCAGGATGAGCAGGGACAGCAGTATCAGGAAAGGCATCCCTAGCCTAAACTGTCTTGGCTGAAGGGGTGGCAAAGACAGTTGCCCACTGAGTAAGAGGTAGGACAGGCTCGGAGATAAAAGGGTTAGGAAGCATGACAGCTGATGCGCAGGTTCTGAATGTGGTTATGTATCCAGCATGGACACTGCAGCTGTACCTGTGCCAGCTGCAAGCAAAGGATGGCAACAACACCCAAAGCCCAACAAACCCATCCTCCTGGGGCACCAAGGGCTGGTGGCCCTTCTCAGGGCTGCTGGTTTGTTGAGAGATCCTGTCCCTGTTTGTTTTTCTTTCCTGCTTGCGGTGGCCCTGATACACCTCTAGGCCTTAAATGCTTTCCCTGGTGCACAGGATGGGGTAAATTGGTCCTGGGAGCTTTCATACTAATTTGGGAAGAGGGAATGAGGAAAGAAGGACCAGATGCTGCTGGACAGGCGGGGTGGAGGCCTGGGGCAGCTGACACTTGGGTAAAGGATGCTTCATTGACTGCCCGTGACCCAGAGACATAGATCCATTGCTGTCCCAGCTTGGGAACCTGGCCCAGGAGTTCACATATGCTTTTGAGCTTAGGAGGTCTTCAGCTTGGTCTTCTGGTGCCAGTCTTTGCAAAGGGCTATTGGGAAGTATGGAGGAAATATCAACAACCTTTGCAGCAGTAATCACAGCCAGGATGGTGAAGACAAATAACAGGACCCTTGGCTGAATCCTTGGAGATGGAAAAGACCTTTTTCCCACCAAGTGTTTGCAGGGTGGTGGTTGATGAAGGCTGGGCTGTGGGAAGGGTTTGTCTGTTGCAGGTGTGGAGGGAAGAGCAGGTAATTGGTGGCTGCATTGTTTCTAATTAGGGGAGAATAAAAGCCATCAGGAGGAGCATTCTGCTGATGGTCCTTATGGTAGAGGTGAGCATGGATCACTAATTCTAGTTCAAGGCCTTAGGAAACCACTGAAATGGCTTGCACCCATTTTAGAGATTGGCTGCGCATTGGGACCTGAAGGAAGGTGACATCTTGGTGGGATGCTGATGTAGCAGGAGGGACCACACCACTGAAGAGGCCAGTGCAGCTAGAAGGCTACACAGGAGGTTCTTATGGATGGGGCTGCTGTGATGCCCCCATCAGTGCAGGTAGGTACACACCACAGGGCAACCAATGCACTTCCAAAGCGGGTTCTTCCGCACCTATTAAACACAGCAGCTGACTTGCTTGCACTGATACATCTCCCCTTTGTCCACCAGCCCTGTGAAGCCTTTTTCCTTCCCCTGGGCTATGGGGCTGAAGGGAGCAGGCTGGTGGTGGGGAGAGCACTGGAGCCACCAGCCCTGCAGCGTGCCGGGCTTGGGGCCAGCATTCCTGCTACTGCTCTGCAAACAGCCTGCGTTTGTTCAGGCTGTTCGCAGCAATGAGGCACGAGCGTGCCAGGGCTTAAGGCTGCACAGCCGAGGTCTGGATTAGGCTCCTGGCATGGGCTGAGTGTGTGGTGGGAGCTCAGCATCCCTGTAGATGCAGGAGGTGCAGATCAGCAACTCCAGGTCTGCACCGAACTATGACCCTTGGTCCTTGTCACCCCATCCTGGCCACTGGGACACTGGTTCTGTCTGCTGTGGCCCTAGGGGCAGGCTGAGCTCCCCATGCAGATTCCCTGAGCTCCTCAAGGGAGAAGCTGATTCCCCAAACACTGGCTGGGGCTCTGATGGGGAGTACATGCTGGCTTTCGTCCTGCTGATCTCCCCAATTAGTTTCCCATCTCCTTTTTCTTCTCTTCAAAGCCCTAAACATCATTAATCTGCTAAGGGGATTAATGCCAGGCTGAGCTGGGGAGGATGGTGCCTCCCCGACCCTCTCGCATGCACAGCCATGCACACTAATAGATTTTGGCCATGCCGTCACAGCTGTTAGGGCTACAAAAGCCCTGAGAAATGTGATCTCCTGGGGCCCTTGTCCACCAGGCCCAGGCACCCCAGGCCCTTTTGAAGGCAGGAATGTGGCTGAGCATGACCAAGTTTGTCCCAGCGATGGCCTTGTGCTCTGCTCCCTGTCCATCCCAAGGGGGGGTTAACAATGCCTGAAGAATTGGACCAGCCCTTGCGACCTTCAGCCCCCAGTGCCCCACTCCCATCCTCCATCTCCTGCAACCACAGAGAGTTTCAACGTCAGGGATGAGTGGCACAAGACCCAGGAGTGTGTACTGGAGGCCACAAAAGGGATAAAACCCTGATCCAGGGCAATAAGCTTGGCAAAAGTGTAATTACTGTAGACATTTGCCCATGATTGCTCTCTCTCAGGTGACAATGGGTTGAGTGTACACTGGAGGAGAGGTTTTGCACAATAACTGATGTGGGACATGCAAAAGTTACCCAGATGCATGGGAATGCAAGAAAGCATCCCTGTGCATCACTCACCAGGACTCAGGGTCTTTTCCGGGCACTTAAGGGAGATGGGTAATGGCCATGCATGATGCAGGAGGGTGCTGGTTGCTCTGGGGAGCTGCAGGAGCCCTGCTCCATATCCAAATGCCTTTTTCCCTTATGCCAGGGGACTCCAAGCTCATGATCCCCTCCCTGGTACCTGGGGTGCTGTGTCCCATGAGGAGGGAGCCCAGCTGTTGTTTTAAGCACTGCCTGCTGGAGACACTCCAGTCTAGATTTCAAAGCAGTTGCCAATTCTTTCCTTGGATCTGAGGTGGCTCAGTGGGATTGGGGCAGCTTTGTAATTTGAAACAATGGGGTTAGGGGGGATTGTGCTGCCGCAGCCCTGGCCATACAAGGAAAGAGGATCTCACTGTTTGTGCAGCCCTGCATTCCCCATCCTCCCCTGCCCCAGCCTGGGATAAGCAGCCCCCAGCACCCGCTGGCATCCAGGAGTGCCCCTGTAGCACCTGATAGCAGAGGCTAGATGAATAACACTGTGAGAGGGACAAGGCACAAGCTGGGTCCTGTCTGTCCCCATGCTGCTGCAGGTTGGGTTTGGGTTTCTTTCCCTCTTGTTTTCTTCCCAGGGCTGAAACTCTATGCCGGGGTGGGAGATGCTCAAGGGAATTTGCAATGGCAGATGGTGGGGAAAAGAGAAAAGGATGGAGCACGCTGCCGGGAGGCACGGGAATACAACACCCTGGGAGGGAGTGTGGAGTGAACAGCCAAAGGTGACCAGCCTGAAATGCTTTTAATGTCAAAAATGTATGGTGCTGCCCTGTCCTACGCACTCACACACCTTCAGGCAAGGAACAATCCAGCTCCGGATGCCTTTTTCCTCTCTTTCTTTCTTTTTCTCCCTTTTGCTCTCTTCCCCCTCTACAACAGAGATGTTTCCCCAGATGCACTGGTCCCCATCCAACAGATCCCTTTGTCTTGTCTCTTTGAATTATTTTTTCTTTGTACGCATTCACCATCTTCCCAGGCTCAGCACTGGATGTCTCATTATAAGGGACGTACTAGTGTGCAGTGCCAAAACTCTTCATGATGTTGACACAAAGAGATCCTTCCTAGTGTGAAGATTCTAAAAGCTAAATCTCAGCCAAGGGAAGACTACCATCAAGTCAAAGAGGAGAGACACCCAAAGGGGATCCAGAAATTTTGGAGTGATTTTAGGGTTATAAGGAGTAAAATGGATGAAGGGAAATGGCAGAAGCAGTGCCAGAAGACTTCCCACCCCAAGTGTATCTTTTCCCATGCCGAATGTGGTATTGTCCCCTAGCTCTGTGGGGCCAGGTTTGCTTCCCATGGATGTTGTACCCTGGGGAGGAATGCAAGGGCTGCTCTGCCATGGACCACACACAGCCTTGCATAGTGACAGTCCTGTTGTCCCTTGCTCAAGGGTGTGATCATAGAATGGTTTGGGTTAGAAGGGAGCTTAAAAACCACTGATTTCCAACCCCCTGCCATGGGCAGGGACAACTTCCACTACACCAGGTTGCTCCAAGCCCCATCCAACCTGGCCTTGAACACTGCCAGGAATGAAGCATCCACAACGATGCCCCATCATTGTGATGTCCTGGGCTGCCCGTGTCTCCCGGGCAGGCAGGTCCTGCTAAGCAGCCTGGCTGCTTGGCTGAAACCACTGTGCAGTGACTGAGGACTGGCTCTGTGCTGGACCATGGCTGTTCCAATAGCACCATTTGCTCTTGCAAACTTGCCACTGATTTTGACCCACTTCCAGCCACACTTGGTCTGGTAGATGTTTGGGCTCCTGCTGTTTCCTGCCCCTTTACTCCAGCCCTGAAGGAGCACTTGGGCGCTTAAACCCAGACCCTTTTCTCCCAGCTGGCTTGAGCTGGTCTAGGAAAAGAAATGAGCTCTCCCAGCAGGCCTGCCCTCACTTAACTTTGCAAGAGGAAATTTTCTCCCGAGCTCCAGGGATTGCAGGACATTTTTGATGTGAGGGAGATATGGAAAGCAAACCTGACCTTTTCAACCACAGAAAGGCTGTTTCTCTGCAAGTCTGTGTTGCAAAAAATGTTGGGTTTTATTTTCCTCCCAGTGCAGCACTGCAAACAAACATCCAAACCTCAAGCTTTGCTACAAAGCACAATTGTCTCTCCAGACCAGCTCTTACACATTTCTATCCAGCCCTGCCTCCGTGTGCTGCTCTTTGCCGCTCTGCAGGCTCAGGGAGTGTGGTAGGATCAGCCTGGGAAGTTATTTTGTTCCCACCAAACACCTTGGCTAGCAGTGGAGTCCTTTTATTGCTGGGATGTCATTCACACTGTGCTTGTTTAACACACATACCAGCTGCCTCTTTTCGTGCTACTGCTCTGAGAACGGAGATTCACGAGAGCTGAGCTCATCCGAAGTTCACAGGAAGATGGGCTCGGATGGGGATGTGGGATGTAAATCCCCTCGAACACTGCATATATTTGCATCCGCATCTGAATTTACATCCTCTCATGGAAGGATCCCCTCGTTGTGGTGCACTGGGGATATGCAATGCATCCCTCATAGGTTGAGTTATAAAATCATAGAATAGTTAGGGTTGGAAAGGACCTTAAGATCATCCAGCTCCAACCCCCTGCCATGGGCAGTGACACCTCGCGCTAGACCATGTCGCTCAAGGCTCCTTCCAGTCTGGCCTTGAACACCACCAGCAATGGAGCATTCACAGCTTCCTCGGGCAACCCATTCCAGTGCCTCACCACCCTCGCTGTAAAGAACTTCTTAGTTATATCTAACCTGAACTTTCTCTGTTGAAGTTTGGACCCATCACCCCTTCTCCTATCCTACAGTCCCTAACAAAGAGTTCCCCTCCAGCAGTTGGTTTTCACTGTTGGTGACTGGTTTACTTTCACTGATTCTTTTTGTTTTAGGGTCATACAATGACCAAACAAGGACTTTTTTCAAACTAAGAAAGTGCTGCTCAACCACCATGCGGCCCCCAAACCTGCAGCATCTGGATTGTCACCACCTCCTCGGGCAGCCACAACGTGGCAAATGCATGGAGCAAGCTCTTCCTCAGTTACTGTGACTGTTTTCCCACTTTGGGACATAACAGAAGATCCTTTCAACAACATTTCCTTTGAAAAATAATCCATCTAACCCTGTTTTTGGAAAGTGCTCCATGCTCTGCACAGGAAGAAGTTAATTACTGTCCGGGGGGTGAGGGCGTGTGTTCTCAAATGTTTTAAATGTTTAATTTTCTTGAAAGAAAAACCATCTCTGATCTCTGTTGGATCCTCTCCCTGTTTATACAGAGGGTTTCTATTAGCAGGGCCAACAGTACATCCCTGACCGCCACGTCCATGTCCTTTTCTTCTTCCCTCAAAACAGGAACTCCTCCCAAGGTGTGTGTGTCCCACCTCTCTGTGCACCTCTCTCCAGGGAGCAAGGGTGGCCTGAGCCCTCCTGATGGTCTCTGCCTACGAGGGCTGCTCTGTCCAGGCCCTGAGCTGCGCTGAAGTGGTCCCTGGCTGCTGCAATTGTTCCTTTTCTGCCCATTTGCCAGGCAGATGAGGAAGGAGGGGTGGGTTATTCCCATTCACAGCCCCTTTTGGTGCTGAGCAAAGCATCGAGACCTTTGCTGGTGGGTTCAAGTCAACTCCTGCTCACATCAGCAGGGGATGGGCCGTGATGATGAGGCATCCACAGCTATTTTGGATGAGGTTTCCAGGCAGAGGTTTTCCTGCAGGCATCTCTGTCTTGCTGTCACAGGGGAGAGTGCTTGCTGTAAGGCCATCATCAGCTTTGCTTAGTCCCAACCTCTACTAATGAACGTTGGGTTCTTTACTCCATCCCATTTGCACCATGGAGGAACACAGTCACCCATGTTTACCCAGGGGATCCCAGGTGCTTGCCTTCAGCTTTTTGGGGTCCTTTATGTGGTGCTGAGCATCCCTGATATAGAGGCCATGGGGAGATAGGTTAATTGGTGGGATGTCCTCGAATGCCTGGCCCTGCATTCCCTGCCAGGATACCCCGAGCCCTGTGGGCTGCCACGGAGGATTGATTTCCCTTTGTTATTGTTGCTTATCTCAGCCCTACTGGTGCCTCTATCAGGACATTGCTGGGTTTGCTGATTTAATGCTGATGAGAGGATAATGAGCAGTAATACCCATTTGATTTTTTATTTATCATGGTAAGGAAGAGGTGACTAAGAGGAAGGGCTGGGGAGCAGCAACCAGGGTGAGCTGAGCATGCTGGCTGCATGCTGTGGCATTTCCAGACTGTGCTGGAGGTGGCAAACCATGCTGGAGCTTCCTGATTTCAGAGCTTGTCCCATGAAGAGCTCAGGGCTGGGACTGTCATCTTCCAGGGAGCCTTGTATGCCACCACTGCATCAAGGTGGATGATGGTCTCAGCATCCTATCTGCTTCCAGGACATCATGGGCTAGTGTTAAATGAATGTGGTCCCATGGGAGAGCAGATGGACAGGGGTTCCTCTTTTTCAATGAGTGTGGAGATGGAGAGGATTTGATGTGGGGCTGCTGAAGGGTGGAGAAGGGCTTTGGCACTTGGGTGTGTGGCTGGAGCAGGAGGGCTGTTGGACAGGTTGAGGTGAACAAGGAGGACTTCGAAGTCTCTGTAGGTTGGCCCTCATGGCTTTATCTCCTGGTGTGTCTTCAAAGCTCTCCCAGCCATAATTCTCAACTATCAAGCTCCATTTGAGCCTGCTCCCAGTGCAACGGGTATCCCACACCATGGCCTGTGTGCTCAGAAGTGAGAGAGCCCACAGACCCCATGCTCCAACAAGCTGAGTACACTGTGTAGTGCTGTGAGCTGAGGAGCAGCCTCAAACCAACCTTCAAGCTGCCCTTCTAGGCCAGCCATATTTTGGACCCAAAGCATCCATTCTGTGCTCAGGATGCTGCAGCTTGTCCATCCAAGCCCATGTGCTGCTGTTTGCACTGAAAACTGCTGTGGCTGGAGAAAGGGCTGCCCGGGGAGCACTTAAATGTGCCTCTGCTGGGTCAGGGCTCCTCACAGCTTTATTTTGGCCATGGGGGCAGCAGCGATGCTTTGCAGCAGGCTGTTGGGTGGCTGGAAGAGCACCAGGATGACTTGACTTTGGAAATATGTCCCTGCGGAGCACTCAGTGTCCCTCGGTCATCCTAGCCCAGAGCTGGCCAAGCTGCTGGGACCTGCTCTGCTTGTGATTGCGCTCACCCTGTCTCTTATCGCTCAGCTGGGAAAAGAGCTGGCGAGAAAGTGAGCCAAAGCACACGCACTGTTGCTCCCTTTGGTGTGCTTGAGCCAAGGCTGGTTTGTTTCTCCCTTTCTTTTTCCTTTCTTTCTTCTTTCTTTCCCAGGCACTTCTATCAAGATGAAGAGAGTGATAATGTGGTGGGGCTTTGGCCAGGAGTGTGAAGGGGGCGACAGCGTCATGATGTTTGTCGGGACCATCTCTGCCGTTGAGCCAGCCAAGTGCCAGGCAGGAAAGGGTGTCCCCAGCCCCACATGGAGTGGGATGGGGAGGAAAGGAAAGGGATGGGGACAGGAAGGGCAGAGTGGCGCCTGGGGGGCGGTCAGACCAGGTGGGGAGAGCACCCTTGGACCTCCCCCAGGCAGGTTGTGCCCTTCAGCCTTCCCATGGGCCAGGGCTTGGGGTTGGGGTGGAAAGGCACTGTTGAATCTGGCCCAGAATAAACAGCCTCCTGCCGCTGGAGAGAACAGCCGGCCTGTTTTCCAGGCGGACAGGGAAGCGGTGGAGCCTTTTTCCTCTGGCCCCATTCCAGCAGGGAGGAGCAGCCACATTAACCCACTCAGCTCAGGTAGGAGCTTGTCCCAGGGCTGCCACTTGCACCCCTGGGGATGGGGATTCTCCCATTTGACTTAGCAAGGTTTGGCATTGCCACTGGGTTTCCTGCTCTCACTGTGTTGATCATAAATCCTCTTAGATGCTGTAGATTAGAGACCTGCTGCCTCAAATCATGTTGTTCTCATGATGGTGGTGGTGAGCTACTGGGAGGATGGAGGAAGCCGAAGTTGGGTCAGGCTGGATGTTCTCATCTCAGGGATGAGATGGCACCACAAACCATGGGGGGAAGGACAGCAAAGAGCAACTCCCATCTTCCTGAAGGACTTGATCTTTAAATAAGACACCCAAAGAACCATTAAGTCCATCATCTAATAGTATTATTGGTGCCAAAACCAGATCCTTCCTTCTTATGGGACATGGCAGCCCCATGAAGTCCCCATGTGTTCGCACTCTGGAGCAGAGCTGAGCACAGGCATGTGAGCGAGTTGGCTGCAGACCCCCAGGAGCCGGCAATAGGATGCCTCCCCATGGGAGGAGCAGCTTAGCATAAATATTTAATAGCTTCAGTAAATATTTAACTTCTCCAACATGAGTGAGGATGGAAAAAATAGACCCTGGCGGGCAACCTCGCAAAGCCCCTGGGTGAGACGCTTCTGAGCTCTCCTCCCAACTCTCAGCATATTGTATGGGCTTCTAAGCAGGACCTGGCTCTCATTAGATGTATGTGCAGAGCCCAACATAAGGAGGCTGTGATCTGAAATCAGCTCATTATAAAAATAGCATGCCCTTTGCATGAGTCAAAAAAACACCCGCTCCCAATTAAATAGGAACATCATCCATCTAAAGTTTAGACCAGCACTTTAGCTGGCTTTTGCTCGGCATTACAATCATCTCGTTGGGCATTTCTGTCTTGAGAAAGTGCTCCTGGGAGAGAACCTTTTTAGAGGATGGGCACAAACTGTTGCAGCAGAGCAAATTCTGCTCTTTGCTCTTGAGGCTGCTTAATGCTGATGCTGACATTAAAAGAGGGGTTTCTGCCCTCCCCAGCTACGGATAGCACAGGGCAGATTGCTGTCAATGCAAAATGCCTCCTCTCTGCTGAGGGATCAGGTACACCCAAAGCAGACCCGCATGGCTATGCTATGAACCCAACCCTCTTGTCTGACACATGGAACCTAAAAAATTTGCTTGGCAGCATCATTTCCTCTCTTTTTAGATGAAACGCCGCTTGCTGAAGGGACGTCCCGCGTGTGCAAGATGTTAGAAAGCCCTTGTCCCATGTGTCCTACTGCCTCAATGCAGCAGTCTGGGATCTCAGGGAGCAGTGGGTAATCCTGGAGCTCCATCTCAGACTATTTTATTCCAAAGAGCCAGTCTTGCACAGCAAGACCTAGAAACTTTGCCATCTGTTTGGATGTTCCTGCGCTAATAATAGTGTGGCTAAATATTTGCATGTGGGCCTCTGTCAGCACTGCGGCTCCCAGAGGAATATGGGCCATGTCTCTGGGGTTTTTAATAGAAAGCAAGCAAGGCCATGAAGTCAGGGGAAGGAAAGGTGTCAGAAAACACCAGGTCAATGGGACAGGGCAACAGGGAGACTCCAGCATGGAGAATAGTCCTCCAATGGCTCTGCATGACCAGCTCCAAGCGATGGTATGGGATGAGTGTGGTGCCACATGGGTCTGAGTTTGGGTGAAGCTCTGCCTCGTGCAAGGGAGGAAGCCTTACAGGTCAGCAAGCTAAAACCACTCAGACTCATCCTTCCTGAGACACATCGCCCAACACTGGTTCTCTGAGCTGTGGTTTCCTGATGCAGCTCTTTGATAAATATTTATCTCTGCTCTATTGCAAAGCAATTAGAACAGCCTCAGAAGTGGGTTTACTCAAGAGGCACCACAAAAATAAGACAATTTGGATAATGAATATATCCATTTATTTTCCACTCATAAGGACTCTCCTGAAAGCTCCTGCGGAAGCAGGCATTTCCCAAAGCTTTGAGTATATGTCCGGTGCCACACAGAGGTTAAAATTCACATCTATAATGATCCTATTATTCTATGATCTCTGTTCTCACTCACCTCAGGCTGGTTCTACCCCAGTGTCCACCCACTGAAGCTGCCAGCTTGCACTAGTATAAGGTAGAGCTGGATCTCAATCAGGCTACTGGCTGTAATTTGGGAGGATCATCCTTTAGCGTTCACACATTCTCCCATCTTCAGCCTGTGAAGGGAGGACCTTCTCCTGGTGCAGGTTTGTTGTTTGGTATCACTGTAGGTAAACAGTAACAGCAATTAGGATGCAAGGTATTGGTTTTACTGCCCGATAGAGACATGGTATTGTCCCAGGCTGGCATCTCATACAAGGTGTTTGGTCATGGGGAATACAATGAAGGAATTCAGTCTTCAAGCTGTGAGATCATGGGAGAGATGGGGTTTAGCTTTCTACTTTTACCTTTGCCCAGGACAGAAAAAGTTCTGGGGCCATTCCCAGGCTACAAACCCCTATGGTACAGGGTGGATGCAGGCAGGTTATTCTGACTGCTCAGAGGTCAAGCCCTGATTTCCTGCTCTTGCCTGCAAGGAGCCTTATCTCATTCCAGCCCCAGGCCACTACTGCTGGGTTCCACCATGGCGTTCCTCATGTCCTGATGTCAAACGTGGTTGCATTGTGAGCATTCTTGGGGATCAGCCTCAATGTCCCGTCTTTGGAAGAGGTGTGGAAAGAGTCTGCACACCCTTTGTGGAGGTCCTGAAGAGTTGGCACACATTTCATGGAGGACTCCAGGGTGCTGCTTGCAGAAAAAGGATCTCTTTTTATGGACTGGTAGCACAAACCAAGTGAATCCTCCATTTGTCGTGTTCAGAAGATTAACTGGGACCCATCCCTGCGAGGGGATGAACATTCTTTGTTGAATCTGGGAAGAGCTAAACCCTGCACTCTATGGCATTGCTGCCTCTTGGATGACTTTCCTCCCCTCTCCCTCCAACTGCTTGCTCAACACAAGCCTCCCCAGCATTTGGGGCCATCCCACCCCCTCCTGATGCCCATCACCATCTGCTCACAACAGCCCGGCCCTGATCCCTTGTCCACCACATCTCCAACCACCCTTTGTGCCATTTTATCCCCTCGCTGTAACTCTGCCTCTTGCTCCCTCCTCCTCGGCTGGAAAGGCGAGAGGTGGGGAAGGGAAAGGTTTCCCCAGCTCTGTGCAGCAATGCTCAAGTGTGTCAAAAGACAAAGCCTGTCCCCTTTGCAACCCACCAGCTGCTGCTGCCACAAAAGCAGGGAAAGAAGGGGGGGCCGGGAGCGTGGGGGGCACTTTGTGACCCGAAAGGAAAAACCTTGAGAAAAGAACAGAATAAATATCCCCTCCTTCCGCCCCTTCTTAACAAGGGGGGACAGAATTAAACACTTTTGTTAAGTGAGGGGCTGTCCCCCACACCAGTTAACACGGCTCCTGCGCCCTGTCCTGGTGTCGGACTTTAACTCACTCTGTGTCGTGTCTTTCTCTTCACAGGCAGAAAATTCAATTAGTCTCGAGCAAATGCCTTCCTAAAGGACACAGAAAACGAAAATAAAGAGGAGAAATTTGCTTTCATCCTGTACAGAAAGAGGCTTTGGGGGGGGGAAATACAGATTAGGGAGATAAAGAGGCAGGTTTAAGGCTTTCAAAAGGTTTTTTTTTCCCTCTCTCTGTCTTCTTTTCTTTTCTTTTCTTTTCTTTTCTTTTCTTTTCTTTTCTTTTCTTTTCTTCTTTTCTCTTTTCTTTTCTTTTCTTTTCTTTTCTTTTCTTTTCTTTTCTTTTCTTTTCTTTTCTTTTCTTTTCTTTTCTTTTCTTTTCTTTTCTTTTCTTTTCTTTTCTTTTCTTTTCTTTTCTTTTCTTTTCTTTTCTTTTCTTTTCTTTTCTTTTCTTTTCTTTTCTTTTTTCTCTTTCCTCTCCTCTCCTCTCCCCTCCCTTTTCATCCTCCCCTCCCCTCCCCTCCTCTCACTTCCTCTCACCTCTCCTTCTCTCTCTTCCTTTGTTTTCTTTTCCTTTCTTTTCCTTTCATCTTCTTAGTTTTTTCTTTTCCCACTCCTCTTTTCACTCTCCTCTTTCTCTCCTGCAGCCATCTGATGACCAAAGCCTATCCCCACACACACCACCACTGAATCAATCCAAACCCCCACATAAGTGCAGCTGTGTTTGTCTTGCAGTAAGACTCCAAACGAACCCAGTGTTTTTTGCCTGTCTATACAGCTCCTCCACCCAGGCATATACCATCCAGGTATAACCGTACCTGGGAAGATGCTGCCAGTGGCTCAGTGGCCAGGACCATCTCCCTGTGTATGCAGGGCTCGGGTGCTGCCTACCAGGCACCCTGCCAGGGGGCACAGAAGGGCTGGGTGCCTCCTCCATGGGGCACTCGACAGCTTATCACACAGGGTAAGAGGCGAGCATTTCCCGGAGATCATGCTTCCTGCCTCTTGATTGCAGATGCTGGTGTCTAATCACCGTTTCCTCCCCTGCCTCTCACCCTTGCGCTGAGGCTCAGGGCTCCCTTGCAGCCCAGGGCAGGTTGGCACCGTCCCATCCTCCAGGTTCACCTCCCACAACTGGTTTTCCCCACGTTGTTTACCTCCTCCTCTTCCAACTGGTTCATCTTCATGTGCTGGGCTGGTCCTTGGCTGCCAACGCTCTGGAGAGAGGGCTGGTGCCTGATATTGCTGCCTGCCAGAGATAAGAGCTAATCTCTGTTTTATGGTCACGAATACAACTTGCAGATCAGAGTCTCTATACGGAAATCAGGACCATACAAACACTCGCGGGAGAAGGGAGGGGGCTGGCACCACATCCCTTCTATTGAAGCTGTTTGTTGTTTTCTTGCGGGCTGGCCCTTACAAAGTACCATGCTTTATTAGCAAGGAGGTACAGCTTCAGCAAGCACTGGGTGAGAGGGACCAAATACATTGGTGGGGCAGAAGACTTGGTTTCTTGACTCATTAGAGCCTGGGAATGGGGAGTTCACCCACGAGCTTCCCCTGCACACAGCCTTCTCAAAGGTGCGAGGGGGAGAAGGCACTGTAGCAAATGATAACCTGATTGCATGATGAAATAGCTTGCAAGAGTCCTGCAGTGAGATTTTAAGGCATTTATAGAGTCTCTCAAGGTCAAGGCTTGGAAGGGAAAGAGACTCACAAACAACACAGGAATTGCCTGAAAGGGAGAAAAGCTGATTGTCTTTCCTTCCAGCATCAGGCACTGCCATTTCTTTAGGTGCAGCCAATATCTACCAGGAGACTTCGGGATTTAACTTTCATCCTTCTCCCTCAACATCTCTGTCTCGCAAGCTCTCTGCCACATAATCAATGGGTATACCTGGCTCTTTCTTCTGGCAGTGGCTCTGTTGCCCAGACCACAGCAGACGATGGACTGGACCATTTTCAGGCTGCTTTTGGAGATGAATGTGTAACTGTGGCCTCCCAACATTTGCTAGTGAGCAGGAGGCTGAGGCAAATCTCTAACGTGCCAAAGGACGAGACCGCATGGGATGGAATGAGGAGATGGAGGAATCTCAAAGCAAAAGGGTGGAAGAAGAGGAAGAAGTAGGAAAAGAGACAGACTGAAGATTTGGAGGGAGAAAATCAGCTTGGAGACAGGGGTTTGTGTCTTGGATTTTCCTGATGTGTAGGTCCCCCCAGTCTTGTCTTGCTCTGGCTGAAACCTGAAGAGGAAAAGAGCTATGCAGAACCAGCACAGTGGCTCTTGTAGTGCCTGCAGCATCTACAGCACTGGTTAATCAGTTACTTGCTCATAGCTCCAAGCTTCTGTGAGCTGCTTTCATCTCCGAGCCAAAGGAAAGGATGGATCACCCTTCAGCAGCTTCCTCTGCAGCATCTGAGCTCTGCAAGAGCTGGCTCTGCCTCACCAGGAACAGCACAGTCACCGCAGCCCCCCCTGGGCACAGGATGCTACTGCCTTCCAGTGACATGGGTGCATCCAAGAGGGCTGCTCCATCCTTGGCATAGTCTTGGTACCACCAAGCCAACTATGGTGCCAACAGCCATTGTTCTGGCTCTGATTCAAGCTGTGGGTCTCTCCAATGTGAACAACCCAGTGGACTCCATCCTTCTGCCCCCCTACTGAGGTCTTGGGCCATGCACTACCTGCAGCTTAAATAGTTTAAAGGGGATGGCAGACACTACCTCATGGCATCTTCATTATGGCCTCCTCGACCGTTGCCCTGGACTCTTGTTCTCCTGAGGTCTTTGTCTTTCCCCCTTTTAAAGAACACTTCCTTTCCTGCTCTTCATCCCATAAACAGGGCTACCAGGCTCCGTGCTCCCAGGCAAAAATCCCTCTCCTGTTCCTCTCATGATCTGATGAGACAAAGTAAGAAAAAATGGTCAGAGGGGAGAAGAAAGGGGCTGGTTTTGAAATGAATAGAAGCTGCTGGTCAGGCTGCCACCGAACAGACAAAGGCTTTCCAGCATGTAACTGCTTGTCTATGCAGGGAAATTAATTGGAACAGCTTTTCCAAATTAGCTGCATCTGATGATGATAAAAATAATAAAAACAAATAGTGGATTAAGTTAAATTAGGAAAAAGCAGCTTTATTCTGGAATAGGCGTGTCTGCATTCCAGCATATTTTATTCCACAATAGCAGCTTTGCTATGCTCCTCTGTGCTGACAAGCCCTGACACCGGCCCTGTGCATGCTCCTGCTCCTCCTCTGCAGGGCAATCCTGCCTGTTTGCCCTCCCCTCCTGCTGCCAGAGGCTCCTCCAGACTTTTTTCCTTCAGGCTGCCATTTTCCAGCGCCTCTCCTTGCTTGAAAATCCTCTAGGAACCTGGCCCAGAATGTCTAGTGGAGTTTGATGTGCCTCATCCCAGAGAAAGCTGCCCCCAGCCCTTCCCAAGTGTGTGCATGACCCTGATCTCCTGCTGCCCATGCTCCCTGCCACAGCTTCCCAGCCAAATTCAGTATTATTCCCACTTGGAAAATTCATGTGTGTCCTTCTTTCAGCACCCAGTGCTTTCTGCTTTGCCTGCAGCCCTGAAAGCTGGCTCCCCTATTGCACAGGCTGCTTGTCTGCCTGCAGCTCAGCTCCCAGATGACATTTGCACACACATACAAAAATCCCAGATTTATTTTGGATGGGGAAAGATGAGAATTTGGCAAATCCAACCAAACAGCGACCTCTCTGACCACGCTGCAGAGCCTGGTTGCTGGATCCCATTTCATTGCTGCTAATTCTGTGGACTCAGTCTCCAGTGGGGCAAGCAGGAGTGACTCCACTGACTGTACTGACCTACAACAGCTTGTATCAGATGAGGATCTTGCCCTTTACTGTTAGAAGAAAGACATAATTTTGAGTATCTGGACATGTTTATCACTGTGAGCCTGGGCCCGTTATCTCCAAGGGTTCATTCTCAAACATGCAGAGCCAGAAGAACATGATTGTCTTTTATTAAAATCCCGCTTGAGGTATTCCTGCAGCTGCACTTTGTGTCAAAGGATAAAGAATGAGCAGAGTGATTTTCCTCGCATTGTTAACCAGGAGTAGCTGTTGTGTGCTGCGAGCCATTGCCTACACAATGGGGCTTCAGCTACTGCAGCTAATTTATGGGTCTTCATGTGTTTTCCTTGTCAAACCTTCTTGCAGGGAGGGTTTTAAAGCCATTAAAAATTGGTTTGTGTTAGTTTGCGCAGACTGAAATGTAAGAGCTACTGGCTTGCTCTGCATTATGTTG
Source organism: Amazona ochrocephala (assembly GCA_039720435.1). NCBI lineage: Eukaryota > Metazoa > Chordata > Aves > Psittaciformes > Psittacidae > Amazona > Amazona ochrocephala. The sequence continues at coordinate 11,966,324 of CM077886.1, read as the reverse complement.
ACTCCTGACCCATACAGCAAAGCTGGGACACATCCTGGGGGCTGGCTATACCCTGAGAGAAGGGCAGCATTGCTTTCTCCCCTGCCCATCCACCCATGGGAGCATGTGTGATTTAATGTGTTGCCCATTGTCGCCCAAACCCAGTTACCTCATCTCCCTCTCCAGTATGCCCATAGGAAGATGCTACCTCTTCTTCTCCTACTTCTTTGGCCTTCATTTCATTTCCACAAAGGTTGTTTTCTTTTTTTTTCCACTGACATTATCCATGCATATTTGGAATAGACTTTAAACATCTGTCTTGTTGTCTGATGAGTTACTGGCACAGTTCTGCATCCATCTCACACTCAGACTGACCAAAGTCATCCCTGCAGATTTCCTTCTCCCTGTTGGAACAGCTGGATAGTTTGTATCAGACATAGTAAATTCCTGGTGAATCATTATTTGTATTTATTCTTTCCTACACCAAAGAGCTCAGGCATCCTAGGCATGGGGTCCTTGACCAATGCACAGAAATGATCCTCTCTCTCCCACCAAGTTTTACGACCAAAGGGCAAAACACAAGATAACTGGGGCTTGTCAAAGTGCCCCAGACCACAGTGTCAGCCAGCCTCTAAATAGTCCCAGCATCATCTGCGGATGATTTAAAAATAAGTTTATAGAGGTTTATTTTCAGTACTATTCTGCCAGAATATGCCTCCTCCAGCTCACAGCCTCAGGCCAGCCCTGCTCCCAAAGCTGCCAAGAGCAGCTTTCCCTCCTCCTCCTCTTCTTCATCCCCATCCTACCATCCCTATCCCCTCAGGCATCCCCACTGCATCCCAGAGGTTGCAGTGGCAGATGGCAGCCGTGAGGGCCCAGTGACCTGTTAAACCACCACCGGTCACTGCCCATGGGCCCCTGTCAGCCCCAGCTCTGTGTTTGTTTGTCTAACGTGGCCGAGAGCACTGGTCCCGCCTGGATCGTGCTGTCGATCCCCAGGGATGGGAACTTGCTTTCCCTGGACGGCAGCTTTCTCCACATTCTTCTGCCAAGGGTCTGTGTAGTGCAATGCAAGGCTGCCAAGGCAAAGCCCTGTCAAACCAGCTCCAGCAACTTGGAATAAATGAATAAAGCAGCAGTAACACACCCTGGGTAATCACTCTGCTCCTCAATGAACCTGGGAGGGCATCATATAGAGGTGGCTTTGCTCCGCAATGTGGGCATCCATTACTGCCCTACGTTGGTCCATGGGGACCCATCTTGGCCTCCCAGAGCAGCATGGGGTGAATGAATGACCCTTGCTCTGCAGGGTGGGCAAATTGCTACCATGAAGTAGTGGAGAGAAAAGGGAGGCAATGAGAAAGAGCCCATGGTGACAGGGAACATGCAGGACTGTAAAAGCACAGTGCAATGTGTAATTATCAGGAGAAGGTTGGGGAACCAAATACAGCAAGTGGGTTATGAGAAGGTGAAAAGGAACAATGATGTGGCCACCAGTTTTAATTATTCCTACAACAATAAGGGGAAACTAATCTCCAGGCTCAGGGTGCAAATTTAATTTTCCCCTTCACTCCCCTTCCCATCATTCAGCTGAGCACAATGGCACAGATGCAGCCTGGGAATGTTTCTCCTTCCCAGAGGGATGCCGGCCTGCTCTGGTGTGGCAGAGCCCATATCCTGGGATAAATGCCTTAATCCCAGGCTAGAAGGGGAGATTTTCCTTGGTGGGCTCCTGTCTCGTGTACCTTTCAATTCACTGTTATAAGTTTAAGTGGGAGTATTGCAAATCTCACTAGCACACTATGGTGCTAGGCACTGTACAGAGCTGCTCTGGCAAAAAACTGTTTAGGGTTTATATACACCCTTTAGGGTGTATATATAAGAAATGCCTATTTCTTAGGCATAAGGCAGAGAGAAAACTCAGGCACAAAGCAGGGACATAACACGGCCAAATCCACTTGGCAGAGGCTTGGTATCACCTATAACTCACTTTGCTGTAGTGACAAACCCTATGGCAGCACTGAAGCTGAGCTCAGTCCATGCACATCATAAAGGATGCTCATCAGAGGGAGTATGCATGATGCCTTGGGGGGCAGAGAGCAGCCCTGCTAGCCCCAGGACTCATCCCATAGCCAATGCAAAGCACGACATTGTGCTAAGGGAAGCTTTCAAGAAGCAAGCCCCTTTTCCCTTTGGAGCAGGATTGCTTTCATAGCTGTACCCCAGCACATCCCAGACTCTCTGTCCTTTGCTTAATTAACTCCAGAGCTTGCATGGTTTTCTTTTTGGGGAGGGGGGGCGGGAAATAGAAAGCAAAGCAGAGAAGAATGCGATGTTTGAGACGCCTCCGCAGGGTAGCGATGGGTCTGCAGCCCCACGTTCCTCCACCGCCCATCCCGCAGGACACCGACGCTGGCCCGGCTCCCGCACACAGATGTGGGCTTCCCCTGGGCCCCTGGTGCTGTGCTGGGAAAGGCCAACCCTGCCACGGTCCATTCACAGCTCTGACAAGAACATCAACCCCCTCCTCACCAGGGCATCCCTCGCACACCGCATGGTCCCCGGAGTGGGAGCCTGAGGGGGTGGGAAGTGCTTTTTCCCCCACTAAATCTTTCCTCGGTAGGGAGGATCCTGGGTAAATAAACAGCAGCTGCTGGTGAACTGAATCTGATGGCTTTTTCCCATTCTCTGTCCGGCTCTGTGATTGCGTCCAGGTGCAGGAGCCGAGGCTGGATACTGAGTGCTGAGATGTTGGGATAGATTTGGCATCGCTCTGCTTGAACACATTGGATGCAGTGGGATGACTCCGGGATGACCCTCAATACATACATTGAAAGACAAGACGCCGTGGGGTGAGAGTGACCATGCTTTGTGCCCAATGGGCTGTCTGCAGTAGGGAATCTCATGAGGCTTCTCAGCATCCCCAGTGCTCCCTCCTCTCATTGACCCAGTCCTCACAGCCCTCTCCATGGAGGTGGTTCCTGTCACATCAGGCTGTGCCGAAGCCAGTGGTGGCCCTCAAGCTTGGTGGAAAGATGGTTTGAGACACAGGAAACCAAATTCAGTTTCACTGGATTGTGTTGTGTTTCATTTTTTAAGTCTAAGCTAGACCTACAGACCTGAGACCAACCTAGGTTCAAGGGCCTCTGTGGTGTGGTCTTGTCTCCATCCATACCTGGGGAGCACCCAGGGGAGCCTTGGTGTTACTTCCTGGTGTTGGTGGTCGTGCTGGCCCCTCAAAGCCACAGGGAGCTGACGGAAATGGGGAGTGAAGAGGCTCATCATAGCTCACCCTGTTGGCAGTAGCTATGTGCTGTCCCACAGGTACCAACATTAACCCATGGGTGAAAGTGCGTTTTCACTCACTAAGCTCAGTCACTGATGAAAGGATTTGGGTGGCCCAGGAGATACACATCCCATGACTGTGCCTGATACCACCTCCTCTCCTGACACCCACAAACCACCCCCCTTGGTCATGATGACTCCTCCAGCACAGACTTTCCCATGCTGGGTGCCAACCACAGCCATTCTCTGCTATAGCGCCAGACCCAGGCAAAACCCAAAGCATCCCCATGCCTGCTGTCCTCCCACTGTCCTGGGGACACTTTGTCGCCTTCTCTCTGCGCCTGCTCTGAGAATGGCACAGTGCCTCTGGGCAATGAATCATTGTCTGTCGTGTCCAGCATCCCTCTCCATACCACACCTGCCACGCTTTGGTTTGCCCTTCCCCTAGACAAGTTTTTTCCCCTCCCTTTGAGAGTGGCCCTTTTCAGCTTCCCATGGAAGAAGCCTGTTCATCCCATGATGGATTGCACCTGATTTCAATATCAATGAGGGCATTGGCTCTGCCTGCACAGCCCCAAGCAGCTTATTTAGCCAAGGTTTGTTAACAGGGTAGCTCTCCTCCTCCTTTCCCTCTCTGCTGCATTGAGGAGCTGAGGCAGTTGGATGATCCCATCCTTGGGAATGGATTCTTCTACCAGCCAGGTGGGCAGCACTGGCAGTGGGTGCATGGGGCAATGAAGACAGGGGTTTGCTGTGGGGTGTATGACCAGAGAAGGGTGGTTAGCATGGGGCCTCCACTGCAAGCATCCTGCCCAAGGATCTTGGCGTTGCCATGGTGCCTCCTTTCCCTTTGCTTTAAAAACAAAAATGAAAGAGGAGAAAAAAGATGGTCTTTTCTTTTCTCCCAGCCTTTTATCTCCCCTCTAAGGCTGTTGCTTTGAGTCCTATGTCAAAAGCATCTATTGCTAAAGGAGCCAGAGGGTGCCATAAATTCAGGCAGCCCCAAGCGATGCTTTTTGCCCCCCACCCCATCCAATGAGATGCCTTTGTTCTTCCCTCGGGTGTGATTTATGGCCTTAAAGCCAGGGCTGTTCCTAAGAGTGCTGCCCCCCTCGTCCCCAGGCGGGCAGATGAGCCATTGAGGAGGCACTGGGTGTGTTTTGGCAGCGCAATACCTGCCCCAAAAACCTCAGCCTTGCTACCTGCTAAACCCAGCCTGAATAGATGCCTGCTGCTCTGCCTGTTGCATGTCATGTGGGGATGAGAGTCATGATGACAACCCCCTGCTAACCAGCTTTTTAAAGCTATCCTACGTTTTGGAGATCCTCAGCTTAATTCCCATCACATAGCTCAAATGGGTGTTAGCTTCCTGGAGAAGTGAAGGGTGCATGCAGTGAACAGGCTTCCTAACTGCAAAGCTGCAGTTCACTTAGAGCATCTTATAAGTTTTGTCAGCAATCAAAATCCCCTGCTATACTAATACCTTACTCAAGAGAGCAGAAAAGGCAGGAAGTGTTAATACCAACCTGCGCTGAGCAAGTGCAACTGAAACTATCACAGAGAAACACACCCTTCCAAGCCATCCTGGCTGCTGTGCATGGTCAGATCAGAGCGCAGATGAAGAGACTGGAAAGTCCCATGGAAAAGATGAAGAAGAGCGATGGGAATTACTCAGCCAGCTCTGGCTGGCCTGGAGGGTAATCCCCTGGCTCTCCCTCTGCCTGCACCCTGCAGGGCACTTAAAACCATGCCTGATTCTCTGGGGATCTCACAGACATGCTGAGCCAGAGCTCCCCCGTCTCTGGAGTTTGGTTAAGCTTCATGTCATGGAGAAGAGGAAAAGGAAAACGGAGGGCAAGGGGAAGCAATGCAAACTGTAAAAACAGAGGGCTCCTCCAGCACCCCAGGGAGCCTGGGAATGGAAATAAGGGTCTAAATTTTCCAGCAGGAAAAACAAACCCTCCCAATGAGCCGGAGAGGTGAGTCCCTCCACATGAGGTCAAGATGATCTGAATGTCTGGAGCAGCCAGATATCTCGTCCTCCTCTCCAGACCCCCAGATTTGTCCTGTTGGGGCCTGGGCTTGTGTCTCCCGTGTCTTTGTCTGTGTTTCGGGTTTCTGTGGTGGTTTCTGGCTAATGCTGTTCCCAGGGATGTAGGTAAAAGCCTGTGGCAATGCCACTGTAGCAGATGTGGATTCTATTGCTGGGGTTACAGCAGAGCTATCTTCCACCAGCTCTCACCAGAACCCGGCTGGTACAATACGATCCCATAAACACCCTCCCTACTGCCCTACCTTTTTTTTAACTGGCATCTGTTGTCACACACCACACAATGTGGCAGCACAGCTGATTGCGTTGACTCCAAGCCCTATAGTGACACCCCATGACAGCACCCTACATGATGAGGGCAAAGGCATAAGAAGGGTCTTTAGCATTCATCCATCTTCTTGATGGACCAAGTCAAGCCTTTACCCTGATCTTCTCTCCCTGAGGCAGGAGAAGGCTTTTTCTGGCTTTTGTTGAGATTCACTTTCAAGGCTGGGGCTGAGCAAACATCTGGGGTGGTGCCAAAGCTCCTATTTTGGAGGCCCATCCTCATTTGGAGCCGCAGGGGCTGTTGGCAGTGGGGTGAGCAGCTGCACAGCAAGACGTTGCATCACGGAGGTGGATCTAGGTGTGGGCCCGGTGGCGGGCTGTTCGTGCCCTCCAGCTACTCTTTACTGCGGTGTCTGACAGATGCTGGCAGGTAAGGGCTGGCCGGCAGGATCAGCGCTGTCTGAAACACAAACGCACACCAGAAAAAGGTGCCGGGAGGCAGGGATGGGTGAGCATGCTGGAGTCGTCTTGACAGCTGGATTTCCTGTGCCTGTGCCAGCTCCCTGCCGCAGGTCTCTCCCCAGTCCCCAATCCAGCTCCTCCTCCTCCTCCCCTGGAGGTGAGAAGCTGGAGAAGTCCGGGGTGCAGTGAGGGATCTGCAAACCTGCCACCATGTCTTTCCTGATGGATTCGCACTGGTGCTCCCCACCAGGAAGGCAGCGCGGGGTGCAGGGGCTTGGAGCAGAGCTTCAGCCCTCAACTAGAAACTGGGTGTGATGGAAATACTCCAGCAGGTCTCCGGTAGGAAGGAAAGCCCTTTCCAAGCCCAGCTCCGGCAAAGGCTGTCTCAGGAGCTTGCCTTGTTCGAAAAAGATGTGCAGCCACCTTCTGCACCAGTACCACTGCCTCCCACCAAGCTGCAGTCCAGAAGACAGAAGTAACAGGGGTCACAAAGCCCTATCTCCTTGGGTTTTCTGAGTGAAGTCCTGGGAAGAATAAACAGGTTGATTTCTCCCTTTTCTTCTCTGGAAATTCCCTATGTGCATGGGATTTTCCATCCATCCTGCACATAGAATCATAGAATAATTAGGGCTGGAAAGGATCTTAAGATCATCTAGTTCCAACCCCCGTGCCATGGGCAGGGACACCACACATCATAGCAAGGAATCTGGTTTTGGTAGCTCCTGCCCTTCTGGCCCATCTCTTGTGGGAAATGTGAGCATGGCTCATATGATGATGCCAGGTTGCACCATGTGCCCATTAAGTACTTTTGGCAAGGCCTGGAAGTGAGTAAAACCAAGAAACAGACGTAGGGCTGACACATAGAGAGATATCCGTAATATTTTCCCGGGCAGCTTTGTGGCATGCAGGGCATCAGCGTTGTGGTTAATTAAACTGTGGTCTCCATAGCAACTCGGCAGGAATAGGAGGAATTATATATTTACTTTCATTTATAGTGGCAGCCTTCATCCTGAGATTAAATGGGAACCAACCCCTCTCCTCTCACACACAGCAGCTCCAGGGCAGCTTCAGCAGTGGGAAAGGGAAGAAAAGGCTGCTTGTTTCTCAAGATGCCCTTTACTATTCAAGCTCCTTCTACATGGTTTTATTCAGCTGCATCTTACACCAGGCTTCAAACAAGCCCCAGACTATTATGTGCTGAAAGCTTTCCCCATGGAGAAAGCTGCTTGGATGTGCCTTGTATTTTCCAGTCCATCTCCCCAGTGAGACATACAGACAAGTTAAAACAGGCAGATTTCGACAGGGCCCAGAAGGAGGACGATGGAGGATCTGCCAGGCATGGAAAGGCTGCCTCCCCTCACTCCCCTCCCTTCCCAGTGGAAATCGGGAAGGTCACTGCTTTCCCAGATTCTGGAATAGGGGGTTTCTTCCCCATGAGCACCCATCAGTCTGCTGTGAAGGAACCAGTCCTTGGCAAGGAGGAGGAAACTCATCCTGCTGGTGGTGGAGTGGGGAGGTGACAGGGCTCCATGCAAGGGTGGAAACTGCTGCTAATGTGAGCTGAGGGCTGATTAGGGGAGGGTTGTTCACAGCATCCCCATGTGTGTGACTGTGCCTGCCCTGCTCTCCCTTATACCAGCCCTAAGCCATCCCCAGGGCTCAGGGAGTGGGGGCATAGCTAGGACACCTCTTTTCCAGGGGAAATCTTTCCTTTATCCAGGGCTGGAGAGGTTTTTCCAATGGCTGAGAATGGTCCTTATGGAGAAATTACCCTATCCTTGGGCTTTATGTTTTCCTGGGCTTTCCAGGGCTCCAAGGATTTGCATCTAAGCCTGGCAGCGGCATTTATTCATTAAATGACCCCCAAAAAACTGAGTTTATGGATGTTTAGGTCAGGGGCTGGCCTAAGCATCGAGGCAAAAAGAGAAGAGAGAGTGCAGGGAAAAGGGGGACAGGAATGGGGAACTTTGTGGTCAAAGTGGGGCATTTTGAGGTCCTTTGAGAAGAGGATCTTCACCTTTGTCCGGACCAACCACTTAACTTGTCGTTTTGAAAGTTTCTGCTTACAGAAGCTTGGCCCCAGAGCTGAGCTGAGCTGCTTTTTGGTGAACGGGGCTGAGTTCACTGAGAAATGTGCCCTTTTGTGGGGAACCAACAATGTGCAAATCCAGGTCAAATGCAAATGCAGGGCTTCAGCCAAAACAAGTGAGGGAGATCATTTGGAAGATGTCGAAACATCTTGTTTCAACACTTTTCAAAACAGAACATATTTTTTTGCCTCGTTTCAAAACAGCTTTTCCTCTTTGAGCTGTGCTGAGAGCCCAAAGGAGAAGGGTTAAAAAGGTGCAAAAAAAAAGGACCCCAAAAAGGGAAGAAAACTTTGTGGGTTTGGTTGGAGGAATGTTTCAGGCTGAGCTGAACTGACTTTTGTTGATGTCTTGACAACATCTTTTTCCCCTTGGTGCAGAGAATGAGCAGAGAAAACCCATCCCATAGAGCACCCTTACGAAACAGGGATGGACTTTGCCATGCAGCCACCCCAAAGTACCCCTCTACCGCTTAGAAAACCCCATTTTCCCCTTCTCTCTGCCAACCTCTCAGAGCTACAAACGCAGCATCGCACAGTCCTCTCTGCCTGGTGGAGATGGACATGCATCGGGTGCAGAGCAAACCCTCCCAGGGTCCGAATTCCCTCTGCATCCCTAGAGGAGCCAGCTGCTCCATCTCAACGGTCCCCCCTCATCCCTCACCCCGCTCTGTTTTTCCACTTGAGCATGCGAAGCCGGAGCGGGGTGAGGAAGAATACGGCCCTTTGTGTGAGCTGAATACAGGCCATGTGTTGCGCTAATGCTGCCGGTGAGCCCACCCCGAGCTGCACATTCAGCCCTAGATTAGCGCAGCTATCAGGACACATTTAGATATGGACGATTTCCTCCGCCGTCGCCGGCGAGGGGGGACGGAGTGTGGGAAAGCTCTTCTCCGGGCACGGGGCCCTTCTCTCGCCCATCGTTGCCCAATCCCAGAGCCGGGGGCCGGTTGTTAATCGGATTCCCACCGCACTGAGTGAGATACAGCAGCGGCGTGTGACCTTCCCAGAGGTGCAGGGTGGCTGAGGAGCCCTGTGGGAACCAGGGCGAGGGAGGTGCAGGGTGGCTGAGGAGCCCTGTGGGAACCAGGGCGAGGAAGGCGCTGGTAGAAAGCAGGAGATTTTTCAGGGTTCAATAGTCAAGGTCTTTTCCAGCAGGCTACCATGCCTTGCGAGCCGAGTCCCACCTGTGATGTCCCCAGTGCTGTGACAGCCCACCAGAGAAGGGTGGTGTTAACCCTTGGTGGCCTGGGTGGCTGGAAATGAGTTTAGAGGAGCAAAAAATGTTCAGGAGGGAGGGGAAAGGCAGATGCAGCACCGTGATAGAGGCTACATTGCTCTGTGTCTGTTAATAGGTTGAAAGAGTCCCATTCCAGGCAGGAGGGATGAATCCAGCCCAGATCAGCAGTTGCTCACCTGCTATGCCGTGGGTTTTGTGGTGCTGAGCAGTACTCGGGTAGTACATCCCCTTAGTCCAGATGCTTGTCAGCCGTGCCCAAAACCAAGGTGCTGCATGGGAGCACCCTGCCAGGGGGGACTGATACCTGCCTTCTGTCACTGGAAAGAATAGGGATGATATAGAAGTTACGTGGCTTATTCCCAATTAGCAGCATGACAGGGATAACCTGTTATGTAGGTAAGACTTCCGGGTCCCTCTCCCTGCTAAAACCATGCTGTTTGGTGAAAATGTGTGTTGTATGCTGTTACAAATATGTGCTATTGCTGCGGGGTGACTGGTACAGGGACAGGCTGTGATGGAGACCTCAGCCACAGTCTCTCCTGTCCTCTCCATCAGAGCAAACACCGGGTGCCTTCATTGCTACCCTAAGGATGGGGACCATCAGGATGGTTCACGGAAACCTTGGGACAGGCTTTGGGGGATGGGGTTCGGTCTTCTCGTGGGAATCGGCTGCAATGGAGAGCAAACCCCTGCAGGGACACTTCCAAAGCAAGTGTCAATCCTGCCACCTCCTCCTCCCGCCCCTGCGGTGCTTCCACACCCACTCCCGTGCTGCCTGCGGCCTCCCCGCTGGGAGCGGCCTCTCATTCCCCATCTTCCCAAAGAGGGAGGAAGGATGGCAAACTTCACATCACTGTGTCAGGCAAGCTCCCAGCACACCTCTGCAGCATCCTGCCCTGCGGCCCCCGTGCCTTCTCACCCACCTCCTTCTCCTCTCTCAGATGTTGCTGTAAAGACATCAGTGGCAATAAAGAGGTTAATGTGTGTGGGAAGAGGAGGAGGGGGAGAGCGAAGCGGTTCCCATGAACCGGGTCCAAGGCTTTTACAGCCTTCTTAGCAAAGCAGAGCATCTGGCCATGGGGTTCATTTGCCCTGGAGCAGATGGTCCTGTCCTCCATCCATAAGGCTGGGCAGGCGGGTGATGGGCTGTGGATGATGCTGAGCCCCAAAGATCCTTTTGTCACTTGGAGAGTTTGCAGGAGTCAGGGCTGAGCTGCACAGGGGAGAGGGGCAGGAAAGTGGTCCCTGGGAGAGCTCTCAAACACTCAGTTTGAACAGGCTCCTACAGGTGTTTTTATAGGTGATAAAAAGCCTCCAGTGCTCAATGCTGACCCTTTAATCCAGAGCTCCCATCTTTAGCAAAGCCCCAACAGTTGTTTCTCTCCCAGAGACCAGTGTGTCAGCCAGAGAGTGGGAATGGGACCTCCTGGCTGCCATGCTTGGGCATCAGTGTGGGAGAAGAGACTGTTCTGAATTTGGTCAGCCTGCCTGGGCGTGTCATCTGGCTGGAAGAAGGGTTGGCATGTTCAGTGTCTAGCACTGTCTGCCTCATCACGCTGCCCAGAGAGATTTAGTTGTGAGAGGCCTTGGGGAGGCTGGAAAAGTCACATCAGTCATCTCTCTGGGACCTCCATGCTGGGCTCCTGAGGCCTGAGCATGCCTTTGGGGCTACTTTGGGGCCACTCTAGCAGAGAGATACATCCCCAAAACCACATTGGCCATGCTGCTGAGCAAGGCGTTTGGTGGAGAACACCCTTGCCAATGATACTGCAAGTAAGATTTATGACATGATGGTTTAAGGCTGTAACCAGAGCTGAACTTCGCAGGTTCTTGGTTTCCTAAAAGGAGTCTGCTTCCAGTACGCAGGAGGTTTTCATGGCTGGGGCTACTGACCACAGTCCTGGAGTGGGACCTCAGCACCACATTCAGCGTGCCATGAATCATGCCTCTGGTTTGTTGGCTCTGCGTCCATATACACTGGAGAACAACCAAGCAACCTCCTTACTTAACCCCCTCTGAAGAGAGACTTGAGCTTCCTGATTTATCCGTATCTGGGCTTACAATCTCTAACAAAACGGTTCTGGGCCGTCTCCTCAGCAGCTGTGACATAATTATTGTTACAAGCGATTTAAGCAAAGCCTCCCTTTGCTCTCCAAGCACTGCAGCACTTTCTCACCACTTCTCCCAATGCTGGAGGGAGCCCCTTCCCAATCTCTGCTCCAGGGCTGAGGACCTGAGGTTATTCTCTTGGATCCTTCCCCTTCCTTAGAGGGCTTCGTAGCATGGCACCACTCCTTTTCTCTTCTCACCAGCCACTTTAAACAATAACCCGTTCTCACTGATGCCAGACGTTGTGCAGTGATTTTTAAAGCTACCACATCACTGAAGGTTCCTGAGACCTCTTTGCTCAGCAGGAGGAGGAATAACAGCTATATTGATTCCTCCAGGCTTTCCCCTGAGCCTGACCCATAGACCCACCTACTCTGCTGCTCCTCTGGGTCTAGAGAGGTGGGAGAAAAGGCTGAACTCAGCAGGGACTCCAGATGGATCTCCATCATCCCTGCTGTACAGCGGAAACCGTGTCTTTCCCTGGTCCTTTGCCAAGAATAAAGAAAATTGATGAAATCTGTAACTTTGCCCACATGTTTCTCAGCCCTCCAGGTCTCTGAGCTTCCAGGACAGCTGTAAGTTATTCTAGGAGAGCCTATATCCTCCCATCCCGCTGGATTTTCCTACCTTGGCTCCACCACATCCCAAAGGGAGGACAACACTATCACGGATCTTCCTCTGGAAGGCTGTTTACGGGAGGATGGGAGCAATTTTCCAGATGTGCTGGAGGGAAGTGGCTTCATCCAGGGACCTGCCCATAGTGCCTTTGTATCCCTTCTAAGACATCTTCTCCTTGCATGGAGGATGCGTGCGTTCGGCAGCCAGCCTGACTCGCATAAGCCTGGACCTGCTCCCAGACACCTCGGCCAGGGCTACATCTGATGGGCTGCATGCTCATGCATGCTGCAGCGGCTCTGCAGCTGCAGGCAGCTGGCTCCATACAGCACTGGGGAGAGATCAGCTTCTGAATGGACACTTCTACCCATCCAAGAACATCCCTCCACATCCAGAGGCAGCAGGTCATGTCCCTTCCCCATCCAGCCATCCTTAGCAGCACTTCCACCTCCCTGGCCCATCATCCTTAGAAATGCTCATGATTCCCAACCAAACTCAATGTGCTCAATTACACTGAGCCACTGAGGGCTGCTTCATAGCCTGGCAGAGGGTTGCACTTCCAGAAGCATGGAGCCAGCTTGGTTTGGAAAACTGAGAACACTAAAAGGAAACACAATGAGCCCAAGTGCAATAGGAAGTGAATGGCTGGGTGCTAAAGACAACAGGGGAAAGTCAATGACAAACAGCTGTGGTGCAGATGCTGAGCAGAACTGAAAGCCTGGGCTCTGAGGGCAGTCTGTGACTAACCAGCAGATGCAGCCTGGGATGAGTAAATTGGTTTATCATGAAGGGAAGAGGTCATTTGTCACCTTAGGCAAAACCAGCATGTCACAAATGGGAAACTGCAAATTCTCCATGACATTGCACCATAGTAGAGAGAAACCACAGATGATGCTGAAGAGAGCAGCCAGGACACTGGAGGAGGAAGCATTGGGCAGGATGAGAAAGGTCTTGATCCAACTACATCCCATGTTTAGGTTTAAGCAAGTAAACAGACCCATTCATATTCAAGTGCTTTAATGTTTTATTGGGCCAGGATTTTAAAAGTGATGAAAAGTCTGTATGGGTCTGGAGCAGAGGCTCAGCTGAGAGAAGAGGGAGGAACAGATCAGTCAGCACGAGAAGGCTGGAGATAAGGGATCAGTCAGTGACTGGTTTCTATCAGCAAGGCTTCACCAGGCTTACGCAGCTCCTCAGCAGAGAGGAGCCAGAAGCGGCTTTACATGGTCTAAATGCAGCTAGAATCTGTACTAAATCAGGCATTTTAATGGGGCTGGGGAGGGGCGAGTGCTGATTTCTTTGAGAAGCAGAGACACTGCAGCCTCCTTGGACCTGTCTGTGCTCTAGGTGTCATCCCATCCCGAGATGGGCAAGGTCATGTGGCTGCCAGGCTCTGTCTATGCTGTCTGGGACTTGACATCCTCAGATGGAGCACCCAGCAGCATGAGCCTGTGCTGCAACAAAGGTAGAGGACGAATATCCCTTCTTATGTCTCTGAGATTTGTTTAGCATCCCTGCAAGTGCCTGAGTGTAAAAGATAATCAGAGACAGGCAAGCAAGCACCTCCCACTTTTTGTAAGAGGCTGTAGGTACTTAGTGCCCAGGACCAGCTCTGCCTGGCCATGCCAAAGGTGTATGGGAGGAAATGGAGATAGTCCTGAGCTTTCCTCTGCGCTTTCCCATTTGTTGCTGAGTTTTTGAGGTGGTTGCTGCTCCCCCAGCCCAGAAGCAGGGATAACAAGACGATTTCCTTGTGTTGCCTCCTCCTTGCAATCCAAGGCACAAATCCACATTTTGGGGGGTTAGAACTAAAACTTTGTTTGGGGCAATTTTGAGGGCTTGGAACTAGATTAACTTAAGGTCCTTTCCAACCCAAACCATTCATGATTTGTACATGGGGTACCAGTTACGTCCATGTGCGTGTGTATTTGTGTGTCTCACCCTCTCCATCTCCATGCATGCCTCAGGGGTGCTTGCCAAGGGCACAGGGCTTCCATCCATACCTGCTCTTTTGTGGCTATCTGAGTAAAGATGAGAAAGCACCAGGAAGCAGATGTCGACACAACCTTCTCGTTAGAGATTGGTCCCTCTGGACCTCAGGAAGAGCCGCCCATCGGATGGGTCGGGAGCACCGGTGCCTTTCGGCATTGTCCTAGTGCTCCAGTGCCGAGCTGTGCCGTGGGTTCCCACAGCTCCTCTACAATGGAGACACAACAGGCTCCTCTGGGGACAAAACCTAATCTGAGAGATACCGAGGCTGAGAAAGCTCTTCCTAAAAAAGACACAGTCAAAAGGCTCTTGGACGCCCTGTGTCCTCGGACACCCGATACGCCCGCCTGCGGTATGATTACCTCCAAGCAGGCTTTGTCTGCTCCAGCTCCCCTGAATGTCACACTTGTTCCAAAATACCAGTGGGGAACAACGTGGGGGCAACACAAGGAAAAGCCTCCTCTGTCCCTCCCAAGCCTGAAAGTAAATATCAAATGGTGGTGCCGAAGGGGAGGGAGGAGAATGGTGAAAGAGGAGACAAAAAGAAAAAAGCCTGGGGTTGAGAAATGCCTCAATAAAACTGGGTCATGGCTATAGGGTGACAGGCAGAAAAGAGTCCCTGCTCTTAGGGAGGGTGAGCAGACACTTCTGCCCAGTGGATCCTCATTGCTCATGGCCTTGTGAGCAGACACAGCTGGAAGGTGCCCGAGAAGAAGGGGAAATGTGCAGTCATTTCTGAGTGTCACCCCAGCTACCCTCTATGGTATTTCACATGGGGTGAGGTGCTTTGATTGTCCCCATAAAATCCTTTCTGCTCTCTAAGAAGGGTAGCAGTGATGAGATCCAGCAAATGCTGGAGGCCAGCAGGTGTTGCTGCGGTTGGCTTCACTTACCCACATTCAGACCTTCCCTGTGCCACTGCCATCATGACAAGAGACATCACCTTCATGAGAACAAAGAGGCTTCACAGAGTCTCCTGGAAACTCTCCAACATTCCCGCAACTTCCAGGCCCTGCACACCACACATGGATCCAATAGCCTCTTCCCCATGGGCTGCCCGGACGTGAGCTGGAAACAATCTCATTTTCCCCCCTTATCCTCCCTCCCTGATGCTGGTGAAGTCAAGTCCTCTTCAGCCCCCTCCTTCCTGTAGGCCACACATGGTTTCTTCCTCCCTCAACAAGTCCTTTTGTCCCTCGAAGGGATGTATGTCCAGCTGAATGTGCTGCTGGGCCAGTGGGATGGTTGCTGGCTTTCCAGTATCCTGTCCCAGTTGGGGAGACAGTCCTCCCGGCATTCCCATGGTCCCTGGAGCTTGGGCAGCACAGGCAGGGGCAGAGATTTATCAAAGGCTTGCTGGAAACGCAAATAAACACTGTCACGAATGTGGTCACTATCAGCTGTGCATCCTCTTCAAACAGCCACAGAACATCCCTGTCCTCATCCCCGCCTGAGGGTGGATGGGAACATTGGCTAAAAACACGTGTTCGTGTCAGCATGGCTGCCCTTGACCCCAGCAGCAGGTCCAGCACAGAGAGGGCAATGGGGCAGGAAAATAGGTTTTTCTACAAGTTGAAGCTCAAGGTCTGGTCCAAGCTCACCAATGTTAGAGGATTAGGTGTGATGTTTTAACAAATCACTGTGAACATGGGAGAAGGCAGAGTAGCAAATAAGCTTGAGAAACCAATTTGACAGAGCACAAGGGTCTGCAATGCATGGCCTTCTCCTGAAAGAGATCCTCTTTCTGGAGGTAACTGAAAAAAACAGTCATATTTCAAAGGAACTGGAAAAGTTACTCAATGCTTCATAGGATCCTAATGGGAGATCCCCTAGTAAGATACTGGGGGCAAGGCTGGAAGCATGATGTATCCTTTAAGCAGGATGGATTGATAGGACAGACCATAATGGAAAGTCATCTGGTTTGAGCAATAACTCACCAAACAAGCCACAGCAGGGACAACTGCTGAAATTGCATTTTGGAGACATATAGAAGTTCATGCGTTGCAAGAGTTGATGGAAGACTTCCTGCAAAGAGAAGACAACCCAAGGAGCAACCCCATCTGTTGCCAGATGGCCGCACAGGCAGTGTGACCTTGTCTCACAGGATAATGAGATTTATTCTGTTCATTTTGATAGGACATTTATTAAGGTTTCCATACTTGTAGGGGCATCAGGGGTTTAAAGGACTGAGGGGACAGCATGGAGCAATGCAAGACAAGACTTGCTTGGCTTCAACCAGAGATTTATGGATGCTGTTTGTCTAAGAGCAAGATCCAACTTCTTGTGACCAGACCAGAAATGCAGAATCCATCAAAAGAGCCAAACTGAGATGAACTCAAAACAAGCCTTAAGACCCCTGGCATATCAGGAACCCAAACAAACCATGCTGCCAGTGCTTGCAGAGCCACAGGTCAGTTGGCTGCTCTCCCAGCAGTGTGCCTTGCAGTCCAGAAGAGATGAGCTCACACCATACAAAGGGGCTGGAGATCAAACCCAAGCCAGGAAGGCAGTCTGTCTGTCTTGTGCTCGCTCTGACAGAGATCTCGGGCCAGTTTTGTACTCATTCAAGAAAAATGGCTGTTTTGAGTGGATGCAGCCGATCATTCCTGATGCTTTTTTTGGGTGACAGCCTCAGCTAGGGCAAGCTCAACAGGACTCTGCCAATGGAGCTGCTTCAATCTGGAAGTACTGTCTTGGAAATAAAGCTCAGATGCAGGTGCTGTAAAGTGGGATTTGCATCTTAGGAGCCATTGATGGACTGGACTCACTGCCGCGGAGTGATTTTAGCCCAATATTGGGTTAGTAAGCCCTTGCCACCTGAGCATCTAAGGCAGGAGGAGCTGGGGGGCACATGGCTCTGCCTCCAGGAAGCCTTCCCATGCTATTTTAGCAGGGCTGACCTCATTGCTCGTATCAGCCTGCCCTTTTCCAGCTTCCTCTCCCTGATATCTGGCTTTTGCCCCGTGTTTCCTCATGCATTGAGCAATCACCTTAAGCCTCTCTCCACATTTCTAAGATTCTTGTTTATCTCCCCATGTAACACAGGGCTCTGCCTTCCTGTCCTGCCCTGGCCAGTTCCTCTGTTTACCTATAACACAAATTGTATTCGTGTGCCTTTCATTTTGATGCAGAGCAATAACTTGGAATTAGGAAAGATGTTTTCTTCTCTCCTCTCTATTAATTTCTTCATGGTCTACACCTTCTCCACTTCTTACCACCTGCAAAAAGCTTTTCTTCTGCCCTCACCATGGGCAACGTTGAAACTTGCTGCTCCGAAGAGAAATTCCCAGCTCTGGAGAGCATGGAGACTCCCATATAGTCCCATACTGGCCACTATTGTTTGCAGGGAGGTAAAAGCTTCAATCCCAACGGGACACGGAGGGGGAAATGAACATCTCTTTGCCACCCCCACCTCCCTGCGCTCCCCCACTGACCCCTCACCCCTCCATGATCCCACACTCTTCCCTCACAAAGCAAATTCTTCCTGGATTATAGTTTAATATCTGAAAAGCCTCAAGTTTGAAAGAAAAACAAATGTGAAACCAGCTCATGAATTTTCTTGATGTGAAAAAACAGAGAAACGGCCTCTGCCGCTCCTGAGAGCCTGTATAGGAGCCACATGAATGGATTAGGGTGGGCAGAGCTGACAGCCAGGCACCCTGTTAGACCCGGGGATTGAGACATCAGGAGCTTAAACCGCAAAGAGACAGGACTGCTGCACCGCACAAGGGGAGAGCATGAGGGCAACTATCTTGGGAGCTTAGTCTCTGTTTCCTCATACATTTCTGATTCATATCCCTGGGCATTTACAGTATATGCCGCTGATAGAACTGATTAGGTGGCATTGCAGTGTCTTGAGGATGGAGATAGTTCACCATGGGGATAATGGAGAAATAATGGAGTTTTGTGGAGAAAACCTGTCTGCAACAGCCTCCCACCCTGCAGAGGCTGCGATGGAGCTGAGAAACAAAGTCTTGCTGTTCCCTGAGCTTTTCTCTTTTGCGTTTGACCCAGATTGGGGAAATGATAGCTCGTGTGTGCATGGCCCTCTGTAAGGGAAGTTCCAGCCCTGGCCCCAGCTCAGTGATTGGGCTCCAGCAGCCCCAGTGTGTTTTTCTGTTTTGCACAGGGATGGGGCTGTTACCAAAGGGAAGCAAGGTGAGAGATAATGATATAATATGGTTTCCTCTTCCCTCTCAGCTGCCAGTTTGAATCCAGCCCAGGTCGGTAGTGGAGGATGCTGCTGGGTGCCTGTCCAGCGGTGTGTGCAAACCATGGTGCCTGGCTGGAGTCCCACTTCCTATGGGGCAGGTGGCTGCATCCCCTCCATAGGCTTGGCACGCTCCCTGCACCCTGTTCCAGAGGAGCAGCCAGCAACCAGCATTTCCAGAATAAAAGTCATGTTATTCTGAGTGTAAATCCCAGGATAACTATCCTTCAATCATGTCTTTTCTGCACCAGAGTGGGCAACCCACACCCAGGATGCTATTCTGAGGTGGAGATTGCAGTTAATTCTCTAATTGGGCAACACTTGAAATAAAACCAAAAGCAATGCCATTGTCATCCTTAGATGTGTTCCTTCAAGGTCATAGAATGGGGGACAAAGGGGACCCTCATGGGACAAAGGACACAGGCTGTTCTGCAGCAACAAGAGAAGCAATTGCTTTGTCGAGGACGCCTAGTCCCTTCCAAGAGTACAAAACATCTCGCCTCCACCCTTCCTGATGCAAGCCTCTCTGAGCCATGGGGAACAGGAATAAGGAGTTTCCTCATTTGTTGCTACCAGGTTTAGATGATGATCCCTGACCTAAGCTTTTCCCAGGTGGTATGCAGACAGAGTCCACAGTTCTCTGCTACATCTTGGGTTTCCAGCCTACAGTATACTTGCTTGCTTCTTGGCTGGTCTCACAAAGAGATATGCTCATCTTATCACAGGATAAGAGGCAACAGTCTGTCCAGGGGTCCCAGGGTACCTCACAGAGCACCCAGTGCAATGGCTAGGCTGGGTTACCATCTCCCATCCCAGATAGGAAAATTAATTCCCAGTATTTTGACTGTTTCCTCTTTCATGTAAATAAAGCCAGGTCTTAAGGAAGGCTTCTTGGGTACTGGGAGCATGTTTCCACTTCCCTAGGCTGGGGACTTCCCCACTGTGCTCTGTGTGCAGGGCAGGCATAGGAGGCTGGGGCAGGGATATTGGCTTGAGATACACATGGACTGTGCCCAGCCAGCAGGTCCCCACATCACCTGTGTGTCCCAGATTCACACATACATGACAGTAACTTTGAAGGGACTGCTCATAACCTCGAACAAGCGAGCAGATGGGGGCATCTTGGTGTGGTGTTCCAGCACATGGAGGGAGCTGGAAACATGTGTGGAGTGGGGCGTTAGTCCCAGACTAAATATAATCTGGGGGTTTGTCTATCACCCACTGGTCTAGGAAGAAACGTTTTCAGCTGTCTTCTTGCCACATGGACCTGTTCTGACTTGTCTATGTTTTGGGGTTGTAAATATACTCATCCCAAAGGGACCATCTGTTCCTGGTTAGCTAACATGAGGCCACCCCATGGCGCTGATGGTTTTCAATGGCTAGAAGGATGTGTCATAAAAGGCTTTTAGCTCCCCAAAGGCTTTAAAAAAACACATTATTAATGAACTTCAAGAAGTGGATCTGAATGCTTCTGAACAACACTATCCTGGAGCAGCTGGGCTGAAACCTATTCATGTTGGAAAACCGTTTCTGCGTGTGCCAATACTGCAAGAGCAAATATTGACTTACAAGTATTGCATTTGCATCTATGAAGAATTCTTTCTCTCTTGTTTAAGTATCAGTCCTTATCACCTGCAGCCTTTCTCCTGAATAAATTGCTGTTGTAAATTCCAGTGTTTGTTAACATCCTTGTCCTCAGGGCGGGGGTGCTCTCCTATTGGCTTTTATGGAAACACAAAGAGAAGATCACCTTTGTTATACAGGGACAGAGAATTGCACATTTTCTGGACAGTGCTTGAAGTTTAGGTTCCATATCTGCTCGTGGTTGAGCTCTGTGTGGCTAATTCCTCCTCCACCTGCATCTGGGCATAACGTGACCTTCTTTGAAGAGACCTGAAAGCCCAGAACCTTGGGCTGGGAGGGATGCGGAGTCCAAGCACATCCCTCACCATTGGGACAGATAGAAGAAAATGCCTCCAGCCATAGATGTACACAGCTCCCCTGCACACCGGGGTGTGAAAGCCCATCAGTAAAGCTCCTGGGGCTCTTCTGCAGCACTAATGGAGGCTGGAGCCAGATTCACTTTGAGATTTGCACTTTGAATTGTGCTACAATCTTTTCATACTGATCTGATAGTGCTGGGTGCCCAAACACACCAATATTGCTTATAAGGCCAAGAGTTGCTCTGACATGGAGGCCACTGAGCAATTAAACGTGACAAGTGCAAATTGTACTGCAGTGATCCCAAGCTCTGGGAGCACTCATGCAGGGATGAGGAATGGTGCAGGCTTGTGTGAGACCAGTGAATCAAGTAAGTGCCTTCTTGCTGTTTGCTCTCACCAGAGGAAGATGTGTAGATGAGCAATGAAAGATGCATTACAGGGAGATGAAATATTTCCAGGAGTTATAGATCAGCTCCTTCAGGGTCCACCCTAGAAGATGCTGCACTTCAGTGTCAGATCACATATATTAAGTGGCCTATGAGACTGTGCAGCCTGGATGAAGGCTTCCCAGAGGATGCTGTGGAGATGCACAATGGATGTGGAGAAAGAGAAGGAAGTGCCGCTATTAAATCCTGTGCACCCAGCCCTGTTTACAGCATAGGGATTGGCATCACCTGCAGCACAGCAGTGGGGTGAAAGGCAGCAGAGATGTGCTGTGCCTTCAAGGGGACAGTGGCACCTGTAAGCAAACTCTTCTCCCCCAGAGGGGACGTGCTGGGGCCCTGCACTGTTTCTGGGTCGTTGCAGTCTCAGAGGAGCTATTCAAGGGGAAAACCACATGCACATTCCTCAGTACAATGGAGCCCAGTGCCAGACGATGCTGTGGTCCAGGAGCATCCTCTGAGGACTGGAGCTTTACAGGAATACCTGAAAGAGGAAGACTATAGTTAAACTTCCAGTTCCCCCAGAAGGTGGAAGACAATAAGCAGCCATCAAAAGGCATTTCCTGCCCATCTATTGTTTCCTTCTCTGAGTTCTGATGAAGCTTTGCATAGTCTGCAAGTGGACAGACCTTCTAATTACTGCACTAGGTGAAGAGCTACATATGTCCTTGTGTCCATGTAGCCTCGGAGCAGTCACTGAGCAGCTGGATGAAAGTGTTCTATGCAAGTATTTGCTGCTGGCAGCATTTCTCCATCTCACAGTTGGTCTCGCCAACCTCAAGAGCTGTCTGTCCCATACTCCTGCTCCTATCCTGGGTGCCTGCAAAGCTTCAGTCCCACTGGAAGCTGGCATGGAGCAGGGTCTGTTCCCTGCCCACTCTCCTGCTGAAGCACACATAGCACATCTCCCCTCTAGGTTGGGACACCCGACCTGTCCCCCATCTCTGCCTGCCTTTATCTCATCCCATTTCCTTGCCCCAGCTTTTCTCCCCAATTAAATGGTAAAAACATGTGGGATCCAGGCCAGGCACGAACGGCTTCAGCAAAGCAATTAGCCCGACGTGAGTGAGGAACAATTAGCGCTGCTCTCTGGAATTCGGCCATTGTGCAGCTCATTGTATGTTTTTGCCTTAAAAGGGGGCCAGCGTGTTGGGAGGAGAGTGAGGGCCCCCGTTCGCAGCGCTGGGCTGACATTTGCACTATGTTAGTCATGCTACATGTCAACATTTTTGTGAGCTTTCCAAAAACAGAAATTCTAATGGGATGTTTTAATCCCGTTCTTCACCCCCGCATATCCCCCCCCTCCCGCCTTTCCCCCTTTCGACTCCCACCTCCCTCCTCCTCCTTCTCCCTGCACAGTGCTAATACCAACCTCTCTCAGCTCCCGGAAACCAGAGCAGTGAAATTCCTATTTAAACTAACATCACATGAAAAATGAACTGTTGCTTTTAATCCCTTTTGCAGGGGGAATGGGAAAGGAGTGAACCATTTCCCAGGGAGGGCAGTGGGGAATTGGAGACCACCAAGGCAAGCTGGGGGAAGCGGTGGGTGAATCCTGACTCACTGGATCTACCTTTGAAACACCACTCAGCAACTTCATCGGGACACCCTAGGGGCAAGGGAGAAGCCAAGAAGCTCTGGGGGCCCAGAGAAAAGCCAAGTTCCCTTTGGAAGTAGCCTTGGCAGGAAAGTATTGGGTCCAGGGTGACACAGGTACCAGACATGGGCTGGATGCAGAGGGTGTGTGCAGGCAGCTGTGGGAGCTATTGCTGCTCCAGGGTGAGCTGGGGGCACTGAGAAGCACAGGTCCGGGAAGTGAGCTAACATGCATCCCAATGCTCTCCATCCCCAGGAGGCTTTGGAAACCTGCTGCATAGAATGTGGACGTTAAAGCAGGAGATTAAGGGAGTTATTAAGGCAGGTGCTGGGCTGGAGGGGAGCCCTGGGGAACAAGCAGCCACCTGGGCTCATCTTGGCTCCCGGATGCTGTCCCCAGCAAGTAGGGTCCTCTCACTGCTTTTACCCATGGCTGCTGGCACATCTGGGCACATCTGGGCTCTGCTGTGCAGCATTTCAGGGCCAGAGCTCACCTGCTCCTGCTTGCTGCCTTCTTGGTTCTTGCCTCTGCTTCCTTCACACAGGACTCACAGCAACTAACAAAGAGTGCAGGGCTTGGCTTGGATGGGGTATGGGAGCAGCCTCCTTTACTTGCTGTTCCTTATACTCCAGTTCTGCTGCTGCTGGAGATTGGACACTGGGTTCACTGCGCCTTCATCCAGTCCAGCCCAGTATGAGACTTGATCCCTGCTTTCTCCTTGGGGTAATATCTAAATGCTTCCCTGACATCAGCTTCTGGCCCATCTTCAGAGAGGCAGTGGGGAGAGGGACAGCTCGGGACAGGAATGCGAACACATTGAGGCCAGAAAGCATGAGAGGCCAGGAATTAAGGGCCGGGAGCTGCAGTCTTCTCCAACCCCACCTCTGGAAGGTGCTTGGGACAGTCTGGACATCATGTCCAGCAAAACATGATCTCAGCTTGTTGCGCTCTTGCCCTGCCTGTACAGATGGACATGTACAGACTGCATGGACAGCCCATAAGGGAATCTCCCAAACAGGCAGATGCCCATGGGATCTATGCCAGAGGCACATCACCTTTTGGGAAAATGAGGCACAATGAGACAGGAACAGTCAGTGGGAGCCTGCTGCCTACTCGCCTCTGTCTGTCCACCTAGCTGGCCACTGCTGAAGGCTCTGGATCCGCAATAGCTCATGCAGTGCAGGGTCATCAGTCACTTAAACTCTGCTTAACTGATTATTTTCTTTTACCACCCCAAACACACGCTGTCAGCTCAATCCAAGCAGTGTGCTGCAGCCTCCAGCCTCCGACAGCTCTGAAATTCCCTGGTTTGCTGTCAGGGTCAAGGCAGCCAGAGACAGCCTGCATCCAGCCCAGCATCCCTGGCCAGCAGCAGTGTCCCCCCCTCCATGGCACTGTGGGTGTATCCATGAAGAAGGGGTGCTCCTGCCCAGCATCCAGGGATTTTGGGGTGGGAAAGCCAGGTCTGTGAGGACAGGAGCTGCTGTTGGGAGGAGAGAGATGCTCAGGGCGTGGGAAAGTGGGGTTGGATCCATCTGGTTTCACTAGCTCAGGATCCCTTTCCATCCTGTTTTTGCCTTCATTCCATGATTTTAATGTTAAAAACTCTCACCCCAAAGGAAGGAGCAGAAAGTCCCCCTTGCACACCTTACACTGCTGAAACTCTCCCAGGATCCACCTCGACCCTGGAGCTCTGAGAGGGGCATTAAATCAGCGATGGATGCCCCACCAGCCTCCCTTCTCCCCACATCTACGTCCCCTCCCCTGGGCTGAATAGGGAGCATGAGAAACCAGGCTGGGCAGGGACGGCCCCATGCCCCTCTCTTTCTTTCAGGATCAGAGCATTTACGGGGCCGCTTGTGTTCCCCCAGCCCCTCTCCTCCCCCCCCCCCCTCCCCCCCCCCCCCAGCACTGGGAGCTGTAATCTGGGGGTTGCAGGCTTGGAGATGGTGAAGAATGCGGGAGCACGGAGGGGGGGACAAGGACCGTCCCCTCCCGTCACCGCCACTGCCAAAGCCCCAAATTCTTAGACCTGGAGGAGTCACCACCAAATTCCATTCAACTGACAGAAAAGAAATCAAATCCTTTTAAAGAGAGCCCACTTTCCCCGCAAGAATGCTCCCTCGGCCCTTTGTTGCAGGGCTTTGCTTGCTCCCAGCAGCTCAGAGGAAGCTGCTCCAATACATTAACCAGTTTAACTTGCTCGTGACCCCCTCTGCCCAGCGCACAATGAAGCTCTTCGCCCGCTTTTTTCCCCGGCTCCTTTTCAGGAGCTAAATCCCCTGCTGTTCCCCACTCGCTGCCTCTCTCGCTCAACCTTTCTCAGGCCTCTGCTTCAGCCCCGGGAATATAATAACGCTTTGCATTTGTATAGCCCCCTGACCCCGTGGGATCTCAAAGTGCCCTGCACGGATCACATCGTGTCCCCCCGCCCCGCTGAGGGGAACCGCAGTCCCCTAAAGATGGAGGGAGAAAGTGGTGTAAAGTCTGAGCCCATGGAGGGTAAATGGGGCTTGCAGCGGTGCCGGAGCTGGAGTACCTCGGGGGACTATAGGGATGGGGATGGTTCAGCATCAGGAGATGCATCATGAACACCCATTGCAGGAGATTTGAGTGCTGGGCAGAGGCATGGATGTGCTCCACTCTCTCAGCCACCCCGATGGCACTGCCAGCCCCTCTGCTGCAACGGCAGGAAGGTTTTATGTTTCCAGAGTGGTTAAAAAACCCAATAGATGAATCAAACGAGCCCTCGAGCCCTGGATAGCGGAGCCCAAGAGACAATGGGAAGTTAACCAAACCCGGGCCGGGAGCGCAGAAGTCTGCCGCGGGGCGCTGCCGTTTTCCTACCAGTAATTGATGCAAAGTCTCTTTTGTGCTCTCAGAAAATCCCAGAAAGAAAAAGCAAGGGGGTGAGCAGGGAGGGGGGACCGCGGGCAGGATCCAGCTCCCGCGCCGCCCTCCTCCGATGTGTCCCCCGCACGCCTCGGCCGTGCGTCGGGGCTGGACCCCGTTAAATACCCACGACAAAGCGGTGGCGGCGAAGTCGGCGCCCGACAGAGCTTTTAACCCCTGTCCGACGAAGCACGTAAATCGCTCCAGGCGGACAATACAGCTCCGCAGCCCGAGCGCGGCGCTTCCCTCAATGACCTGAACACTGCTGCTGGGGATTTATTTATTAACCATTTCGAGCAGCCCTGAGAACCTGGGAGCTTCTTAGGGACCACCTATAGAGCGCCGGGGTCAGGCAGCGAGCGGGGACGATGGGGAGGCTTTGAACCAATTTAAACAGACCTAATACCACCATGCGGCTGAAAGGGAGATGCCCCACGTGCAGCCCCAGCCCTTGGTTGGTGTGGGGCTGAATCCAGCCAGCTCCAGGGGAAACACAGTATGGGGTTTTAGTGAGGTTAATTTGCAGTGGGAGTGAGCTCTGCAAAGATCCTTGAGATCCGGGGGATTTGGGCAGTTGGCTCTGGTTTGGACCCATCCATGTGGAGCTGGGCAGAGCAGGGAGCTCACCACCACCCCACGGCCACAGCCCATGACATGTCAGTGGGCCATTGTCCAAAATGGGATCTTTTTGGAGGAGGAAGCAAGATGTGCATCCTGGTCCAGTACACCATCCTTCCTGCACAGCAGCCATGACACTGTCCCTGTTCCCTGGTCCTTGTATTTATGTGCCACCCGAATTTGACTTGTGCTTGGGCCACTCAGGTAGGGGTTAGGCTCCTTGTACCCAGAAGAGTGGCTGAATTCCAACAAACTGGGCACAGGGTCATTCCTGAGAGCATCCTCCCCCTGCCGTATCCTGCCCCCAACCCCTTTGGGTACCATCCTGTGCCCACCAAGGGGTAAGCAGCGCAACCACTTACCCCATCACCACTTCCCCACAGGGGACAGTGGCTCACTAGGGGACATCCACGTGGCAGGCAAGGCCTGAGCCAGGAGGCCAGGCGCCTGGAGAGGAAGCCTGCGGGGACACAGCCAGCGGCTGGACAATCCCGCGGGAGTCTCACTCCGGACGGACAATGCCACCAAAAGAATAGCTTCCCTTTGCTGCTGTGCCTCACTGACCCTGGGCAGCCGGGCTGAGCCGAGAAAAGGGGTTACAGGCACTGACAGGGAGCCAGGAGAGCCCTTATACCGTGCTGGAAAGGGCACAGCAGCTCCACATACCTCACTGCATCGCTCAGGGCACACAGAGCCTGTATTGTCACTTGTCCTGCGGCGCCAGCCAGGACCCCAACATCTGGCCACGGCGCGTGTCCCCAGCCTGCAGGAGCGGGAGAGCAGCTGGTCGGGGGAAAAGTGCCTTTCCTCCCCTTTTGGCTGCTGGAGAAAGGGGCTCTTTCTTCATTCAGCATTCTGCTGATCGGGCTTTTCAGCTGCCTCTCAAGCCGCGGCTGCTGTGCCATCAGTTAGAGACAAAGGGCGCCCGAAAAGAAAGCAAATTGAGACTGGAAGGCTGGGCTTTGCAGCAATAGCGGGAAGTGGGGAGTGTGGGATTTGGTTCCTGTGTTTGTACGGTCTAACTCCTTTTTTCCCCCTTGTATTATGGAGGGCTTCTTTGGCAGCACATGTCTCTTCCCAGACACCATGCAAAACCAAACCCCACAGCCTTCATGAGCATTTCTAGCCTGGAGCCATGGTTCAAGGGCTGACCAGGGGAATGCATAGCCTAAAAGCAGGAGAAGGCAAATGCTGGGGCTTGCCTGAGGAAGCAGCTTCCCTGCTTCGTCCTGCCTGGTATTATGGTATTGTTTATCCAGTGCCAGAGATGAATGGAGCACGTGACAGCAGGAAAAATGCAAGTTGGACAAGGTCCCTGCCCAAAAAATGCAGAGCCCCTGATTATGGCATTACATTGCAGCCCAGGCCCAAACCCAAATCCGCTTCCCCATAGCAGTGCACACGCCCGAAGAGAAAACCCCAAGAGCTCTCTCCCTGCAGAGACAGAGAGTAAGGGGGAAAAGAGGCCTGGGGTGCTTGGCGTCAGTTAAATAGCAGGTTGGTGGCACATCCAGGACCAGATTTCAACCCAGTTTTCCCTTGCACCCATCACTTCTCCCACTGCCTGTCTGGAAGAACAGCGTCTCATTTATCAAGGCATCATTCTCATGGTTAGCCATCACTGGGAGGGGGGCTTGCTTGGCATCTAGGTAGCATTTGGTTTTGAGGGTCTTGCTGCACTGTGAATGGGATTAGTCAGGTCTGGAGTGCCTCCGATCTCCCTGAGCAGGGATGGGAACTAACCCCCCCAGTGCCTCATTCCCAGATTTATCCACCAGGCTGGCGCCTGGCGGAAGCAAGAGCAGTGCTGTGGGTTTGAGGATTTCGGTTGTTTGGGGGTTTTATTCAATTATGCTTGGCCTCAGTAGAGACTGATGGGAAACTGCAACAGTTTGGTCAGGCTGGTCGCCTTTTTGGTAACCTCTTGGACACGGTTGTGAGAAAACCTCGGTGCAGGCTCTGGGAATCGACAGCTCGGGTATGAGCTGTAGGGATAACACGCCCGTTACAACGATGACGCAGCGAGTGATGCTCCCGCCAGGGACCAGCGTACCCCAAACCTGCACCCTCTCCACTATCGTCAGTGGGAGGCAAGGAGGAGCAGGCAACCTGCCTGCACCCTGCCATGGGAAAAGCAGAGGCAGAAGGGGAGCAGGAGACAGGCAGGGCAGGACTCATGGGGGCTGGCGGGGAAGATGCGGAGGGATGGAACGGGTGCGGAACGGGTGCGGAACGGGTGCGGAGCGGGCGCGGAGCGGGCGCAGGCAGGGCCTGGAGCCCGCTGCTCACGCCCCCCATGGGGGCGGCCCCTGGGACGTCCCACCCCGGGCGGGGCGGGGACGGTTTAAAAGCGGCGGCTCGGCGGGGGCTGGAAGCGGCGTGAGGCGGAGGAGTGGAGGGGAGCGGGGAAGTGGAGGGTACACCGCAGCGCAGCCCAGCACAGCATTGCGTAGCATCAGGCGGCGGCGAGGCGAGAGGAGGCGATGCTGAAAAGCTGCGGGAGGAAGCTGCTCCTGTCCCTCGTGGGCTCCATGTTCACCTGCCTCCTGGTGCTCATGGTGGAGCCGCCGGGGCGGCCGGGGCTGGCCCGTGGGGAGGCCGGCGGGGCGCAGAGGGCACTGCAGAGCCTGGGGGCTGCGGCTTCCCCTGCGGCACAGGGTCCCCCCGCTCTCCGCAGCTTCGCCGACTACTTCGGGCGGCTGAGCCGAGCCCGACGGGAGGTGCCCGCCGCCCCGCCGAGCCCCCCGCGGCCGCCGGCCGAGGACATCTCCCCCCGCGATGTCTTCATCGCCGTCAAGACAACCAAGAAGTTTCACAAGGCGCGGCTGGAGCTGCTGCTCGACACATGGATCTCCCGCAACCGCGACATGGTAAGGGCATGGGGACGGGGATGGGGTGGGGGACGGTCCCTACTGCTGCCCGAGATGGAGCGGCGCGGCTGGGTTCCAGCCCACGGGGGTCAGCCGCGGCCCCGACCCTTCGCCATGCGGGGTCCGGTGGTGCTGTGACCGCCGAGTGCCGCCCTCTCTTTCCGCTCCACCTGTATCGCCGAGCAGGAGGGGATTTCGAGGCTGTTTGGGCTGTTCTGGAGCTTGCCGTGGCTTCGGGAGGGTGAAGGCAGCTTTGCAGGGTGAGTTTGGGATGGGGAAGTGATGGAGAGAGCATGGACTGGGCTCCTCACGCTCAGCAGCCCACCCGTCCCAAACTCTGCTCCTCCTGAGCGGCTCCCAACGCACAGCTTGCCTTGAGTTGCTTCCCACCGGGGAAAGTGAGGCACGGTGCAGGGATGCAACCAGTACCATTGGTGCTGCAGTCAGGGTCAGGTCCCTGTGGATGCTCTCCTGGTCTGCAGGGTGAGGTTTAGCAAGGACCTGTGAGGTGCCTGCAGCTGGGCTGCTCAGAGGACACCCAGTTTAGCAGCCCAGGGCTGGGAGATCACTGGGATGTTCTGAGGCTCTCGGTCCCCTTGCCAGGAACTGGGCAGGACTGGAGTGTTGGGAGGTCTTGCAGGTCTGCCCTGGCTCACTCGCACCAGGGCAGTTCCTGCTAGTCCCATCCTGACCTTACTGATGTCCTGCCCAGGGCCCTGGCA
The DNA here is from genome assembly GCA_039720435.1 of Amazona ochrocephala. Taxonomy (NCBI): domain Eukaryota; kingdom Metazoa; phylum Chordata; class Aves; order Psittaciformes; family Psittacidae; genus Amazona; species Amazona ochrocephala. The sequence continues at coordinate 11,936,947 of CM077886.1, read as the reverse complement.
GTCCCTTACTCAGTCCTTCAAGAACTGAAGCAAAATTCAGAAGGAAAACAAAAAGCTGTTTCCTTAGGAAGTGTGCCTTGCCATCTGCTATTAAGACTTTTTCTATCCTTAGACAACTTTCCAAGTAAGCTATGCCTGGTCCTAACCTTTCCATCCTACTGTCTTCACGTGTTTCCTCCTGGCCTCGAATCGTGTTTCTTGCTTGCAAACTGTTGGATTTTTTTTTTTTCCTTTTGGAAATCTGGAGTGGCTGAAGGAGGAGCTGGGGAGGGGGAATGGATGTCAGTGATGGGAATACCGACCTGCCCCTGCCTCCTTCACCGCGCTCTGCTGGACCCTGTGGGCTCTTGGCTCCTACAGCTTACCCCAAGCATTATCTTGCTGTTTTCTTTTTCCCATGTGAATCTTGTCCCTCTTTTCGCTCAGGTCTCCTGGGCTTGGCAGTGGCTCGGCTGTCTCTCCCTGGTACAGTTATTTAATGGAAACCTCTTTTATGCTCTGCTGTCACTGCGAGGGGGTGGAGAGTGCTGGTTGAGGGGGAAACGCGCTTTGAGCACCTACAGATGATCCTGGGAATGGCTGCTCTTCCCCCGCCCCCCCTTCCCCCCCCCTCCGGCTTTCTTTTAGGGCTTTTTTTGTTGTTGTGCTCCGTTTGTCCGTTCGGATTCCCAGAGACCCGAGGCTCGGCTCTCACGCTGTCCCCCTGGGCAAGCTAACAAAGCCCCTTTTCTCCTGGCGCAGAGAAAAGGCTTCGCAGCCTCTTGTGTGGCACTTTCCATGGGAACGGGGGAGCCGGAGTCGGCCGTGTCCAGGTCAGGTTGCCTAGAGATGAGGGCCATGAAGCCAGGGGGGCCGCAGCCCGGCGAGGTGCCCGCCTGACAAGCCAAGCTGCTGAGTGACGGCTCTTGTACAGCACTTGAGGACAAGGAGCTGCTGAGAGAGATGGAGGCAGCAAAAGCTCCTGTGGAGCAAAGCGAGGGCTGGGAGGACACATGGGTTCATCCCTCTGCTTCCATGTTGCTGGGAGTGACCAGCTCCAGTCTTCCCATGCAGGCTGCTGTCACTGGGAAGCTTTGGAGCACCCTGAGCTCCTCCAAACTTGCCATCAAGTCGGGGTTTCTTTGGCCTGCAGGGTGCAGGATTGGTGCCATGAGACTCCCCTCCCTTACTTCCCTGTTCTGAGGGGACTGTGCAGTTCCTGTATCCCCTGCTTGCCTGGCCCTGTGGTTTCTGCCTTAGGAGGGTGGTTTGGTGACAGTGAGGTGCTGCCTCTGCCTAACGTCTCTCTTGGTCTGAGTCATGCCCATGGCTGCTCATCCTGTCCCTATCTCACTCCTGTGTCACTAATGGTGCTTGGGTACATGTGCTGCTCGATGACATGGGGAAGTTCCTGCCCAAGGGCTGAGAATCCCCCATGCCTGACCTAGTTAATTCTGATTCTGTGCCTGATGCCAGGTCTCTCCTTCCCCTGATCCCCCTCTTGCACCAAACCCCAACCTCTCCCTTGGCTCTTCATTAGCCAGGCTGCTCTCTGGGCAGGAGGGATGCAGGCACTGGTGAGAAGGGGTTAAACCCAGCAGGTGACTCCAGGCTGGACCCTGGCAGACAGGGGGAATAGCTATTGTGTCCTTCCTTGGTTGCTCTTTGTTCTGCCCACAATAGTCCCTGTTTCCTGCCCTCTGTCCCCTCCAAGACACTGCAAAGGGCACCCTCTTCTCCTTCCTGCTTTTCTCTGCACAGGGAGGGCAGATCCTTCTTCCTTTCTAAATCTGCTCCTCAGCTTGCACAACCCAGGCTGGACAAGCTGCTCTTTGGAGGAGAATTATTCTCTTTGCTTTGGGGAGAGTTTCCAGCTGTATCCTTAAGGATGCTGGAGTGCAGTCTGGGGGAACTTTGCACTGGAAAGAAAAGGGAGAGGGGGGGAGGAAAGTGGCCATTAGGCAGAAATCCTGGACAGGAGCAATTCCAAACCCACTGCTTTCCTGCTGAGTCGAGTGATTTGCAGTGGCAGAGTTGCACAAGAAGCATCCCCTGCCCCTGGGGCATCCCAAAGGCAGGTGGGTGGCTCGGCACACGCCGTGATACCCGTGAGGGCACAGGGCTGGGCTCCCATCCCGCCAGCGTGGGATCTGCTGGCTTCCTCCCTCTTGGCACGGTAATTACAGGCTTTGAAAAATTCCTGCTCTCTGGGCAGAGGGAATGGGTTTGCCTTCTGGAGGGCACGCTGCTCCGGTGGCAGCTCCCACGTTCCCCTAGCACCTTGGCCAGGGTCCCCATCCTTGCAGTGGCCATGGTGCCAGCATGTGTGTCCCACTTGGGTTGGGACCTGGGGGATGCTCATCCCAAACCAGCTCTATGGTGCAGCCAGCTCCCCTGGGGCCTGCTAAGCAATGAGGATCCCTCCCTGATGTCCCCTCTTGGGCAGCCTATGTGGTTTCTGGGGGTGGAGGGGCCCATTAATTGCCTGCTCCAAGTGATGCTGCTGTCTTTGTCCATAAAAGCCCTGGAGCCGGTGAGCAGCACGTGGAGTGTGGGGCGGGAGGGAGGGTGTGGGACCCTCACTGCACAATGAGCTCATTGTTTGCGAGGAGGTTATTAAAAATTATAGCATTTAAAATTACAGTGGAGGATTCTTCCTCTTGCCCAAAGCAGCGGGGGGGGGGGGGGGGAGGAGGGGCCCTGCGGCCTTGCAAGTGCCTTTCCTGCCTCTGCACATCCCAGCTCTGGGATCCCTGTGCCTGCGTAGACCCCATTCCACAGTGCTGGAGAAAGCCACCACTGTGGAGTGGGGACACTGCTGTCACAGGGATGCTGCTATTGCACTACTCTCAATGGGCTGAAGCAGAGTGGGAATTTTCCCTCCTTAACCCCTCAGGCCAAAGGGAAAACATCTGCTGTGGGGGACACAAAGCCAGGCAGGGACCTGCTCCTGCAGCCCCTTTGCCTACCCTGGAGCCAATTGCCCAGATGGAGGTTGATCTCTTGCCCCCAGCACCTCTCTGCTGTCTCCTGCATCCAAATGAGGTGGCTGCATCCCCCTTGGTGATGGGGAAAGGGTTGTCTAGGTGGGTGCCGGGGTGCTCCATCCTCTCCCATCTTGGGGAAGTGAGACATGGCACAGGGACAGGATCTGTGCACTGCAGGGTCACGGGGGTGCCTGCCTGGCTGTGGTTCCCCTTTTTGATGGGTGTGCTGCTGCGGATGGTGGGGACATGAAGCAGGCACGGGGTCTGCTGAGTGCATCACCCCATCTGGACCACTCATACAGGCAGTGCAGGGGGGAGCAGGGTGACCCTGGGGTGGTCCTAGGTGATGGGATGCCTTGTGCAGCACCCAGCCATGAGTGACCCATGAGCTCGGTTGGTGAAAGGGGAAATGAGTCACTGTGAAAGGAGAAATGAAGGGGAGGGCAACAAAGACAAGAAGAAATGGGCCCTCCCCAAGGGTGAGGAGGAGGTGAGGGGCTGCTGGCGGCTGCATGGCTCCTTGCAGGCAGGTTGGAGGGGGGGGGGGCTGACCCCATTCCGGCTGTAGGGACCCCGGGTGCCTCTTGGTCCCCGTACATGGAGGCTGAGTATTGTGCGGGGCTGTACGGAGTGGTGGCAGCTATTGTTTGGGAGGGATTTGGCATCCTGTGTTTCTTGAAGCTGCAGTTTTGAGAACAATGAGGTTTCCTGCAGGGCTGGGGGGGGCAGCGGGCCCTTCCTCTCCTGCACCCTGCAGGAAAAGTTACTGCGGGGGGGGGCAAGAGGCTCCTGGTGCCATGGTTGGCATGGGAGCCAAATGGGAGAGAGTTGGAGAGGTGGGTGCTGGGGGGGCTGGTCATGCTGCTGTCCATCTGGAGATGGTGGCTTGGTAGGTGGCAGCTCAGGGATGCTGGCTGAAATGTCCCTGTCCCATTTGTGCCACCACAAACTGGGCACTGTGCTGATGCCCAACACCACACTCTGGGGATTCCAAAGGCTGATCCGTGGTATTTCCTTGTCCCACAAACATGGTGCTTTCTTGTCCCACTCATCTCCTTGCCTGACCCCTCTCATGCTCAGCTGGCACCTCTGCTCCTCTCCCCTGCAGCCCTGGGTGAGGGGGCTGTGCAGGAAAGGTGCAGCTCCCCCCTAAGAAATGCACCCAAATGAACTGAAGAATAAAGGCTTTAATTCTTTCAGTTTTACTTAAATGTGGCAGGGATGGGAGGGAGATGAACCTGTGAGGCCCCTGGGGGGTGACCTGCAGGGCTCTGTGCCCCTATCCTGGTCCACCTGCAGTAGCAAAGTGATGGAGGTGCATGTGGGGAGAGGCCGGGGGGAAGATGCCTCATTCGGATGGAGCTCCGATGCGGGCGAGTAACAAACAATTGTCCCCATGCTCTATTTATAGCAGCTGAGCTGGAGGATTACTTGTGGGGTTATTTTTGGAGCAGCTGAAGGCAGTTGCTGGACGGTGTTTCTGAGCTAATCAAGCAAACATCTTCTGTCTCGCTTGTGCCGAGGCTGCCTGTCCCCTCCATCCGCTGTCCCCTTCCAGCAGTGCTGGGGCTTAAGGGGTGCTTGGGCACCATGTGTCGGGGTGGGTGAGAAAGGGCTTGTGATGGGGTTGTCTTGGGCATTCTTGGATGGTCTCTTGAGGTCCTGGTTCAGGTCCCAGCCACAGCAGCTGCCTGTCCCCTCCCTGAGCACATGGGGCAATGGGGACCAGCAGCAAGATGCACTGGTTGGGGTAAAATCCTCTTTCTCCATGCACAGCGCTGGTGTCACCCCAGCAATGATGTGTCCCTGGGGCTGCAATGACCACAGACATCTTTTGCCCTGTGCTAATGTGCTAAGGCCCCATCCGTACCCAAGCTGTCCCCTCTTCATCAGCAGATCCTCCATCCCCTAACCCTTTGCCTTCCTGACCCCGTAAGGACCCTGTCCCTCCCCGAACACCGGGCTGCAGAGCACTTGTGAGAACTTGCCTTCCCACCTCCTCCAGCCTTCTTCTTTCTTGTTCTTTTCTCTTTTCCAAGCCCCAAAGGTCACTTGTAGCCCCATCCCCTGGAGCACATCCTCCTCCCCTCCCATTCAGCCTTCCTGCAGATCTGGGCTCTCCCCACCAGCCTCCCCTCGGGCCCTGAGCAAACACTCCGGGTTAACCAGTGCAGCTGTATGCTAATCACCACCACTGCCCGCTTAACTCTCCTCCGCTGAGTAAAGTCACCCTCCTATTGTACCCACCTCCTCAAACACACCACAAAACCCCAGCCAGCGCACCCGATTTCCAGCTCACTTGTAATTCATCATCCCCAGTGCTCAGGCTCCATCATCCCCACTCTGCCGCCTCCTGCCTTTCTCCCCTGTCCCCATCCCTTTTGTCTTTATTCCTTTGCCCTTTTGTGCACGTCTGGTTTTTAATAGCGCTTGGCAGCTGGTTGTGGTTTCTCTCCTCCAGCTTTGTTTGCTGCCTGCTGATTGATGGCAATGCCTTTCCCACCCCCTGCTCTCTCCTTCTGCTTCCCCAAATCCCCCCCTCCCCACTCCTCCTTCGCGGGCAGCGTATGCCAGGAATTAGCTGTGTAAACAGGGGAGTGCAGGTGGGGTGCCTGGGGAAGAGGTTGGGTGCTGCTTGGCATGGTGCTGCGGTGGGCAGGGAGGGACCATCCCCTCGTTGGGGCTGGTAAGAGGCACCCAGCTCAGGACAGGATGCTGAGAGGATCCATAGGGGTATTGTGCGAGTGTCCTGGCACAGCACGTGCTGTTGACACAGGTGGGGATGTGGCTGGCAGCCGGTGCCATGGGCAAACACACCTGCCTGGGTTGGGAATGCTGAGGGGCGGCTGCTCTGGCATCCCCGGCTGCACGTGCCGGATAAAATCTGGTCTCTGCTTAGATCAAGTCATGCTCTGCTCCCGGTCCCCTGCTCCTCACCATGCATCTGCCTCAGGCTGGGAATGGTCCTTGTGTCACCCCAAATCTCCATGCCCGCTGCTTCTGCCCTGTGGGAAAGGTGACAGAATGGGGATGCTTAGCGCAGGGGCTGTGATTTGCACTCCAGTGAGTGCCAGCTTAGCACCCTTCTTGGTCTGAAGCTGAGTGTGTTGTGGGGATGTCCAGCTCTCGGGTGCTGCTTTGGGTTTTGGTGAGGGGGAAGAAGTCATCCCCAGCATTCCGGAGGGATTGGTCCCTGGTGTTGCACAGAGGTGCTGTTGTTGTGTCCAGAGCCACGTGGTCTCAGCCGCTCGGTCCTCAGGGGTGCCTTGTCTTCTCTTTCAGACCTTCATCTTCACGGATGGGGAGGATGAGGAGCTGAAGAAGCAAGCACGTGAGTCTGTGGCTCTTGTCCTTCCGTGTGCGTGACCTGGGCAGGTCCCCTGAGGAGCCCTGGCCTGGGGAGCAAGGCTAGCATGGAATTTCAGGAATTTCTTGGAAATTCAGGAATCTCAGCCTGGGCTGAGAATGGGGCAACTAGTTTCATTGATTGTGCCAAAAGAGCACCCTCTGTCCAGGAGTTTCACATGGATACAGGTTTCCTTCCCAGTCAGCCCATCTTTTGCATGATGCTGCTGGGAAGCATGATTCTGTTCTATGCCTTCTGGGTTGCCTTTGCACCAGTTTGTCCCTGAGGTGTGCTGGGATTGATGGGCAATGCAGCCAGGGTTCTATGGGAGCAATTTCCTGGCAGCCCTTCCCTGGGGCCAGGGTCATCGTAGTCTGTTCTCCCCTTGCAAATGACTCCTTTTCAGTCTGGGAAGGAGCTGGGTGAGCAAAATAGGCCAGGATTTTAGCTACCATGTCCTGGAGGATCATGGTACCCCCTCACTCCCAGCGTGGCTGGTACATGGCACTGGGATATGTAAGGTGATGCAGGTAGCATCATGCACAGCTCACCCCCAGTACATCTGCTGCATCCTCATCACTTGCTCATCCTTTCATTATTTCACATGGACCCAAAAGCCGTGCCCAAAACCCTCATTCTTTGCCCAGAATGACGTGGCACAGACGCCACCAAGCACCAGGGACATCCATGGGGTTTCCATCCCTTGACACACTTGGGATGTGTGTGGTGAAACATCACCTTTTGAGCATACAGGGATGTGCAGGATGCCTGATGCTGGGTGTTGACCCTGGTCCATCTCTTCCCATAGGCAATGTCATCAACACCAACTGCTCGGCTGCCCACAGCCGCCAGGCCCTGTCCTGCAAGATGGCTGTGGAGTACGACAAGTTCATTGAGTCTGGCAGAAAGTAAGTAGTGCTTGGGATTGCCATGGGGCACAGAGTGGATGCAAGGGGGAGGATGGTCCAAGCAGAGCCTATTCCCATTTTGGGACTGTATCTCAGCATGGGGAGTTGTCCCAGCCCGCTGTGACATTGCTACGACCACAGGTGGTTCTGCCATGTGGATGATGACAACTACGTGAACGTGCGGATGCTGGTGAAGCTGCTCTCCAGTTATCCACACACACAGGACATCTACATCGGGAAGCCCAGCCTGGACCGGCCCATCCAGGCTACGGAGAGGATCAGTGAGAACAAGATGGTGAGATGGGGGCAAGAGGCTGGGGCTGGCTCAGTCTGGGCTGGGGTTTGCAGGGGGAGGTCTCACTGCTGTCGCTTGCCCTCTCTCGCAGCACCCTGTGCATTTCTGGTTTGCCACGGGCGGAGCGGGGTTTTGTATCAGCCGGGGGCTGGCACTGAAGATGAGCCCATGGGCCAGGTAAGAGCCTTGGTGTTGCTCTCCCATGGAGACTTGTCATGGTCCTTGCAGGGCGCAGAGCATCTCTGGGGATGGACGTTGCCCTGTATCCCACCGCCTTGCTGGGGGTGTCTGCAGGAGGCTTGGGAACAAACTGGGACGGACTTTGGATCCTCTTCTAATTAGAGCTGGGCACCCACTGGCCAATCCCAGATGCCACAGGGTACCCACAGCCCCTGGACTTTGCTCCTCTGCAGCCCCTTTCTGTCTCCCTGCAGCGGTGGGCACTTCATGAGCACGGCAGAGAAGATTCGCCTGCCCGACGACTGCACCATTGGCTACATCATCGAGTCCGTGCTGGGGGTGAAGCTCATCCGGAGCAACCTCTTCCACTCCCACCTGGAGAACCTGCACCAGGTGCCCAAGACGGAGATCCACAAACAGGTATCCCATGTTGTCAACTAAAACTGGGGCATCATGCCTAAGATATCCATTGATACGCAACCAGAACATCAGCAGAAGAGGGAAATCCCGTCAGCCCATCCCTGTGGGGTTATGAAGAGTGTGGCTTTGGGAAATGGGGTGAATTTTGCAGCCTCCTCCTATACCTCTGCTTGATCCTCATGGCCACATCGGCTTCTTGACCCCCTGCTGTTCTTCCCTCCCCAGGTGACACTAAGCTACGGCATGTTCGAGAACAAGCGCAACTCCATCCACATGAAGGGAGCCTTCTCAGTCGAGGAGGATCCATCCAGGTGAGATGAGGGGACCCTGTCCCCACCAAGCCAGGGGGCCGCGGGACTACCACCTCCCTGTGCTCAGCATCACTCCTCTCCTCCTCAGGTTCCGCTCCGTGCACTGCCTGCTGTACCCCGACACGCCGTGGTGCCCCGCCAACATGGTTTACTAGGAGAGGCGCGTGTCCCCTCCAACCTCGTCCCCGATTTCCCTGGTATCCGACGGGCATGCGGGACCTGCATGCGGGTGTTTCGGTCCGGCCTCACCGCGAGGTGCAAGGATGGACGGACGGACGGACGTCGTTGCTGTGGTATTGCACAGTGTGTGTGTACTGAAGGCTGCTGTGCGGCCCCTTGTCCCCTGCCCTGCCTGCCCGGCTGCCCGTGCCCGCTGCCTGCTCCAGCCAGGGGGATGGGTCCTGAGCACTTAACCACTGGGCATCCCCATGGCACTGGTGGGCCCCACGCCATGCGTGGGGAGCAACCGCAGTGCGGGGCTCTGCCTCCCCGGGCTTGCTTCTTCTTTTGTTGGTTTTCCTTTCAAATGTTAAGTTTTTTGGTGTGTGCCTCCCCTCCTCTTCTCTCCTTGTTCCCTGTTCCCATAACCCCTCATCCACCCCATCCCATCTCCCAAATCTCAGCAGCGAAGCTCCGGCTCCTGATTCAGATGAAGGGTCACCGGTGAGGTTTACTCCCTGGCTCAGCAGGCAGGGGAAGCATCCTGGCCATGGCAAACGCTGCTTCAGGGTGCTGCAAAGGTGCCAGGTGCTCAATGGCCGCGCTGGAGGGAGATGGTAGGGTGGGTTGCCAGCACATGTTGGTGTGAGCTGTGTTTCCTGGAGCTCCCCTAGATCTGGCTGCAATGCTGCCAGCAGCATCGATCCATGCACCGTTAATAGAGACTAATGTAAAGACTTTCTGTAAATACAGTGGGGGAAAAGGGCTTTTCCCAAGTCACTGGAGCAACGTGGGCACTGTCTGTATAGGGTCTCCCTTCAGTGCCACTTTAGGCAGCCCTGCACCTTTGTGCTTTGGGGTCAAGCCAGGGGTTCTATGGGTGTGTGTGTCCCCACTATGGGCCTGGACCATCCTCCAGCCCTGGCTTGGTGACCGGAGCACCTGAGATGCACCTTGCCACAGGCCAAGAGCATTTCCCAGCTTGTCCACTGCTCTCTCCCTGCTGGGAAGGGATTTAGGCAGGGAGGGTGAGGGATACCACATCCTCCCTGGCCGTGCCCACTAGCCCTGTGCCCCTGGGTTATAAGTGGGCTGAGCCAGAGCTGAACATTTCCAACACAAAGCTGAGTGAAAATAGCCCATAATGGGTGCGTTGTAAATATGTTATTGAGCCAGTATTTTTTTACTGCGCCTTTTCTAAAGGGGGAAAAATACAAAAAAAAAAAAGAAAGAAAAAAAAATGAACAAAAAAACCCAACACATTGAGAAATATGTAGATTTTAAAATGCTTTTTATACATTTTCTGTGGATCAGAAAAAGAAAAATCCCCAACCTTTGATAACCTGTTTAAGAAAGAAAAAGAAATAATTGCGATGTCTTTGTAACTACCACTTACCTTAATTTATATGTTCCAGTATCTGGAGCATCACTCTGTGCTTTTTGTAACTAGGATGTGTTTCAAGCAATAGATGTGGGATGGGGAACCAGCATGGACAGTGTGTTCTCAGGGACTTGAACCCGATCGCTGCCACGGGGTTCCCGTGGGAGCGGTCACCAATAAAACGGCTTTTTTGCTGACCACAGTCACCTGGTCCTGGCCTCTGGTGTCTCTTTATGGATGAGCTGTGCTGAACACCCCTTGTTCCCCCGCGGATGTTATCGCCTCTAATGAAGCTCTCAGGGATGCACCGAGGAGGGGTTGCGCCCGCATCCCTCTCTTTTTCCCACGGGTACCGGCATCCACCAGTCGGTTGCATCCCAGGGTGTGAGGGTCCTCTCCTCATTCCCCTCCCCAAAAGGCTCGGACAGGCCTCAGGGATGGCTTTTCCCAGGCTCCGTGGTGGGAGCGGAGGTGACAGGGGCGAGGTGAGAGCCGGTTGTTAGCAGGGTGCTGTTAACAGCCAGCGGGCAGGCGTCTGCGTGGGAAGGTTGGGGGCTGTGGGAGCCGAGCTCCTTCCCTCCCAACCCTCCCTTCTCCTCCACCAGCATTTCAGCCAACACAAAGCACTCACCTGCCAGCAACAAGCCCCAGCTCTCATGGGCTGTGGCAACAGCATCAGATCTGCCCCCATATCCCAAACCCAGCCCTGTTTGTGCATCACTGGTACCAGCTTTTATCTGCACCATCCTCTCCTTCCCCCGCCTTCCTCCTTTGTGTTTTTCTCTTTTCAAGGCACACTTTCTTACCTCACAGTTTCACTTGAATCTTTTGGGTTATCAGGGGTTGGCCTTGCTAAAAATACAGCCTAGCAGGAAATCAGCGTGTGCTAAAGCAACAACCCCTCCTTCCAACGCATCATGCTCTTCAGACAGCCCCAAAACCCGCAGTCCCCCAACAGTCTGCAGCCCTTGAGGTGCTGTGGAATGGGGAGCTCTGGCTTTTGCCCCCCAAGTGATACCCCCTGGGTACCCACAAAGCTCCACGGAGAAAGGGGATGTGGAGAACTGAACTGCCTTCCCATAGCACATGGTGCCTGGGGCTGTATGGTGGGTGCAGGATTTGGGGCCCTCATCCCCGCAGCATGGGGTCAGTGCAGGGGAGCTGTGTAAGGCGCAGGAAGCTCTGCCACCCACTCATGTAGTTTCCTATTGCTCATGGCTGTGGTTTTGGCAGCACGGGTGCTTCCCGGCAGCGGCACCACAAGCTGGTCCCCAAAGCGGGATGGGGAGATGCAGCCAGGACAGGGCAGCACCCATTTCACACAGGCAGGGCTGGGTGTGGGCTGCCTGTTTACTGCAATACAGCCCAAATCCTAGGTGAGGTGCGCAGGGAGGCACTGGGGTATCAAGGGTTGGGATATGGGCTGGCTGGGATGCTGATGCAGGGATGCAGGCTGGGAGGGTGCTTAATAAATAAAATCAAATAATGAATTAAAATTAATACAATAATATAAAATAAAAATATAAAATAAAATAGAAAAAATACAAATAAAAAGAAAAAATAAGATAAAATAGAATAATTGAATGCAATAAACCCGACCCCATGGAGCCCTCAGGAGCAGGGGCAGGCAGCACACCAACCCCTCCACTTCGTCCCACCCCGGTCTCCCAGCCTCTCCCTCCTCCCTCCTACCCGTGGGCTGAAAAGTAAATAAATAGAGGCATTAATAACCAAAAGGAAAACAGAAGCCAAGCCTGCTCCCGCCAGGCCAGCCTGCTTTCATCCGCACCCCGGCGCTGCTCTGTGAGGTCCTGTTTGCTCTCCAGGCAGCTGATAAGGCAGTTGTACCTTTCAGAGGGAGCTGGCGCGCAGCACTGGGGTGAGGACACTGCTGGTAGTTAGGGACCACTGCTGCTGACACCGTTGTGCCCATGGGATGCTCCAGGCCAAAGGCTTTCCCGGTCCCTGGGTGGTTGCAGCATTGAAAGGCAGAGCAAGACGCTCCTTTAGTCCTTTTTGTTTTGCTTCCTCCATCTCATTTTTGGTTTTAATTTGTATTTGGGCCACTCGTTACCCTGGGTTTGTGTGAATCATGTTCCCAGCCTCGGAGCTTCAGGACATGGGGAACATCCCACTGGGGAGCTGTGTGTGGTGATGGGATGAACACCCAACCGGGCACAGACAGTGGTGAGAAATAGCTGAGACTTGGGATGGGAGAGGGGGTGTCGGGAGCTGACACAACTTGTGTGAATTGGCTCCAAGAGCCACTTCCAGCTGCTCTGGCCCAGCAAACTGGAATATCTGTGGGAAAGGAACACGATAGCGGCCGGATTGTTGGGTCTGAGCAATGCGCGCGCGGCTCCAGCTGCAGCTTTGGGACCTGAGTGACTCAGATGCTGGGATGGGAGAGCACCGGGTCCTTGTGAGGGCATGAGCTGCGCCCCTAAACCTCAGTGAATCTGGAGGCCACTAAAGCCCCCATTAGCATCATCTCTCTTGGAGCAAGGGGATGCAGAGCCCTGCAGCAGAGAGTGATGGAGCACTGCTGGGGTGTGCAAGGCAGCCCCCCAGAAGCATCTCCCAGCCATCACCCATATCCCCTTTATTTCCTTTCACCTTTCTGCTGTTTCCCACACCTGCATCATCTGCAGGTGGTTAAAACAAACACGACCCCAAAGCCCTCCAGAGTTTATTTTTCTCTTAGTGACTTTTAAGACCGGCTTTGAATCTATCAAAACCAATTCCCCCCTCCCCAGAGCTGCTTCTGGTCTGCCCCAGGCTCCCAGCTCCTGTAGCCATTTGGCAAGCCAAGAATGGGAGGAGGAGATGAACTGAGCATCTTAAAAGCAGCTGGAAACACTTCCCACAGCACTGCCAGATGAGACCTGAAGCTGTGGCATCACTGAACAGCCCCATTCCCAGGGCCTCGTTTCTCCTCCTTGGTGGATGTTTCTCCCCCTCCATCCCTCCCAAACCAGGAGGGCTTCACCACGGTGCTGAGTTTGTGACTGTTCCTGCTGAGGCAGGGGACTGAGATTAACAGTAAGAGCACACAGCAACGCAGTGATGGTCAGCACCAAATGATGCTCCAGCGATGGCCACATCAGCCCAGTGAGCCCCCCCTTATTTAGGTGGGCTGTTGAGTTAGAAGCCCATTGGGAAGCAGGGGTTCATGCTGGCTCCCTGCCCAAGCAGCCCATCCACTGGCCCCAGAGCAGCCGCATTTGGAGCAGATCCTGAGTGACCAAGTGATTTATGGGGTGCAAGCGCCAGGTCCCACGGTGTTCAGTGGTGGGAAGAGGAAGCGGGCGGGAGAAGGGCTCCGGCGCCAGCATCTGTAACACCTCGTGGTGAGAATGGGGCTGTGCTTCCTCCCACTCCCCCCCGTGGACCGAGGAGGGCTTAAAAAGTCCCTGAGCAGGGATTTTTGCTGAGCTACTGGTGAGAAGCACCGCCTGCTCCAGGAAAAGACCTTTTTGCCTGCAGAGCCAAGGCACGGCCCTGGCTGCAGCAATAGAGACATCAGACACAGCAGGAAAAGCCCTTCAGCTCCTGCCAGCATCCATCCCCTCTCCACCACGCAATGGCACAAGGGCACAGCAGTGTGACCAAGGTGACCCAGGCCAGGCTGCAGCCACGGGGTGTGGAGGAGCTCTGCCCTCACCTCTTCTGTCTGCCTCCTCTTGCAAGCCCTTCCCACTGCCAATAGCAGGACTTCAGCATCCCCATGTGGTCAGAGAGATAGGTGTCTCCCTGTTCAGGCTTATCCCTCCAAGCTGACACTCAATTCTCTCTCCTGGCCTCTCTGCCCTTGCCTCCCTCGCAGTGCAAGGAGAGACCACGATCTTCTGAATGCAGATGTGGTCCAGCAGAGTGGGATGGGGAGATGGGATGATTCCTCCCCAAGAGGGGACAAGGATGCTTCAGAAGGGTTAGAGAAGATGAGATGCAGTGCTAGCTGCCTTCCCAGACACATGGCAAATCAGAATCCCAATAGGACCCTTCCAAAGGAGAACCATGAATCCAGCTCTCAATGGAAGAAGCTGTGCAGATCCAGGCTTCAGCATCAGCACCGGATGCTGCATGCAGAGCGCTGCATTCAGCAGGAAGCATGACCTGTAGCATGGGCCATTTCCCACCCCAAGAGGTGACAGGAGGTGGGTACATGTACTCAATAACTGCATCCCAGCTCTGCTTGCTGCTTTTCCAGCTGCTAACCCACCGCCGGCTCCAGAGCCAACGCTCCTGTTGGCACAGCTCAGCACACCGCAGGAACAACTATGTTTGAAAGCACCTCCCCGGGGCATCCCTCCCTTCCTTATCTTTGAGGACAGAGATCTAACGGACCACTACTGAAGGCTGATCAGGAGCAAAGGTTTATTCAAGCACATGCTTCACCCTCCCTCCTGTCTCATCCCAGCTCTGCATAGCCCAGCCCTGCTCCTGCCAGCGCAGGAGTGGAGCAAGGAGACAAGTGAAGCCTGCGGCTGCTGGGGATGGAAGGCTTGAAAGCACTGGGAAAAGTCACCCGGGAAGCGGCCTTTGCATGTTCCCATCGCCACGGTGGGAGTCCATCAACCTGGTAAAATATTTACGTGCTGACTCTGATGGGGGCTGTGTTTTCCTTCACGCCATCAGCTTCCCTTGACTGCTCGAGGCTCTTTGCACCAGAGAGCACGTTTAACCGTCTCAGAGCAGGGATGGAGGTGGAGAACATGGGCTCCTCCTTCAGGCGGAAATAAAGAGGGAAGGAGAATCTGTCAACCATTAGTGAAGGGAGGAAAACTGGTGTCTGTGGAGATTGTGGTGTCCCTGCCCATGGCAGGGGGGTTGGAACTGGATGATCTTCAGGTCCTTTCCAACCCAAACCGTTCTATCATTCTATGATTCAGAGCAGGAAGCCCTCTGTGGTTTGCTGATGGGCAGGGCTCTAGAGCATGGGTATGAGTTTCAGCCAAACAAATGCACAAAGCATTTGAAAAATACATAGCATTAACAAAGAGAGTTAAATTATTGCCTAGACCACTCCGGCCTTCCAAGGAAACAGGCCATACTTGTGCATGCACAATCCCATGGGACCAGTGGCACCAAGGGTACCCCAGAGCCCAGCTCAGGACCAGGGCTGCAGGATGTGGTCTCCCCTCAGCAGCGTTCAGACTGGCTCTACCACTTAGTAGTGACATCCAGGACCATCAGCCTGGTCCTTAAGGACAGCATCACTGGGTAGTTTGGGAGCTTTCTGTTTTAATGGATCCAGAGCAATCAGCACTGCTGGAGCTATCTGCTGTCACCCAAATCTGCCCAAAGGCTTTTCCATGCCCACTCCTACACCACAGTTGTTTCCTCTCCCCCCCAGAATACCCACGCTCATGTCCAAGGAGCTGCTCTGCTCTCCCCAGCCTTTATCCTAGAGCTCTGCTTCAGGCACAGGGGCAGGAGATGCTGTTTGGTGTTACTGCTGTTTGGTGATGGGGAGTTTCCCAAAGACACACAACTGGTAAGAGACGGGCTGAGCACAGGGGCAAGAACAGCACAATGGAGGCAGGGAGCAATCCCTCGATTTGAGCGGTGTGATCAGGCAGAAAACAGATCAAGAGGAGGTAAGATTTACAGGCAGGTAGAGGCTTTAGTTCACTACTTGACAGAGATGCGGCAGCGTGGGCCTGCGATCAGAGAACAGTACAAATGAAGAACTAAAAAGAAACCCACGATAGCCTGGGGCAGAGCCCAGGAAGAGGAGCCCACGCTGAGCTGCTCCAGCTCCGCTGGCTCCTACCGAAGGCACGTACGTACATCTCATCATCCGGAAGGCGGATGCTTTTGCAGCAGCTGAGCCGGAGCTGTACCTCCCATGGCATTCCATGATTCTATGATCCTCACCCTCCCAGGCACCCAGCACAGAGCACTCAAGAGGGATACAAGCCACAGCGTTTCTAAAGCATGATTAGCGCAGCTTCCCCCAGAGGACACGTCCGCATAGATCATTTCTCTTCAGAGGTTCTATCGAAGCTGTCCAATTCCATTTTAACAGTGCAGGCTTCAAATTGGATTAGAAATCCCAAAGTCTGGGATTTCTGACAGAAACAAGATAAGGCTGAGACCTAGAAGCAAAGGAAGAAAGCAGCCCTGCTAATACCTGTGCACACGCTTCATCTCACAGCGCAGGACTGATGCTAGTATTTGATTTTTGTAGCAGGGATATACATATATACACATATATAAACATATACTTTTATTCCTTCCACCCTCTACTAGCTATTAGACTGCAAGATTCTTTTACCATAGAATCACAAAATGGTTCAAGTTGGAAAAAACCATTCAGTTCCAACCCCCCTGCCAAGGGCAGGGACACCTCTCCCTAGACCATGTCACCCAAGGCTCTGTCCAACCTGCCCTTGAACACCTCCAGCAATGGAGCATTTACCACTTTGGGCAACCTGTGCCAGTGCCTCACGACCCTCACAGTAAAGAATTTCTTCCTCATATCCAATCTAAACTTCCCCTGCTTAAGTTTGAACCCATTACCCCTTGTCCTCTCACTATAGTCCCTAATGAAGAGTCCCCCTCCAGCATCCCTATAGGCCCCCTTCAGATACTGGAAGGCTGCTATGAGGTCTCCACGCAGCCTTCTCTTCTCCAGGCTGAACAGCCCCAACTTTCTCAGCTGTCTTCATGCAGGAGGTGCTCCAGTCCCTGATGATCCCCGTGGCCTCCTCTAGACTCGCTCCAATAGCTCCATGTCCTTTTTACGCTCAAGACAGCAGAACTGCACAGTGCTGCAAGTGGGGTCTCATCTTCTCTTCCTGGATCGACCTCAGTATATGAAAGGTAACAAAATTCAGGCAGGTTTATGAACAGAAAACAGTCAGGATATAATAATCCATTAATACAAAAGAGAGAGAAAATAAGAGTCAATCAATAGGAACAGGGGTTTTAAATCGTTTATTTTTAAAACATGAAACCCAAGCTGAATAGAAACCACAGAAATTACATTTAGGTTTTGTTGTTTAGTATTTGCAAACCAAAAAGTTACAGTAAAAAATGGCTACATTACAATCAAGAGAACTACAGAATTCAAAGTAAAGATACAAAAAAGAAAATGGGCTCAATCCTCTTTAATCCTCACAATTTAAAAACATTTTGGGTAAGTGC
Source organism: Amazona ochrocephala (assembly GCA_039720435.1). Taxonomy (NCBI): domain Eukaryota; kingdom Metazoa; phylum Chordata; class Aves; order Psittaciformes; family Psittacidae; genus Amazona; species Amazona ochrocephala. Next base: position 11,919,829 of record CM077886.1, on the reverse strand, counting down.
AGGAACACTTGAAAGGAAGGAACTAGCAGGTCCAAAGTCTTAAAAAAAATTATATATATTTATATATATTATATGTATATAAAGTGGTATGATATACAACCATTATGGTTAAGAAGAACAAACAGAAGAGTTACAAAAAGGCCAGGTACGTGTTCACCAGTAGGTTTCTGTGCACAGTGTCCAAGAAAATAAACTTCCCTCTGAATGATGTGAATAGAACTCATGGGGCCTCCCGTTACCAAGGGACCTGAGGCACACGACGTGATGCTGGGCAGCTGGACCCGATGCAGAGGACAATGGAGTGAATGAAGCTTTTCTGGGACTTGAGGGGCCTCCTGGGTAGAGGCCCCTGGAGAAGTCTTGGTGTGAGATCAGAGGAGGAACAGGAAGGAAGGAGTTGGGAATTGCATAGTGAGGAGCAATGTGGTATCAAATATGCAGAGCACCTAAGAGCTTCATGCTACAGTTATCCTCTTTAGGAAAGGAGTATTTTGAACTTCCTGGTTGTACATCAATTTATGTTCCACTTCGTTCATGCATGCAGCTGCAGGGGCTGGGTGAGCACCCAGGAGCTCCAGGCCACCAGTACCCCAACCCTTTTCTCTCCCAGCTGGGAAACACCATCAGGAGATCCCCCACAGAAAGCACAGATCACCTGCTAGCCACCTAGGAACTGCTACCAAAACATCCCACACTTCCAGGCCTCCTGGGGAAGCCATCCATAGCATGCACACAATAGTATCTAGAAAAGGGGAGCAGGCTGCGATCAAAGAAGCCACCTGGTTTTAAAGGTACAAATGAAGTCTGGTCAGGCCTGCTTTCTCAAGTCATTAGATCTACTCCCAGGAGGGCTTTTCCCCTCCTACCCAGAGACATTCACTGAGTTATACTAACACAGACTTGTTGAGCTTGGGAAGACCTTGGCTTCTCCTTGGTCCCCAGGTAGGAAGCACTTCAAAGCCTGCTCCTCTCCCTAGCTCCCACCTCATCTACTCCTGAATCAGGCTGGGTGGCTACAATCAACAAGCCAAGACACCTCTCTTCTTCAAAGGGCTCAGCATGGTATTTCAGTTGCTGCTGGAAGGAAAAGGCGGGACCAGCAGTGAAGCAAGGGTTTACCCACCCTCTCCTGCCTGCTATCACCCTGCAGCACCCAAAGCTCTTGTAAGCAATGGCTACGCAGACCCCTGAGAAATGGGCTTGCTCTCAGGAAGGCCAAACTTTTTCACGTATTTTCAAGGAACAGCTATGGAAATCCTAACTTAGGATCACTTAAAACCCCATGCACTGTGTCCTCCTCAAAGCACTCAAATGAACACCCTTGCATCTTGGCTGAGATGACTGTACACGGAAAATTAACAGCTATCAAATGGAGAAAACTGAAAAAGGACAGGAGGGGAAGGGAGCACTCCATCCTTCACATTTGGGTACATGGATGCACGCTAAAAACCTTAGCTTGAACCCTTTTATCAGCACATAAAATGAACTCGGTTTAATAATACATACAGGATACAAACACTACAGTTATATTCCCAAGACAGCACAAGAAATTCACAGCCAAGTCTTGATTCGATTTCCTTTACAATTACAATGCAGTCTTGAACACTGGACACGAGAGTCCAACATGCTATTTACATTTCACATTGTGGAGATGTTTGTGTGCTTGGAAGAGTTCTCAGTTCCGAAAGAAAGTGTCATTCACACATGATGATGCAGTGGAAATAAACCAAGCCAACCAGACAAGCCAACGACCACATTTGTGCTTCTGAAAAAGTAACATGAAGTGTCTTCACCGATGGAGTCACCTTCAACCGGACAAGCTGCCTTCCACGCTGCAGTCAGTGAGGTGTCCAGAGGCCAATCTCATCTCCCCTGAATTCTGGACCCTTTTGATAGCAACCAGTAACATTAAGAGTAATGTTCCAATAAGGTCAGCTGGGACACACCAAGTGATATGGCCTTGGCATTTTGTCACATTAAAAACAAGAGAGACACAATGGAAGAGAGAGAAGTCTCTACAGCTTTACCTCCTACAGCTTGAAGAGTTTGGACTCCCTCAACCATGAATGCCATCTAGAACAGATGAGTCTTCGCCAGATAGCACCTGCTGTTCACCCGAGAGGGAGGCACAGAGCCTGGGAGACCTTGGCTTTGGCAAGTCTGCTCCTCAGACAGAATGTGACCATATGGATGAGACTGACTGTGTCGCAGCCATAAGAATAGGCAAAGGCCATCTGTTCTTCAGCAGATCCGCTCAGACCAGCCCGCAGGAATGCCACACTGTTGCTCAAGGTTCCAGTAAAAACAAAAACAGAAGAAAAAAATAAAAGTAGTAATAATAATAATAATAATAAACCAAAAAGAAACCCATTTGTCTGTGTTTCCTATCCAGCGCTCTGCACAGCATGCAGCGGGGCAGCAGAGTTCCAGGATGCTTTATAAAAGTGCAATATCCATGTCAAGTAAAGGAAGTGCTGGCTGGACAAAGGTACACAGCTCACACTGCAGTCACGTTATGCTGGCCTCTAGAGAGCAAAATGTTATTTCCGTAACATTCTTTCCAGTTATGTTTTGAAGTCACAGAGCACATATCTCCACATCTGCGCCTTGCTGCAAGCCCCAGACTTCATCACAAGTTGTTCTGGGTGTTATGAGTGGCTACGCCAAACCTTGGAAGGAAGCAGGTCAATGCGGCTGCTCCATTAGATGCTGCAAACACAAAGGCATAGGCTCGCTCCCCCGTTAACCCTGCTGGCACAGACAAAACCACTGTGGCAATTTAGATCCAACCCAGAGTGCAGTCACACGCATGTTCAGGATGCATTCTGTATACAGAAAATTCAATATGCAGAAGCACTTGTTTACACAGGGTTCCCCACAACCTCCAGCCTTCAAAACACTCGCCTTCAATGAGCAGGATAGGGCCACAGATTTTAGGGCAGCTCCCCTAGAACTGATAGTGTAAGTAGCGATCCAAACACAACCTTGCAAGGAGAGATGATGGCAGAACAAGTCAGTCTCGAGAAGGATTATACGGCTCTTGCTTCTTTCTTCAAAGCAAGGGGCATGTTCAGTTCCCCTCACATAGCAGTCGTGCGCTTTGAGCCCTGCAAAGCTGACCACACCACATGCTTGCACACCAGGTCTTCTGGTAGACAGGGTGGAAATGGTGCTCATGAGCCACAGTGTCTCTCCATACCACTTGTGACTACATTTCCCTGCCCTTGCTATTTGATAACAGAGGTATGTTTCAGTGTGAAGCCCATGTCTGAAAGGGCATACTCGGTCCTGAGGAAGAAAATCCTGTTTCCAGAGAGTTAGGGTGAAGTTTTCTCCAAAACCTTCTATTCCTGTCTGCGTGGTGGTGCCTCTTTCCTGTTTCCCTCACTCCATTGAATGGTAACAGCTTTTGCAGTCTATTAGTGGTTTGTATCTAAGTAAGAGCCTCAAAGCTTGCTCTTCCACAGAACTGGTACCATTCTACAGCAGAATCCATCATCCTTACTAGCTACCTGCTAGGAGCAATTCCTACTCACTGCAAGAAGGCAACTGACTTGAGTAAAGGCAGATTGGTACATTCTGTGCCCTACAGAGCAAAAACATGGGGTAAACAGACACAGAGTCTGAAAATCACTGAGGTGAAGACCAACTGCCTCTGCCAATGGCTCAACTCTGGTTTCAGAGACACTTTATTTCCTCTGCCAATTCTTTAATGTAATGCTCAGCAGCTACACTAAGATGCCCATGCTCAGAGGTAAAAAGACAAAAAGGAACATCATAGCTACCTTACTGAAAGGGCAGTACTCCACAGTACCTCCCAAGAGGCAGTCTCCTCTTCCAGCAGGAAGCTGTCAGTGCCCTTTGGAGCTCTGCTCTTCAGTGGGAAGTACAGCACCAATGGAGAATGTTGCCCTCTTCCAGGCACCCCAACTGCCCCTTTGCAAGCCTCACGTCTAGGAAAAATGCCCTACATGTGCCTTAATATGGTCAGATAGTGGTTAGCAATGTGCCTTGAGAAACAAAATGAAATGAAATAGAATAACATAACTTGTTCTGACAGTCACAATGTTCTCCAGATGTCATTTGGGTTTCTGACCCTGGAACACAGAAGATATACTGACAATGGTGTGACTTTGTTAGGACTGAGGCTCCAAAAACCTCCTTCAATGCCAGTTCAGCAACCCTGTGCTGTAGATCATGATTTTTAATTGTTTTTTTCTTAAGAAAATAGAAAGTCCAGCAGAGTTCACAGGTTACTCCTGCAGGGAGAGCTTGCATTTGCTATGAATCCATTGCTGCTTCCAGCCTCTCTTGCTTTTTGCAAGCTGACTGTCCAGTAAGATCTAGCATCAGAGAGCTGAAACTCTTCAGTGCAAAAATACTCCCCATAAAGTCTTACAAGTCTTTTCCTGGAAAAATTTGGCACCAAGAGGGTGGCTGGCTCCTGTTTGATCTGTGTGTCTGCCTCATAAAGGCAGCACCCAGAATGCCATCTTGCAAATACCTGGGCTTCCCTGATGAAGCAGAGAGGTCAGGTTCAGAGCAATGGAAAGGGTAGTTGACTGCTGCTGGGACCCCTTGCTCCTCCTCAAGAATTCACAAGCTGGATACAGTGGGAATGAAAAAGGCATTTTCTGAATGTTTCTTGTTAAAGTTAAACCGGGTAGAGGACTGGGTTGCTCTAGAAGAGCCCCAGGCTGCCAAATAACAGTGGATATGCAGTGACATCACGAGGCAGGAGTTTCTCTCCTCCCTCACACAGGGCACTAGACCAAGGACTCCCACCACAATGCTGCACTGTGCATTGACTCAGCATTCCCTTGTTGTATGCTAGTCATAGGCTTCTTCAGTGTTTGACAGACTGCTGATCCCACTGCAGAAGTGAAGATCACGACCATCTCTAAGTCCCTCTGGGGAATAGAAGGGGAGAAAAAAAAGGGGGAACAGAAGATATTCACGAACTCTTTCAGATAGGCTACTCTAATAAGTGGTGGACCCAGTTTCTTGCCTGCACGTGCCTGCTCTCTTGCACATCAGGCAGGTACAACAAGGTGAATACTTAAATTCAAAAGGAGCTTCCACTCCAGTGGATAGGTACCAGGTTGGAGGGGTGGTCTGGACTGGCAAAACAGGAAGAGCTGCACTGGATTTTGGGCAGAACAGCAGGATTGTTCTACGAGGACAGCACAGGGGCACAGCAGTTGGCACATTGTTTAGTCTGACTGCGTGTGTGGGGTTTGTTTTTGCTTTTGCTTTTTCATTTTAATGCACACTGCCAGCATCTGGACGAGGTTGGTTGGTGGCGAGGTATTTGGCTCTCATGCTGGAGGTGTACTGGAAGAAGACAAGACAAAAAGAAACAAAACAGAAAAGTAAGTCAGAATGATTAATGCAAGCACAGAACCACAGACTACGACCACCTCCCTGCATTAAAAGGTCTGTATTTCCAGCAAGCATACCAAGGAGCTGCTGGCTCAGTTTTACAAGGCAAGTTTCACAAGTCCACTCTGAGCAACATACTGTCAGCCTGCTGCAAGGATGCTGGCTAGGTCAGAGCAGATGGGCTTGTTTTACCCAAGCTCTCTACACAGAAGGAAATCCAATAGCCATTGAGTTGAAATATGCCATACTTTGCCTGGGAGAAGAGAGGGAAATGGAAATGATGCAGATGTAAAAACCCACCTCACACCTTCATCCTCTCTTAATCATGTTCTTGCTTTCAACCATGCCACAAAAGGAGGTTGAAAAGAAACAGAGTGTGCAACTGCCTTTTCACATTGCATTTTATAGCAATGAGGTCATCAGAAGACCACAGATGGGCAGTTTGAAAGAAAAGTGTGCAAGAATGAATCTCTGCAAAATTTATGCCCAAGAAAGAACAGACCCTGCCAGGCTGGAAACAGACTGCCATCAAACAAGATGATATTAGCTAACAGTCATCAGATGGGTAATAATCCATTGTGACTTAGGGTCCAACCTGCATACCATTCAGTGGTGGACATGACTACAGACTGGGGGTGAGAAGAGAAAGCCAGAAAGATGAAAGGTTGTTTTGTTTGGGGGGTATAAGGGATGTTTTATTCTTATTTTCACTTTTATTCTAAGAAAAGTAATCCAAAAGAGCTCCTAGAAGCTCCTGAGGTAACGTATGTCATTCAGCTCTGAATAATGAGCTAAAAAAGGCATGTAAATACCACCCAGCAGTAAGAACAAGACTTTGCCTCTTTATGCCAGTGTGTTCAATGCCTTCATCGTGACCACATTACTGCTTCAGGGATTCTGCTACCATGATACTAATAACCAAGCAATGAGGACAGATATTTTATTCCTCTTTTTATACCCAGTGGAGCTTGAATAATTCTACAATGCCCACATCTTACTTCCCAAGAGTACCCTTCAGCATCCTGACTTTTTATCACCTTTAAAACTGAACCACATAAAATAGCTGGTTAAGCGGGTAAAGGGACAACTGAAAGGCAGTTCCACACCAGGAGTTATGATTTATCTTGCCCACTGGGAAAGAACACTGTGAGGCATCTTTAAGCTCTCAAAAGCTCAGCGGTCCAAAGGCATTTTCAGAGTATTAACAGTATTTTATCAGTTTTCTTTCAAACACTGACCCAGGCTGAATCTCTGCACAATAGAAGAGAGAAACTGCTCCTTTGGCAGAGCTGACCCCATCAGCATAAGATGAAGACACCCGCAGCTTTATTTGCACATTCATCTTTCAGTGTCTTCCATAATTGGAAAAACTTTCTGCAGAACAGAGATCTTAATATAAAACTCTGTCCCAGAAATGGCACCTATATTTAGAAGACAAAGGGTACATCTGTTCTTTTTGGGTTTAAGATGTATTTTTTTGTCAGCGAGAAGGCAAAAGGTAGAAAATTCCAAGCTGAGCCAGTTTAAGGTCTATATATGCTGTGCAGTTTATTAAATGTGATTTCTGGTTCAGAAATAAAGGTAAGGCTGTTATTAAAACATATGTGACTAACCCAACAGGCTCAGAGAGGCTTAGAAGTCAAGGAACTTTCTCATAGAACAAGTAGGGCATGTTTCAGGTAGCGCAGTGCTGAAATTACCAGCCAAACGTCATGCTAAGAAGAGGGTCTTGGAAAGAAAAATGAGTTAGCTCATTTTCCATTTGTAATCTTTATGGTGACATGGGATAGGAGATGAGTATGAACAGAGAATTCCAGGTGCTAAGGTTTTGGAAAAAGTATTTAGGAAGAAAATAAATCTCAGATCATGGAAGGTGATCATGCATCTTCCTGGAGAAGTCATATAGGCTCAGCACACAACATGCAACATCAACTTTCTTTAGAGCATTAAAATCAATAAGGATCACTTGATGAACTGCATTTCAAGGACGTACAAAGTACACTCCGCATGGAAGAAGGAGTTGCAAAGAGTTCACTCCTTGCTCCACCAAGAAAACAGCCCACAGTTCTTTAAGTGTCACTAAAACAAAGTAACCAGGAACATGAGATTTGGACAGTCAAGCAGAGGGCATTTTACATTCAAACCTACCTGCAATCCACCACAAGGAACAAACCAAGACTCAGAGTAGACAGAGTTAGGGCTGATGTTCTCTCCTTAACTCAGGATTTTTGCTCCTTTGTACCTTTTCCCATTACCATTTGAACCAGTTACTCCTTCTCTTAAAGTGCATTTTTAATGACCATGGTGAGTACGATTGAAACCTGGGAGTAGAGAGCTAACACTTCACTGGCCACCTCTCATAACCAGCACAGCTCTATCAGCACGCACTGGATCTTCAGTCACTGCATTAGACCCCATGCATGAGTGCTCTGCTCCACATGCTGTTAACAGCAGTCCCTCATCCAAGTCCTTCAGTGCTTCCTCTCCTGGGAAGCAGAGAAAAATGCTGTGGAACACACAGATTCCAACATCTGGACAGAGCAGCACATGAAGATGTATCAGCAGACACTTGCCAGTAACACCGATATGAAACCAAACTATATTACTGGTAGTTAAAATAAGTCTTTAGCTCCTTTATAAGGTAATTCTAAAGACTTACAGCCTGAGCACAGTTCAGAGCTAAGGCCATTGACTCCACTCTGAGGTAACCTGGATACAGTGCCTGACACAGATGTAAGGTGTGCAGTTGCATTTAGTTTCCTTTAAAGAGGAGCTTTCATAGAAGGTTAAAGAACATACACAATGCAATCATTCTTCCAGTACTCTTGCTGGAAGTACCCATGCGCCTATACACCCTTCACTGACCCTTTCAAAAACAGCACAGAGGACAAGGTGCAACCCATGGCTTCACCACACTGTCAGCTACCTTAAAAAGAGTACCTAAAAAGGTTTCTTGTTACCATTTCTGCTGGTGGCTTGTGCTACTCAACACAGCACACCTCCCAGCCACTTACCAGTCAGCAAGGATAAACACAGCCGATTGCACACTGCTTTATTTGTGTATTTCTCCAAAGAAAAATAGTCTCTCCTTCACATTCAGCCTTGTTGAGGGTATAAACTTTCACAGGTATGGTTTGCCAGCACATACTAGGTGGGTACTTAACACATACAGCCTGTGTACAAAGGAATCTGTAGTTGCAAATAAAATTAATGGGTAGAACCGGTTAATTTTAGAGATCATAAATTCTACCAACTCCTGCTACCTGTGGAGCCTATGAGTACTTCACAGCTAAGTAAAGCTATGCTGGAAGATCACTTACCATATGAAACCATGACTGAGAGTATAAACCATTTACTATTTGTGGTTAAAAACCCACACACACTCTCTTCAGCTACCCTGACTTTGATTTCCTGCCAGAGCTATTCAGGTAATTCAATAAAGACCAAAGCTTCTGGATTCAAGTTCTTAAAAGTCGATCTACCCCTTAAATAGAGCACAGTAAACACAGAGGGTTTGGTATCATATATGGGAGGTACAAGATGCAGGGAAACAGGCAATTCCAGCCAGCGGGTTCTGAATTCAAAGGGACTGATGTTTCCCAAGTTAAAAAGAACAGAGCTTCTGTTTGCTTTGTTTGTTTTTAAAGTCTTGGAAAGAATGCAATGCTTTTTTCTTAGCCCTGCAGACAGCCACATTAAACTCTGGGTGTGACCTTAGATAAATAGAAGACAGTGCAGAATAAGATCAGGTCATGTTTCAGCCCAGAGGAGATTTCAAGTCCAGTATGAGGACACCAGAGTTCTCCCTGCTCCGAGCAATCCTTTATTCCATGGAATAGACCCATCTATAATACCACCTGCAGGAACCAAAAAGCAGAAAACACCAGATGCCCAAGAGCAGTCTTTGCAAGACTTAAGACTGAAGGAAGTTGTGACCCTTTCAAGGGTGCTAGCACCATGCTTCAGGACAAGTTTGTTTGCATTCATGCACCATGGCAGAGGGCATCAAGACTCCCTTCCCAGCATGTCACAAGGCAGGCAGACAAACAGCAAGAGGCAGCAAGAATGCAGGCCAAGCAGCAACATGATGGAAAGGAATCCAATGTAAGGCTAACAGAAGTCCCACCAGGAATGGCAGAAAGGAAGGAACAGCAGCTTCATGGACACGTATTTCCAGGAACAGAATGTAACATATGGGTCGCTGATTGCATGAGCCAAAAGCAATTCTGTTCCAGCTGGAACCAGCACCTTCCAGTTACTGTGTGACGGCAGCTCCCTTGAAGAAGCACTGTCCTTCATGCCAGGTAAGCTGCCTGGTAGCTCTAATTACACCCTGTATTCAACCAAGCTCAAAAATACAAAGCCTAATGCAGACCCATCTACTCTTTCTGCAGGCACGTGGCTTTGTCATGGACCACTGCGAGGGAGCAAACATTGGCTATCTTGGGCAACATCAACAACTACAGCCCATTAGGAATTCAGACAGTGAAATGGTACTAGGAGGGCCCTGTTCACAGAGCCTGTGGGACATGGATGGGATGATTTGGACACACACAGAAGAAAAAACAGTAAAAAGTTTTGAAACAGAATGAAACAGATCTTAGTGCTTGTGTCTGGAGCCTTAGGGAAGTCCTTTTTTAAACTTGCTCCTTTCTGACTTTAAATGCAAGGATAAAAGGAGAAGCTGCACGCAGATCTAATAGGCAATGAAGTAACTCTTCAGGACAGGCCACCATTACCAGCTAGGATCTTTTAGCAAATTAAAGACCCTACTGAGAGGCTAAAAGCTTGTGGCAGGTACCCGTTTCAGGCACATGCTGTTATGACCAATCAAGACAATACAGAACAGCAGTGGGGCTCAAGGGAAGACACAAGCTCAATTAAGAAAATCAGTCCCAAATGAAAAGCTACTATAATGGTTCTCTACTAGAAAATGACTTCGTGTGATGGGAGAACTTCTGTTCTGCAGTTGAAGTGCAAGGTTAGCTCTACATTCAAGTAGCACTCCCTATTAAGGGCTCAAGCTGTTCTTGAGTGTGGACTCTTGAGTTGAAGCTGCTATGAGTTAGCTATTATGAGGCATGGGTGCCTATAACCCTCACAATGTGCACCAGAAGCCTTTCCAAGGTTGATACTGCCCCTTGAGTCTGCACCAGAGCAAAAACTGGTTTTAATATTCACCCTTGGCAGGAGGGAATGGGGTGGGAGGTGCAGAGGGAAGGAATGTGAAGAAATAAAAGGCACTGGTCCGGGATAAACAGTGCAGGGATGAAAGGAGTGGTTGGGAGTGGAGTAGGGGTTGAGCAAGAAGGACCTTTTTTCCAGTACCTGTTCCATTTGCGGGCGCTGTTACCAGTATGTCCGTGCACTGTCCGAGGGCTTAAGCTGCCAGCTCATATGGCTGCTACTGTCCATGGCAGCCAAATACAACTGTGATGACGCAAGAAAGAGAGAAAAAGAGAGTGCAGCCTCAACGTGCATGAAAAACACAGTGCAAGCAAGTGAAACGCTGTGGTGAGTGTCAGCGACAAGGTGGGCTCTACAACCCTAAGGGAATAGCCCTGTGGCAAGAAGGAGAAAACAGAAGGAATGAGAGAAGGGAAAAAAACAAACCAACCAAACAAAAAGCCAGGAGAAAGTAACGGACAAACAATGCAGCAGGATCATCACATCTTAATTTTCACCTTCTGTTCACAGAAAGCTAAATGGAATAGAGCAGCTCTTTCCACACACTGGACATAACATATTTGGATGGTTATCCCCCTTCTCCTCCCTCTCAAAAAGAGGCAGGCACACGTGCCTTGGTACTCCCTTTTCATCTCTCTCCTCCCACAGACAGTTTGCTATGAAAAGCTACAATTTCTTCTGCCTCTGTATGGTCTCAGCCACCTGCTACAGAGAGCTGCAAACACAAAGATCTCAGAAAAGCCCCCTTCCCTGCTGCCATGAGAGCAGGCAGTATTTTTCTTCTCCCCACTGCCTGTCTACTACATCCCTCCAGAAAACACACTAATGCTTTAGCTACCTCCTTGCCTCATCTAGGGAGAGGTTCTCTTGTCTATAGGTGCAGCACTGCACTCTCCTCCTCCCCCGGCTCCTGCACTTCCCTATAGCCCATATTGCTGGCTGCCAAGTCTCATCTTTATCTACCCTCAGAAACCAGCCTAAGGCACCAGGACTCAGATCCCCCCTCAAAGTATTAACACAAACAGCCTCTGAAGAACCAGGGAACTTCTTGCATAGCTAAAGCCCCTGTGGAAAAGAGTGTGCTTTCTCTGAAGCAGAAGAGCTGTAGGGTAAGGGTCTACAGACATTGAATGAACATATGCCTTGGCAGTACCAGACAGACAGTGCCCTTCCTACAACAGGGAACACCAGCAGTAAAGCATTTGCCACACTGCACTGTGTATGCAGCATATTGGCTCTTCTCCTGAGGACCATCTCGCTTCTGAGAGCAGATAAGAGAGCTTGTGATCAGAGTACCACCAGGGATCAGGAGAAATGCTTTGTGAAGGCTGAAATAGGTCTGGCCAAGCACAGAAATAGTATCAACTCTCCACTTTTCACTTTCTCTTTCAGCAAGATGAAGTGGTCCTTTTGGAGTGAAAACATGAATGTGATGTCCTCTTTTCCACCACAATTCCTACTCCCTCATCCTTCAACCTCCTCTTCCTCCCCTTCCCATGAATTTGAACCATGCACCACAGACTGTGTTTTTTTTATGTATACCTGGAAATTGGTTGATTATTAAGCATGCTACTACTCATCTTCTGTAATCACACCAAGTCAGTGAGCACTGCGATGGCATGTTCTCCAAGTTCTGGTAAGGCTTACAGGATCCAGTGAAGGAGGGCAAGATTCATCTAGTGTTTACACAGACATGAAGGCAAGCCCATGTTTTATCCAGCTTACAGAAATGGCTTTCAGGCCACTTCAAAGACCAAAACCTTCCATGAAAGTTTTTTTTTTTTCCTTTATAGGAAATTAAATACAAAAAATAGATTCCAAAGAAAGTAAAGCAGTTGCGAAAGAAAGATTTAAAAAGAAAACAAAAAATCTCAACAAAAAGAAAAATAATACAGGTTTCATCCTACCATCTCTTTAGGGCAGATTAAGGAGAGAGGTTCAGCGATAACTCTGCATTTACTGTTTTACCAAGCTTCTTTTAAACTTGAGGAACCAATGCCACAGATAGCAAGTACACTGCATGCAAGTGAATCACCCTGCTGAAGTCACCCACCAGGATACTCATGCAAACGTCAGTGGTGGTAGGACTGGGCCCATAGGATTATCAGCGTTAACAGATTTGAGTTGTATTCTTTTTATGTGCAATGTCCAAAGTAGCACAGCAGGGTTTTGTTCTCCACGGCAGGTGAGACATGGCTTGTCTATTCAAACTGCTGCCATTTATGGGCCAGATCCTGTGTTTGGCTGCACAATCAGCTCCCTTGAGAGTATACAGGAGCGGTAAACGTGTGTTCCCCAAAGTTGCTGAAGCAGAGAGGAGCAGTAAAGAGAGACTTACTGAGGGAGGTGGGGACTCCCGGCCAATGAGCGGGGTATTCTCGCAACGGGGGTTCTGGAAATTTGCATTCTGGCTCCTAGGAAAGGAAGACACACATGGTAACAGGCGGCACGTGCCATGCTTCGCTGGGGAAGGTCTCTGATGGCACCATGGGACAGAGCATACACACCCCCAGAACTACTGTATCAGGTCAGCCTCCCTCAAAGCTTTTCCTACAGGGCAGGTGGATCCCCCCTTTTGCAGGCAGGGGCACAAAGCTAGCGTTATTTTCCTCAGATTAAACACTTCTTTTACTCAGAAGGGCCCACACTGAATCGTGTCAAGTGATTTAAAAATAGATCCACAGGAAAATCTGCCTCCTTGCAGCATCGGAACTGCCAAGCTGCAGAAATGGAGATAAAATGAGGACAAACTCTAAAGGGAAGAACCAAACGATGTGCCAGCCCGAAAAAAAAGATGGGTCCTGAAGCTAGTCCAAGTGTGATCAGGGGTAGGCACTTCTGGAGAAAGCTCTGAACATCCCACCCAGACTAGGTAGCTTCAGATCGTAACAGATGTCAGAACTGACTGCAAATATGGTGGAAGGACAGAGCCTGAAGGTTTTGTCTTGGCTCTTAGTCTCTAAGGAGGCAAGACTGCTTCGTCTGAAGAATGAACTCTACTGGTGATCAGAATAATTTTGTTATAAGGAGCCCAGACAATGCTTTCCTACTTCTTTTCTCTAGACAGCTTCCTAAATCCTGCAGGACAAAGCTGTTCACAGTTTGGAGCATGCTAATACAGCTCTTTCTCTACTGCAGCACTTCTAAGCTATTCCCTTCTCCCAGTAGATACCAATCAGAAGATACGTCTTTCGACACTTAGGACAAAAACCTTCAACACTTTCTACTGCTTGGCCAAAAGTGTGTGCCTCGAGTGCTTGCAACAATACAAATGAGAGTGAAGCAACTTGGACAAGCCGCAGTACAGCCTTCTTGTTGGGATACTCACATGTACTCTGTGACAGGAGCATTGCTGACTGTGTGTGCTGCTGCTGGAATGCTGGTCTCACTGCCATAACTACTCCCACAGCTATAGAGGCTGGGCATGTGCACTCTGTAAAGATTATCATGTGTTTGTCTACTCCCTTGAGCAGCTGATTCTTCTTCCCCATCATCATCTGAGCTTCTGCAAGAAGGAGAAAAAGTTCCTAGAACCCTACAATTACCCCACATGTGGGGTTTGCAGGAAACCATGGCAATCCTAGGAACCTCCCAGCCATCTTCCACACCTCCACATTCATACCCATTTGGGATGCCTCAGGGTGGCAGTGTCAAACACAGCCTACATCAGAGTGACTCAAACCTCCCACAGATACCATCTGGACTTTTACACTGTGTGATCCCCTACAGTCACCCTACGGTCTTCTCCCAAGGCTTGGCAGACCACAGAGTTCTGCAACTGCCCAGTCACGCAGCCAAAGGATGGACACACATCCTGAAACACACAGTGCTTAACAAAACAGAGACAGCGGGGAGGTATTGCCAAGCATCCCACAGAAAGCATCCTTCAAAACAACAATCTATGTCCTTCTGTTTCTTGTAGCCATATCCAAAGAGCTGCTAAGGATAAGCCTCTGTAGACTTCTCTGAACTCCCATTCTGGTTATGAGTCTGCTTCAGCTCCTAGCACAATATCAGAAGTCTTCAGGGAGACTGAACTGCAACATTCATGTTTAAAGCCTTTATTCTCTCAAAAGTGACAGAATTTTAAACCAATTTTAATGCAGAACAGAGCTGTTTGCCAACTGGCTCCTTTCCCCCTTTCCATATTAATCTTTTGCCCTTCCTATGTAATATACACTGCCATTTTATCTCTCTATAAGAATGAAGCACCAAGGTTTGAAATAAATACACTTTAGTGATGGTTGACAAAGCTAGTAAAGGGTTCTGTAAGAAGCGCTTTGTTGCTGGGAAAAGAGCATGGACATGACTAAACATCACCCAAATATCACCCACAGCTTCTGTACCACAAGGTGGCACTGAAGATTTATTTAGGGAATTGCAGCCTGGAGAATCTCTTACAGGCAATAAAGGATGACATCCTCCACCTCCCGGAGGGAGGCAGAGAAAGCAGTGATGCTGGAGGGAATGCAAGAGGGAATCCTTCAGTTCACAGCAGCAGTCAGAGCCTGCTGGGGCTGGCAGGGCAGGCAGCAGCCCACATGGAATGCAGCGCAAGAGTGATACCACTGTGTAAACCTTTCTCCTTAAACAGACAGGCTCCCATTATCTTCTTGGTAATGCCTCTACAGCTGCATGTGGAAGAGGTAAGGAAACCAGCCATTTTCTCAAGTGCTATTCTGAGGCACTTCCCAAGGCTCTCTCTGGGCACTGCAGGCCTGGCGGGCTCTGGCTTCCTGCTATTGTTCAGGATGTTCCATTTTATTTTGATCTTTGAACCTTGAGCCTGGGCTTAGACCACAAAAATTGTGTTTCAGGACCACAGAAGAGAGTTTGCTGCACAGACTGCTGCTCTTCTGCAAGAACAGAAAACTCACAGCTATTTTAATAGCTGCATGTGATGGCAGCAGCCAATCAGTGAAGCAAAGGTTTGCTCAACACTTCCTGATCAGCCTGAACCATTAATACTAATTCCAAACAACTCTGTTGCTAGATGATTGCCACCAATTTGCAAGTATTTCATCTGCCCATGCTATTGCCACCAAGACAGTTCTGGTTTCTATTGGCTATGCAAGTCAGTCACCTCAGTATAAGCAAAGCCAAAAAGGCAAGTGTGAACTGCTTCTCATTCCAATTCTCTTCCCCATACTACAACAAATGCCTCAAAGCAATGCAAGAGAACAGGCATTTTACAGAGATGGCACGTAGTTCAAGCATTACCTCTCTCTACAGCTATAATCATTCATCTCTGTCTTGACTTACAGTCCTACAGTGTACTAAATACTCTGCACACATAGTATTCCAGCACAATAAGGTTCAGATGGAAGTATTAACCACAGCCAGAACAAAAGCCAACACTTTTTTTAGTGTTGGACCTGTGTTTATAAAGCCTCATCCCTCACACTCCTGGGATCATATGGGAAAGAGCTCCATATGCTCATGGGCACGAGTCCAATAGCCAGTCTTCATTAGACAAGAGCTCTACAATGCTACAGGATCCAAACCCTCTCTATACCTCTTTTGCTGCCAAGTGTGCGGGATGCTGCACACAATGGAACTGAACATGAGGGCTGTGACAAAGGAGAAGAGAACCAGGTAGATGAGGCCTTCCACTCCATCATAGCAAAAGCCCGTCAAAGCCTGGACGTAATCCTGGAGAGAAAAATGAGCAGATTTTCCTGATCATTAGAGAGTTAACATTGAGCTCTAATTCAAAAGCCCTTTCCCTGGACTACAGTCTTTGAAACAACTTAAGAGATTGTAGTTTCTTTTCCAGAGCATATTTCTGCTTTAATTTCAGGGACCTCAAGTGTTTTTCATAACTGATCTAACCCTTATTTCCTCTCACAAAGCACATCTCAGATTTATATATGGAATTATTTTTAACTCCACATAGTAAGAATGAGGAGGGAAAAAAATGGCGAGTGATGGGGGGGGGTGTGTGGTAGAAAAGAAAGCAAAGGCACACTTAAGATAGGACATTTTTCTTCAAGCGTCTCAGCTCCCTCACTATGTCCTGTGGCCCAGAAACACATCATGGACTATCCATCTATCTGCCTCTAGCAATTCAGCTAGGGCAACACTTAGTCCATGCTATACTGCAGCTTTAAGGCATTCCACCCCATGGGAAAGTCAATAAGCCATATGCTATGGAAAAAGAAACATCTGAGAGCCCTAAAACCTTAGGGCTGCAGCTTGTAGATGTATAAAGGCACGTTATCTAGTTTCCTATGTTGATCTTTAAACAGAAAGCTAACTTGATCCAAATGCCCATTCTCCTTTCTGCTGGAATCAAACAGTAAAAGCTGTTGCAAACTGTTCTGGCACAGCAGAGATTTGAAACACCAAACTAATCAGTACACTACAGGCTCTTCACCCCCTTTGTTCTTTCTTAGCTCAAGCTCAGTTACTGAATACTCACCAAATGCAGACTCCGGCAGTCTACTAAAGCTGTCAGTTGCTGCAAGTTGATCTCTGTTGAATTTAGAACCTCCTGGATCCGAGTAAGATACTCCTGTAAGCAACAAGCTAGCAATTACTACATGGAGATGGCTTAGCAGGAGCTGATGTTAGGCTTTGTACAAGGGTAAGGGAAGGCAGAAAGCACAGAGAGAGCCGACTTGAGGAGAGTTACCTTGGAGGTGGGGTGCTCTCTGGTCGCTGACCTCATGAGCTCCACAACATCATCCTGCATTTCTACCAGAGCCTTGTGACTTGCTGACAGCTTCTGCTCAACACAAAACATGCAACATTTCAGCCAGGCCACATGCACCAACAGAACTCCTGGGAAAAGACTTAAATCCTACTTCCCAAATATTGAAGCATCATCTGTATGAAGGGTACAAGTTAAGATTGTCTCAACTAACATGGGTGCAGCTGCAAGAGGGTTAAGTTTGACTTTCAGCAACCTGGAAGAAGTACAGACAGAACTAATAGGGGAAAGGAAGAACCAAAAGAACAAACAACAACAAAATACATACACAAAAACCATACACACAGCTGGAGCTGGCTCCAGGACAGAGGGGAAGGAGAAAGAAAAGACAAAATACTCATGTTCTCAACCAAAGCACAGCTGGATTTCTCTACTAAATCAGATGGCTGAGAGAGACTTAATGTTAACACCAGAAGTTGTTTGTATTAGGGTGCAGCCTTCACATCCCATTAAGGCACCCATGGGAATTTCACATGCAATAGCATGTCAGAGTGTATACTGAACAACCCGAAATGCAACAGATGACAATGGTGCATCATACCACAGCTTGAAGTGTTCTTACCCCACCCTTTAAAACAGAGAAAGACAAGACTTAAAAAATCCTAAATATAAATGGTGAAGCAGCTGGTGTCTGCCAAATGGTGGGTGGTGTGGGTTCATTCTGGCCACAGATACATAAGACAAAGTTTGGGATGGACCCAGGTGCTGTTCTTCAGCCCCCACACAAAAGAATAATGACTCACATTTATACTTCAGGGTACAAACCCTTCAACATCCAAAGGATTTAAGAGGCATGTGTGAGAATCACTCCCTCACATTTTGGGAGTGAAGCATTGCCACTGTTTAACCTAAAAGAACCTGCAAGAGATTCAAAGCATGATGTAGTTTCCCACTCTGGCATTAACTGTGCGTGCTCTTCCTTCGCGTTGCTGCTCTTGGAGTGCCATACAAACAGAGATACCACAAACAGAGCCACGGTTCTCACCATATTACACACAGGCCCTTCTGCAGGAAGGCATCTTGAACTGAAACTATGCAGGTAGCGATGAAGTTTGAAAAACACTCACTAACTCACAGTGCCACCTCTTGCACAGCTGGGAAGTAGCTACCAAAGCTCTACCAACAGGTGGAGGGCTCCATAAAGATAACACCTTGCAACTTGCTGCATGCCAGCATCAAAAGCATTTAACCTATACCCTGCAGGATGAAGGGGTGAAGGATGCTTATACTCACCTGCTGGAAAGGGTTGGGGTATCCAGCACTACAGGTCATGTAATAGCGGAGGGTATCTACAAAGACAAAAGGACAGTCATTGTTCCATTATATTGGAATAACACACTGTTCCAGCTTTGCAGCATTATACAACTGCCACAAGGGAGGTGCTCAGTTCTGAAAGCAATACACAAAATGAAAATGCAATATAAACAGAATCACTTCCATCTCTCCATGTAGGATTACAGTGCATAGATGGCACTAGAGAAAGGGATGTAAGCTGTCTTTAGGGAGAAAACTAAGATTTGTTTTCTTGAAGACTGGAAGGCAATGGGGTTTTCTCACTGAAGTAGTTAGATGAAACATCCAAACAGAAGTCAGCACTATCCACTGTATAAACATAAGACCTCAGTCTAGGACATATCCAACTGGATGATTAATTTCTGCAACTTCTGAGTGTCAGACTACCATTCTACAGACACTTAAAGCGACTACAGGCTGCTGTCTAGGGCACATAGCAGAGAGAACTCAACCTTCAGCCAGTTCAGTTCACTAGCAAGGTCACTACACAGCCACACAATACTAGCACAGGACAGGTAGTAACAGTGATACAAATACAGGCTGCTATCAAAACAGTGTGCTGTTGGGCCAAAGGAGGTGCATACACACAGCTTGTGCTACCGAATGCTGAATACACCACATCCTGAACACAAGTTCAAGTGTTTGAAAGAAAAAAAGGCAAAAGATCCCCCTCAAAATCCATCTTCACAACTGGGGATTCTTCTGTCAAGTTCAAGGCTAGACTGGCTTTAGGCAGTGTTCTGTAGAAGAACATAAGAAGTCCTCCTGATTCAAGAAAGTCCTAACTTGGTAATATCATCTCCTAAAAATGGTGTCACTTTGAAAGCAAGTGAGGAAATGGATGGAAAAATTTCTTGTCTTCCTGACATGTATTAGTGATGAACATGTAAATAGTAGTCTGTTTGCTGATGGATATGTAATTGCACACAATTAGATTTTAATTAGAAGTTTTTAATTAAACTTTAACTAAAGAGTGCATGTCATTTGCTTTGCATCCTTCTTTTGACTTACGTAAAGAAGGCATTTTCAGTATTGAGTCAATAATGCAGGCTTGATCAGGGAAGAAAGCTCTTACCATGCATTAGGATAACAGCAACATGTTACCTATTCAAGGAACCTCAGCTCATTTACTGGTAACATCCCAAAAGTTAGTCTTAATATTGAGTAACTCCACCACTAATCCCAGTACAGTGAAGACATACAGATAAACTTCCAGATATGACCTTACAGTGCTCTGCTACCAGCATCATTTATTTACAGGCTTGAAGACAGTTATATCCTTCCTCATTCAGATATGTATGAAACCAGCCTGATGCCCTCATAAGCCCTCCATAATTCTATACCAACTCTCAATGTGTCCAAATTGCAAATAACAGGCTTTCCCCTGCCATTCTCAATAATGCCATTGAGGAAGGGAGCTCTGAAAACTTATCATCCAGTTGCCTCTAGATTATTTCTTACACATTTACAGTTCCTCTTTAGATGAATAAAGGCATCAGCAAAATCAGCAGGTTCTTTTAAGTGATGTTGGCTCAGTAAAGACTACAAAAGTCCCAAAACACACGTATCTTCTGCATTTCTCCCTGCCACTAGCATCCTTTTCCCCATTCCCTTTAATCTTCTGTGACTTTCAGTCACAAATATTGCAAGCTGCAAAGCTATATTCAACAGCCCCAACTCAGAAATCAGCAAAAGGCATAACCACAAGAAGCAGAGCTGCGAAGGAAGCAGACCTGATTGCATCCTGACTTGCCATAAATATTGAACACACCTTTGGGCGACCCAACACACTGGAGACCAAGTGGTACACCACAGCCTGTCAGCTCCTGCACGCTGGCAATGTAACCTGACAGCTGGTATTTATAATTCATTAGCCTACTTTGGGGCAGCTTCTGCCAGCTGCTCCATCTCCCTCCCACCGACTCTTTCTCTGGGATGACCTGCATCTCCCCAGCCAAGCCTCCAAACAGCAATGGGCAGCAGGAACTGCTCTGTGTGCCTCACTCTGGCCAGACCACACAAGCAACTGTCCACAACTACTGAGCCAAAGAAAGAACTGCTCCTCCCAGGCTCATAAATCACACTCAATGGTGATGGGAAAATGGATTAAAATGCACCTGTGCTGAGAGAACAGCACAGCAAAAGCAATCCACAGCATCACACATGGTCTGCATCAAAAGAAGTGTGACCAGCAGTTTGAAGGTGATGCTGGCCCTCCACTCTGCTCTTTTGAGACCCCACTTACAGCACTGTGTACAGTTCTGCTGTCCTCAACATAAAAAGGACATGGAACTGTTGGAACAAGTCCAGAGGAGGCCACGAGGATGATCAGTGGACTGCAGCACCTCCCATATGAAGACAGGCTGAGAAAGTTGGGGCTGTTTAGCCTGGAGAAGAGAAGGCTGCGTGGAGACTTCAGAGCAGCTTCCAGTATCTGAAGGGGGCCTACGAGGATGCTGGAGAGGAATGTTTCATCAGGGACTGTAGCAACAGGACAAGGGGTGATGGGTTCAAACTTAAACAGGGGAAGTTTAGATTGGATATAAGGAAGAAGTTCTTTACTGTGAGGGTGCTGAGGCACTGGAATGGGTTGCCTGAAGAAGTGGTAAATGCTCCATCCCTGGCAATGTTCAAGGCCAGGTTGGACAGAGCCTTGGGCGACATGGTCTAGTGGGAGGTGTCCCTGCCCATGGCAGGGGGTTGGAACTGGATGATCTTCAGGTCCTTTCCAGCCCTAACTATTATATGACCTTGCCACCTATTTATTTTAAACCGACAAACTACTATAAGTTTCTCTTAGGATCTCACAGTTGTATCAGGTTGACATCACCTTTGTAAGCACATTCAGTTGCATGAGATACTGCTAATAAATAGCTCTAGAAATGTTTCTTGAGGGCCTTTTGGATCACCCCTGGTGGTCAGATTACAGAGAAGAGCTCCCAATATCATCATAGTTTGCAGCTGGTAAGCCCAAGATAAAGATTGCTGGTTACAAGTGAAGCAAAAAGCAGTACAGTGAAGTAAGTGTTTCCCTTGCTTGCCCCTGGAAGGCAGGATCAACAAGGCTTCACTGTGGTAGCACTGGCTTTGCAGCTGACAAGTGTGACACTGTACATAAAACGTGCTTTCCAAAACAGCAAAGACAGCAGGAGCAGCTTTCCCCTGCACTGAACCCAGCATGCTAATAGCTGTGGTGCTTTAAAGCTGAAGCTACAATAGGCAGTAAAGCTGCCTTAAAGTGATCACACACTGCAAAGCCTGGAAATTAAGAGGAATATGACCTCTGCCTCCATACCACCAGGCTGGGAAAGAGGAAAGAGCAGGAGGCACCTCCACCAGTTTCAAACCTGGTGGAGGCTATCCTGTACATCCCCAAATCTCCCATTTCTGTCCAGAAAATAGCTACACTAACCCATCATTTGCACTCTAACAGCTCCAGGCAATTCCTTGCTATAATTATCCTTTCAATGCATTTTTCTCTCAAGGAAAATTCCTGAACGTTGGATGTGATTTTCGAAGCCAGCCTTTAGGCAAACCAGCTCACAGGAGAAGGGTTAGGCAGGGTCACGTTTGCAGCTGCCTATGCCTGCAGCAATCCTCCTGACCCACTCTTTTAGAGCACAGGCAGTGAGGGAGCAGAAGGCAGGGAAGGGAACTACCCAAAATGCTTTATTTTTGCAAAATCTGGGTTTCCTAGAAAGGAAAGTAGAGCTGCCTGCTAAAGACAGCTTCAGCTGCTAGAGCTACTTACTGCTTTGCAACCATGGAGACTTACTATTCACTTCAAAGCCCAGCTGAAATGCAAAAATGGCATTATGCACCTGCCAGAAGGCAGTGAGAAGGTCTGTAGGGTAATGAGCAGATCCTAGTTGGAAAAACTCCTCACACCTAGAACAGCTTTTCCCAGCCTTATTTGAGCATTCTCTAAGCATCTCACACTTTACATATACACCCAGATGAGACTGTCTCTGTGGGTTCAATCAGCAGAGAAAGCTGAAGTCGATCACCTGTGATGTCAAAGAAAGACATGCCTTTTGGCCTGATTTTCCTGCCCAGGTAAGATGTTCTCCACCAGGAATTTCATTTCCCTAAGGCAACATTCTGACAGCAAAGGGACAGATCTCCATGGCATTTATATGAGAAAGTTCTGCCTGTTGCTTAGACAGATTGTGCCTTCTTATTTAATTGTATGCAATAAGTCATCTGATAATAACATAACATCAGTGAAAAAAGATGAAACTAGAAGATGGCCTCCTGCTTTGAAAATAAACATCTTGGCCGCAACAAGTCTTTTGACTAACAGCAGGAACCAATTATACAGACACTGTTCAACTCCATTGGCTTTATCTCAATTAATGAATACTGGATGAGTTAGGCACATATATCAGCCTCTTCTGCAAAATGATTTAAGTCTTTCCTTCTCCAGGAAACCTGCATTAAGGCTCTTTGCTCCCTGTTCTCCTCCCTCCCTCCCTTTTCTTAATGCAGCACATTTTATCTACAAAACTAGGAGATTAGCTAAAACATGACAACAATAATAATGCACTTGATCAGATTATTCTCAGCTCCATTATTTCTATTTAAGATTTGCAAACAGCAATTAATAGACAAACAGGAATATTAACATACCAGTTGCCCAGTATCCAACTGCGATGGTTTTGGCTGAGGTAGAGTTAATTTTCTTCATAGTTGCTGATACGGGGCAGAGATTTGGATTTGTGCTGGAAACAGGGGTGTTTTAGTGACTGCTGAGCAGTGCTTACACAGAGCCAAAGCCTCTTCTGCTCCTCACCAGAGAGGAGGCTGGGGATGCACAAGGAGTTGGGAGAGGACACAGCCAAGAGAGCTGACCCCAAATGACCAAAGGGATATTCCAGACTATACAATGTCATGCTCAGCATATAGAGCTGTGAATGAAGGAGGAAGTGGGGACATTTGGAGTGATGGCATTTATCATCATCCCAAGTCACTGTTACCTATGATGGAGCCCTGTTGTCCTGGAGATGGCTGAACACCTGCCTGATCCGACCTGGGAAGTGGTGAATTGAGTACTTGCTTTGCTTTGTTTGCATGTGTAGCTTTTGCTTTACTTATTGAACTGTCTTTATCTCAACCCACAAGTTTCCTCACTTTCACCCTTCCCATTCTCTCCCATCGCACCAGGAGGAAGTGAACAAGTGGCTGTGTGGGGCTGAGTTGCTATCTGGGGTTAAACCATGACAGCACCACAGCTATTTTTCTGTGAAAACTACTATAACTATCACCAACATAAAAGCACTGCAAACACGCCAATCTCCAATCCCACCAGGGGGAAGTGAACAGCATTCATCTCTGTCTGAATGCCAGAGCAGAGGGTTGCGAATATTACAACACGTTATATTTAAAAACAACATCTAAGAATAGTGATTAAAGGGAAAAATCGACCCAGCACTACAAAGCTTCTTAAGGTTACTTGTTGGTTCTTCTATCCTTAAAAATATATGGCAGCACCTAGCCCAGTATACGACATGCCAAAAGCAGGTACCTAGGCAAGACTGAGCGCCCTCAGAGCATGAGAGCAAGAATGCCCTCTCAGCCCAACTTCAGCAGAAGTGATTCCCAAGGTAAATGTGATTACTAAATGTAATATATATATATATTCTAATTCCCAATGGATTCTTCTTTCATGGATTACCTGAGCCCTTTCATCCACTCACGCTCTTAGCTCTTTTCTGAGCTGAAAATTCATGGTCAGGTATACTCTGGTTTCACTCTGATGGAACTACCTGGAGCAATCTTTGTTTCTGCCTCATCTATCTGTGCTGCTGTTAACATTGGAGAGCATCATCCGAAGAGCACAGGCAGCCAACCAGAGAGTGTGAAGAATCCATGCACTAGAATGGAATGCACCTTTCAAACAGGGCATCTTCCTCCAAGAGGACCACACTTGATGCTGGCTCCCAGCTGCCTGCCTTACCTCCCCAAGCTCACCACTCTTGGTGTATATATGGTTCAACTGATGACAAAGCAGCTGCTACAATTTACAGCCAAGCATGTTAAGGGATACCAACACTTCGAAAGATGTTTCTAAGGAGTGTCATTGAGCAGTCCCACACTGCATCGTGACTTTCCTTCCTGCTCAGGTGCACGCGAGTGTCCCGACTTTGGGGACCATGAGCTATTTCCATAGCTTCCTGATCATAAACTATGACACAGCAGTGAAAATCCACATGGGAAAGGCAGAACATTGGATCATCTCCCAGCCAGCTGCCTCGTGCAATGGCAGGCTCAGAAGTTAGGCTGATTTCCCTCTGAAAAAAGGAGAAGGTACTGAGGAACACGCAGCGGCTGCCTGACAGCAGGGAGCTGACACACCAGCCTCCCACAGAAGGGGCCACCCTTCCGACTCAAGCCTGTGACAACACCTGCTCTTCCTCCTCTTCAGCGTTTCGCTTGGACCCAATTCACTGTTATTTATGGAGCCTTGACAACTGTTAGAGGTGGTGGTGCTGTCAGAACAGCCTGATTTCACCCGGGGGAGTTGACTGTCGCTGCCCAGGGAAGCAGGAGGAGGGACAGAATGTCAGTCCTGCACTCACCGTTAGGAGCCAAGCAGACAAGGACAACTGAAACAGAGAAATTGCACAAAGGGGTGTTTCTTCAGTTTCCCAGGGTCAACCTAATTGTTACCAAACATGCTCCAGAACTGATCTGGGCTACCCGATTAGAGCCCCTTGGTCTCACTGACCTGTCTGCCTCCTTGAACAACTAGAAGACTAGCTTGGTACCTTGGTGCCACTTTGTCACCTTCACAGCCAAGAGAGGATTTTCATTTTGCGTGGTGATAAACACACATTCTCCTCCCTTATTGCATTTCTTTGTTACAAGGAGAGCTGCCTGGCTCTCTTCTCTCCGTCTCGGGAAATCAATAAATAAGGCATTCCAAAAATAAGCTGTAGAGTGATAACAGCAACTTGTACATACTCTTTTATACCGCAGTCTGCCTCCAGACAAACAGTTCTTATTGCTTCCCATCCCTGCATCCTCAGCCATTGCTGCCTACCTAATTTCTGATCAGTTGAACAGTGAGAGGCAGCATTTGGCTAAGCACCCAGCCATACCCTAGACCTTCTGTACACAAGGCAAAGATTCTCTGATTCCACTAAATAAGAACGAGGGAAAACACAGATGGCTCCTTTTGCATATCAGCGTCATTGCTTATTTGTGTTTTATCATACAGAGGAACTATCAGGGGAGAGAAGGTAGGAGAAAAAATTAACTTTTATCTAACCAGCAAACTCAGGCCTGAAATATCCTTTTCCTTTCTAGCACTTACAGTTATCTCTGCTGGCACTTTTTTGTTAAGCCACAGTTCTAAATGCCGCTTTTGCCCCCCACTGAGGTCCCAATTGGAGGCACCCCTCATCTCACCAATCACTTCAGTCTAAATTAGGAACCACAAACCCAAAATCCATTAGTACTTCAGCTGGATGCCAGTGTGATGGAAGCATCTTGCTTTAAATGGAACAGGATAAACAAAAATACTGCATTTATAATAGAAAGTGAAAAATCATACTTATTTGTGGCACTTTCCATTCATTTACCTTTTAAATTAAAGAAGCTACTATTTATAGCTCCCATAAAGAAAAAAAATACAGATATTTGTTGATAAGAGATATAAAAACGCCTATTCTAGATTCAGGAATACAAGAACAAGATTTAAAAATGACAACTCAAACTGCACATTGCTAGTGCCACACTTCTGCTACTTAGAGAGAACAAGATTCAAGAGTGCTATATTTAAAGCAGAATAATCCAGAGACTTCTGTTGTTCTATCTTATGAGTTATTTCCAAGACAGAAGAAAGGTTCTGAAGGCTCCTCTGACAAAACTGTACATGTGCACTTCTGATCAGGGTATAAATGCTTCCTTGGGAGGACATTGGTTTTCCAGAGCTCCAAACACATATGCTTTTGCCACTGTATGCAAGCTCCTCTGTTTCAAACACAGCCTTAAATTCTCAGCCCCTGCCATGCTCCTGTGTGACAGCTGGAGCCACAGTAACCTGTGCCAAAGCCAGTCCCAGCACTTACCAGCACTAAGCACTGCATTCTCTTCAACCACTTTGGAGACATAAGCATCGGGGTTAATACAGAAGTCACTGGAGCCCTAGATAAATGCAAGACAAAAGGGAAAAGGAATATCAAAGAACACCAGTATCAAAGAACAGTTGAGCCAGGTTAACATCAGGGAACTCTCTACTATGGTCATGTTTCAGATGCTGAAGTCTCTCATCGTCATCCCCACTAGCACTGCTTTACACAGCCACAGCAGTGCTGGAGTACCAGGCTAGTGCATCACACCACAGAGAAAGGAGGAGCTCACTACTTTTCATAGATGGAAATTGATAGGACAGCTACTTAGAACAAGACGTGCTATAAAACACAGTGTAACATTAATCTCATGACTGATAAACCTGCAGCAAAAGGTGAATGGGGCTTGGATCAGAGCCACTTACCACAGCGACAGCCAACTCCAGACCCAGAGATCCCCAGCTGACAATCAGGGCAAACACCCCAAGCAAGCACACCCTGTGGGAGACAGACAGATGGCAGATGTAGCAGCCCTGATTTCAAGCAGATCCTTCCACAAGATGTATTATCTGGAGTCCAAACCAATTGCCAAACCCAAAATTATCTTCACATAAACCATCCCCTTTCATATGAACAGTAGCAGAGAAGTTTATATCCAACTCTTGGTTCCCATGTTACCTGGCCCTGGGCCTGCAGGGAAGGAAGAAGAGGGTGGAAGCAAAGTCTTACCCTACTTCTAGCAGGGAAGCCAAGGCACTAAGACACAGGGGTGGCTGTAGGGAAGGCAGATCAGCAGATGGATAACTACAGTCCCACTGCTTTCACTGTTCCCATTCTGGACTTCACTTTCCAGGTCCAAAGATATTAAAAGAAAAAAACCCAAAAAAATCCTGATCCAAAATTGGACAAATCCCTCCTGTTTCT
Source organism: Amazona ochrocephala (assembly GCA_039720435.1). NCBI lineage: Eukaryota > Metazoa > Chordata > Aves > Psittaciformes > Psittacidae > Amazona > Amazona ochrocephala. Next base: position 11,892,259 of record CM077886.1, on the reverse strand, counting down.
AGAATAAACAGGCAGTTGTTAGGCGCAAGCACTGCATGGCCAAGACAGTGGGAGGGAACACTCAGTCCCTGGTAGGACATAGAATCATACAATAGTTAGGGTTGGAAAGGACCTTAAGATCATCCAGTTCCAACCCCACTGCCATGGGCAGGGACACCTCCCACTAAACCATGCTACCCAAGGCTCTGTCCAGCCCGGCCTTGAACACTGCCAGCGATGGAGCATTCACAGCTTCCCTGGGCAACCCATTCCAGTGCCTCACCACCCTCACAGTAAAGAATTTCTTCCTCATATCCAATCTAAACTTCCCCTGTTTAAGTTTGAACCCATTACCCCTTGTCCTAGCACTACAGTCCCTAATGAAGAGTCCCTCCCCAGCATCCCTATAGGCCCCCTTCAGGTATTGGAAGGCTGCTCTGAGGTCTCCACGCAGCCTTCTCTTCTCCAGGCTGAACAGCCCCAACTTTCTCAGCCTATCTTCATACGGGAGGTGCTCCAGCCCCCTGATCATCCTCGTGGCCCTCCTCTGGACTTGTTCCAATGGTTCCATGTCCTTTTTATGTTGAGGACACCAGAACTGCACACAATACTCCAAGTGAGGTCTCACAAAGCAGAGTAGAGGGGCAGGATCACCTCCCTTGACCTGCTGGTCACGCTCCTTTTGATGCAGCCCAGGATACGGTTGGCTTTCTGGGCTGCAAGCGCACACTGCCGGCTCATGTTCATTTTCTCCTCGACCAACACCCCCAAGTCCTTCTCTGCAGGGCTGCTCTGAATCTCTTCTCTGCCCAACCTGTAGCTGTGCCTGGGGTTGCTCCGACCCAGGTGTAGGACCTTGCACTTGGCATGGCTCCATGGTTCTGCCTTTGGTTCCAAGCAGTACCTAAGCATCCCACAAAGCCCCAGGAGACACAGTCACACACAGGCAAACAGTTCAGAGCAACAGTTGAAGTGCCTAGCACTGCCATGTGAGTCCATCACTTCACAGGTTTTGAAGTTCTGTTCTGAGAGCTGGACCTCATTACCAACAGGAACAGTGGGAAGTGGCTGCTATCAAGCAGACAGAAGGCAGAGAGATGGCAGAGCAGTGGTCTCAGTGACGCTGAGCTACCACACACCAGTGGAAAAGGGCTTTGCACTTTCCCAAACGATGCATTAGCTCTTCACCTTTGCTGTCAGAATGAGTGCTAGAGAGGCTTAGGCAAAAGTGCTCCTCAGCTCCCCCAGGTACAGGGATACTGATTACAGGCTAACAAGCAGTTTCATTTTATGTATCCCTATCTTCAAAGCAAAGGGACACTGGGTTGCTCTCTCAGGGATACCTTTTCCTTCAGGCTTTGAAACATAAAAGCAGGTTCCCTCCCACCCACACCCTGAAGAAAACAAAGCAAAACCTGTTCATAACCAAGATATTATTTATTCAAACCTAGTGCTAGCATCTCTGTGAGGAAAGGACATCTCTCTTTTCCGTTGTATTTGTCGCACTGAATACCAGAGCTGTAAAAAATAAATCTATAGGTCTCCATTAAAAAGAAATCTACCCTTCAGTCTACCAATTTATTCTGATTTTGAGTAATCCCTATTTTGTGAATGGGTTCTGCTCATCTTACAGAAGTAACGGAGCTTCACCAGACTGACCCCTGCGCAGCACTGTGGAGTGAGACACTAAAGACTTTATTGTACTTTTTCCAAATGGATGGAAAAAATATTATCCAGAGATCAGCAAGGTTCTGTGGTTTTATGACACACACACAACACAGCTTCGTGCCTCAGCTGAGCAAGGGTAATCAATAAGACACATTTGTTGTTTTATTTTAAATGAAGATGACTGGGTCCGTAACTGATTGTTTGGCTGAAAGATCTAAAACTGGCATTTCACCATCTTGCTTGGCTGTGGTACATTTGCTTCTTTATGCCATGTGCTCCCTTTGGGGAATGCCTTAATATGAACTTTTGGCTAACGGGGAATGAGATTCTAATTTAAACCCTGGGTTTACCATCTGTGCATACACACTTGGACTTCTGTCTGTATAACCTGCCAGGTATGAAGTCACCTGGCAAATAATAAATCTGAATATGCATTCCAGTTATTAAAATGGCATCACCATGCACCGGGATAAACTCTTGGCCATGTCGAACTGTCGCTGTGTTTACGATACCAGATCCTTTGCCAAACGTGCCAAGCTAAACCAAGCTACACAATAGCGAGAGGAATATTTGTTCTTGTAATGGGGCCTCAGCACGGCAGCATTTGCAGTGTGTTTTAGAAATAGGCATGCATTAATACTGTAGTACCATGGCAACACGACTCCTCCTCATAACTGTACAAACCATTGCTTGTTCTCAATTTAACATTGCTTGTTCTTCAGGTATGACAGCCAAAGGTAAACAAGAGCAGAGCATGACACAAAAGGCATGCTACCAGGCTGTGAAGATACATGCAATGATTATCAGCACTTAACAAATGCCTTCACAACTGTAGAGGATTACAGGGAGATTTTTAAATCCTATAAATTTAAGGGAGGATAGTCACATTACTGTCTTCCAGCAAGTGGAGGCTACCAAAGCTACTCACTGGAAGGCAGACTGCCCACATGAGTTCCTCACCTTGGGTGAGAAGGCAATGGACACCAACACTGTTGCATTTTATAGCCCAAGAACCTTCCTGCGAAGATCTCTCAGATTTAGCCCTAATCCTACCCACAGAGCTACGCACTACAAAGTCCCTTTACATCAAGAAGCTCATTTAAGATGCTCAGTCTCAGAAGTCCTTGATATCAGCTAACAACAGCCTAGAGCCTTAAACTAGCAGGCACTTGGATTCAGATGGCCTTCCTTATCCTCTGTGCCTGGGTCAGGACTTACCCCATAAGAATGGCCCTGGAGTTTCTAATGAGCCCAAAGAGCACCAGCAAACATATCAGGACATGGAAGAGGAGCAGGCCCAGGTATCCCAGCCACCTGCAACAAACAGAATACCTAGTCTGCAAAGGAAAACTGGCGTATAAAAGCCACAGATCAACAAGCTAGTGTGACTCATGGGAAAAACGTAGCCCTTTTCTTTAAGTAAAAGTCACCACTAATGATTAATGTCCAGGGAGCTCTGGATACTTGCTTGATTTAGAGTCAAAGCAGGTAAAAACATGTACACAACATGGCCAGCATGCACAGCTGCTGAGAAACGAGACTGCTAATCTTGTTCTTGTGTAAAGTTATATGCAACTGGACACCATCAGGTGAAGAAGAGGCACTGCATCTTCCTGAATTTCCTAGACATTTGTTAGAAAATGCTTATTTATTCCACATGTGTGGACTGAGGTTTTATTTCGTGGAATACTGCTGATGCAATCTTTTATTAAACATGTTTAATAAAAGGGAACATTAGGATGTGCTGTTAACTTATGGAACCAGTCCAATTTTCTACTCTATTTAGCTACTGTGCCATGCAACTACAACATGCTGACTAGGACACAACAGTAACTCTCTGTGGCTGTTTTTTCCTCAGTGTTAGAACAAGCTACACATTCAGAGGAAGTTTCCCTTCAGCTGGTAATAAACACAGTTAAGAAAAAAGTTGTCCCACATTTTGATTTAAACTGAATGCTATTTCGCTGTAAGAAACAAAAGAACTACGTGAGCCAACAGCACCTGTGGTAATATACAGAGCCTCTGGCTCAGTCATCCAGAAGACACACATCATTGTTGCAAAACAGATGCTACTACATCTACACTACAGCATGCTACACACCTGTACCAGTCATAGAGGTCAATTTGAATTGCCAGCTCCTCCAGAGACAGCTCTTCATTCTTCCAAAAGGGGATCTCAGTTGTTTGCCTGACCAGCTCATCCAAGAGACCTTGCAGTTTCTGGATAACATGCAGGTAGTCAGTCTGCTTCGTGAACATCTCCTCCAGGACAAGCAAGTTTGGTTCTGCTGTTTGGTTCAGGGCCACTGCAGTATCTAGTACCTGTATTATGGGAAAGTAAGAGGGAATTAAAAAAAGATGGCAAAACCAAGATAAATAATTAAAGGACAGGAAGCCAAGGAAGTAAAAGAGGATTCATTCTTACTAGCAAGTCATGGACAGCTACCAGATTACCAGTCCTCTGTCCTAGAGGCTCAGACTGCTCACCCTTCAAAAGCAACTTATAAGCATCTATAAAATAATCTGTTTGAAAGTAGTCCAATAATGGCATCTCAGCTGAGCCTTTAACACATGCACACATTTTGCAGCCATCAGGGTCACAGAATGATACCATGAAATCAGAGGCAGCACAAGAACAAGTGATTGTGCTAAAATGATACATTTTACTAAGAGATTTGTCTGCTTTGGCCTGCCTCCTCTTCCGGGTGTGGAAGGGAGCTGATCAGAAGCTGTTTATAAACCTAGCAAAGGGAAGACTTCCTTTAACAAGCTGTGTTTGCTTTGATATTTTTAGAAGAGCTGAAGCAATCACCAGTCAGCTAATGGAAATTTTAGCACATCTCTAAACCCAGAGACTAACAAAAAATAGGAAGAGATACAGGCACAGCCAGATTCAAGAAAAGAGGTGCTGAGCAAGTCTGCTCATTCCCACACTCTCTCTTTGCTAGCACATCTCTCCTAGTGCTTACCCTGTCCTGGACACCAGCCACAGTGCGGTTTGCATGGCGTAGCGAGTACGTCAGCCGGTGAATGCCGTCACTGGTCTCTCCATTCCCATAGAAGCCTACAGCAATTCCAGCACTGCAGAGAAAGAAAGGGTAGAGCTAGAGCTAAATGGCAAGCTATATAATGCATGGCTTATTGCTACAGCACCCTTGGTAATCACATCAGCACTTGCCACAGAAAGCGAAGACTCATAGAATCCCATCAAAGAATCACAGAATGGTTTGGGTTAGAAGGGACCTTCAAGAGTTCCAACTCCCTTGCCATAGGCAGGGACACCTGCATGCCCCCCAAAGGGAAGCTGGGGTCACATTCCTCAGCAACCACTAAAAAATCACCTGTAAATGTTTGCCTGTGTTTTCCACTCAGCCATCAACAATCTATATAAGGTCCATATGATGAACAGAGGAACACCATCCCTTCTCAGTATGTAGTTTCATTTATGGTACAATAATGAAGATCTGTTGCAGAACTAGCCATGGGCAACCAGAAATCCAGCCAGCCAAGCAGCTCTCCAGTGGCTCCTCCAAGAGCTACCATTGCTATGCCAGGGGACACACGCCTTCTCTGGATGTAAAATACAGATTGTTTCATTAAATTTCTTCACAGCAGGACACAAAGAGCTTGCATTGACTACTAGCATAAGATGGTGGTTCCTCTGTATTTTCCATGCCTTCTACACTATGAACTATCTATGAACCTCATCTATCTTGATTTATCTCCCCATTAGAAGCATTTGTGTCACACTGATTTAGAGTACTGCGAAAGAAGGCTTAATAACTTACTGGGACAAAAGACTTATTTATTGTTAAAGCAAATGAATTTCAAGCTTGTGGACACAATTCAGCTCCAGCTGCTTAGCAAATTACCACCTATCAGATGATTTGCCATAACTGTCTACACACATCAGCCTGCCCCACTTATGAAGTAAACCATACCAGCTTAAGCCTTACTTAAAGGGAGAAGATCCTGTAAATGAGTTGCAACCAGGAGATAATCTCATGCAAGTCAGCGATGCATCTTCTATTAAGGCATCACTGCAGGAACTCACAGTTCCTCTTCCCAAGCCCATTTTATCTAATAATAGAGGAGGAAAGAACTTGTGAAGGGGTCACACAACTAAACTCAAGGCAAAAAAAGCCATTACCAAGATACAAAATTTCTATTCTTGTGTCACATTTAGTTCCAGAGCTCCCAGGATCTGTTCTGGGAAGGTTCTTACAACACCAAGGTTGTGCCTGCGGTAGTGGAAAGGAAGGTGTTGGTGGTTTTGGTGTAAATCTGAAGTTATTCTGGACAAAATAGCTTCTTCACAGTTTCTTCTTGTGCTTGAGTTACAGCACTATGCTCACAGAGCTGGTTTGAAGGGGGAATAAAAGAGGAAGGAAACTAGCCAAAAACCAGCTTTCAGAACAAGCAAGCATAGTGCCTTTGTTTAACAGGAAGGGCCACTAAAGGATATTAAGCATTCTTCATCACCGCCACCACCGCGCAGCTGGGAAATGAAGCCAAGCAGGCAAGCCAGGGCAGGCTTTGTCTTGATAACAGACCCTTGCAGATTTGTTTTGGCACACGCATCAATCCACAGTCCAAATGACTGTTTCTGCTCTTGCTCTTCTGCGGCAGGAAGACACCATCCATCCCTCCTTGCCTGGGCTCATCCACTTCAGAAAGACCAATCTAGTTCACATGGTTGCATTTCTACTTTCTCCTCATAAATACAAGAAATAGAAGCAAAGATCACACATTGGAAGTGGATCTACTGTGAAAATCTGCGCGCTGCTTTTTCCAACAACTGATTCTCCACAAATTATAGAGAGCTTGGCCCATAAAAACCTCAGCTGAAGAGTCTTCCAGGGACAGTAGGCAGCCTACATCATATCTAGAAAGGCAGCAAGTACATAACTCTAAGTATTAGTGTTAATACAAGAAATTATCCTCTTTCTTCATGAGCACCATTCCTCAAACATTTTCCTAATGCAAATGATGTTGGTAATTAAAGAGAAAAACCCTTTGCATTCCTCGCTGGCTGCAGCTATTATCAGAGCTGATAACACATGCCTAGGATGCACGGGGGCAGAGGGGATAAAAAAGACACACACACACTTCTTCCACTTAAGAGAGATTACAGAGCCAGAGCTATGCCCAGGATAAGGCAACTCAGCATCCCATGGCTTGAATTTCCTCTTGTCTTATCAGAGCAAACATTCAGAAAGACCCTTTTGCTCTCCTGAGCAGCAGCAAACTTTAATAGTTGTTTCTACTACAGACACATGAATTCCAGAACATTCTTGACATTCAATATGCAGATCTGGCCCCTTTAATTAGCGAGCAGTTTTTATTCAGCCTATTACAGCTACTAGAAGCTTACTCTTTCAGCAAAGGCTTGGTAAGTGCCCAAAACCTGCTGTTTGACTCTCAGCATTCCCAGCACAGTAGCACTGTTATGGTGGAAAAGACTCAGAAACATCACCCTGAAGTAGCAGCAGTCATCTTGCCCTTGAAGATGCAGCACAGATAGGTGCACCAGTCAGTTTACTCAAAGGGACCATTTATGAAGTGCTAGCAACTACAGGCAAGTGACTTGAGACTTGTCACCCTATTGAAGGCAGAACTAACCCAGCAGTCATCCCTAGGATTCCTATCCATCCCTGTGCAAACCATAGCTCAGACCTCCCTTAAACCTTCTAGGCAGTCACTACTCCTGAAAGAAAACACTAGAGCAATAGGAATTGGGATAAAAGCCATTTTATTCTGGTAATAAATTCCTCTCGACATGCATCTCACACATTCACTAGAAACTACACCTAAAGCATTAAGTTTTCCATTACTGCCCAGCAGAAGCCAGCTCCACATTCATCCCCTGTGCTAGCAAGAGCTGCTTACACTGCCATTCTTTCTCCTAGGAGCAAGCCGCACATATTTCTTTCAGTTCCCCTTACTATCATGCTAGAGAGGGGAGAAAAACATCCCTGAATCCCAGGCTGGGGGCAGCTGCCTGGACCCACGCTGTGACTGAGGAGGGGGCAGAGCTGAAGGGCAGGCAGTGGGAGAGCTGCCAGTGGGGGAAGAGAACTGTTGCTTAGTTTTCTGCTTGCATTTGGCTTCATCTAAATCCAATAGTTGTTTCAAATCCCTGCCTACACACACTGGTGTAAGTTGCTATTGTTTAAAGCGGATTTAAGGATTTATACTAGTTTTTAACTACTTTCTATTTGATTAAAGAGAAACAGAGGGGCTTCATCTATTTAAGGGCATTCTTTTAAAGTAAAAATAGATCAACTCATCTTAACCCAACAGTGTAAGTCCTTGAGGTCAGGACAAATCACATGGCTTCTTGCACAAACCCTGGGGGCTCAGCAACCTCAGATACAGCAGATCCATCTCCCAGTACAGGATGACAAAATCCTCACCCAATGGGTAAGCCTGCATTTCTGTCACGCACTGTGGATACAAGAACAGCATTCCTGAATGACACAGCTTTTTTCCACCCTAGCACCCTCTGGAAGATACTCCAACGCATTTTCAACGCTTCTATAGGAAAGTCATCTCCACTTCTGCTATTCTGGCTTCTGTCACACTCCCCTCCCTAGCATACACACACACCTCTCCTGAATTCATGCTGTCCCTTCCTCAATTCCTCCTCCCAAACCTACCTTTGTCATTCTTCTATCACTTCCATCACCCCCACCTCTCTTCTGCCTTCATTCTCAATCATATTTTTAATGAAAATCTCAGAAATCAATCTATCAAGCTCTTACAGGCCATTTAAGCTACTCTGCTGTTCAATACTGCATTTAGAAAAGCCACTTGGCTACCCAGTCCTTTTGGTATGTTTTAGGAAACCCACTTACGTTAAGTCAAGAAAGCTCCCGAACTTAACACTGTCATCACTGGAGCACACCCACAGAAACACAGTAGGGAGATAGTAAACTGCACCAGCTCTTCAAAGAGTTATATGACATGAGACAGAAGAGCAGCATGCCATGATTTCCATGTATTCCTGTGGATTCAACAGGACGATTCAATGTACTGCATGTTGTGCGCACACACTTCAGTATCACTTTTCAGCAAGACTCAAGAAATTCAAGTCCGTGGAATAGCTTTCTGTTGTTTGTATGCAAAAGCCATATGGGCTTAGGACATCCCTTGATAAAGAACAAGAAATACCAAGTGCAACTCCGAATTAGCTTGCAACACGACCTGCAAAAAAATGTTTTGTGGATTGCTCAAGGTACACATGAACAGCAGAATGTTAATCTGATACAGTGAGTATATACATGCCTTCTGGTGGTGAGATCCTCCTGGTTTAATACCCACGCACAAACAGTGAAAACTCCTCCGGGTACCCAGTCACCAGTCTGAAAAGATGAACACTAGCCATTCACATCACATCCCTAGAAATGAATAATCTAACTACCCCAAGTAATCTTTAATTACAGGAACTTCATAAGGAGAGCCCTTTTTAGACTTGATCTTCTCAGGAGGAATGTTAATTTGTCTGTCTAATTACCACCTTGCACTTTCGCACCAAGGGAAAGCGCTATTACTGGCACTTTAGAAAGCAAGTTTTCACCATCTATTTGTACCCATTTCTTTCTTGTATCTTCTCCACAAAGCTTCTTACCCACCTTCAGAGCTGAGCTCCCTTCTGGGAGAGTTAGGGTCATCTAAACTGGTGGATGAGATGATTTATAAGACAACTCCCCATACACAGAAACCAATCAAAATTGGTAAGGACTAGAAGTTAAATAAGTATTCAAGGAATAATCTAGGCAAATCATTCCTTGTGGCTAGAGCAACTGGAAACACTCATTAGAGAGACATTTTGTTGGAGAGCTCCTGTGAACCAGTTATCCCTTCTGCTGGCTCAGCATTCCCCCTTTTGCTCAGCAGGAAATATCAAGTCATTAGGAAAGAGTGATCCACAGCACTCAGCAGGATTCACAGTACAAACAGCCCTCTGGGATTATGTCCTATGTAAATAAGCATGTACTAGGCACAGCTGGACTTAACTAGTTTTAGGATAGAAAGACAAGATAGGTTAACAATAGTTGACTAGAGTTAACTAGTTCTAGGACAGGAAGACAGATCAGCTGCTGTCTGGAACCTCTTGTTGCTTCAGCATCCATGCTACTTCTCTCCCCTTGCATATGATGCTACAAACTGTCTCCCAGGTCAGCCTATTGTCAGGCAGACATTCAGAATAGCCTTATTCCCCATCACTCTGAGGCATCACAGCATCTGCCCGTCTGGCACTTCTCCTGTGTGTAACACACAGCTTGGATAGGATATATCCAGTGGACTAATCTTTAGCTGTTAGTATCTAACTGGGACTTCCTGCTAGCGCAGATCAGATTCCTTGCTTGTCAGAAGCCGCATCTACATTCCCAACCAGACGATGAGCACAGAGTGCCAAGAGGCGCCAGTTTGAGTGCACTGTGGTGTCCAGCTGCTGGAAAAGGGGCAGAAAACTGACCTCAGCTTTGCAGAACAGCAGCACTCGGACAGCACTTTCACTCACCACGGATGGTACCAACCTGCTATTGCTCAAGTGCAACAACATCAGAATGGATATTTAAAACATGATCGAAAGAAGTCAAGACATACTCATTCAATATCACTGTAGATTCAGGTAGAATCTTAGTTTTAAGGATACTCCTACATCTAATACTTGCAAAAACAAACATTACAACCAGGATGAGAACCAATGGTTTAGATTTTGAGGAAGCTTAAGCAGTTTTCCAGCTTGCAGACTTGATTGGGAGTCACATCAAGTTTACCGGAATTTATATGCTGACCTTCCAACTTAAAGTTGTCTCACATATGTTGTTCTGCTCACCTCATCTTCACCCTTTCCACAATTAAAACCAATCAACTACGGCACCCTGCAGCAGCTGCCCTGGACACACATACTACTTTACAATAGCTAACAAGAGCCTGTAGCAGCAGCACAACTATAAATAGAATCAGTAAGAAAGGATTAGGACCAGAGCACTTTCAGTGGATTTGAATGGATGCAGCTGAAACTGCCAAGATCACTAAAAAGAAAGGTGAATGAGGCTGAGATTTCTTCTTTGCAAGTTGTTTTCTGGTTTGCATTTCCATACCTATTTGCATTCAGCAAACTACAGAAGAGCTCCCTGCAAAGATGGCTAGTGCAGTAGGTCTCCTCCTCAACACTGAGCCCCTGCCTCTCCAGGCATCCCTAGCTGCCAAACAGAATGTGTGCTCTGCAGTGTCTGCTCCAGACTTCAGGGATTTTCTATTCTCTTAAGTAGGTGCCTTGAAAGAGCAAATATACAAATGCATTAGTAGCACAATCTAGCTCTTGAACAGCTAAGCCTGGCCTTCACAGGACATTCTCACCTTCGGAAAGATCACATACCAGATCAGCAAGTAAATACAAAAAACCACTGTTATCTCCTTTCTGAATAGGGTGCTGTTCCCACACCTTCCAGCCCTGCAGACAGGCAGCTAAAACCACTTGGAGTCTTGGGCGAGAGTAGATGGCATGGGATTGTAAGAAATCCAGTGCTCAATCTAGTGGACACGTCCATAGAGCTTGTTCTGCCCAAGTCAAAACAAACTAAGTTCAAGGCACCTTCCAGAAGTTTGCAAGGATGTCCCTACTTTCAGATGGCCCATTATTAACTTTCTAGGAAATGGGATCTTCATCCATGCAGACGAGAAAAACTCAAAACACCAAACCCAGAAAACAAACAAAATGTAAATTCTCTCCTTTTAACTTCTTCTGCACGTGTTCTCCTCTAATTATTTAATTTCTCATTTTCAGAAACCCTTCTTTTCACTTCACCTGCACAACCTCCTATTGCTCACGTACAACATGAAATGTTACTGACACTAGCACCATTACTAGCAAACCTTGGAGATGGTATGTTAGTGCAGATAATGAAATGCAGCAGTGACTTACACAGGCTGCAAAACCTGAACATCCACTCCAGTCAAATACCAATACTTCCAAACACAAAAGAATCCTCTGTGCCTCTTTTGTCCTAATCTACTCCACCACAGACATTCTTTTTGGACACTGGATTCAAAGAAATCTCCAACTAGACATGATAAATATTTCAACTGTATCCATCCCATTTAAGCGATAAGCTCCCAAGGATGCAGTGTCCTTGATTTACCACTTGCAAAGCATCAAAGAGCAGGACATTAGCTATTCCTTTTCACACTGCTCAAACCATTAGCCAGTTCAGCAAGAGGCAGAAAGGAAGAAAATACATTACAGATATGTAAATCATACGTACACCAAATGGAAAAAGGGATTACCGCCAACATTCACTAACTAGACACAGCATACCAAGCTTGAATATGCACACACAGGACACACCACCCCAAATAAAAGAGAGGACCCCTTTCAGGCCTCAACCGTACCTGCACACCAGGGTTGCAATGATGACACACCATGCTGTACAGCAGCAGTCAGCATTTAGATGTTCTTCACTCTTCCGATGGCGGCAGCACAGCCAAAACGAGTAGAACAAGAGAAAGAGCAGGTCCAGAGCAAGGCAGGAGAGCGCAATGCCACCCAACAGCAACAGGGCCTGTGGAAAACAGAGATGGGCATCACATCAGACCACAGCGCAGCCACAGCAGGGGTGTGAACCAGGGCCCAGATGTTTAAGGCCTCTGCAACAAGTCAGTGCTGAAGGAATGCCTTTAAAACAAGTTGGGTTTTGTGTATTTTTTACATACAAACAGATTTTTAGCCCTGCTTTCTTCCCTCTGTGCATCCCACTCAATGAAACCTGGAGAATGGTTGGACTTGATGACCTTAAAGGTCTTTTCCAACCTAGTTGATTCTGTGTTCTGTGCCCTAAGCAGCAAATTGCAGACTCGGACAGACAAAATGGCTCAGTTAACAGACTAAGTGAATCAGAGGGGGTTTTCCTCTTTACTCCTGTGCAGAGGTCAGCAGATTTAAAGGGAAATAAAAAGTTCAGCCAGCTGCCTCTATCTGCACAGTTCTTTAATCTTCATGAATAAATATGCAGGCTTATTCATTAGAAATCCAAGTGCATGAGTGGGTTTGAAAGGGGGTGGAATTTATTATACATGTGTGAGATTGATTTAAAAAACATTAATCCCCATGCCATGCTTCTGTTCAAGGTAGATCCAGAATAAATGCTAAATCCCTCCATATACCATCCATATCTATAGGTACAACAAACATGGATGCTACAGACACACTGGCTTGAGGCCATCCCAAACTGAATGAACTGTTCCACCTATTTCTCGTCAGATGTTCCTGGGAGGAAAAGGAAGCAGTAAGTGTTTAATTCTATTCTAATTTTGTTTTGCTCCATTCAAATTTCTTTGTATTTGGAAAATCCTGGATGAAACCCAAAAATGCAAAACAATTTTGTTAAATATAATTAAAAAAAAATAAATCCATTCCAGCCCCAAATCCAGCCACACTTTCCCACATGAATTGATCAAGTAGAAGGATGTTATTTTATCCATATGCTTTTTTGGATAAACCCTTGGAGTGGTGACAAGTGCCAACTTATTAGAAATGACTTGAATATCTGGAAAGGTTCTGAGTCACCCACTGCTGCCCCAGTATTGAAAAGGCAGACAGATTTCTATCAACAAACCTAAAACAAAGCTTTGTTCTTTAAACCAGTATCTCTTTTCCTCCCCATGTAGAAATGCCTTAAAGAACACATACGCTTCCTCCCGATTGAAACAACAACTTCCTCCCGGTCAAAGAAATCAAACAAAGAATGCTGTGATTAAAGAAAGATTTTTAACAAAACTGGTGACTGTTTCTAACAGGGTCTGGTAGTAACTTGCTCTTTGTAGGCTTTTCTTCCCCTTCTTTCCCCCCAGTTTGCTCCATAGGTACTCCCTGATGAGATATTATCCTGGCAAAATGTACGAGCCACACGACATACTTTCCAGCCAAGCAAATGTCAGAGTATACAGAGTATAGGGCCCATCAGCTGCACATAACGAGATCCACACTAGTTAAACCTAACCGCTGCCTCACAGATACTCCACATAGCCATACGCTGTTTGTTTTCCTAGCCTAAAGGAACCTTTAGGTTCCAAAGTCCACCAAGCACACTGGGATGGGGGGACCTTGCAGGGGCTGCTTTCCCAAACTGAACAGCAGAAACTCGGGTCCGTTGTAGGAACTGAACTTTGGTATCCTTAAGAGAGAAGAGTGGGGGTGGAAGGGAAAAAGCCCTATCCCCCTTTCCCATGATTATGCCAGATGGTGTGCATGCTGCTTGAGTTCCTCAGCAGAAAGGGGCCTTCGAGAGGGAAGCTGCTCGCAGAGCCCCACTTTCTCCCACTTCTGAAGGCTTGCCATGTACGAGCACTCAATACTAATTTAACCAACACATTTGGCATACCAAAGCTCCTTGGGGATATTCTTTACTTTTTAAACACATCAGGCTGCTGCAATGCAAAGCTTTCCTGCACTGCTTGCCTGCACTTCTTTCTTCACACCCTCAACCTTTCTGCATTACACTGGAAAGATGAATTCAGCTGAAAACATCCTTCCAGCAACTCTTTATCAGCAAAAAATTCACACTGGAGCTCCAGATGTAGGGGAAGAGCCCTCATTAAAAGGCAAAAAAGGAAATACTACAAAGAATAAAGAAAGAATAATTGAAGACTGCCATGCAGCAAGCAACCTGAGGTTCTCACTTTGAAAGGACACTTAATACATGCTTTAATTTATGCATCTGGCCAAAAGGACTTGGCTGGCTACTACACCACGATCTGTGTTTCATTTTCCAGAGTATTTGTTTTCCATTAATGGATATGTGCCATGACAACAAGTGAAATCATCCAGCAGAACAGTTATTAATCTTTCTGACTGATGAGTCAGTTTAGGACCCAGAGACTGGCTGGCAGTGAAAGCCTGGTTGCAACCAAAGAGATGCCTGTGCCTGCTTGTTGGGATTAAATGACAGTATTTAAATAAGAGGGGTTGAGGCTCAATAAACCCTCAGCCACTCTATCCTGCAACAGTAAATCTGGGACTCGGTTATCCAAGGCCACGTTATCCTGAGTAAATGTGAAATTATGCACTGGGCCTTTTGCCACAAAAGAGCATCAATTCGTCTTCAAACATTTGCTGAGCTATCAGAACCTTTATAGCAAATGATGCATGAACTGCCCTTACAGGAAAAAGGAGACAACTTGGAGAAGCAACATTTTACCACTGTGTTGACACTAATGGCAGAAGTGGAGACAGAGCAGTCCCTGAAAATGAGCGTAAATCCAAGTGGTAACAGCCAGAGTGGCAGGAGACAAAGCTACACTGCTAGGGAGCACTTTCAAAATAGAAGTTAATAGCAGTACATGAGCAGCGCTGCTAGCTTGGAAAGGCACCATGAAACCTGAATACACCATGTCTTGTGCAGGAACAGTGCTCGACAGCCTGTTACAGTGTTCGTAGCCTTTCTCAACTCCAGCATGCTTGCCAGGATTCATGGTATTTACACTTACAATGGGAGTAAGAAGCCAAAACAAGAGAGAAGGCAGAAAACATCTATGTCCCTGTGCACCATCACAATTAGAAACACAGCAAAAACATCCCTTCCAAAAATACCTGAGGGCTGGAATGAGGGTACACAGAGGTGTTGCTATATTTAAGGACATATACGTAGATCAGCCTTTAGTCAGGTCTTTGAGACCATGCCTTATGTTACTGTGGATCAACTACACCAATATATACCCGTGTCTACTGGATTAAAAATCTCCATACAGAACAGTCACTTTCAGTTTCAAGTTCCACATCATTAGTTACCTGAATGTATTTGTGGACCGCGGTCCTGGAAGACTAATTTTACCTGCTGAAAATGCACTTAAGGGTTATATACTCCATACTACATACAGAGCCACAAAGAGAAGTAACCTAACAAGAAGAGCCATGACACACTGTAATGCAAGAGGTGAATGCTGGGTTACTTTCACGTTAAGTGTCAAGGTTTAACGCTGCCTTAAGTGCTCTTTGTTCATCCCTCAACTACATAGAGTATAGGGCTTATGGACCCTTCCTCACACCACCATGTCCTCTGCCCTGCGAAGGTTACTTGGCACAAGAAGTCCTGGCAGCAGAGTAGGTTTGGAAAGTTAATTCCACAAACACATTGCCACAAAGTATTTCATGTGTTTTTACCAAATCTCAACCTATCCAATCTCCAGTGAACACATTCTTTAGACCTTAACTGTGCTAACAACAGTACAGGGTAGTGAGCAGCTCTTCATGTGGAATAGATGACAGCTATTTCTGGACAGCACTGGTATTTCGCTACTAGGTAGAACATTAAAACCTCATTAAGAAACTTGAGAGCAAAGCTGAAGCCTTCAGGTAGCTCCTGAAAAGCACAGTTTTGCCTTTAACCTTCCATCAACAGTTTTAAAGGTATTTCATCTTAAAACTTCATCATTTCAACCCACAGGACAATACAGCTACAGCTTTTGAGTATCTCAACACCACATCTGTCTTAATCATTGCCAGATACAGAACTGTTTATAGGTTTACCTTAAAGCTAGCTTCTGCCAAGAGAAAGCTTTCCACTGAATCTGCAACTAGTGCTCCTTCTGGCTTTCCATGCAGTGACTTGAGATTGTGATAATAAAACAGACAGAAGAGGTTAAAGGAGTGTGGGAAGAGAAAAACGTTCACCCAGAAGAACAAATGAAGCAGCAATCTGGGCTGCTGCCAAAGGAGCACTCATCTCTATTTATTCCGTGAAGGACGGAAGTCTTCTTAGCAAGAAAAGAAACTGCTGTGGGATAGTGTCATGCCCACACTACTTCCTACACCATTTGTTTTGCAGACTTCAGGACATCTCTAAGCAGCTTACATACTCATAGATAAGTAACTGTGTCCTACCAGAGTGATTCTTTTTTGTAACACTGGCAAAGTGAGGAATGCAATCTGACCCCCCCATCAGCTTGTTCTGAACAGACTGTGTGTTCAGAGACTCTATCTTCATTTCTGAAAAATGCTGTACATGGTGCTTGCTGGGACACTAAAGTCTCTCAGAATGTCGTTCATCCCACAGCCTCTGCAGAAGGATGCAGGTTTTGGTAGGGAACGAAGCCAACCACGTATTGGTAAATGCAATATGGGGGGAGGATGGGGAAACCACTGCTGATCTCAGCACTAAACCATCCATATCTCCTCTGCCCGGAGGACATGCCTCCCAGGCCAATTACTGTACTCAATACAGCAGAGGATCTAGGCTGGGCAGGAAACGTGCTGTGGAAGAAGGTTTTCCCACGGTACTGAGATGTATTCTCCTTCATGAGGGATCCCTCAGCAGCATGGAAGAGCACCATGGAAACAGAAGACAGGCTCTACCGTCTCATCTCCTTATACAGACATCTCCCAGGAAAGCACATTGTTAAGGGAGTGCAGTAGATTATACAGATATTTAGGGCAAGTCCACACTGGAGCAAGCAATATAGGCCAACGCTTTGCCTTTAGCTTTTTTGTACTATTGGCTTGCTTTTCTGGAAAAGAGAAAATGCCAAGGATTATGTTGTGTTTTGTTTGGTTGGTTTATTAATCACCTTAAGACAATACAGCAGACATTAGAATAAAACAGATCTACAATTGAAACAACTCCGAGTATGACTAAATAGCTCAAATGTATATAATCAAGTTGGTTAAATAAACAAGCTAGCTTTCTCAGTGCTGAGAAGCTATCTGCACACAGGCAAGGGCATTCCACAGTTAATTGGTATTAGAGCTATGAACTAAAGCCACTTTAATTACAAATGAGTGTTCACACAGGGTTTTAATGTAGTTTAACAGAAGGGCCTTAATTCAGTGTAGTTTAATTCACTTCAGTGCAGTTTAATTCACTTCAGTGCATTTAAAGTGGTTTAACTAATCTGCATTGAATTTATTCCTCCAGTTAATTCAGATTAATTTCTCAAGTGCCCTTGTGCAGGCAACGACTGAGAACAAGACTAGGTTGATGAAAGATTCATCATTTCCTCCATACTAACATTCTAACCCCCTTATTTCATAATTAAAGACTTTGAATGCTGCCTTTATATTTGGTCCAGTTCACAGAAGCCACCAGTGCAAAGGCTGAAAAGACACAACCTCGCTGATACTTGGTTCGCTGCAGTAACCAACACATAGTACAATCACCACCGGTGTTTTGAGAGCTGTGGTTAAACAATACATAGCACAGGTATCTCTGCGCATCTCAGCTTCTACAGGGGCAGATGCTAGAATTCATCAGAGCATCTCATGTCAAAACCAAAGAGAGATGGGAAGCACTGAGTGGAAAGGATTTGCTTAACAATTGGGTTGGATGGTTTTTTCTGCCCACGAATGCAGATCTAAGCTGTGCTAATCAGCAGTGAACACTGGAGTCCTATTGGGCTGAAGTCAAACAACAACCCATTTATTCCCCTAGCTGTTACCAACTCGGCAATCTCCACCTTCCACAGTAAGGCAGAGTTCCCAGAGGTAACGGGGTCCTCAAAATTGGGTGTTCTTATCCCTAGTTACTCCATAATGCTGGCTGAAAGCCTCTATGCACTACAGCGATGAAAAGAATGAGGCACTCACCAAACTCAGTTTCCACTGATAGGTCCCCACAGACTAAATCTTTATTAAATGAGGCTTAGCTCAGAACTGGCAGCTTGTCAAATGAGCATTCTCACTGAAAAGGCGGATTTCCTTTCTGGGGATTCTGCAGATTCTCTTGAAGGGCTCTAAAATAACCTATCATGGATGCATCAGTGTTCATGCAGGTCTTTGCCCTGAATCCCAGACCAGCAAACTGCATAAGGAATCCTTTTGGGAATGGGCCTTCAGCTTTAGAAGTTTATGCCTTCCTAGTATTCCCAGTTGGACAACGTTAAAAAGAATAGTTAACTTTGTTTAAAGGCAAGAGTCAGATAAATATTTGGAATATTGAGGCAAAGAGCACTGAAAGGATAGCTGGAATAATTCAATGGGTGTCCTGCACTGCTTGTGTCCACACTCAGTTTGCCCAACTCACCCATGGCAGATCTGCAGTTTCACCAGACATTCCCACAGATTAGCTCACACATTCCTGCCTAACATCGGCTACTTTACTCAAGGTCCTTCAGAAGGAGCGTTACTTCCTTGGTTAGAAAACTGTATCATCCATTAAAGCCTTAAAACACAATCTTCTTGCAAGGTACTTTTCCAGAAAACTGGATAGCAGAAAAGCCCTGTGCTATACAGGAAGTAGGAATTTAATGCTCCTACAACTCTAAGATAAGCAAGCACTGCCTGCATTACCTGGCTTAAACCCAAATGCTGTATAAATTCCCATGCCAAGACAATTCCCCATCCTCAGTTCTGCAGTGGGAGCTCAGCTATGATCCTGCAGGCCTGGAACTCCCTGAAGGCAAAACATGGCACTGCCAAGCTGCCTGTTGCATGCAGGCAGGGACCACGGCACACTTGCACAAGCCTGCACATGAGTTAGGCAGCACTGGTGTATTAAAAAAGAAACAGGCAGGAAATGCTTAGGCCTGAAGCCCAGTGACTTAATCTAATTTCCATCCTTTTTCCCTTCCCCCTCCTACAATATGGGCTCTCAGAGACAATGCACTTCATTTAGAGGAAAAAAGTCTCTCTCCTATGTGCCTATCCTTACACATCATCAAGCAAAGCACTGGGACACTGCATTTGTTTATCTGTATGTGCTGACCATGCGTGCTCTGGAGTGCACGCCAACCTCAAGGGTTTATTTTCAACACTCCAGCTGTAAGACATCCGTGCTTTACTTCAGGCTAGCTGCTCTTTAGTGGTTGCTGTTTCTTATTAGATATGGTTTGAAAACCAAGTATTCATACTGCTCCTGTGAATTTCACGAGTTCTCTACAGATAGGGTCTTTCAGTAGAGATGATTACACACACCATCTCTAAGGCTCCTGTTCCTCTGTAGGACCTAAACGATGTACTTTCCACGGCCAAATAGGCACTGGTTAAGATTAAATGCCATATCTAGGCTCACAGCAGCTTCTTGATCTTCTCAATTGTCTCCTCTTAAGCCAGCTAACCAAATGAGAAGAGATCAGCCACTACAGAGTTCAAAGACACCAAGCTCAAACCCTCAGCTCCAACGCCCAGACTAGGAAAGGCTTGGCAGGCAGGTCACTGCAAGCTGCATACACCACCCAGTACCCCCTTAGCACGCAGCCGTCAGTCTGCTTTGAGACAGACTTTCGGATGCCATTTCTATTTGGAAGAGGATACACAAGGCATTAGGGAGGGAGGGAAGCACAAACGGAAATGAACAGAACCACTCCTGACTGGAACAGAAAACAAAAACCTGACTCGGTTGTGGAAACTTCCCCAAAGGAACATCATCAACAAGGTTAGCCCATCCCATCATCAGGGGTGGCAGTGTTTCCATAAGCATGACAAGCACTGTAGATAACGGGATGCTGCTGACTTTTATTATTATTTTGCATTATTTTGAATATGCTGGTTTGTCTTCAGTGACACAGTATCACATCACTGATACTGTGATGTGATGATCACATTACATGTGTGTAAAATGTGTATAAATGTGTATAAATGATCACATTTATACAACTTCATTACTTAAGAAGTTTTGCTGGGCAAAGAAACTGCTTCAATTTCTTAGCAGTGTGTATGTTCAGTTGCATAGGACACAAGCACAGATGTCCAGCACAAGCATTCTTCCTCTCACTATATTTCTCTGGCATCTTCTCTATGCAGCTCATGAGTTGCAGCCATACCAAAGCAGCTGAGAGGGGAACAGTCTGAGTATGCTCACTTGCCATCTACCCCAATGTCATAGTGTAACCCCAGATAGCAACTTAGCCCCACACAGCTAACAGTTGTTCACACACATACACACCTCAGTGGGATGGGGAGAGAATTGGAAGAGCAAAAGAGAAAACTCACGGGTTGAGATAAAGACACTTTAATAGGTAAAGCAAAAGCTGCATACACAAGCAAAGCAAAACAGGGACTCCATTCACCACTTCCTATGGTCAGGCAGGTGTGAAGCCATCTCCAGGACAGCAGGGCTCCATCATGTTACTTGGGAAGACACCATTACTCCAAACATCCTCCCTTCCTCCTTCTTTCTCCAGCTCTATATGCTGAGCATGACATCGTATGGTATGGAATATCCACCCCTTGGGTCAGTTCTTGTCCCAGCTGTTTCCCCTCCCAACTGCTTGTGCACCCCCAGTCCCCTTGCTGGCGGGATGAGGAGCAGAAAAGTGCTTGGCTTTGTATAAGCACTGCTCAGTGAGAATGAAAACATCCCTGGGTTGTCAACACTGTTTCCAACATAAATCCAGAACAGAGCCCCATACCAGCTACTATGAAGAAAAATAACTACCCCAGCCAAAACCAGTGCACCCAAGTGATAAAAAACCCACAGTGAGCTTCTAAATTTGTCTCCCAAACTTCCTCATGAAAGAAGCTTGTTTTAAGAGAAGGTATTTTTAACCACCACACTTGGACTGAAGTGATTCTGGAAAGCCATGGCAGGCTGCCTTTCACGAGTTTCCACTATGGGACTGTGCATGAGGCCTCATTCCCTTCACAACATCACTGCAACATTCCGCTGCCAAGGAATTCTGGTGGGACTGTAAGCAGGATTTAGTGAGGCTCACCGATTGGTCCCAATCAGATAGGAGAGCTCACTCACTCTGGGAGAAGTGCAACAAGAGGATTAACAGAAGTGCCAATTCTACCTTGGTTCCCATGTACTGTATACAAGTAACATAGTGCAATGTCTATTCAGACATACCAAGCTCATTTTTAAGGAGACTATTTAGGACAGAGCAAGGATTTATGCCAAGACCCATTGCTGATCTGCAAAGAACATTAAACACTTTCCTTTTTGTAAATCAGCTATACCTGGCAACAAGGAGTTAGTACTCCTTGCAATCTGAAGGATTATGAAAGTATCCCAACTATATCACAGGAACACAGAAAGTGTGAAGAAACGCAACAGAGACGGAAAAAGATTAAGATGAATATAGAAAACATGATCATTGCTGGGCTAATGGGGTTGTGTCCTTGAATCATCTGCAGAATGATCCCTTGCCCAGGAAATACTCAATGGCCACATCTCTGCAGGCACCATTTTAGTCCCATTTACGCTTCAGGAGTTTTTGTGCCATGCGTCTACTTCTGTAACACAACAAACTCAAGTATAGCATTTGCTGCACTGAACCACAAAAGGGATGCAGGATAATTTGAGAGTCCAAATTGGAATGGAAACCCCAACATCACCTCATTACTAATGTTAGACCTGAAAAGCATCTTAAGGTGCCTGCTAACGTTTATACAACTTGTTTCATACCATTAGCAACATGAAGAGGTCTTTTTCTAAACAGCAGCTATTAGGAAAATGTTTAAGCCACAGCTCTAGCACACACTTTGGCATCTGGAGGCACCTGAGTTAAATAAAATAAACATTAATTAGGAGGAAAAGACATACTTTCTGGACAAGATAACAAATCCACTGAAATGGTTTCATAAACAGCTCCTATTAGCACTAAATGGACAGGAAGGTAAGTTGCAATAATTGGTCTTCTGCATTTATCTCTGAGTGATGGGAACAGGTTAGATTGGTGCTTCTCAGGTGTCTTTAACATGGAGATCCATACCCAGTTTGTGTTCAGTTGCAATGCTCAGAATCAAGAGTGAGAAGTTTGGAACAAGAAAAACAACAACAAAAAAACACTGCATTTCCATTTATATGTACCCCATTCAGCTTCACTGGCATTTGTCTAACACAACTGAAGCAACTCAGACAACTGTTTACACAGCAAAAACTTGGTGTAGTTCATAATACACGTTAAGCCTACTCTCAATTACATTAGCAAATGACACTGGTCCAGCTGCCCTGAGGGCTGACCTCTGGGAGGGGATGAAGAGCAAAATTAAAGGCAAACTGCTGTACATCTCTAAGAAGTCACGTCTCATTGTGCTACAGCAAGCACTCCATAGGACATGTTCCTTAAAATAATTTGTATTTGAAGTCAGGTTTAATGCAGTATGTCAGTCACATGGAGAGGCCACAAGGAACTGGAAAGGGGCAACATCCCATAGGGATATCTTCTGTAAGTCAGGGAAGGGGGAACACAGACCTCTGAGCCATCTATTGACTGAGGATCTGAACTGACCTCCTTGCACAGACAATTAAAACATGCCATTTAAATGTCAGAGACAAACAAGTGCCACACTTTTCACCACAAATTCTCTCCAAACTTCCTCTTTGAAGACTACCACAGTCTTAAACAGGGTTAAATAAAAAAAGAGAAAAAAGAGGAAATCAACTTCCTTTGACTTAAATTTCCTTCCTCCAAAAGAGGCTCATTCATATGCAGCAAACATCTCCATATTGAGTCTTCCTTGGTTTTACTTCGGGTTTTTTTGACTTGGGTTTTTGCTTCCCTTTTTTTTTTCTTTAAAGAAAAACCTCTCTCAAAAAAAAAAACAACAAAACAAAAAAACAAAAAACCAACAGAACCCATCAGGGACAAAGCCAACCAATATTCACTATTGAGAGCCTTCAAACCCGGGAAAAAGAAATACCATAGAGAGGCTAAGAGAGGAAGCAGATCAAAAAACTACCCAAGCCAGCCAAGACCCACCACAGTCACAGCTGGAGCCTGTGTTTCTGCACCACTGACAAGACTGGGAGCGTCATGAACCACTTCTCTGCTCAGCACTGCAGCCTGTGCAAGGGAAACTATGGAGCTAAGGCCTCATGCAGGCTCCTTGCCAAGCCCCGAGAAGGGATTAGGGCCTCCGGCAGCTATACTGAAGGGAAATGCAGTTTGAATAGAGATGATTTCTTTATAGCTTTCCCCATTAAGCTGCAGATGGCCCTCTCAGCAACCAGGGGAAAGTCAGACGCTGCCCCCTCAAGAGCAGCACTGTGGCAAGCGGTCACAGCCTTACCCATCCACTTCTGCTGCCCAGTCATCACGCAGATAAAAAGGGGAGCACTCAATTTAAATTCACCTCTCCTGAACGTCATTCCTGAGAATAGGAAAGCAACTAACGCTAATGGAACATACAGAGTAAAAAAGCTTCGCAGTTACTGTCAAATACGGTGCCCCAACATGTATTTAGAGAGGACATCCCACCTTGTGGCTTCAGTTCTGAGCAGCTCCTTGCACAGCTCCTCCATTTCCCCACAGGGTCACGGGAAGATGGAAACAGTGTCCTTTCCACTAAGCATAGCTGTTCAGCTCTTAGTGCTTGTCTGCCTGCAAAGCTGGAAGTTGTCATGGACCACTGGCCTAAAAAACTTTAAAGCATTGGGTTTATATCAGCTGTTCAAGCACAGATACACCTCTGTTTTAGCTTCCTTTACCACCAAGTTTTAGGAATATGCAGGACATGGGGCTGTTTTGCTGTAATAGCGGTTGCATCATTTAAAAGAAACAGGCGTTTCCCCCACCGCATCCTAACAGGATTTTTCATCAGCTGCTCTACTTTCCCAAGATAGATGGATCATTTCCATTAGAAGTCAATGCACTTTATAGGCCAACTAATACCCTCCTTCAGAGATCCTTCTATCCGGCTTGTGAGATGAACACTGGTAGGATTCCTCAACTCCTGCATAGGTATTTGTTCATTCATCAATTCTTCTGAACTGTATCTTGAGATTGATTTTTCAGGAAGGTTCCCAGAGCTCTCAGGGGTTCTGCTTACACTGATGTCACGGCTATATTTAAAGAAGGAATCCCACTAGAGTGGTTTATAACACGCTCCGGCAAGACAGTGTAGACAGAGCTAAATCCTATTAAGCTACTTAAGTTGCTTTCCCCCCACTAAAGTCATCTGTCAAATGCCAGTCCTACATATACCAGCTTGCTACCCAATTAGCTTATCAAGAGTCATGCTTAAAACACCAAACAGAAACACAATTCAGTCATCACACATATGAGGAAAAGAAACTGGGGCAGTGTGCTGCTCCAGTAACCTCCTGGGATCCCACAGGGTGGAAAAGGCTGGTGATTAGCTTTTTATTACAGCTAGATTGTAACCCACTGGACTTTACTGAAGATGAAATAAGGATGACTTTCTTTACATGTTAGTCTGGACTATTCTCAAAGGACTATATGGAAAATATGTGAATGCAAGGCACAATTTTTAAAGAGAGATCACAACACTAATGGGGGGGTGTAACTGGGAAAACAAAGCACTGTTCAGTCTGAACTCAGCATCTAATGGAGAAGGGGCAAAGCAGCATAGCTATCTCCTTTCCCAGTAATCTGAAAATAGGCATAGACCTGAAAGATTAATTCCCATAAACGTTAAATGTCCACATTCAAAGCTCCAGTTTTATAGCATTCACTCCACTAAGTCAGCATGTTACACCTATGAGATTGAGACAAACCTCAATTTCACAGATTCCATAAAATAATAGAAAACAATAGGCTGGAAAAGACCTCTGGAGGTCATTGTAGTGCAACCTGCTGCCAAAAATAGGGCTAATTTAATAGATGGGTTTGCTCAAAGCCTTCCCCCAGAAAGTTTTGAGAGTCACAGTTTCTAAACCTTCCTTCAGCACCACTAAGGAAAATGTTCCTAAGCAGTTGCACTGAAGTGCCATTTCCTATTGCAACTTGTTGCTTGCCCTTCTGCTGGGCACCTCTGAAAAGACCCTGGTGCTGTCTTCTCCAAGTCCCTCCTTCAGGTATCCAAAGGCTGCTCACAGGATCTGTCCATTTGCCTTCTCCTCACCAGGCTGAAGTGTCCCAACCTTCCCAGCCTCTCTTCGGAGCCCAGGCTCCAACCCGTCTCAGTGGTGGCATGCTCCAGGTAGGCAAGAGCTATCCTGCATGGAGGGCCCCAAATCGTTATGCAGTTATACAGCATTTATGCTGGCATGCATAACTGCAAGAGAGCCCATGCACGTCAAACGGCTGATGACCCCATTTTAGGGCTATTTTCAGCTTGCTTAGAAGGCTAGGCAAAGCACAAGCCTTCAGAGCTCAGGTTTACCCCACCTGATACAGTCATGAAGCACCAGAAGGTGCCCGATCTTGCCCCTCAAGGAATGGCACGGATAGTCACTGTGTGAGTGTGAAATGCAGCAAGTACCATTTGAGACCAAGGGAGAGATTCAACAGCATGCCTGTTACTCCTCAAAAAAAACAAAACGAGAGAGCTGAGGGGGGAGGAAAGGAGAGGCAGGGAAGGAAAAAAAGCAGCAATAGAGAAGTTACGTGCTTCAGACTGAAAACAAGGCACCTTGGGAGTTATTCAGTGAGCCCAACTGCATGGATGCTCGTGCATCCCATTGGCTGCTGCCTTCCAGAACTGCACAGCAACAAGCCCGGGAGGTGGGAAGCTGCCAACATGCATGAGAGCTCCCTGCTCAACCTCCTCTGCAGCCCCACAGCCCAGCCTGCCAAGCACCACTGCTGCTCCAGCTAATCACAGTATTGACCACTCTTCCCACATCAGAGGTCAATCAGGGAGACACAGCCAAAGGATCCAGATCTTTGGTTAAATGAATGACAGGGTGAATGCAGAGCAGCCGTGCCAGGTTACTGCAAAAAAACAATACAGGATAATCCTGTGTTCTACCTCAGTCCACAGCTCAGGTTTTCCTTGGCGAGTAGGAAGACAGAAAGAAGGATGGGGTAGAGAGGAAGAGGTAAGATATACAGTTGTGCTCATGTCTGACAGGTCAGAGAAGTGCTGACACCTGAAAGGTATTTATACTCTTCAAAGGCAGCACTGCACAGCATGAGTGATGCTCCTGAAGGTGTTTCACTCCATTAATTTAGGAAAGTGAGGGAGGAAATGGTCACAACAGGGAAAGCCACGCAGCTTCAGCTTGCCTAAAACAAGGCTCCAATCCCAGGGTCCTAGACCACATTTACACAAGATCAGAGCCTCTTGCAGAAGGAGAAGCAGGAGAGAGTACAGAAATGGAGATAACGTGGAAGAGCAACTGCTCCAGCTGTTGGGCTTACCACTGCTACAGCCGCAAAACAGATCATGAATTGTGCTATGGATGTGGAGGAGGAAAACTGGCTCTAGTGCCTGAGCTTGAAAGCTCACAGCAGAGTAGCTGTTACAGCTCTCCTCTAGCACAACCACCTAAACCAAATCACCATTAAACGCAAGCAAAAAGTAATCCAAGACACAAACACACAAAACAAGCTACAATTGGACAAATAAATCCAATGGTTTGCAGACTCTATCACAAGAAAGGTCTGGAATTCTTTCCATCCAGACCCAAAATCCCTAATTCCCAAAGCATTCAGAGCCAAAGGAAGGATACCCTGAAATCCTCTGCCTCCACTTCCTAGTATGTGCAGGAGAAGCTCATCTTCTAAAGCATTTTTGATGAGCTGCATCTTCACAGAGATCATCTGGTTGCATAGTGGAAACACAGAAATGGAAGAAGGCTGAAAACTGAAGAGCAAAAGAAACTTCTAGCATTTTTGAAAGAAAACAAATCAAAATCCTCTCTTACATTCCTTAGTTGGCCACTAAAAACCAAAGACCATGGCAAGGTCTTTGGGCAGCACAGAGAACATAGACTGCCAAAGAAAAGCACGTTGAGGGTGTACAGAAGCATTAGCATCTCTCCCTTTTGCCATCACACAATTGTAATTACAGCAGTTGTTTGTGCAGGCTGTAACAGCTACCTGCTTCCCACTATTTAGAAACCAACAGTCAAACCCTTGCAGAAACAACTGTGTTTTATGTCACTGCCTTTCCTGAATTACCTACCCCTCAGCTGATCAAGCTGCACTGAAGCTGATGAGAGGCACTAGCATGAAGTCAAACAGATTAAGCTTGGCTCCTGACAACCAAACTCCACACTGAAATGGGAGGCCCTGAAGCAATCCATGCTGCCAGCTCTGTTGGGGATAAAGCAAAGAGCAGATTTAATATCTTACAGACAAAACCCACAGATTCCTTGCACGCACACACAGACAAGCCCATTTCTGTTATGGTCATCTCAAAAGGAGAAAAAGCTCCAAGAAATAAAGCATCTTCCCCATACACGTCAGACATATCCTCCCAGTATACCCAGTAGAAAAATGTATTTATTAAGTTTTTAGGGACTAAGTACAAATTCATTTTCCAATCTGTCACATCTTTTGTTAGTTCCCTTGAGTCACAGCAAAACTGTTGTAAAGACATTTGATAAGTAGACAGCTAAATATTAGATTTCTTCATTATTTGGCAGTAGCAAAAAGACTTGTAATCATTTATACGGGCATAGTTCTCAAGCTTATAAATTACTGTTATTTCTGCATCAACTTGCTTTTATTTCAACAAGAAAAAAACAACCAAGGTAAAAAGCATAGTTTCAACAAGAGAGATCTCCCCAGTATTGACAAAGTACTACTTTCCCTATTAACAACGCCAATGTATACGAAGGTTGAGATTTTTTTGTCTCTAGCATCACCTCATAACATTTAGCAACAGGAGAAAAACAAGAACACAAGAGCATGAAAAGTCGTGACTATTCAGCGCTGTGACGGGTAGGCTGATTCTCAACAGGCTCAAGCAATCACTCAGCACACCACTGGAGTGGTCTCTGAGCTGCAGAACAATGCCACACTTACTAAAACAGAGGAGGAAAAGAAAGAAACAGTAGGCAGCAAAGTGCTTCTACAACGTGTCATTTACCCCATTCACAGGGGGAAGATATCAAGTTTTTCCTCCATTTTCCTCTCATCTTACAAAAAGGCTATAAAATCCTTATGTCCTCAAATGAGAGTCTGCCTTTGATATCCACTACACAAACATTAAGACGTGTTGTTTAAGTAAGCTACCCAGAGGTCATCATCCAGCCAGTCTGACCTGCTAGAGCAATGATGCACAGCGGACACAGCTCTACCCTAACAAGCAAGGCTATTTTTGCTGCTGTGCTTGAAGATCAAAGCTTTTCCCTCAACAGCACTGATCCCAGAGGCTAAGGCCACTTTGGTAATAGCTAAGATGGGAAGAAAGCCCTCCACTTGCAGGATAATTAGGATTCAAGCAAACACCAAGTTCAGGGTAACAAGTACCACGCAAGCTATGTGTTAAACTAGTATCACTAACAGCACAGCAGTAAGAATGTCTGTAACTAAATCAAGTAATTCTCATATTCATAACTTAAAAGCTCTACCCTCTGGGATACTAAAGTTTCAACTCAAAGACTGCGCACCTCATTGACAGTCATGTTGCTTTTCATAATCTTGTCCACAAATTCAATCAAGCTCCAGATAAAATCTAATCGAGTTGGACAAGCTGAATTGCAAGGGCTGTCTTTTCGAGTCCTTTAATGGGAGGACAGCTCAAATTAAGCCTCTGATGTCCCAGGACTCAAACAGGCTTATTTCATGTAGTTGATTGCTGCAGGCACCAAAAACCATCTTGGTTCTGCAAACTACTTTTAATACTCACTCCAGTGGAGCACTTGATCTCTAGACAAGATAGGTTTAGTCTTCTGTCCTTTTTGCTCATATCCTTAGTGACTTCTCCAGGCACAAAAATGGCTCTCCTAGGTATAGGAAAGACCTGCTATTCACAGAACTCCATTACTATAATCATTCCTCAACTTAAGTTTGTCCCCCTGGAAAATATAACCATCCCTGAGAACTACTGCTAGTCTGAAGATAGTGACCATCCTAAAGCAAATATAAAAACACCCATAGATTGCCAGGGCAAAGCATTTACATTTAGGAAGACCTCATCATTCGCATTCAAGACATGCTGGTCACTTCAGTATGTACTTCAGAGACACCCTTTTTCTTTTCTTCTCTCCTCCCGCCGACTGAAAAGACAAACTTTAAACCATAGCCAAGATCTAAATCCTTTGGCAACTCCTTAGAAAACAGGCATTAGGAAAAAATTACACCCGTAACATTTAAACAAGAGGCCCTTTTATATTTATGCGCTTCAGATAAAGCAGTCAGAAGCATAACATAAGCTATCTTTAAAAACAAAGTAACTCTTTTGAATACTGACCTGTATGCTGATATTGTAAGAAAAAACTATTCAAGAGGTTCTTGGTTCAAGGCAACCCTATGAACATGGTGTCACGGGGGGAAACAATTTTGTAACTCTGTTAGTCCCAAATTTTAGTGTAACTAAAATCTGACAAGGAGAATACCACTTTTTCCCAGCATCGTACATAGATAAGACAGTGAATGCTCCCACTAGCCAAATTCCTACCATTCCAAAAGTCATTATTTCTAAGCTACTGAACAGATAAACAGAAAAGTTTCCTGGCATAAGCCACTCCCCATCTTCCTCTTGCTGAGCATGTGTAGCTCAGGTCATTTCCGATTTCGATTCCAGCAGGAAGAGCTATTTCAACCAGCGCACAGAAATAAGATGCCCAGACTCTCTGACTCTGCACTGCATTAAAAAAGCACTTGGGAAAAAGGCTGCTGATTAAAGGAAGGGTGCTGTTATCTGCAACACACCAAGCGTTTGAAAGGATGTTCCCTCCCAGACACTTCAATGCATGAAGTTTGGGTCCCTTCCATATTTTTCTTTATTATTATTAAATAAGATCTTTATAAAACAAAAGGAAGTGTTTGCTCCTTTCACTGTTTATCCAAGCTTCAAAATTAAAGTATTCCTGCCTTGCCTCCACTCCAGGTTGGTCCCTGGTGAGCATCTCCCAATATTTTACATATCAATATTTCTTTCTTGAAACTAAGCTCTAGGGAGATTGAAGAAGTGAAGAAGCTTAAGCACATTTATCAGGCTTGACACTTCCTATCAGTATGCAGCACTAGAAAACAATTTCCCTGACAAATGGATGAGCCTGAAGTAGTCACACAGCCTTCAACCTCATTCTGTTAAAGAGGTACAACTCTACAAAGGGTTTCAAAATACAGACTTGCAACAGAGGAACTTGAATGGAAAGTGGGGACTGTAGCTACATTACACACACACAGCTGAAATTCAGGGTTCTAGTGAAGACAATTATGTTACTGCTTGTCCACTGTAAAGTGGCATCACACCACCACGTCAGACACTCAATGTCAACACGGCATGGCTGTGATTTCACAGGTCATGTCCAAAACTTTAACACACTTTGGTGAGGAGGAGATGCACCCACACCACCCAATGAGAACATCATACCATACCTAATCTACTGATGTAGAAGTGCAAAATTGATCAACTGCTCATGTGGCAACAACGCAGCTCAAGACTTCAAGTGATGGAGAACGCAGTATTCAGGGCAGAGAAACAAAGAAACAGCTATGAAAAGGATGTGTTGACGCTAGCACTTCAACAGGAATAGTCCCTACTCAACTGCAATTCTGCAAGTCACAAAGTAGCCATAAATAAAACACTATTACTGACCCCTTTCACTAGTGGTACAGTGGTTTGTTCTATCAGTTTTCACCATTTGTTTCTGACTCCAAACCAGAAAGCAGCCATAACTGGCAGGAAACTGCTAATCTATATGCCAAACCCAGAAGTGTGTTCTTTCTGTGCTGGCTTAAAAAAAGCTACCGTTTAGCAAAACCTATGTGGTCACATGAAGGCAGAATCAGCCAGGAACCTTTTATTTGGCTCCTGAATTCTGCTTATTGATTCAACAACCCAAAATATTCCAAAAGGGAGGCTCAATACAAAGCCTTGTGCGTTCTGCATTTTCCCTCCCAACTCTCTGGTTAGTGCTGAATCACTAAAGAAGCAGAAGTACTTCATTCCCACTCCTGGTTCATGCCAGACCAGGGTTACAACTCATTCAACAAGAAGAAACCATGTTTTATGCCTGGATCAGGCGCTCAGTCTGGGTCACAGGGCAGCGGTTCAAATACCCTGGCCTCCAGTTAGCAGGACTACTGCTTTTTAGCACCAGGGCTGGTTACACTATAACCTGAATCAGAAATACTCATGCTGGTGTTGAAACCTGTTTCCAGCCATGTCACTTCTTGATTTCACCACTGAGCAGCTCCAGAGTGCAAAGTGTTCCAGCCACGTACCTGGACCATGACCTCAGGAACCACAAACTTCCACTTCAGACAGGTATGATTAAAGGATCTGAAGCTGCAAATGTTATTAGGGATCAAAGTATCACATCCACATCAACTTTAAGATTCCCCATGCAGGCCCTTGGGTTTCAGTCCCATTTACCCAAAGGTACAATGTTGAAACCACAATTTAGCACTGTTTCTCCACCGAGGTCTTGCCTGAAGTGGCCTAGCACAGACAAACATTCACGTTCTCAGCCGAAATCTTGCTTTAAATCATGCTCAGAATGTCAGAATATAGTACTATCAATTTTCTCCTGTACAGAAATATCACCCAATAAGGAATATACGCATTTATTCCAAATGGAACACCAAACGGTGCAGGCTCACCAACGCACACAGGTCCCAGCACTGCAGCAGTGATAGAGCAGTGCCATTCCATGGGAATTCAGGAGCAAAAATATCTTTGATGCCATTAAAAAAAACCCAACCCTGCTTTCCAAGGCTGCAGCTCAGTGCCAAATTTTGTGCAAAAGACCTACTGAGAAGAAAGAGCTTTGAGCTTACACAGTGCCAGAAAGCACTAATGAGAACCTTGCTCCCATAAACCACACCTCCCTGTAAACACAGCACAGGACACTCTTGAACAGCATTCATCACAGCCTTCTTTGCAGATTTGTACTAGCTTTTATTTACTTCTTTGCTTTACTTACAAATGCACCAACAAATAATTGAGTACATGCTACCTTAGACTTTCAGGTGGTGTAGGAATTGCCAGCAAGAGCACACTCTATCCTCGCCATTTGCAGCTCAGCCGCCTTCCAGTGCATTTAAGCTGAGCATACAGCTATAGAACCTGGATATCACAGAACGTGGACATCCAGGTCAGCCACGAGCAGAGGTTACCTGTGCACAATGCATTACTACTGTCTCAAGGGAGATTTCCAGTGTGCATTTTCAAATCAGTTATGGCTTGCCTAGCAGAAGCAGTTTGTGGATGTTTAAGAAGAGATCTGCCGCTCTAGAGAAATGGACTCATTCTCCAAGCATTTGGATAGCAAGTAGGAACCATGCAGCAAAGTTTGGGCTGCACATGACTACGGTATTTCCTGGGTTTTCAGTGTATAAACAGGCAAACCTAAAGTCAATTTGGTTGCATGGACTGCTACAAAACCTCTGGGTTTAAAACAGCTTCAAAACTTCTGCCAAACTTTAAGGGATGAAGTGTTCTATTGCACCCTTTGAGGATATCCAAGCACCTCCATGCTGCAAAAAGCAAAAGAATAGCCTTTCCAAACACAGCACAAGGGAGGAAACATTCTGTAATGCTCCACAGTTCCCAGAACAGAGTGACCTCTTCCAGCACTAACCCCAGTCAGGGTGCTACAGGCTTGTACACCATCAAATCCTTCTGCAATTTACGGATACTAAAGAGGAAGTGGTGACACTTCAGGCAGCCAAGGCTTTCCTGCTAAGTCAGAGATTGAAAAACGTACAAGGCAGCAGAATTATAAGTCATTCGGATATAATTTCAGCAGGAAACACTCCACTCCTATCAGCACTGCTTCAAGCCACCCCTGTTTCAAGCCACTCCTGTTATGCTAATCCAGTAACTTGTGAGCACTGAAGCGCCGTTGATAGAGAGCCACTGTGAAAAAAGTCAGTCCTTCTACATTTGTTTTCATAGCAGCTACATCTGGGGAAGAAATTAATGCAAAGCATCTACCTCTCAGCAGGTCACTACTTGGATCAGTTTTAGAGGCAGAAATGCAAATACCATATGCTCTGCTGAAGCTCTAGCTGCTTAGAGCTTCATAGATCCATGCCTTGCCAATATGTGCCACTCCAGCCCTCTGTGCTAACTGAACCATGCGCATGTCACTTCAACACAGCCGTCGAGTGTGCTTCCTTACTTGGGACTGCTGCTTCAAAACGGGGCCTGAAGTACCAGTGTTACCACCTAGACAACAGCAGACAGCCCCCCCTGTTGCTGTTGTCACACGTGACAATGGCAGAGAGGCAAGCTATCATACTGACATGCCTTCATCTGGCAATGCTGTTCTTTTTGGACCATTCAAAGCCTGACTTACATATTGCTACTACTGATGCACAGGTGCACTAAACGCCAACTTTTGCCTAGGAAAAAAAGTGATCCCCACAAGCTATAGCAAAATTTGTGCCTTTTATACAGGTTCTGACTGCAAATTGGTTTCTTCACTTGTGATCAACTCACCTTTTGCAATCTTTCACCTTGCATTTCATTGGGAAGTTTAAGCCACTTTGGACACTTGCTGTTGATATGGAAACTTTCATCCACTAAAAGGCTATTTTTCTCATCACTGAAGTTCTGCATTTTGAAAGTATCACATCCTCTCACCAACAGTCAGTCTCGCTAGTCAGCAGCCTTGCGCCTTTGACCTTGAAAACCTTAAACACACTGAAGCCCTCTTTCATATGGCATCAGCAACACTACTCATGGAGGACCAAACTATAAAGAAGAAGAAGGAAGTACATTTTCTTTCACATCCTAAATTGGCTGACAGTTCTTCCCCTCTCACACTGTAATCCTGAGCTATGCTTCCCATCAACCCCTTTCTCTTTTGTCTCTAGGTAGGTATACTGTAATTACTGTACATTTCTGTGTCTTCTCAATGCTACCTGCAGATTAATAGCCTGTGCTTTAGATGAAGGGACTCTTCATTAGGGACTGTAGTGATAGGACAAGGGGTAATGGGTTCAAACTTAAACAGGGGAAGTTTAGATTGGATATGAGGAAGAAATTCTTTACTGTAAGGGTGGTCAGGCACTGGAATGGGTTGCCCAGGGAAGCTGTGAATGCTCCATCACTGGCAGTGTTCAAGCCCAGGTTGGACAGAGCCTTGGGTGGCATGGCTTAGTGTGAGGTGTCCCTGCCCATGGCAGGGGGTTGGAACTGAATGATCTTAAGGTCCTTTCCAACCCTAACTATTCTATGATTCTATGAACTCTTTCTGTTCATGAAGAATCACAAGCCAGAAGCACTACAGCCAAAGAGTTGAACAGGTCAAGTCCAATGTGCAGAGCAACCCAATAAACCTCAAGGGAAAGGCTTCTTCACTCAGAACTCTGTGAACACATCCTGGTCACAGCATCAGCATCTTACATGGGTAAGAGCAGCCACCACAGCAGAAGCCAAAGAGTGGTCACACCAGCATCAGCTGAAGAATCAGGCTGCAGTGCTCCCTGCTCACTGTGTCCTTGTGTGAGCGTGCGAGGGACTTTAAACTTCTAATCACAAACCAGGCTCTTTTCCGCCAACATCTTCACAACTACTGACGGGCAGAAGAATGGCAGGTTTTGGATTACAGTGTTTTTCATAGAGAAAATCCCTAGAGCATAGACTCTTCACTCCACTGATTTGTTTTTAACCTCACATTTGGGATTAGAAACACAGCCCTGACATTCAAACTGCAAGTATGAGGAGGGATCCAGCAAAGGAAGAAGAAATCCAAAGGACAACAGCCAGCTGCCTCATCCACTTACCGTTACACACTCCTGTAGTGCAGTACTTCAAAGCAACATGAAGCCAGGATATTCCTAGCCTGAAAACTCTTGGAAAGGATTATTTAATCCAGCCTCCAGACAACATTAAGGTCACAGCCACTGTCAGCTAAGCAGCAGGCCATTTCTGCTATGAACCGTCGTTGTAGTTCCTCCGACCTTTGGCTTGGCAATCCATCCAAGATACACCTTACGGTGCTTTGCAATGACTTCAGTATGTTTGCAACATCAGCAAGGTTGGCCACTTCCACTAAAAAAACCTGGCATTAACCAGTCCTCCAGGAAATGCTTACAGAAACTTAATATAATTGGGCTACTTAAAACCAGCTGTTAGGGCTGCCACCAGTTCAGCATTCTCAAGTTAGAGGTTTCCCAATGCTGCATGTAGAAACACATGACTTCACCTTTTCTGACTGTTGTGGTTCCTGAAACACCTTTACATCATGTCTACACCAGGAACTGGTGTTTAGTTACTTATTTGCTATTTGCCAACCACCTCCTGCTTTGTTTATTTTTAACCCAGTGTCTTTCAGGCCACCACCAGGGCTGGATGGACTTTCAAGCCAGCTATCTTGACTGGTGAATCATATTCCTTAGCTTTATAATAACCTTCTGTGTTAATACCTACACTTACCTTCACAGTTAACTTCGCATTTGAAAAGCAGCTCTTCTGAAGCACCAAGTGCCTTGTTACCTGTGCAGATCTGCAATTTGCCTGCTTGGAATATTATCACTCATCAGTGTGTAAGCAGAAATCCCCCAGGCTGTTTATGAACTCTCCCATTAAAGATGCCACAGAAGGGAGCCAGGTGGATCTTTTTGCATTTGAGTAGTTTTATACGTATTTTTAAGCCAGGTTGCAGCAGACATTCAACTTGCACTTGAAATATCTCAAACTTAAGATCTACTCTTCCCTATTTGGATTTTTAGTTTCTTTTCTTTATAGACAGGTATTTTAAGCCTCATTTGTGAACTTGCTTTCAGAGAGCATCCTAATCAGTAACAGAGAGAAGAAGAAACTATAAGCTCCAGCGTAGTTTCTCTCACTGAAGCTTCTTCTCTAATCATGCGGGGCTGGCAGACCTCACTGACTACAGGACCAGCAGTAAAAATACATCCATTGCAGACTCCCTGAAGCTAAAAAGAAGAGAGCCACGTCTTCCTTAGCTCTATCACCTCTTTTGTATCACCGCTAGAGTTCATGATCCCTTGCCACATACTCAGTTCAGCTCACTAAAAGCATCATCAACAAGAAAAATAGTTTGAGCAACAATACAGAGTTAAATCCATTCTGACCAACCGCATTAGTGGAGAACATTATCTGACTCCCAACCTACACAGAAAACTGGATCTTTGACAAGAGACTTTTCACAGCACTTAACGGCTGGCAACAGTTGCCTGGAATTCTTCACCCTTTTAGCAGGTGTTAAAGCTTCTGGGGAAGAGCCAAGCAGTCCTTTTGACTCACTGAAGCAATCGAACCATTTGTTGCATCACTCCAAACACTGCAAATAGTGAGAGCGATTCACTAGAAAAGTTTTGAGCAGCCCCAAGATAAGATACCCTGAAGCCACAAAGCAAATATGTGCAATAACTCCCATGTCTTCATGTTGCTTTTTATTGAATGAAAGCAAGCGGTGCATAAACTGCAGAACAAAGTAGAGCAGAGCATCTGCTCAAAGACTTTTACAAAGCATTCAGAAACTGTTCTCACTTAAATCTATGCAGCATATAAACAACCACGATACCTCTGGCAGTAACTGTGTGCAAGTAAAGTAGCTCTCTTTCCTTTATGGGTCTGTAAAAGGACTATCACAAGACACCATTAGTCTCCACGGCAGAAGGAGCTAAAGAGAGATGCTTTGGATTTTGCTGGTTCTTCCCATCATCTTTAACAATAAAGCAGCCAGCTCAAGTTTTCACTAAAAACAAAAAGCAAGCTTGAATATGTACTGAGAAAGCGTTTTAATTTAACTCTACAGACATTACCAGTGGGAAAAATGCAGTACCTTGTAGCAGACCAACCTTACCCTCTCCAGACTGGACAGTAAAGGTGCTCTTGATGGGGGAGTGGAAAGAAAGAAGGTAGAAAAAGAGATAGCTAAGAAAGTCCCTGGTGCCTTCAGGGTTTTAATCATATTAGCTGAGAAAAGGCAGCCTGCCACACTCGCACCTTGAGATCAGTAACAGGCTCTCTATAGGGTTTACCTTGGCTTGCTAATGACACAGATTCATCTTCTTAAGGCCTCATTGCAGTAGTTTGAGGACACACCACACACATTCACGTGTACTCTTTCCCCTCACCCTCATTCTCCCAGTGACATGGCCCCTAGGTGCCATGCAGCATGTGAAGCAGGATGCTGCTCTCAGCACGTAAGGCACTGTATTTACCCTTCTCTGCTCCAGATTAGTGAGGGTATTTACATGAGGTGATACTTCCTTCCTAAATTCTTTGTACCCTGCATCCTTACTAGGCATCATAATCCTGTTTATGACACGCTGGTTACTCTGGAAGTTATTATAGTGTCATTAGATTACACCTTCAGGTAGAAAATACGCAAGTGAAGCAGGTTTTTGCATATATGATAGTGCAATCCCACATGTAATGACTAGGAGCTTTAACAGTAGCTTGCGGACACAGAATATGACCACAAGGAATAGCACGTCATTGTGTTTTCATTTGGTTTTCTCCTTTTTCTTGTCACTGGCTCTCACTACTTCATTTTAGACACCACCCTACAGTTGAACAGTACAATCCCAGCCACTTTCCCAAGGACCCTGAACTGAAAACACTGCCTCCTTAGTCCACAGATCAGGGTGAAAGAAGTGACAAGATCATATAACCAGGCTCCACAACTCTAACTGCCCTTTTGTTGATCACTGTCTTTTATAGAGTACGGTTTCAGAGAACAGAAGCAAAAGAGACTCAGATCTGACATGCTTGGTGAGGCACATGACTAACCCAGCTAGAGCTCGCAGGGCAGGACAGTATACGTGCCTGGAATGTGTAACCCCACTTGTAAACCTATTTACCACAGGCACAGGCATAGGGGGTTATCTGGGCGCTGCCTCAAAGTTAAATACATGACAGCTAAGATTGCAACATAAATAGCCTAAAGACCCCAGTCCTTGCAAGCAGTTGGGAATCAAACGAGACACTTTGCCACCTACCAAAACCCCACTCAGTAGCACTGGAGGAGCTTCAGATCCTTAAAGCCAGGATTGTACAAGGAGCCAGCACCCCGAGTACAGCACTGATGCTCACATGCAGCAGCTACCACCATTCCCCAGGCTGATGGTATGTATGTACACCTGCTTCTAAACTCTTCCTGGCCTATAGCACAGTTTCAGCCATCAGGACATTTATCTAGATCAAGTGATACAGAAATAGTGTAGTAGAACCCAAAGAGCCATTGCACAATCCAAGCCACAGCTGCACCAAGAACAAGATTCTTATCCTGGTATAGTTAATGTTTTGACTACAAGAAGAGTACGTAGCTTTCAGTTAACATCAAGCTTTGCACCACATAACACTTCCTTTACTGCAGCACTAGAACAATGCTGCAGTTCTGTTTCACATGTGTCCCCTTCTAACAAAAAATGCTCCTCACTGAGCCAAGGACCACATTACAGTTTCCTGAAGCTCTCAGGCCTGTTGACAGTTATAGCCTCTGCTCACAGCACATGGGAGAAACCATACACTGACCAAGGTCCAAGTGCAGCTACACAGAAAATACTCAGGATCTCTGTCTTCCCAAAAGTGACCAGTGACTTGCTGGAAGGCAGCAGTATGTCAAAGGCTCATTGAGTACATCTCCATGCATGAAAATCTTGTAGGACTAATTTTAGGCTCAAAGAAGTAGTGGTGTGTTTGTGAGTAGCAAGGAAAGAATTGCTTGTGGATCCCGTCTGAAGGCATGGGTGTGAGAAAGCTCGGCAGTGACTACATCAGACACCAAGCAGCAAATTTCACTTTGGAAAAGAGACAGAGATGTGCCTGTTTTGAATGTGAACCTTGATGGGCATTCAAGGCCTATTCATTCTTTCTTAGGAACCTTGTATTTTATTTATT
Source organism: Amazona ochrocephala (assembly GCA_039720435.1). Lineage (NCBI taxonomy): Eukaryota > Metazoa > Chordata > Aves > Psittaciformes > Psittacidae > Amazona > Amazona ochrocephala. The sequence goes on along the minus strand of CM077886.1, from coordinate 11,853,039 downwards.
GCATCAAAAAATCAAGATCTCTCTTACTGAAGCCACCACAAGTAAATCAAACCTAATAATTAAGTTAGTGCTGAAAGTCCTGCCCATAGGTTATACCTGCAGAACTACACTTCACCTGTTGGTCATGCCACTGCTGCGGTACAAGAGGTGCACCTCCTCCCAGGATGAAGTGTAGCTGACACCAGCAGAAGATGATTGAGATCTACCCACCAAACTTGGATCTGCAGTCCTGTTCAGCACTGAGAACACATTAAAACATGAGTCAATCGCAGGCAGAAGACAATAGCTAGCAAACAGCTATTAAATGTATTTAGGAGCAGTAATAAGACATGCAGCAGTCTCTCAGAGCATTCCCCTGAGAACAAAATTAACAGCAATGAAATACTATAACAGCAAACTGAATTTTAATAGCTGCAACAAAACCCACACAAACACTAAAAAGGTTGAAAGGGCACTCAAGTGAGACACACATGTGACCCAGCAAGCAGATGCCTCAATAACAGTTTTGGACTTAAGATACAAGTACACAGACAAGAAGAATTAACACGCCAAGGGGGGATTAGGGTAACAAGATCCCCATACCTTATCATCATCATCTGCCGGGAGAGGAGGCAAGTTCACAGCTTGTCCCTTCCTCCTTCTCCCATAACCTCCACATCACCCAAGGCGAAAGCTAAGCTGCACTAATAAAAACAGCAGAGCTAGCATAAACTGTCCAACCTTGTTATTTACACCTCAGCAGAATGCTCCCAGCATCTACTATCACTCACACAGCTTCTTCAAGAGCCGCCTGCTAACACACAGGCATTGGAAGCAAGTCTCAAAGTACCATTTGTCTACATGGAGAATTTTGTCAGCAGCACTGGGCATGTTTTATATGCAACACCTCTAATGTACCACTTATTATTAAAGTGCTTAAAATGCTGAAGAGCTCGTGTTTGAAGAGAATTTAACTTGCAGTAGGTCAAACCAAAAATAGCTCAAAAAACCTTTGAGCTTTGAGACAATCCCTGCAGTGATCAAGAGGTTCAACTGTTAGAGCACTTCAACCTGCCCTAGAACATGGTCTCCAAGGCAAGGATCTTTACCTGATTGTACTGATGAGAATGAAAGGCTATTTCAACCTTGTAATTTTGTTGCTCCCACTAATTTGTCTACTCAGGCTGATTCAACATCTGTTGTCTAAATACATGTATTTTTACATGTCTTGGATATCTACATATATGAGGAATGGCCAGTGATGCAGCATATATGGCCTCAGAGACCAAAGATGCACTATGCTCAATGCACTATTCAGCCTCATAAGCCAACAATAACTCAGACTGCATGGGCAGAGGATAAGCAGGGCAAACAGAAGAAATCAGTCACATTCTGAAATACTAAAAGACAGACAGGAAGCATTGTACAGTGCTTTTAAAATAGCACTTTCATCTGAAGTAAAGGCTTCTGTTTAGCTACAGTAGTGTCAAGCAAATCATTCCATCTTCACTGGATGTGCGATCTGTGATTTCCACTAAACCCAGACAGAAAAAGACCCAAAACACAGCTGATCCATTTTTTCCTGCCACCTACTACAACTGAAGCAATTTCCCTCTTAAGGGAGCGTGAACATTAATACTTGCCATTGACTAGAAGCACCACCAGTCCTGTGCAACAGCTACCACTTGACTCAAGTCCGAGGCGTTCATTCTAACCTTACTCAAGTTCAAACCTTAAGGGGAAAAAAAGCAAACCTATCTGCCAGTCATGTTTTCAGGGTCTACCACTGCATTCACAGTGATTGTAGCTACAAGTGGAGTTGAAATAAGGTAGAAATACAAAGTCCTTCCCTGAAGTCCTCTCAGCCTTCCCTGTAGTTCTCCTTCTGAAAACAAATTAAAAACCACAAGGCACAAGTATTTCAAAGTTACCAGAAGTAGCGCAAACTTCTCTCAGAAGACCCTGGTCATCTGTTGCCAGTGGTCACCCACAGAGATTAGTTCTGAAAATCACCTTCCTTCACGTTTCAGAAACAAGAAGAGATCACAAAATAATGGAAGTTTACTGCTAACTTTTTCCCCTCAGAAGACTCAAGAAAAGTACCTGGTACTTTTTGTTGTCAAACACTCAGCCATTCCCTACCAAAACAGCAAGCTAGCACTGCTTGCAAAGCCTGCAACTGCGCCTGTTACACTCTTACTCCTAAAGAGAAACTCCTTCAGGTGCTGATGTTTGCTAAAGATGCTTGTGTCACTTCTCATTACATTCTCTTTCCTCTTTTTCACGCTTGTGAGGTGGGCTGATGCCAACCTAATGAAGTTTAACCATGCTAAGTGCAAAGTCCTACACCTGGGTAGGAGCAATGCCAGGCACACATACAGGTTGGGCGGGGAGGAGATTCAGAGCAGCCTTGCAGAGAGGGACTTGGGGGTGTTGGTCGAGGAGAAAATGAACATGAGCCGGCAGTGTGCGCTTGCAGCACAGAAAGCCAACCGTATCCTGGGCTGCATCAAAAGGAGTGTGACCAGCAGGTTGAGGGAGGTGCTCCTGCCCCTTTACTCTGCTCTCGTGAGACCTCACTTGGAGTATTGTGTGCAGTTCTGGTGTCCTCAACATAAAAAGGACATGGAACTGTTAGAACAAGTGCAGAGGAGGGCCACAAGGATGATCAGGGGACTGGAGCACCTCCCGTATGAAGATAGGCTGAGAAAATTGGGGCTGTTTAGCCTGGAGAAGAGAAGGCTGCGTGGAGACCTCAGAGCAGCCTTCCAGTACCTGAAGGGGGCCTATAGGGATGCTGGGGAGGGACTCTTCATTAGGGATTGTGGTGAGAGGACAAGGGGTAATGGGTTTAAACTTAAACAGGGGAAGTTTAGATTGGATATGAGGAAGAAATTCTTTACTGTGAGGGTGGTGAGGCCCTGGAATGGGTTGCCCAGGGAGGTTGTGGATGCTTCATCCCTGGCAGCGTTCAAGGTGGGGTTGGACATAGCCTTGGATGGCATGGTTTAGTGGGAGGTGTCCCTGCCCATGGCAGGGGGGTTGGAACTAGATGATCTTGAGGTCCTTTCCAACCCTAACTATTCTATGATTCTATGATTTTCTCTCCCTGAAAGTTACATTATTACACCCCCCAAGGAAAAATATGTCTATAAGCAGGACAACTCCACCCTTCCCTCTTAGTTCAACACCAGGAGGCAAGATTCAGCCAGCGGTCAGCCGCTACACACTCTCAACTTCTTCCTTCATTCCGCTGCGCTTCCATGTTCCTCACTAAACAGCAAACCGAGGAAGAGCTCCCCACATCTGCATTTGCCAAAACCCCATGATTTCTGCAATTGATGCAACACAGCTTATTACAGCTGCAAACTGTTCCTAGGCACTGATAATTATAAGCCCATGGCTGGGTGTCTAATTAAAGGAGGAATGAATTAATGAGTTTTACCAAAGGCTTTTGAGTCACCATGATAATTCTCACCCTTAATCAGCAGCAGGACACTCAAAGGACAGCATGAGCAGGATCAAGAGTGGAGAGGGGGGAAATAAATCACCCCCGGCTGATGCTTCCCCGATCACGTTCCTCTCCAACATGTCACTGTCATTCAGACCTGGACAGCCAGATCAAACCCAGCAGGAAAACGCCTGGGCCATTTGGACAGCTGAATACAAAAACGCTTCCTGAAGCTGCCACAAAGCACACACCAGCCTTTGAATGCAGAGCAGCAGCGAGATGCCAGGCGAGAGGCTCTGCAGAGCGCTGACTCCACTGCTTTCATTCATCCATAGCCCCAGCCCCCACCCAGCTCCAACAATTACAGTTCAGTCTCAGGCTCCCAAGGAGGCAGAAATTGAAAACACGTTTTCATTGAAGCACAGCTTGAATTTCATGAATTCCATTACTCTCGGCTTTCTCAGCATTTCCTGGAGTGAATACTGTAAAACAAGGGAGAAAAGGGATAGGGGGAGCTGTACACAAGGTGGGAATCGTATGCCACCCCTCTGACCATGCCAGTCCGTGAAGGGACTACCAAGGCACTTGCAGCAAGGAAGCAACATAAAGAGCTATTCCCAAGCAGAAGAAAGTAAGTATATGCTAAACCTAAATTTAGGAAGGAAGCAAAGTAACAAACTGCCAGAGGCCTCAGAACAGTAACACCATCCGTTGCAAGGAGCGCTTAAATGGCAACGCCACAGGCACAGCCCGCATGCAAAGCCCGACAACTTCAGCAACTCAACAGAAAATATCTCGTTAGTAGACTGCACAAAACGAATGCAGCAAGTATCAAAATCACCAGTTTATCAGCTACAGGAACCTGAGCACAATGTTAAACTGCAAGAAAGAGCACGAAGTACAGTGAGGTCCTAGTGTGCCCACCACATTGTTCAAAAACCTTCTATTCAACACTAAAGCAATTATAACCAGAGAAAACAGATACCACCAAACAACGGGCCACTTTTTCCACATATACAGTTGTAACCCAGTCAACCTGGGGATTATTCAGGTTTGCTAATTAACACCCTACGGAGAACTTTGATACCATTAGCAATACTCTTAAGGGTTCCTTCACCAGCACCCTTCCCCCCCCCCCCCTCCCCCCCCACCAGCTTGGACCTTATCTTAGGGAGCATTGCATCATCTGCTGAACCAAGACCTCCTTGTAACAGACACCATTATGCAACTGAAGTGCCTCCATTTGGATTTTGGCATTATTTTGGATTTCAGTGTTGAATAGAAGACTTGTTTATAACTCCCTGCATGAACAGCAGCATTTTATAGCCTGAAAAGGGTGTCCATGCACAGACACCAACACTGGCATAACAACGCGTCTGAATGTGTTATACATTTGTGAAACATTCATTCCCCACATTCCCATTTCCCCTTGTCCAGGAATAAGTCTGGCATTGTTAGGACTGATAAGAAATATCTTTCATCCTTAATTTCACACTACAAAGGACTTTCATGCATATGCACGTGTGGCACCATTCTGACACGTACCAGCCAGAAAAAGCATTTAGCAGCGACTGAGGAAATCGTAATCCAAGGGTACAGCTCCAGTTTAAGTGAGGGCGAAGGGAAGCGTCAGCTCTTTCCCCTGGCTGGTTGCAATGCAGCTCTTGCTATTGACCAAGAAAATGCTCATTTGTTAAAATAGGGACTTAGAAGTCTGGCATACATCACATCTGCTGAAGCAAGCAACCTGATAACCATGTGAAAGCACACATTATGATGTTACCCTCATATTCAAGTGCCTAGGGAAGGGAATTTGTACAAGTATTGTGACTGAGTTATACCAACTGCTGCGTCCATGTATTGCACACTAACCTACTTTCCCCACCCACCCACCCAGAGAATAGCCCTTGCAGCCTTAAGCACAAATGACTACTTTGCAAGAACATACACATTTGTGGCTTACTAAACCCTAAAGCTCAAAATTATAAGATCAGACACAAAAACTACAAGTGGCTCATTACCCAGAAATCTAAAAAAACCCAAAACAATATAAAAAGAAGTCTGAAACAAAGCGTTTGCAGCATGAAAGTGTACTGTGTTCTGTTCTTCCTAGTTCATCTGAGGAGAAAATGAGAAAGAGCATCAGCCTGGCACTGCCTCACAGTGACTATTCACTAGATACCTGCAGACCTTTTCACCATGCAGGAAAAGTTACTTCTCATTTGGGGATAAACCCAAAGAATTCCTAGCTTTTCACCACTGCAATACAACCAACAGCTTCAGTCACTTCTTGAAGTGGAAGGAAAGAGAAGTATTTCTAACAGTGATTGCTTTTTTCTTTTGGACTGTCATCTGAGTGCATTCCCAGCACTACAAATCTTCCATGACCTTGATCCTCCTTGATTTTAGCTTGCCTGCCTTCCTCATCATCACCTTAAACAAAGAACGGGTAGGATGACATGCCCAGAAACTACAGCCAGCCTTGCTGAAAGAAGAGCAGGTTTACTGGGGTTTGGTTTTGTTATTACAATTATTAGAGGCAACTCTCCAGCAGAAATATATATGTCATTGAGTCTTACCCATGTCTTAAAAGTGAGAACTAAAGTCCACTACAGAAGGTAATCCTGTTATACTCTGAAGTTACTCAAGTCTCGCCTGAGCCTTAGAGCAAGAATTCCCAGACATCACGTCCCTTCCCCCAGCTCTGGGAATTACAGTCAGTTGAAAACAAGCCAAGTTCTCTTACCCACTCAGAGGGAATGGGAAATCTCAATGTAACTGGTGGAAAGTTTACTACTAAAAGATAAAACAGAAGCAAGAGGAGAATTGACAGCTGCAAACAACATGCTGACTCCCCTCCATCTCAAGAAAATTAAGAGTGAGCACCATCTTACTCAGTGCTTGCTTGCAGCCACCCAAGTGTATTCACTTAGCATCAAAGAACCTAAGAGAATGGCTTCAAGAGAAGCATTAACCATCACTGCTTAGTCTTCAGCATACTGATCCTTACAGGTACAGAAGTGCCCCCACAGAGGAGTCACGCAGACCTCACCGGGCAAGCTCTGCCACACCACAGTCTCTTACCACATTAACACAAATAGCACGAACCATCAGCTCTGCTCTTCACCCTTTTCATCAGCAATTGTGCCGGTGGGAGTAAGGAGTGAGGGTGAAGAGGTGTAAAATCAGCCAAATCCTAGAAGAAAAAGGAGGAAAAAACAGGAGAGAGGGAGAGAAAAAACAGACAGAAATGCCAAGGGACTGTCTATTCCGAAGACACATATGTCAAGAAACCTGATGTGACAAAGGACCATAACTTTTGTCTATCTCATTTTCAATAGACAGATTTTTGTTTACAGGTTCAAAAATGCATCTAACCCCAAAACACAAGTAAAAGATTAAGACTTCTGGCACAGCTCTTTAATCCACATCCAAAACCTTGGGATTAAGTCAGAGGAAAGCACCTGATTTCCCACCCTTAATCTCCAGAGTCATGCCTAATGGGATCCGTTCTTCAGGGTGTGAATTTCTCACTTTCCCTAATAATGAAAAATAAGGACCACTGAAAATCCACACCAACACCTGCTTGAAGCACTGCTTGTTTTATTGGATCACCATTGAAACAAAGGCTTTTTGTTAACCTGAAGAGTGTGGATTTTCCTCTGCTGAAAAAAAGCATTAAGAATTGAAAGGAATTAAAAAACAAAAAGGGAAGAGGCAGTTAAGACTGAACTGATTTTGATTCATCCTTTCTTCAGGATGCAAGCGACCAGGCTTCGCAGCTGGACACCAAGATAAGCTTACAAAGTAGCTGTTCCATTTTGGTGGCAAATAGGTGGTTAGAGACCCCCATCTGTATTTTCAGTTCCTGTTTAGATTCTTGTTTTTCCAAAGCAAATGCAAAATGTAAGGTTCTTAAATGTCAGCTCCTTCAAACTGAGAAACACTTGTGCGCACACAGGTAACTATAATACATAGGCAGCACTCAGAGGAGGTAGACGCTTTACCTAAGATTTAATTTACAAGTACTTAAATGCAGACTAGGAGACATAAGCTGTTACACTTGTGTAGAAAAAAAGATAAAAATAGAGGATTTTCAAGAGGACAAATGCAATCTTGGCGCAGAAGCATTAAGGTGCCAGTGTCTGGCTCCCACCTGACCAGACTAATGCTTTTAACTCTGGTTCTACTCTTCCAACTAAGACCAGCACAATAGCTTAAGAGCACCACATGCTGCACAGAGGTCTCAGAGTGGGAAGCTCATCAGGCCTGGCAAAAGCATCTTCTCTGTGCACGATTAATACTTGCAAGATTCTACCCAAATGAAGCAAGCATGGTTTACATCTTTGCACATTTGCTTGCATTGCCTTCCCTCCTCCCTTCACATTTCACGTTTCTCCAAGTCACCTTTTACCCCTCTCTGCTTACTTCGGTCTGCTAAAACCATACGTTCAGAACAGTTTTTGACTAGAGTAAGGTAATCTACAGTCAGGGCTTCCAGAAACTGTTAGTTCTTAGGAGACCATTTGAAAACATAGCAGCACAGCATGGGTCAGCAAAAAAAAGTAAGGCTGCAGACAGAAAGCTGGCAAAGGCTGACTTTTTTCCTGTCTGTGTACCATATGTTGCTGCATGATTGGATGTATGGTCAACAGAAACCATTGTTGTCTAACTTAGGTAAAAATCAGCCATCAGTAAAGGTCCTAATTCTGTATATTTGGTTATTCATTATGCTACAGTTGCCTAGTAAAGGTAGAATAAAGGAGTCAGCCTAAAGCACAAATTTGCTGATAAGAGGTATTACTGCATGGTTACTCATGCAACTGGGACTGATGACTAAAGGGAAGAGGGGATTTACCATCACTTCTTAGAAACCTAAGAGCAAGTTCAATTTCATTAGAAAACATTGGATTCTGCTAACCAGTGTCACCTAACCTTTCTGGAAATATGAGCACACTAGTGCTACAGCAGTATCAGACCTTGGAAATGGCCCACCTATTCTTGAAAGAAAGAAACCTTCAGTCTAACCCCTTTAAGAAAGGCACATTACCCTCTGACTTTGAGCCAAATAGACAAAACCACGTCATCCAACTTGACTAACACACATGTTTCTAATTTACAGAAAGAAACTCGGTTTCAGAATTGAAATAAGATGCCAGTACAGTAGAGGAAGTTCTAACACAATCTCTATAACCCAAATTTTTTGGCAGTTTAGGCTCCACCGTATTTCTCCAGCCAAGGAATACTTCCAAAGATGACATTAGTTGTTATATGTAAAGAAACAGTCTCACAGAGCCAGAAAGTACCTGACACAATTAATTCCTTGCTGAATCTTTGGCTACAGGTTCAAACACACATGCCTTGGATTAGAGTCTGCAAGCCAAAAAAAGGGAAGCATCGTTGGGTTTACCCAGTACCTTTCACTGCTTGATCCACCCTCAACTCACATACAGTGATAGAGAAAGAACACAAAAGCACTAACAGATGGATGATAGGGAACTCCTGGGTGACAACACCAAAAAGACCAAGGACTAAAGCATACTCCTGCTCTTATCAATGCTTCCTTTAGCATGGTTCTGCATCTTAACTGGTATGAATCAATCACCCAGTCTTTTTTCCAAAGCACATACAGTTGCCATTACATCTACTACCCATGCATTTGCAGTTCTGATTCTCACAGAAAAAGCATGAGAGTGGTACAAGGAAAGAGTTTCAAAGATGCTGGAGAATTTTGCTTTATTCCAGCCTGATTCACACATAAGCCATGCATTTACACAGATTCAGGTCAACACTGCCATTTCCCAGCTATTAAGGAAAAGCACAAATTCAAGTCAATGTGCTCTGTAGCTTAGCTTTTACAGCCTCTTTTCTTCACTGTTTGTCATATGCTTCTTGGCACACTGGGACTTAAGAGCTACAATAAAGTGTTGCAGGCTCCTTCTCCGTCAGTACCAAAGACATCCTGTCTCAAGAACATATCCCATTACCTGTTGCTGTGCTGTATTAAAAAGCTATTCAGATTTTTACTTCTTTGCAGCACATAACGTCCATGCTATCTCAAGGCCCTTAACCAACACTACTCTGAGAAATAAAGTGAATTCAATGCCATGCAACTGAGTCACAAGTAGAAGTACTTACATTACTAAAGAGATTAAACTAATGACAGCTGCTGTCTCAGGACCATCTTACTGGTCTGATTAACTGAATTGAAAAGTAAGTGGACAGTACTGGAAAGATCATCATCATTTGTTCAGCAGCAAAAGGCACAGAGACCAGAACTGGCATTAGCATGGTGCTGTCAGAAGGAACAGAAGCTTTGCTCCATTTTTACATTCCCTTCACTCCAGAGTTTGTGACTCACTACACAATGAAAAGGCTTTGCAGAGCACTGCAGTATGACTCAGATGAGAGTACAGCCAGAACAAAACTGTTCATATCAAGATATCTTCAACCCCAGTGATCCATGGGAGGATTAGGAAACAAACTGGTCTGATAAGATCCTCTATGAGGATGACTCTATGAAGCAAGTCCTGCAAGCAGCACATAAAGACAGCTCTGACAGGACTCAGAAGCATGCCAAACTCCCTAGAGAAGAAAGATCACAACCCCATTCTACACTGAAGCCCAGCTCCATTACCCCAGAAAAAGGAAAGAACTAGTTATACTGCTGTCCACAGCTTGTCATGACAGAAGCATCTGAAGGACACACGTATATACATACATTTTTAAAGAATCCAGTCCAGAGGGGAAAGGATCTCTACACTTGCACACACTCTTCTAACCCAATGCAACCTGATATGAGGTGGGGGAAGATAAGAAGTAATACTAATGAGAGAGCATTGTAGAGACTGACTCAGGTGACAAAAGTACACAGCCAAAACCTGCAGCTGCATTGATCTCAGCCCTTGGCAGCAACATCGCCATAAGTATTTCTCATGCTCTCAGACAATAGAAGGAAGCCCCTGTAGGTTGGTACACAATAGACACAGCTGCCTTGAGACAGGCCGGTGCACAGTGGGTGTCCCGCCTGCTCCGAGAAAAGGGACTACATGGGACAGAACGGAATAACTAGTCATTAGATCTACATCATCCAGGTACCCCTCATCATTCAGAGTCCCAGAAGACATAACAAAGACATAGACTTCAAAGACCAGCAGTACATGCTTATCTATGAGCTACATGTGCTCCAGAGAGGGTTCAGGGGACAATAACTTGTCTACTGCTTCAGTGGAATAGCGGCTTGTGCATTACAGTAATCCTTGCTAGGTAGAAGTGGAAAGCCTGTTAAATCAGCAGCCTCCTCACCTGCAAGGAACACGTGGCACTGCAACAAGTGCCATGACAACATTCAAATCCAAGCCACTGTGTTTCACTTTTGTTTGCAGTGAGATGCTCAGCTGATGCACAGTTCAAAGCCTACCATCAAAACAAGAGTACAAGGAAAAAGGTAGGTCTTTACCAAGAGGTTACTAAAGAAAACAGATTTAGAAGGAAAACAGTGTTTTCCCTTGGTCAGGGGTTGGGAAATCTTTTCTAGACGAGCACTGAAAAAATCAGAAAGGATATATTACTTGTTTCCTTATAACAAGCCAGAATCAGAACAGACAACGAGCCTTGCTGTATGCTTATTTATGACCAGAGCCCAGCTACCCAATGACTTGAAGTCATGGAAACTTAAAGGTATTTTCAGTTTAGTAAAGGTAATCCTTCCTTACTGTAGCTGGGACACTTTGCCCTTTCCCATCCCCATACACTCCCACCTAGCATCCCCCATTGACCTCTCCAGCCACTGAAGACCTTAAGTGCAGCGTGCAGTTTAATAGTCTATACTTAAGAATGGGAGTATCAACCACTAATGGAATAGAAAACAAAAATAACCACACAATTTGTGCCAATTTTCTTAAAAAAAAAAAAAAAAAAAAAAAAAAAAAAAAAATAATGCCGAACTTAAAAAATTGACGATCTCACCTGCTTAATATAAAAGGTTCCTAAAAAAAAAGGAGAATCTATAACAGCACAAACTGCGAACAGAGAGATCCATAACAAAGCTAACAGAAAATGCTCAAACCCAAAAGGCCTTCAGAAAAATTTAAAGCGTGAGAGAGCCTTTCACATTACAGTTCCCACTCCAGGATTAAGTTTCCTTGTTCCACTGCATTAGAATTAATCTACACGGCTATGAACTCCGGAGTCAACTCGCAGAGCCACAGCAGCTCCGTTATGCAACCAGAGACACTGATCACCCAGGCTGTGTTACTGGACCCTGCTTGCTACCCTTCACCAACCACCAAACCAGCAAAGCTGCTGCAGCTGCTCCTCAAATCGTTCTCTTTACAACAGATGCTTCAGTAATCCAGACATTCAGGTTTGGATTTGATAAGATGTTTTCTTGCGAGCTGATGGTAAGACTTAAAAGGCCATTTACTGCTGTGGAAGAAGTCCTTAATACCATCAAGGGAGGGGAGGCAGCTACACAGGAGGAGAGCAGCAGAAGGGTTTAAGTCAGAATATGATTACTGTAGAAGAATTATCTGACAAATGAACACAGCTCCAGATTGTTGCAAGGAATGCTTTTAAGTAATTTAAGCAAAACCAATACATCTGCTGTCTATTCAAAGGTCAATGAGTGCTTGTTTCATGGTAACACTCCCAAGAACATCCTTCCATGAACTCTTTAACTTTTGATCTTCAGCATCTCATATCCCTTGTTGTAAAGGCAGCTACCCTCTGAGGTCAGGGAAATGCAGTTAAGCTGCCATGCAGCATTACATCTGTGTGTGGCCATCTTGAACTCTGCTAAGCCAAAGGAACTAAAACAAATTAACAAATTGAAGTCCCAAACACAAAAGTTAGGTCAAAAGTCTGCCTTGTTTACCGGTTTAAGGATGTTTCTCTGTATCTACCCATTGCTCTTTAAATTAACCTCTCACTTCTTGCTCTAGCTTAGCCCACAGATCTGTTCCTCTGTTTAAAACAAAAAGCCAAACCATACTGCTTTCTGAAGTATTTCTAATACCTTTTACTCCTAAGATAAAGGCTAACTGTTTAGATACTCCAGCCTTTCTGCCTGTATGCGTGTTAGCTTGCTGTGTATATAGGACACTGCAAGTATGTTCGGAAAAGCAAAATGGTGTTTTCAAAACCAGAGACCATGGCAAAACAAGGCAGCAGAGCCACTGCAGCTCTGTTCCAAGATGACAGCAGAGAACACAGATGTTACAGCACACAGATTTCACTCCACAATCATTTTAATTACATGCCTAGCCAAGCGAGCATAGGCTAAGCAGCATTAATGGAAGAAAGGCAGCACACGAGTACTCTGAGAGCATCTTCCTGTGCACTTGATGCTAACGCCGCTCTCGTGCATTAAGTCATCTGTTTTCCAGCAGGCAGGCAGTCAGTTTTGGAATGCGCTGCTGGCCTCTCCGCAGGTCGTGGCAGTGCGGGGCTGGCTGAAGAGCGATCATTGCTGCTGCATGGGGCAGAGCGGGTATCCTCAGAGATGATGGGTTATGATCCAGCCAGAAGGATGTGGCCGGGACAGTGGCTTCGCCTGGACACCATGGCTTGGCAGCAGTGCAGGAACCTGGCAAGGGCACTTGGCCAGGGCTGTCTCCTGCTTCCCCTTCCAGGGGATCCTTTCACCCCAAGAACTTGGGTTTCCAGCACGCTGGAAGCGGCCCGGAGCTCCTGCCCACCCCGCTGGGGGGTGACAGCCTCCTGCCCCCGGCCCAGGCCAGCAAGACCCCCAAATCCAGCCCGCCCCATGAGGTGGCCACACGTAACAGTGCGGGCTGGCACCCACCCGAGTGCCCCGAACCCCCTCCCACAGCCCAAAGGGTCGAGTCCCTTACCCTGCACAGCGAGCACCCCCGGCCCCGGCTGTGCGGCCGCCCCCCCAGGACACAGATCCCCATATGCACCCCGCACGGGGGCTTACCTGCTGGTATTCGGCGTCGTGCGGTCGGAAGTCGGCGGAGGTGAGCTCCCAGCGCAGGCTGAGGTGCGGCAGGCGGTGCAGCAAGCTCACCCACCAGGGCGGCGAGTAGCTGACGCCCGCCATGCCTGGCCTGGCCTGACCTCACCCCGACCCGCCGGCCATGGAGCGCCGCTGTCCGCCCGGCTCCCTCCTCACCGGCGGCCCCTCATGGCCTGCACCCCCCGCCTCCTGCCTGCCTCCTCCCTCCCGCCGCGCCGCTCGCTCCCTCTTTGTTCGCCGAGAGGCTCCGCCGCCTCCGCGCCCGGCGCCGCCCGCCCTCTCCCATTGGAGCCGCCGCGCCCCGCCCCGCCCGCCCGCCGCGGCCCCTCAGCGCGGCCCCGGGCCCACGGCTCAGGTGGCCTTGGGAGAAGCCGGGCTGGGTTCGTGCCCCAGCGCACCGAGGCCGCCACCGCGACTCGTGCCGTAACATGGCGCCTTGGCGCATGAAGGTGCGTTGCAGAGGTCCCCCACGGCATCAAACCTACAGCAACATCGAAGGATGTCCCCTGGGCTCACACCAGCACCTTCCCCTCCAAAATAACCCCAAAATGGATCCAACCGCTTAAAATCACAGAATCAGCTGTGTTGGGAAAGACCTGTAAGATCATCGAGTGCAGGTAGTACCCCAGCCCTGCCAAGGCCACCATTAACCCATGTCACTAAGGGCTTCGTCTAGCCGGTGTGTGAACACTTGCAGGGACAATGACTCCACCGCTGCCCTGGGCAGCCTGTTCCACTGCCTGAGCACCCTCTCAGTGAAGCAATTTTTCCTAATATCCAGTCCAACCCTCCCCTGGTGCAGCTTCAGGCTGACTCCTTTTATCCTATTGTTACCTGGGAGAAGAGACCAACCTCACCTCATTGCAACCTCCTTTCAAGTAGTTGTGGAGAGCGATGAGGTCTCCACTGAGTCTTCTCCAGACTAAATCCTCTCAGGTACCCTCAGCTGTTCCCCATCACACTGTGCTCCAGGCCCTGCACCAGCTCCTTTGCCCTTCCCTGGCCCCGCTCCAGCACCTCAGTGTCTCTCCCATAGTGATGGGCCCAGGCTTGGCACCTTGACACCCTTGGTGCTGTTCCTGGCACATTCTACCCTCATCCCAGATTTTGGGAACACCTCACATATGCTTAAGATCAGCAGCAAATACAACTTGCTTTGCTCCCAATCTCTTGTTTTTTTTTTTTATATTCACCAGAAAAGGACTGCAAGGAAGAAAGTTTGAATGCTTATGGTCTCTCTATCCTTTCTGGTATAAATTCTTCCAGAACGTCTTCACTTATCAAGAAGTCATCACAATCTGCAACAAAATTTAGCTTTAGAGACTTCATAGCTAGACAGGGACCACGCTCTATTAGCGTGCATACTATTGCATTTACCAGAGTAGCTTCATCTTACACCCTTCCTTGGGTCTTAGAAGCACTTCTTCAGAAGCACAAAGCATTTAGTTTGGGGGGCTTTTTGCTTCAGTGATTCTTTGTCCTTGGGTAGATTTTACAACTACTTGCTCTGGGTTAGACTGAGCATACCACTAATGACTACTGTAGGAAAGCCCAGCAAAACAGGATGCTGCAGCACTTTTTTTCTGAGTACTATACTAGGCATTACTAAAATCACTTAAAACTCTAACATCTCCATAAAGCAAGTACTATCTACTCCTTCACAAAGTAGAATAACTTCTGAATATGGAATAAAACAAAGTTGCTTGTATGCATTTTCCTTCACTGAAGGGTAACCTTTGTATTCACAATCCCTGCAAATCTGGCTTATTCCCATCTCCTATCTTAGAGAAACAGCCTCAGTTGCTTCTAGCATGCTCTGTTTCTAAGCACAGGGACTGTCAGCTTTTCATTGACAAAAAGCAAGTCGATGTTTCTCAAGTCACCCTCAAAACTGCTCTTTTTCCCCCAGCTAGTCTGTAAAAGCCTAAAATAATCCCACTCTGGATATAAGCAACCTGTTTCACTTTGGTTTTAACATCTTCAAACCTGCATGTCTAAGGCTGTGTTATCTGCAGCATTGTTTTGCCTTTCATACTGAGTACTTCCAACATCCTCTTAAAAGCCTCTTTGGCTTTAATTCCATCTTCTCACAAAGAGCAATGAGGAATTTAAGAAGTAAACCAAATGGCATAAGAGCCATAGAAAAGAGAGAGACATTTTCCCAGTTTGTATTATAGTAGTACTAGCTGGCAAAGTTATCCAGGACTTCGTTTTTCCCTTTACTGCAGCATCTGAAGACTGCTGAAAACAATGTTACACATGGCTGACTAGGATGGCTCTTTTTACCAGATGTCTGTCCCCTTCAGAAACTAAGTCAAGATGATGAAAACATTCTCAGCCTGTCTATGGCTTCAGGCCCAAAACACAGTGGAAAGTACCATACTACAGCTACAGGGCTGGGGGGATTAAAAACAGAGAAGAGAGGCAATCCAGGGGAACATCATGTTCCTTGCATAATTACCACTCACATCAGAGAGAGACCCTCCAAACCACAGTTGTGACAAAAAAGCAAAGCACTTGTGACGAAGCTGGTACTGATACTGCCAAAGCTTTTTTTATGTAAGGGACTGCACTTGCCAGTATAAGCAACATGTCATCAAGTTAAAAGAAGACACCAAGTCCAATTATGCATGTGCATGTGCAGATGCTCTCTATAAAATTGTGTGCACCCGCTCAAAACACACATTACTTTCGAACACAGAGGGAAATGAAATTACCAGGAAGAGACAACATGAAGTTTGAAGGTCATCTCTGAACTCCTGCTAAAACCGGTTTCTTCTCTGGACTGTGAACTGCAGAATCTCCTTTCTCACCTAGTGCGCTGGACACAGAGGGCAGAAATACATGCTGCATTGAATGAGGCACAGAACAGTAACTGTACCCTGTTTTCAGAGGGCATGCTGAAAAGTTTGCGTTGCTAGCCTCCAAGAAACAAAAGCTTATCACTTGCAGAAGTCAACTCAGACACTAAAGTGAGATGACAGCTTAACTCTCTTTGTAACCATGTCAGCCAACATTAAAAACTTTCTGAGGAGTAAACCCTGGAGAGAAAGGAGTATTTTTCAAGACAGAGTCACCATAAACCTAAGCAGTAAGCAAATCACTGCATTCTTCCTGAGCTAAATCACTAGATTCTAGTTCTTCCCTCTTCTTCCTTCAAATAACCCTTAACTTTTCCATGTCAGAACTTAAGATCCCTTACATTAAGCAAGTGTATCAGCTATCAGTTTGATAACAATGGTATTTTGATTTTTTTTTCCAAGGAGTAATTATTTTACTGTACTTTTTCTCACTTATATAGAAGAGAGAATGCAATAGGACATGGGAAGACCGCTACTGCCACAAGAAGCCCTTTTAATCGCATATCCTTTGAATTTTTTCACAAATAAGCTCTCCCTTTGTTGGAATAATGGTCTTGTTTTCCTTCTCTGCCAAGAAACCCACATTAAAATTCTATTAAATAACTACCCCTCTCCTGCAATAAAACCAATTTTGCTACTGCATGTTGCAGAAGTATCTGTATCTGTTCCTCACTTACCTCTCCGCAAGCTGTTCTTTACGTGCTAAGTGCGCCCTGAAAACAGACTGGATGAATGGCAGCATCTCATCTTCCTCCTTGCAATCAGAAGATGAGCTTGAAGAGTTTGACATGGAAGACCTGCAGGAGTTCTGCAAAGCAATCAGATTAAAGAAAACTGACCTTTGCAGATTGCACAGAAGCTTTCACAATCTTTCTTCCGATTACGAAAGTGGTAGTAGAGCAAATATTCCCATCTTTTGGTCTGCAGTCTTTAATGTTCTGAGACTAAATCAGCAGGAAATGCAAATCTGATCATCACACAAGCTTTGAAGCATCTGTATTCAATTAATGAAAGTGCAAACACCTGCAAGGGAAGTTCATTCATTTTCCAGGAAGGAAACCTTTTGAAGTCAAAGGAGTTAAGATAACCTTCGTGACTGAGAGATGTATCTTCTGCTTGTATCAAGCAAAAGTATTCAATCCTGCTACTGAACTACTGGGCCAGTTTACCAAAAGAAAAGTGCATGTAAAGTGCCACCAGACAGAAAACCTGTATGGAGAATTACGAATTAGCCTGCTAAAGGTCTAAAGGATGTTCATCTAAGTTGGCAAATGACTTAGAGAAACTAAATGTTTAATTAGTTAGGAAATGTTTTCATATTCAGAACTGAACAATCTGGAGCGAATTTGATGTGACAGAGGACACAACTCTTTGGTTGAGCACGGCACATGCAAGACTCCTTTACTTTTCAATCCCATCAAAGATGCTTTCCAGATTCTTCTTTCTGAACTTCAGCAACAAAGGTTTATCTATTATTACAATGATCCAGTAGTGAACGCTTGAGAGCAAGTACAGTTTTCAACAGCACCCCAAATTAAAGAGTTAAAGGGTATGTTATTAGCTGATGTGACAACCAGTAAAGAAAAAAAAAAAAAAAAGAGGAGTTACAGTCCATAAATGCAGAGAAATTACAGCTTTAATCCGAAGAAAAACTGAACTAAA
Source organism: Amazona ochrocephala (assembly GCA_039720435.1). NCBI lineage: Eukaryota > Metazoa > Chordata > Aves > Psittaciformes > Psittacidae > Amazona > Amazona ochrocephala. The sequence goes on along the minus strand of CM077886.1, from coordinate 11,835,107 downwards.
GAAGATGGAAAGGGAGCCTAGGGAATGAGCTTGGTATTTTTCTGGGATGACAGCTATGCTGCCAACCAGTGCATTAAAACAACATCACTGGGTGATCGAGAGAATTGAGTCCAGAAGTAAAGTACTTTACACTAGAGACTAAACATAGTGGGATGCTTGGGTACCCATTTGCCCCAACAGTTACCTTGTTATGAGAATTTGCCTCATGCGTCCTCTTCTTCAGTAACAGTTTCTGTCGACCTAAATGTCCTCTGAAAGCTGTCTGAAGTGTAGTAATTGCCTAGCATGGAAAGAAATAAGTAGATATTAGCTCCTTTGAAAGATGGCAGTTATAGATAAAACCAAAAGAGTCCAGAGGGAAGAAGCACAGAGGGAAAATAACTTTTCCCTGTGCAACAGAAGCTCTTTGATGTCTTTATATTTGTTTATATCTAAGGGATACACGTCTCCATTACTTCACAGGTACACTACTGCAATCCAGAGAATGCCCAGCCTGTGACAACCCATAGACATCCACCTCCATGGTTTAACTTCAGTCTGGGAGGTGGTCCAGGACTGATCCTATCAAATGCAGTTAAGTCCTAGCTGTCAGCACTAGCCTGTATTTCATAAAGAGAGCAACATGCTCCCATTCCCATATTAGATAGCCCGGCAGGCTCTGTGATACTCTGGCACAAGCAGAAACCCAGCCAAGTCGGCAGACCACTGTGACGATCACACTGAACATAGTAAGTCTTTGCTCTCAGAGATTTTACCGGATTCTAATCAACAAAAAGCATCTAGATGTAAACCCGCATGCCTGCATCACATGGTTTTAGAATTTGATCTACAATACTCAGTATTATAGCAAAGGTTTCACATTCCTACTTCAAACGTTTCTGAAGACTCATCATAGTGAAAATTAAAGCATTATTAGAATTATCTAATTTAGAAAAAATTCCTGTCTGTTGGTATTAAATTTTGATCAAAATTTGTTCACCTTGCAGAAGGTACTGAGTACAGAAAATCTGAGACCAAAAGGGGAACACTTTGACAAGATACATCAAACAAAACCAGGACGTTAGAAGGAAGATCATGAGCCAGCCTGAAGAACAAACATGATCTCGGTACAACAGCTCGTATTGCAACGAACCTTCTTTAAAATAAAAAAGTTACTTCTTTGTACTTTGATATGAATTACATCAGTTTTACTGTTTTGCTGGTTGTCATAAGTACGCTCACCTTGTCCAGATCAGTTACGTCCCGCTGAAATAGAAAATACCAAAGTTAAAACTTGGATATATCTGTGGCATTATCTAATAAAGATTTCCCAGTTTTTCCCCAACAATTACAACACAGAAAATACCTGTCCTTCCTCCCCCTAAAAACTGCAACAACAAACTTAAGGGAACAAAACACCCAAGCTTTTAATCTTTGGAAGATGTGTGGATAGTACTTTTGTCTTTATTTTCCTAAAAAGCAATTACAAGACCCACCTCACATCATAGGTCCTATACATGGAAAAAGCAACATTATGTTTCTGCTCATAAAACAAAATTTAAGGTTAATGCTTTTTCTCTACATCATTTTGTCCTAGTTGAATGCAACTCCTATACTGTTTGGAGGATTTCTGCAAGGGGTATTTAACTTCTCAGTCATACTCCAAGGAGGCCAACAGCAGTGAGGCTGCTTAAAGCACTGCTAGGCTTCCTTAGTTTCCCTGTTCACCCAGACTCCCCCATTCAGAAACCAGCTATCTTGCAATAGAAAGAACAGGATTCTAGAGAGCAAAGGCAAAAGCAGCAGCAGGCAGGACTTGAACAAAGCAGTGGAAGAGAAGACGGTGGTAAGGAATCATATTGGGAAGCACTGCTGCAGTTCCTGAAGCCTGGCAGCAGGTTACTGTAGATACTAAAACAAAAGCAAGATTCAGAGGGGAATATCCTCACTATTCCCCAATAGGAGAATCTCACCTTGTCCTGATACTTCTTCCAGTACCTCTGGATGATTCTGGCTGCTTCTTCTCTCCTTTGATGATCTTTGCCTTGCAGTGAAAACTGCAAAAGAGAATTTTTGAGTTGGTACACTAAAGACACAAGTTGGAATTCTATGAGAGAAACAAGTTACAAATAAATCAGCACCAGAGTTGTTAAATGTTCATCCTACCTGCAGGGCAGAAGAAAGTTAGAGAGGAAACTCTTAGTTTGGAATACTGCTGTTGTTCAAACTCATCATCTAAATGCCTGTTACACTAAAACACGTGCCTGTCCCCATTCTAGCTGTTAGCAGAGCATGGAAATGGAAAGGTTTTCATTTACACATATTCCTATTTTTATATGCATTGGTAAAGCAGTAAGAGCTCCAACAGAGGAACCCACTGCTTTGTTGATCAGAAATAGCTTGTATATTATCAACAGACTGAGAACAAATGTCAGGGTACCAGATTTTGCAATTCTTCTCCAGGAAAGACTGGTGCTAATTAACTGGGGAGATCTCTGATGTCTCATCCTGGCAACTGTGGTCCCATAATCATCTGTTTAATATAGAGTTTGCCACCACGTGACTCCAACAAGACAGAAAGCTTGTGTAAATTGGCATAACACTACCCTTCTATCTTGAAGAAAACAATTAGAGGTAAAAGAAATCAAGAACAAAACAAGATTTTGTTCCAGTTACATCATCTGAGGTGTGGTTGCATACTCCACCTCTCAACAGTTGATCCTTTTGATCCCTAATTATCCTGTACTAATTGTCATACCTCACTTGCCAGACAAAAGTTAGCTGCAATTTTAAAAGACTCATTGAATTTGTTGGTATAAAATTGTAAGTAGACGAGTAAGAGCCTTGACAGACTCAGAAAAAACCCTCTTGATTCTGTGAAAATCATTTATTTATAATCTAAAAAACACTGAGTTACAGGCTTAAGTTTAGCAAATGGATCATGTTATATTAAAAATGACAACCTACTATTAAAATGAAAAATTGGTAGGAACTTAGTGATAATTACAAATAATGGGAACATTTCAATAAATGGATGGTTACTGGCCAAGAATATATATAGTCTGCAGAAGCAAAAAAGGAGCCGTTTGTTGGCTGTTTTTAAAGGCTCAAGTTATTTGGTATTCAAAACATCATCTAGCATCCATCAGCCTATAACTCACAAAAAAGAATCTAAGGAGTTGCACAGTACATAAAAAAACAGCATCCTCTTAAGGTAGTGGACATTTTTATTCATATTTTTTACTACCTGTATTTCAGGGTCTATTTATTTTTAAGTACAAGTCATCAAAATCCCCAGTCATAATTTTCAATTTTCAGGTTTTAGTGGAATGAGATTAATATGACCATACTGCATGTGAAAAAACCATGTCTGACAGTGGCCACTCATCCCTACTGGCCAGTGACAACGACATTTGTTAGAAGGACAGAAGATTGCAAATACACCAAGTTAAATCATACTGCACCAAAAAAACCCAACTGATGAGAACTCCATTTAAGGCTGTTTAAGATTAACAGGTACACAAATATATTAGTTACTGGAAAATCCAGACAGAAGAAGTTATGAATAACTCAGCTTCAGAAAAAACTTCATTTCCAAGGGGGATAAGGGTTTATTTTATTTCTTGATATCCACCCTTCCCAATTCTTACTCAAATATGGTGTTCCATCATCAGTGGAATTGAGAAAACCTCTATTTTTTTGATTAGTGCTCTACATCCTGTAACCCTTCCCATGGAAAAGTACCCTGATTCCATCCAAAGAGAAAGGCTAATGAATATTTTCTGAATTGCCCTAATTGAGCACTTGACCAGCATAAAAATCACTGAAAAGGGTTTTCTGTCTTTTGCCGGTCTGCCAGCGAGCACACTTACTTGTGCCTCTATCCTTTACCTGTCGACTCCTACAAGACCTCCCTCCCTCTCCAAAACTTGACTGAAATTAGCTAATGGGTTCAGATGTTATAAAAAGATATAAAGAAAACCACAAATGTCTTTCTTTTTAAGTAAGTCAAAACCCTCAAACCCTTGAAAGCATAAGCTTTTTGCAACATTCCAGTGAATAAGGAAAAAGCAAAGGCAGATACTCACCAAGAGAATGGCTCCAAAAAAAACTACTGCAGTGGCAATTATTGAAACAACTTATCAACAAACCCTGGGAATTAATCATCATTTCAAATCTCTATGACAAGATTTAATGTCTCTCTGGAAAAACACAGCCAGCAGCTATTTAGACTATCAGCTCAATTTGCAATCTATTGCTTGGATGCAAAGGGAGAAAACAACACACCACCACCACCCAAACAAAAACATATGTCTGTACCTTAAGACCCTTTTCCACTTTATCTTCTGCCATTTGACTCTTCTCTTCCTCTTCTTCTGGCTCCAGTTTCCCTAATTTCTGTGTCAGGTTCTGGATTTCCACTCTAAGGTTGGAAAAGCAAAAATATTTATAGGTAGAAATTATCTGTTGTTCCTGCTTTGAAAATATTCTGCCTAATTCACAAGATTTGGCTGTCTTCTTTGTTTGTTTGTTTGGGTTTTTTAAGGCCAAAGTGCAAAACTGCTCAGAATAACATGATACATCTTCTCATAGTAACTGACATAGAATCATAGAATAGTTAAGGTTGGAAAGGACCTTAAGATCATCTAGTTCCAACCCCTCTGCCATGGGTAGGGACCCCTCACACTATGTGACATCAATTCTCAAGTTGTGATAGCACAGCCTTACATTAGCATCAGAAAGTCCCAGTGTTACAATGGTACCCTTGATACTTTTAATAATGCATCTAGATCTGCTAGTTTCATATTTGTCACAGTCCTTTCCTGCAAAGCAATAATGAAACCACTCCTTTTAGCCACTCTTGCACAGGATTATTATCAAGTTATACAAAATACATGAAGTATTACATTCTTAGTTACAAATTACATGAAGTAAATGGAATGACATATTAGCAATGGTCTAGAAGCATAGGCTAAGATAAAGTACTACAGTTCTTTCTTAGAAAAAATGCCTCTGAAACCAACATAGCAGCTCTCTTTTTCCATTTATCTTCTTAATTTTTATTATAATTCAATAATTTTTATTTTTCCTATACTACTTGATCTTCCAATTTCCCTAAAACACTCTGTAGAATTCTTCCCCTAGCAACTTACTCCATCCCTCCAAAACAGTTCTGCTTAAATGAACTCCCAGCTTCCTGCAGTTCAGATGAACCCATATGGATTTTTAGCCACTTCAAATGAGAATTATACTTTTAACAGGTATTTTTTTGTGGTTCTGAAAGGATCTACCAATACAAAATGTGATTCCTTAGAGTCTGCTCTCCTGTACTCTTTTCTGACACTTCTCCTGTATATCTTATTTTGACCCTTCTGCAGCTCCACTTCAGCCTTAGCCTCCAGTAACTGCTTGATACCTAATCTACAAAGGTATTAAGGAGACCTAAGCAATACTTAGGACGTCCATACTTCAACAAAGTTATTGTTTGATTAAACTCCCACATAAAATAGGCTTTCTCAATTTGTAAAGTAACTAAATGTTTAATTTTCTCCTTTTACACAAAACAAAATGCAAGCAAAAAAAATACAAGTTCAGAAGCAAAAAGCCACCCCACACATTCATTTTTGACCAGAGGCAAATTACACAGGAGGCAGCATCTTATCAACAACACATAGTTGTGTGCACATCTCTGCTCACATGAGAGATTAACCTCCCTGCCCTTATGCACTGACACATCAAATGAGTCCGAGCAATACGAATTGCAAATCGATTGCTTACTGGGGAGAAAAGAAGTCCCACTGCATCACATGGCAGAAGGCAGGCTTAAAGGGAGAAAGTGGCAGATCAGGACAAAATGTTGAAAAATAAGGCAAAATTCTTGCTGTGTAATCCTTAAAAGGCTTTTCAGTGTGGCTGGCAAAAAATATGCCTTGAAAAAATGTGTTAGAAACAAACAGAAATTCCCATTTTCCAGCCTCTTTTCCTGCAATGTAATTTTACGGGGCTAGTAGGACTAAAAGTTTTTGAAACAAAAGCTGAAGGGACCCTCCAAATTCATTTTCGTACTGAAAATATGGAGAACTTGTTACATCATTTCACAATGTGACAGGAAATACTAATTCATACATATTAAAGAGCAATATCTTAGACAAAAGTCACATTTACTCTTTACTGAGTAAGAAACTTCGAAGTGCCTTCTTATCTCTCTGGAGTTTCTTCACTAGCCTTTGGAGGCGATGACATTCCTCAACACAGTCTACATGTTGAGAGACTGGATCATCCAGGTCATCAGAAATTGAACGTGGTGGAGCAAATACCTCAGACTCACAGGTATCTGCTGATGGCACCCTGGCATAATCCATGGCACTTATTTTCTAAACAGGATACATAAAGAAAAAGGGGAAAAAAAGAGAAAATTAAATTTAACATAAAATTATCTATTTAGGCCATGAGAAGAGATCAAGTGGAGGTTAATTCTAAAACATGCATCTACACGTAACAAGTATGAGAAAAGAAAATAAGGAGAAGGGGCGCATGGTACAGATACCACTTTGCATGTATGAGGCAGAACACACAAGGCTGACAGTTTGAAGAACTACATGCCATGAGCACAAGCCAGTAGCTCTGCATCTTCTGCTCAAAGACAGGTAAGATTATGATCACTTACATTTTCTAGTTCCAAAATCCTCCTCAGCAGCCTAGGTTTGCTCCACTCACTGTAATCTAAATACAATAACAAAGCTTTAAACATGAAACTATCAGTGAGTCAACATTGTTCTTGCTTTTCTGAAACTTGTGTCCGTATAGAAAGACCATCTAAAGACCTCTGAACCCCAACTGCAAATGTGCACCAATGAAAAAATGAGAATGGTCTTAGAATATCTGACTTCTACACCAATTAGTTAGCAATATAAACCATTCAGATTCAGCAGTTTTCAACAACTGAAAAAGTTTCCAGTGAAACATTATATTTTCAAGTGATTCCTGCCCAGAATTCTCAGGGATAATAATAAAAGAAACCCAGGTCTGACTGGAGAAGCACAACCAGAAGTCACAGACACACTCCTGTAAGAAACTTCTTATTCCAGCCTTTGCCCCTCCTGAAACCTCACCCTTGTAGTAACGCCCTTATTTGTACCACTGTAGTGTCCTGCTCTCAAACACATCTTTCAAGTGTACCTAAATCCCTTGCCCCATGTTCACCAACTTTTCAGCACGTACTTTCTGTTTCATGGGAAGGAGGAGAACTGCACAGTACATGATCTAAGTCTTCTTTCAGCCTCCGATTCTCAGCCTGCAAATTTTTGATGGTCCTGGATAATCTCAGGACAGCAGCATTCAGTGCCTTTAGGTGTTTTTGGGTCTCTCTGCTCTCTGTACTTTGAAATGGAATCAAAACCAGAAAGTTAACTTAAAAGCAGAGAACAAAGCAGCAGCATTAAAAATGGTGAAACAGCCTCACTATGTTACTGTCTCAGCTCCCCTCCAACATCATTTCTCAACATTTTTTACTTGAGTTACTTATTCTGTTACGAACAAACATTCAATGACCATTTTGCTCAACACTTCCACAACTGTTTTAATTTGTGTCAAAGAAAAAAGATACTTAGAAAGTTCATTACTTTTACTTCCTCTCCCCCTCTGTTTCATTAACACATAATCAAGGGTGCTTGTATGGGTTCTACTTATTTGGGTTTCTATTTGTTTTGTTAACCAACCTTATAATGCTTTACTGGCGCTCTACCCACAACCGATTTAAAATCATTTACATTCAGCCAACCGGGAGACTCCTCCAAACAACTGTTCAGCATGGAAAGCTAACCTGCGTGCTCTGAATTGCTTTCTTTCACTTAACAAACAGATTGATATTGGAAGAGAGAAAGGGCTATAGATGGAATAACTCTCAATCCAATACAAGTGTATTTTCAGATGTGAATGCTGCTCTAGGGTAAAAGAAACGATTCCTGTGAAAGTAAACCCCCGAGAGATCTTTCTTCATTTAAGATACATTTCAATCAATGTAAGATTTGAAACAGATTTGAATAATACAGCTAACATCAACGTGATAGGAGTAAAAGGCATCAGAAAAGGGAAAGCCTGTTATGTGTTAGAACTGTTTTAAACATATTAGAGTGGTTTTGCCTTTTTTGTTTTTCTAATAAACGGGGAAGAAATCTCAGTCTCTAGATGTGAAAAAAGCTGTAAAGTTTGTTCACAAAATAGATTTCTAGCGAGCTGAAATACTTCATTGCTATGAGAAAGTTCTTAAAAACTTACTTTTGAAAACAAAGGTTTGAAGTAACTGATGGGCCTACTTTTGGACAAATGACAATGACAGAATAGTGGGCAAAGAAATCTCACATCACATCCACTGGAATAATTACAAGGTAAAGGAAGAAACAAGTCTACAGTTAGCGTATCAGGTTGAAAAGCTGAATCTAATCTTCCTTTTGGATATGAAAATGAAATTAAGCCATATACACAAACAAATAAGGCTGTCCAGATGTCATAGATGACTATTCATGAGCTGTCCCAGGCAGAAGGTAAAAAATACCCAAAACTAAAACCCAGAACACAACACAACCAAAAATGGGAAGTGACAGAAATGATAAGAATCACTACTGTATCACTGAGTGACATTATTTGAGGCTCATCAAAACCTTAATGAAAGAATTGCAGACCATTTTGAGGACTGGAAAGGTCATCTAGTTTCTAGCTACAATTGGATCGTACAGCTTCAGATATAAGTAATCATATTTCAGCATTAACACTGAAAAAGAAAAGCTAAATGCGATTTATTTCAGCCAGAAATAATGCAGACAAGCATAGCAAAAGAAATACTCTCCTACCACTCTATGTACCAGAGTCCTGAACTTCAACATCATTTATTATTTCAGCTCTCAGCCTCTCAAGTAGAGACTGACAGGCACATAATGGAGAGAGACTGCCCTGACCACTGCTTTTTGAAGCTATGAATAAATTAAGGACAAGGAAGAGACCTGATGACTCATTTTCACCTGTAAATAAATGAGGTGTGATGGCTTACAGCCTCCAGAGGCCAGTCACTGCATGCCTGAGCCAAAAGAGATCTTACCTTTTTAAAAACAGTGACAAAATAAATTGCACTTTTCAATTCACAAGACACAGTGAATGAAGGAAACACAAGTAGTTACACATCATGATCCATAAAGAGTTCTCATGTGTTTCTATCAGTCTAAATAATTACACCCAAATTAAGACAGTTGTCTGTATGTAACACCTGGAGGATAAGCACATTTTGAAGTGGTGTGGTAATAAATTTTCCAATCCTAAATGACTCTATTACCCTCTTCTCAGCAAGAATAACACTCCCTCGCATAGATGCTTTTAATTTTCTGTCTTATTGGAGCTTTGTCTTTTGCCTTTGTGCTTTTGATTTTTATTTCCTCTGCAGACTATTTATTTTCATCACCATGTATAAACCCACACAGTAATGACAAGCACTAGCACAAGCTACTCTGACAGTTTCCTACTAGTGCTGCTCATGGACAACTCATAAGAGCTACCATGACCTCTAAATCTGTCTCTGTACCACAGGAAAATGTTTACTCCAAAATACCTTCTTTGCAGCATACACTCTAGAGCAAGATGCAAATCTGACTCAAGAGTAAAATGCCAAACATCTGATGAGTTTGTTTCAATCACCAGTGACATCAGAATACATGTGATTATGGGGGAAGATAGATTTTATTTAACAGGTAAATTTTCAGAGCTTTCACGTACTTCTCAAACAGCTCTTTTTTCCCCACATCCACCAAATTATCCAGAAGGAAAAGATGTGACTAAGACATATGCCAAGGCTGTGAAACCAACCAAAGCAGTACCAAAAAGCAAATCCAGCAATCTAAATGACAAAATAAGCTGTTCCCATGTAGTTGTTTTCCACCATAAAATAATACATGACATATCAAACACGTATATGTAAACATTTCCCTCAAAAGAATTTAACATACTTTTTCCTCATAGCCTCAGATTTCTCCAGGAGCTGTTGGAGACGATGAACCTGTGAAATATGAAATACAGATTCCATTAAGGAGCTAGCTGTGGAAGCTGACATTGCTAATGCCACGCATTTGTCCATTAGGTGAAAATTAGAACAAGATTCTTTGGGCAGCAATAGAGGCAATGATGCCAGGCTACTGTTATATTGGCTTTCATCTAGACACTACACTTAGGGACATACATTCCTTTCTTTGTTTCCCCTTTTTTGTTAACACACTCAGCTTCTTGAGGAAAAATAACTGGAGCTATGAGAAGATCTAAGAAAATCCGATTCCACTTACTGGTGCAGCTAAGCTGTAAAACCTCTACCTAAACCAGTCCATTTACACTTTGACTCAATCACTGAAAAGCTTCCTCTCCTTATGCACATGGAAGGACGTTTCAGACATACCTCTTCAGAGCAGGTTTCCATAGCTATCTTCATTTCTTCCAAATCAGTGTACTTTATGTCTGCCTGGAATTTGCTAAAATAGAATAATCCAGTCAGACCAGCAAAGATGCTGCAATGCTTTTTGGCTTACAATTTCTGGGTGGGCTGTTTATAATTACTAATATGTTCTCAGAGTTCATTAAAACATCTTATGGGAGAGAAGAATACAGATTAAAAATAACATGGACTTCAAATTGCCTTTATCATCTATCCAATACAAGCCTCTACCCGCCCCCGTAGCCAATAAAGTCGTACTTAATAGTCTTGTCTCTCTCCTTGCACAGTTGCTGTAGCTTGAGAATCTTCTGCTTCAATCCATTAACCACCTACAGAAAGAACAAAGCTCATGAGTCCTAGAATAACCCATCTCTTCCCTGAAGTTCTATTTCTCCATAATCTTCCTCTGTCTTTATAAATTGTACCTAACTAGATACACTTATTCCTATATACTTCAATACTTAGTAAATCATATGCATGCCTGCTGCCTTCTGTGAAAGGGAACACTGATGAATTCAGATACCTAATTTAAGCTGATTATGTTACCACAGATACAACATTTACACACAATCATTAAATAAAAAATGTTTTGCCCATCACCCTGCTAAATTCAAAGCAGCTAGTAATAGGGAGAATGCTCTCTAAACACATTCAAGACGACGACGAAGAAAGCTCCCTAAAGTAATGTTAATTCCAGATCTTTGTTACTGGTTTCTTATCTGACTATAGAAATAATGGTTACATGACTCCCTAATTGCTTATTCTTTCTTACTTCACTTCATTATTTATTTAAATCAGTAGTGTTTCAGCTTGGCAAGAGGAAAAAGAGAAAAAGGAAAGCAAAAGGTAATGAAGAAACTATTACCCATCCATTATTATTCATCTTTTCTGACAAAGCTTGTGCCATCTCGGAGCCCTGTAAGGTAAGACAGACAAAGCAAACGACCAACCTTGCTACTTCATTGTATTGCTGGCTCTTTTCACAGAATTTTCTATCTTGCTCCTCCCCACAGTCATTAGCAGTCCAACAGCTTAAGTTCTGAGGCCCCTGTGCTCATTGTTTTATGTTAGCACGCTTCTCCCAAGATGTATAACTGCGCACAGAAAGTGACAGTCACAAGGATTTCCATGAAATTCACGTCTTCTGACCATGACCCTAAATGTTTCACAGCCTTGTGGGCCTGACAATAAAGCTTATGTTTTACTTCCTGGTTCATGTCTCAGGACTGCCTGCATCAGTCACCATGCAAGAGGTTAAATCCCTTTTACTCTCAGGAAAAATATGCAGAAAGCAGGCCTCTACAGAGACAGCATCTCATTTCTTTCTTTCAGTAAGTATCTTTGCTAAGTAAATTTGTTTGCACATTATGGCATGATCTTCCTTTGAACTGAGCTGGCAAGCTGAGATACACAAAACAGAAATCCCTTCACGCCAACCAACCACCTCTCATATTTGAGCTCATCATTCCTAGAAACAAACACTACAAACTTCTGAAACCTGGAGAGACGAGAAGAGGATCACACTGCTCAGCACTCTTGTCCCACTTTGATCCCCCCAAGAAATAGACACCTTGAAAGGATCCAACAGTTTTTCAATCTGTTTATCCTTTCTATTGATCATTTCTTCTAGTCGACGAAGCTTAGTCTTCATTTGATGTCTCTCAATTTTCTGAGCTTGTATTGTCTGAAAGGGGCAAAACATCATAAGCATATTTCAGAAATAGAAATGCACCGAGTTTTCACATGGAAACACATTTTGATGTCAAAACCAATCCAATTATGATGGTGAAGATGAAGAGGAAAAAAAAAGAACTAAAGACACCACCACACTGGACCAGGGCTGACAGATAAGTGAGGTGACAGGGCAAAGATAAAAATAAAAGGTTTAACAGAAAGACAACCTTACACAAATGATCTACAACAGCCAGGATGCTTGTCTATAGGTAACCCTAGTGTTCAACATGACAAGTCCTCACGTTTCATGTTTCACTGCACTAAACTGAAAATGTATTAAAATGTGATGGGTAACAGTCAGGAAGGAGGGAAGATAAAAAAAAAAGGAGGTGGAGACAAAGAAACCAAACACAATGAACCTTTTCAGCATCCAGCTAGGGCCATGGCTGGGGTTCAGCATTGGATATACCTCAAGGCTTCCACATCCAGTACTCAGAAGCATCTATCACACCATAAGAACAGTGAAATTGCCTTAAACAGACACAAGTTTAGTTTAGTCTTATATTACAAATGCAAAAAAAAAATTCGGCGGGTGTCCCAGTAGTAGAAACCAAAGTAACCTGAATCAATAAGACCCAGAAGGAGCAACGCCGTGACTTTCTATGTAAGTATCAGAGAAACTGTACCTTTTTCAGTTCTATAATTTCATCATACATATCTTCTTTTTCTTTGTAGTTAGGATTTCCAGGAATGCAGCCTACAGAAAAAGGTATGTAAAATAAGTACATCCAGAAGTATTTTTAATCAGAAACCTTAGAGAAAATTATCTAGAACAGCACTAAACTGGAAACCAGGCTTCCAGCATGAAAACTGATTTTAGAAATGGAGTTGAGATGGAAATGTTACTGTATAAAACTTCTGCCAGATTTAACAGCCACTTTTTCCTAACTTCTCTATGGTGCTAAATTGAAATACCCATCTCAAGAAAGATCTACACTTCATAGAAGACTGCAGTCTTCTCATCCCAAAAAAATCATTTACAAAAGACTTCTAAAAGATGGCCATAATCTATTTCTCTATTTATGCCTGATATGTAAATGTTTATCATCTTTTAAAGTTGCCAGAAGCTGTGTGCTACCGGCAAAGTGTTGTTTCAAAAGTAAATGGGATTAAGCTTACAGTTCTCCTTTAAGAAAAGCAGGATAAAAGTTTTACATTTTGCTCTTCTCTTAAAACTCAATTAATTTAGTATCACAACCACATGATAAAACAAGAGAAGTAAAAGGAGTCAATTACATAGAATCTGAGGCAAGCAGATGGTTTCTATCAATGGTTTCTAAACTGTTTCACAAAGTCACAATAAATTGTCTACAGCTGGCCCATTGAACCATATTATATCTGCAACATTTTCAGCTGCAAATGCATGGCAATTTGCAGAAAGTTCTGAAAGCTAATAGTGATTCATTGCTCCCAAAAATTTGGAACACCCCATCTTATCCAATTTAGAAATCTCAAAACTTATTTCATGGATCATATTTTGACACATACGTTAATACAGGCTAAACCGAAATGGCTTTTGCTTTACTAAAGCTGAGATCTTAGGGAGTGTGTGCTTTTACACAGAAAACAAAGATCATTAACTTTCATCTAACACACCATTACATAGTTTACCACTGCTAGAAGAATGAGAATGTTTTGGCTTCTTTGTTCCTAGAACTTCCTTCAAATATTCCGGAGTGCTACTAAAACCAGCTTGCACGTGCCCCACACCAACATCTGACTTCAGAGGATAGCTCATTCCTGTCAACAAAAATGGAACAAAAATGCAAAAACCAGGGATAACTCTGAATTAACTTTGTGGATTTATTCTGACCAAATGCAACACAGAATGCTCCAGATGTTTTAATTATTCCCGCTATAAATGCCAATGCTTAAGATTAGATAATTCCAACCACCCAAACAAATGATAATGAAATGACTTTGTATGTAGCCCGTAACGAAACACAAATCTATTTTTTAAGAGTTCATACATTAAGCTCTCCATAACACTGATTTTTATCCATATATGCAGATAAATCTACTATATCGATACCTTGTTTCAGTGATCTTAGCCTTCGGTTTTTTACAGCTGCACTCTCAAGATATTCACTGCCTGTTTCCTGAAGAGAAGGCCAAACCGGAGCTTTTCTGGAGTACAGTTGTGCGCTGTAGGGAGATCCTATAACAAAAGGAAATATCTCAGCACTGCCTTAAAAAGCTCCAGGTCACAAAAATTCTCTTTGTCTCGTACTTCAAGGCTCACACACACAATCCTATTACTTACAAAAATAGGAATTTACAGCATATTTCATATTGGTTTCTAAGGAGCAATGGGACATTCAACTACAGGAAAAAAAATCGTTATAAAGAAAAATCAATCTAATTCCCAAAGAAATAAAAATGCTTAGAAAGAGGTGTAGTGACAGTAATATAACTTAACACATGAAGAAATAGTTACATGTAAGAATGCCTATCCAAACTGTACAATACCTGCATGTCTAAATTCATATATTAAATTGACCTTTGAATTACTGTATATTTTCTTGCAGTAATTGAAGAACAGAATCAGTCTGATGCAACCACTGCGAAACCCCTCACATTACTACTTCAGGTATGGCAGTCAGGTTCAAATACTGACAGTAATTCCACTTTAGATTATTAGTACAGATGTGCACTACATGGGCTAACTAGTTACTCTTCAAATCACCAAGAGAAGTACATACAGTAAGAAACAATGTCACAAACATCATAGTGGAAATAACACAGCTATTTTAAATTCTGTCCTTTAGGCAAGCAAAGGGATTTCAGGAAAAGCATTAAGATAGATGTACAGCATGCCTCTTCCTCAACCTAAAGCCAAATTTGAAAGTGCAACATTATTTAACTTATTAGAAACAAAACAGTCAGCAACAATTTGAGGTAAAGTCTTCTTCGAAACCATCACTGGACCTATACAAAGGAAAGTAAATGGAAAAGTAAGAAACATAACCCCCCCCCAAAAAAAGATAAAACCCCACATTAAAACTGAAGATATAATAATAACATTGCACTTCTAAGGTCACATGAAAAAAAACCCAAACAGAACACCACAAACAAAACCAACCAACAAATAAGAGAACTGCTTACTCTACAAACACAGGTATCTACTGGATCGTAGATAGGTGCAGGAATTCTAGATTCTTTCTGTACAGCAAGTATCAACATTTCTTCAAAAAGAAAAAGAAATTCAGAATGCTTGCCATTAGAAGTGATACATAAGAAAGAAGTAGCTTATGTTGAAGAAGCAAGAATTGCAAATAACCTATTAACATCAGTATTTAGCCTATAAAAGTCTAACTGCACAGGTTATAGAACAGATCTCGGATAGGTGCGCTCTGCACACGCCAGTAAATAATTCTAAGGAGAGTAATAAGACGCTGTTTCAAGTGAATCTCCTAGTTCCTATGTCCCACATATCTCTTGTTCTGCAATAACAGAAGCACAAGAAAAAGTTTTGCTACTTACTATTTGGTAACTTTGGAGGCTTGGTAAAAAGTTTCTTCTTTAACTTCTGGAAGAGAAAAAGAATTTTTTATGTGTTTCAAATATTCCACTCTTCAAAGATTTCAGTGTATAATCTCAAAATTGGCTTCAATCTCCATTTTGTATGAAGATAATTTGTTTTAAAAATACAGTAAGTACATGCAGATTTGGCAATGGTCACTAGAATTAAGGTGGTGCCTACTGAGGTTTTACACTACAGATGGGAAGTAGTCTATTCATGCTCTGAACACTAAGGCCTTCCCCATTGGTATTAAATAAGAGCAGCAGCAAATTCAAGATGATCACAGAGTAGAGGCGAATCAACAGAAGCATTTAGCTAAAGGAAAAACTTACTCAATTCCATTAAAACTCTGTAAAAGGATTACGTAGGCCCATAACTTGATAGAACAGCAAAATGAAGCCAAACATCACTTGCAGCCCCCAGTGCTGAGAATTCACAAGCCAGAATTACATCTGGAATTAGAGGTTTTTGAATGAACTACATTGCAACAACGTTGTTAGCTCTCCCCTCTGAAGGGTATCTTACCGACCAGGAGACATCACGCTGATGTAAAGCGTGCAAGAACATGCCAAGGAGCCTTTTAAAGCATTCATCCATAGCACTCCATTAATAAAACTCACCAGTTCTGGATCCGATTCACAGGTAAGCGCAGACGGGCCATCATCTCCCTGGGAAATAAGAGACATTAACTATGACACATGCTAATAAACAATTGGTTATAATACACACCCAGAAAACTTCGTATCCTTTTACTATCACAAAAAGTTAGAGTGCAATAAAGTCAAATAGTAAATGTGCCACCACTGTTGCAAAACCCAGCATCATCTGCTCCAACACAAACATTCTGTGTGACACAGTGCAAGTCACTTCAGCCTCAAGACACAGAGACTTAACACACTTCAGTGCAGAGCATTACAACGGCTGAACCTTAGAATCATAGAATCATTAAATAGTTAGGGTTGGAAAGGACCTGAAGATCAGCCAGTTCCAACCCCCCTGCCATGGGCAGGGACACCTCCCATTAAACCATGTCACCCAAGGCTCTGTCTAACCTGGCCTTGAACACCAACAGGGATGGAGCATTCTCAACCTCCTTGGGCAACCCATTCCAGTGCCTCACCATCCTTACAGCAAAGAACTTCTGTAAGATTGCTGAGGTACCCGTACAGAACCTTCTGGGGTCTCATCTTCCATGGTGCTGGATTTGCACGAATTTCCACCATCGGTCCACTGGTAACAGTTAAGCAGCAACTCATCTATCTGTCCTCTTCCTCACTGACTTGTTCCTATGCTATGCTACGGGAACACTCAGTAAACTCAACTGGAGAAGTGATCAGGCTGAGGATATAAAACCCTAAACCAAGGAATCAAAGAAGTGGTTAACTTTTCCTCAGCTTGAGCTAACAAGTTTCTCTGCTTCTCAAATATAGGCATATCCACTGTAGAAAGAAAATTCTGCTTTGCTTTCAAGTTACCTGAGAGTACGCTGCACTCGCAAAAAGAACATCTTCACTTGCTGCTGTCTCCATTGGGCTCACAGCTGCAGCATGAGTCTTTGGACAGATGCCGATGTCTGTAAGAGGCAAGGCCAGGTGAAGTACTTTTTGAGCACTCTGGCTGACATAACAGGGGCTGGGATTGACAACAGCAGAGCAAGGAAACCAGCTTTTTGTGCTGGCTGAGAGCAAGCAAGTATACATCTCACACACCATGCCACACAGTTTTTAATTTCCTGAGGCAATGTTCCTTGCAGCACACTGATTATCTGCTGTTATTTTAAGGCCTCTCACTCTGGGAGATCTCTCTACCCAACTGCAGCTATTGCATTAGGAATCAGAGAATACAGAAGGCACTCAGCCTTGATAGGAGATAGTAAACAACAACACATTCACCAGGATATTAACGTGCAATAACAGAAACACCAGCCCTTGGAAACCCTCACACTCCCTTTGCTTTGGAATGCAGGCCCAACTAGAGCCATCTACGACAGACGAGAGCACATGGTGGCTCCCATTAAAGGGCCTCAAATCCTTCACCTGGAAACAAACCCTAACCGCCCCCCGCGCCATCCTCCTAGTTACCGCCTCACCAGCCCATCCAGCTTGAGGGGGCGCCGAGGCCGAGGCCGAGGCCGGGGCCGGGGCCGGGCTGAGGCCTCCTCCTCCCTGCGGCCTTGGCGGGGTGAGGGCAGCTGCGGCAGCCCGGACTCCCACCCCCAGCGCTTCCGGGTTGCCGAAACCATGGCAACCAGCCTCGAGGCGGCGAAGCGGGAGACAACGACGCCTGCGCGGAGGGACTAGCACCGGCAAAGGCTCCGCCATCGCCTCCGCGTGCAGGCAGGCGGGCGGGCCGCGAGTGCCACCAAGCGGCCACGAGCGGCAGGAACCCCGGCAGGGTGTAGGGACTGGAACGCAGGGACGAGCGCAGAGACATGGCTCTGAGAGCAGTCACTGACGGGCACCGCCTCTGGAGCACCCCCCTGACCCTCTCCGTACTCCCATGGAGGCTGACACGGCCGGAGACCACGCGCGGGGTGCTCTGAGGGCGTCCAGGCCCCGCTCCGCAACATTCTCCTTGGCAACGGTCTCCTTGGCAACTCCCCCGAGCCCCGCCCCCCGCCCTTTGCGACACTCGCTTTGCGGCCGGTCCCTCACGGTGGCGGGGTGAGCATGTTCTCCCCGGAGCCCGGGTCTCGCCGTCGCGCCATGACCCACGAGTGCTCAGTGCTGCTGCCGCGCGTCTGCGCTGCCCTGGCCCACCCGCGGCAGCCCCGCTACGACGACACCTGCCTGGAGAAGCTGCTCGACTGGTTCCGGAGCCTGACGGCTCTCGGTGAGTGCCCGCCGCTTGCGCTGGTCGGAGCGGGAGGGAGGCGTGCAGGCCGGGACTCTGAGGCAAGCCCCTCTCAGAGGTCCTGTTCCCTTGGTGACACCGGGAAGCGCTGTTTGATACCTGGGCTTGAGCTTCGGGTGAGCCCACAGTTGTCTCTTCACTGTTGGGAGGGGTTATAAGCACCTCGGAGTTATGAGGGAGGATAGAAGCCCTGGTAGTGACCCTCTGTCTTCTTGCCTCTCTTCGGACAATGCCCGGCCGCTAGATCCTGGCGTGGAGCTGGTGCAAGACAACCCCTGTCTGATGGAGTTCATCTCCTCAGTGCAGGCACTGCCAAAGCCGAGTCCGAGCATCCTTTCCTTCAGCCTGCGGTTAGCTGGTATACTTGCTGCTTCCGAAAGCCGCTTCCAACACTTGCAGGTGAGTTGTCTACACAGGCACCTAGAATCATAGAAAGTTAGGGTTGGAAAGGACCTTATGATTATCTAGTTCCAGCCCCCTGCCATGGGCAAGGACACCTCCCACTAAACCATGCCACCCAAGGCTCTGTCCAACCTGGCCTTGAACACCACCAGCAATGGAGCATTCACAACTTCCCTGGGCAACCCATTCCAGTGCCTCAGCACCCTTACAGTAAAGAATTTCTTCCTCACATCCAGTCTAAACTTCCCCTGTTTAAGTTTGAACCCATTACCCCTTGTCCTGTCACTACAGTCCCTAATGAAGAGTCCCTCCCCGGCAACTCTATAGCCCTCCTTCAGATACTGGAAGGCTGTTATGAGGTCTCCATGCAGCCTTCTGTTCTCCAGGCTGAACAGCCCCAACTTTCTCAGCCTAACCTGCTGCCATGTGTCTCTTTTCTCCTATGTGGATGAAAAGGTACATAGTCTGCTTATATAATTTATGGCGTGCATCAAACAACTCAGCAAACAGTGATATGATAATGAAGACTCACCATCATACTGTGCCTTTTCAGTTCTCTTGTAAAGTTGCTGGCTTCTTACTTCTGTCTTGCCCCAGTAACACTATGAATGTTAATATGTAGTGCTTCTCATTTTCACTTCAACACAGAATATGGGATAACACAATCTCACAGCAGTCATTGCAAGATGTATCCCTGGATGGATCCTGTACATATTAACTGCACTAACAGATGTAGCTTTCCCTCCATACTCGGGTGACAGGAAACCTCTGATTCCCTGCAAAAATGAAGTTTTTTGAGGCCCTGCTTTCTACAATAGTATACATTTATAGTACAAAACCTAAAAGGCTTTTTTCAGGAAAGAGTTGCATACAATTGCATAAAGCAGTCTAATGGAACTGATATATATGTAAGTTGTCACTAGCACCTTAAAAACAAGCGATTTTTGTTTTGAACACCTCTGTTGCTTAGTCTGTGAAAGAGATACATGTTGAATTTAAGCATGGGCTTCTGAAAAAATCCTATTTTAGAAATACTTCTAGCAAGGAAAGGTTTCACTTAAGTATTGATACTCTTGCCTTGGATGACAGAGCAGCTTCTCCAGTCCCCTTGAGTCCCTTTGCTTACTGTTTGCTCTGTGTTTTCCTCTGGCCTCCTCAGCAGGAGAAGCTGTTGGTCAGGCTCTTTGGCAGGGATGGGCCCCTGAGCAGCGCTGTGTGGGAAGATGCCTCCGTGCGAAGTGGCTGGGTGAATGGTGTGCACAGCATGATGCAGCACCAGCCTGCCCTGCGCTTCCTCTGCGAGGGTGGTGAGTACTGCTAGGCCTGGTAACTCCCCAGAGCCTCTGTATTGCTTCCATTCCAGTCTGTTGCTCAGATGTCAAACAAGAAAGGAGTTTTCATTTACTTAAGATAAAAATAGGCCATTTGTAAAAAAACCACGTAAGCCACTGAAAGATGGTGGGGGTTTTGTTAAATTAGTTATGCATTTAATTTTTAATTTTTTTTCCCTCAAATGCTGAGGATGGTGTCCTTTTTAGAGAGGAAAGAGGCAAACCTCATGAAACAGGATAAAAATAGCTTATTAAAAGACCTCTGTATTCTTATTTGTAACTCTTATTGAAAGTTTCATTTCAGTATGATTTTAGTGCAGAAAAACTAACCAGGGGCTCATTTATCTCCTCATGCTTGCACACATTCATATTCCCATTGTTGTTATGCAGCTAAATTCTGCTGTTAACTTTAGAACCCATGTACAGAGGGGCCTGAAAGACTGGATTAGTATTAACATGCAGCATGCAATCTGTCCATGTGGTGGAAAAGTACTGCTATTGCTTCCATTGATGTTTTTCCTGCTGGTTGTGCCCAGAGATGGTACAGGCTTATTCCATAAATACAGAGTTGAGCATGCTGTCAACTCTCCTAATATTACTAATGTTATATCAAAGCCCTATTCTGTTCCTGAGTTATTAAAACATCAGAGGATGTGAAAACAATTTTACCTTCTTTTTTGTTAGTCATGAAGGACTTGGCTGACTTTGAAATGCCATAGAGACTACAAAATAAAGTATAAAATCCCTCACCAACCCTATTGAAAGCTGTGTGGTACTTGAATTAGGATAATATATAGTTGGAGTGCAGCAGTGTTCCACATCACAATAGGAAGGCTGTTGTTTTTTCGTTCCAGTGACTTATTTTGTTTTCACACAGGAGGCATGGATGTGATCTTCACTCTGCAAGGGGATCCCAGCCTGTTTGTGGCTTCAGCTGCCAGTCAGCTTCTGGTGCACATGCTCACCCTCTCTGTAGAGTCTGAAACAACTAAACCTCTCACTACAAAGGACTGTGACTGGCCAGCATGTGCCAAAATGATTATAAAGCATATAGAAGATTCCCTTCAATCCAGCTCTGCCTCTCACATCGAGCAATCATTAAAACTGTTAACTAGTTTGTTTGGCAGCTGTCATGCTTTGTGGACTGAAGTACTTTGGTTAAGGATAGCAAAGCAAATAGAATCCTTTCTGGTGGAAGAGACTGTTCAAGTACAACACATGCTGGCGAATCTTTTGCTTAAAATGTCAAGGTAAAGATCTTCTGGGAGGTTGGATCCAGTGATGAAATATATCTGTTTTCCACCATCTAATAGGATATTGCTTACACTTCTTTCTTCTCAGGTCCCCTGTGTTTGACACTGAAGGCAGTTTTTGGGCATTGGTGACTTCTGCTTTAGAACACTTAACCCCAGTACAAGCAGGTCCTTTGGCAGTGAGAATTCTGAGGCTCTACAAATGGTAGGACTTCCTGCAATGAAATTTTTGGACTCTGGAAAATGTTTCTATACTAATATCTTTGATGTTTTTCCAATAACAGCATTTTTCATCTCTGCATTTTCCACTACATTCCGTAATACATAAAAGTGGTTGGCAAGACCCATGCTAATAGCTAACAAACTTCAGACACTGATAGAATAATACAGTTTTCAAAGAGAGGGAAATGAAAGGGATCAATATCATGTTTATGTGTATATACTTGCATTTTACCTACAGCCAGCCAATTTCTGCCTGAAATAGGAAAATTCTTTAACTCCATACTGCCAAGGTTGACCAAGATGGACACAGTTTGACTGCCTGTCAAATCCAGTAGTCTCTGTTCCATTTTCTTTCACAAAACTGACTCATGTAAGAGCTTCAACTGCTGTCCAGCAGAAGTGTACATCTGGAGACTCTGTTGACAGTTGCATAATAACTTAGATTAGAAGGAACCTGTAGAAGTTATCTAATTCAAGCTCTTGCTCAGTGTAGGGCTAACTTCCAGGACAGATCAGGTCGCTCAGGGCCTTCACCATTCAAATTTCAAATATCCCTGAGGCCGAGGGTTCCACAGCGTCTCTGGGCAACCTGTCCCAATGCTTAACCACTTTCATTTCACTGTGAAAAGTATTTTCTGTATATCCAGTTGGAATCTACCCTCTTGCAATTGAAGATTCTTTTCTCGTCGTGTGCCTCTGAGAAGCCTGCCTGTATTTTCACTGTAATCCCCCTTTAGGGTGTAAAAAAGCATCAAGAAGTCATCAGATGAATACAGCACATATGGATACCGATTTACAGACTAAGTAACACCTGTTTTAAGATATAAAGATAACATTTTGTTGACAAAAAACGCTTCTCTCTAAATCCCCTTCTGGCACAGAATCCCACTCTGTTTGCATAGCTTGATAAGGCTGCTTCTGAATTCCAGAGCCATTTCTCCTGCTTTCAGTTAGCCAGGGAATCTCAAAAGAAGGCTTGAACTGCTATAATACTGTAATTGCTTTTTCATTGCTGGCTTGTTTAAAAGCCTGTGTGATAAAAACAAACCATTCCGCTCAGCATTTGGAGACAGATTTTGGGAAAGAATTGAAGTGTTCCTGTTTTGGTAACTGCTGTTTCCTCCTTCAAGCCCACAAGATGTGAGGATTCAGGCACTGACTGTTCTACTTCAGCCAATGGATTGTATTTTGAGAGCAGCCTCCCAGCCTCTGGAATACGCAGGTACAATTGTGATAAAATACTGGCAAGCACGCTAGCCTCTAACTTTAAGTGCAGTGCAGACAAAACCGGAGGAGGAAGAATAGTAGTGTTTGTAGTAAAGTGCAGCATCCTATTGTCAGTTGCATTTGAAAGGATATTCATACTACATCATGTTAGTATCTTGATTAACTTTAAAAGTCACAGTTCTTTGTATTTACTTACAACCCAAGCTCTTCCCTTGTTTCATCCTGTAGGTTTGTTGGATGAGTCTGTTAGTGATCCCATCACTATTGAAAGTCTTCTGTCCTCCAAGTCGTCTTGTGCTAGTCTCCTGTGTCAGACCCTCGCTCATCTGAAGGAGCTGCTGTCTCTGGTAACGTTCAGAGAAAGAAAAGCTTAGTTTTGGTGTCAAATTTGTCCTTGAAAAGCAGCGTTAATACTGGTTGCAGAGTTTTGCAGTAGAGGGACTGCACTTAGTTTAAAATCCATCTTCACAAGCTTTGTTACCATACTTTACTGCAATTATTGATCCAGTGGAAAAAAAAAAAACATAAATTGAACTGCTTTCCCAAGCAGTGAGAAGAATCTTTTTCCATCTGTGCCATAGCCGCTGGGAGAGAGCAAGATAATTTGAGTTATTAGCATTGTGGTACCTTTAGAGCGTACTAAAAATAGCAAATTTTGCAATTGCCCCTGAACAAAAACTTCTGCTCTGTATGCATATTTGAGACTTTTGCTGGAAACTTCTTTTCCTTTCTCTTATCCTATTAGGTTGATTTGCCCATGGATTTACCCTCTACACCTTTACTACGCTCTCTCATGACAATACTACAATTCTGTAATGGCTTCCTGAGTCCAGCATCTCCTCTGGGAAACACAGTAAGCCGAATCTTGATCAATAACTTCAGAGTACAGAGGTCAGCTCTTGATGTCCTAGCAGCACTCTCAGAGCAAAAAGGTGAGTTGATGTTTGAATTTTAAATGTATTTTATCTATTTTTGCAGAAAAATTTTGGAAATACCTGACTATTCTGTAGTTGTAGAATTTTTCATTCCCTTTCACAAATCTTTATGAATAAAGATCATAGAATAATAAAGGTTGGAAAGGACCTGAAGATCATCTAGTTCCAATCCCTCTGCCGTGGACAGGGACACCACAAACTAAATCATATCACCCAAGACTCTGTCTAACCTGGCCTTGAACACTGCCAGGAATGACCACTTCTACCTCTGAAACTTGTTTATTTCCAGTTCTTCCTGCTGTCTTGGCTGAATTTTTTTGTTCATGAGCTAGGGCAGGTAGTGCTGTCATTAAGAAGGTTTTAGTGGTTGTGAAAAATTGGATGTTTCTCCTCTACTCTGAGAACTGTACTTGCTTTCTTAGAATCATGGAATAGTTAGGGTTGGAAAGGACCTTAAGATCATCTAGTTCCAACTCCCCTGCCATGGGCAGGGACACCTCCCACTAAACCATGCTGCCCAAGGCTCTGTCCAGCCCAGCCTGCCAGCAATGGAGCATTCACAGCTTCCCTGGGCAACCCATTCCAGGGCCTCACCACCCTTACAGTAAAGAATTTCTTCCTCATATCCAATCTAAACTTCCCCTGTTTAAGTTTGAACCCGTTACCCCTTGTCCTCTGACTACAGTCCCTCATGAAGAGCCCCTCCCCAGCATCCCTATATCCCCCCTTCAGATACTGGAAGGCTGTTATGAGGTCTCCACACAGCCTTCTCTTCTCCAGGCTGAACAGCCCCAACTTTCTCAGCCTATCTTCATACAGGAGGTGCTCCAGTCCCCTGATCACCCTCGTGGCCCTCCTCTGCACTTGTTCCAACAGTTCCATGTCTTTTTTATGTTGAGGACACCAGAACTGCACACAGTACTCCCAAGTGAGGTCTCACGAGAGCAGAGTAGAGAGGCAGGAGCACCTCCCTCGACCTGCTGGTCACGCTCCTTTTGATGCAGCCCAGGATACGGTTGGCTTTCTGTGCTGCAAGCGCACACTGCCGGCTCATAGAATCATAGAATAGTAAGGGTTGGAAAGGACCTCAAGATCATCGAGTTCCAACCCCCCTCCCATGGGCAGGGACACCTCCCAGTAAACCATGCCATCCAAGGCTATGTCCAACCCCACCTTGAACGCCGCCGGGGATGAAGCATTCACAACCTCCCTGGGCAACCCATTCCAGGGCCCCACCACCCTCACAGTAAAGAATTTCTTCCTCATATCCAATCTAAACCTCCCCTGTTTAAGTTTAAACCCATTACCCCTTGTCCTCTCACCACAGTCCCTAATGAAGAGTCCCTCCCCAGCATCCCTATAGGCCCCCTTCAGGTATTGGAAGGCTGCTATGAGGTCTCCACGCAGCCTTCTCTTCTCCAGGCTGAACAGCCCCAACTTTCTCACCCTGTCTTCATACGAGAGGTGCTCCAGTCCCCTGATCATCCTTGTGGCCCTCCTCTGCACTTGTTCTAACAGTTCCATGTCCTTTTTATGTTGAGAACACCAGAACTGCACACAATACTCCAAGTGAGGTCTCACGAGAGCAGAGTAAAGGGGCAGGAGCACCTCCCTCGACCTGCTGGTCACGCTCCTTTTGATGCAGCCCAGAATACGGTTGGCCTTCTGGGCTGCAAGCGCACACTGCCGGCTCATGTTCATTTTTTCATCAACCCACACCCCCAAGTCCTTCTCCACAGGGCTGCTCTGAATCTCCTCCCCGCCCAATCTGTAGCTGTGCCTGGCATTGCTCCGACCCAGGTGGAGGACTTTGCATTTAGCATGGTTAAACTTCATCAGGTTGGCATCAGCCCACCTCACAAGCATGTCAAGGTCCCTCTGGGTGGCATTCCTTCCCTCCAATGTATCAACCGAACCACACAGCTTGGTGTCATCGGCAAACTTGCTGAGGGCGCACTCAATCCCACTGTCCATGTCACTGATAAAGATGTTGAACAAGACTGGTCCCAACACTGATCCCTGGGGGACACCACTCGTTACTGGTCTCCAGCTGGACACTGAGCCACTGAGCACTACTCTTTGAGTGCGGCCATCCAGCCAGTTCTTTGTCCACCGAGTGGTCCACCTATCAAATTGATGTCTCTCCAACTTAGAGACAAGGATGTCATGTGAGACAGTGTCAAAGGCTTTACACAAGTCCAGGTAGATGACATCAACTGCTCTGCCCCTGTCCATCAGTTCCGTAGCCCCTTCATAGAAGGTCACCAGATTGGTCAGGCAGGATTTCCCCTTAGTGAAGCCATGCTGGCTGTCACCAAGGACCTTGTTGGTTTTCATGTGCCTTAGCATGTTCATTTCCTCATCGACCAACACCCCCAAGTCCTCCACAGGGCTGCTCTGAATCTCTTCCCTGCCCAACCTGTAGCTGTGCCTGGGATTACTCCAACCCAGGTGTAGGACCTTGCACTTGACATGGTTAAACTTCATCAGGTTGGCATCAGCCCACCTCACAAGCATGTCAAGGTCCCTCTGCATGGCATTCCTTCCCTCCAACTTATCAACCGAACCACACAGCTTGGTGTCATCGGCAAACTTGCTGAGGGTGCACTCAATCCCACTGTCCATGTCACCGACAAAGATGTTGAACAAGACTGGTCCCAACACTGATCCCTGGGGGACACCACTCGTTACTGGTCTCCAGCTGGAGATTGAGCCATTGAGCACAACTTTTTGCATGCAACCATCCAGCCAGTTCTTTATCCACCGAGTGGTCCACCTATCAAATTGATGTCTCTCTAACTTAGAGACAAGGATGTCATGTGGAACAGTGCCAGACACTTTGCACAAGTCCAGGTAGATGACATCAACTGCTCTATCCCTGTCCATCAGTTCTGTAGCTCCATCATAGAAGGCCACCAGATTAGTCAGGCAGGATTTCCCCTTAGCGAAGTTATGCTGGCTGTCATCAAGCACCTTGTTGTTTTTCATGTGCTTTAGCATGCCTTCCAGGAGAATCTGCTCCAAGATTTTGCCAGGCACAGAGGTGAGGCCAACTGGTCTGTGGTTCCCTGGCTCATCCATTTTCCCCTTCTTGAAAATGGGGGTTATATTTCCCTTTTTCCTTTCTTCTCCAAAACAGTTTTATAATCTTATGTCGTTCTGTATTTCAGCAGCTGAATTGCAATTCAGCTGCTCCTTCTCTCGGTATTGGTCCTTTAGTTTTGTTGTCTATGTTTCAGGCTGTGACACACTCATAGGAAGTGTATTTGATGTCCTTCTGGCATACCTGGAGAGTCCGAACACCAGCCCGACTGTGAGTATAAAACTATGGAAAGATCCAAGTCCCAGCTTGCGCCAGTGGGATGTAGTTCTGGGAAGTTGTCTGGCAGTAGTTGTTTCTTAGCACAGTTTGTATTAGAATAAGTAGGAGACTTGTTTTGGTTCTACATGGCTTGCAGGAAATAGCTGAAATTCTAATGAGCAAGTAACTGACCAATACATTGAGTGTTCTTGAACAGATGGAAGCCATCATGTCTAAAAGTAGTGCCAACTTACTCAACTTGGTGTGTTCCTTAAGTATTGAATTCTTTGCATTAAGGTGTTTTGCTTTCTTGCTTTGTTTTGTTCAAATGACTGATGACAACTACAGCTCAAACAGTGGAGGTGCTAGAACTCCAGAACATCAAGCTGAGAACGTTCACTTTCTAGGAGTTTGTTAGAAATGCTATAGAAGCACCATTTATCTGTGGCTTACTTCTTAATAAAAAAAGTGTATGTACTTGTTTATGCCAAGAATTTCACTTTAAGATTGAGGCTAAACCAGATTTTATCTAGCAGAAAGGCAACAGTGCCTCCCATAATGAAGTAAATCTGCTTTATATTCTGTCAGGTTCTAAAGATGACATTTCAAGCTACATCCAAGTGGTTGGTGCGCTTACAGGAAGTGTCCTGCTCTAACAGTCAGTGGCAACAAGCTGAGAAGATTTTGGAAGGTAAGAAGGCTATTCAGGTTGGGATAAACAGCAGCTAGTGGCATATGTGAAATCTGTGCTTGCTTACCTTTCCTGCCTAAAGCACTAAGATTCATTTGTTCACAATTATGCTGAGTTTAGGTTTAGCTGCCTAAATAGTGCTTTGAAGAGCTCTGGGAGAAGCACAGAGCAGCAACAAAAGGGATTAAATGGTAGAGAGATTGTATAGTACCTGCTTCAGTAAACCTTGTTGATTTTCATGTCCATTCAAGCTTGTCACTTGGCTTTTACAGATGTGTTTCTGGTACTGCAGAAGCGTTTGTGCAGTCCTTGCTGGGAAATAAGAGATTCTTCTCTGGAGTTCCTCACTGTCCTGATTAAATGCTTGACAGGTAAGTAAGAAAAAAGTGTCAAGAGTTTTACTCTTTGATCATGATCAATATTTGACAAAAAGATTAATAAATTCATCCTGCTTTTCTGTTGAATTCAAATTGCTGTGCCTTTCTTTTGGTCAGTTAAACTGAGGGGTATTGAGACAGTCATAGTGTAGAGACATGTATGTCAAGGCAGGCAACAATGCTTAATGGCTGATAAAACTTTCCCATTTTTCCTGTTTGCTCTGCAGTAGAGCCTGCTCAGTTTCAGTCAGCAGGCTGTGGTCTGGGCTTTAGGAGGCTAAAAGCCTCAATCTGCTTTGCATGCTTTAGATTAATTATCAATGTTTCCACTTCACTGGTAGCTCAGGCTTTGCAGCAGGTAGCACTAAGGCAATGCTTATTCTCTTACAGTAGCTCTGTGATGTTGGGAAACGGGGATGTTGTCAACTACTGTTGTCCCTAGGGCTCAAAGGAAATATCCAGCACATTCAGCTGCTTTAGCAGTTTACCCTGCAGCCACTGTCAGTGCTGCAGTTAGTTACATTATTTTTCTTTGCCATATGCCTTGAGAACAAGAAAGGAAGATTATTTTTTCCACCTTTAAGGGAAGGTGCACATTTGATGAGGCTGAAACCATGTCCCCACTTGCATGGAGAAAGCTTTTTCTTGCCAGTGGAACAACTGTAAATTGATTTTTCCAAGCTCCAGTGTCTAGCAGGGCTTGACTCAAAGTCACCAAGCTGCTGGAAAATAGGGAGCCTGACACAGAGCATCTGTGCTCTTGTGAGCAGCTGCCTGGTCTCTGCAGTGGCTCAGCTCACTGGCAGCTGTCCCTGCAATCAGCGGGCATCCTTGTATGACGCAAAGAACTGTTTGCATTGGAAACAGTTACATGCTCTGAGAGAATAAAGCCTTGCTTCTTTGCATTGCTGTCTTGTTTACAGACCAGGATGAGTTCAGGCAGTCTCTCCTGTCTTCAGAGGTGCCAAGGCTTACAGAAAATCTTCTGGAGGATCCAGAAAGCTATGTGCGAGCAAGTGCTGTGACTGCTGTGGGACACTTGGCCTTCATTACTTACTTTGCTCCAGAGTCACCTGTTGTAGAGAATCAGTGTAATAAAGAGGTATGATGAATTTGTGTAGTCCACTGCAGAATTGAGCAGAAGTACACATCAGTTAACCTGTGAAGAAAAAGGAGTACAGCAGTAATCTTAAGTCTCATGCAGGAAGATCTCACAGTAATTAAAAGCCTTGTTTCTTTGCATGTTCCTCCCTTTACTGTGCTTTCTCTTTGTCTTTCTACATTTAGAACACCATAGCAAAGCTTCAGGAAATCCTGTCAACAGACCCAGAGGGCTTTCCTAGGAGGGCTGTCATCAGCATCTTCATCGAGTGGGTGAGACAAGGCTGCACAGGTCAGCTGGAAGATACAGAGCAGTTTGTCTCTAGAGTGATCCACACAGTGGAGCATGACTTAGACTGGGAAGTCAGACTTGGTGGTTTGGAACTGGTTGACATTTTCTGTCATCATGCATTTTGCCATTTTGGCCTTCCTAAATGCCCATATGCTCCTGTCTCATCTGCAGTCACGAGTTCCATTCATCAGAATGAGGTGCTGCAGATACTTTGCAGAGCAAACCTGTTTAGCTTTTTGTTTCGCTCTTTGTGTGACTGTGACCAGCCAGTAGGTCAGAGAGCCTGTGATTTACTGCTTAACCTAAGGGTTAATTTCTATCCAACTTTTACCCCAAGGGATTCACGAGAGACTGAAGATTCACCTGTAGGACATAGCATTGCCTGGTTACAAAGGACACTAAGGCAGGGTTCTCTGGCCAAGAACTTCCCCACGGATGGTGGTAATGGAGTGGATTTCCAAGATCCAGAGAGCATGATGATAGCTTTGGGTACAATAGACTTAGAAGAGCTACGTGATGAGCTAAGTAAAAGTAGTGACCATGTAGAGAAAAGCCCTCAGTCTCTCTTACAGGACATCCTTGCTACTATGGGGACCATAGAGGAAAATGAAGCTGACTGTTACTGAAGATAAGATACCTTTTGCTTGGAGGGAGCAGTACTTAAGCAGTTTTCTCCTGGAGGAGAACTTTTTGCTACCATGAACTCTTTCTTCAGAGAGGATGGAAAGAAGCGTTACACTGAACAGAGGAAAACGTTGTTTCATTAGCTTTTAAAGGGGCTAGAAAGTCCTTGGTTTAATACTGATGTTAAAGTGTAGTTTCCAATAAACTGTGATTTGTTTTTCAAGTAAACACAGGAAGAAATGCTCTTCTTTTTTCTGTAAGTCCTACCTCTTATAAGAAAGCACCAGGCTATGCCTGCATAAGGAAACATTTAGAAAACAAAACAGTAACTGAAAACAAGTTGTTGCATGCTCCTTTTACAGCCAGAGCAGCTAAAACTGATGAAGACTTGGTTTTAAGGGATGGATGATTTGACCATGTCTGTATCTCCATTGAAAAAAGCAGATTTCTTTGGTTCCCTGCTGCATTTTGAGGTCTAGAGCAGAAGGTGGTAGTTAAAGAGTCAAAAGCTGATCATCCTTAATATTACAAGCTTTCTTCCATAGATAACATAGTTGTTTAATCTCAGCAGTGATACTAAAAAGCTGACTTCGCATTTAATGGAAGTCAGAACCAAGTTCATTTTGCTGAATTTTTCAAATGGTCCTATTCTCTATTCCTAAAGAACTAGACTTAGCTTCTAACTACTAAGAGAAGCTGTCACCAGCAGCATTTTCATGATGAAATAGATCTATGCCTAGCTTTGGTAACCGATTAGAAAGCAGTGTTGCTATTCACACTATAGCTGCTGTTTTCTAAGCAAAAAAATGCCAATTTGTTTAAAAGCTAGGGGAATGCTGTAGTTTGTAACTTACTCCAGTGTCTTTCCATGTGCAAAGAAGCTTCTTGAAACATATGGGAAAAAAAGAGGACTACAAAAGGAGTACCTTTACCAGTAGGTCAAGCCACTCTGTTCCTTTCAGCACTGTTACTAAGCATCCTTTATCCTCCTGCAGCCTATGTAGAGGCAGGAACACAATGCTCATTTTTGGGTAATGGAGACTATAGCAAAACTTCCACAATCTCCTCCTTCAGTATTATCCCTGCAGCAGTACAGTAGGATGAGATGTACTTTGACCTTCTTGCTGCTGAGGTTGAAGATTTACTCTGTGCCTTTTAATGAAGTCAGCACGCTTACCTAGCACGCTATGCACAGCTTTATGTGTGGCAGAGCCCCTAGATGTTGTACCAGCAGCTGTTACGAGGAGAAAGTAGCTCTGCTGCTACCTGAGCAGGGTCAACACTTGGCAAAAGACAGAAGATGTTAAGAATCAGGCCTTTTCCTGCCACTGCATTGTTCTCAGAAATTGAAGGGTTAGTGAGTGAGAGAGAAATTTGCTTTTAAAAAGCATGGGCTGTTTGTGGAATTCTAGCAATCCTGTCTGGTAAAGGATTATAGTTCCAAAACTAGCTTTATGTGCTAGCGGTAGGTCAGACCAACAAAGGAGACAGCAGGGTGCTCGGTAAGTGTCTTATTCCTGTTCAGCAATGGAATTCTTGTGATTTCAGAGTTGTGCAGTTTAGGAGACTCCAAGGAATTATTTAAATAGCAAATTGAAAAAGTGACTTATTACAGTGACTTGCTTCTTACCAGGGTCTCTTGACTCCCAGACCTATTAATTCTTAATAGAACTCTTTAATTAGCTGGGGTGATGATGACGTTGTTAAGTTTATGCCTTTTGCCCAACTGCAGTCCAAAGTCTTGCTTATACACAGGATGCTTGTACACTAAAAATCAGACATACAACGAACTGGGAGGGCTCCTTATCTTCAAAAGGGGAATTAAGGACTCACTTCATCTTTCACTGAAAACAGGTCTCCACCTTGAGCAATTAGGTGACTCAGTGCTGGTTCTGTAGTTATCTCTCTTCTGAGCTCACTACATTGCTTTACGTTGTTTTCTCTGGTGCTCTAGTTACAGCAGTGTCTTATGAACACTGATGCTTGTACTGACATCCTGCGCCTGATAACTGAGAGAAACATGAAAGGTCATGAATATCCAAGCAGTGTGAGGAACAAATGCCAGGGACTGGAGGAGTTAAGGGAGATGAAACCTAACTGACAACCCCACAGTTCTTTCCACAATGGCAGTGGGATTTGAGCTGAAAAATTTGCTATCAAATTTGTAAACTCACACCAACAGCTACTAATGTGAATCATCCGTCATGCTGGAATACCCTCTCTAGCACGCTCATCTTTCCACACTTAAGAACTCATACGAGCCCTTCCCCATTTACACTGCTAACTCATTTTCAACCTGTTTCTTACCTACCAAAGCTTTTTTTTTTGCACCTCCATAAGATCCTTATCCCAGCCATGCAGCTTTCTGTTGGGTCAAGAACTTACACCATGTCGTATGTCTTACCAAGGAGCTGTGGTTATCTCATGCACCTAAGGGGGGAGCTTTAACTCTCAAGGAGACAGTCCAGAGAAATGGCCTTGTTACTCTCAGATGCAGACTGAGCATTCACTTCAACAAGTGCTATTGCTACTTCCCACTTCACAATGTGATGGTAGCAGTCCTTCCACAAACTCTCCACATCCAGCTTGCTTCTGTCACACACCGAGGACTCCAATGACATGAAGGAGGTACCTGGCCTGCTGTTCTGGACACAGGAGAAAGCTCAAAGCTGCCTTTTTGGGATGGATGCCACGCCATCAACTATGTAGCTGTGCACAGCTCCTGCAAGAGGCAGGCATCACCAAGAGAGACTTCTCAGCATACCCACCACCTGATTTCAGCAAAGACTGTGGCCAGACATGGGCCTTGCTTAATGCAAGAGGCACCGAGGTGAAGGACTATCATTTGCTGTAATGTGTGCTACGGTTAGCAGGCAGTAGCAATACAAGTGGTATCAATGCAGAACATCACAGATCAGAACAACTGATGTCTGCAATGGCTGGTTCTGTGAAAGACAATTAGAAAGCTCATTTCAGCTTTTTTATCTGCACAAGGGCAATGTAAGTTCTGTTGTCTGATCTGTACACAGGTATGGAATTCCTAGAGTTGCTTTCAACACATTTCAACAAAGCTCTGAAGAAAGGATTGAGCTCAGACTTAAACAGACCCAGGAGAAATTAAACATCTTTGGCTCAGCCCTACACTAGCAACGGCTTTATATAAGCTGCCAAAACAACTGTTGTTGATTTTCTGTTTCAATACACTGGACATTTAAACCCCAAAGAGTATTCTTTCCCTAATTATACTAATTGCACAACTTAGTCAAAAATGGGCCATAAGTATCTAAGGCTGTTGCTTTAGCTTCGATATATGTGATCTGTGATGAACTCATGCACATCTTTGCAATTTCTTTTGTCTGTCTCTAACAAAATTTGCCCTCCCTTCCAATACACATTCATCAAAGCTTCTAAAAACCACCGTGTTAAACAGGAAACTCATCAACCAGCTTCACTGCAGAAGTTGTCAACTGTTTACGATGGAAAAAGTTTATCAGTAGCAGCACCTGTGTGCTCTGTGTCATTTCCCTCCTGGGCAGTGGTTTTTGTCCACTGCTGAGAAATAAAGCACCACTTGAACACTGCCAGACCTCAGCTTGCGTCAGACGCTCTCCTCCACGGGCAGGACACATCTTGCCTGTAACCTTGCAAGCCAGCACACAGAGGAAAGGGAGAGCTTGCTTTCAAAGAAGCCATGTGTCTGTCTGGACAAGGTGGAACAGAGCTACATGACACCAGCTTTGATCAAAGCATCCAGGGCCCTGCAAACACACATCATGAGTACACTTAGGTGGAAGGGCGAAGGAGCAGTCTGCATCAGCAGCCCCTGCAATTACACAACTGTTTCGGTTAAAGCAAAATGAAACCGAAGAAAACAGTATTTCCATCTCTGATGTCAATACCAAGTCTATGCTTAGAGCATAGAAGCTTAATTGTGTTTATTTACCATAAACATCTAACAGAGCTGTGAAGATGTCTTTCGCATGGCTGCCTCCAAAACAAACCCATCCACACCAAATTACTCCCCAGCTCATTCTGCAGGTGCCCAGTTGTTAAACTCCGTGCAAGGGCAGGAACGTGCTGTCTGGGACAGAGCGCACCCATTCCTTTGAGGGACATTGCCTGATTACAGCAGATCAAAAGTAAAGTAAAACCATGACCTTAAAGGGCTCCTGCAGAGCATCAGGGCTTGAACTGTGGCAGGGCTTGTTTTCAGTGCAAGATAGGTGAGAATTACCCTTCAAGGATAGACAACACTTTCAGTTCTCCCATTTCATTATTTCTTGGTCCTCATATATCCAGTTTCCACTGACCTCCTATTCCCAGAGCTTTCAGGCTGGATCTTTAGAAAGGGAGCAGGGAGCTTGCACTGCTGTGCACGTGGACATCAAGGCTTGCCTTGGCTGGTCCCTCACCACCACCACACTTAAAGCTTTGGCCTCAAAGCAGCTTCTGGGCTGGGCTGTGACCAGCATGAAGGAGCTGCAGAGCCAGATCTGGCAGGTGGTGAATCCAGGCCTGGAACACAACTTGGCCCAGCCAAGCCAGCTCCAAAACAAACCCTTATTAAGCTGCATTGGCCATTGCTCATGAAATCCTGATTTAACCCTTATGCAAGCTGAGCAGGGGCACAGGTGAGCCCTGGAGCCCATCACCCTCCAAGACAAACACCCTTGGTGGGACTGATCTTGTGATTACAACTCATTACGTGACAACAACAGAAAAGCTGCAGTTGGAACACAAATGGCAGTGGTTGCTAAGTGACAGCATCCATGCAGGCTTGTCACAGCCACGAGACAAATGGCTGTGGCTGCACAGCAATCCTGCCTTGTCCCTGCAGTAGAGGTTAAAAACGCTGTTTTCGTTACCATCTAGTAACCTCAACTGTGACCTGTCAGCGTATTTTATGCTTCAGGTTCTGACAAAGAGCCCTGTGAAAACAAAGCTCTGAAACGAGTGGAAATGAGTTTGATTCAACATAGCTTTAATATTGCATGCTCTTGCAACTGAATTTCTTCCCAGTGAACTAATGCGTAAGACAACAACATGGTTTTCTCACCTAAATAGTCCTTTTCTTAGAGAGTTGCACGACAGTATTTCCAGTGAGGGTCAATAGAAACTACAACAAAATCACCAACACCCCCTCCATCAGCTTATGAAGTGAACCTGTGGGCTGTGTTCAACACTGAAGGTTTCTGCAATGTCTGGGAAAGATGGTGACATTTTCAGAGCTGCAAGCAACATATATCCTTATGAATAAAGTATTTAAACCAGAACTTTAAAGTGACATAAAGTGATGGGTAAGACGGGATCCAGCAGGACACTGAGCCGTCACTTGCTCCAGGGAAAGCAGTGGTGGGACTGGGTGCAAGGAAGCCGTAATAGGTACTTAAGCACCATTTTGCTGGGTGGAGTATTGCAAACCCCTAAAGCAGAGAGACCCTGAAACCCAGAGCACAATGCATCTGAGTAAGAAAATGTGAGGAAAGAAAAAGTATTGCAACAGGCTGTACACGGTAACTTGTTCACCTCTCATACTCTCATACACTGCAGAAAAACCTGTTTGAGGCCATGCTGGTAGTGGAAACAAAGGGATGGATCTGTCAACATCCTGTGAACAGATCAGAAGTGACCAGGAAAAGCCACCACCTGGCTGTCCAGTGGGGGCACAGATGCACACACAGCTCAGCAGCACACACACCAGCCACTGTGCCACAGCAAGAGCTCCGAGGGTGGATTCAGGCATTCAAACACAAGGGATCATCTTCAGCTGCCGATGCAGCGCATCGCGGTATGAAACATCCTACCACAGTGTGAAACATCGTACCACAGTGTGTGTGACCACACTTACCCCAAGCAGCAGTTCCCAGTGCCTACTGAAGCCAATTACGCCCTTTCCTAATGAATCCTCTTTCGGCCCCAACCACTGAAGCCTCGATTTCCAGTGTCAGGAGTAACAGCCCTGATCCTGCTGACAGCCCTAACACCACCACTGCAGTTAAAGCTCATCCACGTGGATAAAGCCAACTTGACTGTTGCCTTTGGTCACTGTCTCCACATCAGCATATTAAACACTTCTATTTTGCACATTGTGCTGAAGCAAAATGTTATTTTCCCCCTCCTCCCTTATATTTTATCCACAAATGCAGCACTTTTCCTTGTTCTTATTCCTCACATTGCTTCACCACAGTCAATAAAACAAGCATGTCTCATACTGGTATTAAAACCCTGTGTTGCTGCTCTCTAAGCCCTGCAGCACAGGGTGAATACTGCTGTGCAGACAAAGGTCTGACTTTTCAGCAGCACTAAATTAGCCAGCTCAAAGGTGTAGCGCTCTGGCTGGCTGGCAGGATGAAAGGCACATCCTCTGCATAAGCTGCAGTGCTGGAGGGCAGACAGCTCAACCTCACTGCTACTACAGACATAGCATCATGAAGGGGGGAAAAAAGACACCTCCTGTCACCCTAATTCCTGTTGAGAACTTCTGCCCCGTAGGGATCAGCCTTGCCTGCCTCTCCAGTTTGGGAGCATCTTCTCCGCCCTTTATTTATTACACCAAGATCAAAGACCCATCTCCATGGAAACATCTGAACTCAAAGAGTTTCTGCGCTATGGCTTTACATGGTGCACATAGGTTTTGGCACTGTGTTTTGAAACAGAAGCATTCAGGTCTCTATAGAAATGGTTCAATTAGTATTAATCAATAACCTGAGCAGCACTCATATGTGTATAACTAACATGCATTCAGCAGAGCAGAACCGCCATTGCATTGTGGTATCTGTGGTCCATGAAGATCACAGCCATTCAGCTGTACATGGAGATATCCCACGTCCTGTGTAGATGAGGGCATGATCCGGATTAGACAAAGAACAACGATACATGTGCTCTTCAATAGCTGTAACCACAACACTTGGTCCCGACATCTGAAGTCTGGTAGGACTTTCATCACATGTAGAGACCAGAGCCATGAGGACAGAGCTGCTGGAGCCCATCACTGCCTGCTCTGCTTCAAGACTCAGAGCTGTGGAGCTGCCTGGGCTCAGCCAGCAAGATCTGGTCCAACACCAACCCAGCAGAGACTTGAAGTCTGCATCCACACTGATAACTCCGGCTCAGCACTGGTCAGGGCACTGGTGTTATGGCATCCCAGTGACTTCCTTCCCGGTAGCTCTGAGCTCCAGTTCCTTCAGCACAGTCACTCCTACAGCTAATTCCCAGGAGAGAGAAAACAGAAAGCTAAGTAGAACAGACGTGGTTTATGGTATTTTTGTTCCCTGTTCAGCTCCCCACATGGCCACACACGCTGTTAAACTGGGGGCAGGAGCAACCAGCTGGCAGGAAAGCTGTTCAAACAGCCTTTTCTGCTGCTGTGGACAGAAAGTGGACATGGAGCTGAGGCTGACATGAAATCCTGGGTTCAGCTTAAACCTCATACGAAGAAAAGCCTGAGCAAAAAGGAGTGAAACAGAACGCACAAGGCTCACATCTTCACAGGCATGTCCCAAGAGGGACGAGCAGGGAGTGGAGAGCATGCAGGGCTGCATCAGCACCAAAGCAGAGTTAATAGCACCGACCTGGAGAGCACCAGCCAGTGCCTGGGGCAGGAGGAAACCCCATCTCACAGCACTGCCAGGGGCATATCCTGCTCCTAGGGACATCAGACCACATCTCATTACTGCTTGTGGCCTCGAGTTGCCCATATGCACACAGGATGTGATTGTTATAATCACATTAAAACATTTCAGAATAGCTACTGTGCAGAGAGCAATCCAGCTGCCAGCATTTAGCCTTATCCTAGGGCACAGGCAGAATACGCCAGCCGTGAATTAATACCACATAAGCTGCACCATGCTGAGTTTCATGGCTTAATTATAAAAGAGAGAGCAATAATCAAGGGATCTGTAAGGCTAATAAGTGTTCTGGGAACACCAAATGCGACAAGAGCTGCAGCCAGTGCGACAGGACATGAATGCATTTAAAAAGCACATTAATCACACACCGTGTATTAATTCACAGCTGGTTTCCAATGGCAGCACTTGGCCCTTCACCACCTTCATAGCATCACTGGGCACAAGTGGTTCGTCACCTACCCCAGAGCAAAGTGGGCTGTAGTCTACTCACCAGCAAAAATAAAACAAGACCACAGCATGCATCAAGCCAAGACATGGATATTAGCTCTGACTTAAAGCCCTTATGGCCAAATTGAGTTTAGTGCTCACACCTCTGTCAGCATTTGGAGGTTTTTGGGTCAGCGATGGTGTCCACCAGGCTGCACAGCGTGTGTCACCTGGTGAAGGACAGCACAAGGAGAGAATCAGGCCCCTGGTGAATTCTCCGGTTATCCCTGCAGTAACACACTTGAAAGCACTTCTGTTCCTCAGCACTTCCAGCTATCTCTCTTCTCCATCTCCTGTTTCATCTCACTGCAGCTATTTAATTACAGACAGCTCATTGTGGGGCTTTGCCTCTCATTCAGACTTCCATTCTTCTACATGGAGTACATTTGTTTATAGAGGTGTATCTCCAGCCTCTGCGAAACTTGGTGTCTCTGAGGGAGCACTGATAAACCTTAAAACAGGGATGCTATGAGGAAGAGCCCCTCCACCTGACTATGACACAGTGATCCTCAAACTCCTGCACACCAGGATGTCCCTTCAGGACATAACCCAGCACTTTGCTGGTTGCTGACCAGCCCTGCAGTATTCCAGCAAGGTGCCCCTTGGGCTGAAACACTGCAGGGCTGGGTGCCAGTCGGAGCTGCATGGATAGAAGCTTGAAATGCTCCCAAATACCCACTTCTGCCCAATAATTCATTGCATCAGAGACAGTTCCCTTACTGCAAGCATCTTGTCCTCTAGCCCTCTACAAAGGGCAGCTCTTCGCAGTTCTCTGCCCAAAGATCTATTACCCAGCCAAAGCACTTCAAAAGAAACAGTTTCCCTTTTCCCCTTACTAATAATCCCAAATTTAACTGTGTCCTACTTAGCACCTCCTCTGAAACCAGGAAGCGAGATGCTATTTCTGTTGGCCTCAGTAAGTGGACTCTGCTGAATCCCAGGGAACACACAGACCACACAGTAGGCTGGGTTTAAATCCTGGGATGGACTGCTCAGCAGCAGCCTTCTTCCTTGATCCTAAAGCCTAATCAGGAGCCAAGAGGAAGCGACTGTGACAATACAAGGGCGAATCACTCTGTATATTCCCCAAATGCCAGGCCAAATTTGTACACTGAAGTCTCATTCTCCTTGCTGTAAAAGTATATATCTGCTCCCTCTTCTGCCTCTGTGACCATATGGGGACCTGAAATTCATTCCTCATGGGAATGAATCATGGAGCATCCACACCGGCTCCCTACAGAGAGATTTTAAACATGAAATCAATGGTGAAGAGGGAAGACGACCCTCCATATAGGTATAACCTGGGATTGAATAAGCCTTCCTTAGATTGGCACAGGACAGATTTGGATCAGCTACTGCCTAGATCTGTGGGTTGACAACCTCTTAAGAGCCTCTAACTCCAGTGAAGTCTTAAATCTGTATAAACCCATAGCATTAGAAGCTGTCCAGGATGCACATGAAAGCACAATCTAGCATCTTATCTGCAGATAAATGGCTCCCTTTCACTTCATTCTGTGGCAGATCTTCTGCCCAGTGTTTTCATCTTCTCTCCACTGCTGTTCTCTTTTTCTTCTCCCTTATCTCTTCCTCCAGCACCAACTTGCAGCACCAGATTGCTCTCATTGATCAAAGAAGTCTGGGCTCTTTTTTCCTTGTTTCCCCAAGTCTGTGCACTCCAGTAACTCCAGCCAAACACCTGTTTTCATTAATGTTTCTCCCCAAGCCTGCCAATAGAGCCTGGACCATGCCAGGGCACAGCAGAGAGGGACAATTAGGCTGGTCCAGCTCATTTCCAGGCAGAGCATGAGCATTGCCTTAGGGACTGTAATGCCCCCACTCCATTACCTACCAGAAGGTGCCTGCTGCTCTCTTCTACCACCTTCTACTGAGGGAAGGACTCTGTCCTTCACTGCTGCCCATCTGAGCTACATCACTTGGACTTATCAAGGGATTCACAGGAAAACCAGAACACCACACACACATTTCTATTCACCCATGCCTTCATGAGGCTTATCCACATGGAAGGGAGATGGATAGGGTGCAAGGCAGCATCACAGGCCATGTCCTGGCACACAGACAGAGATGGCTTGGGTAGTGCCCAGGGCAGCAGCTGGCCACAGGAGGGGCCTTTCCACAGCACCAGCACAATACACTGCATTTTTAGTGTATCAAATAGAAAAGACAAGGAGCATTTCATCTCCCTTTCATACTCTCTGATGTACAGAGGGGCCAAACCTACTTATTTCAATGAGGA
The DNA here is from genome assembly GCA_039720435.1 of Amazona ochrocephala. Taxonomy (NCBI): domain Eukaryota; kingdom Metazoa; phylum Chordata; class Aves; order Psittaciformes; family Psittacidae; genus Amazona; species Amazona ochrocephala. The sequence goes on along the minus strand of CM077886.1, from coordinate 11,794,426 downwards.
AGCACAGAGCTCCGGTAGTCTTGTGGGACATAGGCCCTCAGACTCTGCTGGTCAAGGTGAAATCCTGCTTTAATAATCCCTCATCTCCTGCTTTATATCCTTTGCCCAAGAGAAACACCACCAGCTCTTCAGCTTGCAAAGGGAGCGAGACAGATCCCTGCTACAGCCTCCCAGTAACTCTTAGGGTGGTAACTCTCAATCACTGCAGACCAGTCCATCCTGTTTCTCCTCTTCCTTTCCATGACCATTAACAACTCTCCCTTTGGCTTTTGTGCCTGTTCCTCCCAGCAAGTTTCGCAGCTGCCTCATTTTCATAGAGGCAGCAACATGAGACTGGATTCTTTCTTTGGGCATTCCCTAATTCCCCTCCTTGCTCACAGCACAATCCAGAGGTGGGACAGCTCCTTGCCCCCCTGTGGCTGCGATTGCATTAGGACCAAGTAGCTGCCAGTTGTCCTACGGTGCTGACCAATGTATGTCAGTGCTTTGTGGTTGACCAGCAGAGAGAGAAGAGCTGAACCCACATTGCTTTCCCTAGACTGCCACTGACATCCTAACTTCAGGAAAGTTTGCTCATGTGCATTTACACTTTGTGATGGCAGCACCAACTGAAATTAAGGGGCACCCTGGCCCCTTCAAAACAGCCTCAAGACAAGAAGGATGCTGAAATGCCACTCTGACTTTGGAATAGTCACAACAGAGGAACATTTCACACCTTCAGTGAGCGATTTGCTTCCTGAAAAGTAACTGCACAAACATCCCAAGTGTAATCCCAGTGGGAGAGAGCCCCTGCAGAAGCCTTGGGTCAAAGCAAAAGGGCAGGCAAGGTTGGGAAAGACACTGGAAGCCAGAAGGGAAATGCTTTGCCCCAGTAACACCAAAAAGGCCCTGACCACCATCTCAGCACTTGCTCTTTGTCAGCTTGGGATAACTGACTGATGCTGGCTGAGGATCACCTACCTCCAGCTGTGCCCGCAGCATCCTCATGTCAACTAGGGGTGACAAATGCAGAGAGACCCAACCCAGGCCTGTACCACCGGTCCCACACACACCAATAGCCCAGTGATGCTGGCAGGACAGGGCAGAAAACCAGCCAGATAGGCTGAGTCTGGCCAATCCTCTGGCCACGCTTCCCTAGATGCTATTTAGAAGGGGACAACCCCATGAGCACCATCACAGCTATTCAGGAGTGATTTAGAAAGACACACTAAGAGCACAGTCTTGAGTTCATTACCTGAAGGCCCAGTGGAACCACAAAGTCACTTCTTTGTCTTCTCAGAGCCACTACCACTTCGCACCATCCCTGCTCATTGAACCTGGGAACTGGTGCTTGGCTGAAGCCCATCTTATAGAAGAGCATCTTATCTTGATTAGTAAATGCTACCATATGGAAAGACTTTCCCTTTCTCCAGTCATTCGTTCCAGCAGCTAATCAACTTCATTCTGATAAAATTAACGCCTATTTTCTCATCTCAATTGGTCTGGCTTCAGCCTGCAGCTGTGGGTTTGAGCCACATCTCTCTGCCTTAAACAGCTCTTGGATACCTGCCTTTTCTCTTTGTGGAGCTATTTATGCATCTCTGTAAACAACTACAGTCACTTAAGTTCCAGTCTTAGGCATCAGTTTGGGGATTTTTCCATTATGCCTCCCCCTGAGGATGTGCTGCTCCATGAAGATTCCTGCACTCACCTACTCGAGGCAAGTGCCTCTGTGTTACATCCCTCTACACAGAGGCAACAGATCGTGGCCTCCTTGGGAAACTCAACTTGGCATAACTGGTGGAGTTTGGAAGCAGAATAATGATTGTTGCTGCTTGCTGCAGATAAAGGCCACTTGTGGTGAGCATCACGTCTCTGCTGTGACCAGCTTTAATCACAGCTGAGCTAACGCTGAGCGCAGCCTTAAACCACGCTCCCTCCGATGCACTGCACGTCTGCCCTTCTAACTTCTCATCTGGTTTAGGCCATCTCCTCCTCCCTTTCCCCCTCCCTCTTGTACTGAACTTCTCTTAATGAAGCCGCTTGTTTCCTAAAAGGACTCTGTGGCTCTTCCCTCATCTCTTGCTCTGCCGCTGCTCTCCATCTCCCCCACTGCAAGGTCTCCTATGCAAGTGGTACCCACCTCCTGCTTCTGCCCAGGATAAGTGCATCATCATTATTATTTCATAACAACATCCTGCTATTAAATAGGGTTAATTTTTACCTGTTTACTTGTCAGTCAGTGGTGGGGCCGCAAAGCCAAGTATTTATCAAGTTTAAATGCAACAGGTTTCTTAGGGGATAAAAAAGCACTTCTGGAGCACACTGAATTGGGACAGTTTGTCTGGTTTTAGCTCAGGGCTTCCCCAGGGCAGGAGCTGACTCTTGGAGGTGTGTATGCCCCCGAACATGTTGACAGTGCACTGCGAGCGGCTCACAAATAGATAATCTAAGCTAATTAATACAAATAAACTCTAATTACAAGCAGCAACTAATTAAACCAGCACAGAGGGCGACTCCTGTGCTTGGGGTAGCAGCCGGCGTGGAAGATGATGCTATTGCAAGGCCTTAGGACTCCCTCCCGCCCTCCCCACATGCTAAATCTCAGGCAGGTTTCCCACAGAGCGGCTTTGTGAGCAGCCACTGTAAAGAGGAGCTGCTGCTTCTCCTCTTGGCCTGATTATGATAGCAGCAAATTAGGGCAATTTCTCACTGGAGCTGCCGTCGGTGCCTTAAAAGCAACGCAGGTCCCAGGGATGGCAGCCTGCAGCACGCAGCCGTGCTCTGATCTGGTGCCTGCTAACCCTGCAGCACAGCACACGGTCACTGTCCATTTCTGTGGCCACATCGGCCCTGGCAGGACATTTCTGCCCTTGCAAGGCTGGGTTGTGCTGGGTTGCCGGGACCACTACAGAGCCGGAGGCTGTAAGATGTATTTTTCCCCCTAATTTCAGTTTACATCACTCAGGGACACACTTGGATCCCAGCCTGGGTATTCCCTTTCCATCTCAGGATGGCAGGAATGAGGGATCAAAGCACTGAAGGGATCAAAGCATGAAAGCTAGAATAAACAAAGCCATGAAGACATGGGAATGGAGATCCACTCCTCTAATGCAATTAACCTTTCCAAGAGATAATAGTCCCAAATTAAAGGACATTGTGGGATGCAGAAATGCATCCAGGTCATGTGGGAGAGACATACTGAGTAAAGAGTCATCTCCAGACACCCGCTTGCTCCGTCATTCATCTCTTACTGAGAGCAGAGATTAAAGGGCGCTCAGCCCCTGCAGCGCTGTCTGTCACCCGGCCCCAGGCTCACTCGGGAACACGCTTCCTCAGATAAGGTCTGGTTCCGCTTTGCTCTTCTCTCCCAGGCTCCAGCCTGGAGACCTGCCAAGCACCCCAACACCCCAGTACCCCAACACCCCAGTATCCCAGCACCTCAGTACCCCAATACTCCAGCATCCCCAGCCCCAGTACCCCAGTACCCTCAACCGCAGTAGCTCAGCATGCCAGCACTCCCAAACCCAGTACTCCAGTGTCCCAGCATCCCAGTATTGCTCAACCCCAGTACCCCCTTACCTCATCACATCCAACCCCAGCATCCCAGTATCCCCCAACACCAGCACCCCAATATCCCCCAACCCCAGCACCCCAATACCCCCAACCCCAGCACCCCCAACCCCAGTACCCTGATTCCCTAGCACCCCAGTACCTCAGCACCCCCAACCCTGGTGTCCCAGCACTCCAGTACCCCCAATCCCAGCATCGCAGTATCCCTCAACACCAGTACCCCAACCCCAGTACCCCGACTTCCTAGCACCTCAGTAACTCAGCATCCCCAACCTGTGTCCCAGCACTCCAGCACCCCAATACCCCCAACCCCAGCATCCCAGTATCCCTCAACACCAGTACCCCAACCCCAGTACCCCAGCAGCGCAGTATCCCTCAACCTCAGTACCCCAGCACTCCAGCATCCCCTACTCCAGAGCCCCCAACCCCAGTACCCACAGCCCCTGTAGGCGAGAATCCCCTCCGGGGGCGCAGAAGCGCCCTCCTCCTGTTCTACAAACCCGGCTCCACCTCCCGGGCAGCCCCGCCCCGAGGGCGCCCCCAGCGGTTGCCCCGCGCACCGGCAGGAAGCGGCTCTCGGCGACAGCTCGGCGAATCCCGCGGGCTCCGGGGCCGAGCCCCCCTTTGCTCCCCCTGCTTCTTCCTCCTCCTCCTCCTCCTGCTGCTGCTGCCGCCGCTGCTGCTCCTCCTGCCACCGCCGGGCTCCGCTCCTCCTCGCCAGCCCCGCGCCCGCTGCCCCGGCCCTGCCGCACCTCCCCGGCCTCCGCAGCCCCGGCACGGCGGGCGGTGAGTCCTGCCGGCCCCGGGCGGCTCGGGAAGGGGGGGGTGGGGACCGGGGTCGCCCTTACTGGGGAGGAGTAAAACGAGGGGTACAACGCCGGCGCGGCGGGATGCGGGGTCCGGTCAACCCCGGGATGCGGCAGGAGATGCTCCGGCCGGGGAGAGCGGGCTCGGGGCATCTCCCGCCGTGATGGGCATCGCTCCCGGTGATGGTGGCCGTGCTCGGGGCATCTCCCCCGGTGATAGCTGGTCATGCTTAGGGCATCCCCTTCCGCCGGGATGCGGGGGGCAGCGCTCGGGGCATCCTCCACCCCACGCCGGGTCCTGCCCTCGGAGCCGGGGACGTCTTCGGTGCTCCCTCCCGCGGGCTGAGCTCGGGGGTCCTGCCCCGCGGTGCTGAGAGGGACTTGGTCCATCCCTACACACCCTCCCGCAGCATTCCCTCCCCGGGGATCAGCATCAACACTGGCCCCTTTTCCATATCAGTGGGGCTGGGGGGGCTCAGGTGTCCCAGGAGCAGTTCCAGTACCATGTCCCCTTACCCTTGGCCAGGCAGCACTGCCTGGTGCTTCGGGCACAGCCGGCCACAGAGAGAGACACGGTTTGGGGTCTGTCATTGCCCCCCGGTTCTGTGGCTCCTTGGCTGCAACACAACCTTGGAACCCCCTTCCCTCCCCTTGGCTGGAAAATGCCCATAACCATCTCCGAAGCTGGCAGCACCATTGATTTCCTGGGAAGGGGCACAGCATTACAGTGCATTTATGCTGCATGATGAACCACTTTTACAATGCCTGCGCTCAAGGGAGTATCTAACCAGAGCCATACCTGCTCCGGCATTCATCTGTATGGAAAATGCAGCCTCTTTCCTGGCTAGCAGTGGAGTTGTCTCACAGAAAGCATTTAGTCTGTCTAGACAAGTATGATGAAGAGCAAAGTGCCTGGAGCTGTGGGTGAGCAGAGCTCAGGGATCTCTGCAGCGCTGGGGTGGTTGTACAGCTCTGAGCGGTGATGCTCTGCGCTTTTGGGTCTTTGGTTAGTGAATGCACAGCAATCAGGCAGCAGGTTGTAAAGGTTTGTTTCATGTCAAAGCAAGGGAAGAAGAAAGCAGCCAGCCCTTCATTGCACATGTGCATGGGAGAAGCATCACAAGAGTTTAAGCAGACTAAGATAAAGAGAGAAGGCACTGAAAATGATGAATAAATGGGTGATGAGGGGGAGGAGGGGGAAAGGCATATGCTGGCAGCTTACTTTCTGGAGGGTAGCACAGAGAAGTTAATGAATGTTTGTGTGACACTTAGCCTCAAATAGAAGGCATGAAAAAACCCAGGTAGCATTATGTATGAGCATGGAATAAATAAAACCCTCAGAGCAGAAGACTGAAACTCAGGATAATGCATGTCCTTAATACATATTCAAGTGAAGTGTATGGAAGCAGGCAAGCTTGAACGTAAAACAAAACCAAGGGGAAAGCGGATGGGTTGGTGTTCTTAAATAAGGGCAGATGGAAGCATCTGTCTCCATCTTAGGTATTTAATGACCTTTACAGTCCTGCAAACCGCCTTTCATAGGAGTTGTCCATCTGACTTGTCCAACAGCCCGAGTAAATGAATGAGGAAGATCTATGTGAGGGCAAGCTTCCAGGACTGAGCCTTGCAGCAGTAACATACCAGTCACAGTTCCAGTAGGACAGGTATATTCTCCTCCCAGTAAATGCATATGAGAATCCCTGAAGGTTTCCACACTACCAGGAATGATACTTTTTGAGAGACACCACACAAAGCACCTTTTCCTGAGTCACAAACATATTCTAGAGACATGGCACATCAACATCATTGAGATCTGGTGATGCGTGGCTCCAGGTTTTATCTAACGCTCTGGTCTGGAACACATACAGATCTGACACAGTGTTTTGTGACCATTTGATGTGAAGTGGATGGAAGATGCAACAGTTTCTTGTGGGTACAGGTATAGGGATGATCAGAGCAGAGTTAAATGCTCTCACACCTCGGTGTCCTCTCTTCATCCCATCCCACTGGACTCGTTTACCCATTGAGAGCTCAGCTTCTCAGTCAAGAAAAAATCTCTGTCATAGAATCATGCAATGGTTTAGGTTGGAAAGGACCTTAAGATCATCCAGTTCCAATCCCCTGCCATAGGCAGGGACACCTCACACTGGGCCATGTCACCCAAATCCTATTCTATACATTCTATACATGTCAACAAGTAAATGGAGGAAATTGCTTTCATGCTGTCAACTGTGTGATGCTGGGATGGAGACAGGTCCTAGAGCAGCAGCAGCAGCCACCAACTGCAAAGCTCAGGAAAAGAGCTATTGAGCAACTAGGACTTGTGTTGATAATTACTTAATGCTTCTTAAGTTTGCTCTGGGCTTTTCATTTCTGTTGCCTGGCTGTGAATGCTCTGCACTATCACCGCTTGTTTACAGCACAGCACCTAACATGGGCAATCCATCAGTTTTAAGAGGCTCTGCTCATGTTCCTCTGACATCCAAAGAGTCTGCCTCTAAATACTCCTCAAGAGCTGGGAGGGAAAGGGAATGAGTCTCCTGCACACCTGCAGCTTATATGAGACAGAGTAAGAAATGACTTACAATTCTATTTGGCTTATAAAGAATAAGTCTTCTATTTTACTTATAAGACAGAGTTAGAAATGACAATTCAATTTGACTTACAAAGAATAACTTGAGAATGACCAGCTTAATATATATATACACATATACACATCTATACACACACAATCTGTACAGTGTTAGAGCCCAGCTCCAGACAACACCAAATAAATCCAATATAAATGGAGTGCCCTTCTCTGGACAGGTGCACCATAGATTTCCCACACAGAACCATTTCTATCTTGTCAGAATATCCTTGCGCTCCATGATACTGCCTTGGCTTTTGAGAATTACACCGTTAGTGTCAGCCCCAGGCAGACCTATGCAGTGTAATAGAATAGAGAATAAATGTCATATCTGTGAATTACAAAAAGAATAATTCATAGGTAATTTTCGATTACTGAGAATAATTTATAGGTGCCTGATTTGCAAAGAGAATAATTCATGAGTAACCCGAACTGCACGTAAAGCACATTTACAGGTTACTGGAAGAAAGGGAGTATATTGCTGCCCTGCTGTCACATCTTGAGGCTGGATTTTGGGGGCACTTCTTGTGAAAACACCCACCATGGAAAAAAATGCATCAAATTCCATAGTAAAAGGATCTGTGTAATACACCCAACCTGATCTGAAGCCTCAGCAATGTGACCAAACACCAGACGTATGGCACATGCCCTCAGAGCTCCTGCCTCATGCATGCGCCACAAGCAGAAAGGGCACAATACAACATGGTCACTGGAAAAGGCTGTTCCTGACAGCAGATGAGAAGTTGAGTGCCAAAACCTTGGGGTTATGTGTGTCTCCACTGCACTGCATGGCTGCATCAAAAGGAGTGTGACCAGCAGGTTGAGGGAGGTGATCCTGCCCCTCTACTCTGCTCTCGTGAGACCTCACTTGGAGTATTGCGTGCAGTTCTGGTGTCCTCAACATAAAAAGGACATGGAAGTGTTAGAACAAGTCCAGAGGAGGGCCACAAGGATGATCAGGGGACTGGAGCACCTCTCGTATGAAGACAGGGTGAGAAAGTTGGGGCTGTTCAGCCTGGAGAAGAGAAGGCTGCGTGGAGACCTCATAGCAGCCTTCCAATACCTGAAGGGGGCCTATAGGGATGCTGGGGAGGGACTCTTCATTAAGGACTGTGGTGAGAGGACAAGGGGTAATGGGTTTAAACTTAAACAGGGGAAGTTTAGATTGGATCTGAGGAAGAAATTCTTCACTGTGAGGGTGGTGAGGCCCTGGAATGGGTTGCCCAGGGAAGTTGTGAATGCTTCATCCCTGGCGGCGTTCAAGGTGGGGTTGGACATAGCCTTGGATGGCATGGTTTAGTGGGAGGTGTCCCTGCCCATGGCGGGGGGGTTGGAACTCGATGATCTTGAGGTCCTTTCCAGCCCTTACTATTCTGTGATTCTGTGATTCTGTGATTCTGTGATTCTGTGATGTGATGATGAATGATATGAGAGGGATGAATAACAGAAAAGAGAGGGAGGTCTGATCAAGGCTGGCTCCTTCCCTACCCCGGTAAGGACCTTGAGGGTGCCAGGAGGGCACAAGTTCATGTTTCATACCACATAGACGTGATATCTCCTTCCTATATACCTGAAGGGGAGCACGATGCATCGGTGCTTCCACATCTTCATCACCATTGTGACATCTAAAACTGAGTGGTAAAACGACATCCAAGCTGAAGTGCCATTGCCTCCTGAAGCATGGGGGAGCTACACAGGGCACCCTCGACACAAGAGCTAAAAATGCAAAGCCTTTTTGCACTACAGCTAATGAATCACTATATTCATGTATTAGATCGAGCACACGAAATATCTACTATAGATAGTGCTGTAAACCAGCTTCTCTTTTAAACTGCTAATGCTGTCCATAGAAGTTTCCTAAAGCATTCGTTTTTCTCCAGTGCAGTGTTTCAGAAAGGTTTGTTAAGGAGAAGTAATTGCGTTGGATTTGGAGAGGGTATTGGGATGCTGCTATTCTGTGGGAAGCAAACCCAGGCTCTCCAGGAGAAGAGGGCGTGCGTCACTCCAGACCATGCATTGCAAGTGAATTCCTGTGCTTGAGCTTTCAAACCACACAAATCACAGACACGATGGGCATGATGATGAACATCACAAAACACCCTTGGTCCTAGCTGGGAATGTCTGGAGCTGGGTGAATGTCCCCTTTTAGGAAGCCTCAGGAAACAATGTATATCCCATAGCTTTGGGTTTGCACTATACCCCACGAGAGCCTGGGGGAACGCACGCTAAAAGACTGTGCGCTCATTGTACTTCCTGTTGCATACATCCACTCTTTGCTACTCCTCATTTAAAAGAGAAAACTCCATTCATTCTGTACCCAGCTCCTCCTCCCGCAGACCCACACTCCATTTATTGCCAGGAAGTGCTAATGAAAGCAGCTCGTGCTTCTCAGAAACCTTCTTTGACAAGATCACTCTCAACCTCGGCCAAGTGCAAAGTCTCTCCTTGGTTTCCCGGGGAGCAACAGGCACTCAGTAGCTTGCTGGATCAATTCCTCAGTGATTTAACATCAGTAAGAGCGTCCTAGTGAAAGCGCTGCACATGAGCAGAAAAATGATGCTTGTATTTAAAGCTTGTGCTGAACAAGCAAAATCTTGGCCATAGGAAAACACAACTCTTTGCCCTAACCCAAGGCAAAGCTCCTGATGACCTGGTGGCGTCAGACCCTCACTTCATCCTCACAAACCTGGGAGCAAGTCAGAAGTGTACAGATCCGGGTGACAAAGTGCAGAACAACCTCACACAAACTCTTGTTGTTACCCGTAAGAACCGTAAGAAGCAATTTGGGCATTTTGGGGGCAATAAGAAGAGGTGGCTGAGAAAGCATCACCGTTTATTTCATCAGTTTAGGGCCCTTGTACCACTTCAGATCCCACCGTGTGTCTGCTGTCAGCCTTTAACGCTAGCATAATACAAGGCTTGCACAAATAAGCTGCTTACTTATCCCTCTCCCAGGCTGTATACCCTTAGTGCCAAAAAAGATCATACAAAGCCAGTCTTTTCGTAAGGACTGCTTGTACATACACATATCTTCCCAAGGGTTAGATGTAAAGAGATTCAGTGTTAATTATAATGGGCTGCCACCTTTCTCTTGCAGTGCAAACCACCAGAGCCTACTCTGTGTAACTGAGGAAAGGCTTTGGCTCATGTTGGTACTACTTTTTAAGCATTGAATTTTCTTGTTATGTTGCTGTCCCTGGGGATCACTGAATGTCACTTACGTGACAGAGCCCGGCTGCAGACGTACCAAAATCACAGCTTTAACCAGCTCCTCCTTAAAGCATTTCACCTCTTTTCTGTGATTGAACGATGCTGTTATATGGGGGATGGTCAGCAGCTGACACATTTGGTTACCCACACAGAAAGCTTGTCTGGTTTCTTTTAATTTAGTATTAACTTGCCTAATAGAAGAAAACACTCCTAGAAAGCTTGCATCTTGGCGCCTATATATAAAATACCCATGTACGTTACATCCTGTTGTATACAGGTGGAGCACTTGTCTGTGGCAGGCAGCTTTGCCCAAAGTACTGCTCCAGAATACACTACTTCTACTTTGAGCTCCTCACAGAAAATGAGTGTCTTTGGAAAAACCCAACCATAAGGGCTTTGTTTCCCCTTTTTCTTCCCTTTTCCAAAGACGTCTCCTTATGTGCATGAGCTGCAATGGGAAATAAGTGCTTGGCTTCAGCAGCTTTGGAAAACGTTGGCCCTAGAAAGGATGCTGGGGAGGATACTGCTGGGATGCTCTGAATTAATTTCTTTCTGCTGTAGGCTCTTGTTTGCTCTTTATTCATTCCTTCACATCATCACCAGCATCCTTGATGCTAACACAGTGTGACATGAAGTTTTCATGAGGTGATGTGATGGCAATGGGCTCATACATATCTTGCTAGAGGTGCAACACCAGCAAACACTTGTCTCACACCACATCTCACCTGTGGATCAGGATGGGCAAACCTTCTTATATCCTGCAGCCTGACAACAGCACAGGGAGCCATCAGATATCCTGGTCCATACCTGAGACTGGGGATTAAAAGCTGTTAGAGGAAATTGTCAACAGTGAACAACTGCTTTCACTGGTGTTCTCTAGTCTTCTGATAGATTAGATAGATAAGATAGACGGATGGATAGAGAGATGGATGGATAGATAAAGACCAAGATCTACTTTGTTCCTGTCCCATACGAAGATAGGCTGAGAAAGTGGGGGCTGTTCAGCCTGGAGAAGAGAAGGCTGCGTGGAGACCTCATAGCAGCCTTCCAATATCTCAGGGGGGCCTATATGGATGCTGGGGAGGGACTCTTTATTAGGGACTGTAGTGAGAGGACAAGGGGTAACGGGTTCAAACTTAAACAGGGGAAGTTTAGATTGGATATGAGGAAGAAATTCTTTATTGTAAGGGTGGTGAGGTGCTGGAATGGGTTGCCCAGGAAAGTTGTGAATGCTCCATTCCTGGCAGTGTTCAAGCCCAGGTTGGACAGAGCCTTGGGTGACATGGTTTAGTGGGAGGTGTCCCTGCCCATGGCAGGGGTTTGGAACTGGATGATCCTAAGGTCCTTCCCAACCGTAACTACTCTATGATTCTATGATTTACACCTTTGAGAGCCCCAAAGAGTGTGGTTTAGCCCAAGACAAAAGGAGCACCACCTTTTGACATCATACAAAGGCCAGTGCAGCCAGTTGCACACACAGAGAGGTATTTTCCCTGTTATTGGGACTTCAGGATAAAGCACCAGAAAAAAGATATACATCAAACTGCTTTAATGCAGACATCTGGTAGCAATACTGGGGCTATGCATTCTTGAGCACCATCTACTGGTACAGTGTCTGTAAACCAGTGACATAGACACAGATGGAGAGCACCTGCAACAGCTAGCCAGATAAGAGCACAGAGCTCCAGGCCAGCTCTGGGTGTAGCATTTATAAGCTCCCAATCGAACCTTACAGCTGGGATCTTGGGGCAAACTGCTTGTAGAGCAAAGGGTAAGAAGGTTTCCGGGTCCCAGCCATGTGGTGCTGCATCCCTTCCCACAGGCAGTGCCGCAGCCGGTGGGTCCCTCCGCAATGCTGCAGTGCAAACACGCTCAGGAATTCAGCTTTGGGCCCCGGGCTCTGAAGGATGCGCTGATCTCCACCAACCCAGCCCTGCAGGAGCTCTATGCCAAGGCTTTCTCCAGGGCGGAGAAGCTGTTCCTCTCTGAAGCCTACAACCCGCAGAGGACGCTCTTCTGCACGCTGCTCATCCGGACGGCATTCGACTGGCTCCTCAGCCACCCCGATGCACCTGAGGACTTTGAGACCTTCTACCACGCCATGCTGAGGAGGAAGCAGAACTTCTGTCGGAAGCACATTTACCTGCAACCTATAGGTAAGGTGGGCATCTTCACGGAGAAAATACAGGAGGGAGGAGGGTGGTGCTGAATGTTACTGATGTGCTCCTCGACGGATGCAAAATGCAATTGCCATAGCAAAGACAAGCGTAATACCAAAGGCTGTGACATGCTCCCAGTCCAAAGGCACAAACCATGATGGCAGACCTACCCTGTAAATCGTATGTGTGCTTCTGGGTCAGATTTGCGATCCATGTATATCTATATGTAAAACAATGCTGGATAAAACAGCATTTCTGGAGCTCCATCCTTGGTGGTCCACTAAAAATCAGCCGCCTGTTCCCACATTAACCTTCCTGTACAACTTAAATAGGAGACGACCTTCCTAATGAGAGAGTGAATTAATGCCTCAAGCCACCTCTCAGAAAGAGCCCCCTCTTCTCCTCCATGTCTGTATCACCATCTAGAGACATCCATCACATCCCAGAGTAGACAGCTAACTTGAGAATGAACCATCTCTTTCTCCATTGCTGCAGCCAGCCTCCCCAAACCTCTTCAAACCCTATGGGGTTCACCCTGGCTTTAAGGATAACGGGGTTTCTCTTCTCCTAGACTTAATTGAAGGGCCTGCCGGGCTCTCGCTGTTGGATTCACTCCAGAGCTGTGTTGAGTCTTTCTTCCTGGGTCTTCGCGTGAAGTGCCTTCCCTCCATCCCCATCTCTTCCATTCACTGCTGCTACCGCCACAGCCGGGACTCGGACAGGGTGCAGCTTCATGCAGGTAAGGACGTGGGAACAGGGAGCACATAGAGACATCAGATTGGCACAGGAGCATGAACCCTCCCTTAGGAAATGCCTGAAATAGCCCTTCATTGCCTGAGCAGGGAGGGGATGAGGAAGGGAGTGAAAAGGGTGGAATCCTGCTCCCATGGAAAACCCAGAGCTTCGAGGCTGGAAAAAGGAATAAAAACCAAATTGACTTCCATCATATTTTCCTCTGCTCTTTGTATTTCTCAGTGCTATCACGCTTAGGTTCAGCTCTACAAAGTGCTCACATCAGCTCCATGGAAAGACACTGCTGATTTGGTGTATTCTGAGTTCCCCCATCTCTTGTCCAGAGCCAAAGCAAATTAGAGGCTTGGGTGGTGCATGAGAGGAACTGTGGGTTCAAGTGTCACACAGCTCCCCAGGGACAGGGGTTTGTGAGCTGACAAACTCCTGCATGAGCCTCCATCTGGAACCAGCTCTTTGCAGGTACCATGGGCAGCACAAACCCAGTGCTGCACCAATGCGGCTGCTCCAGCTCAGGCCTGAAATCCCCGCAGGGAAATTCTTCTGCTTCCAGGTGCTTATTTCCATGGGTTGGTACTGAATTCACCTGTGGCTTTGCCTTAGCTCTGTGCTCAGCACCACTTTCAAAGTCAGGTCTGCTCATACTCCACTTTGAGGGGATGGATCTACACAGCCATAGTTCTTGATCCAAGATGCTGAATCCAGCAGCTCTGCCTATCTGTGGCTTGGATTACATCCTCCTCCCCACAAACAGCAGGAACTTTGGCTCTAGCATGCTTTTGAGGGATGCTTCATTTTAACAAACATCTCTCTTGTATTTGTCCAGATGGGATCCTGAATTTCCTGAAGAACAACAAGCCTATGGATGCCCTGTGTGTTCTTGGACTCACTCTGCTGGACCTTTACCCATGTGAGACCTGGAGCTTCACATTCAGCAAATTTCTGCCAGGACAAGGTGGGTTTGGCGTCCCGTGATATCCTAGGACAGCACTGTACGAAAAAGCTTCCCCTACAATAGCCAAACCTTAACATTTTATTCACTTCCCGATAAGATGAACTAGGGTTTCCCAATTTAAAAGTAGGAGAGTCAGGGCTCCCCATCCAAAGTAACTGAGGTGTTACAAACCTCTTGGGAAGTGTCTTACCACACCGTATGTGCTCAACCGGACTGTGCTACCTCTCCATGATGCCTAAGGAGAGATAAGGAGCTGATGCCTAACTTGTGTCTCTCTTCACAGAGGTGGGAGTCTGCAGCTTTGCCAGGTTCTCTGGGGACTTCCCCCAGGCTGGCTGCAGCAGCTGGAACCCACTCACACAGAAGGAACAGCCGTGCCAGGTCAGCAAGGAAAGCAGAGAGCGGACCCTGCCGCTCAGCGCCCAGGAGATGGTCCAGTGCTGTAAGGTAGGGCCTGCAGCCTCTGCACCCTCTATCTCTTGCTGTGTAGGGTGAAATACTCAGGCCAAATCTATGTCTCAGACCAGCAAAGCAGGCTCCAGACTGCTCCTAGAACACACTGGCAATCACAGCTAAGTCCACACACTTAACACAGTCCTAAGGAACCTGTATTTTAGTGCACTGCATGGACAACTCTTACTTCCCTTGCCACAGGAGCAAACCATAGTGCCAGCTGGATAGTAAGGCTACAGGACTTATGTCCTGGATCAACAGTGAGACAAAATCCCTGCCAGCTCAGGGTGTAATCTTGCATATTTTGCTTGTCAGATGATGCACATGCAGAAGGATGGTGGCTGCAGACACAGTACATGGAGGTTAATCAGAGTATCATCTACTGGAGCTGTGCAGTAACTAACGGATGGCTGGGAAGGGGTGACTGCGTCTTCCTCAGGCATTGGTACCCATTAGGGGAGAGGATGTCTTCCCAGACCTGCTTGCACAGATGGATGAGAGAAACACCCCAGCCTAGTTTGCACATATAAGTAGATGCCATTAAACCCCATTCATCTCCAACACATCCTCTTCACCAGTGCTGTCCTCCCTTCACGCCAGCTCTGCTCCTAGTGTTTCTCCCAGAGCTGGCCCACATGGAGCAGCCACGCCAACACCTGCAATGCCATTTCCCTGTGCCTCTCCTGGGGTTTGCTTGGGATTTTCTAGTCCGAGGTCTCTTCCTGTAGCAGTTTCAAATGACATTTGGTGGCAAGAGGAGGAGGAGGGGAACCGTCCATCCTCAGCCTTTCCACAGTCACCAATTCCCAAGGCAGCCATGCTTGGCCAGCTGACTGCAGCTTAGGTTTTGCTTTGGCACAAACGTCAAGAGCGTCTGCTTTGGAAAGACCCAGATCTGTGACTGCCAACAGCATCTTATAGATTGCCCACATTGACTGTGCTGCTCTTTTCAGACCCCAGTGGGACTGTTTTCCCCCTTGAAAACAAGGCAAAACAACAAAATAACCAAACCCATGCTGTCCTTGGGGAAGAGAGTGACAGCAGCACTGCTCTACAGCTCTCAACATGCTGTCCACAGGGTCTTCCCATAGCTGCTTCTGAAAAGGACACCCACCGGTGCTTTTCCACCATACAGACATGGATTTGGGGGCACCTGGGAAGAAGGGAGGATATTCCCCTTCTCCCACAGAAAAACCTAGGCTGGAGGATGGCCAGGGCTGAGCAACAAGTGAGTTAGACTGTTGGGGCGGGGGGGAAGTAGAGCAGAAAAGAGGAAGAGGAGGAGGCAGAGCAAGCAGGACTGAGCACGCACTGCTGTGATTTATGCTTTCCTGAAGGTGACCTGCCACGAGATCTGCCACCTGATGGGGCTGGGGACCTGCCGCTGGCTGCAGTGCATCATGCAGGGTGCGCTGAGCCTGGATGAAGCCCTGCTGCGGCCCCTGGAGCCGTGCCCCATCTGCCTTCGGAAGCTGCAGCACGTCGTGGGCTTCAAACTCATCGACCGCTACAGGGTGAGGCATCAGCCCATCAGATCCAGCAGCCCCTTCCCAGGGCAAGGGGACACAGCAGGGAGCACAGCAGCTCACGCCAGAGCATAGCATTAAACGTAGCAGCATGTTAAATGCAGATGCTGTCAGTGCAAGGTGCTAAGGGAGGAAGCTTACACCTAAATGAGGGGGATGTTGTACACATGGTCTGTGACTAATAGAATGGTTAGAGTTGGAAGGCACCTTGAAGATCGTCTAGTTCCAGCCCCATAGCACTTCACACAAGCTCTAAGGCTTCTGGCTGTTCCTAAGGGACAGTGCAACAACCCAATCACATTTTGCTACTCCCAAAAATGAGGTGGACAGGCAGATTTCACACCAGAGTGGCAGCAAGCACAGCAATTCCCACATCTCAGTGCCCTTTCCTATGTGCCACTTTTTTTTCTGCCTCTCTAGGGCTGCTGGTAACAGGGAGAAAATACTAAGTAGATACTTCTATGATTCTATGAATTCCTCTGTTTAATGATATGAGAAAGGATCCCAAATTATTACTCCCTAATGAGTAGAGGGTCCCTGACTCATCTTTGTCTCTTCTCTCCCACCCATAACACTGCTAACACCACATTTAGACAGCATCAGGAATAGTGCTAGGACACCCTTAGCTCTAGAAAGTGTTAACTTCCTCTTCTGTCTAAAAAGCAGTAATTGGTAGCCAAATGGCTGCTGGAATAGAAATAGTGGCATCATTCTCACTCAGCACCCTGTTTTCTCCCTGGTTATGATTCCTGTCTGACACACATCATATTCAGAGGCAGGATTTTCCACGGCTGCCTATATTAAAGCCTGTGGGTTATATTTGCTACAAGATCATGCAGAATGAGAATGGGGATGCCTCTAGTTTCATTCAGCTTGGAATCAGACACGCAGAAGCATGATGAAGGATAGGGAGGGGAAAAAACCAAACCAAACCATGCTTGTGTGGTTTTGCTGCTTGTCTGTGCAGTCCCATCTCTGACTCCATGGATGTTTGCTCCCTGTTTCTGAGAGGGGCCTAAGTTGAGGAATGGATCCTGGTTTGTTTAAACACCCAGCCTGTCAGCATGCAGCTATTGCTTTCTAGAAAGAGAACTGCCATGTGCAGTAAGCTCTTCTTATTGCCCTTACACCTGCAGTAAACAGAGCAATTGGCTCAGCATCCCCTGGTGACACTGAACACAGACCTGAAGGAAGGACACACTTGCCAAACGTCACATCTGCTTCCTTGATGGGAAAAGCTGGGCTAGATATAGTACAAACTGGTGTTATAGAGAGTTGTGATACTCTCTGTAAAAGGCTTTGCTATGGCACTGAGAGGAGATACAAATGCCAAAGGTGAATTAAATAGCTAAGGAACCTGACAGAAGAGAGCACAAAGCACTTGGAGACAATAGCAGACAGCAAGGTTACTTCCTAAGCATGATTTGAGAGGCCAAGTGCAAGCCTTAAGCCACATTTCCCTTTGGAAAACTAGCACAGACCCCCACCTGCCACAGAACAGCCCCAGACGCTCATAGTAAATACAGGAAATGCCAGACACAGAGCTGCTCCTCGCCAGGAGCAGGTAATGCTGCTGAAATGATTGCGTTAAGTCTGCGACTCAGACACAGCGATGGGCAGAAGAGCTTGTGGGACAGGACAGGAAACCAGTCCTTAAGCAGGAGGAAGAGCCCCTCTCTTTATTTATCCCAGTTGCACTCAAACACGCTCCAGTTTTGTATCACAGCTGCTTATTCCAGCCGGAGGCATCTTGAAGCCTGACAGCAAATCAATTCTCATGGTGTTTCCCCACCACCACCAGCATTTCCACCTGCAGGTTCTGCAGCATCCCCAGGCTGTTCTGCACCTAGCAGAAGAAAGCAGTGCTTGAGCTGCTCATAGAGGCTGAGTTAGCTATGTCCTTGCTGTGGTGTTAATCTCAGTATCTGCTCTAATCTCAGTGCTGCCATGGCAGAGGAGTCTGTAAACTGTGGCAAACCTGGAGCCCCTTGGAGCGTCAGACAACAGGTTTCATTCTTGGTGACTTACCTGGGGTGGGCATCCACTTCAAATGCTCTGGCCTGCAGGCTAAAAGCATGAAGAGGTTATCCCTTCATAGTTACATAGGAGAACATTAAAAGAGGCTGCAGCCCTAGGAACCCTGCCCAAGTTTGAATCAATAAGCCACCCAGTGAGAGACAGGGAAGATTTTGGGGCTTTGGTAGTGATCTTGAGTCAATCATTCCCTCCTTTTGCCTAATATTAACCCAAATGGACTGTTTGAACATTCTCTTCTCACAGCTTTTTCTTCTCTTGGGAACTGGGCTAAGTAGCATTTGCGATTCGTTCCCAGATTCATGACTCTTGGGAATTTTAAGAGACATTATAAAGTCAGGGACCAGTTACAGCTTTCAATGAGCTTTGCTGTCTCCTTCCATTGTGCGGTTCCTAGTGCAGCTTCTGGTGCCTTCTTTGTGTTTGAAATACAGTGGGAGGGAAGGGCTGTTGGAGGTGGGATGAGGCAGGAGAAAAGTTGTCCCTTTACATTTGTTCTTGCCCCAGAGGGAGGGGGCAGGGTGGAGGCACAGGGCTGAAAGGGTCCATTTTGTTCTCGGATGAAATTCTTCCCCGAGGCCCCATGCACAGACTGAAATGAGCAGCAGGGTAACAGGGCTCATGTCTCCCACCCACTCGATTTGAGCTCTTTATCCTCTCTGTCACTTGCCTAAAGAGAGAGCAAGAGAGAAGGGAAGGGGGAGGGAGCAGTGGAAGAAAGGAGCTCTGCAGGGCTTGGAATCTCCTGCTGCTTCTCCAGCAGCTCACCCCGAGCTGAGCACGCACGGATTCAGTCACCAGGGTTAATACCCTGTCACCACTGCTTCCCATAGCAATCACAGGGCTCTGCAAACATCTCAGCTGGGAGCTGAAGAAAATAAAGATGAAGAAACAGGCCACAAGGGTGTGAAAAAGCTCAAAACCACATAAACCCCTCACATACGCCAACAAGGAAGACAAGGAGATCACCTTTTATCTAGTGATGACTGGAGTATTGCGATTCATTCCCCAAAGCGTAAGGAATAAGCATGCCAGGAGCAACCTGTTATATGCCCTATTGTAGCGTTTAATATTTAAGAAGGAAATGATCTCAAACATTTTCCTTTCATTAGTTCTTTCCTGGAGCCTTCTCACTTGTGCATTCCAGCTCTAGAGGGGAAGAGCTATTCTCAGGAATAAAATACCCGTGACCACAGGAGTTAGCATCATGGTGAAACAAGGTTCTTCATCACTCTCTCAGGAGCTTTAATAATGACACATCTTCCTCTAGAGAGGCACTGGTTTGGCTCTCATGGAGATCACATCCACGTGACAGGGAGAGATTTTGTGCCATTTTCTACCATCTTCAATAATAGAATCATAGAATAGTTAGGGTTGGAAAGGACCTTAAGCTCATCCAGTTCCAACCCCCTGCCACAGGCAGGGACACCTCCCACTAAACCATGGCACCCAAGGCTCTGTCCAACCTGGCCTTGAACACTGCCAGGGATGGAGCATTCGCAGCTTCCCTGGGCAACCCATTCCAGTGCCTCAGTACCCTTACAGTAAAGAGCTTCTTCCTTATACCTAACCTAAACCTCTCCTGTTTAAGTTTGAACCCATTACCCCCTGTCCTATCACTACAGTCCAATTGTACAATCCACATCTGACTGGAGACAGCTCTGCCACAGATGCGGACTCCAAGAATATGGGATGAGCAAGCCCCTACTTCACAGGGTAACTATAAATTGTGGGAACCCAATCTTCTTGCAGACAGAACCATCGCATCTACAGCTGAGTCATGCAAGGTGAATTTTACCTGACAAACACCGGGAAAGGGGTAACTGTTTTCTGTTGTTCCCTAAACCAAAACCTTTTTCTCCTCTCACCACAGAAGCTCTACGCTTGGACACAGACTGTGCTGGCCACGTGGCCAAGGCAAGAGTCAGCAGACCTGTCCACCTCGGAGGACATCCTTCCCTTCAGCTCAGACTCTGGGATGTGCTGTGAGAACGACTCCGAGGCTGTGACCTCCTTGTCCGAGCTGCTGACACCAGACACGTGCAGCCAGGCGCTCTCCATCGGCCAGGACCTGGAGCAGGATGAGCACTCGTGTTCGCTGGTGGAGGCGCACAGCCAGCCCCAGCTCGCCGGGCACACCAAGTCCACGGATACCATCAAAGATTATGAACTGTGGCTGGAGATGTGCATCGCTGCCCTAGAGAGGAACGTGTCCGAGGAGGAACTGGCCCAAGTAGACAAGGCCGTAGATGCCCTGGCTAAGTGGGAAATGTTTACAGGACAACTGCCTGCTATGAAGAAGGACCTACCCTTTGCTAGGGACAGCACCGGGCTACGGAAAGTTCTTGGAGACAAATTCTCCTCCTTGCGGAGGAAACTGAGCTCCAGAAAACTGTCCAAAGGGGAATCGTCCCCTCAGCGTTGGCGGTGGGAGGAAAACTAGGCTGGGTCTGCCTTTGGTTAGGCCAGCCTTGCCCCCACAGCTTTGGTTACATTGCTGCCCTGCTTCTGACCTTTCCCACCACAAGTTGTTGCTGTCAGAGAGAAGCAGCAGCTCCCCACAGGAACAAAAGGTGTTTCTTTTTCTGAGATTGCTAATACAGTTTTGATGTGATCAGTTCTTCCCCAAGGGTTTTCCTGTGCTGGTCTAAGCCACGGCACTACTCCAAACCCACATCAAGTCCTACGTAGGTGCTTCTGTTTTCTTGCTATATGTCATTTGGTCTGCAGTCAGGTAGGAAGAGGTCCATGCTAAACACTCAACATGTTCACACAGAAGCTTGGGCCATCTGAACAAACAGATGGAAATCAAACCAGGACAGCTCTCCCATACGCTGAGCTCTCTGCTTAGCATTTCAGTCTGAAGCACAGATGAGATATCTCCCTCTATAGCGAAGTTCACCTGTGTTGCGCTTGCTGCCCTATCAGCTGGAGGTTGTGCTGAGAGTAGGAGCACACAAAGGCTTACAGCACACATCGGGGGAAGGACAGGGACAGAACCAGTAAGTAAAGCAGAAAGATCCCTGGCAGCTCATCTGCCATAAAGAACAGTGTTAGTGATGGCTGTCTTTTGGTGGACATTCAAGGGGATCTCCAGAGCTGCTTCAGTTCGAACAAAGCCAGGCTTGGAGCAGTGAGCTGTAACTACTCGCATCCTCTGCAGATTGGCACAGGAGAGAAAACCCTTTGAAAACAGTCACACGCTCACTGATTATTAACTTGAAAGAGGAATTACACATGCATTCCTCTCTTTCTGCCTTGAGAAGTGAACACCCTGGTCCTCCCCCTCTTCTCCGCTCCACAAGTCACCCATTGAGCAGGAAGGGGTGCTGCGCTGGCACCGGGAGCTGAAGACTCTGCCTCCCCATCCCAGGGCTTGTGTTCCTCCAGCTATTTATAGTGAGAGCTCAAGAGGCCAATGGGTTTTCCAGTTCTGTAACAGCAGCACACAGGGGAAGGGTGGCTCTCTCCATCCCCTGTTCACCCAGACCTCAGCACTGATAACACTCCCTGCAGCTCACAGATACACGGCCGGGCTCCAGACTGCTCCCATTTAAATATATGAGCAGGTAGCGCTGGGTCCAGCTCAGCTAGGAGGAGAGGGAGGGTAGTTTAGAGAACCTAATAGCTTTGGCTTTCCTGAGCACTTTGCCCTGTGCACTTTGAAGGCCTCAAACCATGCAGTGATCCTGCTACATACATCTGGAGCGGGAAGAGAGAGGATCATCGGAAGGCATCTGAGGAAAGCTAGAGATTGACACATGCAGGTGAGCAGGAAAGATTATCTCCCAATAAGCTGGATTCCGGAAATACAAATGACTTCACATCCGCATGATTCATACAGGGAGAAAAAGGCACTTTTGGCTTCGCGACCGATGACAGCAACTCCGGGAAGCACTTTTAACAGCCTGCACGCAGGCGCGGAGCTGCAGAACTGCTGCTGCCGCCCTCTCCTGGCAACATCAGCTCCATGGGTTTCTCATCCAAGACATTCTTCCCAGCAGCAGCAATTTTCCAAGCAAATCCTGCTTGGATTACAAATCCATGTACTGCCCCCATGCACACTCAGTTGTCCTAACAGATTTACTATTTTAAGCAAGAGATTACTGTTTGTTCAGCCTTGTTTGCTGTTACTTGATTCTGCACTGAATCATTAGGATGAACTTTAGAAGCTTTCCAGAAAGAGGCCATAAACTCAGGATGACAATATTGCCTAAGGGAAGGGAAGGACGCAGCCTTCTACCATAACAAAGCCCAAAGACAGCAGAGAAAGGGGGTGGCACAGAAACAAATTGAACTCGCAGAGGTCACAGATGAGAAGCTCCCTATATGACTTACCTACATCCTACCCTTCCCTGCATGTACCAGAGTTGTAGCAGGGCAGAGAACACCTGACAGACATTAGAAGTAAAACAAATGGAGGGTAAGACCCTAAATAAGATTTCCCACATTTTAAGCAGCAGGTTTCCAGGGAGATACACTTCTACTTAGAGGAGTGTGGGAACAGCAGCAGAACTTGCAGCTAATAAGCTGCTGAGTAAGCTGTGGAACAGAAATACAGATGAGATACTTAGAAGTCATTTCAGAAGGTCAAGCTGTGGATCAGCCATCAGCAAGAAGTAGTAGGGTATTCTATATATAAAAGTGCACACCCAGAAGTTACTTGCAACTCAGCATCCAAGACTGGAGTCAGTTACAAATCGTCCAGGAACATAGTTCCACTGTGTAGTAAGGCAGTGGATAGGAGAACCTGGGTGTTCATTGTGCAGCACTTCTGCCACGGTTTGGTGAGCCTTCTGCAAGAAGACAGGCACTAAAAGGAACTGGGCACCCAAATGGGAAAGGAGGCCAGCTCCAAAAGGCAGCAGTACCAGCAGACTGCCACAGAGCAGCCCCAGGAAAGCAGCACTTCTGTTTCTCTGCCTCGTGATCTCTGGGTGCCTTGTTGTAACAGATAGATAGAAGCAAACTCTACCTTCAGGAGAAACCCCAGCAGAAACACGTAACTCCCTCCAAGCTACTGTCATCTTTCATGTACCCATTGCCATAGGGATTACTCCAACACAGATTCACATTAGACTCATCTGGCCCAGAACATCATCCCGTGGCTACCTAGAGCATCCTGAATGATCAAAGTGACTCCAGTCATACCCTTTGTGCCCCACACTCGAGGATTCTTGTTTTGAAGGAACTTTTGAAGCCTATAATCCTGGACAGAGCAGAAAACAGTCTTTTAATAGCTTTACAAGCTCATAAAGTCAAATATTAGTGTGATGGTCTCGGGAAAAGAAGCCTGGTAATGTAATTCTCAAAGCATTAACTTGGAGAAGAGAAGGCTCAAGAGGGACCTTATCACTCTCTACAGCTACCTGAAAGGAGGTTACAGTGAGGTGGGGGTCAGTCTCTTCACTGAAGTAATAAGTAATAGGACAAGAGGTAACAGCCTCAAGCTGCACCAGGGCAGGTTTAGATTGGGTATTAGGAACCATTTGTTCACTGAAAGGGTGCTCAGGCATTAGAACAGGCTGCCTAGAGTAATGGTGGAATCACTGTCCCTGGAGGTGTTCAAAAGCTGTGTAGATGAGGCCTCAGTGACATGGTTTAGTGGTGGTCTTGGCAGTGCTGTGGTAATGGTTGGACTTGATGATCTTAAAGGTCTTTTCTAACCTAGTTGATTCTATGATTCTATGATCTTTTCCCAGCAATAAACAGGCAGAACATTCCACTCCTACTGCTAAAACAAGAAGATGTTGTAACTGAAGGGAGTAGGGGTACAGTGCAACTGTCAAGGGAAAAATAAATAACCCCACCCCAACAACCTCAAAACCCCACATTCTTTGCTAGTTAGGGGTGAAATCACCTACAGCAGCTTGCAAAGGTGGGAGAGGAAAAACCAGCATCTGCCATAGATGTTTCATTACCAGTATCCAGCACTTTCTGTGTATGTGACCACCTCCCCCCCCCAGAATGGTACTTTTAACTGAAGTCTCTTTCTGCTGTGCAAAACTGAGGCTTTAAAAGAAAGCACAGTCTTAACAACTCTTCCTCCCTTAGCACCACACAGCTTTCCATGATGCTGATCGGGCTGGGGCAGAGTGGCAAGAAATCTGATCATTTTTGTTAGTAACTGTATAAACTTCCTCTCAGGTCTGTGCAGGATAATGAGGCACCAGACTCAAGCTAGAAACCACAAGGATTTCATTTCCCTCCTCAAAGAGGTGTAATTAATACCTCAGTATTACTGAAACCAATCCAAACCTTACACCCTGAACACTTCAGCAACAAACACAAGCTACACAGCCCTGCCTACTTTGCATTTTAGAGAAGCCTCTCCCTGGGGAAATAGCCATGTTTCCCCTTTAATCTTCAAAGTGCTGGACTACTGAAGTTGCAGAAGAGATGCTCTAGTAACATGGAGCCATGCTGAGCTGTGGAAGAGAATTCAAAGTTAACACATCAAGTTCAGTCTCTCCCTGGGGTACAAGCATTTGTTGGCACTGAACAGACAAACTTACCTGCAGAACTGACTGCTTCAGCCTTTGCTCTTACAGGGCAACATCTGTGCGCCTCAATTATGAGAGGGACATCTTTGCTGTGTGAAGTGAGATAGTCTGAGGTACAGAAATACTGGCAAGTATGGAAAACCAGTGTCACTAAGATACCTTGATTCAAGCCTCTCACGGTGAGTTCCAAGTAACTCAAGTCCCACCTAAATTGGTACGTGACTGCTAACTGGGAAATGTCTGAGCTTGGCAGGCACTCCACTGACAAAGTATTTCTTATTTTCATTCAAACTTTGGACATTCAGCAATTCAGATGAACTCCATCAATACAAACCAACCAAACCCCAACCAGCTTTAGAGCAGGCAGAAGGGACAACTCAAAATAGCCTCTTACCTGTCTGTCGTTCAAGGATCTCAACAGCCTTGCACAACACCAAGCTCCAGCAGGTATTGCCACAAATGGCTCTTTACTTGCTCCACTAAGAAACCTGTTATACTTTCTCTATATGCTCTATTGTAGGCCTGTAATTGACAGGGATATTTTGGCTCAGAAAAGGGTTAAATTTGCTTTCACAGAGCTGACCAAAGAGATCACCAAGAGATGCTGCTGAGAGCTTTCCATATTAGAAAGAACATGATCACACCTGCAAGCCTCCTCCTCCTACATACTGGATTTGCAATTCATCTGCCCTCATTTTCAGAGGTGCTGAGCAGCACCAATGTGCACTGTTACCTGAAATGCTCAGCATCTCCAGTGAGAATGAGTCAACCATTCCCAAAAGCTTGATGTAACTGAGGACCTAACAATTCTAATGATTAGCAAAAAGGAGAAACTCCATGAAGTGTCTCCAATTGTATACCTGCCAATGTAACTGATTAGGCATTAATAGTTCACACAAGAAACAATTCAGACTTGCCACAAAAGTCTGCCAAATGTGACCTTTCAAGTGCAAGCGAGGAAAGGTTAACGACATTCCTAAGAACTGGAGCTGGCAGAATTAGTTGATGCCAGGATGGCAATGCCGTAGGGATACCGATGATGCTCTAAAGGTCAGTGGTTCAGCACTGCTGTATGAGATACCACAGCACACAACAGAGGGGACTGGCACTGGAAAAGAAGCAAGTAGAGTTCCATGGCTATTATCAGATGCTACACAGCAGAAGAGGAATCTCTAACAGGTGCTGCCAACTCAACAGGCTTAATTATCTTCTCTTGCTGAGCTTAAAATACATAAGCATGAACTCTAGCTGTGCCTCCCTTTCCACTTCCCATCAGTTCTAATGCTTCGTCAGCTCCTGAAATGCTACGGGCAAATGAACTGGAAGGTTTATATAGGTTAATGTTTCACCAGCCTTCAATTCCTGGACACACTCCGGAAGAATGATTCAGAGCAGAGCTGGAGAGGAGGGAGGTACATAAGGGTTACAGAACAGGATTTTACTGCGTGACGGCTCTAGTTTCATGCAGTCCATGCTGGGAAAAAGCATCTCTCTTGCAGGTATTTTCTGAACGAAGCAAACCCCAACACTTTAGACTATTGAAAGAGAAAACCCATGGAACAGTATAACAAGTCAAGTTTTAATAGATTTATAAAATTCATATATACAAAACAGTAAACTAAGTCACCAAAGCTATAAAATATACTTTTTACACATCACAATATAATTTTATCTAGTACACAGTTTTTGTAAATTGAAACTATTACAGCAAGTAGCTGCTTCTATCATGGATGCTGTTTTGGTGCTAGAAAGACACTTACGTGAGCAGTCTGGAACTGTGCTTTTAATTAATGCATTTTTCACCTTCTTTTAGTTTGTCACTGTTTTTAAAGTACTTTCCTGTGAATTGTTAGAAAATTAAGGCTAAACTCAGGCCTTTCTTGCCCAATGCAGTGAACTGGTTTAAAAAGAGAATGATATTGCATAGTATGTGTGTTAATGCATAGGCACCAGAGAGCAAGTAAATTGCAGAATAAAAGATAACGTTAATTGGCTTCCTAGCTACATGATTGTGTCACGAGATAACTTTGTGTTTTGTCAGTTTGCTTCCATACATATTGATTCCATAAACAAGACAACTCATCACAAGAGCAATAAATACTAGCCATTTTGTTAAGTGGAGTCTCCAGAAACACTTCTTAACCTGTATCAGCAATTCAAACTCATTACACATTCCAGATAACAAAACCTGTCCACTGGAAGAGCACTCATTATCCTAAAGAGAATTAATGGCTTCAATGCAAATGGGAGTTTGAACACATGTTTTCAAACCTAAGTCCACCACCATGCTTTCCAAGTCTTGTGAGCTACCAAAAGATCATTTCTCTTCCACATCCCCCTTCTCCCTGCTACCTCCTCTCAGCCTTTGTGCCCAACTGCCTGCACACAAGCTCAGCACAAGAGATTGATGGAAAGTACCAGCAGAGAAGCAATGCTATTCAAAATCTGTTACTTCCCTCATAAGATGCTCTCTCACGTCCTACTCATCAAAAAGATTTGCTCTCCATCAGTTGTAGTTCTCATTCCAATAATGGAAACAGTCTCTTACCTAGCCATTCTCCTGGAATACTTCTCATGCTCTGGTATCTTGAAAGTTTAAGTAGCTGTTAGAAAGGAGTAAGATGCACTGATCGGCCAGAGATCTGCAAACTGCATTTTAGTAGGAATTGAGCTTTGGCACCAGTTATGAACAGATGAAGAGAGATTCACAATGGGAGGGTGTGCAGCCGCAGCAGAGCCACAGCCTTGCCAGCCTGCTGCTGTTAATTCACAGCCAATAGCTCTCTGGAGTCACTCAAAGCTTTTAGGGTCAATGCAGATGCCATTTCACTTCAATGAAGTCTCCAAACACCATCAGCTTTTGGGATCTGTTTAAAAAATAGCTCCCCCACTCCTGCTCCCTTCCAACATACTTTGGCTTTTTTACCAGAACGTCCACCTTGGAAGTCAGTGTTGCTCTTTTTTTCTCTCTGGCTGTGAATATTTTCACATCAGACAGAAGATATGGCCTTCAGACATATGCCAAGAGCTAGGCTGTGATACAGTTCATCAAGCCAGGCACAGAACCACTAGCACTGACAATCTAATACCTCCATACTCCCCACCCAATATAAAACAAGCATATCAACACATAGACAAACTTCAACACCGCTTTCCAAATGCCATTATAGAAAGACAAAAGAAGTCAAGAATCAAGCTAAACTGTCCAACCACCAAGATGAGCAAAGAGATAGCATCAACCTGGGTAGAAGAGTGCCAGTTTCAGCTCCAAATATCCTGGCTTCACTCATTTCCATCTATGTAAAAAAGATTAGTGTTAAAACAAAGAAGTGCCCACTTCACAGCACAAAGCAGATATCACCCCAGCTAATTACAAAACAGGCAATATTAAAAAGCACTAGGTCTTGTATTGCCTTACCAATTACTTCCTCACTAGGCTAGACAGTCCTCATACAGAAGTGTGTGGAGTCAATGTTAATTCAGGCCAAGTCTGGCCCAGACCATGCCAGTCTTGCTGATTCACACTGGATGTTCCCTAGAAACCTGTTAAACACTCATTTACAAATGTAGGCACAGATGTTTGAGAGTTGCTACTGAAACGCCTTACCCACCACTTTCCGTGCTACAGAATTAATAGAGTGTACTGAGGTAAAGAGTTGGCAGTGCTATATTAAAACCCCTGACTACACCATGTGATTTTGTACTAGAAAATGACATAGAAAAGAGGCTCCCTCTAAACTTTGAGGAATCAATACAGTTCTCATCATGCGAGATCAGTGTTTGGCTTACATGACAAGCTGCACTGGATGGAGTTATTGCATATCATGTTCATGTCTCAAGCTGGCACGCATCAAGGTGTCTTTCAAACCAGTAAGTGCTCCTGAAAATTTGAGGACACAAAGCTAAGTCAAGTATCAAAGCTTGAAAATCAGAGAGGCCTTTTACAGAAATCCTGTGGTGCCATGCAGCAGAATGATTTTGCTTTTCCAGGAGAACTAAAGAGGTACATCCATAGAAAAGACTCCAAAACATGGAGTTAATATCCACAAAGACAGCCATCTAAAGGCAGCAAAGGACCTGTTTTCTAAAATGGAATTCTGTGGAATGTAGCTGTCTGTCACTAAAGAAAGCTGCTAGTTTCTTCAGTGGTTCAATGTCTGTTCTTCTGTTTATTAACCCTACAATTCTTTGCAGATTAGAGTAACCAGGACTGGTTTTGACACCAAAACCCAATCTAGCTATCCTAGTGAAATTACGGTTTTGTCTGCAATGCCACGTACAGATGAGCTCTTCCTACTCCATTTCACTACAGGCTTTTTGCCGTTAGTTTCTCCACTCTGTCTGCTTGGCTGAGATTCAGTCTTTATTTGGCTTGAACTGTCATTTTCAGGAGCTTCTTCATGCTCATAATACACTTAGTTCTAGGTTGTATACAGCATTACTTTAAAATACTAAATAAATTTTTAAGTTAATAAGTCAAATTATCTATTAAATAAAATAACATCAATTCTTTCTATCAAACTGGAAGCATCTTCAGGTTTTGGAGTGGCCGGTAACTTCTATTCCATAATCAATATTAATTCATTTTCAACATTAAGAGCTATTTAATTCCTTCAAAGTGACAACTGCCTATTAAATACGTCACTCGCAGAGAAATATTCTTCCTTTCTAATTCCAATTCACCATGTCACCTTGTAACGCCATCTAAGAATTGTTCAGAGAATGACAGCACTGCAATCTGAAGGAATGACTGACATGCTAAAGTCTGACATTAGCTTAAAGTCTGTTTTGAGGACAACAGATACAAAGTAGTGTTTGATAAGTTACTCCCATTTAGTTTTTTCTACTTAAAACTGCAAGACTACATAAGTCTCTCCTACAAGCACACACTGCAAGCACTTCCTCTCTTTGTCCCTGCGATAGATAACCCGCTTACAACACCCCGTCACTGGACATTGACCTGCGGGTGAGAGGAGGGACAGCAAAAGGCTGCTCTTTCAAGTAGGCAGTAGCAGTTCAAGGTCTCTGTCTGATTATTCTCCTGCCTGTGACCCATTTCCTGACTAGCCAGATGAACAATAAGTCTATAAAGTTAAGAAGAAAAGATGTTCTCCCCAGCTGTGTTGACCTGCAGAGTTCTTCAGGATGTCACTTATAATAAAGTCTGCTATTTGTTTCTTGTGAAAGGATTAAGCAACCAACCACGCTTGCCTTGAGATGTTTGTATGACCTAACCTACCTAAGTTCTGCTGTAGTAATTAACTGGTTTACCATAACATTATTTTCTGTCTTTATTTTACTACAGCTTACCTTGAAAAAACCAAACACAAAACCCCTCAGTAGTGGCAAGAAGTGGAGTGTATTTTGCAGAGAAAGATGTCATCAAAAAAGCCAAATCCTTTTTGCTCATCTGCCAGATCCTTTGCAAACTTGAGAAGTGCTTGACTTTTGCAAGAAGAGTTTCCTAATCTTGGGTTCCTGGTGCAAACCATCACTATCAAAGTCCAACAGAACGCAGAGCCTACAGAGCCAAACCACTGACTTTCATCTGCAGTCTACTATACCACGCTTAGGCCCATTTTATCAATAAAAAGAAGAAAGGCAATAGTGGGCTCGAGGTGAATGAATTGGCTCCCTAAACCTGTGATTTAGTGTGCAAAACTGCTGTGTCATACAAAAAAAACAAGCTTGAGAGCTCAATATGAGATAGCTCATGCTGTTTCTTTTCCAGGTGCAGATTCTAAGTTAAAATATAAGTTGCATTACTAGCTCTGTTCAGAGTTTTAAATCCATAAGGTGACTAAGGATACAAAATAATGGATGAGCATCAAGAGAAAAACAGAACAGGAAGTTCTATGCTATGCCTCCCAGGTAAAACTACAGTAGATTCAGACACAAAACTGAGGTAATTCTTGAGAACAAATACAGATGAAAGGGAATGTTTAACTCACTTGAGCAAACAAGCATAATATTAACTCATCAACTCATGTAGAAAATGTAGTGAAAGAATAAAGCTCACAGCAAGCTAGGAAATAAAGCCAAGTCAACCTAGAAGTCAGGTCAGCCCACAACTGCCTCCTCTTTCCCAGTGAAGTGGAAGCTACTACCAAGAACTCCAAGAATATCTGAAAGCTTTGAAAACAGTCTTAGTCTTCAGCTTAGAAAACAAACCTTACATGAGGTCTCAATCTAAGTGAACTGGTTTGCTTCACTCTGTATTGAAACATTTACCTTTTCAACTGTAGTAATCTAGAGTTTCCCCCATCTGAATATTAGTGTCACATTAAAATGTTTCCCCTCCAAGGTTAAAAATGAATAAATATTTAAAAGACAGAGTTGGTCCTGGCAAAAATAAGACTTGATACAAGGAAGTTAATCCCTGTTTAAGATTGCTCAAAATTTAAGTTGAACTTCTCTATCTGTAACTTTCTCAGTTGCTTCTTACCTCAATACTGTGCACGTTGCACAGCACTGAAATAGCCACATCTTTTCCACTCTGAAGCCTGCACAAAGCCAAGAGACTGCTACATTAGGAAACTACACAAAAATACTGATATGAACAGCTGCGAGCTTCAGAGGGAAAGATTGCAGATTTTATCCAAATTAACATGAAAGGATAACAACAGGACTTCTTTGACGTTTCCCGTGGGATTACCAGCTGAAGTAAAACTTCACTTGTTTTGACATGCCACTGCAGGCTCAAAGGGGATAAGAACTCCAGGGAATCTGCTGACTTCTTATGGGTACAAACAGCCCTTCAGGTTTTCTTCTCAGATAAAAAACTGTGGCAAAAATTGCACAGTAAACTGCTTGAAAATTACCTAAAGGATAGCACTATAGTGTTGATATGAAAGGCAGATCTTCAGTTTGTCCATGTTCCCCACTGTAGTAGAAAAGATCAGATATGTCTGTACACAAAAAAGGCACCTGACAGTTACACTGACTGAGTGTGCTAGGACAGTTCATATCAATATTATCCATCGCCTCTTGCAATTTGACACACAAACCATTGCCCAAAATGGGCAACACCAAACTCCACTGTACTCAGAATTACATGTGCATTACTATAGGCTAAAGATCCCATTAAGACACAGATTAAAGGCTAATTTTACAGCAAGGTCTTGCTGTCCAAACACATCAGTGCAGCTGTAAAACTGGGATCTCTAGGGTGTTCAGTCTTCCTATAAGGTCAGTTCTTGGGAACTAATCAAGCAGCTGCTGTATTACCAAAACCTTTGCTTAAGAGTTTAATCAGCTTTCAAACTTTTGCATATAGATAAAGCCCTGCTACACAAGATACCAAACCGTCACAAACACCGCCAACTGTGGGCGCGAGAACAGTGCTCAGTTTCCATCACGTACATCTCACTTGAGCACCCAGTGGGCAGATATATGGTCAGGTGCTCTAGCACAGGCTGCTTCACCAAGGAAATCAGTTTTCCCATGATACAATACCCTTCACGCATAGTGCAAAATAAACCCTTCTCCATGTCCTTAACTTCTCTCCCAATTTACTCCAATACTGGTTTCCTTACATGGTTTCATACTTTTGCCTTAGGAGACTCATGCAAAACCTTCAGACAAGAGCTGTGCATCCACCTCAATAAGTGGATTTCAGACCCTTGGCAAAGCCAAGGGTTAAGAACAGAACTTCCATTAATGTTCTCCATGACAGTTGCCAATCTCATTACATTTACATTAGTTTGATCGAGTCAGCACCTCCAAACTACAAAAAAAAAAAAAAAGGCGGTTTGTATGACTAGCGTCTCTGAAAAAGGAGCATACTCATTTAAAATGTGTCTTCCATACAGGGTTTGTCAGAGATTTCTTTTTTCTAAGAAGGCAGAAGGTGGTTGTGTTATTCAGCATTCCAAACTAGGTACAGAACCTACACCGGCCATGTTTCAGTAGTGTTTCTAGTCCAAATGATTCAGTAGCTAACATCAATATTTGACTCCTTCGGCCTATAGCCCCTCTGTTTGGACTGGCTAGTTTACAGCATTCCTGAGCCAAGTAATTAGCATGGGTCCTACACCACATGCGAGGGCCATAAAGAAAGGATAAAAACTTTGAGCTAACCCTCTGGCAAACTTTAACAGAACATCGCCTGTTTTCCTTCACTGCAACATAATATCCTTCAGATTCTCTTGAAGGATCGTGTCCTTCACGGCATGAAACACAAAGCGGATGTTTTCAGTGTCTATGGCAGTGGTGAAGTGATGGAAGAGTGGCTTACTACGATTTCTTCTCTTCCTGTCAAAGCACTGCACCAGATAACGTTGAACATCTTCTAGCCTGTGAGGGTCGCCTCTGAAGTCCGAGAAATACTTCTTAATGCTGACAGTCTTTACCTTCTCTACAAGAAGATCCATCTTGTTGAGGAATAGGATAATAGACACATTAAAGAAAAGCTTGTTATTGACTATTGTCTCAAAGATATTCATGGACTCCACAAGTCTATTTGTGCGCCTGTCTTCCATGAGAACCTGATCGTATTCACTGGAGGAGACCATAAACAAAATTGAAGTTATTCCATCAAAGCACTGGAACCATTTCTGACGCTGAGATCTCTGTCCACCCACGTCCACCATCTTGAAAGGTATTTTTTTAATGATGAAATCATGCTCTACTATCCCTTTGGTGGCTTTTCTAGCCAGCAAAATATCTTGTTTACTGGGGAAATAGTTCTGTAAGAGAAAAAGAGAAGAGTGTCAAAAACCAGTCCTTCAAAAACGCTGGCTATTGCCAGAATATTGAAACAAAAGGAACAATCGACAGGAATCATGTTTTTATATTAACAAGTGAAGAAGGAATACTCAACTTTAAATAATGGACTGTTGATCATTTATCTCAACGCATTTGTAGACAGCTACAGAAGATCCTGAGACATACGAGAATAAAAATACAGGACCAATGCACTCATTCACACTCCTGTCTTTCAAGCCTCCCATTTTCAGGATGAAGTCTACTTTTTCACCATGACATTCTTAGCTACAGCATAATCATCATTTAGGAAGTGCTCAGTAAAGCAGATCAAGTCATCCCTGAAAGGATGATTTTTACAGTTCATTACTTTTACAAATGAGATCTTGCAAGCTTCAGTGGAAATACTTCTCCCAGGTTCACACTCGATGACCAGCAAATACAGCAACATGTTCTACCACAGGCTGTGACCCAGACCACCACTGTAGAGAGATTTGTTCTTCATAAGCTTATCACTGTTTCTATTTAGGAAAGTCATGTCCCTTCTTTCTCCTCCAAGTCTCCTGGCAGATGTTTCCATTACAGATTTGGAATCCTACAAGTGCTGGCAATTATTTTTATTTGGTGAAGTTTCATTCCGATACCCCAAGTAGCAGCATCCATCAGATCATCAGGAAAGGTGAATGAGACCCACACGCTGTACAGAAGGACTGATAAAACACATGCACAAATACAACTTCCAGAAACAGTATTTGTTATTTGTCAAAAAAGATGAAGCAAATACTAAGCTTCAGTTTCATAAGGCTGGAATTTACTGTTCCTAAAGAAAGAACACTGATGTTATTTAATGCATTATTATAAAAAATTCCAAACATCAAACCCTACTAATCATAGCACACCCAGGCTTCGAATATCTCTTTGAGCTCTTTTGGTTCAGAAAGAGAAGATATGACTTACCAGCTGACCGATCCGATCCAGGTTATCCAGGAAGTATTTCACCGATTCACCCTGTGGAAAAGGAATGAGATGGGAACTAAGCTTTTTTATAGGACAGCAAGTCCAACTAAACCATAGCCTTTCACTTTCCAACACGCATGGAGGTCTAACAGAGCAACAGCACAAGTGGAAGCTTGGACAACTTCAGGAGCTGGAACACTAGAAGGAGTACATAGCTTAATTCACATAAACTGCTGATAATGAAGTGGAGCTGTCAGAATATACTACCGACATGTAGGTAAGGTAGTATTTCTTCCAAAAGCAATTCCCTACAGGTTCTAGAAGAATCAAAGTTGAATAGAGATGTCAACAAATGCTCAAATCTACCTAGTAAATCTTTACAATGCAAAAGAAGTGCTGCTGAAGTCAGTCTTTTGGCACAAAGAATTACTTTTCTCCTTGTATGATGAATGCAGTTAATTGCCACTGGGTGGGCGTGAAAATGAAACACGTTGGTAAGAAAACAATGCGTTTTGTTTAAAATTCATAACCATGAACAAAAGCATACCCTAGACTGGTTGGCATTTCTTTAGAAAAGGGAAAGATTTAAGTCACCTGCAATTTGTGAACATTTAAGCTAGACTTGCTTGTCAAAAAAAGAAAAGAAAAAGGGAACATTCTGAAGGGTTTACTCTTTTACAGATAGTTTCCCTTTTAGGTTTGTTCTAATGATGATTTGCTCATCTTGTACAAAATCCTTCAGCACTTCTTTTGAGAAGAATATAGACAGTGTTTACAAAGAAATTTTGCTCTCACGTGAAAATGCACGAGGGTCTCTGTGTTTTGTGCAGTTTGGGGGTTTTCTCTCAATAAGCCTGCCCATGTATCACACTCAAATCAAGTGTCACTTCGCATTAGTGGATATAGGAAGACCTTCATGTACTTTGTAGAAGTAATAAGATTGTTTCCACACAGATGCAGACTTTACTTGTGGAGTGAAGTTATCTTTGTCAGAAGCCCATTCTCATTGAAACCCTCCCCTTTCATTTCTTCAAATGAAGATGATCTGTTCAGTAAGAAAGTATTCTTCATTGTTTAAGACACATGTCTTACAGTTGCAGCCATGTTATAAGAATGAGACAATGGAAAAATCCTTCTGCCTTTTAATCATTTTAGGCAGCAAATCACATTACATCACAGATCACGGCTGTGTTGATAATGACCCAACTGACAGTAGGTGCCCTCACCAAGTCACCAACTGAGAATGAGAACATTGTCAAAATACCATCTCAGATTCCAACAGGAATCTAAATTCTTCAATCATCCATTCTCCTCTATACCATTAGCAAAGCAGATTTATTCCCTTCCAGTACAACTGCAAAGAGACGCCAGCACAACAGTTCACTTTGAAGAATCGCACTGTAGATCAGAGGATACAGTGTACTCTACAAGTACACACTTTCAGCCTAAAGCATAGACAAAAAAAGGCCTGTAGCTTATTATTTCCTAACATTTTAAACTAGAAGTGCTTTTTCACGAATGAGAGAAAACACACATATTTGCAAATACAAAAGATTTACCATGGAGTGGGGAGAGTTTCCAAAGAACAACTGCTCTAAGAGCTTCCTTACAATCATGAATTTTCATAAGGTGAAAGTAATTTCCTGTATTTTTTGGCACTCTGATGGATCAGTAGAGGTACCACAGACCGCATGAATAAGAAAAGCTTTTCCTGTACAGCATTAGTCATATTAGGAGATGTAAGAGCCCAAAAAAAAGGTCACTGAAGCTACACCCCCCTTCCTCCCTTTTCTATCTATTGTGCTTTGTCCTACGCAATGCTTTTAGATGTGTAACAAGGCTGCAAACTGGCTGTCTCTGATACAACTTGTTCCTATCTTCTACCCAGTTGCTTTAAGAGTCCTTGCCTTGTCCATATCCCCTCCCACGCTGAGCAGGAAACAGCTGTATGCATGTAAACTGCTGGGACATACAAGCAAGTTCACCTGATTTACGGCTTCTGCCTCCCCTATTTCCTGCCCCACACATCAATCAGTTTAACATTTTGCACATTTATAAGAAGGTAAGAAAACAATCTAATGAAAGAAAAATACGTGTTCATTTCTGCAGTGATTTAGGGAAGCTAGACTTCCCTAAGTTCTTCTAGAGCTCTTTGTAACATTGTAATTAAGCCAAATAACTCATTCTGGGTAATCTTGAGCAGTAATTGCAACACACTTTGCTAACCCAAGTCAGGTTGCTGGAACAGGTGTGAACACCATATGTATGCTCTGACAGATCTGAAGAGGTCTGAATAGTCTCTTCCAGCACAGAATTCAAAAGACATCCAGTACTTAAGTCAAAATACCTGCTTCTAGTCAAAACAACAAATCCCTGACAAGCTCCAGAGGGTTTGAAGTTAAGAAAGGCTCAAAACATTACAGCACGCAAACCTGAAGGAAGAAGAAAAAACCCTAAACAACCCCAAATCCACACCACACACTGAAACCCCCTACTTTAAAGATGATTCCCTGATCAAGTCCTGTGTTATGGCTTATGGAATTGTGGGTTCAGCTCCTGCTCCAAGATTTCTCACATGACTTTGCTCTACAGCTTAGTCTGATCCACTGAAAACTTGGCTACTGCTGGGAAATCCATGGGGTATTTCAGTTCATGGAACAGGCCAGCACAGGACAATAGCAGATGGCACCAACTGACCTGATGAATAATTTGTAATGTATTTAAATGAGGAAAACATGGAAACTCCAAGTGTTAGGACTGCTTTGTATTAGGATTTTTAATCAGAACAATGGTATTAGCTGAACATTCCTTTATCTTCATTTTTTCCTCTGTCACGGTGGAAAAATAGCTCACAGTATTGATTAGATCTAGAAGTCAAATTTAGCTAGCTTTATAAAGCTGCACTTGAATGCAATTTTGAATTCAGTTGATAAATTATACAAAGCTATCATGCTTTAGGTATTACACACACATAAAACCACACATGTGCATGCCTACATATATTAAAACACAGACTCAATGAATTTATGAATGGCTCATCAAGGTAGGGTTCCCATTCAAGGCAAATCAACATCAAAATAAAAACGGAGCAGCTTGGGACAGTTCTCATGTTGAACTCATCTTCTTCACTCGAAGACACAAACACGCTGGTTTAGCTTTTTCAGTGCAAATTGTGTTTCTCCCAAGTCATCTAGCCATTCCGCTGCATTCAAAAGCTGGCTCAGCACTTCAAACGCTCTCTTTTTCCAGATCTCAGAGTTATTTCTGATTTACTGGCACGACTTCCTATAGAAGTGGCAGCCAATATTTGCAATTGATTCATTAGATACTAAATTGACAGACTGACTTCAATCACACTATTCTAACAGTTCTAGAGGAAAAAAAAAAAAAAAAAGAAGCTCTTCTGAACATTGCAATCTATTTCAAACTATGCTTGCAAGCAGCAAAATAGAAATGAAAGCCATCCAAATATTTCAATGCCTGAAGATAATCACATCATGGTGTGCTCACTTAAACAAGCAAAAAGGGTCCAGGTCAGATACGTCAATCCTTTACAGGCTGCTCTGCCATGAAAAACTGTGGCAGCTCAAGAAGCTTCCTCCGATCAACTACGTTCATTGAAGACTGTTGAGCTTCTGTCTTTTCAGATTTAAAAAGACCCAAATCTTCTTTTATTTCTGTTAGTAAGTACACTGTTTCCTTTTAAAAAATACTCAAACAATATTCATAAATAATATTCTTAAAACCAGAAAGACATTATTTCATTTGAACCAGCACGGTCCTTAGGTATGAAGCAACAAAACATATAAGTACAGACATGCTTCACCGACATGTTTTTTGCTTGTTTGTATTTTTGACTAATAGCTTATTTCACGCTTGAAAGCTCTATCAAAGCCTGAAGTGACCATCCTCTATTTTTCTGCTGATACAAACCAGCTAGCTATGTTTTTCATCCTCCTTGATAATAAATCACAATGTCAAAACCCTGTCTTTCACCCATGCCCTGTGTTTTCCGGGACAGTGGTGGGGGAGGGAAGAATAACCTCCAAGTTATGAATTTTACTCAAATCAGATCCTCCTTTTTAGTACACCAGAGCACAGTATAGACCATTAGTCTTCCTCAACGTCTTGTTCACCACACAAGAGTTACCACAAACACTTGGATGATTCACTCTCTCACTGCTAATCTCTTCTCCCTCTGCAATACATATCCTCTGAGTAACGGCTTTGCCAACTGGGACCAAGTGAAGGAATAAGGGATGCTGTTCCCATTGTTCAGTAGGATGAGTCACTGCACATCTGGGAACTGGGGGAATCAAGAAACACAAACAGAAGGCCTAAAATGAGCCCACAAGTTCCACAATGCAGCATCACAGTTGGATCTTTATTTAAATTAGCATTATTTTTTTAAACTGCCCTATGTGCAGTATAAAGCTTGGGGAAGCCAGAGAAAACAGAACAATTTGCTTAAAAACTCACTGGTGGAAGAGAAAGAGAGGAAAGGTAAAATACAAACATTCACTCTTGCTTCCTGAATTAGTGTTGAAAGCTCTTTTTTAATATGCTAGATTATTTTGAACAGAGCTTTCCCAAGGGGGAAAAGCCACACAATTGAGAAGGTTTTATTCTATATAGTTTGTACTATATGAATGTCATCCTAACATTAGCTCCAAATAAGTCACTATGAAAATAATTGAATTTAACATCTCTGCCCCTTTAGGCTAGGTTCATAGCACATAAGAAATCTCCACACAGAAATACTGTAACTAATCTGGCAGCACTTCCTTTGCCATCAATAGCCTCACTGCAACAAGCAAGCAGAAAACACTTGGGCAGAGATCCCAGAGTACTAATTCAATGAAAAATAAATGCACAACAATGTAGATTGCTTTAAAATACCCAGACACTCTGTAATAAGAAACGTTCTGTAAGGCTATAGTTTAATCAACTTGCTACTTTAACCCCCAGCCAGTTATTCCATGTTGGTCAGATCATAAACAGCAGTGAAACATCCTACTGTCCAGCTCCCTAAAATACAGACTCATTTCAAACTTTGCCTTCGCAAACACGGTTCTGTCTACATTCTGCTCTGAACTGAGACTTGAAAGGGGACCCTACGTTCCAAATTGGCTTTTTTCCTTCGCTTGTCCCAAGGCCTGTTTGACATAATATTAATTTAGCCCTTCCTGATCATTCTGTCCCTAGCTGCTAAATTTAGAGTGCACAATTTAAGGTAGACCTGTCAGTCTTTGCTTGTTTCAGATGATGAATTAAACCACACAGGATGGAAATGTTATACTTCAAGGAAGTGTCTAATACAGATCTAACAAGATTCCCACAAATACAGCAAAACACAGGGAGAAATAGAAACTGTAACTGCCCCAAACTACAGCTGAATCTGCAAGATGAAAGCAACAGTGACCCAAATAAAAGAACAGCACTGTTTGTATCCCACCCTCCATTCAGGAGATGTTAAACACTCAGCAGCAGGGATGAGAAACACAGAAGAAATCCCATACAGAAGTTTGGGAATCTCCCAGCCTTTAACCTCTGAGATCTTGGATACACAAATGGGATGGATTTAATGAAGTACTGACACACAATTTCATCTAAAGTTGGCCTTTATATAAGGTACTATCCCATCAGGGCTGCCAGAGACACATACTGACGGAATGCAACCATAGAATCATAGGTTAGGGTTGGAAAGGACCTTAAGATCACCCAGCTCTAACCCCCCTGCCATAGGCAGGGACACCTCCCACTAAACGATGCCACCCAAGGCTATGCCCAACCTGGCCTTGAACACCACCAGCGATGGAGCATTCACAACTTCCCTGGGCAACCCATTCCAGTGCCTCACCACCTTCACAGTAAAGAATTTCTTCCTCATATCCAATCTAAACTTCCCCTGTTTAAGTTTGAACCCATTACCCCTTGTCCTCTCACTACAGCCCCTAATGAAGAGTCCCTCCCCAGCATCCCTATAGGCCCCCTTGAGATATTAGAAGGCTGCTATGAGGTCTCCACGCAGCCTTCTCTTCTCCAGGCTGCTAACTTTCAGTACTAACATGCAAGTGGAATCTCTGTTTCCGAGATAATTTTTGAGACAACACCTCATTTTTTCCAGGCTTTCTAGGATGTTGGTCACCTGCTGAATGTACGGGGTTTGAATGTTATCATTTCAGATGTTTAATAAAAGGAAGCTATACAAAGCAGAGGCCCAAGGGAAGAGCAAAGTTATTAGCACAGAAGAATGGGCAAAATAACCGGGAGACTGGCGACTGAAAATGTTGGAGATGTCAGATCAGCCAGGTTTTTGGGTACCGAGATTAGAATCCAAAACCTCACCACCACAGAGACACAGGAAACACTTTTCTTAGTGAGGCCTACTGGCCACAACAAGCAGGTTAACATCCTGCCACAGTAATCCATATATCCCTTGAAAATGAGCACACAGACATGGCTCCAGGTTCTGCACCCTGGTTTTGTCCAAGGGGAGCAGTAGTCCTTTACAAACCCCAAAAAGCCAGGGTTAAAATTTTCATGAAGCAAACAACCTCCCCTCCCCAAACCTGCAGGCTCCTCCACCAACTTACTTCTAAACCTGCACTTCTATTCAGCCTCACTGGTAACAGGATTTACTACAGCCAGAAGTGTGTCTCTTCTCTGTGACAGCTGATGAATTGAGTATTATTTTCCAAAGAGATAAACAAGTCTGCGCTTGTTAAGAAATCACTCAGAAGGATGCTGAAGTAACCTAAATTGCCCTGAAATGCTCATGCCCATTCTACCCCAGAATTCTGTTCTACAGATATTCTATATCCTGACTGGGCACCAAGATTTACTAACAAAAAACAGACACTAATTCTTCATTCAATCACAAGTTCCAAGGCAGAGACCAATCACTTCTACGTACTTAAGCCATACAGAATTCTATCCAATCTCTCTAGGATTGTTTAACTTCCTCCTTAACAACAAACTGAGCTACTGGCTCCCATCCAGCAACTCCAGTGCTTATCCAAGTTGCTGCTATCTGTACCCTACAAACAAAAAAGTACCATTTGGTTCCAAGCTTCTTCTAAAAACTACTTCTTCTTTCTAATGCCTAGTCATGCAGTACAGGGATCAGAAGTTAAACTTAGAAAAATCATTTTTTATTAGCTCAGTACAAGCAGGCAATGCAAAACTCAGTTTGTCCAAGTCAGGATGATTTTCTGTAAGCTCATCCTTCATGCACACAGGCCAAACTGTATGCTTTAAAACATATGGATAAAAACCTGTGTGCTAAATTAATTATCCCCCATAAAGTCTAGGCTAATCTGAGCTCCCACGTCAGTGATAAGACTTATGGATCCCTGTGACAGAATGAAATTCTAGGCTTACAGCTAAGAAACACTCAACAGGAGCAGAGCTGTTGTGGAGAAGGGCAACTCCTACATGCCTTAGCTATTCCCAGCAATTAAATCCAGCAACTTTCTGAAAGTGCTGCAAGGAAAACGTCACATTTCTTCCCCGAAATTCTGGGTGCTTCCACATCAACAGGATGTAGAGAAATTACTCTGATACTATGTTAACAGTTCTGTCCATTTGTCTCAAATATGCAACAGTGCCTCAAGGAGAAAAGGAATTTTCTGTTAATAGACTAGGGCAGGCTCATCCTACACTGCAAGCTTCAAGAAACATTAACAAAAATCTCCATTGTTTTGGTTTTACTCCTACTTACTGTTTCTTCATCACTGCTATTTCTGCTTCACAGATTTGCAATGACTAGAAGGAAAAGCAGGTGCAAGCAGCAGAGAAAACAGTACTGGCCACAAACAAAAATATGCACAGTGCAATGGAAAAGGGTTAAATGATTGCCTTTATTTTTAATTCTGGAAAAATCCTTAACCAGACTTGCACATTAGCCACATGATTTAACATTCCTCAGCCTTCACTGACTAGCAGCTAGCAAGCTTCAAGGAGTAGATGCAAG
Organism: Amazona ochrocephala; assembly: GCA_039720435.1. NCBI lineage: Eukaryota > Metazoa > Chordata > Aves > Psittaciformes > Psittacidae > Amazona > Amazona ochrocephala. Next base: position 11,752,214 of record CM077886.1, on the reverse strand, counting down.
GCAATATATACCCAATTCATGTGGAAGAATCATGGTTCTGTTTAAGCAATAAAAAAAACTCTGATAACTGTATGTACCATCAGCAGTGTGCCCAGCTCACATACACTCATCCTGGCACGAGTGCACGACAGACATAGTCATAAGCATCCCATGAAAGGATTCCTTCCTGTTTCCCTGCCAACTGTCTAAGTGAATGCATTGTCTAAAATAGCTGCCAGAACCCTTTCATCTCAAACACCGGAGGTTCTTCGTGAAGCAACGCACGCCAACTCAACTTCTCATTCCAAGCACAGCCTGCTACAACGCACAAGAGAAGGCAAGTGAAAGAAGCAATCTGCCACAGTGAGAAGAAAGTCCTGAGCTGTAAATGGAAGGAGGGATCCAAGATTCTGGCCAGTCACTAGCAAATCATCCCATTTATTCTCAGTGGGCAGCTGCCATGCAAAAATGGGCATTTCCAACTAACCCATCAGAATTTAGAAGCAACTGAATGTTTTTATGAAGCACCAGGAACAATGTACAATCATGTTATTATGTGACCCTAGTCCCGTGCTTTGTTTTCAGCAGCTCAGTATGCAAATCTGAAACTCCCTTTGTTTACAGAAGACATCTGCAGAACACGACATTGACCAAAAAAAAATTACCTTATGAATTAAACTAGTCAGCAGTGCTGACTATCTGATCAAGACTAAATCACAAGTTTACCACCGCATTTCCCTTTCAAATCTTATCAGATCAAGGGATAGGAAATAAATATCTTAGATCTCGTGGGCTGAACAAAGCTAACACCAGCCATGAGAGAAGGTCAAGCTTGGACTTTTCCACAGCAGGTGGCCAGCTGGAAAGCTAAGCAACTTGGATGCATTTACAATAGACATAACCTTGAGTATGTTGGCAAATGATGTTTCCTACTCCACTTTTACACCAAAGCAGTTGCTGCAAAATGCCCTAATGCTGCACTTGCTGTGGAAACAACAGCAAATTTGTCTATGTTTGTTGTTAAAAGGTGGCTATAAGAATCGGAAAGTGTCATTTATGCCTTATATTTGTTCTTAAAAAGATTGTCTCATTTTGTATGCATACAACCAAGATACCTTTGGATGTGATGTAGACCAAAATAGTGGTCTTGCAAGATTCAGAAAGCTGCTCAGTACCTGAAAGTCAGGGTTTACGCAGAAATCAGACCAAGATCAAATGCAAAGTCTCAGATGCACTCAGGTGTGCTATTTAACATTTTGATTCTGATAAATCCAAATGTGCATGCAGCAGAGAGCAGAAAAGTAGAACTCCACCTCTCTTGCATTACTCAAGTTTCACACCTCGGCATTCCTCAGGAATCCTCAAGCCAGTTTCCATGTCTAATTTTCAAAAATCATTTGCCCTAGAAACAAAACTCCATTTTCAGTAATAGTTTGGTACTTGTTACTTTCAAAAGGTTGATCAACTTTGAACTCTGAAGCGCACTGGTTTTGCCAGCTGTTACTATGTGGCTCCTCAAATCGGTGGTATTTCATAATGTATACTAGCTTGCTCTCAGCACTGAGAAGTTACTCAATATCTCATGTTCACCCACCTACACCAACATTGGCATTGCCTTCTATGAAGTGTGACCTTTACACGCACCTGTAAATCACTAGTGATCAAGCTGCCTCACGGCACATGCCAAGAATGAGTATTTCTTTAGTTCACAGCTGTACTTTGGGTCTGTGAGAGAGGGTTTTACCCAAATGACTGCCCTACCTATAACCTCATTTCTCCTGTTCCAGTGACAATACTGCACGTTGAGTCCAGATGAATGATAGTGAACCTCAAGCCACCTTTGGTGACCTGAAACAAACTTCAGCTTCCATTGACAGTCAAGTTCTTTTTGATCTGATTCACAGTCATTATCTCAAAACATTTATTTATTCACACCCGAACACAATGATCAATTGATCCAAGTATTTTCTCCCCCACTTAAGGCTGTTTCAGCATGAGGACAAGCGAAGCTCTTTCAAGTTTGCACTTAAACCTTTGCCCTATTGATGCTTTAGTACGAAGATTTAGTAACATAATCTTTTTATGTCATTTCAGAGTTTGTTCTCTTTCCAAGCTTTCAGGATTGTTTTTCCCACATTTTTCACTTCATTCTACCACACGACTCGCATCACTACTTTCACTTATGAAACCAAAATTGGAATGGATTTACCTAAGCTGGAGAGCAAAGCTCTTCAGATGCTGGTTAACTAAAGGATTAAACATCCCTGAGCGAAGACTCACAAGGTGAGATGCGGTTGGTAACTGCATGAACAACAACTGCACTAATGTGCAACGCCATCCTATTTTTATGTGCACTTAAGCCAAATCCTTTGACACAGTCTTCAATTATTACAAAGTCTTGAAGCTGAGGCTTATTAGAAATGACCATGGAGAAAAAAAGCCCACAAATAATTTAAGTCTTGCATCAAATGGAAAACTTTATTTTGATTCACCCTCATGTACATATGATTTAAACAAATTAAGCACTGAGCATCTGAAAACAAATCTAACGATGAAATAAACAATTTGAAATAAGTGGCTTATTTTCCATTCTTAAGGCCTCATCTACAAGTGTAAATTACTCATGCCACAGTGGAAAATGAAGTGGGTTTAACAAACTTCAAGCTGTTAAGCAGGCTAGCCTATTAAAAAAAGTCCTAATTAAAGCCCAGTCACATCCTACTGACTGCAGAGGTGGGAACAGCTCAGCCATGCAGATGGCCATCTGAAGTTCTTGCAATCCAGAATGCATGTGCTGGACTGGGAGAAAGAAGACAGAAAGAGAGGATATAGTAGGTGGTTCTTTTGCCTCCTACCCACATCTGTCATCGTTACTGATTCAGTACTGTACTCTGACCAGACTAAGACCAGATGGAACAAAGTCTTAAATACATAAAATGCAGAGATGGAATTAAATGGGAAAGAGTTCCACCAACAAACCACTATTTTTTTTTTCATTTTGAGATTTTACCAAGTTTTCCAAAGTAGAATTAAGTGAGTATCAAGGAAAGCAAGTCAAATTAAGAGGCTTTGGGGGAGGGGTAGAGAGCAGACCTTCTAAGGACAAACACCAACAGTTTGTTCAGGAGTAAAGCCAAGTGAAGCACAAGTCTGCCACAGTCTGAACTGCAGGAATCTGTTTTGTATACAGAGGAGACATTTGAAAGGTGTCAATAAATTACTTCTCAGGGCAACATGTTTTCCACTTTCTCAAACAGAAAATCTTGCATGATGTTTCCAAGAAGTTTTCCTCCCCTCCCCAAAATCCTAAGTCAGTAATAGAGCAATATAGGTTTACTCTACAGAGCTGCTTTAAGTATAGCTAAAAACTAATGGCAAGGTGGAGACCATGCTGCCTTCTGCCTTTGTAATAGTAATCCTTCCAGCTAAAGCAGGTTTAGAAAAAGGAGAAGCAGAGCACTGAGCCAACTTTACTCTCCTCCTTTGAGGAAACAAATTCATAGCTGTGCCCATTCCATTAGTGTTCAATTATCAGCTGGTTGGTTTGTGGCAGTACACAACTTCAAGAGATTTTCTGGAAGAGTATCAAGTTCAGATGCATCCTTACATCATCTCATCTACGAAGATCTCTACTGTTGCACAGCTATCATTTCACATACCCAAAAGTCACTGTGTTTTGTGCCTCCCTCTGCTCACTACCTCCTCCTCCACACTCAATACCTGTGAAATGGAACCTTGACTTTGAATGGTGTATGCAAACACTTCAGATACTCCAATAACTTAGAACACAAATATTTAAAAAACTGAACAGCACCCTCGAGGTACTGGCATCTTATCTTAGAATCAGGAAAGACTTACGGAGTAAAGGAAGCACTGCTCGGATGAAGGATCAGCAAAATAAAGACACTGCCACATTCCTTGGCAAGCACCAGGACAAGGTGATGTGATGCCAACTGCTTGTTCCCTCACCAACACCACAGCATGTCACTAGTTCCTCTGCACTTACAATCATACGGTTGCACTTCGCGTCAGATGAGCGTCCCAATTTACAGCAGACCTTCCAAAAAACAGTTGTGCCAACACAAGCACAAGAGCACAGCGCAAATCAGAATTTCCTAAACCCTCATTTCCTATTGCTCATGGTGATTACTCTATCACAGAACTACAGCCCAAGTTAAGCTCTATTCTTGAGTGACATATTGAGTAAAGCAAAGTTTTAAGGCAGAGCAGGTTTGTGAAGGAGACAGCAGGAAAAAGGGAAGATAATAGGAAAAAAGTACATTAAAGAAAACTATAATCTTTTCACAAAGTCTTTGCAAAGGATCAAGATTTGGATAGCTAGCAAGAATACGACACAGCAAACTGAGCAAGTTATCACTACCTGAGCAACCTACCTGACTTCCCTTTTCAGCTTTCTGTCAGGTCCCGTCTTTTAAAGAATGCAGGCTGATTACATGTAATTCACTCTCAGCATGACAAGTTAATAACAACGTAAATATCTGTTCTCTTAAGCATAAAACCCCAGAAGACATGCCAGTAGGACTTCCCACAAAAAACAGACCTAGTTTCAAGTTTTTGCTCATTTGTTCATCTGTGCTTCTTACTTGTTCTTAATCCTACGTAGCTTACTATGAACTAGGATATTCAGGAAAGCCTGAAACCATTCACTGCACATTATCCTATTAAATTCAGTGGCCTCTTTGAAAAATCCAAGCCTTAACCTCTTCCTGGAGCGAGACACTTGATAACACTCTTGCTCCCTGTCCCAATTCTAAGTGGAGCTGACAAGGCCCAGTACCAATACGAAAGCTGAATTACTACGGAGAACACACAAATGAGGTGCAAAAGGCTGAACTGTAAAACTGGAACTTTCTGAAGTGCATCATCAGCACTGCTCTTCTGAGCAGAGTGAGCCGTGTCAGGGAGACAGGCTCAACAAAACCATTCACCTCTTCTTTTGCAGTGCCTGGGGGGTTATTTTTGCCTAATTTCCTGAAACCAGTCATAGGGTCAGAAAACTGCTAATACAGCACAAAGGAAGCAGCAGACACTCTGTTCTTTTACACAGCTAAGCCAGTCCTTGCTGGATCTTCAAGTAGTGCCCGTAGCTTTAAAACACCAAAAGCTCTGAAAACCTGTATCATGGGAACACAAATATAATAGTCTCCATTTCAGCAATATCTTTTGAGATTAAAGGATTGAAACCAGACTGAAACGTGGAGCCCTTCCACTAGAAGCAATATTCTTCATTGTTTTTAAGATGGATAAATATTAACATATATGTCTCTGCATAATGCAGGTACTTTGCTGTAACTAGAATAAAAGCTGTCCTCATGCTACCATGGTTTTAATCTATGCATATGCTCATTACTTCATATATGAGCTTTCTCCTGCTTCCACCAAATTTCAGTAGGAATTCTTTATTAAACTCCCTTAGTCATACAGACAGCACACCTTTAAATGTACTTAACTCACTTGGATATCTGGAATATGTTCTTATTACTGGGAATCTCTATGGAGATATTAGTTGTGGATTTTGAAGTCTCTTGAATTATGGAGATCCATTAGAAACTTGCTGAACATGACATGAAACAGCATAATCAAAAGCTAAAGGCTGCTCAGTGGGTTGGATTTGTCCCTGCCCAGAACTTCCCTGCACACTAGAAAAGGATAAAGAGATTACTCCAGTGGTTTTTAGCTGCAGTTGGGTACTGGCTCAGACAGCCTGAACTGAAAGTTTCCTTCCTTGTTTCTCACAGCATGTGCCAGCATTTCTTGATGGGAATGCAAAGATTAATTACAGCTGTACTTGCTCTGAACAAATCCTTATATTCAATACAGGCCTGCAAGATTTAGAGTAGTGCTAATTAGAGCTTAGAACAACAATTCTGCAAAGACAGACATACTGAGTATTTCTTCTAATTATTTTATGCATAATAAAATCAAAGCTTCTTTCCAGAAGCAGGGTAGCATTTATTCCCAAGAGTTGGGAGCCAAAAGGACTTTTCCAGTCTAAACCCATTAGATTTTGTGTTTCAGTGCTATTGCTGAAAGTAAGACGTCAACCTATAACTGCTACCACACGCAGAGAGAGGCAAGGACGAGCACAGTATTTATTCTGCAAACCTTTTGGGGCACCCAGACAGTTCTCTAATGGGCTCAATTACAAGAGGTAAAGACAAAACAAGTTTGTTCTTAATAAAACACACATGAGTAAAAAGAAATCTTTCAACTAGAAAAAATGGCAGTCATTAGGCAAGATGCAAATTCTCATAATGAATTTTCAACACGGGAGCTGTATCTATGAAGTTGTTTCTCTCACTCACCTTAACCACACCAAAAATACAGACAAGATTTATTGGCATCTGAAGGCCAAAAGCAAAAACTCCTACAGGCAGCCTTACATAGTACCATAAAAATACAAGGCTTTTTAATCTACCTCCAAGACCCTAAAAGTTAAAAAGTAGGACCACACAAAGTCTGAATTTCAGCCTTTTGGTATCCACTGACAGCAGGGCATTAACGAAGTGCATTAATACACTGTACATTTTAAAGACTTTTGAATTGATTTTGCCTTAAGTTTTTGATCTTTAAATATAATAAAACAGGAAAAATTGTAGAGTGCCAAGAATTCACTACAAAGACCACTAGAACAGCCAGTAGCACAGCTCTCTTTATCCAGCGTTTGTCTCAGTTCCCGTATGGTAGCCATATCAATTTCTTGTTATCCACTTATTTATTATGTATGATCTGCTCGTTACTTTCCAACTTATCCTCCCAATTCCATGCAGGCTACATTTCATCCAGCTGTTGCATTTTGTCATAACCTAAAGCCAGGAGCAATTCATGGCAAGAATCCTTTTATTTTTCCACAGAGCATTTAGTACTGAGAGCTTTAATGGCTGGTTGAGACTTCAGGTAGGTACTGTTACAAATTGCTGCTCTCTAACACTTTTCCATTTGTACTGTTTTGAAAAGGTCATAATTCATGACCTTTCTGGTTCTTGCTATTTCTCTCCAAAAGCAGAAAGTATTTCAGAACAGCTAATAACCGTTTTACCCATCACACAGCTTTCTATGGATGGTTCTACTTGAGAGAATGGCTTCTGCCATTGAGAAAAGATATTGCACAAGCAGATTTTGCTGGAGCTCAAAATGATTTTCAGTGTAAAATGATTTATGACCTCTAGTTCTCTAAATGGTTTTGAATCCAGCCTACATTAAATGCATGTTCTTCTCACCTCTTGGTCAGTGGCACTTAAAGCAAGACTGAGATTAGCAAGTGAAGCATACCTTGCTGTAGGTGACACACAAGGTGTTATGAAGGCATCCTCAACTCTGCCTTCTGCTCCAGCTTGGTCCTGAACGTGAACCTCAGTGGCTGTCAAGACACACTAGTGCTGGTACAGCCAAATGCTGCTCAAGAAGTTCCTCTGGTGGCAGCAGGCCCATCAACCTATCTCATGTAAGCATTTATTTTTGGAATACTGCAAATATGAGACTGTGCATTTAACTTCTATAGATGCAAACTGACAAACTACATGGTATTAGCCAATATCCACAGAATTTTGTGCAAAGATTTCCAGCTGCATTTTGCTTTATGTTACCTTCTCAATTTTTAATAAAGCCCAAACTGTAACTCACCAGCTCTCACCTCTTGAATAAAATGCCACTTTTGTTTGAGAGTTCTTACTTGAGACTTTGATCTGAAAAAAATTTTCCTACTTAAGTCTTAGAGACAGGATTAGAAGCCAGGGACTCCAACTGCTAACCCTTCCTACTACACACCAGACAGAATGCTTTGCAGTATTGTACTTACACAAGCAATCAACTTCTTTTGCTGTACAAAGACAAGCCAAACTCAGTAACTTAACCATCAACTTTTGAGGTCTCTGTATTAGAGGGCAGAACTAGAACTAAGAACATAAATCTGTCACTTGATTGCCACAATACTACCATAAAACTTTGCTTAGATATTTAACTGAAGAGATACATCTCCATAACTCAACCTGCTATATGAGTCCTAAGCACAGTATTATTTAAGCTGCACAGATGAAGTCTGCTAGTTAATGACCTTTTAAGTTAATATGATATCAAGGCTCAGCAACAGCAAACATGACATTCTGGTTTGTAGCACTACTGCCAATCCATCAGTTTTCTAGGTCAGAGTGGTATGTCCCATCCAGATAAGAAAATCAACATAATTTAGAATCGCAGAATACTATAGGTTGGAAGGGACCTTCAAAGGTCATCTAGTCCACACCCTCTCAATCCATTCTCTGCCCAGCCGGCATTTGTGCTTGGGATTACCCAGACCTAGGTGCAGGACCCTGCACTCGGTCTTGTTGAACTTCATGAGCTCAAGCAGAGTCCACTCCTGCAGACTTCATTTAACATGCCACTTCAAAAGTCACCTACTTCTCATGTCAAGTTAGTACTCTGCTGCCCACCATCTCAACTCACTTGTCTGCTAGAGGCAGCCAAATCCTGCCACATAACCTCCCTATGCTATAGCAGCTAGTATACAGCAGAACTCCTGATCATCTTGCATTATTGCCATACCTAGTATTTCTGTACCAAAGTAAAGACATTTAAGCAACAGTTTATCCACTCTGAATCAAGAATTAGTGTGCACTACCTCCATACTGCCCAAACACACAGCTGGCTCTCTATGAGGCCTTGAAGCCATTAGCTCCTTGTATACGGACAATGCAGCAACAAAGCTATACTAACACAAGAAGGCGGCTGTTCAGTATGTAACATTTCCAACACACTATCTGTTATGGCAGGTATAATTTAACCACTTCAGTTTATTTCAAATGACTGTTTAGAGGAAAAAAAAAGACAGTTAATTCCCAGGGGAGTGACTTGCGTCCCGTTACAAATATCTGCAAAACCCCCACACCTCAAAACACACAGAGAATGGTGAATCAATACAAAAGACAGGCTCTTTAAAACATTTTCCAGAGTCTTCCCACATCCAAGCCTTTAGAGGCTCTTAGTATTTGAAGTATTAGTGGAAGTGTTCATACAATTCCCTGTGCACAGATCTAAAAATAGCTACGGACACAGTAGTAAGTTGTGGTCTATATTTGCAAGCCTCTTATTCCCTCTCGGGAACCTACTTTCCATTAGCACTGAGATTTAATTTCTTGGGTTTTTAAAAAGGAGTTATTAAAACATTAGAAATTATTTCAACAGTGCAGTGAACATCAACAATAACACATCAATATTACATTTAAATTGACACTCTAGTGATGGATTATGAATACATACTGCATATTAAGAATAACTGTATTAAAACAGATGCCTTTTGCAGCCTCCTTGCATAGCCATGCTCTCTTCTGTATCAAGAAGGGTGGCATCTGTAAGCACAAGTCAGAAGCCAGTGTGGCTGCAGGTGAATAACTCAGCACAGCTGCCCTGACTGCAAATAAGCTCTGGAGTTCAGAGTAAATAGCCCCATCAATGCTGAAGAGATAAGAACATGACCTGTTCCACAGGAGAAGTTCAGCAGCTCTTGAAATACATAGTTACAGGCTAGAATGACTTGGTATCTTGAAGGGAAGCAGTAACAATCATTCAAATAAGATACTGCTTTGACTAAGAATAGTTGGGATGGAGATACAGAAACAAAACCAAAAAACAATGTGCATGTTTAAAAAAGCTGACAATACAACGTTAGTTTTGCTTTAAGAATTGATGAAGCCAGATGACGGCCTCTGCAGATCAACATGCTGTTAACTCAAGCTCTGTAACATGCTGGCATACAATATGATTCTGTTCTGACCTTGACAAAAGTATAATTTCCTTGCCTGACATGCCCTATTTGTCCCATCCTTAACCACAATGACATGAAGCAAGCCAAGTTGTAAGAAGTCAAGACAGTAGCTAACCTCACTTCAGATTTCTTTTGTTCTGGACACATTAAAACCAAAGTAAATAGCTTCTCTCATTCTCCCACTAGAGACATGGGAGGAAGAACAAAAGTCAAAACAGAAACCACCTGATCAAAGCAATTGCTACCTTGGCCTCGATGTGTTTATGGCACAAAAGGAAACAACATTTACTGGTGCAAAAAAGCTTGCAGATACATGCACCTGAACTCCCAAATATACCCAAATACTTGTTACGAGGATCAAACTGAAGAAGCTTCCATCCTTTCTGCCAAATGACCACTGAAATCCCAGGGTCCTTTCTCCAAGAAGCCATTCAAAATAGAATTTGTCTCCACCTGCTGGCAATGGAGAATTAACATCCAGTTGCCCAAACTACCACGGGCAACCTCAACAGAACAAATGTTAGAGGACATTTTGCAACACGTGATGAATGTATTCATTTCTAACATACAGACAGAAAATGGGGTAGGATAATGAGGGCAAGGGAGAAGACAGAAGAATCACATACTGATTACAAAGGAATTCCTATTCTAGTAGTTAAAAAATGAGGATGGAGACGTGACAATGTAACCAAAGATACAATGAAGCTTTTGTCCCCAGACTACTTGGCTTGCATACAAGGAACAGAAGAACTTGGGTCGGTGGGGACAAGCTGGGGCAGGGGAAGAGCGAGAGGCTGATGTTTGTGAAAAGAAAGTGAAATTGGTTAGTCTGCTTTAAGAAAGGCTGAAGAAAAGAATCAAAAAAGCACCCTGCTATTGTAGAATCCACCCACTCGCTTCTGAAATGCTCAAAGACCCAGACAGGCATTTACAAACAGCACTTCCAGGCACTGAATGTGAAGCAGAAAACACTCAAATGCCCAGAGGCAGCTTCTGTAGACTCAGAGAAGCAGCTTTTGAATTATATAGGGGTTATGGTCAGAGCCGTCTTCTTTCAACTGTTTTGCTACTGATGAGTCAATCATTAAGCTCAGTGTGACAGACCATAGGAAGACACCCGTATGCTGTGATTTTCAGCTCTAGTTCACCAGCCAACATACGTTCTACTTTATATTTTTAAACAAAGTCACACAACTTCCTGGAGAAAAAAATAGAGAGTTCAAAAGCAGACTAACATATCCTATTGCTTAGAAGCTAAAATAATAACAATAATAGAAAAAGGAGCTGGTGTTCAGTTGACTGCAAGACCAGGGTGAAGAAAACGCAAGTGTTGAGCAGGGCTATTATTTCAAGCATTGTTGAGAGGCATTCAGAAAGATGATAGTAAAGCAAAGCTTCAAAATCTAAGTGATGATTTAAAAATTATTCTAAACATAATAAATTCAGTTCAAATAAAGTATATTCAATACAATAGCTCACTTATACTCGGTGAGAAAGGGAGCGCTGATGCAGAGGTTTCCTTTAGCCTTAGTTAAAATCAGCTCAGAAAAGATTTATTTTCTCAGAGTGCACTATATCTGGCTTCTATTTATTTACATGAGTCTATATCCAGCGAGGGTTTAAACTAAATGAAGGTATGGGTTTATACATATCATATATAATTATAAATAAGGCATTTCCTTAAACCACCTGCTTTCTTTAAGAACTTGCACAGTTTCAAGCTTATTTTGTTAAAAGGGACTGTACTGCTGCTAATCCCCATGTACTCCATGAATTAGACTTCTGCTGAGCCTAGAAGCAAGGCATGGAAACTTGTTCAAGCTATGAAGGTGTTAGTTATTCTTTTAGCAATCAATTCAGAAGTAGCATTTGTATCCTTGAGAATAATACATACATTTAAAATAGTTCTCTGCAGTAAGTGCTTTTTATTACAAATCAGGTATTTTATAATCTATTGGTGATGCAGCTTGCACAGTAAAACAGCAGCACCCAAGACCTTCAAATTTCGTGCCACAGATGCATGCAGCAGATCTGAGTTACACAGTGGTTCAGTAACACACCATATCTTTGCACTACTGACAGCCCTCCTGGTGCCTGCAGGCTGTTCCAGTAACATTAAATAGGTTACATGAATGCCATTCAAAAAGATGCACGAGAGAACCATACCATGGTGTTGAAGATGACAGCATATTAAATGATCACTTGCATGCCTGTATGCTTCGGTTTTGTGGGTCTTTTTTATTTTTTGGAATTTCCTGTTTAATCCTCCAAGCCAGAGAATGCAGAGGTAGGCCTACTAGTCTTGGAATGTTATTTATTCAACAAACTGGACTTCTTTTTTTCCAGTTTGATGCAATTTCATTGCTAACATGTACAGGAACGAACCTCTCACATGATCCCCATCTGAACCTCCTCCTAAAAACAAAACCAATGCTTGATCATAGCATTTCCCAGAAAAAAAAAAAAAAAAAGTAACTTAGCAGGCTGCTGGTGTAATTATTCCTTACTATTCTGGATTCTCTTAGTAGTTGTATCATGTTAAATTCAAGTTCCCTATGGCATGAACCATCTTTTTATTCCACATTTGAACAGCGCTTAGAACAGCAAAGTCTTAGTCTGCGTCTACAGATGCTAGGAATTATGGAACAATTAATCTGTCTTCTCTTCCCCCTGCACATCCTTCCCCCCATCCCCAGTGCTGTAACATGGAAATTGTTACATTTTTAGCCTGAGGAAATGAGGTTTAAACAATCACCCTGTAACAGCTTTACCTAGCCTTTATTTTTCAGCCATTTAGCAGTCACATTGATACTTCAGTGACTGATTTCAAAGGTACTGAACGACTCAAGCATATACTAGCAGAGACAGAGGAGTAGCTAAGGGCTGCAACATAAATTTAACTACAGTACTGGACACTAGAGAACCCGCAGAGAGGAGTGGCATGAGGAAACAAACATTTCACTACTGAAATTCTCTAGCTTCCCTTTAGCTATATCAAGTTTCTTCTTACGAGTTTAAGGGAGCCTATACAAAGCCATACTTCTATCCTCTACCTAGCTCCTCTAATTAAACACTGATAACATATCCAGACATGAAGAATTCCAATTGTAACTGTTTCTCTTTAATAAAAAAGATGGAAAAAATAATAATTAAAAAAAAAAATAAAGCTGAATGCAGTTTGGGGACAAAACACCCAAAACAGACTTCTACCTCACATAAACATGTTAAAATCAAAGATTCACTAGAACAATAAGGATGTCACCACATGTAATTTTCCAGGAGCTAGCGAGTGTGGTACTAGGTTGCATGGATCACTATCTTGTTTCACTGAAAAAAGAGAGGAAAAAACCCAAAAGCATCTCAATCTTGTATACAGGAAGAGAAAGAGTAGGTTATTAACAGCTGTCAGAAGCATATGCCATACCAGAAGTGCAGCTATTTTGGCACAAGAGCATAAAAACCTAATAACGAGAAAGCAAGGAAGATAGCACATTTTTATGCTCACTGTCATCTTTCAGTGCTTATCCAAGTTTCACTTGCAGACGTCAGGATGAAAAGAAACAGCCAAATAGCAGCAGCCGGAATGGGTGCTGTATTTACTTCAAAAAGATCTGCATGCAGGAATAGTTTGCCAGTATCAATATAGTGCAAGCTGGCAGGACTGGAAAGTTACAAATTAAGTGCGCCTTCATCAGTGACCTACTATGAACAGACCTACTGAGCTCCTAAAATATTTTTAGTTCAACCAATTCCTGCCTTTTTTGGTTCCTCTTGCTCTTCCAGTTTATCCAGTCATGTGCACTTTTCCACTCCCTCTTTACTGCCATGTAGTTTTTCAAGTTTGGCTCCAATTACCACTTGTTTCTGCTGCTGAAGTGCTCAGATTTACAGCATTACTACAAGCAGCTTGTCTGATGCCTAAATCTTGCATGTAGCAAGCAATCTTTCAACTGACGATTGATGCATGAGGCAGGGAACTTTTCCTTACCACCATCAAGATGGACATACTCACCAGCTGATACTCGCTCCGACGGCTGAAGGCTTCCTTGATTCCTGAATCCCTCCACAGTGCGCCCAGTGCAGGTACATACAGTTGGAAGGTGGCAGGCTCTATGGGCATTCCAGCTTTGTTTTCAAAAGCCATCAAAAACATTCCATGCTTCTCATTCTCCGTGTACTGCCAAGGGATCCCCAGTTTGTCCCGTGCATCAACCAGAACCCTGCAGCCCTAAAGAATGATTCAGATAAGAAAATCAGTGATAAAAAGATTAAAGTGTAAAAGAACAAGGATTCAAAGGTACTTAAACTCTTTTTTATGTTTCTTGTGACACTAAACTCAGATGAGAAGCATAAATATTGTTTATTGCAACATCTCCAGCAGAAATAAAATAGAAAGAGTTTGTTTGTGTAAGCAACTTATCCACAGTATACTTCTCCAGGTGGAAAAATACACTAGCAGCAACAGCTAGTTGCAGCGAGCAATACTACAAACAGATAACAAAAAGTAAACATTGAATGTGTAAGAGAAGTATCTGGGAACCAATGCATGATCCTCATAGCTGTAGTTTTAAAAGTACCACCATGCCTGAAACGGAGTTCTTCTGTCATTTTCTTTGCATTTGGGTTTAGATAATAAAAATTACATGCTACCAGTCTCAAGCCTTAGGAGATCAGAATAGGCTTAAAAAAGGCATTGCAGAAAGAACAGACTGTATTTTCTGGTGAAGCAAAGTATATTGAGCATCCAAAATTGAGGTACCTTACTAACTTCCAGTGCCCCCCACTTCCACTAACTAGTTAAATATTTAGGTAAAAAAGACAGCAATACCAAACTAGCAAGATCCAAAAAGCATGCTGCTGTAAAGCATGATTTTAGAATTATAGAATGGCTTGGGTTGGAAGGGACCTTAAAGCTCATCCAGTTCAACCCCCTGCCATGGGCAGGGACACCTTCCACTAGAGCAGGCTGCTCCAAGCCCCATCCAACCTGGCCTTGAATATTTCCAGCAATGGGGAAGCCACAGCTTCTCTGGGCAACATGTGCCAGTGCCTCACCACCCTCATAGTAAAGAATTTCTTCCTGTTATCTCATCTAAATGACCCTTATCCGTCAGCTTAAAGCCATTCCCTCTTGTCCTGTCACTACAATGCCTTGTAAAAAGCTGCACTCCAGATTTCTTGTAGACCCCTTTTAGGCCCTGGAAGACTGTTATAAGGTCTCACCAGGGCCTTCTCTTCTCCAGGCTGAACATGCCCAACTCTCAGCCTGATTTTGATACTTTGATGTTGTATACCCCAGCTATCCAGCTTAACAGATTTCTTGGAAATTTACTGTAATGAGCATCTTCCATTCAGACACTTCCATGCAAATGGCCACCTCCAGCAGGAAAGCTCAGTGGCAAGAGGACTGAAGACACTGCACAGATTTCAAGCTACTGGGCTCAGAAAAGCAGGTGCAGTTTTCCATCAGCATCAGCCTGCTCTCCCAACTTGCCACACCTTTGCTAAGTCGTCATGACAGGTAGATTTTGGTACTTTATTTCTGGGAAAATCTGGAAGGAAAGCGATCCTGTTCTCAAATTTAACTCAGGATTACCAAGACTGCTTAATTTCACACTTTGCAGTTTTTATGGAAAATTAATTTCATATTCCTGGCAACAAGCCAAACACATGAAGTTAAGTAACTTTGAAACTTCAGTCGTGAATCTAACTACACCTCTACTAACTAGTTTCAGATGGTGAATAGTTTGGTCTCAATAGTAAGCACCATTTCAGCAACGGATAAGTCCTTTAATGGTGGCTTAGCATCTCAAGTACCATCTAATTCACAAGTAAAATCTGTGGACTGTACTAAAGTACTTGGGGGTTTTGTTTGTTTTACAGTTTATGAATATAAATAAAGAAAATTGAAGTTCTGTTTCCACATTATACAACTGATTTTCTTTTTTTGCATACTTTGTGCTATCAAGAGTGCACGTATGTTTTCTTAACACTTTCACCTCTTCAGTCCTTTAACAGCACCACACAACAAGAAACAGTAATTTTCCCAATGGAAATTAAGATTTGAGAGGGAATTGAGAAGCAATTTAGCATGAGTGGCACAGAACAGCAGCTCAAAGCAAAGTATTATGGTTGTCACTGTGCAACAGTGTTCCTGAAGTGCAGTTTCCCCAAAATGTAAATATTTATGATTCTCTAGTGAAAGTAGAGAATACATATCCACAATACCATGAAAAGACTAAAACTGAATGTATTTACAAATTGCTGCTTTAAATTCTAGACATAACTATTTAGTAATTGTCATTACAGACCAAAAGCCAACTCTCATCCCTAGTCACAGTTTATCCCTTTATTAACAGAAGTCTCTAGATCTGCATTGTTTGAACTGTGCTAACAAATAAAAGCATGAAGAAAATGGCTTATAATGTTCTGTTTCTGAACTGCAGATGCCTACCCGAAGTCTCACAACATTAGACACTTCTGCAAGCCTATCACTTACACAGAGCTCCACCCCAACTGCAATTCAAAGCCAGTGTCAGCATCCCTCAACCCCCAGTTGAGAACTTTGAGAGTCTTCCAAAGCATCGTGGTCACCAAGACTGGTGGGACACCACAATTTATAGGCATTTACTGCCAGGTCTGTTTCTGTGCAGCAAGAAGTGTTCATGAACAGAAATGGTTAACCAGCACTGCGTGTCGGCCAGGATCACCATCTCCCCACGCTGCAGGCCCTGCGGAGCTCCCAGCCCACACAGGCCAGCTCTGACCTTTCACCTGCTTGGGCTCCAGCTCTCTGCAATCATCTCCCCCAGCCACTCAGCTCAGCTCCGGCTTTTCCATCTTACAGCTTTCAGACTGATTTAACCCTTACCCATCCCACAGCTACCGCATTCCCTTCAAGGAATGATAACAAGATCGCATAATTCCCGTTCCCCATGCACTTCCCTGCACTGCTGCTCTGCCTTTTCCTATTCCCGCTGGAGACACAGAGGATCTCAAGAGACTGTTGTTAAGGAAAGTTTCATCGTTTGTTTGGAGAAAACCACAGAGCGGAGTTTCAATCATGCATAGAGACTGCTCCAGTCCCAGAATAGTCACTTATCTGCTGGCTGCTGCTCCTTGGAAATGCAGGTTTGAATCTCACTGGGCAAGAGAGAGAACTAAACTTAGACCTAAGAGACCCTACGTGAGAGCATTAACTACTGTAAGGTGATCCATGGGGAGCATGTAGCATCAGCACCTTCCTCTGACTGTGTTAGAGAGAAGAATGGTTGTCACCAAATCAGAGCCCAATGTGGGACAGAGCAGCAGATTCAGATGTAGATACATCAGCTTAGCACTGACAAAACAGATACAGACACCCTTAGGAGACCAATTTTAAACACCAAATAAAGAACATAAAGAATATTAAATGGGTGAGTAGAAATGCTGTCCTATGCACACCCACAGGAACAGCACCTCTCAAAATCAGAATCTGCAGAACACACCAGCTTTGATGCACCTACAGTGCATCAGGAGTAAAAGCTTTACAGAACAAGTAAAATAGTCAACTCTCAGCAGTTATAAGTATTTGTGACTCGGCAAGATCCCCAATAAAGTGAATCTGAACTTAATATTCCTCCACCTCCACAAAACAGATCCACAAATGCTGCAAGCAGATGTCAGAAAGATGAGGAGAAAAAGAAATTGCCAAATTTAGACCCCACATACTGCTATTCTCGCACTTCAGGGTTATTGGCAAGACTTTTTTGCAGCCACAGGAGCATCTTATAATCCTTGCTCCATCAATCTGCAGAACAAGTTACCATAGGAAAGGCTTCTTCTTTCTGGAAACAATTCAAAACACTTTCCATAAGTCTTTCCTCCAAAAAGCCCATCATGGGAGATAGCCAGAGAGTCAATTTATCTATAGTTAAAACTGCTTAAAGTTTATATTGATGCCCAGAGGTAAAGATTTAATTTAGAAGAATCAATTTAAAGTAAACCTCCTAGAATTTCCATTTATTATAGAATGAACAGAATAGTTTAAGATATTTAACAGTAAAGTATGCTTCTAAAAACTTGATCTGGATTCAGACACCATTGGTATAAGTAAGACAAAACCACCCAACAAGTCTTATTAGATGTACAACACTCCCTCCCAAGCTCAAATAGCAAAGGTAACACCAGACTATTTTAATTGCAGTGCCCATTTCATAGTGAACCTTCCCAGCACTGCTATGACAGTTTTTCTGCACTATGTATTTACTGTAAAAAAAGAGCCAATTCACTCCTTCATTCAGAAGACTGAACACTGTCAACTGCCATTCTGTTTTCAAATTTGGAACATAGAAAAAAATGTGGCAACGACTATTGATACGAAATAAACTTCTGAACAGTTCAGCTGATCAACAGCTTTTGTGCTGCAATCAAAGCAGGACCTAGAATAAGCACAGATGGAAAGAATTAAAATTCACAGATAAGGCTAGTGGCAGGCAAAACAGTAACATACTGGAAGCACCAGTTAGGGAGGAAGTTCTCTGTTCCATTTCTTTCTGAATAATTTTTAACATATTCAAATCACTGTACATGTCCCTGGCATGCACAAAACCTGAACGGAGAGACTGCAGAACAAGAGAAAGTGTAACAAGAGTGTGACATGGTCTAACTCATGAAGTATCATATCTTACACAGAAGAGAACACTAAACAGCTAGAAAACCAGTTTTGAAAGAAGAGGAAAAAAGTAACTAAGGCATGATATACCAGAAACCTTCAGAAATTACAGACCACTTGCAGAAAGGGAGTAGACAAAGACTATTCTGTCCCAGCTCCTTGCTACACAAGTACAGGAGGTATACTTGTAAGAGTGGTACAGCAACACAGATCTCAAACAGGAGAGTTAAACTAAGAAGGGTTTTGCCTGTACACCTCCCAGAGAGACTAACTCATTTACATAGGATGTTGGCCAAAAGTATAAATGGACTTAAAAAGAAATTACGACAAATTGATGGAAGAAAGGTCCAAAGAGAACTATTCAATTACACTCCAGATGCAGCTCCTGGCTCAAGAAGTTTCCGAGACCAAAGGCTGCCAGTAACTGGGAGAGTATACCAAAGTATCACATGGCCTTGTTCTTGTACCCGGTTCGGTTGTGGGTTGTTTTTTTCCATGTCAGAGACAAAGCACTAGATCCATGGCCTGACGGAGCACAGCTGTTAGACACCGAGCAGAATGTTTGCTACTCACCAGCAGTATGAAGGGTTTACGAGCATTTGCACAAATGCTCATTGCTGGGACTGGCTCAAAGACACTCTTTTTCCTTTACTTTGGAAAGTGTTCTAGCTTTGGAAAAAAAAGAAATGCAGGTTGTCTTGTGTTTTTAAATAATAATTAAATGATTGGGGGAGGGCGGGGGATTTTTAGAAAGGTTATCACCAGTACTGTGACTTGAAGCCAGCGATGCTTGCCAATACATGAAAAGAAGTGTTGTAGTATTTAAAGAGCAGTTTGATCTAAGAATATCTTACATCAGTTGTTATACTACTACATAAAACACTACATTCACATTTTAAATTATTCACATACTCCAGTACTTGAAGGATTCGTTATCCTTAAAATCTCACACCTTTCACCAGATGGCCCAACTCAGTGGCTGAGTGAACGCACCACAGTTAAGCATCAAACACGCAAAGGGAACAACAGGTTTGGGGTGCATTTGCTTATGAGCAAGTGTAGGTTCGAGCAAGTGTAAGCCAACAGTCAAGTGATCAGAAGACTTGACAATTCTAGTCAAGTGTCCAGAGAGAACTTGCAAAACTACTTAAGAGTTTGTATACAAGTAGTCTCCTACAGTGTGTTTTCCCAAAACAATTTGAAGAAACTACTAGTTATGAGATCACAGACAACAGAATAACTGTTACACATGAAATACTACAGTAGCTACATTTTAAGCTTTTACTGTTAATTCACTGCTCAACCTCATATCAAAGCCCTGCATTTCCAGCACTTATGTATCAGAGGAACTGCTGTGAGAGAAGTGCTCATCACTGCTCGATACTCTATCAGGGGACTTCAAGGCATGGCTAATATGCAATATTGTCTTCCCCCATGGCTGCAAACCCACATAAACATCATAGGCAACAGGGAGAATCAAGCATGCTTCCCACTGTGGTTTTCCTCATCATTGTTGGCAAAGAACCGGCAAAGTCTGGGGATCACAATTCAGAGAGACAAATACAGACCTGAGCTAACGCCAAAAGGAGCCCCACTTCAGTAAGATATTTCTAACATACCCTTTGAGCCAGTGCAGCAGGACAGAGCAACGCAGCTGTATGAACACAGGTCCAGCTGAACTGGCAAGTCTGACTGTACCAAAAACCTACAACAGCTCTATGATCACTAGTGCCAATACAAGAGAGAAAGCTGAATCACACAGCCATAGATGGGACTGGACTTCTCAGCAGCACTACTCACTGGCAAGTTAAGAAAGATGATAAAATGTAACCTATGTGTATTTTTAGAAAACATCTCCTAACCTTCTAAAAAAGAGATTTTCAAATACAAGTTTTAAAAATAAAGTTGTCAGTGTTTGCAAATATAGTCCTATGCACTTCTTTAAAAGTTGCTGCTTGGAGCAGTTGCAAGGTGACCTACTACTAACTAAGAGCAAGACAAACAGATTTTTACAGCACGCTATCATGAAAGCGTTAATGGTGGTTTTATTTGATCTATGTCCTTGGAAAGTTATAGCCAAGCAGCAGCCAAGACACCAATGTCATTAAGTATGAAGTTTCACGTTACAGAGTAGCAAGTCAAACAGCTTAGGTACCATCAAAATGGGCATCTTTCCTGGTGGTGTAGTTCCACCCTCTCCACCCTCTGCTGTTTGATAAGTTGTCATCCATCTGAGCCCACAAGCCAAGTCCAGGGAGCAAACACCACCAAAACCCTAGTCATTTATATAAAAAGTGGCTTCCACTGCCTATATTAGTTTGCTGTAAGGAGTGACAGACACAAGTGTTAGGGGTGGGAGCAGCACCAGTTAGCCCAGTTAGACAACAAAAAGGCTCACCAGCTATGTGTGTATTTTCACCATTCACATATTCCAGTAGCACCCAGGTGAGAGCAGGGTAAACAGTAAAGATGACCTACCTTCCAGCCCAACATACAAATAAAAAGTGGGAACAAAGGGAAAGTGTCATTTACTTAGTCCACAGGAACACAAACATTAAGAAACATTTGGATTAGCCACTGAATCTCTGAATTGGGAGCAGCAGCGATGTCTGCCTGTCTGGAAACTCTGAAAAGACTCCTTGTCTTTGACTGAATCCAGCAAAAAGACGATGAATGCAGCAGAAGAAAAATACTCTCACTGCAAGCTTTACTTGCAACTCGACCCAAAGTAGAGAGATGATGACCTCAGAAGTGACAACTGACGCAGGTCCCCGAAATAAAGTTCTTAGAATCATAGGATCAACTAGGTTAGAAAAGACCTTTAAGATCATCAAGTCCAACCATTACCACAGCACTGCCAAGACCACCACTAAACCATGTCACTGAGGCCTCATCTACACAGCTTTTGAACACCTCCAGGGACAGTGATTCCACCATTACTCTAGGCAGCCTGTTCTAATGCCTGAGCACCCTTTCAGTGAACAAATTGTTCCTAATACCCAATCTAAACCTGCCCTGGTGCAGCTTGAGGCTGTTACCTCTTGTCCTATTACTTATTACTTCAGTGAAGAGACTGACCCCCACCTCACTGTAACCTCCTTTCAGGTAGCTGTAGAGAGTGATAAGGTCCCTCTTGAGCCTTCTCTTCTCCAAGTTAATGCTTTGAGAATTACATTACCAGGCTTCTTTTCCCGAGACCATCACACTAATATCTAGTTCATAATTAGTTCATGCTTTAAAGAGAGCGGAAGCAGCATCTGCAGTTTCAAAAGCATCACCATCAGGTTTTCAAGACCTTGTCATGGGCCCTCATAAGTATACTGTAAATACACAGTGCATTTATGCCCAGCGGATGTGCTGCAACAGAAGGGAAGGGTACAGAGGGAATGGCCTTCTAATGCTAGAACAAGAACAGGTCCTGACCCTCACAGGGGTGAAAAACCCCCCATGCAAGTGAAGGAAAGTCATATGGAAACTCCACAGTCTGATTCCTTTTAGTTTCTTGTCTTGTTGCAATCTGCATTGAAACTTACTTTTTCAAACAATGTGCACTAGCTTGCCTGTGCTCCAAAGTTTTCTTGTAAACATGTTAGTAGCACAATTTGCTGTATTTTTGCCAATACTGTTTCCAAGTTAATCATAAAGATATATGTACACTCAATCAACTGAATATAATGTAAGCTCCCAAATTTAGTCACTCAAGTGACTAAACTTTTGTCTGGAAAACATCAAACTATGTGTCTACAGTCTCCAGGGACTAACCCATGTTCTGCAATCCTAATGACTACATCACAAGAGCATTGTAAGCTCTATTTTGGAATAACGATGAATATTTATCACTTACTACTGACCACTACTCCTCTTCCACTGTCTGCCATGATGAAGACAGACTGCTCCCTTCTAGCCCAAGCAAGAGACTCCCCAAAGGCAAAGAGACCACAAAAGCTGATGGAATTTGTATTAAGACACAGAAAATATAAACTTCCAGTTGATGTAAGAGTTTCATTGATTAAATGAACCTGATCGGGAAAACCAACAAGACTTCAAGGGTTTTTTCCTTTTTTTCTACATAATTTTGTATTATTTTTGTATTAAAATAACCACAACATGGTATAACCATAAACAGATAATCAGATAAGCATAAACAGATAATTTGGATAATCAGATTTAAATACAGATTCTATCACACAACTTGAGCACTTGCATGTTAAATTTAATAGAAAAGCTAATTAGCCATAGTTTCTAACCACGTACTCTGTCATTCCTTTCAGAAGATGCTGTCCCAGCAGAAATGAGACTGACACTGTCCTGTGACCAACTATTCAAGTACAGCTACATCCCAACTTTGAGGAGACAGATTGAGTGCCACTATCACCCCCTCTTAACAGGCTCATCTGCATGTAAACCCAAGGGAATGTGGAGTCAAGTCAATTTAAGGAGTAGCTAGAGTTCACACAATGGGAAGATTCATTCTATTCCCCCTTCACCTTTGCGCTATTAGAAGAAATATGCTTGCATTATAAATGACAAGGTAATTTGGTCAAAGTGTAGCTCTCAACTAAACTGAGGAATATTCTTTCCCGCTTCTCAGAGTTTCTATCTGTACCTGACTGAGGCCTACCAGTTGCAGGTTTTCTTGTTTTGGTTTTCAGTGACACAAAGTACACCTACCTTACAGTCAGAGACCATGAACACAACATAAGCCCATTCAAGGTATACAGAGTACCTGCAGCAACGAAGCAGCAGCAGTCTGGGCTTCGTACTGGTTACAGAAGTGCAAAGTTCATCTTAAACTGAACTTCAGCACAGGCTACTCATTTTATCCACTCTACTGTCACTCAGATTCAAGCTGTCAAGAAGAAACCCTCATGTATACCCATATGTACTGCAACTGCACTCAGAAGTCCCAAAGATATATCCTAAGGGAATCTTCATGTTCAAAATCTTTGGTTTTCTCCCCCAAACTCAGAGCCCTCAAGTGAAGTTACATGACATTTCCTCGGTAGTCCTTCCTTCCAAAACTCCAGGCTTTTCAATTGCTCAGTCAATCACCACAGACAACAAGAACACACTCACAGATATACTAAAACCTTCAGGTGGCCTCTTCATTTTCAACACTGGAACTAACATTACCAGAAACCTCAACAGATTAGGCTTTTAAAAGCTGATTTTTTTCCTCTTTTCAGATTGAAATCTCCCAAACAAGCTGGTGCAAGAACCACTCTTGTGCCTGTAGATTATTTTCTCATGCAGCTGAACCAGGTTTTTTTCAAAGCAGCATGACATTCTTGTACTTGAAACAAAATAACATTTAGACAAGGAACATCAGAGCCATGATTCATGAAGTATCTAAGACCTTTAACTGTTATCAAAGGAAGTAGCAAGGCCAATCTATCTGTTTTGGAAGGTATCAAAAGATTTCTTCAGCTGCAGTTGGAAGGCATCAAAATGCTCATGTAACACCATCAGACATTTCATAGATTTGAAACTAAATGTACAGAAAGTTTTCCAAGCTTCCCTGAAAACACAAGAATCACCTTAAACCTCATGCTGCAGCAGCTAGCCCTGTCCTATCCACTTTCCTTTCCCAGGTGGGTGTGCTAAAGTCATGAAGCCTGTGTACTCATACCAGAACATTAACACTACTGCTTTTCACTTCAGTCATCAAAAAGTTTCAGAAAGTAACTCTGAAACTTAGCCTTGATTAACAAGCAAAACCCTAGTTCACCGATGACTATTTACCTTAAACCAAAGCAAAACTAATGTATTTGAAGACCATCCCACAAATGCCAGAAAAAGCTAGCAAGGCCCTGAACCGTCACCTGTACTAAATGGAAAAGTAAATTCTGTATCACACATGTATTTAATTTCAGCATTTTGTTTCTAACTAGGGTTTCCCCAAAGTGGGAGATGAGAAACAGCAAGAACAGGGTGAGGAGAGAATTCAGCACTGGGAAGATTATCAGAAAAGCAAGAAGCTGAAAACTCTGAATAAAATGGAAACTGACACTAATGTCAATTAATACTCGAGCAATGTTATTTTAAAAGGTTTGACTGCTCTCTGAATCAGTTTCCTCTTTCTCCATAAACTGTATAGACTGCCTACGTACTACTGCAATAAGCACTTCAGAAACATCAAGCACTACTGAGAGAGCGGGAAACCTCCTCCTTCAGTGAGAAGTTTAGTCATGGCTGGAAAATGAAAATTGACCATTTAATCCCAGAGATTTACACTGCATTTCTAACTCAGATCTCAGTGTTGCAGAAGCTTAACAGAACCATTGTTTGACCATGCTGAGAACTGTGTGGAAAAGCAGGCTAAGGTTGCTGCAGCTGTACTTAACGTCAAACAGATTCATATGCTATTTGATAGGATCATTTTCACACAGTACACATATCGTGTTATAAGAATTCATGTTGTATCTTCTCTGGTAACTTAGATACATGGTGATCCCCACTCCATTTAGTCCTAATGAGTGATGATTCTAATCTGAACTTCCTGAAAAGGTGAAAAGAATAAGTAATCTAAACACTATTATAGAAAGAATAGCAATCAGATTCACTTGACAATTTACATCAAAGAAGCAGAACAAGTGTACTTGAAACATTTTATGGTTATCCACAGAAAAAAAGTTGAACACAAAAAAGTATTACTCAATTACCCTAACAGAAATGCATTGACAACATCACTATGTTTTGAAAGTTCTCTAATTCTGTCTTGGTATTTGATTTCTCCCTGATGATTATGGCAGAATATCCAGGTGTTATGAGGTTTCTTCCAGATGAGCACCAAGCAAACAGAGCATCTGCTGCCTTCTCCCCACCCTCCAGTCTCAGACCTCCTTCCCACCAGAAAATCATTTTTACTTCCCTTTGTTTGCATTCCCTTATGCCCGCTCTTTTCATAGCAACCACCCCCAAGCCATTCCCCAAAACTTATGGGTAAAGAGTAAATTGTATTCTTGTATGCAAGAGCCACCTCTATCACCTGGAGAAACAGAGAAGGCAGAGTCTAAGAGATGCTGCCTGTGTAGCTAAAAGGGTAGCCTAACTTGATGCTCCCAAATCACAGCCTGCAAGGCCAAAAGCACAACCTGTTGAAGCATACTAACTCATATAAAACCACTTACAAATTCTAGTTTGATGATTAGGAGGCTTAAAAGGATGTTCAGCTGACAACAGTCCAAGAAGTGTTGTTAACTACCAGTTTTGAAATCAGAATAGCATGCTACCCTGAGGACCTGGATTCTCCCCTAAGGTCTGCAACTGCCCAAAGCCATCCAGCAGACAAGTGTTTCAAGTGCATAACTCAATCTGCCCTACTACAAGATGGAGACAGTTTTCTTTCAAAGCACACTGAGTTCTCCTGCTGAAAGCTCTAGACCTTCTGCATACATAAAATATTACATTTTACCATAACTAGTATTGCTTAGACAACTCAGAAGTCTCAGATTTTTCCTGTTTTCACAAAGTGCTTCCTTAAAAGCCTCTGCTACTACCTTGAATCAGTAGCAGTAACAAATAAATCACTGGCAGTACCAAAATACATGTTAAGACCTCTAAAATCCAATTCTTTACTTCTAGGCATAGAGATGAGAAAACCTCCTAACACTCTCCTTGCTCAGGTAACTACGAAGAAAGAGAAGCTGTTGAGCTTCAACTTTCTTGCAGTTAATGGGCTCCTGTAATCCTGACAATGGATGAAAAAGAATGAAAGAAAAATTAGTCAACAATTTTCCCGCTCACTAACAGAAGCAAAAGCCCTCCATAGAATAGCAACATTCTTAAAAATAAGAGTTGCTGTATGCATGCACTTATTAAGTATAAAGCTTCTATTTAGAAACAAATCTGAAAATTTAGAAGTAACTCTCGTGATTCTTCACTTGCACAATTCCCTTTCCTTTAATTTTCTCCAAAATCTCAGTCTTACAAATCCATGCCCACCTGAGAATAAAGACAGTCCTACAGAAAAATACAGGCAGAAAAGTAGCAGTTCTTTCAGAGAAAAAATATGAAGATGAAGAGATATATATTCTTCAGCGAGATTTTCATGCACCTTTATGTATTCTCTGAAACATGATCACTTCTATTTGCACAGGGCATCAAAGCTTGTTTCCCAGAAATAAACAGTAATTGTCAAGGCTCGTTTTCTTAGTTGTCTGCAGCTTAAAGGCTCTACCTGCAGCCTTCATATTTTCCAGTCACTACACAAACACACTACAGCACTACAAAGCCTGCACACACATTGAACAAAAAGTTTTTTGCTAAGGTACCAAAACAAAGTCATTTTCATTTCAGCACAATGCTTGGTAACATTCCACACTGCCCAACTCCAAGGGCCTGTGCTTCTCCATTTCATAGAACGGTTAGAGGTGGAAGAGACCTTAAAGCTCATCCAGTTCCAACCCTCTACCATGGGCAGGGACACTTTCCAATAGATCAGGTTGCTCCAAGCCACATCCAACCTGGCCTTGAACACCGCCAGGGATAGGGCAGCCACAGCTTCTCTGGGCACCCTGCGCCAGCATCTCACCACTCTCATAGGGCAGAATTTCTTCCTAATATCTAATATAAATCAACTCTCTTTCAGTTTAAAGCCATTTCTAAAGATGTACTACATAACAACCTCTCACAACTATAACATCTCCATAAGGACCTGCTTCTTGTCCCATCTCAAGGTACACAGACTCAGGGCACTTGGCACAGACACGAGAATTCCTCATCATTTCTTCAAATTTCGAAGTTTCTTCGATTCTGACTTCGAGGATGCGCTCATGTTTGTTCCAGAGAGCAGGCCACACCTATATCCTCTTTCCTCTACGTTTCCACAAAGCTTTTCTCAATCCCCTTTGCAGGGAAGTTTCCTTTGAGCCTTTGCACAACGAGGCCTTCAGACGGATAACGCTGCAAACCCTCAGTCTCGCCCCCCGCAGCCCGCCAGGCCATCGCACAAAAGGCACACGCCTTCGAAACACCTGCACCGCAGAAACCCCCTGCCCGGAGAGCGGGTGCACCCGAGAGAGGCGGCGGAGCGGTCCGGCGGAGCGGCCACCGCCCCGGCCAAGCTCTCATCCTTTCCCGACGGCGATTCTGGGCACAGCCCAAACCCCCAAAAGCTGCGGGATCTATCGGCGCCGGCCTCCATCCCCGACCTCCCCGAGAGAGGGCGGCTGGAGCCGCCGTTCCCCCCGACCCGGGCCCCCTCCCGCCCCTCACCTTGAGGATGTTCTCATAGATGGTGGCCCGGAACTCCAGCAGCGCCTTCTGGTCGAACTCGCGGCCGTGGATGATCCTCATCTGCTTAAGGAAGGTGGACTTGCCGCTCTCGCCGGCGCCCAGCAGCAGAATCTTGACGAGGCGGCGCACGGCCCGCCTCTCCCGGGCCAGCATCGCGTCGATCTCCCGGCTCCGCCGCCGCGCCTCCCGCTCTGCATCGCGGCTCCGCTCCTTGCCCTCCCGCCGCGGCTGCTCCCCGGCGCGGCCCGTGGCCTCGGCCGGCAGCAGGCAGCGGCTCAGGGTGCGCACCACGCCGGACATGGCGGCTGTGGGACAGCAGGAGCGCTCACAACGCCGCGGAGACCCCAGTCAGCTCCGCCAGCATCGGGCGGAGGCCACCGAGACGCTGGGACCCGGGAGGCGGAGCAGCCGCCGCAGCCGGGGGCTAAGGGCCGGGACCGCCCATTCCCCTTCTCCCGGCTCGGCTGGCTACGCTGCGCAGGGAGGGGAGGCAGGCGCGGCCCGGGGAGGCCGGCCGGTCGGGGGGAGGGGTGGCGGCTGCGGGGCGCGGCCCGTAGGCCCTGCCCGGGGAGGGGGCACCGCTGGTCCGGTCGTTCCGAGAGCCGAGGGGTCGGGGAGCGGCGGAAAGACACCACCCCCACCCCCCGAGCCCCTCGGCCCGGGCTCAGCCAGCGGCCGCCTCCGGTGCCGCTGAGGCGCGGCGGGGCGGGGAAGACGCGCAACCCCCTAAGCCAGGGAGCTCCGCCGCCTGCGGAGGGAGGTGCCCAGTCTGCCGTCCCGCCCCGCTAACGCTGCATCTCATTGGGCCACAGGAGTGTCAATCAACGGTTCCTTCTTCTGATTGGAGAAGCCGCCGTGTGGGGCGGGAGTAAGCGGGCCGAAGGCTCAAGGCAGGGTGAGCGGGGCCGGCGCAGGGGTGGGGACGGAGGCGGAGCTTCCCCGCAGGAGGTGGGGCAAGAGCCAATAAGAGGAGGGAGGGCGGGGCCGGACTGAGGCGGTCCTTCAGGGGGCGGGGCCACCGGGGGGAGTGACGTCACGTCGCGTCCCTTGGCGTGAGGCGGGCGCTGAGGGGAGGGGGCTCGGGCTGTAACGGGCGGAGCCGGGTGGCGGGGGCCAGTGTTACTAACGTGCTGGGGAGCTGCCGACCGAGGTCTGGTGCGCACCTGAGTGATGCAGTTGTAGAAGTCATGCAGTGACCGTACGAGGATCCATCTCTGCAGGCTGCAGCCTGAGGCTCAGCCGCCCCTGGACTTGCTCTCGGTGAGGTGCTAGTGCCGCCGGCACACACACAGAGCACCGAGCTATGCCCGCCGCAGAACAGAGCGCAGCTCGTACTGGTTTCTGTAAGCAGCTCTGGAGCCAGGCTGAGGGAGCTGGGCTTGTTCAGTCTGGAGAAGAGAAGGCTCCAGGGAGACCTCAGAGCAGCTCCCAGTGCCTAAAGGGGCTACAAGAAACCTGGAGAGGGGCTTTGGACAACGGCCTGTAGGGACAGGACAAGGGGAATGGCTTTAAACTGACAGAAGGGTTATTTAGATGAGATATTAGGAAGAAATTCTTTACTATGAGGGTGTACTTTACTATGAGGGCAGTGCTGGCACAGGGTGCCCAGGGAAGCTGTGGCTGTCCCATCCCTGGCAGTGTTCAAGGCCAGGTTGGACAGGGCTTGGAGCAACCTGGTCTAGTGGAAGGTGTCCCTGCACATGGCAGGAAGTTGGAACTGGGTGAGCTTTAAGGTCCCTTCCAACCCAAACCATCCTGTGAGAAATTTCATTTCTTGATTGATGTCAGGTGTAATTCCTTGTAAAGGATATTGAAGCAATCTAGTGCTGGCCTGATGATGAGGCAGGGATTAAAGTGTCATAGTACACACGTGAAAGAAAATCCCCTTGCTCTACTGATTAGGTACTGGAGGAGAAAAAAGAAAGCATTTTCAGAAGCAGCTGGTATGTGATCTCCTGGCAGTGGCTGGCATCCCACACCTTCTGGCTGCAAAATGCAGTCCTAAAAGACAGGCACATCCTCTGTTCTATGAGATTATTTGGTCCTTTCTGTATTACTTCCTTTGTCTGTTCTTCCAATTATTTATGGCATAAACATCTAATCCAGTTTGAGATTTGGGTAAGTTATTCTGCCCCAGGCCTGTAGCAAATAGTGGGGCAAGTGACACAAATACAGAGAACTGAGGGAAAGTCCTCAAATCAGAGGGATTTCATACAAAGTTAAAGATGTTACAAAGCTTTAAGATGTCCCAAGAGATTGGGAACTCACAGATTTGAAACAAACCCAAAAGCAATTAAACAAAACCTGTGTGAGAATCCCGTGTGAGTATTAATCACACTGGGATGCTGTTGTCAACACTTTCCCAAACAAGTCCTTTTCTCCTTAGCGAGAACAGATACCTAAAACCACCTTCAGGTATTGCAGAAGTCAGGAGGAGAACAGCACAAGACTCTTGGTCATAAACTATTCACTGCAGCACAGAAACCTTCTTGAGAAAGTAATTTTCTCTTCCAGGATCTTATCCTTCGGCTGTAGTTTGAGACCAGGCTGCAGCTCGTTCCACATATAAAATAGTGTTGTAATTCACGAGTTTTCCCACTGGATGTCATCATTGCCCCACAAGAAGCCCGTCAGACAGTGCGATGAAGACAAATCAGCCCCAAGCCTCCGATGCCCTGGAGGCCTGATTTTCTCAGCAGCTCAGGACTCCCGCTGCAATCCGTAGATGCCAAACTGCCTGGAAATCAGCCCCTGTGTAACTGTGAAGTGTCCAGACTGGCATTTGCTGATTAGCTCAGTTGCTCCTGCCCCACTAGCTTTGTTCGTGCCCTACTTCAGGTCCTTTTCAGACTTCGGAGGTTCTTAGGGCTTTTGGGAGAGAATTCCTAGTGCGATCCATCTTTTACAATAGGCCTGCTTCATCTGTAAGTGAGGGTGAAATTAAGGTATACAGTAAATTAATCAAACAAATCAGTCGCCAGACATCCCTAGTCCTCTATGCAGTCATCCATGAAAGCAGCTTTCAACAGCTTGCATCAAATTGTTAAAAGGAAAAGGTCCTCCCTTCCCTTTTTTCCCTGCAGCACTGTGGTTCCTCATTTTGTTTGCTACCGTGGATCTGCAGCCAGATGGCTTCTGCTGCTCTACTGAGGGACAGGGCAGAACCTCACAAATGGTAGTGGTGATCCCTGTTGATGTTTCTGCAGATGTTCTGAGAATAAGCAATAGGTGTGAAGCACCCCAATAAAAGCTTGTAAGAGAGAGGAGTCTACTCAGTCCCAATGCTTTCCCTTTCTCCTTTTCCTTATCATCTGCCCAGTTCTGTTCTTCAAGATTTCCAGTTCATCTCCCTTCTTTGGGCTTAGACTGAAATTAAAACAATTTATATTGATACAAAATAATACTGACTTCATTTTTTTCTATTCCTTCTTTCACTTTCTCAGGTTTCCAGCTTTACCTTTTTCTGTTTCTACTCTGTTTTCTTTTTCCCCATCTATGTTTCTTCCTATAACTCCTCTTTCTGCTGAGATGAAGAAATACTTGTACAGTTGCTTCTATTTCTCCTGCCTTCATCATCCATAAATAGAGAGGGAGGGAGAAGGAGACTAAAAGATGGAAGAAAACAGGGGATTGGAGCACAGAAAGACAGAAGCAATGAGGACAACATCATTTCCATCTCCCTTGTTGCCTACAGAGCAACTGAATTATGAGCAGAAAGACAAGAAGCTCTTTAGGAAAAGGCTGGTGCACGAACTTCTGAGGCCCTGGCCCTGAAAACAGGCGGCAGAAGATTAAAGCTGAAAAGCTGTATGGCAGCTGGTAAAGCTGGTGGTACATGAAGACCTCATTGCAGATGGGAATGACATCTGGGCAGCTCTGGTAAATGAAGAGGTAGTTATGGAAAAACGCTGATACTGAGCTCTAGTCAGAAACTGCCATTTTCTGCTTACAGAAAGGTGAGAAGAGGATGTGGCCTCACTGATGAATGGTGGCCACAGGAGTATGAGAAATGAGAGCTGAGCTGCCTGACCTTGGTTCTTTCTATCTGTTACAAGCTCCACTTGTTTCTACCCTGGTCAAGCATAGAGAAGATATATGGATATATGGATTTAGTCTTTGAAAGGATGCACAGTGATCATTTAGTGTCTCAAAGCTCATAGTGGGCTAATCCCAAAGTCTTCCCAAGTGCCCACCTGGATGATGGCCCATTTATCACCCAGTCCACTGAGATACAGAGCTTAAAAGACTGCGTTCTGTCCTCTGAAAGTGTATGATCGACACCAGCAGAGAAGGCACCATGTGCAGGAAGTGCAGCTGAGAATGCAAGTAATGAATACTGTATTACAAAGTTGAATGCTTGCCCACACCTGGGACATGGCTTTTGTTTTTCTGCATGCCACCAGACACTGTCACTGCCAGAAAGAATATTTTGCTCAGTGAAGCTGGGAAGCAAATAAATAACAAGAAGGATATGCTCACCACCCTGCAGTACAGCACCATGTAGCAATATCAGAGCACTAATGTAATTTAACTTCAGTGTTTAGACAAGAACCTGGCAGTCTTAAGACAACAGCAAGAAGTATGCACTGATGGAATCACCCGAGTTGATATATCACCCACCTTGTCCTTTCTGACCACTGTGCTAGGTGAGCAAACTGAGTCAAAATATTAAACTGTTTTTACTACAGGGCAGATGCACTCCTGGCGTAGGCTGACCTGTGTCGGGGCCCTTGAATTGCTCGTTGTGCATTCAGCTAGCAAAGCTTGTAGAGCTGAAGAACATTTATGATCTAAACTCCTTGTGCTGCTTCTCTGTTGTTGAGACTCTGACTCTCTTTGCCTCAGGAGGTGATGGAGTTTATAGGCACTTCAAGCCCTTACCTAAGCCGGTAGTTTTGTCATGTTAAAAGTGCCATGTTGTGCTTATTGCATTCTCAGAGGTTTTATATGGCTTTTTCTATTACCTTCTCTGCACACTCCCCGTAGCAGAATGAAAACATGGAGAGATGAATAATGTTCTCCTGTAGAGGAATGAAACAAGAATAGTTCAAATAGATCAACTATTTCCTAGTAACATAATTAAGCATATGGGAACCTTCCAGTACTAATACATTAGTTTTTTGCTGTAGGTACTGACACCTTGGCTAGATGTTTTCTGCAAGACCTTATGATCTGTATTGTAATATGCTTTCTCAGAGATCCAAATTCTTTGAAATGATTGTAGTCTCAACTCCCATGAAGCCAAAGAACACTGAAGTATTTAGGCATCCCTCAAGCAAAAATCCACTTACTAGTGAATTTGTATCTCAGTGTATGCTTTGTGCTTTTAAATATTGCTTTACTATACAGCTGTTTGGGATATGCATCCTTTTTTTTAATCTAGATTTGCCTAAACTTGAGCTTCTATTGACATCAGGACATTAAAAACTATGTCCAGATAAAGAACTAGA
The DNA here is from genome assembly GCA_039720435.1 of Amazona ochrocephala. Lineage (NCBI taxonomy): Eukaryota > Metazoa > Chordata > Aves > Psittaciformes > Psittacidae > Amazona > Amazona ochrocephala. Next base: position 11,719,114 of record CM077886.1, on the reverse strand, counting down.
GAACCATGAGCAGCCTTGTAATGGTAAGACTGGAAGAGACATTAATAACAAACAGTGCTTTCAAAAGATAATTGTTTGATTATATTCCCCCACAGACCAGGGAAGTGTTCTAGATCTTTGCCATAATGGTGGGTACTTGCCTCAGAGTTAAAACCAGTGTTTCTTACAGAGAAAGCCCCTGAGATGTCTGATGCTTCCATCCAGATGGAACTGCTAAGGAAGGACAGAGTAGGTTGCAAGGAGTACCCAGACCCTTCTCCTGGAGAAAAGGTAACTACCTGCAAAACATGTGCACAGGTTGGTGATCTGTTTTGTCACGTGGACAAGTTGCAGGAAACAGTGAAAAGGCCGCACGGTATTACGGCTGAGACACAGATAGATGGGTTTAGAACCATGCTCCTGTGGTGGACACTATAGAGAATGAGGCACCTTAGACCCTGATGACCCACAAAAGCAGAAGGAGTCATACTCTATGTTAAGGAGAACCCTGAATATATGAAAGTCAACTATGGCAATTGTGAAAACGCTATCGAATGCCTCTGGGTCAAGACCACAGAGGTCATCTCCGAAGCATGCCTGCTTCTTCTATTAAATTTATAGCCACCATGTTTTTCTTTTCCATGTGATATTTTCATCTTCTGTCCCACAGAGGATACATTACTTGCATACATAAAATATGTGAGTTGTGACACTTCATGGAGTTAATTTTCACCATTTTCAGACTGCTTAACAGTAGCCTGTTCTCCTTCATTACACACCAGCCAATGAGTGAATTAGTTTACTTTCGGAACACCAAAACCTCACATTAATCCCCAAACAATTAACTATTGAGAGAAAACAAGCCTATTTTTAACACAGCCTGAAAGATTTCTCCTCATTTTATGCAACAGGGCATGATCTGTGTAATTCAAGGCATGTCCTGCCAAGTGTTCTGCAGCAACAAGTTCTTAGTGTGAAGTTCTTGTGATTGTACTCAGGGACAGTGTGCCTTGATTCAGAGAGTATAGAAAGGTCAGAAAGTGAGGTTCTGCTCAAAGTGCACAGAAACTGGGATCTGAATGGGGCTATGTCTCAACAGTCCCTGCTTCCAAGTTCTTGATCTGGAATTGTATTCCTAGAGCACAAAGAGACAGAACAGGCACATGCTGGCTCAAATACATGTCTTTGGCCTACACAAAGTCTGGTATCTCAGATACAACTTAAAACCAGACGTAAGTCCTGAAAGTGTTTGGACCTCTGATTCTGAGTACAAAGCCTCACAGCAGTAAGCAGTTTTGTCAATTCAGGTGCCTGTTTTGGTTAGTCATCTATGTCATAAAAAGCCATTGGAAAACAAGATGAGTGACATTAAGAGGAAAAAAAAAGAGCACAAATCTAAAAAGTGCTAAAGCAAAGCCAAAGAAAGTGGAGCTCCATGAGAACAGAACAGAACACATTTGCTGCCAAATTACGTCCATTTTTTTCTGCACTGTTTCTAAAATGACTTTTCATCTGGTGCTGCAGAGCCAAATATCTTTACGGGTAACATGTAGCTCCCCAAACTCATAGGAAATTAGCAAGCCTTAGCAAAATTTATGCATGGCTTGCTATTGCAGTTCCACATCTAGAGGGAAAACAGATGTTCTCTTTAGTTATTCTCTTCATGTCCAAATGAAAGCTGTTGGTTACAGAGGTTTTTTTCTTTAAAATAAAAAAAGAAGGCTGGTGCTGTAAAGGTTACAAATGATGCAATTTTTACAATCCTACTTCAAGGCTCTCTCCTACCCTGAATTGCTGAAGTGATGCTTGCCGATGCCTGTCACCCATTTACCAGCCTCATATTTCTTAACACCTACACTTTAGGATGAATAAATAAAACGGAGTCCAGAGTATTTGCTTGAGACCATTAATGGCCTGGCAAGCCAGGCTTCCAAGCCCTTGGCTGAACTCATTGTTAAGTTTCTCAGCCCAGGTTAGTTTCAAAAGTGAGGCAAAATGGATGTGTCTCTGAAAAGCGTGCTATTAGCCATGTCACTAAATGGGTCTCCCAAGGCTTCAGCATGAGGAAGAAAAATCTTGATTCTTCACCTCCTTCACCTGCTTCCCTTTGCTTTGCACATGCACTTTCTGCCCACATAATTTTCCACCACACATTGCAGACGGGCAATCTTTTCTCTTTCTGTTTTTACACAAACATTTTCAAGATGTGCAAAAATACTGGCACTTACAATGAGTGTTTGCCATCTGAAAGAGCTTGCCACTGCAAACATGTATGCATGCATCCACACAGATCTCATATTCATTCTTTACTTTGCAGATGGGTATCAAACACAGAGGCTTTCAAAATGCTAATTATTTGGGCTGCTATATTTATTTGTTTCTACAACATGTTTATTCATTGCTCCCTGGATGGGGGAGGATCCCAATCCTTTATTCCTCTGCAGCTACCAAGTGGACATTAATACAAGAAGCAGGTCCCTATCCACAAAGAAATGCCCCAAAAGAACAGCAAGTGCAGCAAATTGTAGCCATAGGCTTCATACCCTTTCAAACTATTTATCCAAACAATCCTTTCTAGCCTGTGATATTCATGCTCTTCCAGATAATATGATAAATAATATGATAAATAAACGTGGCTACTAGCTAATGTAGCCTCCAAAATTAGTCTCCAAAAATGGATTTAGTCTCCAAAATTGGTGAAGGAAGGGACTCTGTCATTTAAAGAAAGGGTAGCAAATGATGCAAAACGCAGGTGGCAGGAATGCAGAGAAGAGCTGGCAGGAACTAATGAGATGAGTGATCAGCATTTTATTCAGACAGTGTTTCAGCGTCCACCCAGAGGAGATTAAGTATCCTGTCCTCTCAGTGCAGAGAAGGAGAAATAAATCAGGTTTTACCACAAGTAGGGTGGCAGGGAGTTAATTAGAAGGGGGGGGGGAATATTTCAGTTTGCAAAGGGGTAAAAAATGAGCGAATGAAAGAACTAAAACACACTGAAAACACGTTGGAACACACCTGGGAAACAAGTGACTGAGGATCCTGCGTGAGGAAGCTGCAGCCACAGGGGACTGCACACCACAGGTGATTCAGACAGCTCAGCTGAAAGCTGCAATCCACTGCCAAATACTGTTCGTCTGAGTTGTTATATGAAAGCAGACATTTTCCATACCCTGCCTCACGTCAGAGTCTTTCCATCAACAAAGCATGTAAAAAAGGCAAGGTTGCAGAAGGAAATAAAAGGACCTTAGTTTTCCAAGTAGTGTTTAAAAAAACACAACTCTCATTAAAGTCAATAGGAATTGCTCTACATCTCTTGTAATTTGCCTCCGAGGATCTGTGCAAAACTAGAATATGACAGATTCTGCTATTAAAATGAGCAAAACTGCTCGAGAAGATTAGCAGAAGCCACAAAAAGCAGAATGGTGGTGAAGCTACCTTATTGCCCCATGTTCAGTGATTTCCATTAATGATGTAACAGTAAAGATCAATTAAATGAGTAGTAGATACTGACACAGCCCAGCAATGGATCTGCTCTGTGCTGGTGGAGCACATGCATATGGATATGTTAAAGCAAGAGAACCTTTCAAAGGCAATGCACCATTTTTCTTCCCTGTCCTAAGCTGAGGTTAATTGTGCCTGGGGCGGGTATGTCGCTAGTCCTAATGAAGATCAATTCCAAGCTGAGAGCTGAGTCCCTGCTTCAGCCAGCTGACTGACAATACTGTGTTTCTGGAAGGGATAAAGGCTTCTGTTGTCTACTGGGTTTAACCTGTGGGTACAAGGAGGGTTAGGGGTGTACTGCCTTGCAGGAAGCAAAGTCCTGCGAGCTGATGGGTGACATATTACCTCTGTGGAAAAAGGTCCTGCTGCATGCCATTCCCAATCTGCTGATGTACCCTTTCTGCCAGAATGCCACAGGCTGCAGGTCACTGCTCAAGAGGAAAGGCTTGGGTGGAAATGAATGCATGAATATGGCTTCTGGCTGAAATATTTAATCAATGTTTAAGTGACTTTCTGCCACCAGTGAATATTAAATTCCTCATTTTGGGGAAAAGCTGGGAGTCGCATTTCAGCAGTAGATTCAGAGCATCACTACATTCAGATAGCGTCTGATGAGGCAAGAGCACAGGCTGTGGTTAATCCCCATTGCAGTAATTTAGGAGGGCGCAGAAGAAAGAGTGCTGCCTTTTGACTGTCTCCATGTTTGTTATATATACACCGTGTCATTTTGAGCCTGTTGTTTGCTTGTAGTTTTGGGCTGACAGTTCCCTGATTCCAAAGGCAATTCAGCCCCTGACATAAAGCAGAAGAACAATGCACAGTTCCTGTAAAACAACAGTGCTCCCTCCACTGCTGTCAGAATGCAGGGATTAGATGCAGAATAATGCAGTCCCTGATCAAACCTGCAGCTGTAATTCAACCTCTGGACAGTGCTGATGCCATAAATTTGTGAAGAAAGTGCAGCTCAAGCGATTTGTGAACAAGAGCTGGTAAGTCCAATTGAATTACAGTTGTGGGAGCAGAAGAGATCCCCCTGCACCGAATCATTACTAATGAGAGCCAGAGAATGATTGCTTATGATTTTAATGAAATTGAATTTTAATTTATAACCTTGGCTGGAAGAGGAGGAGGAAGAAACATACAATGAATATTTGTGGGTGACAGGGCAAAAGTACAACCAGAAACCCAAAATAAATGGAAGGAGAATGTAGTCTCCTGGAAGACGCAAGATAAAATGTTATCTTCAAAAATACACTGTTCTAGCAAACAGTTGTGATACCATGAGCGCTGAAGAAAGTGACTCTGTATCACAGTTCTGATGATGAGAGAGCTCAAAGCAAATGCTCAAATATGTTTTCTTCAATCCATTTAGGCTACTCAGAAGAAGGGGAACAGCTCAGCTGAATCTGAAACCAGCACAGCCCATTGTTTTGGCATGAGATCAGCAGAATGGTAACTACAAGCACAAGTGACATATTATAATCAAATATTCACATGGAGCCCTTTCTGAGCAAGTCTTCCAATTTCAGTACTGAGTGGTTATTCACTATTGAAAGGAAAAGCATAATTAACACTAAATACTCTTTAAAATAGAATAATGTTCCTGGCTGTTTCCCTTGCTATTTTAATATCCATTTTAATATTGCACCGTTTCTACTGGGACCAGAGTAAGGCGTAGGGAGGTTAAGAAAAGTGGTTTATAAAGTTCATCTCAGATATGGAAATGTGAGGAAAGAAATGAGGAAAACAGAGAACTTGAGTAAGGAACACAAAATGGATGAGCAAGAGAGTACTCACAGCACAAACTACACAAGTTTTGCAAGTTGTAATGAATCTGCAATTCAGAGATGATCAGAGAGGTGTGGAAGGTCTGAGACTTGAGCTGCGCAGCAAGGACCACACAAATCAGGCAGAGAGAACTGGAGAGGTGCTGGAAAATGCTTGGGCTTTTACCTTTACATTTACTTTATGGAAGGTAAATCAGTATCTCTTCACCCCAGTGCGCTTGTATCAGATGGCATTCTGTTACAAGGTGACCAGGGCTTGAACATGTCTCTTCTGAGCTGAAAACAGCTTAATCCAAAGAACGTCTAAAGCACAGTATTACTCCATGCCACAGGGTGATGGGACCCAACCCAGTATTTTATTGTACAACTCAGGAATCAGCAGCTAGAAATGATCATTATTCAAATAGTAAAACATGCAAATTGAGTGGAAATTCAGTGCTATTTGCATACATTAAACTATTTTTTTTAATCCAAATAGTATTAAAATGAGATTTGCTGCACAAGAGAAGATTTTCAAGGAGGCAGGGTAGTTCGACTGGGGGAAACGTTATAAAAATAGGTGGCTAATAATGAAGGGTCATTTTCTTCTGTGTGTCACAAAATTATTTCACATCAAGGTGTATTGTCATGCACACCATTTACTCTGACTCACATGGCCTAATTGATTTTGTAAACCGAAGCTGTATCACATCACCACTGGAGGGAGATATTATTCTTTTAAAGAGCTGTAAAACTTCTGGTGCCATAAAGGCCCTCCAGTAGAAAAGGGTGAAAAAATCATCTGGTGAAATACAGCTGCTGAGTTTGATCCAGGCTGGCCACAGTAAATCAAAGGTTCTAGTAACAATCATAATACAGCATGAAGGAAACAGTGCCAGATTAACAAAGACACTTAAATGCTTCCACTCTGATCAATACTGCCCAAGTGAATGTTATCCAGGCATCTGAACTTAGTCCAGGTTAAATCCACCACGGGTATCTGTATATTCTCCTCCCTTCCTCCTCACCCCCTCCCATCACTCACAAGCTGTGCTTGCAGAAACCCATTTGTGATGTTAAAAGTCTCGGGCTGATATTTCTTAACCCTTTATCTGATGGTGACCTCAAGGGTGTCCAAAAAAGCATTCCTACAGATGGCATTATTTTAGTTTTCACTTAACCCTTCGTGGCCTAGTGTCCTATTTTACAATCATTCAATTACCCCTGCTGCTGCTGAAAAAAACCCAGGGAGAAAATAGTTATTTGGTGCTGCTGAAGGTCATCAGCTGCTCAAGAATAGGGAACCCTCAGACAAGCTCCAAGTCATATTGCTTGGGCACTTTGACAGCTGACAAGTACATTGTGTGTACTTCGGGAGGGGGCCAGGGTACTGAAACTCAGCTCCAAAACCCAAAAGCTTCGCTAGTAGATGAGAAGAAGCAGTTTTGCTAGTAGATCTGATGTCACGTGGCACGTTTCCAAAGAGGATAATGTTGCACATCTCCATACAGACTCATTTGGTTGTGTGGGGCACACTCACACATGGTGCATAAGCTCCAAAGCAGCATCACAGCAAGATAAAAACATGTGATAAGAAAGAAATTCCTGTGTGAGGGACTCTCACATTTCCAGTAACAGTGAAGAGCCGGCGGAAACTTTCAGCTCAGCTGACTATTTGTGGTTTCTGGTTTGAGCTTTAATAATGACAATGCTACCACCTGCTTGCTGCCTCCTCATTCCTGAATTAGGCTAATTATAAAATTAAAGTAGAAAACAAAGCTTTGCTAAAAAACATATTCTCATCACCTCCCCACGCAACTGCATCTCACACCTACAGTTGCAGCTAACCATCAGTTTCCTGTTGTACTCACTGAATGGGGTGATATCAGAGTAAATATTGTTGAACTGCTTATAAATCTCTAGAGTGAAATCCTAGCTATGCTGAAAATAGTGGCTTCACCACAGATTTTGATAGTTTCTTCAGGCAGTTTTTAAGTTGCTTTTGGTTCTCAGTGAGTCTTGTTTATGGAAAGATGATTAATGCAATCTTACAGCATGTGCAATCCTTTGCCTTTTTGTTGACCCATGTGTCAACTTCCATAAACCACCACATACCTCCTGACAGCAATAATCTGCTCTTTTCTGACCACAGAATCACAGAATGGTTTGGGTTGGAAGGGAGCTTAAAGCTCACTCAGTTCGAACGGCCTGCCATGGGCAGGGACACCTTCCACTAGAGCAGGTTGCTCCAAGCCCTGTCCAACCTGGCCTTGAACACTGCCAGGGATGGGGCAGCCACAGCTTCTCTGGGCGACCTGTGCCAGGGTCTCACCACCCTCACAGGGAAGAGTTTCTTCCTAATATGTAATCTCAGTCTCCGCTCTGTCAGTTTAAAGCCATTCCCCCTTGTCCTATCACTACAGGCCCTTGTAAAAAGTCCCTCTGTGGCTTTCCACATTTTAGATGTACTGGCTGAAGTTTGCAAGATCCAGCCTGGGAACAGTGATCTAAGATATTAGAAAAGAGTTAGGAAGAAGAAGAAAAAAAATCACCATCTCTATTAATTTTACTGCAAGACAACCTCATCTGGAAACCACCTGATGAGCCTGGCCTGAGCAGCGTGTATGTGTCTAACTGCAAGCTCTTTCATTATACCTTCTTGCTGCTTTAGCTACAGCAGTGGTTCTGGTCAGTGCTGAGAAGTTGTAAGATGTCATCTTGAAGGTCTCATTTCCAGATGTGCTCCGTATCCATGACCCTTATGGATTTCCCTAGGACTCCACCTGCAGGACTTCAGACACTAGTGGAGTCTCATTATCACAAAATCTCCATACCCTATTTCAAAGCAGAGAAGGTCATGGCTTAGTTGCTGGAAGAACCAACTGTTCTGACTATCATAACAGAAACAGCAGAACCTGAAAAGAAAAGAAATTCAAATATGTACCCCTATTGCACAGTGCAGTTCAATCCTCCTAAGGCATACAAAGCAAATAGTAGTAATAAAATGTGATAGGAAAATCAATTGGAACAAATGAAGCACTGTCTGTGCTATATTCCAGCTCCTCTGTCCCATTGTTACTGCTTTGATTAATAAACAGCAATCTGATAATGAGCAAATCATCTCAGCACCAGGATATGGTGAAGTAAACGCAGACATGCCACAATGACAAAGCTAAATCTCACCAGCACAAGGCTGTCTTTGGAAGACTGCATGGCTGTTTGTGGCTGGTCAGAGAAAGATCATTACTGCAGCAGGGCGGGCAGGCAGTGCTTGGAAGGCAGGCTGTTTGAGAGAGAAGCTGTTGTAAGGCGCTGGATTTGATGTTATATTTATAAATGTGTACTTGAAAGCAGGCATCAATTTTTCACATTCATTTAATAGACATTTACCCCACTGGCTTTCTCTAGGGTGCAAAAATGAAGGCGACGACCACAAATTGGCTCTTAAAACACTATTTTAACAATACAGTAATGCTGCTGTAAAGAACTCCATCTAGGTCAGAGTGGATATCCAGCTTAGTTCCTTCTGGTGCATATTTAGACAGAATTGAAAGGTAATGTAATTGTGGATATTTATGCCAGGAATAAATCAGTTTCATTATGATTTATTCTTTATTTCATACCATGTTTATTTCTTTTCTGAAGTTTCTGTATGTCCACACAATAACCACAGCTACAGACTGCCTTGTGTAGCCTTTCCTCAGCACTGTCCTGATGTGCCCTGGTGCCTTCTTATGCACTTTGTTAGGAGTTACTCTCTGAACACAAGATTTTGTGCAGGGGATTGAACATCAAGTTTCAGTGCCTCTGTTTCCTTGCTGTTCGGCTAATGCCTCAGCATATACAATCACTGCAGGCTGTGCCAGAGATCCTTGTTAGTTCCCCACTTCTTCTGTGAGCAAAAATTACCAGATTCACTGACATTTCAGGCAGAGAGACAAGGAGAAGTGTGTGTAATTGATGGGAGACCACTAGTTGCAGTGAATTTAAATCAGAAAAAGGAAGCTGTTCTGCAAAGGACTGGTATACCAAACACTTGTCATCAGTAAATGGTTCCAAGATGTGATTGCTGACCACAAGGAGGCTTTACCAACCGGTAAGAAAGAAGTTAATGGGACAGTGAATAAAGGAGAAAACAGCCTTAGTTCTCAGGTGGAATTTTCCCAGGTTGGCAAGGTGCTAAAATGGCTTTGCCAGTACCCTGCAAAGTCAGGATGGCTGCAGTGTCTGGGCAAGGGACAGGTAGAGTGGAGCTTCTACTGTTCAGATCCTTTGCAGCAACTAATTCACATATTAGTTGAAAACAGCAATGAAAAGCTGCACCCCAGGACTTTTCCACACGCCATCCCAGCTCCATGACTTTATACTACTTCCCATTTTTTCCCTGGTGGAAACAGCCCGGCCCTGGCCCCAGTCCCAATTCTTCATCCCTGGGATGGTAACACTCCATTGTACACACACTCCTGACAAGCCTGGGTCTAAACTATCTCATGTATCCCTTAATAACCGCTAACATACAGGCTGCTGGTACCACAGGACGGGACTGGGTGTTGCAGGTACTTTACTGTCTGGCAGTCCTGTCTTGTTAATGCCCAGGCATGATGGGGAGCCTATAAAAGAACCACCTCTCCATCTTTGTCTGTCTGTATCTGCAGTTTGGAAGAAAATCAATACTGCTGTTTGTTGCTAAATTGTCAGACAGCTTTTGATGCTAATATCTGATGAAGCAGACATGCTGTTGGAGATATTTACTCTCAGACAGGTTCTCTATCACCCACCATCTGCTTTTAAAGGGTCTTTTTTCCCCTTTTTTCCAGTGACTAATGGTGCATTTAACCCCGGAGAGCCTCTGATCTGAACATCAGAAAGTTTCTGCAGCAGAGGAACAGAAAAAAGGGGGTGGGGAAGGGAGGGTGGATGAGTTTCCTGTTGATCTAACTTGGCTTAGTGGTAGGCTTTTCAAATCAAACTAGAAATCTCACCACTTAAGGCAGCCACCACTCAAATCCTTGATACAGCTGCCAGACTTGCAATATACTCTTGTTCAGAGCAGTGTGAGAACCAGCACAGGTTGGGAGGCTGAACCATGCTGCTGACCCGTGTGGACAAGCCACATCAGCTCTGTCCACATGCTTGTGCTGTACAAAGACATTAAGAATACCTTCATAAAGAAGCATCAGTTCTACAGATAAAAACTGCAGGGATGGGAGGCCTTCTGTTCATTTTTCAGTGTTTGGGTCCAGGATCATCCCTAAGGGCTAGAGAGAGATTCACAGAAATACCAACTGTGATTTCTGGGAGCATGGCAGAATTCTGCAGTACCTGAAAGACGCAGGAGGAAATTCTGTGTCATAGCCTTTCAGTGCTGCGTTGGCTGAAACAGGTTTTCTGCTCAGGAAAGTGTCAGACACAATGGTTACCCCCAGTTCTTCCAGGCACTGTGTTGGTGTAACTCCTGCTGTGCCAGGAGGGATGTCCCAGGCAACACCTGTGCTGCCATCCAAGCTATAAGAGCAAAAGAACCCTATTCACTGTGCTTAAACCAAAAATCACACTGGGATTTGGTCTCCGAGGTCAAAAGGCACATTTGCATTGATACATGGAGAGCCTCCTTTTTATTCTACAGACAAGTCTGGCAAAGCACAAGGTTTTTCAGGAATTACAGTTTCAATCTACACACTTTCCTTAATCTTTCAAAGTACTACATCTGTATAGAGTAGTGCTCCGGTGAATGATCTCAGGGCTACAAACCCTTATCAGCCCATGTATTGTACAGAGTGGAGAGCAAACAAGAGTTCTGGAAACTGAGCAAGCAGGAAAAATGGGGAAAACAGTGACTTACAAGAAAGGAATCACAATCTCTTGGTTGAAATCTTGCGCACCTTTTAATGGTATAACACAAAATAGTGCTACACTATTCAGTTCTCAGAACTCGACGAGAGCAAGGGAGGGGGATAGAAACTGCCCCAAGAGGAACGCATTTGATTGGCTTCACAGTATAAGCTGATTAATGCTGAATGACTCGGAGAACTCAATTCAAATAACTGCAATATCCTAGAACATTGCTGTCCTGAAAGTCCCAAACCCTGTGTCTTTTGCGATCTCCAGGGGACAGCATAATAACAAGTTATATGCTGCTTACACATCGCAGCCTGATGTGCCTGTGCAGTGTTGTAACGCATGTGGCAGCTCCTGGGTTCAGAGCCTGAACCCCTCAGAGCTGAGGTCGGTCTCCCCGACTCGTGACTCCCTGACTTCATCTTTGCTTCACTTTTCAAACCTTAGGCCATGAAAACAGCTTGGCATAAAAGAATATAGAAACCTCTAACAGGTTCACAGGCAGTTTTCTGGCTTTGGCAACTATTTCCGCTTGAAGTTCATAGGCAAAATACTGCTTTGTGTATGTTCCAACTCCTTTGCAAATTGTGCTGCCAGAGCTGTCAGTGCTGCAGACCGACCGATTGACAGCTTAGCCTCCAGCCAAAATTCTCATTCAAAGCAATATCGAATTCTGGATAATAAGGTTTGCATGAAATTTTTACCTGCAACGATTCCCCAAGGTGCTGAACTGCATGCTACTGACTTACACAATACATATTTTAGCAGCGGAGTTAAACACAATGCAAAGCAAGATTCAGTTTGATTTCTTTCCCTGTGATCATAGGCATTATACCCCCCCTGATAGCTGTGAGCCATTACTTCTGTTATTTTGTTGTACATAAACATCAAATCCTAGATTTTCTTCAACAAGTGTTTCAATCAAATCAAATGTTTAAATGCAGACTTCAGAAAAATATTTCAATTGTAAAAATAAAAAACAAGAAAAAAAAGGGTTTAGGTGAAACATTGTAATTATGTGAAGTATTGAAAAGGACTGCTTCAGTATTATTGAAACACTTTAAATGCATTAAAAATGAAGTGTTAGAATGGAAACGTTTCCGTAGGCAATTGATGGAAATGAAAACAGTTTCTAACTTAAAAATATTCCATTGAAAATTTTTCCAATTGCATTTTCTAGTGGCCAATTTTTCAATGACATTTTCCGAAGTACAATCTACATCTGAAATTTTTTCAGCAGGCTCTTGTGAGCTCTTGAAGGAGAGAAGTAGTAGTTTCCCAATTACACAGTCTGAAACATGGTTACTAGCTGACGCTTTACACCTCTTTAAGAAGAAGTAGCATAGCAAATACAGGGCAAAGACCTGGACTTTCTGTTAACTCCTTTCGAACTTAAAATACAAATTGCTGAGAAATGTTCCCAGACTTCAGTTAAAACCCTTGAGTGATCTGATTTTAACATGGGTTGATTGATAAATGTTGCTTACCTGAGGTAGAGATCCAGGTCTGAGATCCAGCTGTATGTGTCAGGCTGCTTGCTCCGGTGTCCAAGGATGGCATCCAGTTCAAACTTGGGTCTGGAGATGGAATTTTCCTCTTCATTAGACTGAGTTAGAGAATTTATCTGAATTTCATGGTATCTGGTCATTATTAACCATAAACTATTCTATTAATCATAAAACTATTCTATGAGTCTATAAATCTTACACCAAGTGCTGTCCAGCAACACAAAACCACCCAAACAGCAATCCAACATAAAACTTATCACCCCTCTACACTTTGATGAGAGCAAGCTGAGAGTCTGCTCTGGCTTGAGTTTGTTTACCACAAACATTTACAACCTTCCCAATTGCCATTTTGTTTTCTTAATCATTGCTTCCAGTTTTTCAACCATACAATCAATGCTGAGGCTGGCTATGCCCATGTAGACATTTCTGGATGTGATGAGGAGCCCAGATTTGCACATATTGGATGTGTATGTGAGGAGGGAAGTGGTCGGTACCTAAAGCAATACCTCACAGTGAGACTTAGCAGAATGAAAAATACTGCAATGATCTACAGCCCGAGTTCCAAGTTTGCACTGCAAATCTGTCATTCCAGGACTTGCAATCCACACTGATTCCAACTCTCTGACATTTAGGGGAATTCATGGCCTCTTTTCAAGCCTGTAGATTTGAATATATTTCAAAAATGCAAAGGTTAAGTTCTTCCAGTTTAGATGGACAGCACTTGGATCTAGATCAGAAGCACCTCCTTGGGTAGTGTGAATGACAATGGCCCCTTTTGCTTTGCTGCAGTCCTGCAACTCATACTCCCCAGCTATAGATTTGCTCTTTGAGCTCACATCCAGAAGTTAAGGGGGAATATAGTTTTTCAGTCCTTCTCCACTGAGTCAGAGAGATGAGGATAATGCAGACTACAGCACACAGCTCTATCAATGAACCTCACTTACTAGAGTCTCATTGCTTTGCATCACGAGTAGACAACCACAATGCCTTATAGTTTCTGCAGAGCTGAGAATTTATGGGACATGTACACAGATACCAAGAAGAAAAGTCTGTTCCTTGTGTTCATTCTTCTCTTGTTTCACAGAAATAATTAGAACTTTTCTTATCCTCTCCCTCAATCTCTTATTCCACTTCTCCCTTAAGGTGGTTTAGCTGTCCTAAATTACAGATCTAAAAGCTAAATGCTAAAGGCCAGGGTAATTCTCTAGTTTCTTTCTAAAGTCCTTTAAAAACCCAAACAACAGCCAGTTCAGAAGGCAATTCATCTCATCCTTAGATAGCCATCTACCTAAGTTAGACAAATAGCTCTTTAGAGGTGTATCTCCATTCACTGTAAAGGGAACCTCCTTTAGACTTTGGCACATACCTTTCCTATGTCTAAAGTGAAGTGAGATAAATCACATCCACAGCTGATGTCTGTGTAAAGAGGGCTCAGAAATAAAGCTATGGTGAGAGAAGAAGATCACTGCAGAAACAACCACGGCAGACTGAGATATCGCTCTGCCACATGAGCCACCTGTTCCAGCCATTCCACCAGATGTTCCTGATCCCAGTGGCACAGCTGGTGGGACATGGATATCCTATGAGTTCTGTGTGGTGAGCAGTCAGCTGGTTGTTCCTGAAGGAACCCGATGCTGACCTGGCTGAACTTCTTGCTGAAGCAGATGAGAATTGTTCTTATAGACCTGCCTGTGCTCAACTATGAACTCAGGAATGATCACAAGACCGGCAGCAACAAACGACAGGCAGCTGTTACACAAGGTTGCATTATCAGGACAAGAGGAATAAATGCAAAATGCTCCTGGAAGGCTTACCTTTTCCAGCAGATAATTTCTTATTTCTGCTTGAGCTACACAGGATCTCTGGCGAATCATCCAATTTGTTATATATATACCCCAACTGGTTGCTATTCTTTGCCCTGGAGGGAACTGCAAATTGTGTATGCAGCCTGCACTTTGTAAAGAGATTGCAAATAGTGGTGTCCCCTGCTTGCACAGTCCAAACAGATGGCATTGGGCAGGTAAAGAGATACTCTCTGAGAAATGCTAGCTATGAACAGTCTTTCAAACATTAATAATTTGAGAAACACGGCAGCAGAAATTAGATGTAAAGTGACCTAAATGACTTCTGGAAGATACCATCAGTTAAAAAATGATGTGCATGAAAGAGCAGAAAAGCACAATCACACAAGCCAGCAGGAACTGACCCAGCCTACATGAGAGACATCCACAACATGAGAAGCTCACTGCAAACACAACATAGCAGTTAATCTAGTGAGGGCAACCGGGCCAGATGTTTTGCTTGGATGCCGTTTGTGTTTTTATTGCCAGCTGCTCTATTCCAACGTGCAGCACCAAGATGGGGGACTGGGGATGAACACAGAAGCAAAGATAAATTTGTTTTTAAATGCATCTTAAAAGGGAGGGTCATGGTCAGGAATGAAGGATCTAAGGGTAATGGAAAGTACAACTCTTCATCTGTAGGTCAATTTTTATTGCATTTCAGATCAGCTATCGTGCAAGTCATTATTATCTGGTCAGTTTTAGTGAATCAATTTGGCAGTCTCAATACAGTGTCTAATGCACAGAGGAAAAAATTTGAAAGACTGAAGAGATTTAGGAGTCCAAGTCCTGCTCATTATCAGTGGAACTTCAACTCTCTGAGGAGTTTAGCGCTTTTGAAAATGGAATATGGTCTTCTAAGTCACATCCACACTTCTGAAAATATTACCCTACTTGGCCACAGCACAGTGTGATGCTTGCTGGCCTCCTTGCTGTCGATCATGGCAGAGAGGTCAAGGACTGAGTGGCTCACAGCAATTATTGGCTTATGAAATTCTTCTTTGCTTCTTCTCAGAACAGTCCCTCCTGTTGAGAGCAGGCATGCTGGCAGGAGATGATGTTGTAGAGATACATAGATTTCAGTGGTGAAACAGAGAAACCTGTTGTCTCAAGAAGGCACTGTGGTATTTTCCCCAAGTAAAAAGATGTTTAAAAATGAGAGATGTACAAATGAGTACAATGCAGAGGCAGGAATCAACTAAAAGAAACATTGGCAGATCGGGGAAGATCTGATGTGCCATTGGGACAGTGGAGTCTATTTTCCTGTAAGCGTCAGAACTGCAAAAGGAACCCTGTAAAACTGTTAACTAAAACCAGGGTTTAAAAAGGAAGGGAGAACTGTCATTTTCATTAATGCCAGGAATAATAGATGTTTTATTCTCTTCTGATTAAAGTGGTTATGGAGACACAGGGCTACAGAGCTGCTGCGGCCACCAGTGGTAGTGTTGCCGTTGCTACTAACCAGCCTTCATCTTCTTTGGGTATGTTCAGAATCTCACCTCAGGGTGTGTGTGTGGCACATCTCAGTTCCATATCCTTTAGCCCAATCCCCATGTTTTATTTTATTCCTCTTAGATTCCATTTAATCTGATCTCATCAGAAGTGTTCAATGAGCCAAATGAGATCCATAGTTTTAACACAATAAATTACCCCAACCTCCCTCTCAAGATCTTTGGCCTTCTCACATGTTAAGCATTTCCTTAAGAAATGCTGGTGAGTCAGAAGCTGTGGTGGGGCTGTGGTTTGACCCACATCCTAGATCTTCAGCATCTAAGACATTAGCTATTCAGCACAGCTCCAGTTCTATTCCATAGATGTATCCCACCAGCAGGAAGTCCCCAGCCAGGAGGTGTGAAACAGGAGTGAGCACTAGGCGCCTAAACAGAGAATTCTGTGAGCCCCTGCTCCACCTGGATATGTCCTTTTATCACCAATAAGCTCTAATTTGACTTATTGGCTTTTATAGCTGATCTTCATCTATCCAAATGGTTTTGCGCTGCTCTTCTCCAATCCTGTCTTTTATTATTCGGATGAGATCTTCGATGCTGCTCCATGCATCGGCCTCTACAGAGGCATAAAGACATGGCAGAGCTTCCAGTTCCTTCTCCTTAAGACGGCACATACGTAAAAACTCATCTTCAGTCTCTGGCTTTGGCAATAGTTTCCTGTATCAAATGAACAGACCAAAAATAAATGTCTTACATTTTAAGTTAATCCTGTAGTCCCAGATGTCCCATCAAGAATTTATTTCTTATTGACAATACAAGCAATAAAAGCAGTGGAAAATACAGTTACTCCAGGTCTATCATCCCCTTACCTCCACTCTGACCCCAAGGAGAAATATTTGCTATGGGGAAGCAATTTATAAGGAGTGAATGTAGGGAGAGTGCAAGCGTTTATGACCTTTCCTCTTCCAGCTAGCATTACCTTGAGAAATGCTGTGGGAGTGCTGAGCATGGAGAAAATCACATATTCTTCAGTCTTATCCTCCCACAGTGTTCATTGCTATCAGTGGCACTGAAAGAGTGCTTGATTTGGGGAATTCCTACTTTCTCAGGTTGTAAGATTTCAGGGAGGAGTCAAGGGACAAAATAGTGCACACAAAAGCACCAGATGAAGAGAGAAGAGGTTCTTTACTTCTCTCAGTAAGAACATTATTGGATTCAAGAATTAAGCACTGAAAAAGATAGAATGTCAAATATGCAAAGGTTTGATATGTTACCTGAACCTCTTGATGTTTTTCTCTGAGACTCTGATAAAAAGAACAATAGGATATATCTTGGCTTTGATTAAATCCTTTGTGCAGCTTATTCCGGCTTCCAGGAGACAATGCTTGTTCTAAAAACAAAGTCATAACACACAGTCACAAAGGAACATTCACTGCTGTGGAATCTAGAGATAAAGGTATCCATACCTTATGGGGTCAGCTGAAAAGCTCTTCATTTACCACTGTACTGATTTAAAACCTTTTAATCAAATATACATTTAAAGTCCAAAGTCCTCCTACGGGTTTAAAACTAGTCAGTCAAATAACAGCTGAGCTTAATAGCTTTCTGAAAAGGTTTAAAATAGAAATGGATTGATCTAGAGATGAAGAGTACGATCAAATACCAGTTTTGCATAGATACACAAACACACATACTTGCCCTTTATTCAAAGAGAACACCTACTGCAACTAGTTGTGAGAGAAAAAAACATCACTTTAATTCTCCTTTTTCCATGCTGTGCATCAAATGCACTCTACTTCGTATAAGATCTCTGTCTTTGACATTGTTATCTTTGTACTGTACAGCCTTGTGTCTGTGTCTCAGGCTATCCTTTCTTTTGTCCCAGCCCTTGTATCTCTTATTCTTTCACATATTCATATATAGTTATGATATGAAAAGGAAATGAATAAGGGATGAAGCAAACAAAATGAAAGGATGTTTTGCTGCATCAATGTGGGTCATCACAGGGAATGAGCAAGAATATAAAAGGATGTGGCTGAGGATGAAAAAGAAAAGGAAAAGCAAGAGCACAAATAAAAGCCATTTGGAGGGGATAAATACAAATCTAAAATTGAAGGTGGCAAGAGAGAGAACATGCAGTGTGAATTGGTCAGTCCCTTATTCAAGAAGAAAGCATACACTGCAGAGTGCACCACAGACAGCCTACCGAGGGGATACAGAGTACTCTAAGCACCTTGGCAGTGACAGCCTCAATATTGGCAGGTACGATACATTCATACGTGTTCAGATTCTTTTCTCTGCTGAAGATGATAGTCTCCGTTCTTTGCTTCCTAAAAAACTCTTCCTTTGTTACAATATCTGGAAAGAGATGGGGACAAAATCAAGATAACAACACACAACACCTGGAAAACTATCCCATAGTGTTTCACACAAGGTGTAAGAATGGCTCAGGGAAAGAGCAGCAATGAATTGTCTTAGCAGCTGCCTCATTTCTTCCATTGAATTCAATTAAAGCCTAATCTGATCACAGCTGAGCATCCCAGCTATATCCTGCACCAGCGAGTCCCTGGGCAATTACTACAACACTATGAAGGCATTAAATTAAAACAGTAAATACAATTCCCATGCCTAATGTTATATAGGAATGTTTCAGCGCTGGATGTTGCTGAGAAGTGCTAAAAAAAGAAGGTCTCTTCGGTATAGGCTCCAAACCCAAGGATTCAGTGTTCCAACATTTGTGTTTAAAGTTACAACAAAATTTGGCTTAGGTTGCAGTGTGTGGTACTGGCCCCCTTGTGAATTGCAGCTCTACATCAAAGCTTTTGTTTTATGTTGCAAGACAGGAGATATTTATTATAATATTAACTTTTCAGTTTGTCTGGGTAACTGCAAGACTGCAGTACTATGCGGTGGGTATTCAGTATTAGTGTAAAAACAAAACGTCAGCTATGTTTAATGCTGCATTGTATACAATCCTGCCCTACAGCAATCACTGGACTGCATATCGCTTTAATGGTAAATACTTAGCATGGAAGAAAAACAGTTTTCTTGAGTAGATCAAATGCGCAATCTTCACAGCCTTGAATGAGATAGAATTGTAAAGTCGCTCTAGGGAAGATATTCCTCATAATGGAAAATACGAGAAACAAATTAATCAGAATTTCACAACGCCTAGTTATGCAGTATGCAAACTGTATGCAAACAGAAAGAGCACTCACAGCATTTCAGTCTCTGAGGGGCATCCTAGCAACCACACAGCATACACATGGATAATATTCACAGACACAGAATCTCCTAAACCATGTGCACTGTCTGTCTCCGAAACATTCAAATATCTCAGCTATTCTCAAAAAGTAGAATTTACAGCTACACATCACCCTGATGTGACTTGAAATCCCTCAAGCAGCTATCACATGTGCGTGCCCCTACGTGTGCGCGCATAGATATGTTCGTATTTCCAACACTGAGGGTTAACAGTCGTGGTCCTCTTTTATCCCATTACCTGGCTTACATATGTTGAATTCCAAGGCACCTCCGGAGTTGAGAAGCTTCTGCACCAAGGTCTTAGCAAGCATGGTGGGGGTGAAAAGTACAGGGCGCCTGCGCTCACAGTGGATTGGCCTCACCAAGCTATAAGGGATCAGGCTGAGCCTCTTATTGATTTCATTTTCAGAATCCAAATCTGAGTAAAGAGCAAGACATTTACCCTCTGGTTTCCTCTCCATCAGTATTTGAAGAAAAAGAAGGAGAAACACATGAACCAGAAATGACATGCTTAGCCATACTGACCCTCCTTTCTCTTTGTCAGGGTTGTCTTTACTGTATATACAGTAGTATGATGTCCAGCCTAATACTAAATAATTCAAGTACCTTTTGCTTTCAAGAGATTATTTCACAGTTTAACTTGCTTAGAGAATCTTTCTGCTTATTGAGTTATTTGAGTTAAATGCTTTTGGACAAAGACCAAGAAAGCACCTAAGAAGAACTGCCAGCCGAACAGGGAGTTTCAGTGTCCTAAACTCCCTCATGAAGGTTTAATGCCCCAATCACTTTTAGCAAAACCAGTTTTGGTCACAAATGCTGTTGAATCTTTGCACAGAGTGGGCCACAGATGCCAATAACAGGAAAGATCTGTGATGTTTTTCATAGCCATGCTGTTACGCCAGCCTTTTTATCAGCGCTATGCGTGTAAAAGCTATTACTATTTTATATTCATACCTTCCAGTTTCTCAGGCAACACCTTCTTTGCTTCAGATGAGGTCCGTGCCAGACCAGAGGGCCAGCCAGTGACGATACGGACTCGCTCATTGCTATTCATACGCTTGTATTTGTTTTCAGACCTACTGACAAACTGAAAAGGTGAACAAAGAGATTTGAACCTCATTCTTACATTATTTATTCTCCCATGTATTCATCAGCCCACACTTTTTATCTATGAGGTCTGAATTATCTACATCTATTGAAGCCAAGACTCCCATGGATCTGCTGACTGAATTCTAAGGCTCTTTAAATATCATAGATCTGATTCAGAGCCTTTGTTAATCCCCTTTGGGATTTCTTATTTTGTTCTCTGCTCTTAAGCAGCATGTTTTTTAACTCACAGAACTCCCTGCTACCACCAGTACAAGCACTAATGTATCCACAGCAGAGTAACATATCCACTCTATTTGCACAGATCTATCACAGGTTATACCCAAAACTCTGCCTCTTCTTTGCTGTACCAGAGAGACCTAAAACCTCCCCAATGGCACACATTCACACTGAGAAATAGGGTGCATGCTTTAATTTCTCATCCACATTTCTCATCATATTTGGATATATCTATCCAAATATAAATTCCTCCTCCTATATTTGCTAACTTTCATAACCATCTTCCTTCACAAGACTTTTATCTTTCACCCATGGTCTCTGTCATGCTCTGAGTCACTGACTTTCAATTAAAGGACTATTTTCTGATGGAACCTTATCTCACAGAGTCTTGAGGATTTGGTCTAGCCCAATGTATTTTTCCTTGTGGTTCAAGCAAAACACATTTCTGCCTCTGATGGCAGACGTGTTTGATTCATCCAGCTAAATCAGTAATGGAAGGCATGCAGTTGAAGACCCAACATCGCAAGAGCAGTTAGAAGGTGCAATCCAGTAATCTTTTTTATATATTGAATCTCTTTTTGATAGGAATAAATCCGGATACAACTTCTATAGCGAGGTGGGGTTCCTGGGGAAATCAGGATAGCCTGAGACTATCTGGACATGAGAACCTGAACATGAGCATGAGAAACATCTGAGCATGAGAAATCTGAACAAGAAACTGAACATGAGCCAGCAGCATGTGCTTGCAGCCCACAAACCAACCATATACTGGGCTGTATCAAAAGAAGCATGACCAGCAGGTCAAAGAAGGTGATCCTGCCCCTCTACTCTGCTCTCGTGAGACCTCACTTGGAGCACTGTGTGCAGTTCTGGTGTCCTCAACATAAAAAGGACACGGAGCTGTTAGAGCAAGTCCAGAGGAAGCCACAAGGATAATCAGGAGCTGGAGCACCTCCCATATGAAGACAGGCTGAGAAAATCGGGGCTGTTCAGCCTGGAGAAGAGAAGGCTGCGTGGAGACCTCATAGCAGCCTTCCAGTATCTGAAGGGGGCTTACAAGGGTGCTGGAGAGGGACTCTTCATTAGGGGCTGTAGTAACAGGACAAGGGGTAATGGGTTCAAACTTAAACAGGGGGAAGTTCGTGCTAGATGTAAGGAAGAAGTTCTTTACTGTGAGGGTGGTGAGGTACTGGAACAGGTTGCGCAAAGAAGTGGTAAATGCCCCACCTCTGGCAGTGTTCAAGGCCAGGTTGGACAGAGCCTTGGGCAACATGGTCTAAGGTGAGGCATCCCTGCCAATGCAGAGGGGTTGGAACTGGATGATCTTAAGGTCCTTGCCAAACAAAATCACAGAATCACAGAATCATTCTGTAATTCTTTGATTCTATGACCAGCTGATCAAATCTACTATTTCAGACATTGCATTGAGGATTTGACCTTTATTACCTGTAATATTTGGCCCAGAAGAAAGCTTGCTCTGGAGAGGCGTGGGCTGGTTTTTGGGTCACTCTGCGGTGCAGGCTCCTCTGGCTGCAATGTATTCTAGTGAAAAATAACACAGGCATTTTTCTTTCCCTCTCTTTCTTTTAAAAATCTCATTCAAGAAACAGAACATTTAATATTTCCAATAAAGGGATAGTGTTAAATTGATATCTATCTGAAATACAATGTTTTAAGCGAACTGTAGACATAGCATGGCCTATACACTGAGTAACACAGCTTCTGTTACTGGTCTTCCACATTTGTTTCTTCACAAAAGACTGCTCTCCACAGGTGAAGAAAGAGGTAATTTCTGCACCAGGAACTAGCATGCAAAGCTTCTGCTTTAACTAGCATCTCTGCCAGTGATCTCTATCCCTTTGATCCATGGGGACTAGAGCAGAGAAGGAACACGTGACACTTAACCTTGACTGAAATCAAACACACACACGGGCTACCGTATCTGCAAATGTTTGTCTCTCAAGCTCTGAAAGTAATTTATGGTAACTAATACACCAGGGGGTCACTTTTTAATTACATAAAGATGGAATTCTTGGGTCTAAAGAAAGAAAACTCCATTTACTTTCACTGAGGGAAAAGGAGAAATCGGCAGGGCTGTTGTGTGTGAAGACCTGATAATCCCACTTCTTTCCATAGCGTGTAGGTTGGAAGAGACAGGTCTATCTAATATGGGACAATGATAGCTCTGTGGATTAGATATTTGCTCGCAGCAGGAAAGAAATGATTCTGATTATTGACTTCAAGGATACAGCTTCTTCCTTATGTGAATATGAAGATGCATTAGAGGCTTACAGGCAGAGAAGAATGAGAAGGATTAACTATAACACAAAATAGATATTAAACTTTTAAAGCATATTCCCTCATAGCTGGAAGGGTTAATAGTGTGACAGCACTAGGTGCTTTGCCATGAATAATATTGTTTAAAGCAAACATAAGCTGCCCATTGGCTGACACAATCAAAACCTACATAGAGTGGAAACAGGTCTTCGTGTAAAATTAACATAATGAACAACAAGTAGCAGTAGAGTATCAGATGTTAAAAGACCTTGTTTGTAGCTACTTACCCGGAGTGCCCAAAGGGTATTATGTGAGCTTTCTGTCTCATCTCTGCTCCCCCTGTGCATCAACCGCTGCAGCTTCACCAAAAGAAGTTGCTGGGCTCTGAAAGATAGGATGGAATCACACAGATCAAGATATCTTTGAAACCATTCAGAAGAAAGCTGGATTGCAATGGGTCTGTGCCTACAGAAAAGATTAAATACAAATCGCAGTGAGGACTGACTGAACCACACAGTAACACAGGAACAAAGTAATGAGCAGAACTGCAGTGCAGCTAAGGATTAAAGACTCTCCATGGCATATTTTCCTATGATACTTTTTGAGAAACCCATATTATTCTTTCAGGTAACATCTGGAGTCTCCTGTCTAAAGCTTCATAGCTCTCATTACAGTTTAACATCACCAGGCCTTATCTCAAAAAAATTAAGACATATACCTATTTTCTTACAGCAGTTATTAATACAGAACCACTGCTCTCAGCCATGGTCACTCAGCATTACACTGACCTGCTGTAGCTGGGAATGGTCCCCATCTCCAGGTCTCTGTCGGTGAACAGATCAACTCTGGCACACAGCCACTCACACCTCCCCTGGTACATGGTGTCAAGAATATGAACAATCTCATCACATTTCACTGACAGGGAACAGCAGTCCAGCTGGCTGGAGATGTTCAGGTTCAAGCGGATATGAAATGAGTCCCCCGATGTGATCAGCCCTTCTTCCAGCTCCGACAGCAGTTTCCTGTAACCTGCAGCAGTGAAGGAAGGGGTGAAGCATCATCACTACCGGTCAAACCTCAGTACTGTTGCATTCCTGGGCATCCTCATGGAGAAACACACAGCACAAACTTCTGAGGCTCCCCTGAGAGAGGGTTTATACTTCCAGAGTACTTGTTACACTAGTTACCACAACGTTATGGACCTGCACCTTAAAGACACCAATGGGGCATTGATTCAGAAACAGCTCGTGCTGCTGGTATCAGAATCTGTGAGAATTTTCTCATATTTCTCATTATATTACTTTTAGGTAACTTCATTTTCAGTCCTCTACATGACCTGTGAACAGAGAACTCAAAGATGCAGACAGAGATATAGCTCCATCCTGTAAGAACAGCTTGAGCTCTGCCACCAAGTTTAACGACAAGCTATTCCCTATATTATTATTAGCTGTAATTGGCACTCCCATAATCAATAACATGCTATATGTGCAGTTGACTGATGCTCAAAACTGCAATAGTGTTTCCCAGCTTTGAAACAATCGAAAATCAAAGACATCACTTCCTGTGTGATCTATGGAGCTGAAACTCTCTAACCAGCATTAAAATACTAATAAAAAACAAACCCTGCAAATTTATATACACCAGTAAAAAATGGATTTGGGAATGTAATTTTTGATCCATAACCTGAAATTATCATTACAGGCCATGAACACTAAAATCAAATTCTATTCAGCACACATGAACTCCGGCTGCTGGAGATAAAGGCACAAAGGTAATAAACAGGGCAACTCCACTAGGTAAATGCTAAATTGACTTCAGCAGGATATAGTTCATTCAGTTCACCACACTGTGTTACAGAAAAATGTATATAAAAATAAGCTTGAGTGTGTTTTGTGAGTCAGGTCATTATTGGCCCACCATGGAAATTCTTGAGTCCTGTAGTGACAAGCATATGGGCTTTTTTTGTTCTCAGTCACAAAGCTAAAAGCTGGAGCAGCTACACAGAGTAGCTATAATTAACACCAGCGGGCATGCTTCAGATTTGTACCAATACAAAGGACATTCTGGTTCTGTCATTCTCATCCAGACAAGTTAGTATAATAGACCTGGGACTATTGGAGATGAGAAATACTTTTGGTCTTACCTTCGTGATTTGATTTATACTGGAGTGTTACTGGACCACTGCACCTCTGAATCGTCCAGTGAACTTCTTCCTTTGTGCAAGTATCCAAGGGAACACTCTGATTTTCCCCTTTAATGCAGCCCTCCAACTAGATATGAAAGAAAGATTACTCTCCAGTGCAGGCTGAATCTCTGAGTCAATTATATCATCTTTTTTTAAGTGTCATAATCTCCTTATGATACTTTGCTATCAGGATAGAGATTTGACAATCCCAGGCTGCCCAGTAATAAACTGTGCAGACATATAAGATGTAGGGTTTTTTTCCCCTTGGAAGCATTTTAATAGGAAAATGGTTTGGGAACATTGGCAATGGAGAGAAAACTAAGCAAAGAGCAACTTAGCAGAAACACCTGCTTATGTGTTTTCAAAGGGGCTGTACTATACAATACAGCATTAAAGAAAGCATCAGTTGCTCTAATCTCTTCCACGCAGAGCTACTGTAAATTGCAAAAGTGTATGTACAGATGACTGTAAATACTATTATCCCATGTGTTCTCAGTCAATAGGAGATTTTCTTCTGCATGAGTCTTAAGCTTAGTCATTAATATAAGATGAAAGAACAAACAAAGTACATTACAAGTGCGTATGTGTGTAGGTGGACAGACATCTAATAGCGTTGATTACTTTATGCTCACCAGTAGGATTTGGTGCCCCTCCCGAAGGCCTGCTTTCTCTGCAAGTGATCCTGTCTTAACAGAGCTAATAAAGCTCCCTTTATCATTGCCCCCAACCAGAGTGATTTCCGAATTGAGGTTGTCTCCATTCAGTGTTACACGCTGGACAGTATGGCAGGAGTTTCTAATGCAACCAACTGATGTGACAGAGGGACGAAAAGGTCTGTATTCATGACAGGAAGTAACAGTCAGTTATCTCAGGTTTAGCTACCACTCCAATTAAATGTATATATGATAAATGAGAGACATTAATAAACTTTTAGTGTTATCAAGCACTAGGATCTAAGGACTCTAAAAGAAATCCCTCTCATTACTGCATAAGTTCTAGAGAAGAGCATCTGGACAGCTTCAAGTGCTCTGACATGACTGGGTAACTCAGGTGTATAACAGTACCCAGCACGCTGTGGCAGCAAGATGACAAGAGCACAAGGATAATTTTAAGTGTCTTGAACATTTTGTCTGGCTTGAAGATTTTGAAAGTTTAGGATGACCTTCACTGGTTTACAGGATATGAAATGGCTCCAAAATAATGTTACACTGCTGCCAATATAAAGAAGTTGACTGCTTCCAACACAGAAACAGAACTTACACTGCTGCCAATATAAAGATTACTTAGTACAGTATCATTAGAGTTTTGTATCAAATAACCTGTGACATCATATTCCTGCCATTGCATCTTCAGTCAGTAATAGATATGGAGGATCTCTATCTACCATAGCAGCTTTTCCCCATAGTCCTTGCCTAAGGTAGGTAAAACTGGCATCTCAGATACCTTTCCAGAGAGAACTTTCTAAATATGGAGTTGACATGCTCAAGCTCATAGGCATCCAGGCCTTCTGACTGATGAGAAGAGGAGGAGGAGTGCACCGAAGGAGCTCCATGTGACTGCATGTCATGACTATCATCTGAAAAGAGTAATAAGAATGAAAATGAATCTTAGACAGAGTGACAACGATGGAAAAGGGGAAAATGAATGTTTGATTGATCCCAGCCAAAGCTGTAGGAGGAAATTCCTTCTCCCACTTAGTTCTTCAGGAATAACCGCTTTCTTGTTCTTACCACCAGCTGATCCTTTGTTTTCTTTTCACAATTCTATGACTTGATTTTTGTCTCAGACTATGTGTCCCATCTTATTTGGACCAGAAGTTAATTATCTGACAGTATCTGTAGGTGGTGAGCTAATCACCTAGATTCCTCAAACTTTATATATCATCTTGCTTACCATCCAGCTCCAAAGCATCATATCCAAAGCTGTCATTGTCCTCTTCAACCAAGCTGGAATTGAAACAAAGCATGAGATAATGGAAGAGAGAAAGCTGTTCACTTTCCAGCTTCAAGAGATTTCATGAAGTTCTAAAGGAGAAACGTTTACTGGGATAAAGAAGAATGCTGGAGGTATTGCATCAGAAAATGGTGCAGCTGCAAAAAACAAGCAAGTAACCTATTTGTGAGCCCAGGGAGGATGCAGGAAGGTGGCAGGAAGATACAATATGTGTCGCCAACATGGGAAACATAGGAAGCAGCAAGAAGGTCCAGAAGGAAGAACTGCTAACAGCAGCGAGGGAATGAAGATTTGGCTGAAGGCAAAAGGAAGCTGCTGACTGATGGGCTCATATATGGGACTTACACCACACCTACTTCAGCACTGAGATGAATGGTTGCAATGTGTCTGCTGTATATCTACTGCAGCGTGGGTTTTTTTCCATAAGAGATCAAAAACATCAGAAGCTTACTGATGGACAGAGTGAATGTAAGGCAATGTCTGATGTGCAGTAGTAAAGGAGTAATTTACCTGCTTGATTTCAAGTACTTGAAGCATTTTATAACAGCTTAATGGTACCTCGCATGGTTACTCAGATACCTACAGTAACAGAATGGCAAGCTTTTATACAGAAACTCTTATGTCACAGCCCTGATCCCAGTCCAGCTTCCACTGACACCACCTTTCCTGTTAAAGGGTAACTGGACCGGTTGACCTTCAAAACGAACAGTTAAAATCCACCAATCTTTTGCTCTTAAGGGGGTTTTGGGGATGTGTAGCCAAGTGAGGGGCTGTTTGCCTCACTCGGACTCCATTAAAGCACATCCTTTGGTTGAGAAGCTGTTTGAGTAACAGCTTGTTTTTCCCATTCAGAATGATCTGTAGGTCTCCTGTGGAGCTGATATTTCTCATAGTTGGCTTCAGGTGAAGGATGAATTTCTGCAGCCAGTCTGGGGAGAATCAGCTATTTTTATACCATGCACAAGCAGGGAAATAATATACCTTTCCCTACATTACATTATGATCTCAATCTCACTTTTTCCACACAAATTAAGATCAGATGGACTGTGAAACCTGCACGGTGACATGCAAATAGCAATTATTTTGGCTTATCTTCACAAACAAGTTAAAAAGCCTCAGCAGGTTAATATAAAGTTATAAACCACAGTGAACTTCAGGGCATACTCTTGAAACACTTGACTTCAGTGATTATCAGCAAAGTAAGGCCACATTCAGACCCTGCTCTTGGATAGCTCCTTCTTTCATATGCCAGTGGCAAAGAGTATAATATGAGGAAAATATTCAGTCTTCCAATGCCTTAACATACAGAACAGATGTCGTTAAAGCTGTCGTGAAATAAGCCCACAAGATGAATAGTATCCATGTAATCTTTACTGCTGTCTGTTATACGCTGCAAATATTTCAGTGTTTAGGCACGCCAAAGGCTTTCCAAGTTAAGCACATGAAGCATTCATTAATAAACAACCCTTTTTCTCCAACTTGTATTAACACAACACACTTAAAAAAGGGGCTTGGAGGACAATAGAGGAAAAGCAATGGGAGATGAGAATAAACTCCCTCAGCAGGCTAGAAAATGATGCAGGAGAACTAGCTGAGGAAGCCCTCAGTGAAAAGCTGTCTTGCAAAGCTTTACACAGAGAAAGAGAGGCAAGAGTGGCAGTCTGCCAAAGATGAATTTGTTTTGAAAAGCATTAGAAATCTGAATCAAGTTCTAATAAAGATTAAATCCAAAAAAATTGATCTAATAAAGATCTAAACCCTCCACATGTACTGCTTTCTTCTAAATTGGTTTGCCTGGGCTTTGTTCTTTTCTCCTTCTGCTTGGGACCTTTAGGAAATGTATTCGCATCTTCTGATATTTCCGATACAAGCCCTGATGCTATTGACACCAAAAGAGTGTGTCCAAGTATTGCATTGCTCTAAACCTTTCAGGAAGGGGATGAGTGCCATGTAGAGGACTGTGAGGCAGGCAAGGTCTCTCCTTCCTGCCACTGATTTCCCATTTGCCTGCTGATCTGATTTCCCTCGCAGGGGAAGTGCAAGGGGCCATGGCACGACCAAAAGTGGAAGCTGCAGCAGGAGGTGAAGCAGAGGGCAATGCATGTCTCTCTCCTCATTGCTATGCTAAGATATAGAGCCCTGGGCCTGACAAACCCCACCCCCTTCCTCCACTTCTCCCCACCCATTCCATACAGACATTCTAGCAGTTCAGCTCTGTTTTGGCAGCTTACAGAGTAGAAGGAAGGGCACTGAGTGAAAGAGGAAGGACAGAGACACAGACATGGGCAGCATGGGGCTGAGAAGCAAAAAGTGAAGCTGTATCAGTATACACAGTAGAGCACATTCTCCAGTAGCATTTGTGATTGTCATTTCAGTACTGTTTCTTATTATGTACATTAAAAAACTCAGTGTAGCAGTGGCATCACCGTGTCATTCATCCCAGATGAACCATCAGAACTCCTGAGTGTTTTGGACAAAATGAGGGATGAAGGACTGCAGCCTCGAGAAGTTCAGCA
This sequence comes from Amazona ochrocephala, assembly GCA_039720435.1. Classification (NCBI taxonomy): domain Eukaryota; kingdom Metazoa; phylum Chordata; class Aves; order Psittaciformes; family Psittacidae; genus Amazona; species Amazona ochrocephala. The sequence goes on along the minus strand of CM077886.1, from coordinate 11,689,712 downwards.
AGTTAGTCCTGCTGCCTAACAGCAGCTTTCTAGTTAGAGACAGACATGCCCAACCTCTGACAGTGTTCAAGGACAGGTTGGACAGAGCCTTGGGCAGCCTGATCTACTGAAAGGTGTCCCTGCCTGTGGCAGGGGGTTGAACTGGATAATCTTTAAGGTTCTTTCCAACCAAACCATTCTATGATTCTATGTTCTACATCTCTTTTTAACCTCCTCCTTGTGACAACAGGTTCCGGGTGTATTTCACCAGCATGGCCACTTACCTGCAGTGAGGGGTGTCCTCTTTGACACGTCGGACTATTGAATCATTTCCCGGAGGCTCAGGAGTGGTAGACATGATACTGTCATTGCGATTCCTCAGGGTTTGCTTTAAAAGGAGAAAGCAACAGACAGCTTATGTGTCTTAAAAGTGCTAAGATTTCTAACCTACAGCAGCATTAGTCCACTAGCTTGCCAATGGTACTCTGTATGGTGAAGCACACACAACAGTAAGAAAAATTGATTCTAGATGCACAGAATGGTACATACAAGAGCACTGCTATTCATGTATTCCAGTATTTTAGCAATATGTACAGTATTTTCTTCCATGACCACATAGCTGTCTGATTTATCAAGTAATTTTCATTCTACCCTTGAGCTGTGGTCTATGTCGCACAGCTGACATATAGGAGGAAGCAGATGAAAAGTTGAATGTATGTATACTTATAGCATATTTATATATAAATATGTAAATAGGAGGAATGAGAAAGAAAAAATAGATCTCCATACATTAAATTATTAATCTAGTACACTGGAAACTAAACTCTGAATTGTACTAGAGGAAAGGTAGTATAAGTCATCTAAACATCCAACAGATATTCAGACAATATTCCTAACCAAGCTAATCTTATTATGAGTTGCAGGGGCTTTTTTCCTGGCTATTCTTGGGTATAATTTTAATTTCCTGTGGCAGCATTTTTCATGGTCCTCTAGAAAGATGTTTTATTCTTTGTTATTAACACTCTGCAAGAGCACTCTGTCTGTCTGCTTGTCCTGCTGTGTCAGTGCTCACATACGTATAATGGAATAACTGCCTTGGGAGATTATGGGGATACAGCAAGCAGGGAAGAAATGATTTGCCTATAGTATGCAGAAATTTCCAGCTGTGATGTGCACCCCTTTTCTCACTCACTGTTACTTAAAGACAGGAAAAGCATTGGAGAACTGAAAAAAAAACCACCCTGAAAAGTTTCTTAAACAAATTTCAAAGCAGCTTTTAAAGCAAATCTTTTCCTTCTAACAGCAAATGTGAAATGCCATGGAGAGACAGCGAGAGGTCATAAATACCTTTGAAATATCTTTAAATAAACATAAACCAATTGTGGGATTTGGGAAAAGGCTAATAACACGGTTCGAACAAAATGCTGGTAAAAGGATTAAGGGAGCCTCTGACAAGGGCCCTGAATGTGATCACAGCTGGGACGCTAGTGAAGTGCTAATACTGGGCTGTGAAAGCACTGAACCACATGAAGAGAGGCGGTCATAGACAGGCAAGAGGCATCTGAAGGCTCCTTACAATCTTGCTGACTTCACAGCTGCTGATGGAGTTACTGATGGAGACAGAGGAACTCGTGTCCGTGCGGCCATTGCTGGCATCAGCCCCGTCTTCATCCAGAGCTCTGACTGCTGTGCTTACCAATAGAGAGAAATACAGATAAAATGATCTCAGATCAATTTCAATACAGACTCGTTCACAGATTTGCAACAACACTTGGGTTATCTTTCCATTTCACCTTATCTTGTTTCCCCCTCCTTTGACTGCTGGACAGAGGCTCCAGCAAGCACGCTGTGCCCCGCAGCTGTGGCTGCCTTTACTTCTCCATCAGCTTCCCAACAAAGACCAGAAATACACCCCACTCTGCACAGCCTCTCACTAACTTTTGCTTTCAACTCCATCCTGTGTGTTTTTATTAGACCTATGAATACTATTTGACAAATTAAAGAAGGACTTTTTAATGTATAACTTGATCATCTGAATCTGACAGTCAGCAATAAGGTTGGCTCACTGAATTATGCAGGCTTTTTTACAGCAGAAGAATTACAACAGGGACTGAGAAGCTTGAGATCCCTCAGCAGCCCCAGGTAACACAGTGTGAACGTCTTTGTGGCCTCCTGCCCTTCCTCTGCACCTCTGATTTATACTAATGCTGCACATTACCCGACACCAAACGTACTGTTTAACATGCAATATCTTGCAGCAGTTTCCCATCATATTCTGTACACCAGCGAGTATGCTGCTGCACATAACAAATAAAGGAAGTGCTGCCTCAGACGGTGTTTGGTTTGAGAACAGTGTTACATAAATAAGAGGAATTGGGAGTAGCACAAACATGAGTACACAGCAACAGATCTGGTAACTTGGCAGCTGGCTGATGGGTGGGTCACCCACTTCCCCTAACCTCTGCAGTGCTTTACATTTCAAAGTCATTCCCTTTTGCCAAAGGACAAAGGAATTAATAGATGATTGCTAGATGAGGGTCTTTTGAGCTTGAAGGATTTTCCCAACAGCAAAAAGACAATAACATAATGACTTTTACTGCAGGGGACTAAAGTTTTTGTAAACTAAATGGAAAATTGAGTAAACAGAAAATTTAGGTAGTCTATGGGATGTAATATTGTGCATCTGTGGAGGTATCTTTGGATGCAGAGGACATATGGGTACAACACTTGACTACTTTAAATAACGACATTGTTAACTATGACAGAGACTGTCTATTTTACTGACTTGGACTTAGTTAAGAAGTTCTCTGGTTGGCATGTTTGTTAAAACAACTTAATGAGATTAAGTGAATGAGACAAAGCAACAGAAAAGGAATAAGTACATGGGTGCTCTTTCTGACCTTGAAACTCTGATGTTCTGTTCATGCTGACAGGGGATTTAGCTCTTGGATTTATCTAAAAAAAAGAGGATAAAAATAAGCATAAATGCAGCATATTTGCCACAGATATTTTCACTCCCATATTTTACTGTTCTGCTGCACAGTATTTGCCATCCTTTAAACAGGACCCAAAAGTCAGAAGACAATTTGGTATCTAGATGCCCCGCTGCAGTGAACAAGAGTTAGTTACCAAACCACCTTTAAAAGCCTGGCCCAAATACACTGCAATCCAGATTCTGCTGAGGGAACAAAGAGACAAAAGGTAAAGTGGGTGTCTTGGGACAGGTTTCAGGCAGCTGTTAACATAACAGACATCCTTTTGGAGCGTGCAATGTGAAAAATGCAGCTCTACTGCCATAAGTAATGACAGTCGGAGCTCAGGAAAGTTACGAAGGGCAGGGAGGATTCAAATGCAGAGGAAAGGAAAGAGAACTTCAATCCCCCACCTATTAGACTGTGTTTTTTTTTACAGTTCATGAATATAGTATCAGATAATAGCTATATGAATGCAGCTGGTCGGGGAAATAGTGGACCTAACTCATGCTACCCCTTAATCTTAAATGAGAGGAAATTGCTATAATTCAAGTCTAAATTAGGCTCTAATTTTGCTCTAGATTGTGCCCATTTCTATTATTTCTTCCAGCTGATGCGAGCTTTCCCACCAATGCTTCTTTATCTACCTTCAGATACTTGTGTGCTGGACTTCAGGCATTATGTCATTTTTTCTTCCTCTGCTGTTAAGGAGGCAAAGAATCAATTTATTGACAACGCTCCAGGAATGTGAATGAGCAGCAGGAGCAAGGAGAATGCACAAAATGGGGAGAAGGGGCAGAAAATGGTCTATGAAGCCTGATTGTATCTTCTCCTCAAGATGCAAATCACCACAGGGCAAAACCTGACAGCTCACTGTCATATACAGATCTATTCTTATCTTTGTAACACACTTTCAGAGGCATGATGGCAACACGTATTATGTCTCTTACTTCTAACAGTGCCTGCACTATATCATTGCACTTTATATTAAGACACACCTGGATTCCCTTTAGATTCAGTCTTCTCTTGAGTCGAGCTTGATCAGGCAAAAAGAATTTGTTGTCTTCTGGAGACTCTTCAGAAGTGGAGGAGTCATCTGCTTCCTGACCATTGGCTTTTGGGCTAGGAGTCCCAAAGGTCTGGGAGATAATGGTGACGGGTAGATTCCGTGGTAAGCTCTGAAGATCAGAAGGAACCACTTTACTTTTGAGACCACGTTTTGGTACAACTCCTCATGACCTCCCTTTTAGAGTAAACTGATCAAACTTCCTCTGACTCCAGTGCATCAGGAGCTGATGTTCCAGACCCAAATCAGTAATCTAGATTGCCATTTGTAGGGATTTCTGTTCACTGGGGCACATTCCTCAAAAGTATTTGTAGTTTCCACCCCAGTGTAGAAATTGTCTTTATGCATTTCATTCCCTCCCGCTTATAATCAAGTTATGGAATTCCAGACTTTGATAAGCTATATGCATGACACAACTTGAACCCGATTGTATTGAATAACTCACACCATTGACATTTAGTAGAAGGAGGTTACTTTGTTCAAGTAACTCATGGCAGGAATTAAGGAAGTCCCCTCTCCCTTCCCCACCAGAATGCTTTTAAAAGCAAGTCTTGAATAAAGAGCTCATGTCTGTCAGCCTCAGCCCTACCTGGTCCAGAAAGTTATTGTCCTTGGAGAGCCGCCGGAGCTTGCACTCCAGGTTAACAATACAAGCTTCTTTCCGAACCACCTCAATTCGGAGTTCATCATTTCTCTCCTCCAGCTCTCGAATCTGCTTCCTGTATTTATCTTTTTCAATCAGACAATGTGAATACTGTGTCTGAGCCTCATCACGCGAGCGGAATGCCTGCAGTGGAGAGAAGAAACCTCTTATGCACCTGAGCACCAGATACCTTCTCCTGTTGATTTTGTTTGCAAGGTGTTTGGAACAGGGGCTTGAGAACTGGTAACCATTCACCACTTAACACAGCAGTCAGGATCAGGATGTGCCACGGTAGTACCATTAAAAATCACAATGATGAGGGTGGTTCATTTCCAGCTCCCTCTTGGGTGGTGGCAAAATGCTCCAGAGTGCAAACTAGATGACTGGACACTATAATATAAAGCCTGCAGTAGCTGTTGTTAAGATATTGGCCCTGCTTGCCAAATGCTACACAGTGGAAACAACACAGTATTATTCTATGGTTAATTACTGTAATGCAAATTCCAACAAGTAGCAATTTCTTGTAACTGCTGATTTTTTTAATGGTATTTTGGGTCCAATAACCCACAATTCCCCCAAGTGACACAGGCTTGCTACTATTTTTCCCCACTTTAACTGTTAGATACCTGGTCTCGCTCCTTTTCCACCTCTTCTAGCTGTATCATCACAGTGTTCATTCGGTGCTTGTACATCTCACAGTCTTTTCCTAGTGTTGAACACTTTAACTCCAAATCTTCTTTCTCTTCAAGATACTGGAAATGACACACTGTTAACTTCCATCGCTCTCAGAGGTTTTTGAGCGCTAGCCTGAGATATTCCATCACTCTATCCTTCCATTTCTCACCTTGTCTCTCAAGTCTTCCACATGACGAATCTCTTCTTGGAGATTAAAGATCTTGTTGACCAACTCATGTCGATCTTCTAGTGCCTCCTTACGGTCGTGTTCCAGAATGTCCAGAATGGCCTTGTCTGAATCTGGCAGACTCCGCTTGTCAGCCTGAGGAAATACGTTCTTAAGAGACAGACCAGGGAAAGAGAAAACAGGATCGCAGGGAGAAAAGTAACAAAGACAGTAACAAGCAAGAAGAATAGAAAATGCACATGGTATGGCAATGGGAAAGCAGGAGAAGAGATGGACATTTGTTCATGTTTTAAGATGGTGTCAGAAAAGATGAATAAAAGCTGTCTTGCTGCCAGAATAGTCTGATGAAGGAACTGTTTTATTGTACTGGCTATAATTTGATCCATTTTGGATGCAGTGACAATTCTTCACTCCAAGCCCTGCATTCAAAACTCTTCTCTATTAATCAGCTCTCACTGAGCACAAAAATCACACCCTTTGCCAAAGAGCAGGGCCTAAGAAAACATTCCGGGGGATTTTGAGAGCATGCATAGGCTTTGCAGGGCTGTGCTCAGAGAATATTAAGCTGCCTGGAGTAGCTTGTACCACTGCTTCATTTTCTATAGTGTCCTGCAATACGTTTTCTTTCAGATGTAGTATTAACAAGATTACCAGAGCAGGTTGCAACAAAGACATTGCCTTCCAAAATTAACCATCAATGGAAGATGGAAAAGGCATAAAATGCAAGTAATACACATATTTGTTTTTAAAATACTGACAGTAAGTTGGGGATTTCAATGACATTTTGGTTACACAATATCCCTAAGTACACCCAAGTATTTCCAAACCAAACTGCCTTTGCTATTTGTGCTTTCACTTCGGACAATTACATAGAATCATAGAATAGTTTGGGTTGGAAAGGACCTTCAAAGGCCACCTACTCCAAACCCCCAGCAATGAGCGGGGACATCTTCAACTATAACTTCAACTTCAGTCCTGGTTTTAGCTATTTCATGATTATTTATCTGTTTCTTTAGGTGCTATAAGACCATTTCAATTAATATATGAGATTCTACATGGACCAGAACTCCCAGAACCTTCTATACTATGCTCTTTTTCAATCTTTGAATTGGATTTGTGTTAGAAATAGGAATTGTTAGGCACGGCTTGAGGCTACAGCCATTTCTGAAATGCGTTGTAGTGATAATTTTTAAGTGTTATTTTAAAATGCCACAAACCTTTTCCAGCAAAGTGCTGAGCACTCTTCCATATTTCCCAATATTTGGCTAAGCTCTTCACCAAGTAACACAGTGCTAAATTTGCTGCATATCATCCTTTTTCCCTATCTGCCCAAAGAAAGGTTAGTTAAGATCCCTGTGCAGGTTACAGCAGTGTTGTACAATGCATTCCAGTGACTAGTGACCACCCAAGTACAGAAACCTTTATTACCCTCTGCTTCATTAAGACATTTTAGCACAGATATGACAATAACCTAAACCAGGGTGCACAGAGCCACTGTCAGGCTATTTAACACAGTGACAGAGCAGTACGAAGAACCACAACAGGGCTAAAACAGGGAGTTGAATGCTCAGCAATTAAACAGCTGCACTCTGCACCTTGAAAGAGCCAATCTCTCACATACAGCTTGATTTATGAGAGGACAACTTTGTTTTTTCGGAACTCCTCATGAATGTACAAGGAGTACTATGGACAGCTGGGAGCTATAGAAGAACCTGCTGTTTATCCAAACTTTGCACTTCTGCTTATTGCAGCTTGCAGGTAGAGGTTTCACCCAATGCTCCTTAGTGCTGTAACAAGAGCATGTGTTGAGTTTGAGGTGAGGATAGACCATGCCACTTCCTCTTGTAATGGTCACCAGTTTCCCTGTTGTATACTCAAATCCCTATCCCTTAGATGGGAGCTGTCACCACCTGCTTCTGCTCTGTCTCCTCCAGACGCAAACTCCTGAAGGGTAGCCAGGAAGGCAGGAGAGCAGATGCAGGGTTCATGAGGCAGTATAGAAGGAAAGCACGCAGGTGCCTGCAGGCAAGGAGTGGTTGAAGCCTGCTGAATCACTGGGTAAGCAGGAAGGGTATGCTGATGTGTCTGGAATTTTAAACATAGCAATCTGCTTTTATACCTGAATGATGGACTGTAGCTCCTGGATTTTAGTCTTCATCATCTCATTTTCCCGCTCCAGCTCCAAAACCTGTTCCTTTTTGGGTCGGTTTTCAATATCATTTTTCAGCTTCAAAGACTGGTTTCTCTCCAGCTTGCATTCCTCTTCCACCTTGTTCAAGCGATGCTTCAGCTGGTCAATCTAGAGCAGCCAGAGAGCAGTGAAAAGGTGAAAGAGGAAAGGAAAGAAATCATCCCTATCTCTGATATTTACTGCTCTGCAAACACTCCCACTTCCAGGTGAAAACATACTGTCAGAGGTGGAAAAAATAGCTTAATATGTGAATACCGATAGGGAGCAGCAGATAATTGGTGTATGTGCATGGTGTTGAATGTCCATAACTGAACTGCTGAACTCAAGCAGAAGCCTGCTATTATAGCTACAACTGGTATGGGCTGGTTGTAAATTTTTATAACATCTGGACTAAAAGAGTGGCACGTCCTAAATCCTCCAGTAAATAGGGATATGAAACATATTAATACTTGGGAGGCTGAAATACACTGTGCTTTTGCATATAAACTATTTGGAGTGGGAAAAACAGAGACTTTGAGTTCTGGATATGAAAGAGGGGTTCCCAAAAAGAAAAAGTAACTTTAGACAGAAGGGGACATGGGAAGAAGGTGTTGATCATGAGTGGAGGAAAGATTTGGAAGTGGGGGAGTATCCTGGAGATTAGAGATGCACAGGATAAAGGGCAGGGATGCCCAGGGACCTTGGCTTGTAACGTCTGTTGGTGCTGACTGTGAGCTGTTGCACAGCATGAACTGAGGCAACTTTCAACCCAACCATCCCACTCCAGCAGCCATGTCCCAGTGGGAAGGGATGTTGAGCCCAAGAGAAGGCAGCACCGAACTGGGAGAGTGAGCAAAGAACTGTGATGAAGTGGGGCAAAATGGAATGGCTGATATTATTGGTACAAAAATAAACCACAGTGTCCAGATCCACTGTGGTAGTTGTTTACTCCACCTCATCTGCAACACACACACAAGCATATGGCACTTGAAGCATTGCTCTGTATTTCCTAATTGGCCTTAAGTTGTTCCAATGCTCTATGTGAGCCTTTCTGAATAAACCACCAGCAGCTGCAGTGCCAACTTGGGTAACTGCCCCAAGACATTATTGAGCCTCAAAAGCTAAAATTATGTTTTTAACATTTTGGTTTTACTTACATTTTGTTAATCTATTCCAAGTATGTAAATTATCTGCCACTAATGCACATCACTGCAGCTGGCATTTCTGTACAGCTATACCTCTAATTATCCAGTTAAGCAAAGCGCATGAGAGCTCTACACCTTGCTGCTGTCAGAGAAGGTCTCATTTTGCTGGATGCCACCAGCATCCTCCACTGCTGCTCCTGATTAAAGCAGCTCAGAGCATTTCTCTCACCTCTAACTGGAGGTCTCGGCTCCTTATCACAGCCATGCTCTTCTCGTCGCTCAGCTGGGCATATCTCATGGCCAGATTGTAGTTCTCATCTTTCACCTTCACCAGCTCATCGTTGTAGTTGTTCCTCTCCTCCTTCATCTTGTTGTATCTCTCCTGGAAGGTCAGCAGCTCTATCTTGTTCAGTTTGAGCTGCTTTCGCTCATCCTCCAACTGGCGAGACTTGGCCAACAGTTCACAGCGCTGCACATCTTTTGTCTTCACTTGCTGCTGAAGCTTAATGATCTCATTCATTAGGAAGTGGGTAAGGCCTTCATGTCCCTCCTCCACTGGAAATGTTTGAACAGCTTTTCAGTGTCTAATGAAGTAACTTTAAGTAGGATCAGCAGAACTGAGTAAGAAACAAATGTCCCAGAATATGTACAGAGGCGCCGAATATACACAAATACACATTTGTGTATCTAACTGGCAACGGCACAAGCATTACACAGTACACTATTACCAGAATTACAATATACACACATACAGCTTGTCTGGCTAGAATATGAAGCCTTTGCATTTGTCTTATTTCAGCTGAGCTAACAGGCCTTTGGAAATAGCATAAACCTCAACAAACAAATCTGTACCAGAACCATTAACCTGGATGCTTCAAATCTGCTGCACATCTGTAGGTCACCAGTGTAATTCAGTCCACTGTTCCAATGTTCTTCTCTTGAGAGTTCTTGTAATGCCTAGCATTCAATTTGAAACTTCAAATTCATTCAGAGAACTGGGAAGTTCCTTTCTTCATACATTACCTGTGGCTAGCACATTTTGTATTGAAGGCGACTGAAAAACTGCAAAATGCTACTGTAAAATTAGCTTTTATTTCCATTTCTTGCTTGAAAAATTAAACCCAGTCTCCAAGACATTCCTTAGTCAATAAGCTCCTTTGGGACTGATTCTACTCACCAACAATAGTGGAAAATCTCCGTGTAGGTTCTTTCCCTGTCACCAGTTTGTAGAGTTCAGGATAATAAAACTCCAGGCTCTCCAGGAAAACTACATAGCCCCTTTGGCCCTTGGTGTGGAGAATGTCGAGCAGTCGGCCTAAGGAGAGAGAGCAGAGAGGTGACATAGCAGCATGAGGAGCAGCATAAGCAAGTACAGTACCCCTGATGTCAGATCTGCTTAAGGTTCATCTCTGCCACAGCAACGTGCTGTGAAAACTCTGGCTGATTAATTGAGCTCATTTGAACTCATAAAGCAATGCCACATATTCTTTATGCTTGTGCTGATTGTTATGCTGAAGGAGTGTGGGCAACTTGGTCTCTCAGGGCAACCTTTCCCAGGCAGTGCTGGAATGCTGGGACAGCAGACCCTTCAGTGACAAATCATGAGGCATGGCAAGACAGCTGAAACCTCACTCTTGGAATGGCTGCTGCCTGTGCTAACTGACGCATTTGCCAAGGCTTTGATAGGAATATGAACCCCGTGAGCTCCAGTCTGCACAGCACTGCAAGGAGTCGTCGTTATCAAAATAGCAGCAGCAGATCCCCCCTCTTTATATGAAGTCTCCTGTAAAGAAGACAGGTTTTCCATTTGATAATCTGCAGTTGGATACAGGCTCCCTCCAGACTTAGCAAAAGAATATTGTTCAGACCAGGATGCAGATGTAGCCATTCACAAAACAATTACCTGCTCGGTTAATTTTGGAGGGCAGCATAAGTGAGTTAAGCACCTCATCCTCATCTTGCTCATCAATGACTTTGCACTGCCGTAAGTAGGGGGTCAGCTTGGCTGGATTGATGTAGCGGCTCAGCATGTGCCGGTTGCATTCTACATTCTCCCACAAAGCTTCCTCCTCATCTTTCAGTGTCTCCAGGCAGTCATCCATCTCTGGCTCTCCTCCTTAACAAGGGAAACAACTGGCAAATAAACATCAAGCAGGACAGCTTCTATCCCGTGTCCTTTTCTTTTTGTGCATCCATGTCACATAGGATGAACTGAAGTGCAGCCTGTCCACAGCTCATCTGGAAAGTGACAGTTCAGAGAAGTGCTATCTTGAGTCTGTGAACTATTGCATATTGCTCTCTAGTGATGAATCTGTAGCTTGGATAACTCCATGAAGTTCTCTACAAGCCAGAGAATCCCTCTTCATAATAGAAGCACTGGCAAAGGACACAGTGCAGTGCATGAAAGGGTATGAGCATGCAGAGCTCAGAGCAAAGACAAATACTTGCTGTAGGCAGCTAAGGCTTTCATCCTCACCTCTGCTGTTCCTCTCAGCTGTACTGATGTGCATCTGGATTTTTACCTGCATATTTGTGATGAACCAACACACATAAATGACTGCACCACATGAATAGTTAACTCATAAGTCAGCACTTACGTATCTGCCTTCTGCAACGTGTATGCATTGACCATCGCGTGGGTATGAATTAAAGTAATCTGTGAGTTGGGACCTCGCCTTTCTCTGCATGAGTGAGTAAGTTTTGTACCACTGAAGTCTGAAAACGTTCCTGACTCATGCAAATATTATCACATGATTTCTGAGTGCTTGCTAAGCAATTTCCTGCCACCTTCTAATTTGTAACCACCTCATTAGAGAAGGTTACAAGGCAGGCAACAATGAGGTGAGAAAACTCGTCCTGAAGTTAAGAGTAAAGAAACATTGTAAGAATCTTTCCTTCTTAATTTTATAATGAATGTTAACTTTTGAAACAAGTCCTATTTCTGCATTTCAGCCTCCCAAGCTCCTGTGATCCAGGCAGCACAAGGAAGATAAGCCTCTATTTCAAGAGGTATTTTACCCCATCAGAGACCATGGTATAGGAAGAATGTGCTTTATGAGACTTTGCTGGTAATCAGTAACTACAGACCTTAAAAGCAACATGCTGTTTTTCTTCGACCAAAAGAGTTCTCTCCATTGTGGCATAAATTCCTCAGCTTCAAACTTCAGGAACTGCAACGCAGCCGGAGTTACACTGAACATCCCCAGGCAAAATCAGCTATTAATGTGTATATCCATGGGCGATTAACTCCTCATTTTGAAAACTAAACCCCAAAGTGCTAATCTGCTATGTAATGTGTTTGTCAGTGCTCTATCATAACGACACACAGAACAGTCCTACAGAAATGTGTCAACAACAACCCTCAAAAGGGCAAGGAAGACCAGGTCTGCTCAATGGGATCCCGAATGATAGCGGCATGGCTACAGTTACAGGAAAATCTCTCTGTTCTAACAAACTCTTCACAAGCTGGATTAAATTCTTACTGAATACCAGTATTCACATGTGGTAAAAATGACACTGCAGTAATGAACAGTATAAAGCTAAACAAACAGAAACAGCTCTATAAAATAGGCAGCAGTGGGAGGAATGCTAAAGGTGAAATAGCTTCATCTGAAGCACCCATACATTCTCATGAACCTTCCTCTCCACCACTTACTCTGGAGATAACTGTTCATCACTTCACAGATGAATTTAACAAACACTAGATAATGGGAGAAGCTGAACTTCTGGGAGCAGAAGCAGTAAAGCAGAGGGTCACCCAGTCCTGTAGTCACCTTACAGCCACAGCTATCTATTGCATCTAAAGAAAGGTGTGTTGCAGGCCCTTTAATTTTGAGGAGCGCACCGGGAAGCTCACAGATGTGCAAAAGAAGCGCTTGCCTGAATTCCATAAAATGCAAGAGATCTTGTAACCTGCTGCACTGAACCAGAAATTATTGCACACCGTCAGCAATTCCCTCAGGACATTAGTAAGGCATTTCTCCGTTAAATGATTCAACAAAGAGTTCACTCATCAGCGTAATTCTTGACATGGATACAGGCTTTTTTTTACCTGACATTAAAACCACCTTTATCAGATAGACCCTCATGTATGGGCGTAATACGTCCATACTGTTATTTTGGGGACATAATGTTTAATGGGAAAGCAGTAAGTACAGCGCATGAGTGGCTAAGAATTTTCTGGTAGCAAAGTCCTGTTAAACACAGTCTATTATCAGGAGCAAGCCCTTAGGAATAGACTTAGAGTATAACCTCCAAGTAACTCCACTGTCTTGTGGAACTATTCCAGAGACAACAGCTGATATTAGTACACCACCCTTCTTAGTGCACAAGGATTTCTTTGATTTAGTATTTAATATGATGTTGAATAGCAAATAAAATGCTTGTGATTGGTTGAAATTTTGGTGTGCAGCTCCAAAACCAGACGTGTCAACTGAGACTCAGTGGGAAACCAATAAAGGTATTGTATTAGTGGCTCTAATTTTAGAAGACTTTCAGCAGCAGTATTTAAAAGACCTTATTCCCTGTTCCTGTCCTTCCTTCTTGTGATGCCATTGCAGAAAAGCTGTTTTCACTTACAAAATTAAACATTACAGATGTAGTGGTTTCAAATGTGTAATCACTTCATCTGATCTTTATTACAGTTATTAAAATTATCTAGTTTCTGCTTCCAGCACCATGAGTTGTAACCTAACACATCGAGAAGTTGTGATATGTCCTAGAAATGCTATGGCATCCATTACAAATCACAGGTGTGAAGTCACAGACTTGGACGGACTTCAACAGATATTAACCAAGAAGAAATAAGAATCGCCCCAGCAGTTAATAAATTGCTCTCCTACTGCTCCTTCCAGTAGTTCGTATACAAAATAGCTTTTAACTGCAGGAGATCCTAATCCAGTAATAATCTCAGCGAGTTCCATCTATTTCAAAGATCTCTGTAGATTCAGACAAATAAAAGAGGGAATCCCATTTTACATGAAAAGAAACACTCTACTCCCCTCATCTCCTCTTCTCTCTTGGGGACTGTATCCCTCTCTTGGTAGTAACACACAAATGAATCTTTCTGTGTGTTTGCTAGATTTTCTGTTATATTTTTCAACTGCACAAATCACCTTGCAGTTAAAGCTGTTCTCTCTTCTCACTCAGACTCCACACTTTCATGTATCAGTGACACTCTCCACTGATCAAGGGAATAAAGCCTGCAGGCTTCAGAACCAGGGGTTCTATCAAGTGCTCATCATCAGGTCACAGCTAAAGCTTCAGGTTTTGCAACTCATTTCATGATGGCGCAGAAATTAACCCTTCAGCTGCTTAATTATTTGCATCCCCTTGCTCTGAATGCCTGTCAGCCTGTGTATACTGAGAAGTTACCATGTAGGAGATTGTGAACGCAGGCTTCAGCTAGGGTTTCTGATTTCTTGGTATCTCCTTTGTGAAATAGGAAACAAAGAGTACTGTCTTCATACCGAGAAGCAGGAGGAAGTGTCTTTTGGAAGAGGTGATCTATTTTTAATGCTTTGGACTTCTGCATTTGTCACAGATGTTCACAGACAGGCAGTATATAAAAGAAACCGCAACACACAAAATGTTTGTGCAAACTGTAAGCTAATAAGAACAGTTTATCTTAAATACTGCATATGTGTTTACAAACCAGGAAAGGATTACATACCAATTATCACACTTGAAAGGGTGATAATAAAGCAGAAATAAAGATGAAGATAGCATCATGTATATAATTATCCTCACTATTTTGAGGGTATTGTCTTACATCCTCTTTCTATGCATATTTCTAGACTTCAGGGGGCAATACTCTTTCTCCCTCAAGTTCTTATAGCATCTCACATGATAACATATAACAGAGTGATTTTGTCAAAAGCTGCTTGTGTGGATAGGTGCAGATTTGCAGTATCAGAGAACTGCCAAAGCACAAAGGGATTTAGAGATGTCTTTAATTTTAGAGGCAAGTCACAGTTTAACGTGTGATAAGGAAATTCTGTTCCTTTGCTTAAGGACAAGAGAGCTCTATTTGTACTCCTGGCTTTCTGAAATGCTGCATACCAGCTGTTTCCCATTATGCTGGCTGCACTGCTGGATGTTCTATAGTACTGAAAACTACTTTTAAAAGACTTAAACATTGATTAAAGATGACTAAATCTGCTTGCCTATACTTGCAGGTTTTTTCCATACAGCTGCTAAATCTGGACTCCCAAAGGAGAGGAGACAGTGTCTTCATCTGGCTTTATGAATTTGCGCTTGATATTCATTCTTTCTTCCTCTGTGTCCCCAAGGTTAGTTAGAAGTATTTTTATGACAAGGTAGGACTCATTACTTCGTGACTGCAAAGCATTTGGAACCATCAAGATGGAAAGCTCCTAGAAAAGCATTTATTATTAGTGCAGGTTTTTTTACTTCAGATTTTGCAGGCCTTGGAATACTTTGAAGCCAGCAGCACTGTTGAACAGACTGGGCTGTGTTACTGGTTTAGGTCACAGTGGTTGTATATGAAAGAACTGTTCTCTGTGTACCAGAACTCCCTCTTTATATGAAAGATTCAACCAGCTTACTAAATGCCACAATTTCAATAACGTATAAAGGAAAAGTACAGAATAAGAGATACCAAAGTAATAGAAGAGCAGGAAGCTTTAAACACAAAATGGGATTATTTTCGCACGATGTATTCTGTTCAATTCCATTGAATCAATCTTCCTGTTACATGCAGCCTACAAAATCCCCCAAAACACAAATAGATTTGCAAGGCTTCAGTGAGGCAAAGGTAGGGCTTCAGTAAAGGCAGATGAGAGCCATAGTCATAAATACTACTCCTATTTTCAGAGAAGAAAAGAGACAGAGGTAACCAAAACAAACTCCCTAACTGGTCCAAAGAGCTTTGGAGGCATATTCATCTTGCTTCTACAAGCAGAAGAGGGAAAGAAAATGCCTCTCATTTTCATAACTGTTAATTCACCAACCAAGTGACAGAAAGAGAAATGAAGAATTCCATCATGTTATTCTTATTCAGTATCCCTGCCCTATGAGAAAAAGAGAATGCAACAAAACAAATCAGAGATTTGTCTTTAGCCCCTATTCCTGTGCTAAAAGAAGGCAGACAGAAAAATTAACACTATAGGAACTCCCTCCAATTATATCTTCCTTTGCCTTTATTTACTGTCCTATCAACAGATCCATTTAAAACTCCACCTCAGAAAAAAGGAATGTGTAAGGCATACATAAAGAATGGATCGATCACTAGTACTGTTGGTTGGTACACTCAATGGTTTGCTTAGTAGCATCTAAACCTGAAAACGCCATATGCAACAGAGACACAAGCTTTTCAAAACTGCAGGATAATATTGCTTAGAGCTGAAAAATCCTTGAATTCCACACTTATTCCCTTCCGCTTTTCCCTGCTTTTGAAATTGCATATGAAATTCTGTAAAACACAAGCACTTTCTGGAGAAAAAACTTTACACATTACAAACATTGTTCTGCCCAATTACATATTGCTGCAAAGGACCGCAATCAGTGCAGTAATACTTATTAGAATCTTGCAACTACCCGTGTTTTATAAAAGGCTGAGATCTATGCTTTCTCACTTTGCGCTTCACCTAGTGAAGTCTATGTCTTCCTCAAATCTGCCAGCTTTAGAACTTCAGAGCTCTTACTATCACACAGGAAGGAAATGACTAACTTTGCCTCAATAGCAAACCGACGGCAGACCGTGTTACCTCAAACATGCAATATCCAATCAGATTTGCTTGTAGAACATATACTACCAATAATAAACAAAGAAAATGGAAAAATCCTACTCTACTGATAGTTTAAATAGTGTTTTGGCAAGACTCATTTTATTGTGTGTCACTATTTTCTACACACAGTGAAAATGCTTCTAGCTCCTTCAGTACCTCAGTGTCCAAGCACAACCGATAGAAGAAACTGAGAGGCTGGGTTCATTTCATCAGTTTGAATTAGGCATCTGGTTCCACTTAGGAATCCAGATCCTCTCTAGTGAATGGAAAATGGTCTGATTAAAACTTCATTCCACTGTTTTATACTTCCACCTTGGAATGCCCTCTAAAGATTGGTTTCTA
Organism: Amazona ochrocephala; assembly: GCA_039720435.1. Taxonomy (NCBI): domain Eukaryota; kingdom Metazoa; phylum Chordata; class Aves; order Psittaciformes; family Psittacidae; genus Amazona; species Amazona ochrocephala. The sequence continues at coordinate 11,672,785 of CM077886.1, read as the reverse complement.
GCCACTACTAATAGCTTAGGCTCCCTCTAGAGTAAATGGAGAGAGGTTTGTCCCTTCAGATGCCAATGGCCATACAGGCAATTAGATCAATATTATTCTGTTTTCCCATGTTGTTTAGGAATCTGATTTCCAGATTTCAGAACTTGCTAGAACTACCATTATTAAATTATATGTGAAAGTAAATGAGAAATGAGAGAGGTGAACAATGAGAGTTGGACACAAATAACTAAAGAGGAGAAAGATGAGACTTGGGGATGAAAAACAGTGAGGTCGAGGGCAAATGAAATACAAAAAGGGAACAGAAAAAGAGAAAGAAAGTTAAAGAAAGGGGAACTCAACAGAATTAAAGTGAGGAACAGAAGTGAGATAGATAAGAACAGGAAAGACTTCAGTGAAAGCAAAGGAAAGGAATATGGGTTGTAAAGCAAACAAAGGGATACACAGGGAAGGCCCTTCCACGGATCCTGACACATTAGAAACTAGCGTTAGCTCTGAGCATGCAAATCAAGCTAATGGCACAACAATTTTAATAAATAATTTACCACAAGAGTTTAATGCATCTGTTTTAAAGGATTTGTGAAGTAGCAGTGGAGAGCTGAAAGCCTGGCATTTAATAAGTGCGTTGCTCTACACATCCTCCATCCCGTTACGCATGATGAGGAGGAGGACAATAGAAATCATGGTGCTAACACAGTACAGATATATTAATATAGCCGGCCTCCTTTTCTTGAGTGCAGCATTAGCTACTGACATGAGCATTTCCTTTCAACTAATGTCTGTTAAAAGCCAAGATCTAAGAAAGAAGCTGTCATCCTCAGGCTGCTGGGGGCTCATGAGAATGCTGGCCCAACAAATGCTTCAAAAGCCATTACTAGGTCCCAGGCTAACTTTTCCTTGAGACTGACTCGCTCTTTTTCTACAACTGATGGAGATTCTCCCTAGCTGAGGAGGAGAAGGCACAGTTGGGGGCAAGTGCATCATTCTGTGTGATTACCAGGAGTCCTGAATTGAAACTTCAAGTTACTTAAACATGCAAATGGATTCGATGACCGCAGGTTAGGTCCCACTGAATGTGTGCTCACGTTACAAATCCCACCACATTCTTTGGCACAGAGAACCAGTGTTCATAAGGGATTTGCATAGACTGAGCTATGTAAGAAACTGGTGAGGACAAAGGTTCATTAGCTGACACCTACATATGAAACTCTCATAACCTTTGCACAGAAAGCCTGACTCTCATGGGTGTTTTTAACACTTCTATTAACACAAGTCACATAAAACAGGAAAAGAGAAAGAAGCGTAGCTCTGCCATACAAACCTGCTACTTAGTCTATTTAAAAAATGACACTTTCTACAAACCTATGTTACATGAGTTTAAAGACATAACAAAACAGAGAGAGAGAAGAAAACCTTCCGTGCAGGCAGATAATGATTCTATGTAGGTGATCCTCTCCTCGCCAAACCAGAGAAAGGATGGGAGGACTCCCCTCTAGTTTAACAATCTCCAAATTCAGCATAACTGACAGTAAATGTGTAGGCCATTCTTAGAACTGAAAAGGTTACACTGCAGGCTTGAACACTGTCAGATAATCTCACTGTAATTCACTGTGGCGATTTAATGATTCAGTTAAATATCTTAAATGCACTATGGAAAGGTATAATAGCTCCCCACCTAGCTCTGTGAAGACTTACCCATTCACATTTAGCTCTTAATTGCTAACAGTATATTCTGTTGGATCAAATGCTGTCCAGTTTCCCAAGGGTGATGACTGTTATGATTCACATATACATTTTGTTCATTTTAAATGCACAGCTTCCCGTACATAGAACAAATATCTATACCTTAGTCACTTTGTGACCTCTTTGTAACTATTACTTTAAAAGAGACTTTAATTTTATAGAACAGACCGCTGCCTTGCCCATGCTACCTTGACTGTGGCTTGAAGAATGACACACATGCCTTACATAGCAAATACCTGTAGTCCTTCCGCCTCAAAGACACTGGAAGAAGCAAGCTTCACTCCTAGTTGCAGACTGCCATAGTCCTTGATGCTCCGCTCATTGACAAAATCCTCTGTCCTTGTAAGCTTGCTTAAAGCTGCACGCATGTCTCAGCCAGCAGAGCACAAAGCACACAGAGGATGCCATTTGACAAGAGAAAGTCTACAGCAGGCCACAAGCAGCCTGCTCTAGGAAGGACAAAACCTCACCAGGAATCAAAAGGAGCTTGCTATTTTATTGCTGCAAATTAGAATTCTCCTTTCAGATGGAAATGGTTGTACTTGTTTTATGAATCATTTTTCCCACTTATGATTTCTGGTCACCTCCTCTTCTTCCTGCTCTGTGTCCTCTCTCTTCTTGTACCAGTGTCACAGGACTGTGTCAAGTAGCTCCGGAAACATACACCCACCATCCTCTCTCTCAAACTTGCTGTTTATAGTACATAGAAAGGTGCTGGGGGCTGCCTTACTTCCCTTTTCTTCTGAACAGAAGTTGTGGGTAACTTTCAAACACGACACCACTGCAGAGGAAAGTCTTAGAGGAAGTGTCCTCACAGCCACAGGGAGCTGCGTGCTCTGGACGGAGCAGCGAAGATCTGAGGAGCACCTCAAACAGGTTGCCCTGTACTGCAGATAATACAGCTGGATTTCATTAACAATTTGATGTCACCGAAGAAACCTCACTGTAATGCCTGCAATTGAGAGCAGTAAAGCAATCTCCGGAAAACAGACAGTTCCCTTCTCATCCTGCTGGAGGGCTCCTTTAAGTTACCACTATAGCAATTTAAAGCAAAAAAGGTCTGATTTTTCACTTAACGGGACTGCATTTCTGTAAGTGGAGACCTCTCTATGACCTTGTCTCGCTGTCCTGGGGAAGAGATACCAAACACTTGGCAAGGCTGTATTTCCTCCCTTCAAAGCACCGCAAGGAGGAAATAAGCATCTTCCATTGCTTCCTCCATAACTAAGTCCACTGCTTTGATGACAGAGAATAAATGCTGTGGAAAATTTATCCCAGAAGAATTAACTAGCCATTGGAAGAGACTAAACTCTGGTCTCATCAGGAAACTTGGGTCAGTTTGGTTCATGGTTATGAAAAGACCAAAGCAGCTAAGGACTAACATGGAAAGAAATCTGACTATGCATCTTCACCTGGGTATGTCCTGGAGAATGAGCCAACACAAGGAGAAGCACAAGACTTTTACCGAATTCTCTGCTGTCTGTAGAAATAAATAGTTGTGAAAACAGCAACTCTAAAGCGATGCCAGAATTAGCATGGAGACTGCAACGCTCCATCTGCGAGCATCCCGGTCTTTCAGCACGGGCAGCTGCTGTTAGAACAGCCTCTACAAACAATATTACAAAAGCAAGATTTGCAGGATTATATACACAAAAATCCTCATCTTTAGGGGAATTCACAAAGGGTTGTGACCAACTACAAGTCTGTGCAAGCTCAGTTTTGTTCTCCTAACTATGCCTTGAAGCATAACAATTCCGTATGTGCTATCCCCATTACCTCATAGCACAAAATATCACAAGGTAACAACGAAAGCATTTGCGGAACATGAAAAGCCTTTGTTTTGAATGCAGTGTTGCATTTGTGTACAAAGTGAGGTTACAGGCAATAGAAGCACTAGTAAATGGCTCCCACACGTGAGGATCAATTGCCTCTATTTCTCATTCTTACTCAAGGGCACAACTTGTAATGAGGGTCAGATTTTCAAAGGGTGTAGGTAGCATTCAGGCATCAAAATCAATGGCCAGCTTGTTGCAAGACTTGCCCCAGTGTGGGATAAGACACTGAATATGAATACCAGAGCTGCTGAGCACTTTTTAAAATCAGGTCTTTCTTACACACTTAAGTTGAAGCTGAGCTCTTTCAAAAAGCTTTCTGCAACTGCAGCATTCTTCAAACGCTAAGGATTTGAAAAATGGGCCTTTAAAGCTTTGTGAGGTGCTAATTTTTACATGAATAGGAAACTGCTCTATATAGCGCCTATAAATCTGGCTGGCAGCAGTATTTAAGTGGTTCTGATTCTCCAGTATTGTACAATGTCTCCAGCAGTATACATCCCACATGGAAGAGCGCAGATGCTGCGTGCCAATGCTTACCTGTATTAATTCCAACCCTTCGGAATCCATGAAATACATATTCTGCTAGCTAATGGGTCATGGTAAACACTGCTGATGCATCAATCTCTTTTCAGCATATTGTCTCCAACTCCAATTGAGATTTTAAGCCTTAAATGAGATTTTAAGCTTTGTACCCTCTGAGAAATAATACAAGAAAGGTTCTTTCTACATAACTGACAAAATTTCTCTCTATGAGGCACAAAACTGGTTTTCTTAGGCTCAAAACTGAATGCAGTGTCAAAACCATATGAGGTTTTAGGTTGGACTCTCCTTCCATCATTGTTTGCTCTATTTACCTTCTCTTCCCAAAGCCAGTAGGTTCAATGTTGCAGGATCTACACTGCTGACTCAGCTAACGGAGCCCAAACTCATAAAAACCTATTTAAAACAGGTCCAGTGATTTTATTTTCTAATCTTAGACATGAAATTTAATTAGCATCTCATTGCTAATGAAGTCACCATGGAGAATGAGACCGAGGAATTAGGCACAGGCATGGAATGTCAAGCATACAACAGCTGTTATTCAGGAGGTGGTTTAACTCCCGCTTTCCTACAGTCAGGTTTCAGGTCTGTTAAGAATCATGGGCTGTGTTTACAAGTTTCTTTCTTTGATGGCAATGTCCTTCTATCTTCTATGGCAGTAATTACTCTAGCATGATGCATGTGGAGTACAAAATAAGGACAGCTAAGGTTCACTCTGGATGAGAAACAGAAGCAAGACAGAGCAAGTTGGATCTGAATTCAAAATCCTAGATCGTCACAAGCTACCCCAGTCAGTAACTGTTTCAAATCCTATAAAAGCAATACACTCATCACCTGAGAAAAGGCCTTGTATTATTTCTCCAGGGTACTCCAAACATCAGAAAGATAAAAGGAATTTTTTCAAAGGAAGCATATGGAGAATTTTAAAAGCCTCTTTAAAATAAGAAATATTCCCAGCCTTTTCATTACCAGCATTCCTAGGAGGCATGGCCTAGGCTGACATCAGCACTGATGCTGGCATTACTGGGTGAAATTGTGTCTCCTGTGAGCTACCCCTATAATCCCTCCAGAGATCTTGAGAGCACAGGAGCTCTCGACTTGTCTTTGCCCACCCATGCCTGTTTGAAAGGGCTCCATGAGTACATCTCCCTGCACAGCAACGCAGATGGTTACCTGAGGTGAAGGCAAGGACAGGCATTCTTCTACTGCTGCTCCTCGAGGTGCCTCGGTGAGAGAACGTAAAATACAGAACATCACAGAAGAGGGGACTCGGTGAGAAGTGGGCAAGCACCGTGGGAGAGCTCCGAAAGGGCTGATGAACTGCAGTAACCACAAACCCGAACTTGCCTCTTGCACTTACACTGAAATTGTTCAGAGCAAGTCAGTGTGGGAGGAAGTATTCACAGGGCCTGTCCTGAGAGCAAGTAATTATTAGTAACTCCTCGATTGCTAGAGAAGCTTCTGGGGTAACTGTGTGTGGGCATGCCCCTTGGCTGCTCTCAATGACAACATTCTCTAGGGTAAAAAGGGTTTTATGTTGCTGGTCCTGGTTCCTCACGGGCGGGCAACTTCTTAATTCTTGCACACTCCCTGATGTGACTTGAGAGCTGGAAACATTCATGAACATGGTCACAGCATTAAAAAAGCCCACTGCTTTGCAACGTGACAAAACCAGTTCTTCTTTAGCAGTAATGGCAAGCAGGAGTTAGATCAAGCAATGCTCTATGTACTAAGGCAGAAGCAATCTGCGGACAGCGAAACTTTCTTGGATGCTGTCAGACTAATTTTCTCTCGACAATCTCACAATGCTTTAAAAGTTCTGCTCCATTTTCAGGGCAGCTGCCAATGAGTACAGCAGTATCTTCGCACCAGCTTTAGGGACCAATGGAAATACTGGAATATGCTCAAACACACCCAAAGTCTTAAACAATTAAACACTGAGATTATTCTGACTTGTTGTAAAAGGATGCTTTAAACTGGATGTGTTGGGGGAGGGGGGCATCATTCCATCCCAACACACACAGTCAGTTGCCAGCACCTATAATAAACGTTCGGAGCAATGTAGAGATATTCCAGCTGCTCCAGCCAATGAGCCGGCTTCATTTGGATCTCGGCTCAAATGCCTCTATACAAATGCCCGTAGCATGGGGAACAAACAAGAGGAATTAGAGATGTGTGCACATCTACGGGGGTATGATATCATAGGCATCACAGAAACATGGTGGGATGGCTCCTATGACTGGTGTGTTGGAATGGAAGGTTACCGGCTCTTTAGGAAAGACAGGCCCAGCAGGCGGGGAGGGGGAGTTCCTATTTATGTTAGGGATAGGCTAGAGAGTATGGAACTCTGTCTGGGGACAGGTGAGCAGTCGACAGAGAGTTTGTGGGTCAGGGTTAAAGGGAGAACAGCGATGGGTGACATTATTGTGGGGATCTGTTACAGACCGCCTGACCAAGGGGACTCGGCGGATGAAGCGCTCCATAGACAGATAGGAGCAGCCTCACGCTTGCAGGCCCTTGTTCTCATGGGAGACTTCAACCACCCTGATACCTGTTGGAGGGATGGTACGGCCCGGCACAAGCAATCCAGAAGGTTCCTCGATTGTGTGGAAGACAACTTCCTTCTGCAAGTAATAGAGGAGCCGACAAGGAGAGGTGCCATGCTTGACCTCGTCCTCACCAACAGGGAAGGGCTGGTTGGGAATGTGACGCTCCAGGGCAGCCTTGATTGCAGCGATCATGAGATGGTTGAGTTTGAGATCCTCAGGACAGTGAGAAGAGCGTGCAGCAAGCTCACTGCCCTGGACTTCAAGAGAGCAGACTTTGGCCTCTTCAGGAACCTGCTCAGTAAGGTTCCATGGGATACAGCCCTAGAGGGCAGGGGGGCCCAAGGCTGTTGGTTGATATTCAAGGCTCACCTGCTGCAAGCTCAGGAGCGATGCATCCCAACTAGAAGGAAGTTCAGCAGGAGGGCCAGGAGACCTCCTTGGATGGATAAGGAGCTGCTGAGCAAAATTCGAAGGAGAAAAGAGGCTTATAAAAGGTGGAAGCAAGGTCAGGCGGCCTGGGGAGAATACAGGGATGTTGTCTGGGAAGCTAGGGACCAGGTTAGGAAAGCTAAGGCCCACTTAGAATTAAACTTGGCTAGGGATGTTAAGGATAACAGGAAGGGATTTTATAGGTACATTGCCAATAAAAGACAGGTTAGGGACACCGTGGGCCCTCTCCAGAAGCTATCGGGAGAACTGGCTACCCTGGATTTGGAGAAGGCTGAGGTTCTTCATGACTTCTTTGCCTCAGTCTTTACGGGCAAGTGCTCTGACCACACCACCCAAGTCTTAGAAGGCAGACGCAGGGACTGTGAGAATGAAGACGCTGGGCCCACTGTAGGAGAGGATGTGGTTCGAGACCATCTTAGGAACCTGAATGTATACAAGTCCATGGGACTGGATGAAATCCATGCGCGGGTCCTGAAGGAGCTTCAAATGAAGTTGCTAAGCCACTGTCCATCATATTTGAAAAATCATGGCAGTCACGTGAAGAGCACCTCCCGCATGAAGATAGGATGAGAAAGTTGGAGCTGTTCAGCCTGGAGAAGAGAAGGCTGCGTGGAGACCTCAGAGCAGCCTTCCAGTATCTGAAGGGGGCCTATAGGGATGCTGGGGAGGGACTCTTCATTAAGGACTGTAGTGATAGGACAAGGGGTAACGGGTTCAAACTTAAACAGGGGAAGTTTAGATTGGATATGAGGAAGAAATTCTTTACTGTAAGGGTGGTGAGGCCCTGGAATGGGTTGCCCAGGGAAGTTGTGAATGCTCCATTGCTGGCGGTGTTCAAGGCCAGGTTGGACAGAGCCTTGGGTGGCATGGTTTAGTGTGAGGTGTCCCTGCCCACGGCAGGGGGGTTGGAACTGGATGATCTTAAGGTCCTTTCCAACCCTAACTATTCTGTGATTCTATGAGTCTATGCAAAGAGTTGTTTCGGCAAGAACTGTGAAGGAAGACCAGCAGTGAAGAGTCTTACCTTAAGCTTAATTTTTTAACAGGGGAAAATCAGCTCTGCAATAGTAAAAAAGGTGGAAAATGTTTATGGAATTATAGATTTTCAGTCAGCGTAAGTCATTACTGAAATGAGTTTGATGATCTCTCTAACTACATCATCATAAGCTATGAAAAACATATGGAATGGCAACTACCTTGATGTGGCGCTCTGGGACACGGGTTAGTGTTGTTCTTGGCAGAGCTAGGTGAACAGTTGGACTCAGTGATATTAAGGGTCTTTTCCAACCTAAATGATTCTATGATTCAGAAAAAAGCCAAGGGATAGAGATGGAGGCAGCAGCTGCTGGATGGACGCTATGACTTCTTCTTGGAAAAGAATGGGATGTACTAGCAGACTCTGGAGAGGATCCATGCAAACTGCAGCCAGGGAGGAAGCTTTCTTTTAAACACAGACTTCATGTGCAAGGTCCTACACCTGGGTCAGAGCAATCCCAGGCACAGCTACAGGTTGGGCAGGGAAGAGATTCAGAGCAGCCCTGCGGAGAAAGGACTTGGGGGTGTTGGTCAATGAGAAAATGACCATAAGCTGGCAGTGTGCGCTTGCAGCACAGAAAGCCAACCGTGTCCTGGGCTGCATCAAAAGCAGAGTGACCAGCAGGTCGAGGGAGGTGATCCTGCCCCTCTACTCTGCTCTCGTCAGACCTCACTTGGGAGTACTGTGTGCAGTTCTGGTGTCCTCAACATAAAAAGGACATGGAACTGTTGGAACAAGTGCAGAGGAGGGCCACGAGGATGATCAGGGGACTGGAGCACCTCCCGTACGAAGATAGGCTGAGAAAATTGGGGCTGTTCAGCCTGGAGAAGAGAAGGCTGCATGGAGACCTCATAGCAGCCTTCCAATATCTCAGGGGGGCCTATAAGGATGCTGGGGAGGGACTCTTCATTAGGGACTGTAGTGAGAGGACAAGGGGCAACAGGTTCAAACTTAAACAGGGGAAATTTAGATTGGATATGAGGAAGAAATTCTTTACTGTAAGGGTGGTGAGGCACTGGAATGGGTTGCCCAGGGAAGTTGTGAATGCTCCATCCCTGGCAGTGTTCAAGGCCAGGCTGGACAGAGCCTTGGGTGACATGATCTAATGGGAGGTGTCCCTGCCCATGGCAGGGGGGTTGGAACTGGATGAGCTTAAGGCCCTTTCCAACCCTAACTATTCTATGATTCTATGATTCAAGTGACAGACCAGTTTGGTCAGTGAATGGTGTATGTCACTGCTATTTTAAGTGAGATGTCAAAAGCCAAAAGCCTTCAAATGATCTTATAAATGTGATAATCAGTGCACTGTAATTTGGAAATGAAATGTATTTGGTGCAAGCTCTAGAAAAAGAGTTGAAGCAACCTTTGGGTGTTTTCCCAGTTTGCTCGGAATTCACAGAGGGAAACAGCTGAAATGTTTCTTTGTGTTTCAAACCCTGGAGGAACTTTTGTGCTTAAATATAGTCAACATGTGCAACAACCTATTAAGCACACTCATACTGATTTCAAGTATGGGCACAGCTAGATTAGAAATGTTTATACACATATAGAGCCGCAAAAAACTGAGGCAGAAACAATCCATTAAGTGCTAATGATAACCACACATGTACTGCTTGCATACAGCTTTTTTCTGCATTCAAATGGAAAGAATCCTTATCCCATTTTAAACACCAACCTCACGTTAAATTTACTCTTCCGTGCCTCAATTACAACCTGAGGAAAATTTGCCAGCAAACAACCAGTGCTCAGGAGGCCGGGGGGAATCCTTTCATTGCTTACACTCCAGCTGTATTTCTCCCCTGAACTACAAAAGCCCCAGGGCTGACTATCAGCCCCAGACATATAACAAGTATCTTTGTGTAAGGCCAAACTGGCCTCAGGGACCAGAACAAACGTGTCTGCTAACACTACCCAGTGTTGCTTTACACAGACAAATTCAGTGAGGCAACAATTACTACAAGTAATACCACATACACAGCTGTCTATACATTCATCCTTTTGACAAAACCAGAATGTTACAGCATTTCACTTGACATTTCTGCTAGATTTCCAGGGAGATTTGACAAATTTCTCTTTCCTCTTGAGCTGCTGAAGAGACTCCTAGAGGTGAGGCAGCATTAGAATTGCCCCATCCAGCACTGCCGATGAAATAGGGTTTGCAGGACTAACAGAACAAGAATATTCCCTTTACTGTATGTTCAACAGCGGTAGCAGACAATGTACAACACCTTGCCAAGTTTTGGTGCTATTAGTAATACACTTTTATGAGCTAGGGGAAAAAAAACCCTGTGTGTTTGCCTTTCATATAAAACAGTAGAGAGGCCTTACCCGCTGATAAAATGTTAAGTACACCGCTTGTAGATCACTGAGCATGTGAGCCCATGGTACTCACAAGCTGTCACCATCCCTAAAGCCCAAATATTTGGGAGAAGATTACGAAGGAAGAAGAGTGCTCAAAAATCAAAGTTCAGGAAAGACCTTTATGTTTAACTGAAGTCAGTGTGAAAACCTCCAGCCAAGGAGCAATGCCCACGGCTGGGACACACCATGATGGGGCATATGGCAGATCTGCTGTTTAGTCAAACTGCACTTCAAACAGACTGGCACCACAGTCTCCTTTTGCCTGAGGAGCAAAAGTGAGAGGGTAATATAGGGCGAGAATACAGAAAGTCGTAGAGAGAAAGAAGTTTTATCACTCACTGGCTGTGTGCCAGAGACCAATTACACACATTTGACAGCAACCATTATAATTCCAGAGTCCTTGAACAAATCACAAGCAGAAAGGTTACCTTACTGAAAACGTTCATTGCCATTAAATAACTGACCCAGACTAGAGGGTGAAGGCAGCGCTGAAGAGAGAGTCTGGGGGGAAGGGAAGAGATGGAGACCCTTATTATGCATACACCTGAGAAAACCCATCATTTGCTCTGAGAAAGGAACTGCAGATTCACTGCAGATCATGTATCCTCAGCCAAGTGGTCAGAGTTCTCAGACTGCAATTCCTACAGACATGCTGCTGTTATCAGTGGTAAAACCCAGCTAAATCTCACCAACTTTGTGAGATTCATGGGTTTACCTTCCAGTTTGAAAGTCATGAGGCCTGGTCCCATATTCCTTGTCGCTTTGAAGTTTAGCTTGCTATGGAGGCTGTCTACAAAGAAAACTGCCATGGGTCAGATTCCAAGTCAGTTACACAACCTTAATGATGCCATCTAACTGAAGCATTCGTATTTCATGAAACCTGCATTTCAATATCAAAGAGTTGAGATGTGCTAAAAAGTGGGTATCTTGTTCTCTCTCGGTAAGATAGGCATAATACTAGGAGAAATGAGGATCTCTATAGATTTCATCCTCTGTGTGCAATCATTCCATATGGATGATGAAAAATTTCACCAAGTAACTGTATATAAACCAAGGTCATTTGGCATATAGCATTCAGATTCCTTCAGCTTATCCCAGTTATGTGGGATGCATCCTTCCACAGAAGGTTCAAATTGCCTTTAACAGATACGTGAAGTCAGATGGTTCTCTTTCCACCCATGTTGAAGGTTTCTTTTCCCCTTAATTCAGAGTTGAAGCTAATTGGAAATGACCATTTGCGTAAGACCAAGGAGTCAAATGTGGTTCTGAATTTATGTTCTGGGGTTGGCAATTAGATGGAAAGTTCTCAGACTCTTCCCAGCTGAAATATCTCCCCAGGCAAACTCAAGAAACTAGATACACACACACACAAAGGCATTTCTAGCTCCAGGTCCCCTTGCAACCGTCACAACTCAACTTTGACAATGCCCTTTTTTAACTCGATATACACAGACTGTCAGGATGAAAAAGGAAAAGGAGAGAAAGAGAGACAAAGAAGAGACGTTGTGAAAGAAGAGATGTTGTCTCTGTCAGTTGATTTCTGGGAGGTACCAAGGCCTTACAAAAAGGACCAGTAATAGGGACACGGAATACTGAAAAACAAAGGCACAAAATCATCATACAAGTTTTGCAGGATGACTAAAAGGAGAACAAGTAGTTTTCACATCACAAGATGAGTTGTAACAGAGAAGGAAAGAGTCATATTAGACCTGTATGTGTAAAATGAATATGTCTCATTTTATGGTTCGGGGCTTATGGACTGATCCCAAGATCCAAAAGACAAAGATATTTCAAGGTACTTGCTTCTGTATTCACAAGACAATGCTCACAGCTCAAAGGCTGCGGTTTGCTAGCTCTGAGCCAGGAAGGATATATTATAATTGCAAAGATGAAATTTAAGCTCCTTTCACTCACAAGGAGATGGACAATTTGAGAGAGCAGAACAGATCACTGAGAGAATTCTCCACTAATAATTCTCTTATTAATTCAGCTGAGTTTAATAAGCGCTCCTTATTCAGTCCCCAAAAGCTCATATCAGAGCATCCCCAGAAATAAATCCTCAGTCTCAATAGTCCTGCTTGGGAAGGTGAAGCTAAGAGTCTTCATCAAAAAAATGTACTTATTTGTCGTATCTGGTTCAAAGCTTACAAACTTCAGCAAGGAATAATAGCAGCCATTGTCTTTGGATGCAGTTTTTTGCCATGCTTGATCTCGGTGACTCACCAATATATCTGGTATAAAAGAAATGAGCTGTTTCCAGATTGTAGGAGTAAAGTTACTCTCCCACTACACCATGACAGCTGAGAACCCCCACCTCTGAGATTTTGAATCCCATAGGAATGAACAGCACAAACACTATGCCAGTGTCACACCAGAAGTTCTGCGGTGGAGCAGGATTTGAAACTTACTAAAGTTTAGTAAAAAGGCTTATGATCAACCAGAACTGCATCTATGGTTTTCCAAAGACATTTTGGATTGTCCTCTCCCATTTTTAGATCTACTTTCAGTCCCATCATTAAGCATTTCCTCTGCTGCAGCTCGCGTATTCTGCAAAGGAAAAGGGAGCTGAGAGACTGCAATAACTTCCTCCAGTTCCCCTACAGGTACTTAGTGGGGATGCTAAGACAAGCAGAGAGTAAGACCATCTGCATCAGCAGTTCCTCCCAATATGAATGCAACATCAAGATAAACATAGATAAGAGAAATCTGATGGGGAGCTGTGGTAAGAACTTAGGAAGGAGTGGGTTGATAGAGAAGGGACAGAATATACAAAGTCAGGGCAGGCTGTATGTGTGAGTGGAGATGAAGCTACGGTGTGTTATAGGTGTTAGAAAATACTGTGTGAGACAGAAAGAAACAGAGAGACAGGATGGCAGTGGTTATTTGTTGTGAATGAGTAAGTAGGGAAGGAAGCCGTGCAAGTATGAAAGTCTTGTATTTTGGAATGCATCCCCAAACCTGTAACCGTGCAAATCCTGCGCATGTACATGAAAGGGATAGACAGGAGAGCAGCGTGTGTGTGCAAGGACAACCCACTGGAGAGGCAACACCAGTGCGTGTGCAAAGTTAACTTTGAAGGCCAGCAATGTCTGCTGTGTACATGAGAAAGCGGATGGAGTAGGAAGAAGGAGTGCGTGTGACAAGCAAGAGGAGCAATGGGAAAGAGGAACACAACACAGAAAAGGAAGTGACAGAGGGGAAGGAAAGATGAAGAACGTGGGGGAGGATGTACAGTCTATTGCACAGGCAAGACAGAGAAGGTGGAGAGAAAGGAAAGGAACGAACAAGGGAAGCATCTGTCACACAGAAAATGTGCTTAATGAAAAACAGGCATAAAAAGACAGTGAAAAAGATGATCAGAAGCACGTTAGTGTTGAGAAAAGAACAAAGGACGTGGGAAGCACAATTAGAAGAGAAAAAACAAGAAAGATATTATTAATTAATAGAAAGCATAAATCCCCAGTGAAGAGATTTAAAGAAAAGGCTAGGGTGTAACACACAATGGGTAGAACCAGAAATTCCCTGCAGATCAGTGCTGATGGTCACTCCTTTCATCTCCCCTCTCTAGACCTCTCGGTGCACGCCTCCTTAAGACCACGTTTGCACCTTCAGCTACTGCCTGTTGACCTCATCAAACCCTGAGCTCCGAGTATCGGTGCATGCAAAGTATGAGACCTGCTGAAGGCAAGGAAGGCACAGGAGAAACAGACTCTTGAAAACAAACACAAAAAGGGTGAAAGTGGAACTTGTAGTGATTGGAGTCAAGTGCTGCCCCAGCCAGCAGTGAGGTGGAGGTGACCTGTCAGCTGCTTTCCTTACCTTGGGTGCTCATGAGTGACCGGCTTGTCTTGCTGCAGCTGACCCAGGCTGAAGCTCTATGTCGCCTCCATGCAATAGTCAGTGTCTCCCCAGGAGTCTTGGAGAGGTTATTTGTGCTCTGCAGCTGGCGAAAAGTAAATGAAACACAAGGAGCAAAACACCCCTTGGCCCCTAAAGCACCAAAAGTTTAGGGAGAATTGGGAATGCAGGAAGCCAGTGCATCGGCGTCGGAACGCACAAAGAGCAGCACAGAAAGTAAGAAAAAGTGTGTCAGAGGCTGGGAGGGGCAGAGAAAGAAAATGCAAAGATCTGACAGGAAACCAGACTATAAATCTGCTTAGGGTTTAAAAAAAACACATCTCTGCTCCCCAGCGATAGAGCCTGTTTGCAAATGACTCTGCACGCAGGTGACAGCAGGGCTCTCAAGTACCACGGTAAGCAAATAAAGAGGCACCTTTGCCCCTTCCCCAGGCAGAGCAGAGGGCAGAGCTGGCAGCAGCACGAACGGCGGGCTCGGACGTAACAAGCAGGCTGCCTCCACTGCTTCGCTTCCAGTTCTCCAGACTTTTAGCACGTGCTTCCCTCAGGCAAAAGGGGACACGCTGAACGCCAGCCTCAGCCGTGCTGCGCCTCTCCAACCACAAAGCAACAACCCATGCTTCGCAGGGCACATGCTGGCTAGAAAGCAGGCAGGACAGCAAATAGTAAGGACTGAAGAAAACAGCGTTTCAAGAATAATTCCAGGTAAAAGGAGTTCTGGGTTTTTCCAAGGTTTCAAAGGCTTTTCAAGAAAGCACCTATTTTATTAATAGCTGCTTTTGCTAAGAAGGAGTCAACAACGTTTACTTTATGCAAACATTAGATTATTTTGCAGTAGAATGATACTTTAAACAATGTATTTTCCAAAGGGAGTCTCTGCTGACATAAAGAAGCGGCATTATCTTCTGCTGCTTTAATGCTTGACTCCAGGCTTAAGGCCACACATGTAAATTCAACCCAGATGGACCTCGCTGATAACATTTACCTGCTAGGCTGCAACTACATCTAGGCTGCAACTACATCCCTCCACAAGCAACCCAGTGAGAGCAAAGTCAGTCAGATCTTTCCCTTACTGTTCTCCCACTCCTACAGGAGCAGGAGTCACCACCACTGCCAGAAACATCCTTCAGTGCTGTGGCCATCCTGCTCAGGGATCTTCAGGCTGTATCACTTGCTTGATGTGCTGGTTCTTTTCCTGCCAATTCAACCTCCAGGGGCAAAATAAGGCTCAGTTGCTCCTCAGGCTTTACTCTTTGCACTGGGTAGATGCCCTCAAGTAAAGCCTCAGTGGAGTCAGCCATAGGTCCTGAGTAGGTGAGAAACAGAGGAAAGACCCCTTAAAGGAAGAGTTACATGCGTATAATAGGGGTGCAAGTTTGCAAGGGTGACTCTATGTATGTATATATGTTGATATAAGCTGAGAAAGTTGGGGCTGTTCAGCCTGGAGAAGAGAAGGCTGCATGGAGACCTCATAGCAGCCTTCCAGTATCTGAAGGGGGCCTATAGGGATGCTGGGGAGGGACTCTTCATGAGGGACTGTGGTGAGAGGACAAGGGGTAATGGGTTTAAACTTAAACAGGGGAAGTTTGGATTGGATATGAGGAAGAAATTCTTTACTGTGAGGGTGGTGGGGCCCTGGAATGGGTTGCCCAGGGAAGTTGTGAATGCTCCATCCCTGGCGGTGTTCAAGGCTGGGTTGGACAGAGCCTTGGATGGCATGGTTTAGTGTGAGGTGTCCCTGCCCATGGCAGGGGGGTTGGAACTGGATGATCTTAAGGTCCTTTCCAACCCTGACTATTCTATGATTCTATGACATGTGCATGGGTATGCTTTTATCTCACAAGAGAAACTAACAGAAATAAAAGCAGAAGCACTAGGAAAAATAAACATAAGTGACCTACAACAGATGATCTAGGAATGTGGGAAGGAGAAAAATGATAGTAATGGAGTGAGAGAATGAGAAAGGAAAAAGTAGTTGTTAGAGAATAAAGGGAAACACAACAAATGGAAAGAAATACAAAAGTACAGTGGAAAAACTATCAAAGGATACAGCAGTGTCAAAGACAAGAGAATGGAGGAAGTGAGATGCTAAAGTGAAAAGAAGAAATGTAAGGGAGAAATTACATGGCTCAAAGTGTCCATTACAATAACAGCCAAAAGTGTTCTTACCAAACTGACAACTTGAACACTGTGAAAATCACGAGTGAGCAGAACATATTCCAGAGAGCAAAATGCGTCAGGCACCTCTGCTTTAATTCCCCCTTATCATTCCTCTAATTTCATGTGTTTCACCTGGACTGGTGACAGTTAAGTTTATCCACAAGGACAACGATGAAAGGGATTTGGTAGGGATTTTAGTTCTCTAAATCAAGAGCTCAAATCCTAAGGAAGGCAGGAATTTCTGCCTCCAACAGCAATGGTAGAACATGCTACAGCCCTAAGTTTCAGTGAGGACTATACTGTTAGGTGCTACTTGCCTTGCGTAACTTTACCAAAATTCACTTCCGAGTGCACTTGGAGCTGCATATGACAAGGTGCAGGAAGGCTTCCTGCTCTGAGCAGCCAAAGAGCTACACATGAGATGGCTGCACAAGGGAGCTTCTGCAGTTTCTGGCTGGGTGAAAGCCAGCGATACTTTGGAGTGAAACAAGAATCGTGACTCCAATGACCCATCAAAACCAACACAACTTATTTCTGCTGCTTTCACAGGGGAAGCTGATTTATGCATGCAACTAAAGAACCATTTTAAGCACAACCAGAGAAATTAACGCTGCTGGCAGGAGGCTTTGTGGTTTCACTTCGGTTTAAAAACCCACACATCTTCCACACATGGTTCCTAACCTGCAAGGAAAACCATGCTAGAAGTTCAAGCCAAAACTCACCAAATCTCATTAGAGCTTTTTTCCTTCTGTCCTTGATTTCTGCAGCAAATAATGTATCATACAGTAGAGTATAAAACTGCCCTCCAGAGCCAAGCAAGGTGTTAGGTATCTATTTGCTCCTGTTTCTGCTATTGATTTGCTTAATGTTGTAGACTACAAACAGCTTTCAGAAAGTGCAATATCTGTTTCAAAGAAGATTGCACATTTCCCTGGGCCTAAAGCGACACCCCAGAGATGAAGCAATTACCCAGTGAAGCCTGGGCAGCTTTAAGCAATAGGTCACTGAAACTCAAAGGACCTAAAATTCTCCTAATCATAAAGGCTTTAGTGGCAAACTGAGGTTAGCTGAGCGGGATCCAGCCATCAATCACAAAGCCACGTGTAACTAAGCATCAACTTTTTTCTGTAAGAATATACAATCTTAATCCAAGTTCTCAGTTTAAAACATTTCTCTCAAGCTATAAAAATGTTATGGCTGAAGGCACAGTTCCTTGAGGCTAAAGTGATGGGTTTTGGACAATGTAAGCGTAGACAATAACCATGTTCTCTTGGGCAATGAGAGAATCCAAGGAAATGCAGATACCTCATCTAAAATAGAGGCAGAAAGCCGCAGAAGCTGAAGCAGGTTTCCCAACCAACTGCGGGGTCTTAGGACCTTGCCTGGTAAAGTCACGTAGCTCTCAGACATTAGTGACCATGGAGACTTACACAAGAGGGTGAAAACTGGAAGGACAGCTAAAATGAGCGCTAGAAACATGGTACTGAGAAAAAGTCCAGAAAGAGCCTTCCTAAGCAGCCTGGCTGAAACAAAGGATATGTGGGTGTTTGATTAAACTCTCTTTTGTTAGTTTTGACCTATTTCTGCTTCTCAGGGAAGTAGGAAAAAAGGGGAAAAAAAGGAAAAGTCCTCCCTTTGTTTTTTGGTAAAAGCCCTGAATTGCCTCAAAGACAAACCTGTCTGTGCCAGCTATTTCTTTTCTTACAAACAAAAGAAATCCACTGGACCTTTCAGTTTAGCTAGCTGCTAATGGTTAAGCAGCAACAATATGTTTTGTTATGGCTTCTCAGTCTTCTTTCCTTAAACCTGGTACAAGAAACAATATATTGCACCTCTGCCTGCTGAGGAACCCCATTCATGTCTCCTGGACATGGCAGGACACACCTGGAATGTTTGCTGTCTCCCTCTTTCAAAGAGACTTCAGAGAAGGACAGCGTATTTAGCTCCTTCCCATTGCTCTAATTCTGCATGATCTGAGCCCTGATGGTAAAGTGCATCTTCGGCCCTTTAATGGTGCTGTACCTTCCCTTCCTCCAGGCTTTTATTTTAGGATCCTTGCATAAAAAAGCCAGCAAAATCTCAAGGTTATTCTGTCATTCTATTAGGGGGATCCAATGGTGCAGAAGACTCAGCATCTTTGATATTCCTCCACATCATTGCTCCTCTCCTAAGTATTTTGCGGACAGTGACTTTCATGCAATAACATTGTTAGTGGGGTCTACAGGGAAAGCTGCTCTTTCCGTCTGTCCCACAGGAATCATATAAAATTAATCCAGTGGAAGGTTCTCTTTGTAGACCATGAATTCCAACAGAAAGCCTTTTTACAGCGTCGCTTCAGGAGGGCAGGCCATAACTCAGAAGTGAAGCTGCCAGACAGCTTTAAATAGGTGCAGACTGAAGAGCTGGAAAAAAACAACCCAAACCCCAGCATTTGGAAGCAAAGAAACACTGAACTGTCCAGCTTAATCTGCTGCTCCTTTTCTTCTATCCCCTTCTTCTCCCTCGAGAGCCATCCCAACTCACGAAGAGACTGCCCTTGACTCCTTATCAGTGTAACAGCCCTGAAAACCCCTGGATACCAGAAATGCATTTCACAAACTAGTGATTTGAGAATGAATATATCGCACTTGTCCTGCGTGCCCTGGCACAGTAGCACCGTATATACTGTTAACACAACCCCTCCAACTCTTTAGAGGAAAGAAATAGAAGTATTAAATATTTTCCACATTTTACATATTTCATATTATCAGCCTTGCTCAACTATCCTTAGAGACCATCACTCTTACTTATAGATGCTCACACTTTATCATTTTTCTCTGGAGATCTGACTTTCAGAACAGAAGTATTCCCTATTCAATTTACCAGCCTGTGCATAAACCCCTTGATCTTGGACAGTGACACACAGCAGGGTTTCTTTAACAACTTTGGGGGTAATGGTTTAAATCCAGTAGGAAAATGTTCTCATCTATAGGTTTATAATACACATTTAAACAGTGTCTCATTGCCTGAACTATGAAATAAGATGACAGCCAAACATTTATCAGTGGGGAACAGGGAGTATAAAATTCTCTCTTTCATTTGACAGTGTTGAGGTTTACGTACGTTTTGCACAAAAATGTATGGTCTCTGCTGAGTTTGACAGTGTTATGGGATTTATCTGTCTGTGTCAGCTGTTAGCATATTCACCCTCCTTTTTATGGAGAAGTTAGGTTCAATTCCATTCCAGAAACCAGGCTCACAATCTACGGCACAGTGGAGAGTGCCTTGCAAAACAACCAGCCCTCGACTGAAGCAAAAAATCAGAGAACCATAGCATCCCAGAATAGTTAGGGTTGGCAAGAACTTTGAGATCATGTAATTCCAACCCTTCCGCCATGGGCAGGGACACCTCACACTAAACCATGTCACCCAAGGCTCTGTCCAACACGGCCTTGAACACTGCCAGCAATGGAGCATTCACAACTTCCCTGGGCAACCCATTCCAGTGCCTCACCACCCTTACAGTAAAGAACTCCTTCCTTATATCCAACCTAAACTTCCCCTGTTTAAGTCTGAACCTGTTACCCCTTGTCCTCTCACTACAGTCCTTAATGAAGAGTCCCTCCCCAGCATCCCTATAGGCCCCCTTCAGATACTGGAAGGCTGCTGTGAGGTCTCCATGCAGCTTCTATTCTCCAGGCTGAACAGCCCCAACTTTGTCAGCTGTCCTCATATAGCCCACAGAATCATAGAAGGGGTTGGGTTGGAAGGGACCCAGATCTATTCTGCCTCTCCTTGGGACAAAGGGAAGGAAGCTCCAGACTCTGTGATGCTCTTTCCAGAAAAGTCAGAATTAATTTAGTGATTACTCCAACCCTTCTCTTTTCATTACACATACATCATTCATCAAAACTGGCTATGAGCCATAGCTCAGGTCCTTATGTTGCTCCTTATGCTCCTAATTACATGTCCTTAGGGCTTAAAATCCAAGGATCTTGAAACTTTCCAGACAAATGATTCAGTTTCACAACAACCAATCAGTTAAGATATTCATATCCATACTCAACAGATGATGAGATGAAGTATGAGGGAGATAAGAAAGGAATATTCATTCCCTTTAAAAGTGCCAAAATAGAGTTTCTTTCACATAGCTCAATTTTATTATAATATCATCTGGACTATTTAAAAAACCTGGCAAATGTTAAAAAATTGAGGCAACCACAGATAATAACAGCTTTTGGTTAACGAAAGGGGAACAGGAGGGAATCTGGGGACTGTTACTGCAAAAACCAACAGAGTTCAGATCACGGTCACTGCAAAATACACTGAAAAACCCCAATTTTAGTTGAGCAACTTTCATTTAAAAAATGCTAAATATATTAATCAGTCCCATACGTCATCTTTGGTTGTAAACACAAGGTCATCTTTCCCCACTTACACGACAGTAGCATTGTCAAGATGTATTCTGACTATTAGACTGTGAAGGATTTAACACATCTGGAATGTGAAGGATATTCCATCAAATCTGAAATGCAGTAGATGCAAGGAGTGGTGAGTCATTTAATCTTGCTTGTTTGGTTTAAACTGGAAGGTTTCTTTCTTCTTTCTTTAGAGGTCAACATTTATTCTAATTAAGAATATATGCATATTTTTAATAGAGACAAATTGGAAACAACTGCAGAGGTTTAATGCCTTGTATTCTTCAACATCTTCTTTATTCTGTACAGCTCCTTTAAAAGATCAGGAGGAAAACTTGTGTCAAGAGCTTGGAGAAACAAACACACCCCGAAAAAGTAATATTAAAGTTAATTAATAATAAAAGTAATGCAATATCTAAACCAAAAGTTATATATTAAGCCACGTAGTTTGAATGGTAAGGGGACATTCTCTGTAGCTTAAATAGCCAGTGAAAGCAGCACAGACCTGGTAGTTAAGGACTTTGTCATTGTACAGACATCCCCTGTGATTCACATAACGTAACAGTGCTTTACTCTCCTCATCCATAAAGAGATCCATGACATCTTTGTACTTAAAACTGCTATATAAATGAGATGTGTCAAAAGCAGAATGTGAAATTCCATGTGAGCATACCGTAAGTAACATTAGAAAACCAAGAATTCTTATGTTGAGTGAAATCAAAGATCCCTCTCTGCCAGAGAACAGAAACTGTATCTTCCCAAAGTTGGATGTTGAAGCCATTCTTCAGGAAACACATCTTCTGCAAAGAAACTGCTGCAGGAACACAAGTTGAACTGCTGCAGGAACATGTCTTACAGAGAAGACATGGATAAGGTTCTGAAACCGGGCTTTTTGAAATACGCCAGAACCAACTTGGGTTAAGTGAGTAATTAAACAGGATTTAATGGGAGTAATGAGTAAAGTTATCAGAGACCAGGGGTCAGACTGATGCCACCATGCTGCGATGCCTTATTTCTCCTTATTGTTTTTTTTTAACTAGAACAAGATTTAGCCACCATCATATACATGGGTCCTGCCAAAGCAGCAAGGATCATTTTTGCAAGCAGAGGTTTCAGAGGCAGACTGTGAACATACAACGTGGTCCAAGCAAAACACAGGAATGCCTACTGAAGCAGCAGCATAGCACTGGGAAAGAGGGCAGAAGCAGCAGATAATGGTGATTTCTTGAGTAGTGTTTAACATCTTGTTAGCCTCAACTGGCCTGCACGGCTTACAGCACAGCTCTGAGCTTATAAAAATCTTCATGTTATACTGCATCAGTATGTGTGATTTCTCTCTGACTTGTTACATATAAATTATGTTTTCATCTTTGGATGCATTTGTTCTTCCAAGGTCTCATGTTCATTTTCCTTTTAACTGTGTAGCTCCCATGGGAAGGACACTAAGCATTCTTGTGGAAGAGCTCTTAGGATCCATTTAGATAGTAGTCATATATCACTGAAGATTTTACATATGTGAGATTAAACATAGCCATAAAACTATATGACTGCTATTTATTGATTCATAAATGAATACCTGCGTTTGAATTTTCAATACCTCTCTTTGAAACAATGGCACTCATTTCTGGGAGCGATGCTTGCTCTCTGCATGACAACTCTGTGTTAGAATATGAAATACGTTCACACCTCTGTATAGGAATTTTATCTCATTTCATTCTAACACTCATATACCCACACATATTACGGACTAGAAACTTTTAGTAAACAGTAATTCACTTGGCATTGAGTTCCTTCTGGTGCACCTGATATAACAGAATGCAGATACCACACATCAAAATAAGTAACAGAAATTCAATCAAGCATACATAGGCCATGTCTAGGTTTTTGTAGATTTAAATTACCACGACTGCAATAATTGCTTAAATTTATTACATTAATAGCTAATGACAATCACTAATAAAACTAAGACCTGGTTTTATGAGACATAGCACTAATTACTTGGTTCAGTGCGCAAATTACACAAAAGCTATGTGTAAAACACACAAGACCACTACTGAGCTTACCGACCCCATTCATTCACAGTATGCCTATGTTGTGTTTTGTATGTAGGAGGCAAAGGACACAGAGATGGACACACTCCCTTCCTATCAGAGTTTAATCTGAACAAAGTGTCTAAAATTTACCGCACTGCATCATACTTTGGACTTTAAGAGTCTGAAAAGTTTTGGATAAAACAAAGAACTGATATTGTCTATTTCTGAAAATACATCAAATCATGCATCCATCCTATTGTAGCTCACCAAAATAGGAAAAACTGCTCAGAAACTTTGAAGCTTAAACTTCCAGTGAGTAAAACCTGTGAATTTTAAGAAACCCGAGTGACTAAATCAGGCTTTCAGTGAGGCAAAGGAGTAATAATCCTGAAGCACTGACAAAAAAAGGGAACTACTATTTTATATTAGGATTTAGGGAATTGCATACCCCTCTTGCAACTACGGCATCAAATTCTTATCCTTGCATGATGAAACAAAGTATATTCTATATTCTACCCTAGATCTATTGAGCTCTTTCTCTACTCCAATGTAATCAAGGAATCTAACTGATACTCACACGAATCCGGGAGATTTATCCACAATGAAATAGCCCTTGCTCAAAATACACCACCATGCAGTCCGTTATCAATTACATACCTGTTATTAGAGCTGCCTTCCTTTCTTCTGAATAGAAGTCATGCATGCCTTATACCACATGTTGTTGTATTTCTCTCACCATGAAAAATGAATGTGTGTGTGAGTATATTTGCTTTCAATGTATTAGCAAACAGGGGACTCAATGTGGGGTTTTATAGCATCATCCACTTAAACAGTGAAAGCTCCCTTCAGGAAGGGTCAGTATCGCACTCCAAGCTGTGCTAGCTTCCCAGGGAAAAAGTGTTAGAACAGTACTATGGTTTGGGTCTTGAGAGACCAACAGAATGGAGACAGGTTGTCATAAAGGCTGAGAGCTAAGGTATTCTGAAAACTATCAGTCTCCTAGTGACACGTTAGGGGATTGGTTTCCTAGTAAGCACTCTCTGAAATCTTTGTCCTATTCTGTTCTTACACAGCCTGACTCTGGTGACTGCTAAATGTGAGATGATCACAAAATGTCTAAAGGAAGAACTGAAACAATCTGATTTTCCTATGGCTTTTAGTTTTAGGAATTGCCTTTTTGTATAAATATTGATTCCAGCAATAGTACCTTCTTAAATTAAGTGCTATATTTGCCAATATGGGAATGAATTCAAAAGTAAATAACAAGGAAAAAAGCGTGGGTGCCCAAGGCAGGTAAAAAGACCTGTTTTCATGCACGGGATTGGCGGTTAGAGTCCAGCAGAGATTAAGCACCTCAGGGGACACTTTCAGGAAGCACAATGCTACAAGAAAAACATGAAGTCTCCACCTGGCTCCTTAACCATGTGCATGCAAGAGGAGCGGGGAGGGTAAGAAGGAAGAAAACAAAAAGGCTTGCGTTCTTAGCAGGCTGCAATCCTTTCCACTAATGCTGTCTTCAGTTCTGCCTGCCAGAGATGTGGATTAGACAGATGGCAGAACTGTAAGCAGCTTTTACAACTGAAACAAACTACTACACAGACCCTGTACAGGCATCAGCAAATGCCCTTTTGTGAGACCCCTGAAAAACAGTGGTTTAGTGCATGGCTGTGTCTGAGTCCAGCTTTGTCCAGCAAGATATTCCTGATCATCACTTTAATGTGTGACTGGACTTCCTGAACGTTCGTAACTTAGTTAAAATGCTTGCACACGAGAGGATCCCCATAGACTTTTAGAAGTTGCATATTTACTCTCAAGTGTGCTGTAGTCCAAGCAAAATTAACTTTGATCAATAACACCCTACTGTAACAGGGAGCACATAACAAATCTTCTCTGTACAGAGTTAACCCAATACATGACAGTAACAGGCAGACAGATTGCCACTTTCTGGAATCAAACAGAAGATGAGAAAGAGAGTGGATAATCCTCCATTATAGGGGGGTAATCCCACTGAATTTATGTTTTAATGCAGAAGGTCTACAGTTTCTGTTTCCACAGCCACACAGCCTATGTATGGAAACACAAAGTAGCTAGGTAATAATGTAGTAATCAGGCAGGATTTGGAGACAAGAGGAGTAGCAAAGATGTGTCCATAAGTTTCATAAACTCTTTGCAGAAACAAATGTACGAGCCGTTAGTAGCCAGCAGATGAAGATCAGCTAGCCTAAAGCTATAGCTCCCCATAGCTCTGTATAGACGAGGAAGCAAAATAACTAATGGAAAAGGAAGGGCAGTGAAATTGTCTTATAACTATTTCATACATACATAAACTGTTTCGGTCCAAAAACCATACAGGAGCCACTGGCCTAAGACCTGCATGAGAACTACTCCAGCACTTAATGGCTTCATAGAGAACAGGGATCACAGCAAGGAAGAAAGGAAAGCTCTAAATCTGGAAGCTGCAGGGAGTCAAGAAACCACACATGAGTATAGCACTTGAGATGATGAAAGTGAAAGGACAGAACAGAAACCCAAACCTTGGGCACAGAGTGTTGGTGAAACGGGCTGCTGAGCAGGTGCAGAAGGATCGGTAATGGTGAAAGTAGAAATATGCAGACAAAGGGAGATTCTGCACTGGTTTCTTGAAACAGGGACTAGTTTACATTGCAAAACATAGTGAAAGCGGTCTGCTTTCAGCAAAAACTAAGAAACATCTGCTATGAACAGTACTGCATGCTACCATGAGCCCTTTTCATGTGAGGTTCTTGACAGTTAGTATTTCCCCAAAGAAAAAAGCTCAGTAATACTGGCCTACACATGCAGCAAAAACCAGGATTTGATATTTTACAGAACAGACACAGATATTCTCACTACAGGCAAATAAGAAGTGCCTTATAAGATGTAGCACAACTTGATCCTTTTTACATTAAAAATCAAGGTCCAGCCTTTTCCCCATACTGGAAGCCGTTGTGGATGCCTTAGGTATAAGAAACAGAACAAGTATGATAGTAAGTAAATAAAGGCCTAGTAAAGATGAATTAACAAGAAGGAAAAAGCGAGGAGAAAGAGTCAGATGGTGCTATAATGCCTTCAGCAGAGGCTTTCGCTTTGCTGAGTCTAGTCTAAACTGACAGCCCTGGCTGGAAGCTAAAACTCAAGCATGCAGGGGAGTGCAGAAGGAGAGCTCACTTTTATTTTTGCTGAGTTGAAAAGTGTCACACTTCATTTTGCCTTTATAGTTGCTGAAGACCGTTACTGCTCACCCCAGATTGGCTTCACTTGCCCTGGAGAAAGTAAATGACATCTGAGAATGCAGTAACTCTGTGGTTTATCGGCTCATTACATGGTACCCCTACAAAACCACTGCAGGCTTATCTGTAACATTGTAGTTTTACATCACGCGGATGAATCAGCGTACCAGGGACAGCTACTTTGGTTTGTATAAATCTCAACAATAGGAACACAATGTTTGCTATGAGGAGCCTAGAGGAAAGCATGGTTATAACAGGAGACCTTGCTGTCCTTGAAGAGAGGAGGGGTGATAGACAGGGCCCTCAGGACCTGCGTACGTGGTATAGGCACTGGGCAGATCTTGGTTTTGGAATAACACACCCTTCTCAGAATATACATCCTTTTTAGTTGAATTCAGAATGTCTCCATATGCTGTGAAGGTAACGCAATAAGGAAGGATTCTCTCTGGCATGACCCTGAAAGCAGAGAAAGGGGCACTACAAAGGCCAACTGCTTCTTTTTAATACAGAATTTAGACCACCCCACTGTGAGGCTTTTGATGGGGGAGACAACCTGGGATACAACAGCACCCCTCATTTTTCCTAATGAACATTCAGCATTCCTTTGGAAGGGAAAAGGAGGAAGAGGAGGCAGCGCCCAGCTATGCTGCTGGAATGGTCAGAAGCAAAGGGTAATTAATTCTGTCATGGTGCAAAGGAGAATAAGAGAAAATAAGAATAAGCATTGACTGCAGGTTCAGTGACTGGATGATACCAGGGTTGTAAAGCCAGAGATTGTAGGATCAATGCATAAACACAACCTGCTGCTCTGCAGCCATCTGTAACTGAGGTACCTGGCAGCTGTCCCTGAAAATAGTGCACTATTATAATTAAGGAAGAAGACTAAGACAAAGTTCGCATTCTGGATCTCAATCCTGCCAAGCCTCATGAAGGTTCTTACCCCTCCTCCTGTGAACAGTCCCACTGAAGCATTAGTGCATAGAATTAAGACCATTAATAAGTCTGCGGGGGCAAGAATAGGGTTCGTATTTTATATCCCATGTTAATCCAGAAAAGTGGCTTCATGAGAAAGACACTGGAATAAAGTAGCCTGCAAAGCATATTCCATAAGTTCTAATATTCTAGAACCTATGAAAGCTGCACTATTCATTTACATTTCTGGTCTTCCCCAAAGTCATCAGAAATTAGCATGATTACTGCAGCAAAGGGCTGCAAGTACCATTGAGAAGTGAACCATTTACATATGTATAAATCCAGACTAAATTTGATTGCCTTTGCATTGCACGTCCACATTTATATTGATATATCTGATGTCATCAAGTGATAAAAAGAAGACACTAATTTCTATGCATTGTTTCCAATGCTGAATACATCAATAAAGTGAAACAGCAAGGCAAAAGCAGGAGAGAGAGGAAAAAGAACATAGATTATAAACAGTGCAAATCCAGCATTTCATCCAATCCGGGGTAAGATGTTTTACTTCTGCTTATTCCTTTCGTATTTACTGCAGATTAAATTATTACTCTTGCCTCTTCTAAGATGTTTTTTCTCCTTCCCAAGTGCCCTATTCTTTTTCTTGTTCCTGCTTATAAAAAGGAATATTCCATTTCTTAGTTCCCATGCAAAATCTTATGAAAGAGATTTGGGGTTATTTAAGGTAACTTTGCCTCCAAAGTGTCTTCATTTGTTTCCCAATGCTGACTTCAGAGAGCAGGCAGTGATCTGAAGGTATGAAACCAGAAAACGTATACGCTTTGCAATTTTAAACTCCTTACTCCTGTATATGCCCAGGCGCTTGTGGCATTTCCTATTTCTGTTTAGCCTTCCCAAAAGCCAGCAGCACAACTGTCTCAGCTGCCTTGGTATTACTTGCTTCTTTCTACTACCTACACACGTGACACTGATTTATTCAGCCACTGAGTGCGCTTTATAGTTTGGGCTAGGAGGGCAAAGAGCATCTCTCCTTTTATAAGCAAAAACACTTGCATAATCCACACCATGAGCTCTTCTTTGCACCTGATGTGCCAGTTGTCTTTAACAGGGCGAATGAAAAACAAAATGTCCAGATGACAAGGTCTGTGCAGCAGTTGTTTCCATACCACAAGCACATTAAAGCAAACCTACCTTCCTTTCCCTCTCCTTCAGCGGTTGTTCCCCACTGTACCCAACTGGTGTGAGAGTCTGCTATTGCGAAGACTTCATTACTTTAACAAATTATGTTGCAGCACATTTACCAATGCACTGTGAAGGATTATAAATAACTAAAACGAAACCATTCATGTCAGAAATAAAGGAACAAAGCCCATTTTGCAATGCAGCATCCCTGATTTCTTTTTATTGCATTCATTTAGAACATTTGTTAATTCACAAAACCCAGTACTCCACACAGAATGGGTCTCCAAAATGTTAGTGAATCCTTGTGAGGATACGGCTTTTCTTTAGGGTCATAAAGGAAGAGATCACTGGGTCAATGGAAACCATAGAGAATACAGAAAATTAACAACCATGCTGCTGGCTTTCACAACCTGTGTTTTCCAAGTGCATGCTATTCTGAACGTCTCCAGGAACCTTATCTGCATTTTGCATTTGCATACGGGTACAAAACATGCAGACTCACACTTCAGTTAGAAATAATTTTAGACCCAGCTATGGCTAATACCTACACCTTGAGAGATTGATATTATCTTGGCTGCTCCCTGACTTCCAGGGCGCTGCTTTGTGAGCATCATAACTAACATTACTTCCTATTGAAGTTTCAGTTTCATGAGGTGAGGATATCTTTTGGTGGTCTGGGTTATGGTAGTGGTGATCAGACATTCTTCCCTTATTGCTGGGCTATTGTCATTGTATCACTGATACCTTTCACAAGAGATACAGGAGAGGATAAAGCAGCATATCACCTTAGAACTACTGTGAAAAATACAGAGCCATACTGTCAAAACCCCTACTTTTTTGCTTCTCTTCATTTTTAGACCGCCTGGATGGAAGCAATGCAAACCTATAGCCAAATTCCCACATTAAACACTGAAACATTTCCTCAAAATTAATAAAATAATCAGGAGTTTAAAAGCTCCAAAACTATCTCAGAACAAATATACCTGCTCCTGCGGCAAAATAGAATCCTGGGACAATCCTGCAGCCTTCCAACTCCATTCATTTCATCATAAACCCAGGTTTCTCTTTACAGCTCTGTCCCTGACAGCAATGCCTCCTGTAGCAGAAAGAGCTCATTGGGCTTTCTTTACTGGAAGAATGCCCCAAACGTTGGGAAGCACAGATTTAAGGGAGAACCATGAGAAAGCAGAATGCTTATCTTTA
Source organism: Amazona ochrocephala (assembly GCA_039720435.1). Lineage (NCBI taxonomy): Eukaryota > Metazoa > Chordata > Aves > Psittaciformes > Psittacidae > Amazona > Amazona ochrocephala. The sequence continues at coordinate 11,643,260 of CM077886.1, read as the reverse complement.
AGTGCCTTTTCTTCTTATTCTACCAAAAATTCCACCCCCGATGCATGTATGCATAGTACCATGATTAAATTAATTCATAGTATTCCAATATTAATTATCCCACAAAATTTTGCAGCTACTGCAGAGTTACCTTTTATAAAGTTTCCCAGGTTTATTGATCGTGTGTCAATATTTTAATCACAGTTTCACAGATGGAATGTTTTAAATCTCTTCTGAGGTTTCTATGGGCTTCTCTGGGCTATTTTTTCTGGCCATTACAAAAGGAAACATCCTTAGAAGTTAAAATGGATGTGAGCGGGTAAGAAAGCAAAGGCTTTGCTTCTGTTCTGTTTTATTCTATACAACTCTGCTCCATTCCTATGCTTTTCATAACACAAAGTGGAGAGTTCTGTAGACCCAAGTCACCGGTGGTAGCTCCCCTACTCATGAAACTGTAGTATACACTTGCCTGCATTCCAAGTGCACCATGTAAATAAGGGGATTTAATCTTCCTACCTCATCACAGCAAAAGCACCTATAAAAATGAACAGGATGAAAAATTAGGTAGCATACCCTTTAATTCTGAGAACTACTTGCTACCATGCACGATGTTACCCAATACAAATAGCTCCTTGATACCTGGGCAATTACTAATTGCAAGTGCACTGCTCCCCAGAGTAGGTATTTGCACACGGAGCCTACAATCTGCCAAGGGTACTCAACCTTCCATGAAAAGGACTGGGAGAAAAGATTATTCCTTGCAGAATGAGTACAAATGTACTCCATAGTAAGTGGGGCTTTTCTGCTATGCAACGGGGGGACTTTCTGCAAGAAGATCTAAAGCTCTGAGTATTTGATGAGTTAAGGTGAGTAAGGTTTAAAAGGGCATTTAGCAATAGGACAAGGGGTATGGCCTTAAACTGAAAGAAGGTAGATTTAGATTAGACATCAGGAATTCTTTACTACGAGGGTGCTGAGGCGCTGGCACAGGGTGCCCAGAGAAGCTGTGGCTGCCCCATCCCTGGCAGTGCTCAAGGCCAGGCTGGATGGGGCTTGGAGCAGCCTGCTCTAGTGGAAGGTGTCCCTGCCCACGGCAATGGGGTCAGAACTGGGTGAGCTTTAAGGTCCCTTCCAACCCAAACCACTCTGTGATTCTATGAAGATGCAAGGAAACCGAAGGAAGCAGTCTGCTTTAATTCACAGAGAGAGAGTTCCGCAGAGCCTCCACTGTCAAAGTCCGAATGGAAGAACAGCTGAGCTCACTTGACTCCCTCAGCAAAAAATGCCTGTGTCCACACTCCATAGACAGGGCTGGATACCAGAAACAAATTTCCCTTGTGTTCAATAGGATAGGAGCATGCATTTACTGAACATGGATTCTGGCTTCTCCCTTAAGGTGCTACACTCCAGATCTGAACTTATGCGCATAATTATTATTCTACTCCAATCATCTTTATGCATGAACTGGATATATTTTATTTTTTGAAGCCATTATTTCATACAATAGGCAGTGCAGAAACTAAGAAGCTAACGCAATCACTTCTGCTGAGTACTGCATGTTTATCTGGCTGAAAATGTCAGAACGCATGAAATACACCCAAAGTGTCACCAGGGCTATTTGGTATGCACAAAAAGCACTGGAGAAGGTAAAGTAGTTAAAGTAAAAACAATTACTCCAAATTACATTTCTCCTACTGCACCTAAATACTCAACAGCGAGTTTGAGAAACCTGCCTGACTGATTGTTAGATCTCTACAACTAATGCAAATGAAATGATCAACAGGATTTGGATCCAGGCTGAGATGTAAATATGCACAACCTGAGCAAGCTTGTTACCCCTGAGCTTTTAAACACATTTGACCAGCTGAGGTGCCTTCAAGTTCTCACCAGAGAAACAGCTCTGATACCTATTCTGAGCAAATGCTGCAAAGACTGAAGTCTTCCCATAGGACCTGTGCTTCAACAAACGCTACTCAGTTTTAACCCTGAATGCTTTCATACGTGGTACCACTTCATGCGTAATCTTTATCAGAGGGAAGCAGCTACAGAAGGATCCGTGGTTATTTGAATCGTGTAAATTTTTCATACACGTGAGCTTTGTCAGAGAGTACTTCAGTTTTGATCTTGGGGAAACACAATTACGTTGTTGTCATATTAAATGATGCAACAATATTTGAACCAGTAACAAATAAAGCTGAATATGTGACTCTTCAGCTACAGAATCAGCCCTGCCAGCAGACAGGCAGAGTCAATCACACCAGGGCTTACCCCTTTAAGTACAGCTCAGATGCCTTTGCTAGCAAAGGCAGGGGCTGAAGGGAAGAGCTACATAAGCATTAACAAGAGCAAGCAGAGCTGGAGGACTGGCTACCCAGCACTAGGCTGGGAAGCAGAAGACATTGACTGCTGAGATGCACTGAGACTTTAGACTGTTTTATTTATTCAAGAATGCCTTAGCTACTAAAGCAACAGGCAGCAGTGTATTAACACAATCACCTTAATGATGACAACTCTTCATTATTGAAGAAACACTACTTAAATCGCCCCCTTTCTCTATGAAAACATTAACAGAAATCCCCAATAAGTAATCCGCATTTCACAAATGGCAGTGACCTAGGTCTGCTGCTGCAGCAAGAATAGCTTGCTTCAGGGCAGTGGGCTCTTAACAACCATCAGTTTACAGCAGATGAACATTTATCTGATTTTTTTATTTTATTGTATTGTATTTCTGTAATGGTGCTTGAAATTAACATTTTTACTCTGGTTTTCACTTTTTTTTTGACCATTAATGTAGTATATTATACCAGCAAAATGAGTCCAACAGTTTCATCTGTGTCCCAAAATCCTATTAACTTTAAGTGTCTGAGTAGAGACCATCTAGCAGTTTGAGGTTGACTGTCTTATTTCTAAGGTCATACTTGGGCCTATTAACCCAAACCAAACTGACTTCAACTCAAATATTCACCAGAAGAATCCTATCAGATTGAAAGCATCAAGTGAAAGAAGAATAAAGAGCCTAGACACATGGTTACCTCATCAAAGCTGAAATCTTCTCTAAGTAGTCGAAGTGTTTCGGTGACATCCACAGACTGTCTTCCTGTGAGGTTCCTATTGTATTCTTCAGGTTTTAAAGAAACCCATAAATTGAGGTATTCAGCAAGCTGCCAGACAGAATTTATCTTGCTTTAATTTATCAGAACATGTCTCTATATCGCTGTTCTAATTTTAACAAAGAGGTTTTTAAACTGGTAAAACTAAATGCACATTTAATTTATTTCACCCAGTAAAGAATCCTTGAGAAAAAATCAATTTCCATTTACAAAGGTATCCCAGCAGGTTGGATGTCCCATTACGGCAGTATTGTACCTCTTTACATCCAGGTTTCTGTGACATATGGTATCATTTCTTTCCCATGATTCTATTACTTTTGGAAAACTATGTTAAAGCATCATTACAAATGCAACTGAAAACTGACAAAAGCTGTGAAAATCAAAGTGAGTGGTGATCACTGGCAGTTCTGGTTGTACACCTGATGGCTGATGCATTAATTCTAATGTTACCAAGCAAACTACTTTTTATACGTCATCCTCACAGCTACTGAGGCATTGCCAATAGCACTATTTCTAATCTGCTAAGGCACAAAGTAGCTCTATACTGCTGCTTTTGTATGTAATCAGAAGTCCCACAAAAAAAAAGTATTTTTTCCCTATTGTATAATTAATTTCTTAATCAAATGACACTATTTAAAGGTCTGCAGTGGGCATCCTAATGCTGAACCAGCGACAAATTCAAAATCTGCTTTGCAATGTATGGGATCCAAACTGTGCACTTCATCCTCAGAAATTGCTGGGAATTAACATTTCCAAACCCCTCACTTTAATGCTATGGTATAGACTGAACATAAGTTGGTGCGACTCATGTCATGCACATGGGAAGACTTGCAAAACTCACATTGGGTTCACCTGCTTCACAAGCTATGCAACTGCTGAAACCATTTCTTGGAACCACACTTACTTAGGTCCCAGGACATTAACACATCTAGATAGCAGCAGTTATTCTAGTCCACAACTGGATGAGCAGTTCCCCTCTGAGGTGATGTACTCAGAAAACACAAGGTTCCACCTCGCCCTTCCCTATCTGAAGTCCGCTTTCCCATGCTTGATTCAAGGACTGTGATTTTGTGTTTGTTTCTTCTCCCTTTTGATTACAAGCAAGGAACCATTACAATCATTCATGGCTGCCATTCTTCTCAAAGCATATGTTGGAATCTACAGACACCAGACAATTCAACTCTAAGTATTCTTTGCATTGTTTTCACAGGAATTTAATTCAGTTTCAGGTTGGGCCTTAATTTCACTTCCAATGTTACACCAAGTGTAAAAGTATAAAATAATGTCTGTGTATGTACACATAAATATAATGAAAGGTGCTGTGAGTTACAGGGTCCTAATTCCCCTGGGCTTGTGATGACAGCACAAACTATGGCAGAAGGGATGCAGTGTTGATTATATAATAAACACTGGGTCCCTTCTTTTGTTAACTGGGTAATCAACAGAACCCATAGCATAAATTACAGCTCTAATTCAAACCTGACCTGCTCTGGATTTCAGACAAAGAACTGGTACAATTGCTGTCCAGTTGCCAATAATCTACTGCAACTCTTTGCTTCCTCAATAATATATCCTAGGCATACCCAAGTCTTGCGTTTTGCTGATCCTGGGTTCTCTTCAAGTGTTTCTGGGGAGTTTTGATACTCCTGTACATCACATTGCACAATTAATGAGTACAACTCCAGGATGAATGGTGATACAGGTGTGGAATGGCATACCCAGGAATTACGAGGGCTTTTCTGGAACTGTAATGTGCACTACATTGCAATGAATAATGCTCCACTGCCCAAGCTAGCACAAGAAAGGGCTGTAAAACTAATCACCTTATAGCGCAAGAATGACACAGCTGCGGTTGCCTTTGCATCCTGGATTCATGTGAAGGTGCGTATTGCCCCTCATCCACCGTAGCACAGATTTCAAAGGCAACAAAGGAATCAGATGCTCCAGTCTTACTGAAGTTCTGACTATAGCTCTGTGGCTCTTTTACAAACTGCTGAAAAGTATCATTTACTGTATTTAATTACACAATCCTTTTGTTTTACTCAAGAATAGATGGTGCTTACACTAAAGTAATGTCTGAGCAAATGTAATCAAGTTCTTACATTTGAGTATATCCTTTAATCCCATTTTCTTCAGTAGGAATGCAATGAATCTCTGATCTGATGAGGCGGGATGTTTACTGTAAATATCTGAAAGCAGAAGAGAAGAACATCTTACACCTAAATACTTTCCTTTCCTAACCTCAGGAAAGAGTTATCAAGGAAGAGGACTCACAAATGGAAAGAAGAGGAAGACAAAACCTTCTGTTTCTTAAGAACGCCCATAATGACCAAAGGCAAAAAGAATAAAGATTCCCAAATGTGGGAGTAAAATTTTCTCTTAGTTACACACAAAATTAGCATGTATATTGCACAACAGAAATGCCTATGTTCGGTGTAAACCATTACTTTTCATTTGCTAAAGCAAAGCACTTGAAATTTGGAAATCACAGGTAAGACAGCAACCGCAACCATTCCGATCCATGGATAATAACCTTCCCGTGTGACAGGAGGCATTCAACTTTTATAACCTGGATCTATGTCAGATTGTGATCAGAAAATAGAAGGCAATTTGTTCCTAACACTCCTTTGTGGCACATTTTTTATAAGGTTTTCACCTCCAGCAACTCTGGGATTTGAAAGGAGGAGGTATCTCCCTTCTGCTGTGTCCCCACATCCCACATCAGACTAAGAGTAAATTCCAGCAAGCCATTAAATATGTGTAAATCAATAAAATACAAACAAAAATAAATCCCAGAGGCCATACACAGAATCAGAATTTCCAAGCATTTGTCTGACTTACAGACTCTCTTGCCTAATTCTGAACCCAAGCCTGCTATCAGCCCTCAAGCCGTGCACAAGGAATGCCACACAGCCGGCAGTCTTTATCCTTACCTTCATCACCATTTCCCCACTGCTACTTCAACACAGTGCAGAAAACGCAACAACTAGTCTACTATTGGATATAACTACAGGCATTTTGCTCAGTACTTGAATATTAAATACTTGATTGCTGCACACACATTTGTTGTTACAAATGTAATTGTCATCTTTATGTACCACTCTTTAATAAGCTACTGTTAAAAATGCCTGAAGATGTACACGTACAGCTGCAGCACATAAAATACAAACCATACAGAGACATGCATGTGTATATACAGGAATAAAGAGCAAAGAAGAAAGCACTTTTATAACTTGTCCTATTCAAAGACTGTGTTGCAATGCAGGATAAGATGATGCTGCACCCGTACCACAAAGACCTGCTCAATGGTTCAGTAACTCAGCTACATGCAAGACATTCAAGGCCAGGCTGGATGAGCAACCTGATCGAGTTGAAGATGTCCCTGCTGAATGCAGGGGATTTGGACTAGATCACATTTGAAGATCCCTTCCAAGCCAAACTATGCTATGATTCTATGAGCAACACTATGACAAGAAGCGATACCACCAGGAGAACTGTTGCATTTAAGTACTGCAAGTTGAAATGAGCATGCAGAACAGGAGTGGCACAATGCTGATTTCTGCCAAATATAGCATAAGAGTATGGTTCTCCTCTACAAATCTCTTTGAAGAGTTATGGGAGGTTCAGGCTTCTTGTGAGCAGTCACAGAGCTTCGAAAATGAGTATTTTTGTAACATGTTGGTGGTGATAGCATCTGCGGAACAATGCCATGGCATATGCCACAGAAATGTATCACTAAAATAAAGCCTCCTTCTTTCCATGCTGAAAAAGCCCCTAAGTGAGACACCAATATTTCATATTTAGAGATGCCTCTGTTGAAACCAGGCAGTTCTTAACTCCGAATCCTGTGCAGCAGCTCCTGCTCAGCCTGCACTGTTGCAGAGCTGCTGCAGTGGTTGTGCCGCAATTCATCTGCGCAGCTGCCTGTGCCCAGACCCTCCACACGCAGACCAAGTGCTGAGGGGATTTCACCTCTTAGGAAGGGCAGGCAAAAAATCAGTCCTTCCTCTCAGTCTGCTGATTGCGGAACACATCAGAAACAGCGTTGGTTCTGTCCGTGTAACATCCTTCATCACAGTATCCACTAAAGCATCCTTTGGCAGATCTCAAAAAAGAAAAGGCTGTCACATTACTTTTGGCACCGAGGTACCTTCATGCTACCAGAGAATTTCTCAAGGGGGTGATCAAAATAATTAGCGTGTTATTAAGTAATGAAGATCATCTAGCATAAATCTTTTTCACTCTAATATCCGAGTCTCTTATATTCTCACAGGAAGGAACCAAACCTCGCATTGTGAGCTGTCCGTCCTGCACCAAACCAGAAGCCAGCACTTTGTGACAACGGCTGCTCTCACTGGAAAGCTGCTTTTCTGTGGCTAGACCACTCAGCATGTTTTTAGCACACGGGCTGTTGAGTCCATATCAAATTAGGTGTTCTACTGGCTGCATGCAGGGAGAAAGGGCCACAGGAAAAGTCTGGGAAGTAAAGGTGCAGAACTGCAAAGAGGCATTAAATTAAAATGCAAGGGGTGGGGAAGGGCAAGAGCTCATTACGTGAACTTCTCTCCTGCTGTCATCCCAGGTTGTGTAAATATTAGCTATGTGATCTGGAATAATGGCACCATTGTCTGAGAGGTTGACAAGTGACAGCTAAGAACTGGGTCAGGATCAATCACTATTTGCATACCAATTAGTTAATGTTCTTTCTTTTCTCATATAAACAGAGGAAAAGGTGACATTTCTCACTTTTAGAACAAAAATCTCCCAATGTCTTTCACACAATGGCTTATGATATATTTTTAGAAGAAGTCTTTAGTCTTCAGGAGCTCTGCTAAAACTTCCTAATCATTATTTGAACCTAATCTAATTCCCCGCTTCATCAACGCTGCTAACGTACCTTAAGCAGTACCATTCACCTTTCCAGTAAACCAGCATGCTCAGCAATATGTTTTTCTGGCTCTGGAGCACTTGCTCCTATTTAGTCTTAAAGTGCTGCTTCTTAACTCATATTTTTCAATGTATTTTGGGACTGATATTTATAGCTTTCCTCTTACCCAAGCCATGGCCCCGCTGTGAACACACCAAATTCCAAACATGTGGCACCCCTGCAGATTCCCTCTTTGGTCATCATTAAACCACAGTTTGAATTTTACCCGTTTCTGCGCATGGCAGATTTATGATAGAAATTACAGGAATCATCCATCTTTCTCAAGTTTATAGTACACTTCGCTGCTGGACCGTTACCTCTCTTAGAGAGGCTACTTGCAGTAAGGAAACTGAAGAGGGGAGCAGCTAGATGGAAACTGTTATCATTTGGACACTGTTCTTGTCCTTATTGATCCTTACCTTAGTTCAGCCACTATCCCATTGGCTGCAATAACCCTACTTACGCCTAAGGAGGGCAGGAGCATCAGAGAGACTACGAATGGTGCATTAGTAAAACCACCACTTCCTAGGCTGATTTCTTCAAGTATTTTAATATTTCAAAGAATTCCTTCTAAATGTTTTAAGAGCTTTAAATTAGCAGCTGCAACCTGATCACAAATGAAAAGGCTTCTCTCACCAATGAAAAGCAATGCCAAGGTATCTGTATGCTTACTGCCTGTTTACACTCAGCATCAAGATATTCCCTGGAAACTGATTCTTATTGCCAAAAGAATTTGAAGGCATAACACAACTTCCATGCTAACTAATCATGTATTACACCTTCCCCAAACAACTGCAACACCACTCATTGCTTGTCATGCACAAACATCCACCCAAACCCATGAAATTTTAAAAAGCAAATAAATATTCCGAAGTCCATACATGCAGAGCACCTAATTCTCACATCAGGATGCAGATACGCGAGAATGTGTGTGCAATCATATCCAAAAGGAATTTCAGATGCTGTAAAACCGTAAATGAAGAGCTGTGGCCAAATGGAGGAATTCCACTAACTCAAGCTCCTCTTTCCAGCCAAAATGGAAAGTCAGAATTATACCCATGCATGTATGCTGAGACTAATATACGTATATGTTTGATTTACTGTTATCTTTTTAATACAGTAGCACTACAAGTCACATCTGGGTGCGACCTCATTGCACTAGATACTGTATGGTCATATAATGCAAAATAACTGCTTAAAACTAAGCCAGAGGAAAGCTAAAGTGGTTCTGGCATGGTGGGGGGATAATGTTGGTCCTTCAGATGTCATTTCTGCAGCTCATTCTATTATTAATGAAAACCGGAAACAAATTCCGACTGGAGCAAAGTATTACAACCCAAAACATGCAAGATACCATGAAGATGTCATCCCAGAACTCTACTTTCCTACTAGTGCTGCACTGCTTAGAGAATAAATATCCATATGCCAGGGAAATCCCAGGTGTGAGCCCAAAGGTTCAGAGCAGTTCTCCAGTAGTTTTGCTTTGGCTACCTTAAAGTCGGGTTACGCAAACTGTCCATATGCACATGCTTTGTCTAAACTGAATAACTAATAATGACACTTATTTTACTCACAATTAGTGCTCCATATGACAGCTATATCCCATTGGAATACAGAAACTGTCAAGGCAACTGAAGGAAGCTTGTGAAAACAGGAAACATTTAACATGAGCTTCATCTCTGGAAATCATTAGCAGTTGGGATGGGATTGGCCAAGAGGTTTCACAGATGTAAGTAAAACACTGTTCTGTATTAATTTCTCTGTTTCTTCACCTCAGAAATTGTCCTACTCAAATTGCACAAACTTTAGAAATACTGCACCCTGTATAACAACCCTACCTAATCCCAAGTACTTGGGTGGGCTGAGCGTGCACAAGGAGCTGGGAGGGGCACAGCCAGGCCAGCTGACCCCAACCGGCCCAAGGGATATTCCATATCATACAATGACATGCTCAGCATATAATGAGTTGCTGACTGGGGTTAAACCACAACAACCTGAGAATTCAACTAATGCAGTAATGAAAACCATACAAGTAGCATAAGGCTCCTGGAGACATCACTTTGCTAATGCCCTAAAAAGAAAGATACAGAAAGCTCACTGGTTTCCAGTTGACAGAATATTTACAGGGCCTCATGCCTAAATGTCATCTCATTGCATTATTCCTGCTTCATTCAATATAAATTAAAAGACGTGTCATTAAGCAGTTGCACATTGGCTTCCACATACCATTTCATGGCATGCCCTGCCAAACCCATAGCCCAAGTGTGCCACCTAATGGCTCTGGAGTCAAGAATGCATTTATACTACTATTTAGCAAACAAAATGTAAAGTACAGCTTCATTTGCTGAGGGGGAGTTTTAGCATTATATTTCTGAAGGACCTAGCCAATATATTTCACTAATAATTCTGAAGGTCAGATGAAATAATTCCTTTAAGGCACTTTAGAATTTTTAGATAAGCAAACACTTGAATGTGACTATGAGGTTAAAGAATTCTGTGTAGTTTAAACCTCACAGGCAAAACCTCATAGGTTACAAGCTGCCCAAAAAACTTTAATATCCTGGTTGTCTGCAAGCCTCACTGCTAAATGACTGCAATCTCAAATGAAGTTGTGGTGAGTGGCAGCAATAGATCCATCCTGCTAAATGAATGTCTTATTCCTTTTATCTGTTCAAGTACTTACGCAGGGCAACCTCAATTTAGCTGATATCATCTGCTTAACAATGCAGTCCTATAGTCAAGATTGGTGTGTGCCTTTAGAGCAGCAGGGAAAAAAAGCCATGCATAGAGGAGTTGTGGATAACATTTACCTTGTTGTTCCATACGAACACAAAGACAATCTAAATACATTATAAAAGAAATATCACAGTAGCATACACTGGTGAATTCAGTTCTCAAGCAGGGGCTTTTAAAATACTGGCCACCTAAAAATAGTGTCAAGGAATAAAAAGGATAAACACAGACACAATTTATTTTATATAACATTTAATATTGGGACACATAGCTACCTTATAATCATTTACAAAAATAAGCATTACAAATGTGTGCTAGGGTTATAGGTTAAGGAAATGAGTTACTTATTTGGTTACATACTCAGAAACTGAAAGCTAGGAAGGAGGGTTTGGGATTTACATTTGCATTGCAATTTAGAGTAGCTGACTGACAATTCCTGTTTTCTACCACTTGGAAAGAAGATTCAGACAATACTTACATTTGAATGGGATCTATGATTTATTATAAACATGGTGTGCCAGCAGATGAACAAGGAATAGACAATACTCCTTGATATTCAGGGTTTTTTTCACCTGTACTCAATGTTTCCTTTTCATTATTACTAACAACGTAAAATCTAAATCTAAATACTGTCAGATACAAAACTGCATGGCAAGACAGCATTGATATTATTTATGTTGAAATGTTACAATAGTTTCTCTTTTCTTTCCAAACACACCAGAATTCTGTGCCTTTCTTTCCAAGATCTACTTCTTCATCCTGCTTACTTCAGGCAGGATGAACCATTTGATTCTGATAAATTCATCCATACCACAAAATTGCTTTCTCTTTATCTAATGTTAACAGTAGTAACAGAACAATTATCTCTGTTTTATGGAGCTATAACGTTACAGAATATCCCCATGACACATAACTATGGTGCTTCAGGAGGAACAATTACTGGAGAAGTGTCATGACTACATCAGTGACACAAGCAGAGCAGTAAGAAAATGCTTATGCACACTGTGCTCCCAGCAGACTACCATGAGCTGAGATGCAATGGAACTTCATACATCGGTAAGTGCAATTCTAAGACCAAATGTTCAAATCCTACGCACTCCAATGCATGCATTATACATTTTATATATGTCAGTGCATACATGTTAATGTAAAGTCTAGTGCCTGCTTTGAAATTCTTGTGGGTGGGCTGAGAACCACTCCAAGTATAACACCCCCCACCTATTTGGAAGGGTGAATAAGATGGTTGGATTTCAGATACAATGACCTTGCTTTGTTTATTCTGAAGTTCTAGAAAGAGATTATATTGCTACAATTTGATAAGAGATTTCGGAAAGCTTGAGCCTTGAAATGAACAAAGAAAATGGTATCTTATTTACGGGGGATTTTGAAACTGCACAGCCCACGGCTAAATTTATGCAGCGGTCACCTAATCAGACCCCTGATTAAAGCTGCCTCTTCGCTTAGCAGCTGGTAAGCTATGCCAGCCATACAGAGATTCCAGATTCCAGTGGAAAGGGCTATTATAGGAATGCATATGGAAAAACATCAAAACAATGATTTTAGGATGCATTTATATCTTAGTTCCAGCATGCTATTTCTGAAGTAACCTCCTACCAAATGTTCAAGCAAACATGGAAGTCTAATCCTCCCCCTGTGAAAGAAGCTGCTGTATACCATGGGATGATTTCCATTCCAGAAACCTTCTGGGAGTTGCCTATGCTGTACAGAACTGAATATGCTCATAAAAGCAAAAAGCAGGCATTGTGAAGAGGAGAGATGGTCACACATACTTTTTTCCAAGAAAAGGGTTGAAGACATTTCTCCATCAAGGCATGCTTTTTCAGTTCAACCACAGAATCCTCAATTTGCTATCACAGTAGGAGACAGAAGAATGTGCAATAGAAAAGATTTCTGTCTCTTTTCCTATAAACTCTAAATTTCTTTTACTGTAATGATCAAGCAGGTATAACACTCTCCATACTGCCTAAGCCAACAGGAGTAGAAAAATGAGGCAAGAATGAGCAGAGTCACTGCAGACAACAGAATTAAGTAGTTCATACCTTGCTTTTTTACCTCTTTTCCTCAATTCTCCATATTCATGCTTGGACAATTCTATACAAAGCCACCTAACCCTGAGCTGCAAGGTTCCTTCCATCTCAGATTTCATTACTCCGACAGGCTGACACATAGAGAGGATATTGTTTGTCTTACTCTTTCTTTTAGAGTTCCTTCTGGAATGGGTTGCCCAGGGAAGTTGTGAATGCTCCATCCCTGGCAGTGTTCAAGGCCAGGTTGGACAGAGCCTTGGATGGCATGGTTTAGTGGGAGGTGTCCCTGCCCATGGCAGTGGGGGTTGGAACTGGATGATCTTATGGTCCTTTCCAACCCTAACTATTCTATGATTCCAAGATTCTATGTTATATCACAATTTGTCATTACAGCACTGCCAGCAGAACAGCAAAAGGAAAACAAACAAAAAACCCAGGAAGAATTAAGGAAGTCAGGGCCAAGGCATTTCCGGAGAACTGAAGTTTAAAACTGACGTGGTTCAATGCACAGCTCTTGTCACAACCGAGGCTGTTCTACGGCTGCCTACATTAAGACTGGAATGGCTGCAGTTCATGGAGATATAATAATACCTGCTTTATCATGAAAAGGAGAACAAGACACCCCTTCTTCCCATCCCATCCTTCATTTGCTGTATTGTGAAATGTGTATACTTTGCTAACAGATGGAAGAGAGGTTTATTCCATCTCATTGCAACCAACATTGACCAAAGGACTTAGTTTTAAGTGGAAAGTTATTTCCACTGCAGGTACCCACAATTAGCCAAGAAGGAATCAGTTGATGTTTGCAGACACAAACTTTCCCACTCTTATTTGGAGATAAACTTCCTTAATGTAGGCCTCTCATAATGTGTGCATATATCTTAAGACTGCAATTGTGTATAAATATTTAAATTACATTAGTGGCAGCTTTCTCCATATGAAAACTTGCAAGGAAAAGAAAAAAAACCAAATGTTTTTACTGAATGCTGCTGAAAACTGCATGAGGTTTTTATGGAGATGTTTCACACCACTCCCCCTCTCATTTCCTGTTGTCATATAAATAATTCACCAGCAAAATCCTCATTCTGAACAAGGAATGAAAAAAGTTAAATAAGCAGAAGATCTACAGACACTTATGGGCTCTGCAAAAGTTGCAATTCTGCTGTTGTTCTGCTCAACTAGGCAGTCACCTGGTAGCAAGACAGCCACACTGGGATGAGAGGAGGGGATTGCAGAACTTGCAAATAGATAAACCTGCTCGAGAGGCTGGAATTTGATTTTACTTACCAGACTCAAAGGCAGTTGATGCAAAGCAGAGTGCAAACACTGAGCTTGTGTGTTTTAAACATGCAAAGAAGAAATGGTAATTGCACAGTGATGGCTCTGACTTCATGGCAAAAGCAGTCACTAAATCAGGTGAATGATTCAAATTTGACATATCTGCCAAGGTAGGGGAATGGGTTGGGTGCCTTCCTGTCGATAGCAAGTAGTCAGTAGATTTTCCTCCATCCCTATCATGCTCCAAAGATCTTTAAGGCAAAGAATCTTGTTATCTGAATAACCCAGTTGTAGCTCAGTGGCACAGAATTTGCAATTCCAAAATATTGCCATAAACTTTCACATTACCCATGTCGATATTACTCATCCCAACATGGCCTGTAAGCTCAAAAAGCATTCCCAGAAGAAGGATCTCAGCACTTTACAGCGAATTGCACTTTGACACATGAGCATCTCAGTTTGATAGTGGGATAGTTTCTTCCCAAAAGAGAGAAGGAAGCTTGGAAAACATTTTCCATTCTCATGATGACACCACAGATGTAAAGCTGCCTGGATGCACATACATACAATGTAGGCTGTACCTACATTGCTGTGTCAGTAGCCACTGCTAGTAAAGAGTAGGTTAAGAATAACAACAAAAGCCCTATTATCACCGACTTGTAAGAACATTCTCTTGTCAACTCAGGGAAAAGCCTGCTGAGATTCCTGAATAAAATCAAATGTGCGTTCAGGTTTGAAATGCTCCCAAGAAAGCAGCAATTTGCAGCATTAAAAGGTCCTAGTCCTACCTATCCCTATAGCGCCTTTGTGGAACAGAGAGAGAAGGTAAGTCAGGGTTCTTGGTCGCAGCATGCTAGTGTCAGCTCAGAAAGGGCTGTGTCTTTCCCATCAATAGCAGATGGTGCCTGTAGAGCAGGAGAAATACTTGGCAGCATGTCCTAGGAACAGCCTGGGATCCAGAATGCTCCCAAAACTCAGGAGCTGCAATGATGTTGCAGGCAGCTTGGCCAACTCTGATCTAGCTGCTCTATGAGGCCGGCTTCTCCATTTGTCTAGACTGGTAATGAATCATAGAACGGTTTGGAAGGGACTTTAAAGCTCCTCCACTTCCAGCCCCCTGCCACGGCAGGGACACCTTCCGCTAGTCCAGGTTGCTCCGAGCCCCATCCAGCCTGGCCTTGAACACTGCCAGGGATGGGGCAGCCACAGCTTCTCTGGGTAGCCTGTTCCAGTTGAAATCTGGGAATGACTGTCAATGTTACTTTCAGGAGAGCTCAGGTATGAACCTGAGCAGCAGCTGTGCACTTTAAGCTGTTAATGGATGATCATGAAAGGAAAGAACAGTTCTCAGAGGTGATACTCAGTGGGGCAATTAGGAAGCTCCTCTTTCAGAAGTAAAAGCCTGTTCCATCCCAAGAGTTTATTCTAGTTAGGAAAAATAAGGGAAAGGACAACCAGTTCTCTTGATACTTAAGAAGTGATTCCCCTAAAATAATGTACACCACAAAACAAATACGAGCATAGCACTTTTATCTGTGTGCTGAAGAACATATTATAGTGTTTTGTACTTCTATTTTAATGACAAGTTTTTCTATGGTGCAATGTGGGGAAACTGATGTCAAAGGATAACTGTCTCAACACTGTAAGACTTGAGCGGACACGTTCTGTCCTTTGTACTTTCAGACAATCCCATTTAAGCCAATAGTGTTACATAAATGCAACTGGGTAGAATCTGATCAGCAATTTATAAATGATCATGTGTACTGCTGGAGTTTGCAGCTGTGTTGTGCTGATATTTAGCTGTGCTATTGTGAGCCTCTGACTCCAGTACGAAGAAATACACCAATGACAGAATGCACAAACAGGGCAAATCTCAGGGGGACTGCAAATGGATTTTCCTATTTGGCTTTTTTTAATCATTCCAATCTCTTCTGTTTGGAACAAAGGCTTTTGGGGAAGGAAGAATGCAGAAGAACGTATAAAAATACCACTGAGGTATTTCTGAGTTTGCATTTTTCAAGCAGCCTGATGCAAGGTAATTAAACTTACCTCACACTAACAAATTCTGTTTGTGAAGAGATGTGACTGAGTTTGTGGCAGAAACCAAATAAAACCATTATAACAGAGGCTTTGTTGTAGATAGGATCCCTCCTCTCTTCAGGCTGATGGGAACAGAGCCCACTGGTGACTTCCTCAACTCCATCACAGTACAATCCTGTACACTGACTGGGATCATTAACTAATTCTATACATGGAGAGGGAAAAATGTAGGACATGCCTTAATGGTGAACTGCAGACAATCATGTGCTGAGTATCCTTTGTTCTCCTCTGCCTGCATAATGAACCAGCTGTGATCCACTGACACATGCTGGGGGTGGGAGGTTCTGCTGTTCCTAATCTTCCATCTAGTCACCCCTTCCTGGTGATCTGGGGTGGCATGTCTGTGCCATGCCAAGGCAGAATATGAATAGATGTGACGCAATGGCTATCCATGCATAATGATGTCTTTGGTCTCAAAACAATCAGCCTATACTGGGACAAAGAAGGAAAAGCTGACTTAAATTTAGGTATTTTTCCTGCTGCATGAGAAGCTTTATAAATTCCAAGGCAAGTTACATCAGATTCATACCACTGTATACAGCTTCAGAAAGAAAAGACTGAATGAAAGTGGAAATTCAATATTACCTGATTTGCATTAGCAAATGTATGATTTGCCTTCAAGATCAATTGAAAGAACAATGAGGTTGGTTGGAAGCTCCTGACTTTAACACCACCAGTATGGAATGGGGAAAGAAAAAGGCAGGCAGTTTTTATTGCTTCAGCCAAGATTGCCTTGCCAGGCCAGAGTTACAGCTTCACTGATTAATCAAGATGCAGAGAATTCAGAACTAAATGCAAATCAAGTTTCAACAGAGGAAAATAATGGATGTCTGAACTGAGAACTGAAAAGTAAGATCAAATAAAACAAGCGTGATTCTTCTTTTTCACCATGAATTTAAATCTTGGTCCAAACTTCAGAACTGTAATTCTGAACACAGAATTTTATACATAAAGTTGTAAGCAAAAAAGTATTTTGCAATTTTCTTTAATCCTATGATTCTATCTTCTATGGCAGCATTAAACTCATGGTGCTTAACCAAAATGAGGGGATTACTCTTCGCTATTACCCTATAACAAACAGAACAGGTTAATAGCTGCCATTGCCATTTATAAATAGAGTACTGCATCATTATGCATTGTTAGAGCTGACAGGCACACATCCCTATTACAGCACTTCTTGCAAAACATCACTGCTGTTATTGTTGAGGTTACAGATGTTTTGATATTTGCAGACCTTATAAGATTTTAGTCAGGGCAGAGTTTGGGTTAGATGGGGAAGAGGAGAGGGAAAACAGAAGTGTTTTTCTTCTTCATTCTAATTTAACGTTGTTTCCTGCAGAACTCTTGGAACTTCTTGACATCTGAGGAACGCCTGGAGGAGGCCAGTCTGTCAGCAAAACAGCCAACAAGAAACTTGGTTATGGAAAGAACAGAGGTGCAGCTGAAAAAGAAAATAAAAATACTCCCTTTTGAGAGGAGACAGAAAAGCAGCTACAGACTAAGGAGCCTTTCTTGATCTGTCCTCCTTACTTGAGCAAAACCATCGCAGAGCCAAGATGCCCAACGCTCAGAATAGAATTGGAGGTTGCCATATAGCATCTCCCAAAGTTTCCTGCAATATTATATATGCTTACTCAGAGACTACATCCCACTTTTTTCCTGTGTAACACAGCTGTTCCCATGCACAACAGACTGGTATTCAGTGGAGTTCTACGTGACTCAGATTTGAACTCTGCTCCAACCATAAGCACAGACTTCAATTCCAGATATTAACCAAAAAATTGCATATCAGTGTCCTTAAGTGCTATTCTTGGTTTTAGTTTCTCGCAAACCTTTGTGCAAGACCGTAACTCCTCTGCCTAGTTGTACTGCCAGGCTTTTATTTCCCCTATGAAACAGGTGAAGGAATCACAGATAAATAGGGTTATGGGCATCAAAATGTTATGACCAAAATTTCATCTCCTTTCTTTGGCTAAAGGACTTCTAAAATAAGCTTGTACAATAAACCCATCTCTCTGCAACCTTATTAACTTATCATGAGGTTAAAATTTCCTTTGCACTGTATATGATTTTTGCCTAGCTCCAAAAGCAGCGCCAAAACAATCCTTTCAACTCCATTGCACTGTTTTATCTTATGATAAATACCTGGCTCATGTGCCCAAGCTCTTTGAGGGGCTGTAACTCCCCTGACCATGCGATAAAGGAAAATCACAACACACAGCAATGCAAAACGTATTTAGAATATATTTGCACTTAAATCTATAGGTTAGCTATGGGTATTTTCATGCAAGTGCCACTGTCTCAATTGTAACTGCACCTACTCACAGCAGTAGAATTCTATCTCCAACCTGTTTGGAAGTCCAGGCAGCTTTGTTGCAAGGAAATGCATTCTCATATATTCTTTTCCCTCAAACTATCCTCGTCTTTCACACCATATAAATGCTTCTGGTTTCACACGTATCTCTTGCAGCATACTAATTAAATCTTTCAAAAGGCTTTATCCATGGTTAAGTGAAGATAAAATTTTAATGATTTAATTAGCAGGCTCCAAGAAAAAAATACTAACAAAGACGTGCTTTTAGTGACTCTTGCTCTCATGTTACATTGGAAGCACAGGAAGATGCAACGCTCAACACCACGTTTCCTGATACACTCAGCAACAGAGCACATGATCCATACCACGCTAGAATGGAAGTGGGGAACGTAACAGCTGAGTGAATTATGCCAGTTCTTAGCTGAATGTTATCAATGGCACTTCCTCGAAGAAAGCAAACAGCCTTATGGGGGGAACCAAACCAATTGTCACTTGACTCCTAATGCTGGAAAGCAACTGGGAAAGACAAAGAATGCCATTTTCTGAAGGATGAACTGAAAACTGATTCACTTTCAATATTTCCACATCACTTAGCTGTGACTCCTGTCTGTTAGTTGCTCTACCCTCTGAAACCTCCGTATTTAGGGTTTGGTAAAGATAAAATTCTGTTGTCCTGTATAACACATTGGAGAAGAAAAAGCTAATTTCTCTGTTTGAATAACTTATTACAATGTGTAATTTACTCTTCTGCTTTTCTCGCCACCAAGATTAGCCTATTATGAAAATCACTGCCCAGACACTGTGTATCAGTGACACAGAGTACAATACAAACGCAGTTTGAGCCTGCCTCTGGGATTCAGTCATTCTAATCCCACCACTTGGCTCTCCCCTCCCAAATGTGAAGAAGTTGGTTATAATATTCCATTTCATATGATGCATTATGTTCTAATACACATACTGAATATCAAAAACTAGCACGTAAGGAGATGAAAGGGAGTCTGGATTGTTCACTCATTACAAAGCATCACCCATTCGAAGAAGTTAAATGCATCAATAGGCAGCTTTCCTCCCTCAGCACAATTCAGAAGGATCAACAGTACATTCTAGCTCCTGCTTTAAGGATCAGGGACAAGGCCAAAGCAGAAGGAGGGCACAGAAAACACGCATTTAGCTGCAATTAGAATTCCAGTCCATAGTAACATAATCATTGTTTTAGTTCACAAAATTTGCAGTTGGCAGCGATCTCACTCTGTCAGCCATCACTAAGCCTGCTCTGGAAAGACCAAGAGCTGTGCTCACAATCAGCTCTTGGCAAAAGTGGTCACCGTGCAGTCACTCAAAGCAATGTGATATCTATATTCTCATCTCATTATCATTATTCTTCTCAGCCAAGATCCCCAGGAAGAAGACATAGCTGGCCAAGTGCTATGAAACGGCTGTGTGCGCAGGATAATAAAGCTGTGAAAGCTATATGCAAGGGAGGGTACATAACAAACGCGCCATGCAGAGGATAAGCAACTGACAAGGGATGTAGCGAAGAACCTGATGCACTGATCCCAAACATAGAAATGCTGCACTTCGCGGCAGTATATCCTGTTATGTTATATTCTGGTTCTTAGAAACTCAAAATATGGGCACCACTCAAGTCTTTCATCTACAAATCCCCTGAAGCAAGGCTTTACATTTATATTGTGCTAGTCAACCTGCTGTAAATCGCTGTGTACCACTAACATCACTGTATCAATAACTAGCAACAAAAAGGGGATAATATGGCTGGTTTAGGAACCTGGAGAGAAGTTGCAGGGAGCAACCATAGAACTGATGGGGATATAAGCACTGGAGGTCAGCTCCATGTCTTCAACTTCTAATTCAGACTTTTGTTTTTCAGTGCTTAGTTAATAAGCACATTATATGAGCTGCTCATATCAAAGTCCCGTTTACTGGACATCTTTATGCTGCTGATTTCCGTACAACATGTTGTTCATAGTATTTGACTTCCTTCCTGTAAATCTGACTAACCAAAGATGACCTATATTGTTGCAAAACACTCAATTTTAAACTGGTTAACAACAGCAGGTCTGGAGGACAGACAGAGGAGCAGAGAATCTGAGCAATTCATTCCATTAAAAAGCATTGTCTATTCACAGCTGGCATTTTACAGCTCAGGTATTCTGCTTTGCTTTCTCTGCATAAAAAAAATGAGCAAGGAAATCGACAGTTTTGAACTTTGAGCTGCACTGAAAGCAGATACGGAGAGTTCAGCCCCTGATCGAGTTAAAAAAGAAAACCAAAACCCCACTTCGATCACTTACAATTAGACATTAGAAGTTTTCAGTACTTAATTGTATTACAATGACAGCATTGCAGCGTATAGCATACCCAAATCTTAAAGGTAAGTATATCAGTCTTTTAATCCTCACTCTCTTGCAAAATGTCACAGTGAAAACTAGGGATGGTGGTGATTCAAAGTGTAGTTAATAACAGGAGGGTTTTTCACCCTTGCCACTGCTACAGAATGCAGTCATTTTCCTGGTGAAACTATGGAGCACTACACCACTACCTCCCTCCTTCGCCAACAGTTGCACCACACAAAAACTTGTGCTATAAATACAGCATTAATACGTTTGTTAAAATTTGGTTAAAATTATCATAGGTTTCAAGTAAGCAAAGGTCTTTCCACAGGCAGTTGCTGTTGCCTGGCACCTTTGCACATTTGCCTATGAGGGTCTTCAGAAGTTCTTTGATGAAGATTAATGAAGGCAGAAAGAGTCTATGTTTGCCATCTCTTAATTTCTCCTGGAAATGTAAATGTTTGAAAACACTGTGAGATTAGTTTCAACTCTTTTTCCAATAGAAACCTCTCTGGTGAGGCAGACAGTCTTACATGAGCACAGCCAAGATACAGAGACTCCAGCTCGCAATTACCAGCATAATTGGATGGCCAGCTGATCAGCTGTTAAAAACTAAGCTGGACAGAAGCAAGCCTTCTGAGTTCAGCAGTGTCTCAAAAAGCTCTACCAGGGACTCTCACATTAGCGTGGCTGTAGTAAGAAGTCTATCAGTGTTTCCATGATAAGCCTTGCTTAATTTAACTGTAAAAATCTGCTGGAGGCAGAGGTTTGTAATATAAATTTGTGGCCTGGCAGCAATTTCCACTTTACACATTCTGAAAACAAATGTGGCAATGCTTCCCTTAGTGGTGAACAACTTCTGTGTTAGAAGTTTATCTGTTACAGGAGTTGAGAAGAGGAGGATTTGCACATTTTAAAGCTGACAATCTCCCGTTACTACCAATGCTGACATGTGTTCGGTTAACTCATACTTTACCAGAAACTGCCACCAAGCCATGAAACGTACAAAGACTAAAAACATTTCATAAGCATTCAGCGACAAATCATGTTTGATTGCCGTGACCAGTTTAACTAGGAAAAACCAGAACGCATTACAGAATGTATTACAGACTTGATGTTTCTTTCCCGGGTACTTGCTGGACAGAGTTGCTTATCTAAGTCATCTCCTTATTCAACAGGATGAGGCACATAGTCTTAACTTCAGATGTCCAAACATACATCTGCACCAAAAAGGATAGCTTTTCTGTGCAGGAGAAGGGATTTGGAGTCCTTTGCAGGACTTAATCTCAGACAGCACCACAGGATCTTAGGATCATTAAACTTCCCCAATTGCATTCCAAGAGCAAGGTACAAATCTTCTATTGCCTTTTGCATGGAGAAACTCCAGAGAACATCATATTTGTTTGTTTTTAAAGAAAGAAAAGGATGAATCAAAATATCATATAAAAAACATTTTATCCCTTATGGATTGTTTAAGATGAGGAAAGACAGAACGAATTCCTGCTGAAAGTTACCTACTCTGTAGAATGGGCTCATGTCTTCTCATTAATCAAGAATTGGAAGAAACTTAAGTAACTGTATTAGAACCCAAACTGCTCCTCCTTCAGTCAGTAAGGAAACTATACTCTCAGGTAAGCAGGGTTTCTTTTCTTCTCCTGCCCCAGCAAAGACAAGAGTGCTCACATTTTATATAGAAATCAGGACAAACAACTGCTCTCTCCTTTCTATAGTGCCCTGAGACCAGTCCCACTGATAACAAGCCTCAAAATGCCTTCTTGAATGCAATCACTTTTAGAACAGATAACAGATTATAATCCCCGCTGTATTGTCTTTCAGAAGCCTAACTTGGATTTGGTATCCATGAGTCTATCCTTTGGAGGCTATGACCACTGATATATTGATTGCACCATACAGGCCTGATAAAACAAAGTACTGCTCTTTCTTTGCAATAGGATCACTTTGTAACACAATAACTGAAGTATTTACTAGCAAGGTTATCTACCTTGATCTCAGCATTCCTTTGATGTTCTTTTGGGAGCCTCTTTAGACACCTTTCAACAAAGCCTCTGAGCTAGCCAGCTTCTTCCAGAGATTTTAACACAAGATCCTATGCTTCTTTCAATGGAGCACATTTTAATTGGTCACCATCCTTCAGATTTGACACCATGACAGAGTGAGGCTTAGTCTTGCTGAAGCAATGGCAGGAGGGCTTTCCCAATAAAGAGCCCAACACTTATTTCCTTAAAGACAGTTGATGTATCTTTAAGGAGGTACATTACTCTTAGCAATTTTGCCTGATCTCCCATGTTTTCCCCTTAACAATCCTCTGTGACTTAATATTATGTAGTCAAGAAAACTCGTCCCAACAACAGTCCTGTTATCATACACACATATACACTTACTGAATCCAATATGTATGATGTTAACTACTTAACCTTCTTTTCCAACTGGGTTACATCTTTTCCTTCAGGCAAAATTATTTACGTCAGATAAGTACTGAATTTTTTAAAATATGCAAGAAAATAACTGGCAAAAATTATATTTCTCTAAAGGGAAAATTATCTTTGCAATACAATAACTTGTTATATGTTTAACAGTCACTCATAATACCTAGTAAGTAATTTACTTAACAAAAGATAAGAACTTGGATATAAGATATCACACAGCTCTTGCCTATGATTAAACAATGATACAGTTAAACAAAACACCACCTCTTGGTACACTGCTTTGGATGGAAATTGTTTTATTGCACTTGCAGGTTTCATTAGTCACTTTATAAGGAAAACGAAAAGGGGGTGGGAAGGACTGCACTAACCCCTCTATGATAAGCAGTAATAAGGTTGGGTTGAGGGGTTTTTGTGGGTATGTTTTGGTTTTCCCTTTTGAACACATAAGCGAAACTAAAACACATTTGTTTTGGTCACTGTCCCTTCTTTTGTTCCATGTGTGTCCTACAACTTTTACAGTAAATCTGTCAGTTCTGGAAGCGAATAATGAGCCATCACAACACTAGAAGCGACAGTTCTAGATAAATAATAATGAGGCCAAAAGGAGCCAAAGGCACCAGAACCCTGGACATATGGCAGAGGTCCATACACACAGTTCTGAAGCGCAACTGTGTGTGATGCAAAGCACGTAGCTGCATGATTCCAGAGACACCATGACCCTGAGAGCACACCATGTGTGCACAGTTCCAGGCACACCAATATCCATTTGTCCACAAAAAAGGCTCTAATAAATCCTGATCAGCAGTTGTGCCTGTTCCCCCTATAATTAGCAGTTCTGTGCTTTTCACTGCCCAGGACTGTCATCTAGAATCCTATAGATCACTGCTTTCCATTTCCCCTCCAGTATTGTAATTTCTGCCAAAATGCCTTAATGCCAGAGAACATGGTTGTAAAATGATTGAAGAAAAAAAGAAATGAACAAACTCATGTTTGATTTCAGCTGCTTTCTATGTTCATAATGTGGTACATATTTCTCTTTCAGGCTTTGTTGAACTGCTTACCTTAGATATGGCCTTACAATCTCCACAACTGAAAGCTTACCTGGAATTATTTTCAGGACATTAGAAAGATGGTATTAATTTCCATAACAATGGATTTCAATTCTTAATTTAGCAAGCAAGCTTCTACTTATGTCTTATGAACTTCTTGATATTCTACAATAGCTGCAAAGGAGGTATGTTACATACAAATAGAAGAAAAACATCTCCAAGTCATTCAGTATGAAACCCACTGAATCCACTGTGCTGTCTTTTAACCAGCCCCTGGGGTTTCACTGGATGCTATGGAGCTTCATGCACTTAGGCTCTGATGGACCAAAGAAATTAATTGCTCCTCATTGGAAAATGCTCTACTCTCCAGGTCCTGATAAATACGTTTTTGCTTCTCAGGTTATTTCAAATTACTAGATATGACTTAAAGGATGATGATCTCTAGGTTTAACACCACTACAAACATTGTATAGCTTGAATTGTACCCAGAAACAAACTGGAAGCCAATTAGATCTAAAAAGAACAAAGATAAATTGCTCCACTAAGAAGCAAGACAGCGGGATTCTACTTTAGAGGGATCTTTTAGTATTGCTCCAATACAGCGTGCACATCAACCATCAAACCCCGAAACAGCAAAGACATGGGTAACTGCAGTGGGGACTGCTCTCTTTAGAGCTCAGGGAAAAGAAAACAAAGAATGTGCTAAAGCAGGACAACAGTTCAACTATTGAATGCTTTTAAATGTTTATTCTGCAAACGTTAACAGAAGTTTTATTAATAAAACTTCAGGGAAAATTCAGTTTTCCTATGGATGGAACCATTCTGGAGAGTAAATTCACTCAAGTGCAAGTCCTGCTCTATATAAAAATCTGAGTGCAACCTTAACTGCCAGTTTACTGCTGATAGCTCTGTAATATAAGACTTTCTAAAGCATTGTCCAAGGTTTTAAAATTAAGTATTTATACTCCTAAATCACTCCTGCCTGGAAAACACCAGGTATTCAGCAATTTAGAAAATCATGCCCTTGCATGTCTAAATATAGACGCAGAATGTTCCTGATCACTACAGCATCATAGAATTCTCAGCTGAGAGAGTAAATATTAATACTACTGAGTCCCAAATCATCACTCTGCGCAGCGCTTGGAGATCTCCAGATGAAAAGCATTACAGATCTATTTCCAGGATCTTTTCCAGAACTGTGGGAGTATTTAAAGCTCTGTAAAGCCTTCCCTTCTTTAATTTGACTTACAGCACATGCTCTCAAAAAAACCCATGTATGCCATTTGCTTTTATATACTAGCAATTGAAATTTTGTCAACCAGGGTTCTTGTGTCTTAACCTGCCCTTTGTTCTATTTTTGTCGGCGTCACACTTTCCTCTTATGATGGATGCTGTAATTATAATAAATGATGTGTACTTTAAATGAAAATAAGCTCACCTTTTGCTAGGCTTATCTCCAATAGTTTATAGACATAGGCTGTTTCTTATTAATGATATATTTTTTTTGGTAAAAGATGGTAAATGTTAATGAATAAATTATACATTTATAAGCCCAAAGCCAGCGAATGTGCAATAACAGCTAGGCAACCTTCCAGCAGTGTCACAGTAAAAGGTAGGCTCTGGCTTTTGTTGCTTATTTGATCTGTCCAGAGCTTTTTCATTTATCAAACAGCTGGTTTACAGCTACAATGCACCAGGTTTTGAATACTGGTGCATTCATCTTAACCCTATTAAATAAACAAAACAAAAATGCTCTTGTGGCTGCAAAAGGTTTAGCTTTTTTTAAGAGGCTTTCTGTACATTGAGGCTGGCAGAACTGCTTTTTAGTGGGAAAAAGCCCCTTATGTCTGTTTTGAAAGGGTCCAATTAGCAAGCCTGGGGATGCTCAGCTTACAGTGAGGCCTGAAATCAGAGTTGGGCTTCTGCAAAACAAAACTCAGTACACTGCTCACTGGATAGAGAATGGAGTCAACTGAGAAGCAGGAAATAAGAGGAACAAAGAAAGAAAGTGGATGCTAAAACCCATTCTCCCCACATCTTCACTTACAGAGTGTCATGAAACCATATTTAGCGGCTTTTATTTACTCTTAAGCTAGATGCTGGAATTTTCCCTAAACATTCAACATCCCTCACTAGAAATAGTAATACTATTTTCACACATAGACAGAAATATTTCTTTTTGGGTTTTCTGAACTTCTAGCTTTTTAAATATTGGAAATGATGCACAGGACGAGTAGTCTAGAAGGTTGATGAGTACTCTGGGGATGTCTAAGCACATAGAAAATTACTTTGTTTTCATACAAAGGAGAAGGAGGAGAGGAGAACATGCAAGATTGCTAAGTTTACGAAAATAGTCCAATCAGTGCCAAAAGAAAGGAAATCACATTGTAATTAAACTCCAGTATTAAAAATCAAAGACAATTCGAACAAATTCCATAAAGTGACAACAGGTAAACCCAAGCCAAACGCATGCTAAGGTTTTCAGTTGAAGTACAGACACAGAGCCTCAGATCTGAGTCAATTAATATTAATATATCTATTAATCTCCATCTTCATATTGATATCCTTCCCACTACCAAGACATTTTTAGGATGTCTTTATACCATATCAAATAAGGACCAAAGAAAAAAGCAGGCACTAAGGTACAGAAGAGTTCCTTCCAACAGCAACCCCCCACCAGCTGCTCTCAGCTCACAGCACAGTGTGGGGCAGACAACGCACAGACTCCATTCCACTGGGGATAAAGCTGGACTCCTTCCTGGACAGGTGTTCCCATTGACTCCTACTTAACACTGCAGCTATGTAGCAATCAAAGGCACATTCATTCCATTAATTGCACTGATCTCTCTACCTGGTGCCAAATTCTCCTCCTTTTCCTGATGAAGACAGGTGAGCATTCAGCAAAAGGTCTCAGACATACTGTGTTTTGTTATGCTTTCACTTTTGCAGTCTCATTTTGAATGGGGCACTGCTTACTGACAGCAGTGCTGCACAGAGTTGTCCTTTCACTAATGGAAGGAAAGATAGGACAGAAAGCCATCTGATTTCAGATGCATACATATCTATATAGAGGACAAGTACAGTGTACAGTCATATCTACCTATATCTACAAATACGCATTACATATACCTTATATAGGGTGTTTTTATAGATACACATGTATGCATAGACATGTACGTGTATTGATGAACATGCATTCATACATGATTTACATAGTGGGGAATGCGAGAGTTCGTACTGACTTTTTAAATGAAACTGTTCTCCCGTACATTAAAAACCAAAACCTAACAGGATCTACCAATACGTATTTTGTGCTTTGCAGTGGCAAATGATCAAACTATATTACATGTAGTAGAGTGACAGAGTTAAAACACCTATTTCAATTACAAGCCTGTTCACTGTCGTTGACCCCTCTAACCATTTCAGTAGCATCTAATCTATCCTGAAATCCCTAAATAGAGTATGATCAAAACGCATTGCAAAAAAGCAATCAGAAGATTGCTTATAAAGAAAAAGCAGCCAGGCAACAAGAAGACATACATATCAAGTTGGAGCTGCAGCTGAGGGCTGCCTTGGTGCCACAGTGACATGAAGTGAAAAAAACCTCTTGGGAGCCTTTGGTAAATCATGTCCCCAGGGGATGCCCCCACAAGACACACAAAACCCACAGAGCAACCTATGCACCTTTATGAGACTGCTGTATGGAAAGTATTATAAAAGTGAAAAGCAGTATTGTTTTACCACGGGCAGCTGTGCAAACACAAGGAACCATCTGCTGCCGTTGCGTAAGTGCATGGGTGATCTGGACAACAATGGGCTGAAAACATGATCTTCCTAAGTAACTGAGGTTGGCTTTGTTTCTAATGTTTCTGTCAGCAAATCTGGGGGTGAGAGTCACACTCTGAAGATATTCCCGACTTAGTTTCTGCATGTAGGTGTTGTATCAATAGTTTTAATGGCCATGATATTTAAGGCCTCAGGACAATGGCTGCAATTCATGGATCTTAGGGGATGATGCACTCAAACACCACTTTGTGGTGGATGCTGACCACCTCCGCCTCCACAACAACCACTATAAAAAGACAACACACATGAAAACAAATAGCATATTTTCACAGCTTAATCCACAACAGTATCACATCTAAAATTCATTCACTGTTTTGGGGGTTTTTTGCTTCACTGGCACTGGCTTGCATTGTATGTCATGTCAATGTGTAGGGTATTAATAGCACACCACTGTCTTACAGCACATACCACAGTGCCACAATTCCTACAACAAATACCGTTATCTTGACTAGACTATTCACTGCCAACTCATATGTAGGCATCTGAGGAAGAAAAGCAGCTCGGCTGCATACAGAAAATGGAGGCTAGGGTTATTAAATATAGCAAGAAGTTATTTAAGTATTATTGTTTCTTGACAGTGCTGTCTGGTGGAGGTTAAAGCAAACACTTGTTATTTATTCTTGAGAACAGACTAAAAATTGTGGTACATAATGGAAAAGCACATCACACAAATGAAAGAATGCTAGAGGTAGGGACTGATTTATAGCTCTCAGAAACCTAAAATTTATGGCTTTATACTGTGACTTAATACTTCCATGAAGATTTGCATTTCCAAAGAACAGTACAAACATGGCCTAATTGATCCTCATGAATAATCTACTGCTAGAAGTGACACTTTAGCCCTCACCCTTTCAGTGCATCACTGAATCTTCTGCCTTATTTTTGAACTGTGAAGTTTGCAAAGCATGCACATAAGCATATTTTAACAATTTCATAGAATTTCACTTGCAGAATAGTCCACTACAGCTTAGTAGAAGCTGCTTATCCTACCACAGACTGCTTCTTGATTCTTCCCCATGATGAAGCATACTGCTCATACGAGTTAAATGCTTATCTTACTGTCTTACATATACGTTTGCATGTGCATTGTATCTGGATAAGCATGCACATTAAATGCACAAAATCCTTTAATGTTTAAAAAAGCACTTCCCCTATAAAACATTGTGAACCTCTCATTAGGCTCATCAGTAACTTCTCATGACAACATGTGGAAATCATTGCTACAACAAATCATTTACTACATGAACTCATTGCTACGAATCCGAGGCCACCATTTAAAGAGAATTCAAATAAAGGGTTAGACATTTATACAGAAACACTCCTAATTATATCAGATAGGATAAAGCTAATTATCAGGGACACAAACCCCAAGCTTTGGAACCTAAGCTGATTTTGTGTTTATTAACACAAACACTGTGTGGGGTTTTTCATCTACCCATCACCAATATGTTTTATACTTGCAAAAGTCAGACAGGACACAGCCTCACATGAAAAACCAGTTTGATCTATCATGGCAATTCATAGCTTCTTAAAAATGTAGAAGAGATTATGCAGTTTCCACTGTGAAAGCGCAAATCAGATGGAATCAAGCTGTAGTGCAATAATTATTTTTGTTTCAAATTAATGCCAATAGCTTCAATAGTGTTACTAATTTAATTGAATTTCTAATCTATTATTATTATACATGACAGTTGTGTGCAACACACACTTCACTTTCACTCAGTTGTTACCTAAAATGTAATAATCATGTTACCGCACAAAACTTTTTTTAGAGCATTCATTCAACGTTCTTTATTGCACTGAATACTTTTTGAGCTACATGTATATTTTAATAATCATGAGTGAAAAATTTATAGGGAGCCTTTTTGCATCTTTTCAAGCATGAAACTGCCTTACTACAGATGAAGGACCATTCTGCAGAAGTGCACAGTGCTATGACAGCTCCAGGATTACGCAGAAAACAGCGCACTGTATGAACACCAGAGAAGCATTCTGCCTTATGATCATATATGGATTTTTCCATTAAACTAAACAATTGCTTGATGCCTTTCTCTCCCCTCCCCTCCTTTACACACAATGGCACAAACATGATTTCACACATACAGCTTCTCAAACGATAAACTTTTTCCACCTGCAAAGTAAATTATAAATCATAGCCGCTGGAGGCTACCTACTGATATTCTCTTAACGCACATGGCCAAGAACAATATACAGTTTCATGGCTAATAGTAAGCCTGTAATTTAATCATGAAGTCCTGCTGCCAGTTATAAATTGCTCCAGCTTTTATGATGTCAGCATTGCACCTTCTTTTGAAATGTAGAATGTATTCAGACATAATACTTCTATTATTCTACACGTACAAGGACTTCAAGGCAGTATCCACGTAAATGTTAACCCAAAGAGAATATATTCATCCTGGTTACAGCTGCTGATGCAGTTCACCAGGTTAAGACATGTTTCTCGAAGGAGGGAAAGGCAGGTAGAACTATCTTATATTTAAAGGCTAAAACTTAACCTACACAAAAATACATCTTACATCAAAGGTCACCTTTCTTTTACATCTCTTGCAAGAGCTTGTATTTTATACCAGGAGAAAAGGGTGTCAGAATTCTAGCAAGTCTTGTAATGTAAACCACCACCTTTCCCATGAAGCAGTGTTTTCATGTGACACATTTCATTTTCGTATCCAGCATAAAACTACAGTTGGAAAACCATATGCCCACAAGTTCAGTGAAAGCCTAAAGGAAACCAATGGAAAATAATTAGGTCAAGAAGGAAAGGAATTGAAACAGCGGAAAGAGGTGTGTAGGGGGCAAGAAGAAAAAGCAAATTTAGTTTCATTGACGTGAATTCTTTTTACCATAAGAAGTCCTCAAACAGTCAAAGTTCACAAGTGTTACGTGCTGTATTACATGTTTAACATCAGCCTCCTTGCAAACACATCATGATATCGCCAGCTGACACCATAGGACTACTATGGGGAGCAGCGATTTCAAAAAGTCTTTCCGAAAGAGCGTGACACTCTTTCAGAATGTCTAAAAACTCCGTTTCTATACATTTTGTGGGGTCTTTTTAATAAGCATTAGGTTTGATTGACTACTGGCAAAGTAATCTATTCTAATGAGGAGCCTCTAGTGAGAAGATTTATGGATTCGTCCTAGTCTTTCAACAGTTAGAGGAGGTGAAAAAGATGGCACTTGGCAGAGTTCGGTAACTTCACTGTTTTCTTTATTTAAAAGTTGGCACTGACACCCACTGCTCTTCAGGGAATTTTTTTCCAGGTCAGCTCCAAAGTAACACTTCAACGGCAGCAGAATTAGCATTGTCTGTCTCTCACCCTCGCCTTCCCAGTGACCTTGGAGACTTACGATAGAATCTGCAAAGTCTATAGGAATGGGGACTACACTGAGAACCGCGATCCCCAGAGCGCCAAAGAAAGCTACCCTGAATATGAACCAATTCTCACTTCAGATTAGTAACCAAGAAGAATACACAATGAACAGGTATAATGACTTTTGCAACTGAGAAACTGAAGAATAACTAAAAGTCAGGCTAACTCCATGTGGTTAGCACCATGGCAAGAGCAATGGGAACCACAGCCTCATCCTAGACCAAGTATCTCTGAAGGGAAAGGCATTAGTCAAACTTCACACAGTTCCTCCATTCATCTCGGCTGCCTCTGAGGGAACTGAAGAGCTGACCCATCATTTGACCTGCTGAATTGCAATTGGAAATACACATATCTGCTTCGTTTTCCGCAGGGATCTCTCTTCAAGGGTCTCATATTAGGTCCTAAAACTGAAGATAGTCAGGATACACATTCTGCATTTAAATATCTCAGCTATCCCACACAAGTAGAACAGATTTGTACCTAAATTGAGACAAAACTGATTCTAAATAGCTTAGACCTCACTCTCACTGCCTGCTACATGGGTGCAAAAAGGATTGTAAAATGCTACTAACAAGATTCTACTGAATATCTCTCAGTGTATATATCTACTCCATATAGGCGTGAATGACTACAAAACCAAAAGGCAACAATGATTCTGAAGAGTCAGTTTAGCTATTATTACCTGCAAATATTATTTCTGCTGCAATTCTTGTGTTCTTCAGAAATTCCTCAGTTATACATACGCGTATGCATAGCTGATGGAACCAAAGGACAAAAAAAGCTTTCTTTATTGAAAGTAATCTTTTTTTGAAGCAGAATCATAAAGCAGAACTCCAACTTCAAGCATATATCACTGACACAACTTGCCATGTTTCACAGGTTCATTAACATAAAGTCTTACAGCTTTATGTCTTAAGCAATCATAGACTATCTCAAGTTGAAAGGAACCTATAAAACTCATTGAGTCCAACTCCCTGCTCCTTGCAGGACTACCTAAAACTAAACCTAACAGTGTCATCCAGATGCTCCTTGAACTCTGACATCACTCCTCTCTTTGCTTCACAGCTGTATTTCTGGGTTTCTATGAAGTAGTATTTTTATTCCCTGCCAGGCAACGCAGAAACAAGTCAAACCCCACTGCCTGCATTCTAATCTAATGCCAGCTGTTTCCATGTAGACTGGCCGTCAGCCAGCTTCCTGATGGATTCTTCTGTGGTTTGTATGAACAGAGGTCACAGACTGAAGTGCTGCGGAATAAAACGTGCTTCAATACATGCTTAATAATATAGCTTCAAGATAACTGAGCAAGCGTTTCTCTTTCAATGTCTCTCCAAGATAATAAAGGTTGAGTTGGTCTCAGTATAAATTCTGAGGTTCTAACTGGAATGGCCTAGGTTTATGTTTCCCTTAATTTAGGGAGCTATTCTGAACTTGTGATCCCTGTGTGTTAGCACTAAAATCCCTCCATTACTCTCTTTACATATATGGAAAAGATTCTTTAAGTCTCTGATGATTAGAACACTTTTTAATTATGCTCTTTCTGTTGCTGCTTCTTTTCTGATTCAATCTTTTTGCTCAAAATGCCTTTCTGAAGGATGCAGAATGAACAATGGAAACATCATTCCACCCAGCTTGCATACAAAAGATGATTTGACTTTGCACCATTGACACTTTAACAGGTTGATGGCACTAAAATGAATCAATTCCACCCAGCAGCTGGACCCCAGCCACAGAAGTGTGTCATAACATAGAAGTGTGTTATGAATGATATAGCATATGTCATTCTTCTATCAAGGTAGGAAGAATCACTGGGGTTTATTCTATAGACTGTCCAAGTCTAATGAGATAACGTAGGATTTCCTGTTCCAGGAAGGACATGAGACTATCAGGAGATTTTCAGTGCATGAGGAAACTGGACAATGTGGTCAAAACGGGCAACTTGTCCATGTCTATAAGTTTATAAGAGGTACGTTTACAAGCATATTCTCTCTCCATAAATGCCCTCAATCTGCTTTTCACACAAACTCAGGAAGCCAAACACTGCCTTTATTACAGAAGTATTGAATCCACTGGTTTTGTTTCCTTGATTAGCTGTAGTCAGAACACAGCAATAAACTCAGTTAAAACTAAGCCTTAAAAATTATGTTAGACTCCATCCTTGTGCACAGAAAAAAACATAAGAAACAACTACCTCTTGGGGAATTATTATCATAATATACACCTTCAAAAAACACAGCTGAAATGGGAACGTAGATTATTTTCTATAGCTGGATTTTTCAGACTTGAGTATATAAACCCACTAAATATTCTCAGGTTTGTTCTACTTTCTAAAGTACAGAGTCATTCCATTCTACATCTGAGCCACTTAAAATATACATAATATATTATCGTGCTTGGCCATTTTTGTGTCAGTAAATTATTTACAAGATGATTGTCAACACCAAATTATGGCCAGAAAAAACAAGTAGATAATCTGAGTTGCATA
Organism: Amazona ochrocephala; assembly: GCA_039720435.1. NCBI lineage: Eukaryota > Metazoa > Chordata > Aves > Psittaciformes > Psittacidae > Amazona > Amazona ochrocephala. The sequence continues at coordinate 11,609,201 of CM077886.1, read as the reverse complement.
CAAACACTACTTTATATTCTGAGTTTATGCAATATATCTCCTTGTGCCTATAGCCACGCAATGAAGGGGTGGAGAAGAAATGCCTGGTGTTTGCTTACCATACAAAGAACTCAACAGTTTGATCTGAAGGAACTGCTTATGCATCTCTGGTGAAAGAAATGAAGTAATTTTTCATCAGAAAGGCAAAATATTCAAGCAGTCAAAATTCTGGGACTTCTGGTTTGTGTTTTTTTCAAACTGGGTAAAGCGTTCATGTTTGATGATCCTAAATGTCTTCTATCTCTTTGCAACGAAATCACCCAAAGATATAAATAAACTATTCTAAATCAAGTTCAGACTGACTGCAGCATTAGATATGCCTCCTAATGTATGTGACTGCCAGCCAAAATAAATTAACCTCCAATAGAAGTCATTTTCATAAAATAAATTATTCCAATGTCAGATAAAAGAGACAGGTATACTCTCCCTACTCCTTTACCTATTCTTTTCACTGAACTTCTCAAATACACTGTAGTTAGAAAAACTTCAGAATAGATCTGTATTTGTAGATTTCCTTTTGTTGCTCTTTCTAGGCTGAGAGTTCGATTTTTCCCTAGTAAACTAAAGAATCTAGCAAGAAAAAATAAAGGATTACGGAGCAATTTATATGTAGTACCATTGCTATAAAAATATAAGAGGAAACTCGGCAGCGGAATGAACAACATTAAGCCTCATCAACTAGAACGTGGAACTGAAATACTGGCGAGTACCATTTACCTCAGGGATTTGGCTTTTGCCACTCTTCTGAAAAATTTGCCCAGATTTAGTTGCTGTAAATCTTTGAACAGCGAGCTTGTATAGCTCACTGGAGACTCAAGAGTTTAGCTGCTAATGCCTGCAAGATTCAATCCACGCTGAGAATAGAATAGTTCAGCTGGAAGTTCATCTAGTCCAACTAACGTATTAAACACTACAGTCAAACCTAATTGCACTTCCCAAAGCAGTTACAGCTCCTGGCTGCAAACTGTCGGCTGCTATGATCAAGCATAGATGCTTATGCAGAGCTTGCATGGGAATTCCTATATACCCAGTCACTGTGCCATCCAGACATACTCTGAGCAAGAACGACCACTGCACTGAACAGAGCATAAGGCCCATGGGGAAGAAAAAGACAGCAGGCACATAGCTGAAGTCTGTATTTTGTAAAGCATGAAGTAAACATATGGATAACTATTAATTATAAAGCAGGTCACAGTTGCGTAGTTAAGACGGAGTTGTATTTTGCGCTTGTAAAAAGGATTTTCAGTGCTTGCTACATCTAAAAATAGGTGAATGCTAAGATGTGCAAAATTTTCTGAGATAAAACTGGTTGAAACCAATTAAAATTTGAGTTCCACATTAAAATGTAACTTAGACTGTGCTCGCCTATCGCTAAACTGCAAGTAAAGCTCCAAGCCTTTGGAGAGGAAGTTCAAACATGCCCAGTGTTATAAATCTCAGCATTAGTAACACTACAGATCAGACCCAATGGAAATCCAAACATGTTAAGACCTGGACCTCTATTAAGGCATCAAAACAGTCTCGACTGTGTAGCTGTGGCGGTGATGGAATGCTGCAGGAGACAGCTAAACCAATCACATGGCACAATGGAACACTGTGAGAGACCGTGCAGCTCTGGTTCTAGAGCTTTCCCAGCATTTCCTGCTACTCTGGGTTCTCTGCTCCTTGTACAATTTCATGTTGCAGGCATACCCTTAAGGGGAAGAAAGCATATTCTAAAAAGAAAAGAGAAAACTAGTATTGTTACAACTCAGATTTATCTAAACAAGTGCTACAAACAGATTTTCATTGTGATTATTGGCATTCTTAAGTTTCACTGACTGGCACTGCTGACATTCAGCCTTCTAACTCTGCTTCTGTGCTTCATAGATCAACTTAAGTTCAAATATACTGATGTAGTTTTCTAGGTTTATAATTCTTGGGCTTGGACTAACCCTTACACCTGGCATACATATGTACCTTTGTGTGTATTTTAAAGATGGTAATACATATTCTCAAATTTATTCCCTTGCTGGCTTAGTGTTTTGTATGGGGGTACCAAAACCTGCTTGATTAACACAACAACAGTTTGCAAGGGAGAGCTATAAGCTGGTTGTGAAGTTTCCCCAAACAGTAATTTGTATATAGAAATATATATTAAACATATGGGTAGGCAAAATTTATAATGCTTTAGGCAAGGCTTTGCTATGGGATAAAGATCCATTTCTTCTGCACAGAAACACAATAGTCTCCTAACATCACAACATTTGAAGAGAGAATTGGAGCATATACTATTCAATTTTGCAAAACTGTTGAATTGTGCACTTGAGACAGTAAATATGGACAGCGTGATAGACACACTTTTTATTCCAGCAAAATTATTTAGTGTTTATATTCTCTGTCCACAATGCATCCAAACAGCTGCCCTGGGGCAAGACCTCAGTGCAATCAAGCTGTCAGGTTTAACATAGATATTCTATGAAAATAGCTTCAATAAATATATTAAAGATGATGGCTACCTGCAAAGTAGGCTATTCACTACTTTACAGGCAGTTCAGGCATTTTTATCTCTAAAATAGTAGGTTGCCATCAGATATTTAGAGGGTTAGTTTCATCACCAGCAGGATAAACAAAACAATGTTCCCCAGCCTTTAAATCCCTTTCCTATGTCTTAACAAATTCAAGGCAGAATGAAATAGTTGTGCTGTCAAATGATACTAGATAGAGTATGAGTCCTGTCAATTTGTTGGACTAAACCCCTTTGTTCAAAGAGACCTTGGAATACAGCTTCAGGTTTGCTTCATGCACTTGCCTGCTTTATTATTTGGGGAATAAACAAGGGTTTGAGGAAATTAATATGTAAGTTAGCAAAGTATAAGTTGCAGGCCACAAATATGATTTCCTTATTTTTTTTTTTTAAGATTAAGCATTTGCATGCTCTTAATTCCTTTGCATCCCAAAGGATTAAAATTATTTTAAAGAAATAGTCCCTCAACCTGTTAATATGCTCAATTCTGCTGTTGTTCTGCCTAAGGTGATGAAACTTACTTGGAAATAAAATGATATTTACAATAAGAGTATTTTTACTTCTTGGTTGCTATAAGTTTTAAGCAACAAATATAGCTGTATTATATTTCTCTGGGCACTTGAAGGAGAACAGAAATTCTTTACTGTGAGGGTGGTGGGGCCCTGGAATGGGTTGCCCAGGGAAGTTGTGAATGCTTCATCCCTGGTGGCATTCAAGGTGGGGTTGGACATAGCCTTGGATGGCATGGTTTAGTGGGAGGTGTCCCTGCCCATGGCAGGGGGGTTGGAACTCGATGATCTTGAGGTCCTTTCCAACCCTTACTATTCTATGATTCTATGATTCTATGAACAAAGACACGAATTGTAAACAGTATACAAGAACTTCCCAACACCAGGTATTTTGGGTTTGTCATTTCTATGGGTAGGAAAACACAGCAAAGAGTAGTAAAGTTTGTTTTCTAGAGCAAAGTGAAGTAAGCTTCCCAAAGCCCTTGCCATTCTCAGAGAAAGAAGGAAATCGGAGCACTAGCCTGCCACATCCTGTTGGCTCAATGGACAGGAATACTACAGAGCTTTCAGTCATTTGGATGTTGTTATGGGAACCACAAAATTAGAGCACCAACAATTGCAGGTATCAGTAGAAAAATGCCATTTTTCTCCAAATTCATTTTGGCCGGTCACTCTTCTCAGCACTAAAAATCAATAGTTACCTGATACAGAAGTCACATCCATCCCTTTCCATGCGCTGCAAACCTCAGCTTATACTTGATGATGAAGACTAATATAAAACCTTATTTCCTCTTCTGTGTGATACTGTCAAACATTTTAATTCTAGGCTTGAACACAGCTTGCTAAATAACCCGCATTTGTTTTTTCTTGCTCTGAGATTCGAATAGTCTATGTCAAAATGACAGTCTAGCAATTAAGCCGTTGCTCCACATCAGTAAGACTGCAAGAATCAGATCTTTAGTATGTCTATTTGAAGCATGAATTTGAATGAAGGGGAATATAAGAAGCAGCAGTTCAACAAAACTGCTGAACACACACTTAACTTGAAGCTCGTTCTTAATTGCTGTGTGGCACATAGGCCACCAAAAATATAAGCAAGTCTTATTCTGCAGCAATATCCAGTTTACAAATTGGTGCCCTGCATAAATCAAATTACAGTAAGAGGCAGTCATAGTAAAACACAGCCACTGTAGAGATTTAATTAAAGCAAGCCTCTAATGATGTCATCAGTAAACCACAGTTTGTGCTCTGTAAACAGCAATTACTCCAGAACTGCAGAATTATTAACTTAATCCTATTTATCTGCTCCTTGGTATAAAGCTTTCCTGTTCAAGCTGTGTGTTATAGTCCATCGTGATTCTAAACAGCATAAACATAACGGGGATAATATAGTTGAGTGTCAATAAATACATAGTGAGGCTTTAACTGGGACATGTGTACTGAAGGAAGATTGCATCTAATGAATAACAAATTGTACCTCATGGATAGCCATTAAGGGGTTCATATTAAGCAAAATCTGAACTAAAGTCTATATTCAAAAAAGGGTCATAGTCATTGCAGTTCTCATCTCGAGTTTTAACTGTCAGAAACCAGTAGAATCCATAACTGTATGATAGATGCTTTGGTAATTAATACAATACACAGAAGAAATTCAGTCCTACAAACACCTGAAGCTACACTCTTTAGTTACCTCATGTTTGTGCATATTTATATCTCCTCTTTTAGCTGAATGACTTCTTCAAAAGTAACAGCACGAACTGCTTTTTCATCACACCATTGTTATGTTGGTGAGACTCCACTGAATTTAGTGAACTGTTAGTGAATAAAATGGAGAACAAGGTTCACAGGGCAAAATCCTGGGCCAGCTGGTCTGAAGGAGTCTTTCAGAACAGTTAAAATCCCTATAAATTGCATTAGAGAAATTAAATTCAATCAGACATGAAAAATAGAGGCCAGTTTCTTCTACTGTGGTCACATTGGAAACACAAAATAACTGATTTCACAGGGAGTAGCTGCAGAATTCTTATTAACTGCTATTACCCTTAAAACCGTATTGATTACAAATGTTTAAATACATTGAAACACATCTATGGATGAAAACTTGCTGCTGTTCTATATGTGTGTAAAAACGTGCACAAGCTTCACAGTTTGTTAGCATTGTGTCTGATTAACGCAAACCCATATGTTACAATTAAAGTTCTCCGTCATTAGAGGCACACTGCTAAGACAATTCACAAACATGTCTGATTGCATCTGCAAAGAATGACAGGCTATAAACAGCACATTAAGCAATTTGAAAATCATTTGGGGAAAAAAACCTCAAAACTGAGAGTCTGAATTACTGAAATTGCTCACGCCAGTGTTCAAAAAATAACCCAACACAACCCACAAACACCTTGAAACTCGCCAATAGAAATTATTCAGCCGTTCTTGTAAAGCTAATCTACAAAACACAAGTCTTGAGGCTTTTCTTAAGAGAGTAGTAATTTAAAACTCTGCTTGCTCCCAATAACTAAGGCTCCAAGACAGTTTTGATCCATTGATGAATTCTTCCTAATATGTTCCCTGAGGTAGTTTTCCTAAATCTGTTGGACATTTATAGTCTTTCAGGATGTGCTGCCTGAGATGGTCTATCACACTATATTAACTTGACAAGGTAACGCAGCACTATCTTTTATTTTCACAGAAAGAACTATGTTTGACCTTGGAAATACTAACAACAGTTTATTACCCCTAACCTTACCAGAGGGACATTCTGATGTGTTACTGCAAATTATTACACTAGACATATGATACACAAGTTCCATGTAGAAAGTTATAGGGTGGTTATTCAGGACAAGATCCCAGATCTATTAAAAAATCACAATATTGTTTCTACCTAATACCCAGTTCTCCAAAGAAAGGCAAAACAAAAACATTCCACAAGGATCTAGCCATTTATAAAACACAGCAGAAGAAAAAGCGATTCCCATTTGTTGCTTAGTGGATTGTCTATGCTGTCCCAATCAGCATGGAACCATAGTACTAACTTGTCATGGTTTAAACCCAGCCTGTCACTCAGAAACCATGCAGCCATTCACTCACTCCTCACCCTTTCCTCTCCCCCCAGCTCCCACAGGGATGGGGAGGAGAATCGAAAGAATATAACTCCCATGGGTTGAGATAAGAACAGTCTAGTAACTAAGGTATAACACAAACCACTGCTGCTACCACCAATAATAATAATGATAAGGGAAATAACAAGGGAAGCAGATACAACCGCTCACCACCCGACGACTGATACCCAGCCAGACCCAGCAGTGATCTAACCCTTCCGGGTAACTGCCCCCAGTTTATATAGTGGGCATGACGTGCTGTGGTATGGAATACCTCTTTGGTCAGTTTGGGTCAGGTGTCCTGTCTCAGCTTCCTCCCGGCTTCCCCTTCTCCCTGGCAGAGCATGAGACTCAGAAAGTCCTTGGTCAGAGTAAACATTACTGAGCAGCAACTAAAAACACTGGTGTTATCAGCGCTGTTCCCAGGCTGAAAGTCAAAAACACAGCACTGCAGCAGCTAGGAAAGATTAAAAATGACTGCTACTGGTGAAGCCAGGACATAACTCCTCTTGCAATCATAAATAATCTTGAACCCCAGATACAACTATTCTTCCAGTATACACACTTACATTTGTGATGATAAAACAAACTTTAGGTCTCCTCCCTTATTCTGTAGCAGCCTCAGGAAGGGTACCTTGAGTATTATTGCACTGATAGAAAGATCAGAACTACAGCAACCACAGTTGTAAACCCTCTCATGCAACAGATTTTGTGAATTTATGCATCACGATAAGCTTCCAGGAATAACAGTTATTTGCGCATTAATCTTCATCTTAATAACCCTTTCACTCCACATAAATTAGCTATACTTAGCTGTGTCATGAGACAATATACTGCAATGTGCTCGAAGGAAAGTTTCTCTTTCATTTATCTCTTTTACAATGACTCTCCACTTAAATGTTTACCAAGGAGCCAATGCAAAGTGTAACCGGTCAGCAAAGGAGTACAACTAAAACAAGGGTTCTTTTCTACCCTTTTGATGTCTTCTAAGAACACATTTATGTATATTACTTTAAAATAAATCTTAAAGTAACTAAAAATAGACTAATTTAAAAGCTTTGTAGTTGAAAAATTCTACATCTTCAGTACTTTTAAGCAGCAATTTGAGACATTGTTCTTTTTTTTAGAGGTTTTTATAATCACCTGTGTTACAGCAATTTTTAGGAACCCTTTTAATGAGGTTTTGCTGGAATAGCAGATATTAAATGACAGTAAGCCCTTGTGACTTGTTAGACATCAACCAATACAGTAAGCAAGACACAGTGCTTCCAACCACAGCATCAAGTTCTGCTCTATGTGACATTCACTGAAACTAGGGGAGTCTGCTTAAATCCTGCAGATACACTCATCTGCTGGAAGTTAAGCATGCATATATTACTGCTGTACTACATAGGATTTGTCTCTTGCCTGGAGTTTAGTATATGGACCTACTCCTTGCAGAATTAAGGCCCTATTTCAGTTTTATATCATTATGACAAAGGGCAGAATTAGTTCCAATATTGTTTACAACAGGTGTATACAGTGGAAGTAGAAAGCCACATCTCTGAAAGCTTTTCTCGACCTATTGCAACTCCCAGAGACTTCAAACACCCACAGCATGATTCCAACTCCATCCAGGTATCCAAATGATTAAAGCTACTTGTTTTGTAAAAACTTATGAACGAATGAGGGAACTCTTTGAACATATGGGTTTGAGATCTGCCAGCATCCAAGGCCAACTTATTTTTTGCTAATCTATGTGTGTAAGACGTCTGAGGCATTGTATAAATCTCCTTTTAAAAGCCTGAAGTCAAGAGCTGAGAACGAAGAAACAAGATGTTTGTTCAGAGAATGCCACAAAGCAGAGTTTCTCTTGTCAAATAAGAGAAATATGGAGACTCCAAACTAAAACTCTCTTTGCAATGCATTCTACAGATTAATTTAATGTAAATTTTGGTTTTTTTTTTTTTAAGATGTAATTCTAAACATCCTTCCCTGCTGCTTTTTTCTTCTCCCCAAAGCAACCATCTTGGGTGTTCTTTGTTTTTGGACAATCCTCTCAGAACTTGGAACTTTTTGGTTTCTTTCTTTGTTGCACATTAGTTCTTTGGGTGCTACCGCGACCAACAAAGATCACTGGATTCAGGCAAAACTGAGGTCAAGCACTGTGCAATAGCAACTGCCTTTCCTCTCTTCTCCTTGAAACTAAACGCTAAGCTCCCATTACTATGGTCAGAATTTTACCCCAGCTTATGGGACAGCAACTTCTCTAAGGCCTGACAAAGCAACACTGGTTTATATTGAAAACTGGCTTTTAAATAATATTGGTTTTTAAGCAAAAAAAAGAAAAGTACACAAACTTTTTTTTTGTTACAATATTAACACAACTATTACTTACATTGGAAACAATAGTGAGCATTAATTTATTTTCTAAATAAGCAGCAATGTCTTCTACAGACAGGGAAGTTTCTAGGTGAAGCATTCAAAGACCAGCTACCAACTGGAATGCCAAGCAGCAATAAATTAAATAGGTTAAACTCAATGCAGATTATTTCGTTAAGATATTAAAATCCCTTAAATTCTGAACTCCCGCATACTGGAGTTCACATTACTCAGGAATGATGGCATCCACAAAGGGGGGTTATCCTTCTTCAATTTCTTAATTTCAGACTTCCAGCTGCCTCAACCGAGCTTTTTCCAAGTGCCACCATAGAGATGCAAATTCACTGTTGACAACCCCTACTCTTCTAGTAATCTGAAATACTTCAGCATCACTTTTCAGATGTGGGCTTCCCCCCCTCAAGCATCTTTTGCCTGACAGATAAAAGATCTATCAGAATATCTTTCTGCAGGAAGGATCCTGGATAACATCATGCCAAAAGAATACATATGACAAAGTTTCCCCATATACACAGTTCTTCCACACACCCTTCAAGCAGATAATGATTTCATTAAGTTTCACTTCTCCATTCTAATCTAAAAGGTGGAACATCAGATAACACACTTTTTAAAATAACCATAATCATGCAAGACGTTATGGCCAAATGACAGTGCCGCAGTCAAAGTACATTAAATCAAACAACGGGAGATTATCTGTCAACCTCCCAATCTCATCAAAAGCACCACTGTGCTTGCTCAGGATCTGTTTTCCATAAGAATAGTATCAATCAGCCCTGACTGTTAATTTTGTTTCAGCCCTTCAGAGCATAAGAACTGATCTTCAATTAACATATCTGGGACTCCTTGTGGCATCATGTTTAACGTTAAAATATTTATACACCATTGGATTTTCTTCCTGCTCTTCTGAAACTTGCAATGGCAGTTCAAGATGCGTTACAAAGAACACCAACAGTTCACAGAACTTTAGGCAATTATTTTAAGAATCCCTGGTACATCCAGGCATTGTATTTTATGATATTCTATTATCCAAGCATTAGAAACTTGAAGGTATTTTTCATTCTTCCTTGTGACTCTTCTAAAGTATTAAATTTTGCCTAACAAAGAAATACATTACTATTGCTTTCCAAGCACAGAAGAAAAACACACCAGAGTTGTGTCCATAAGGGATAACGTATGCACCATCTTCCTTCAATTTGTTTAGCCGTAGTTATTAATATTTAGGCTTTTAGGTTTTTAAGGTTATAAACTTCATAATTTCATTCAGTTGTGAGGGAATGAACCCAAGTAACAACTCAATATTCAAGCTTCTCCCTTGTCTTATTAATTTTTATCCTTGTGAGGGAACTTGAAAAGCTCCTTTATAAGACTGCCATGAAAAGCTCTGATATACATTCTCAGCAAAACAAAGTCGCCCTTATTCTAACCTTACATGGTGTCTGACTTGGAATCCACTATAGTTCTGAGAAAAAAATGGTGTGAATTTCCATCTTTTTTCACCTTACTACTATAAACAATCAGAAGTAACACCACCAGAATCCGTAGAGCTGAATCATTTCAACTAACATGCTAGATCAGAATTAAGTTCTATTTCTTTGTAGCAATACAGACTGGGCTAAGCCTTACTTACTGGTAAGGCAAAGGGATTCCTGTCCTTATTACTAAGTGCTTTATATAGCGTGTAATCTCACCTTGTAGTTTGTACTTTTTCATTGTGTACCTATGAGAGCACTATGGAGCTGCTCCCAAAGGAAGGTCACATTATAGTCATCTTGGAACACTTAAAAACTGATGATACGCATACAAAGTCAGGAGTGAGATCAGGTTTAAATATTAATGTGAAGATTTACAGAGGTTTTTTACAACATATGAATTAAAAAAGCAAAAACCTGTAGCTTTATTTTACTGCAACTGCCATTGAGTTTAAATTTCATGAAGTTTTTCATACCTTGCTAAACTCAGTATTAAAAGAAAAAATCTCCAATCTTTTGGTGTCCCCAAACCCTGTATTAGCAGAATCACATGTTCATATAAATCAACTAAAGAATTAGATCACATTATCAATTACTTTAAAAGTATATATACATTCATCCCATATAAGCAGAGCAGGGTTTTTTCTCCATTATGTGAATTATTTACACCAGAAGTGTTGATGCATGTAACGTAGGTTTCATCAAACTTGACCTACATGAAATGCATGCATCTGATGTCGTTCTCTGAACTATTGATTTTTCTCCATCCATCTGTCTTGCACTCACTATGCTTTGAGTACTCTCTGAAGAATAATGCTGGCATCTGGTTATAGTATATGCATTCCAAATTACTGCATAGATGCATGACAGAGTAGCTAAGAAAAACCAGTGGTTCCTATGTAAATAACCATAAAACTTTGCTACTTTCTTTAAAACAATCTTTAAAGATTGTTGCATTTTCACTCTGTTATTTCTGCATTATTTCAGCCACTGAAGTAAAGCTACCACAATATTCTGCTGCTGTGTAGGTTTACCACTGGTGTGAATTCCTTTGCTGTGGGTGTTTTTTTTTTCAAGGAATATGCATTCCATATTCCGTTTACTACTGAAAAGTGAGATTTTTAAATCCAGGAAAAAGTATACATTTAAATACAGTTTCCTACAACTTTCCTAAAAATGGAGCAAGGAATCATTTGGAAAATATTTCAGATTACCCTTTTAAAATAACATTAAATTGCTACGGAAATTCAGATAAAATTTCTGTAATTAGTATGCATTCCTCTCTTCTGAGTACAGAACAGCAATAATAACCTTGAGCTACAGCTATGAGAATGGTAAAACGTACTGTCTGTGTCCACAGCCTGGATTTCTACAAAATTAATTTCTGTAGTAGAATCACGATAAGAGACCTGTGGAAAAGAAAGCTCTCTGGTGTTAATCTGGACCCTTGTCCTATCTTGAGCAGATTTGGAGATATAATATAATTGGTTTTGATCATCTTGAAATATAAAAGAAGAGCTCATAGGGAATAATCACAGAAGTGAGAAGAAGCATTGCTGAAAACCAGTGAAGCACTGATTAGATGCCAGTCAAATTACAGACTGTCAGGAGAAGGGATGAGCTCATGTACACAAGGATGCAACCAAGGAGAACAGTGGTGACAAATACATTATTTTAGCTGCTAAAGATAAGAACCTGCTGGTGAAGATCCTCTGCACCAAATAACTGGAGGAAAATATTTTGGGACAACCTTAATTTTATGCCAGAATAGCAGTACTTGTAAAAACCAGATGGCACACTGGCTCACTCATCTTAATCCTCTTACTTCATCACCCTGAACTGACACAGTCTGGTCCATTTATTCCTACAGAGTTACGGAATCTAAGCCTGACGTCTCACCCACAGTCATCAGTGAATCTGGAAAATTCCTGATATATGCAATATATACGCAAGTGTGCAGGCCCAAAAGATCAATACAGACAAAAAAGTCATTAAAAGCAGTGGTCTCATTACGGCAGAAAACTCTTCACTGAACTCCCCATAGTGGCAGATTCCTCTGGATTTAAATCTTCAGCTGAAACTTCTCAGTTTCTGATGCTCTGCTAGTGAGGAGGGACATAACATGCTGGGAGAGAGCAGAGCCAGCACACCAGACCCAAACCAGCCAAAGGGATACTCCATATGGGCTGGGCATCAGTCAGCAGGCGGTGAGCTGACTTATGTATCGTGCATCACTTGTTTTTCTTGGGTTTTATTTCTCTCTTTGTTGTCTCCCTTTTCATTATAACTATAGTATTTTATTTCAATTATTAACCTGTTCCTACAACGACCCACAGGTTTTACCTGTTTTCCCTGATTCTCCTCCCCAGTCCCTCATGGGGGGTGTGGTGCTGTGTGAGCAAGGGCTGGTGTTAAACCATGGCAATCTGAAAAAAACCCACGGGCTTGATAAAAACAGTCTTCTACAACACTGTCCAGGGACTGCAAAAATGTTGTTTAAGTCTTCACAATCTTTTGCGAGTAAGCATACGGAAGACAATACCAGTGAACCATGAGCATCGTTGATGGGTGGAACCATGGTCACATTATAGCATCTTCATACAGTAAGATCAGGAGATTAAGAAAACCAGAAGAAATCACACTGGATCTTGTACAGTACATAGCAACTTCAGCTGTTTATTTTTTTTCTTTAAATATCAAAGTTACCACTCTGAAGAATAGAAAACACCCTGAAATCTAGTCTCATTTCAAAGTGCTTAACATTTTATGTGTACCTGAAGCAGGTCCTGAAGAAGCCTTTAGTGCTGTAGATGGGTTTTGCTTCATTTCTGGAGAAAATGAAAGAAGGGGGGTGGGGGTGGTGGAAAGAGCATAGCTAACACTCCCCATAGTCTCATGGCAATCTTTGAAAGTCTTCTACCAAGTGTGATCAAGCGCATGTTGATGCATTAATGCATTTCAGTAGTAATATTCAGCTCCAATTCAGTAGATTCCTTTTGTACTTATAGTTTCAGGTTGTGCTTTCTTTTTTTCCTCCCATTCAACTAGAAGGTTGAGAAAGTTCCCAAGATCATACTTGTATGTATAAAGGTTAGATACAACCAAAAGATTTAGTCTTTGCCCAAAGTCCTCCCTAGCATTTACGGGCAATTTCAGGCATTCTTCAAAGAGCTCAGGTCACTTACGCCTGGGGCATCATCTGAATCATGAAAGAGCAATCCCAGCAACCCATGGCTGGATAGCCAGACCAGCTGGTGTTTGAAGACACAGGCTTCTTAAAATAAGATCTCTCTCTACATTGTAGCCAAACTTGTGTGGAGTAGAATCATTACAGCCCCTGTAGTCTTCCTCTGGGAGGCTCTAAGAATGTTTTCAAACGTTTACATTTCAAAAATGCAGAACCTGTTGTCTTGATCCTTTATGTTACTTCACTAACTCTACTCCATAAAACACAGCAGGGCAAGACGGCTAGGTCATTGAGAATGTCTTCCGACAGCTAAATAGGAAAGCCTATTGTTACATCGGTATAACACAGAAGATGGGATAATTCAGAAACTACACCAGCCCCTTCTCCTGACTGTACAGACATTGTCCATATCAGCTTAACAGTACTGAACATAAACACAGCTGTACTACAGCTCTATCAGGATAGCTCTCAGATTCACAAAAGCCATGAAGCATACATTTGAATCTATTCACTCTGTATCCTCAACTTTTACCGCTGTGCCTTAGAACTGCACCTCCTCTGTTCCTGCACTCCTAAGCACAATCACATTAAGCAGGAAGCGAAGGAATTTAACTGTGAGTTTGCTAGCATTTCTGAATTTAAAATCAGATCTAAGAGGTATATAAATCTAATTCTAATTTTATTTATGTAAATTCAAATCACATGGAGAAAACAAAAATCTGTCATTCTGTTTGGTTCGGGGCTTATAAACAGACACCATATTAAGTTATTTAAACCCAGTAAAAAGTAACAGGAGTTATTCTTGTGCTTGCAACAGTGTTCACTGCAGAAGATACTTCCAGAAGTATGGTGAAGTCATTGTTTAATGTCTCCCCTGAGATTTCCAGCTACGTAATGTGATATTTTTTTCCTTCTCTTCTAGCGTTCATTATTGATGTAGTATATTTACACCATAAAAGCAAAGCAGCTGGTTAGTGACCCTTGGGAATATACCCTTGTTAAGGGAGATTTTATCCCATCCCAGGAGTTTACTGCATTCAGGTTGACTCAGTAAGGTGAAAACCAACCCCATTTGAAGCTACTTGCTACTCACACACTCATTGTTTTCTAAAGCACTGTCCCTCTTGGGAGAAAAGGAAAGGCAATATAAAAATCTGCTGGGACAACCCCACAGTAATCAATGCAATCGCTTGCTTGGTTTTGCACTGTAAATCTTTAAGTGAAGGAAAAGGGAAGTGCAGGAACGAACCATCAAATGGTGTTTTCAGGGTACCTACAAGATCTGTACCTTCTGTAGGAAACACTTCTACCCAAGAAAATAGAAATATGAATTGTTCTACATTACTTTCAATGAAATCTTACTAGAATATTAATTTTCAGGTTGCAACAGTATAATTTCATTTTGCCTGTTAAAAGCATTCATAGCTCTCTCCATGTGGCTCTCCAAGTTTTTGATACGGGTTTTTTCCTTGCCAGTTAAATTTTTCAGGTAGAGTAAGTCATCATCCAAGGAAGTGCACCAGTGGAAAATGCCACATAATATTAATCACATATATGTAGAAGAATGAATGCAGAATAATTACTTGGCTTACAGGACTCAAATAGGCGAGCAAACCATAGTAATTACGTGGCTGAAAAACCTGATTTGCTATAATCTACGACCCAATTGGGTAGTACTCAGTGACTACACGAACCAGAGACTGCATCAGGAGATACACTAGGTCAAAACAACCTGCTGCATCTCTCAAAAAAGCATATAAAATAATTTGTACAGGAGACTGTTCTCTCTAAAGGAGAGAGCTCCCTTAGTTTTCTAGCTCCAAATAATAGAGTCAATAAACTATACCCTAGAAGATATAAAGTCTTGTAAAAGGACACTAAGAATTAAGGGTGTACAACAGTGGCAAGATTTTCCTCTGGAAGTAGTTCTATGATTCCATTTTCTTGGCTAGAAGGCTGACTTTCATTAAGCAGCCTGTCTTAAGTTGTAGAGCTTTCTATTCCTTTCTCTTTTGGCTCGCTGTCTTGCCACTTATGTAAATAAAATGTTCCACCATTCTGTACTAATTATACAAAAGTCAGCAGCCCTTTGAAGATTTACCATATTCACACCTCACTGCAGAACACAACAGTCATTGGAAAAAAACCCTCTTTTACCTCCTTTTCTCCATCTTTAAATTAAACTAATTACACTGCTGCTTCTCTTCCTTTACTTACTTTCAGAGACCCTGAAAATCCATGCCCTTCTTTTCTTTTTTTCAGTCTTTATGAGCATCAGATTTGTTGTTTCTGCTTCTCAGGTAGAAGAGCTGTTCTCCTGGTCTTCCAAATGAGCATTTAATGGTTTAGTTCCATACTTGTTACATGCATATCATAGAATCATAGAATAGTTAGGGTTGGAAAGGACCTCAAGATCATCGAGTTCTAACCCCCCTGCCATGGGCAGGGACACCTCCCACTAAACCATGCCATCCAAGGCTATGTCCAGCCCCACCTTGAACGCCACCAGGGATGAAGCATTCACAACTTCATAGCATTCACAACATATAGGTGAGTGTAGAAGCAGGTACAGAACAAAGGTAGTAAAATAGTCAAATGCTCTTACTAATCTAGATAACAAGGCCTGAGGTAATCTTTTTTCTGGTTTGAACACTGTTAAGTATAGTTATTGCAACCAAGGCAAATAAAAAACCCACTACAAAACCAACCACAAATTTTCACTTCCCTGACATGTCGAAGTGACATGGTTATTGCTAAAAATAAGGAAATAAGCTGAAAAGATTTCACCCAAGATGTAGAGTTGGCAATGACAAAAGACACTACCATATTTAAAGACTTTTTAAACAGCACGGCCTAAATGATGAAAATAGGTTAGCTTCCCATTCATAACATTTTCATGTTGAACTGATTTAAAGTGAACTGATTTAAAGTGCTACAAGGTAACAGAAATCAGCACTTCTGTAGCATCTTTGTTCTTAAGCTTAACAGTTGAACGGTGACTCTTTTTGAGACAATAACAACATAACCACCACAAACTGCTCACAAGGAAGCAGCGAGTATTCTCCTTAGAGATCAAACTGATTTTGAAATCTGAAGCTAAAATTTCCATCACCAGCTCTATGCTCCTTTGTTAATGGCACTTTAAAAAGAACCCAACCACCAAACACAATTAAGTACTTTCCATTTCCAGTTAAATCAGTCCCACCCAAATTACTAGTTAAATCAAGAAGTTTCTTCATGCTGCAGTAAATTAACGACTACTAATGGCGCAATGGGAGTTACAAATGGATTGTTACTTCCTTGAGGTCAGTTCTCAACACAGCTGAAAACAATCTGGGTTCACTTTGCATTGTTCTCAAAAAGGACATATTGAAGGGAAAAATCATAAGCACTGGGGCCTGATATCTGTAGATAATTATTCATGCGGTCTACACACAAAAAAAGGAAAGGCATGGTGTGAGAGGTACAACAGAAACCCTGTTTGCACCCTACTGAGCACAGGGGAGAGACAGCTGTTGAAGTACAGCTCGTATCTTTTAGTTACCAGAAAAAGGCGTCAGGAGAATTTAAGTACAGCAACTCCTTGAACATAGGCACAACAAGGTTTAACACCCAGGGAACAAGGAAGGGCAGAAAATGGATGTCATAAACCTTAGTAACAGGCATCGGTGAAGATGAGAATGTGGCGGGCAAGGTTTACCTGTGAGATGCAAAGGGAAGGTCAAGGGGGAAAGACTATCAGTAGTTTGCTGAGTGTGATGGCTGGATAGAAGACAGGCAACTGCGGAGCATGTGTCATATACACAAGGTGGACATTATCACAGAAGTAGTAACTGCTGTTCACCTGTGAAAACTGAAGATACTTCATCTGTTTTTTTATCCTATAGACTAATAAGGGCATGATAAAAAAGTGCTTTCTTGAATAACACACTTCGGTGAGAAACCCATGATGCTGGCCGTTGACAACACAAAAAAATGACCTTGCAGTTGATGTGATAATTTACTGTGTCTGCCTGCACGGCTCTATCATAAGAGACAGCTTGTCAGAAAGGAAAAGAAGGAGCAGAAACTGGCTGCCAATCTTTGACTCAAACACTCCCTGAGCTCACTGCATGAAACCGAACCCAGCTCTGAAACTTCACCGCGCGGCCAACCCGCAGGCTGAATGAGACACCACACAAAGGGCAGGAACGGGGGTTAATTTGCACCTCGGGGCTCCGTGGCTTCATCACATACCTGCGATTTTCCTCGCTGGCTCACAAAACAAACCACAGCCGCCGGGAACAGCGCCGGCTGAAGGCAGCCGCACCCCGGCCTTCCCGGGCGGACCCCCTGCTAGCCGCAGCCGCAGGACCGGGATTCGAACCAGCGGCAACACGGGAGACGACTGCGCGGCACAGGCCTAGGGGGGGCGCCGCGAGAGCGGGGACGCGGGAAAACGTCCCGCCGGGCGCGCACGCGCGCGCGGAGCCGTTGGCGACTGGCGGGAACGCGGCTCCGGCGCGTGCGCGCGCTTCCCTTCTCCTTCCCCCCCCCCGGTCTCTTTCGCCTACCGGCCAATCAGTGACCTGGCCTTGGAGGCGGGCGGGGCGGCGGCGGGCTGGTCCCGTGCGGGCGGCGGGGCGCTGTGTGCTGAGGGGAGCGGGGCGGGGGGCGGGGGGAGAGTGCGGTGCTTGTCTGTGGAGAGCCGGAGGTAAAGCGGTACCCAAACACTTTCCCCCCTCTTCCGCCCAGTCCCCAGTGTTCCACACACGTTCCCCCATCTCAATAGCTCCCTCCTCCGCTCCGCGGAGGATGTTTTCCCACACAGACACGGCCCCGTTGAGGTGTAGGTCAGGGGAAGGTGGGGTGAGGGAGGGAGGGACGTGAGGGAGCTGGGGCGGGCAGCGCGGAGCCGGCGCTGAGGGGGAGCCGGACGTGGGGTGGAGGCAGGCGGTCGTGTTGGGGGTGTTGTGAGGTGCGACCGCTACCAGGAGAGGGTTAAACCGCGCTTGTGCTGCAGGAGACGAGAAAAGTTCAGGCTGCCTTGGGGGGCGGGGGAGAGCAGACACGGACTGTGTTCTATCAACTTCGCGCTTAGGTGCTTTGTTTTTAACGTGCGTTTATCCCGGATGCGCTTCTTTTATAGTTACTCCTTTCTTTTTAAATAAGGGGGGGTAATCTCCCATGAAACTTTTCCCTTTTCGGAAGGCGCGACTGAAACAATACCCGATGCATTGTTTAAATGTAAAACCTCCAGCGCCTTTTTCATTTATTTATTTATATATATATTTCGGTAGGGTTTTATTGCCGCCGCTGTTGCGATAGCGCTTTCCCCTCTTGTGTTTACAGCTTCTGTGAGGGAGAGACGCTGAGAGGAAGAACCGGGATCCCTAGGCTGCATAAACAAGGAGAGCAGGAGTCCATCTAAGCAAAGCTGGAAGGATTTCACCTTGTTGCTGTTTGTTTAGGGAGATTATCCCTCCCCCCGCCCCGGACACTCCAGCTGAGCGTTTGTTCCATTGCTGCCTCCACAGCCGGCCACAAAAAAGAGCGCTTTACATGTTAGAGGTGATTTTTTATCGTGGTGCGCCTGCAAGAGAGACATCAGCGCCAGTGTTCGAGGGGGAGGAGGGAGATACGATCGACTGAGGTTTTCCCTACCTCCGGCTGAACGTGAGAGTTCAAGTGACATCGCCGCTGGCCTGGGGCGGACTGACTGCACAGCGAGCCGGAATCACAGCCAGAGCTACTCGGTTTACCTGCCTGAGGACCCTTCAAACCCTCCTATCGACGGTGGAGATTTGTATCCCAAGGAAAATCGGATTAATATAAACTATGCAGAGCTTTGCGGGGATATCTGGAGACTGCCCTGTCTGCATGGCTAATCTTGAAATTGTCTGAAATAAATCCTTAGTGCAACGAATAACAAGATACTTTCAATTAGTTGGTGGGGTTTGGTTTTTTTTTCCCTCAACGCTTTTTTTTCCTGCCACGAGAATTTTAACACTTCTGCCGGGAAGGTTTTCACAGGA
Organism: Amazona ochrocephala; assembly: GCA_039720435.1. NCBI lineage: Eukaryota > Metazoa > Chordata > Aves > Psittaciformes > Psittacidae > Amazona > Amazona ochrocephala. Next base: position 11,590,003 of record CM077886.1, on the reverse strand, counting down.
GAATGGGACACATGCTGGAAAACTCACCACGCTTCATAAGAATCACGGGGGGAGCATTTTCCATCATCGTTGCGGTATGAAAGGTACTCTTTGGATTGTCTGCTGGTGTCTGAGATGGAGCAGTCTCTGTTTCTGTTAGCGATGTGCTGAAGGATCTGGATTTACTGAAATACTGACGCCCATAAACTTACTCGCTTTCTGTGGAAGGCATTGGATATGACAGCGCGGAGAAGCATGTGTTTCACATTTCTGACTGGTTGTTTTGGTGCAATCAATACCTCCACCAGAAACATTGACTTAGGTGGCGATTATCATACCGGGAGGCACGGGGAGTGCTGCTTTCGGGCTGCATGCGGAGTGTGCACAAATCAAAGCGTCCGCAGCTCCTGTGAAGTGGGGGGATCGGCTCCCCCGAAGCTGCGGGGCAAAGACAGGGGGGGATGTACCCACCCCACCGCGGAGAGCCCGGCCTCGAGGTACGGAATGAGCAATGACCAAAGTGCTGTCAGGAGTGGCAGGCAGTCGGATCGGATGGGGAGCAGTGAGGCAAGAACCGTGGATCGCGAAATTACTGCCCGGAGGAATAGCAGGCGAGGCGGAATGATGATAAAGTTAAACTTCTGTTTCATCTTCTGTCGGGGATGGTGGGCGTTTCTGTTGCTTCAGCTCCACATGTTGCAAGCCCTGGCACAAGGTAGGGCTAGAGACGTTTTTGTTTATAGAAATGCCGCATCTGCCTTCTCAGAGGAAGGGAGTCTCGCTCGGGTGCAGAGAAACCCTTTTACTTTATCCTTGTCAGAGGTAAACTGCAGAATTTGCACTGAGCTGATTTAATCCAGCAATGGTCGTTTCTTACACACAATCGTTTCTTTATGGAACAGGGATTTGCAAACTGTACCTATGTGTTTCTCTCCCTTTCTTGTCCTATCCTTCCCCTATTCCAACCTTCCACTGAGACTCAGAAGCCCTACCAGAACCAAACCTGCTTTTTATTATTTGCTTAACTATGTCCGTACATTTCTGTTCTTTTAGGCAGCAAAAGAGTTAACTGCTGGTGTGTGTGTGTGTTTAAAAACACTGTTCACTGAGATAAGTTATTAGGGGAAGGGGAGTCATAAATCCGCCGACTTGAAGTAAATCAGGCATGTAAAAGGAATTCTTTAAACATATGAATACTATTCTATGTGAACCTTGGTTCCAGCATTGTTCGCCTCTTTTGGATTGCCAAGTAACATTTACCCGAGACAAAAACTGCAATTGATTCGTATCTGAGCATTTCCACATCAGAGATCCTTGCAGTCAAATGAGTCACTTGTAAAGGAAGGGTCAGAGTCGACCAATAGACTTTAAATATCAACTGTCAGTCACTTTGCATGTAAATTCCCTTCTCAAAAATTTGCCGAATGTAGCTTGATTCTTAATAATCCTTTGACAGAGTAAACAATAAATGGCAGGCAGAAGCATTACAGTTGGCTGCGCCAAATAACATGCTGAACAAACGCAGCTTTCACTTTCTTTGCTGGGCTGAGTTTTATTGCTGTGTGCATTGTCTGACTGAAGTGGTGTGTGTTGGACAATGCAGAACTGTATCTGGTGGGACCAGGCTTTAGTTATTGGAAACGGAAGTTAATACTCGATGAAGGGGAATGGTCTTTGTGTTTTAGTTCTTTGTTTTCAAGTATTTCAGAGGGAACAACAGTGCATTCAGTTTTGATAGCTGGATGGGCTTGTGTGTTGAGGAAGAGGGGTTTTTAAGCCAAGTCTGCTGTAGATTGCTTGCTCAGGGTTTACTGCTGCATCCTCGGAAAGTTTGGAGCCGCAGGATACAGAAGAGTTTTAATCTAGTGTTTAATAATGGACTCCACCCTCATAAACCTTTCTCAGTGCTTTGTTTATGCTGTCATTGCTACTCCCAAACTACTTGTGCTGAGGCCTGCAAGCCCTAACAGGGCATTGTTATTCTGAAACAAGACATACCTGAAACGATTATCTCTGCAAATTAAAATTTATCTTCTTTCCTTTTGGTACTTGTTATTGATAGATAACAACATGATGCTTCGTTTTGGAACACAAACGCTCATGATTCTTGCTGTTTATGTTCAAAATGCAAAAAATTTTCATATAAGACAGTTTAAGGTGCCAGTGATTCAGGAATCAATTTCGATGCCATGTAAACCAGTTTGGTGTGACGTAGTAAACCAGCTGTATTAATGGATTAAAAAGTGACTTGAAACTTTAGTTTAGTACATAGTATAGAAAAATGTTTCAGTGGCATATTTTGGATTACTAAGTATTTGTAGTAGTATCAGTTTTAGGTAATGCATATCTGGAGGGGTTATGTAGTGTTTACAAAGTATCCTAAAGTCCTAATACCAAGTTAGTTTTACACATCAGTATTTAAGAAGGAGAGGGAAAGCAAAGAGAGTAAGAAATATTATTTCTGAGAAACTTTGGTGCAGATAAAGGCATGGAGTTTAGAGGACAGCCAACAATTATATAGTGCAGAAACAAAATACCTTTGTTATATAATGCAAAAAGCATCAGTTACAGTTAGTCCTCTAAAAGTTCTTTGATACGTAAACCAGTGTGGAGGTCTTAATGCAGAGAGCTTCTACCGGGTTTTGACAAAATTGGTATTCCTTCATAACTTACTGTTCTTTCTGCACTCTGAATTCTAATGGATCTAATACATTAATTTTTATACAAAAATTTACTTTAGAGAGAAAATGACAATTTTCGTACAAGTCCTTCACCAAAATGCAACTTTTGCTGCAGTCACTGAAAGTTTTTGATAGAATGATGTGGTCATATGCATGAGAGAATCACATGACTCCAATCTTTTTATCTGATGAAAAAATGAACATTCTAAATGTATGGGCCATGGCTGTTTTGAATGAATCGTAATCCTATGCTATAAGCAGCTAATGTTTCTGTAATAACTACTTAAGCATTAAAGAAATAAGAAATATTTCAGGCATACTGAAATACAGGTTCTTAGTTCATAGGAAACAGATTAGATAAGTTGTTGAGATTAAGTGTTCATACTGGAAGGTGAATAGAAGAAAAGGTTTTCGACTGCAACAGGTTGTTTGAGTATTCTCCAATACTTGACTAATCATCCTGGTAAAAGCAGATCTGAGGCAAATTGTAGATAAAACCACTTGTAAATTCATTTTCTACTTAGCTCTCCAGCTTCTCTGTCTTCTGGTAGTTGTGCTACATAATTACATATAATGATTTATTTGATTTCTTTTTCCTTTTCAATGTGAATTTAATTATTTCAGAGCATACAGAGGTTTATTGTACTGAGTATTAAAGCATTCTCTTCAAACCTGAGTATTGTCAATGCAGACCTCATTGTGTGAATGATTTTCTGGGTGGAAGAAATATACAGATGACAAAGATTGTGGCCTGTCCCCATGAGCGCAGCCAGCGATGGTTCTCCTGCTTCTGTAATGGCTGCAGACCTGCAGAGATGCCTGTTCAGACTTTGTGTATCTCACCATTACACTGGCCTATCTGTGAATGGAAGCTTGTCAGAAAAATTTACCTGTAAGAGCCTGAAAACTGTTGCACATTTCTTTGTTTACTCAGTTCTTTCTTTATGCCTGCCAGTCTCTGCCATGGCGCCTCTTTTCTTGGCAGTTTTATTATATTTGAGTATTAGGTGCTAGTTAGCCTCAAGTCATTGTGTGTCATCAAATAGTGATGAGATGCTAATTGATAATCACTATAATTATCAAATTAGAATTTGCAAGGTGATGGTAGAAGTGAATCATTTCCACACAGTAACTGACTGCTGTACTTAGAACATTTTCCTGCAGTGACGTCTAGCTCAGGGGTCTAGCGTGCCTGGGCATAGTCCTGTTGAATCCATGGAGGTCGTTGTAGGATTGGAATTTAGTTATGTATGAGATTAACAAACACTGATGCCTGCTGAGGTACAAAATGTTTGCTGAAATACTAGAATATTTGTATGGAAATAGAAAAATTCTGCTTATTTAAATAGGTTGGAAGTTGCTAGAGGCTACTCTACATGCATCTTAATGGCTTTAAGTACCTTCCCAATGTCTTCCTTTTGTTGAAGAGTGGAAGAATTCTTAAAAAATATGCTCCCTGGGATTGATGGCTGTTGTTCGGAATGATTTCAGAATAGATGAAAGCAGTGCAAAGCTTTAAGCTTTTCCTGCAGGAGATGGGTATCTTTAAATATTAAGAAAGAGAAGCCTATCTGATTTTTCTCAGGTTTACAGCAATGGAAGTGTAATCTTTTTTATGCTCCTTCATCAAATCTGTAATTCAGAATTCTACGTGTACCTGAATGTGTATTTAAGGTGATACCGATACCTATTATACTTTGACAGAAGCCATGACATGGTAGATAGAAGAAAATGTTTCTGGGGCCCAACTTTTTTAATTCAAATATTTATCTGGTCTAATTTCTAAATATGCTAAGTATAGGAAGTGTTTTCAAGCAAATTTCAAACTGCATCAGATGCAGAGATGATAAGCAACTTGCCTAGAGTATATAGTTGTTGGAAGAACAGAAATGGTTAAATGTGAGGGCAGTGCTTAATGGAGAGTGAAGTGTTCTGAATTTAGTGTAGAATGATGCATTTCTAATTCCAAAAAGATTCTGTTACTCATTATTGGAAACTCATTAATTTGTATTGGATTTACCTCTTGTGTCCCCTTTCTTTAGATGAATGTTTTAAGTATGTGCTAGTTTTTAAACAGGTGAATTCTCTGTGTATATAATTATAATAATTGAAAAATTGATCTGGAGGAGTAGATGAAAGCCTTGTCTAAATAGAAATGGGGTGGAGAGAGTTGGCTGTTTCTGTGGCCATAGCATGTGATTTCTGACTCGCTACTGTGGTCAATCTAGGCTTGGTTTATATGCTTACATTCTTCTGAAAATGGCTTATTCTCAAGAATTTCCAAAGCAAGTTCAGAAAGATGTGTATATATCTCTAGTAACATTTTAGGTACAGGGTTTCTTGAGAGTGCAGTGTAATAGTGCTATTAGAGGTGAAGGAAAAGCATATGTAATAAGTGTTTATCAGTACTGTTTTCATGCATTACCAGAAGATGCTTAGCCCAGGACTGACCTGGAGAGAGAGGTTGTGGCAGTTACACTGTGTGACTTTCACATAATAAGAATGGAAGGGAATCCGTGTCTGTGACACATAGTCCTTGAAAGGTTCTGGAAGGTTCTGTCATCTCTGTGTATAGTCATACATTTTGAGCAACAAAGTACTGGCTAATATTTTAAAGATTGTTTGCTGATTAAACAAACCATAGAAATTTTTAATTAACAATCTTAAAGTGAATTATTAGGAAGCTGTCATGTGAAGGGCTTGGGCTTTTGTATGTCTCAGAGGGATTTTTTTGTTGTTTTATTGTTCTTTCCAGTACATACGTATATACAAGACTTGAACACACTCTGGATTCAAACAGAAGATTTTAATGCATTTAGTGACTTTGATACTGCTTTACCTGAACATCCCATTCTGAATAGCCTGGTTATTTGGCTCACTTGGACCTTTCTGCTGTAATGAATCTGTGGGCAGACTAGAGGCAATTAGATTCCTCATGGAGCAAAGTCTTGTTCATGTGGGGTTCATTGCAGAACAAGACCTTTCTTACTCCCTCTTCAAAGGTACAGACAGAATATGTACTGAAATAGTCTCAAATGAACAAATTGATGATTTGTCAGTCTTTCCAAAATTGTGTTTTCTTCCAGCTATAAACTAGACTAATTTTTGCAAGATTTCTGCAGAGATTAGAAAATGCTAGAACTAAGGTAGCATGTGCATCTTTAATATGAATTCTTTCTGTCTGTGCATTATGATTCAGTTTAAATTGATATATACTAGTTTACTGTCTACATTAGTCAGACCTAAGACTGAATACTGCTCACTGATCAGTTTTTCAGTATTTTATTTTCTGGTCAGTGGCTCCATCTTTTACCTACTTCAAATCTTTTAAATTCAGCACGGGAAGACTTTGTATGGACTCAAGGAAGATCTGTTTGCAGCTATAGCATGGCGTTGGATTTAACTACTTACAGTTATTACACCTGGAAAGCAAGTGATTGGTGGGACTTGGTTTCTATTTCTGTCTGTGGAGTGAGCATTTTCTAGTGAATGAAGACTCTTAACTCCACGTGTTTCAAAAATGGCCCATACAGCTCACGTAGAACAAAAATATAACTTCACCAAGGTCTGTTCCCAACAAAGCTGGGGGTTCTGGAGTTATTTCTGCCTGTGTTGATGTCGATTCTTATTACAGACTATTGCAGACAATTCCATAATGTTCGTTCACTAGGACTCTCCTGATAAGTGGCCTCACATGTAGCCCAAGTAAATGAACTACATTGGAGATGTGCAGTAGTTGGTGTACTTTCTCATGAAAGTGTGTTGTTTGCTCAGTTTATTGGTTATAAATAGGTGTTAAATAAATGCGATAAATATTGGGGTTTTTCTTCATGTAAAGAAACCTTCCCATTCCTCTATGGACATGGCTGTTGGAATGTCACAGCTCCAGAACTTCCAGTATGTTCTATAAGAATCAGCTCATGTAACACTCGGAGGTCTGAGTTTAAGGGGTTACATAGCTGGAAAGGGAAGAACCTTTTATTTTCATATGCATACTAAATTACTTTTAAACATGCATGACTTTCTGTAAGATCTATTCATTATACAAATTCTTGGCTTCTAGACATATATATTTGTATACTGTATGTTCAGCATTAGTATTTTTGGTTTACTAAGAGTTATTTTTTTTGTTCTGCCATTGCTACAAAAAATGATAAATCTATTACTAGAATATATTCAAGTCTGCTGCTGATCATATGGCTTATCTGTGAAATGCCCCTGGGGTGTAATACAAATGACAGCCTCAGTAATATTAAAAATGTAGATCTAGGCTTTTTAAGGGAAGTGTTTTTAAAGTTAACTTTCATCTGTTTAGCTCCCTGAACTAGCTCAAACTGGGGTCACACAAAGCATCAGGGACAATGCAGAAGAGGCTATGGGAATGGATGGCCAGGGGGCATGACCCTGGCAGCCATCACTGAGATCAGTTTAAATTGTCAGAGACTTTTCTGACTCAGACAAAACACAGGGGAATGTACACTGCCTGACTTCTGAAAAACACCTGGAGGCCGCTGTGCCTGGGCAGGAAATAGAAAGGTTACTGCCTTTAAAGGGGTGGTTTAAAGGCTTAACTTTGGATTTCTTCTCTGAAAGACCCTTTCAGTGAGCTTCTCCCTCTGCTAGGTGAAGTTTTCCTAACGAAAGTCTTCCTAACCTGCACTTGTAACGTAAGTGCCAAACTTAGGTAATACGAGTATTCCTTTTAATCCCTGTATATATCAATTCCCTGGGATGTTATGGGAATATTATATTTTCCTTAAAAAAAAAGAAACTTCGTAACTTAAGTCGCAAAGTCCACAGGTATTACTTTTTAACATTTGTTTCTAATACACAAATTCAGCAGGTAAAAATGAGGTGCGAGCTCCAGCAACTCTGATGAAAGTCTGTAACACCACTTTATGCAAAATGTGGAAGTGGATTGTACAGTCTTAAGTCACACCATCCAGATAACTTCCGAAGTGTCACTTTTGATAAAAGATAAGGCGTTTTTGGTTTTTAAGCAGACAACTTGAATCTTTAATCCTGTTTTTCACATTCCCATGCTCTATTGCGGCAGCCTGAAGAGAAGGTTGATTCTGATAGACAAATCACTGTCCCCTAGGTCTCTTTAAACCACTTTATGGGCATTCGAGTCATAAGCCATATATTTTTCTAATAAACTCCTAGGTCTAACAAGTTATCTAAAAAATAATTTGTTGGGTATAGCCCTCTTGGACCAGAAAGTAGAGAATAGCTCCAGTACATGTTGCCAAATGGTCCCACATTGATTCCAGGCTGAAATTGAAGTTTGCAGCTCGTTACACAAAGAATCAGATGATCTGGTAGACACTACTTTCACCCTCAGATTCATATTTGTCTAACTTGTTGTATTTATTAGCCAAGAGTGTTGTGGCTTTGATATGTGTTTTTGGCATCAAATTAATAGTAAATCTACTCAGTAGTTTTGCTACCTTTTAGGGGAAGGTACTAAGAAAATGATGGAACTGTAATGCAAATATTTCAGATGTTTTGACAGAAAAACCACATTTTGTTGTACTGCTACTGTATGTTCACCTAACATTTATGCTAAATACTGACTCAGTACAACACACTGCTATCTTCCTTGCACATTGGGGAATGTCCCATGTTTCTTCTTATCTGTCAAGAAGTGCAAAGGACACTCATGACTAAATACTTCTGAAATAACTTAGTGGTATGCAGTGATTGGCAAAGAAATATATGGTGCTATGCCGTACTTGCAGTTCAAAGATAATTCATTTATCCTAACATGGAACACATGGCAAGTGACACAGTGGTGTAGTATTGAAGGGTGGGAGGAGGTTAAGGGAAGTTCTCTGTCAGTATTTCTGAATGTGTGGACTGATTAGTGTAATTTTAAGACTTTTTGAATCTGTGCGTGTAAAGGCACAACTATTCCTGCAGGTTGTTCCAGATTTTTCTTCAGTATCAAGAGACCGGACAAATCAGATTCTACCCTATGGTGCTAATGTAACATTTGCAAAATAGCACACTGTTGCTTTCTTCTCTGCTGTCCCCATTGTTAAAAAACTCTTTGTCCATGAATAAATATGTCCTTTAAAGTCTTCAAGCACCCTTTCTATGCTGCATAAAGAAACTTTTACAGTAGCTCAGCTGATAATGCACTGAAAATACTGTTGTCCCATAAAGAAGACTGTCTTTTTGTTTGCATGTATGCCCATCTGCATGTCTCACTGTGTCCCCTATTTGCTTTATTTATTTGTCCCAAGCTGATAAAGCCTCTATCACAATATGTTTCTAGTCTCTGGTTATTGGTCCTGCATGCTATTGTAGTACAAATAATACCTACTGCTAGTAAAAGACTGAGGTGATCGTGTAAAACTGCTTCTATGTGGGAAATGTAGAAAAGATTCTTTAGTTATCTTCTAACTGGCGCAGAATAGCTTTTCTAGGACACTTGTATTATCTGAAGCAAGGCTTTTATTGTGCTGGAAGACCTTGTTCACTACAGATAATCAGAAAGATTGTTTAACAGTAGATTATCCTAGGCATTGTTTTCCAGAAATGTCAGATAAGACTAAGGGGCAAGAGACCAGGAACTGTTACTCCTGTGTTTTACCTTTTGCTATTTTTATTGCCATGAAGAAGTTAGTTTTGTTTTTGAAGAGGGAGTAACTGAAGTTACTTTTTAAAGTAATTTTAATATGTGCCACTTCACACACCAGATTTAAGGTGAATGCTTTCAACTAATTTCCCATTTCCTTTTAGATTTTATGTTTTACAAACATAACTAGTTACTTCTTTATTCTGAGCAACATCCGACAGGTCTTAAATGGAGGAAAAATATTTGGATTATTGTTAAATTTGCTTCCTGCTATGGCATTTGCAACTGTCACTTTTAAAATAACAGTTTTTTAAGAGAAAGATACCATTTCTTCTAGTTATCTTAGACTTTTTTTTGTGTACTATCTTATCTCTTGGAACTAATATGTAGGATTCTCAGATTAGAAGAACTACTGAGAGGCATGTGAGGTTTTTTTCCTCTTCAAAAGAATGCATATGTTATATAGTAGGTTATTGAAAGTTGTAGCCTGAGAGAAGGCCTGTTCCCAGAGCCTTTTCATGCTAGTGCTTGTTATCCGTACAACAACGCTAAAAGTTCACTTTTTAGGGTTTCTGTTCACAGAAGGGGGAGAATAGATTAATAATTCTGCCTTAATTCAGTTGACAAAGTAGCTGTGATGCTATTGTGCAATGAAGTCATCAGCACAAAATATTTCAGGTGACTCTGAGAATAAAACTTCCCTTTACACGCAAGTGTGAAGTAGCAGTGAATAACAGAGCAAGGCAGATTTCACAGAATCACAGAATAGTAAGGCTGGAAAGGACCTCAAGATCATCGAGTTCCAACCCCCCTGCCATGGGCAGGGACACCTCCCACTAAACCATGCCATCCAAGGCTATGTGACCTGTGTGTTTTGAAAGCTCATCTTGAAATCATTTATGTAGTACCTAACATACTAGTGCTGATAGCAATCTCCCTCAGATTTAATTATTGTCATTATATATGATTTATTATTAGCATTGAATGGGTCAAATATTTATGCATATTTTTCTGAATCTTGAGTTGAGAATTCTGAGTTAATGACAGTCATGTCATCCTCGAAAGTTTTAAGTGCTGGTAATTCAACGTTACATTCACTATGTAAATGTATCATAATTAAAATGATACCTTGTCAATCCCATTCAGGTTTCTTATGAGTATCATTTTCAGCTTTTGTATACCAGATATAGCTATGTCTTCTGCTACCCAAAGCCTCAACAGATATTTTTATGGCACGCTGGTGTCAATGAAAATCTGCCATGTTAACTGCTGTGCCTGTTCGAATTTGAAGAGTGCAAATTTTATTAGTTCTGTTACATAAAACTGGGTAAGATCTAAAACTTCAATTTTTGACATTTTCAAATTGCTGAGCTCCACTATAAAAAAAATAAATCAGTGGAGCAGCCAATGAGAAAATATAAACTGGCTCTGCAATTGGACCATCTTCATCTTAGAGGCAGAGATAGGATACTTTCCACTGGTAACAATTCAGAGTGGGAGCTTGATGCCACCAACAAATGTGGTATCGCTTTCACCCTAAATGCTCTTTGACCAAATAGAGATTTAAAAGTTTTTTCAATTTATTTTACACATTTGACATTATGTTGAATATATCTGTTTTAAAATTTCCTTCCTATCAGCAATTTCCTCTATAAGTTGGCAGTCAGTGAGAAGAGACAAAAACACGACTAAACCACAGGCAAATAAAAGTAAAAGCTATCAGCAGAGGAAGCTGCAGGCAGATAGAGCTTTTAAAATTACCTCAGCAGCAGTTGTGGCTTCCTCTAAATGGCTGAGTCCAAATGGGCTCAACAAAGGAAGGAAGGATATTCTTTGGTCTAGGTTCTACTTTTGCTAAGTAACATTGTGTTTTCGTTGCCCTTTAATTTGTTAGTTTCATTGTGATAATAGTAAATAAATGAGGGATAAAATCAAGCATCAGTACATAGGAGTAATTTTTCTATACTTACAAATGACAAAATACAAAAGCTTTCACCCACTGTAGTAAAGGGGAGTGATTAATCAGTATGAATTGGTGGCAGGTGAATTGGGAGACAGAGACAGTGTATTTCATCTTCTAATTTTATTCTGTTGTTCAGTTACATCTTGGGAGGAAAAGAGTAGCTGTCAGTTTGTGCTTGTGCAGTCTGGTCTAAAAGAGTTGTTAGGTTAAAAAATGATCTGTGGCATTATTTAGTATCTCTCCTGATGGTTTAATACAAATGAGGTCAAAGTTTTTATAAAGTGCTGAGTATTTCTGGATTTCCACACTTAGATGTGAACAGATGTTCTTACGTATAAGAACAAGAACTCTTAGTAGTGTTCTAAATATCTTTCTAGCAAGCTGCTGGACATTATAAATCCCACTAAGCCAGCTTTTGTGCAAATGGTTGCCATAGTGGAGTAAGTGTTAGCTGTCACTTTATTAGAATTAATGGCATAACTACTCATATTTACTTGCAATTCATTGCAGCATGAAGTGATTAGGAATTGGTGCTTTGGTAAATTATGGCATAGTGCACATTTTTTATAACCAATTAGTGAGTGCTGGTGTTGGGCATCTGCAATGCATCTACTTGTCACTCACACTTGAGTTGAATTTAATTAACATCCATATCTCTGTGTTACCAGAAGAGTTCTGTTGGAACTGTTAATATGTGGCAAAGACAGTGGATACTATCTGACTCTGAAAAGAAAGAAAATGTTTGCTATGTTTGTTTTATTCCAAGACCAGATAGAGTGCTGTTCTGAGGACATGACTACTCGATTGAAAGAGCTCCCCAAACCAGTACCTGAGTTGGCAGATTAGAGTTTCTTATAATTCAATCAAATCTTATATTCTGTTTGAAAGGCAAATATCGATTTCATACATATTTGCAGCTCTCAGTCACTTTTCCAGACATCCAACAGCCTCAGCTGCCTTGAAAATCTGGAGAAATGGCTACATACTGAATCAGCTGTGTGTGTGCACGCTTGGTTAGATGCTGCATCAAGGCAAATAAACCACAAGACATGGCTAGTCAGAGCTCATGTAGGAAGCTGACGAGTAGAATGTACTGTAAAGATGAAGAACCATCCATAGTGATTGATGTATTGGGGATTTTTGAAGCCGTCAGGGTATTCCAAGCCCTCTTAAGTCCTACTAGTGATGCTGGTCAGAAGTTCTTTTACTTTTTATTTTTCTAGGCAAAGTATTACATCTACATAAAAAGACATTTTAAATTAACATATTATTATTAGGTATGGTAGTGCTTTTCATAATTGTATTTTCCAAAATTACATTTCAATGCCTCTGCCCTGTTTTTAATAATTCATTTTTAACAGGTTATTTTAGCATCTCTGAAAGAATGTTTTGACTCATTTGGCATTGAGTTAAATAATTGTACCCTTATAGTGTTCAGAACTGTGACCCTCGGGGTACAATGTAAGAAGGAAAATATTGTTCCAGCAGTAACTGCCACTTTTAGTTCCTTCTCCCCTACTCAGTTGCCTTCACCTGCTCCTCTAAATTCTGCTGCCAGAAGCAGTGGGGTGATAAAGCAGAAGGAAAAACCATGGAGGTAAGCGACAGAGGTAGTATGAATAGTGCTCAGCCTTAACTAAGGCTAACAACATCTGTTTTTTCACAACACTCATTTTGGAGGCCTTCTCCTTCCTTTTGTGAGATTTGTTTGTTCCCGTTTCGCATAAATTCATCAAAATTAATTTAAAAATGCTTCTGGATTTGACGTAAGTAAAAAATTTTAACTTTGTTGAGTGTTTGAGTTTTAAAATGCCCATTCTGCTCTGTGCAGTCAATCCATGTTTAACTTTGTAGACCCTTCAAAGTTCCCCACAAAAAAATCTCTGTTTTCTTTATATTGGAGAGGAAATAGAATGTATTTTTAGAGTTTTAGCTTGACATTTAGTTAGTTGTTGCTGTTATAAACATAGTGGTCCTTTATAACCTTTCTTGGTTGTCTAAAACTATGAAAACAATGATATTAAAGAAATTATCTACAGTGTGACCTTAATAAACATTAAGACGCTGTTCTTAAGCCAAATGACATACAACAGGGTGGTATATATCTTTTTTTGTTTCAGATAATGACATTAATGTCAGTATCTTGTGTTATGTGTGATGCTGTAATTTACTGGAGGGCGCTATAAAATTAATTTTTGTGATTCAAATGCATATATTGCAGAATTTCAGATTTCTAACCATAATTTGTGTGTATGTCTGCATCTAAATGTAGCTTCATTTTGTACCTTGTTGTCCTGGGTTCAGCAGTAGCAGTCATTTTTCTCCTTCTTGGTGGCTGGTGCAGTGCTGTGCTTTTGACTTTCAGCCTGGGAACAGCACTGATAACACCAGTGTTTTTAGTTGCTGCTCAGTAATGTTTACTCTGACCAAAGACTTTCTGGGTCTCATGCTCTGCCAGGGAGGAGGGGAAGCTGGGAGGAAGCTGAGACAGGACACCTGACCCAAACTAGCCAAAGAGGTGTTCCATACCACAGCATGTCATCCCCGGTATATAAACTGGGGGCAGTTACCCGGAAGGGTGAGATCATTGCTGGGTCAGGCTGGGTATCGGTCGTCAGGTGGTGAGCGGTTGTGTCCTCTTCCCTTGTTATTTCCATTATTAATTATTATTATTGTTATTATTACTGGTGGTAGCAGCAGTGGTTTGTGTTATACCTTAGTTACTAGACTGTTCTTATCTCAACCTGTGGGAGTTACATTCTTTCGATTCTCCTTCCCATCCCTCTGGGAGCCGGGGGTGGGGGGGGTGGGGGGGGGAGGAAAGGGGAGGAGTGAGCGAGCGGCTGCGTGGTTCTTGGTTGCTGACTGTGTTTAAACCACGACACTTGTAAATTGACAGAGAGAAACTGTATGAAATTTCTTGAACTTAAATGGAGATTTTTAGATCTCATAAATCTGCATCGTAAAATGTAATCACATTAGAGTCAAAACACTTGTGGTTATCCAGTTACTTAGTCCTGCTTTTTCATGTCATTATGTGTGCAGCAGTTCTTTCAGAAACAGAGATCGGGTCTTTCAGATGTGCCATCTTTGAAGGAACAGCTGAAGGCAACAGGTTTACAAGCTCTTTGAAACCTTTGTGCTTTGAGTCCTTGGTGAAGGATGGTCTGTCATCACCAGTGGTCATTTATGAAGTGGGCTTTTAAGTTGGTGGGAAGAAAAATGAAGTGCATTATTAAATAATTCTCAAAAAGGTTGTCTGTTTTTCCTCCTTAGAATACATTATTCTTCCTGTAGAATACATCCCCTATATTTTAGAACTTGGGAAAGTTATTAGGCTAATTACAATGAATCCTTTTGGTAGGAGAAAACTAATGACCATCTAAACTAATATCATAAAAAGGAAGGTTAAGATTTATGTGGCTTGGTTACACATGATAACTAATGTAATTTTACTAATATCATAATGTGATGTATAAAAGTTGGTGATTTTAATTTTAACCGATGTTCTGTAAGGCTTACACGTTAGAAACATTCTCTGACATGGCGATTTTTACTTCAAAATCTTTTGAAGGGTTATAAGCTTTAAAGATTTGTATTATTGGTATAAAATTCTTAATAGTCTTTCCTTACGCATTTGAAAGCTTCAGTTGTCTAGGGTGCTTTCAAACTTTTTCCATTGAGTAATTAATGTATGGAGTAGGGTTACTTATAAGTATTATGGCAGTTATGCAGATTAATTCCAGTGAAGTTCTTTAACATCAGTGTGTAAACTGCTCTCCTCTTCTTACTGTCACTCTGATATAATTTGTTTGCATGTAAGTAAAGATGGGGGATTTTGTGTGTGAAAAAGTACATAATCCAGCATCTCTCAGGAACTGAAAAATTAGTCTATCCACCTACTCAGGTAATGAAAGTAGTACTTTTTCAGGTAAAAAGTAAGTTTAAATGTCAGGGGTTTATGATGCCAATACTTGTCTTTTGTGATACATATTTTGCATAGCAGCTCATAATAAAGCCAAAGAGTAATTTATTTTGGTTTTGGTTTTGTGGCTTGGGTTTGTTTTTGTTATTGTTGTCTTGGTTTTTTTAATGTTATATTTTGGCTCTATATAATAGGCTTAAGAAGATACACAGAATCAGGTTGTGGAGAAGATCAAAACCATGAAAAGGCTTTTTAAACAGAAATTTTGTTTGAACCAGGAAAAGACATGAGGCTGTATTTTCATGTGTTTAGTAAGCGAAAGAATGTAGTACATTTTGAGTAATGTTGCTTAGCAGAGACCCCATAATCTTCAGTCTTCTAGTGGGGCATGTGAGCTCTTTCATAAAATAGGGTAATTTTTCTATTTTTTAATGAGGTATTTAAGTCTTAAACATAGTTGTTTATGAAGGTATTCTAGACAAAACCCGCAGTACTGAATTGTGAGTTGCACAATTTTATTGTACTCGGCTATTCCAGATTTGTAGATCCTCAATGGTAAGGCGGCAATATTTATTCTAAACTCTGTTCTTTCCTTTCATTAGATCGAAGGGAAAGAGACATGTTTTCAGTAACTCAAGGATTTAGATTTATCCTACTTTTAGGTGTCCAAAGAAATACAATTAAGTTAAGCAACAGGATTTCCTCTAATTGCCAGGATTTTAAAAATGAGTGAAAGAATTCACAATACTTTCTGTCGTTATGTATCTTTCTCCTTTCTGTAGAAACTCCTTCCCATAAAAACCAAGGGGCTTTGTCCCTTTACCCCCCTGCCTTTCGTTTTTCCCTGCCTTTTTTTTTTTCTTGTGGGTTGTCTTCCCCCCAGCCCCCCATGTTGTAGCTAGTGAAGGAACTTCTATCAGCAGAGAGGATGTCCTGTGTAGGAGACAACAGAGATACTGCATAAATGGCTTTTTCCATGCTGAAAGATGACGAATCTTTCTTGAGTTCTTATATAAAAATTCCTGATGCTGTCCATCTGAGCAGATAATAGAGTACATATCTCACAAACTGGAAGTCACAGAGAAGAAAGTTCAATGGGAAAACCAGCAAAAAACTGTGAGCTCTTGCAGAGGGTTTCCATAGAGCAGGGTCTCCAGAGGGGTAAACCTTTGCCATAATCCCAAAGTCTATGCAGGTGTGAGTGTCAGGTTCCAGTTAACCTAACCTGTTTATCAGAATGAACATGGAAACTTTGGGTTTGCATGTAAGCCACAAGGTTCTGTACATCAAACAAGGATTAGTGTTGGAATAGTTGAGTATAGCTCCGTCCATCCCTTTTTTGTAAAGGGTATTTCCTTAGCAAATATTGGCTCCTGGAACTACTCAGATCTATGTTGTTTATAAGACTGGAGTTAGGTAGGAGAGTTTTATTTGATTACTGTGATTAGAGTGGCAGAGAAATCCTTTGTCATTTATCTTCTTTAGAGTCTTGATGGCTATTTGACTGTCTTGGAACCCATTTCTCTTCATGCATCATCCATAGAATTGTTTATTAAGTTCTGAACAATTAACCTAAGCAAACTCTTTCAAGGCAAAGTAAATCTGAGCAAGCGCTGCTGAAGCACTTGCAGAGTATCAGTATTGCATTGATATTGCAAATATCATTCATGCATTCATTCACTTTTTGTATCTATTTGACAATATAACATAATTTTAGGGAAGAAAAATACATTTTAATAACCATATTTCTGTATTACAGAACAGCTATTTAGGGAAATTAAAGTACTTTCTTAGCTATGAATAGTACATTGAAAGAATTGTATAACAGAAATACTTGTGTAGATGTCCTGCTTACTTCCTGGAAAGTACCCTATTAATTCTATTACAGATTATTAGTAGTACCTCATAAAGTGTGTATGAAGATGAGATTACTCTCAGTCTAAGTGAAGAAAATTATAAAGACTGAAGAACCAAACCTTTGAAGATGGTTTGATCAGAGTTTACTGGAGACTTTATTGTATTGATGAGTTCATATGGTAGTGTTAATAATACAAAAATCAGCTACACACAAAGCAGCTACTCACAGCTTTGGATTCCTAAAATGAATGCCACAGTAATGGGAAAAATTGGCCTCATCATCAAAAGAGTTTGTGATTTTTTTTGGTACTTATAATTCTTAATCCAAAGTTATTTTTAATCAGTTTGCACATTTTGAAGACTGTCAGAGAATTGTAACTCTCTTTTGTGAGGATTCTTGTGTAACAAATGATGTTCCTACTAGGCAAAAGACATGTTTAACTAGCATACACTTTTCTCTGGCTAGCTATTTTGATACTGATGTTAAATTAGGTTAGCTAAATAATATATCATCACTAACGGCAATATAACAAAATACATGTGGAGGCCATTGAAGTACATGTTAGTCCATCAACTTCGTAGAGAGCCTTGTCTCCACGAGGTAGGCAGATACTATTTTAACGTATTGCTGCTTTGAGAGTTAATGGACACAATAAAGATATGTATGGCTTGCTAATTACCCATTAATAATTAATTTAATTATTAAGTAACCCTTTTAATTTGCATGTTGGTCTTCTGCTGAAAACACATGCTTTGAATTGCTCACCTTCCATTAGCATTACTTTTTAGAGTTTTTAACAGGGTTTTAAAAAGCTTTGTAAGATTGCCTAAATGAATTGAGATATAGTTAGAAATGTGCAAAAGTGGGCTCGTGTCAAAAATACTACATTATACTTAGAAACGGAGATTTATATATTCAGTTTGTGTCCTTCATGGTTTTCAACTTGGAATGTTTTGGGCCATTTTGAGCAAATTGACTGACTTTTCTCTGTCTTACAGTGGATGAAATGGCATTTTGTTTATACCCTGCATTACAGATAGAGAGGATAAATTACTGATTGTTGACATTTTGTGCAATATCAGATGTTACTTTCTCCAAGATCTTTCCTAAAGTATAGAATTGAATTTCTTTCATGTTTTTAAAGGAAAGTAGAAAAGCACAAATCAACTTCAAATCGATTTGGAAAAATAAAGCTTTTACAAATAAAAAGTTTTTTTTTAATACATATTTGCATACTTAAAATGCATTTTTTTTTGTCTTATGAATATGTTAATCTTTATAAACTGCTTCTGGTATGACATATGGTATATAATTTTGTTTCAGTTCTTTCACATCAACCTAGTTACTGTTACATACAAATGTACAATTGGCAGGGGAAATTAGTATGTTCAGTGGCACGATACTTGTAAGACTTTGAGAAGTATCTGGGGTATTCATGTGCACTGTAAGTAGACAGCTGTTGGAAGAGGACTCTGCTAATTGTATGGTTGTTCCTTTTCAGACAGCACTTCTGTGCCCCTTTGGTTGTGATGGAAAAACTATAGCTAAACAGTTGTGAATAAAAGAACTGAGTTAAACATTTGTTTCTGTTTTAAATAGTTTTATGTATATAAAAAAGAAAGATATTTAACTTGAAAGTAATTGAGATGATTTTCTGAGGGGGAAGGAGGAGTGGTAGGAAAGAAAAAAGAATCACGAGCTTAAAAGATCAGTTGAAATTGCTCCTTAATCTTTCAGTCAAGGCTCAGCTACATGTAAGCATAATATTATCTTAGGAAATGAAGCAAGATGAAATGATAAATGCAAATTTTGTAGGTTTTTACTCATATAGACCCAGTGAATGAAAAAAGTTGAACTAAATGAACTAAAAAAGCTCCAGGAAACAATTGATTTTGCCACCATGCTGCCATTGTAGAATATATTAGAAATAGTTGCAGTTGCTTTCATTGTTAAGTGCTTTCTGTTCAAATTAGAAGCACCTAAGTATTGTTCCATGGAGACTTCTGCCTATTCTTACAGATGTTGTCTTGGTCTTAGCAACAAGAGAGATACATGACAAGCCAGGGAAAGAAACCTGTGTGTGGTTTGCCTTGACTCTTGGTGTTAAAGGGTTCTTTGCTAGAAATTGATAATGAAGAACATTTCCAAGAGTTAATTCATTATTCTTGGTTTTGGAAGGTTGGTTTGATTATGATTTTCATTTAGCTAAATCATTGAGCAGTAATTCCATGCAATTTTATTAAAACTAATGAAACAAATACTGTGTTTATAGGCCAGATTCAATATGGTACTGCAGCAAAAGCTTAATTTCAACTACATGAGAAGTGGTATTATTGATAAGTCAAGCATGCTTTATCTTACTGAAGTTGGATCATTTGTAGGAAAAAAACCCTCCCCATCATTTAAGGTCTTTCATAATGAAAATTTCTGCAAATTATTCTTAGTAAATGACAAATCCCTATTAGTCTGCTTGGCTTTGCTCTTCTACGTTTGGGCAGTTAGTTTAATATTTATTGGAAAACTGGCAGGAGCACCACTCCAGTGTTAACACATTTTGTCTCTATAGTCAAGGAGTCTTTTTGTCCTAACACAGAATCATAGAATAGTTAGGGTTGGAAAGGACCTTAAGATTATCCAGTTCCAACCCCCCTGCCGTGGGCAGGGACACCTCCCACTAAACCATGCCATCCAAGGCTCTGTCAAACCCAGCCTTGAACACTGCCAGTGATGAAACATTCCCAGCTTCCCTGGGCAGCCCATTCCAGTGCCTCACCACCCTTACAGTAAAGAATTTCTTCCTCATATCCAATCTAAACTTCCCCTGTTTAAGTTTGAACCCATTACCCCTTGTCCTATCACTGCAGTCCCTAATGAAGAGTCCCTCCCCACCATCCCTATAGGTCCCCTTCAGATACAGCTCTATCTTGTTTTATCTTAACACAAAGTGATCTGCAGTTAGTAAGATGCAAGCTTCAGTTAATCAGAATTAGCAGCTATCTAGAGTAATAGACTGTTAAGGTGTGGCTGTGGTTCACCTGTCAGCTTTGCCTCTCTGTGTACATGAAGATCAGGTGTGCTGCCTGTCAGAGCCTTGAGCACAGTAGGTCTTAATTTCCTTGACCAGCCCCATCACTGCTTTCCGCTCACAGAGCCTCCATACATGGGCCCAGGAGGTCCAGTTAAGCTCAGGGTTGGGTGTTCAGTCCCTGCTGAGCTCTGCTGTAGGTGTCCCTGCCTCCTGGCCTGCCTCTTGGGTAGATCTCAGGCCTGTGTGGTAGGTGGCTTGTTTCCTAGATGAACCCACAGACATGCCTTGCAACTTGTGGCTAGTGCTGTCTCTGTCTGTACCCATTTCTCTTTGCCTCTGTTGGGGTATTGCTATCTTGTGTCTTGTGTAGGAGTGTCACTGGGTTGTGTTACCAGCACCTTCCTGTGCCAGCCCTGGCTGTTTAACACTGCTAAATGTTCTGTATTCTGTTCTTTACTGTGATAAAGAGACTTGGTACTGGCAGCCAATACTCTTATTCTTGCCCTTTTTTATCAGTGGTAGGAACAACAAACACAGCTGTCTGGCTCAGATGCAGTTTCCTGGTACCAGCACACCTTTCCATTTCAATACTCCTACTTCCTAGCCCCTTGTCCACAAGCACTTCTCACCTTTCTTGCCTTGTTGAAACCACCCTCTTCCAGGTCTAACTCCTCCCTGCCATTGCCATAAGGCTGAGAGCTTTTAATGATCATCTGCTGCTTCATGACTGAATTAAATATGCTTAATTTTGACTGTGTTTTGAAAAGGTAAATTAACTAAAATACAGTGATGCAGATGCTGCAATTCACTGACTCAAAGAAAGGAAAAAAGCAGGGGGGCTGAAAGGGGATTCAAAGGTATGACAGTGTATTCTCCTGGGCTACGGCAGGATCAATCATAGCAACACAGTTCCTGACAGATATTTATTTAATGTGCATTCGAAGCACTTCAGTAAGGGAGATTCCAGAGATTCCATTGTCAATCTGTTCACCATTTAACTATCCGAGCTGTAAAGATAGAATATTCTTGAGTTCAGAGTCTAATTGCTTTTTCTCCTACTAATGCTCCAGCTTGCTGAAGTAGATGGTGTTTCAGACACCTGCTATAATAATCCTTTGCTGTTTCATGGTTTTGATGAGCCTGTGCTTCTTGCATTGCAATTTGAAAAGAACTCAACTGAGCTATCCTTTGTTAGTGAAGTAAACACTTATCCAGACTGTGTTCTCAATGGATTACTCAGCCAAGGTTTGGGAAACCACTTGGGAAGTCATGTGAGTGCTGGGGAAGAGTTAGCCATTAGGACCTTCATTAAGGAAAAATAACACAGGAAAACCCCACAAGAAAACAGCTTTCTATAGACACTTGTGCTTTTGGAGCCTTCAAGCAGAACTGGTGGTGAAGGTTTATGCTCGTTTCAGACTTGATTCTTTCCAGTCTGACGTGTTCTCAGTATATCGTGTCTTATGTCAGTCATCTCTCAGGAATGTCTCTTCAGAATCCTTCAGCTCTGAACTCGTTTGCTGACTATGAGGCACACCCCAGTGTGTAGTGTTGTCCCCCCTGTAAACCTTCAGGCTGTTCAGCTGGGGTGGAGAAACACCATTTCCTTATTCCTTAAGGTAAAATGGAGATGTAAAATTTCAGTTCTTAGAGCCTGAACTGTAGCTTCTTTCTCCTTGCTTCATGGGAGGTGCACTAAGCTTTCTGCAAGATTGAATGCTCACAGGCCAGCTAGAAAGTAAATGTATTCAAATGTAGAGAACAGAAGGTTTCAGTGTTCAATGAAATATAAGGTGTGGCTCAAGTGAAATGACATTGTGGTGTTACTTTGATTCGTAATGTTTGGGTTTTTTTCTCCCAAAGAAATGGTAAAGATATGTAATTTGGAAGAAGGTGTTTGGTTTGTATGTTAAATAGATGGTCATACTTTTGCAAAGAAAGCTATTTGGAGAAGGACTGGAGTCTGTGTTTTAGGGCAAGCTACAAGGTCAGAGGCCCAAGGTAAGAAGTTTGGAAATTCCTGAGAACATTCAAGAGTAAGAGGAAAGTGCAAGGAAACGGGTGATAACTGTTTGCTTACATATTCATCTCTCATACAGTCATTAAGAGTTACTTCTTGTGAACTGTGAAGTTATTTTGTGCCTCAGTGCTCAACTCTAGGAGTTAGTGAGCTGTCTGTCAGCACAGCTAGAGGTTTGGAGCTCTGGAGGAGAGCCGGGTGACTGCTGCTTGCTCGTGGCAGCCTGCACTGCGGGGATCAGGCCCTGCCAAGCCCAGAGCATCACTTCGAACTGCCAGAAGAAAATGCGCAGCAAGTGTTGGAGCACAATGAGTTGGAGGAAACCTGGTGGGTGTGTAAGCGGAACGTGGCGAGGCAGCACTGCGGTGAGTGCCCGAAGACGGAAGCCCCGGGAGCCGCGTATGGCGCGGGAGCCGCGGGTGGTGTGAGTCTCCGTCCCGAGAGGACCAGCAGAGGGAGCCAGAGGGCCGGGCGGGCGGGGGCTGCTGCGGCGCCGCTTGGGGTCGGGTCCGGGTCGGGCCTGGGCTCGGGAACCGCCCGCGGGGTCCCAGGCGCGCCCCGGGTGAGTGGGGCAGGTCCCGATGGATGTCACTGCGGGGGGGGGGGCGGGGGCTGGTTTGGTCCAGCCCGATGACCGCGGAGTCGTGGCGTGTGCTCGCAGGAGAGTGTTTTGGGTAGCAGCAGAGTGTGCAGTGAAAATACGGTCAACGTGTTGTATGCGGCTGTGTGCGCTTAAGTCAGGAGGATGAACGATCTTATGCGGTTTAATGTATGAGTAAAAACGTGAAATTTAAAAGATACCCCCTTAGATAGTGTCTTAAAGTCTTTTTGTAGTTGTGAAATGGATATTTCCTGTCCAAGAGCAGTATAGACTAACCCAACAAATAATGCAAGGTTATTACAATCCATTTGATTTCTGTCATAAAAACACATTGGATTTGTCAGGAGAGATGTCTAACCTGTTGAAGGATTTGATGAGCGAAGAATTACAGAAAGCTTTTTTTTGGCTAACTAATAACTTGTTGGCTATCCAGCTATCTTAAGAGAAAATGATCCCAGAAAATGGTCTTCACTTTTGGGGGAAGGCAATATTTCATGCGAGACCCTCTGCTACATTCAATATACAGCTGAAGTCCCAGTACCTTTAACAGGGTCAGGATTTTATTAGAACTTGTCTTTTATATTACCCTTCGTAGATCTCTGACTGTCTGGAAGAAGCAATGAAGGACACACAGTGCAGTTTATTTACCTGCCTAGTGTATCAAAATGAGCAAAGCTGCTGTTGTGCTTGGAAGTCCAGTTCCATTAGTTTAGAAAAGAATTTGGTACAGCTAAACATCAAAGCTGCAATTAAAAGAGAGCCAACCATGAGAAACTGCATTTATCCAAAGTGTGTCTGTTTTTCTAAATATCCTGTTTCCTAAGTATTCAACCAGTATCCAGTTTCATATCAACCTCCTGCTTTATACTGAAATGTATAGTTTTATGTTAAATGAAATGCTTGCATAGAAATCTCAGCATGCAAACCCACTCCCTCACCCCCTTTTCACTCCTGTACCCATGCAAATGATGAGGGTTTTTTTCTGGTAAATAGAATCTGAAGCTCTCATCTCTAGGTACTTCCAGTAGGTGATGAACCTTGACATTCGGTCTGCTGCAGAATGAAACAGTACTTTGTGTGATTGGTTTGTTTTGCTAACAACAGTAATAGATCAGTCGCATACCTTTTGTGGATAAGAAGGCTGACTAATCCAGTGAGTTGGCAGGACCCTCCCCTACAACAAGACTTGTCCTGTTTTATGTGCAATAGACAATTGAGTTTGCATTTATCTTGCCAGGGAGATTTTTTTTCTTGAAGTCCTCAATGTTTGAATTTTAAGCGTTTTTCTCCTTTTTTTAATACTTAATTAAAGTAATGTTTTGGTGTTTGGTAATTCCACTTCCCTTCTTTTCAACACAGGAAGTTTTTACTTTCTTGAGAAACTCTTGACTCCTTTTTTCATATAATTCTTGGTATCTCTGCCTTTAAACAGGTATTTGGGAATGCAATGCTCTTTCTGTTATAACCTTTGCAGGGATGTAACTTCCTCCCTTTGGAAGCATTGCTACACATACAGTGTGTGAACATGTGTGCAAGTGTGCACACACTCAACTTGCATATAGGGAGTTAAATAACTTTTATGGTTAAATGGTCAGGATAACCAGCCAGCATCATATGGCTTTGCCTCATTTGTACAGAACCATTTTAATCAATACAATAACAGTTGAGAGTTTTTTATAAGGTTTTCATTTTGATGAAAATCTTTGGAAATGCGTATTTCAAACTGTAATATGTGGAATGCTTCGGCAAACTTCCTTTTCACCTTTAAGAAGTAAATTACATGTAGAAGCCTTCAAAGCCTTCTGTAAAAGTCGAAGTTTTTCATAAACTTTTTAAAGTAACAGTATCCCAGTGCTTGTGAAGGTTCTTGTTTTCAACAGGAAATTTGTTAATATCTAACTTGAGCATTTTTTCTCTCTGCCAAGAGAGAAAAGAGGAAGAAAGCTTGAGTTTGCTGTCAAGTTCTTAATAATGCCTTTTTTTCTCTTTGCTTTATACCTCCTTGATGTATCAAAGGTAGAGATCTTCTGCACTCTCCAGTCAATCAGAATGTCTTTGAAAAGCAGCTGAAGGTGTTGTTGGGTTTGGGTTTTTTTTTACGTAATAGCAGTTGGAACCTTAGATGAAACTTGAAAAAAATTGTTTAATGAGGTGACTGTTTTGCTGTGTTTAACCTAATTGTTTCTCCAGTATACCTGTGTAGCAAAGGGCCATTTGAAGTCTCGTAGAGCAGCATTCATTCCATCAGTCTCTCTCTGTCTTTGAGAACTTAGGATATAATACACAGCGGTTTGTTTTTCACAAAGCTTGGCTAGGACCTGAATAAGAGAAAGTAGAAATATTTTTCTCTGTACAAGAAATCGATGTGTTAAGGCCACTCTTCCCATAGCTGTATGCAAAACGGCCGGGCATGTTTTGAGTGTGTCTGTCACTGAGTGCAAGTCAAGTGATTTATTTATTTATCGAGCTTAGGCATGCGTTTTACATCCAGCGGGAAATGTTATTAAAAGGGCTGGAGATGTTAGGGCTGTACCCCTGGAGATTTGGCCTCCTTGGTAGACCCATTGCTGCTGCTATTTGGGTAAGCTGGCTTTGGTCTGTGTTTCAGTTGACAACTAAAAATTCTTCTCATAACATATAAAACTTGTGATAACCATCACTCCGTGTATGTTTTCTATTTGGGTCAGAGTTTTCAAGGTTTAACTTGACCTGTCAGTAATACCATGACTTTTGTTGCTTCTTATAAGAATTCAAGGAAGTTATCTTGAGTTTACAGTTTCTCAGACTCTGTATTTTCTTCTGAAGTAGAAAGTGTGAACTGATTCTGTTAGCTGTTTTGAGGAAAGCAATTTATGGAGCAAGACTCTGATGTTTTTAAACTGTTACTGAGTTCTTTTACCTTCATCAATAAAAGAGAGGGTTACTAATAGGTTCCTGGTATTCATGATGCAAAGATGATTTATGTGTTGGCATCCCGAGTTTTTACTTTGGGGGCCTGAAACTGAGTGTCACACCTATGGAAATTCTGGATAAGATCTGTGTCTGCTTCACCCCCCTCTAAATGTCTTGTCTCTACAAAGATGTACAATGTTGCATAGGATTCAGCGTCTCAGATGCTTATCATGTGCTGCCTTTTTTATCGCGGTTTCAAGTCTTGTATTGGCATGAGACCAGTGAATAATTTGTCATAAATCAACACAATAATCTTTTTTTCTTTAAATTTAGGTAAATTTTTGCATTTGGAGGTGGGGCTAAGCATTATTTAGTGAAGAATTAAGATTTAGTAATTCAACAGCACACACTTTTCTTTGGTCTAAAATGTATATATTTAAATCAAATACACTTTCTGTTATCTTTGTCATATAGTGAAGTGATGGGGGCTTGAAGGTTTTGTTTGTTTATATGAAGCTGACAGTATTAATGAAGTGCAAGGATTAATTTATTATGTTTTGTCTGAATTTAGACTGGTATCCACTCAAGTGAAGAATTAATCTTGGATATATGATGATATATAATAGTATTGCACTTGGGAGAAGTGCAGTTACATTGCTCTTCAGTTATCTCAAAAAGGAGAGTGGTCTCCTTTTTGGATGTAGTAGTAAGGTTATATTGTGAATTTTTCATGCATACAGATCTAAGCATATTGCTGCTGTATAATTGAGAAATCAGAGTTCAGAGCAGTATTGGAACAGGAAAATTTAACAGTCCAGTGCCCAAATTTTCAGTTGCTCTTTGTAGGTGGAGAGGAGCAGATTAAAAGTATGTTGCAACAGGAAAGATACAGAGGTGAAGATGAGAAGGAATAGTCCAGACTAGCATAATAGCTTGTAATGAGGAGGGAAAGATAAGGAAAGAGATTTGGTTCATAATTCTGGAGTATTATTCATACTGTGTGTTAAAGTTGTGCTTACAGTAAGCACCCTCTTGAAAATGGGTAGGGCAGTATGTTGAAATAAGCCCTAGACAAAACATCCATGGTAGAAAATGACTGGCTAAACCCCTATTTTCATACCTGATGACTGTTTGTCTACAGTTAGTAGTTGTAAAGATGATGGTTTCATATGTACAAGCTGTTGCCATTTTGAAATTTAAGGAACGCAGTCAGGCTAACTTGTTTCCTTAAACTAATGCCTCCTAATGCCTTGTTCCAGGGTTCAGATGGAGAATTAGCTAATCTATATTGAGGCCCTTCAAAAACCAAATAATGCTGTACAGTCTGTGTATTTATTGATGAATCCTGCTTGAAATAGCCACTGTTTGGGTGGCAAAGAAATAAAATGGAAAATTAGTTTTACTGCTGCTGTTTACAGAAATGGTTACACATATGTTTATATGATATCAGTAGTTCTCAGTTATAGAGTTAATGGGTTTGTTGAAGACACAGTGATTTGACAGTGCTGGCATAGAAGCTGAGCCTTTCCCATCTATAGGCAGTAATCTGTTTCCTTAGCCCATTTGTATAGGGAGTTTGATGTGTGTGTTACCTGAACTATGTGTATCTGGAAAGACCTCATTAAATGGTCAGTGCAGAAGCTCTTGAATTACTGCACCTGTGTGTGTAAAAGAAAAGAATTTGCAGGTACAAGAGAGAAATCATTATAGAAACAATATATCTATATGCTGGGCAGGAAGTTATCTGGGAAAAAAAAGGGCTAATTTCTATTAGAGAGACGGAGACACTATGTAAAGAAATTGCTGCTCCCAGTTAGTTTTTCTGATCAAGGAAAGGTATTTGGTATATATACCTTTCTTACAAACAAACAAAATTGCCTCACAAACATACCTGACTCCTACTTCCTCCCTGCCAGAAACAGAGAGTTGCCCAGCCAGATGCATAAAGGGAGCAGTGATATACTCTTTTGAATTGGAACAAACATATACTTTGACAGAATATGTTTGTTGTGATTTAATAGGTATCTTAGTTCCCTCTGACTGATACTGTGTATGATGACATAGCTTCTGAATGCAGAGGTCTAAGAACATGTAACATGGCCAATCCTGATAAACAGATTTAAAAATCCATAGGAAAAGACCTGATTCAGTTTGCTCTAACCAGCAGAAAAGGAAAAAAATACCTTGCAACGGCCTTTTAGCTGAATCATCTACAGTTGTCTGATCTGGTACACAAACATAGTGGCCCGTTTATGGAACTTTGCATTTCTGGTACTGAAACACATGATTTCATTCTCAATTTACCTGAGAACACAGGAGATAACCTAAACCACTAATACAGAGGTTGTTTTAATACAATAGATTTACAAGCCCTCTTCCTACTTTCAGAACCTCTACACTCCTAAGGTGTCATTTGGTCATTCAGACTGAGTGAAGAAGCTGTTGTTACCCTGTTTAATGGTAATTGACACAATAGAAAAGGCTGCCTCAAGTACAGGCCTGGGTCACAGGGTTACCTGAGAGCTAAACTGTGTGTCTCTGTGGATTCTTATTTCTTTTTTTCTGGAATATGGACAGCATTGCTCACTGATTTTTAAAAAGAAATGCCAAAAAGTACATTTAGTTCAGGCTTTAACCTAGTGAAGTGTAAAAGCTTGGAGTAGCTAGGTTTGGTACAAGTGATGTTTAAGATATCCAGAAGATAAGGAAGTTGACTGGATCCACTATGTCCAAATATTCTCTGCTACATAACAAAACAGTTTTTCCCATCCTCTCTCAAAAAACCCTAAAACCCAAGCTAAAGGATTGAAACTTAATAAAAATAAAGCTATTTCTTTAAAGATGTGTAGGAATATGCGTGTAATTTAGTATTCCCTACCTAAAGAGAGTATCCCTCTGTTTAATTGGTCTGAACAGTAATTGCAATGTTTGGAGAAACCCTAATGCCACCAATTGTTCTAAGTTATTTACACCAGAATAGAATTTCTGATAATCACTCTGTAACATGTTATTACTGCCACTTTATGTGCTTTGTATTGAATTAATTAGTACACACCAGAATAGTTATTAAAATATCATACTTGTATCTCTTCCTCCTCGGGAGTAGTCGTAGTAATGCTGGTAGTAATCAAGCAAACTGGAACAGCTGTATTAATTGAGTATTTTTAATGTAATTGCGCGATTTCATGAGTCAAGCTTCAAAACTTGCCACTCTTAAAAAATAGTGTGTGATAGGAAAGTGAAGAAAAACATCAGAGCTTCAAGCCAAAATGGAAGTTTCAGTGTTCTATATTGCTTCAAAGGTGTTGCTTGATAATAGCGGTAAGATAAGTGAATCGGTTTCCTTAGTGCATGGGTTTGTGAAATGTTTATTTTTCAACATGGGAATTACCAGACAGGGCTGGATTCCAGACAGCTGGGCAGATGGTCCTTTCTTTTCAAATTGGGTTGTGCCAACAGAGAGAGACAGCTATACAAATGTTAACCCCTAAGGGATAGAGAAATCTCTGTCAATCTTCCTCCACCCCCCCAACTGTCGGTATAAAAAGGAAAATAGCAGTTTTGATCTAATTACTGGAAAAATCAGGGTTTTAAATGCGAGGTTTCAAACACTGTCTTTTCAAACAATACCTGTGTTTAGAAATACGATGTAGTTGATGAGCTGGTGTTTTAACATGTGGTTGTGTAGATAATGAAGCATGAAAAAAACCCAAATTTGCCTCAGGTCAAGTAGGTATTGATTGCAGCATCATGAAGATGCTAATATATATTTAAGAGAAGTGGTTAGTAACTTGCTGTAGAACTGATTTGTGCATGGACTGTAACAAGATGTATTTTTTGATGTTTGAATTAACTTGTTTTATGTACTTTACTAAGACTGAGAATTTGGAATCTGTTGTCTGAAAATAACTACTTTAGGCAATGGAAATAAAAACTCAGGATCTTGGAAGAAGAATTTCAAGAATTGCGGAAGCGACCTCTGGGTGCCAGGCTTTATTTTTCTTTTGTAAGGTAATGATTTAAAAACAGAACTGCCATTCTTTGAAATCATTTGACCTTTACGATAAATCTCGCACACTATTCTGTGCCCATTCAAATTGAAGTTACTGTTTTTTTGTGGTTTTGAAAATAAGGAAGCAGTTTTCTTATCTGGATTTCTAGGTGGGCTTTTCTTTGGATAATAGAGGCTTGATGTTCGGGTGTACAAGGGAAATTTACTTTGCTGTTGAGAAAGAGGAAGTCCGAGATACTGCAGGCAGAATAAGCAGTTATTGTTTGTCTTTGAAACAGAATAAAAGGGGAAAATTATTCAGCCAGCGGTTGATGGGAAGTTTAGTTGTTTAGAACAGGGCTGTGTATACGACAGTTGAAAATTAAAGAGACAGCACTTGTTCTCATCTTTATAACATGCACTTGTTTTGGTTGGAAATAAACTAGTTCAGCGTACTGAGTGTTCTATGGAGTTTGAGTTTCCCACCCTTATGTGAAGAAAAGTGTCCTTTTACATAAATTATTTGCTTTAAAAACAACCAGATTTACGTTACAGTTTAGGAGAATAACTCCTGGATGAGTAGATATTTCATAAATGCACATTTTAATGCCCTTTACGGGTACTTTCCCCCATTGCGTCCCGTATGTCTAGGTAAAATTCTTGAGGATCAAGTGGCGAGCAAGCACCCTGGTTCTAGAGTTTTGCACACGGCTGGACTTCGAAAGAAAAACATAATTAGAATAACAAATTGTGGCTGCTGTCATAAGGAGCTATTTCAGTACCATATCCCAGTGTTCAATTTCTGTTCTGGGAGAGTAACCTTGATACTTTGTCACATACTTCTAGATTCTCATTGCCAATGGTTTCCTAAGTTATCAGATCAATTTTCATTGTGTTTTTTGTATGTTTATGATATTTCCCCATCCTTCTGTCCACAGAAATAAATGAGAACATAAAAAAAAAAACTATATATATATATATAATTTTTTTACTTACTAAAGAGCCAGTCCTCCTTTTTCCATCACATTGTGTTTTGATGAAGTAGCAGACAGCTGGAGAAAGGAGAATGAGTGGGATATTTAAAAGCAAATTCAATAAGTCACCACTTTGTGAAAAAGTAGTCTCAGCTCTTGTTGTTGGAAATGGGGATCCTGTGGTCAGAGTGAAGTCTGACGCATTCATATTTAGGTGATGATGATCTAGAAAGTTTACTTACAAGTAAGTATTGGTAAAGCAATATTAACAAACAACTTCAAAAGCATTTAGTCATTTTTTTCCTTATTTCTCTCACTTGTCTCCTAAAATTATACTACATATAGAAAGTGGGGTTTTTCTTCTAGAATAGGAGACCCAAGCTCCTAAAACACCAGGTTTAATTGAAATTTAGTTAGAGACTGTCAAGATCAAAACACCGAGAGAGCTGGCTGTGTTCTTGTTGCTTATGTGTCATAGTGAAGGTTTGGCCCCATGGCAGTTTGGTGAAAACTGAGGCTTGTTGCCTTTCAATAGATGTTGGCAATAGTAGAGCTTAGAAGATTCTCTGAAGAATCTGAATAATTTCTTTAAGTTAAATTTAAAAAATTGTGCTTGAATTCCTACTCCACCGAAGTTCCAGTGGATTTTCTTCTTTATTTCAGCAGGATAGACAGTCTCTAACTCTCCCATGTGTCCACAGCACTTACGTATTTATATGGGAGAAAGTCAGTGAGGTGTGTGGACAGAAGAGCAGTAAAAAATTGGAACAATGGTGAGAAAAGAGAGTGTCTATGTGGGATATTTTAGAATATTTATAAATTCTGAAGTAATAACTGAGTTTTATGTGACTGTATTTGTACTCATAGGATTACTTACTGCATTGCTAGTAGTATCTTTGCTTCTTCCTTGTGGTTCTTCTCTATGCAGATGCTAATGTTGTCTCTTTAACCACTTTCCTGTTCTTGTTGATCAATGAATAACATCTTGGAAAACACTAGGAATTGTTTTTATACCCAATGAGACAGAACTTTAGAGGTCACACCTTTGAAAGATAGACTCTGCAGGATGGGTCAGTTATTTTTGTATTCAAATGTCATCTCTTGTGTATTTATTTACCTTTTCAAATGTTTCTAATCCAAATTTAACCCTTGGACTTCTAAACCAAAAGGCTGTGGTGATAAAGAAGAAATGTGATGCTTTATTTGGTTTCAGTGTTCAGTTAATTGAAAGGGTAAATCTTTGACTTACACTGTTTAAGTCAGTTGGTGAAAGTTTTGAATCTCATAGCTAAGGAAAACTGTAGCTCTTGTGAAGCGTAAGAAAATAGCTGCAGTTAGTGCTTCAAGGGTATTTCACAGTAAAAAGCTGAATTTGAAATGCTGAAGAAAATTAACAGTGTGGAAACATCGCAAAATAACCTTACAGAAATGTTATTTACTGTTAGCATGAGGGAGGAGGGTTTATTGTCTAATGAAATAATGATTTGGATGCAAGCTTAAATTACGTTCTATATGTATGCAGTAAAGTTTTCTTGAAGGACAAATTAAAAAATCTAGTTATTAAAGGCTTATTTACAGGAAATATGAACAGTACAGAATATAGAAGGGAATTTTCCAGTTTTAGCATTATGTCTGTTAGTTTAAATGTCATTCTCAACAGTATACTTAGGTTCAATGTTTCATTTGCGTTTTCTGTCCTTTCAATGTGCTGGCTTATGTTTCTGGATTCTGCTGGCCTCACTAACAGGCTATATATAGTGTAAATAGTACAATCTAAGAATGAACTGTATGTGAATTAGTATGTGGTATTAATTGAAGATGGCAGGAGTAGAATGTGAATTCTATCCAATTATTCAAGTGTTAAAACCATTCCATGTTATGAAAGCTCTTACGCAGTTCTTGCTTTACACCACCTCTTACACTGTCTTGGCTTCACAGCAGAGGAGTTCATCTTGTAGCTTTTTGGGTGGTTCAAATGTCCCAGGTGCATCAAGTGTCATGTGCAGCCCTGGGACTGGGCAGCTACTATCCAGATGCTGGATAGTTCGAACCCCTGATTTCTGAAGGAACTGAACGAGCACAGACTTCTGAGGCTTGTGTTCATTTGGAACCTGCTCACATTCCATCTCTGCGTTTATACCTCCTATAACATTTAATATAAGACCCATTATAAACACAAATAGATTTGTTTTGCAGCAAATATTTCAAATAGAAATATTTTCACTTTAGAAGTTATATTCTTTCTCCAGTGTATAGGAACAACTGTGCATTACCCCATTCAAGATACTGCAGTAACTTTTAAATATGAATAAAATAGAATTTTAGGTAATACCAGAAACTGTGGAACGTTTATTTTCAGATAACCTCAGAGTCTTAAATCTCAGCAGTTGGTGAAGCTTTCCTTATTTTGGACATTCCTGCTTGACTGTTTTTACCAATTTATTTACTTATTTAAACGGCCAACTTGATGTTACTTTTGGCCTATCCATACCTTTTCTTATTGCAGAAAGGATTTC
Organism: Amazona ochrocephala; assembly: GCA_039720435.1. Classification (NCBI taxonomy): domain Eukaryota; kingdom Metazoa; phylum Chordata; class Aves; order Psittaciformes; family Psittacidae; genus Amazona; species Amazona ochrocephala. The sequence continues at coordinate 11,556,992 of CM077886.1, read as the reverse complement.
TGCAAACTGCTTGTCAGCATGTTATGACAGCAAACTCTGAACTAGATTTAACTCATGGTGGTGGTAACCAGGAGCCAACCTTCTCTATTCCTGTCTTATTTTCAATCCATTTTCCTCTTTATATCAAGCAGGCCTGTTGTCTGTGAAAGGGCCTTTTTAAGATTAAATTGTGTCAGCTTGCTTGCACTTGAGCTTTTTTCTCCTGGGCTTGGTCTATAGTGAAATAAAAAGTCAGATGCAATGACAGCAGGTTGTATTCTTAATTTATGTGTGCTTTCTCATTGCAGACTTACGCTGTGGTTTTTGTGCTCCAATGCTGCAAATATGGGAAGCATTTCATTGCTGTTGGAGTAGAGTTTAGGACAATTTTCCAGTGAAATAAGTTGAGGCAAAGCAGTGTATTGAAATCTGCATTGGCATAGCTTTCTGTACCTGGAAGAATAATTTTGGCACCTTTAGCAATTACTAAGTTTATTATATTTGAATGAAAGCCAAGCACCTTCTTTCTAGATTATCTTTGTGGATTCTTCGCTCTTTACACTTCCAGTTGTTTTCAGGTGTTCTCTACTACAAGCCATGGTTTTACCTTATTTTGCAGTGTGATTGCTACAGAGAGTCTCTCAATTTTTATTTCTTTTATTAAATATTAAGAAGAAACTGTCCTGGGTTCAGCAGTACCAGTCATTTTTCTCCTCCTTAGTAGCTGGTGCAGTGCTGTGGTTTTGACTTTTGGCCTGGGAACAGCGCTGATAACACCGGTGGTTTCAGTTGCTGCTCATTAGTGTTTACTCTGACCAAGGACTTTCTGAGCCTCATGCTCTGCCAGGGAGGAGGGGAAGCCGGGAGGAAGCAGAGACAGGACACCTGATCCAAACTGACCAAAGAGGTATTCCATACCACAGCACCTCATGCCTGATATGTAAACTGGGGGCAGTTACCCGGAAGGGCTAGATCACTGCTCAGTCAGGCTGGGTATCGGTTGGTGGGTGGTGAGCAGTTGCATTCTCTTCCCTTGTTGTTTCCCTTATCATTATTATTATTGGTGGTAGCAGCAGTGGTTTGTGTTATACCTTAGTTATGGACTGTTATTATCTTAGTCCGTGGGAGTTACATTCTTTCGATTCTCCTTCTCATACCTCTGGGAGCGGGGGGAGGAAAGGGGAGGAGTGAGTGAGCAGCTGCGTGGCTCTGGATTGCCGACTGGGCTTAAACCATGACAGAAACACATGTATGTTCTTAAATAGAGAATGCGAGGAACTTGGCCCTGAGTTTTTCTGTTTGATTACCTATAAAGCTTTGGTTGGAATTGAGAGAGGGGGGGAGGGCTGGGTTGGTTTGGTTTTGTGAAGATCAGGAAGAAGGAGGTTCATATGTTTCAGCATTGGAGGAGATCATTCCTTGATGTTGAATGGCTGTGTCTGCTTGAGTAACTTTTCAGTGGAGACCTGTTGCTTCAGTTACTGAGATCCTATTCTTAGGGCTTTCCCTTTACTTAATCAATGAAATAGGATGCTCTTCTTGAGTTACTTTGTTTTGATGCCATTCCCAATGCAGTTAATTGCCCAGTTAGAAACATGACTGCATCTTCTTTCAGACTGTTAGTTAAAAATAATCTATAGGATATGTGTTAAAATTTCAGGTCAAATTGTTTTGATACATGTGTGTGTCTTCTGTTTTTCATGAAGTCAAGTATTGTGTCAGCAATGGATGGTTGATTCTATTGGAAATAGAATTCAAATCAATTTTTTTGCATCTGAACGCAATATAGAAGTAAGATTGTTGCTTAGAAAAGCTTTTATAATGCTTCTGAATGAGAGAAAATCTAGTTTTACTTGACTGTACTGGAAAGTCAGTTAGCAGAAAAGCTAAAAACCCCATACCCTCCAGGCAGAAGGTTTGACCTTCAACCAAGCCAGCGTGATGTCTTTAAATGAATTCTGTAACTGCCAAAGCACTAATGAAAGGTTTGTCCAGTACCTTTATTTGCTGTAACCAGGTTGTCAAATAGACATTTTTTCTTTCTTTCGGTAATTTAATATTATGTCTCCTTTCTTGTGCTACTTTGTTGAGGACTCTTGGAGCTTCTGGAGATGCTGAGTGAATTTCTTCTTTGTAAATAGACCAAGTCTCAATAAATGTAAAGAGAGTTCAATTTTCTTCATCAAGGAAATGGAACTGAGAAGTAACAATACACCACAAAATAGCAATCCCTTAAGCAAGGGAAAGGAGAGTTCTTGTCCAAGGGTGGTCTTCATTGAATACACATAAAAATAGGCTCTTGGAAAGAATAATGTCACCTCAAGACTCAGCTAAATATCAAGAAATATTCTTGCTTTCATTTGATGTTCCTGAATTCGTGGCTGTTAATCTACAATGTGTACATTATCAAGTTGGCCAGTTTTGATTGCTTTCAAGAGGACACACGAAGTTAAACTCCATGTATGTTAAGCAGCAGGTAGACCACAGTTGTGATCTAAACCCTGCCTCTTGAAGAATTTCAAACATCAGGAGTTTTCTTACTTGACGATGTTGACTTCTTCGCTTTTGCCATAGGCATGATTTTTGTCTGCAGGTTGGTTTGGCAGTTGGCTTTTTTTTCCCCCTCCCTTAACTTTCAGTGAGGGGTAAGAAAGTACAGAAATCCGTATAGTTTCCCAATTAATGAGGTTTCACTTTGGTAAGTGAGGTAAAACTTCCTATTGTGTGCAAATGTCATCTTGTACTACGTTTCTGGAGTCTGACATTACACAAAAACATATGCTTTTAGAGAGGAAATTTACTTATTTCTGCCTTTCTTCTGAAATGTTAACGGTAAGAGCAAGGCTGTTTCTGAGCAACACTTGACCTCTTAAAAAAACAGCGGCTTGGGAAAAAAATCCAGTGAAAACATCTTATGGAGAAGCAGATATATCAGAAAGTACCGCTAAAGTAGTGAAAATGTCACTTGTGACAGCGCTTTGGTTCCACTGGATCTAGGTCATAGAATCATAGAGTAGTCAGGGTTGGCAAGGACCTTAAGGTCATTTAGTTCAAATCCCCCTGCCATGGGCAGGGACACCTCCCACTAAACCATGCCATCCAAGGCTCTGACCAACCTGGCCTTGAACACCACCAGGGATGGAGCATTCACAACTTCCCTGGGCAACCCATTCCAGGGCCTCACCAGCCTCACAGTAAAGAATTTCTTCCTCATATCCAATCTAAACTTCCCCTGTTTAAGTTTGAACCCGTTACCCCTTGTCCTCTCACCACAGTCCCTCATGAAGAGTCCCTCCCCAGCATCCCTATAGGCCCCCTTCAGATACTGGAAGGCTGCTCTAAGATCTCCAAGCAGCCTTCTCTTCTCCAGGCTGAACAGCCCCAACTTTCTCATCCTATCTTCACACGGGAGGTGCTCCAGTCCCCTCATCATTCTCATGGCCCTCCTCTGGACTTGTTCCAACAGTTCCATGTCCTTTTTATGTTGAGGACACCAGAACTGCACACAATACTGCAAGTGAGGTCTCACGAGAGCAGAGCAGAGGGGCAGGATCACCTCCCTCGACCTGCTGGTCACGCTCCTTTTGATGCAGCCCGGGATACGGTTGGCTTTCTGGGCTGCGACCACACACTGAAGCCGGCTCATGTTCATTTTCTCATCGACCAGCACCTCCAAGTCCTTCTCCGCAGGGCTGCTCTGAATCTCTTCTCTGCCCAACCTGTATGTGTGCCTGGGGTTGCTCCTACCCAGGTGTAGGACCTTGCACTTGGCATGGTTAAACTTCATCAGGTTGGCATCAGCCCACCTCACAAGCGTGTCAAGGTCCCTCTGGATGGCATTCCTTCCCTCCAATGTATCAACCGAACCACACAGCTTGGTGTCATCGGCAAACTTGCTGAGGGCGCACTCAATCCCACTGTCCATGTCACCGACAAAGATATTGAACAAGACTGGTCCCAACACCGATCCCTGAGGGACACCACTCGTTACTGGTCTCCAGCTGGACACTGAGCCTTTGAGCACAACTCTTTGCGTGTGGCCATCCATCCAGTTCTTTATCCACCGAGTGTTCCACCGATCAAATTGATGTCTCTCCAATTTAGAGACAAGGATGTCATGTGGGACAGTGTCAAATGTACTTCTTCTGAGGTTATATGCTGGAGGCACAGGATGAGGAAGTGCACATTCCTTGGATGGATGGCTTGTGGGAGTCTCCTTTGACGACAGAGATTTGTCTATTGTCTATGCAGCATTTTGATTCGTCCCTAAATAGTGACTCTGAATACTGCATGCTGTGTTCCCCTTCTTGGGCTGATTCGTATTAAATCAATATTGCTATTAAGTGTGCAAGCAGTCTTAGGGAAAACCGAACAAAATGAGATAAGGCAAATTTGGAGCCTAGGCAAGCTTCAAAATACAGAATTATAGAGAGCTTCCTCTCTCTTTCTTTGCAAAGGCTTGCATTTGATGCAACATTGAGTTTTGAATGAATAGTTTGTGGTAAAAAGGTGATTTTACTAGTTAATATTTAAAATCTCACAGGTTTCAAGATGACAACACTTATTTTATTCAAGTTACAAAATTAGATGAAACTGTTAAGTCTTAGCAAGGGATGCAATCGTATTTGCTGAGAGAATTATTTCCTCTGACAAGAATATCCTTGAGAAGGAATCATGAGACTTTGGTAGCAAAGGGTCTTAAAAAATGAGATCCTGAAAATACTTCATTCGCAGGCAGTGAATCTGTTGACCTACTCTGAGTGCTTTGTTCTTGCAATCAGCAATCCTTAGAAGTGGAGTAGAAAGCAGAAACTTGCCAAGTATGGTACAATCTGGCCAGGCAAAGTGATTTTCCCTTCTGAAGTGTTTGAGTGTACAATCAGGGAGAGAACTGTTCAGGAGAGATTTTGGATCAATAGAAACACAGGAAAGCTTTCTGAAGAGTCTGTACCCGAGTCTCCCATTTTCCATTCCCTTCTATTAGTGCAATAGAAGGCAGGCATAACTTCTCAGTTGTGAATCTCATTAAACATCTTTGTGCCAAGTAGAAGGTCAGAAGCTCAGTAGAACATGTGAAAACATCATTGATCAGGAAAGAATCCTAGAGGTAACAGAATATTCTGACTTTGTAAACGAGATATGTCACCTGATTGAGGAGTTGTGAGTTCTGCTCACCCCAAAACATAAAGTTGCGTGAATCTGTGTAGCCAAGACGAATAGTGTTATGAAGATGTCTTGGGGCTGGCAGGGACTGTAATACTTGATTGAAGCCCTTTGATCTATTGTGTGAATCTGTAACTCTTCGAAGGTGATACCAAATAAATTATAAACAACTTTAGACATTTGAGTCATCCAGTTTCATGTCAGTGTAAGCTAAATGAAAATTTATGTCCTGAAATTGTTTAAATTTCGGGAAAGATGATCTATATTTGAGTTCAGTACAGTTGCAGCGAGCAAATTGTTGAAAGTGTTTGTTCTAGAGTGAAGTAGTTAAGGATTCACAGGAGTATGAGGTTGCTGATTACTGCCTGCTGGCGCTGTACTTTGTATTCAACGATAATAATGAAATAAGCGTTCTGCCTTAGCATTCTTTACATTTATGAATATATATAAATGAATAAACTTTATCAACTTCTACAAGGACAGTGAAGAGGCTACGATAGCACTGATCCAGGAACCTCGGAGGTTTACATAAACATTAGTTAGCAATATGTGATTAAAAAATGGGTTTTGAAGCTGGAGTCATCTGTCTGTGTGTGAATCATGTTTCAAAGCTGTAAGAGCTTACTTTAAAATAAACAGTGAGTGTTTTTTTCTCAATTTAGCACTCATTTCAAAAGGGCATGTTGTGTGATCGGACAAGGGGGAGAGGCTTTAAACTGAAAAAGTGGAGATCTAGATTAGACATTAGGAAGAAATTCTTAATTATGAGGGTGGTGAGGCACTGGCACAGGGTGCCCAGAGGAATTGTGGCTGCTCTGTCACTGGCAGTGTTCAAGGCCAGGTTGGTATGGGTCTTGGAGCAACCTGGTCTGGTGGAAGGTGTCCCTGGCTGTGGAATGTGTCCCTGCCCGTGTCAGGGGGATTGGAACTGCTTCAAGGTCCCTTCAACCCAAACCAGTCTGGGATTCTATGATTTGTCCTTTCAGACTCCTAACTCAATGTGGTAAAACAAATGTTATATTATTGAATTATTGCTGCTTATGATTTAGTGACACTCAAAACACAATCTGTCAGTCTTCAAAGGAAGACTCCAGTACTACTTTTAGAAGAAATTTCTGTTACATGTATTTGGAATTAAATATTTTGCATATTTTAAAATCTTTTTCAATCTTGACAGAGAACAAAATAATCATAGAATCATGGAATTTTGATTCTTGTGTGAGGAGTCATTACTGCTTAGCAAGTGTCCTACCAGATAGTATGCTGAAACCACAAATAAAAATCATGATATTGTAGATGTCAGTAGTACATGCATATGCATTTTATTGTTAAGCAGACAGAGGAAAAAGGCAGAAGGCATGGTGAGGATCAGATCTGCTTGTGTTTGTAGCACAAAGAAAATGGAGGTAATGAAATGAGCAGATGTAGGCAAACTATAAAAGGTCACAGGACAAACTTGAGTTCAGGGTATATTACCTTTCAGCAAAACATTGCATAAAGCGTTTACTCGAAGAAATTTGTCATTGTTCAATTTGAAATATAGTAAAGGTAATATATATTAACTGAATGATTGTAATCTCTAACTCCTAACTTGGAAAGTGATTCTGTATGCAGTCCAGCAGTTTTCATTAGCTTCTTGAGGAATGATCCTTAGAGGTATGTCAGATTACAGGGTTGGTTTTAATTACTTAAAAACTGTGGAAGGAGTATGTATTTTTAAGTTTGAGAAAACCAGAGTCCAAAATACCTGTCATGTTTTGATCTTAACCTTTTAATCACCTATATAACCAACAAACATGATGATCTTTACCTGTCTGTTTTATTTTGGGGCTTAAAAATCAACATGCAACTGTATGAGAATGAATTGTATTACGCTATTTTGTCTGATCAACTAAAACCTGACAGCCAGAAAGCCGTAAAGAGCAATTTAGTCCTTTTAATTATTAAATATTACTTCAAATCACATTTTTATATTCCACTGAATAGAATGCTATATAGTAAATCATTGACCCCTCATCTTCTCAGGCAAATGTCTATATAGTTGATGCTTCAATTTTAATTATAGTAACAAATTTATGTTTTTATTGCTGTTATTTTAGTAGAATCCTAATCCTTTTCTTATTCCTGTATATGGAAAAAAGAAAAGCTGTTACAATCTATAATTTTCAGTTTTGTTATAATAAAACCCAACCAACCAAACTGTTCTGTCTTGAAATACTTTCTAGTGCGGCCTAATCAATGCTTGTTTCTCTCCCCAGAGAATTTCAGTTTTGTAGACAATCTTGAAGAACTGGCACATTAAATATGGAAAGGCAGCATCTCGGTTGGTTTCTTTTCTCATAGGGTTTTTTTTCCGGTGTTATAGTATCAGCAAACAAAACAAAAAAGCCTCCCAACCCCCTACCACTTATACTAATCTTGAGCCTGTGCTGTGATGCTTTTTGAGTCAAGTAGAAAGGTGATGTGTTTGCCCTCCTGTTGCCCTTCAGCTGATTGAAAACGTGTACACAATGTTTCTGACCTTGAGTGTGTGAAATGATCAGTTTTCAGCTGTTTGCAGTTAATTCACGTTGTATAAATAACTCCTTGTGTTTTGGGCAAATGTCTGCATCAGTGTGGATGCCTGAAAAGTTAAGGTGATGTTTTTAGGCTGTTTAACCCTTACTGACAGTGACATCTTTCACTATTTGCTGTGCTGAATAACTGGCTGCGTGGGCTGCATGGATATGTGAAAACAGAAGTAGCTGGTTGCGTTCTGTGATTCTATGTAGAAATTCTTCCCTGTGAGGGTGGTATGACACTGGCACAGGATGCCCAGCAAAGCTGTGGCTGCCCCATCCCCGGCAGTGTTCAAGGCCAGGTTGGATGGGGCTTGGAGCAGCCTGCTCTAGTGGAAGGTGTTCCTGCCTGTGGCAGGGGGTTGGAGCTGGATGAGCTCTAAGATCCCTTCCGACCCAAACCATTCTATAACTCTGTGACTCTGTGTTTCCGTAGCAAGTGCTGGCACAACCAACTACTTTGCAGTTTTTTACTGGGGAACTCTGCTTCCTTTTACACGCAGCTCTTGAGAGGACTACTGCTCACCTGTGTTTCAATAGTTCATTTCTGTTGCAGAATGTTCTAGAAGATATGACGGTTGTTTTTGATGCTTGAAAAAATCTTACCAATGTTTTAAGCATTTTTCCCCATTTTGTGTGTTTACATCAGAGATGACTTCAGGCAATGTTTGTTCTGTGGAATTAACTTCCAGTTTAATTTTATAATTCTCCTGACAATTTACATTTAAATTTTTATTGTCTCTACTATTTCAAGGAATTAGGTACTACAGCAATGCTAGTGTATAGTGCTGGCAGGGCATCTAGGCTAATAAGTAAGCAAGAGGAAAGGAAATGGTCAGTAGAAGGGAGAAGGGGCTGTTTGGTAAAGTAGTGTTAGCACTGTTCCTAACCCAAGAAGCTGAGCTGGAATCAACTGTTGTGGCTTTAATTCTCTGTATATAGCAGCAAGACTGGTGCTCAAGTGATGGAGTAGAGAGGGGGCAGCAGTTCAGGGCCCTGACTCAGAGGGCAGTCAACCTGAGCACAACCTTTCTGCACTGGTATTTTCCGCCACACTGTAGCAAGTGTATTGGTTTGATATATACTTTTCCAGAAAAGGTAACTCTTCTTTCTGTTTTCTGTTTCTAGATAATTCTGCTTCTAACATGGAAGACATTTAATTTTCCAAAGAGAATCTCTGTAGATCCTCTTATTCATAGAATCATAGAATAGTTAGGGTTGGAAAGGACCTTAAGATCATCCAGTTCCAACCCCCTGCCATGGGCAGGGACACCTCACACTAAACGATGCCACCCAAGGCTATGTCCAGCCTGGCCTTCAACACCACCATCAATGGAGCATTCACAACTCCCTGGGCAACCCATTCCAATGCCTCACCACCCTTACAGTAAAGAATTTCTTCCTCATATCCAGTCTAAACTTCCCCTGTTTAAGTTTGAACCCGTTACCCCTTGTCGTCTGACGATAGTCCCTAATGAAGAGTCCCTCCCCAGCATCCCTATAGGCCCCCTTCAGATACTGGAAGGCTGCTATGAGGTCTCCACGCAGCCTTCTCTTCTCCAGGCTGAACAGCTCCAATTTTCTCGGCCTATGTTCATACGGGAGGTGCTCCAGTCCCCCGATCATCCTCGTGGCCTCCCCGGGACTTGTTCCAACAGTTCCATGTCCTTTTTATGTTGAGGACACCAGAACTGCACACAATACTCCAAGTGAGGTCTCACGAGGGCTGAGTAGAGGGGCAGGATCACCTCTTCAAGGCATTTAATGGAATCCAAGTAGCTGCCTGTGCCACCATGTTGCCGCTGATTGTGTTCCTTTGTTAGCTAGATTAAAAATAGCATAGTATTTGTATGTATTCCATAGTCATGCTCTTATCTTCCTGTGTACTTATTGCCTAATCCTGTTTGGGCTACATTACTTATGAAAAGGAGTAGCCACATCATAACTTATTGTGCTTTAAGACTAACTTTCTAAAAGTGTGATTTTAATATTTGAGTATTTATTTGCAGTAGTACCCTTAAAAATATGAAGTGGTTGAGGTTTATGTAAGTTGATCTCTGTCTGTCATTAGAGCTACGTTTAGTGTGCTGTTTAAAACTATGTGGTTATAGATCTAACACCCATCACTTGCACGAGGGAGCCCCATTACATCTTCTGTATAATGCTCTTTATACAAAAGCAAATTTTATATGGAAATGTAGCTACGTTTTTAATAGTTCCCAAAGGCAGAATTTTGCTAGGAAGTTGCTATATGCATAAATAAATTTTAAAAAATAAATATAAACTTAATAGAAGCTAATAGGGAGGACAGCACATAAATTTATGCTTAGTTTTATGGCTGTTTCCAGTCTTTCAGTGTAATCTCATTGAGTTCTCTCAAATTACTGTCTTCTGGTACAGAACCAGATGTCATCTTCACATAATTATATATGCAGCTTCTAAATTCTTTTTGGAAACAACGTTAACTACAAGATTTAGTTCTTAAGTTTTACTATATGATGTACTGAATTATCTATTCATAGAGATATTAAATTTAGATGAATGCTCTGGGTTCCTTTACCCTTCTTTAGACATGCTGACTGCTCTAGGGCCTTGAAGGAACTTAATTTGGCTCTAGAGCAGGTGCTAATTCTCAGAAAACAATTTGACAAGTAAGTGTATATCTGATTTACAATATTAACTGCAGAGGGTAGGAGTCTTGCTGGTGCTCTGCTCTCTTGCATTTGCCCAATATTTCTGGACACAGCTGCTGCTTGGTCATCAGAGCTGGGCTGCTGCATTCTAGGCAGCCCGAGACACATTAACTGTGCCCATTGGAAAAGCTTAATTTAGTTGTGGACACCACTGGATGTTTGGTGCAACTTCAGGATTTGGTACGTAGAAAGTCTAGTATTTTAGAAAGCTGTTCTCTGGACTTCTGTGTGTATTTGGGTCATGCATACCCAGCAAGTGCAGAATTTCTAGGAAACTTTAAAGTTATTGCATGTATTTTATGCAGCGAATGCCTGCATCTGTCTGTTTGGAAGACTCTGTGTAGCTTAACTGAGGCAGCTGTGCTTTGTAATCTAAGTGCATGGCCCACATGCTTTACGTCTTACATTGTTAATTGGGGTGAAATATTACTATAAGTTACAGAAAACTTCTGTTTTTGAAGACAATATAATTGTATTAAGTGTGAACCAGCAATTTTATGGTATAATGTTGCGTCTGAACCTTCAGTGAGACAGATGGGTGAGCACATACTGCATCAACACTGAAGCCAGGTCTGGGGAAAAAATATACTGAAACAGTTCCTGGTTTTATGGCTTGTTTCTTATATTTCTGCAGTGACCCCTGATTTATTGCTCTTCTGTAAACCTCACTTCTGTTATTGTTAATGTTTAATGGTCCCAATCAGCCATAGCTTAAGTATTTGGTATGGTGCGTATTGCAGCAGTGTAGGCAATGTCATGTTTTCAAAATCCGAAGGGTGAAGAACAGGATGTTCTGTGTTATAAATTTTGTTATGAACATTTGTGTATGCTTGTTACATCAAGTATGTTATTTTTAAAGATGGGGTAATTACAGTTAGGGCTGTGCAAGGTTTTTATAATAATTGCAAAGAAATATGTATTAAGACAGTGATAAAATATGTGAATACCTTTGTAGAGTTTGGCAGAGTTTTGGCCAATGTATTGAAAGATGATGTTTCATAGCAAATTCTAATCATAGTCTGTAATTACTTTTTATTGCTTAAATAATGTCATTCACTGAAAATGTCAGTCCACTCGAGAAAGTAAAAGGGATAAACAGCAGTGTGCTAACAGTGATTTTGGTCAAGGACAGAAACCTGGTGAATGTTTTCCATACCTTGTAAACTATTCTGTACGGTTTTAATTTGAGAGGGGTAGGAAGTGGTCTTAAGCTTTTAATGGCTATGGGAAGAATAAGAGAGAAATATTAAAAGATTAGATTCTTTAATAAATCTTCCCTTCTAGTGCCCCTTTGTTTGTTCACATGATGCACAGATTACCAATATTTTGAGAGGGATGAGAATGTATTTTTTCCATTATTAGAAAAAATAAGTGGCAAAATTATTGTTTGGGTTTTTTTTGAAATGAATAATCATGGAAAAAAAGGAAAAAAATTAAGATACTGGAAGTTTGAAGTGTAGAATTTCTAGAATGTTTGTCAGTTTTTCATCAGTAATTTTACAGTAACTTGGATTCAGCAGTGACATTTCCTTATGATGTTACTCTCCATTCTGCTTATGCCTACCCTAACTCACCTTGTCCCTTTAGATGTGCTTCTAATAGCTATTTCTGGGAGTTCACTCTGCACTGAATCAGGAAGCTGATTAGATTTAATCATTCCCTCATTTATCCCTTTCGTTTTCTTCTTTCCCAACCTGGATTAGTTCCCCAGTCACATTCAGAATGCAGCCCTACAAAGAGTTGTGTAGTACAAGTGAAGGGCAGAATGGGACAGGGATGAGAAGTAGAGTAAGAGGAATGGAAAACCCTTAAGTCAGCACTGCTGCTGAGGAAAAGGTATGTGGAACCTTACACTTATTTTAAATGCCACAGGTTCTTTCAGTAGTTGCACGTTCTCTGAGCTAATTCACAAGTGTGCAGTAGGTATCATGTAGAAAAGGAATTGTCAGTGAATAACAACAGCTTTTTGACACTGTAATTCTGGTCAAATGTGAAAACTGTAAGTGTAGGGCAGGGTTTATCAAAAAAGGAAGTGCAGTTTTCTTGGTTATGACAGTAATTAAAACACTTAGGATAGCCTAAACTAGGTTTTCCTCTTGATTTTTATGGAGAATTACAGATTTATTTTTCATTGAAAAAGGCATGAATATTATAAAAGCCTTTAGAACTGTCAATCTCCAATAAGCTAATATACACAAGAACAAAATCTTCTGTAGCAATGAAGTATCAGCTGTAAGTTAAATGAGTGGTGTTTGACATAGCAAAATGGCTGTGTTGTTAATGCCCTTAAAATCAGAGTGTTTTCAGTCCTTCAGTCTCTCAGTCTGCTTATGCTTTCTGTAAATTCAGCTGCCTGAAGGTCAAATCTAATACTACTTTGAGAGGTGGAAAAGTCAAAATTAACAATTTGGTAGAATTACTATTTATCTGATTTTTTTTTTTTAAGTTTTCTGGTTTGGTTTTCCTGAAGTGAAGTTGAATGTTGTGTGGAAAGAAGTGACCAGAAGTTTTTATTGAGCTGTGAGAAAAGTTTTATTGGCCTGTAAAGGTCATACATAACAATAAGATTATATTTCTTCAAATGAGACTAGAATATGCCACGTGGAGGCAGAGTAGTTTGAAGCATTATTTTTGATAGAGGGAGTTCCTGATGACAATTCTGATTTCTAAAGGAATCAAATGGCTTAAGAATAAAAATAATCCATTTCTTTCCCCTGTGGTCTGTTCTTTAAATATAGAAGTTAGAAGCTTCAAAACTTCGATCTACAGCAGGCTGTTGAATTGATTATACTGGACATTCGAAGAAATGGGAAATACATTTGTCTGATACCTCAAAATCCTAATTTTCTTCTTATCAGCTGTACTCTAGAGAGTAATGCGCTTGCTTCCCTCCTCAAATGCCCTGTGGAGACTAAGAACATCTATCAGCAATGCACGTTCTGGAAAGTGTTTATTTTAGGAAAGCATGTTTAGAGTACTAATTATAGCAGGATTTTGAATTGTAGTATTTGGTTATTATTTGCAAACAGCATCTCAGAGATGAGCTGCATGATTGTATCCATTTGTTAAATTCTGGTGACCCAGCTCGAGCAGAGTTATTACAGGTAGTACAGATAGAGAGGGATCAGGATTCTGTAGCTGAGGTTTCCTTCTGTGTGCGAATAGCCCTCACTGAAGATGCTTTTATAACTAGGTAATCTGTGATTACAGTTTAGGAATGGCAAATTGAATGGTGAAATCCAGAAATGGGACAGCAATGTGACTGTTCATAGGACGTTTGGGGTTTTTTTATAGACTCAGAAGGACTATTGCCCAGTTCATGGTATTATTTAAATTTGTACTTAAGACCAGCTTTGGAATTACAGGATTGCTAAAGGCACATAAACCTTCCAAATTAGTCCCTGCTTCCCTTTTCCTTGCCCTTCAGCATTGCTCCTACTGTAACATCGTGGCTACTTTCCAGCTTCACAGCCCAACCTGTTTAAGGAAGCAAAGTGCTCCACGAGAGCTTGGGGAGTGTGAATCATACCCCAAATTAGAGTCCCTTGCAGAAGGTCTTTTCTGTGTGTTGCCTCCGTGTGACCCATGACAATGTGTGCAAAGCTGGACTTGCACTGGGAGTGTGTCAGTTGGTGCCTGTTGTTTCCTGTGGGAAATCACTGGACTTAAATGTTTTATTCAAAGCTTTGCTTAATTTAGTGCAGAGGTGTTGCTCACTTCGGTCAAGTACAGATTGTCTACTTTATGTAGATCAACTGCACGTAGTATCACTTAAGTTCCTGCCTTTTACAAATCTAGAGATCTTGAATTTGATCTTGGAATTCACGACTTGCAAAGCTACAAACTTTCTCTTAGGAAATCCGAAAATGAAAAACTAACTACTTCAGGGTTAAAATTTCTATAGAGCCTTCATACACTCTTGAAAAACAAAAGATTTCAGCTAGAGATCGATTTGTGCTCTTCTGCACTTATTTCCTTCCTGCAACTTCAGCTCATTGCCTGCACATGCTTGCCTTAAAAATTATTGCTATGTTAACTTCTAATTAGATAGAGGTTAACTTTCTTCTGACATAACTATGAAGACACATTAAGGTATACAATGCAAGTTTTACTTTTTTCACTATTTTTTTTTCCTACACAGGTTGATGCATTTCTTTTTATTTCCTATCACGGACTGTCTGCATCCTAAACTTGTAAAATATGTGGATACCTTACCAGTTAGATTCCATTTTTTTTGTACTATTTCTTTCACCCCCTGTGCACAACTGGAGTTCCAGGCTTCTGTAACCCAAAGAACAGAGAGAGTATCTAGAACAACACCTGTCTTCCTCACTGCCTCATTACACGACAGTGGGAAGGGGGAAATGTGTCATCTCTGCCTCTCTGTGTGTCCAGCACAGTAAATGGTGCGCACTGTGGGGTGTGGGACCTATGCCCACATAGTTTTTTCCAAGAGAACTTGGAGCTGCACCACTCTGAAGTTCTTGTCTTTAGAAGCTGCTTCCCCTTCTGGCTCTTCCAGCAAGCCAGAAAGAATCTGAATTTGAACAGCGATTTACCCATCTCAGCACATTAATCGACCCACGTCATCTGTCTAGAATGTAGGTTTTTTAGTGTTCTTATGGAATGGGAAACTGAAATGCACACGTGTACTGGCAGTGTTGTCCTCCCCCAGACACTGTCCTGGCTTTCATTTCTTTTACTGTGCTGGAAGGGCAAGTATTTAACTGGATGTTCTGACATACCACTTCTTTTTTTCAAGTTGAATCAGTGAATTCATGTGAATTCCCTCTGCTGGCTGACAGTAGCTGAAAGTTAATGTCTTCCCTAGATAATTCAAATATTAATAGCTCTTCCTAATTCAGTCACTTTATTTGGTCCTGGCTATCTGACCAGCATCTCTGACTTCTGTGTTCTCCTTCCCATTCTTCTCCCACAAAATTGCCTACTCAGTTGCTTACATTTCTAATGGAATTTGTAAGAAACACGTGTATTTTTCATTACACAGGAATTCCTCACATTGCCCATGCAGGAATGTGGTTTTTCTTTCCAGGTTACCAAGCAGATTATTTCTCCTAGTATGTAATGTGGAATCAGAGAATCATAGAATAGTCAGGGTTGGAAAGGACCTCAAGATCATCCAGTTCCAACCCCCCTGCCATGGGCAGGGACGCCTCCCACTAAACCATGCCATCCAAGGCTAAGTCCAACCCCACCTTGAACGCCGCCAGAAATGAAGCATTCACAACTTCCCTGGGCAACCCATTCCAGTGCCTCACCACTCTTGCAGTAAAGAATTTCTTCCTCATATCCAATCTAAACTTCCCCTGTTGAAGTTTAAACCCATTACCCCTTGTCCTCTCACTACAGTCCCTCATGAAGAGTCCCTCCCCAGCATCCCTATAGGCCCCCTTCAGGTATTGGAAGGCTGCTCTGAGGTCTCCATGCAGCCTTCTCTTCTCCAGTCTGAGCAGCCCCAACTTTCTCAGCCTATCTTCATACAGGAGGTGCTCCAGTCTCCTGACCATTCTCATGGCCCTCCTCTGGACTCGTTCCAACAGTTCCATGTCCTTTTTATGTTGAGGATGCCAGAACTGCACACAATACTCCAAGTGAGGACTCAGGAGAGCAGAGTAGAGGGGCAGGATCACCTCCCTCGACCTGCTGGTCACGCTCCTTTTGATGCAGCCCGGGATACGGTTGGCTTTCTGGGCTGCGACCACACACTGAAGCCGGCTCATGTTCATTTTCTCATCGACCAACACCCCCAAGCCCTTGTCCACAAGGCTGCTCTGAATCTCTTCTCTGCCCAACCTGTATGTGTGCCTGGGGTTGCTCCTACCCAGGTGTAGGACCTTGCACTTGGCATGGTTAAACTTCATCAGGTTGGCATCAGCCCACCTCACAAGCGTGTCAAGGTCCCTCTGGATGGCATTCCTTCCCTCCAATGTATCAACCGAACCACACAGCTTGGTGTCATCGGCAAACTTGCTGAGGACGCACTCAATCCCACTGTCCATGTCACCGACAAAGATGTTGAACAAGACTGGTCCCAACACCGATCCCTGAGGGACACCACTCGTTACTGGTCTCCAGCTGGACACTGAGCCACTGAGCACTACTCTTTGCATGCAGCCATCCATCCAGTTCTTTATCCACCGAGTGGTCCTCCCATCAGATTGATATCTCTCCAACTTAGAGACAAGGATGTCATGTGAGACAGTGTCAAAGGCTTTACACAAGTCCAGGTAGATGACATGAACTGCTCTGCCCCTGTCCATCAGCTCTGTAGCCGCATCATAGAAGGTCACCAGATTGGTCAGGCAGGATTTCCCCTTAGTGAAGCCATGCTGGCTGTCACCAAGCACCTTGTTGGTTTTCATGTGCCTCGGCATGCCTTCCAGGAGAATCCACTCCAAGATTTTTCCAGGCACAGAGGTGAGACTGACTGGTCTGTAGTTCCCCAGCTCATCCATTTTCTCCTTCTTAAAAATACCACAAACTTCTTGATAAAGGCAAACCAGAATACAAAATAAGTGCAATCAGTTTTCTTCCACAGAGACCAACAGATTTATGGTAAGACAGTTGGAGCAGTGTCATGATGATAGAACCAAGCTGTGTTGCTCCATAACAAGGCATGTCTAATCGACCGATACACCATAGCACACTGAGAGCCTGAGGAGTGTTAGATTTCTCTCTCTTGGAGTTGGCTGTACTCATTTCAGCAGAAACTGAACCAATAAGGCACACTTGAACACAAAAACTGTGATTATCTGAGGATCGTTCTCATCTCTTCATAGCTGGTTGTGGAAGTTGCAATATGTGGACATGCGTGAGGGAACTGGTGTAACTAAAGCTAACAACAATGTTTCTTCTTAACAAATTCCACATTGGGTTATTGTAACTGTGATTTGCTTTTTCTTCCCTCAGCTGTCTACTCATTTGTGCTGCTAGCAGAGATTGGCCTTGACAGATATATTGAATCTAATTCCCACTGAAGAGCCTCTTACTACATCACTCATTTTTTATATTCAAAACAAGTACTATTATCTTATTGACAACTCTCCCAGACAATTCCCATCCTTTTTTTGACTACAGAGTATCCCAGGATCAGTAATGGAAACCTCTTGTATGGTAGGAAAGTAAACATACTGGGAAGCATAAAAAAACAACTGGAATGAGATGACTGACCTGCTCCCCTCTATAGCTAGCGGGTGTTTTGCAGACCACACTTTAAGCATTAGGTTTCTGTTTTACGCCATTAAAATAAAGCTGGTAGTATGTAAATAAGGAGCAATGATGATATTAGCTTTGGTGCAAGCGGGATTACACCCAAATGGATTCTACATCTATTCCAAGTCAGCATGGCTACATCAGAACTTAACTGGGTCAAAAAATAGCACACCTAGTCAGCTAGTTAGTGGCCTCATGAGCTGGGTCTTTTACTTTTGGTGGTACCTAAAACTGGTGCCCGCTTTACTACAGAAATTGTCCAGCACAGGGTAACAGAATATGGGCTGTGTGGACTCTGTAAAGGCTTGGGTGATGCGGGAAAAGCACACAAGAGCTTCCAGGAGAAAACAATTGGTAACTCTGCAAGTGCATGTGTATGTTTTGTAAATGTAAATACAGTTTAGGACCTTTAAATTACCTTCAGGTTTCCATACACATGTCATGTTTCCCTGTGCATCAGAGCCACTTGGGAGTTTTTGCTTGTTTTTCCTATCCCACCCTAAAAGACACGAAGATGCTGGAGAGGGACTCTCCATCAGGAACTGGTGTGATAGGACAAGGGGAAATGGGGTTAAACTTCAACATGGGAAGTTCAGATAGCTCTACAGAAGAAGCTCTTTACTGTGAGGGTGGTGAGGCCCTGGAACAGATTGCCCAGAGAAGTGGTAAAGTGCTCCATCCCTGAGAGAGTTCAAGGCCAGGCTGGACAGAGCCTTGGGTGACAGTTGTGAGGTGTCCCTGCCCGTGGCAGGGGGGTTGGAACTGGATGATGTTAAGGTCCTTTCCAACCCTGACTATCCTATGATTTCTTGTTAGGAATTCTGAAAAGCTTTAATGACTACTTTGATAGAGTTATATTCAGTATGCAGACACAAAAAAGAAGCCATGATGTTCTGCAAACTCCTGGCCTCATTATTCCTGGGAAAGGTACAGCACAACAAATCTATTGATTTGTCTGTACATTCTTAAGCAGTCCAGCTGAAAGCTCAACAGTTCTGCATTTGAAAGATTCCTAAATTAGCCAGGCTAAACCTTTTCTGCCAAAATTCTAGCATAGCTTTTACATTTACTTCTGAATAAAATATTGAGAATTATCTCAACATTTAGAGGACTCAGACATAGTGTGATTGGTCTTAATTCAGACCATTTACTGGGTGTGCAGTTGTTGCTACCGCAATTATTAATCCCGGTCATGTAATAACACTGACAAGAAAGCTATTTTTCAGCCTGCAAAGCCACATCTCACCATGTTGATAAGTCACATCTTACCATTTTGGTACCTTTCTTCCAGTTGCATACATATTGCTGTAGTTAGAAAGAAGGAAAAAAAAAGCCCAAGTATAAAACTCCATTCTGTTAAATTTTAGTAAAGCTCATAATGAATCTTGTGGATCCAAGTTCCTAAATTTGTTTTGCTTTTCCTCTGAGCCAATATCACGTGTTCAAAACATGATGATTCAAAATGGGTTTTTTGCAGTACCCTAAATTGCAGTTGAAATAGTGTCTCATGCTGAGACTTGAATACAAATAGTGACCTGCTAACAATCTTCAATCTTCATTTAAAAATTAAGAAACATGTAATTTTACCTGTTAGTTTTCTTGTTTATATAATCTACATAAATGTCTATATACTTACTATCTGTCTGACAAGTATCGATTTGGTAAGCTCACAATAACAGCTTACTGGGAAAAATGCTTCTTTTCTTCTTCCTCACATTTCCTTTTTTCTTCCCTTTTTTTCCCCCCAACCTTTTTTTCCTTTTTTTTTTTTTTTTTTTTTTTTTTTTTTATAGTGGAATCCATTTCATGCTGTAACTTGAAGAGCTCTTTCTTATCCTTCCAGCATTAGCATAAACCTTCACTTGTGAAAACTACGTTTGGGAAACCTGTGTTTTATGCTTTCATCATGATTTACTTCTGAAGAAAACCAAGAAGTAAAGCAAGTACGAACCAGTATTAACTTCATTATATCTGCCTCACGTTGACACAACATCTCAGATCAGTATGAAATTAGCTGTAATCTGTTATTGACTCCGAAACCTAAAGATGGCAATTTAGATGTCAGTGTTGGCTAACTTGATTTTAATGTTAACATACAACAAATATGACAAATGAATTGATGACGCATACAAATTTCTGACATCTGTAACTTTGGACAGCAAATGGAGCTGACAAATGGATCTGATGGCAAATATTATGTGACTCAATAATTAAGGCTCTACTGAAGTTTGCACTGAAACTACATTGGAATAACAGAATGAATTTTCCACTGACTTGCACACTAGGTAGCTATTTTCAGTTATGTATATGTAAGTATATGCAAGTTCAGTCATTGAAACCCCCTACATTCTGATGTAGTATTGTTCTTCACTGGTTTCATGTAAGTGCAAAGCAGAATCGTGCATTAATTTCCCCATCTTTGACAAGTAAAGATTAATGTAATATTTACCTCAGTTATACTAAGTAGTGGCTAAAATCAATTTTGTGACTATTCTATAAAAATTATGAGAAATTATAAAGACTGTTCACCAGCTTGTTAATAAAAATAATTGTTAGCTTTAATGATCCAAAAGAAATGTACAAGAACACATATTTAAATAGTTCATTTCCTCAGTGGCCAGATATAAATACAAACAGAACTTGCTTTCTGTATCTGAGGAGATATTATTTCTGAGACTTAAGTCATCTCTGCACATATAACTCCCCACTGCAGACAAGGGACTTTGCTCCACCATATAGAAACATAAAAGACAATAGGCAGAGCAGACACAAAAACATTCCAAGGAGTTGTTTTTACACCCATTTTTGAAGTTATAAATTCAGTAAAACTGAAGTATTTACTTTAAGTCCATCCATTGGTGAACAAAGGAGATTTTGCATGATAGTAGCGGAAAGATCTGTCAGTAATGTGAAGTTTTTGTGTGTCTTTATTCAAATTAAAGCTTTAAGTGGTGCTCTCAGTAAATATTTTAGTATTTGTCTTATCAGTCACTTCTGTATTAAGTCTATAATTTTTGAACTCTGAGGGTGTACATTGAATTGACTTTCTGAACTTAATGAATCTTAAACAGAGCTAATGGGTATGAGCTAGAGCAGTATTTACTTCTTTTGTTTGATGAATTGACAGGAGAGGGACTTTTTACAAGGGCGTGTAGTGACAGAACAAGTGGTAATGGCTTTAAAATGGTAAGAGGGGAGATCAAGGTTAGACATTATGAAGTTCTTTACTCTGAGGATGGTGAGGCCCTAGCACAGGGTGCCCAGAGAAGCTGCGCCTGCCCCATCCCTTGCAGTGCTCAAGGCCAGGTTGAATGGGTCTTGGAGCAGTCTGGTCTAGTGGAAGGTGTCCCTGCCCATGGCAGGGGGGGCGGTGCCATGTTTCTATGATTGGGGTGGTAAAGGGCATCACAGTGCAGGTGGTGTCAGAACCCTGTGTTCTTTCTGTTGTTTTAGTTGAAACTCATTGGTTTCTGTTAAAGCAGTAATAATTTTTTTGGATGCAGCTGAAATTCTTAGTGAACTCTTCCTGTGTTTTTTTTGGCCTATTTTAGTGTATTTTAGCTTTACTACAAGTCTTGACAACCTGGTATTTGTCTTGTGTTTGCTTAGGCTTCCAATTCTGTTTAAAATGATAGGTCTATTTGATTTGAAAGTATATTTTATCTTTTATACTACTAATTGTGTGGGATGAAAATGTGGAAGGTTGGCATACCTTTACAATTCATGTATTGCAGTACCTTTTCTTCTTTATTTCACATGAAGTTCATGACATTTGTGTGGCTTAAAAGCTATTGCAGTGAAAAGGGTGAATCTGGAAGAGCTTGCCAAGATTAATTTTTCAAAGTACTCTTGTTTTTTTTTCATGTGCCATTGTTTTATAGTCCTTATTGGAGACAATAGACTTAGGCCATTTGATGTAAGTGCTGGTTTTCTTTCTGCTTTTTCACTCTGTTTTATATTAATTAACAAACTCTTCTAATAAACTGGTAAGATTCTAAAGCCCGGAAGTCTTTTTATTCTGCTTTTCCTCTTGTTTTTTTTGATCCATGCTGAGTTAGTACATACATTGTTCTGTGCTGTTGGGTAGAATCTGTTTTTTCAAAGATGAGGAGGAACTGCAGTGCTGGCTGACTTTTGTTTTTGCAGTGTGGCTTCATCTTATCTTCACCTGGAGCTAGCAGAAGATTCTTCATGCAAATGATGTTTGGCACAAATTTAGGGTTGTGGCTTCCAAGATTCCTGATGAAGTGGATGGAAGAGCTACTCCTTTGCCATCATTACAAAACAAACTGTACCTTAACGTTAGTAGTAGTCTACTGCTAATGTCTGTAAGGATGTGGGTTGAGTTTCAGACAAAAATGTTCTTAGCCTGTTTAAGCAAGCTGGAACAACAGTCTGCCTGTGAATATACCTTAGGCAAACTCTGTATTTGGGAATCCTGCTTGCTGCATGTTTTAGCAAAGATTGGTTGATTTGGACTTTTTGCTTGCTTTTTGGCTACTTTAAACCTTTTAAATATTTTTATTTATTTATTTATTTAATTTTTCTTTGGGTAAGAAAGAAAACCACATTGGAACCCAAGGACTTATGCGTTACATGTAATAAAAAAGGCTTAATATAAATAGTAAATCCAGTTTAAATGCTTTCCTCATTGTTACTGGGACATAAAGACCTATAAACAGAACAAGTATGCTGTAAAAGCACACTCGTGTTCAAAAGAATTCCTTTCAGTTCAGGATTGTAGGGAAATCCTTTTTTGTTTATAATGGTTTATAAGCTTGAGCTAATCCTTCAATGGTCTGTCGAAATTAAATGAGGGGAAAAAAAGAGGAAAAAAGGCAACTCAAGCAAAACTAGAGATTAATGAAAGTCAGAACTGACAATTTGCTTGGAATTCTTAGTCTTATGTCTCTAGTAAGAATCTCTGTACCTAGATGATCTTAAGGTGCTTTACAACCCTAACTATTCTATGATTCCATACCATTCTTCTTTGGATTTAAGGTCAATATTTGATATGTAACATTTGTTATATGTTACTAACAGGAATAATAAAGGTGTGAAAATGTTTAATTTTGATAGACTACATGCCACGGACTCTTGCTCTTAGGGAGGAGGCTAGGAAAGAATCTGTGTGCTTTGTGCTCCACGAGTGTATTTTAGGTGAGTTGTTTGTTGAGTGGGTGGTTTCTTGCCAGATTGGAAAGGCTTGCTGGTGATGATTAAGATGTCGTGTAGGTTTTATAAATCACTTCAGAGGGTACCATTATGACTAAGATAAGATAAAAAAATAGGAGCATTTCAAAGAATTAATGTAGATAACACTGTTGCATTCACATGAGTAAGTAGATTCCAGAGTCTTCTCAAGAATATATAAATAGTTCAGACTTAGGCTGTCTGTCATTGTGCTCAGGTACGGGCATCTCACTGCAGTGCCTGCCAACCTTGTGACCCCCAAACTGTTAAACTGCAGTGTTGCTCAGCTGAGCACACCTCAGTAGGAACAGAAATTACATTATATAGATAAAAAAATAATTAGGAGAAGAATTTCTTTCGCTATAAATTGCCAGGAAGTTGACAATAGGTGACATCACAAGATAAATTAAGGTGATAGTCTATTAAGTGCAGATAAATAGTTAGAAAATCTGGTTTCTGTATAGTTAGTTATTAATCTCAGAGTGTTCAATACACTTTGACCATTCATTAAGAGAGACCTGAAAGTGATTCTGCCTTCTCACTTTTAATGTTGAAGGGTGTTATAACTTGGTCATGGAAATAAACCTTGTGTATTTGGCTTTGTTTGTATCTACCTTTCCACTGAATTTCATTCTGATTGCACGATTGGTACCTAAATAAGCATAAATAGCAAGTACCTGAAACGGTTCACTTATCTTTAAAATAAAGGAGGCTTGGAACAGTGATGGGAGGGCCCTTACTGGATTGCTCAGGAGCTGTGAAGGGAGAAAAGGCTCCTTGAATTAACAGAATGCTGTCTGCATCCTGGCAGCTTTCAGGCAGGCCGGATTGGGCAGTTAAGGAAGATCAGGAATAAAGGGAAAAGTATTGGTTTCGAAGTCTCTTGCACTCCATCTGACGGCTGGCTCAATACTGTCTCTGAAATGCTGTAACTTGTGAGCAAGATCACACAGTGGTCAGAAAGCTGTACATCTCATGCCATCCTTTCACTTTGCTCTCTCCCTTGGGATAAGGGAATCTCACTAGTTATGTTCAACATATTGTGACTTTTTTAGATACAATTTTCAAACCTGATGGTTAGAGTTGTCCTTGTGGAATAAGACTGATGGATTTTCCCTGGCCTTTAATAATCTCATCAAAACATGAGATTACCTCTTAAACTCTGCATTGTCATGTGGATTAGCTACTCCCCTTTTCCAAGAACATGAAGCAGCTCTCTGGAAGTCCTTGGAGTACTTCAGATCTGCAATGTACTGAGTACAAAAACATCATCCTGGGGAAACTGACGGTGCTGAAACATGGTCTTTGCTCCTTTCTCTCTCTATAACCAGTACAGTATGTTCTTCTGAAGCATATGCATCTCTCTTTGCAGAGCCAGGTGTTCTGCTTTCTATTGCTACTTGATTTTTCTGCTCATTTTCCACAGATAATGCTACACCCTTCTTAAAATAAAAAGTACTATAAAACATCAAGGTGGGGTTTTTTTGTGTGTGTCCTCTTTCTGTGTCATGCTAAAAGCTATTTTTATTTTTCAAAGCCTCTTTCATATTGTCATCTCTTCATATTCTCTTTCTTTCTGGAAAGCAGGGGACTTCAGGAAATTACTATTTGAGCGCAAACATATCAACAAAGATGGCTGGAAGTTGGATAAAGGGAATTCCTGTGTGTGGTCTGGCTGTGCCATAGCTTACTGTCACTGCATTTTGCCAAAGAATGCTTGTTTGAGAGTCTGTGCTTAAAGGACTAAAAGTGATTAAAACCCAAGAAGTTGTATGTAATGCCTGCCTGTAATGCCCGTTTCTTCTCCAATGGAGTTTTGTTTTCTTTTGTACAAAGAAACTCCTGTATCATGTCTTGGGTTGCCTCTGCCCCAGATACTACTGGTAGTTTACAGTCTTCGTCTCATTCTGAATTCCAAGCAATGCTCTTTAATACTTAAAATGTAAAGGATGGGGAAACCTGACCTATAACTTTCTTTATGTCCCGTTTTAGTTCGATTTATGTGTTGATTCTAATTTCCCTTTTGTGTATGGAAATTGGTTTTGCAACTGCTTGCTTGTAAGTAGCAATGAATTCTGGAGTGTAAGGTGACAGTGGGAGGTAGTAAGGCAAATGTATCCATTCGTAACTCTTTTTTTTATCCTTTCTTCTCTTACTGGTGTTTAAGAGATATACTGAAATCCATTTAGATTTCCAGTAGGAAAAGAATTATCCCGTGTGGCTGGACTGAGTCGTTGAATACCTCGGCCTTCTCCATGTCCCAGGTAACCAGGTCTCCTGTTTTCTTCCGGAGAGGGCCCATGTTTTTCATACTCTCATTACCAACATAGCTATAGAAGCTTTTCTTGTTGCAATTATCTTGTGTTCAAGATAGTTCAATTTGTTACTGGTAAGACCATATAGTCTATGTTTATCGTTGAAGCAGTAATTACAATTTTTGTGCCTCAAGGCTATGGCAGGGTTTTGGCATCATTGAACCTGAGATGATTTATATCAGTTTACTTTTGCTTTCATGTTAAAAAAATCATGAAATATTTTTGGATTTTTTTTTTCCTAAAGGCAAAATTTGTCACTTATGTAGGAAAAAGAACAAGTGGCAAAGTGCTGTGTACAAGTTCTACATCTCGTTTTATGGAGCTGTGTGATTTCGGTTGGAAATTAAGTGCCAGCTTACCTATATTGTGTTTTATTGTCCTTTCACAGTTGCTTTCGTAGGGGGTCTAAAAGATAAATCTTGTTGCACATGCTGTGATTACTCCTTTGAAATGTGGTGTTCAGAAGAAATTATTCTTTAGAAGTGTTTTGGAGGATGTGAAATTAAGAAGGTTAATAGGAACCATAATAAAGTTCATCATATCATGGCATGAATTTATAGAATAAGGCATTAATTGTGACAGCTAAGCTATAACTGAATTAAGGTGACCACTCACATGGAGAATGTGTAGCATTTGTTAAGGGTAGATATAAAGCACTTTGTATCCAGTTTGGTGTCACAACGTTATCACAATATTACAGTACCTGTGCTGTATCATTTTCATTTATACCCAATTGGGGTATTTTAGTATTCTATTTAAGAGCAAGGCTTACCAGCAAGGTTGAATTATTTTGTGACTTTTTAATGTGGACAAAGTAATGTGCAAAGCTGTCTTCTTTCTGTTGTGGTTCAGGACTGCATAGGATTCCAGCTTTTCAGCTCAAATCCACAGACTAGCTTTTAATTTTGATCTTTGGAATTTTGAGTCCTGTTTATGACACTGATATTCAAAGCGTGTCTTGATGTTTGAAGATGCAGTTTCTATGTATAATCAAACAAAAACTGGCTTCCAAAATTTGTCAGTGAAGAAGCAGAGTAGAGCTGACCTATTTATATTTAATCATAATAATCTAAAGGATAACCTGAATAATATTGCTTTAAATTACTGGAGTGGTATGTGTTGTGTTCTGAATACAAATAAG
This sequence comes from Amazona ochrocephala, assembly GCA_039720435.1. Lineage (NCBI taxonomy): Eukaryota > Metazoa > Chordata > Aves > Psittaciformes > Psittacidae > Amazona > Amazona ochrocephala. The sequence goes on along the minus strand of CM077886.1, from coordinate 11,530,717 downwards.
GATATGAGGGGAATATAGGATACATGTGCTGGACAGTGTCATTATGAATTGCAAAGTATGTTCTGTAGTGCTTTAGATCAATCTTTTCGTAGTGTCCTCAAATGCTATCTTTCTTGCCTTAGAACTAACTATTCTGTGCAATCAACTCCCAAGGGAAAAAGAAGTCATCAGTGTAGTAAAAAAAGGAAAAGTAAATATACTGTTTCTGCCATTAGTCTTGTTCTTTGGGTTTGGAGGCTTGGATACAGAAATAGATCTCTGGGTTAAAGGAAACTTTTTAGCCTGTTAGTAAGCTTATATTGCTTGGCCTCAAAATCAAAGCCCCCCTTAGTTTGAACAATTGAGATAATTGTAATGGTCATCAGGTCAGATCTCTGTCTGTCACTTTGCAGAAGTTCTTGAATATGTAACATATATTCTGTTAAACCACTGGAAATATATGCAAGTGGTAGAAAAAAAACGTTTGCTGAAGAAGGCTGTCTCCTGCTGAGTAACAGGGACAGAAGTAAAAGCTTTGAAATCAAATATTCCTTGTTGCCATTAGTCTATTTAATCCCTCAATGAATTCCCCATTTTAAAAGGACTATTTCTATATATTCCATCTTTGTTTCTGTATGAGGTACAACTATTTGAGCTGTAAGTCACAGAGGTAGAATGCTTCTGAAATTTGCTTACAGCTTATTGCACAATAAATTCCTGTAATTAATACAGAATTTCCTGGAATGCCTTTCATAGAAGGATGCTCTGTATGTAGTCATGACAGTCAAGGCTTACCCACCTTCTCAGGATGCAACAGAACAGCGCTGTTAAACCCTAAGGCATGGGACACTAGGGCCCACTTCCATCTGCTCCTCCTAAGATCTTTTTTTTTACTGTCACAGAATCCTATGCTTTTTCAACCTAGAGCCAGGAATGCCGTGGTAAATAAGATCTCATTAGCTTTCACACAGATTCTGGCAAAATATAAGCTGATAGCAGTAGCCCAAATTTCAGTCCACATATATAATTTCCTAAAAAAAATCATATGCTTCACATCCCTCAGTTTATTATTAATAGTATTTTTTCAACAACAGCAGTGCTAATCTAACAATGATATGTATTATATAGCAATCTAATGTATAATGTTCTTAAATTAATAATAAAATATTACATGATTCAAGTGTTAAAATGTTCTGGTACTGTAACCATACCTCTGTGGGCAGATGATTAGAACAGGTTCAGGAGTTCAGATCTTTAATATTCAGTTTTGGGTGGAGAAACTCCATTGTTTACACGAGTGCCAAACTATACCCTTTTGAACCAGATTTAGTGTGAAGCAGTGCAGCTTCTGAATCCTGTTCTAGGATTAATTGAAAAGCAGTGGTGTTTTGTGGGAATGAGCAAGTCCAAATCGACCCAATAATTCACGATGCAGCAATAAAAACAAGCATAGGGCAGTGGATGAGGAGAGGTACAGTTGCTGGTTGGTGGAGAGATAGGTTGATTTGTGTTATACGTTATTATGGCAGAAGAGGTTAGAAATTGAAAAGGCAAAGATGAATGCCTGGTTTTTACTCTTGCTAATATAATGAAACAGCTTCAACCTAGCTTGTGGAGATGATTTTTGTGGTTAGAAGGTTAGAAAGATTTATGTTGAAATGAAAGCTTTAGAAACTGTAGAAACTATTTCATCTTTCAAAGAACAATTTTGGGCTCAAGTCATGCATTTGGAGCATGAAAATACTTGCTAGCAGGTGTAATTCTTACACTAGGAGCCCTACTTGAGTTCTGCTTTGACTTTATCGCTGCCATTCATATTTGGAATTGATGTACATTTCTGCCATGTCAAAAATAGATGTATTCTCATCTATTTGCAGTTTTTCTGGGAATAGCTGATCTGTTTCCCTGAAAATATGCTGATTGTTGTTAATCAACTTGTCAGAACTGAATAGATTTATTCTTTATCAAAGTGAAGAAAATTGGGACACTAAATAACAGTCTGTGTGGAACTAGGACACTCATTGGAGACATAGCTCCAGACACTGTAGAGGATTTTTTTGACAGATAAGCTGTGTGCTTAAAGAGATAAATGTTAATCTAATACATTGGAAAACAGACAGATTACAGTGTACTGCCTTGCATTCAAATAACAAGACTAAGTTCTATGCACCAGCTGAGTCTGTTTCATAAAACTCCATGAAGTTACTGCAAAGACCATGGCAGCATTGGTAAACTATAATTCTTAAACTCTTGGAATGTGCTCCAAACATTGGTAGAGTCAGCAGCAGCTCAACCAACATTTTTAATAAGGAAAATTAACCTTTTTTCTCACTGTAGGGGGTTGAAGGAAGATCAACGTAGTGCTGCTGTTATCTTTGTTCTCAGTCAGGCTTCTCTGTCGCTTTCTTTTTCTTTTCAAGTTTTCAGAATAAATATTGTCTATCCTTACTATGACCAGAATACTGATGCTCAATACAGTTGTATAAACTGGTCATTTGTATCTATACAGCACATGATTTCATCAGTAAAAGGTTCACATTAGTGCAGACACTGAGTGCTATATACATGGTAAACTCACACTTTTGAAATGGTATTTAATACTGTATTGCCTTAGGCATATATGTTGGGACATATTAAAGAAAGGTAGTGATTCAGAGAAGAATTATAGAAGCCTCAAGGTGCAGGAGCTGTTCTTGCCATAGTAACATATGTTCTTTTATGGTTAAAGCCAGGATAAGGAACAGTGAAAATTAACTTGTTCAATCAAGTAATCAGGTTCTCTGAAATTATTTTTAAATTTTATTAGCTGAATATAGGTTTAGAGATGAGTTTTCCTCCAGAGTTTTGTAGTTTCTAGTACATAACATGTGTGTTAACTTCCTAAACTAACAAGTCTGCACTGCCTTAGTCTGCCTTTGTAGTTCCAAACCGTAACTGGTTTATGTCTGGCTCAGGATATAACCAGAATACCTGCTGTATTCCATACAGAGAGATTCTAATAATTTTAATATGCTATCTTGTTTGCGGGACATGAGGCAAAATATAGATGAGTGTTAAAATGCATTGTCTAGGAGAATGCCAGATGTACCTCCACAAGATCAGTCCAGTCTATAAAAAGATTCATAAAATTATGTATAAGGTCACTGATTTTGTCCTGTTCTAAACTGGATCCATTGAGCTGGAAGAAGAAGTCAGTTGGAAGTAATAACCTCTGAACTTTGATCTGGATGGTTTTGTTTCATACAGGAACATGCCACAATCTCGTGAAGATTGCTGCTGGTTGCATAAGAACTAGTTAGAAAAGTCATTTGACCCCCCAGCAGGAGTAAAATACCCAAGGCAGAAGTTTTTAGACTTTTCCAAGGACTTGCGGCCAAAAAGCAGCTGTGGAAGCAGTTCTCTGCTTGTGTTCTTCACAAAGAGAATTTTCCCTTCTCTGTCTGAACTTACTTATACCTTTATGGCTTGACATAAGCATTAGCAAGGAAGCAGTGAAGTTTTAAGTGCTGTTTCAAAGCTGCACTGCTGTTGCAAAGGTGATACCAAATTGCTACCAAGAGAGTAGAGAAATTGCTTGTGTGTTGGGCTGTTATATTGAAAGGGTGATTTCAGATGCTAATCGGGTCTTTTTATATCTCTTGGCCCAGCACCATAAAGGCTGTGCTGAAACTGCTCCATGTGCACTGAACTTTTGTTTATTGTCATACTGCCGTAGTACCTGAAACCTCCTGTGCAAAACAGCTGATTAAATGAGACTTACCTGCCCTGCTGGTGCACCAGCAGGGAGGTTGGAAGCTGATTTGCCTTCTTCCTTGCCATAAACTGATGCTTTCATGGGTTTTGTCAGGGGACCTGGTACTGGTCTTTAAGTAACTTTGCATCACATGAGCTTGCTTCTGTGTTTGTCTTATAAGAGAAACCTAACAGTTGTTCTGAGAATATGTGTTAAATCCTCCATTAAAAGCTGAAAAGCAAGAGACAGATGTTCTGCCTTTAGGTCTCTACTTGGAGCTGTGATAAGAGTCTGTATGTCTTTTGGGCTTGTTTTTAATTGCTGATCCAATAGTATATTCTGCAGCTTTTAAAATTACTCTTTATTTCCCCCACCCCCTTTTTTTTCTCTCTTTTAATGAAGAATAATCATTTTAAGAAATGAGAACTTGGTTGATGTGGCATCTTGGAGGGGTACTGTCATCATTTCTGGAATAATTTGTGAGCACATGGAAACACAAAATACAGCAGTTCTCTTTTGTCTAAAATACAGGGCTGTTGTAACAGGTAGAACAGGAGTAGCGCTTAAAAGATTTGGAATGTGCAGCATCTTAGAAGCATTGTGGAGATAAATTGTAATGTTCATATAAATATACGCCTGTCTAAATTTAACACCGAGATACAGTTGCCTGAGTGACTGGATTTTTAAAGATGCTGCACACTGAGAATTCACCTTGACTGAAGTGCTGAACTGAAATCACAGACATGCCACTTGTGCATTTCCTCATCTCCTGTACATACTTCACTTCAAGATGATCGCTCTCAGATGATCAAAAGACATCAGTATTTGGAGGTGTATTTTGATACAGTTTCTTGAGCTTTGGCACAAGTATATAAATAAGCCTGGATTTGTCAACAGTGAAATAACCTGCATACAGGTTACAGATTCTGGTTTGTTTCTCGTTAACTGGGCATTTAACAAGTACCACTGCAACTGGAATTAATGTAGTATTGTTTTAAATGAACTTTGCTGTGTGACTTCAAAAGTACTAATTCAAGTTCTAAAGCATTGCTAAATGCAAGTCTTAGTGATTCTATAGGTACTTTAGCATATTAGAATTTAGAAAGACCTTTGAAAGGTAAATGCTTCTCCAGGTAGCTTTTGACTCTATTGGCAGCATAAAAATAACATTCAGACCTCCTCTTGAAGGACTCTCATTAGCATTTATGAAATAAAATGAAGATGGGTACTGTTGTGCCACTTATCTACAAAATATTTGATGAGCATTTCTAATTTGTAGATTCATAGTTTCCCATTTCTACCTGTAAAAAGTTGGGGCTGTTCAGCGTGGGGAAGAGAAGCTGCGTGGAGACCTCAGAGCAGCTTGCAGTATTTGAAGGGGACCTACAAGGATGCTGGACAGGGACTCTTCATCAGGAACTGTAGTGATAGGACAAGGAGTAATGGATTTGAATGTAAACAGGGGAAGTTCAGGTTAGATACAAGGACAAAGTTCTTTACTGTAAGTGTGCTGAGGCACTGGCACAGGTTCCCCCAAAAAGTGGTAAAATGCTCCATCCCTGACAGTGTTCAAGGACAGGTTGAACAGAGCCTTGGGCAGCATGGTCTAGTGTGAGGCGTCCCTGCCCATGGCAAGGGGTTGGACATAGAAGATCTTAAGGTCCTTTTCAACCCTAACCATTCTATGATTTAAATAGAATATCAAGTAGAACCATTAGAGTGAAGAGATTTTCTTGTACCACAGCTGAAGATCCCTATGTAGCCATCACCAGCATTTCATTCGAGTACATAAATCAGGGAAATAGTCAATAGGCTGAACAAATTTAAAAGATGAAGGAACTTCGTATGCCATTCCAATTTGATCCTTAACAAATGATGTATGTTATAAAAACATACTGATATTACTTCATGCAGCTACCTTAGAAAAATCGTTTTGACTTAGAAATATTAGTTTGTCAGAAATTGTATTTATTTTTCCTGCAGGTAGAACTCAGGGTGCCAGCAAGGTTCTGGTAAAAGTTAAATTACTCATATGGTGATGGCAAGTGACAGACTTCATAGTATTGCCTTTTAAAAGTGATTTGAAGTTTCAGTTTCAACAGGGTACGGAATAGGCTTTTGAGGAGTGACAAAGCTCCAGTTCTTTGCTTGATGAATGGAGAATGTTTGACTCCAATGTGTGGTTTCAGAGATGGAGCTGGATTGTTCTCTGCTATAGTGGAGCAGACCAACGTGGTACCAGTGCTGTCCTGGCTACTTTTGCTTGCTTTATTTCTGCAGCATTGCATTCCTGAGTAAAGGAGAAAAGTGGTTTAAAGGGGGGAGTGATTTTAGCTTCTGAAGACAATACATATATTTTGGAACAAATGTGTCAGCAATTTATGTTTTTACAAGGCATTGTACATTATATTGTATAAAGAGTATTAATATTTAATATATTGAGCAAAAAAGTGTTATTTTATTGCCAAAAAGATTCATGGTAACTGACCTTGTCTGAACTGTGACAGACAGTATCTAAGAAATGATTATTTGGACCTGGACATCCATCCTATACTGGAGCAGCTTATCTTAGAATACATTATTTTAAACTTACTTTCAATTTTGAATGAGAATTAATATACTGAATGTATTTTCATTTCATTGTCAGTGTGCTAGATAAAAATAAAATATCCTTCCTTATCCTGAATGCTGTTTTATGGCCATTCAGATTTAGTATTCTAATGGCCTCCTGACCCTCCCTGCTGAGAAATGGAGACAGAAACATTCTCAGACTATTTTTCATTAAGTGGCTGCAGATTTATTTAAATTGATGGAAAGTCATCTCTAATTACAGCTAATCATAACGCAGATGATGATAAGGAAAAGGTAGCATTTAGGTGAATTATCAATCATTCTTTTTAGTGCGTTCTAATTAGAGTACCAACTGTTCTCTCAGAAAAAGTACTTTGTGATAGGAATAAATCAACTGTTTGTTTACCTGTGTTTGTATCTATCTTGGTTCTATATACCTAGCCCACTGTACTGAGTGCAATAGTATTTAAGGTGATGTAGTGCAGGCTAGTGGGAATTTAAAAATAGTAAATATTTAATATGTTGATAGTACCTTTTAATCTCTAAGGAATTTGCAAGTACCTCTGACAGTTGAGGCTGATTATTTGCCGAGTGTGAATAGGAAGCTTGGAATATGGAGTTGTGTTCTGCTGTGGTGAAGACAGTGACTGGTATTTTGGTAATATCTACATTTTTTGCTGCTGTAAGAGATCATGGGTGGTAATTATTAGGACTGTTTGGGTTGTAATTATCAAGCTAAAATCAATATCACTTTCCCAGACTGCTGCTTTATATGTAAGGGTATTCTTAAATACGATGGAATAATCAATAAACAACCGGACACGTTCCATTTGCAGTCATTAACTCCAGCCAGCAGTAGTTTTTCAAGGGACCTTCTGCTTTCTGTGCCTATTAATAAGAGTTCTTCTTCTTCCCATCGTACTTATTAAATGGAGCCAAAAAGCCTGGGCAAAATTATGTTTGGGTTTTGAATACGTTTAGTCTTCCACTACTTCTCTCTCATTTCTTTTGGTGGCAAATACATCTATCGTTGCTGCAATGGAATTGTTAGCCTTTCTTTTCATAAAGATAGCTATCAAATGAAATTTTGGGCAGGAAGTGGAGAACCTTCTCCTGTACTGTGAAAGAAAGCCCTGTTTATTAATGATCCCACTGAAGAGCTAAAGTTTATTAACCTTTGTGGCTGCTGAAAGCACCCACACAATGTGCCTGCATTTCATCCGTATTAGGCGATGTAAACCCCTAAGCATTGATTTAGCTGGTGTTCTGGGCGGGACCATTCCAAAGACTAAGCCTAGCTGCTTTACGATACTGAAGTCAATAATGTATATTCTTACTAATTTCTCTGTGTCAGCAGATCTGACTTTTCCAGGAATTTTACAAGTGTTGCAGTTTAGTCCTCCTAGCACAGTCTAAAACATTTGTAACAGCAAACCAGTTGCTGTTGGGTAGTTGAGAACAGTAATCACCTGCCATCTGAACGTTCTCTTCAGTCTGTACAACAAATTCATCTTTCTCAGCCTCTTCCCATACAGTGCTTTCTCCAATTTCCCACTGTTGTGGTGGCCTTCCATTTGATGAGCTCGACTTCATCAATGTCTTTCATGTTCAAGGGAATGTGAGGCTGGATGGAGTGCTCCAGATGTGTCTCCCAGGTGCTGACTGGAGAGCAGTAATCACATCGCTTGACCTTCTGGCTATGCTCTAACTACTAGTCTTACTTTATACGTGTTACTTCTCCCTAAAAGGAATGAAAGACAGCAAAAGGGGCTCCAGCTGTATGGAAGGATGAGATATTTTTTACTTTCCACTCGCATAATCAAGACTAAAGAGTTTTAAACTATCTCTGTTGTAATAGCCTCATGTTCTTGATGAATAGGCACAGCAGGATGTCTTTTCAGCCTTGATAAAGGGTGCATCTGTTATCATTATTGGTGTGATTGTTCAAGAGCTAAATTAAAAACTTGACTGTGTTTTAGCTTCCAAGGAAAGGAGGCATCAGTGCTGGAGACACTGTTCTAGTTTTGTTTCAAAACAATATTTGTAAATATAAGACAACTGAAAGTAACTTCTTGCTTTGAACTTTGTTTTGGTGAATTTTCCTATTGTTCTGATTAGTTTGTTTTAATCAGAATTTGTTTTAGAGTGAACAAGTGTGAAATTATTGTTTTGAAGGATGAAGAGATCTATGGTACAGCTTTATTCAACAAAAATTATATTTACTATATAATAGGTTACAGATGAGCCATATGTTATCTTTGAACCTGGAAGAAAATTGTTATTTCTCAGAATAAACTCCCTTTACATTGGGGAATGGCAAAATAAATAGCTAAAACAGAAAAAAAATAGTGTATTTACCACTTTTGAAGGTCAAAGCCATTGGAAGTCCGGGTTGGTTTTTTTTGACGGTAAAACTAATTAGAATGAAAACTCAGATTAAGCATATATCCTTATAAGTGTTCATGTAATTTGTGTCCAGTACATTATAGGGGGGTACACATAATTTCCACAAGTTTTGCAGGGCACTGATGCTGCTCTGCTGAGAGCGGGTACAGAACCTCGAGATAAATAGCAGTACCTTTGTCTTCCACATGCACTTTTCTAATCTGAAAAGGGTGTTCTGTTACTTGGTAAGGGGGTTGAAATTATGCACATCATAAAAGATACGTGTTTTGAGGCATTGTGAGTGTATATATCTAAACTGTTCCTGGGATTCAAACTCAGAATATACAAATAGAATACAAGAATATAACTATAGGACTTTATAAAGCATACTTTTTGTCCTGACTTCTAACATAGCTTGGGAAAATTCTTTAGTATGTTTTGTTACTAATACTATACATATACATATGTTTTTTGCAGGCAGTAAAAATGATTGCAAATTTACCTTAATCATTAGATTCATTTTTTCATCAGTCTTTTCTAGCATATTTGTTCAGTCCCATTTAACTACAAACCAAGTATATGGTACTTCTGAGAGTTGGTAAAAAGAATTATTGATCCATTGTGTGCTGATAAAAGATGCTCTTCCATAATGAGTGGGTAGAGCAAAAGAAAAACTGTCACCTGAACAGTACTCCTGATGTAAGATCTCCAATGAGATGTCCTTAAAAATTAAGTATCCTAAACTGGATGCCAGCAAAGTGTATTCATTAATGTTTTAACATATACCAGTGACCATGTTTGAAGCACTGCAGCACTTAATGGTACGACCCAATAGTGTTGTCAAACTAGCCAGCCTCTGATGAAATTGTTCTGTAAATGACTGGCTTTATGGATTAAGGTACTTAGGTTGATTAAGATGATTATACTTCTAAGCTAACTTTTGGTTATAATTCTGGAAAGAAGTTTAATATGACTATTTCCCAAACCCACTATGTCTATGCAATTATTTAAATTATATTTTTTAGTAATATTCTATTTTGGCTTTTTTGAAACAGGCAGAGAAGAGTCAAGAGCTTGGTTTTTCTTCAGTATTAGTGAGGAATCACCAGTTATAGTCTGAAGGCACTTTTATAGAACTCTTACTTGACACGATTATGTTGTAAAACGTGTTTTTCTCTGAGCGAAGAGGGTTTAGGGTTTTGTTTTTTTGTTGTTGCTGTCTTGTTTATCTGCTTGACTTCGTGCTTTAGACAGTAGACATATGGTGTGTAGCTGTGACCTAAGCACTTCTGTCATCGTCTCTGGAATTTCTTGAGGTAATGTGATGTACTCCCAGTTTATTTGCATTCACCTAATATCACAAAATTCAGCTTAGTAGCCCTGTCTTTCTCACTTGCATGCATGCGATCCAGATTTTCATCCTGGTTTTGGGATCTTGCTGTCTGTATCTGACTGCCTGTCCTTCACGTCCTTCCTAGCATTCCCTGCCCATGCTGATTGTTCCTGTGTCATGGCATTAGACTTGCTGCAGTTTTATAACTTGGTTACAGCCTTGTCCTTCGGTCTGCTTTCAGATTCTTAGTAAGAAAATTCTAAAGGAGCTGTAAAAACTGGGGGCTTCCCAATATTTTCTTTGGTCTTTTCTGAAAGCGCTGATTAGCCAGCTAACGTGATTCCAGTGAGCAGTGTATTTGAATTGTTTGAATGCTGAGTCAGTTAAATAAATCTTAATACAACTTACCTGTATCCCTTAATGAAGTTTTAAACATCCTTATGAATTGTTCCGTTACCTGTATAACCATCTTCTAAGGATGTGCTTAATTGAATTTATGTCTGATGGGATTTAAAACTTCCATAATATATGCAGGATAAGTGTAATAGGTTTTGCTTTGGAATATGATAACCAAGGGACATTTTAATTCCTCAAGACAATCCACAGTACGTAATATTTCTCTCTCAAATCTCTGATAGAATCTTTCATTCCTCTCTCTTCCCCCAACCAAGAGAAAGATGGGAAGTGCAGAAAATGAGTATTTCACAGTGGATACTCCATTTACATATATTTCCTGCATATAGGAGCATAAAGTTGTAAAATGTGTTGGCATGCAGGATACTTGCAGAAATAAATACAGTAAATGCTTTTTAATGGCTTCACATGGATATGATGCACCTGACTCAATACTATAGGGTCCACATTTCTTTTGCATGCATGTTAGATTTGTGGTTACTCTGGGGGCAAGGGAGAATTTCATTGGTGTTCTTTGGGATGCAGAAATAAGTTAGTATTTGTAATCTATATTGCTGGGAAGAGTAAAACAAGAGGGATAATAGAAAGAATTCCTGAACTTTTACAAGCATTTTTAGCTTTGGAGGTTTTCAGTGAAATTATAGAAGATTTTACTTAAAATAAGACTTGTCAGATTTAAGGAATTCTCATGAAATTTGGCTATGACAAGTGGAATTCACATCAAATGCTGACATTTTTATAGAAAAGGCAGATGGAAGGAGAATTTTAAACAGATCTATTCTTAACTTTGGTATTATATATTAATAACTTATGCCCCATCCTTTTGGGTGGTGGGATGTAGTTAACTTTCTTCATAGTAGCCCATATGGTGCTGTGTTGTGAAGTTATGACTCAAATAGTATTGATAACCCACTAGCATTTTGGCTGTTGCTGAACAGCGCTTGCCCAGTGTATAGGCTGCCTCTTTCTCTGGAGGCTGGGGATGCAACCAGGACAACTGACCTGATTGGCCAGAGGGACACTCCATGCCATAAAACATAATGCTCAGCAATAACATCCCCTTCAACTCCCCAAATGTAAACAATGTGGGGGTTTTGTTTTCCAATGTAGTGGGGGGCATCAGTCTGCTTGTGGGAGGTGATGAGTGGTTGTCTTTGCACCACTTGTTTGTTCTGTCTCCCCATTCCCTTCAGTTATTAACTGTCCTTATCTTCACTGATGAGTTTTCTCACTTTTTCTTCATTCTGTCGTTCATCCTGTTGTGGAGGGAGTGAGCAATTGGCTGTGTGGGTGCGTAGCTGCTCTCTGGGGTCTACGCACCACTCCATAACATGCAGTAAGAAGGGAAGGGAGGGGGAGTATTCTTGGATTTCTATAAACAAAATAGGTAAGTATCGGAGATCATTTGTATATCACATGTACCAATGTGATATAGTTAGTCCACTAAATTGCCCCAGTGGGATGCACAGGTCCTACAGCTGTTGGGATTTGGTTTTGATCAAAACAGAAATGTGTGTCTTGGGTTGTTTTTTGATAAATTATAAGATCTTGCTCTGTTTTCCCAGGAAGTGGGATGGAAATATCACAATTCCAGTTTACAAGGAGAGTGACAAAACTGATCCTGGATGTTAAGACCTTTAGATTATTATTACTTTTATTGGTGTCGAGGCAAATTGTGTGTAAGGCTTTTTTTTCTGAGAAGACTTTTGCATTAAGGAACTTGCATGATTTCTGTGCTGAACAAGCTGGGTTTGGGTGTTTTGTATTATACTGATGATCAGGGCTTTGTATTGTTTCCCTTTGTTAACAAGTAGGTAAATATCTCTAAATCAAAAGCTTGGTGCTATGTTCATTGATCTATGGGAAGCCTTTGATTCCTGACAAAGGAATTTTTTAGCTACAAGATGTTTGAAGGAAAACTTCAAGTGAGTTTGGAATGTGTGTGTCTCATCATGCAGCTCAGACAAGGTACTATATAATTAAAATCTGAATTCATTTTTTTAACCCAAATGGCTATTGAATAAATAAGGATGCATTTTCTTTCCATTTCTGAGCCATTAAAAAAACCCCAATCAGTACACAATAATGAAAGTGTGATAAATTCTAGGTCTAAGTATTTTATGCACTAATGGTACATATGGGTTTACTCTCTCTCATTGAATCTCACCCTTTATGAATGTTTATGAATACTAGAAATACACAATTTATCTGGGTGACTCAGGCCATTATTTAGTATCTTTATGAATTATGAGAAGACACAATGATGTTGGAGGTAGTGGTGGCATGCACAGTTTTAAGCTGTAGGTGAAAGGGAAGTGGAAACAGAGTTGTTTCATCCTTTAGTCCTACTGGTATTTATCTTGCACATGCAGTGGTGATAGTATGAAGAGTAAATAAGTTGTTGAACATAAAATCATAGTGCTGGTAACAGCAGCAAGACACAGATGTTTATGGGACCGGGGAGCTGTAGTCCCTGCTCAAGAAAGAGTGTCGCAGCCAGGCATGGTCTGAAAGCAGCCTGGGCTTTGGTCTAACCTGTTATGACAGTGGTGTGTTCTCCACAGGTTTTGCTTTTTATAGATTTGGAAGTTAACAAATGTTAACTTTAAATGAGCTGGAGGGATCCAAGTTGGTGCAAATGAATTATCTGACGATTTCATGGGGCTGCTGTGACCTCATAGCCTTAGGGCCTGTCAAAAAACCTCATCAAAATGTATTTATGAACACTGAACTGTCTTGTGTTGTTTTCCTTGCTTCTTTCTCTGGGAAATATGAAGTCTTCATAGTTTCTTTTGTATCTGTGAAGTGGCATAAATTAATGTTCACGCACACTCGTTGGCACTCACACAATGACAGATTAAAATTCACAATTGAAATACCAGTTTTTAAACTTCCTATTTTCCTAAAATAAATATCTGACATGTTTACTGGGCCAGTATTTCTTAGCTGGTTTTGTTCCTTTAGAAATGACACGATTTGCTGCTTAGCATGTGCTTTTCTTTTGCCTTTTTCTGGATGCAATGAAGTACTGCCTACACCAAGGCTGAAAACTGCCATATCCTCTCTGGGGTTTGTGTTTGCATGGTGGTTTAAGAACATTGAGGGTTAAGGGTTTGAAGTTGCTCCTGGGTTTAGGGTTTTGGTTTTGTGTGCTGGGGCTTTCTTTTCCTGTGTCTTGTTCTGTTTTCCTTAAGCTCCCTAATGGCTTGCTGTGTTCTCTTACCCAGCATACTAAAGGAATGCTCACTGGAGGTGGGGCAAAAGATGGGCAAGTTTCACAAAGCGGTTTAATCAAGCAAGCTGAGATGTGTGTGAACCAAGGGTTGAATATTTTTTCCTTATCTACAGTCTGAAATGCATGTTGATATGACAAGATGACATTGCAGCTGAACTCTTAAAATATTAAGATGGTTTGATTAAAACTTGAAATAACTGAATGTCAAACTACTGTCAAATTTGTTACAGCACTTACAAACAAGCTTACCCATGTTGCTTTAAGGTTTCAAAAACTCAGATTAATCATGTTTTACATTGTTGGAACCATTTTAAAACAGAACACCATGGAAAAACTCCCAGGTTCTTTTATTTCATAGCCTGCCTAAAACCACAGCAGAGAGTTTTCCTAGGGGAGAACAGTCAATTCCACTCACATGCTATTTTATGCTTCCTTGCTTTGATTTACTTTATGTATTCCTGATTTATTTATTTGTGCTTATCTGCGAAGGACTGTGAGCTGGCAACTGACTCAGCAGTAATGGGATCACAATAATCAGAGTAATTTGGCAAAATACTGTTTTGTGGGGGTTTTTTCTACATAAATAAAACAAGTTAACCTAAGGGGGGAAAAGTGTGAGTCATCAGCTTCGAGTTCAGTCACCAGCAGGCTGTCATCCCACTTTCTCAAGAGTATTTTTCTGTGCTTCTTCAAAGACTTTTTAGATCTGGTCCTTTCTCTGCTGCACCAGCAGTCAGGGCACCAGCCGGTTGCCAGGCAGTTGACGGTGGCCTTAGCACTTGTCACAAGCACAGAGTACTAGAAGTTGAATCAAGCTCAGTCCCCTGGGTGATAGTAATTCAAGTCCTTGTATTACGCTAAGGAAGATGAGTGGTGGGATGTGTTATCAGAATGGGATTATGAATTTGTATGTTGAAAAAAGATAGTGAGAGCTTATAGAATCATAGAATCTCAGAGTGGTTTGGGTTGGAAGGGACCTTTAAGCTCATCTAGTTCCAGTCGTCTGTCATGGGCAGGGACACCTCGCACTAAACCATGTCACCCAAGGCTCTGTACAGCCTGGCCTTGAGCACTGCCAGGAACGGAGCATTTACCACTTCTCCGGGCAACCTGTACTAGTGTCTCACCACCCTCCTCTCTCTCCCAGCCCAGGAAGGGTTGCTGTCCAACCTCAAGCGTGTGTCATCCTTTCCTTCAAGACTTAGAATTAGCATTCAGAAGGAGCACATTAAGCTGGAAGGACCAATGAACTTCTCCCTTATGCTTTTTTTGCTGTCTTGATTGTTGCTTGTTTGGTTTGGGAATTTCGTCAGTCAGCTGTTGCTATTTCTTCCCCCCCCCCTTTTTTTTTTCCATCCCACTTTCTATACTCATTTGACTGATCCTGGTTAAGATGGTCTGAAATCCACTAAAGATCAGCTGTCTGGTAGCAGTTATTTAATGAGGTAATTCCGTTCAGTTTTTTCCGAACCTAGCTACAACTTCTTTTCCCCTGAGGTTTCTCATGTGCTTTCATTTGCTCTTCCATGCTTATTCTCTAGTGTCTTCTCATTACCTCACACTTGCTGTCTCTCTCTTGCAAGTTGAGTTCTTAGTTTAAATGTGATGTAATGGGTAAATGCTTTCCTTTTGGGGGGAGAAGAAGCTTTGTGACTGTGACTGGTTCATACTGAGCTCTGAAAAAGTTTTGTTGGGGATTAATGGCTGGATTGTGAAGCATGGAAGGAGGACAGATATAACGCAGGGCCTGAGGCATGCAGTTAGTAGAAGGCACTGTGACTTGGAAAAGGGGGATGGCCTACAGCGAACACACAATGAGAACCGTGGAGAAAGCAGAGGTATATGTATACATTTTATTATTTTAAACCAGCACTCTCCAGAAGCAGACAGAAGAGAGAATCTCAAAGGTTCTGCTCAGTGCTGCCTTCGTTTCTTCAAACTTCAGGCTAGTCCAGGGTGACTTTCTTCGCTGTTACACCTCTGAAGCTCACAGCATCCAGTCTGTCAAAGAACAAGTGCTACACCCCCTGAGGCAGTACAGCTCGGGAGCAGGATTTGGAAGGTATAATAAATATCAATGATATCCTTGCTGAACTTGAGAACACTCATTAAGCATCTGCTTTAATTTCTTTCTTACTTTGCTGGCATATGAACAAGGATGCAAACTGTCTTGCAGAGCTGGTGTTAATGTATGATATTAAAAAGGGAATAACAAAGTCAACCATGCATATGGTACAGGTTCTTTTTGCTCAAAACATCAGTTAGTCTTGATAAGAACCTTTCAAATGGAGAAGCCCAGCTGGTTCCCCAGTGCTGTAGTGCAAATTCAGTGAAGTACCTCTGAAAGCAATGAATATGTTCTTGTTTCTCATCTTGGCTATAAGGAATATTTTAGAAGAGAAGTACCGAATGCTGGATACATAGAGAGATTTCATTTCAACACTCACTGAATTGTACTTAGGTTTTTCTGTCTTCCTAATAGCTGTAGAGTTTATGCTTTGTGGATCATACTTGAAATTGAGTGCTACTCCAGTCATGAAGCTAATCTTGCCACTAACTGTGGAACATGATGCTTACTTTGGGTCTATTCTGAAATGTAAGAGTGCATCTATGATGAAAGTGATGTGTTATAAATAGTTCTGTAATTAATTCTGATTCATCATACACAGTTTCTTGGATTTCCCTAGGAATACTTACAAGTAGGGGTTTGGTTTAAGTCTTTTCCTCCTCATGTCGTTGGTGCAAGACTTGGTTTGCCCTGATTCACTAACACAACAGAGACGTGATAGAGCAGGCAAAGCCCCCTCACATCATGGCCTTGTTTCAAACTTCAGGCACAACCTGTTTCACACACTTTAACTAGACAAATACACAGAAAATTGTATTTTCAAGCACCTACAGTATGCCCAGGGACATTCAGAGCCCAGTACCGTAATCCTTCTCCTCAAGAAATGTGTTGTCAATGCAGTGCAGATACGAGCCAACCTCTGTCACCTTCCTTCAGGACTGTGATCCCTGGACAATTCTCATTGAATAGGATATGGGGAAAGGAGACTTGGCCCTCTGGTTAAGCTCCCAGACATAACTGTGGCTCAGTTCTACTGTGACAGTCAAGTCTTGTGTCTTATCTGAAGCCTGGAGTTTACTGAAACCTTGAAAACTGTTTACATGGTTCAGATGCATCAAGAGTATTATCTTCATGGCTTTGTTCATCTTAAAAGCTTGTATGGGCAGTGAAAGGGGGGGGTGAATAACCATTGTTCAAAGTTCTTGAGGAAAGCTTAGGAAGTTTTACTTTAATCTGTCGTAATAGAGTATAATTTAAAATTTAGGGTTGATGTAAAGAACTGTAACCTCATCAAGTACCTTTTGGCCTATATAAAAACCAGCTAAAAACTCCCAGGCACTTTTAGTAAGCACTTCGCTTTGTCTTCATTTGAAACCCGTCATACAGAGTTTCAAGGAGACCTGTCAGGGGTCCTGCAGAGCTGTCTCCTCCCATTTATCAGTTTAAATGATGCTAGAAAAAGTACTCCTGCTCATAATGCAGGTATTACTTCAGTGTTTTAAAAGTAATTCTGGTGTGGAAGGAGGAAGCTGGGAGTGCTCATGTGACCTGTACTGATATGACTGCAGCACTTGTTGTGCTGATCTTGAAGGTTTAAGGTCACCTTTTGTCACGACAGAACTTTAGAGTTAATCACAGTCATGCAGGTTGTGTGAACTCACTTTGGGGCAAAGAACTATGTAAAAGAAATGAAAACTTCCAAATCATTTCAGTTAAGGAATAAAGAATATAATAAATGCAATGCAATGAAAGCTAATAAGCTTCTTGAGGATGATCTCAGTGTCATTTGTTTTGTTGGCCCCATGTGAAGGGCATGGGCTCATTCTATATGCTTAGTTGTACTGCAACAGTTCTCTAATTCCATTTGGAAATGACGTTTTTGTAGAGAAAGGTTTTGGCAGCTGTCCATGTTCGGTTCAACTTCATAGCACATGCAGAATTGATTCAGAATTACTGTGTGTGACCAGGCCATTAATGCACTACAATTGCCATTGGCTTGATAAGTTTGAGATACATAGAAAATGAAGACACAAGTGTTATATAAATGCTCACCCAGAAATCCTATGTAGAAATGTAGATAAACGCCACATGTGAGCCTCCCAAGGATAAATGATAGTGCAGTGCTTATGAGACAGTGAAGAACAAGATCTGATCAGACTGTAATAGTGGATATGTGATTAGAATTAGTTTGTTAGGTTCTCATTATACTACAAAAAGATAATTTTAATTGATTCTTATGAAACAGTATATTTTTTTGTAATTGTTTATATTAAATGCATAGTGAGGTTAATCATCTGCTCAGTTGATTTCTTAATATCCTGAGGGATCTTTGCTGTTGTTCTTTAAATATTTGCTTAAGCAGTAGTGCTAGAAAGAAGAACAAAAGGCATTTTATCTTGAGCAGAAACAGTGTAGTGATTTGAATTTTATGTGTTTCTTGTTCTTTCTCAGCAGTTGTTACTTTCATTAACACATCTCTTTATTTTAGAGGAGTTGCTGCCAAATGTGGCTGAATTCCACAGCTAGCAGTTAACTGCAGGTTAGTGGAGCTAAGCAAACAAAACCCCAAATCAAAACCCCTTTAAAGTTAAGGTTGTTTTTCTTTTTCCATATCCATTGACCTTTTTGAAGGTTTTTTATGCTCTGTTCTGCTGCCTGATTACTTAGGGATTCACTGAGCAGTTCCTTGAAGGCTATTCTTTCAGCTAGCCATTGGCGTGAAAATGCATCTGTCTAAGTGAGACCTCTTTGATCTTCAGAGAGCTTTGTAAAGATAGATTAAAAAGAAAGCTATCAGGCAGTTCTTCCCAATGAAAATAGTGCCGATGATTTCAAGGCAGATCGTGGGTTTTGGGGTGTTGGTTGGCTGGTTTTCGGGAATTGAGATTCAGAGTTGTGATCATAGCTTTCCTTTAAACAGAAACTGAAAACACATGAATGTGGATGGTGCCCTTTGGAAAGCAACCCCCCCCCCCCCCCCAAACCAAACATGCCTTCTATGGAACGTTCTGTGTTAGCCTTAATCCAGAGAGATGATGAATCTAGTACCCTCTGGACAAAATATGTTGAAAGAGACTTACAAAAGGTTTGATTCCAATGGAGTCATTAAACCAGAATATGTCTGTAAGTTTATATTGAGGTACTGATGTTTGGATAAATCACAATTTGCTCCTGCAAGTCAAAAACAGTCTGCTATGCTTACAGACTCTACTGTAATCCAGAAAATGTAACTGGTACATCAGTTTGCAGCCTTTAATTTGAAAACATGTGTTTATTTTTTTCTTCATTTGAGACCACATGTTTGCACTGAGGTTTCAAATAATCTGTGTTCCTCTTTGAGACCCCAGAAATCAGTCACTTTGCCTTCGCATGGTGAATCATAGAATCATAGAACAGTTAGGGTTGGGGAGGACCTTAAGATCATCTAGTTCCAATGCCCTGCCATGGGCAGGGATGCTTCACACTAGACCGTCTCACCCAAGGCACTGTCCAAACTGGCCTTGAACACCACCAGGGATGGCGTATTCACAACTTTGGGAATATCTGCTTGCAGGGTGGTAGGAGAAGGATTTTTCAAGTAACCTGTCCATTTATGTAGTGCAGCAGAAAGGCATTGTAATTTCTGGATATGGTTCAATTAGTAGTTACAATTTGCAAATAGGTACTTTTTAATCAAAAAATCCTGAATTTTTAATACAGCCTATTTACTTTGGGCATGTTTGCCCATCATTGCAGTGTAGCCACTACCAGTCAGGTAACAGATTTGCTTTCCAGTGAGTGTTGGTACCTTCAGTTGTGCTATGCTGAGGCACTTGGTCTGTCTAAACTGAAATGTCTATTTTCTTTACTTTTTTCCAGGTTCCATAGACACCTGATTTATCACAGTTCCTTTGTTATTGCTTTTTACTTTATGAGATCACGATATCAGTTGCTGCTCTGTCTCAGACGCAAAATTAATCTAACTTCTTCTTGAGTGTAAAGAGAGGCACAAGAACTTTGCTTAAGGTTTACCAAAAGGGACAGTTTAGACACTATATAGGATCTGTTTAGGTACTTACAGGCTGTTTTGGTTGGTGGCAAGATAGTCTCATTCTCTATAGGCTATTCTTTGATCAGACCTACTCTCCTAAGCACTGTGCATTTACCACTCTGCGCAGTGGCGTGGACACTGCGTGTGGATATGGTGTAACAGGAATAGTCTTGGTAGAGCTACGAAAGGAGATAAATATCGCTTAGGTATTAGGTTTTGTCTTCCTGCTTTTACACCATATCTGTGGAGTTTTAAAATACTCTCCGTTTATTTTTCTACCGAACCGATGTAATTTTATCAGTGAAATTCATCAACTCGCTAATCAGTGCCTCTGAATCATTGACAACTCAGACAAAACTCTGCTTTCAGTACTAACTTCAGGGATGCACTGTTACTGCATTTATTTGTACCATAGAGACCGAGGCAGAAAAGGAGCAAGAAAACACAAGATGTGCAGTTCTGACATATAAGAACGATACATTCAAATCTGAAGTGTGGGGGCTGAGGAAACGCGTAGCTTTATTTCTGCAAAAATTGACATTTTCCAGTTGGAGGAACAGATACTGAGATTTTGAAAAGGAATTCTTTTTATAATAGCTCTGTTTTGCTTTCGTTTCTCCAATTTTGTCATAATGTAACTGCAAGTTGGGGAAATTTGGTGGTTATTACTCACTACAAGGAGTTTATTCCCTCTAGTGTATTCCAGGTTTTATTGTCCTTAGTGTTCCTAATTAGTTAACACAACTATTTTGAGTTTTATGTATAAGCGCTTATTAATTATTTTATCATGAGTGAAATGAGTGGGGTCCAAATGCCCTATTAATTTATTTCAGCCTGAAAAAAAAATCCTTATAATTAGTTTGGCAAGAGGAAGAAGTGAAATTAACTCCTAATGAGAAGATAAGTATAGTAATCTTTTCATGATATAAACCTGTGATCATCAGTAGGTAGTAATAGGAACTGAGAGGGTATTTCATGGGACCTTACTTCTTTGTGTGAAATCATTAACATCATCTGATATCGTAATTGGGTTATTTCACACCTGTATTTCTGTCACTGACTGCTAACCCTCCAGCCACAGATACTGATAAGTTTTTGCTAATTAGAGAGCCATTAATGAGGCAAAGAATATGAGCAATCAATTGTGGCTTGTTTTAGTTCTCCAAACAAAAACTGAAGTGCATAAATTTGTCTTGTACTTTCAAGTTTTGACAGTGTATTTGTGAAACATGGCAAGAATGTCAACGCGTTGAGCAGCAGGTGTGACCTACACAAGTTTTCTCATGTTCAGTTGCAAATTGCTTGACTTGTGATATGCAACGGAAGATTAACGGCTCTTTAAAATCCATTTTTTTTCTGTAAACAAGATCTTCACGTTTCCTCTTCTGCTTTGTTCCATTTGCATCATTTATAAGGTGAGGTTTATGAGAAATGACTTCTTTTTTAATGCTTTTACAAGTTAAACCAGTGCTATATAAACAAAGTTAAGCGTTTCCTCAGCCCCCACGCTTCAGATTTGAATGTATCGTTCTTATATGTCAGAACTGCACATCTTGTGTTTTCTTGCTCCTTTTCTGCCTCAGTCTCTATGGTAAAATAAGGTTTCATGCTGGTTGCCTCTCATTTACATTTCTTTAAATTTCCTCATGTTAAAAAACAATAATAATAAAAGTTAGTATTCCAAGAAATGGAATTGTGATCAGTTCCTTTTTAGCTCTATTAGCTGTGCACTGGGAACTCGGCTGAAACATAACCTTCCTGTGCAAATAATGCTCTGTTATTTCTCTTAAGTAGTACTCTAGCTGTGTTTCTTCCTGGTGTAATTCACTTCCACTAAAGCCACTGTTAACTACTGAAGCGTACAAGTGCTAACACTTAATGCAAAGTAGGAGGAAGATTGTCCATGGGTAAGGCCACATTCAGAGTACAGTGAAACTTTCTGGATGTAGGAGCAGCTACAAAATAGCTTTCAAGATGCTGCTTGTTGTAGGGCGGCAGGCAAGGCAGCTTCTGGTATCAGCTGCAGGAGCTGATCATAGAGCTTTTTAACTAGAATAGGTTGCCTAGAACAGTATTTCTATGCTTATACTTCTTGTGTGCTGTCTAGCAAGCAGATTCAGCCCACTGCTGTGCAGAAATAACAATGCCAGCTCCCTCAAATTGAAATAGGCTTTCTGATGAGTAAATGTGATATGAAAGGAGGTTGCAGTGAAGATATTGCTTGATATTAAGTTGGATGAATTTGTAATTGTATTTTTCCAATTTATCTTGGAGGTAAAAATGAGTAACTTTTGCTTCACATTACAAATAAGTGTGACTAGGATACGAGTAAACTCAGGAATGCTGACAGAACTTCTACCATATTCTCATGATCAGAACTTTGAGGATATTGAGGTGTGCAGTCTGAAATGTATAATAATAATTTTTCTAGTAAGTTCTTTCTCCCATAGTCTGAGTGCTTAAAAGATTGCATTAAGGGTGTGGGTAGATACGAAAATCGTTATGAGGTCGTGATGCACAGGTATTACTGCTAACATCTGGAGGGGATTTATGCAGCATGAAAACACTGTACTGTAGTGTCATTATTCACCTTACTTTTGTTACTGTTTAGGACACAAGGGAGAAAGATGTTCTTATCGTTGCACAGTCATTTTTCAGAGCAGGATTTCACATTAAATAGCTCGGGTAAGAACAAGACAGCTTGTTCTGATGGGAATACTCAGAGCTGTCATAGGATGTCGGGATTGTCCTTGAGAAAATGTCTTCTGCATCAGTCCTTCACTCTAAAAAATCCATTCCCAAACAGTGCCGTACATTTTGTGTCTGGTACGTATCGCCACCAGAATCCCTGGCAGAAGTTGCTTGATTTGGGTGTCACTTTGGTCAAAGACTGAGTAGATGTGGTTTCTGTTCAAAAAACTTGTCCCGAATTTGTAATACATTGCCCTGAATTTGAAAAGACAAGTTCTGAAGCTTAGTATCCACGCATCTAACGCTGTTTCCCTCAACATTCCACAGTTTGAAGGTTCTGATTGTTAAACATCAACTTTTTCTGAAACAAAAGGCAAGCAAAAATCTAGAAAGGGAACTTTTCCACTAAAACCGTATCAGTTATTCACCTGGTGAGTATAAGCTGATGAAGACGAAGAAGAGCTATTAAGCCATGAATGCTTAAAATTAGACACTGATCTGTCTTTTAGCCAGAGACTTATTACAGAAACTTCTGCAAAAGTAACAAGTCCCATAAAATGTTCTCTTACATGAATATGCAAAGCAGAAAACTTGGAGAACGTTCTTCCATGCAAGCTAGTTATGTCCATTAGGTAAGAAGCAGTGTAAGGTTAATACACTGACAGACCCAGTTTCTGGGTAGTTTCCCGTAAGTGCTGTTATATTTTAATTGTACAGAAGGTATAATCAAGAGTGATACATGATGCGTTTCCTTCTTGTTCGTGTTTTTTCTTCTAATACTTGGGTTTAGGCTCCCATTAGCTGTGAGTCTGCCTTCAGTGAAACGACCACAAGCATTGCATGGGCTTGGCAGTAGCTGCCTTATTGTACAGCTACTCGGCTGCCTGAGTAAGGCCTAGTAACTGAGGTACTGAAAGTCTCTTAAGGGGACTAGGATTAATTTAGGTTAATATTCCTTATCATCAAATGGCAACTAGAGGAAACGATGACTCTATTTACTTCTCCCCACACTCCCTTATCTTTCAGAGGACACCTTTCTGTCTTGCTGATGTGTTTGAAGATGTTTGCTACTTTCTTGTGGTATCACATCCTAAGATGAAAACAAGTATTGTATCACTATTTCTGTACTCTATTTGCTTAGTTGGGTCTAAAGAAGTTATTCTAGGTTGTTCAGTTTGCAGTCTAGGAAGGATCTCTTGTGGATCATGGTTTAAGGTCCCAATTCATTTGCCCCTTAACACCAACAAAACTCTCAAGTACTTACCCCTAGAGAAAATAAATGTTTCTGTGCTGTTAAGGGTCCCTATTGTATTTGTCAAACTCCATACCCCAATTACAGGCTGACATCTCTTTCCCCCAGAAAGTAAACCACACAGAAGAGCTGTTGCTCTTAAAAACCCAGCCTGAATAAATCCCAGAGAGATAGGAAGGTCACCCAAAACAGGCAGACCCCTACTTGTAACTGTCAGCCATTCAAGAAGTATTGTACTATTGTTCTCTGCATATCGAACTAAGACAAAGCAGTATTTAAAGCAGAGCTGTGCCGTGTATCTTCCAATAATCCTTTGTTGAAGCTACAGAGCTGTTTGATGAATAAATAGAGCAAGGTGAGTATCAAAGACATCCTGTATGTTTAGTTTACCAAGTACAAATTGAAGGTAAAATAAGGATATGCCTGTGCTACAAATAGGATCTGAGCAGCACCACAGCCTACAAAGATTTTTTGGGTCTGCTTTTACCATAGCTGACTTGAACCAGCACTAGTTTACACATAATTAGCTACAGCAGCCCAAAATTCTGCATAAGACAGCCACCAGAGTATTTTCCTCAAGTTCTCTCACACATTTTCCAAATCACAGCAGCTTTTTGCTCCTGTGGATATGTTGATGTTGGTACCTCCGCTTGCGAGTTTTAACCTGTGGTCACATTCAGTGCTGTAGCATGTATCTACCCAGTATTGCCAGTGTCCTTTGACATTTCATAGCTTGTAAATCACCTCTTACATTGCAAAACAGAGGCAGTGTATGGAGAGAATTCCCTTCAGTAATGTTGGAAGCACAGTCTCTTCTGCAGGTGTGGTCTGCTTCAACATGAAGTGCTGTGTTTTGCCCATCTTTGGATTGTCTGGCTGAGATCAAGCTGCTTGCTTTGTCCCATAACCTTTCTGAAATTTCAGGATCCCATCAGTGTTTTAATAAGATTAAGTTGCTGATTTATCAAGAGGTGTTTCAGGATTGCACCTGCTGAGTGTAAGGCAATAAGGTTATAAAGACTCTCTTCTTTTCCATTTCTGTCTCCCCTGCATATCTTATTTATCCCCAACCTCTGCATTTAGTAAAAGTTAAGCTCTTTTTGTGTACGAATCTCATCTCTCCACCTGTGAATGAGTACTAAAGCATTTTTTGTTGCTCATGTATCACAGAAAATAATACATTTTCTTAAAAAACTCCTGCTTCACTTCTCAATCCAGTGGAGAGAACTATATTAGGAAAGCAACTCAAAAGAGCAGTTTCCCCTCTGAAAAGCTTTTTTGAGGTTAATACCTACTGAGGAGCTGAAATACTTGTAAGAATTATTTTCTGAGCATAAACTGGAGTCAAAGTAAAACATCTTTTTACTTTATAGTTAGATGCTGTTTCTTAATACTGACCATTTGTCTAGCACTGAATGTCTTCTGACCATTATGTAGCCCAAGGCTGCTACTTAAAACTCTTTGTTGAGGGTAAAACACCACTATTACATTATTATTCCTTTTTTGTTTGTTTTTCCATGCAGAATTAGAAGAACAAAGAAAACAGTCTGTTTTCTCCAGGGTCAATGGAACTAGTCAGTGGTAACTATACAGAAAGAGAAAAATGTTGTCTTTATCCCTGCTTTATATTGCATTGATGTTTAATGAATCATAGAATAGCTAGGGTTGGAAAGGACCTTAAGATCATCCAGTTCCAACCCTCTGCCATGGGCAGGGACACCTCCCACTAAACCATGCCATCCAAGGCTATGTCCAACCCCATCTTGAACACCGCCAGGGATGGAGCATTCACAACTTCCCTGGGCAGCATATGAAGTGAAATAGTAAATCTGGGTGCATGCTTACCAAATTAGGAAGTGGCTATTTTATTCCCAAAGTAATAAAAGGTTAAATGGAAACTTGAGCAAAATCAGCTAAAATCAGTGGCCATAACTATATGAACCAAAAGCTTCATTTGGTAATAAAAATCAGCATGGAAAGTGTTTTTCGTGTTTCAGATCTTAATGCATACAAGCGGCAAGCACGTCTCCTGTGCTTTCTGCTTCAGACCTGTGCTCTGTGGAGCTCTCAGCACATTATCCACTTTGTTTAGAATTGAGTTTACATTTCAAAGCTATAAAATCAAAGGGAAACCTTTGTACTAATTTAGCAGCAGAATTGTATATTCTGCTATAGTTTTCATAAATTCCTCTGAGTGACTTTTATGCTCTACATACTTCCAGTGCTTCCCTATGATGTCTGCCTTTGCTTAGAGG
Organism: Amazona ochrocephala; assembly: GCA_039720435.1. Taxonomy (NCBI): domain Eukaryota; kingdom Metazoa; phylum Chordata; class Aves; order Psittaciformes; family Psittacidae; genus Amazona; species Amazona ochrocephala. Next base: position 11,504,771 of record CM077886.1, on the reverse strand, counting down.
GAGATATTAGTGAGGCATTCTCTCTTTCATATCCCTGGTACTTAATTTGTTAATCACCATCTCCTCTCCCCCTACCCTGCTCTCTTTAGACTATCTGTTAGTTTAATGGATGCATAGAAGCTCTTCAGGAAGCTGTAAATTCAGGAGGATGTATCAGTGGAAAGTCTTTTGTTCATTTAAAAATGGTAATTTGAAACTTTAAAATAGAAATTCAGAATGTGAGAATTGAGAAATTTGGAAGTGTGTGTATGTATTGACAGTGCTTACTATAACCAATTTTATGTATTCTGCTTTTATTTATGAACATCTACATCTCTGCTAATGCTATATACAAAACAAGTGTTTAGCTGTAAGGAGTCAATATCTAGGATTTTGATAGAATCATAGGATAGTTAGGGTTGGAAAGGACCTTAAGATCATCCAGTTCCAACCCCCCTGCCATGGGAAGGGACATCTCACACTAGACCATGTCACCCATGGCTCTGTCCAACCTGGCCTCAAACACTGCCAGGGATGGAGCATTTACCACTTCCTTGGGCAACCCGTTCCAGTGCCTCACCACCCTTACGATAAAGAACTTCTTCTGCAGGGCTATCCTGAACTTCTCCTGTTTAAGTTTAAACCCATTCCCCCTTGTCCTATCGCTGTCTGGGACTGGGAGAAAATTCAGGGCAACAATTTGAGATGTTCTGTTATCCAATCCCAGGGCTCTGGAATTCTATAGAAGTTCAGTGATAAAAAGAGTTGCTTTTATACCTCTTCATTGAGAAACTGACCACATCATACCTCTTTTAATGGAGTATGAATAAAATGATATAGGCGTATTAATGCATTAGAAGATTGTCTGTTGACTGCCAGATATTGGTAACACTTCCTGGTTTACTTGGATGACTTCATTTCACCCAGGTATTTGAAGCTTTGTTTAAAGTTGGTGGAATGGAATACCACCAGTAGCAGATTATTTTGTCAAAAAATGAAGAACTTTCTGAAGTTTAATGGAAGCATTGCTATAATTTTTCCAGGCAAGTCAAAAAAGATGAGTAAGTCTCTTCCCTTTTTATTATGTAAAATGGAGATAATATATTCAAACTAATAAATAGCGATTTACTTGTCCAGGGAATCAAAACTGTCTTGCCAGTATTCTTCTGCTGGGAGCTCAAATTTAGGCCCTCTAAGTGTTTTCCTGAAGAACAGGCTAATTTCCTCATCAAGGAAGAATCCAGCTGAATGTAGAGTAGGGTTTAAACTTTGAGATTAGGACATACAGTGACCAGCCTTCCTAGCTGACACATTTCCTGTAAAACAGCCTGGTTTGCAAGTCTCGAACTTTAACAGTCATGTTTTATTACATATTATGAAGGTAATAAATCTGCAGTACCTGAAAATCGGAGAAATTTTGTATTGCAAACGCATTTGGTATTGAAAGTGCCAACCTTGCTATTAAAACCATATAGTTCAACAAATATATGGCAATTTGGAACACATATAAACCATTCTGTTTTAGTGAAGCAGAGAAAACTGTGATTTTTCAACAGCAGTATTGCACTCATGAACTTGTGAAGTGTAGCTCTTATTTTCTTCATACGTGGCAAGAACATTTATTAATGTCGCAGGATGTATAGTTGAAACAATGAAAAAAGAACATGAATGGAAAACAGCTTTATTGAGTAACTTATGTAAGTTATGGACTAAGTGTCCAATGCAAACAATCTTTGGCTATTTTAAAGTGGTTCTGTGGTAAATTATAGCTTAATACTCAAGCTACTAAACAACATGACTACTAATTCTAAACCTTATCTTGAGGGGAAAACCCCCAGATATATCAGTTTCTTTTCACTTGAGTCCTATCAGTTCTGTTATTTTTAATTATGGGACTAGGGATGAAAAGGAAGATTCTAAGAGAGGCCATCAGAAAAAAAAACCCAAACAAAGAGAGCAGCAATTCTTTACTGTGAGGGTGGTGAGGCACTGGAATGGGTTGCCCAGGGAAGTTGTGAATGCTTCATCCCTGGCAGCGTTCAAGGTGGGGTTGGACATAGCCTTGGATGGCATGGTTTAGTGGGAGGTGTCCCTGCCCATGGCAGGGGGGTTGGAACTCGATGATCTTGAGGTCCTTTCCAACCCTTACTATTCTATGATTCTATGATTCTATGTTTAATCTGCTATAATTTGGTGTATAAGACCAAAACACCAAAGAAAAGATCAGGTGTTTCAAACCCTCCTAGAAGGCAGTTTGGTTTAGTACTTGGTTTTAGAAGTGTTTAACTTTCTCTTGATTTTTTTCCTCAAAGTGATTCCCTGTGTGTATTGCATTTATACAGTAGCAGAAATGATAGGAGTAATGTAGCTTGGTGTAATCATTGACATTCTGGAGTGAGTTTCTGGAGCAGCAGGACAGATTATTTTACAAGTGTCTGTACAATACCACTTATGATACAGCAGGAACTTGCAATTTCTGTCCCTTTCGAAGAGATGACATTTAATTATGGTAATAACTTTACCGATAGCTGATACACAGTATGGTGTGCGTTAGAATGATACTGTATGTGAGAAATTACATCAAAATGTTGTTTGGAAGTAGAAGGAAAGATGATACCTCCCCACAGGAGAAAATTGTTAGAAATGTCTTTTGACTAAAGGGGTAATATGGCAGTATTATTTCTTGTATCTCTCTGCAAAGGTGGTAAAAGATAATTTGACAAACGCTGCCAAATGGGGTAACCTGATCTAATTCCTTCGCTGCGCATCTCAATCCCTGGTGCTCTCTCCTCAGATAGAAGAGCTGGGAGTGTGGGGAGTTTGCAATGCGATGCCTTTGCAGCGGTTTCTCCGCTGACAGACGCAGTGACCTTATCAGACAGACAGCTCTATCCGGAGCGACAGGCCAGCAGCTGGCTCCTATTGATCAGAATTGATTTAAAGAAAGTGATCCTCCAACGCGTAGTGCTGTTAGACCCCATGGCTAAATAGGCACTGCATTTGGAGACTTTAACCTTTAGGGTGTTTTTTCTCCCATTTCAATCTGATTTGTGAAACATAATCTGAGAATTTGTCTTCTGGTGGTAAAATGCTGTTGTCTTGCTCAAACATAGCCTTAAGTATCTGAAACAACTCAAATTCCAGAATATAAGAACAGAACTGAAGTTCGCCACGGTTGAGGTAGCAAATAACTGGTCATTGGTCCTGAAAAGCAACAGGATCTTTTCAGGGATTTTCCAAATACTACATAAATGTTTATCCAGTTCCCCAGCTGTCACCAATTTCATGTGTTATGTGTATATATATACTTCTGCATACAAACAATTTCTTGTAATATTTCAATAGCTGTAACTAACAGGCACAAATTGGCTCCATATTCCCATCTATTTTTATTACTTATTTTTCAAACCAGAAGTAAATACATGATTTTCAGTTGTAACGGTCTTAAAAGTTAGAATATATTTGACATTAAGACTTGATAATTTATTAAACCACTTACATTTGTAATTTTAATGTTACTTAATGTTTCATTAAAAAGGTATTGCTTTTAGTAAAGTATAAATCTTATACTAGAAATTCTGCAGCATGTGTATATGGAGACAGTCATGGAGGGACCATGTAATGCTGGAGATACAAATTCTCTTTGTTCTGAACAGCAGTAAGTAAGAATCACTTCACTGAGAACTAAAAATCTGATGTCTCCAGGGACTGCTACTCCTGCACAGTGATACTATAGCAGAGCTTTGCCAAAGCAACTGGAGCGCGGGGTCTCTGGCTGAAGGAGCTGAGCAGCCAGCATAGTTCAAGTGCTGGATGGGACTGAATGGTGTCTTCATCCCCGAGGATGGTTTCTACCAGTTCGCCCAGAGGACAGTTCTAAGGAAACTTGCGTTTTCTGCTCTTTGTGCAGCTTCTGATGATGAAGCGGTTTAACATCCAGCGGTGTCAGCTCAGAAGTCCCAGAGGGAAGATTTTCAGAATCACATAGGTCTCCTCCTTATCTTTTGAAAATCTGGGAGAACTGGAGAAGGAATTGAGGTGTGTGATACTGTGAGGTGTGACAGAGCTCTTGAAAGGGAGGATTTTTGTCTCAAAGCATTTTAAAGCAGAATAACAATACTATATGTCATTTGTCTTACCAGTGTTTTGTGTGTGGTCTCAATGGAAAGAAGAAAGCACATTATATTATTAAATAATGTGAGTATGTATGTGATGCATTATGTATTTGAAAGAAGTCATTAGTCAACTATGTAGATGGAACATTTCAGGTTGGATGAGGAATTGATGTCCCCAGGATGAACACAAACAGAAGTGAAATAAACATTGATGGTCCCTAGATTCAAGGAGAATCAAGAGTCATGGGCTTGCATGTTTGTATGATCCTTTGCAGAACAAGGCTGATTTGGAGCGGTGGAAGTTTGGGGAGCATCATAATGAGTTATTCCAGATGCCTGGCTTCAGGTAAAGCCATTATGGAGTTACTGTGAACACTTGACTATCTGGGTTGAACTACTTGGGCACTTACTGAGAATTTTAAGTGGCAGTAATTAAGCAAGTATTAATTGCACATTATTTGGCTGTGAATGAATGAGGATGAAGGTGACAATTACAAAGCACTCTCTGTTCTGGACATGATGAATCAGAGTGCTTGCAGACAACTCTGGGAAACTTGTGTCCTGAGTTTCAGATAAGCCCTGATGTGTCAGACGCACCAAATATTAATTCACTAGAATACCACCCCCTTACAGAGCTCTCCCCATCCCCTGTGTTATTTAATGGGTATCAATTTCTAGGGATTAATTTTTCAGCCTCATTCAAAAAATGACAACCTGGAGCTTTTAATGCTGCTTAATGCATTCCTTGGGAAACAGTTACCTGGGAGAACTCTGGGAATGTTGATTGTCTTCACCAGGATGAAAATGGAGTGGATGGTCCTAAAGGACATCACTTTGAGAGCTGTCTCAAGGTTCCTTGCAAGTGTAGGCAAAACAGGATTGTGCAAAACCACAAATTCTCTGTGAGAGTAATGCAGGTAATAGGAGGTAGGTGATCTCTAGGGTGTGAAGAGTCAGGTTGGATATTAAGATGCTGTCAAAAGGAAGAAGAAACAGGGGAAATGAAGAGTCAGGTTGTGAAAACAGTGGGAACAGGATGTTGTGCTGCAGATGTTTGTTAATGCTCAGGCAAGTATGGATGTGCCTCTTGCACGGGCAACTGGTCAGGGTATCACACACTAAAAATACTTTCCGCTGCGCACTCAGTTGCAAATGCCAGTTACCTGTTTGCCCAGGGCCAGAGTAGCCTCTAATCACAATCCTGTTGTACTATATTATAATTTTGCCAAAAAAGGTGCAAGGCTCTTGATAGTATCAATGTATTTTTACTAGAAATTATGTAGACATCTGAAGTGTTAAAAGGAGATAACTAAAATTCACATACTGTGGTGGCAATAGGGGTGGTTTCCAAGGGAATGATATTGGAGCAAATGCAGAGTAAAACTTGCAAACAAAATGGGAAAATAACTGCAACCTGGAATTAACTAGTATTACGTTTCTGAGCTGGCAGGAAGGGAAGCTTTTATGTAACTTCAGTGAGGATGGTTTTAAGCAGAAAGGAGATTATTTAAAGTATGAAAAGCCCGGAATTACTAATGGTACAAAAGCAGAGCAGATACCAGAGTCCTGTGAAAAATCCTCGAGTTGTTTAGAATATTATTCTTTATTTTTAATGAAGAAGCAAGACTTGAGGAAAACAGCTCTGGATAGAGAAGTGAGAGCACGTGAAGATGTCCAATGTCTGAGGAAGGTTATACATGCCTCCTTGTGGAAATGACTGACATTACTCATTTGTCTAAATAGAGTTAATGAGCATGTAGGAAGGCACTCCTGTTGTCCTCTGTGTCTGATAATTGCCTGTCCTCAGTGTTCTCCAGTAGTGTGGAGCCTGGAACTAATACCCCCATGCTGTGACACTTTGTTTTGCCTGTGCTGTATCATCAGATTAGCTGCTAAATTGACTAATGAAAAAGGAGTAGAAAATGTTTTAATTTGTTTTCAAATTCTTTTGCAGAACAGCATTCTTAGTCACCGTGATTGCATCATTTAAACTGATACGAAATTCACATAGATTATCCAATGGGAGCATTAAATATGAAAATCCAGGTATTTCAATTTGGCAAAGAGGACGAGGGTGATGATTTCTCTGTGCTGGTTTATAATATTTGTATTATAGAGGTTTTTATTGTACATATGATATAGAATTGAAAGATCACGGAAAGATAGATCTCTCGCTGAAATAGGCCACACAGTGACCAAAAGTAAAGAGTTTCACTCTTCTTTGAAGCAAGATGTATTTACTTGTAACGTGCAAGGATAAAGGCATCAAAGTATCTTGAAGATCTTACAGAATCAACCAACTTAGGTTTGGTTTGTAAACAAATGTTTTCATATTGATTGGAATTACTTCCTGGAGAAATTTGTCTTAGGCATGTAAAGTATCATAAAAATTTGATCAACGTAATAATATTGATCAAAATATGCTTTGCTTATTTAAAAATTAATGTTGCAGTTTGCTCGTGCTTTAATCTGTGATGACTTCAAAGAAACTAGAGTGATTTGTATCTCTGAATCACCTTGATTCCAAGCACAAACATGAAATCCCACAGCAGTTTGTAGGGTTCTCCAATTTAGTGCCATACCAGACATTTCAAGAGTGATTCTATTTAATTGACTGACTCTGGCTGAATTTCAAACAGAAGCTGATTCTGGATGCATGTTGCAGGCTTGATGTAACAGGTGGGTCCTGTCATCCTCCTGATCAGGTTATTTGTGGAAAGCTACTGCGTAACTGTTTTGAAGTAGAAAATTAACAGTAAAGAGAGCCCGTTCCTGTCACCCTTCCCACTCTTCGGTTCTGATTCTCTGGATTTTGTAGCCAACTTTTTCTCCCAGATATGATATTGCTACACGTCTAAAAAATTACTGGCTTTTACTTCTCACACTGAAATGCTGGGAAGTACTTTGAAACTTGTAAGAGTGGAATTTTTTAGCTAAAAGCTAATGCTTTTTGAGATCACATCTTTTTAGTAACTTCAGATGCACGTTGTTCTAAATGCTGTGCATTTTGGTTTTGAAAAGGCACTTATTGGGGTTTATAATGTATTTTTAGAGCTAAATAAGTATTGATAACATTTGATGAAGATTACACTGACTACTTACTAAATGTTCATTTACTTTGATAACTATTTTTGGAAACCTGGGTCATGTCTTGACATTCTTCAAGAACATTGAGATCACTGTTTGTTGTGATCACTATTTCAGGATCACTGGCTCGCCCTATTTTAAAGTACATTCTTTAACTGCGCAAGTGAAGATCTCATCACAGCTTTGGTTTTTTTTTGGTCTTACTGTTTTTCAGTTGCTCATTATCTTGTCCAGCTGAGTTTTATGAAAGTTTTGAATAATGAGCAATAGGAAAGTCTCCTCAAAACTAGTGAGTTCTGTGTTTATAGAATCATAGAATGGTTTGGGTTGGAAAGGACCTTATGAACATCCAGTTCCAACCCCCCTTCCATGGGAAGGGATGCCTCACAGAAGACTATGTCCTTACGCCCTGTCTAACCCAGCCTTGAACACTGCCAGGGATGGAGCATTCACCACTTCTGAGGGGCAACCTGTTCCATTGCCTCAGCACCCTCACAGTAAAGAAATTCTTCCTTATATCCAGCCTGAACTTCCCCTGTTTAAGTTTGAACCCATTCCCCCTTGTCCCATCGCTATAATCCCTAATGAAGACTCCCTTTCCAGCACCCTTGTAGGATATGTTATATTTAAGACTCTCAAGTGTGTTGGAGACTGTGTGCTGACCAGGAATGTAAAGTTTTAAGCGCTGATTTTTGTGGATTTTTCTTGTTTGTTTCTTTTTGTTCTTTAATCTAAACTTTTATGTATGTAATACAGAGTACATAAAGACACATAGTTTATAATATAGACTATATGTAGACTTTTACAAATCTTGTTTTCCTATGATTCCAATATTGCCAACCGTGTTCCATGCATTGTTTCAGATATTAACGTCATTATTTCACCTACCACGTTGGATTTCTGGTAATTAAAATTACATAGCATTGTTGGGATGCTTACTGCAATCATGTCCTCACTTGCAAATGATGAATACAGATAAACTAAAAATATTTAAATGATACGTAATTGCTGGGTTCTTGACTTGACAATTTAGTTAGCTCTAGGGAGAGGGAATGAAAGAGGAAAAATATTCATTAGGGCTTAGGGATTCAGCCTGCTGTATTAAAAGGAATTGGATTATTCAGTTTACAGTGTTCTTAACAGATTCAATTTCAGCCTGAGATAATTGAAGTGTCGTCAAAGCTGTGTGCATCACTAAAACACACAGAAAGACATAGTCCCATGGGCCCGCTAAAACAATATAGAACAATGTGGAGTAGCTTTTCAGAGATTTAACTGCCATTATGTTGAGGCTCCTTTTAAAGTATATTACAGCAAACTTAGATGAATGTTTTCCTGCGTAGTTTTCAGAGATTGAGTGTTTAGATTGTTTTCTTTCCTTGTTGAAGAAATCTGTTTAACAAATTATTATTAAATCTAATGCCAAAACTTGGGAGTTCGTAGCAAAAATTCATATTTCTGATCACTGTATTTCTGAAATTTTTCCTTTTTCTTTCTTAACATTCCCCGTAAAGGCATATTTGGATTTTAAAGCTATTTTTTAGCATGATGAATGACACTGGTGGTAAAAATGTAGTTTAGTTGCTGTTCATTGCTACATCAAAAAATATGGTTATTGAGTAAGAACTGGTACAGAACCCTTCAGTCCACCTCCTTTGTGCAGGGGATTGTCTCTTATTTCAACCAACTAAGTGCCCCGATCTCTGCTGTAAATGTATTTCTGCACTGGCTTGTGTACTTTGGGGGTTGTTCTTGTCAGCCAGCCAGGGTCTTATGCAGTGTCATAACCGATAAATGCCTTTAATGATGTAGTATTTAATCATATTTGCTTACATTTATAATCTGGAGAACATTTGAAAATGACTATCTAAGACTAACATGTAGCAAAAAGGAACAGGAATGGAAATTCCATGAGATCAAGGTGAAGTAAGGGTACGTCAAAGAGATGACATTTGATGACCATTTATAAGGGGTTTAGTGATGATCAAGGCCTAGCTGATGTGAGTGCCGCAAAAATCGCTTGTTCATGAACTGTTCTTGCAGGCATCGCAAGCATTTTGGGAGAGATGCAGGCAGAAGCAGGTGGGATACAAGTAAAAAAAGTACTGCAGCGTTTAAGTAAGCTTTGGAAAAGATATCTGCTCTTTTGGATGCTTGCTTAGCCCATGAAGTTTCTTTTTAGCTAGTTGTCTATACATATATATATTGCAAACATTGGGTTTAATTGTGGATTTTCCCAATGTATTTAATTGGGTTTTATACGATTTCACGTTCTGTTGGGTTTTTTTGAAACATATATAATACAAGCAGTCCTTGTGAAAGGAACTTAAGGATTTTCTGGTCCTTTGAGCTCGCTCCAGAACATAAAAACTTGTGAGTTCTGTGCTTTTTTTAATGTTTTTGATTAAATCTGTCAGGTTGCCACTATGTTATATCTAATGGATGTCATGAGGGTTTTCGTAAAACATTAATTATTGTTCCTTAGCTCATGAGGTCATTAATTTATATAGAAACTAGAAAATATTTTACATTTTATAGTCATACCTACTGAGTTTTTTTAACAGAATGTTTTATCTTGCATAGAATTGAAGTGCTTCATGTATTTTATGCATAAAAAGATATAAGGAAAAGCTTTTTGATATCAACACAGAAAATCATCCACTAGGGCCACTTCATAACCACTTTAAAGAAGGCTTTCATAATGAAACAGATTGCTGCTTTTAGAAGGCTCCTTAAACACTGTTCATTTCAATAGAGAAGGCTGGGGAGGAGAAGCTATTGTAAGTGTTAAACCCAGCAGTGGCACAAGAGATATGCAGTATGTAGTATCACAGGACATATTACATCTGTAAGTGGAAAAACCTGATGTATTGGTTTAAATTATTTTACCTTTGCCACCTTTTTTCATTAAATTATTGAAATAGCCAAAGTTTGTTATTGCAGAAGCTATACTGATTCAAATGAACATAGTTAATTCTGTATGAGCTTGCCAAAGGAATGGCAAGAAGTGGATTCACAAGGTAAAACTTGGTGCTTTGTGCTGGTTTCAATTCACTGATTTCAAAGCACTTTACCAGGATTAATATTCTAAGCCTCCACACAATTCCCAGGAGTAAGTTAAGCATTATTCACATGTTAGAGATGGGTAAATGAAATCCACAGAGGTTATAGCTTGTGTCAAGTCACACAGAGGTACCAGGCCTCTGGAGAACGAGGGAACAGATGCAGACATTTTTGCATCTTGTTACCTGCTGTTACCATGTGAGTAAAAGATCACTTGGAAGATACAAAACCCCCTCTGAGACTCAATAGTTTAAGTCACTTTTAACCCATTTAATGGATTTGTAAGTTAGAAACAGCAGTTATTTTGTGCAGGTCTTTAATTCCTAGTGAGTTATGTCATATTGAATCATATCTGCAAAGATAAGACCGCAAATACTGGAGTATCCTGCTTCATCAGCACTTAGGTGAAATGTCATTTCTTCTGGTGCTTGGCTCTGTAAAGAGCAGGGAGCTAGATCAAAAAATGCTGTTTCTTTGCTGTAAGATGCAAAGTAAGATTGTCTGTACCCCCGACTGCTCAATACAGTGATTGGCATAATCCAACTGTAGCATTTGGCAAGAGTGGTTTGAGTGGCTCCTGTTAGTTAAATGCATGACATAAATGACCCATTTTCCTGAAATTCTTGGTTTGCTGCATGCTGACTATGTACTTTTCTGGCTGTAATGCAACAAGTCTATGCTTACATAGCTCTTCCCTGAATGCAGGCAATTTGAGATGGTGCATTGATGATATACTGTTGTATCCATAAGAGTACACTGTAATTATATACTTTGGAATATGTGTTTGAAAAAATAAAATTCAGTTGTGGCTGAAAATGCATAATATTGTTAATGAATATACTTTTATTATAATTGGTGATGCTCTTCAGACATTGATTCATCTGCTGGGGAGATGTAATCACTGTAGCGTTATCGTTTTTCCTAGTCTCTAGCAGAACTAAATAAATGGGATGGAAGCCTGAGGTATTTTGGACGAGGTAGAATCATGTTTGGAGAAATGAAAAAGCAGAGGTGACCTTTGAAAATACTTATCTGGAGGAATTAATGTTTTCTTAATAGCTCCTCATTTGTTGTTGTTGTTACAGGCTCGTTATTCATCAGCAATGTGTTGATACTGTGGTCTTGCTTTCAAAGCTGAAATATGTAGAAGTAACTGAAATTAAATAATAATCACAGTAATAAAACCCCACTTTGCTCTAGTGAAGAGAACCTATTGCAAATGACATAATACTTCCTTGGTTACCTTTGTGTTTCAGGATGGATAATATGTTGTTTTTGTAGCTGGAAAGAACAAAAATACCTCCATGAGAACACTTTCTTTGAACCTCCATAAGGATTCTTTTTGTACAATATCTTTTTAGTGGTAATTCTGTCTTTAGTTACAATGATCACTGAACATGCAGTCTAGCAGTGTACTTCGTACTTAAAACATAGGAGCTGTCCCACTGAGTGTGAAAGATTCTTTATTGTGCTGTTCAAACTGTTGCCTAATTGGCATAACAATAAGTTCTGATCTTGGGTGAGAAAGCAGCTCTTGCTGGTACAGAGCTTCAAGGAGTACCACTGATGCTTATGCAATTGTTGTGCCACCTTGAAGAGGAGCACCTTGACAGCATGTGTTTTGCTAATGCTATAGTCTATGGGCATGGTGATTGTCAGGCAGGGGCAGAGAGGTGGGAGGGTGCCTCGGAGGGATGAGGATCCTATTGCAGTGGACAAGATTGCAAACTTTTCAGGTGGCAGAATGTTCTCTTGCTCAATGTCATTCATATAAAAGGCATTCTAATGAGAAGAAAAGCACGTTAAGTGAAGTATGCAGAGTCTTGAGCAGTGAATACTGATTCTTGCACTTCCGTGGCTGATAATATCAAGATCAAATACAAAAACATGTATTTGATCAATAGCCACCAACAGCCATTGACTCTAGTGTGTCAGTAGTAGCAAATACTGTCAGAGGAAATGCTAATGGTGGATAGTAGCTATTCCTTGCTTTTGGAGATAACTTCCTGAACTGACTTTTCAGGGCTGTGTGGTACCCCAGCTCCAGTGCTACATCTGAGTTCAGTCAGACCTTCTCCTTAAGTACTTCTACAGGGAAGAATCAAGGCATCAAGCATACATTCAGCTGGCGTGTTATCATGTGCCTGTTACTTTTGTGTACAAACTGATGAAATCACAAATGCTTAAGGTAGCATTAACTACTGTTAAGCACTGTGATTAATGAACCGAGGGGAGAAGAAGGTGAATTTCCAAGTGTCATGTACAAAGTTGTTGTGACTGGTTCTTATGTTTGTCTTGAGGCAATCTTTTATTGTGCTTATGTTCATAATGAGTATAACTTTTTGCATGTATTTTAGTAGCCTGTTTTCATAATGACACATACACTACTGTCTGTTCAGTTAATTCTTGCTTTTCAGTTAATGCTTATTGATATTTTTTGAGAGGTAGGATTAAAACCCATTTGCTTTCATTCACAAATTTGGTGATTCGTGTTTAAAGCTGGCCTTTTACACTAGCGCTTCAACCGTGCTTTTTCTGGTACTAGCTTGACTGTGAGTAGTCAGTACTAACTTGGGCATTGCAATCAGCCTGATTTTTGGGTTGTCTGAATCAGAAGAAAAATGTTAAATGTCATGAAATATCAGGTTTTTTTCAGTGAGCTGAGCAGTCCAGTGCTGGGGTAGGGAATGAGTGATGTCCATGTGTTATAAATGGGCAACATTATTCCAGAAGCCTTGCTTCAGAACTTGTAATACCCTCTTTAAGATACGGGCTCTGATAGAATAGGATTTGTTTCAGTCATGATGTAGTAAATTCATCCTTGGGGATATCAGGAAGGAGGATTTCCATCAGCAAGTGTCTGCCTTTCTGTCAAGATCTGATTAGTTGTGGTATTACAAGTAGCATTCTAGATGTGGCTACAGTAAAGGTTACAGGCAGTGTTTGGATCTGAAATTTCATTTTAGAGCAAAAGGTCCCCAAGGGCTGATTTAATTTATTTAATTACATTGTACAAGGCTTGAGTAATAGTTTTAGATCAAAGTAGAAGAACCAACTTCCAGGCACATTTGTAATATAATTCCAAGTGGTGGATTGCTAAACACTTCAACAGTTTTGCTTTATAGGACGGAATGATAGACGGATATGGATTGCAATTATACACTACAAGTGTAAGCCTTATAATAAAATCATAAATAATAAACTAAGAAAAATAAATTGCTTAATTGTAATAGGAGCATATCTTCCTTCTACAACTAAATTCAGCTACAAAACTGAATTAAATTGACCTAGGAAGTCCTCAGGCTTTTTTTAAGCATCTTAACCCCACTTGATGGTTTGAATGGGGAAGATTGAATTTAAATGTAGTATTTTCATAAAATAGTTCTATTTCCAAGGGTTCTCTGCCCTTAACTCAGAAACAGTTACTTCATTAGTTCTAGCTCTTTCCTTATGAGGTGTGTCAATAGTGATGAGTGAAACTTCTCTTCCGCTTTCAGATTCCCCTTATTTCCTACCTTGAATGATAATTTCTTTCAATCTCCCCTCTTTCAGTTGAAACTTCTGTATCCATTTCATAGACACGATGTTTCAGATGTTTTTTTCTAGCTGTTTTACTACCGCAAGCCCAGTTGTATAGAGCATCTGCAAGCTGTTTCACCTGTGAGTCTGTGTTTAGTAACATGATGACAGTGACTCAAAACCGGCATCACCAAAGCAGGGCATTAATTACTCGTTTCTCTAAGGGTGCAAAGTGCACACAGCAAGAAGCAGAAGCATAAAGAACTGCAGAGGTCCAGATCTTTCTAACAGCATAATCTTTCTTTGCCAGCTCCTTTGAAATACCCATAAGCAAACTATTTTCAGCTGTCTTGCTAGAAGGAGTGAGCCACTGGGTTTGGGCATGCTGCTCTGTGTGCGTTTGCTTTCTGATCAGTCAACTTTGACTGTCACTCGCAGCATCATGCCTGATTACTAATACAATTTCAAGGCCAAGGCTGCACTAATGGTACTCATGTCTAAAACCTGACAAAGGAGATGTATTATGAGGGTAGAGGCTGGTGATAAATCTAACCTGTATTGTTGTATCTGGTATCTGTGAGCCTGACTTCTATCTGACTTACTGTTTTACAGTTCTCATGTTAAATCTTTTCACCCACAGGTGTATGCTACATCCATCAGAAGTTGTTCCAATTCATCATGCATGGGCTTATAGCTTCTTTTTATAATTCTTAAAAAATAGACCAGCAATTGCATTGAAGCCTTCCTTTAATTAAAGGCTCTAGGACACTGCGCCGTCAGCGTTCCTGAGATCAATATCCTCTGAAATACAGCACGCTTTCCTCTGTTTTATAAAGGACAGTTCTGTTTGTTTCTGTATTGATGTGCTACTTTTTCATAGGCTTCCTTCTTGCTTATTTAATCTATTTGGCAATACAGCAATGTTAGCTTTTGCTCAGCTAAGGTACAAGTTATGACTCATCTAAAAGCTGTCTTCCTAGAGGCCTCTTCCACCTCAAATTATTCCACCTAAATAAACTATAAGTACATTGATTTTTAATATCCAGATTATTGTTCTTGGGGGAAAAAAAGGCAGCAGTATGTATAAAAATTGCATCAGATAGTGATAGCTTTTTCTAGAGTAAACTCAATGATCAATTCCATGAAAAAGGTTAAAATTGAAAAGAAGGAGTTGAAAATAGAGGAACATTGCCAGACATAGTTTCCTCCATAGTAGCTGTCAATGCTATGCTAACATGAATGCTCCATCACTGGCGGTGTTCAAGGCTGGGTTGGACAGTGCCTTGGGTGGCATGGTTTAGTGTGAGGTGTTCCTGGCCACGACAGGGGGGTTGGAACTGGTTGATCTTGAGGTCCTTTCCAGCCCTAACTATTCTATGATTCTATATTAGTTATTCCAGCAGAAATAATAGTACCTGCGGAGCTACAGTAGAACTTCTTTATGCTAAAACACAGAGATGTCTTTTGTGTTGAAGGACAGAGTGAAAAAACTGCAGTGGTACCATCTGCTTCCTGGCTTCAGAGATTATCTGACAGTCTTCAAGTTATCTTTCACTTCTTTTGGCCATTTAACAATAAACCCATTCCTGATTAATATAGGAAGTTATTTTGATGATTTTCTATGTTCACTGGATCAAATAATATTTGCTATGCTTCTTGCACAAGGCAAATAGAGCAGCCTTTGTTTTAATTTTGCAGTATTGTGACTGCTGCAGTTTCCAGGTTTACGAAATTCTTGAAGCATCATCCTAAAGCTTGAATGGGAGAGTCTTTCTGTTGTTCACAGAGACAAGATGTGAATCTGCAGGGGCTCACCAGTTTTCAAATATCTAAATTGAAACAGTTCTCTTAAACTCTTTGATTCAGCTTGCAATGGGCAGTTTAACATCAAAGATTCGTTCAAGGGTCATTATTATTATCTGTGCTAAGTCCCTTATCACTGTAAAAGAAGCATTAACCTGTGGTTAAATGGCCTGTTCTGTAATATATCTAGTTTCCAAATGGATGTGACAAGCTATGTGTGTGGTGTTTATTTGGATGGGGCCAGATACCCTCACTGTATTATTTTGCGTTTACCACAAAAGGCTTTGATTTATTTATTTCCTTTTATCATGTGAACTTTAATGTTTTGAAGGACCTTTTCTTACTGACCTCCTCAGACCTACTGACTCCAGCCGTTTAACCTTTCTGGCCCTTTTAATAAGCTTCCTTATTTCAGACAGTTTCCCCTTCTGAACCAAAATTATGCTGTTGTAAATTTTCTCATTGTTTTGATAATAGTTAAATTCTGAAATCCTGTGTTAAAGTCGATATATTTATGGAAGCACCAAAATCAAACCTGTGAAAAGTATTCTATGCTACTACATTAAATTTTAGGAAATTCCTTGATATGAATTGAAGAGTGATTAAAAATATCAGTGAGAAAGTATGAAGCTTGGATGTAGTTGTTAGCTCAATATCACTTGGGAAGGATTGCAGACTGTATTTAAATGTTCCTAGCAGAAAGTTTATTATTTAAGAATAAAAGTTTCCATAGTAGCAGATTTGGAAGAGCCATTAATGTTAATCATTCCGTTAACAGAATTTAGTTAAATAATTGGATTTGTTTAAGAATAACCTAGAGACAGGAAAATAATTTGATTATCATTTGTCTAAGGTACAAGCCTCAATTGTATTTTCCTGTAAGTTCCTGACAGTTGATATAGAGGACCTAAATTACTACTTCCATTAAATACAATCTTTTACATGTAAAGATATTATCTTTTGTGGTTGACTTACTGGCTCACCACATAGGGTATCAATACCAGTTGGCCCAAGAGCAAGTAGGAACCTCCTGCTGCCTCTCATGTCTTCTGTAGCCTGATATAGTGTCAGTGGGAGGGATTGAGGGTTGAGACAGAGCGAACTGTAGACTTGATGAAGAATGGAGGTGAAGGAATGTGAAACAGACCTGGTGCTATGTGTGGGACTGACTGGACTAATGGTACTTAGGGAGCCATGAACAAAGGGGAAGACCTTGGGGTTATCAGGATTTGAAAATGGGATTTTGTAGACACAAGCATGTCCATAAATACTTGGACCTCAGCAATTCCCTGGCTGACAGAACAATGTGCTTGCTTTACAGTACTTTTCAGTGTGGTGCTTGATGGATTCAGGAAGATGTATTTGCCACTGTGTCATTTTGTTCTCTAACTTATATCAGGATTTTTTGCTTGCTCTAATGAATGAACTCCAGCTGTTGGATTCCATATGGGAAATGAAGCCAGCATAGCTCTTCCTGACAACTCATGCCTGTGCTGTGAAAGCTGAGAATGAATCAGCATGAAAGATCTAGGAAGGATAGTATAACATAAAACAGATGACTGTCATCTATTATTTGGGTGGCAAGGAGAGATAAGAGGGAGGTAAGTTTGCTTTTCAAGCAGGGTTAAAGAAATGAACTTTTTGTATCAGTGCAGTTTGGGGCTGTAATTTGGAAACAATTCAGTCACTTGGGAAATCCTGTCTTCAAGGGTAGATTTGAAGGGGCATGCTAGGGAGAAAAGAATGGCCATAGTAGCTTCCAGTGGCTATGTGGAGCCGTGAGGAAAGGGGGAAATACATTTAAAAAGGAGAGAAGAAAACAAACAAAAGACCTTCACCACTGAAGGTCTGCCTTCCGTCATCACCATAGTTATACTGTTTTCTAATGGATGTCTGTGTATGACATCTGAAAGGCTGTAAAGTTTGAAGAAATAAGTAGCAATTACCAACATAACCTTGTGAATTTTCTGTTTCATGTATGATTGTTTTTCTCTGATTTTGAAGATGCGCTGCTTTTCACCATCATTTTAACCAGAGACCCCATGAACAAAATGTAGTTGAATAAGTAGCTCCTATTTGGATCTTGGAATTTCCATGCAGCATTTTGGGTCTCAGGTTAAAGCAAAGAGAAATTGTGTTGTTATTGTGTATTTTAGGGCAATTAAAGACAAAGAATCAAAATTCTTCTGAAAATTTACCATGATGCTCCTCACTATTTTGGAGTATTTTCAGTATTTGAGTTAATGTTCCTTTAAGTATTCAAGTTTCATCTCTTGATCTGTTTTCATCTCAAATATGGAATCAGGACACAGTCAGCTTCTGATTTTTCTTGTTCTCTCTTTTACATCTCTTCACTGGTCTTGAGCTAACCCAGTTTCACCCAGCACATTTCATAGTCACCCCCTTACCATGCCTTTTTTTCCTGGTAGATGTATGCAATGTCTCTGCTGTTATTTCTTTGCAGTTTGACTTGGTAGAGCTGGGTTTTCTACAGCTTACCCATGTGTTCTCTGAAACATGGGTATCTTTTAAGTATCTTCTGCTGTACTGCTGGTTTCTGTCAAAAAGTGGCCGTACTCATTACTGTGAATCCTGTTGATCCATGATGATGTATTTCTTTATGAATTCATATAACCCTTGGTAATAAACAGGTTCATAATGTGTTCACCAAGGTATGTGTAGGTACAGATATAGATGTATGTAACTTCTAATCACTGTGAGAGCTAGTGAAGCATCGAAACAGGGTGCCCAGAGAAGCTGTGGCTGCCCCATCCCTGGCAGTGTTCAAGGCCAGGTTGGACGGGGCTTGGAGCAACTTGGTCTAGTGAAAGAGCAACCTGGTAGTGGAAGAGGGTTGGGGCTTCCAACCTATGCCAGGGGGTTGGGACTGGATGAACTTTAAGGTCCCTTCCAACCCAGACTGTTCTCTGATTCTACGATTGCACCAATAGAGAGAAGGATAAACAGATACACTGTTACTGCATTTTCCTTTAAATGGCTTGTTTAGACCCACAAAGATTCCCATGAAAGAAATCATTAATTCTCATGAAATTCATAAATTTAGTGGCTGGAACATCACTGGAATGTTTTCAAAGGGAAAAAAAGTCTTCTCTCAGTGTTTGGTAGTGAATAGAGCGCAAGCATTAAGAAGAATGTAACATGAAACATACGTCTTGATCCATAAACCTATGTCATTACAGTAGTGCAGCTACTCCAATTTATATTGCCTGTATATGTTTAATTTTTATGGGGCATATTTGGCTGGAGAAAACTTTTTCTTAATTGCTTGAATTTTGAGCTGAAATATTTTATGCTGGTCTGTGCTTGAGGGTAAGTCTTTCTGAAAGCTTGAATGAAAATGAATAGTTCAAGTCTTTCTGCATAGAGGAATACGTGGCAAACCACCATTGCCATTAAAAATTAAAACCTGCATCGGTTTAGATGAAGTGCAGAAGTTTAATGTGTACAAAGATTTGTTTTGAACTCATGAAGCTTGTTTTCATTAATGATCCAACACTATTTATTAGAAGCATGTGATATAAATACTTCATAATTCTTATCCCTTATGGCACCTTCAGAGTAAAAAAGAAGATTTCTCGTTTTATTGATGTCTTTGGGTATTTTTGTTTAAGCCTGAACCATGGCTGATACCTTCCACGTCCCTTGATTCACTTTCAGAAGTGCTCAGTGAGTGCTGCAGTGCAAAGTGGACATCTGTTCTGAGGTGATCGATATTCAGGAGGTGAAGCAGGCACAGTTATCTGATATATCCTGTAGCTTTATTGACAATAGTTGGTGTCTGAAGGCACAGTGACAGTACAAAAAGCAAGTTTGAATTAAATAAGATCAGAAGGGAAATGTGGAACCAGTGATGCAGTATTCTCTCATTGAACAATGAGGACAAAAAGTCATTTTGAATGGTTTCTTGATTCAGGTTTTCAAATTATGTATCAGTATGGAGACCTTAGCAACAAGATTCACAATCAGACCATGTTGAAATCAGTTGCTTTCCCTAAGGAATGAAGGGGAGGAGAAATGTGATCTGTTGAGGTACAGGATGCACATGAATACATATCCATAACTTGTCATGTAGTGAGAAATCATTTGTTAGTAGGCCGTGCCACAAACCGAGTCCTCCAAGTGTGGTTTATAATAGGAAGGAGCTAGTTTGTGGCCTTCTGCAATAGACAGTGTGAAAACAATTGCTCTAGAATCAGCTCCTGTGAAATGGAAATTAAGAGAAATTGCAATGTGTCTCCTGTTTTAAAGATCAGTTGTGCCAATATCTCAACCCACTGAGACAGAGAAATGCACCCTGTTCCACACCCTTTGCTCTTCAGTCCTTTCCGCTTGTTGGATGCATTTTATATTTGTTTACTGTAAGAAGATGAGGAACATGTGGGCTTGAGTTTCCAGCAAAGTTTCTAATTCCAAAGAATACACAAAATGTCAACTTGGTTTCCAGAACTTCGGTTTTGTGCTTCACTAGTGTTCTGTTGTTTCACTTCTTTTTATAAAATGGAATTTCTCTTACAGATGCGGTTGATAAAATCAAAAGATCAGTTTCAGTTTTAAATCTCTTGAGAGAATTTAGTGCTCTCAAATTTTCTTGTACAATTTAAAAGAAATTTTCACTTTAGAAGTCCAGAGATTTCATCCATTTTGGCTTCCAAATAGTAAATTGTTGCCAGAATAGAATTCATTAGTATTTCCTTTGAACCTTGGTGTGCACTAGAAGCACTCATTAGAAGTACCCAGCTGGAAGCTGTGTGATAGCTGCCATGGATTTTGTAATTTATCAAGTATATTAATATCCAGGTTTAAGGCTCACAAAACCCTCTGTTACTGCTGCAGATATTCATAGAGTCATAGAAGCATAGAATAGTTAGGGTTGGAAAGGACCTCAAGATCATCCAGTTCCAACCCCCCTGCCATGGGCAGGAACACCTCCCACTAAACCATGCCATCCAAGGCTATGTCCAACCAGCCTTGAACGCCGCCAGGGATGAAGCATTCACAACTTCCATGGGCAAACCATTCCAGTGCCTCACCACCCTTACAGTAAAGAATTTCTTCCTCATATCCAATCTAAACTTCCCCTGTTTAAGTTTGAACCCGTTACCCCTTGTTCTCTCACCTCGTCCCTAGCAGAGTCCCTCCCCAGCATCCTTATATTCCTGTGAATAGGAATAGGACAGCTGCTAGCAGACGATGATTTGTAGTAAACCAAGGAATTCACCAAGGTCTTTAAGAAGTCAGTATGGAGAGTGGCTTTCAGGAATCAAACCTCAGCTCAGAGCTGCACAGTAGTTTGAGTTTTGTGAACTCAATACTGATACATTTTCACTGAATAGTGTTTACTGCTGCTTGCTAAGGTTATGCCAACACAGCAAATCGAATCCTTGACTTCTGTGCCGTGTTTTAGAGCAAACCAACGTTTTCCCCAGGAATGACTCCTTCAAGACTTTCAACTTGCAGTGAAAAAGAAGATTAATTACCTTGGAACAAAGGCATATGCCATTAGTCACGCAATGTGTGGCATTCTGCTTTTGTGCTGGTTGTTACTGACTTGGACTCAGATTCTTTTCCTCTGTGTAATTTGTTTGTTTTTTCCCCATTTTTTTAATACTGGACGTTCTGCTGGGAATTCAGGAAAGCTGAAATTTCTTGTTCTGTCAGGGGAATTCCAGGGAGCTCAATGGAAACCACATGCTGCTAAAACCAAATAGACATTGTGTTTTGGGCATTTAAGATAATATCGTGTGCATAACATAAACAAGACATTTATTATAATCTATCTTAGCTACTTTTTCTCTGCCAACTGTGGAAGCAAAGCAGCAAGGTAAAGGTCCCTTATCCATAGATTTAATCTTTCTGCAGTTCAAAGCTTTGTAAGTAAAAGCAACCATCTGTACAGGGCAGCTGTTGAAATCCCTCCTTTATAAGCATTGTATTGGTGCCAAAGTGAAGCTTCTTGCCCCAATATCATTGCGCCCTCATTAAAAATAAGCAGCCCAAACTCAGTCTGTGTTATCCTTAAAATCCATTAAATGATACGGTAATTCTGGTTACAGTAGTCTTCTGTAGCCATATGTAGAGCCTCAGTTCAGAGGGCTCATTGCATTTTCAGCCAGTATATGAATTCTTTGAATGATATATATAATATACATATATTATATATATTGGTTTTATCGGGTATCAGGTCAACTAACCATGCATTTGTTCCACCTGTGAGCAAAGCACAGAATTACACAGTCCAAGTAATTGGGTTTTTTGATCTCTCTAATATATTTGTTCTCTTTGTATGATTTTTAGTCTGGAAAAGAAGAAATCTGAGAAATTAAAATAGAAAAACCCTACAAACATAAAGTCATGTATTTTTATGAAAGAATAAGCTTTCAGTAAGTATGTGAAAAAGCCTTGTCCAGGTATTATCAGTGAGAACAAAAATGGAACATAAGCAATGTAAAACAGCAAAGAATTGTTTTTAATATAGCTGCCTGATATTAATTTCAGAGGCACAAAAAAAAGATTCTGATGCATATAGGAATTTTTAATGGAATTTTCTTTCAGTTGCTTAACATTGTAGATGATGCTGCTGTACTGAAGGGGGGGAGGAAGCTAAGACTATACATCTGATTTTCTCTTTTACAATGCTTTTCTTATGTCCTTTTCAGTAATATTCTTGCCTTCTCAATATCTGTCTTTGAAACCAATTTCAGATGTCAGGAAAAAAGTTAAAGATGTTGGCACTAGTTGTCACAGATCAGACTAGGATGTCTCATTAAACTGAGCAGAGGGAGTGCAAATCACTTTTAATTTTCAGATTGGTTGGTCTTTAATGTTAAACTGAGTGTGATTGATGCCTTGCAGAGCAATATGGGATAATACTGATATGAACTTATCTTAAATATTTGAAGATATATTTCTGTCTCAGCCTGGTATGAGTGATTTTGGTTTCCTGTGTTCTCCTTTCTTGGCTGATGGCCTCTAAAAGTGAACTTTGAGAACAAATGTAGAACAAGTCAGGCATGCCCCTGTTGTGTTGATAATATCAACTTGACAAATGTATTCTGAATTTTGCCTGCAGCCATTAAAATGGCAAGCAGAGTCGGAAGTGTTTTACGGGAGGGTTTTTTTATTGCTTGTACCAGCAAATATTGTACTGACTTTGTCAAAGGAAAACGTTATTTTTGTGAAGCACTTGCCCTGCTGACTCCCAACTGGAACAATATATTTGAATCCATCATTATGTTATTTTTACTGCTTCATTGTACATTTGCCATTACATTTTTATCTGTTTACTTCTGAGCTGGTATAAACTAAAGGCCAAAAGTCTAAGCTAAATAAATATCATGTTAGTGCTAATTTAGTCTGTCTATTAATAGCACTTGTTTTCTATGCATAGTGACAAGAGAGAACAGAGTTTGTTGCTGAACTTTGCGTACAGAGTTCTCATGATTCGGTTGCATATGCAGAGGAGGTCAATGTGTATTATTTTTATTTATAGTATATTAAGTTGTATTTGAGGTACATTGTAAATATGAAGTAGAAGTCTACATCGTCAGCTTTGTCAGATACAATGGATTAACAGGAAGAACATGTAGAGAAATGTCTTGTGTAATTTAATATGTTGCATTAATCTAGAAATAATCATTTGTGTTGTGAGACTGCTGGATTGGCCTTTGTTCAGTCAATGTTTCCAGTAGAATCATAGAATCATAGAACACTTAGGGTTGGAAAGCACCTGAAGATCATCCAGTTCCAACCCCCCTGCCATGGGCAGGGACATCTCACACTAAACCATGCCACTCAAGGCTTTGTTCAACCTGGCCTTGAACACCACCAGCGATGGAGCATTCACAACTTCCCTGGGCAACCCATTCCAGTGCCTCACCACCCTCACAGTAAAGAACTTCCTCCTTATATCCAGTCTAAACCATGGAACATGTTAATTTAATGTGCTTTCAAATGAAACCAGTGTCAAATAAATACCTGTTGAGTACTGCCAAACAAAGAGGAAAAACAACTAATTTGCTTCTTAATAAGCTCCTAATAATGTGCTAGCATTTCAGCCTACTTTAAGTCTGACAGGGTTCTGCTTGAACATCTATTTTGAAAGATCTACACCATAAAGAAGCCCTTAAAAATCTGTGCTAGTGAAAGACATTTTCATGAACTACATCAGTGAATGCTCTGACTGTGAAAAATGTATGAATATGAGTATTTATGTGATAACCCCTGAAAGTAATAACTGTAAGGTATTGGGAATGCACCGCAGAAAGTTAAATAACATTTTGGCCAAATTGTTCTCTTATTTTTTTGCAGTTCGGTTGCTAATAAGGTGAGAATAAGAGCAGGTGTATTACGTGCACTTTTTCCTTCTTTTTCTCTTAAACCTTTTTCTCTTATTCCTCTCTACTTACTGTGGGGAAGTAGGAGAATGGAAGAGCCCAGGAGGCTGCCCTCTGACTTTGCCCGCTGGGATCCCTTTAATTTCTGCAGTGCCAGAGTCCATGTGTTCTGCCCGCAATTACAACTTGCAAAATTAGGTTTGTTTGCAATAATGTATCAGAGTATCACTTTAGAATTACACCTGGGTCCTGGTTCAGCGACCTCCTCCAAACAAAATTGATTTACAAAAAACCTGTGGGTTTGTCTGTTAAGCAAATAGCTACAGGCTCCAATACCTAAAGGGAGGTACAGGAAAGCTAGAAGAGGGGCTTGTGACAAGGGCATGTGATAGGACAAGGGGGAATGACTTTAAACTGACAGAGAGGGTATTTAGAATAGACATTAGGAAGAAGTTCTTCCCTGTGAGGATGGTGAGACACCAGTCAGGGTGCTCAGAGAAGCTGTGGCTGCCCCATCCCTGGCAGTGGTTGAATGGGGCTTGGAGCAACCTGCTCTAGTGGAAGGTGTCCCTGCCTGTGGCAGGGGCTTGGAACTGGATGAGCTTTAAGGTCCCTTCCAACCCAAACCATTCTATGATTTTCCAGGTATTTGTAGAGGACTCTATTTTTGTAATATATTTGTGCAAGTTTTTTTTTTTTGTTGTTCTTAGAATTGGTACTTCATTGCATGTACTTCAGATAAATGATTTTATTGTCAAACTCTAAGATAGAAAAAGCAAAATCGCAAGTTGGTATTTTTTTTATCCTGTATCTAAATGCGTGGGAAGTGCAGCATCAGAAGTGGGAGAGCAATGAGAAGTATTATTTGTGAATCTTAAGCCTCAAACGGCCCAGGCTGTTTTCCAGCTGGGGTGGCATTAAGTACCTGGTGAAAGGCGAAGCTAACTTTGTTGATCTAGTCTCACCCATTGCTTTCCTCAAGCAAGTTAGTGCCTGTGTTAGACAAAGACCTGCTCTTTGTTTGAAAATAACTTCAAGTCGCCAGTCCTTTCAGAGAATGTAATTATTTCCTCTGGGGAAAATAACATGCCTTATCTACTCAAGGAAAGCATTTAGGATGCCCTTTCCTGCTTGCTTTGTCCTGCAGTAATCCACTTTTTTTTAGGAAGAATGTTTTGCTATCGACATTTTTCTCTGGTAGAGCCTTGTGAAAATAACCTCAGCCTGTATTGTCCTGAGGTGCACTCCAGTAAGTGTGTGTGATACGTCGACCATATTTGTCCCATTCTCCCACAGAGTTTAATGAAGGAAATTGTTTTGATTAGTAGCTTTTAAATTCAGCAAGTAACACTGGTTTGGGTTATGCATCCATCTGGCCCCGTTTCTAAGTTGTGAGCTTGAGGATGTGTGTGTATGTATACAGCAGAAACAGATGACTGGAGGGACTTGGGAAATCCTGCGGAGAATTACATCCTCAGATTGTTTCCCCCAAGTGAGCAATTTTACAGAACTTGTAAACCCACCCAGGGCTTGCCTCTTGCAGGGTACAGGAATTCCCGTGAATCGAGGCTCAGGCTTATTCCGTATTCTGCTTGAATATACATCTTCATTATTGTCAGGTTGTCTAGGTTCAGAGCAGAGATTTGCTCTTCATTTGTTGAATGTTGCTAAGCAGGATTTAGCAAAACTATCTGCATTTATTTGATTAAGCACCAGCAGAAATGATCAGGTGCTTCTGAGCTCTATTGTAATGAAGTAGGATTATGATAGAGTATAAGAAGTGTAATATGTGGGAGTGTGGTGGTTGTTTTCTTCTTTGACAACCTGCATATTATTGCACCAGTGAGATGGGACAAAGCTTTATGTTGTGTTTCTGTAAGTAGGTGTTCTGTGTTGCATCTCTCAGCCATTCTTTCATGAATTCTTCCTGTTTTCTGACTTTCAATTTAAAGCTGGACAGAAAGGTTGCATGTGCAGAATTGCGTCATTTCACTTGGATAATATTTCTCCTCTCTTTAAGGTGACTGGAGACTTGCAGAAGATTCTGTTACACTTACAAACCGAAGCTTTACCTAACCCATTCGATCCACTTTCTCTTTCATACCCACCCTTCTTTCAACAATTCAGCAGAATGACTTCTGTGAAGGGAAGTCTTTTGTCTGAGACAAAACACTCAAACTCTGAAGACAATCTTCTGCCTTTCCTTGCATTAATTGGCAGTCTCATTAGAGGCATCACTGTCCTCAGAGGCATCCCTTGGCTGATAGACTGAGCAGCTTCACTTTTTGTCTTTAAACAGTTTGCTTAACTAAGTCTGCTTCCAACCAGGTGTGAGGGAAAGTTTATAAATTGTCTTTTTTCTTTAACTTAGACTCACCACTTTTCTTCACTTACTCATTTTTGTTTTGTTAGCTTTTTCCTAAGCATGCTAGCACGACTGGTAGATGGTAGTCATTACTTGCTACTTCTTGTGAGTATTGTCTAGAGTAATAGAGCTAATGAAGTAGAGCCTACTTGTACTTAATTTAATGCTGTGGTGATACAACACAGAGGTGTCTTTTAATTTTCTAGTCAGATAAATGGCACTAAAATATAATGATGACATGAATTACTTCCAAAGGATAACAGTTCTTCAAGTTTACATTCCTTAATCTTTTGTAACTTTATAAAGCTCCTCCTGATGATAATTTTTTATGCAACGGGATTTTTTTTTCCCC
Source organism: Amazona ochrocephala (assembly GCA_039720435.1). NCBI lineage: Eukaryota > Metazoa > Chordata > Aves > Psittaciformes > Psittacidae > Amazona > Amazona ochrocephala. The sequence goes on along the minus strand of CM077886.1, from coordinate 11,478,134 downwards.
TGTTCTGTGATTTGGATGTAATATATTGTGTAATTGTTATTTCTGTCCCGTAAAATCTATCTACTCTAGGAGGAAAACAATTTTCCCTTCTATTTCACTACGTAATTATACATCCCATATATATACTATTTTCCCATAATGGGTTTTAACCAATATTATTGATTTGCTGTTGTTATATATGGAGGAATAACTTTCAGTTCTTTGGAATTCCCTAATTTTAACACAATGTTTTCTTTACAAACAGCACAAATAATGAATATTAGTAACACTGTGAGTTGGATATCCCTTCAAGATGTTCGGGTGCATTAGTACTAACTCTTCAAATGATTTTCTTTTAATAGTGTTCAGAGTGCAGTGAATGCAATCTTTAAAGCTGACTTATGACCAAAATCTTACTTGTACATCCTTTAGACTTTGAAGCTCATTAACCAGAGCATGTTTGCAAATAGTAAAGTGATTATCAATTCTGCTTTATTTATTGTGATCACATAGTGGCATGTTTAGGTAGAGGTACTGTGAACTGAATGTAGGAATATGGTGTTTAAGTGAGAACATACTTGAAGTTTGGAAGGTGCAGTTCATTACTTCTGCATCCTATAGGATAGCCTTGGATGGCATGGTTTAGTGGGAGGTGTCCCTGCCCATGGCAGGGGGGTTGGAACTCGATGATCTTGAGGTCCTTTCCAACCCTTACTATTCTATGATTCTATGATTCTATGATGCACAGAGTTAATATAGCGGTTCTGTATGCAGAGCAGTCTGCCTAGGATCACTTCAGGCCTTGCCATTTAAAACAAAACAAAAACTCCTGAACAGACAAAACCCACCAACATAACCCCAACCCCTAAAAAGCAAAGCAAGAACACAACCTCTCAAACCTTAATAAAGTTATGGTGTTATTTTTAAAACACTATTTAAGTTCCCTTTCTGCCTACCAGTGGTTTAACCCTGTCTGACTTCTCTTTTATTAAATCTTTTATTTTTCCTTTATGTGTCCTTTTGATGTATGTCATCCATCAATGTTAGCAAGAGCAGTAAAATGCATTGATCTGTTGCTAGACTTGGCAACTTAAATAACACTTTATGTAAGAAGTATTGATTTATAAAATCCAGTACATGTAATTAACGTTTTAACTGTCAAAAATTGGAAACAATATTAACTTGCTGTTATTTATGACCCAAAGAAAATGAAATAAAATATCCAGATTAATAAACTAACTCATTTTTTTTACTATCAGATACATCAAGCTAACTTGTTTTCAAGAACAGTGATATGTTTCTTCCAGTTCTGACAAGAAGAAATTATGCGTTTCATCAGTATTGTGGAAAATAGTTCTGTAGTCTCCAGTTATGTATATTATCCCTGAGGTGGAGAAAGAATTCCACTTGGATAATTCTGAAAGGGCTTAGTGTAAAAGATGCAGAAATAAGCAGTGATATTAAGGAAAATGAAGGTAATCACTTTATGTGAGGCTCTCAAAGAGCCTTTGATCTGGCCCTCAATTAGTGGCTGCTCTTCTGCATGAAGGTATGCAAAGGTGCATCTCCTGGTTTGAAGCGTGGGGTGTTATCCAGCTCTCTGCACAAGTTAGACAATGAGATACCTTGCGAGCTCTGCAAGGATCACTTTGTGCTTCAGTGTCTGTTTGACTCAAGCACTAATCAGGTGCCTGTTCCAGACTTCGATTAAGGTGGTGGGAATACATCAGTTGAATTCTGTGAACTTTGGACTGTGCTTTGACTGCATTTTTGTCCTAATTCAGCATCACATAAGGATGTGAACAGTCCTGTCTCTGTGCAATATAGTGTATGACTGTGTGCTTAACACCCTTGAATTCAGTTGTACCACCAAGGTCCTTTGAATGGAGTTTGTTGAGGCAGGCCTTATCCGGTTTATAGACCTATTTACAGTTTTCAAGTTTAAAGGGAAAAAAAAGACCTTAGAGCAGCTTCCAGTTATTAAAGGGGCCTACAAGAGAGCTGGAGAGGGGCTCTTGACAAGGGCATGTAGTGACAGAGCAAGCGGGAATGGCTTTAAACTGACAGAGGGAAGACTGAGATGAGGTATAAGGAAGTTGTTCTTCACTCTGGGGGTGAAGAGGCACTGGCACAGGTTGCCCAGAGAAGCTGTGGCTGCCCCATCCCTGGCAGTGTTCAAGGCCAGGTTGGACACAGGGGTTTGGAGCAACCTGCTCTAGTGGAAGGTGTCCCCACCCCCATGGCAAGGGGTTGGAGCTGGGTGAGCTTTAGGTCCCTTCCAACCCAAACCAGTCTGGGATTCTAAATAGAAAATTACACGTTGCATGTAAACAACATAACAATAGCGGCGAGGAGTGGGTGTTGTCTTCTAGAAATGTTTGTGCATGAATCATTTCCCTTTCAGCCCCCTTCATCAAAAGAGGTCTGTGTTTGCATCTTCGATGGCTATTCATAGCTGCTGCTTTGCTATTTAGAAATAATTCTGTCCTTGAAATAATAAATAGGCGGCATTACATGGTTTCCAAGTCTGGCAGTGCCTCTGCTCTGCCATTGTCTCCCCTTGCTGCACTCGTACTTCTGTTTTGGTACTTGCAGGCACTCCTCAGCTGTTTACCTTTTTGATTTATCTTCTACAGAATAACCAGCTGAGAATGCCTTTTATACCACGGATGAGTGCGTGGAAAGTGCATTTATGTTTTCATCTCTTCTGTTCCGTTAAATGTTCCGTGGGGTTTCATCCCGCCTTCATCCTCGTGTCAGCTGGAATATTTATTATGTGTATATATATTGAGGGATAAATATCAGTGTGATCAGACTGGCCTTACAGTAGCTGGAGATTGTAGATTATGGAGTAGCAACAGTAGCTTCCTCTGCAGTTAAAGTAATGGAAGAAATCCTGCTATATTTGGATTCTCTCTGTGAGGCAGTTTTGCCTTCCACCTGCTGTGTGCTGAGATTTAAACACTAACAACTTATTTCCTTGAGAGCTCCGCAAGTCTCTGTAAACATCACTAGATATGAAGAGAATATAAAAAGAGTGGAGGTTGTGCTTTAATGCCACATCCAGCCCAGAGAGGTTGTAGTTTCTTTGGAGGTTTTGGTTTGGTTTTGATAGTTAATGGATTCTCTTTTCTGTGCCCGCTTTGTTCACTCCCGTCTTTTGCTCCCAGTGCACCTGTATCTTTCTTTAGGATATGCTCATGAGTATTTCCAAAAATAAGTTCTGTTTAGTGTAGTTCATCCTCAAAAGAGGCTGCAGAATTAAGAACATCACCTGTAGCTTCTTGATTTAAACCTTACAGCAGATATTCCGTGACTTCATGAAACTATGAATTGTGATTTATTTATGATGTACAACAAACCTTTCTTTTCTATTCCCCTGGCTCAGCTCAAGTATTACAGGAGGCCAGAAAATAAAACTGAAACAAGAGGTGTAGGAATTAAATGGGGAAAAAGAAACCTTAGTGAGACTTTAGGTTAATATATCCGGGGCTGCTTGAGGCTCAGTTAAAATGATATCAGCTCATTTTTTTTTTTTCTCCTTGGCTGAACTGCCATAGAAATCAATTTTCAGAAAAGAATGATACAATTGCATGTGGGAAAATCTTTTTCAGGGTATTTGGGCATAACCAGGAGAGTTTTATGGTGAATTCTAAATGGAGTGATGTTACCAACCACTCTATTTTCTGTCAGAACCCAGGTCCCATAAAGACTCTTTTGTATGTGCTTCTGTGGGCGCTCCTCCTTTCAGTTTGGTTTTGAGTGTTTCTAATAAAACTTCAGAAATCTTTTCCCTAAAGGGAATTCTTCTTCAGGAAGGATCCTGTAGTGAATGAAAGGATGGGTTTTGAATAGATGACAGGGTGTTAGGGAGTAGATTTTATGAATACGAAGAATTGGTTATTTGTGAGGACTTTTAAGCAGCTAGTGATCATAAGATTTTCTTTATCATAAAAAGCCTGCTCTAGCTTTTTTCTGTTCTCTTGTCTTAGCATAGTATGCAAATATGTATTTGTGGTCCATCTGAAGCTGTTTGTAGGGGAGACATGTTGAAATACTAAAACAGGTTTTCCTGTAGCAAGTCATTTTGTGGTGCATATCTTTGAACGTTAGAAGTTTCAAAGGGAATGAATTGTGATGTCTGTTCCTTTAAACAATACAATATATTAATGAAGATGGGAAAAACACTTGTTCTGCTTACACGAAGAAATTAGGAGCTTAGGAATGTGCAATGCCATTTAGGTAACTGCAATAGAGAAGCGATGCTTCAATTAAAAAAAGCATTAAAAACCTGAATCTAATGTCAGTGTGAACCATTCATTCTTGTCACTCAGGACTCCTATTCTACTGAGTTGATGAAAGCTAGTCATAACTATGCATTACAGAAGGTTTAGTTTTCCTCTTGGGATAGCGTGCAACAGTTATGCAATCTGAAATTCAATATTTCTTCCATCCATATCAAATATATGATTGGCAATTACCCAATAACTTACTTGCCAATTAGTCATTTGACCTATTGAAGGCGCAAAAAGTTACCCATTGAAATCTTGCCTCCCAGTGACTGTGCATTTTAAAGAAATAAATGTCACTTCATTTAGAAATATGTAGGTTTCCGCACACAACTTGCCGAGTCCTAAACCAATTCAATTCCATCCCCAATTAAATCTTTAAAAGCACTATCCATCAACCTCAGCTGATACGCTATTTGCATTTAGAAATGATAGCAGAGGTATGCAGCAAGCAGCTCATCTTTCTCATCTATAGGAGGATAAAAAAGGGTAGTGTGGGCTCATTTACTTGACTTATGAAATTGAGGAAGAACGACTGATTTAAATACAGTTGCTTCAGTACCGTTCCAATATAAAATCAGATACTGTCTTTGATAAAAGTTCAAGAAATCCACTTTAAGGGAATGCTTTATACCATTGTGTGAAAAATTCTTAACTGTGGCAGTATACTTGAAAAATAACCTGGTATTTTAATGAAATACTCCCTGTGATGCATCAGTCCTTTCAGATCGAGGCTTAGAATGGGGTAGTAAAATGCAATTCAAATTTAATTGTTGTACTTGGTGATTTATGTCGCACGTCCAAATAAGAAAATTTGAATCTCAAATATCCAATATTTTGGGTGGAATAGCCTTCCTGCAAATCAATGCACTTAAAGTGACTGTATGCTCTAGTGTATGTTTGACATTGTTGACAGTTTATGAATAGATCATATACTAACTTTCACAGTATCTCACCAATGCATTTTTAGGTTTGAATTCAAAAGGAGATTGATTCAAATATATCTGAGTTCAATCTGACTTCCTGGTACGTTGCCCAAGATTTACTATGTAGTAATGCTGAATTCCTATGCTAGATAAGCTATTGAAGTTCATTTCCACAAGAGAATACAGCTTGCCTCCACAGCTAGCACATGTATGCATCTGTGTCAGGAACAAAGATAATAAGATTACAAGGTCCTTTTGCAAAGGAAAAAATCTTTTCCATACCCAAGTTGGGAGTAAGAAGAAAATGGTCCTCATTCCCCATAAGGCTGCAGTTATCAGCTGTCAATCAGCATAGAGCAGTTTGCACTCAACTGTGAAACATCAGCTTGTGAGTGTCACAGCTGAACTTTAATCTCTCTTGATGGGATTCTGCTCTCCACAGTTTGTACCTACTTTCTTTGGATTGCTGAAAAGATTCTTCCCGTCTTTGGTTTTCCTGACTCTAGTCTGCTTCTTAATTTAGCTATACTTCTGTATTACACATTCAGTCCTCTAGACAGATCTTTTAAAATACTCTTTTATGGCAATTATTGTTAACCTACCTGAAGATGGCTCACGTCCCTTTTCTCTGCAAACAGGGAGAGCAAAAGCATTTCTATATTGTTGCTCTTCTCCTGGGCTGATGGTTCAGTCTCCGTATGTAATTTATTTATCTAGCCTCATTTTCCTGGAAAATTCCTCGGAGAAATTCTGTTCTTTATTTTTCTGTGCCAGTAGATTGGAACTTCAGACATGCATATGAAGAAAGGGCAATGTTCATCATGCTTTGACTATGGACTAATAAGATAAAGTCAATAAAGGTGTGTTTTTTAATAAACTAGTTGTGCTTTTGCTTGAGTTTATTGAAAAATGTATCTGAAAGATTTACTTCCGGTATCAGATCCACCGGGTGAAGTGAGTGGTGGAAAGACAGCTGCTCAAATGATATTTGTTAGTGATTGAGCTGTATTTGCTCTGACTCGCTGATTCATGAACAGGGCAATCTACTTTTAACATTCAATATTGGCTCACCTAAAAATGACTTAAGAGTAGAGAGACATAATAGAGACAAATAGCAACGGTAGTGAGGATCTGTTAACCTGTTCCTGGCACCCATTACATTATTCTTCCTCTGAATGTATTCATGATTATTGTAACCGATTTTCTTAAGATGTGAGCACATGATTTTACCTGAAACTGTTGGTGTTCAAAAAATGCTGAGATTTCAACAGGGTGTAGTTGAATTGGTTTCCCTGACGAAGGTGATGTGGAGTAGGGTACCTTTCCCTTTCTCAGTGGGATAGAGGTGTTCAAAAGCAAATTGCATCTTTACTTAAAATACATGAATTGCTGGGGGACAGGGCTGCAACACTGCTTTCAGATGTTGTAGCACCCTGTAGTAACCACAAGATCTATTTGATCTGGCTTTGCTTTATGCATTTTACAAATGTGAGCTGTTAGAAGACTAAGAATAGTTAGCCAAACTTTGTTAGTATATTAGAGGGTGTATTTGAGGTCTTTGAATTGGTACCCTCCTCAGTTTCTGAAGTCAGATTCACTCACGCTGTCCTTGTGAGCTATGCTCCCTTGGTTAACCAATGAATAGCAACTCTTGGGATTTTTGTTCCATTCAGTACAAAGCTGTGTGGTCAGGCTGCCTTCCCCTTGTGCAGACTGCATTTGTAGCTTCATGCCTGAACATGATTTTCAGGGAGAAGAGAATATGAGCGAGCTCTTGGCTCTTCTGTGATGCATCTTGTCTGCTAAGATCTGGGGAGAAGCCCAAAGCAGATAACAATTGCATACAGCACCTTTTTTGTATTTATATGTCAGCATTAATCCAACCAAAAGTGTATGGGTGTTGTTGAAATAGGTCCTGAAGCTATGTTATGAGATAAAAATCGATGTAGGCTTTGCATGTACCAAAGAAAGAAAATAGGGGAGCTAACCTGGCACTGTAATACAACTCTTCCAGTTTAATGATGCATAAAAGCAAGGCAGGCATGTTTTGGAGCAAATTTCTGGCTAATTTTGGCATATTCAAGCCTACTTTTTCTTGAGATTTACATAAAAATTAATCTGCACCATGCTTTTAAGCATCCTAGAGAGGATGCTAGCGAGTTTGGTAAGCAGACCTCATGAGCACTTGTAGAAGCTGTCTGTGCGCGCCAAGGGACTGGTGCCTTTTCCTTTCACACCTCCTTGCAACTCAGATAATTTTTTGTCATTATTATTTGTATTTTTAAATCAGCGTAGCTGAAAAGCCAGCAAGGCTCAAGTATTAACGCATTTAGCATTTTAAAGTAAGCAACAGTGTATTGCATGAATGCTTGCTTTTCACTTTTTGTGTAGGCAGAATATTAATCCCAGTGTTTTATTATCCCTGTTTCTAGCACTCAGATAGGCTTTTTATTAGCTTTTTGCTCCAACCTTCAAGAAAATTAAAACTGAGGTGGTCTCATGGCTTCTAAACCCTTGACTGGCCAAGGTCAGCCTCATGGTGAGCCCTTCCTGTATTTAATTAATGAAGTGCAAGTACCTTATACCTATTAAATGACCCCCTTGCATCTTCAATCCCTTAGCCAGTTCCTCCTTTCATGTATTGTACTTTCTGAGGTGGCTTTCTTTCACAGTTCCTGCTAATTTTCCTATTTCCCTGGGATGCTCTGTAACAACTAAGCTTGTCCCAATAGGCCCAGTTTAAAATCCTGCTTTCCATAACAGCTTGAAGGTGCAACACTTCGAGTGCGGCGCTGTTTTGATCCTGTGTCTGAGGTGTGAGCAGCACCGTGCTGCAGAAATGCCAAAGTCATCAGAGCTTTACTGCTACGCCTCTTCATGTAATCTTTGCTCAGTATTTTATTTTCATTTCTGCTTTCAGTGACTATTTAGTGAGCTCTGATTATATAATTGAATTTGATAAACTGATGGTATGTGATTGATGAGAAAATCAGGAATAAAAGATTAGAAGATAAAATTACTTCAAGGGTTTAAGTAAATCTTCCAGAGAGCTGGGGTAATTTATAAAGCATGCCATATTCTTTATAAAAATATTCCTGTAGGTCTATTAAATTTTAGCTTCTACCAGAATTGGATTGAGTTTTGAGAATGATTTTCATGTAATACTAGCTTGATTGTGATACTTTAAATGGGAGATAGCTCTGAGTGGGTTGCAGCATCACTGGGTTTTGAATATTTGAGTAGCAAATGTAAGGCTGAATGACAGACTGGTGGGCAGCAGTCTTTGTCTTTCAAATAAATCATTTTTTCTTGGAAAGATGTAAGTTAGGAGGAGTAAATGGATAATTCAGAGTGAAATAATGAAGGAGGTTATGCTGCTCGAGTCTTTTTGCTGAAAAACAGGATCAACAAATTACTTGGGTAGAGGATTATAGTGCAGATTCCAGTTTCAGTGTAATCTCCCTGAATGGCTCAACTTTCTTGAAGGAAGGAGTTGTTTAACAAGCTCATTTCATGAACCTCTGTATACATCAGGTAAACATCACTGTTTTCAGGGGACTTGGCACTGCTATTTCAATGGACTCTGTTGCAACCCCTTCCCTCAATACCGGTACAACGCCCTGCCTTTTGTGTTTAGAGGAAGTCTGACATCTTTAATCTTGCAAGGGTAGAATGTCTGTCTCATAACTCCTTAGGAGACTCCCCAAAATATATGTAAAGCCTCTGAAAGGACTGAACATCTCCTCACTTGTTTAGACATAGCTATGTAAAAAACTGCTTATTGCTCTGGGTAAAATGACTGTATTTCACTAACATCGTCTAACCCCGACTTAATTTTTTCTTTATAAGGTTTTAAAATATTGGTTGATTTTATGAGTTAGGAGAAAATGGGAATTGGGATAAGACTTATTCACAGTATTTGCAGTCATTAAAACCAAAAAAAAATAAAGCAGCTTTGCAGAATGTAATCTTAGTCATGTAATAGAGTGGAGGAGTGCAAAAAAATGGCTTAGGTTTGCTAGGAACTATCTGATATTGAACTGTTCCTATTTTCTCATCCATTGAATTGTCATAGCTTCCTGTATGTCCAATTTAAAGAAAATATTACTGCTCTGCACTAGCCCTCAATCAGGTTGTTTGAAAAACAAATCTTAACATGCTATGCATCAGAAAAGGGCCTTACCTCAAAATACTTAATTCAGTTTGTTGTATTTTGTGCAGTAGTTTATACATATTGCTTTGATATGACACGCTTTTTTGCTGCAGAAATAACTATCTTTCTGAAGACGAATTCTAAAAACTAGGAAGAGACTTTGTTAGTACAAACCATCAAGTGTGTATGCAGCTAATGTGCAGCTTTACTGCCGGTAGATGGTTGAGTGACCTGTGATGCCTTGACCATGCTCAGCTGAAGCACTGCTCCTACCCTGAGACTTCGATTCCGCTGGTGGTGACCTTGTGTTGCCATGTGAAGTCATAACAATTCCCTTATAAGGGGCAAAGCAAGAGACAAAAGTTAGGGAGGCTGAAGTCACCAGGGAGAGCTGTGTACCCACTGCCATCCCGATCAGCAGTGGGACCTTGGGGCACCCCAGGAGCCCCTGGCAACCCTTGAGCTCCTCCTTGGCTTAGTGCACATGGGTACTGCCTCATGGCTGTCAGCTGTTATAGAGTGTAGTAAGTGACCTGTGGATTCAAAAATCTCAGTCAGTCTTGAGTGGTACATGAGGTCACTTCCCCAGAAACTGTGAAGAGAACCTAAATGCTTTCAACAGTCAGTATGAAAATACCTGAGCTTTATCTAAACTCAGATTTAAAAGGAAGATTAGCAATTCAGTTGAATGGTTAGTTCAGTAGGACAATGTCTGTGGTTTGTGGGGGTTTTTTAGTGTTTCTTATATATCAAATACAAGCACATGCACTGTACTCCTATAAAGAGTGCAGTAACATCTAGGTATTAAATATTATTCTGTATTTTGTGTTAAATGGCCAACTTTGAATCTAACTTGTGTGGTTTTTATATATATATATATATATAAACAAGTTAATTTGATTATAGAAGGTATTTCTAAACTACAAAGGTATTTATACATTTCTAAGATTAAATCTGTAGTTCCTGCATAGTTACAAGTAGAAACTTAACACATAAGGTATGAAAACCTTCAGCTTCCAGAGGTGACAGGGGTGCGTCTCCAGCAGGTGTAAGCTCATAGTAAATATGTGTTTGAGTGGAGCTTTGGCAGTTTACCAGTTGAGAATTTTGCTACTTGAAGTATTTTGAGCATTTGTGATCCACGAGAGAGCAAGAGTTTGAGTCTGTGTGACCCTTGAGCGTTATTGAAGTACCCTCATTCAAAATCTGTTAGTGGCTTCAGGTAATATAATTTAACACATTTTGGTTGGCAATAACTTTGAAAAACACATTCATCTTGCAATTTTGTGAGGTGTTTCTTTTTTCTCAACTCGTTTTTCTGCCCAGATTCTTCATTTACCCTGAGACTTCTCCTGCTGTGATAATCATTTCTATCCAAGATTACTTTTCTAGCCAAGATTATTCAGGAAATAAAAATACCCAAACCTTTGAGTGGATTTAATCCTCACAGAGGAGAGGGGGGGGGGTGGGTAAAAAACCTGATAGGGCTGTTCACTGCCTGCCCCAGTAGACAATGCTGAAATCCTTACCAGTGTAAATGGAAAACATGGACAAAAGGTTGTCTGAGTGGATACTTCTGAATAAGTACCAAGGACTAAGATTATCAAGATCTTGTGAATTCTGGTTCTCAAGGTAAAGCTTAGTTAGGAATATTAGAGTGTAAGAGTTGACTGCTGAATCATGGTGGTTCTTATTTAACGATGGCCATTTTGAGAAGAAATGAGCTAAATATTGGTGGTTTACCTATGCTCACTGAAATAGCTTACAGAGCCATTTTCTCTTTGCATTTCAGATGATGTTGCTCCATACTTCAAGACTGAACCAGGCTTGCCTCAGATACACTTGGAAGGAAATCGACTTGTACTTACGTGCCTTGCCGAAGGCAGCTGGCCCTTGGAATTTAAGTGGTTACGCAACGACAGTGAAATAACCGCCTACTCCAGTGAATATAAGTAAATAAAAACTATATAATAGTCTTCTCTAATTGTAATTGCAAACTAAAAAACCCCCCAAAACAAATACCCCACTTTTCTCCCAAATCCCTAATACCTCAGACCAGCTTTGTAGGTACTGATATATTGCCGGGTTTTTTTGGCATGATAAATGACTGGTTTCTGCAAAGAAATAAGATCTCTGTGAGAGAGTGTCTTTTGCTAAAAGTGATATTTGGCATTTCAGACCAAAGGTCCTAACACAGAATTTTTAAGTACCAAAATTGCTGTTTTATTGGAGATGCAACCTTTCACGTGTTTGTAATAAATAGCAGGTGTATTCCTTAGCGAAATGTTACATATGATGTGCTACTCATCCTTGAGCAAAGATCAGCTCAGTGGGACTATTCTTTTCAATAAGATCTAGAATGCGACCTATCTTAAATTGCAGATGGAACTTTCAGTTTTACTTCTGAGAATGTGAACATTTATCTTCTATTTTACCAAACTGTTCCTCTGTAATTGTGCACTTTGCGCCCCAGGACCTCACTGAGTCCCTTCGCATTCCACAAGACATCGCATCGTGGAAGAGAAAAACCATACTGGGGCTAATCAGAGCTGCATTTTCGCTGACAGGCAGCAGATGGCTGGCCAAATATCAAAGTTCAAAACAGTCAAGTGTTACCTGCTTTTTTTTTAATGGGAGCATTAACCGGCTCTCCGCTATGCATATTTCCATAACTTTACAGCAATTTAGTATTTCTGTAACTTACTTGTTGCTCTGAAATTTTGTTGAAGTTACCCAGTGAATTCAGAAGTTAAAAGGTGTGGGTATGTGACAGACAGAGCCCTTGTATAGCATTTGTATCTTTAGCCAGGCAAGCTAAATGCTGCAATTTCATCATTACATTGCTTAAGGTAAAGAAAAGTTGTGCTCTGTCACTATAGACAGAAATTATAGTATAGATTAGTATAAAAATGCAGGTAAAGATAGAAAGTTCTATATTGTTGCACGCGGTAGTAATCATTTTTTCAATGATTTTCAAAATTGTAACTAACATTTATTCTATTTTTGAGATAATTGACATTTATAGAATAGTAGGGAAAAAAGTCCCTTAAATAACATGTTAAAACTCTTTTTTGCCATTTAGCACATGAAGTATTTAGCAGTTTCCAACCAAACATACAATTGTGTGTACTTTCCTAGGAATTAAAGACTTGATTTAGATGAGACCACTTAGTCCTGAGTAATTGCATCTATTAATGCTTGCTGTTTTCAGGCCTTGAAATCCATTGATACCTCAAATTGAGCCATATACGCATTTAGAAAAGATTTGTGAATACTTACCAGAAAATAAAAATCCCCTCTAATAACACAATTAATCACAGAAGGTCTGAACATCACTTTGTGTAAAGGCCACTTGTTTTGATCAACAGCAGTCTGTTGCAGCTTCTTGGTAGGAGGAGCTGACAACAGCTCTCAACCATGTATGACACTGAGAAAGTAAGACAAAGAAACAGTGTGGGGGGACAAAAACCAAGAAAGTGGAATCAGCAGCAAAGCAAAGGTTGGAACTCAAGCTTTGTAGATGTGCTAGTTACTGAGAGACTCACATTGCACCATAGTAGAAACCCAAATAGGAATGTGTGACATTTTGAAATGAAGATCAGAATGTGATGGTGTTTCTTAAATTCATGCACATCCTAATGCAAAATGAGAATTTGACTGTGTATTACAGTATCAGTTGGAATCAGTGTATTGGACACACCTTTCCCAAGCTGTGTGTATACTTATCTGTGTACAGTACTTTGTTTCTTGTCATTGGACTTAATCTAGTGAACGTCAGGTCATGATGCAAGCTGCACGTATTAATTATGCGTTTTTATTTTTGTTTTTATTTCTGATTTCATCTGCTACAGAGGTGAGTGAGAAGATAGAGAACTGCTGCTTTCTAATAATAAATTCACACTGATAGAAAATACTAGTTTAGAAGATGCGGCCCTTCTACTAAAATGCCACAGTCAGAAAGAAGCGAAATAGGGTTTTGATTCTGCAGGGATGCAAAACTTTAAATTTCAAATAGGATTATCTGGCATAGCTACATTAGGATGGAAGAAAGCAAGGAAAAGATTTGCTTAGGTGTAAAAATTCCAGTTGCAGAATTTAAACTTTGACCCCATAACAGTTTGCTCTGCAGTTTTCCTGCCTAAATACTCTGTTTAAATGCATGAATCTTTCCAGTGTGACTTCTGCTGCAATTTAAATCATCAATCAAAGCTTTTTTTGTAATTGGTATTACTTCATGTGTCTCAGTTAATGTCTATAGTGTAACAGGCCAGAAGTATTGAAAAGATTCTTATAACATACCAAGTGAGGAAAGAACTAATTGGAGTTTTTGCATTTTGACATTGGTGACCCTGAGTGAACAGCTTTGCCTTGCATAATGACGCTGATGATGTGCACAGCCTGGCTTTTATAGTGACCATGCATAAGCTAGTTTGTATTAAGAATTTATAAAACCACCTTATAAATTCTTTGTGATCTGAGACACATGTAATGAAAGCAAATCAATATTGCTGACTGCAGGAACATCTTTGGTTATGTCTATAAATTAAGAGTCTTTAAAGTTCAGGCAGTGACTTCCCCCTCCTCCCCCCCTTTATTTTTATTCGATTAAGATCTGCACACAGTGTGCCTTCCATGTTTGCTTTTGTGGCCTGAAGATATTGATTTCTTTGAGTTTAGAGAAAGTAAGGTCATGTCTAAGCAGCTGTACGCTTTCCTCCCAAACTTCTTTAAAGTATCTGATTATTATATTTGTCTTGTGTACATTGAACACTTTTTTATTCTGTATTAAAACATAAAAGGGACATGGAACTGTTGGAACAAGTCCAGGGGAGGGCCACGAGGATGATCAGGGGCTGGAGTACATCCTGTATGAAGATAGGCTGAGAAAGTTGGGGCTGTTCAGCCTGGAGAAGAGAAGGCTGCGTGGAGACCTCAGAGCAGCCTTCCAATACCTGAAGGGGAGCTGTAGGGATGCTGGGGAGGGACTCTTCATTAGGGACTGTAGTGATAGGACAAGGGGTAATGGGTTCAAACTTAAACAGGGGAAGTTTAGATTGGATATGAGGAAGAAATTCTTTACTGTAAGGGTGGTGAGGCACTGGAATGGGTTGCCCAGGGAAGTTGTGAATGCTCCATTGCTGGCAGTGTTCAAGGCCAGGTTGGACAGAGCCTTGGGTGACATGGGTTAGTGGGAGGTGTCCCTGCCCATGGCAGGGGGTTGGAACTGAATGGTCTTAAGGTTCTTTCCAACCCTAACTATTCTATGATTCTATGAAAAAAGTTAGATCAGTTGTTGCATAAGTCCCTTGAAAGTTTGAATAGATAATTAGTTATATGACTACCTAATTAAATACATTTGGTTTTAATTCTGTTTTCGCTATCACGGCTATTAAAAGCCTGTAGCCTAAAGGTTCACTTTTAACTCTTAGAACATTTAAAATTAAGGTGCAAATTTGAAATTCATAGTGAAATGTAAGCGTTAGCCATCTTTTCTCCTTAGGTGTTTGATACCGCTTCATCCTTAAACTCTAACTCATTGAAGTCCTGGTGATGGAGCACGTTATGCCCTGGAAAACTTCCCTTGAAGCTTTTTCTTTTATGCTTGTCACTTTACATCTTTCTATGGAAACTTTCTAAACAGCCAGTTTCTGGTTGGCTGTACCATTCAGAACAGGGAAACTGGTCTGACTTTCTGAAGTATTTGAATTGATCCTCAGAAACTTTGAGCAGCCTCCTGACATCTGTACAACGGGAAAATCTTCTATCCTGAAAGTTAGACTGTCAACAAAAATAAAGCAAAATTATGTCTTGTGGCTCTAAAAATGATTTTAGTCTTTGCCAGAAATTCAGTCTGTGAAGTAAGTCTTACTTTGAATTTAGAAAGCAGTGTTTGTGTCCTATTTTGCTTCTCAGACAACAAGTGGAACGGTGAAAGCATAGCACAAAAAGTGGTATTTTTACTGTTAGGTAATAGAAAAGTGTATTTAAAAAAAAAATCAGACATATGAGGCACAGAAAGACTATTCAGAATTGTAAACACACAAATTCCAGTAATATCTATTTAGCTCTTGCCCCAGTTTGGAATTTTCAAGATCGTCTAAATAATGTAAATATATATTGTATCTCTATTTTTAATAGAATCATAGAATAGTTAGATTTGGAAAGGACCTTAAGATCATCCACTTCCAACCCCCCTGCCATGGGCAGGGACACCTCACACTAAACCATGCCACCCAAGGCTCTGTCCAACACGACCTTGAACACTGCCAGCGATGGAGCATTCACAACTTCCCTGGGCAACCCATTCCAGTGCCTCACCACCCTTATAGTAAAGAATTTCTTTCTCATATCCAATCTGTACTTCCCCTGTTTAAGTTTGAGCCCATTACCCCTTGTCCTCTCACTACAGTCCCTAATGAAAAGTCCCTCCCCAGCATCCCTATTGGCCCCCTTCAGATACTGGAAGGCAGCTCTGAGGTCTCCACGCAGCCTTCTCTTCTCCAGGCTGAACAGCCCCAACTTTCTCAGCCTATCTCCGTACTTTGTTATTTAATTCTTCTAATTTTGCTTGCCTTCCATGCGCACGATTGCCCAGTAGGTCCACTAAGAAGCCAACAGCTTAGTAGGTTTGGATTGTCTCCGTGGAATTCCCAACATAGATGGGATCTTCACTGTAGATTTTAAAAGGATTTTCTTTTCTTCAGGCAGCGTATTAAGAATGTTTCCTGCTGAAACATTAGTGAGTCAGAAAAGAAAACTCAAGTAGGACACTTGTGATCCAATTGATTTTTGTCTGAGTGGCAGGAAAAACTAACTGTCTAAGTAGAGATGAAGACCAAAGAAAGAAGCTTTTAAGTTTGACTCTATTTAATAGACAAGCAGAGGAGCAAATGTTAGCAACGTACAATACTAAATCACCTGTTTTCTCACTGTTTCTTAGGGCGCATTCATCAGGCAACAGGCACCATGGCTAATTCAGAGCTATATGCTCACTGGCCAGCAAGTACTTGTGTGCTGATGGTCAGGTTTGCTGTAAGCCCCAGGCAAGTTGAGTCTTCTGTAACTTTCCAGTACAAACTGTCATATCAGTGGAAAATATGTGCCACTTGCTCTGAAGGAGATTGAGGAGTCAGCTTAGGCATGTAGACAACGCAGTTGCCTCTGACTCGTATACTCAGGAAGCCAGGCTCTCCTAGGAGTCCCAGTAGATGCTGAAATGTGTCCATGGTGTTGGGATTTGTTTTAATTCACTGTATTTGGTTGTCTAACCTATTTATTATAGTGTATTGGATTCTACATATAGTGCAATGATTATAGTCTTCATTTATCACTTAAACTAGATTTCTTCTACCTTCTTTGTTTTTACGCTGTCTGATCCTGTTCAGATGCTAAGCTCTGTATGTGGGTGTATATAGTGTATGAGGAGAGATGGTTTCTTTTAGTGGAATTAGATTTTGAAGATTAAAATTCAGCACTTTTATTTTTCCTTGTCTTCTCATTAAGACTTTCATTAATCCTGCCATAATATCTCCAGAAGGTGACCGTGGGAATATGTACTTTGATTAATGCTTGTTTAATACAAGATTATCTATATTATTCATGTGTTTTATTCACATTGAAACTGTGCCTATCAGCTCATTTTCATGTTGAGTAATCAGACGTAGTCGAAAGAGGAAGGTGGGCATTAGTGGACTAAGTGACTTTAAGAGCAGTGAAGGGCAGAACAGATGCAGCACAGATTCCCCTGTCTCTTTTCTAGTACTCCTCCAAGTTACAGTAGTTGCACAGTGCAGTAAGCACCTTTATTTTCCATTGGAAAGCTTTGATGTTCCTTGCAAGCCTTCTTAATGCCTGTGTTTAGATTGCAGTTGTCTTCTGCCACCTCTGAACAAATTACCAGGCAGCTTTGCCTTAAGAATGAGGGTAGATAAAAACCTAAGAAAACATGTAAGTCTATATTTCAAGAGAATTTATGGAGAACTAATTGGTATTCATCAGATATGGATTTTAAGACTGAAAGGTATTTTATGCTTTTCAAGGTTTTTTTTTCTTCTATATATTACAGACCATATTATAGCCAAAGACCAAAGATTATATGAGAATGCTGTTTGTGAGAAAAAATACAATGAGCATTTGAGAGAGTGTGTAAAATATTTGAGGAGAAATAAGAAATACCATGTAAAGTAGCATTGATCCGCCTTTAGGAAGAAGTGCGCTATAATTCTGCATTTTGTCTTGTAGGTACATCATCCCAGCTCTGCAGAGGTCTGATGCTGGCTTTTATCAGTGTATCGTACGGAACAGGATGGGGGCATTGCTGCAAAGAAGATCTGAAGTTCAAGTGGCATGTATGTTTGAATTAGTTAACTAATTCTTTTTGTGGGTAAAAAGCCCAACATACCAATAACACTTGCTAGTCTGAAAAGTTATTAGATGCCATTTTTCATACATTTCTGGATTATTGCATCACAGGAGTTCTCTTCTGGGAAACAGTTCAAAGCATTGCAACATTAAGTCTTTAGAGCAAGCTCTGAGCCGTTCAAAGCCGTCGAAATGAGATCATTTGGAGATAGCTGTAGCATGAAAAAACTATTATACCTTTCCCTGAATACACAGGGATTAAGAAAGGCCATATAGCACAAAACAAACAATCAATCAAAGCAACAAATAAAAGCCCAGAGGACAGCAGAGGATATCTGAAAGAAAACTTTGTGGTGAAGATAGCTCCGTGAAGATTTCGGATCACAATCCTTGTGATACAAAATAAGCAGTTGCTTCACAGCGAAAGCCTTGCTAACTACAAACTTTCCACTGAAAGAGGGGAGATTTACATTAGGTATAAGGAAGTTGTTCTTCACTATGAACGTGGCGAGCGTAGGTTGCCCAGAGAGGCTGTGGCTGCCCCATCCCTGGCACTGTTCAGGGCTGGGTTGAAGTGACCTAGTCTGGTGGAAGGTGTCCCTGCCCATGGCAGGGGGCTGGAAGTGGATGAGCTTTAAGGTCCTTTCCAACCCAAACCATTCTATGAAAATGTGTACATCTGTTCTCAGCATCTTTGTGAACAAAACCCTCCAATGTTTGTACTGTGTTAATTTGGACTATGTAGAATGTTTTAGTTGATCTCCGATTTGGTATCTAACTTGCATTTGGAAATGTTAAATTGATTTGCTCTCAAGTTAGTGCTAGTTAACATGACCTTAGAGATGATCATATGCTCCAATCTTCTTCTTGTCAGTTAACATACAGGAAATAAAATCCAAATAACTTGTATTGAAATAATAATAGAATTAGGCCTTATTCTTTTTTCAAAGTAAAAACATAAGGTAATTTAGAAAAGTCAGATTCGTATACTGTGTGTAAGCAATCTGATACATGGATCAAATTTCTCTTCCTCAGGATCAGTTACTGGAAATTCAGTTGTAGTAAATGTCACTTGATAAGTGGAATTTAGGGAAATTGAATTATTTATTAGAAACCCAATTGCAAGGAACTGATTCAAGTTAATTACTGTGTCATGAGGGAAATGACATGGAATTCCTTGTGTTGTAATAGAGAAACAGTTACAAATGACACTATGTAAGTTTTGGTATCATGTTCACCAGTTACTCTATTGCAGTATGTTATGTTACTTATCTGTGATGTCAGTAGCATCAATACTTTGATCTCTCAGTGGTACTGTTTCAGAAATGCTGGGAGCTAACGTCAAAGTCAGTTGCTGCTAAAATAGTATTTTCCTTCCCTGCCTCCTACCAGCCGTTATGCCCCTGCTGTACACACCTCGTCACGACCTTGTGCTCTCTCTGATGTGTGTCAGACCCTTACAAGTACTTTTGTGAGTAGTCTTCCTCTGTTTTGAGCGAATTATATCAAGTCACAGAGGATTTAGTGAAAGCTGGTGCAAATGAGCATAACTGAGTGGGACGGGGCACCTCCAGCGAGGTTAGGAGGGGAAGATGGAGCAGGGGAAGGTGTGGGTGGGATTCTTCTGCAGCAGTGAGCCATTAGATTAGCCTAGATGCCTCTGAAGTTGTATCTACAGGTGTGGTTTCAGGGGACGAAGGCTCTGGTAGCAGTATCAGAGAAAAATGTAGCCATTTTCTCCTCCATCCCACTAATCGTTCCCGCTCTCGTATTGCAGTGGAGCACACTATCCTTTTAGGCTCAGCAGGAAAACTTGTTGTGCAGCTGTGAACTGGGAAACTTCTCCAAAATTTAGAAAGAGCAACAATTATTTTGTAGGGTTTGTTAAAACTATTCCTCCCCCCAGCTCTTATTCCCTGTGCAGCTGTACCGGCACTTGTACTTAGTGGAGGGAACAGTTCTTGAGGAAGTACTTGTGGGAACGATAGTGAGAAGGAGGTGCAGGAATACTTTACCTTGATATTGCTGCTAAAGACTTTGGTCTCCTGAAAAGACAGCTTTATTCCCCTCTGAATGGGGGAAAGATTTGCAGTAAAAAATGTTTTGTTTCTCCAGGCTTTTGTGTGTGTGCATTTGGTTGTTCTTGAGAGAGAACGAAGTGTCATTGTTTACTTCAGTTATAATTTTGTCCCATTTAGTTTGTAGTTCTGCATTGTTGAACAAACCTGAAAAGCTTTCTTTGAAGACTTCTGTGTCTGAATTAAGCAGTCCTTTTATTTCATAGAATGGTTAGGATTGGAAGGGACTTCTTTATTTCTCTGATAAAGACATTGAGACAAAGCAGAGCAGATCTTATATGACTTAAGGGAGACCTTTCATCTCAAACCTTTAGTGACATATATGGCTTCTGTATTGAAAGTTCCCAGACAGACTTGCACTTTATTCCTGCAGGTGAAGTGTTTCACAAGTTTTAAATACCTTCTTTCTCCTCTACCCATCCAGTAGCTCTAATGGTAGCTACTGATACCATTGGTTTATGCATTCTAACTTTTTAATCTGAATTGATTGATTTAAGCTGTGTGGATATAATGAAATACCTCATGTTTTACCATGTTTTACTTTTTGCTTATTCTTGAAAACATAGCAGAAAGCAGCTTTGCAAAGGGTTACTAAGATTGTCTTACCCAGTCATCAAGAGTTACCGGGAATATTTTTGTGTTAGATGTTACCCTCAGAAGGGTCCGCAGGAACTCTTTCTGCCACTGGATAAAGGATGCTTTCCAATACACTTCAGATTGTTAGAGAAAAATTTAGATTGGATATAAGAAAGAAATTCTTTACTGTAAGGGTGGTGAGGCCCTGGAATGGGTTGCCCAGGGAAGTTGTGAATGCTCCATCGCTGGCGATGTCGAAGGCTGGGTTGGACAGAGCCTTGGATGGCATGGTTTAGTGGGAGATGTCTCTACCCATGGCAGAGGGGTTGGAACTGGATGATCTTGAGGCCCTTTCCAACCCTAACTATACTATTGAAAGGCACAATTCTTAATGTGCACTGAGCAAGATCTAAGGTGTTTTCCATGTCCTAGATCTCTGAGGTAGCAGGGAACCTATTCAGCAATTAAAAATCTCTGCTCAACACACGCCAACATACTATTTAACTGAATGGGAACAGCTATTTGTGAGAAAACTGCTGGGTAAATCTTAATTACAGAATGGGCTTGAAACCTCTTGGATTGTGAAGACTAAAATAATCACATGACAGTGAAGTTAATTAGATCCACCTACACGGTTTGAAACTCCTTTTCAAGTAGGTGATCTGATTACAGTTGTAAGAAATACGGAGCAACAGAGGAAGTACAATGCTGATTATATCTGAATAAATAACTTGAAAATCACAAAGATGATTACAGCGTCTTTAAAATACCATGTGTTTTTAATTTCTGCTCTTGTTCTGTCTCTTCTCATCTCCTGCCATCGCAGACCTGATAGTAATCTATGTTTCATTGTCCTTTGCATCCCTCTTTGTAACAGAGAACTTGTAGAGAATCCTGTGGTCCTTAAAAAAGATAAAAAGGGAATTCAGTGGCAGACACGGGAGCAGTTTTCTGTTTGTGTCAGGTTTTCGGTTTAAAGCAAATTAAAATGCATAGAAGTTCTTTGGATGGTGAATAAGTAGGAGCCTACAGCCCTGTTTATTTTAATGAATAGGAAAGGGATACGAAAGGCAAAAGGAAAACAAGAAAACGTTCACTGAATTTTTACAAGGAGCCCACAGGTGAACTTGTCTCTGAAATAAAACCTTCAGCGACAGAGCTTCTGCAATAGTTTTCTTTCTTCCATTAATTCTTTTTGTTAAAAGCTGCTCTTTAATTCTACAGATGCCTTTGTAAATGCCAGAGACCTGGATGCACTACTTAAATTATAGTATAGTGCCAGAACTAAGAGCTACCGACATGACTAGAGACTTGGTATTTTGGTTTCCATTTGGCTAGGGTGGCTTACCTGCAGAGCTCTGATTACACGCTAGTTGGACTATAAGTGATACAGCTGCTCTCTATTTGTGTAGCTATGGATCAAAGCATTAAAAACTCAACAATGACTAAAAAATTGATAAACTTATGCACCATTTGTTTTATATTGTGCAAGGATTTGTTAAACAAAAGGATTTATTAATCAGGGATTTACTAAAACAAAACAAACCTTCATTAAAATGTCACTTTCAGTTAAAACTGCTCCATTAGTGCAAAAGACCACTGAGGCTATGCTGGCTGATGCACTTCTGGCTTGCACTGGCAGCCCTTGGATTTGCCTTATGCCATATATTCATCCAAATCTGTATTAATCAAAACTGTTTCATGATCTGTAGTATCATATTGACTAATTATAGCAATGCCAATGACTATCGTAAAGCACATTTATTTCTCTGTCCACTGAAAAGGAATGTGGAGAAAGAAAACAACTTCCAGGGCTCTTAGTATAATTTCTTTCTTTGCAGACATGGGGAACTTCATGGACAAAAACCAGAGAAAAACAGTGACTGAAGGACAAGCTGCCGTTCTAAACCTCCTACACATACTCAGCTACCCAAGACCACAAGTGACATGGTTTAGAGACGGGCACAAGATTATACCAAGCAGCAGAATGTAAGTCAGTTTAAAGCTTAAAATGCCCCCACCCTAAAGTATGATTAATTATATTTGATAACACAGCTTACACTTTAAGTACACTAATTAAGCTTTAAAGAGAATAAAGTAGCTTTGTTCATACTAAGTTTGAGATAAATTACTATTTTAAGATCATCTCTGAACTTCCTAAGCAGTTTGACAAAATAATTCATGTGGTTTTAATGGTCCTGGTGCAGCATAAGGCACTAGATATGCGGAATGTCTGTGCTGCCTTCACGCTATTCATTTTCATGATACATTTTGGAAAAGTAAATGCTCATCTCTCAATTATGTTTACTTGAATGGACTAACTTAATGAATACTAAGTTTTTTCTTTTTTTTAATATATGTCTGGGGTTTTTTTTTTGCTTAGTTTTGTTTAATACTGTTTTCCTTATGATAAAATTCCAAATATTGATTATTTTTTCAGTATCTTTTCAGCCTACACTGACAGTTTTATTTCATGACTCATTAGCAGCTCACCCTCTAATGGCACGGTACTTGCGCCTTGATTAGTTATTATCTCAAGGTGTGCTCATTTATCCTTTCCTGAAACAGTTAGGAAGCCATCCTGTGTTTTTATCTGCACGGTTTTATTTAGACTGAAGGGGTTAGCTACAACATTAAAAACTGGAGATAAAAATCTTTTTTTACTTGCCTAATTTATTAGGAAGCTGTTGAAATGCCATGAATGTTGGTGTTTATTTATATCTGTGCGCTATATTTTCCTGTATTCAAAGGGATAGATGTGCTAGTAACTGACGGTAATGGGATATTGCTAAGTTCCAGAGAGATGGTGAGTTTTTAGAGTTTAGATTAGAAAGGGAAAACTCTTCTTGGATTTTAATGTTATCGACCTGTACTGTATATTTTGCTGCTGCTTATGTGCATTTTTTCCAACCTGAAAGCCAGTATTCTAGGGTTTTTGGAACTGTTAAAATTAGTATTGCAGAGATGTGAAGAAACTATGTAATAGTGTATGCATAATTTAATAGTAATTTGATGGGAAACAGCTGGAAGATGAAACAATGGGTTTCTGGGCAATCTCTTGAAGAGAGCTAAGTGACAAATGCTGAGTTATTAACCATTAAGGATCTACTTCCTCCACTCCTGCAAATTTACTTTTGTCAATGCTGAGAATACACAAATCAGCAATTTGCAGCTGGGGAATAAAGCCTGTTGTCAGGTAACAGGCAGTTTCTTGGGAAGTTCTCTGGAGGAGCAGAATGGAATGACCTAGGCAAGCACGCAATAGCTGACAACTAGATTTATCTGAGTTCCTTTAGTTTGGGAAAATTGCAGGTAAAGATGTGTGTCATGTAACCGTTAATATAAACCCCTAATTTTCATATGCTCTGCTTTACTCTTATTTCTACCCTGTTGGGATTATCAGAGTAAAATCAGTTGTAATTCATGGCTCTGTGGTAATGCTTACAATGGGGAAACTGTAAAACTGTTCTACAGGGGAGTGAAACATGCCTAAAGGTTTCCACATATATTTATTTCCCTGGTCAGAAATTTTGCCTGAAACAAATTTGAGGATATTTGTCTGGCCTGTGTAGGGATTTCCCAAAACTTCTGCAGTCAAAGTACATGTGCTGAGAGTATAAAACTCCTTGGAAGTTTGATATATACTGTATAGGAAGCCTGATACGTTCAGGAAGTGATGGATTTACGATACACATATCAATCATCAGTGTACACTCTGTGCAGTAGGTCTGCTGGTCCCTCAAAGTACTGGAAAAACCATATAGCATCCACTCACATATTGCTGTTTGTGAAATTCTGGGAGTATGGCAGCTCTATAAATACAGGAAACCTGAGACATGGAGAGGATGCGTTTAAAACTGTGAGAAATGTAAAAATATCTTAGCAGAACTCTGCTTTGTTATCTGTGGAACAAGTTGTGCATGTAACATGTTTTCTGTACACAAAGAGGTGTATCCATTTAACTGATCAGTTTAGCAGGTGATCCAGTTAGATTGATGCATCAGTTTGCCCGGATCATCTCCTAAACTGATCAGTTAAATTGATACAAGCACCTTGTAGGGATGCTCCTTAAACTGATTAAAAGTACCTTATATTGCTAAATCAATTTAAGGCTTTTTAATGCTCTTAAACAAACTTAGAATGATTTGGCTAAATCAATCAGCTGGTCTGCCAGCTGTAATAATGATTTCTAAGGGTGACATTGTTGCAGTGTATGTAGACTGAGGAAATAAGCAGTGCTAAAAATGAGGTCAGTAGTGGTGCTTATGGTACAATTCCTTCAAACAGCTGGCCAAGTTGACATGCACTCAGAAGTCTTAATGTATATGTACTTAACCCTGGACCACTTTTATGCCATAATAATGATCCTGATGCTTATCTACACAGAGCTACTGTCACCACTAGAACAAATTCATTTCACTTACGTGGAAACAGAGGCTGTTCTGGGTTGTCCATATGGGGGAAATACGAAAGATTGAAAGTAAGGACTAGTCCTGAGAAAAATAATTCGTAACATGCTTTGAGGAATGTCATATAATTGACTCTGCAGGAGGGTTTCCCTAGCAGGTTGAAGGTAATAAATGCTATTGTCTTCCTATAGAGATGCTGGGGAGGGACTCTTCATTAGGGACTGTGGTGAGAGGACAAGGGGTAATGGGTTTAAACTTAAACAGGGGAAGTTTAGATTGGATATGAGGAAGAAATTCTTTACTGTAAGGGTGGTGAGGCCCTGGAATGGGTTGTCCAGGGAAGTTGTGAATGCTTCATCCCTGGTGGTGTTCAAGGTGGGGTTGGACATAGCCTTGGATGGCATGGTTTAGTGGGAGGTGTCCCTGCCCATGGCAGAGGGGTTGGAACTGGATGATCTTGAGGTCCTTTCCAACCCTAACTATTCTATGATTCTATGATCCTATGATTCACTGTTTACCGGTATTTAGGACGTTTATGGGAGGGGTTCTGCCAGCTGTTCGGTGTACCAAAAGTCATGTATTTCTAGGGAGCCAAGAAAATAGAACTGCTGAATTGTCTATATGTTTTGTTTTACTGATACTTCACAAGATGTTAAGAAAGACTCCTATTTGTTCTTTGTGTTTTCTAGCAATTATTTATACACATTAATGCAGTTGCCACTTCTAACAAGTCATAGAATCATAGAATGGTTTGGATTGGAAGGGACCTTAAAGCTCATCCAGTTCCAACCCCCTGCCACGGGCAGGGACACCTTCCACTAGAGCAGGTTGCTCCAAGCCCCATCCCACCTGGCCTTGAACACTGCCAGGGATGGCGCAGCCACAGTTTCACTGGGCAACCTGAGCCAGTGTCTCATCACCCTCATCATGAAACATTTCTTTCTTATACCTAGTCTAAATCTACCCTCTTTTAGTTTAAAGCCATTGCCCCTTTGTCTGTTTGCTACAGGGCCTATTCAAAAGTTTGTCCCTGTCTTTCCTATAAGCCCCTTTTAAATACTGAAAAGTCTCTCTGGAGCTTTCTCTTCTCCAGGCTGAACAAGCCCAGCTCTCTCAGCCTGCAGTACTCCAATCTCCAGAGCAGAGGTTCTCCAGCTCTTGAGCATCTTCTTTACCTCCTCTGGGCTCCCTCCAACAGCTCCACATCCTTCTTATGTTGGGGGCCCCCGAGCAGGCCACAGGTCTGCTCTGCTGTCTCACCAGAACAGATATTCCTGAATTCTGATGACCAGGTGCAAAACCCCTTTAATTCCCTGTTTCTCTTACTGATCATTAGGCTAAAAAGTGTCAATTGTTTTGGCTGGGAAAAATAGAAGAGATTCTGTGGCTAGGTTAGGTTTCACCTATTTTTAGTCAGAATGGTGTCCTACTCTGTGAGTCTGCATGGCTATGGTGTTTCCTGGGATAACATTTCCTTTGAGACATAGGCAGGTTTTTTTCAAACTGCATATTCTGTTTAATTTAACTGCCAGTGTAACTCATGGTGGAATTTGGTAGCAAATAACTATGTATTAATTCCCATTTTAGTGGTGTTGGTGCCATAATACTTTGTTAAAGCCTCTGGATAAAGACAAAATAGCATGACAAGTTCCTCCTACATGAGTTGGCATGTAAAGTCAACAAATCCCTGTATAATACATGAATGTGAAGCAAATGGCCTGCACATACTCCTGGGGTTGTTGTTACAGTTTATGACTTAAGGCAACTAACAAATCTGCAGCAGAGCTACTGTGACATGATGGTGTGTATTTAAAAATTTAAGGCTTAAAGTTCTCTTCCCTTTACTTAGTACACTTTGCATGTATATAAATTCTAGCATTTGTGCTTTATCTGTCACCAAAGCCTCAGCTTGATGTTTTAAAGAGGAGTTTCTAGATCATCGAAGAAAGCTGTCTACGTGCCAGGAAAGTACGAAGTGGAGAATCGGAGAGAAGACCAACAGATCAAGAGCAAGAGAAAAGAAGCAAGGAAAGGAGTTAAAGTTTAGGATGGGTTTTATTATTACCTTACGTGAGAGTTTCCCAAGCAGTTTCAGAAAAGACTTCACATTACTCCTAGACAGATTAATGTTTTCCAAATACACCAGCAGACTAATATGGAATTACAACTGCACTATTATCCAGGGCCTTGACTGATGGGGTGATTTTACTTGTTTCCCCTCTTATCTTACAGAAAACAATAGCCTTTTAAAAGGTAACTGCACCAAAAGAGATTGCTACTTTGAGATGTCAAGTCTTCAGCTTGCCTTGTCTGGGTGTACTTCATTGGTCTTACAAGCAGAGCACATTTAGCTTCCTTTACACAAGGCATGTACGCCTTGGAGGGGCGCAAAGGACAGTAGCACCATCAAGGTCTGCAATTTCCTTTCAGTTGTGATATTGAGGAATGAAATTCCTAGTACTCTTAGAGGATTTTGTTACCTTTCTCTGCGTGAAGGATTTGTTCACCGAAAAGGTTCGCTCCAGCTGTCAATTCATTTATTGGTGCCTTCGTTAAGGCGAAAACTTCTACCATGAAGACATTACTACTGTTTTCATTAAGTTTCTTACAGTGAAACTATTTTGTCCCCCTATTATGCTGCCGTGAGATGAGTATTGACTCTTGTCTTTTGTTAGTGGAATTATGTCTGACACAAACCAGGAAAGTTCATTTTCCAATTTCATAGAAAGGCACTTCTGGGCTGTCTCTTTCAGCTGGGTGGACATTTTGTCATTTAGTTAGCTGTTAATGAATCAAAACACTTTAGAAATGCACTTCATCCCACTAATATTTAAACCACAACAACAGGGAAGATGAATTGCATTGCCTTTAGGTATACATAAGCTTATATCTATTTTTTTGCAGTAAAAACAATTCATTATGCATTTCAATGCTTGTGGTCATTACATTGCACATTCATTACATTATTTAGTCTCCTATACAGGCTAAATGGGCTGACAGATTATGGAATGAAAATATGTTAGGCACAAGCAACTGTCAAATAAGACTTGCTGTGCGTTTGAACACTCGTAATACCTCGCAAACAAGCAAAGCTGGTGCAGATTTCGTAGCCATTTGTTAAGGTAAAATTGTAACTGTACTAATGACGATCTCAAAAAAAGTAGATGCAGCTAAATAGGCTTTAAAAGATGAGAAATAATTGAAGTACCTATGTATAATACAGCAGATTTGGGGCTGATACTAGCACTAGGTTAGGTTTTGCCTTGACGATAGCAGCTCACCATGCACCATGCAGTTGTTTTTCACTTTAAAACAAACACCGCTTCATGTCTCTATGAGCGGTTCTAGTGCCAGGAAAGCAGTTCTCTACAAATACCAGCCTGGCGTACAACTTATGTTAGTTGCACATAATTACTTTTCACATACACTGGATAATACTTTAATTAAACTTGTGATGATTATCATTAGTGAACAATAAATCCAGAGACTGTCAACTCTGCTGTGTATTAGCTGAGTAATACTTTAAGAAACTTGCAGACCTAAGTCTGCTGACATTGTGGAGTGACACCTTTCAGCAGTAAGAGACGTGACAGAAAACCTACATGCTGGTTTCATCTCTCCATACCTTTTACAGGCTCCATGTTAGTTTTAAACTCGGTACCTAAAAAAGGACAGTATTTTATAGAATTATTTCCTTACACTGTAGTTCATTAGTAACTATTATTCATTTATTTAATCAAACGTCTGCATCAAGTGATTTCAATTTGAAGGAACAGGCAGCACTAGGAATCATCTTGCATAAATTTTACTGTTATCCCCAAGTCCCGTATGCATACGAAAGACTGTAGGGAAATCTCCCATCATCTCTTCAAGTCCTCAGTTTGGGTAGTCCTGGATGCTGTCAGTGGACTGTTTTGAGTATTATTGCCTGCTGTGTTCAGTGGAGGAAAACGTTAACACCTCAGGGTAAGCAAATCCCAGGATTATTTTCTAAAGCTGTTTGACTTGTCTAGATTCAACCTCACTGTTTTTCTCTCTGCTCATAATTTGTTTGCCACAGGTTTTAAACATGTGTTTCAAAAACTAGTTCTTTCAGACCTCTTAACTTTCAGGGTGAAATCTCATGTGTTGGTTAGATGAAGAGAGAGGAAGACAAAGTCATATTTGGGGACCATGTATGTCCTGAATGCAGGATATGTAGGAGCAACATGGCCTATCAGAGGGTGGATGAGAAGTAGTGTTAAAAACTTGCTGCCAAAGAACATACCTTTTAGCAAGGTTTATTTGGAAGAGTATTCCTCCCAAGAGAGACACTGATGAGATGCAAGGCACATTTTGGGATTTGACCAACATGGAATCATAGAGTCATAGAACAGTTAGGGTTGGAAAGAACCTTAAGATCATAGAATCATAGAATCATAGAACAGTTAGGGTTGGAAAGGACCCTAAGATCATCCAGTTCCACCCCCCCTGCCATGGGCAGGGACACCTCCCACTAAACCATGCCATCCAAGGCTATGTCCAACCCCACCTTGAATGCCATCAGGGATGAAGCATTCACAACTTCCCTGGGCAACCCATTCCAGTGCCTCACCACCCTTACAGTAAAGAATTTCTTCCTCGTATCCAATCTAAACTTCCCCTGTTTAAGTTTAAACCCATTATCCCTTGTCCTCTCACCACAGTCCCTAATGAAGAGTCCCTCCCCAGCATCCCTATAGGTCCCCTTCAGGTATTGGAAGGCTGCTATGAGGTCTCCACGCAGCCTTCTCTTCTCCAGGCTGAACAGCCCCAACTTTCTCATCCTGTCTTCATACGGGAGGTGCTCCAGTCCCCTGATCATCCTCGTGGCCCTCCCCTGGACTTGTTCCAACAGTTCCATGTCCTTTTTATGTTGAGGATTTCATGTTTCATTTCAAATTTGGACCACAAACCACAGAGGGTTTTTTAATGTGTATTTTTTTCATAAGCCAGGGGAAGTTGCTGCCACTATGCTAGCACTGTAAAATCCATCTTTTTGCTAAAAAAAATAGTGGATGCTTGCAACTAACATGTTTTAATGGGCCTTGGCTGCTCACAGTATCTTTCAGCGCGATCTTGAGCAATAAAACTCAGACAGTTAAAAGATCACTGTCTAAGGGAAAATCTGACTGTTGGATATTGTTTTTCCTAAGATGATCGCATTGAAAAAGGAATCATTTCATGTGCCACCACATTTATTAATCATAGATTTGGGATTTGTAAGGCAAAGGCAATGGAAGTGTCAGTAGAAGGAAACCATTTAGTGATTCAGTTATCACAGCTTGCAGTAGAAATTGATTTATGAGTTTGTTGCTTTCTGGGAACAAATGTACTTTGAGAGAGAAAATATGGACTATGAAAAACGGTGTTAATAGCATTACTCTTTGAAAGTAAACTATACACTTATATACAAAATAGAGGTGGGTAAATACGGAAACTCATTGTCTTTCTACTTTGGGGCTCACTTCTTGCATCTGCTGCATTTCCTAATCAGAACTAAGTATGATATTAGGGAGAAATAGTGAATATAATCCTCTAACAACTGCTGTGCTTTTCTGGGAAAACATTTTTCTGTCCATCTTTGAAGTACTCTGTCTACGAATGGGAATATTTTAATACGCAGGCAAGATAAGACTATTTAAGAGTCTTGCAGTCATTCTTAAGAGCAAATATGCAAAAGAAATCTATTGCTTTATGCTTTAAAAAGTAGCAATTGTTCACAAATCCCTGGGAACAATATATCTCTTAGGACCCCTCACATATTTCTATTTTTATGGAAATAGATGCAAATGCTTTGATAAGTCACATTTGTGACTTATGAAATACCACAGAAGGTAATGTCTTATGTTTACCAATTAAGTTTTATTACTGAAAACTGACTGAAGTAAATCTATCTGTCAGTACTTCAGGCTAAATACTACAAAGGGTTATTAATTTTCTCTTTATGCACAAATGAATAAATTTGTCATTCCTTATGAATCTAGTGGATTTTTATATGATGTATAAAGGTGTTAAGACTAAAGTTTGTCATTTTATAGCACAGATTTACGTAGAATAATTTTAAAAGCCTATCATTTTGGCAGATTTGCTTTCATATTGAAAACTGGAGTGTGATTCAGGAAGGGGAAAAAAAACCTCACAGAACTTTGGGCTCTGGGGATGTATTGTGGCTTTTGTGGTTGATTTGCATCAAACCTACTTTGTTAACAGCATTCAACTTGAATTTAAAGAATTAGGTATATGGAAGCAACTGTGAAGCAGACCTTATATTAATTAATGCTGCAGAGAAAGGAAGAAGCTGGCAGCCTGCCTATGGCTTATCTCTGATCCTTAGTTGTGAGTGGAATCTTTAACTGATTTGTGTTTAGCCTTCATCTAACGGATTCCCAGTGAATTTAAATAAATTGTAAGTGCCCTGTCTGAGACTTCACTGGGTCTAACTGATCTGTATGAGAGGGTGGTTTAGGCTCTGATGAGGCACTGTAAAAGCATATTGCAATTAGAAGAGAGAAAAAGCAGTCAAACTCTGCCAATATTCATATTTATCTGCTCCACGTTAGCACTACCTTTTATTTCTTAATAGATGCTTGTGGCTATTTTGATGCATTACACAAATCTGTTGCGTTACATGTCAATTCTAAATGTAGACAAACAAGACATCTATTTATTGGGATGTCCACAGTCATCTCTTGCTTGCTCAACTTTATTCTCTTTGCTTTTTCCTCTAAACTTGTGTCACTAGAATGAGGGAACAGTAGAATAGATCAGTCTACTTTTCATCATAGCAGTGGCAAGAGGAAGGGGTGAGAAAAGCAAAGGCTGGAGGAAGCCTCAGCCTCTTCTCCCCTTCCATGTGCTTTATCCATACTGTCAGCACAGAGCTGAAGCATACCGTAGTTGGATGGTGCCTGTGTGAAGTCTGTGGATACTGGGAGAAAGATGGATTGTGTTCTTCAACTCTGACGGAGGAAAATAAAAAAGAGAGAGGAACTCGAAGATGGCATGGCTTGAGGAAATGGTTGCAAATAGTACAAGAAGCATAAGGTGGATGAGGAGGAGCTGAGACGACTATGGTCTGGGAGTGATGGTTTTCAGCTTTCACTCCCATGGCAGAGGTGTCCTGAGAGTGCGACCCATGCTCATGCCACCATCTTATTGTGCAGCTGCATAGGAAGAAAAAACAGCCTCCCCAGAAGATCAGAGAACCCCCATGCTTGTTCCATGAGCTGCCTCACTCTTCTGTAATGTCTTCCAACAAAATCTTGCCAACCTTTTCAATCCAAATGCCCACCAAAACCCCCGATATTACCACTGATCCCTCCCAGACAAATGTCCTCTCCGGACCCCCCCTCTGTCACTGGAGAACTAAGCATTGCCAACATTTTCTCTTTCTTTGTAGTGGGTCGTTTGTGAAACGGAACCAAATGTGAGTTGACAAATAAATTCACAGCTCAAGAAGCAGCAGAAGCAATATCTAACAATTTCTAGCTTGTGTGTTCCTGGCTGCTTGGATTCTCAGAATAGACCCACAGAGGGGATCTTATTTAGGAGAAGCGCTTGGAAGCATTGAAGCTAAGATCTGTGCAACAACATTCTATGTACTTTTCTCCAAGCCTTCAGAGGCTATTCCCTTCCTTTAAATTAGAGTTTTGCTACATTTTGCTCAGTGATTTCTCAGGAAACTGC
The DNA here is from genome assembly GCA_039720435.1 of Amazona ochrocephala. Taxonomy (NCBI): domain Eukaryota; kingdom Metazoa; phylum Chordata; class Aves; order Psittaciformes; family Psittacidae; genus Amazona; species Amazona ochrocephala. Next base: position 11,445,656 of record CM077886.1, on the reverse strand, counting down.
ATTTGCTGTTGTCATCGAGCAACCAATACCATTTGCAAGAATTTTAACAACTCAGTTGCTATCTGCCAGCTGCCGTGTGTTCTTTCCCAACTTCCACCACAATACCTATTCACTGCAAGAAGAGTCCAATGCTTTCCTAATAATCACGAGTTCAAATCACTGATTGCTTTAAAATATCAAATCTCATTTTCGACAATCCATCAGCTGTTTCCATGGGAACTGAAACTGGCTTTAGCAGCAACAAGAAGCAGAGTTTATTGGGATACTTATAAATTTCAATGGCTGTTGGATGGCTGCGTTTTCTGTTTACCCAACAGATATTGCAGCAACAACCTCGTAAAGCACTCGTACTTTTCGTTTTAATTTATTTGTGTTTCTCTTCGAAGTTTTCACAACTTGGCAGAAATGTTATGATCAAGGAGAGGGAAATGTCAATAATCTCCAACATACTCAGTCAATATTGTGTGTTTCCAATAAATGTCCTTATGATTCTTTCAACTAGGACTATGATAAAAAAGAATGGAAAACTGTTCTGCCTTGATAGGGCAAAAGACAGGTGGAAGCTCCTTCTCTTAGAGATTTCAGGTACAGTATTCACCTTTGGTAATCTTGTCCCAGAGTTTCTTCTATCTGAAGTCTTACTTCCTCCTCCTTTTGCCCCAGAACAACCATTTCCCCATCTGCAGCTCACCTTCCTGCTCAGAGCTCAAATTTGCCTAATTCATGCTATTTCAGAAGTCCATGAAATCACTCTGTAATTCCTGCCTCGCAAGTATTCCTGTCATCCACAGCCAGGTTCTCTACCCTCTCTGTCACCTTCTCCATAAGACCCTCTAACTCAGGATCCAGTACTTGCTGCTCAGTTTTTGTCCAGACATTGCTGCTGCTCCTTGTCCCCTTCTTCTGCTGCTGGCCCCATCTGCTGTTGTCTCCTTGGTGAGTGTGGCCAGATGTGCCCATCCTGCTCCCTGGTGCTCCCTGCATAATGAGTGTTACTGATTCTGGAAGAGAAGAACTAATCTAGATTGAGTCTGCATTGCCCATACATCAGCACAGGCAGCTAGCTGAGAGGAAGAAAGGAGGCAAATCCAAGAGAAATGGTAGTCATATAAACACTACCGTTTTTAAAACCCACTTACCAAATTAGTAAGTAGTGGTAGTGTGGATTTAAATATGCTGTTTTGCTGTAGATTTGTATGTACTATTGAAGTATGAAAGAGAATAATTGAGCAACTAATTGAATATAGTGTTTATATGCATATCTTGCCAGCTTTTTCCTTTTCTTCCAGCTGCTTTAGAATGAAAACCAGTACTTTTGTAGCTTGTCATTATTTTGGTTCAGAAGTGAGACAGCCATTTAAGAGAAATCTCAAATCTTGAAAAGCTGTTCTGCTACAAGACCTTATACTAAACAAGCAACCCTATCATCTTCTTCTATCTTCTTGCACTGTTTTTGTCGTCACAGATGGAAGTTGGCTTAACAAGGAAATATTTTGGGGCAAAATAGATCATTTGTACTAATAAACATTCTGGAACAAAATTGGAGATGATTTGTCTTGCAAAATAGGATGAGAGAGGAAATTGTTAGATGCTCCATTTAGTGCTGAGGTACAAGGGGAGAAATGCTGATTTCCCCAGGCTATTAAATTATCTCTGAAGAGTTTCCATTAACCTGAAGCATCTCAGAAAGCTACTCTAAAAGTCAGTGAAAACATTTCCTACCTCCATTTGTCAGCTACTAATACACCAGATCTTACTTGGTCACATCAAGATAAATGAACTGTCCTTTAGTAAAATGACACAGTTCCTTGATTTGTTGAATGACCCCAAAATAAAAGTACACCATTGCTAATTCTGCTGCAAGTCTTTATATCTTTGATTCTATCCCTCATCACGATCCCTTTCTGCCCAAATCTGACGTGTGTGGAGAGGCCAGTGGAAGTGCCTTGAAAATTCTCAGTTCCTGCTTCTTCGTGTAGTCTGTGCTTTCACAGAAGCTCATCTTAGATCATGTAATTCACTGTTGCAATATTCACCACAAAACCCCCTTTCTAACCTAAATATCTGCCCTCGTATCTTCGTGTCTGCTTGTTTATCAACAATTTATTCACATGTTAAATTATGAAGAAATCAAGCTGTGTTGTCAGAGATGGATTTTTCTGCATGCATACGTGTAGTTAAAACCATGCTGCAATGAGGGGGATGATAAATACCTGGCAAGTCATGGCTAAGGGCGTGTAGCAAGAGCGCAAGTGGAGAATATTGTGGAGCTTCTTTGCTGGGTCCTAGATCTGGTGTTGCCTGGACCCAAGTATGCTTTCAACAGCAGTATCTGAAGAGTGTATTAACTTAATCTTAAGGAACCTTTTAGCAGAAGTAGTGAAAATGCCTGGAATGGATCTTGTAAATAGGCCTTTATTTTATGTTGATGACTTAAAAATTCTAGTGCATGATATAAACTAATATGCCACTGATAATTCAATAAGAGGCAGGTAGCAAAATCTTGTTGCAGTGAAGTAAAGAGAAGCGGCGGTTTAATATTTTAATGCCTGATAGCTTCTAATCCAGAGCTGTCAGAGTTAATTTCACTAAATAAAAAACTTTCTGGTGCTGAAGGCTCGCTAATCAACATTCATAAAGGTACAATTTCAGTTGTCATCCTCTTGTCTCTTTGGGAAGCCACTGTTATTCAGGAAACAATTCCTAGATGGAAAAGCCCCACAGGCATGAAGTGGCAAAACTAGTGTGTACAATATACCTTGCTTTCTGTCATGAAACCTATAGAGGTAATACTAGGTGAATAAAGAATCTAAGGGTAATTCCTGATGGTTTTAATTATTTAGGCAAAATCAGTTCACTGGTAGGAAAATTTCTGATTGAGGAAAACCTTTTAGAGTCCTTTTTTTCTCACTGGGAGATAGTTATGAATTATGGGGTCTCTAAGGCTGCTGTCATCTACTCTGAAGCCTATTGCACCCAGCAGGACATTCACTTCATCGGTTCTAATACGTTCTGCTACTGGTAGGTGTGCATTTTAATCATTTCTGTAGTAAAATATGTGTGTTCATCAAATGCACTGTTTTTTGTTCTTTTGACAGGTTTGCATTACACAGATTGTTTTATGCCAAAAACCAAAGATGACACCTTGTATTTGCTGCACTTTGGTTTGTGTATGATAATTGTGTAATACAAAGAGCATATGCAATATGTAAATTGGTCAAACAGTATGATAACAGATCTAAGCCATCCAGCTGGATGCCAGTTGATTTGCCATTGGTTTAATTGCTTTAATTCCCTCATACTTAATTTTTGCCTCTGAAATAACACTGTAATAAAAATCTTCTTTTGTGTAACATCAAAGTACTTCCCAAAGGGTTGTGGTTTTCACTTGTGCTTTATAAATGCTAATATAAAGTCCAGTGTTCAAATAAGTTTTTTAGTTTTGCATTTTTAAATATAGTGCATTGGGTGAACTTTGAAAGTGCACCTTCACACTTTGATGTTTACTTTCTGTTCCAGCTCTTTCCTATTCCTTTAATACAGTCACACTCAGGAAGCTCTTTGTACCTTAATTTTTTAACTATTCCACATTATATGGGACTCAATATAGTAGGCCAGGTCTACTGGGGGCTGGTGGAGCTGGTCTGACAAAGAAGGGGAAGAGTGGATTTGGTAGGAGGCTTGCCAGACTGGTCAAGGATGCTTTAAACTAGATGTGTTGGGGGAGGGGGGCATCATTCCATCCCAACACACCCAGTCGGTTGCCAGCACCTACAGTAAACGTTCGGGGCGGTGTTCAAGGTGGGGTTGGACATAGCCTTGGATGGCACGGTTTAGTGAGAGGTGTCCCTGCCCATGGCAGGGGGTTGGAACTCGATGATCTTGAGGTCCTTTCCAACCCTAACTATTCTATGATTCTATGATTTTACCCTCCCCTATGCTAGCCATAAAGTAGAGGGGAATGTATGCAGGGGATGGAGTATGTTTAGGCAGTGAAGTAACAGTCATTGGCAATATAACTAAGGAGAATAATAATGGAAACCCCTATTAGAACAGCTCAAAATAGAACCAACCAGAAGAGATGATTTAGTTGCCTACCATTATATCAGAATTGTTCTAAGCTATTTTGGAATGTGAATGGTTTATGTTGTTCTGTCCAAAACCCCATAGTATTTTACATTAGTTAACATCTGTTTTTCCTCTCAACCTTCCTTGTTCAGTTGTCATGAGTAGATAAATGCTGCCTTCTGCTTTGCAGTTTTGCCATACCACAATTTAATCACTCAGTATAAGCCAATTATAGAAACATCAGGATCGTCCAGGATTAACACTGCCAAACTCTGAATTGGCCATTTGTATGTCAGCTTTGTTGCCTCAGTCAGAATTCTAATCCATCTCCTTATTTTGCATCTTACTCTATGAGAATGTGTTTTTCTTAATACCAGTTTACTAGAGTTTTCGAAGGTCCTAATGTAGCACCATGTGGTTCTCCTTCACTGCTTTGTTCACATAACCTAGTAAAATCATTAAGGGTGGAGTATAAGTTAATTTATTTTTCTAATTATTGTGAAAAATCAGATTCTTAGCAAATGTTGTTGGTGTTCTTGTGAGACTTGGGCAGTTAATGAGTCCTTGAAACATTTTGTGTTCTGTACTGCAACCATAATCCCAGCATATAGTGTTCTAATGGAACACTGCTGAAACATGTACTTCTCTTTAGCATGTGTGATGAATTTACTGCATTTATTTGCATAAGTATTTATGGGCTCTAATATCTCTTTGAAGTTGTAAAAAACATATTTCAGTTAAGCGTTGTTTAATTGAATAAACAGTTTTTGCAAGATAATCTCATTCCTGTATGCAACAGATCTATGAAAAAGTTGCTAAGCAGTAAAGAAAAGCAAGACATTTTTCAAGGCATTTGCTACACATCACTTGACTCTACTGAAATTTAGGGGACCCTTTACATTTTCACAAATCTCTTAACTTCCCTTCAGGGTGCAAGAGGAAAGTAATTGTATTGCAAATATCAACTGCTTAAAACTGGGATTACATTGATACTTCTAAAAATTCAGGCCTCTGCTTCTACATTAAGTTTTATTTCTGTAATGAATTCTGTGGAGAGCGGCCAGGGATTTGAGAGACTGTAACCATGTATCTGAGTTTTCTAGGTAACATTTCTAACTAAATGTTGTAATGAACTGTCTTCCTACTCAGAATACTGAGCAGGAGTGAACTGTGTCACTTGAAATCTCTCCTTCACTTTCCTCTATTTATAATGTAGGCATCTGTCCATTTGGTAGTGTTGTTAACAGGGAAGATGACGTGCCTTAAATAGGAACAAAAATTATTATAATGCCATTACAGACAACTATTTGTATATGCCCACATAGAATTGTCAAATATAAGTAGTCAAATCAGTAGAGGATACAGAAACAGAAGTAATCCAGAGAATGACAAGGAAAACGTCCTAATATTTTTAGAATATGAAAAGGCAATTGTACCATGTCTGTACTTCATGCATCTCTCTTATTTTCCTGGCAATTGGAACAGATTTTGCAGTCATTTGCAATGGTCTGGCTCCTTTCTTGCAAGAGTATGCTTGTATCCATCTAAAGATCAAAGGAGAGCCTGGAAAGGAGGGTTGATATTAGGAAGATGAGAAGTGAAGCTGGAATATATATATGAAGTAAAAGAGTGGATGTTCACAGCAAAGTTTTGAATAACTAGGGTAGATTGGTGGTAGGAGGTCAAAACCAACCAGTTTTCCATCCATGCTTACTACATGGAAAAAGGTTATTCACAATGCACACAGTAAATAAAGACAGAACAAGAGAAAATGCATTGAAAAATTGGTTCAGGGATATTAACCTTACTGAAATTAGAGGAGGAGTGGACTGTTTTAACTGATCATTTCAGTTTTTCCTTCTCGGGGGTTGTACATAACTTAGCTTTGTAATTCAATCCCTGAGGATGGGAATTAGGAATGAGGAATCCCTGAGGCACTTGGAAAAAAGCCATTCACGTGAAATCTGCACCCTGTATTATTTTTCATTAGTAAATAGTTCGGAATTAGATTTGTAATTACAAACTGGCATCAAGTTTAAGTTTGTTGAAACAAGCATTTCGCTGTAAAGCTTCTTTTCACTGGGACTGCAATGGCTGATACTTCCATTCCATGTTGTGCTTGTTTGTTTTATTATTTTTCCTGGAACTGCGTTCCCTGTCATTTGCAAACAAGAGACATCAGTCTGTTATTTACTGAGGCTGAGTAAAAACACAGTGTATTATCCACTTAGAAGGCACAGTACACAGAGTAAGCAGATCAGGAAAATGTATTTCAATGCCAACTTCATTAAGTCGATAATCATCTCAATATATTCCCTTACAACTTCAACAATTAGTAGCCATAGTTTTCCTTTCATGATTATCCTTAATCAATGGCACAAAAAAATAATCCACAAAAGAAATTCCATGGTAATTGGAAGCTTCTAGAAAAATCTTCTCATTTCTCATGTGGAGCTTTGGAGCAATAAGGGACACAGGACCAAAATGTGCTTATAAGCTGTGGATTCTGAAGGGTGGAATTCATCCCAGGTGATGGAACAGCGGCTCAGCTCACCTCTGAGGAAACACACCTTCATTTCTGTCATAAAACCTGTGTTCCTGCACAGTGTTTCCAGATCCCTTAACAGCAGGACATGGCCACATGCAGAAAGTACCAGCGACACTGGTGGCCCAATTAGATTGGTGTCAGAGTTTAGTTTTCTGTGGCTGTGCTTATCTCCCCTGGCAAGACCATGAAGAATTGCTTCCATTCTGGAAAAGCAGTTAGTGTTTTATTAACTTCACTCACACACTAACTTTCTTGCTAGGGTTTCATTTTTATCTTCTTCCACTTTAGTCTAAGCTTCTGAAGGCATTTTGCATGAAACTTCTTCAGAATTCTCAAAGATAGATTAAAAAAACCATCAGATTTTGGGAATATCTACATTTGGAATAGGTATTTGGGAAGGTCAATAACGTATGGGAATAAATATTGCTTAGCAAAATCACCATGGAAGAGATACCACCTGTGTAGTCCCCTTAAAGGAGGGGAAACAGCCCTGCAGCAGTGCTGTCATTCCAACCTGGATGTCACCTATCGTGATAAACTCACTTGATGTTACTTCAAATATTTTTTCCCTCCTCTTTTGTTCCCTTCAGGAACTGTTTTCCATAGTGCTCATGAAATGCTTTGTTTAGAGATCACTTGGTGTTCGGGAAGGCCAGGAGTCTGTCAGTGTGAAATCTGGACTGCTTGGTACATCACTCACTATTTTCAGAGGCTGAGCACAAGGCAGTAATGTGATACATGTGTCCACGCTCAGTGTTTAAGGCAAGCAGCCTCTTACCATACAGAATATAGGAAGTGCTGAAGCAATACATCCCTGAGGATCAAATCCCTTCCTCAAGAGGAGTCTGAATTTTGGCCTTGGATGCCTTTATCATATATGAAGAAAAGAGAAAAGAAATGCTGAGTAATATTATTTTGTGAGTAGATTAAATATCTTTTGAAACTTAATGGAACAACACCCAAATCTATGACAAGGTCCTTTTTCTTCTTCTTTTTTCTTCTTTTATCTTTTTATGTCAAGGAGAATTTTGTTTTATTATGTGTTTTCAAAAAATTATAGAGGAAAATATTTTTGGCTAATATGTTTCAATCTAACATATTCTGAACACAGACAGTGATCTCTGGTGGCACTGCTTAAGATGAGAATACTGTGTCGCCAGCGACAGTGGAGATGAGACAGGCTAATAAGTATTCTTGGAAGTGTTGCTGGCTGCTATGTTGTCCAAAATAGGATGTGCTAAAGCCAGTTCTGTATCTCATGGGGAAGACTCCTGGCTTTGCAGCTGCTGTGTTAAGTACCTCCCCTTGTTTTGAGTAATCAGGATATTTAGAACCATAACTTACAAGCACGTTTGTTTCAGAAGCAAAATTTGATAACCCAAACCTTCCTATTCACTTTGTTGCTGTCTAGAGATGGGGAAGAACCTCCTATTCCCTCATAATTGGAAACAAAGAAAGAAGCCAGAGGTGTCTACAGTTGAACATATACATCAGGCTGAGTTGAATAGAATAGGTGAATTCTTGATACTACAGACTTCAGTGTAGATGGAAGCTACATGAGCATCTTTCATTCGAGGCATATTATTATTATTTTTAGCTGATTTACACTGATTTTAAATAAATATTTGTGTGAGATGAAGTGTTACAGTATGTTTTGCAATGTGTCAGAAAATTCACTGAGCATCATCTGGATTGAGTCACACCCAGTATGAAATATGCTGATAGAGTGTTTCCATGGCAAAGTCTTGTTTTTCTGATCATGTCTTTTAATTCCGTCTTTCTGATGCATTAGACAGGTTTTTCTCACTGTGCTGAGCCGAAAGGCTCATGGGCTACAAGAAGCTTCAGTGTTTTCCTGTGCTCCCTGCTGCTTTGTGTATTCTGTCACTGGCATATTCACTTAATTATATGACAGGCAGTAACTGCTCTCTGAGGGAGTAAAAGCAACTGTTGAATTCGTTTTTAAATTGTATCATATTGCTCTGTTCGAAACCTCTTTTAAATAAATGTTGAGGATAGAACTATTGATGTGGGTTTCAAACTTTAAATTTCAGTTAGTTCAGATCATTTTAAATAGTCCTTCAGCAAGAATAAATCAGTTTTTATAACTTATAACTTTCTATTACAGTCTTTGGAGAGAATAACTGCGTTTCAAGGAGCTGTAAAGTGCAACAACAGGAAAACGTTTCTGTTCCATTTGTGCGGGCTTTAAGTTCCTGTGGAAACTTACAGGAGTTTTTCATAAGGAAACACATTCGAAAGGGACCCTTGAGTGTGTCAGTCTAGGTGTGGCTTCGATTTGGTGTTTGAGCTTTCACTTAAGGAACTTACTGATAAACCCTATGGGGGATGACACTGACCTACTTTGCTGTATTTCGACTGCTCAATAAAGATGGACTGTGAATCACAAGCTCTTACAGTCTTCACTGATGTGCCATTGAGTTGCATGAAAGGAAGTTTCCTCTGTAGGGATTGCAAACTGGTGGCTTTCATGGAGGAGAAATTTCAGACTTAACTAATAGCTGACTCCATTGCAAGCATTCAAATGTAACAGGCCCAAATTTAAACTAAATCCGGTATGGATCTATTGTGAGATGCAAACTAGAATATTTAGAATAGACATAAGTGTTCTGTATTTATAGCAGATTGTATAGAATTAAATAGATGGATAGGTGGAAGCCACACAATGGTGTGGATTAAATAGAAGGCTCACCTGGTAATTTATTCTAAGTGTGTTAAAGGACCCGGCTGATTTTCTTATCTGCAAATGTTAGTTTTTAACAAAGCTCTCACAGTCTGGTAAAATGGAAAGGCTGATATGACTGCAGTGTAATTCCAGTCCTTAAAACAAAAGAGGAAAAAGAATGACTCGAATTGCAATCTCATTAGAGGACATCAGTCCTGGGCAGAGCAGCTGAATGGCTCTCTTGGCACTGTAACAACTGAAAATGGTAAATTGACCCTACTGTAATTCTTTAGAGTGTCGTTGACTGATTTGTTTCTCCCTGAGCTTCATTTCTACATATGCGGATCCAGCTGATAGGCTAGACTTTGGACACAATATAGAAAGATGAGTAATTTTTATCTCCTCCTTTCCTGACTCTCTTGCCTGATGTTGGCACTTATTAAAGAGCTGGCATTGGGAACAGAGCACACGTTGCATTTTTTTGTCTGCTGGACCAGGGCTAAACCAGGTAAATTACCTCCCCTGAAGTCTCCCTTGCTCTGACTCCAGGGTGATGGGTGCTAGGAGAGAAAACAGTAACCACGCTTACTTTGAGCTGCTTATTTGGTTTTCCTCTGGCCAATTACACAACGTGATTTTTGCAACTACGGTACCTGGATTCATTGCTTCTACCATTGCTTAACCGGTGAAGCAGAAATGAGGAAGCAACTGTTTGAAAATGTTGTCTGAAACATTTAATGTTAATATCCCTCGGAAACATCTATTTCTTGTTTGTATCCTCTGGCCTCCTCTGTAGCATTAAACTCTGTAGTAACTACTTTTCTGTTACGATAATGCCATATTCTGTGGTCTAATGATTTTATTTTTATTAATAAAGCTTTTCCATCTTTTTTCCACAGACACAAACACAGATCAAAGAAAATTGCGAAAAAGCTGCTAAATTGGCATAAATGACTTAAATTCCAGGAAATCTGTGTTACACATGGACCTGATGTTTTTCCATGTAAATTAAGGAAAAAATACAGCATACTTAGCAAAGAGATTTGTAAAGGAATAACGCTTTCTCAGGCAAAATCCCATGCAAATTGTCAGGCATACAAATTTAGTTAAGGCAAAGTTGTAAAAATACTGTCCTTTAAACCAACTTCAATGAATGACACAGATTGCAAAAGCAAAGTCATGAACAGTACAAATATGAAGAATTTCCTGATACCAAATTCACTCTTTTTTCCTTCCTTCACTCCTTTTGCCTTCCCTCCCTCCCCTCTCTTTTCTCTCACTTGCAGTGCATGGATTGTAGGCTTTCACTATCTCCTGCATAAATCAGTATTTTACATTTTGTAGGTGATTTTCAGAGATTTGCCAGCTTAGATTCCTATCACTGAATTCAAATTGGTTCCCCTGCTATGCCAGGATTCGAGCTGCTGTTCTAAGCCTTCTAGTGATTCTGGTTTGTATCTGGCCCTTGATGAAGCTGTATTTGCACAACCACAGAAATTACGCCATTTTGACCCTTTTGTTTCACAGATCTTAACTCTGCTTTCCTGAATGAGAAGTTGGGAACTTTAGGACGTGTCTCAGATAGTTCTGTAAATGATTCCTGAAGTAGGATGATGTATATCCCATCTCCCTCTATGCCTCATAACGCATCATTAGTGTTTTCTGCATTGCAACCCCACTATGTGAAAAGGGACCAGTTCTCCATCTTGGCATGTCCATTGTAATTGTCTTTGAAACACAAATTATGGGAGGGAAGTTTTATACATGAGTTTAAATCATGCTACATGTAAACCCGAAGAAAAATATATGTAAAATGATATAGGGGAATCCAATCATATTATTTTGTTCAAGTTTTCAAATGATGGATTCCCTTCGACTTGTGCACTAACTTGTAGTAGTGTTGAAAAACACTTCAGCACTAACTTCTAACACACTGTATTACTGCTCAATATAATCCAAAAGAAATGCACGTATCAGTGGCATTCAGTTAACATGAGCTACGTTTCTCTTAACTGCTACTAAGTTTGAATCTCCATTTACAGATTGTCCTAACTTGATAATATTATCTGTCTTTTATGGTGTCTAATTGGCTTTTAGAAAAGATAAATTAGGTTTTCCATTAAAATGTAAAAAATGCCCTACTGGCTCAGACTAATGGTCCATCAAGCCCAGTGTTCTGCCTTGCCACCAGCAAAATGGGGTGTTGTTTATGGAGAGCATGCATCTGTTTTCCCTTGTTTTCCTCCCGCATCCAGATTTTTTGGATTAGGGATGCTGAAGGGCTCATGCCTGCCCCGTTCTTTCAGTTTCTGGTTACAGACTTGCTGTCCTTGAGTTTGTCTAATCCTCTTTTTGAACCTGCTGATATTGTCAGCTTTCGTATTTAATTCTGTTATTAAATATTACTAAAATTATGATACAGCTTTATGTAATCATAAATGTGATTTCTTTAACACAGGTTACATATGGAATATTACAAAGAAACAGAAGGATTGTTTGTACCTTGTGCACTTGTGAAACAGGAGGGCAGCATATTCACATTATTTTTTCCTTTAATATTTAGACTTAGTAAAAAAATTGGAGGAAAACATAGTATATAAACAGTGAACCATTGCAATATGTCAGCACAGATCTGTGAAAATGCCTTTACTATTTGGTATTTGTAGAAAATATCTAGGAAAGAGATTAAACATAATACCATGAATGGTAAAATTCCCAGATTCTAACTAAATTTGTTGGAATGCTAGAGGATTGAAGCAGGCATCAGAGATACTATACAAGGTAATTACAGGATGACATTTGGTTGAAGAAAGGAGGCTCTTTCAAAAAAGGCAAACCTTGGCCAGCGTTTTAGTAATCAAGAGGGAGCACTTTCTCTTGTAGAGGAAGAGTGTTTGAGCCCAGGACTTCTGGAAGGAAAGAAAAAGTAAAACCTCTTTGTATGATCTTTCAGGGTATCCATCTGACTCTGTAAACATGATTCAGAAAGAACGCAATATAGGTTCCTCTTATTTCTTTCATCTTTTCTTCCAGGCTGTTTCATAAAGGGCTGAGTTGGAAAAGGTTTCCTGGGTGTTATGCTGACAGCATCTCCCAACACATGCAGCTGTGCATTACTAATATGGGAACGCTTATACCTGTATCCTGAAATAAATTGTCCTTTAATCACTGAAAACCAACAAGGATAGGATTCACCTGTTCCTATACAGATATTCCTGATACCACTACTTACACATTTTGATGATGCAGAAATGACTTTAAATCTCTAACTGAATTTCACTGTGTTGGCAAAAATTCTAAGCCTTTACTAATGCAAGTGGAAGAAATGCCTTGAACTTTCTTACTCTGCTGTATACCGGCTGAAGCATTTCCACAATCTGCCCTGTCATTCCTGCATTGAGCTGATTAGAGTTTAATGTGTTATAAAGACGCTCCACTCGGGAGGGGGATTAGCTATGCATCAATCCATAGCAATAACTGATGAATGAGCAAAAATGGCACTGAACAACCATGTATAGCTTGGAATATTTTTCTTGGGTTAAAATAGAGTTCATTGGCTTCTTCCTCTGCCAAAGAGATTCCAAACTGTAGCAGCTTCCTGGGTTATTCAGATGTCAGCTTTAGAACTGTTGGCTGTTGAGACATCCATCTTCAGTCATGAAAGAGTAGATGACAACAGAAACTAAACAAAATGCCCCTATTCTTAAGAGGGATTTGTTGAATACTTCTAATACTTCCATGCCTGATGATTATGTGCTATTGTAAACAGCAGAGACATCTAATATATTATTAGGTAAACATTTCTGGGCAATGTTCTATTTACTGTTCCCTGCAGGAAGAAGCCTTTTGGACCATGGGACTCTACTGAATTACAGTTACTATAAAAACAGAGCTTGTAATTGCAATTAAGTATCTGAAATTACAGCAGTCAAAATCCAATTTCATAAAACATTAAATTGAATCTGCTTTAGAATGTACTTACACAATGCTAAGAAAGGGAGTGGAAGGAACTAGAAATTTTCCATTTCACTTGCCAGCCAGAATGCTATGAGGAAGTACATCTGCAAAATGTCATACAGAAAAATGTGCTTGCACCACTTCTGACTCCAGTGAGTGTCTTCGCTTCTTGTTCCTGCGAGGAGCAGGCTTACACGAACAGTGAAGATATGAAAGGTTATGATTACCAAGTCCCAGTATGATAAAAGCTTTAGATCCAGAAGATGTTCGGCACACTGATCAACATCTGGATAAAAATAGGGTCTTGCAGGAAGATGGTAGCTGCAAAATGAAGGCAAAGAGAATAATAAATGCAGATTATAAACAAACAATAAGATTAGAGAAGCTGTTTTAGCTGTAAGCTCTTCTTAGGGCTATGCAAAAATATAGTCTGTTTTTTTCCACAGCCTGAAGATGGTCTCATAGCCCAAGTGTCATCTCTGATTTGGCTTTTTCTGCTAGAGCAAATTAACCCTTCATTCAGTGTTTTTGCACTCTATACTGATAATTATATGAAACTGTTCAATTTTTAATCTTAGCAACGCTCAGTAGCTTTTTGAACAGTCTTCAGTAGTTAATGACTTTACAGATAAATGGATTGGTTTACACCACATTTGCAAATGTAGTCAAGATCAGCAGCATCTACAGCAACATCATTGCAATCAGTGGCAAACGTGTTTGCTCTGTAGCTGCTGTTAAGCTTCAATGCAAGGGTTTGTGGACAAATCTGTTTAGAATGAAATATCCTCAACAACTTTATTTTGCCCTTCTCAAAATCTCTAATATCTTGTGAGTCCTTTCAATTGATCTAGGTAAAATTAGTCTTTGGTAAGACCTAAGGATTAATTGTAAGGTCAAACTCAAAGAAACCACAGCTTAAAAAAATAGGTGTAATATTTCCAGTGAATTTTGGTCGTATCAGTGTTTATTATGTTTATATACTTTTCACATTTGGCTTTCTGAAAAAGCAAACCAATCAGTATCCTTGGAGATTCTCTGAATCTGTGTGTAGAACGTAAGAGCTGTTTGTTAGAAGCTTCATAACCTCTTTCCTAGTGAAGGGTCGTTAAAGAGGTTTCCTCTTGTGACTGACATTTCTTGGAATGTGTTTTTTAAGCTTTATAAGAGTGGCATGGCTGTGATAAGGAGCAAGAATGGGTCCTTTACTGTGCTTACAAAGAGGCAGTGATGCTCCCTCTGTTGCAGGGCATTGATTTTTTTATTTTGGCTTGCATCATAAGTAGACATTGAGAAAAAGTACTGCTCAATGATTGTTTGCATGGCAAGAGGGAGTTGAGATGCTTTTTATTTGAAAGGGAATCTTGTTGCTGCATCGATTTTATCTGACTGCTGTTTGTTTCTGTGTACAGAGCTAATGTATAATTAGAATCACTAAAGAGGGAAGACAGTAAATCACATTATATGTTGGTTTACAGTAGCAGAAAATATAAGATTTGTTTTCAGGACTGTAATGTAGAATTTGACTTTCATTTATCCAAATTGCCATTGCAAATGTTAACAGTCAAACAGGCTGGTGACAAGGCAAGGAAAATTCTGGGCTATATTCACATTTTTCCTTTCAATACTATGAGAAGAAGATTTCTTCAACCTCTCTTCATGTCAAAAATGCCTGTTAAATTAGGAAGACTTTTCATCTAAATACTTTAATCATTCTAAGTGTTTGCTTTGTAGTCAGATTCACGCTCAAATTGTCACAGAGAATTATGCAGCTGAGAGAAAACAGAACTTCCGATAAAATTTATTAGTGATTTGCCATCTCAACCAATTTTTCATTTTCCTTTTTCATCTCTTGGGAAGAATTCTCACTTATTTAATAACACGTTCTTCCTGGAGCACCAAAAATGGTGGGTTTGCCTTTGCTGAGAGCAAAATTATTCCTACTTGGGAATCTGGAGAGTATCGCCAGTGCAAATGTGGAGAGTGTGCTAAATTAATTGTCATTCAGGTTCTTCTAATATGGAAAAGTCCTTGAAGGAGAGTGTCCCAGGAATAAAGGAATAAAGAACTGAAAGTAAGCAAGCACTTAAGAGAGATGAGAGATGTATTTCTCATGCAGTTAAAGAGATGAAACCCGGTTTGCAAGGCTTCATTGGCATTCATTCATAAGGAGAAAAGCCCAGAATTAGAATGAGAGATGATATGCCAGAAAGATTTAGAGGAGTGGAAAATATCGAAAAGTGCAACAAGAAATACTGGGAATAATGTCTAGTGCTGATAATTTTTTTAATAGTTTTCACCTTTTTTCCCCCAGCCTTTTTATATAAATCCTTATTACTTATTGATTCTTGCATGTCTCCTGGTTTTCCTTTATTTAGTTTTCCTTTATTTTCCACATATTTTATCTTCATCTTTCCATCTAGCATTTCTTCAGTTCATCTTCCCCGACCCCTTTTAACCATGATCCATAAATTGGCCTGTCTTGCAGAAGGTCTTCCTGTATATTAGATCATATTTGCAGTAATCAGCCCAGAAGAAATGGCAAAGGCCCCTGCACTGCGTGGAGCTCCCTGGCATATTTTTGTTTCGCTACAGACCTTTGAAACGAGTCTTTGCTTTCCTGAGCTGTTTTTTTTCCCCAGCTAAGTCAAAAGAAGAACAGTGTCTTTATAAGACTCCTCATCATTGTGATACCTGAGTAGCGATGTTCCAGCTTTTCCGTCAGTCACCCCATTTTCATCAAAAGTGCTTTTATCCATGGAGCTGTATCCTTCAAAGTTTGCACTGAGTTGGTCCTTAGCAGAAAAAGCAGCCACAGGCTTTGTGTAGCAGTTATCAACTTGGTCTCCAGAATATAAGCTTTTATGTCTAAAGAAAAAAAGCTGACTCTTATCTTTCCTGAAACTTCACTACTCATGTCATTCAATTTATGGCTGATCCTGTGAACTCCCTGACAAGCCAGACGCAAAAGCCTCTCAAAGCTGTAGTTGAGGAATTGCTGGAGATCACCTGTGGAGCCGGAGGTACAGGGCAGACCTCAAGAAACTCTTCTTGTGGGCAACTTCAACTTACCAGTTTGGAATGCAGGACAGCAGAGAGGAAGCAGTCTAGGAGGTTACTGGAGCGTGTGGAAGAGAACTTC
The DNA here is from genome assembly GCA_039720435.1 of Amazona ochrocephala. Classification (NCBI taxonomy): domain Eukaryota; kingdom Metazoa; phylum Chordata; class Aves; order Psittaciformes; family Psittacidae; genus Amazona; species Amazona ochrocephala. The sequence continues at coordinate 11,429,258 of CM077886.1, read as the reverse complement.
CTCACAGCTGGCATGTGAGCCAACTAGGGAAGGTGCCTGTTGGACCCATTGTTTGTGAGCAGAGAGGGACCCGCGGATGATGTGATGGTTGGGGGTTGACTTGAGCATAGCAATCGCAAAGTGATAGAGGTTTTGATTCTCAAAGAACTGAAGAGGAGGGTCAGCAGAACTGCTGCCTTGGACTTCTGAAGGGCAGATTTTGGCATGTTTAGGAGGCTGGTTGACAGAGGAAGGAAGGGGAAGGAAGGGGAAGGAAACTCAGGAGGACCACAGGGCTTATGTGAGGTTAAACAGGGAGGAAAATTAGTAGGGTCAAATTTCAACTAGAACTTAATCTGTCTGTGCTATAAAAGACAGTAAAAAATGTTTTTCTAAGTTCATTAACAATGGAAGGAGGGCTAAGGAGAAATCTCCATTCTTTATTGTATGCAGGGGGAAATGCAGTGACAAAGGATGAGGAAGAGGCTGAGGTAGCTTTTTGCCTCAGTCTTTAATAGTAAGGCAGTTGTTCTTTGGGTGCTCAGCTCCCTGAGCTAGAAGATAGGAGTGGGGAGCAGGAGGAAGCCTCCATAATGCAAGGGGAAATGGTTAGCAATGGTTAATGTGATAAAATGAAAAGAAGCACCTGTGAAGCTTAGAGTTGTCATGATGACAGGTTTGCTTTTTCCTTTGCATATTCTGACATATTCAGTCACAATTCTGTTGTGCTCAAATGCACTCTGTTTTAATTTACTTTGTGAGTGAGATTCACCTTCTTAGGCATCTTCACAAAGGGCTTTATAGATGAATTTCATATCTTGCAGTCAACCTGTCATCTCCTACAATAAGATGGTAGAAATCACAAGCATATAAATATCACTTGAATGCTGTGTCTTTAGCTGATCTAAGTACAAGATTGTGGAGATAAAATACCAGCACTAAGAAGTTATTCTAAGTATTTGCTAAATGGGCTTAGAAGGAGGAGGATTAGCCTGGAAAGGTTACAGGCATGTTAAGGAGAGAGCCCAGATGTGGATTCTAAGGAGAATGATCATGTGTATAAATCAGGTACTGTGTTGCTAACTTCTATCAAATAATTATTCTTAAGTTACAGTAACATCTAACAGGAGAATAACTGATTACGGTATAGGGCTGGAGTAACCTTGGATAGATGTCATGATGTCTTGAGGACTATTCACAAGTGAGGTACATTTTAACATGAAAAGAGAAAACTGGTTCAGAATATAGCTTGCATTAAACAGGGCTCCAAAAAATACAATAGTAAACTGTATCCATTATGCATTTATGCCTCTAGTCTTTATCTTATTCAAGCTTAGTGTCAGCACCTTACAGTGGCAAATAGTGCAACTTGACAGAAGTGAACACTTTCCATGTTGCGGCCAGAAGTACATAAATTGCCACTTCTTTTGGAGATGCTTTTCTGAAGATACTGTTGGTAAGCTCAGAGTAGAACTTGAGTGCTTTTGTTAATGTGAAAAAAGACACAGACACTTCCTTTTTGTAAACTGTTGGAATGCATTAATTTAACCATAATCAGATGTAGTGACCAGATATTTTGCATTAGCTTTCCTTCAGTGGTGCTCATAACGTATGGACAGGATGGCAAAAACATTTTGGTTTTTGCTCCAGGTACTTCAGTTCCAATCCAGTTTCAATGCTCCCTAGTCTGAAGCAATTGTAAAGCGATTAGAAATTGTTATCTGATGGTTGTCCATGGTAGGGCACTCCTCAAAGCTATTGGATGCTTTCAGAACCGTCTAGAAGTTGAGAGAGGTTAGCATTCATAGAGTTGCTCTAGCTTACTACAGAGTAGCAGAGCAAGTCAGTAGTGGTGATGTTAGATAATGGAAAAACATGTTCTGCACGTGAAACTTTGTGTCAACAAAAAGGGTAGTGTGTTATAGTAGTTACATCTAGTCACCGATAATATAATCAGTAGGAGCTAAATTGACTGAAGTAATGGATTGTTGTTCAGTCAGCTGAAGTGTCATCGGAAATGCCCTCTTCACTCTTCCTGATCCTCCAAAATTCAAGACTTGTGTACAGAAGGGACAGTTGCCAGAATTATCTCTTAAAACAGCAGTGTTCCTTTCTGAGATATTTCTTACACTGAAGCTTGCATCTGACCTCTCTTTGGAATAATTCTCCCAGGTAAACGTGACTCCTCCGAGGATGACATTTGCTTCAGTGTCCTGCCCAGATTCCCATTAAACAGAAGAGAGCAAACACTGACTACTTCAAAAAATATGACGGGGTCACTTAGGATTAGGTTTCTGTTCACTTTCAATGGGCTCATGTGATATAAGAAGTTATTAAACCTTTTGGTATCAGTGTCCCTGCTCAGCTAGACTGCCTTCCTAGAGGAGAGCTGGCTGTAAGAACACTCCCCAAGTGCCTAAGGGCAAAGTCTGCTGTCCTAGTTTAAACCACAGGGAAAGATTTGAGCTAAGTTTGAATTGACATTGTACGGGTAGAGAGTTGGCCTGTGCCTTAATAACCTGTCTGGGAGGCAGGGGAGGAAAAGTGGTGTGTTCAGCCTAGCTCCAGAGGGGCTATCGCATTCCCTAGTTCTTACCAACCGCACAAAACGTGTATAGGAGTATTTATACTATGTGATATTTTGCACCCTCTTATTGCTGCCTGTAGCTGTTTGGCTACATTTTAACTTCAGGTTACAGCATTCTCTTATAACCTCAATTCCCATCTTGATGGCATATCAACATCAGTACGAAAATATAGCAGTAAATTCTTAGCTTTGTTAGAAAGTTAACTGATCAGATTACTTGGCTCACAAGGATGTTCAAGCCAGAGGCCTTTCTAGATGAGAGGAAGGATAGAATAAAAACATTCTGTGAGCTAGCGAAGAAATTGAGTTGATGCTTTGAGACAAACTTCACAGATTTACCTGCCTGTTAAAAGAATATTTGCATGAAAATACAAACTAAAATGTAAGCCGATTCCTAAAGGGGCCAACAAGAATGCTGGAGAGGGACTGTTTACATGGGCATGTAGTGACAGGACAAGCAGGAATGGCTTTAAACCAACAGAGGGGAGATTTAGATTAGATAGTGGGAAGAAGTTTTTCACTGTAAGGGTGATGAGGCATTGGTATAGGGTGCCCAGAGAAGCTGTGGCTGCCCCATCTCTGGCAGTGTTCAAGGCCAGGTTGGATGGGGCTTGGAGCAACCTGGTCTAGTGGAAGTTGTCCTTGCCTGTGGCAGTGGGTTAGAACTAGAAGAGCTTTAAGATCCCTTCCAACCCAAGCCAATCTGTGATTTTATGATATGAAATAGGCTTTAGATTAATCTTGCTACTTTTAAAGAACCAAGAAGCAAATCTAGCATATATTTTCAGTAAAAAATGAATTAAAGGATATAATTTAGAACTGATAACAGTTTAACATTATTCTCTGCTACTAGTGGAATCCCTTCTGTACTTTGTTAAACTGCCGCATTGATTACTGAGGGAGCCTGTGTGAACCTATCTGGCACCTAGAAAAATACCATCTAAGCAGCCATCAGTTCTTCAGTACTTTATGTCTCTTGCCATTTATTTCCAGCTTCTCTGGTTTATGACTGTTGACACTGAAGTTGAGTCACTTGCCTGAAGGTAGTGTTTGGTGCCGTTTTTGACAATCTACACTGTCCCACTTGCCTCCAGCTGCAACTCCAGGAGGACATAGGTCTCCGTTATGTCTTGTGTCATGTGTACTCTACCATGTGGAGTGTCATATCCCAAGTAACCTCCCATGGTACTAGATAGCTGGTTTTAGGCAAGTGATTCAAATCTTGGGGGAAATCAATCTAAAACAGGTTAAGAAATTTCAGTCTGAATGTCTGCCTGTGTATATAGAAGTATAAGCTCCTCTTGTAACTGGTGTAGATGTATTCTGTTACCTACCTGGCTCAAACAAGTGAGCAATTAAGAAACTAATTAAATAGGAGGACAAGAACAAAACCAGTGAGGGTACTAACTTCTTTAATCAGGCATTTAATTTGCCTCTTCACAATGTGCATGTCCTGTGTTACAATTCTTGCACGTCTCACAAGGAACAGGGTGGGGTGGACCTAAGAACTTAAACTAGATCTAAGTGGGCATAGTTAGACGATGTTACATGAGACTTCTGGGTTTTGCCTAAAGAGACTAAACTAATGGAAAAGAATGTGCATCACCTATTACAGGGCTCATACTGAACTGAATGTGTTAGAACACTCTGTGGCCTCATAGTGTACAAAAGAAAGCCTGAACTGCCATAATAACATTAAAAGGTGGAGAAGTTATTATCACACCAGCCATCCATTTCTAATTCAAATCAATAAAATGTATTATGTGACTAGACAGAGCCTTCATCCAGCTTCTTACTTTTAATTGAAAGGTGTGAGGTGAGACTTCATTTCATTGCCTGGTTTAGACAAGAACCCAATATCCTTATGAGTTGGGAGAGTAGGAAGACCTCAACAAATGGGAGTGTTTGCTGGTTTTCTTTCAGAATTAGGTCCTAGAATATTGATTTCTTGATACAGTGTAGTAACAGCCAAATAAACAATATTTTCCTCATATGTGTAATTTTAGACAATGACAACAGGTGGGAAGGGCTGGAGGACAATTTATTTTTGGTGGTTGGTAGCATGTTGGATGTGATTACTCTTGATATGTTTAAACTATTCCAGTTTATATGATGTTGTCTTTGGAGAGAAGAGAGCTTGGCCATAAGGGCGACTGTGTACTACTCCACAGAAGCGTTCAACAGTCATCTTAGAGGTGTAGTTTGGGTGGAAGAGTCAATAGGCCAAATGAGTCATTTGCATCTGAAATAAACTTTATTTGCTCATTTCAGTGCTAATGCCAGAGTTGCATCGAGAATACTGAGAAATGTTATTTTTACTTTATTTACTCGTATAATTGCAATATGCAGAAAGGATTCCTACACCATTCCTTTCTCCCATAGCTGTTCCATTCATGTCTATATGTATCTATTAATTTATCTAGTACAGAAAAGCTGTAGTTGCCTTATCATTTTCAGCTCTTATTGTCTGTGGAAGAAGAACAAATACAGTGTTTACAAGCAAGTTGGATAATTAGTTTAAATATGTGCATTTCAGAATGACCTTATGACAATATGTGCAGGTAGCAATTAGAATGAAATTACTGCATCGTTTTCCTTCCAGCTTCCACACGCATTTAAGTTTCATGTTCCTACTTTTCTTTACCTGGAAACCTCTTGGCATCAATGAACCTGTCATGGAATTTAGTATTGTGGAAATGCAAAACCAAACAATCCATAACACAGAGTGGAAAAAATGAGTAAGGAGAATATTTTATAGGCCATAAGTTTATCATTCCACATCTCAGTCATCAATTAGATGGTGTCGTGTAAAGTTTCATGAACAGAAGTTCAAAAAGGAGGACACCACTTGGTATCGAAACGGGGAGAGCAAAGAGATTGCAATTTAAGAGGAGTTGTGAGTGAGATTTTTGCAGCAAAGTTGATAAATGAAATACCTCTCCCAGCACAGACAGTGATTTCAGGTACTCTACAATTAAGAATCACCTTGTCAGACCTTTTTTCTAACAGAAAATTATGCAGGGCCATTTGAGAGGTGTCAGATGTTTTGTGAGAAGGAAGTGTTGAATTCAAGTGAGAACCCTCTGGGTGGACGCAGTGAGATGAAAAGAGGGTTACAGAAAACTTTTGTACTCTGTTCTTCTTTTCCCTCAGTTGACACTATTTCAGTGAGCACTCTGAAACCTTCAGAGTGACATAAAGAATGGAGCATCTCTGGGAGAGTGATTGCGGTGCCTTAATTGAACACAGTCCGTTCTGCCAGGATCCATGGCCTCCATCTTCCTGCACAATGATCTCATTGCCAGTCATACTGAAGCTGCAGGATGCATGGCTGCCACAGAGGCAACTGATGCCAGCAGTGCAGCCCCAATGCCCCTAGTAGCACAGGTTATGTATTCCTAGCGTGGCCTCCAGCCCCACTGTGTCTGTGAGCCATTGCACTCGCCTGACATGGGCGATCCAGGAATCAATAACAAGCAACTGAAATTCAAGTCAATGATTCCAAGGAATGTGTTGATCTTTACCAGAGCTGACAGGGGTGGGGTTTTTCCCCCACAGCTCTAAACAGGAGCAGAAATGATAAAAACTATGATGCCTTCTTATTTATGTCTTGTGATTTTAATTTCATGGTTGAATTATATGTCAAGAATTCTTTAAAGGTACATATTAACATTTATTCCAAGTTGCTGCTTGGGGTCACCGTAATGTAAATGTAGATGCGTAGGAGAAACTGTGTTAAATTCCAAATACCTTTAATCTGCAATGTAATTAGTTTGATTAAGACTGGTTATCTCTGTTAATTAGCATATCTATTAGAAGCACTGAGTGAAGTGCTTTTCATGATCGCAACCAGTTCTTTATGAATTTAGAAATTCTTTCGAGTCTGATGCCGGGTTAACTGGAAAAAGATCAAATCTCTAAGATGTGGGACAGCCACTGAGCAGCAAGCTGCTCTCCCAGAAGACTTGGGAAATGATGAAAAGATGAAGGAATGAGATTTGTTTAGTTTCACAAGATTAGGAAGGAACATGATAACATTTTGTAGTGCATGTAAGATTGTTAAGTGGATGATGAACAGCTTTTCTGAGTGTAAATGTTGGGAAGAAGAGATAGAGCAAGGAAATAATCTATTGTAAGGAAGGTTTCGGTTAGGTAGGTTTTTCTAGCCAACAGAAAAAATGGATGCTGGTATTCTCGGTGAGAAGAGCTTTTGGTATATCCTTTACAGGTAACTTTTGTAGAGATGTAAGGCAAACTTCTCTTTGTAATAATCAAGGTGTTGCTGTCATACCCTAAACTGAAGGATTATCTAGATGATCTCTTGTGGTTGCTTAGAAGTAGCTGATTCTATGGTTCATGGAACTGTGATTAAAAGGAATGGGTTATTATTCGTAGGCAGTTCTTCTGTCAAAAGTCTGGGATAGCAAATTTAGGGAGGTGCTTGCATCCTGAAACAAGTGAGTTTCTGAAGTTATGATTTAAGTTATAGCTCATAAAAGACTCAATAAGTCAACTAAAAGGAGAATATATAGTTTTTATATGGATTGTTTTTTTGCATACTGTGAACATAGTTTAATAAATGTGCTTGGAAGAATTATATATTTATTTTGCTTTTAATAAAAATGGGCAAGCTAGGAACACTTAGCAAAAGCAATACAGGAAGGTGCTTTGTAGATTATCGCTGGAGGCATTTAGCATGTATAGAAAGGTGTTCTTCTACGGTATTATTGAAAGAGTTTATGAGGTGCTTTACAAGTTTCTCATGGTTGAAAGGCTCAAATTGGCTCTGCTAACTTACCTCCCATGAGACTTATTCTATACTGCATAGGGTAGTAAATTTTTACAATCAATTTACTTAATTAATTTAGTAGATCAATTTATTTTTTTTCCTGTGATGTATTCCTCCAAGGGCTTTAAATTTCCTTCCCCCCCCCCCCCCCCCCTTTTCTGGCTGTATTTTTTTTTCCAAAAGCTTTCACGACATTCACTTTGATATTTATTTACTCAACGTACAGACTTATCACTTCAATACATTATTCCTTTGTGGTTCTAATGGATTAAATTGAAACTACATGCTAAAAAGTGTTGCACGTTGCATGCCTATTACTATTGCCCGTCGGGGTCTCAGGGAATTTATTGGCTCTACTGGAGTCGTGGGTCCACATTCAAAACATCTGTAAGACTTTGGGCAGGAAGTCACTTCATGTGTCCATTTTCTTATGTATTTTTCCTTCCATTTAATTTCGGCTCTGAAAATCTGTGCTGCTGCACTTTAAAGTGGTATCATCATGGTTTTTCCAGCCTAGGCCTTTTAGTTTTCCAGCATCACAGCAGCCATAGGAGGGGGAAGTCAAATTAATTCCTTCCATCAGATTCATGCTATCCTATACACGTTAATTCTGACACAAACTTCGTATTGTGACACCTTTTTCTGAAGGAAAACAGTGCAATATTTTGCTGAAGACATAAGAATAGGATTGTTTCTTTGTAAACAGTTATCCACATAGTTTGAGATTAGTAAAAACCATCCATTAACCTACTTGCACTTTCTTTTCATTAATGCATCTAAAATCACATCTATTTTAACTGATTTTTTGCTATAATTTCGTTTTCAGTTTCTACTCATTCCACCACATGCCAGGTCTCCTTATTCCATTCGCTTCTTCCTTCCCCTGTTCCTACATGCCTCTTTATCTATCTGTTGCAAATGTGATTTTTCTTGTAATACCGAAGACTTTTAGCTTAAAGTTTGGTTTGAAATGAAAACATTTTTTGTGTTCTTGCATCCTACCTCACCCATTGTGCATCTTCTTTTTTCACCAGTTGTGGTCAAGAACCTTTATCCATCTTTTTCAATTGCTGTGTTCAATAATTACTTTCTTGAAGGTACTAGAGGATTTTTATTAATGAACAGACTGGATGAACTAAGTGCATGGCTGCACATCCCTTTCTCCACTGAAGATCAGATGGTTCTCATGACTTCTTCAAACCCTGCCTGCCCAAAATCATCAGGCATCATCCACAAAAACCTGTTAGTTGGCTGAGCCTGCCTGATTTTAAACTTGTGTATGATAGATGGTGGCTTCCATATCACATTAGCTTAAAACATTAAAGGCTTGAGGAGCATTTCAATCAACTTCAATACTTCAATTGATATGCCTGAGCAAGCTGCCAAAGTGTATTATTTAGGGGAATACTTTTTATCAGGCTACATGAGAGTGAGTGCCATTGATTGAGTAAGATGGATTTCCCTGTTGTGAGGAGATTTTCCTGTTGTTCAGGAGTTTGGAGATTTACAGTTTGTGTCTTTAAAGTTTAACCCATGTAAAGAAACAGTTTTTCATGTGTTTTTACATTTTTTAGGGAATTCAGTCGTGGAATTTTGTGCAGGAAATTGCAGGTGAGGTCAGGCTTTTTTCCTGTCTAAAGTGATGCTGTCAAAAACCTTCCTGTCCCAGGACTCAAACACGACGAGCCTCCAGCATCTCACTGGAAGATGATGCTTGAGAAATTAAACTTCATTGCTATGAGAAACAGAAAACAATTTGCATAAAATAAAACCTCTTCTATAACAATCTTTCTGCACATACCATGTTTACAGAAAGATTTCCTGGGCAAGTTTAGGCAAGCATGTGGCTGCAAACATTTATTTCTGAAAGCCATCTGTTATAAGAGATGTAAAGAAAATTCAGAAGGAAAATCTGATTCCACTGAATTTAACTGCTTTTTGGAGGTAGCTGGAAGTATTTCTCGGAATTGGATGATGCTGGTGGCTCATATGGTATTCATAACTGAATTCTGAACTGGAGGAGGGGAGTGGATACTCTGTGTTTTGCTTCCTTGGGCAAACTTTGTTCTACCTTTCTGTCAGAATGATTTTAAACCCACATCAGGTAATGTAGCACAGATTAATCTTTCCCTTCTATTTAGGAATCTAACAGTCTGTTGTAAGTAGTGAGGAAGAAAAGCTTTTAGAAATGAGACTAGAAATGCTAGCTTATTATTGAGTGAACCATTTTAATCAGGCGCTGGAAATGTTCTACCAGCCCTTTCTCCACAGCCCTCTGAGATAAGCTCCTGGAACTTCTTTTGCTGGGAGGACAACATATGGGAATAGAACAATTCTTTTCCACGCTATTCTTCCCCTTTCTTGCTTCTCCCCCAAAAAAGTTTGGTTATGCAGAGATCACTAGCAGTTCTATCAGCATGACCTGGTATCCAGGCAACCCAAAACCTTGTCAGTGGTAACAATACACAAAGAATAACTGGGGGATGATGAAAGCAGGAGAGGTTCATTTGACAAGATAGCACCTCTTTCACTCTGAACAGCCAGTGTTGAAATAATGATGGCATTAGTCAGGGGAATGCAAGAGGTTCAAAAGGGGTTTTGTGATTTTTGAAAGTGAGTTGCAGCGCAGGGAGCCGTCACCAGTTTCCTCTTCAGAGAATGGGTTGTTATGTCTCCTATTTATTTGGTAGCCAGCTTTTATGATTTTATTGCTCTTAATCTCTTTCTGCTCTCAGCTACAGCTACTTGCAGAAGTGTTATGCAAGAGTTATGTCTCTGAAGAAACTGAGTCTGTTCTACATTGAACATATCTAACAATGTGAATTATAACAAGGTATGTGAAACTGCAGTGTGTAATGACAAAGTGACTACATTTTTGGCCACAATTTTTTTAGTTAGCGGCTGTCCCCCAGGTGTGCCACTTCATTGATCTTGTTGACCTGGTACATGAACTTTTCTCCTGCTATTACTGCTCCTGTTGGAGGTCAGTAAATCCATGATCTTCCTGACTGAAAAGATGGAAAAGGAGTGAGGGGAGTATCTCAGTACCAAAGTGGAGCATGTACAGAGGGACATGAAATGATTCAAGAGGCTGAGATCTGGAGAAGCGGTAGGAAACATGAAAGCAATGTACAGCAAAAGAAATGGGAGGTTGGGGAAATTATAGAAGCAACTCAGTGGGGAAGCAAATTATGTAAAACTGAAATATTCAGATGGTGGAATAAAGCGAGAGCAGTACAGTACTGTGGGAAATTACAGGAAAATGAATTAATCAGGCAGCAGCAGTATTACCTTAGTGAATGACAAGTGAGGCTTGATGGTTCACTGGCTTGGGAACCAGGGGCTCAGAGGGCATCTCACTTCTTGTCATTCACTGAAGCTTAATCAAGGCTCTGAGTGACCAAATCATGTACATATGTTGACACTTTGGCTAAGAAAGGAGTTTCTGATGTGAGGTATCTCCAGCAGATAATGCTGAAGAAGCTTTCTGCTTTAACTCTTAATAATAACTATGGATGGGTAGGAAAGAAAGCAGTAGTGAAAAGCACCATATTCCACCCAGACATTATAATCTTTATAATTATTTTTTTAAATAATAAAAATCTGACAAATTGACAAAAATTCTGTAATAGGATTGCAAAAGCGTTGGATAGAAACATGCATTGAACAGAAATGTAAAAGAGGGAAAATAAGCTACCATCTCTTTCCACTTCACCTCCCTTTAATATAGCTCTTGCTCAGGAAAGTTAAATAGGAGAAACTTGATTTATCTACAAAACCTGAAACTGGAATCTTTAGTAAGTTGATTGATGTTTGCAGTGGGAAAGATGAATGTTAAAGTGGGGTTTACAATCAAAGGAACATGGAGAAAAAATAACAATAAACCAGTAACAACATTCCCTCCAATTCTCTACTTCCCCTCTTATTGTCTGTCATCTCCATTTGGTTTCACCCCGTTCCACACCTTTTGATTCCCTGGCACTGTTTGGTCTTGGCCTCCAGAATCCCTCTGGAAGCTCGTGGCTGATTTCAATAGAAGTTGACAGGGGGAGAGATGCCTTGAATTCTAAAAAGTTTTGATGATAATTTGAAGCTGGGTGGAAGAAAGAGACCAATTTGTGAGAAAAGCTACAGCCCTTTTCAGACATTAGAGTATCCACATGGGAGCTCAGCCTGAAGGTACAACCTGGGAAGAGAGAAGGCTTTATTAGTTCCTCTGCTTATGGGGCTGATTATTCCCTTTTAACCTGCTACCTAGGCTTTGCTATTCTTTTCTGTTCTAACATATTTCCTTCTTTTCTCTACACGTCCTGAACTAAAGTTGTCTTTCAACAAGTAGTGAAGAAAATATAGGGTTTGGACAACCAGAAGTTAGAGTGGTCAAAAATTAGACATCGGCAGCCCCGAAGGCTCAGGAACGTGAGCAGAAGCAGCTGAAATATTCTGGTATTGGTACATCAGGAGCTGAAATGAGTTTGGAACAAAATGATCCAGTAACTACACATAATGTATGAATGCCTGTGGTTCTGTCAGGTTTTGAATGTTTGAGGTTAATATTAATATGGGTAAATAATGTACAGAACAGATTTCTTTGCAAAATGTCTCAACATTGTCATTGGGTTTGGACGATTAAAGATGAGGTGGCATAAAAATTGAGTTCTCTTCAAATTAGCAAAAATGCGTTTTCTTGCAGCAATTTTTTCGGATTGCCGTGTCAGTGACTAAAAAGAAGCTTTAAAAATCCATTTGCTACACAGATATAATGGTAATTAGTGGTAAAAAAACTCCTCCAAACTTTTAATGGAGTTGACGTTTAACTGTAGAAAGATAAAGTAGCATTTAATATAGTAGAACTTTCAGGAGGAATAAATGGGTGGATATGAAATTGTTGCTTTAGAACTTCACAATAGAGTAAATCTCAGTATTATTGGTACTGAAGATTTCTAAAATTGAGCGAGCTGTAAAGATTGAGTTCTCTTATAGAGGGACTGAATTCTGTTTGTCTGCTATTTGGAGCTGAAAAACGCTGAACTATTTCAGGGATAAGCGAAGAGGGGATTTTGCAGATGAATTTGCAAGTGCTGTCTTTAGTGGACTAGTGGAGCCACGCGTACATGATTCTTTGCAGTGTTGTGAGCTTCAGGAGTAGCTGAATATCCAGCCAGCTTTATGAGTCTGCCTTGATTTTCTTCTGGTATCTTCTGATAGAGGAGACAATGTCAAAGTCTTACGGTAAAAAGAGAATTAATTTACTCTATTTTTATAATGGAAGCCTCGCTAAAGAAGCTAAATGTTATTAATAAAACAGTCTTTTGAATGATAATTGAATTCATGGGATATAACAAAAAGAAATTCCATGTTAAGATTCTTGACTATTTTCTCCTTGCTTGTTTGAAAAAAGAAAAGGAGGGAAGGAAAACTAATTTCTTGTAGAGGAATACGCCGTTTCCACCGAGTTAGAACTGGAATAGTCTCCTGATAGATTGATCAATTGACAGATGACTGAATTTCATTCATTCATATGGATACAGTGCCATTGTATCTTGGTAATACTGAAGGTAATCCAACACACTAATGGGGACCTTTGCTTTATTGAAATTATGAAATTGTTTTTGATTAGAGATAACTAGATACCTGGATGCTGAAGAGGGACTCTTCAATAGGACAAGGGGTGATAGGTTCAAACGTAAACAGGGGAAGTTCAGGTTAAATATAAGGAAGTTCTTTATTGTGAGGCTGGTGAGGCGCTGGCACAGGCTGCCCAGAGAGGCTGTGGGTGCCCCATCCCTGGCAGTATTCAAGGGACAGGTTGGCCAGGCTTGGAGCAACCTGCTCTCGTGGAAAGTGTCCCTGTCCGTGGCAGGGGGGTTGGAATTGGATGATCTTAAGGTCCTTTCCAACACAAACCATTCTGTGATTGTATAGGTCAGCTGCTGAGTTTCAGTTTTCCTGCCCGTTTGTTTGCATATATGACATGTTAGATCATTTCTTAGTTTTCAGCTGTTACACTTAGGAATGGATTCTTAAATTTCATAATGTAATTCCATTGATAGTGGTATAAAACTTGAATTTCTCCTTAAGATTGGGAGAAGGACGCTTTTGTCTTTTTTAAACACATTTTCTGGCATAGCAGCGTTTTTTCACTATTAACTCATAAAATCATAACAATCAAATGTGAAATGAGAGGACGAAAATTTTGAAGTTAATCTTTGTTACTCATTCTCTGTAGGTGAAAGAACAAATGCATTAGTTGTTTATTTAGTTGTATTAATAGACTATAATTATAATCCTCAAACAATTTACATACATGGTTTGATGACATTACTTCAAGAGGGCTTGTGGGTGTTTGGCACGTTCTAAGTTTCTGACGATATAAAAGGTACTAAAGTTGGCTGATATATGGTCAGAGATTGACATCAATGACACATTGCCACATTTTTCAGTGTCAGAGGTAACATTCATAGAATCATAGAATCATAGAATAGTAAGGGTTGGAAAGGACCTCAAGATCATTGAGTTCCAGCCCCCCTGCCATGGGCAGGGACACCTCCCACTAAACCATGCCATCCAAGGCTATGTCCAACCCCACCTTGAACGCCGCCAGGGATGAAGCATTCACAACCTCCCTGGGCAACCCATTCCAGGGCCCCACCACCCTCACAGTAAAGAATTTCTTCCTCATATCCAATCTAAACCTCCCCTGTTTAAGTTTAAACCCATTACCCCTTGTCCTCTCACCACAGTCCCTAATGAAGAGTCCCTCCCTAGCATCCTGTGCTTGAAGACTTGGCTTCTTGCATTGTTCGAACAAGCTAACCAGAACTTTCCATGTACAGGAAATACTGTCAGTGTGTAATAAGACCAGCTTTGCCTCCTTAGTATTTCATATACATTGGTAATATAAAATATGCAAAGTAGTTTTTCATCCATCTCAGTTTGAATGCTTGGTGAATTCACGCTTCAGCAATCTGATCCATCTCAGACATACACTCCAAATATCATTACCTACAAACTGCATGTCCTCCTTTTCCTTGGATCTTTTCTTTTAAAGATTTGAGATTAGAGAGTGCGCTGGTGCTGCAGGGATGGAGAAAAATGGGGTTTTGAAATTCAAACAGCTTTTCCCAGGGCAGCTGATGAAAGCTTGTTCAGAATCAGATGTTTCTGCAAACTGCCTTCCTGTTTGCCTCTCCTAATTCACAGTGAGAAAGGACTAGAGCTGTCTGACCCAGGAGTTTGTTAACTGCGCTTTCTTCTAATTCTCTTTTGCACAAAAATACCCTAGAAAAGTTATCAGGTCTTTACAGCTGATCGTTGAATCGTGAAAGCTGCCTGTCCTTTAGGTGTAGCTTGTTGTTGGCTGCATGGTAAACCGTTGGAGAGAAAATATTTGTCCATCTTTAGCATCTTCTGACCCAGTTTAAAGTCTGACTTTTTTTAAGTTCAGAAACTGTGAAGAAGAGGCAGAAGCAGCTTGGGCAGAACGGAGAGCAGTGGTGTTTCACAAAGATTTCATGTTTGCTGATAAACGATCGCAAATCAAACGCAGACCACAAGGAAAAGCACCTTTTCCATGGTTTGTGCTCTGAAAGACAAGGTGTTGGAGGTTGGAAGAGAACTGTCATCAGAGGTGTGAACTTTGAGGAAGATCTTCTGAATTTGATTCTGGGTTCTTAGTAGATGGAAGCTAAAGCTTAAGCTTTATGCTCGAGCTTTGCTATTATGTAATTTTACATATGATGCCTGTTACTTTGTTGGGTCTTGAGTTGAATAACAACCTTACAAACACATAAATACATATATAAATACAAATACATACATAAATACAAATGGAACCTTACAAAACCATAGCAACCTTACGAGTGCAGTCACCGTATTCTTTTGCTCTCCTGCTTTCGTAAATCTTTGTCCTAGTTGATACACTATGCTGGATTCCTTCCATGCACATCAGTGATCTTTACTGTGAAGGAGACACCACTTCAGTTTTGTGAGTGTGCTGATTGAGCTCAAGTGTTCATTCCAATATTTCGACCCAGTTTGAAATCCATACACTGACCAGGAGCAGCAAATGGTGGCCACTTGCTCTGCATTCGCCGTCTGTAAAACTGTGGTGTGTGTAAAGGAAAAACAGGAAAGTATTTATTTAATATCCTTTTCTCTGCTGATAAAGTGTACGTCAGTGTGTAAACAGGAACTCTTGAACTTATCATACCTCCAAATATTTATTTCAACCTTAAAAACCCTTTTCTTCTTGCCTTTAAAGCCCTTTCCAAAATACATTGTAGTCTTCAGTAGTGCGTTCTGACGAGCTGTCAGTTGAAAGCTGGTTTATGGCTTTTACCTTTCCACCCAGTTCTAAATAAATTATAGTACCTTTAGTGACAGTATGAATTTATTCAGACGCGATCACTGCACAGTCAGGGAGATGAAGTAAATCTGCGGTCTTTTTAGCTTTCCTGAAAATGTTCACCTGATCCTTGTATTTTTGTTGACTATTGATTCTGTCTTCTCTTTTGTTATCCGTATGTATTATTCACACAGCGCATAAATCTCTGCCTATTCATTAACATTATCCATAATTAATCTCCAGAGAGTTGATGAAACTAAGGATGTCTACATAGATGGGGTTTTCCCTAGTTACTATTTTCATCCTGATTGACAGTGATAAGATTACTGCAAGGATGCTGATGACAGGCAGGAAACAAACCCAAAGGAAAAGACACTTTGAAAGGTATATATCACAGTGTCAGAAGATGAGTCAAGTTAAGTTATTCTGTCTTAAGATTTGAAACTATTAAAGGAAGCATTCTCCAGAGACTGACTGGGCTTGGTTTGAAATCTCCTGGAGTGCTAAACTGTGCTGAGAAGACACACAAAATAGAAACTGACTTTAAAAATGGCTGGGATATAAACTGCATCCACTCTGTTGTTTATGCGACAATAGGACTCGTTAGGGAACAAGACAGTAGATGACAAATGGTATTTAAGACAGAAAACATACATCTGGGGGGTTTATTTGAACTTGGGAACAGAAATTGTATCCAGGAGCAGTAAAGCCATTTTGACACCTACCTCAGTGTGTGTTTCAGTTGTGTGTACCAACATGTACAGTCTCTTTATGCAGTGACTGAAAATTACAATTTCATCCAGACATCTTCCTCTGTTTTTTCACCCATTTTCATTTTCCTCTCAAGGCCCAAAGACCAGATTGAAGCAATGGAAACTTCTGAGTACCAGGTTCAATGGGGCTATCCGTATTTAGTTGTACACAGTTGTCTGAAGTTACTTGGGAAAGACTGAGCGTATGTTTTCCTATGGCTGAGATGTCTCTTACCTGCTGGTTTTGCCTGTGAGGCAGACAGTGCTTTATCTTGTGTCTTCATGGTTTGGTACTTCTTCCAAATCGTGGACTCTCTGCCAGAGCTATCTGTTTAAAGATAAGAGGCTTTACCAGGCACAGTGTCATATGTGCTTGCATCTCGTATCCTTGCTACAGGATGAATTGTGTTTGTCCGGGGTTAAAGACATTAAAGACTAATTTTGCTTTATACCTCCCCCCCCCTTACAAATTGCCTCATGCCATAAGCTTCAGAACACAAATGACACTTGCATCAGGAAACTGATCTTACCATTGAAACATTGCCATACATTTGGAGTAAGTGCAGCTTTTACTTTCAAATGCTCAGTTGTTATTAAGGGGACCTGGGGACTTGATATACAACTTGAAATTTGATTAATTAAGGTGTGAGAGAGGCAGTTTTTCTGTCCATACCTGTCATTTCCTGTGCTTTATTCACATGCTGTCTTAAAACACAGTTGTGTCTGCAATATAAAGAGTGAAAGCCAGGCAGAACTGAAATGTGTAGTTTGACTTCACTCAAGACTTTGGTTTCAGAAAAAGCATTACTCTTCCATCTCAAAGTGAAATCAAGATAACAGCACATTAGTGCCTGAATCCCTCTTTAGCAGGTACTTCTAATTTTATTAACCATTTTTTCCCAGTTGTAAATAACATCATTGTCAAAGCAGCTGGAAGTGTGAGGAGCAGTGGAGGAAACATCTTCTGGAGTCTGAACGGAAAAGCTGTTGCTTTGAAACTCTAGAGACTAAGGCTTGTATTCTGTAACAGGATTACTCCGTATTTACTGAAGTGTAGACACCACACAGAAGCAGCGTCTCTACAGAGCAAACAAAACATCCTAAAAATAAACTGCTTAAAATAATCGCAAGAGAAAAGCTTTAAGATAAAAAATAATAATGATAGAGAGGAATAATTTATTGGGCAACTGCATCTTTTTCCCTTTTTTCTTCATCGAGAATTGTCTGTCAATGTGCTTTGACAGCAGGTTTAAGTGGAAAAATTACTTCGCTGGATAAACTATGATCTTGAATCAAGGTACCAGGGACAGTACACTCATAGCAAGTCATAGTGTTGTCTCACAAAACTTAGTGTTAAAAAAATCAGTGTTGATTATGGTAATGCTGTACACATACATTTACGTTCCATACTTCTGTGGTGTTATCTCGCACATATAATTTGTTCCTAGACAAACCTTTGCTTTTTCACAAGTAGCTTTCAGGTTCCTGAAAATTTACAGCAAAAATGTTTTCTCCTTGCATGAATGAGCAAGGATTTTGCATGCAGGATTCCAACTGCCTTGAAAATAGATTTCCTTGTGCTTATTTGTCTTGTACCATTGATGCAGCTATCTGTGAAGCAGTGAATATACTGCTATGCATGCATATTCTGTTCTTTATCTGTTTTGTTGTGCAAAACAAACGTGGAGTATACAGAAAGGCTCTTCCTGATGCTTAACTGCCATAGTAATGACTGTGGTGGTGACTGTCATAGTCATTGCTCTGGCAAAATTACACAACTGATAAGAAATCTCAGTGATAAAAGCTGTTCTTCTAATAGTGACTATAATTAGGGGAGATAAAGAGGACTAAGTACAGTCCTTAGAGTTTTGTTCACTAATTTAGCCAAAATAACATAGGAAATGCCTATAAGCAGCAATGAACATGTAAGTAAAAAGTAATGCATATTTGGAAAACTAGTTTGAATACATGCATAGTCACGGGGCTTAAAGTTAGGTATTAATACCAGTATAAGGGAGGACAGTGCTTTTAAAATATGCTTGGGATTGTGGTGTGAAAAATCACTAGGAGGGGCAAACTGGTGCTCAGTGGTCGTGCTACAGTTCATTACAGCATGATAGTACATTGGTGTGAGCAAGCAGGGTTTAGGTATTGGAATGTATCTTGCTGGTGAGGATGAAAAATGGGCAGAAAAAGAGTTCAGCTTAATTTTCAGCTTAATTTTGAATTTTGCTCTTCTTTACCATGAACCAAATATCTTTTCCGTTCCAAGCAGAGCAGTTGTCATCAGAGTGTAGTTGACAGATGTTTGGTTTGCAGGGTTGACAGATAAGTTTGCTTTATCTTGTAGAATCCTTTCTAGATAAGAATGGCATTTTATATAAAAATAACGAGTTTATAATTTTACAACATAAACAAAATAAGGTGGAAGGGTCCATTGGGTTTCATTACTTCAAAGTGCTGCAATGCTTTTACAGTATAGACAAAATTTGCCACTAAAACCAATTCACGTGGGATGTTAGGAGGCAGGAATACAAAGTAGCTAAATGCTCTTAGAGTCAGGTATCTGTTTGTTTTGTAGGCTTGACTTCCTTAACACTGGAGAGAATTTGGCATCACTTGCAAAGAGGTGCTTTTAGTACATGACACTTTAATAGAATACCTCTGTGTAATATTGAATTAACAAAGACAATGCTAAATTATTAATGTTCTTTCCCTTCTCCCTTTCTTTTCTGTCCTTCTGCCCGAAGTTATCCCATATATTGACGTTATGAAATAAACATCCAGTCTGTCTTGCAATGTGGTTTGACATCCATCGGTGAAATAGATTTTGAATAGAAAAAGCACCGGTGCTAAGACTGCCAGGTTGTTCATCCTAGGCTGCAGCAGTGAATTGCATTAGGACTGGAGTCATTTAGAAGAACCTGTAATAAATCCCTGCTCTTGTGTGGGCGAGTGCTATAGTCAAACCTGTCTTCTGTGTTATGGTCTCCAGCGTTACAAATGATCTTTAGGAGCAGAAAGTGGGGATAGCATCAACTGCTTCTGCAGGTATCAAAAGTGCTGTGTAGCTGGGTGTTTTGGGAGTATCAATACAGTAGATGGGGAATTTTTAATTCAGCTAACCTCCAAAAGCTGCAATTGTTATTTATATTCTGGTTTAATATTATACAGTACTGGCAACTTTGAAAAGATCTTGGTAGGATCTTTCAGATGCGTCAACTATGGTCACTTCCTAGTAGTGTTTTTCCATTATTATATAGTAGTTGTGTGCAAGAGATATGCCATGTGCTGGAATTCACCAAGTCTTTGATGTCTGTGAACTCAGTAAGAGCTTTCAGTCTGTGCCAAAAGGTGAATAGTCTAACGCTTGTGGAAGATAATGTGTAATAATAAATAAAAGCACAGCATTTTTGCCATATGAAGCTTCCTTCCTGTAGTAGTTTTCAAAGTGAGCTGCTTTTCAGTGTTGCTCAAGCTATTTTCCCTACCACGCTCTCAAATAGGGTGATGACTTTTTATCACACATCAAAATAACACATTCCAGTGCCATAACTCATCAGTGAGAGCAGTTTTGGCAGGTTAAGTACAGAAAGAGCTTTGTGAGTAGACAGAGTTGATGTCAAAAGCCATCTCACATGCATCTGCTATGTAGAGAAAAACTTGGCTTCACTTAAACATCTGGATTTTTTCTCCTCTTTTAGGTGGGTATTTTCTTTTATCTTTTTAAACCCAATTGTGGATTTGTTTTACTCCTTGCAATTGGAAATTGTGTAGTGGCCATTGGGGCTTCTCAGATTCTTCCTCAAGATGTCTCAGCCTTTCAGTCTTGCTTGATTGCTTATTCAAACATCACCTTGTAATTTTAAAGAATGTAGATCTCTAGATGCTGTTTTAGTTTCTCAAATGGAATTTTAATTCATGTCCATATAACTTACTGAAGATTATGATATGAAACAGTAAGAGGTGATTTTAACAGAAAGCAAGGCGCAATAAGTGGTCATTATGCTCTCCAGGACCAAGGTAAAAGTACCAGCACTGGATGCTCTAAGTATCCTGGGTCTATAGAATAGGAGTAATGTGTTTAGGAAGAAACATCAATGTTATTTCAAATTAAAACTAAAAGCAAGAAGGATATAATCTCTGAATCTGGGATGTCTTCAAAATATCTGAACTTTATTCAGGTTGTTTGTTCGTTCCTTACAATGCCTTGCAGTGCACAGAAGCGTACCTTTGATAAGCAGATGCTTTGAAACCACAAGGTCTGAATCCTTTCAATATTCTTTCCTAGGTCAGTGAAGGTTTGTGATGCAGGTGGAGTAAGGGTGCAGAAGATAGCCCCTTGTTTCCCATATATGATACATTCATCTCGTATCAGATTTGTTTAATGTCCAGATCTTGCAAAGTATTAAATGTCCTTTACAGTCAGGAATTGTAGCATCTGTCTCTAATTATCTCACATTTCTGGAGTTCTTGTCAGATTCTGCCTTACAGGAATGATAGTTTGTAATCAGTTTTAGAAGCAATAATGTTTACTCAGTCTCCTTTGCAGGATCTTCACCACTTGTGTATAACAAGTCATGTTCTCCTCTTGCACCTTGTCTTAAGAGACTTAGTTTACATACACAGTAGCAACTGGCTGCTGTCTGTTGTGTGTGTGTTGCATACATTTTGATGTTGTGTGAATGGATGTGGTAAGTAGGAGAGTGACTGCAGAGTAATTCTCATTCTGATACATACCAGGAAGCCAGAGGATGATCTAGGAACCCTGGCAGCGATGTAGGTTAAGTTCATATGCTGTGCTTCAGGCAAACACTGATTAGTGAAATGGCACGGTACCTAAGCAGCTTCAGAATCTGCTGAGAAAGGCTGTTTATGGCAGATATATTGCCTGTTTGGACATTAAATGTCTGCAGTGTAACGGTGCACCAGAAAGTTCCTTATAATTCTATAATTCCAAGGCAGAAATATCATAGAATCATAGAATAGTTTGGGCTGGAAAGGACCTTAAGATCATCCAGTTCCAACCCCCCTGCCATGGGCAGGGACACCTCACACTAGACCATGTCACCCAAGGCTCTGTCCAACCTGGCCTTGAACACCACCAGCGATGGAGCATTCACAGCTTCCCTGGGCAACCCATTCCAGTGCCTCACCACCCTTACAGTAAAGAATTTCTTCCTCATATCCAATCTAAACTTCCCCTGTTTACGTTTGAACCCATTACCCCTTGTCCTATCACTACAGTCCCTAATGAAGAGTCCCTCCCCAGCATCCCTATAGGCCCCCTTCAGATACTGGAAGGCTGCTCTGAGGTCTCCACGCAGCCTTCTCTTCTCCAGGCTGAACAGCCCCAATTTTCTCAGCCTATCTTCATACGGGAGGTGCTCCAGTCCCCTGATCATCCTCGTGGCCCTCCTCTGGACTTATTCCAACAGTTCCATGTCCTTTTTATGTTGAGGACACCAGAACTGCACACAATACTCCAAGTGAGGTCTCACGAGAGGAGAGTAGAGGGGCAGGATCACCTCCCTCGACCTGCTGGTCACGCTCCTTTTGATGCAGCCCAGGATACGGTTGGCTTTCTGGGCTGCGAGCGCACACTACAGCAGGCTTATGTTCATTTTCTCATCGACCAACACCCCCAAGTCCTTCTGCACAGGGCTGCTCTGAATCTCTTCCCTGCCCAACCTGGAGCCGTGCCAAGAAAAGCAAAAATGCGTCATTTCTTTCCATAGGGAGCAGGAGGGGACACAGATGAGGTGATGTCCCCATCCCTAGTTTCCAAGCCCTGCCCTGTTCCATTATAGTATATCTATCTGTATTTCCAGGATATGGTCAGTCTGACTAGATAACTCATGGAACCAAGCAGGCATGTCTGCTTTTCAGATGTGTTCAGAGGACAGAGAGCCTTTTGGGATTGCTGGCAAGACTTTTGGTGGCAGTTACTTTCAAAGTAACAGTAATAAAAAGAAAATAAATGCTAGGAGAAGGTGGAAAGCCTGACTCCTTGCAATTCTTTGCTTGTGTCCCTTAAAAGCAAAAGCTAAGAGGCCTAGTAACTGAGGGAACTGTGATAGAGGATTTATTCTGACTAACTCTGCATCTGTAACAAGTACTTCCTACATTTGTAGCAGTCTGAGCATTTTCAGAGGCAGGGTGAGCTGATTCAGCAATGGGCTTAATCCTGTATTTAAACTGAAGAGTGAATTTCCTTCCTCCAGTTGTTGGTGAAATGATGAGAATTTGTACACTCCATACTTAATGGAGTATCTAATTAAGAAGGGGAAAAGGGAGACAGCTTGATTTTGTTACAGTAATAACATTCTGGCTTGTCTGTAAGACCAGCAATGTGTTTGCCTTTCATCTGCATGCCCTGATCAATATCTGTAAGCTGAAGCAGTTACTTGGGTCTCTGCAGAAATCTCCTCTCATGCCTGATATTTCTTCTTCCAGTCTTGAAATTGAATTTCTCTCAGCACCTTTAATAACTGTATCGCAGTGGCTGCATGTGGATATGGGTTGTCCTTTGCCTCTTTCCTTAGAGGGTTAGGACTTTACTTCTGCAGGCCAACTCCCACAGGATTTCCAACTTGTATTTGTGTTTGAAAGTCTTATTGAAATCCTCATTAGTTAGTATATTTTTCATGTATAGATACAACTTCTGGTTTTGCTGTTGGAAACCAAGTTCTGCATGACATGCTGTAGGTTTCCAATACTCATTTGTCAAAAGGAAATAGCGGCCAGAGATTTTGGGAACCTTTGGGTGCTTTTATAGGCTAATAGAGAAACACTGAGGTGTTTGCCTGGAGCTGCAGGCCTGTTTAATGCCATGTAGGAAGTGTGATTGTTCCATACTCCTGTAATCCATAACATTTGTAGCAATCGTTTCAATAGTTGAAAAATTCCTTAAAACTTCGGAAAAAGTTAGAAGCAGAGAAAGCAGGGAAAGGAAGTGTATTGAAGACATTAGGACTTGTCCTTGGAAAAGTGGGATCTCCAAAGAGAGTCCGAAATGGTCTTCTTATGTGCGAGTCACACTTTAGGTCTCTTTATGCAGTTGTTTGAATCTTTTTTAGATTGCATTGAGTGATCAAATGAAGCTGGGCCAATATCAGCTAGGAGAACCAAAATCTGGCTTGAATCACAGAAGGTGCAATTGGTATTTGCTTTAATTGACAAGAAATGAATTGCAATTTTCCATTTTTAGTTCTGTTTTCTTCAAGGGATTAGATTAATTCATACAATCATATATAGACTGAGATAGCACAAGGGGTAACGGTTTAGAACTTAAACAGGGGAAGTTTAGATTGGATATAAGGAGGAAGTTCTTTACTGTAAGGGTGGTGAGGCACTGGAATGGGTTGACCAAGGGAGTTGTGAATGCTCCATCGCTGGCAGTGTTCAAGGCCAGGTTGGACATAGCCTTGGATGGCATGGCTTAGTGTGAGGTGTCCCTGCCCATGGCAGGGGGGTTGGAACTGGATGTTCTTCAGGTCCTTTCCAACCCTTACTATTCTATGATTCTATGATCATACACATATTGCTGTCTGCTTGTATGCATAATAGAAAGCAGCAAAACAGCCCAAAATGTTAATCATATATTTGCTCACTCTGATATTGGGAATAATTATGATTTTGTTAGATGCTAGGCCCATAATTCAGAAAAACCCACTTATTCTTCTATATTAGAAAAAAAAGGAATTTCTCTCTTCTATTTTTGTTCCAGAATAACTTGTTATATCACACTTATGTGAGCTTTCCCTCTAATCCCATATAGCAAATAGGTTAATTCCTTTCCCATACAAAATTCCCAGGGATGGCCCCTTTGTGCATTGGTGATATAACTGTTTCAGGAGGTATGCACGAATACTTTGACCTTGGGTTTTCTAACAGAAATCAGTAGCTTTAATCAGGAGTAATAGTGCTTTGGAGGAAAAGCCTGCAAAGGTGTACTTCTTTTCTCTGTGGGGCTTCACTCTTATGAAGGAGAATAACTTCTGCAGTATTACACATAGTGGCTAATTTACCTTGAGATTTCTATTAATTCCACCATGCTGCTGTGTTTATTAAAGCTAATATGTATTGCAGAATGAACCAAGAACTGCCGTATCAGATTTAAGTTTAAAAGTAACTAATGCAGCCTCGTTTTCTTCTGCCTATTTTAGGTGTGTGATTTATAAGCAATATCTTCTGTTTGCCCCTCTTAACATTGTGTTTTGTTAATTCCAAGTTAAACCAGCCAATGGGTTTTATACTTATAATGCTTTGTTTGTACATTGGTGCTAAAATTGAATGTAAAAGGGGAACAACAGAACAGTGGCACTGGCTGTATTAAGCGAAGTAATTTTAAAGAATAAATGCATAAGAAAACTACTTATTCAAACTCTTCCAGAAAATGAACTATTTAGATTTATTTCCTACAGTAAGATTCTTTGAGTACCATCTTTTTCAGCAGCTCAATTGCGAACACCAGAAAGTGAATTGGAAAGCTTCCACTTCTGAAAACTAAGAACGGTTTTATCACATGTGATGCTTTCTATGGAATGCAAATGTTTACCATACATCATCTGAAATTTTCTTGTCTGTGAAATATTTCACTGAAAACAGAAAGCACTCATCCAAATCCTTCTCTTTTAAAAGCATCCAGAAGGACAAAACAAGCAGCCTGGATTATGGCCATACACCAGTGCTAGTCAATAAAAGTCAACTGCAAAGACTGCAGTAAACAGAAAGTTATCCTGCAACTAGTTCTAATATCAGCAGTATCCAAACCATGGAAAGTTTTACCAGTTTTACAACTCTTAGTTATCTAGTGTGTACGTTCATATTAGTGCCCTTTGTTGCATGGATTTAGAATTGCTGAATTGATTCATCGTCTCCACAAAGGGAGCAGCTAATGAAGATTCTCTTATCTCATGGAGCCAGTGCTTTTGCAAAAGAAGGATCCCAATTTGGTCTGTCCTGAAGCTTCGAAGTTCTGAGTGGCAGTGGGATGCTGCGTAGTGACCCATGGGATATTTTAGGTGACTACAGATTTTTGCATTAGACTTGGAGGCATGAAAGAGGCTGGAATAAAGCAACAAGTTGGAGCTGTTAGCTTGAAAATTGGGGGAAGGAGACAAATCAAATGTATGTCTTGGGGGGAAAAATAGGTTTTCTATATTCTTAATCAGATGGATTGCGTATCAGTGTACTGCATAATCTTAAGAATTAGTTCTCCCTTTCTACATCTACTTCCTGGAAAACTCTGATAACAGAGATATTTTTAGAGCACTACATGCTCAAATTAGCAGATTATTTTAGAGTTCTAAAAAGACATTTATGCAATTCAGGTATAAGAAAATGTCTCACAGAAGCAAACAGTGAAAATACAAAATTGCAAGTGCAATATTCTGGTTATGTATTGTAGGAAGGATAATGATGACATTACTTTGCCAAAGGTGTGATTAGAAAAATTCCTTTTCCATTCTATTTCCTTTTCATCTACAACTATATTTACAAGGAGTGTATATATGTGCTCATAAATGCACAAATATATAGTACAGTTCTTGTACTTCTGAAGCTAATTCTTAGCTCTGTTAAACTTTGATGAATGGTACACACAGTGCACCAGGTAATACATATTTATGAACAGTACACACATTACCAAGTAATATGCAAAATACTCCACAATTATCTGCAGGCCTTTAAATATCAAGTGATAGAAGGTCATGTAATGGCTAACCTCAAATACTACAAATACTGCTCTTAGAAAATGTTAACTCATTTATTGTGTTGCAAAACCCAAACAAAATGCCATCTTTGTGACCCCAGATACCAAATCTGCCTGGGGAACATAGAGGCTTTGTGAATGAGATTGTTCTTCCGAGCTGTGCTCAACATCCTTTTCTTAACACAAAAGCATTTCCATCGCTGACCTTAGTGCACTTGAAACTCCATTTGAAGAAACTCTGCTAACAACTGGGCTTGTGTAAATGGCCTCTTTATGTGTGTTTAGTTACCTTAATTAGTTGTGTAATTTGACTGAATAAATTATCTGTGTGTGGAATTTGCAGTAGTATTTAGTATGCAACTTACCCAGGTGTTCGGGGGGGTGGGATTGCTCTTTGCTGCTGTTCTTTGCTGATTTTCTTTTCCACATATAGGTACAGCAGAGGTTTACCCATGTTTCGGTAGTTTCCTGGCTCTAAAGGAGAACATCAACTGGCTTTTTTTAGTTGGAGAGCAAGAAATTGATGGTCAAGAGCCCCCAGGCAATGCTGGGGAGCACGTTATTTGTCATGTTCTCCTGTTGTACAACAACTGCAGAACAAAATCAGAGATTCTCCTCACATCTCTCCCTCCTTCCCCACATTTTCTAAGGCAGGGAAAGAGAGTCTGGCTTCCAGAGATGGGGCTTGGTGTGTTCTGATCTGGTGGCATCACGCAGGACAGGCAGAAAACTCTCCCTGGTTTTAATGTTCTTCCTTCCCTCTGTCCTGATCCATGGTGTTATGAAGCATGGAATGAAGAAATCTGTTGCTTCAAGCAGCTACTCCAGCACATAGCCTGCTGGAGCTCCCAGAGCTCAAGGCTCACCTGGGGGTTTCTGTGGGATGACTGGAGTCATCCAGCTGGAGAACTGCGAGCAGACACAGCAAAGACGCCGCACCCAGGGTCACTGGATTGCTCACAGAGGCACAAAAGCCATGGAGGCACAGGGAAGCATTATCAAACATGATTTAGCTTCAGTTCAGAAACATAAGGCATGCATTGAGAGGCTTAATTTAGTTCATATTAATTTTCTTTTTAACTCAATATCCTTTCGAGGCCACAAACCATATCCTGAGGATCAGAAGTGCTCTCTGGCTAGCTAGAATGATAGAGCCTTCAGTATTGCTGAGATAATAAATTGGAAATAAGTAGTAATATAAAGCATGAGAACACCACGGTGCTTTTGAAAACAAGCAAAAGTTCATCTTTATTACATATATAACCGTGCCTCTTGCTTGATGCCATACTTAAATGTTTCTTAATCAATTGGGCAGGTGGAGTTTATGTAGGTTATGTAAAGAATCTGCTGAACAGTTTTGAAATTGTTAGCAGTTATCCTGGGGACCGAATGCAGAATGTGAGCTTGGGATGCAAAATACCAGGAAATGTCATGCCTATTTTTAGGAAGGGGAGAAAGAAATCTGGAAATTAAATGTCAGTCAGCTTACCTCTCATTCCTGGAAAAATACTGTAATAAGCAACCAAAGAAATGAATTCCAATCTGCTATTTAAAAAAAGGTCATTTATATGTATGTGTCAGAAATGGAACGTGTTGAACCTTTCGGGGGTTTGGTAGCAGGCTCTGTAGGTAGGAGTGGAGCAGCAGATGTCACACATCTTCATTTCAGCAAGGCTTTTGCGACTGCCTTGTAAGCTGTAAGAAAGCGTGGTCTGGCAGAAGTTACTAGGAAAGGGGTGGAGAACTGGAACGTTGCACTTTGACAGGAGTTATCAGGAGTTCACTGCTAAACTGAAGTGATTTGTACGATCTGCAAGATGCCCATCCTGAGCCTTGGAAGCTGATTCTGCTGCTTTGTGTTTGCAGTGATTAAAAGAGTATTATTTGGAATAAGTCAGATTTGGAGCAAAGCCATTCGCAATCTTACAACAGCCCAAGCTGCTGCCAAAAACCATTAAATAACCTGGTTTAAAATGTCAGTCTTTCCTAGTATAAACCCCAGATACATCAAGTTGTAGTGCTCTCCGTTCAGCTAAGGATGCAATGTGCAGCATGTAATAAATCCATTGCCAATATTTAGTGTACTAAAGCCTCAATGCATACTAGAAAAGTCAAGTAATTTTTCACCTATACCTTTTCACCACACTGAAAACTCTAGTCTGGCCTCTGTTATACTACATTGCATACTAAAATCTCTCTTTAGATGGTTGCTGGGTGCATGGTTTATAGAAAAGTATAGTATTTTCTGCTATGTTGACACTTAGTGAATCACGCTTCCTGCTATTTATTGCAGAAATGTATCATTTGCTTGTTACTATTGAAGAATGTTTGCATGTATCTGAAGTTTTTTAGGCTTCTTAGAGACCTACTGCAACCAGAGTAATTGGAGGTAGCTATATATAGGTAATTCTAATAGATGATAATGCAGGACACAGCTGCGGTTGACCCCTCAAAGGTTACGTTTCGTTTTCTGAAGGGGAAGAGGGGGGATTGTTGTTTCAGAAAGTACATAAAGTTGGCATGCAAAGTGCCTGTAAACATACACAGTTTCCAAAGCTTTCAGATTTGCCTTTCCTGAAGACTCACACAATGTTGTCTATCTATTGCAACTGAAGATCCTTAGGACAAAAATCATGTGTAATTTCTTCTTAATACATGAAAAATACCTGCATTTTAAGGACATTTAGGGCTCTGAGTAATCGTGTAATCATAACATATTCACAGTGTACAGCAGTTAATGTACACAACAGCGAGTATGCCAAAGAATAATGCCATAATTATAGCTCCTGTAATAATTATGTCTTATTGTGGCTTCCCTGCTCTTTTTTATCCCACAGTTGGTATAAGCTTTTAAGCAGATGCCTTGGTTTTGCTCTCTGTGGTTTGTAGGCAAATCACTGCTGTGTTGATTCTGCAGTCATAGTCAGCAATTCAGCAATCTCATTTTTCTTTACTGTTTTGGCAGAGATGAAATGCAAAGTTTGTAACCTTCCACTTCCCTGCTACTTATTTGTCTGTTGGAAGCAAAGCTCAAAGCTTAAATAGGAGAGCAGGCGTACCCTCAACAGTAACACATTCTTCTTCTCCCTAGAGTTCTTGAAGCATCTGTTTAAAGGATGAAATGCAGTCAGAATGAAGGCACAAATAAAATGACTAAACTACAATTTGAGTGGTGTCTCTTTTAATGAACAATAGCTCAGATTCTGTAACTGAAACCTCCAAACAGAGTATATTAGATTTCTTATTATAGATACAGAATATCTGTAGATGTAGTCTATAGGTATAGAATATATGGAGATGTATACTCAATATATATAGACTATATATCGTGGAATCAAGTTTATATGGACCTTTATTGAGATATGAAATAGTGCCATGTGAGCATGGATTTCAGTTCTGAATCTTTCTGTTCTGAGATGATGAGAGCACGGGAATTTGTCATGGAAAGGTAGATTATTATCCACAGGACTCAATGCGATACTGTGCAAAGTAGTGCAGCTACCACAAAATAGATGGGATCTGGCATGATGTGGACATCTTTCCAAAGATTCCTTCTAAAAGACTGGAGCTTCTGTAGTATTGCTTGTTCTGTTTGTCCGTATCTGCCTCCGGTTTCTGCCTGCAAAATCTCTGGGACAAAAGTAGCCCCCCTGAGCAGAGGGTAGAAATAGAAGTTCCCATGATCTTTGTAGGACTTGAATGCTGGGTTAGAGGAGGAAGCCCCAAAGCAGAGCCCTGCTGCTAGAAAGTCTGCTGCCAGCTGAACTGAAGTGAGTTCATCAGCAGGCAGTTATCTCCATATGAGGTGTAGGTGCTGCCACTTGCTCAGCCACATGGTCAGGGGAGGTGGAGGAAGCAAGAGCTTAGAGGGTTTGTCTTGGCTGCTGGAAAACAGGAAAGCTGCTTGGAGAGAGGATCGAAGGCAGAGTGAGAAGTCTTCCATTTTATGGCATGAGGTAACAACAGAAGGTAGTGGGGCTGTGAGGTCAATGTTAATGAAGATAAAGGTTCTGTTTTGATATTATCTCTGTTTTGCTGGTGGGAAGGTTTCGGGGCATAAGATGTACTTTACGAGAGAAAAAGCCGTGTTATTTCTGCTGCTCAAAATGGTATATTTGTCTTCCTGGTGTCAGGTGCTGCTTTGGTATGCAGACTCTGTTTGTACTCTGCAGCCCAATGCAATAGAGCAGCTGTTGTTTAATGCTGCCTGGTTGGCGTCGGCACCATTTTACCCTGTCAGGTGATTTCAGCTGAACAACAAACTTGCATCATTTCACATTTGTTGGTACTACAAGCAAATGTTTGCAGAAAATAACAGGAATGCGGAAATGCGAGGCATGTGGAATTACAATTGGGGTTTCAGCAAGTGTTTTATGTCCTTTTGTTTTCTTAAAGTACATTCTTGGTTGAAAGCAGTCTCAAGGACCTGTTCTGAATCTACATGAAGTGGATGAAATACAGTTTAAAGCAGTGAAGTACTGAAATTCAGAGCTTTGGGGTTTGCTCATCCATCTTCACAGGTCATCTTAACATTATCCTTTTCCTATTGCTGCACGCTCCCAGTGGGGGTTCACTGCCAGTTTGTTTTAGGGTTGAATATGTAACACGGACTGAGCAACGTGGGCTGCGCATTTACAGTCACCGCTGTGTCATGGGCTGGAACTGTGTGTAGCAGAAAATGATGATGGGGTGGAAAAGTAGGGTTTCAGGTGACTTAGCAATGCTAGTGAACCTCCAGGTGCTTTGTGTGGGATAAAGAGAATGATGTTTCTTGGGAAAATGCTGTATGTTAATGTTGTTCTTGCCATACTGATTACCGGCTAATATTATTGTGGTACATCCTTGGGGCATCAGAGATTCCGCTTCTGAGAGGCAACAGGAATGTAGAAAAAAAATTCCATAGGGAAGGGTTCAGTTTTGGCAGAGAGCTTTTCCCTTCTGCTTCCAGTGCTGTTGGAATGAGGAGTTTCTTTAACCTGACAGCCCCTCTGCTGCTTCAAGAGGGAAGCCAGTGAGATGGTGTTAGTACCACCTCTGCTCTTGTGAGATAACTCACATCTTTTTTCCTCAGCTATTCCGTTTCAGTTGCCAATATGTAGTGAAGAGTAAGGAAAGAGGGAGGAAAAGGTAAATATTGTATTGGTGACCTTTTGGGTGAAGTCATGCGAGAATGCTGTAATTATCTGTAGAGCAATAACATTAGGTCTTGAAACTTAGTTCTGTGCTTGTAACAATCCCTACCTTCATGGAGGCACTACTGCCTCATTTGAGGCATCGAGGAGCAGAATTTAAACTATCTACTACAAAAGCTGAGGCTGTTGAATGAGCTGAAGGAGGAACTTCAGTACTTCAGTTGACAGAGGGATCAACCAAGAAGCATCTCCAGAGATGTGTATGTGTGTGTGTTAGCGTGGATGTGTGCCCTCTCTTCAGCGCATTCTCATACACAAGTACTCAATTGGAAATGAGCCGTGCCATGACTTCTTTTTTTCCCCCAGTGGTCCCTCTAACTTTACAGAGAGTGTATTGAGCTGAAGTGTAGACTTATGTGTATTGAGTAACTGTGAGCTTACATTCCTGCATCATAGCGTCAAGAAAAATCACAATTCCTGGGTGCATGTTCTTGTTCTATTCTGGGTTAAATATTAAGCACTTGCACAGTGTGCTTTTGCTGCCTCAAAACAAGGCTACTTATGAACTTCTGTTCTTTGTATAAAGGTTCTTATCAATGAATGAGGACTTATCTTGTTAAGTACTATGAACCTGCAGGAAGATGTCTTTGTTTCCTGTTACTGATAAGTTAACAAGATCTTTTGCAGATGGTCATTTTTTGGGTTGTTTTACATGATTCAGGAAGGGCTGCAGCATCACCAAATACACGTTTTGTCTCTTAGGTTTTGGGAAAAGAGCATAGGAAAGAAAACAAGATGTCTACCTACCAATCCCATGTGACCGCCTTGTTCCATATCTCCTTGTTACCTCTGTTTTCATGATTACCTTCTGAAGTTTGTGCCTTGTCACTGGCCTCATTGCTGTGGCTCACACACAACCCTCGTTTGTCATTCTTTTGGACTGCATTTTTGTCTTGGGAGATAAGAGGTTAATTTTCACCTTCCTTCGGCAAAGGACCCTGCAGGGATGACTCTGAGCATTGTTTCTGTTTTCCAACTTCTGAGTTCAGTAACAACAGGATTAAGAACTTGGAAGTTAAAAACATTCACGTCCATCCAATTAAAGGGATTGGCTGTTGGTGGTTGTATTTTTCTTTCTCATTAGCATTCTGTTCATCCTGGTTTCTTTCCCTATCTCCATGTTCCCTACACACTCAGCTTGTAATAAAAGTTGGTTCTTGAATGTAAAGAAGCGTGTTAATGCACCCGGGAAAAACATGCTCAGGAAGGAATTGAATTTGCTTCTCTCTAACCTGGGTAAGATATAACAGAATGTCTCATTGTTTATATTTACAGCAGTAATCAAAGCATCCATTCAACACTCCTAAGGATTATTTAAGGTGAAAATTAAGTAAATTTATTTATTTGTTTGTTTTCAACAGAAAAACAATCTCCTATTTTAAGTTTATACCCCTGCAGCCTAGTGATAAGGGCATTTTAATGTTTTCCTGCATCTATCTTTTTCCATTCTAATGTGTTGCAGGATTAGGGGATAGCTGATGCTGCTGTTAGGTAAATGTGAGCAAGTAGAGATCCTCATTACAGGGCAAAGTGGATAAAAAGAGTCAGTAGCTGAAGATGATGGAACTGTTGTGTCTACTGTCCATTAACTCAGTAATAGCACCCCTTCTCCCTGTGAGGGGAATCGCGGGGAGCAGCATTTTGCTGTGTCGCAGGAGCTAATCCCTATAACCTCTGCAGCAGAAACGTCTGCACGTAAGGAGATAAATATGTGAAGACAGATTGCAGCAGAGACTTTGGGGGCATCAGAGTTTTCCTGTTCTGGTCTAACTATTATGTAGAATTACTTGCATCGGCAGGGTGTTGAGCATTCTGTTCACAACCCCAAGAATATAAACTAGGCTGGTAACATGCATGCATCTCTCCCAGGATTTGTGAGTTCTTTTGCTATGTAATTCACAGCTGAGTGTTTCTTCAACACTGAAAATAAAAACGCTCTGCAAAGCATATTGTGGCCATAAAATCAGAGAAACCAAACTGCATCTACTGGCACTTCAGGGTTTCATTTGCCTCTTCAATAGGCATGGTGTTTATGGATCATCCTGCAGATGTAAACAAGGCAGGTGCTCAGATGTATGCTCTCTATTGCTCTTCATTAGAGGGAGTGTGTGGCTCTTATAGTTCAGTATCGAAGGAAGGGAGTTGAAGTTTTATGTTACCACTGGGGCTGTTTCTGAAGCAGAAGTTGCTGTCACTCTAACCAGAGGGCTGGCAAGATTTACTATACAAGCTTTGGCCTTCTGACTTGCTTAAACTTTACAACCGGGAATCCTGAATATACGGCACTGCTCTACGACAAGGAAATCTGTGTCATTAGACTCAGAAGTCAAATTAGCAATAAGTCATATAAGCACACTTGTGTATTGATTTCAAGTAATTGAATAATAATTGGAGTTGATAGGTTACTATCTTCCTGATTTTGGCAGCACCATCCAAGTTGAAAGCAAAGGAACAAGCATACCCGTCTGTCCTGTTGGTCCTTTAATCACGCATTATTTACATGTTAGTTGGCCATTGAACTGTTTTTTATGAGTTTTGGAGTCAAGGGTTTCAAATACGACATACAAATGGATCCCAAAAGGGATCTGTATTTCTGAATGTCTAAAGGCTATCTTCCAGCACACTTAATTTTAAAATATGCTGATGCTCACATTGAGGGTTCATAGATTTTAATATACACAGTAATACTTTGCCTGGGAAAGGGATGATGGAATGGTTAGCTTTAGATATAATTGCACTTCTCTGTCTCTTGCATAAACCCCCTCATATCTGCTCTTCCCACCTTTTAGCACCATGTAGCTGTGCTACACAACAGCTTTGTATGTTTGCCTCATTTATTGGAGAGAGGAATCTCTCTTCTTTCTGAAGGAATTTTGTCTTGTATTCTTTTTGACCAGCAGTGTATATACCCAACCGAATAGATAAGATGCTATTGACAGAGCAATATTTTCTAGTTGTTTACTGTGCTCTGTTTCTCACAGCAGTGACAGGAAACCACGTTTGGGTAGAAACCCGAAGACCAAATGCTGCTGTGCCATTACAGTTTTCTTTTTGTTCCAAAGTTTCCTGTGCTTGGCTTCATGTGGTTGTTTAACGTATGGTTGGATGCATCCAACCTGGCAATGCGTTTATGTCACTGTACGGCCTATTTATGATACATGTACAGAGTCACTGCTTCCTCTTAAATTTCTGCTGAAGCTCTGCTTATTTATTTTATTTATTTATTTTATTTATTAATTTCATTTATTTATTTTAACCATGTTTTCTTGATGTTTTGCTGTCACTAACTTGAAGTGCTTTGAAATGCTTACATTAAGAGCATTAATAAAGAGTCTGTGATTGTCTAACTTGAAATTTCTGCTGTATTATCTTCAGTAAGCCCAGGATTTTGCAGTGTCTGTGATAGACATGCTTGTTACTAAGTGTCTCTGTAGTCAGTATTGAGGGGATTGCGCTGAAAGAAGTAGTGCGATGCCATGAGTTACTGGAAGACCGATGTTTGGAAAGCGCTGCTCACCTGCCCAGTGTGTATAGTGTAGGAGATGTTAAAGCAGTTAAAAATCAGAAAGCAAGAAGATGCTTTGCCTTAAGTCATAACAAAATGCCTGATAGTCAAACTGAAATGCAAGGGGGAAAGTAAGAAGCATTAAGATTTAGCGCTTGCATAATCCTCTCCATCTTTCAAGTGCTAGGGGTATTAACTATTTAAGCCTCTAGATAAATTTTTCACCATAGAAAGAGATACATATATGTATTATCCTTTTTCTCTCTCGGCAAAACATACAGACAGAAAAGCTAAATAACTCACCGAGTGTTACACTGCATATCACTGGCAAAACCTAGATATACCTGGCTCCAGGGCCTGCGCTCAGTTCATGCTGGATAGCAGCAGCATATGTCTTAATAGTGCGTGAGTAGAAATAAATACACAAAATCACTATTTTGATGTAGACAGCAAACCTATGGTACTGTCTAATAACTGTACAAAGAATTTGCAGCAGTAACACAAATTGCTAGTTGTAGTACTGCAGCTTGCTAGTCTCAGCAACCTGCAGTGCTGTACGTAGCTAGTGTTAGCTGTTGTATTGATCCTGGCCACTAAATCTTTAATTATCTTTCATAGTAAAACTTGTCTAAATAAATTGATCTGTTGCTGCCCGATACTGCGCTCTTTGGCAGCAGCAGACGTTAATGCTGGAGTCACTTGCTACTTTTTACCATCTCCATGATCTTTATCTAAAGATTTGGTACTATTAAAAGGAGAAGTAACGCATCTTAAAAACTAATGAACTGCTAGACTGTTGGTTCTGGACCGTAACATTTCCTACTACTCCTCAGAACAGGGGTGTAATATGTTATGGCTGTACAGATTTTCCTACCCTTTGAAATCCTCCCATTTGTTTAAACATACTTGTATTTTGGGTGACCTAAAGGATTTAAACGGCCAGTTCAGTACTGCTCTTCTCACTTGTAGGGCTCGTGTGGTAAGTTTGGATGGTGTCTGTAAGATGGACGCATATTTTTCTAGCACTAGAAGAAAAACAAAGCCTTTGGCACATGTGGTGATAAACAGGCATTGCAGGTGTCCTCTTGGAGGTCTTCCACATGTGTATGGCTGTTTCATCTTCACTGATATGCAGCTGCCATTAGGTTTCATGATTACAGCCAGGTGATTTCTGTCAGTGCTCTGTTTACTCAGTCCATCAATTGTAGATGTACTCATGTGTGCGTATTCAGCTGCTGAAGAACAACTTGTTTCAGCTGCGAGAACTGACCAAACATGTTGGAGATTTGCATTGACCCGTCAAGAGATTTGCAGGTTTATTTCCAAACTGTAGCCACTTCAGTTGCTGTGAGCCCCTGTGGTAGGTTTGTACAGCAGCAGCTGTGCCACATCTTATTCTCAGCTGCACCAATGTGAAAATGGATGGTTTTGAATGAGATACATGTAGAATTGGGAATGAAATGGCAGAGGTGGTGCTGAGGCAAATTCAGGGACATGAATAACCAGAGGTTGGGAGTATCTAAGCAAGCACATTAGTGGCACATCTAAATGTATCTGCTAGATCTGTTTTTAAGAAGTCGAAGCTTTCTTTATCATTGTTGTATAATCCGTCATCTCTCAGTGCATTGCCCTGTGACAGGCCTGCGCTGCTGCTAATTTGTTTTATAGTTAGTGCAGTTCCCAGTCATACCTTTTATACTACAGAATAAAACCGAATGCGTCTCAGTGAAATAATGGTATGTGGATACAATATTGAACAGGAAGCTCTTTAATACTTGTCTGCAAACCACTCTACCACATACCATTACACTGATGTGTTGCATCGGAAGTGAAGATACAATTAAATAACAGAAGCTTTCCTTTTGCAGTGGAGGAAAAGGAAAATAAAATGGTGTTTGGGAGAAAAACACAGCATCTTGAATAATGGGTTCGGGAGAAATATCATAAAAAGGAGCAATATTCATGTCTGTATCTGGAAGCAGAGCTATAAAATCCCAAATGATTGTGCTTGCTGTCAGTGAAATCAGCCAGCTGTGTAGATCAGCAACCTCTGCTACTTTTTAACTGCAATGTTTTGTTTAAATAACCCATTTATAATAGAGAGTTTCCACTATTATTCTTTGCAGTGGTTGCTAGCTACGTCCATAGCAACAGATAGGGATGTTGAAAGAGGATTTCAGTGTTTTGATTAGATGATAAACTGAAAGAGAAGAAAACAGATACTCTATTTACAAGTATCTTAATGCAGTAGGAGTTTTAGAAGAGGCCTGGAGAAAATGGACTTTCTTTATTCTTTGGTTTCTGTTGTTGACTGAGGTGTAGGTTTTGTCTTGAAAGTCGGGATTTTTCTACTAGTTTGAGAACTGCTGTTGCTGGAGTAGCACATCCAGGCACACACCAGTGGTGTTCAGTATGATAACACCCAAGAGCTGTGTTTCAAGCACACTTGGGTTATTATATCAGCTGTACTAATTCTTGTTGCTTCAAATGTAATAATAATTTAAAAAGAGTACATTTGTGTGATGATTAAGTAACATTAAACAAGAACTGAAGCGGCTGAATTCCTGGGGGGGGGAGGAAAAGAACATTTTAACATAAGTAACTCGCTTATGATTATTCTTTAGTTTGTTATTGTAATTGCTTGCTTTTGGATTGGCGGCATTGTCTCTCACTGCAAACATCTCCTTC
The DNA here is from genome assembly GCA_039720435.1 of Amazona ochrocephala. Taxonomy (NCBI): domain Eukaryota; kingdom Metazoa; phylum Chordata; class Aves; order Psittaciformes; family Psittacidae; genus Amazona; species Amazona ochrocephala. The sequence continues at coordinate 11,391,704 of CM077886.1, read as the reverse complement.
ATGATCACTTATGTAGTGATTATCTTGGGGTTTGTTTTGTGGGTTTTTTAATCTCTAGGCCAGTAATTGCTTGATATGAGCATGATTTTAAATATGGGTTTGGGGTAATTCATCTGAGCATCCTTTCTGGGAGTCCCTATCTCCATAGACTAAAAATAAGCATTTTATTTCTGAGGGCAAACTGCTAAGATTTTTATAACAGATTTAATATTTGATGATTCTGCTTAAATCGGAGATGCTTTTTCATAACAGTCCTGTACCCATATGAAAACACTTGCAATGACTTTTGGGGTGTTTTTCGAGTAGTCTCCTGCATGTCATGGTTTCTGGGTTACTCTTTGGGATTGGATGGTTGGGGATGTGTGGATGGTTCTGATGTGGTTTGGAGGATTTGACTAGTCTACATGATTCAGTCTGGTAGCCAAAACTGAGTGGAGGCCACACACTGGATAAGAAACAGGGTTATTTAATATACTTTCCAATGATACCACTCTTTGTACCTCTTGTGAGGTTTGCCTGTTCTGCAGTCAGTTATTCCTTCTCAAACACAATGCTTTGAAGTTGTTCATTCAGCTGCAAACCTCAGCCTTGTAGAGCGGCTTAAACAGCAATGACGCATTTGGAATTCTAATTCTGTTTTCCACAGTCTTTGGGACTTCAGCTGCGGATTTAGGAAGTGAAATCTATAATCAGTCAACAAACACCAGTGAAAATATGAAATAATTCCAGAACAATTCCTTCATTCCAAAGGTAGACCCTATGGATTTCTACCTGATGCAACTTTCCAGTCAGGTAGCGGTTTGTCAAGTACAGTTTTCCATCCACTTCCATTCCAGCTTTACACTTGTTTTGCACAGAACAGGCTTTGTGTAATGTACTCATGAACAAGCATAGGGAATATAGTCTTGCTTAATCCAGACCTTGAAACTCTAAAACTAGTGCTAGAGACGAATAGTGAAGCCAAGCTTAAAACATGGAAATTCTACTGCTTCTCTCCTTTTCTTCTGGAAACATATCTGCTAAACCTGTTAATAGCTTGTCTTCCTTCATTTCACAACAGCATTCAACCTCTGCCTGGCAATTAGGACTGTCTTGGTTATTCTTGTGTAACCTGGGGACATTTTCATGAGTAGAAAGCCAGTCACTTCCCAGAAGTGTGTGTTGTGCCATGGCATAGCTAGAGAAGCAATAGTATTAACTGGCATGGATTGTAAAATCAATGCATTAATTTCTGTAGTTACACTTAATATTCAGTGTTCAATATTCACTTTAATATTCAACTGTGTAAGTATGAAGTTTTTATTAATAGATGCTTGATTTGGAGCTACAATGTACCTGGAACCTGAATAGTGGCATCCAGTCACAGCTCTTAGTGCTTTGCTGCTTGGCACGTTGCCCTAGCACATAGGCTAGAATTTTCTCTGTTGAGTCCTGAAAAACATGAACTGTTTGTGAAAGACATGCATTTAAATGATTTTGAATAGTAATTCCCCATCACAACCGGGAGACACAAGGGTGCTGAAGTGCTCACTCCGTTAAGCCATGCGTGCACTACTCCGAGTCAGGATTTCACTTGAACAGCTGTGGTTTTAACTGCAGTGTATCTGTGTGGTTTTTTCCAAAAGGGGAAATCCATGGGGGAAGTCTTTGAGTAATTATGTTGTTATTACTCCATAATCTCTCCTTTTCTATTAACACCACCCTTACGTGCGGTGTCTGGCTCACGGAGAAAGATCAATGCGAGCTATGTAATGTGCACAAAAGTTTTTAAAAGGGGAGCTGAGGTTTTCTAGTAAAAGATATCTTGTGAAGAGGGACAGATATTCGTATTAGCTGGAGATAATATTGGAAAAGAGGCTTTACAAAGGCCTTTGTACTAAAATATTGCACACTGGTTCATGAGCAGATGGCAGCCTGCTAAGAGAAAGCCTAATCAGGTTACTCCATGATTTTATGATGTTTTTATAACCTAGTATTATCTATTTATTCTGTAATCTCATAGACTAATAACCATAGCAAATGTCTGACTTTTGGGAATTATCTTGTAGAGTAGATTTACACATAGTATTTTCACATAAAAACCCGTTATTAATGAAAATCCACTTATTTAAGATCCTGAAGAGTTCATTTGCAGCATTTTAGTAAGTGCAATTTTCAGTGCAGGAAAAATTGATTTAATTCCAAAAACTTTGTCTCAAATGCCTTCAGAATGATCTCCCCTTTGGAAAATTCTCGTAGCTTCTAAAGGCCTGATTAACATTCCACTGATGTTAACAGATTAATTTCCATAACCTTTAGATCAAATTTGGAGATTATTTGGGCCAGAAGTTTTCAGAGTATTTGGACAATTTGGAAGGCTGCAATTAAAAATCCCACTAAGTGCTAAATTCTGGTTGCAGTAATGGAAATGATGAAAACCTCATTAGGGTCCTAGTTATATGTTCAGATACTTTGAAGTGGGTATGTGAAGTGACTTGTCCCCATCGTTGCTGCCTTTCCCATCCCATCGTACAGTCTTTGGCTAGGCAGCAAGTCATCAACGTAGCTTGTTCAAAGTTCCAACTCATCTTCACTCTGAGATCAATCTGCCCTAGGCCCTGGCTGCCCTTGTGGTAAGGGTGTTGCTGAAATGCTTGTAGGACATGAGATAATACTGAATCCACCATTATAACTGCCTACCATATACATTGCTGTATGTATATTGGCTGCTGTTCCCTACAGGCTTCCACTGAGCTCCAAAGAAATTTTACTGTTAAAATGTATGATTTAAAATGCTCCTTTTCCCTATGCTTAAGAAATCCCGAAGGATCAGTCTGGTTAGTTTACTTCCTGGTTGCTTCTGTCTCGCAAGTGTTAGATAGAGCCTAGTTTGACACTGCTTGAAAAAAAAAAGGAAGATTTGGATGCTTCATGGATTCAGGGTTGGGTATGAATTAGGGACAAGCCCGCTCCATCTGTTTCAGTCAACTTCCTCAATGTGCTGGTGAACGGAGCAGCCAGGAATCGGATTTGCTTTGGAATATTAGCGTGGTGCTGTCATGATTTAGAAGTTATATCAGACAATGCATACAAACAATAAACCCAGGACCACGTGTGAAGGCGATGTTAGGGTGCTCTGTGCAGCTGTTATGCAAAAAGTGGCTGCAACCCTGGTAAGAACCGGGGCATGGATCTGCAGATGGTTTAGAAACATTGGAATTAATGAGTCTTTACAACGTGACCAATGGACTTTGCTGATGCACAAGGCTCAGGCTTGCTCTAAATGAAACTCCCCAAGTCTGCAGCCTGTGGAGGCTTGTGTCTTGCTCCATACCTGTCTTTAGTTACTGAAGTTGAAACATCCCATTTTTGAGAGAACTGTTAAGATAACAGTAGCTCATTGTGGGGTTTGTAATTGAGCATTAATTTGACTGTGTAATAGCTGACCCCAAGGGGTTGTCTTCAGTAGGTGCAATGTCTTCTAATTCTTTTTCTTTCTATACAAACAAATAGCAAACTTTTTGCACTATCTTGAACCTGTGATTTATAAAGTTTAGCCCTTCTGCAGTGATATTTTTGGTTCAAATATACTTCCGTTCATTTAGTACTTGAAATTTACTTACCTTTTACTTGCAATGTTACATTTTGCTCACACTTCAATAGATATTAGTGTATTATGTTTAAAACCCCACTTAATTCTGAACAATTTTCTTAATAAATACATATTCCCTTTGCTCTTGATTAGTAAATGAGAATAATGATTTAGATGTCTAAAGCTTCCAGCCAATACAATACAAATAGCAACAGCATGCATCACACCAGTATTCAAGGCTCACCTTTAAAACTCTGGGTATGGTTGCAGCTGGCATCAAAGGAGCCCGAAATATATCTCAGTATTTTCAAAGAGTCTTTTAATGCTGCTTTCTTTTGAACTAAAGTAGAAATGAATGTGAATGTCATTGTCTTTAATATTCAGTTATTAGCACTTCATTTGAATTTTATCTTTATTTGCTTTATCAAGTATCATATTAATTGTATTTTATATCCCCACTCTAAATCTATCACAGTTTCTTTGATTCATTTTCTAAGTCAATTAAGCTAGTACAGGTTCATTGAATAAAGGGAAAAAATCATACTGTGGGAGCTTCTTTAGTAGTTTTTATAATAAAACCTGTCAATAAAGATAATTCAAACAGGATCTTTAGCTGATGTGCAATGACTGATTTTAAAGCTGAAAATACACCCTTATATATTTTTCAGGAGTTCTGTATTTATTGGGGTCTAGAGCGCAAGTGTGATGAGGATTGACTGAGGGAACCGGGGTTGTTTAGTCTGCAGAAAAGGAAGCTTATTGTTCTCTACAACTACCTGAAAGGAGGTTGTAGCGAGGAGGCTGTCAGTCTCTTCTCTCAATTAACAAGTGATAGGATAAGAGGAAATGGCCTCAAGCTGCACCGGTGATGTTTAGATTGGAGATTAGGAGATATTTCTTCAACCAAAGGGTTGTTGAGCATTGGAACAGGCTGCCCAGTGCAGTGGTGGAGGCACCATCCCTGGGGGTACATAAAAGACATGTAGATGTGTTGGGGATGTGCTTTAGTGGTGGACTTGGCAGTGTTGGGTTAATGATTGGACTCGATTACCTTAAAGATCTTTTCCAACCTAAACAATCATGTGTTTCTGTGGTAGCGTTATAGAGGTTCAGTGTTCTTTGTATCCACATTAGAAACTTGAAGGGGTATGAAAAAAAATACGCATAACCTTTGAATACTGCTGCGTTCCCACTGTAGATTTTTTATTCCCTCTCCTAGGTAGGAAAACGAGCAAGAATGTGTGATTTCCCCATTTGCTTTAAATGATTTTTCAAAAGCAAAACAGTTGTGAATTATTAATGCTAACCACACCATGCCATTGCATGAAAGTTTATTATTGATTGATTAGTATACAAATACTTTGACTTCACACTGACTTTTTGAGGCCCATTGATGTATGAACTTGTTTCATCCAGCATAACAATTTTATATGTTGTTTTGACCTCACGCTCAAAGATTTCACTAGTAGCACAGATGAGCTCAATGTGGCTTCTCATCAAGTGATGTAAGTGAAGGTAGGAGTTTGTTGCTCCAGGCCTTGCATTCAGATTTCCAAGTTTGGGCCTGTCCCAGTCTACATGACTGTCAGTGTTTTGCTCCACAGGCTTTCTCTGGAACTTTTCATGTTCTTTTATTCTTATTTTGGTTTTGAGCTTCCTGTGTCCTGTTCTGTTAAGCCCTTAAATTTTACATCTGTTATCTCTAAATTAAGCTTTTATCTCTTACAGTCATGAAAAAGACCATCTAATAGATGTAAAATGCAAAGTAACCAACCCTATTGTGGAACAAAGGGGTGATGCTGCCTACAGGGGAGTTTATAAAGGCATTTGTTATGTAGCAGCCCTAAGCAAGAATAGACTTGTTTTATATGATGACATTTGTTGAATCCTTCAGGCCTACACATGTGCCAACTACAGGGTTGTGCTTTCCTACCTGCTTTAAAGGAGAACGCTTCTATCTATGCATAGATCACTTGTGTATATCAATTAAGCTCCAACTTGCTGATGCTCTTGTCTGTGATGCTGTGATAATTAGTGATGCCAGAAATACAGAAAGTTTACCCTCTGAGGTTCTGCTGCCTTTGATTCCTACTTTCTCTAGGTGTTATTTTGTGAGCGCCAGTCTGTAATAGTCTTGCTTTCGCATGTTGAAGGCTGTCAGTCAAACCAACTTTGCAGCATACTGATGTTTGCCAAGACTGTCATCAACCCATAATGATACAGTTTGCAGGCTATTCATCTCTGTTGTCATTTGCCATTTCTCGTGTAACTTCTTATTCCCACTTGAACAATTCTAGTTTCATGTGTTGGAGCTTTCTGCATGTCATAGAATCATAGAACAGTTAGGGTTGGAAAGGACCTCAAGATCATCGAGTTCCAACCCCCCTGCCATGGGCAGGGACACCTCCCACTAAACCATGCCATCCAAGGCTATGTCCAACCTGGCCATGAGCACCGCCAGGGATGAAGCATCCACAACCTCCCTGGGCAGCCCATTCCAGGGCCTCACCACCCTCCCCATAAGCATCTTGCACAATCTAAACAGAGAAGAGGCATCACAGATTTAAGTATTACCCGTGAATGTATTTGCATCTGGGCTGGTTTTGATTCCCCAATGTCTTGATTTAGATGACCATTGAATATCCTATCAGTCTGTCAAGTCTCAAATGTTGTATGGTTTTTGCCTAGTGGGTACCGTTCTCCTGATTTCAAAGTGATCTTTTTCTTTCCTAAACAGAGCCATCACACTGCAGAACCAGCTGGTGATCCTTGCAACATCAGTGTCTGATGCAGGAAGCTACTATGTCCAGGCAGTCAATGAAAAGAATGGGGAGAACAAGACAAGTCCCTTTATTAATCTCAGCATAGCAAGTGAGTATCCAAATTGTGGATAATATGCTGTCATACTGAGGCTGCAGACAAAAGTCTGCCCTAGTAAAAAGAGCCTTGCTAACAAAGGATTGGATCTTTACAGAAGGTCAACATTCCCTGCTTGGTTTGGAGTACATTGAACTCCTTGTGCAGTAAGAGGGACCTAACAGAGTACATGCCCTCAACAAATCACTCTCAGAGCCTCTTGTCTAATGGTTTATTTTGTGCGAGGCAGGTACATGATGATATCCCTCGCTGTTTGTTGTGAAATTGTGTTCATAATTTCTTTTCAATGCAGGGGTTTATAATGTATTGTTTTCCATTGCACATAAGTAAACAAGTCGCTCTTCTGGGCGCAAATTTATTTATGAGTCTATTCCCAGTCTGTGGCATTATTTTTACCTGCAGTTATCGCAGAGGCCCAGGGAACACACATTTCATTGTTACTGCTTGTTATTTTACATTGCACAAACGGTATTAACACCTCCCATTACAGAGGTACTCTACGAGTAGATTTTATAGCAAAGGGGAGGGGGAGGCAGCAGGGCAATGGGGTCGCAAGATGACTGCCCATTAAATAAACAAGGTGCTTGTTCAGCAAAAATATGCACATCTAAACTATTGTAAAACATTTAGTAAATGTGTTTGCAGAAAAATTTAATATTCCAAACATGTAGAATGGTTTTGCTCATTTTCTGAGTGCATTAGGTCACGGTGTTTTTAATGTAGCGGTGAGACAGGGAATAGGTTAGTCTGTTGTGTGAATGTGGCTGGTTTTGATTGTAGAAACAAGGAAGAGACGGCTGGATAAATTGTTGACACTGGCGGCTTTACTGGCAGACTACTCTAATGGTTTGGGCTTCTAGAAGGTAGGAGAATCACGGAGTAGTTTGGGTTGGAGGAGACCCTAAACCTTATCTAGTTCCAGCCCTCCTGGGTTGCACAGGCAGTGGCACCTTCCACTAGACCAGGTTGCTCCAAGCCCTGTCCAACCTGTTTTCTAAGCAGGGTGCCTGGCATAATGCTTTTGGAAATATGATTATGTTTTTAGAAGTTCATCAAAAACACTATGTCCCTGTGAAACATTCAATTTCAATGGAAATGTGATCTTTCTGCTGAAATTTCTAATCGGCTTTCAAGGAATGCTGTTCTTAAGCAATGGAAATGCTGTTCGTGGCATCAGGGTCACAGAAGCTGCACAGCTTCCATAGCCAGCAGGAGAGAGAAACCTGTGTCTTCTTCTGGATATGTTTATAAGCTAAATGAACTTCTTGGGGGCTTCTGTGTGCGTCTTTCTAAAGTGGAAATAGTGTTCCAAACCCACTTGGGAACTCTGGCTGCACTGTGCCATGTAGATTGTGAACATTATTGTTTCTGACACTATAAATAGGTTTAACACTTTAGCAATTTCATTTTTAAAGCAAATTTATATTGCTTGTATTGTGACCAATAATGTACTTACAACTTTAATTTTGTGTCTTAATTAATGCTAGAAATAGTCTGTGGTCATGCATGCGTAACGAGTGCTATGCAAAGCAGAAGGTAATATGGGCATATGGAATAAAAAACACTTCAAAATGTGTACAGACTTGATACCATGAATGCAAAGTCTCCCTGGAACGTGAAAGCCAGGAAAGATTAAATGGATGAAAGATGAAGAATGAAAGCCAAAAATGGATCTGCTTGTTGGAATGAATATTAGCCAATCAGGTTTTTGAATTGGTATCTTGATATCTTGGATTAGTAATGCTGTGTGCATGTGGAAGAAAGGAACTGGCGGCGAGGCATTACAGTGTCTGTAAAGAAAGGGATTAACATGGTCCAGTGTGAGGTGTCCCAGCCCATGGCAGGGGGGATGGAACTGGATGATCTTAAGGTCCTTTCCAACCCTAACTATTCTATTATTCTGTGGTCATTCTGATCTTTGATCTGAAGAAGAAACATATGTGAAACAGATCATCAATGGTACATGCCGGTATGGATCCCACTTTGAGTTGTCATTCATCAGGTCCTGAGAGTGATGGCACTTGTCATTTTCCATTAGGACATTACAAAACTTAAAAACAGTTTAATCAAAATCAAATAAACTGCAAGTAAAGGGGAATATCCAATTTCTGTGTAAGTAGATTCTATATTAATTATTGAGTACAACCTTGCTACATGACTCAGCATGCATATTGCCACTTTCATAGTGAGGGCAAAAGGAAAACAAAACCTGTAGATAATTCCCAGGGCAGTCATCCACTGAGAACAGTGTTAGATATGCACAGCCTGTTATTCCTTGAAGGATAGCAGTGTCAGACTTGCTCCAGCCTGTAGGAAAGGATTTTCAGAAGGCTGTAATCTGTCCTGTTCTGGTCTGGAACACAGGAATGACAGAAAGAGGAAGGTATAGCCCTGAGCTAAGCAGAGGATGAGTTATAGGGCCTTATATAGAATCATAGAATCAACTAGGTTGAAAAATATTGCAGATTAAAGTCAATGTTGAATTGTGGTTGAAAGTAAACGGAGTTTGAGAAGACGTCTGGAAAAGACACTAAACTGTCCTTCAATTAATAACTATATTTGATATATGTTGCATAAGACCTGAGGATGTTGAACATGTATCAAAAATCGTCTGAAAGCTCCAATTGCAATGAATTCTTCAGTAGAGCTCTGAGTAAAGGTAAAGAGATTCTGTTTCTTGGCAGCCTAATCCACAGCTCATTGAGTCCCAAGCAGCATGAAGTCTTGCATCCACCCATTGCCCCCGATTACAAGCATAACATATGGAAGTCAGAAAACAGCTTCAAAGAGAAGCCTTCTATAGCTTGTCTGGGTGGCTTCTGCAGTATTTGGGTTTGCTTTTCAATATGTTCTGAGGTTGGTCAGGCGTTGAAAGTGAAGGCATGAGAATGCCTGGGTTTCATGAGGGGTAACAGACCTTTAGGGCGTATTGGGCTTCTAAGATACACACCCAGTACGCATTACTGGGATGGTTCATTCCTTAAATACACTTTGCACAGGAAGATGTATTAGCCAGTAGATATGATCACTCTGTGATAAGATCCAAATACTGATGAGTGTTTCTCCCTAACAACCGAGTCCCTGGCTTGGTTAAACACTGGTGTTCTCTGTGCCTGCCCTCTAAAACCATGTTTCTTAATTTGAAAGTCCAGGTCGCAGCACGAGGCCCAGTCCAACCATGCTTGAAAACAATGATCATGTCTTTCAAACGGATGTGTTTCCACTGATTTCAAGAGCATTAGATCATCTCTGAGGTGACAGGCTCCGTGAAATGATGTCCAACAGGCAGAATAATAGGAATAACGTCATGTCTGATATTAGTGTGAGATGTCGTGGATTAGTCCTAAATTTGAAATGTCTTAAAATCATTGTAACTGTATGTTACACTAATGGAAATCTTGGCCTTCTTTTAATTATTTAACCATATGTCTGAACTTTCATGTAAATAACACGAAATTTTGGCCAGGAAAATCAGGAAGTCTGAAAGTCAGGAATTTGGCAACAGAAGTAGTAACAAAACTCAGCTTGCTTTTTGACACTAATACATCATTCCCTATTTAAAAAGCCACTATTACTGTTTTGGAGGATTTCAGTATTAACTCCATCACTGGAACTTCCTAATTTAACCAGGAAGGTGTGAGAACTGATCTATCACTGAGTTGTTACAAGCTTCTTAGATGTAAATACTGGTTTTCAATAAACAAGTGAGAAATCCATGATGTTCTACCCAATTTCTATCTGATCAACAATAGATTTGATGACAATATCTTACATGGATCCTTCATTCTTTAGATTTTTGTGCCTGTCCTCCCGCCATACACTGCAGCACAGATGGTCTGATCTCTTCCTAAAGACTGTGGCCTGTCCAGGGGATGAAGTGACATGCTTTTGGTCTTACCAGTGTTGGCAGGACACGTAAAGATCAAGTGTTCGTTAAAGTAGGGCCATCATAAAACCCTTACTTCCTTTATTTTAAAGGAAAAGGGGAGCAGGGGTGTTAAGAGCTTGGTACTGAAACCATAAGGATTTCTAGCGTATAAGTCAAGAGTTTAAGAAGTGGTTTCCTTAGCTTTTTATTACTACAAGGAGCTGGCTGAAGTGTGTGCCCCAATGAATGCAATGTGTGTCCTTGTTACTTTATAACATGACACGGCCAGACCCCGCTGCCACTTTAGAAGTTTGAAAAGCCCTGCTGAGATTTTTCTATTGCTAACTTCAACGCAACACTGTTGGCTCTGCGTTAGAAACTTTTGCCAGGATGTGCTGGTATTTCTGAGTTTAGTTGATGTATTTTATGGAAAAATAGGAAGTGTCCTGCAGTAAGTGATTTAAATGGCAGGTTTGCAGAAGGTGGGTATGCGTAAGCTGTTGTGACAGCTTAGATGCTCCAGCTTCAATTGGTTTTTGCAGCGCTAATCGTCTGGAACAGCAATTCAGGGCCTTGCTGCTGGACCTTCTCGTTAAGCTGTGAAATATTGAGATGCATGTCACTTGAATGGATTTATTAGTAAATTAGGCAGTCTCAGGATCTCCTCATAACACCAGCAGATACAGAGCACTGCGCAGACTGACATCTCTTTCTGATGCAGGGTTTGTGAAAGCAGCAAACAAGATTGATGAGAGTTTTCCAAACCTCGCCAGCCAGCATTTTTGAGGAGTCAAAGATAATAAAGCAAATTATCATGTAACAAAGATGAATCTGCCCCTTAAGCACTGGCAATGCTTAAAACAAGAAGTAAAAAACCAAGTTGGGGACTGAAAATTAAACTCCTGGCTTGGCTGCTTCGCAATTAGTTTAAAATAGGAGTGTGTCATGGCAGGGGGGGTGGAACTGGATGATCTTAAGGTCCTTTCCAACCCTAACTATTCTATGATTCTATGTTCTGCCCAGCTCCTACTTGCAACTATTCTGTTACAGCAAACATTGACGTGAGGATAAATAAGTTGTGTTTATCTCTGGTTAGCATCTACTTTGTTCTTCCATTTAATGTATCAAAGCATAAATGTCACAGAAGGGGAGTCTCATTTCACACTTGCAAGGTACTGAGTTTGCACTGAAGTTTTGTTGCTTGTCTTTCTAATCTAAAGAAAGGTTCTTACGATAGCACAGGATGTTTAGGTCACTTTCAGTGTCAGTAAAAATGAACTGTGCTTTTTGTCCTTAGGAAAGGAAGTGGGGGGAAAAAACATGTTAGCTGTCAGTGTATTTGGTAGGATATGGCTTTTGGCATCCTTCTCTCAGGTTTGTTGAGGAGTTTTCAGAAGATTCTGAGCAGACATCTTCTTTTCTGGAAGAGAGCGTTTCACTAATGGAGTTTGTCATATTAGCCATCAAGGTTTGCTCAAGTCAGCAGATGCTGAGGATCCTTCACGGATGCGTTTGAAGCTTCCTGCTGCAAGAAACCTCTGTGGTGCTGTGAGGTTTTCTTTGGCTTTGCCAAAGCATTCCATCAGTGATCTTTCTGACACATAGAAGTATTGGTTGGTCTCCAATTTCTTCTTCCTCTGGGCTGTTTTTGGTTATTATTGCCGCACATGGTGCACTCTTGCGTCTGCTACAGCCCCTATCCCAGGCGACTAGTGTGTCCTCTGCTAGCAGGTTTTACAATGGAAAGGTACTAAAATAAACTTTCTATAAGATTTTTCATTGTTACTATTGAAGAGAACTTAAAACCTCCAAAATCAGCATAAAGCATATTTAAATATCTGGCACTTTTCATCATATTGCATCAACAAACTTAATAGAGCTTTAAGTAGGCGGTTTATGGAAAGAACAGTTCCTTTCCTCCCAACAGCAGCACTGCAATGCAATTGTTATGGGAACTCATTGCTGGTTGAAGCTCAGGAAGTGCACCCCAGTTAAGGGTCCATTCCTTTGGCATATGTGCATATATTATGCATACAGCTCTGAAAAAAAGCAAATGCTGACGTTTCTATAATCTAATTTGTTATTTTAACATAGCTTCGTGTTACACTTGCCTGTTTATATGAGGTTTAGGGTTGTGTGCCTGGAAGAGATCTCGAATACATACACACACTCTCAAAACACTGGGTTGTCTCCTAAACCCTTTATTTATATCTGACACATGCAATTAATCTCTCCCTATCTCTAATCACTTTTGCTATCACATTCATCGAAGTGATTTGTATCATATCTCTGTCACTGCTCTGTAATTGATATGTGAAGATAAGAGATTCTTAGAGGACACAAACCAGGAAAAGAGAAAATTGAATTTACCTTGCAATTGCTTTATAAAATGTGACATACATCAATTATACATGCCAGCCAGGAAATGCCATCTTGAGCAAACTGCGGTGATTTGTTGCAAGACCAACGTAAGAGAAATGCCAGGAAACTTTTCTGGTCAGAAAAGTATTGCTCAATCTCACTGCTTCACCTGCAGGGTTTTAAACAGGACCTCAGCTTTCACAAGGAAAATATCCTTTTTGATCAGTGTTTTTCTTCAGTCTTGTACTAATACACTAAGATGGAGTAAGATGAAAGGGAACTGCTGAAATAAACATTGTTTTGATTAGATGTAAAAAGATGATGGTGATTCCTGAAGATCGAATCATCTTTCATGGGCAAAAATGGTAAACCTGACGGTCCAATTCCAACTTCACTGCATTGTGCCACGAAAATGTTGCTCTTTAGTTTCTCTCTCCTATTTCATTGCACTGAGACATGAACCAGTTTTCTCACTCTTGTTATAAATACTTAGTTCTGGTGTCCTCAACATAAAAAGGACATGGAACTGTTGGAGCAAGTCCAAAGGAGGGCCTCGAGGATGATCAGGGGACTGGAGCACCTCCTGTATGAAGACAGGCTGAGAAAGGTGGGGCTGTTCGGCCTGCAGGAGAGAAGGCTGCGTGAAGACCTCATAGCAGCCTTCCAGTATCTGAAGGGGGCCTATAGGGATGCTGGGGAGGGACTCTTCATGAGGGATTGTAGTGACAGGACAAGGGGTAATGGGCTCAAACTTAAACAGGGGAAGTTTAGATTGGGTATGAGGAAGAAATTCTTTACTGTAAAGGTGGTGAGGCACTGGAATGGGTTGCCCAGGGGAGTTGTGAATGCTCCATCGCTGGCAGTGCTCATGGCCTGGTTGGACACAGCCTTGGGTGGCATGGTTGAGTGGGAGGTGTCCCTGCCCATGGCAGGGGGGTTGGAACTCGATGATCTTGAGGTCCTTTCCAGCCCTAACTATTCTGTGATTCTATGAATACTCATGTTTAATTCTGATTCTTGGTGTGAGACAGGTTCCTGTCTGTACTTCTAAGTAGTATTTTGAGGTCTTTAAAAAACACTTTAATGTATACTGATAACATTATAAAAATTAACATCTACTGTAGAGGTAAATCACAGGGTAGCAGTAATAGAAATAATAAACGTCAGCAGGCTGAAATCGAGCCCCATCCTATGTTGGCCTCTTGCTGGAACTGCAGGACTGGTGAAGCGTCTTTTTCTCTGGAAGTGTTTATTTCTTTATTGTGTGCACCCAACATAAATCACGCTTTCTAAAAGTTTCCAGAGGAGACACAAGCACAGGGATCTGAAGGCATTTGGGAAGTGCTTTGTGTTTCAGTTCATGTGAGGATCCTGATTCTGAAGCTTTAAAAGGAAGAGCTATTAGAGACTCACCTATCAGTTTGCCTCTTTTGAACATCACCTTTTGATCTCTTGAGCCCTGTTCTGCTGTGCCATACTGCGGGAGTATTCTAAGGAGCTGACTTGAAATCTTTTCCTTTGTTTCCTGTCTTTACCCAGTTGGATGTGTTTTTAGTGACAGAGCAGGACTCGCTGTTCAGTTTAGAAAATAGGTAATTTAGGAGCTGTTTCAATGTGTCCTTTCAATTGTCGTTTTATCAGGCAAGCTTGAACTGCCTTATAAACAGTATACATAAGGAGTAATACATACACTCAAAGCAGATGTTTAATAGAATAACTTTGGCACTTGCTCAGTTACTGCAAAAACCTAAACATATCCTAAAGATTGTATTGCACATGCTAAATGTCTGCATGGCAGAACTGCCTCCCCAGCATATTTACAAAAGCCAATTTTCCTCTCAAGCTTTCACAAAGACATTATTGCTTCAGGGTTATCATTTTTAAAGCTCTTCATATTAAAGATGTTTTTAATTTCTTCTCAGTATATGTCACAGAACAGGAAAATAGAATGAGGATGGAAACCGTCACGTGTCCGGCTCATCATTCTGCCAGATAGATTTGATTTGCCTAATGCTGAAAGTGCAGACAGTAGCCTGTGTATGAACAGTGATTGCAGCTACCACCTAACCACTGGGGAGGATTCAAGGTCATCTGGAAAGCTTTACGTATTATCCTTTCCATAGACACATGATGGTAAGGTATTAGATTTGGTTGTTTAGTAGGCAAGATGAAAGCTACTTATTTATGCACTGCCCAGGTGGGTTTGGGTTGTTTTTTTTAATCAGATAACCAATTTTTGCCCAAATTTGAACAAAAAGTTCGTACTGGAAATCCTTTTAGATTTTAGGAAGGACTTGCAGAGAATTTAGAACTAATATAGAATAATTGGAGCTTCCTGCCCTGTTTGTAGCAGGAAGAGAAACTCCAGCTTGACTGCAGCCTGGGTCACTTCACCTGATGTATGTAAAAGCTGCATCGATTTCTTGTCCACTTGGTTGTACCGTGGGAGCTGTAAATTACCAGTCCAGGACGTTCCTTATCCCTTGGTTTTGTACTGCTCAGTTTCACATATTGTCATTTGCCTCTGGGGAGCAGTTCAACACGAGAGTAATCCAAGTTCTGATTCCCCCCACTCCCCTACAGACTGTGCTGTAAGGTGATGGAAACGTTGATTTCTTTTCATGTGCAAACTATTGTCTCTACTTTTAAGCCCCTTAAAAATAATCCATAATCCCAAACTCTGCCTTTTTACGGTGGATAAATCAGTTTAGCTATGCAATGTGGGAACGAAGCTGCAACTTGTATAATCTGGGAGAATATTGCTGTTAAACGGTGTAGTTTTAAAGGACTGCAAGCTTTGTGAGGTAAAAACGAGCAAATAGGACAGCCAGGAAGGTGAACACAACGTCCTGGTCTCTAAGGCCCTGTTTCTGCAGACTTGCTATTAAATTTGTCCAGCTATGTTTGCTGTTAAATATGTTTGCAGGCTGAGAATGGGAAGCTTACTGCTGTTGTCCTGCCCTGAGCAGTGCATTGCATGAAGAAGGAAAGAGAAGTTGTGCTTGGGGTTCTATTTATTCCCTGCTTATTATGCACTAAGGAGGGATAAAACAAGAAGCTTGCTTATTTACTCCAGGTTGGCTCTATTTCAGTCCACTCTGCAAAGCCATGTGCTCAGAAACCTGGCTTAGTAAAGACAGTGAAGGCTTAGAAAGCTGGTGATGTTGTATCTTCTACAAAAGGTGGGAAAGAAACTGCTCTCCCAGTGCTGCCTTCAGCTATCCTTGTGGATCTTTCGGATCTCTGTGAGTGATACTATCATAGCTATTAAAGAAAGTAATTGGTAGTGAGTGATTAAAATTGCAGATGGCCTTTTCAAGGTGATTATGAATGTTAAATCAAGTCTGTAAAAGCTATCTAAAAAGGCCTATGAAACTGCAAAGGGAATATGCTGAGGATAATTGCATAAGGGAGGATGTGGCAGGCATGCTATGCTCATCCAACCCCCCTGCCAATCAGTCAGTCAACAACAAAAATGGAAGAAGCAAAATAAGTCAAGTGGACTTCTTGTATAAAATGTGGTGGAACAGAATAGCTGCCTTTTTAGGCTGTAAATCGCATTGTGCCGAAAACTTACTGCATCTCACTCTTTTATATAGAACATTATCCCAGGTCCACTGCTGTGGCAGGTCTGCAAAGTTCCCTGTGCAATGCGATGCTGTGTCATTAACAGTGATCTTTTCTTGTTCTTTTCCAATTGTGATTATGACAAATGTTCCTTTCCACATTGCCCTGGAACAAGGCCAAGAAATACTGTGGAGTGACTTAATTTCATTTGGTGATCTTTATGTCACAAAGCAAAGGTTATGTGGGAATCTTTATAGCTGAAAAATCTGAGGTTCATTTTGTTCCGTAATTTAAAGTGGGAACTTCAGATGCAAACAGAGATAAATAGAGAAAACTCAAAAATGAATGTCTTGATTTTAAGCCCTGCTTACTTACATGTGTATTTTAATGCCAGTGCAAAGAGGTTTCACATGTGTCTAAATAGCTTGTGAACTTTGAGCATTAGGGTTTCTTCTTGTGCATATTGTGATTATAGACTCATCACTTCTGGACTAATTTCATGCTTTCAAATAAAATCATTTTGTATGGTTGCTTATATTTCAGCATGTTATTATTGCATTCATCTCAAGCTTCATGCTGACCTATCTGATCTGCTCTTAAACTGTACAACACTGGGATTTATTGTGAAGATACATATAAACATGTTTTGCAGTTATTGTTCAGTAACTTTGGTGTGACAGGATCGTTTGTTTACTCATTTGAGGAGCTCTTTCCCCTTCAGATAATGTTTCTGCTGACCTGAAATTTGTGGTCGTTGTAATGTTAGCAGTTACGTTGCATATTGATTTCTTCATCTAAATTAAGATTCTTTTACTTGTGGATATTCCTTTAGTAAATTTAATAGTGAATTCAGCTTACATGAGTACCATAACACTTAATCTCTGACCACACTGGTTTAGGAACTGGTCTGTGGCATCCTTGAGAAAAACATTTGTACCATGCAAGTGGTTTTAAAAGTCTCATAGAATGGTCAGGCTTGGAAAGCACCATTTATTATTGGTTCATTGCCAATCAGTGCAGTAGGTGTGGTTTCAAGGGAGAGATGGTCTAAACGAATGTTCGAATGTAAAGCGCTTCCCTTTAACTGTGAAAAGATGAGTTTCACCTTGTAATGCAAATAGAAAATACTCCAGAAGCTGTAAGGAACTAAAAAAAGGATAATTTTTTCTATTGAAAGAAGCAGTGATTTAGAATATGACAGTATTATGTTTTTTCCACCCTCAAAATGTGAATTCTAACTCTTCAAGCGTCCTGTACGAACTGTAAGCACAGTAAATGTGCAGGCTGTTTAAAATTGAAAGCATCTTGATAGACTTTGGATTATCAGTTGCCACTTTGCTTTTTAGAAAGGATATTGATTACTGTTTAATATATGATCGATACAGCATGTTGCAGCTGTGAGGGAACCATTGAAAACTGGTATGATTGGCCGTGTCATCAGCAAGCACAAAGACTTGCATTAGATGTAATGAGGAGAGGAAGACTGCCTTTGACTAAATTGTACCTGACAGATCTGGTATATTTGTCAATGAAGAGGACACTTCATAGGCTAATGAGGAGAAATGTTATGGAATTGGGCAGACCTTTTTGGACTGCAGAGTGCTGACTGCTCAATTCCTATCTTGAGTATGACGCAGAGTTTATTTTGCAGGTAGGATGGTTATGTATTTTGGTTGGAGCTTGTAGTGTTGATAGCATGCCATTTTCAGCGCCACAGGGACAGTCAACTGGGCTACTTGATAAGGGCTTTTTCCATGGTTTAAAGATGGAAAAAACAGTGTAAGTTGATGATTTCTCACATAAATCCTCTTTTTTACCAGATTGTTAAAAACGCTCTCAAATGGTGTTTGTAATGGAAGAAGTGACAGACCTCTGACTAGCGTGGAGCATGAGATGCTGTAGCATTATGTGCTCACAAAGGAGAGGGATGAAATAACAGTTTCTCTAGTGTTTATGGCGAGCAGATGCAGGTAGACAGTGTTTGTCTTCATTAATTCTTTACATACAAGAGGAGGTGTTTTTAATTTTGTCAAAATATTTCTGCATTGTGAAACATGAAACATACAAGTTCTGAGTTTCCTGTGAATAATGACCAAGCTGTTTTCCTGCCAGCCTTTGCAAGCACTGTTTCTTTAAGGCAACTTCTTCTCAGAGCTGTATTTTGCTACTTTTAAAGCAGTAAGGCTCTTTCCTAGAAAAGGAGACTGTGTTTAATATAGAGGTTTATGGCTGACAGCACTTTACTGCAATGGTCTTTAAAAGACTGGGGTTTAATGAGTCGATTATCCTGGTTTCGTTTTGTGTGTATCAGGTACTTCAGCTTCTCTTTGTACTGCCACAAGCAACCTTGATGACTTCTCAGTATCTTAAGAGTATTTACACATGCTTCATGCCACAGTATCCCGGTGGAACAGAAAGTACCAAACTCATTTGTGTGTTAATGCTGAAGATACTGTGTTTGTGATACTTCAACCGGGTGGCATTGTTAAAACACACATCAGAAGTGTATATGGTTTACCTTACATAATATTAGTGAGGTAAAGTTTGTCAGTCATATCTTTTATTAAGTGTTTTCATAAGTAAATTTAACCTTCTTGGTGCAGCATAAGCTGTAGGACTCGCAGGAAGGTTTGTGAAGGAGTGCAAGCACCAAACCTGCCTGTGCTGGTGACCCTTTGGACTCCAGAGGAAATGGTGGCTGGAAAAACATTGGCCTATAATTAACTGGCTCTGAAATGTAGCTCATTTTAGCATCCCATTATGGTTTTCTGACATAGGTATTAAAAAATGGGAGGGGTGAGGAATACAGTTATTGTGGACTGTGTGTTGTAAGGAATAGGACACTTTATAAAATCAGCTTTTGAAATAGGGCAGAAACCCCCTTTTTCTGTAAGGGTTCAGTGGTACGGTTTATGTGGTCTCCAGATCCCTAACGCCAGTGGGTTTGTGGTTAGCATGAGGCAAAGGGGAGCTGAATTGAACAATCAATTTGAAAGGCAGAGAGGCTTGCATTAACGTTGTCTTAGTCTGTCCTTTGCAAATTCAGCAATACGCAAGGAAGCGGCTTGCCTTTAGAGCCAGACTTGTTCCTTTTGATGAGGCCTTAAGAACAATGTAAGATACATCTCCTTTTCATCCTTGATCACCACAGGAACTTTAAAATCTGTGTTTCAGAAAGGAATCCTGGGTAGCAGCCTCTGAAAATATGCAGAGCTCACCAAAACTGCATGATAGGTGCTATAAAAGTCTCAATGGGAAGCGCAGATCCTGATTCAGGGAAAGAGTGCACTGAATCACAGGAACATGTATGGGTTTGAATGCATTCCTTCCACCAGGTTGTAATCCCAGTTTTATGAGCTTTGCAGAAGATGGGGGCAGGTTTGGGGGTTTTCTTTATTAATATACATATTAATAAATATGTATATTAATATATATATTCCCCCCCCCCCGAATATATTGCATGCAATCCCTTCAGAAATTACAAAGTAAGCTTAGGGAAGAGTAAGAATCCTGTCTAAATCACAGCAGGTTACTCTTGTAAGTAATTCTCATTTTGCCTTTATGCTCTGATTTTACCAAATAGTGAGTTTTGAAAACAACATAACCCAGTTGTTCCTGCCATTAAGGATTTATGGAATGTGATTCTCATTCACAAGGGAAGCATGTGTGTGAATTAGGTTTTTTCTCTTACAGTATGCCACCACGACCCTGCAGTAATCCAGAGATTGATTTGTAAAGCATTCTGAATCAATTACGGCTTTAATCAGCAAGCGGCAAACTTCAGATGGCTGGTGGACTAATTTTACCATCTCCCATCAACATGAACCTAAGCTGAAAAAGAAAACAATTAAGGGGATGTAATTATCTGTCCTGATTACTGAATTAGAAGAGTTTGTGTTTATTCCATAGCTATGTAAAAAGGAGAAAACTGCTTTGCAAAACAATTTGGGGCAGCTACTAAATTGTCAGGGGATTGCAGGGGGCGATGTGGATGTTTGGTAGGACAGGTCTGGAAGAGGTTTGTAGTCAAAAACTGTCTTGCATACTGTGTATCAAGCTCTGGAGGCTGCTGCCTGGCAGCTCTGTAGTCTAGTACACAAGATCCAGTACTGAGAGTACTTTTTCCCTGTGCTGAAAATGAGTTTGGCTTTTCAAGGCAGAATCTCAGTTGCTTGCCTGAGCATGTATCAGGTGCTTCCAAAAAAACCCCTAGCAATTTCTGAGAGCCTGGAATTAATGTTGAAGTTCCCAGATAGTGACAAGCTTTCTAGGAAGCAGGGATGGAAAAGCATCTCTGCATGATGAAACTAACAGTCTGATTATCCTGAGGTGGTGGTTCCCCGCTACTGAGTAGAACTACTTTAAGTTGCTGGCATTTTGCTTGACTTCAAATGAGAAGAGCCTATAAAAACATACCAGGCTTATTACCTAATTCTTTTTCAGACCAGACTTTGAGGTTTGGTAGGCTTTTTATTTTCAGCTTAGAGAGATAAAGACAGATTTGTGACAGACCTTTCCTTACCCTTTATATCATCCCAGATCAGATCAGCATCCACAAATTGCATAAAACCTCTCCTAAACCCCCACCTTACCACAGTGGTGTCATTCCTGTTTGAATATTTAGCAGAACGTTAATCCTGACATATTTAGCTGCCATGCTGAAGGATTGTTGCTGCCTTCTGTGCAAAGTTCAGAATAGATGCCCCCAACTCCAGTGAGTTATAGGTCAATTACAGTAATTGGAAGGAAAAGTAAACAAGGAACACTGGTAGTATCCAGCAGGATACCTCTGTGTTTTATTAATGAGCAGTAAACAAGCCTGTCACCAATCACTGATGTTGAAAAATGTGCCATATAACTTACTCCTACAAATGATTTCATTCCTGCATAGTGTATGTGTCTCTTGGTAGCACTGGCTTTATTGAATATTGTTGAACAAAATCTGGAGTCGAGTGAGATTAAAACTGTCTCCTTAAGAAAACTTTATTTAAGCAGCAAGAGATAAGGCTGCCTCATCCCTATTTACTTTACAGAAGGTTGGTTTTATGGTGTTGGTGCTACTCAGTTAATGGCTTACTATATTTTGAATCTTAAGTTATGTTGTTATGGAATAAACTGAAAGTAGTCACTGTACAAATACAATTTACATCCTATCTGCTACAACACAATAGCATAGAGGCCCAACCAGTCTCGCATTTACACGGTATCACTTAAATTAGAGTTTAATAGTATTGTAATTTATGCAGATTTAATAAATATATTTGACTTTCAGAGCAATAAAATGGGTTATGGCATTATCATAGAGGTAATTATTATTGGTGTTGTCTGCTGCATTTCATTTTTAAATTAAGAAAATCCATAATGATAGGTATGTTTGAGAGAAATATATGATGCTCCCTAAGGACCCTTAGTGTTAATACTCTCTTAATTCTATATGCTATCCAGAGTTGCTGGGTTATGTTGCTTGTGGCAGGTCCTCCATGAACACCACCTTCCTCTTCAGAGACAAGAAATAACTGTACTTAAGTTATTTGCCTTTGTTACTTTACTTACCTTTGTTGAGTAAGTAAATTTTTGCAAGGAAAAGTCTTTGGAGACATTCATGTTGCCAAAGCCAGGGCAGGAAAAGAGAAGATTACTTCCTTCTTCTGAGCAGTGTGATGTTCTGAAGAGTCACATATTTGTGCAGGTAGAAGAAATCACAAGTTGCTTTGGCTAGATAAGCTTACAGAGTGCAGCAGGACAGATAACCACCAGTGTTGGGTTTGCAGCAGGACAGATAACCACCAGTGTTGGGTTTCCAGCAGGGCAGATAACCACCAGTGTTGGCTTTCCAGCAGGGCAGATAACCACCAGTGTGTTGGGTTTCCTTGTGCGGCTTCACAAAATCTAACAGAGCACTTTTTTAAAGCTGGGAATTTGTTGCATTTGTGGAATGTGGTGTAGGGTGCTGCAAATGTGAAGATTAGGCCGTGGGCAAATATCTAGGCTTACATAAATACATCCCACACAGAAGACTTTTGTGATTAGAACAAACAGAGAGAACAACAAATCACAGAGTGAAGTAGGAGTTACAAAACAAAGGTATATTTTTATCTGTAAGAATGGACAAGATTCTAACTGTAACCCAATGTGTCCTCTACAATGCAGATGTGCTTTGCTCTCAGACTGCTTGAGCAGCATGGGTATTGCCATGAGTTTGTCAACAGTATCACAAACAATTATAAAGGTATACTTACTGTGTGCGGAGAGCGTCAGTGGTTCTGTGGCTGTAGTAACCTTCTTATTTTAGTGGCATCCAAAGTCCCTGTTAGGTGTTACACCACTTGGATAAATATGTTTCAGTGGAATTGTTCTGGGAAGGAGATAGTTTATGCTATCCTAGCAGTCTTCGAGGCAGGTTCTCAATATAGGAAATACAGTGGATGAGGATCAGGTTCTCTAGCAATGCATCCTTTGTGAGTTTCTTTGGGATGTTGATCTGGAATTCTTACTGATCATAACTGTCTTGTAAACATTTATAATATTCCTCCTCTTCCTCATAACTACTGTTTCCTACAGGATTCTCAAGTTATTAATGGAAGGGACTTACTTGAACAGATTGAAGTGTGGAAGGATAAGACATTTGCATGAGATTAGGAGTTGTCCAGAGCACACGTTCTGAGGAAGAGAGTAAATTGCAGTAGGTGATGAACTGGTCAGGGATAGGGATCTTCTCTTCTGCCAGAGCTTCCACTCCTGTGTTGATGTTGACAGAAGCATTTTGGACAAATATCATATCAAGAGATGAAAGAACAAGTTTTTTTTTAGAGAAACAGGCTCAAAAAGGCTGCTATTCCAATGACTTGAGGAAAAAGGAAAAGAGAGCCAGTCTGCTCCTCTAGGAACTAAAGGGCAAACGTATGTTAAATCTGGATGTTAAGGATAACAGGAAGGGATTTTATAGGTACATTGCCGATAAGAGACAGGTTAGGGACACCGTGGGCCCTCTCCAGAAGCTATCGGGAGAACTGGCTACCCTGGATTTGGAGAAGGCTGAGGTTCTTAATGACTTCTTTGCCTCAGTCTTTACGGGCAAATGCTCTGACCACACCACCCAAGTCTTGGAAGGCAGACGTGGGGATGGTGAGGGTGGGGACCCTGGGCCCACTGTGGGGGAGGATATTGTTCGGGACCACCTTAGGAACCTGAATGTATACAAGTCCATGGGACCGGATGAAATCCATCCAAGGGTCCTGAAGGAGCTGGCAAATGAAGTTGCTAAGCCACTGTCCATCATATTTGAAAAATCATGGCAGTCAGGTGAAGTTCCCGATGACTGGAAAAAGGGAAATATAAGCCCCATTTTTAAGAAGGGAAAAATGGATGAGCCGGGGAATTACAGACCAGTCAGTCTCACCTCTGTGCCTGGCAAAATCTTGGAGCGGATTATCCTGGAAGCCATGCTAAGGCACATGAAAACCAACAAGGTTGTTGGTGACAGCCAGCATGGCTTCACTAAGGGGAAATCCTGCCTAACCAATCTGGTGACCTTTTATGAAGGGGCTACGGAACTGATGGACAGGGGCAGAGCAGTTGATGTCGTCTACCTGGACTTGTGTAAAGCCTTTGACACTGTCTCCCATGACATCCTTCTCTCTAAGTTGGAGAGACATCAATTTGATAGGTGGACCACTCGGTGGATAAAGAACTGGTTGGATGGCCGCACACAAAGAGTAGTGCTCAGTGGCTCAGTGTCCAGCTGGAGACCAGTAACGAGTGGTGTCCCCCAGGGATCGGTGTTGGGACCGGTCTTGTTCAACATCTTTGTGGGTGACATGGACAGTGGGATTGAGTGCGCCCTCAGCAAGTTTGCCGATGACACCAAGCTGTGTGGTTCGGTCGATACATTGGAGGGAAGGAATGCCATCCAGAGGGACCTTGACACGCTTGTGAGGTGGGCTGATGCCAACCTGATGAAGTTCAACCATGCTAAGTGCAAAGTCCTCCACCTGGGTCGGAGCAATGCCAGGCACAGCTACAGGTTGGGCGGGGAGGAGATTGAGAGCAGCCCTGCGGAGAAGGACTTGGGGGTGTGGGTTGATGAAAAAATGAACATGAGCCGGCAGTGTGCGCTTGCAGCCCAGAAGGCCAACCGTATCCTGGGCTGCATCAAAAGGAGTGTGACCAGCAGGTCGAGGGAGGTGATCCTGCCCCTCTACTCTGCTCTTGTGAGACCTCACTTGGAGTATTGTGTGCAGTTCTGGTGTCCTCAACATAAAAAGGACATGGAAGTGTTAGAACAAGTCCAGAGGAGGGCCACGAAGATGATCAGGGGACTGGAGCACCTCTCGTATGAAGATAGGCTGAGAAAATTGGGGCTGTTCAGCCTGGAGAAGAGAAGGCTGCGTGGAGACCTCATAGCAGCCTTCCAATACCTGAAGGGGGCCTATAGGGATGCTGGGGAGGGACTCTTCATTAGGGACTGTGGTGAGAGGACAAGGGGTAATGGGTTTAAACTTAAACAGGGGAGGTTTAGATTGGATCTGAGGAAGAAGTTCTATACTGTGAGGGTGGTGGGGCCCTGGAATGGGTTGCCCAGGGAAGTTGTGAATGCTTCATCCCTGGCGGCGTTCAAGGTGGGGTTGGACATAGCCTTGGATGGCATGGTTTAGTGGGAGGTGTCCCTGCCCATGGCGGGGGGGTTGGAACTCGATGATCTTGAGGTCCTTTCCAGCCCTTACTATTCTGTGATTCTGTGATATCCCTTTTAGGCAATGAGCAGATGACAGAGAATGGAGAGTGTATGCAAAGTTACTGCCTCTCCTGGTGAACTGGTATTAGCAGTACAGGTTTGTGCTTACCATGACTATCATGAGGTTTCTTTAAATTCAGTAGCTGGGACCTGATGTATATTAACAGACATCTTGTTTACAGCAAATCCAGATGGCCTCCCTTCTCTTCCGTCCCTTCTACTAGATGCAAAAGGTCAGAAGAAAAGCAGCAATGGGGATTCTTGCTGCCAGCACAAGATGCTCTTGACTATGTCTGCATCAGTACCACAGACTTTAATTTCCTTTATACTGAACTAAGGTTAGACTTACTTAAAGGTCATTCTCTGTGCAATAGGGTTTGGTTTGTTTTGCTGTTTGTTTTATTGAAAACAGCATCTTTCCTGAGAAGCAAAGTTGTTTTCCCTGCTATTACCTCCTCTCTTCTTAAGTTGCTTTTGAAAGATGTTTCATTACTTGCTAAGCTCTAAAGTGATTTTTCTGATAGTGATAATATCAACTTGCAAAGTCTTTGAGCTGAGAGTGTGTTTATCTTAGAACTGCAGTGGTGCTCGTTGCATAAAGAGCTGGCGACATTTGGAATTGACCCTGCCCTTAACAACTCCAGCTTTGACAGAGCCCTGAAATTATCCTGTTATCTTTCTGTCAGCTTCCCCAGATTCTGTAGATAAAGCCCCTGCATACACTGAACGTGACCAATGCTCTCATCATAAAGCTTTCTTCGGAGACTCGAGCGTTTTATTTTATCAACTAAAGTCAAACAAGTCATTTTTCAATCTTGCATTTCCAGCTGGTTGAGGTTTTGTGCTTCATAAATATACAGGTGAAGTTGAATTCTGTTCTAAAACCGACCAGAACTTCCTGCTTCATAACTGTGACAACTGCCATAGAAAAAGAAGTGCTGCTCAAGGTTTTCTCCTCTTCCTGCCATCCCTTTTCGAACTCTGTCAGGAAGGTGTAAGGTTTGTCTTTTGCCACCTTTGGTAACTGGATGCTCAGCAACTGTTAGAGCACTCTCCACCTGTGCAGAGGCTACTTCCAGAGGTAGATATTCCTATGAAGGCTTGCAGTCAGAAATCCATATCTGTCTTTACAAATAGGCATAGGAAAATCCCTGCTGTGTCTTCTTCCCCTTTCCCATTTCCTCACCCCCAAAACTGATTTTGTTGTTTGTTTCTGTGAATCACACCAGGCGTTTTTCAAGATCAAACAGATAGGTCCTTGATTATGAAAAGAAAGCCGAAGTAAAAGGAATTCCAACGTGAGCTTTTTCATGCACCTGGGATATGAGAATAGGGGAGCGTTAGGATTAAGGATGAGTTGGTTTACTGGATGCTGGAGTTCTCTGGGCAGGCGTGGGAGGGTTTAGTTAGATGTTGGTGTTGTTATGTAATTTGCCAAATGTGTTCATAGCTCCAGATGGCTGGATTTAAAAATAAAATTAATGTATTACCTTTGCACACTTTTAAAGTCCCCTGTTAATAGCCAGGTAGATCCAAAGCATTATAGAGAGAATATGTATATATAGGGAGAAGAATTGATGGGCTGTGATGAAGTAAAGGGAAATTAACATTAAGGTTTCTTCTTGCTTGATAAACCACTGCAGAAGCTTTAAGTCCACAAGAGCTGTCAAATGTTTTGAATGCTTTTAGAAAAAGGAGCTTACTTGGGGCTGAATGATGTTGTTGGTGTTCTGCTCTCTGATATAAAGGTAAAGAACCCTGAAAACTGTATCTGGCAGGGAAAATGTGGCCTTGTATTAAAATGATGTCTGGTGATGTGTAAGAGCCTTGTAATGAGGATAAGTTTGGCTTGGAGATCATACTATTAAAAGTCAGAACCTGTGTTTGACGTGGTTTGTGTTGTAATAAATATTGGCTGCTGGTGAGAAGCTCGAACGCTCTCCTCATGCCACCCATTTTGAAAACATTGAAATAGAATATAACAATGTCTCTGTATGCTCCGAAGGGAACAAAGGCAGACTTCTGTCTCCCACTTCATTCCAAGGATGGCACTTCCTCCCTTTGTCCTGAGGGCAAATATTCCTTAGTTTTAAAAGAAGAGCCCTATTCAACTCTCTTCTCAAACCAAATGTCCGTAAATGAGAGATTTGTCTGTGCAAGATGTAAGCACAAAACAGTGAATGGAGCTTATAATAATCGCAGCAGCAGTTTTCAAAGCAGCGGTCCTTTGTTCCCACGTCAGTAGAGAGCGATGACTCCTGTGATTTCCAACCAGTTAGTTCCGACTCCTGTAATGCTGCTTTTCCTGTTACTGTGCAATTATTCCACTTGTTTTTCTTTGCCTTTGCTAGAGTAAGGCTCTGAAGGCAGAGATAAAGGTGGAGAGAAGCGTGAAGACTGTGTGCTGAGAATGTGCTTTGCTGCAGAGCCTCATAAAGCTACCCAGGTATAGCTCTGTATTGGAAAAGGACCTTAATGTCCTCTGTTTGACTGCTCCATGCCAACCTGCCTCTGCTCACACCAAATCAGCCTCATCTTGGTCGGTCGATAGGTTTTGCACCAAGTTTTTTGTGTGGTTAATGTAGCGTGTTTCCTCTTCTTCTTCCCCCTCCCCTTGTTTCAAACAACCATTGCAGTGTTTGAAGTGCTTCTCTTGCTTTTAGCAAGTTATAGCCTGGGATGGAGCAGAGCGGCGATCTGATTAACGTGATTAAACCTATATACAGAATGCACAATTAATCTTTGCCCTGGCTGTCATGGGGAGCTGATGCATGGATCTGATACTGTACCTCTCCACGGCAGCAGGAGGATGCTACATGACTTGGGTTTTTTTTTTCCCTACAGAACTTTAATCGCTTGAGATAAAGAGCCAGGAGAGGGAGATCAGGGCTGTATTAATCCTCTCAATGGCTTTATTATTTCCCCACTATTCTGCTGCTGGTAATCAAGAGAAATAATGCTGGCTTAATTCTGGACACCAAGGTCAATCATCCCTGAGCCTTTTGATAGTAAGGATGAAAAGATTGTTAATAAATGTCATTTTCCGTGCGTACTTTGGAGCTGGCAATATGGATGTGATTGCTTATTCCTGGTGGAAGAATACTGCTTGGTTGGAGTAATAATTGGCCCATTTTGATCATTTTCTAACAGCTGGTGAGGGCAGCAGGGTGGCCACAGCAGACAAAGGCTATTTCGGGAAAGGCTGGGGCGAGTGAGTGCCCCCAGTCAGCCAGGGCTTGTGCAGATGGCACAAAGAGGCTGTTTCTGGGGATCAGCAGGTGAACAGGAGGGCAGGAGGATTGTAACAAGTAATGGTGAGAACATGCCTATTCTCATTAGGTCTTGCCGTGCCAGACAGGAGGGAGGTTACCGGCCCCCAGAATATGGTTCAATCTGACACAATTTTGTTTCTCAAGATAACAAACATACAAAAAAAAATGCCCAAACAAACAAAACCCTTCAAAAGTTATGGGTTTTTTTCTGTTTCAGAACTTAGGTGAAAAAGCTTTTTGGCTGTTTCCCAAAAGCTGCTGTTCTGAACACCTTAAAAAGCCAGTGCTGTAAATAATGCTGTTTACCATCACATTTAACCTAATTCTGCAATGCTTTCAAGATTAGAACTAGTGAAAGATACGTCTGTCACTGTGACTGAAGTCTCACAGTGCTAAAAAGGCAGAGCTGACATTCATACAGAAGTTGATGTTAATAGTGGGCTCACCTCATGAGAAAACATATCAGCTGTATTTGTGGCAGGAGCAAACAGTGTTAGGGAGTTTTCAGGTTTGTCCCTATAGCCAGCGTGTTGGTTAATCCTACATTCTTCTGTGTTCTTCTCACATTCATGGTTGATAACGTCTAAATGTTGAGAAATGTGCAGAAGATATAAACACTTTTGCCTACTGCAAAACAAACCCTTTCTTCTAGAAGCATTTGTTAGGAACTGTTAACTTTTTACTTACGTTGTAACCCACAGCATCCAAACCATGAAGCCCTGTCTTTAAAGTCAATGGGAATGTAAAAAACCCAAACAAATTGAAAACACCACTGGATGCTCCATTTCATGCAGATCCTCAGCATGCCGGACTCCCTCATTGCTAGCTTCTCACTGAAAAACATTAATGCATCTTAAAACATACTAACGTAGAAATGGCTAAAATCCATGTTGAAGATTTTCACTTAATCCAGCAAAAGCCAAGAATTCAAAGGGAAAGGCTTTGTATAGCACAGTTCTGTTATGTTTAGTGCTATTGCACGAGAGTTGTACCTGTTGCAGTACCTGGGGCAGGCCAGGTTAACTTGGTTAACTGAGATATAAGCGCAAGTTTTCAGGTCTAAGTGACAAAGCTTTGGTTTCTGTGCATCTTAGATTTATAATATTGTGTAGTTTGGCTCTGTTCTTCAGAGGATGAAGAGAAATCATTATTCAAGATAATCTGGGATTTAACCACTGGGTTTAGATAAGGTGCTGTCGAGGAATTTAGATTCTCTTGTGATAATGTACGTCGTTTTATCTCCGTGGTGGAAGTCCTTAGGTTGTTTCTAACAGTCATTTTATCCAGGGGCAAGATGAATTATATGTTCTACAGCATCATTTTTTTTCGTCTTGGGGACAAGATGGTGTTTTTTACAGCCAAAAAAACCCCCCACCTGTTTTTGAGCGGTATTTTGATGTGACCAAAACAAATGGGAGTTATTCTGCACAATACATTTTGCATGCAATGTTTTGGGAGTTGATAGTGTTTTAAATTAATGCAATTATAAGAGTAGCTGAAATATTCATCATGCCTGCCTGTGGCTGGAACATAGCCCTTTTGGTTTGGAAGTAATGCGCTTCTCATCGTTCACGTCCTTCCATATGGGAAGCTAGGTATTGGAAATCATTATTCTTGTTTCCACATATGCATGGCTTTTTAAATTTGTTTTGGAAAATGAAATGGATGTTAGCAATATTTAAGACCCTGTACAGGGCACACAGTTCAAGCCCAAGCAGCATGTTAGCTTTATTCGATTTGCTGGTTTTGTTGTAGCAGCACCTTAAAGTATAAAAACAGCGTACAAGTCCTGAATTCCAAAATGATTTCCATTGAAATGCGGAAGTTGTACTGAATAGAAATGACAGCTGCTTATTCTGGCGTCCTGAGTTTTATAAATGCTGAAAAGGGGCTTAATCGTTATTGTAAAAGTTCCTTTTATCCAAATTTCTTGTAGTTGTTCTCACCTTCTTCCCCATTGAGAAGCAAATACTACTGAAAATGAGGCTACTTATTTAGATCTCAGCCTCCTGGAGGAATTCTGCTTCAGGCCATAAATGCTGGTGGCTTGTTCATTCCCCAGAAGTTCCTCAGAAGTGCCAGGGGCCAAGGCCATCGTTGCTAATCCAATTGATTTGGTTTGTTATTAAACAAAACCAAAGCGTGTTGCTGTTTTCCCATGGAGTTCTTACTGCACCTGAGGAGCTCAAGACAAGCTCTCTGAACGTGGCACTGGGGCAGGCGCAGATTCTTCAATAATTAATACAGACTCAGGCAAACAGTGAGGTTTCCGCTTCTCATTTTCAACCTGGAATCTGGGTTATAATGAAGAAATAATGTTCCCGGAAGGGAAGGCTGCAGTGAGGTAACAGTTTCTGGCTACATAACTTTGAGGAAAAGAGAGATTTCTGAAATCTGAAGGGTTTTGGTGCTGGCTGTATTAAACTGAGTGATAAATCCCTCTGCATAATTTCTGATGCAAACTGATTAGTAATTAAGTCTGTCACTGCTGCCTTGCCGGAATTAGGATGGCTAAAAAGAGCTGTATTTGTGCTTTACTTCACTCAGGTGGAGGATGTGTAAACAGGAAAAACTCTGCAGTGTTTTAGAAGGGAATGCATTCTTATAACCAGTCTAGTTTCTAAGTGTTTGCAGCTGCTCTCTTTAATTTCCAGTGGTGAATATCCATCACACATCAACAACCTGGCAATCTGAGAGGAATTAATAAGCTTAGAATCACAGGATGGATGAGGCTGGGAGGCTTCTTCGGAGTCCAGCCTCCTGCTAAAGCAGGTCACCTACAATAGGTCACTCAGGACCATGTCCGATTGGTTTTGAGCATCTCCAAGGATGGAGAATCCAACCTCTCTGGGCAACCTTTTCCAGTGTCTAATCACTCTTCCGGTAAAAAAAAAAAACCAAACCCAACATCAAATTTCTTCTGTTTAAACAGAATTCCTTGTATTTCAGTTTGTAGCTGTTGCCTCTTTCCCTATCACTGGATACCGCTGAGAAGATAATATCAGTTTACAGTTGTTCTTCTCTGCAGTTCGTTATGAAGACAGTGGGTGAAGCTCCCATTCGGAGCAGACCCGAGCCAGTGCTATGCTTGTTTTCTTGTTGTCACATACTGAAGTCTGCTCTCCTGTAGCCCGGATGTTATTGGCAGCATTCAGCACTAAAGGCAAGAAAAGAAACATAATGAGCTGTGCCCTGCAGAGTAGTTATCTTGGATAATTGCACTAATAGACACTGGATTTTACAAAGACTTTTGCAGATGAAAATATAGGGCACATTAGTGAATAAATCAATGGCAATACATTAATAGACTATGGCTCTATTCTCCACTCAGTGAAAGAACTTGATAATGACATTTTGTTCAGTATATCATTTCCAAACAATAGCAGTTTCATCACAATTGTAATGACTTTGATAAACTGTTGCATAAATGGAAGGTCTGAAGTTTGATTATTGATGGAATTCGGAGATTTCAGTGTTTGTGGAGATAATTCCATTAATACTGAATATCCCAACAGCAGCATAAAATTTGGATGTCTGCCATATGTACAAAGCTGTACAAAGTAGATGACTTAAAGCCTTGGAAGCTGCAACAATAATGGAAGAGGTTTAGTATCTCTTACGCTTACAGTTTTGTGTATCTGCTATGAAGTAATTTGAGTTCAATTTACCTGTCAGTGTGCGAGTAAGTAAAACTGGCGTAGATCTGAAAGATGAAGCAATTAAAGTACTAATATTTTCTTTGAATTTAAATAGCACTTATCATCCAAGGATCCCAAAGCAATTTACTATTATTAATAATAAGGCCTGATTCATATCTAATGCTTTTCATCAGTATTCCTCCAAAGTCTTTACCAAGGTGCATGTCATTAATTCCAGTATCAAAATGAGGAAACTGATGCACAGAAAGATAAAGGAGATTAGCCTCAGATCACTCAGAATGAGGGGCAGAAACAAGGTTAGAAATCACATTCTGTAATTCCCAGTCCCATGTTCTTCTCACTTAAGCAAATTGACTCCGATATACAGAATCACACACAGAATAGTAAGGGCTGGAAAGGACCTCAAGATCATCGAGTTCCAACCCCCCTGCCATGGGCAGGGACACCTCCCACTAAACCATGCCATCCAAGGCTATGTCCAACCCCACCTTGAACGCCGCCAGGGATGAAGCATTCACAACTTCCCTGGGCAACCCATTCCAGGGCCCCACCACCCTCACAGTATAGAACTTCTTCCTCAGATCCAATCTAAACCTCCCCTGTTTAAGTTTAAACCCATTACCCCTTGTCCTCTCACCACAGTCCCTAATGAAGAGTCCCTCCCCAGCATCCCTATAGGCCCCCTTCAGGTATTGGAAGGCTGCTATGAGGTCTCCACGCACCCTTCTCTTCTCCAGGCTGAACAACCCCAATTTTCTCAGCCTATCTTCATACGAGAGGTGCTCCAGTCCCCTGATCATCTTCGTGGCCCTCCTCTGGACTTGTTCTAACAGTTCCATGTCCTTTTTATGTTGAGGACACCAGAACTGCACACAATACTCCAAGTGAGGTCTCACGAGAGCAGAGTAGAGGGGCAGGATCACCTCCCTCGACCTGCTGGTCACACTCCTTTTGATGCAGCCCAGGATACGGTTGGCCTTCTGGGCTGCAAGCGCACACTGCCGGCTCATGTTCATTTTTTCATCAACCCACACCCCCAAGTCCTTCTCCGCAGGGCTGCTCTCAATCTCCTCCCCGCCCAACCTGTAGCTGTGCCTGGCATTGCTCCGACCCAGGTGGAGGACTTTGCACTTAGCATGGTTGAACTTCATCAGGTTGGCATCAGCCCACCTCACAAGCGTGTCAAGGTCCCTCTGGATGGCATTCCTTCCCTCCAATGTATCGACCGAACCACACAGCTTGGTGTCATCGGCAAACTTGCTGAGGGCGCACTCAATCCCACTGTCCATGTCACCCACAAAGATGTTGAACAAGACCGGTCCCAACACCGATCCCTGGGGGACACCACTCGTTACTGGTCTCCAGCTGGACACTGAGCCACTGAGCACTACTCTTTGCGTGCGGCCATCCAGCCAGTTCTTTATCCACCGAGTGGTCCACCTATCAAATTGATGTCTCTCCAACTTAGAGAGAAGGATGTCATGGGAGACAGTGTCAAAGGCTTTACACAAGTCCAGGTAGATGACATCAACTGCTCTGCCCCTGTCCATCAGTTCCGTAGCCCCTTCATAAAAGGTCACCAGATTGGTTAGGCAGGATTTCCCCTTAGTGAAGCCATGCTGGCTGTCACCAACAACCTTGTTGGTTTTCATGTGCCTTAGCATGGCTTCCAGGATAATCCGCTCCCTGACTGGTACCAGCCAATTATGGGAGAAATAGATACTTCATCACAGTGCTATTTACTTGCAAGAGGCAGCTAGCACACAATGATGCTTTTTGGCAGAATCTAAACACTACATTGGAAATTATAGGGCAAGAGAATATAAACCAGAAGAATAAAATGCTGGAAATTACCTAATGAGTAAAGAAAAGCATCAGTGACCAGAGTTTTTATGGGTGCAGTTCCCATCAATGTTAATGGGAATTGTTGATATAAAACACATCTCTGTCCTCTGCCCTTCCATTCTCCCTATACACATAACCCTAGATTGAAATTACAAAATATGAATAATTACTGGGGAAGAACGATTTCAATGTGTTATTGAAGTGTTTGCGTTTTGACTTGCAAGCATTTCTTTTGTTGTTGTTTTTAAGGAATGTTGAGAAGGAAATGATTACTCTTCAGGCTCCAAATTATGCAGATAAATGGCCTATTTTAATGTGTCATGATAATGAATTTACAGTGTGCCACATGACAGCAGTATTAATATTCAAACTTTTGAGCAAGAGGTCACTCTGTGTCTGTTTTGTGTTGGCCCCCGCTGGTCTGATCTGAGTGTGGGAGCTGAGATTGCCGTGTGGAGGTTTCACCCCAAATCTCTGCCAAGTCTTTTATTCAAGTGTAATTCCTTTTCATCTTACATCCTTCTTTAGGATCCCCTCATCCACACAAAATGATACTTTCCGCTGTAGCTCTTTGCTGGGGAAAAGGGAAAGGCGTACTGTTTGCACTTCTTCCTTGCTCCAGTCTTGGTACCAGTGGGGCCAAGTGGTCTGGTACAGCACATCACACTGTGAGGGCTGCAGCTGCCTTGGTCATGTCAGTTCCCCATCCTTGGTGAGAATCCCTCACGTTTAGGGTGATGATCTCATGATACCAATTATCATGGTTCAAACTTTGAAGCTTTTCATAAACATAATGGTGAGAAGAGTTACCTCAGTGAGGTGATGCTCCAGATAACTACGTGCAAATAGCCCCCTGTGGTGAGTGTGCTTTAAAAGAGGATTCTTCTGATCATGTTTTCTCATACAGCCTGTATACCTGGCAAATATGAGAATGGAAAGATTAAAAGGTGAGAAAACATCACTGAAAGCTCAGCTGAGATCTGCCTGAAGGGTTTGGTTGATATAAGGAGGACAGCAAGGAACTGATTCTCCTCTTGCTTGTACCGCTTTAGCTTGATTACCCGTGTTTGAGTTTCCTTTTCATTTGATAGAATGGTTTTGAACTAGCCATTGATTGAGGTCTGGTGATTGCAAGGAAGGGTGATGTTCAGAGCTGTGTTTTTCTTCTCTAGTGTTGTGGATAAGGATCAGCTTCAGGGTGTGATTCTGTTAGGTGGCCATGGGTAAGTGTAGGTCACCATTTCTTGTTTGTTTTTCAGGAGTCAGGGCCATTCTGCAGATATGCTGGAGCATCCAGGACTACCCAAAGCTTCTAGGAAAATTCCACTCCATTCCTTGCAAAGCTCACTGCATTGAAGTAATAGCATACAAATATAGAATAGGGGTAGCTAGAGGACAGCTTTGTCTTCCTGCTTCCAAGGTATTTTGGTTCTGTGAATGTGCTT
This sequence comes from Amazona ochrocephala, assembly GCA_039720435.1. Taxonomy (NCBI): domain Eukaryota; kingdom Metazoa; phylum Chordata; class Aves; order Psittaciformes; family Psittacidae; genus Amazona; species Amazona ochrocephala. The sequence goes on along the minus strand of CM077886.1, from coordinate 11,356,505 downwards.
AAAAAACAAGACCCATAGTCTCTGTGCTATTGGTTTATCTGGAGTTTCTTTGTTAGTAACTGTGACAAGCGGTGTTCCTTCCCTGACGTCCCCGTGCTGCCTTACCTACCCATCACTGGTGCCACAAGTTTGCTCCTAATTGACACGATAGCTTATATCCAGGACAGATTTAATTTGGTAGGGTTTGGTTCGCATTTTGGAACTCCAGCAGCTCGTTTCAGTATATACTGCACTTCTCCCTGCAGACCATAACAAATGCGTGGCTATTAAGCTGGGGTGGTTTCTAAACAGAAAGATATAGTATGTGTGTTTGGGCACTGGGGAGAAGCATAATGCTTGGGGATTCTCAAATCAGAGAAGCAGCAAGTGCTTGCAAGTTGCTGTGACAGGCTCTGCGGATGACAAGAACACCAATTCCAATGAAACCTTGCCACCATCATTTGTGGAAATCCTGATTACAAATTTCTGTGCGAAGCCATTGCTGTGAACATTCATAGATTAAACCAGACAGCTCCTTTTCGAGTTTTACTTCATCTTTGCAGTGTTTGCTCCTGGGGCCATCTACAGCACATTTTCTGAGATTTAGAGAAAGAGTGAAAAATCACAGTGCATGGAGTGCCATAGGAACATTCATCAAGATACTGATTTTTATGAAAAGGGAGAGAGGATGGATTGAACACCAGTCTGGTTATAATTGTAACCACCATATTTTTCAAGCAAAAGGATATTGATGGTGTCCTTGAACCAGCAGTGATTGTTTTTATGAAGCTTTATGTTAACCATTGAAAGTATTTCAATACTTCTTGGTCTAATTAGATTCTTCTGTAGATGGCAATTAAGCAAAAGGGTTGCAGTCAGTTATACTGATGTCAGATCAAAGGCTTGCAGCACTGCTAAAGTTAAATGCTGTCGGCAGTGCTAATCTAAATATTATGTGCATTATTTATTGTGTGGGTTGTCTATCACGTGTAATCCAGAATTGCCCTAATTGTGCTACAAGATTGCATGTAGTATCACAAAATACTTGTAGAAGTGTTAATCCAGGAAAGAAGTGTTAGGCATCTGTGATTGCTGGCCAAACCCCCAAAGTTAACAGGTTTGAAACAGTGACCTGAGTTGCTTGTGGGAGTGAGCAGCAGATTCTCTTTCCTCTCAGACTGCGTCAATTCAAAGTTGTGGCTTCAGCTTGGTACTGAGAATAAAAACATCTTAGACTCTTCTGAGTGCCTCAGGGAGAAAATCTCCTATACTCGTCAGTGTGCTGGCAACTCTGAGAGCATCAGGGGACAGACACTGGGCCGTAACAACAGGAGAGAAGCAAATTGTTTCATATTTCTCTGACGGAAAGAAAACCAGTGTGGTTTAATTGCAAAAACAGTGTGTACAACCTGTATCTTACATGATGATAGCTGAGCACTAAAGAGCCATTTTTGAGCAAAGACACGTTCTTCTGTGTTGACAGTGACCTTTTTAAATTAGCTTTCACTGAAAGAGTGTAGAGGCTCAAAAAAGCATTGCATGTTGTATTGGTTACTCAAAACACATCTCTGTTAGAATCATAGAATGTTCCTCCTAATGAGGGTTTGCCTAGCTCGCTGTGTGTATTTGTTCCCTGTATTGAGCTGTTCCACAGTTGATAACCAAAATGCTGATTCTTCTCATGTTCTGAGATGTAATACTGCTTTTCCTTATTCCCTCATATTTACTCGTTAATACCAGGTAGATGTTAAGCCTGTTCTTTTACTTACAAATACCTCTCAGATGTGCATCCCAAATTGTGTGTGGTACCTACATGAGCTGGGAGGTAAAATGTCTTAGAAAGCAAAGTAAGAGGGGGGACTGGTAAAAATGAATAGTTTGGGCATCTGGAAAGCTGTCCAAGACCGTTGTTAAATTCTCCTGAGAGGAGCAGTGGAAGAACTGTTTCTTTTTACGTTGTAGGGAATGCCACGCGTGCTATGTGCGGGGCTCTTTGGCGCTGTGCTGTGTCAGCAGGTTTCTGCGGAGTCTGTAGTACTTTGTGTCTGTATTCAGCAAATGATGTGCGGAATTGCAGGATTTGTTTTCTTACATTTTCAAAGACGAAACATGAAAAGGCTGTTGCACTGCGTTGTTACTTCTCTCCCTAACAATAGTGTTTCACAGCCAGCTCTTACAAAGTAAGTGTCCTTCAAGCAGAGTTACAGACACCCAAACACCTCCCTGCCTACAAAGGCATTGCATTCACGTGAACTGACTTTGCTAGTAATATATCTGCATGTTCCAAAGCCAGTCCGCATCGCTAAATGCAAGGCTATAGGAAAGGAAAGTTTTGATACCTTAATTTTTGCATAGCATTAATTTCCATGCTGTATATTGGAAGTATTTCAGTAAGTTTCTGTGTCCCCCCCATGTTTCACCCTTGTTTGCTAGTCCTTTTTGCATCCATTTCAAAATTGAGGTCTGGTGTTTCGTTCCCTTCCAAAGACTTGCTTTCTGTACCTTTCTTCTGTAAACTTTTTATGCTTCTCTTGGTGTTCTTCATACTCAAATGCTGAAATAAGAAAGGGGAATTTTGTAAACTTCTAGGAGTTTTAAGTACACAGTACAGCCAAGACATTTGATTTTATTAGTTTTAGATAGAAATTGATAGCACAGAGGCTCATTTTACCTGATCTTTTGCTTTTTTGCTATTGGTCCTTAACACTAGTTCATATAACAAAAGGAGTGGTAATCTCTTTTGATGCTTTATTACATATCTTCCTTGAAATCTTGACCACTTGTGCTTCTTTAACAACATCCTTGCTTCATGTCTTATCAATCTAATCACTCTGTCAGAGAACTCCCACTTTATCCCTGTTTCAGATTTCTTGGAGTATCTTTTTTGCCCTTCCTGTTAATCTCTTTGATATTTATCAGCCATTTGTCAACCCCTTTTGGAAACTCAGATTTATCTCCCCATAGCAGTTCTTACAGATCCTGCCACACCTCTTCCTCTCATTCTTGTCCAGTTCCCTAGAGAATGTAAACATGCTGCTTGTCCCAAAGGATGTCATTGCCTAGAAAATAGATCCAGATCCCTCAAATTTATGTTGTAGCTATTATTTACGAATTCCTCTTATTTTTAATAGTCGTGTGATGATACAGCCTTTCCAGTAAATCTAAGCTTCTTGAGCTCTTCTCAAAGCTCTTAACATGTTTCAATTACTGCAATGCCTTTTATTTTTGTCTAAAGACTTCAGAAAGCTGCTCCTGGCCACTGCTTTGACATTTACACTCCTGTTTTCTGTCCCTCAGCTTGTCTCCCTCTTGCTCTCTTTCGAGGTGGTTTATGACCTTTCCATCCTGGAGGCAGGAAGGAGAGATCAGCTCCTGGCTCCAATCAGCCACTTGCCAGCCCTGTTAGCTTCTTGTTCTGTTTTCAAAGACCTGTGCTAATTCCTATGCTGCTCCTGATTTCTACTGAAAAAAACCCTAATCTTGTGAATCTACCTCATTAGTACTACAAAACGCCTTCTGGAAGTGTTTCTGTGCTGGGAAGCCTACAAGGAACTTTGAGCACAATCCAGCAAATTAATATGCTGTCAAATAGAGTTGAATAATTTCCTTCTGCTGTCTAGTTTGGCTGTATCATCTTTGGAGAGGGACTTCTGTCTTCTTGCACTGCACGATCTTTGAGGCAGTGAAAGTCTGTTTCACATTGTTTGACGAACTGTTACTCTGCAACATCCTGGTCCGTGTCCTTAACAGTTTGAGTCTGTTCTGTGTTTTGCGCTGGAATTTCCATGATTTTGGGAGCACAACTGAGAAAATGTCTTGCCTAGGTACAGCTTTGCTTTCTCTCAAATCCATAAGCCATTTAATTGCTCATTCTCTGCAAATCCCACCAATACAATTTCCTAGTTCTTTTAGGCTTGTGATTTACATGAACCTTCATTTATCTTTGCATTCGCACACTCCTAAATCCTTTCTTTGCTCAATCTAGTGTCCAGGTAAAGGGTAGGTTTGCTACATAATGCTTTGAATTTTATCCATCTTTACATGCATCCGTTTGTTGGTGTTGCGCAGCTTCCAGTGCAGGCTTCATTTTTCCCAAGATTTCTCTTTCTAATACATTTTCTAGTGTTTTTATCTGATGGAACAGTATGTAAAAACCACGACTTGAATAGATGGTAAACAGAAGTAAAGAGAGAATGCGAGGCTGTGACAGACTGCAAACACAACTTTGCCAATTTAACTGATTGGTTTTACAGTTCTATAACTCAAGAAATATTTTGGATCTCAAAACTGAAAGGTTTTGAATGGCTCCATAACAGCATCTAATGCTCGAGCTATTTATGAAAAAGAGGAATAGTGAAACACAGAAGTTCAAATGTTAGCTATTGCACATGGCCAGCAGTCTTTTTCAACAATAATTTCATAATGGTTTTTAGCTTGAGGACTTAGTGCTGTGCATTTGTAGCAGCCAAATTGACACGATGGAGTGTAATAGCTCCAAAGCAGCTATTACAGTCTGTTGGGTAATTAAAAGCTAAATGGAATGTTGAGAAATGATCCGTACAATCGGATTGGCTAAATTCTTCACTTTCGTAGATTTAAGTCGCTCAAGTTGATGTTATCATTTTTTTAAAGTGGGTTTATATTGTTTAAACCACCATGAAACCTAATTCAGCCTCAATATGATGTTAACGAAGACATCAAGCTTTCATGGCTTTCTGAATTTTACATATATATTGTTTTCATTTCACTAAATACTTTCACACTTTTCCCTGAGCTCATAGTGGAGAGGATATTTTATCTGGACATTCCTGAGAAATATTGCACAGCTTATTTGCCATTATATAGCATGACAGAGGCACAGCAATGTTAATAGACTTTCCTTTGGTCTGATGCACGTGTGGCGCAGCACGGGCATACAGGAGCATTCCCCATGTGGTTCCAGAGTATGGCTTGGGCAGTGCTGAGCACTAGGGAGGTAGAAGTGACACCCTTACTGCCTCTAGCTTTTGTACTGCTCAGCCTAGCTGGAGATGGCTGCAGTGCTAAATGGAGAGGATACTGTAGAGTTGTTTCCATAGATATTGAAGCATTTCTTTTGATGACAGATTCATTAATCTGAAGCTATATCAAAGTATGCACTAATCTGATCTGACCTTCTCTAAAGAACAGGTCTATATTTCACTGAGATACCTTACGTTAAGCACAACACCAAAGTGCTTCAGTCTTTGAGCAATTAATTGGGAATGTGTCTCGGGAACAAGAGGCACCAGGGTATACTTGAGCACCCTCCAATAGCAGGAAAGTAATTAGATGGAATTTGTCCTACAGGTTCTATTCTGTTGTATTAGTTCATTTTACCTTTTATTTAAGTAGATTTAGCTATATGTTTCAACTCTGTCAGTTCTCCATCAAGGTATTGTTAAAACAGCGAGACTACAGTTTTCATTTAGAAAAATCAATTTTAGAAGAAGATTGAGATCTGTTAGAAGTTAACTTTTCAGCTGCTGTTTTTGACCAAGAAAGCACAAATGTACAATAATAGAACTTGTTTTGCAAACACTTCTCCTTTAGAAGGGCTATCTCAGGAGATGAATGAAAGGCAATCATGGCACCAGTAATGGAAATTGATCTTAATGCTATCACAGTTACAGTTGCTGCATGACAAATATTAAAGCTTGTTGTCAAATTAGTGAACATCTCGAAAAGGAAAGAGAGAGGAAAATAAAGGGGGAGAGGGTTTGTGTGATGCCACTGAGCAAGTTGAAATGCATTTCTGCTGTTGCTTGGACAGCTGATACTTTCCTAGCCACAAACTGTGGTATAATACAAACTCTGAAATGTAGTGTTGTAAATGTATAGAGTCCATATATAGTTAACAATTGCAACAATGAATCTCTTATGTCTGTAGGAGATGAGAGAATTGCTGTGGGCAGGTGTAGACCGATCTCCATTTGAACTCTATTTTGACTTAATTTTTATTTCTTGCAACCCATGAGCCTTTAGTTAGAAATTGGATTTGTGCCTTAAGATGAGACGTGTTGTCTCATGTCCTGGCTTTAACAATCCTGCTCTCATGTTCCAGAGGTGATCTTTTCTTCAGCAGGTGGGCTTCTGGGTCTTCATCAGCTCTTCCCTTTGGGAACTCTTCTCTAGTGAAGCAGGCACTTGTGACTTTTAGCCTGAACACTCTGACCAAGCACTAGTGCTCATCAGCTTCCTCTCAAGCCTTGGTCAGAACACATCTCATTTGTGTCATTCAGCAAACCATTCCTTCACCTCTGCACAGCAGCATTTCTTTAAGAGATTAAGTTGTTGTGATTGGGTTTATATGCAGTTATACACCAAAACATCAGATAAAATAGATTGCTTTGTCTCCTGAATTTGAATGGATTGGTACCAAATTATTCTGGCTGAGGATCTGACTCATTATGTCTATATTTAGTAGTTCTGAACCTGCATAGATACAAAGAGCAAATATTGGCTTCTGTACAAGGGTGTGTGTCTGCGCATGAGAATGAATACAATTTTGTGAGTGCAGGTTTGAAAATCCATCTTCTAAGTGGGAATTGTACATGTCGTGCCAAGATTCCCTTCCCTGTGCTAGACACCAAAATAATGACTACATTAAACATTCTGTTAGTGCTGGGTCACCAGCTGTGGTAGGCAAGTTGGTAGTGAGGTCTGAAGAGGTTCTCTTTGGAGGTTTCCCCTCCCAGATACTCACAGAAGTGTCCTAAGGAGATGGGTTTCCCTGAGATGTGGATGAATTGTTTTGAGGCTTAAAAGTAGTGAATCAGCAATATGAAAATGACTTTGTGCTGTAACTTATTTTCCACAGGAAGCACCCCAAAGTGTCGGCTCATACTCTACACATATTAAATTGTGAAATCTTCATTTTATTCCAACCTAAATCTTCTTTGGAAATAAAGTTTTCTTTTTAGGTTATATGCTTTACTTACAGCTGCCTCCAATGAGTAGCTGCTCCTGCAGCTTTACTTCTCCTAACCAAGCAACTCTTGCTGGGTGTTGTCAGTTCATTTTGTAGATCTGGCTTTACCTGGTGGAGGGCCACATCATTTCTGTTGCATTGATTCCAGGGTCCCCTGAGACACGCTCACCCTCGAAACTCAGCAGCAAGTGTTCTGCAGCTCCATCAGAGTTTCCACAGAACAAGCTGTTTCTGTTTTATTAACCTTTATTAAGCTACTTTTTTTTGCTGATCCATAGGTTGGAAACTTCAAACAGGCTTCATGGTGATGCTGCCGGAACTGTACTTGACAGGTATTTTTCAACCTGTCTAGAGTTAGCTTGGTTTTAGTATCATTTGAGACAGCTACTGAAGCAAACATTATGCTGCAACACAGGCTACTGGTTAGACTATCCATATTTCAGGATATAACAGTGTTAGGTGTGCATTCAAACTTGTTAAAACTCTGTTTGACTGTAACTACATTTTAAAATACTTTTGGCCACAGTTACAAGCCCCAGAGGGAATTGGGGCTTTGCCATCTCTCTCCTCCAGGACAGCATACACCGTCTGCTTCCCAAGTTCTTCCTAGCCTACAGAATAAATGGTGAATTAATCTGTGACTGAGGGAAACTTATGGCACATGAAATTTAGAATGCTGTCCAGACCCTTTCAAAGAGGCTTCCATCTCTTTCAGACCTCGGGCTCTAGAAAATTGAACCAAAAGAATATATGTTGTGCCTCTGACAGAACTCCCGTTGTTAACTGTTTCTCATCCTTTAATTTCTCCTAGTCAATAAGCTGGTGTTGATGCAGCCCAGTGTTCTGTTCAGAAGCCTGCTCTGAGCAATGCTGCACCTATGCTGCTGAGAACAGTCTCCTCCATCAGCATCCTTGCAGGAACATGTGTCTGAAATGGCTGTTCCTGCAAGGGCTACATCCCTCTGTCTGCATTATTTTTCCTTCCCTAACTGGAGTCCTTGACAAAGCTTTTTCCTTGGACAGGGAAGGACAATCTCACCACGGACTGCCTGCTTGTCTAATTCTTCAGTCTTACTAATTGCTAAAGTTGTAATTTTAAATCTGACTGGTGGTATCAGAAGGCCAACTGCATGGTGTTAGCCAGGTCAGGACCTGCAAATTCCAGCATCTTAATGTGACCTTTGGCAATTGACTCTGTGCAGTTTTATTCCCCATCTTTCCTCCTTAATTGCAGTTGCAGCTGTGTATCTAGCTGCTATTACAAGAACTGAATTAGTAGAATGGAAGAAGTTATTCCATGGTGCTTTGGCTCTAGAAGTAGCTATTTAACCCTGTGATTTTACTAGAGCCAGGCATGAAATCTATGCCTCCGCTGTCTCATCTCTCATATGTACTTATAATGCTGAGAAAGAACACTCTCAAAATGATGATAAAGGGAAAGCTTCAGAATTGTGATAATTTTGACACATCATTACTATGATTGACATGATAAATAAGTCAGGTCATAAGAAATAATGCAGTTCTAAATCCCCAACCACATAAGCTTGCTGAAAGGGAAAAAAGGGTCTATTACATTTTCTGTATAGAGATTGCCGTCAGTGGTGCATAAACAATACATTCTATAGCAACCTGTTCATTGCTCAAGTTGTTACTGGCAGGCACTGTGGCATTTCTACAGTCATTAAAAGGAGCTATCACTATTAATCTCCAGTCTCAAGGCAGACAGGTTTAACCTGAAGCTGATCATCAAATAATGGTAACATATATTTGTGCTATGCTGAATGTGCCCTTTCATCTTTGGATGCATTTCCTGTAATGCTGTGAGAAAGGCTGCAAATTCTGGCCTTCGTTATAAAAGTTAGTAAGTTAATAGTATGTTTTTTTTAAAGACTTTCCCCCCTCCAACCAAGGCCATTCGTGAAGAGAGGAGTTTTTGTGAAACTTGGCAGCTCTTTCTATGTATCGCCAGCATTCAGGGTCTCCCTTAGTCACTGCTTAATCTAGTAAAAAAGCCCACCCTAAAGCTTTCCAATGTATATGGATGTATACATGTATGTGTTCAGTGAGACAGCTCAGTGTGAACTCTGTCAGTGAGCAGAGGAGTAACTTGGTGGCCAGAAGATATATGTGTGGAGAGGGCTGGAGAGCACCTAGATCAAATGCATGTTAATATTCCTCCATTAGAAGGGATAGTTTTTGATGGATTACTGAATCAAGTCTTCAATATCAGAGTGATGTGCTAGCTAGTAATGTATTTAAGTGTCTCTCTTCTTTCTGGTGGCATAGGGAACTTAATCCCACCCTGCAGATTCATCTCTAGGTACAAGACCCTTGGGAAAGGGGCAGCCATAAGGATGAATTAATCAAGTTTCTTCCTTAGAAAGTGGCCCTTGAAGAATCAAAACATTTAGATTCATCTTCTCTTTTACTTCCCTTAAGGAAAATTGTATTTTCCTTTGGGAAATAACAGGAATCTGTCAGCACAGACAAATGGGAAACTGTGATTCATAAAGGTTACAGAGAGAAAATTCAATATATTTTTTCATTCTTTCTAGAGAGAAAGTCATATCCCTTCTTGAATATCCCTTAACATCCTCTCAGAAATAGGATGACATCTGTTGTTTAAGCTCTCTAAGTACTCTTGTCCCACTTACAACTTCTGGTTGTGGTAATCAAGTGATTAGGGAGAAACATCCTCATCCCAAGTTATATCTTCAAAAATCATTTTTATGTGCAAATAAAAAACTATTGAATTCCTACCCAGGAGACTTCCCTAATAGAAATTATCTTTGAAGCATCTACGTCACTAGTAATGTCATTCCCCCGGGAGATGCTGGGAGCCTTGTCCATCTAGCACCTAGCCTGTTACATCCAGCGTGCTAATCCAGCTGTGGACAGTGATACACAAAAGATAAGCAGAGCAGCAGCAGGTTACCCTGAATCTCATTTAACCCTTTTGCTTTGTAGTCTGTCACTGATCACAATGATGACATAGACTGGAAAATAAAATTAACAACTTTGAGTCCAATAATTTTCTTTTTTAGCTTTCAGATCTCTTGTTATCTGAGGCAAGAGACAGAACTTTCTGCAGCTCTCAGGGGTCAGGTTTAGGCTTTTCCAGGGGTCAGGTAGCTGGTCTTTTTTTTCTCCCTGTTTGTTTTGCTGCTACTGTGTTTCCTTTCATCACCTGTACATAACTTTTTTTTGAGCTTCTAATCCAAGTGGTTACAGATGAAGCTACATCTGACTGATAAGCTAATAAGGTCTCAGTTCTTAAGAAATACATTAACCTGCTTTGATGCCATGTGAAAGTGTCAAATCCTGAGCCTCTTATTTGAGTGCTGGCTGTCAGGGAGCAGCCAGAGCAAGCCAGTCTGCAAGAGGTTAGGCAGGAGCTGAGGTTGACAGCGAGGCAGCAGCAAGGTCCTCCCTGACAAGGGACACAGTCCTACGCTGTCTGAAGAAGGGTAAGCCCAATAGTCCAGTCATCACCAGACAAAGCCATAGTGACAGGGCCAGTCCAACCTAAAGCCAGGAGGTCAAGTCAGCAAGGTACAAGGCTGGCTTCAGGCATAGCTCAGGCAAAGACCAAGGTCCTGAGTTTTAATGCAGCTCCTCTGTCAGCAGGTAGGGGACTTGGCTGAGATTTCACACAGCTCTCACAAGTTAGCTGGTTTTGCCAGCAGCCTGAAGCAAGGCTATACAGCTGCACCATATTGGACCTGACCTTGACCACAGGCAGTGACACCCAGGAGGGAGGAAAAGGCTGCAGAGCCTGCTGGTGCACCCTGGGCCTCCTGCCTTTTGGCTGACATTCCAACTGCCATGTGCAAGTAAACAGCAGCCAGGAGTTGATTTTTAATGTATAGCGCTGAGACCATGTCATTGTTCATAGGAGAACTGGGACAGCAAAGACATGTTGCTGGTCTGCATCTTGAAGGATTTGGTTCTGAGGCTTGAGAGCAGCAGAGCCTCCTGCCCTGGGTTCCTTTGCTGGCTCCATCTCAGGGCAGGACAGGATGGGCAGTGAATCCAAGTGCTTGCAAACAGCAGAATAACACACTGACTGCATCCATGTTCTGCAATGTTTCAGACTGTGTTTCATTTTGGCCTTTTTGTTTTAAAACATGTTGAATATATACTTTTGATCTCTTTGAAAAAAATACAGAAGCTATGGCAGAAAATTGCTTTTTGAGATTGAGGAGCAGGAAAGCAGATTTTTAACACTAGAATGTAACCTGCTATTTGAATGGCCTTAAGTTACGTTATGATCCAGGGTTTAGACATTCATTTGTAATGCTTGTAATAGCTAAAACTCAGTTCAATTTGTGTGATGACATATGCCAGAGTCTGCAGGCAGCTTGAAACAATAATTCTGGGAAATGCAAATTGCCTCTTTTCTTCTCATACTATGATAAAACCTGGGAGAATTACCTTTTTTCCCCTTATCATGTTTGCTGTTGGCCACAGATGCTGTGAACTGTCCAGCGTTGTCTGGAAATATGTAGTAGAATTTAATACAGATTGGCATAGCACATTAACAAATCTTTCAACTGAGAACTGATGTGCGAAGGGAGTGTGAGGAGGGGAGACAGCTTCAGAGCTTGCAAGATCCCCATGGATGTTGTACAGCATCTTCTTCCAGCTGGAGATTGGGAAGAAAAGTTTGCCATCCTGTATTTGGGTATAGCCTAAAATGTTGAAAGGTTGTGATGAACAGGTCAGGCTTTTACCAGCTGGAGCCTCATTTCAGTAATGTTTGTCCTTGCCTCATTTTCACCACATGTAAAATGGAGATAATGGTTCCTGCATCTTCTGCAGAGGTCTCTGGTGTACTGGTAGAAGCAGTTATTATTTTCCAAGAGCACTTTCTACTTCTCGCACTTTCCAGTGGTAATAAATTGTACTTTTTAATGGCAGGAGTACAGGTTTTCTGCAGAATTAAATCAGCTTTTTAAATGTTCCACAGTCCCGCTCTGCTGGGTTTTACATTTTATGCATTTATATGTGCAGAGAGGACTCAGAAACAACAGAAAAATTGATGGCATTTAAAATTGTTTGTTTTAAAGCATTTTTGATGACTCCAGTTCTCCTAGATGAGACAGGAAACAGATTTCTTTGCAAGCTACTATTTTTTCTTCTTGTCTTTTACATTGCCTATTGCTATTAATTATTATGAGCGATACATGTGATTCATACACAGTTTTACATCCACTCCGCTTGTATTAAGGGAATGTTCAACCACTTTACCACTTTCAAAGACAGCTTTGAGTACTTTAAGAATCTTCTGCAAATCAAGTTAATGTCTATAAGAAATGGGGTTAATTTTGTCCTGCCTGTGGTTACAAGCCTAAAACTTGTGACCAGCCAAGAAATAGGAGATGCGGAGAAATGCTTGCAAGCCCATATTTGGCAGAGCTGTGGGTACAGATTGAAGTTGAAGCTTGTGAAAACAGAAATAAAACAAACAAACAAACCTCTTCCCTTTCCAAATCAACAACCACCACATCCTCCATTCGTGCACCATTCCTTGCTGGATTGAGACTAAGTAGTAAGCAAGGAAAGCATAAACCCAAGGCAGTTTCTATGTTGTATGAAGAAATTGCCTTATTAAATGTATAAAATCCTCAGGAGATGTGTCTGAAGTCCCTGCCTTATGTGTGTTCGCATTAGCACATAGGGCAGCTGTTTATAGTGCCCAGAACGCTGCAGGATTTGTACCCTGCACATGATTCTGGTACCAGTAACTTACTCTGGCCATGCTACCTCGGGAAATGTGGTCTTGCCTCTAGTCCCTTCCAAGTGCTGAGTTCTGGGGTGCAGTAAATGCTTGAGTGTAAAGAAAGTTTCTAAGTTATAGTGGGCTCTGTTACAAAGCTGCATTAAAGCATTTTGCTGACATACCAAGTAATCCTTTTCTTTTTCAAAACTGCTAAGTGAAAACACATTGATTTTTATTTTCTTTGAGCTGTTTCAATAGCTCAAGATTATTACTATTTTTAAGAGTGATCGAGAAATGTCAAAAATGATTCAGTTGTACTTTTATTTTTATATATCATCAGACTTTGCTTTTTTCAGTTTTGCCTTTGTGTGGGGGGGATGGGTGTGTGTGTGTGTGTGTGTGTGTTGTGTTACAGGCTTTGGAGGCAGTGGGAGGGAGAGATTATGGTTTATTTCAAAAGGCTGCTTGTATTTCTGCGTTTTCTCTGAGATTTTGTGGTTCAGTAGGTAATGCATTTTTATTGTCTTAAACTTGGTCTATGCTGTAAAATTCTTTGGCCAAATGGCCTGGCACACCTTAATCTCTTCTCTGTAATTACTCTTGAAAGAATGGAGAAGAGATAGATCAGTTGCTTTTGGTACTACATGTGATTTATTCATTTAGTATTTTCTTTCACTAACGATATATGTGGACACAATGAGTGTGCAGAACTAATACCACAATCAAAAAGCTGGACAGAAGTCACAAAGCAAAACAAGGCAAAATGAGCTTGGTGTTGTAGGCATCCTACAGAATCCAGGTTCCAGGTGCTAGCAACAGCCAGCACTTCCCATCCTAGCTTCCAGTTTTGTTTTAGCTGCTTAGTTTAATTTAATCCATATCTAAATGCATTTTATAAGTGTACTTAAGCAATTTGTCCTTCTTCATAGTGTGTGAGTAGTTTGAGGAGATTGTACACGTATGAGAGAAAGCAAGCGACAGTTTTGTTGTCAAGTGGACCCTGCAACATTTTCTTACCATTGTAGTTGCTCTAACGTTTGATAGTTCTGCACTAACACAGCCCATAACCACCTGGATAGCAGAATTGTATCGTTAAGTGTTATTTTGGGGGGCAAATCAGAATAAAACGGGTTGATGAAATCTAAACAATGTTGTTGTATTCTGCCTAATCACACATTGACAATTACTTTCAAACTGATAACTCAAGGACATTGTTTCTGAACCTAGGGGTGAAAATATTTCTTTTTAAACCAAAATGAAATAGATGTCAGTGATAGCAATAGTTGAGTTCCTGTCTCAGACAGCAGTACATTTTCTCATTTATTCCCCCTAATTTTTCTTATTAACTGTAATTCTGTTGTGACACCCCAGTGTCATGTTACTATGATAGAAATTTGAAATAAGAAGCAGCACGAAGTGCAAAGTTTGGGATGAGCTGGGAGACAAGAGCACCCTGTGGAAATAAGCTTCTGTTTTTCACTAGCAAAGCAATGAGTCCTTGTCATATTCAGGAGAGGCTGTTTAATATCCATACAGCTAAAGCAGCGACCCAGCCCTTCTCTGAGAGGGGAAGAAGTCAATGCAAGATGGAAAAGACATCGTACTCTTTAACTCCACTCTTATCTGGGAGCAGCAGATAGGAAATCATAAGTACATTTATGCAAACAGCATTTGTACCAGCCAAGAAAGGTACAACTAACAATCTATTTTTAACAATGCTGACACTACCCATGCTGCAGAAATACTAACAAAGAGCCTCAAGTAATAACTTCCCCTTAGATTTCTTTTTACAGTACTTGCAGCATTCTCTGAGCAGGCATTTATATAGTGTGTATAAATAGGCAGACACAAAAACCTATTCCATCTTCCAGAGAAGAGAGACACTGGTTTATTCGCACTTGAGAAAATTAAATGCTTATCCATCTGTGGAATTATTTTTGAATGAATAAGTTTGTAGACTTTCTTTAGCTGGGTTATTGTTTGCTCTTTTGGAACATTCTTTGCTTTCACAGTTGTTTTGTTCTTGCTACAGAGGAAATACAGCAATGTGTATTTTTCTCCCTGCCGAGGTCTGAGGCAACCTTATATTATAAAATAACCAGAGACTGATAATCACAAAGGCTGCAAAAGGAAAGCTGCACTTTATTTAGAAGAACATCTGTGCTATAAAGAGAAATTCTTTCTTTTGATAGAAAAATATTTCTTTGGATTCTGAGCTCTGCTGTGAGTGGTTTTTGCCCCACTTTTTTATTTTACGGTACTCTAAATAGATAAATGAAATTTTATTTGCTTCTGAATCTGTGTGACCTGAACAACTCTACTTTTATTAAGGATTGTGTCCCTTTATGAAACAAAGTGGAAAACAAGTAGCATGTTATGGTCAGGGGATGGAGAACTTTAGACCATATGGAGTGGACCTGAGGCCCCTGATAACCTATTTCTCAAAATATTATTCTGACAAGTCACTCCGTATGTTTGGTTGAGTTAACTGTTGGAAGATGGCTGTGGGGAATCTTCTCGTTTTTCAGATCTGCTCTCTTTGTGTAAAGACTTGGAAACAGCAGACCTTTGGGAGCAAGGCAGCAATCTGGATCCCAAAACATAGAATCATAGAATAGGGTTGGAAAGGACCTTAAGATCATCCAGTTCCAACCCCCTGCTATGGGCAGGGACACCTCACACTAAACCATGCCACCCAAGGCTCTGTCCAACCTGGCCTTGAACACCACCAGCGATGGAGCATTCACAACTTCCCTGGGCAACCCATTCCAGGGCCTCACCACCCTTACAGCAAAGAATTTCTATGTTTCTCATAGATAAATATATATATAAATAGAATGCAGCAAGAGATGACCTTGAGCTTAAAATGTTGCTCCATGAGTACATCTTGGTTTGATGCTCTTCAGTAACAAACCTGATTATTTAGTTCAATGTTATAAATATCTTCTACAAAGTGCTCTCCTTTAAGCCTTTATAAATTGTAGTGTCCAGGATCTGTGGACCAGCCTTTAAATTTGGTTGTTTGGGTTTTTTTTCCTTTTAAAATTCAAATGATGTTTATATATAACAAATATTAATCCCTGTTCTTAGAGTGGATTTTCTGGAGAAAGCTTTGATCAACACTTGGCTCATCCAATAACTAACAATGTGCTCACTTGGCTTTGACCGGGTGTCTCTTTTGTACACTCTTTAGATCATGATGGCCAGTTTGGTGGCCTGTGCACCTTTACTAGCACCAAGTGTCTGTGACACAAAAGCCTTTCCTTTCTTTGTGAAGGACAGATCAACTGTGGAGCACTTTCAGCTTTGTCTTTTGCCTCTTCTCCGTGAGGGCAGGTTTGAATTCTTCGATCTTTCAGGAAGTTCACAGATCCTTAAACAAGCAGCCAGGTGCAGTAGATAGCCAGGACTAAGGAAATCTCTAAAACCTGATAATACTGATTATTTTAATGGATTTGCCAGGTACCTAAAACCTAATAAAAACTCCAACTTTGGCATTAATTTTAACTTTATCAGGACTGTTTGTCAGATTATCAGTATATATGTGCAAGTATCTGCTTCCAATGTACTGCACCACGTTATCAGGTTCATTTAAAAGATGCTACAAAGAAATCAATCTCAGAAACTCACATATGATCAATTGTGCATATTTGTTTTACGCTCTGCAGAGCATATTTAATCTTAAATCTTCCCTGTGAAAACAGTGCTTCGGTTATTGTTGTGGTAAAATAAATTCTTGAAGGCATTTCTTAAATAATTTCCCCTGAAGTCACTGCAGATGCTCTTCTTTATTTAAGTCTGGTGAAGGATAGATTAGAATTATGTGGTTTTCTTTCTTTTCTCTCTTTTTCTTTGTTTACCATCCTTCATTTCTAAGTAGAAAAGTGTTTAAGCCAGTTACATGTAGGAGAAGCAGCAAGTAGATTGTCAATGGTTGTGATTTTCTTTGTGCAAAAGGAGTTAAGAAATGCTCTTACTAATAAAAAAATGAAGCCACATATGAAGATGCATTTGAAAATAGAAGGCAGCATTTTATTGTCTCCCATTTCTTTTTCTTTATTGCTGCTTGACAGTAAACTGGAATCTGCTGGTGAGAATTGCAGAATCTGAAATAGCAGTTCTCTGATTCCTGTAACACAGCCGTCTCCCTAGCTCAACTTTCCTTCTATGTTTCTTCTCTCTGCTCTTGTCTCACCACTGAATTTTGCATTTCTGGACATTATGATTAACCGACAGATCTATTTTATTTAACATCCAGTTTCTGCTGTGAGATTTACTAACTTAGTTTACTTTTATGAAGAAAGCAAGCAGTACATACCAGGTATGTGAAGGGCAGAGCTGTGAGATGTTACAAGTTCGTTTTTGGCCTCAGCAGAAGATAACTCTTGCTGTCTTCTGCAGAAACCCCTGCAACCACTGCCAGATCCCTCAAACCTGTTTCTTCCTCCTAAATGCATGCCTGTTTAAATTTAAAAGGATGCTTCACTTACAATGCACTAAAGCACATCATAAAAATATATAGCCTCTTAAAAATCACTTCCACCGATGAGTCATTGCAAAATCTTTGTAAACATGAATGTGTTTTGGATCATACTGCTAAAACCTCACAGCTCCTGGATGCTGGCTGCAGAGGCTCTGTGCTCTACCTGTTGCCTCTCGTACCACTTTGAAGCTGACTCTGAGGCTAATAGATTTCACTGCTAGACCATGGCTATTTTTCCCCCCTTTTAACTGCTCTTGATTAAGATTACAGTCTATCCACTTATAGAGCCAATATTAAAGCTATCTGGTGAATTGAAAGCCACCTGAGTGTTCTTTAGTTAGAATAGCTTGAGGCTATATATTTTTTTTCATGTTAAAAGCTCTAACGATGTGCTGGATGATAAGTTTCTAGGCAGAAAGAAACCCCTCACTGTGCACAGGGGAAGGTCAGGTCAGCGACAGAGACTGAACTTCCAAATTGCTCTTTTTGCAGAAGGAGTTGCAAGAAGGGAATTTCGGAGTGCCAGAGCAGAAATATGGTCTGCTTTTGAGTTTAGCTGATGAGTCATCACAGGGAGCTCTTTAACTAAGTGGTGGCTTAATTTCCTTAAAACTACATGGGACCACACTAGGAATTTATTTTTGAAGTAGTCCTAAAATACAAAGTGAGCTTGTAGACCTCGGATAGTATAAAAGAGGAGGAAGAAGTGTTTTGTGGAAGGCTTACCCCACTAAATAGACATTGCTGTGTTATCTGCATTAATGGCCTCTAGAAAAAGGGCAAAAACAGGAAAAATAGCCACATCTCCCATCCGTGTCCCAGTCTGTGGAGCAGAACTGGTGAGAGATAAGCTGGAGAGACTGTGTCACCATGAAACATCTGGCCGTGGTGCCTCTCCTTGGGCACTGCAGTCTTTCTTGCTTATGGAAATATATTTTCTGTTTGTAAATCAACTGTATTTAGGCCCCTGTCTCTCATTATGCCTAGGAACAGACCCTAAAAACTCTCTAGAAGGTTTTGGAAGTTTTTCAGCTTGCATTTTAGGCTTTGTCCTACCTGATAAAATACATAAAGCTTCTCTTTGCTGTAGTATCTGCACACAAAAGGGTGTAAGTTGTCTTGTGGATAGAGTTGAGCTCTCCAGTAGTCTTTCCCTAGGGCTGAAACTAACAGCTCTTGCAGTCTGTGTGAAAGTCCTTACAAAGGGAGGGGAAAAAGCTCTTACTGTACTATTTGTATAAAATCGGGAAACATTTGTAGTGTGATGCTGGCTCTTTGTGGTTTTACCCTTGCTCCTATACTTTTTTTTGCATATATTGCAGTGAATCCTTTTGAACTTGCCAGACAAGAAAAGTTTGGCTTGTTTAGCTGAGTAAAATTAAGACTGTGAAGGAGCATGATTGTTTTCTATAAATGCTTTAGGATGGAAACATCACAGAGGGAGAAAACAGCTATTTAAGCTAAAGGACAGCTTTGACAGAAGAACAAATGGGGTACATTGGCCATGGATATATTTAAGCTGGAAATTAGGGGTGTTTTTAACAGATTGAACAAGAAAGCTCTAGGAAACTTTCCAACCAGAAAAAGTGGTGTTAAAAAACTCAGTATTTCTACCATGGGCCCCAGTACATTCAAAATGGGATTGCATGATGGGATGTCAGAGAGGCAGGGAACTAGGCTGACCCAGGAGGTGCTTCTAGTCCTCTGTTCCAAACAGTTAGCAGGGTGCTCCATACATAAAATATCCCCTTGCTAATATTTTGCATGGTTAATACATATTTCCCATTTTCATTGAATCACAGAATGGTTTGGGTTGGAAGGGACCTTAAAGATCATCTAGTACCACCCCCCTGCTGCAGGCAGGGATATCTTCCACCAGAGCAGGTTCTCCAAGCCCTGTCCAACCTGGCCTTGAACACTGCAAGGGATGGGGCAGCCACAGCTTCTCTGGGAACCCTGTGCCAGCGCCTCAGCACCCTCATTGTGAAGAATTTCTTCCTAATGTCTAATCTAAATTTCCCCTGTCAGTTTAAAGCCATTCCCCCTTCTTCCATTACTACAGGCCCTTGTATAAAGCCCCTCTCCAGATTTCTTGTTGGCTCCTTTAGGCACTGGAAACAGCTCTAAGGTCTCGCTGGAGGCTTCTCTCAGCCTGTCTCCATAGTAGAGGTGCTCCAGCACTTGGAGCATCTTCAAGGCCTCCTCTGGACTCACTCCAACAGGTCCACACCTTCTTGTGAGGGGTACCCAGAGCTGGACTTAGGACTCCAGATGGGATCTCATAAGAGTGGAGTAGAGGGGGAGACTCGTCTCTCTCAAACTGCTTGTCACGCTTCTCCTTTAGGACTCTGGAATATATATCTACTTAAATTAGGAATATATTTTCATTCTCTTCAAACCAACCATCAAGTACCTGAAGTTCAGTGCGTTTTGCACTGCTTGCAGAATTGCAAGCCTGACTGGGTAAATCACACATTTTATAGGTTAATTTATTTGGGTAACTTTATTTTTCAAAGGTAAATGCATCAGAAGATCTGTTGTAACAGATATGGCCTATCACACAGGCCCAGAAGGGGTGGATAGAAAAGGAAGGAGTGCAGGTATCAGGCACTGCTTTATGACATGGGTGATTCAGCCAAGATTAATTCATGCAAGGCTTCCTTGACAGTTGTAGATGACATGTTTTCTAATTGCTTCTCTTTACCGTATCCCCCTCTCATGCACTGGGTGTTTAATCTGTGATCCATTTGCTGGATTTTGTTCTGATTTTTGTGATTTTATTCATACCCTATTCTACCCCTTTTATTTTACTTTCAGGGGGCACGAATCGTGTTTGATTTGATATGGACAAAGCTTAGTCACACCAACAAGAGTATATTGAGTCAATAAATATAACTGGCCTAGATCATCCCTTGTTTTGCTTGTATTATGTCTTGTAAACCCTTTCCATATCTAATGTTTTATTCATATGTCATGATGTCTGATGTCTGGATGAAGATGAGGGCTCGCTGCGATTGATTGAAACAACTAGGCCATTTTCCCTATAAATATGATCCACAAAGCTAAGTTTTAATGTTGTTGCTTATTTACTTTTTTGAGTCTAGTTTCTCATAGGTTCAAGATCAGAAATTATGATAATACATGTTTGAGAAGTCTTAACATATCCTCGGGTACTGAAAATTCATTACACCAACTCTGTACCATTGCTTTGCTAATTATTTTAGAAATACGTAGTTTTGACTCAAAAAAACTCCATGTGGAGTTTTAATGTTATTCATCAAACTAAACAAATATGACCAAGAATCCTCCCAGGATCTCTGTTATTTTTCTTTATGTTTATAAATGTGAGCAGAGACCTGCACAGTTACACAGTAATGCACAACAGCATCACTGTTTTCTTCTTCTTCAAAATGAATGCAGTCCTTCCTAGAATAAAAGTGAAAAAAGGAAATGGTGACTTTTTATTATCTTAACACTCTTTTACTGTATAACCTCTTAATAGTCACTCTAATAACTAGGGAACAGACAGACATGCCATGTTTTAAGATAGAGTTTTATGATTGAGAAATCCACTTTTTTCATTATTTTCATAATGCTTCTCTATTGTGCCTGCAGGTGGTTGTTAATTTTGCTAGTCTGTTGATCAGGCTCCAGTTCCTGTGGTGTGCCTTTTACTGCAGAGGGAAAGGGAAATTAATCTATTATCGATCAGGATCCAATTCCCATTGTGCATGTGGTACTGGAAAGGGATCCAATCCAATCTGGGTTGATAATCCAAATCATCTGCAGGTTGTATCTGGGAAAAGTGAAATCTATTCCATTAGATAGTTTTTATTTGTAAGGACTTTTTATTCCCTCGAGTGATCTCGAGATGCCATCTGATTGTCATTTCTCCTCTATTCTCATATTCTGTGGTACAGAGGCAGAGATTGCATATCGATGCCATGAAGTTGAACTATTTATGTGTAATATTCTTTGCTATTTGTACTGGACTCCTATCTCACATTCTGCTTTTTCTAATATAGGTATCTATAATTTGGTAACATGAAGCTTTGCATGTAGCCTGCATAGTAATTGCAAAGACATTTCTGTGTACTGTGCAAGTCTGAAAGTCTATAGGAAGTTTATGCTGAAGGTTATCTAATCTTTTCCTCCCAGGATAACTTATAAATGGTTTCAAAGTTCTGTTAAAGTATTCAATTTCTCTGTTACCTTGAGGGTAGCATGCTGCTGATCTTTCTGTGAAATGTTTTTCTCTCATAGACAAATTTCATAATATGAAGAAGTAAATCCATTTTTTGGATGCTGATTCCTGTGGGTTTTGAAAACAGAACACTGAGAAGTAACTGCAGTAGTAACCAACACTAGCAGTCAACATCACATCCTGCGCTCTACCCCATACTAAGTAAATGAGGGGTATCTTGGCAATAATTATTTGGACAACCCTCCCTCCTCCTGCTCATGGTCACCTTCTTTGTATTAAGTGTCTTTGGAGGGCTGGGACCTATAAGCCAGCCTCAAAAATAAGACTTGTTATTTTTCTCAAGTCTGAGCTCACGCTATTGCTTCTTTTCAAGAGAGAAACACTTTCACCTTCTATTTAGTCTGGTTTGTCTCATATCTCTCTGAGATGTATTAGAGTATTCATTGAAGAAATATTCTTAATATTCTGCACTGCAAACACAGGTATAGATAAACTTTGCATGCCATAATGTAAAATCTGGGAAAGAACCTAATGTTTATACATTTCTGAAGGGAAGAGCACCTTTTGTATCTTCAGCCATATGGCCTGAGAGACATTTCATCACTGGTGGGAAAATCAAGCAGTCAAATGGTTTCGATAAAGTCTGTGATCTTTATAAATGGTAAATTATAATAATATTTAAAATTCTCTGTACCTCACATGGCAATAGGTGTAGAGAGATAAAAACGCTATCTTTTCAGAGATGATAGGGCACTCTGCTTAATTATTGTAGTTAAATAACAGATGAGAAATTCTACAGCTCATCAGTATGAAAAAAATCAGTGTAATAGACCACTTGGGATGGGGTTCATTCTTGGTTAGGTGGGAGGTGGGAAGGGGAAGTTGAGTGTGAACCTGTATTGGCATTGTACAGACACACAGGGACACTGGTGATAAAAACAGACTGTGTGAGAAGTGTTCACTCTTTCCCTCTTCCCTCAGTATATCTCTGCTTTGTGCAGGATTGCCAGATTCTTGAATATCAGAGTCCAGAGAGGAGTTAATATTTAGAAGCTGCTTCATAAGGAGCTGGGGAGGGGAGCCGCTGAGAAACCTGCAAGGTCAGCTCCTCCCCTTGCCAGTCTTTGGTGTTACAACAACCAAGCCTGAAAGGTTGGCTGTGCTGGGCCCGAAGACACTTGAGTTATTGGGCCCTAATACATACTGGTAATAATTAAAGATAGTGTCTAATGAGAAGGTCTGAAAGCAGAGGGAAGATTGGAAATACTGTCAGTGCTGTGGCTAAAACAGAATGCAAAATAAAGCAGAATGTGCTGTTTTTTGGAGAAAAGTCCCCGTTTGGATTAGGACTCTTGCCTGTGGCAGTCATTCTGTCCAGACATCTATTAAGGACTGGAATCAGGATTAAGAGCACATGCCTTAAGTGTCCTTCAGTGCTGTTCAGGCTTGTCTCTGCAGCTTCCTACAAGCTCCCCACAGGCTCATTGTGTCTAATAGTGAGGCATCCCTTGGCTACAGTAGTGGGGTCAGTGTTTTTTCCTTAAAGTTGCTTTGCTTTCTTAGCTGAAAGAAGGGGTTCAAAAAGCAGACAGGAAGGAATGATCCTTCCTCTCAGAAAACATAGAGTATGAGGGGGAATGGTGGTCCTGTGTTAGCAAAATAATGTTGCTATAACTGTGTTCTTGTATGCATTTGCACTGCTCTCCCATTTCAGTGTCTTTGATAAATATTTCCTTCAGAGAAACTGAAGCTCAATCGTTAAATAAAGGATACATGGGCAGCTGAGCAGTTCTTAAATAATGTGAAATGTCTGTGGGATGGCAGGGAGGGGAAATGGCTGGTGACAAATGCAGAGAAGCTGCCTGAGGGAGAGGGGAAACAGGTGGTGAAAAGCCAGAAGAAAACAGCAGACACCTAGAAAACTGGGGCAAGAAAAAGTCAAAATGAAGTAAAAAAGGAACAGTGAGGAGGAGGAAAAAAACATCAATTGTTTTCTACGCAGGATTTTTCAAAGAAAATGCCTGTTTACCAACAACAACATTCTGCATTGTACTTCAGTGTAGCACCAGTCAAATAACATGATGTCAGTGTAGTGTGTTAAGAGGTAGGGGAAGGATAGGGTGGCTTTATTGACAGGTAGGATAAGAAACCTGGAAAGTCTGGCTAATTTTTCTTTATCTGATTATTTGAAATAGCTCTCTGCCTTCCATGGCCAGACTGAAATCTCATTTGCTTCGGCACATCATCAAAACAAAAGCACAGTGTTACTCCTTATCTCTACCAGGAGCCTGGCTGCTCTGATATTCCAACCTGTGGATTTCTTACAAAAGGATGAAGTTCTTAAAGGTGGAAATGCAGATCCCACATTTACAGCCTTATTGAGATTTTTACTCTAAAGTAAAACTAAATTATTCTTTGATATTTTGATCAGCCACAAAACAAAGCTGCAAACTGTGGGAACATCCCTGCTGAGTTTTATTTGGCAAAACGGGGGCCAGAGTGAATTATGGCAAGTGGTTTCTTTATGCAGCAAAGGGAAACTGTCTTTGAATATGAATATGAACACCCATGCTGCCTATCTACTGTTCAGGTAACAGTTTGAAATTTTGTTGTTCTGTACATGCTTGTACATCTGCAGCTGACCTTTGTAGGTATATTACTTAGAATCCGAGCAGTAACCATTTTGATGAGCCCTGTGTCACATCTGTATTCAGTCACTTGCTCAAAAGCTTTATCAACAGCCTGCTTTTAATAGATTTGTTTCAGGGATGGTACAAAATGAAAATATGCATGTACTTTATTTAGATTCTTGTACGGTCAGTAAGAAAGTTAAATAAACCTCATATTTTCCTGGTTGCAGGCAGAGTAATGTGCGCTGCTATTGCCGCTGCTTATCTACTCGATGCATAATGAGCCACTTTCATATGGTGAACTCATAGAGGTTACAGCAAAGCTGGCTTCTCCAGCTGGTTTTAGTGGGGTTAGGCCATTCTTCAAGGGAGCTGATTAGTCAAAGAAGTGGCTTTCCTCTTTTCCAGATGGAGATAAGAAATGCTTACTGCCAAATTAGTAAATTGGTTGTTGATCTTTTAGCATTTCCTGTTGTAAACCTTCATCTTGTGCAGAAGTAGTGGTGACCAGTAATGCTGAGGTTATTTCCTCTTATCAGTAATAAGCTACTAATCTGATTACTGCTTGTTTTCTATTTTTTCAAGTACTATCTGGAAAATTCCTGCCATGAATACCTCTAGAAACACCATGGGAATCTTCACAGAAAATAGATTTGCTACCTTATAGCATCATATTCCCAGGAATATTTATGTGTTTAAGTATATTTCTGGGAAGAAATAAGTATGTGCTTACCACTTCCTTAGGTACTCTTCTTGGATGCTTGAATTTATCCAGAAGTGTGGACAGTATTAAAATTTTAAACTTATGCTGCATGCTGATATCTCCCATAGTCACTATTTGCCATCAATTACAAAAACAGCAGTAGGTAAAAATGTTGTCATTCAGTAAGTCAGAAATCTGCTAATCTTGAACTCTGAGCCCTGCTACCAAAACCTCTGTCTATCCAAAGAGTGAAAGTCAAATAGCTTTTGGTGTGCTGGGTAGAAGAGAAACAAAGAATATTCTATCCATTTTGTATTATTTAGGGAATTATCTTAAACGTCAGGGTTCATACCTTGCATTTGATTGTTTCCCATTCTGCTTAATGGGCATGGGTTAGCTTCCTTTACAGAAAACATTTGATGAACTGGCTTGCTTTTCCATCAGTTTAGTTTTATTTTCATTCCTTTTCCCTCTAATTTGTTTGTTGGATTCTGGATTCTTTGGAGAATTTTATTACTTTGTTATTCAAGCTAAAAAATAGCTAATTTTTCTTTCCCAAATGAGTTGCTTGAAGCAAAGTACCTATGAATACATGGGTATTTTAATTCACTTACTAAATGTATCCAGAGAAAATTTACAAGCAGCTTTTTTACTCTTTTTTAAGTGTCTCCTGACTGTTGCATAAGCTAAATTATTTACAGTATGATGCCTCACGAAAGAGTAGCAGATTTGGGTTATTTACTTTCCTGATAAGAAAAAGGGATTGAAGTTGCTGTGATATGCTGCTTTGTTAATTTTATACTTGTTCCCTAGTGTGTAAAATCTTTTTAAAGAACTAACATGAGTATTGGCAGGCTCTTTTGAAATGGTGTGGAAGTGGCAAGATTAAACAAAACATGAAAAGGTCTTAAAAATATAAGTCAGCAAGTGTTTGATAAAAATAAAAGTGCTCAACAATAGAAAACCTTTAGGATGCTTAATTTATTTGCTCTCTATTTGAGAATGGCCCCTGCACTCCATCTGGGAGTAGTTCTTGTGAGTTATGTGTTTGGAGTGATCCTGAGCTGGGTATATTGAAACAGTGTGTTTGTACAGTTAATGAAAGCCACTGAAAGTGGTCATGCTGAAGATCTCCCCTGAATGAGGAGATGAAAATCCAGGGTGAGACTGAAGAGAGAAATTTGCAGCTGTGTTGCTTGACAAGATCCTTTCTATGGAACTCATCAGTCCTCCCCATTTGCAGATGTATGCGGTCTTCACAGGGTTTGTTTCTGCCCATGCAGGTGCCACAGACGCGTCTGACACGGTGGCTCCCGTCATTGTAATCCCTCCCCAGAACACCAGCATCATAGCAGGGAGCAGCGAAGTGACGCTGGAGTGTGTGGCCAATGCAAGGTATTGTAAAAGCCACAGCGGGGTTATAAGGAGCTAATTTTAATGCACTGTCCCCACTGGAGAAGGACACACAAAGTTATTTTCTTTTTTTGTTGTTGTTAATTTAATATTCGAACCAGAATTCTTGCTCTTCAAAGTAACCTTATGAATAATCTTGTTTGTCAAACATTACTGAATTAAACATATTGATTTTCCTGGTCAAATAAGGATATAGGCAGAGTTACTTTCCCACCTGGTACTCGCTCAGTAAGGCAAAGTATTATAGTGTTGTTGGATCAGCAGACATTATCTTAAGGAAAAACTTATGTTAAAGGTTAATATTTCAGCTGTATTTCCTATTGACATGGAAGGTGATATTGTTGAACAGTCTGACCTCCTTAGTAAATAAATTAGTGAGGATCTACTATGAAGTAATTTATTACAAACATTCATTTTACAGTGATTATTGCTCAACTGTTCATAATGCACTGTAATATAGAGTTCACAGCATTGTTCCTATGTTTCCATATAGCTGGCCTTGAATAAAATTAAATTCCGATGGAAGTAAAGGGTTGAGGTCCTTGGATGATGAGAAGATCAACTGATTCACTTTCTCCTATGAGGGCAGAGATGTTCTTGATATGATTAATATTGTTTTGGTAATTCAGTTATAATGAAAGCATTTCCCATGCAGCTGATTTCCATAGCAGTATTTACTCCTTTTGCTTAGAGAAATCAAATTATTAGCACTTAAGTTCTATTGCTGTATCAATTATCTGTACTTGCCTAATGCCACTTGAGTAGTCTGTAGTCTTTATGTGTACAAGTTATATATGAATTCACTGCTTAATAGTGAACCTCAGGGACGGGAAACAGAGAAGTTTTGTAATTTGGATGTAACTGCAGACAAGGTTATTCTGTAATATATATGTTGTATTGTTGTATTCTTGGTTTTGTTTGTTTGTTTAAACCTTGGCAGACCTCTGGAGAGACTAAGCATAACCTGGAAGAGAAATGGAATAAAAATAACCAGTGGCATTAGCAGTTTTGGGAGACGACTCACTATCACCAACCCGACCTCTGCTGATGTGGGGGTGTACTTCTGTGAAGCAAAATTGAGAGACAGCACAGAGGAGCCAGCAAGAGCAAGAGCCTTCCTTTCTATAATGGGTAATTCTCAAGGCAATGTGTTTTTTAGTAAAACAGTCTCTGGACTTGAGGTATAATAGGAAACAGAATTGATATCTTAATATTTCATTGACCTTACATTTGAGCCTTTCTTCAGAGAACAGAACAAAGGAGGTGAAGGAGGGTTATATTCCAAATTAATTCAGCTGTTCTTCCCCATGAATATAAATTCATCAAATAGATTTTTTTAAACACTGATGTGATTCTGAATCCCCTGTGAAACTATACATTTAATCAGAACTTCGGGAAATACAATAGGAAAATCCTTATTGGGCAGCTTCCATCTTGGCTTTTCGATGCATTAAATCCTGATTAACTCCCAGCTTGCTTACACCTAGTTTTAATATGTCAAGTGCCTGTATTTCCGAAAGAAGTGTTTTAGAAGTACTTCTGTGTGTTGTCTGTTCCAAGTGCCAGCCAAGGGGCTTAAGGATGTTCCTGAGCACCTAGGCAGGCAGATACCATTAGTGAGGTAACAAAAGGGAAAAGGAAATGCCATTAAAATCAGTGCTACATGCTAGACATTCAACTCCAAAGGAATCTTTGGAAGTAACATTTTTAAAGGGACACTGGTGCCCTTTCACTGCCTGTTTCCATCATCAGGACTGTGCTGGAGTTTTGTTGTAGCAAGGAGGTTGTCATTTGCAAAAAAGGTAGTTACTATGTATGTCATAGCCTGATATAATAATGCAAATTAGCATGCTGCACACAGTGCAGTGTTTTAGGACTTTTAAAATAAAAGAGATGTTTTAGAATAGAGGCCTTTCGATGTTTTAAGCCAGAACTGATCATGTAAAGTCTGGCTTTTATCTAACAGTCCCAGTAACAACTGTGCAAGTGTCCTGGAGAGGTTATTGCTCTGGCAATGGTACAAGTTCTTAGTGTTGATCAGAATTCATGCACATGCATTTCTGTAGTGCACTGCAGAGGGAATTCAGCATGCAGTTCTCTAGATTCTTTTGGCCGTGTGAAAACACAGTTTTAAAGACTGCTGTATGGTCTCCATTATAGTAATTCTTGCTAAATGAGAAAACAGCTCTTCTCTCTGCAAAGCACTGTTCCAGGCTCATTTGTATCACTGTGTGTCTATTATATTTATTATCTACTAGACGAAGCTTGGTTCCAGTCTTCTTCTTTGTACTTTGGCTTTTAGAATTATTACCTCGTGGCTTCTCTTCCCTTTGAGGAGCAAAGAATTACTTCACTTTTTCACGGTTTTTGTTTAAACTCTTATTCATAAGATTTTACTGTAACTAGTTTAATTTTGCTTCTGCGCTGTCAGAACCAGTCTAATGCGATACTTAAAGCAGCCTCTTGATTAATGTGAAAGATTCTTTAATACAGTTACAATAAAACCGAGAAACAATCATCAGGGAATCATTAAACTAGCAGTGCTGCCTTTCTTTTAGTACCTTACCTGCTCTCTTATTTTTAAATGTTTTATTTATTTCTTACCCAGTTTTAGGGGCTGTCAGGGAATAAAGTTATGAAAAGGCCTGTAGATAAGAACAAGCAGATGAAAGAAAGCAGAAACAAATTGGTTACCAATTACTTTTATTTCTTTCTGATGGAACAAGACACTTCAGTTGCAGGTGTTTACTCAATGTGTCAGCAAAGCCTGATAGATTTCTTTATTTATGAGTTTCTTGAGCTACAGGATGGATCTCCAATTCTAAACAGGAAGGCAAATCAAAGGATTAGTAGTTAATGCGTAACTTATATTCTGCCTTAGAATTCTTGACTGGATCTGGCTGTCGTTTAATTAGTCAAGGGACAGGTTCTAGAGGAAAGATTCAAACCTAAGGATTTTTGCAGTGTATGCCTCATAGTCTATTGGAATAGTACTTACAGAGAATCAAGTATTCTTGTCCATTTGCATGCATAAAATATTTATAGTGTGTACATGTTGATAGTGACCTGATAATGAGCTGTACTTTTTGGAGAATAACACAGTGTGGACTTAATAAGGGGTCTGACTAACAGAAAAAGGAAATTATGTTAATAGAAGAGATTTGTTTTCAAAATCATTGGGAGAAATCAAGTACAGACCCTCAACAGTATGGTAATGAGAACTTTTCAGGATTACTAGAGAAAAATACTTTGCTGTGGACAGGTAGAATAGGAGTAGTGATAAAAGGATGCATTAAAGATATCACAAATACTGAGTTAATCAAAGCTTTTTTACAAAGTTCTTGCCTTTCCCAGCTAAGAAGAGTCACACAGTGGGCTCAGATGGTGACAAGAGCTTTATCAGAAGACAGTGGAACTTAGTACAAGGGCGTGTACTCAGTTCAAATTATTATCTGTGACCTACAATATTACCTCTCAAGCTTTTTCTGACTATTTCTGAGAGTACATCTTGATTTGTAAATTAACATTACAATAACATTTGAAAAATCTGAACCTGTAATATAATAGAGTAGCATTGCAGAAGGAAGAAGAAAATCCTCTTGTGTTGCACTGCAGCTTTCTTCTGACTGTGGCAAAGTGCTTTCTGACATCTTCATATTGTTCCAGCAAAGATAAACTGAGGTGGTTCCAAACCTTGGTTTTATTAGCTGCAGTTGCTATAAATTTTTAAAGGGTAGCATGTTCTTCACTTGGCAGAGTAACAGTTTGGGAAAGATTTGTTGCAGATTAGATAAGAGCACATTTGTTTTATCACTAACAGTTTGAAGATTAAGTAATTTAAGGAGTCTTCTCATGAACAAACCAATTTGAAAACTGAGCTAATCTTAAATTCTTTTGCTCCAGTTCTGCAAGTTCCGTTAGCGACAAATTGCAATAGTAATTTTTTTTTAAGTGACTGTTCTATGGGAAATTATGAATTTTAGGAGCTTAAGAAAATGAAGAATGAAACCTTTCCACTACATGAAATCCATACTGCTCTTTAAATTAGATGCAGTCAGAAAGTAAAATCTGAATGAAATGGGGACAAAAACTATTAGGAAGAGTAGGCTGGTATGATGAGGTTGTGCAGAACTGAGTGCTAAAGCCCTGCTGGCCTGTCTGAAGGAATAGGGTGGAGTAAAGCAGAATGACAGCAGAGGATGTCCCTTCTTTTAGAACAATTTTTTTTTCCCAAAGAACTGCATTAATAGACATACTTTCATCTTGGTGTTTTCTTGAGAGAATTTTTACATCTCAGATGGATAGCTTTCTTTCTGAAAATAGGGATAAATAAGGGAGTGTTGTAGGTCTGTGTCTCTCTTAAAGGCTACCCTGGTTCTCACCAGGTATAAAGGATACAGCTTCGTGGGATTCAGGAAAGCATCAGAAAAACCGAAACATTAGTATGCAGGGCCCTGGCTAGGCTCTGAGATAAACTATAGGGCTGTGCCACTTCACAGTAATTCTCCAGGAGTATCCAGATGCAGAAGGGTCTTCTTTGTGCATGCCAATTGTTCATGAATTTGCATCGTATGTATCTATAACTGCCAGAACAGAAGTTACTTTGCTCTGTAGCTAGCCACCTTGATACCTTGTGCTCAGATCTCTGGAAAAAATAGCTCTAGGTCTCTAGCTTAGACACTGTGAAACACTACAAATGATGTCTTGAAAGCAGAGGAAAGAATCATTCATGATGATTGTGTTTATGTATTGCACTGATGAATGCCCAGCCTGTCCCAAGCAGACTCCCAGCCAACTCCCCCCAGTTTATATACTGAGCATGGCATTCCAAGGAACATCTCTTTGGCTAGTTTGAGTTAGCTCTGCTTGCTATGCTCCCTCCCAGCTTCTTGCACCTCTCCTCTCTGGCAGAGCATGGGAAACTGGAAAGTCCTTGATCGAGGTAAGTGCTACTGAGCAGCAAGTAAAACATTGGTATGTTATCAGTGTTATTTCATACTAAATCACTGGCACAGCACTGTACCAGCCACTGGGAAGAAAATTACCTCTATCCCAGCTGAAAGCAGGACAATTAATTTATGGTAATGGTAGGGAAAGGCTTTCATTTTTAAGGCTCAACTTTCCTCTTAAACATGCCGGCCTGAATTTCTGAGTGATGTGGGAATTTCAGCTTTGGAGAAGTCCCTGGGGCTTTCTCAGTTCTTTCTGACTTTCATTTATGTATCTGGTATTAGGTCACACATCTCCAGTGCAGCTTGAAGGGTATGTAACGGATGCTGACTGCTATCTTTTGAATGTTAAAATCAGTGACCATGTAACTCTGCGTGTGGGAAGTTAGAACAGTATCAAATTTTGCAGGCTCCCAAGGGTTTTACAGAGAGGCTATCTTTTCAGTGATGTCTATACTGCAGAAACCCCCTGAAACCCTCAACAACTATTAAAAGTATACATTTATATTCAAATATTCTTTTTCCCCTTTGCTTGTTCTTGACCCTTTAGTTAAGCTCAAACACCAATACAATACAGTATCTGCTTCTTTCAGTCTAGTAGGCAATGTGACCTCTCTCATTGCACAGCATGCTGCACTGCCAGCAGCATGAACTCAGTGTAATGGGTCCTTTCCTATTCTGACCATTGTCATTCTACAGTTCCAAAAAAAATTTGAGAGTTTGACCTGATACCAACAGACTACTGTCATTCCTCGAAATTGCAGTGTCTGGGGGCTTGTGTCTGGCATGTTATATAGCTTGGAAGACATTGTAATTTCAGCACACATATTAAATTTCAACATATGATTATTGCCTACAACAATAAATGGTCAAATTCATACTGTGTGATTCAAAGCAAGCCTTATAAATACGTAATAAAGTCATACATGCAGACAGCCAGAATGCCCCCTCAGAATGTCATCTGACCCCTATAAATATTACTGTGCTTTCTTCTTGATAGGTATTCACCAGGTGGTGCATAACCCAAACTGAGATACCCTGAATTTTTCACTTGCAATTCATGCTGGGCTGTAGGCCCTCAGGCACACATTTGATGTGCAGATGATAGATCTGACTCGTCTGAAAAGAGAGGAGCCTAGATTTCAGTTGTCTAGCACCTGTAACTAGGGCTGTTTCTTCCACAGCCTGAGTTCTGTTGAAGCCTCACTGCAAAGGACCTTTTGATCATAGAATCATAGAATCATAGAATAGGTAGGGCCGGAAAGGACCTTAAGATCATCCAGTTCCAACCCCCCTGCCGTGGGCAGGGACACTTCCCACTAAACTATGCCACCCAAGGCTCTGTCCAACATGACCTTGAACACCGTCAGCGATGGAGCATTCACAACTTCCCTGGGCAACCCATTCCAGTGCCTCACCACCCTTACAGTAGAGAATTTCTTCCTCATATCCAATCTAAACTTCCCCTGTTTAAGTTTGAACCCATTGCCCCTTGTCCTATCACTACTGTCCCTAATGAAGAGTCCCTCCCCAGCATCCCTGTAGGCCCCCTTCAGTTAATGGAAGGCTGCTATGAGGTCTCCATGCAGCCTTTTCTTCTCCAGTCTGAACAGCCCCAACTTTCTCATCCTGTGCATCCATGCTGCTAGAATAAGATTCATGTGGAAAAGCAGCAGAGCTTGCTTGGAAATCAGTGTTTCATTTCCCTCAAAGCCCTAACAGTATACCTGCTGTGATTCTCTCATTCCTTAAATCACCAAGACTAATTTTCCATTTATATTAGACTTGGGATGCCACAGAAATTAGGTCCACGTGGTATTATTCTAGAGCTTCCAGAATTCTGAATTAGCCTTGTCTTCCCACCTAGGCTTGTTTCTATCTCCAGGCAGCAGAAGCAGGTAGTTAACAATAAGTAAATTGTAGAGTTGCTTCTGGAAGGTTTTCTGTGTATGTGCTTATCACAGAAGAATAATATCCAGCTCCTCTATGTGTAGTTGTTGCCTCAGCCTCTTGACCTTCCTGTGTTAATTGTAGCATTTGGCAGGGCTTCCAGCTGCTGGAATGGCTGTGAGAATTGAGTTCAGTAAGCTTTAGTGTAAGGGAAAAGGTGGGTCTGGGCTTGATGAAGACTGAAAATTGTATCTGTTGGCACATCTGTTGGACCCTGAAAGTCCTCTGGGAGCTGTCTCTGGCCATTAGATTGCATCTTTCTGCTGCTCTTGCTCTATTTCTGTCTCTTCTGCTTCCATTTTTCCCCTGCTTCTTTCAAAAAAAGCTGATGTGACTCTTCCTTTCATAACATTACATCCCGTTTGCTAAATGACAGTTGTCACTGACTTCAAGTTCCTTGTCAGGTAATTCATTGCCTGATACCTGCTCACCTAAGCATCTCATAATGTAGTAAGTTTCTTTGGGGGTGGCAGAACAGCCTCTATGGGATTTAAAGGAAGGAGCACAGATTGTAGGAGAAGATTCTGGGAGAGACACTGGGAAAAAAGACTGTAAATATGCCAAGTATAACTGCAGAAACAGTGTGGAACAGCAGCAGTGGTCATGAAACCACTAATATCTATGAGGTCACATCAAGGGCTTTGCAGCTGGACCGCAGGCCCATGTTGGAGATAAATCTGCAAATTCATCACTGCTGTGAGAATATGTTGCTGATCTAGGAGAAAGTTTGGGAGCTGGTAGTTGAAGTTTGCCTGTTAAGGTCAGAGTGCCTTACAAAAGGGAAGGTAGAAGATGCGCAGTCAAGGGCCTCCCAAAAAGGAGAAAAATACACTTGAATCTCACTGACTGAAGAGACATCCATAGAAGAAGCCCAAAGTTATAAGTGAATGTCTGGATGCAGGGGTATGTGTCTGGATGCTGTCTTGATCGTGTGCTGCTTTGGCCACCTTTCACCTTTGTCTCGCCTGATGACCAGATTAAACTGCCATAATATGAAAGATTGAACTTTTGTTTTGAGAGATTGGCAGATGGACACTTTCCTTTGTGTCCAAGACAGATACATATATAAGCTAGGCTAAAAGTTCGAAAATGAAAAAGATAACATTCTGAAAAGTAGAGTGCAAGGAAAACATCAGGCAAGGCTTGGAGGATGGTGTGAGAAGAAAGGGTGTACTCGGAGCTAAACATGAACTGAGATGAATTACAGAGGATTCAGCAACTTAGTTGATCAAACATGTCAAATTGTGCCATCAGTGAATTTCAATTAAATGTTCAGTTTTTCAATTTGTTGTTTAGACTAACGCATGAGATCATATGCAATAAATCACAACTTATTATGCATGTTTATTAATAGCTTTATATTTAGGCTGTGTGGATCAATAATGTTAACACATGTGTATTATTAGAATATAATAAATCAGGGAGGTTGTTTTATTGGTTTTGCTGGGTAAATGAGTATTTCAGGCTATCCTGCAACCTCCTTTCTTCCTCTGTGCAGGATGTTTAAGACTTGTATTGACTGACTTTATTTGGGATGGATACAGAATTGTAATAACCACTGGTGCTCAAATAAGACCCCTGTTCTATACACTCAAGCAAGTATTTTACTGTAGTTAGTGGGAAGGAGGGCTAGGAAAGGGGGGGTTTGTGTTCTAATCTGATGCTTACTGATGTGTACCTGCTGGCATGTCATGTCATCCCTGTGAGATGGTAGCAACACTTGCTTATATGCAGGTGGTAGCAGGAGAAATAAGATTTTGCAGGATGAAATGATGTGATTTTGGTTTTATTTAAGAAAATATTAATGTCCTATCAATAATACAAACTGCACGTCTGATTCTCAGACATGTCTGGTGAAGAGATTTGAAAGAAAGCTCAGATGACCTTGGATCTCATTGTAGCGTACTATGTTTTTTCAAACATACTTGATTTCCTTAAAACTGAAAATCTGAGTAACTTGTTCTCACAAGCTACTTATTATTGTTTTTTCTGTATTTTCTAAAACTTATGAGTAAGTTTGTCTATGCTACAATAGAACTCTAGCTATAATCAAATAAAATACTTCTAAAAACAGTGCTCAGATGATAATTGCATTGAACAGACTATGACAGCTTTTAGTTACCATGATAATTACTGCAACCTTAATGCCTGTGGGACTTTGACATGATGCTCTTCAATTTTATGCTGCATAGAAGAAAGAGTTACATGACAGCGTACTCTACAATTTCTGGAATCTTGTCTTTCTTTAATTAAATGTCTAATATCTTTTCTTTAGTCCTAATGATAAAGTGTGGATTTTTATGATTATTACTAGAACTTCAATTAAAGCATTAAATCTGTTTGCTTTCAAGAAATGAAACAGTTGAGAAGAATTTTTTTAATCATGCTGCACTTGTCCTATGGTGCCAGCTCCCTGACATGCTATGGCACTTTATTTGACATGCTTCATGCCTTCACGAGGTGGAATTTAGTTCAGACACTGAAGCAAACTATCCTATAAAATGGTGTGTTGTAAAAATAAACCTTTACAAACTTCTTGGGAGGGCTTTTCTGAACAAAGAATTAAAATCTTCCATGATTCAGGCCTATAAAATGAAAAGTAGCCCCTGCTTTGAGTATCAATTTGCAGTGCAAACCCCTTAATCTTATTTTACATTGGCCTGACTCTTTGGAATTCCATGCAGCAAAAAAATGGTTTGCTTTTTTTTATGATACTTTTACTACTGAAAATAACCCCTCCAAATAGAGACAAATTTAGAGACACTAAGACTAGAAACTAGTTTGTTTGCAACACACTATTAAATGCAGTATGTGTGGAGAGTTTATAGGATGAATATCTTAAAATCAATAGCAGTTCTTCATTTTGCTGTGACATTGCTTGTTTACTCCTGTTTGCTTTCCCCATTCTAAAGAACCACCGTATTTTACGGCTGAACCCGACAGCATGATTTTGGCTGAAGCGGAGAAAGACGTGGACATCCTGTGCCAGGCAATGGGTGAGTGTGCATAGGTGTTCCATCTTGGATATCTATAATATAGATATGTGTATCCAGTACTAAACAAAGCATCTTATAGAAGCATTTAATGTTTGAAGGCTCCTGCCTTGTTGCTTATCATCACAGAGCCCAGGTACAAGGGAGAGGGATGGACTTTGCCCTTGGAAACTTGGTTGGTCTTTGTAGTTCACTTTATACAAGTAATGCTGGCACGTTCACGTTTGTCTGCTGGGCAGGGCAACTCCTGCTCCTTTCCCTCTGGTAGCCTGCCTTTGCTGCTTAGTTGTCACTATATAATAGACATCATTCTCCTGAGCCAGGATATCAGCTGAGGTGAATGTATGGTTATGGAACCCATCATTTGCAATGTAAGCAGTACTGTCAACAGTTCAAATGTTCTTTTTTCTAAACACTATGGAACTTTCATACAAATAGAAATGTCAGTAACTGTAGCATTTAAATGTAGTTAAGAATCCCGGAGGAGGTCTATTATAGGCAGTTTCTAATTGACAGGTTTTAATAACATAAAAGGCTTCAAATGTCTAGAATTCCACCTAAAACAAAGTGGATTTTAGGATTCAGTTCCAGAGAAACGGAAGCATCTCCCATTTTAGTACTCTGGTGAGACAGGAGACATCTTGTGATCAGAGCACGTTTGCCAATGTCACCAAATTGCTCCATGACTTTGGCAAGTGACTGATGTTCCTGTTGTCTCACTTTCCCCAAGGCTGAGGTTAACAATCAATGCACATAAAAGTGTCATGAGATCCTTAGGTAGAAAGTACACAACCTTGATTAAAGGAACACTCAAACCTAACTAAAAGCTTGTTTGGATGGGTTCTTTCTCCCGATCAGAGCCAATAAAATTATTTATTGTGTGATTATAATATTTCCACTGTGATTTAAGCATGTTTTAATGCTTTCTGTGGGAAAGACCCAACACTGCTTTTCTAGATGGAAGCTTTGCAAGTAGTGTGATAAGCAAACTTGTGTGTAAGGGTGCTTTGGTTGATTTAGGATTTCAGAAGCCTTTGATCAGTTTCTCATAAAAATGAAGCCATCAGGTTATAAAAGACGAGGTACCACTTACAGAGGTGAATAGTTCCAGAGAGGCAGCCTTCAGCACTGGAGCGTGGGGAAAACGCAGAGCCCGTGAGTCCCGTTCCTGAGGGGCCGGAGGCACGAAGCAGCCCCAGGGCCTCGCCGGGACCCATCCGGAGCGGGCGGCGGCTCCTGCAGGGACGGTGCCAGACGGGGTGGGCACAAGGCGGCTCTGGGAGCGCGAGCGGCCCCGAGGGCGGGAGCGGCGCGTGGCGCCTCAGGGAGTTCGGGCGGGAAAGGAGCCCGGGAAGCGTGAGGTAAAGTCAGCCCGTGGTCAGAGACAAGGGGCAGAAGGACGCGGCCACTCGGCAGAAAGCAAAGAAAACGTCCTTTCTGCTGGGCAGAAAGGACGTGGTCACCCAGACAGAGGTCCCTCATAACCGTGTAGCTGCCCAGGAATAAAAACTAGTTAGGAAAACAAAATTTATGACATAAAAATCCAGTAACCGCTGTTAAAGAGAGCTGTGTGTATGCAACCTCTGGCTCAGGAAATAGCTGAAGTGCAGGTTACCGGAGCTGAGAACGTGGGAATAGCATTTTGTCCTTGGGCTGCCCTTGGTTTTTGTGCCTGAGCATCCAAGATAGGATGATTCCGAAGGACGTAACTAGCTAGACATTTATTCTGACTGTGTGTCACCAACCTCATGTTTCAGCCTGTGTTATGACAAATATATTGGCAATTTTTCTTATGGGAAACGATATCTCAAGTAGCAGAATTAAATCTAAGTGTTGTATAGTTAGAGAAATTGAGTTTAAAAGCATTTTTGAGATATTTTTGTTTCAGTACTGCACAACTATTTGGTGAATCTCTGGACTGTCTGATTCTCACTGAAAAACCCTACCTGCTGTCTCAGGTATCTTTCACTATTACAACAAAAACCCCCTGAACCGGGAAGAATTGGTTAGAGAAGAGGCTGACTTCTAACTCTTTCTTCTACCCGAACTCTGAGCAGTTCAGCTCCCAAGGGGATTAGTAGGGACCTCGCAAGAAGAGGTCTTACGGGAGATAGCAGCCTTCCAGTATCTGAAGGGGGGCTATAAGTGTGCTGGGGAGGGACTCTGCATTAGGGACTGCAGTGATAGGACAAGGGGTAATGGGTTCAAACTTAAACAGGGGAAGTTTAGATTGGATATTAAGGAAGAAATTCTTTACTGTGAGGGTGGTGAGGCCCTGGAATGGGTTGCCCAGGGAAGCTGTGAATGCTTCATCGCTGACGGTGTTCAAGGCCAGGTTGGACAGAGCCTTGGGTGGCATGGTTTAGTGTGAGATGTCCCTGCCCATGGTAGGGGGTCGGAAGTGGATGAGCTTAAGGTCCTTTCCAACCCTAACTATTCTATGATTCTGTATGGGAATCCTTACTAGACAAAACCATCTATTCCTGCTGAACTCTTCTAGTGCACATCCAATTTGCTGACGAATGTGGTGCAGGAGCATGGAAACCTGTTACTTTGCTAAATATCTATGACAGACTTATAAGGGGCAGGTGCTAATGTTAAACATAGAGTTTTGAGCCATTATTACCCAAATCTGGCAGTTGCCAGCACTTGAAAAGAGGGTAAATGAAGGTTGCCGCCTCCCTGCTCTGAGCTGGGTGCTATAATAAAGTACATGGGGAACTGCAAAGCTGCCCTGTACCTTTGCTACAAATAGGAAGGCAGATTGTATTTCCCCCAACCCCATCAAGTTCTGGGCATAAGAACAATTTGCCAAGTCTTGGTACACTTTGAATGTGTGAGAGACAGATTAATTCACAGTATAAACAGAGATTAACTGTAAATAAACTTGCAACTTGCACAGACTAGCTTTGTACTTCCCTGTAATGGAGTTCCTGTGTATCAGGCTGCACGGTAACCATTCTCTGCTGTATATCTCAGCAGCTGCTGATGCTGCCTGCATTTTCAGTGGCTTTCCTTTAAATGCTTTTTCTGATTTACTTATAGAAAGTTTAGAGCTGCAGGCAGTGGTGGTGGTGTCTAGGGAGTGCAGTTAATTGGACTTTAGTTCTACCTGTTTAGACAAGAAGATGCAAAGATACTTTGGGGATTCCCCAGTAACCCGCTGGGATCTGGAGAAGGCCATAAAAAATAAATAACAAAAATGACCCAGTGAATATTTTGAGTCTTTTATCCAGGTTCTTAAGCAAGTTAAATTTGGCAGATGGGAAAACAGCCTCAGATTGTGTAAATCAGTCTTCCAAGGTTAGAAAGTGGCAGAGCCAGCACCAGAGTCTAAGGTTCCTGCCTTGCCTTCTCCTTTGTAACACTAGATTGATTTGTCTGTGAGTAAAAGAACAGTGCTGCATACATGCTGAGAAATAAGGTTATTTTATTTGTTACTAGTCTTTTAGACCTCTCTAATCTCTCAAACAGTAAGGTAGGACTGATGCTGCCTGGGTAGAAAAGTATAGTCCAAAAGATCTTTAAAGTGTTCTGTTCGTATTTTTTTTACTAGAAGCGTTTAGAGAGGAAAAGAAACAAAATTCTTTTGACAGTGTGGGGAGAAGAAAGGCTGTGGGTAGGAGAGCGGGAGAAGAAAGGAAGCTGATTTGAACCATTCTTATAGCCAAAGAGGTAGTAAAGTGATAAAACGTGTGCAACTTGGAAGACAAATATCTCTGGGAAGATCACTGCAGCCCAAATGAATGCTGCTGATGGGCATAAGAGTGCTTAGATAAGATCCTATTATTCAGACTCATAACTTTGAGTAGGGGAAGATATCCATAACCGAAATGCAGAAAAATAGAGATGGTAGTATTCATTTTGTCAGCTGAGTTGGTGATAGAAAGTGTGTTTCTCAGTGATTATAGGATTGGAAGGTTTGCCAATACTGTTAGTAGAATGGGATTTATGGAATGACACCAGTGTTAAAGGTTCGAGGGTACCGAATGCAGGATTTCATCATTTCGTAGGTGCTTATCAAGGCTAATGTGTGCGAAAATGGAGTTGCTATTATTTAAATTTGAAATCATTTCCAGGCTTCTCAGCGTCAGGAAAACTATTCCATTTTGCATCATCTGTTTCTTCATTACTCAGTGATAATTTGTATTTGCCCAGGAGGATTTTCAAGAGATGAATAACACTCTCACCGAGAATTCTGAACATTGAAATTTACGCTAATTCTGTATATGGGCTGTTGTATGAAATTTAAATTATGCCTATTGCAAGCATACACTACATCTATCTTCTGTCAGGCAGTGCATTCTATGTAGTGGATTTCTTTCTGAGATGATTACCTTCAAGATTATGAGTACATTTTATTTTATCAGCAGAACAAAAGCATCAAAGGTGATTGTAGTAAATTATGTGTGTTTATGAAAGTAACAGGAGCAATTCAGTGTTGGTTTTCAGTCCTTCCATACGTTGTTTGTATTTTCTCTTCAGGAGTTAATATAGCTTTTGTCTGTATAATAAGTACACTGAGAGAAGATATGAATGGAAGTATATAATACAACAGTATTTAACTTCAGGATTTTTAAAATTATAAGGATGATAATATAGATCTTCCCATAGTGCTTTCACTGTGAGAGCCTTTAAGTCATTGCCTACATTGCAGTAAAATTAGTTGTCTGCAGGCAATCAATTCATCAGTGACATCCCATCCTTAATACTTCTGTGATACCTGGCTTTTTTCTGTTTGGGCAAATTGCACTCATCCATGAATTGAAGTCCATAGTTCCTTCCCTTATTACAAGGGAATGTGAAGCTCTGAGGTTTTAAGTGATAAGTATTCAAAAATACCTACCAGTTGTGAAAATGCTGTGTTGGAGCTGAGCTAACTTTAATCAGTTTGATACCCTTGTGATCCTGTGATTATCTAATCACAAAATATATGCTTCACTTCAGATCCCTGCATAGGGCCCTCAGCATTTGATCAGTTAAGGACTTCTGGGATGTAGAGTTAAAACATTGTCCCTGATAAGAGGAGTGGGATAGGAACATCTGTGTGTGACTGTCCTAGGCCACAACATCTCTTGAAGATAATTCTACACTGTTTGTGTATACTGAATTTACAGCCACTTCATCCCAGCTGACTGGGATATGACTGCCGCAAAAATATGTGTAAAATAACTGTGTCAGGGTTTGTTGAACATGCACATGAAAGAAAACAGGAATAAATGGGACTGCAGGTGATGTTTAGGGTAGAATTTTTGTTTCTCCTAATGTCTGCATTTGTCAAATAACAGGTGAAGCCTGAGAATGAATAAGAATTAAAATAATTTAAAGCTGTCCCATTGTTGGCAACATGTTCTTTGTACATCAGCTCAAACTAAGCTGCCAAATTAGGGCTTGGATGCAGCCATGTGAGCACTTAATTTTTTATGTGTAATTTGCCATTTCCTTTTTATTTTGACATCGTCATTACAGTAGCACAGAGAAATCTTATTTGGGGTGGAAAAGTCTTATAGAATTGCTGCATTGACGTACTGCTGCTGTTTAAGTAGCATGATTCTGGCTTTCAACATGAAATTGCTGTAAATCTTATTTTGTAATAGCATGAAATATGATTGGGTGAGGAAAGTAATTTGATAGCATGTTTTCTCAACATTCCCCCTTTCACTGTTTGCTGGTTTTATTCCCACATGTTCTGCAGTGTATTGTTACCATTGATAATGTAAGACGCGGCCTCCTTTTATCAAAAGCAGCTTGTAAAAATATAAATAATTGTTGCAGAAGGATGGAACCCAGGGATATGACTGCAACAGTGCTAGGTATTTTGACTACCTAAAACATGTTTTGCAAAAAACTAATAGTGAAATTCTTCTTCTTTTTTTAATAGGTATTCCCATTCCCACCCTGGTCTGGTATAAGGATTCTGTTCCCCTCAGCAAGCTGGAAAACCCCCGCTACAAAGTACTGCTGAGTGGTGGGCTCCGGATCCACAAGCTGCATCCTCAGGATGCTGGAATCTTCCAGTGTTTTGCTAGTAATAAAGCTGGGGAGATACAGACGTACACCTACCTGGATGTGACCAGTGAGTAAGGAGTTGTGTACGAGATCAGTGAGTTGTCTTGTCAAC
Organism: Amazona ochrocephala; assembly: GCA_039720435.1. Taxonomy (NCBI): domain Eukaryota; kingdom Metazoa; phylum Chordata; class Aves; order Psittaciformes; family Psittacidae; genus Amazona; species Amazona ochrocephala. The sequence continues at coordinate 11,314,409 of CM077886.1, read as the reverse complement.
AACCCTCTTGTATGTGACTCTGTGTCCATCAGACTTCTCCCCTGCTCTGTGCTGCTGTAGTTCCACTCACAGAGCCTTGATTTTTGTCAGTCTGCCCTAGCTGCAAGGTACCCCAAAATGCCCTCTGTGGCTTAAACACAATCTGCTGAAGCCTGAAAAACTTCCTCTGACAGTAAGGGCTGGAGGTGAACTCTGCTTCAGGCTACAAAAGGAGAAATCAGTGAAAAGCAAAACAAACAAAAAAAAAAAGGTTAATTGTGAAATAGTTTTATCTTCCCTTTATTCTTCAATAATTTAGATCTACTCTAATGTAATTCTGCTCTGAATTTGAGCTACTGCTTCATGATTGTGCATCGTATCATTTTATCTGCCTTTTGTCTACAACTACATTTAGCAGGGGAAAGAAAGTAAGTTCAAGTTAAATGCCTTTTTTTGGCCAGAATGTCTGACTAAATGGTTGTGTTAATGAAGTACACTCATCTCTATGGAAAAACTACAAATCCTGGTAGTCTCTTTTAAAGGCAGTTATTAGCAGGCATTTCTAATACTCTCACTCCTCTTCAGGAAACTGATTTTTAGCCTGAGAGCAGTTTGCACATACTGACCAGCATTCCTACTGGCCTCAGGAAATAGATCATCCCCAGATCAATATATATCTAGGAAACTGCAGGAGAAAAACATAATAAAATGCAACTGGGGGGAAATAAGGAAGAAAGAAATTTGGGAAATGTCTTGGATAAGACACAGGTCCTGAATTCTTTTGGCTGACATTTAAGTTTCAAAGTTAATGCCTTTCTCAAGTTGCTTTTCATCTTAAAGAACTCTGTTGTGAAGATGAAAGAAAATAATTTTGTTTATCTAGATTTCTCAACTTCCCCCCAAACACCCATTTTGAAGTTTATCTTCCTTTTTCTAAAAGACATCTTACTTGTATATGTACAAGCACTGATAGGTTTTTATTTTCCATGCAGGTAATAAACTGAATTAGGCAATTCCTAGGAGATGAATAATGAAAGGTTACAGTCACTGCTGAAAGGTTTTCATGTATTACTGTCATGTCCTTCTCCATGATCAGCTATAAAAGTAGATGTAAAGTAGTCCATGATAATAACTAAAGGATCTTTCTGGTAGCTGATGCATTGAGGTTTTTGAATTTTTGATTCCAGACATTAAACCAGCATTTATACAGCCTCCAGAGGATACCACTGTCACAGAGGGGATGACTGCAGTGCTAGCCTGTGAAGTTTCAGGGGCTCCAAAACCCGCCATTTCCTGGAAGAAAGGTTGGCCAGTTATTAAGTTGTAGAAAAGCTGTAATCCATGTTTTCTTGTCCTTTCCTATTACTGAGATGCTGTAGATCCATTTAGTGCATATTTCTTCATTTCTCTGGTTCTGCAAGCAAAGGGGTTTTTGTGGGGCTGTTGTGAGCCAGTGGCCTGGTTAGGCTGTAATAGTCTTTTTGGAAGAACCAGAATTGAGTGCTTAGTCTGTGCAGTCTATGTGACACTAAACACACTGTTTTTCTCTTCTGTGTTTCAGGAAGCCAGATCTTAGCCAGTGGCTCAGTTCGGATTCCTCGGTTCATTCTTCTTGAATCTGGAGGGCTCCAGATAACACCCGTTTTCCTTCAGGATGCTGGCAATTATACTTGCTGTGCAGTCAACTCTGAAGGAGCTCTGAATGCTTTTGTGATGCTGACAGTGTGGAGTAAGGATAATACTTTGTTTAATGTCTAACTTTAATCAAGTATTAATCAGTTTTTGCTATATGCTCAGGAAATTTTCATGAGTAATTATGCTTTTCTAGTTAATAGAGATACTTGTATGATTTAATAGGAATTATGTCTCTATTTTAGGAAACCTATCAAAAATACCCTTTTTGTTTGTAAAATTATGCATATAAACTCTTATATTTTGTGAAAGGAGGTGTATTTAAATATAGTTTTAATCACAACTACAATTTGACTCAGGTTTTACCTTTCTGCATCTTGCATTGCAGATCAGACCTTTTAACTGGCTATTTGCAGTTGGTTTTTGACTCCAGGACTCTGTACACAGTGTAGACCAGCCCATGCTGTTACTCAGGCTGTGGCCAGTTACAGCGGGTATGATTTTCCTCATACCTTTGTGTTTCTTTGTGGTCCTGGACACTGTTTGAAACCAAACCACAGTGCAGCTAGTCTCTCATGCTGCAGATTGGCACGGCACAGGGCAACCCGTGGAATTATTTTTTCCTTCACTACTTGCCCTTGGTCTTAATTTTTTTCTTTCTTCTGTTGGGGAAGAGAGTCTGATCCAGTAGGTTCACCTGTGTTACTCGTGAGTTCAGCTTAAGTGTAAAATGGTTTTTTGCTACTAAAGGTAGGAAATAATGAGCCCTGAGCTGGAACTGAAAAGAATTAAAACCTGTGAAGATGATGGTGATAAATACAGAAGTGTTGTGGCCTTCTCTCCTTTCCTGAACTTAAACTACTGATTATGCTGCTCATGTGTGGTGCACATTTGGCTTTTTTTAATCCCAAAACTGTGCAAGTTAGATCAACAACATTTTTTCCCTTTGAACTTGGGAATATCTGAAAACAATACTGCCAGTAAATGAAATGTGCTTGTGTCATATGGCCATCATATTTGTATCTTCCTGGCAGTATGAAGTTGGTATATGTATCAGGATGTTGTAAACTGAGTGGTAGCCAAGTATATGGATCAAGTGAAGGAGATCCTTCCTATTAATTCTTAAAGGCATGGTTCTTATATGTATTAAAGATAGTTCCTGTTCATTGTATTGCATTGGAGAGGGAAAAGTGACTATAGCTAATATTTGTGTAGCAACAGCACCATTATAAAGCTAGAAGGCATATGTAAGTACATCAGGAATAATGATAAAAATTCCATGTTATTAGACTTAGCTTTTGATGACTTCTTCTTGTGCATGTATGAGATATCTCAGTAGACCTTGATTATCTCTGTGGGGATTTGGGACTGATTAACATTATCCACATATCTTCTGTACTCATCCTAGTTGGCTACTTGCTTCAGCTAATGTTATCTGCTGCTGTTCCTGTGTGTTAAGCATAACAGAGATCTTTCACACCAGATCTGGTTGCTGTAGTTACAGCAATTACTGTGTTCTGGGTCTCCAGGAGGTGCTTGAAAAAGGATGTTCTGAAAAATTTGGATAAACAGCAAATCTTTCTTATATGGAAAAGTGAGACTATTAGAAGCTCTTCCTTCTTTAACCTCTTTCCTGCATTTAACAAGATTGTAGGGTGCCATTTAGATATTCCTCTTCCTGGGTATTTTTCTGTTGTATTCTTTGCACAGCTTTTCTTTGGTTTTGTTTGTTTTCCCTGCTCCAAACAGTGTGACTTCTTTCCTGACTCAGTGTATGTTTGGATTCGTTCATAATGCATTACAAACATACTTGCTGCCTTATGACTGTAGGGAGTTGACATCAGTGTTTACCACAAGAGAAGTGAAAGAGCTTTAGCACTCTTCCTACTCAGATCACTGCCAACTTAGACTTATACCCTCTGCTGTGTTCGCTTCTCTGCACCCCACAGCCTACCACCTCTTCTTGACACAATGACATTAAAGGGAGGGGAGCCTTCCTAGAGAAGACCTGAAGAGGAATGGCCTGCTTGCTTTGAGTGACAGGTGTTAAGTTGCCTGCTCTCTGAGTGAATACCCAAGTCAAAATGCTATAATTTCACCTGTACTATGGCTTATGTTCCTTTCAGATCGCACTGTCATTGTTCATCCTCCTGAGGATAGCACTGTGATCAAAGGAACCACAGCAACTCTGCGATGTGAAGCAACTCATGATCCTAGAATTTCAATCAGGTTGGTAATGTCAGTTCTTGTTTGTGTTGTTTATCCAAGCTTAATTTTATAACCTATATGAATAGCATTAGGGGAAAAGTTTCAGGACCCCAGATTTTAACACCAGACCCCTGATTACTGCATGATAAGGTTGTACATGGTATCATTAATCATATAAATCTCATCTTCCATTTCAGCCTTATATATTATTTACAATGAGCTATGTTCCACTTCATGACTTCAGTATAGCCTTTCATGGTTTTACTGTCAAGGTTAATACACTATCAATAAAACCAACTTGTCAGAAGCTGATACTTAATGAGAGTAAAAGTCAAAGAGAAGGAATAGGATTGCTGAAATGTTTACTTTGGAGTGCTTGAAAGCCACACAAGAGATGCCCATGTTCTTGGAAACAACTTAATAACTAGGGGCTATATTCTGCTTTAACTGCGTAAAGGAAAACAGAATTTGCCTGAACTATTAAATTTTCACTAGGGCATTTAGAGGAAGCTCATAATTTTAAAATAAATTTGCCATGAAAATTCATGTAGTCTGAAAGCAACACTAATGAAGGAAAATGCAAAGAACAGCTTGAAGGGTGCCAGACAGGTGAACTGCAGAAAGAACTTTGGAAAGAGAAACCCAGGTGTGTATATATCACGTAGAAATACTTACTTGTAAGACCATGGGCTATAGTTATCTCTGTGAGTGTTTTGATGGAAACTGCCACAGCAGTTTCATGATGTTACTGATCATGGCAGTCTAATGTTATTACAGCCTTAGCAGAGATAGGCCAACACCTTAGCTGTTAATTGCAGAGTGTGACTGTTAGTTTAAAATGGTGATGCAGGTGGACGTAGGAACTTGGACATTTGTGAGTACTGCACTTTTTCCATGTAAAATGCAAAGTATTGTTTATAAAATGCATAGTGTCTTGGATGCAATTATATTTCTCATTCTGATCGATGAACTGAAACTTAAATTTGTAAAAGGCACTGCTCCTGAAAGTAACTGTAGGAGCCTGTCATTTTCAACATGTGATTACAGATGCTGATACCTTACAGCACAGTTCAAATAAATCTGTTTTTGATGCTCTTATGAGTATTTAATAACTGAAGTATTGTAATACACAGGTATCTTTGGAAGAAGGACAGTGTTGTAATAAATCCATCCAGCACTTCCAGGATCACAGTAGAGAAAGATGGCACCCTCCTCATCAGCCAGACATGGTCAGGTGACATTGGAGACTATACCTGTGAAGTCATTTCTTTTGGAGGAAACGACTCCGGAATGGCTCGACTAGAAGTGATGTGAGTAGTCCTCCTTAAATACACTATGTTTCGTTTCGGATACACTTGGGTGTTTTTTTTAGCATTTCATTCTAGGTGATCATGGGAGCTTCTAAGTTAGATTTTTGTTGTGGGGCTTTTCAGGGGAAATTAGGCCTCATTCATTCCTAATTAAATTGCCTTGAAGTGTCCTTCTTTTGCATGCTGCCATCCTGCACCAAATAACTGGAGCCTTGGAAGTTCTGTCTCCAAATCACTGCATGTACATACCCATCTGGTTGGGTGATTGAGCTCAGCGGATAACAATTAAGAGGTGGTGGTCCACTTGTAGCCAATAGGGGAGTGTAATGGGACATGCCCTGTTCAACATCAGTGACCTGGAGGAGGTGCTGAAGCTGCTCATCAGGTTCGTAGATGGCACAAAATGGATGGGAGACAGTTGATACACTTGTGGGCAGGGCCACCATTCAGAAGGACGTAGGCTGAGAATGAGCCAACAGGAACCCTATGAAATTCAACATGGACAAATACGACTTCTTCATCTGAGAGTGATAACCTTTTGTAGTAATACTCACCGGCTGGCAGCAGTTCTGCTGGAAAGAACCCGGAGATCTTGGTAGAGAGCCAGCCATGTGCCCTGGCAACAAAAAGGGTTAACAAAAGCATCGTAGATTGATAATTACCCCCTTTTATTTGGCACTTTCTAGTCTACAACTTGAATATTGTCTCCAGTCTTCAAGACCAGAATGAATAAACTGGTCTGATCTCATGGTTGACCCTGCTTTGTGCAGTAGGTTGAACCAGAGACCTGCTGAGGTCCCTTCCAGCCTGAATCCTTCTGTCATCCCCAAGCTGTAAGGCCGTCCTATAAAACCTAGGTGCTGTGCTGTGATGCCAGGGTTGTACAAAAATGTTTTCTTCCTTTTCTGTAGTTTTTCTCAGTTAAGCATGTATCAGACTAGCTGGTCCCTGGACAGGCATTGCTTACTCTTGCATTCTCTTTATACATCGTTTTTCAGGGGAAAAATATTTTTATGTACATCTTTCTTTATTCCTAAGGATCTTTAAAAATAAAACCAAGAAAATGTTTAAAGTGCAGTTCCATTCTGAAGAAGGTTTATAAAAATATCATTATGGGGTTCCACATTTTCCATTTCTGTTACTCCACTGGGGCGAAGTGCATTTCCCTTTTATTTTTATCACTAAAAGCCATAACTGTGCTTTTGTACATGTGTGAAGCAGATCAAGTGATAAGGAGGTAATGTTTTATGTAGACTTTTTGTGTGTGTGTTATTTGGGTAATTCTACATGCTTTAATTTAACTAAAATTGCATCTGTTTCTGCTGGTCATGCCTGATCTCTTCGAGAAGATGGCAACTTCTCTTGGCAGTGTAATGAGTTCACCTCCAAGATCCGCTATGCAGAGGGCTGTTTGTACAGCATTACTGTGACAGTGCCGGACCAGATGCCCATTTTCAGAGGGCGGTCATACATCCTTTCTCTAATTAAGCGTTCCTCAGCTCTCCTTCCGGAGTGCATTGTACTGCTGGTTTGAATCCAAGAGCAGAAGACAATTCAAAATATGTTGCAACTATATAACCATACTTGCTTTTCTCTGAGGCAGTTTTTGAATGGGGGACAGAAAATTACAGAGTAAAGAATGTTAAAACTTGGACTTTGAAGCAAAGCTATAAATACATGCTGAACACTTCAGCAGTCTAACCATTTCTTAATCCTAAATAGCAAAAGATGCCCTACACTACCCAGTACAGCACAGCAGGTGTATTTACTTGCAGTTCCCTGTTGACCAGTGAGGAACAGTTTTATACTGCATAAAATTCAGGCTAGAATTTAGCTGGGAGAGGCACATCTTGTGTATGTTGCTGAGGCTGCTTTTCTTACACCCCAGCTTGTTCCATGTGTGTTGGCTGGCTCTCCATGCACTGGAATTGGCTCTTAAGCCTGTATCTCTGCTTCTTCCAATCTACTGTTGCCCATCACCTCTCACTTCTTTTTCCTGAAGGAATTAAAGAAATAAATCAGACTCACTCTTTTGAAAGACTTCAGGAACTGATAAGTCACTCCATCATACCTTGAATTGTGACATTTTATTTCAAAGTAGTGCTGCAGGTAGTGCAATAATGCCAAAGAACATTACATTCCTTTGCTGCTTTCGTCATTATAGTTTGGCTCAGCAGCACAAATCTGTAAGAAATAGAGATACATGATACAACAGAAGTGAAGTGAAGAAGAAAATATGTGGAAAGGAGATGTCTGAAGTAAAGCTTAAATTAAATTCTAGGTTGTGTATGAATGACAGATCTATAACATTCCCTATTCTCCTGGATAATTCTCTTGTGCACAACATTAACAAACAGGGCATGTACATTCCCATCAATGAGCACTTACACTTCAGTGCCTTGAGTAGCACTAATGTCAGACAAATGTTCAAAGGAGGCCTCTCAACCAATTATAGGCTGGAGCAGTCTACCAACGGATAATATCATAGCGTACCTAGCTTCATCTGACAACTGCAATTGTCTCATCACCTTTTATCCTCCAGGAACCTGCATGTCCCTCCTCTACGTTTAGGCATGTCAAGAGGAATTTCCAAAGGCACAAATAAGTTTGTTACTGATTTCTATTCAAACTGATTCAATTCAAAACCATTATCCTCCAGGGTGACCTTCAGTTATTTAATCTCTGAGTGGTCTGCTTTTCTAATCTGTGAAAAGAAGGGAAGAAAACTATTCCTTTGTCTTCCCTTGTTGGAAGACAGGATTGGGGGAAAAGGTACCATTTCTTGTTAAAGGAACACAGGCTCATAGCACAGCATGGTATACTTTGGTGGAGCAAGCAGGATGGATTATTTTTCTCACTGTGTCTATGATGAAATAAAATATTTGAAAAGGAAAGCCAGAAAACTAATGAAGAACTTGCTAAAGTTCAGCCAAAGGTTACCTCGCTCATCAATTTTTCACTGATGGTACTTGGGCACAGAAACTAATTGCTAGTCAAGTTACTGTATTCATTCATTTGTCTTCCCTCTAAATGTGTTTATTCTTCATGTACGTTGCTTGATTTGATTTGCACGAGGTGAAACATTTGCGAGTGATATTTCTGTTCTGCAACAGAGAGATTTCAATTTTTTACTTACCTTTTTTCCAGCTTTCCTACCAGAGCTTCTTGACTGCAAATACAGAAACATTTGCAGATCTTTTGTTGATGAGCTTGTGCTTCTCTTCCATTCCTCCAAGTCATAGAATTTGGTCCTGGAAGTAATTATATGTTATGAAACATCCCAGCTTCATTTAGTTTACTTTTATAGTCCTGTAAATACCATCCTGAAATATATATGGAGGGTAAAATAGCTGCAAAAACTGAGTTATCACCATGTATCACTCACCTGACAGGAAACTGTGCCGATTCCAGCTCAAAGTATCCTGAGGGTTCTCAGTGTATCTAAAATATGCAGAATTACCACTGTCTATGTGTGATGATAACTGCTGCTCAATATCAATCTGTCTGCAGTCCATACTAAAGAAACTCTTTGTTGTATGAATGTGACTGAGAAGTATGGTAATGCTGCATTGTTGGAAAATCAAAGCCCTGTACAAGCCTCTGTTATGTCACAACATACAGTAAAATATTTTAGGTTCTTTCTCTATGCAAAAATATGGGGAGGACAAAGTAATATAAAAATAGACAATTTATTCCTGGCAGCAAATTCATCATCCTTCAGTTCTCTTTCTGTCCTCATCAAAAGCAGGTGAAGGGAGTAACCAGTTACAATAAAACCCAGTGGGTTGCCAGGAATGCGCAGTATTGCCTTTGTCAGTCATTCGTACATGAATTTTGATGCTCTTTTTGCCAGAGTATTTGTAATTGCTACTTTTCCAAATTTCTCCCCAATATATCCCATAAAAAAATGGCTTGATTTACTAAAAGTAGAATAAGTAAGAGCAGTGCAAAGTAACAAATCAGAATGATGTCTCACTGCAAACTTTTCATATAGATCCTATATCCCTTGGTTCCAGTAGCCCATCTCTTTCCCTTTCTGCAGGGAGTGAAAACAGGGAGGATGTCAAACTTGAAAATATACTATTCCCTCCTCAAGAGAAAGAAAGCTTCTATTTATTTTTCCAAACTCTCTGTTGAGATGTCATCCAAGAAGTAAGGTTCACTGCTGAGTCTAAATGCACTTGATACTCAAAAGAGAAATACCACCTGCAAATACACTCAGAAATACATTTGTGTATGTTCATCATTGAAGGTATATCAGAAGCATGGTTTTAGCAAAAAGAAAGCATAAAATTCAAAAGCCTTTCCAAGTCATTTGTAGATTTGAGCTTGTGGTGGCCACCAAAATGAAGTGGGAAATACATCTGCGCACTCTGGGACTTGTCAAACCTTCAATTTCACAAATCCACCTCGTTATAGGCTTACAAGAGACAAAAAGCCTCAGAACTTGTGGAAGCTTTGCAGGAATCCTTCCTGTGTTTAGCAATTGGAGAGGGTTCTTTTGCAAGAGAAATTGGAAAGTGCTGAGCAACAGATGAAGCGTCCCTTAATTTAAAACATTATAAACTTCTATGAGCAAAGCCATCAGCCCAGGCTGAGTGCTTTGCTAGGCTTCCTGCCTCAACATCTTAGCACGTTATCGGGGCTAGCAGATGAACCACCTGCTCCTGAGTGAAACTTATGTGGTGGACCTGATTTAGGAAATCATTTATGAAACAGGAGTGGGACTTTTTATAAACTGACAAGTAAACTTGTTTAATCTCCTTTGCCTTTTGAGTAATCCCCTCTTCAGTCCCAGTCTCTCTAATTACCTGCTGTTGGACGCTTTTTCTCAGAAATCTCTCCAAACCATGTCTGGTTTATTTCCCTCAGCAAATAGTCTCCTTTTAGCTAATTTTATAAAGCACTCTATGTGTTTGCTGAGTGAATATTTCAGCTGCCCTCTGGCAGTGATGAGCTGACTCAAAACATTAGGGTTTCTGTTTTGAACATGCATCATCTGCAGCTAGCTAATATTTCTCTCCTAGATTGTCACAATGACTTCATGTTCTTTTCTTGCAAATCTGCTAATTTAATTGCATTGTCAGAGGCCCTTTAGGTCACCTGGGTGCCTATGCCGTTAACCTTGGGCTTATCTTCCAATTACAGATTTAAAAGTGTCCATATGCATATTTTGCTGTCATGCAAAATAAGTTATGGAAAACTTGCCTCCGTGCAACTCTTCATTAGAGGAGTGAGGTCTTAAGATATCCTATATTGAAAAACCATCAGGTATTTCCTATTTGGGGCTTCAGTGAACAAAAGAAAGATGATCATGCTGGAATTAAACTTCCAGTGTCCGTTCAAGGGCTGTTCTGTGCTCTGTGTGTTGTTATACTGAACCTCATCCGCTCCCTTGGTGTATCGGAAGTTGAGCAATTTTATTCTACTGTCCTTCTCATCCGAAAGAACTGTTGAAATTACCATTCCCTGCAATGATTTCTTGGATGTTAGCATCAAGGAAAAGTAATTCTCTTAAAGGAATAAAAGACGCAATGATCTGTTTTGGGAACGTGAATGTTCATGATGGTGGTACAGCTTTCATTTGTCATCCCTTCCACACAGTATGTGGTAGCAAATGAGCAGGAGACAAAGTGTAAGAGCTTGCTAAAGTAGGAATTGCTATTTATTAATGTCTGCTTTTGTATACTACAGAGTAGTACACTTCTGCGCTGAAATGTTTGTGTAGTTTTAAATATTTGTTTCTGTCCAGGTGTGTTTCTTAGGCACTTGTTATGTCTATCTTGAGGGATTTAAATTTGTAAGCACCATCTGTTGCTGTTTGGTGTGGACACATATGGCTAAAGAATATCATATTAGTGGAGATAGGGGTATGGCTGCTGCAGCTCACGCTACTCAATCTCTGTCTGAACAGAAAGTGCCTGTTTCCTTCACGCTGCTGGGCGATTACTATTTTGTGTCAAGCTAAGAGAATAATGAAAGAAATCCAAATCCCAAGGAAGACAGAACCCATGTTTAAACTCAGTTTCTGCTTTAAAAGATATGAAAAGGGGAATGTCCCCTTTCCTCCAGAAGTCTTCTGAAACTTGTACGATAAGAAAGAGACTGAGCTGCGAAGTTTTTCTTAGTTATTTAGCCTCAGTCCTCAAATGAGTTGTTAATTCAGCCCTTCTAAATGTGTGGGGAAACAAGACTAGTGAAATGCATGCCCTGAAAATATCGTTAATATATACCAGGAGTGTTTATTTAGTTCCCAGAAAAGAAGTTACATGGAGACAAATTTTCTGTGAGCTCCGCCTCACCCATCCCTCCTACATTGCTCCCTGTGTGACCATCTTCTGGAAGAAGCTGAAGCCACAACCCATCTCTGAGCTCTTCCTCACAGGGCTTGGTGATAAATGAAGTGGGGACTGGGACTTCTGTGAGCCATGTCACGATGAGGTGTTTCACTTTCCTTCAGTAATTCCCTTTGATACCTTAATTACAAAAACACTTTCCAAACCAGCTTGCTTAGGGCATAATGATAAATTGTAGCTGTGGATGAATGTTTATTATAATTTGATGTTTCATTCAGAATTAAATAGCATGCTCCTGTAGTCTCCGGCCATATATTAAACCCCCACTCCACACTTTAAAATGACAGGCTTATTCTACCATTTTTCCTTGCAGGTCAGTTGCCTTCGTAGCTTGTTTCCAGGTCGCCTTCTTCCCTAAACTTGTTTGTCCGAGCTTTTGCAGTGCTATGTTCAAAGTATGCTTCCTCTGGGCTCGTACATACCGTTTCCGGTGCCTGGTGTTTCTTCCAGCCCAAAAGCAGCCAGATCCTAAGTTTCTGTGTATCAGAAGTCTGAAGCCTGGTTGGTGCATGCCTTTTTTATTTTGGTGCTAACTCCACAGTGTAGGCCATCATAAACACATGAGCAAAAGCATTCACAGTTTTAACAGAAAAATAATCAAACTATTGTCTGCCTTTCCATATGTTCCTTAGTCATCCCGTAGAAACCCCACTCCAGGACACATTTATTGTTCTGGCTTAAAGCCAGAGTGTCTATTTGCTTTTGTGAGTGGCTAAGGAGTTGTGGTTTTTAAGTAACTGTAAGCCTTCAGTTGCATGATATTTTACAACCAAGAATTACTACATTTTTTAAATTAAGCGTATGAAGTACCCTCATGGATTTCAGCTGTGGCCAAAGCAGATTAGAAGCAGTACTCATTGAGGAAGGGTTGCCCTCAGCTTTCCTGGGTGGGAGAAGTAGGTTGAATTGGGTGAAAACTGGCCCTCCTTGCTTTTCCTTCACCCTGAGATCCTTGTTCTCCTTAGCAACCCCTATGATAAGGTGCAGAAATCAGGCTCAAATAGAATGGCTGAAGGGTTCTTATCCTTTAGTACACATCAGCATTGAAGGGACGCAGTAGAATTTTGTTTTCTCACTGCACTGTGCAGCCATGAGTACAAAAGAAATGTTTTTTCCACGAATTGCCTTTATGTGGAGAAATTACACATTTTAATTGAACTGCTGTTTTATTTTGGGTTTTGAAATGTTTCATTTTTATTTCCATGGGGTTTCTTCAGGCATTTTCACTACATTTTCTGGTTGGGTGCTTCCAAAAAAATCCTTATTATAGGAAGGAAAGATTCTACCCATGACAGGATAAGCCTGAATCCATAAGTAAATCAGGCTGTTCTGTAGCCTAAGAATACATATGATAATTTTGATTAGTAGCTCTATATGGATAGTGTCAATGTCTTCTGCTTCCTTGAGTATGAAAAATTCCATGTTAAATGGTATCTCCCATGTGTTTTACTGTTCATGTGTATTACTGCTGTCACATTGCTGGGATCTCATCGTAAGAAGGGAAAAAAAGTGAGAGAGGGTATTTATTGACCAACTTGTCTCAATCAAAACCAGTATGAAAACTGGCTTTTTTCCACATTTAACAACATTTCCATTAGCTGTTCTAAGAGTCAGCCTTGGGACCTTCAGCATAATTTATTTTTTTTTCACCAAATAGGATAAGATAGTGAAGAATTCTGAGATGTCTTTCATTTATTTAATTGGAGGATAGCTGCTGGTAGTTTTATATCTATCATCGTGCGAGTCTAATGTCATGTGCCTTTAACTGCGTGTAAGGCTGGTGCTGAATGAAATGTGGATTGATTTTTCTGTGTTGTTTTTTCTCCCTTTCTCTTTCCCTTCACAGCGAGCTGCCTCATTCCCCTCAAAATCTTCTCGCCACTCTAAATTCCTCATACAGCCGCAGTGTGATGCTCTCCTGGGTGCGCCCCTTTGATGGAAACAGCCCTGTTCTCTACTACATGGTCGAGCTCTCCGAGAACAGTGAGTGAAGTTTCAACCTCATGTTCTTCTCAATTATTCAGCCTTCTTTCAGACTCACCTTTTACCAGAGATACTAACAAAACATTGTATGTTGTATGCTAAATGAGAGACACTGCGTGGAGGGTTTTACACGTGACTATGTGCATGCTGTAAGAGTTAAACAGCAGAGAGAGGCTTGAGATGTGGAATGTGATACAGGAAAGCCTCAATTCCACCTCTAGAATTGCCTGCCAGACTTGAAGCGCAGCAGTTCATTCCTTAGTGCTTCAATTCAGCACCTATAAAATGGCAGTAGTCGTTTTATGTCTTCCCGTTGTTGTCTTTTGCTCTGGTTTCATAGATATCTGGATGCATTCAGAGCACCAGTTTCACCTGAAGAATGCAGGCAGGAGGGTAATAACAAGGAACTAATGGTCTGTCAGAGGAATAAGCTTGGATGTCAGTAGGAGCTACTATCTTAACTGTATATGGGTTCATATATTTTCTCTGCTTTCCCTAGGTTATAATTTTATACCCTTCTTTTTGGTAGGGTAAGGATGCCTAACTCTAAGATATCCAAATACCTAGCTTCATGGATTGCAAACCTGGTCGTTGTGAAATGCCATTTCTCACAGTTTTGTCATGCTGTATCTGGTCCTTTGTGGTTCTCAATTTGCAAGGTTATTCAGGGTCATTGCTAATGCTTCTTTAGGAGTTGATGGAAAGATGAGGTTATATGGAAATCAGTCACCTTGGCAATGCTTTGTAATCTCTATCACTGTAGAAGCTGGAAATCCAAGCCTAACAATTGATTCTTGATGAAAAAATTAAGAGCATCACTTTTTCTGGCATGTGGAAATTAGCCACTGCATAACTGAATGTGAAGCAGTCCTGATTTCTGATTAACGAGAGAGAAGCATTTTGTTTCGCCACACAGAGAGCTTGAGATGAAACTTGAGCTTCAGATCACATACAGCCCTTTTGCTTGGCAGGCAGGAGTGCGTAGCTTTTCAGATGTGGAGGTCCCAGAACTGATGATCTTTACATCTGTTAAGCACAGTGCAGTTTTCTAATCCTAGCAGAAATCCCAAGTCATGGCCATAACTGCTGTCCTTAAAACATTTCTTTTTGAGCAAAGACTCCTGGTCTTTTGGTGAAGCAAATGACTGAGAAAATTCAGTGTTCTGCACTCACAACTCCTCTCTACCTTTTTATCAGCACCTTCTTTTTTATTTTGACTCTTCTATCCTTCCCCTCCTATCAAGGAGTTACAAGCCAGTAACTGCTTTCTAGCTTTTCCTTACCTATTCTTTCACCCAAGGACATTACACTTGTGTTTCACGTTTCCAAGAGGCTTTGACAATGATAAGCTAATCAAGCCCCAGTCTGGGAACATGATGCAAAGGTACCAGAGGTAGGTTTGTACATAGAGACAGCACAGAGCTGGCAGAATGTGGATCCTGCACAGGGCTGCAGGACTGTTGGTTGGGAATCTTCTTGATTGAGAAGAGTCATTAAAAGAAGAGGCAGCTCACTTGATGCCAGGAGAAGTTTGAAAGGTCTTCAGGTGCTTTTCTAGCAAGGATGCTTTGCAGTTGGTCTAATATAGGAGTGGGGTAAATGTGCCATCATTCTGAAAATGCTGTAATTCATTCATTGAAATATATAGAAGGCCCAGCAAAAACCAACAGTAGTTTTCCAGAAATTGTGCAGTCCCTCAGAACTCCACAGGATCCTGTGAACCCTTACTCACTCCATGATAGATCCAATAATTTTGACTGATGGCATTGCAATCTGCGACTGAGAGTCTCATTATCACAAATCATAGGTAGATGTACTTCAGCAAGCTTGCAGCTGCGAAAAACAAACACAGAGCTGGCTTGTTGTGAATTGAGCATCTTAACTCCCAGAGATACTCTAGATCTTGCTGTCCTTTCAGTTTTCATCTTTTATCTTTGTTTTCTTTGCTTTTATGTACAACGTCCAAGTGGTTACTCACAGAAGGAGGACTTCTGTGAGAAGAGAGGAATCTAAGCCCTTAAATACTCAGCTGTTGTGTTCTCTCATTTCATATGTTATTGCTCAGCTGTATGGATGCCGGTAGAATAGTAGAAACAATGTCAACAGTGACTTTGGTCTGGAAAGCTGACTTTAATGTCTGCGTATTGTCACTGTCTTGTTCTGTTTTTTATTTTCTTGACGTATTTGTTTTTCAGAGTTCTTTTGATCTCAGTAGTGTGTGGTTAATATTTAGTTTCTACAGACCTCCTACTCCTTTGGAAAACACTACCTTGCCTTTGTTCCCACCCATCCCAAGTGATGTTTGTGAATGAAGCTGGTATTTGATCTTGTGTAGGTATAGTTTTGTCTGATATGACTGTGCAGAATCTCTCTTTGCTTTTCAAAGAAAAATTCCTTTCAGGTTTTCTGTCAGCCCTGTTTGTGCCACAGAAAGAATAACTGTTAAGGAGTCAGCATATGCCCTCTCTGAGCTCATCTGCCTGCATCAGTAGATCCTTCACTGTCAGCAGCAGTGCAATGTGCTTGACTCCTAATCCCCATTTGCTTTCACACATGTAAAGGTGAGGGAGGAACATCAAAATTATGATTTATTTTGCAGTTAGCAAAGCTGCATAGGAGACTTTCTTCTTAGTTCTGTGGAGTTTTGATACATGGGGTTTGCTTTGCAGTTACAGGTGCCAGAATGTAGTCTAGCCTTGTTAATTTTTTAGCTGTTTTGAATCACTTTCTAATAGCGTTAGGATCCATTGTACGTTCTGAAGCATGTACCATAAATGAATACATAATAACAATACCTGTTTCAGAGAAATAGCTGAAGAGGGTTCAAAATAATGACTAAATTTCAGGGGGCTAATTACTGGCTGCATTAGAGAGAGGAGTGTCTCTTCACCTGGCATGGATTAGAACTCCTTTTCATTAATATCATTTCAGAAAAGAGATATAAACCCCTTATTTTAATTAGAGGAAAAAAAAAAACGTAGATTGTGCTCATAAATTGCTGGAACTATGAACGACTCTTGTCACCTAATTTTTAAAATGAATATATTTGGCACAATGCAATAATTCTCAAATTACAAGTATTCATAGTAGCCTGTGTCTGTGGGTGACTTGAGACGTATGGCCTTAAACATTTGGGGGCAAATTTATAACCTAATTTGAAAAACACAGTTCCAGAGAAACACAGTCATTAAGTATTCCTGCCCACACAGAGCCAGAAATGGGAACCTTCATTTGAAATAGGATTTTCAAATAAATAGGACCATGCATTGCTGTCATTTGCACTAATGTGGTTTTGGGATGTTTCATGACCTGCTTAGCCCCTGTTGCGATATATCTAGGAGTTCCAGTTAAGTACCTTCATGCTGTTAGAAGGAGATTTGCTTATTTTATTCCAAAGAGGTTTAGATTTTAGGGATTAATCAAAAAATATTCTGAGTAGTCTTTTAACTGACGAAAAAAATTAATACTTAAAGAATTCTGCTGAGTACAATGAAGATAAAAGCCCATTTTTGTTTCACTGTATTCTGGGATGTCTATGCTGTGTGGTGTAATCGTGTAACTCTAATTCATCACATTCTGCCAATGACGAGATAATAAAAACTCCTATGGAAAGCATCTATACCTGCTTAGCTTAAAGCCTAGAAATTGTCATCCTGAACTTGGTAGGAATATTCCAATGACAAAAATAGGACACATTGACAAATCTTTGAAGAATCACAATAAAACTATTTTGTTTGTTGCAACTGGGACTCAGATCTGCATAAGGAAGTTCTTTAGTATGGGGGTGCTGAGGCACTGGAACAGGTTGCCCAAAGAAGTGGTGAATGCTCCATCCCTGGCAGTGTTCAAGGCCAGGCTGGATAGAGTCTTGGGCTGCAAGATCTAGCAGGAGGCATCCCTGCATGGGGGCTGGAGATAGATGATCTTAGGGCCCTTTCCAACCTTAACTCTTCTATGATTCTATGACAGTGTTAAAAGATACTTTTTCTCAGGCCATTCGTACACCTTGTTGAAGCCCTACCAAGCAAAGGATGAAGCACTTAATTTTTATTTGAACTTTTTGCAATATCGTGTATTGTCATGAAGATTTGAAAGATGACTTCAGTGAACCACAGCAGTAGAGCGAATTCCAATGCTACCATCTGCACAAAACCATCCTGGAGAAGGAAGGAGATGGAAGTGTACTCCAAACCTGCAGAAATCAGCTTTTTGCAATAGACCTAATGTGTAATATCAAATTAGAAATTATTTTTGAGGAATTTGCAATTAATGCATGAATTGTAAGGTAGATAGGGAAATACAGAAGAAATACCTCTTGGTGAGTAACCAGTGTTATGAAACATATCACAAATACATTCAAAAATTCTTGACTGAACAGAAGTAATTTCTAAAACTTCACAAACCACATTGTAAACTAGAGAGTAGCCTGTGAGATTTCTTTGTTTCCAATAAACTTGGAGAGGCACTCAGTTAAAATAAAAAAATCATAGAATGGTTTGGGTCGGAAAGGACCCTAAGACCATCTAGTTCCAACCACCTGCCACAGGCAGGGACACCTTCCGCTAGAGCAGGTTGCTCCAAGCCCTGTCCAACCTGGCCTTGAACACTGCCGAGGATGGGGCAGCCACAGCTTCTCTGGGTACCCTGTGCCAGTGTCTCACCACTATCATAGTGAAGAATTTCTTCCTTAAATCTAACCTAAATCTCCCCTGTTTGAGTTTGAACTTATTCCCCCTTGTGTCACTACAGTTCCTGATGAAGAGTCCCTCTCTGGCATCCTTGTAGGCCCCCTTCAGATACTGGAAGCTGCTCTGAGGTCTCTGTGCAGTTTCTCTTCTCCAGGCTGAGCAGCCCCAACTTTCTCAGCCTTAGTATGGGGAGCGTTTCAGCCCTCTGATCATCCTCACTTTTCACCCTCCCACTCTTGTTCAGCCTTCCACCCATTTTCAGCCTCTACTTTCCTTTTGGCCTCCCACCCCTTTAATTCAAAATACGTGATATCCTGAAGATGATAGCCAGCTAAACATGGAAGTGCTTCAAACAGTAGCAATTGCCGCGGTAGAGCAAACAAATGCCAGAGTACATTCTAGGCAGCTTAAATTACATGAAGGATTAGCACAGTCTGCTCAGTGTAACGGAGGCTTATTTAATAGTTTGACCTTGCAGTGTTTTTGTCACCACGGAGCTTCTCCAGGCTTCCTGGGATGGGCGAGTGACAGTCACCCCTGGAGGAGAAGAGAGTGTTAAAAGTGTTATGGCATGTTTCTGATGTCACAGTTGCTGCTTTGTGCAATTCTGTGGTTTGTTTTGAAATGTTTAGTTTATTGATTATCCAAAAAAAAATACTTGACGTTTAAATTTTAAAGCTACTCTGCATAGTCACTGTATCCACTGCTCTGTGAGTAAGCAAACCCTCCCCAAATCACCTTCCTTTGTGAATCAGAGGGCCTAGGAGATGAATAGGCTCCGTTTATATTAGGTTTCAGTTTAATCTCTCTTCCTGCCAGATCTTTTATCTTCCACCAGGAGAGGAAAAGGAATTAATAAAGTATTCTACAGATGCAGCATATAAACATACTAAAGCCCCAAGGTGCTGAAGAGATTAATAGGCCCTGTTGTTGAATCAGACTCCTCACTACATTGAGCGCTTGGATTAAGCACTCTCAGGTGGTGTTTACACTAGCAATAAACAAATGAAATGCTGTAGGAAACGGACCACTACCCAAGTAGCTCATACAGGGCTATTTCACTCTCTTGGTGGTGTCTGCTCTTCCATTTTCCTCAGGAAGCTGCTTCAGGCAGTGTACTAAGTCAGCCATACCTTAACTTTGACTTACCTTGATTTGTTACTATGCACTCTGGCTGTAACCAGGTGAACAGTTGTTTGTGAAGCCTCAGGAGAAGCTTGATAAGATAAAGAAGGAACTGTGATGCAAAAACCTCTTAACCAATGCTTTTCTAGACAGCACAGGAGTGTTTCTTCTAAGGTCTTTCTAAAAGAAGCTCAACGCTCAGAATTGCCATCTTGATCTTGCAGCTGCAGTGACTGCTGGTAAATCCTCAACTGGTGAGGACAGAACTTGACTGCTGTGCAAATGTCCCTCTCCAACATTCCCAGTATTCTGCTGTGTCAGTTTTCCTGTTAAAAAAAGATTTTGTTCTTAGAAAGCTATTACTGGAATAAATATGTTTTGAGTAATTCAGAGGTGCAGTCTTTATAGCCCCACTGGCAGCAGACCCCAGAAGACTTAAACTTGCTAAGGAATCTGCCAGAAAAGCGCCAAATTAGTGGTTTATATCTTGGTGTCCTTTTTAGCAGGCTTCCACATTTGGGACATCTCATCTTCATTTTCAGGCAGACGTCTAGGTGACCTGCCAGGAGCTGCAATGCACTTCTGATGAGCAACATGCACAGATATGTTGCCAAAATCTACAGCTAGCTCCTCAGTCATTTCCAGAAGTGTTGGTAATTTTGAGCAGGGAGCATGGAAACAGCTGGTATTATTTAAAATCTGAACAAATCTTTAAATTGGCTGATTCCATTGCTGTACTGTTGCAACACAGACCAAATGTCACTTCTCCCTGACTCTTTCAGTCATGGCTTCAGGGAGAATGTGTGACACCAGGCTATGAAGAAAAGAAGTCAGGATATTTAATTTTCAACATGTTTCATTTTCTGACCTCTTTGAAAACTTGAAAATGTAATTTGGGCATCAGAGGAGCTCAGTATGTCAAGTATGTGAACTGACAACGAGGGGTTTATAGTGCTGCCAGGGCTGTTTATACCAGGCAATCTTCCTAGGAAATGATTAGACCAAATGCCATATACTATCTCTAGGAAAAGAAAAAACTGCAGACGTGTAGAATTTGCAGCAGAAGCTTTCTCTGGTCTTACAGCAAAGGTCTGATTTGGCAGAGAGAGTCATGCTTCTACACCTGCTTGCAAGCTGGGTAGGAAGATATTCCAAACTGACTGTGAATTTCATTACAGTCCTTCCACCAGAGCCACTCATGGGTGTGGTGGTGTAATGGCCTGCCAAACAGATGGGTTGTGAAATACACAGCCCATCTGTCTTTATCATGCTTGTTTACTCTTTTATTAAAATGCTAATGAATATAGTTTTTATTTATTATGCCATGACATGTGCAGCATCACTTTCCAGTAGACAAATGTGCAATCTGCATAACCGTGTGGGCTGACAGGAAGGTTTCTTCTGCTGAAAAGAAACTTCTTCCCAAAGTTCCTCTGAGGAAAACAAGCACAAAGAGCTCTGAGCAGTCAGAAGCGTTTTCTCGCTTCTGCAGGGCTTTTAACAAGCACTGTCATCTTTTTTTCACATGTAAATTATTCCAACAGATTCTCCCTGGAAGGTTCACCTCTCAAACCTTGACCCAAAGATGACCGGTGTCACTGTGAGTGGACTAACTCCGGCCAGAACCTACCAGTTCAGGGTGTGTGCTGTTAACCAGGTGGGAAAGGGCCAGTACAGCTCTGAGACCAGCAGGTACAGTAAAAATGAATACCTGGGGGCTGGAGATACAATAACCTAGAACTACTGGGGGAAAGAAACCTGCTCATTGTGAATGAATGAAGTTACTTGTTGCACAATAACTGGGGAAGGGAGCAGTTAGCATTACCCAAGCCTCTGGAGAGTGCTCTGCAGCTGTCAGTAATTGGTGATCATGGCAATTAGATGATGCAGGATATCAGCACACCATGGAGTAGGTGCCCTCATACTTCCAGAGTATCAGTTAAGCAGAATCTTTTTGCTCTTGTGCTAAGCCCCAGCAGTTAGCCAGGAAGGAGGACAGCATTCTCCTAATCATTGCAATGTCACTTCTGGAACTTGCCCAGATGCGACATAGAAGGATGGCTTCATCAAATTTAGTTTCAGATGCATCCCCCTTCTTCTGAACCAAAGCTTGCTGAGAGCTCAAATTGCAGAACAGCTGAATTCTAAATGGCTTTTTTCAAAATGTAGAAGTTTGATATGAAAAATATTGAAAGAGCTGAAAGAAACAATTTGGAAGGAGTCACAGACACTGGACCTGAGCTCTAACTCATTCAGGCTTGTAATCTTTTTAAAGAGTTGTAGCAGCCTGGGTGATTCACAGAGAATAAGGTTACCTCAGCTGTCTGTCTTGTTGCTTGCTTAACTGATTTCCTATTATGTTGATTTGTTGTAACTATTTCATGCATGTCTTCAGCAGTTTGATCCGAGTTATATTTCCTTCTAGTCATCAGACTTTGATAAAAGAAACTGGTTCACATGGAACGGACACATGAAATAGAAATGTTATCTATGATTTATTTCAACACCCGCCTCAATCACATTCTTTTGTACTTAGGTTGATGCTACCTGAGGAGCCCCCCAGTGCCCCACCTAAAAACATAGTGGCCAGTGGGCGCACCAATCAGTCTATCATGGTCCAGTGGCAGCCTCCTCCCGAGAGTGAACATAACGGAGTTCTTCATGGGTACATCCTAAGGTAAGTAATTTCCTGACCTGAAGAGTCTGGAGATAGATCCATGTGTGCATGAGGGAATTCAGAATAGTGTGACTTAAGAGTGTATTTAAAACTACTTCTAATTCCATTCCATGAAATTAAAGGAGGGCAACAAAGCTGGTGAAGGGTCTCAAGGACAAGTCCTGTGAGGGCAGCTGAGAGAACTGGGGTTGTTTAGCCTGGAGAGGAGGCTCAGGGGAGACCTTATCACTTTCTACTACTACCTGAATGGAGGTTGTAGTGGGAGGGGGGTGTCGGTCTCTCCTCTCAAGTAGCAAGCAATAGCACAAGAGGAAGCTGCTTCAAGCTGCAGCAGGGGAGGTTTCAATTGGATATTAGAAAAAATTTCTTCACCCAAAGGGTTGTCAGGCACTGGAATAGGCTGCCCAGGGCAGTGGCAGATGCACCATCCCTGGAGGTGTTTAAAAGATGTGTAGGTGTGGTGCTTGGGGACATAGTGGTAGACTTGACAGTGCTTGGTGAACAGTTGGACTCAATGATCTTAAAGGTCTTTTCTGACTCAAATGAGTCTGTGATTCTGTAAATATGTTCATTATTATTTATGAATGCTGTGGCTGCCCTGGTTTATTACAGAAGAAAACACCTCTGTTCAAGTGGCCACCTGAGTGTAGGCACTTAAATTCTAGCCTGCCTATTCTAGAGAGTCAATGAGCTGGGGTCTCTGCTAGCTACTCTGAAAGGACTGCCTAAGTGGACTAGCTCCCCATGGAGACTCTCAACATCCAGATAGCTTTTTTCCATTTTCAAAGTGAAGTGCAGCAAGTACTAAAAGTGTTCACATGGGAGGTTAGTACAGTGCAGCCTGTGCACTGGAGATGTATATTTGCTTATTACAATCTCAGCTTCCTGCTTGAAAGGTTAATTTAATTTATCAAAGACACAATAGGGCTCCTTCACCATGGAAGACAAGAATAGAATCAATAAGCTTCAGTTTTGTGCCAAACAAAATGAAGAGAGGGAATGACAGGTCAGATGCTTCATGGCAGAAGTTAATGTGGTTTTGAAAATCAGTCAGGTGAGTAAGATTCTTTCAGCCCCTTCTGTATTTATTAATGAGAAACAGATTCCAGCAGGTAATTTGGAATCTAGAATACATCCAGTCTTTCTGCTTATACAGCATATGTTGTGTTGGAAATGGTGTTTCCACTCTAAGGAACCTTGCAGGGCATTTCCCTTTTGTAATTCTTGGGGACTGAGTTATTCACTCCTGCCCAATTCAGCTACAGCTCATTTGCCAGCCTACATATTCTGCAGTGCTAGCAGCCAGCCCAGGGCCACACCTTTAGTAAAAGAGGCATTATCTAAATCAGGTATTTGTGAGAAACTCCCAAGCATTGCACCAACTCTGACACACTTCCAAGTGATGGTTACAGCCTATTGTAGGGTGGCTGCTGACATTTTTAATACATTGTCCTCCACACCTGCTAAAAGATAACTAAATGCTACAGTTAGATGCCAACATCCTGTTCATGCTGTGCTTCTGCTTTTGCTGCCATGGATGGAAATGTTTTTGTGATGTTAAAGAGTGTTGGTGAGCTCCCAGAATAGTCCTGGAAAGTTCTGTCTCTTTGCAGGCAGAGTTGAAAGTCTGTTAACCTCCCTGTCACCTGCACAGAGCCTATTATGCTGGTGGGCCACTTGTGCAAGTGCTTGCAGTTTTAAGAGCTGGACTCAGTTTGAAAGCTGTGCCAGTCATTAGTGACAGGCAGGAAGAGGTGCTTCAATTTTTGTCTATAGATAGAGTCTTGTCATGAGAGTTGGGTACCTCTTTGCACAGGGTACAACTGTTGCTTGTACGATTCATGCATTTAAACTGGTTTATTTGATGATAGGATTAATACCTTAGCTATTCCCAGTGAATGTAACCCAGTCTCAGCATTAAGTTCTTTCAGAAAGCAATCCCATAGCCTCCTACTTCTGGTAACCTGTTCTGTTTTCTCCATATAGTGTTTTCGGTGTTTACCTGAAGTATTTCTGCAACATCTACCAGCATAATTGATCCCTGTCCTTGCTGTAACATCTCTTTCCATTTTAATAAAGAGTAATCATATTCATTCTACTCAATCTTTGAACATTTTTGGCGTCTACATGCTTTGTCTTGACTACAGAATAGAGAAGCCATTTATTCAATAGGAATTTAAGATTATCATATAAAAGCAGAATTGACCCAAGTAATAAACCAGACTCTTCTTCCAAGTCAAATTGTGTGGTGACAGCAGTGTGCACTGAAGAAAAGTCTTCTTGCACTGATTTCTGTAGAATTGCGGTATAACAAAATGAAAACCACCATGCATCCGAGAGACCCAGTCCTCAAGACGTGTGTCCTGGGTTCAGCAGTAGCAGTCATTTTTAATCTTTCCTAGCTGCTGCAGTGCTGTGTTTTTGACTTTTGGCCTGGGAACAGCACTGATAACACTGATATTTTTAGTTGCTGCTCAGTAATGTTTACTCTAACCAAGGACTTTCTGAGTCTCATGCTCTGCCAGGGAGGAGGGGAAGCCGGGAGGAAGCAGAGGCAGGACACCTGACCCAAACAGACCAAAGAGGTATTCCATACCACAGCACGTCATGCCCACTATATAAACTGGGGGCAGTTACCCGGAAGGGTTAGATCACTGCTCAGGTCGGGCTGGGTATCGGTCAGCGGGTGGTGAGCGGTTGTATTCTCTTCCCTTGTTATGTCACTTATCGTTGTTATTATTGGTGGTAGCAGCAGTGGTTTGTGTTATACTGTAGTTACTGGACTGTTCTTAACCCATGGGAAATACATTCTTTCAATTCTCCTCCCCATCTCTCCGTGAGCGGGGCGGGGAAGGGGGTGAACGTGTGAGGGCTGAGTGGCTGAGTTGCCGAGTTGCCGACTGGGCTTAAACCACAACAACATGCAAGATACTAAATTGATGGAGCACCTGATCTTTAAAAGTGAAGGTGCACTGCACAAGTCATATGGAGTATACATCAAAGTCCCTGGTGAGAAAAATCATGAAGACGTGACATTTCTGAACTGGCCTCCTTCCTCTGCCCTTTTTTTTGCTGGCAGTATTGCGTTTAGAGGACTGCCGTGCTAACAACATAATGGATTAAATCACAGGAGCACTCTACACCTTGTCTGCTACGTGTGAGACAAAACATTGCTGCACAAAGAATTGTCTTTGCCAGGAAGCATGCACCCTTCCCAGGGGACAGAAGAACGAAGAAGTTATTGTGTAAAGTTGAAGAAGAAGAAGACATTCAATAAACTCGGATGAGGGCTGATATCTCTTTATTTCCATTTGTACTTCATAAATGGAATCTCACCAGTGTAGCATTACAAACATTAAATATGCCAAAATATGGTCAGGCAAGCAGCTGCTCAGCAGAAAATAGAGGAGTTGTCAGTGATTAAGAACTGATCTCTTTATAATAAGACTTTAGAACAAAATCTGTGGCTGAAATACACAAAGTTGTCTAGTTATAGAAACTGCACAAATTTAACTTAGATGAATTTAAAATCAGACTGTAAGATGTCAATTAAATTGTTCAATGTCAGTAAGCTTTTAGTGATTACTGTGAAGCAAAAGATGAGTAAGAGTGCATGAAAGTGGTGTGGTGAATAAAAATACAAATGTGCCCAGATTTGTCTTTCTGGCGGAATAGTACTGCCTCATGCCCCTTGCTTGGCCTCTGTTTTTTCTGATTTATCTTTTTGTGAATTAGCATACTGTAAGCATCTAAAGGAAGGAAAACAACAGTATTATTCACATTCACAGATTTGCATGGTTTGTTTTCTACAATTTAGTTCTTCTCCACAGTTTCTTGGCCTGAAGAGATGCATCAAAGGGGCCCTGTTTTCTGCAACGCAGTTTTTACACGGGAAAATATATTCAGTGTTTCAGCTTCCTGTGGCTCAGCAGAAAGTTTGACAGGATGTTTACTACTCACCTTTACAAAGAATTGTACAGGCAGGATGTTCACCTGTACTCACCTGTATTTGGTAGAGCCCTTCTGGAATACCAGTGCTTAACCAACCCTTTGGTCTCAGCTATATTTCATCCTTATTTTATCTGTGAAGTAAATCCTGGTGGAAGCTAGAGATGACAACACCTGGAATGAAATGGAATGAGTCTCTGGAAGGTCAGAGCCCTCTGAGCTCTCCCTTTTTGGATTTCAGAGGAGAAGGAAAAAAAACATTTCTCAAACTGATTTACAGCAGCATCTTGCTAAAAAAAATCACATCTGTGCATTTTTTTCTACTAAATCACAGCTTCTACTAGACAAGCTATGTTTAAAAAGCTGTAATTTTTCTGCAGCCATAAAACAGGATAAAATACCTATTTTGTTCAGCCCTGAGCATGTAATCTCGGTGAGATCAGATTAGCAATACTACAGCAGTCAAACGCTATATGGTTTCATCAGGAGTTAGTTTGTTCTTTCCGATTATTTTTGATTGTTCGTTGTATAATTCTGCTGTAGAAGTTTGTGTCTTGCCTCTTGACAAAGGAAGCTATTTTGCTACTTGGGATATTTGCTGTAATTGATACCATCTAATTTACTAGCAAATATTTCTTCCCATATGGTAGGTATCGCCTTGCCGGCCTCCCTGGAGAATACCAGTATAAGAACATCACCAGTGCAGAAGTCAACTACTGCTTAGTGAAAGACCTGATCATTTGGACCCAGTATGAGATCCAGGTTGCATCTTACAATGGAGCTGGGCTGGGAGCATTCAGCAGACCTGTGACAGAGTACACTTTACAGGGAGGTGAGCAAACTGGACCAATATATCCTTTTGCAGTACAATTTATAACATGCTTTCCTAAGGAGATACACTCTCTGATAGTCCTACTAACAACTTGTAAAATTGATGGTCATTTTGGTCAAATTTGACAGACAGCTTGGGGTAGGAAACACTTACAAATTTCAAACGCCAGAGTAGAGACAAGATAAGACTCTGCTGTTATCTCTGTAGGAGAAGCTGTGAGTGAATTAAAAAATTATCTATTCTGGTTGACCCTCATGATGACACTTGCAGGTCAGAGTTGGCAGCAGCATGAGGAATAAATAGAAATGCTGAAAAGAGCTGGGAATGGATTTATAGGGCCTGTGACAAGCAGGGGCTGAGGTTACTCTGCCAGGAGAGTCAGAATATGGCAGAGAATTGGGTTTGTCATGGTCAAGGTATGCAATATGCTGTGTATGCAGTACAGGAGACAAAAGCTGAGTAAACCAGCTATATTCAGATAATCATAGAATACCTTCTTTTAGTAATACAGAATAAATTTATAAGGAAACTGTATGAAGAGAATTAAAGCCTGTGGAGAAAGAGAGTTTTGTAGTATTTCAGAAATGGTGCATACATTTGCAAAGAGGAAGATAACTTTAAAGCCCTGATTTTTATGCTATAGCTCCTACACATCTTTCTGCTAAGTGCTTTAAGAAAAGTATAAATTGCATCCACAAACGGATATGTAATTACTTTTTACAACCAGTGTAAGGCATGTTTACACCTCTAGATTGGTATAAAAATCCATAGGATAATTAAGCACCAGGCCCTTAAAGCTTTCATATATTCCCATAATTGCAGGGTTGTGCTGGATGCTGAGCACTGGACAGTACATGGTCTCTACTTTATTGGTCATAAAACAATTAAAGTATTTTAACAACTTGCAGATTTACAGTACATCAGTTAATTTACAATGAGAGAAGAAGACATAGTTGTTTGTTAATTGTTGCTAGGAGTACATTAGAACATGATTAGATACCATTTGAGGTGTAGGGAGCTATTTAAGAAAAGATCATTCATATGCAACACTCTTTAACCACAACAATTAAAGAAGGAAGGTATATTTTGTCTTAGGGCATGTAAAGTCATAGAGGAGTGTAGACACACTCAAACTCTCTCTAGAAGTATTTATAGCAGACCTTGAAATGTTTTTCTTAGTCTTCTCCTTGCAGCCAGGATTAATGGTTTTTATCCCACTGAAGACCAGATCTCTGCTGAGAATTGGTTTGCGCAGAGAATTTGAATCTCTTTTGTGAATAGGCTTGTAATTCATCACTTTGTTTTTTTGCACATTTTAAACTATCATAGCACCTTAACCTTCCATCTATTAAGACTTAGGTTTGGACTTCACACTCTTGTTCTTAAACCCATCAATTGACTCTAATTTCCCTTGATATTATGCGCTGTTATTATCATCCTTTACTTATTGGTTGTCTGTTGTCATTTATAAGGATATAAATCCTCTGTAATAAATTAAGTATAGTCAGTCCTGCATTCATATTAATCGGCAAGAGTGTTTAGACTGCAGGACGCAATGGCCTGTTTGTCTTTATACACTTCCTAAATGTTCAGTGGTGGATAAACTCAGAAGAAATAATGAATATTTCTATTTTTTTTATATCAATATTTAATAATAGCAGTAATTAACTACTTCATGGGTACTGCCATCTCCTAATGAATGCCTTGCTGGGTATGAAGCCTTTTTACTTTCAGAATTGAAAAGGGAAGCTGGTTGGTATCAGTATCATTTGAAACTGGATTAATGCTGTCTCCATATGTAATGTACTACTGACTGAAACTCTGCTCCTTTATCCTTCTTGTAGTTGGGAAATGACAGGAAAAGCCAGTGACTGTTTCTTGCTCCGGAATGTCCTTCCTAAACTAAACCAGCAGGAGTGAAAAAAAAAAAAAAAGCCATGTGTAAAACTGCCTTGTAAATCATATTCTGATTTTAATATGAGTGGAGATAAATGTCAGAGACATACAGTCCCATCCATCCCCCTCTCCTACTACGACTGCTGCTGCCTCTATTCTGACGTGCATTAAATGATGTGAGCTGTGCTGGCAAGAACCTGTCTGTCTGCAGATGAAAAATACGTGAAATACCTCATATTAATCAAGTGTGCTATGCAGCTCAAAGTCTGGGAGGAAATGAGCACTGGGAGCAGATCAACTCATTGGCAGGAGCAGATCATCACGTTGGCATCTTTGTCACAGGGAATATTGACTGGCCATATAAGCTGTGGATTTATACCAGAACGTGGTCTATTAATCCCTTATTAGTCCTCTGGCATTGCTTTAGCCACTGATAACTAATCAGCTACTCAAAGCTCTTCAAAAATCGCCAACTTCTAGAATGTGGCTGAACTCAGAAGATGCTTAAAGATCGAATCTTAGAGAGGAACTGGCACATAATATCACGTAGATAAAATGTCAGAAAGACTTATTGGCAAAGCACTGAACATCCTCACACTAAGGTCAGGCAGGTTGACTGTCGCTAAATCTCAGAAGTCTTTTCAGAGTGATATTAAGCCTAATCCTTTGATGCTCTGTATATACAGATCTTTCTTCATCAGAGGTTTCTCCAGCTGTTCCTTACTTTGATGTTACTTTTCACAAGGATTTGTGCCAGCCTTCTGCATAGGGCAGTTTTTACTTATTTAAACAGTGTCGTGCAGGACTTTCCAGTAACATATGAAAACTGAAGTTTCCCAATGCCTTTTATAGAAGAATAGATTTCTGAGAAATATAAGAATCTTTATGGATGGTGATGGTATTTTCTCTGCTCTGTACTATTGGACATATTTACCTTTTCCAGCAGATTTATTTGAGAAAGCAAAAGCTTCCATTCTTTATTTTGGGTCTGTTCCTTTTATCTCACTATCATGAATACTTCTGAAGTTCTCTCTCTTTGAAAAATTCACACTGCCCCTTGGATTTAGGCAAGCCAAGGTTTAGAAGTAGAGACTAAACTTTCCTTAGGCTCTTTGCATTAACAGTAGCCCACTTTTGTTTCTACTAGGAGTGCTATGGCTTTCTTGTGATGCATATCCCCAAAAGCCAGTCTTCTGTCCTAAAGTTCATAGGTCTTACCATTTAGTTCTTATTGTTTTGTTTTCCTTCTGTGCTGTGCATGGACACTTTGAAAGCATAGGAAAGTCTGAGAAAAGGGCCCTTCCTGCATTAAAATGTGGAAGAGTCACCAGACTAGTGAGTCTTGATGGTGTGGAGAGAAGGATTACAGGTATCAACCGAACCACACAGCTTGATGTCATTGGCAAACTTGCTGAGGGTGCACTCAATCCCACTGTCCATGTCACTGACAAAGATGTTGAACAAGTCCGGTCCCAACACCGATCCCTGAGGGGCACCACTCGTTACTGGTCTCCAGCTGGTCATTGAGCCATTGAGCACAACCCTCTGCATGTGGCCATCCAGCCAGTTCTTTATCCACCGAGTGGTCCACCTATCAAATTGATGTCTCTCCAACTTAGAGAGAAGGATGTCATGTGAGACAGTGTCAAAGGCTTTACACAAGTCCAGGTAGATGACATCAACTGCTCTACCCCTGTCCATCAGTTCCATAGCCCCATCATAGAAGGCCCCCAGATTGGTCAGGCAGGATTTCCCCTTAGTGAAGCCATGCTGGCTGTCACCAAGCACCTTGTTGGTTTTTATGTGCCTTAGCATGCCTTCCAGGAGAATCCGCTCCAAGATTTTGCCAGGCACAGAGATGAGGCTGACTGGTCTGTAGTTCCCCAGCTCATCCATTTTCCCCTTCTTGAAAATGGGGGTTATATTTCCCTTTTTCCAGTCATCGGGCACTTCACCTGACTGCCAGGATTTTTCAAATATGATTCTATGATTCTAAGATGAGCCAGGTTCAAAGTAGTCTCTTCGTCAGGTAGTAGGAGGTGAATCAGAGACGTTTATAAGACTGAGGCAGAAAAAATAGCGAAAACCTGGCTGCCTGAAGGCTTCCTACTTTACATAGGAAATAATCTTGAAAAAGGAATCTCTGAATAAGGAGAGTCCTCTGCTATCATTCAGTTTTATCTCACTGAAAAGATATTTCCTTTAGTTTTCCCTCACATATTTTTGGCAAAACCATCTTCCTCATTCACGTCCTTTTGGGAACCTACCAATAGCTGGGAAGCATCCATGGCCATTTTGGGCCCAGCTGCTCCTGTGCAGAAGGAGGCTGGAATTGTAGCGGCTGGATTTTTTTATCTCAGCTTTGTCACTGTTAGGTGTCATTTGCCATCTGCTGCTTTCTTTTTGTTTGGTTGTTGTTTTGGGGGATTTGGGGAGATTGGGGTTTAAATTATTTCACAAAGTGTGTGAAAAGAGCAGTTGTCTCAGTGAGGCCCCTGGCTCCCAGCTCTTCCTGAAGAAGTAAAATCTTGTCTTTGGGAGAAGCATGCAAGAAAGGAAGAAGGCATTTCCCAGCTGCAGGAAGCAAAACTCACCAGGTAGTGCCAAACCTCATACTACTGAATTTCAAATATGGGCATGTGTAAAATTGCACAGACCACTTTTTCTACACGCATGCTGCAGTTCATAGCACAGCAGAAGGTGTCAGCAGGGATTGTAGGGGAATGGACTTTGTGGGAGGAATCTCATGCCTCCATGGCAGACTCTCCTCACTGTTCCCACCAGGAATGTGCAGCTTTAGCACTTCCATCCAGTTCATTAAAAGAACAACCAAAT
The DNA here is from genome assembly GCA_039720435.1 of Amazona ochrocephala. Classification (NCBI taxonomy): domain Eukaryota; kingdom Metazoa; phylum Chordata; class Aves; order Psittaciformes; family Psittacidae; genus Amazona; species Amazona ochrocephala. Next base: position 11,282,940 of record CM077886.1, on the reverse strand, counting down.
CTTCACATAGGGGAAAACCTGACGTTCCCCAAGCCTGCCTTATTTGAGGTATGGAAGCTGCTACTCCAAAGATCAGGAGCTCCAGACTTTTCTACAAGCCTTTGCTAAAGACCTGTATTTAAGACGAGTAGTCTGGCTGTCAGAATCTCTGCAGGATTTACGTGCTATTTGTACATAGCTAGAGACAGAACAATTACATGTACACATGCTTAACCATAATGCCTTCTCTCCATTAGCTCGTCAGCAAAACCCTTTTAATGACTTTTATCTAGAGTGCTTCTGTGACCTTTTCTACTTGGAATGCTGTGCATTAACTTACAGTCCCAGTGGCTGAGCTATTAACAGATTTCCAAACACGTGAGCTTTATTGGGAAGAAAGTAACAGTTGGTTCTGTCTGACCAATTTGATCTGCAATTCTGAGATGACTCCCAGATGGATCTCCACTGTGAGACAGTTTAGGAATACTTGCCAACATGACGAAGTACAGGTTTAAAGACTAAGAATGTAACTACTTGGGGATTACACTTGGAACACCTATTTGGCATTGGTAGCTTCCGTACTGCTCAACAAGAAACTTGCAGGAAGACAACAGATATCTACCACTAAATTAGAAAATCCTTTATGTGGACATTTACAGTTTCAGTGAGATACTAACCATGATCTTGGAAAAGTATTTGAGTTTTGAAATGGCCAGGAGGTCAATTCTGATTTAGCTTCTGTCAAACTTCTTTTCTTTTTTAAATGCAGAACTGTTCAGATACCCAAGGAAGTATTTAATATCAGGACATAAAAGGAGAGCTTCATACTGGCACTTAGACTTGAGATTATAATGCCAATATTTTACTGATTAAAAATATAAAATATATTATGTCTTCTGCAGTATAATTAAGCTTATGCATATCAGATGGACCCTGTTCTTTCCATCTTTTAAATGCATTCATTGAGATGCAGATGTTGACTTTCAATAAAGATGTCCGAAGAGGAATTGTGATATAAATAATGATTCCCAACATTCCGAATGTTTTATGCTTTCTGTTCATAATTTTAACTATTTTTCCTTTTGGAGCAGGTACTTTTTGTGCTATGATCATTTTTTCTTGTTTCAGGAAAATAGCTCCTAATGAAAGAATTAACTAATGCATTTGGTTATCCACAGTTCTGAAACTATTAAACCTGTCCTTGAGTGCTTGCCTGAGCTTTTTTGAGGGCTTTAAGGACTGCAAATGAAAACTCGGAGCTTGCTGATGCACTTTTCAGTATTTTGAAATCATAGAAGCACAGTGTGGTTTGGATTGGAAAAGGCCTTAAGGTCATCTAGTTCCAATCCTCCTGCCATGGGCAGGGATACCTCACATGAGACCAGGTTGCTCCAAGCCCCGTCCAACCTGGCCTTGAACACTGCCAGAGATGGAGCATTTGCCACTTCTTTGGGCAACCTGTTCAAGTGCCCCACCACTCACTCACAATAAAGAAATTCTTCCTTATATCTAACCTGAACTTCCCTGTTTAGTTTGAAAATGTTAAGTAGAAATGTATCTTAAAGACTCATCAAACCCTTAGGATCAAATCCTTGCGATTTTGAAATCACTGGAAATTTGCTATTTCTTATACAGCGCTGGTGGTATCCTCTGCTAAAGAAAATGATGCCCGCAGAAATGAAGCAGCAATGGGCATGCTGATTTGCGTTCCAGGAAACCAGAGGCACTGGGAGTGGTTGTACTCCTAACTCTGAGGTCTCCTGGTGTGTGTTATGCTCTTGGAAAAGCAGGCTCTTACTACCACTGCTGAAATTCTACATTTCTTCCAAGTGTGGCTGTCACTGAGCAGCACGTGGCTTTATGTATAGATTTTCTGTACAATAATTATGTTACAAAATCAACCTAGCATCTGCAAATAGAGGTGACTTTCTGATAAAAAAGACTAACTTGAAGGCTTTTATCTTCCACAAGAACAAACCTCTGGCTGTTAACATTATCTGAATACGCAAATATGCAGGAAAAAAAAGAATTTTGATGATTGGAAAAAATCTTAATTCACATTAACCATTTTAACCATTAATTATGTGAAGTGCTGCGCACAAAACCAAATTGAAACATATGTTGTGCATCTCATAATAAGCAGTTTTATCAAAGGACACGAAGAAGACAAAAATACTTTTTAGTAGGGGACTGTAGCCAAAGCAGCTTGTCATTACTTTGATATTTATGACTGTGTATCAGGATGATTTGGTGAATCTCTTTAAGTACAAAAACTTTATGATGTCTACAGGCCATTAAGATGATATTATAACCTTCACAAAGCATACAGAGAGTTATGATTCGTGGCAGGAAGTAGGACCCAGATTCTAATGAAACATTTGAGAAGTATCAGATAAATTCTGCTATTAGAACTCAATAATTATTCACAGTTCATAAATTGTGACATCAGGTTTTAAATTAGGGCCAGAAAATTCTGAATAATGTGTGGTTTCTGAGGTTAAAAATATAGGCAGAGCTAAATTTTCAAGCCATGATGTAGTCATCAGTGGGGTTTAGTGACAGAGGGCATGAAAGTGGATGTTCCTGACATTCCACACTTGGCATCTTTGAGGGTTTCTCCATTTTTCTGTGTTAAGGTTTCTAGGTTGTGGATATCTTTGGTAAGCGTACCCTGCCCTAGCTCTGTTGGCTGCAGCCTTACTGTAGCTTGTACACCAGTTAAGAATAGTGACCCTTTATGTGTCTTTCAAACAAAACAGCTTTTGGTGGAAAAAGAGGCATCTTTACATGTTTGAACTTAATTTCTTCTCCATACAAAGACTCATCTTCCAAAATACTTTGAAGCTTTAAAAGTTTGTGACCTGTTTTTGAAAAGTATGGAGCAAACCACTATTCTCAGTGGCAATTGTGGATACTTCTAAGAGTCATAGGTCGTTGGGTTTTGGTCCAAGTTTACCCTTGGAAGCAGAAGGAGCAAAGCTTTTCAGGCTTCAAAACCACTTGTGGATAGTTTCTTTTTTTGTGGAATACAAATGCACATGGCTGTCAATAGTAATATTTTTTAAGCATTATTAAACTTATTTTATAGGATTCAAAGTGTATTAGTCCATTTTTTATACTCAAATAGCAGTTTTCTTCTTAAACTTACTATAAGCTTGGTAATTTCAGAAAAGTAGACCTATTAGTATTCTTTCCTCTGAGAACTATAGAAATGACATCCTAAAGCAATAAGTTGAAGACATTGCCTGGAAGGCATTTAAAAAGACATTATATTAAATGGCAAAATATTTAGGTGTTCTTTTTTGTTGTTTGAAGCCTTTATGCTCTATTGTGGGTTTTTTCGTATTAAGAAAACATCTGTCTAATTGAATACTTGGCTTAAAATGTTTATGCAACTTTTAGTAGATTAGAGGATGTATTGGCTCAGAATATATACAATCAATTCAATATACATGAATGAATATCATATCAAGATAAAATGAGAACATCTCCAATTCCCAAGAAAAATCGTTATTGTGTGTGATATGACTGGTCTTAATTCTTTAAGCAGCAGTAAATAACAAACAGATGCTGTTGCCAGATTATAATTCTCAATTAGAACTGTAATTGTGCAGACTCCATGTTTCCTTGTCTGATCTGGGGAATTGAGTGGTATTAAGACTCAAGAAATCTCTTTTTGAAGCTGTTCATTCTCTGTGCAGTCATGGATAATTGAAAGAGATGTGTTTACCTATCATTACCTAGCTTCTATCTCAAGTCTCTATGAAAAACTCAGCTGTGGAATAATAAGCTGCAGAAATCATTTCATCCCCTTCCCTTTAAAGAATCTCCAATACAGAATGAGAAATTAACCCAATTACTCTTCTTTCCAAGTCACTGCTGGCTACTCTTGCACAGGAAGTGCATTCTTTTCTCAAGGTTGTAACTACTTTATGACTTGCAGGTGACAGTCAGTTGAGTTCCGTGTTCATCTTTCTCTTTTGTCCCCTCATCCCTTCTCCACACTGTTTTATTTTCTTTCCCTCTCTGCTGCCTCAGTGCCTACAGCTCCACCACAAAATGTGCAAGTGGAAGCCGTGAACTCCACAACCATCCAGTTCCTCTGGACCCCTCCACCCCAACAGTTCATCAATGGTATTAACCAAGGATACAAGGTAAATAAAAACAAGATTTCTGTGACTTCAGATAGCATTTGCCTTAACAGTTCTGGTATATAACAATTAGAAGTTGAATCTAGTAATCTCTGAATCTCCAAAGTGACTGTATATCCTCAGGGGCATCTTACACAAGTAGAATGAAGTCAGAAGGGAGCAGTTGTTGCTCCTAACATTTGCAACTTATGTAAGTTCTGAAAAGGGAATTTGTCATAGACTGAAAGTCTTAATACTTCCGTCATTTATCTGGAGAGTTTCCAAAGCCAAAACACAGTTCAGTGTCAAACAGACTGGAAAGTCAACACAGGAGATACATATTGTTCTGCCACTGAAAAACAGCCTTGACATTTTTATTTACTCTAATGCAAAATTCCCATTAGTTTCATTAGAAACCAAGACATCACCCTAAATATTTGTCTTAACTTTCCCACTGCGATTATTTGGGAGATGTAAGAATGTAAAATGTATTAGTCATGCTTGATGACATGGAGTTAGCATGGCAAGTCCCTGTTGATGTGGCAACTGGCAGTATCTATTACAGTACGCAGAGCAGAGAGTGCTTAACAGAGCACTTGTTGGTGCTTTGACCAGTGGAGTGTATGATGATAAGGTAGGTGGAGTGGTTTATTTCTGTCGCTCAGGAAGGACTGTTTAATAGAAACTCCTTCAATGGTTCAGCAGTAGGGGCATAATAAATGAAGGGTTTAAAAACATTAATGGAAAGAACAAAGAGGAATCCTGTGGGAATCACAGAGCAGGGAAAGGGAGGACAGGTATGGTTTAGAAGCAACGAGGAGGAAGACTGATTTAGGTGTTAGGTGCAGGAATGTTGAGTGGGCTGAGAAGAATGTTCAGAAGACAAGCTGTGAATTGAGGGATTGTAGGTGGATTTAAGAAGTTTGAGAAGACTTGATCCTCTGAGCATGTCTCAAAGTGATGGAGAAACTAAGACAGAGACATGCATGGGAGCTTAAGTATTTTTGTGCAGATTTCTTCTCATTAGATGGTTTCACACTCCCACTGCTGAAGTACTGTGTACACGTATAGAGTCATAGGATCCAACTAGATTGGAAAAGACCTTTCAAGATCATGTATATGCCTGTTTTTCTCAGAGGCAGAATCAGCTTTCAAGACTAGGTAACTGATAGGACTGCACGAGTGTATCCTGGAGCCTCAATACAGAAGTAGTACTTGGCTCCTGTTCAGACTCTGGAGAATAACAGCACTTTTGGGGCTCAGTGGTCTCCAATGCACTATAATTTTCTGGTGCAAGTCCAAGTATTGTGAGCCCAGTCAGATTTGAAAATGTCATATTTCAGATTTTGATTCTTTGTTTTATTCAAGCAGGGTTTCAGTCTAAAGATGCGTAGCCTCATTACGTAGCTGCCTCTAATTTATGTTTCTGTTTCTCAAGTAATGGTATAAAATAATTAAAACCAGGAATTTATCTGTCAGTGGTCAGTGAAAACTTTTGAAATAATCAACATTTTCTTTCTTTGGATGTCTTTGCAGTAAATTGCAACAGCTTTATCATTCCTGGTTCTCATAGGGGTTGTGAATTGCAGTACGAAGACTGTGAGAGCATGTCTGTCAGTTAAATTCTATAGTTTTTTGCATGGTTTATAAATTACTTATAGTAGTCAAAGCTGGGCCTTTGCTTTTCTTAAGGATGAAACCCGTTTTTTCCTTTAACTGACAGAATTGTTCTCCTGTATTTCCTGCACGTTTCCCAAAGAATGTGCAAGGAACTATACTCTAAAAGGAGCGGTTCAGTCCTCCAAAGTTCTAAGTGCCAACTGTAATCCACAAAGGTGATTTAGAAAAGAAAATAAAACTTACTATCCCATCAGCCATTTTCCATTTTTATCTTTTCTTTGCAATTTATTTGCATTTCAAGAAGTTGTAAAGTGCACCTTTGCAAATACGAAATATCCCTCACAAAAGTACTCCTTACAGTCCTCTCACTGCTTTTTGATTATCGGAAACTATAGACATTGGCAAAACTGTCAACTGTGATTCATTAATTTCAGGCATCTATTCATGTTTATGAGCCTGAAATCAATGCAAGTAGTGAGATTTACACAGACGCTGAGTAAGGCCTAGAATTTTAACAGGCCACACCATAAAGATTTTTGGACCAAATAAAAATTTCATCAGCACTTTCAAACTTTAGATCCTGAAGCTTGTTCAGGCAGTTTCAAAAATTGTTTTAAAATTTCAAAGTCATTTGTCAAAAATGAATTTTTTAAGCCCTCATTTAAGTACCTACACATAAGGTACTACGCTCTAAAACATATCCGTCACCGAGAAGATCAACAGAGATGAATGAAACTGTGACGGACTGAGCACATCTGACAAGCATGTTATTTTAAATGCATGAAAATGTCTTCAGAAGCCGAACTTTTGAGACCCAGGTGTTGAAAATTGTAGTAATCATCTTTCCAACCATTTTCTATTCTTTCTGTAGTTCCAGAACCACTTGAATCATTCACAGTATAGATATCCCCAAACCACCTAACGCTGGAATACTCTTAGCCTGTTAGGCAGGGCTGGTCAATGAGATACTGGGGAGGGAGTAGAGGAGGGATAGGAGGATGTGTGTCCCCCTTTTCTTTCTCCCCGTTATCCCACTAACCTCTCTAACTAGTGGGATCTTAAAGGAATCCCAGCATAAGAGAAAAGTATTTACCTCAGAGTAGCACTGAAAGTATTTTTCTTCCTTCAGCTTCTTTTCAGCAGCAGAGCCTGTCCATGCTAGTCACAGCAGCCCAGAGAAAGCCAAAAGCCTCGTGTCATACAAATAATAATATGCTATAATTTTGGCAGTGTTCAGTAGCAGAAATTGAGGATTGCAATACCTCCATGGTATCGATATGTCCCCCATCACTAGTATTACACACATGCCTCGAGTTCTCATAGTAACAGTGTTCTATCCATCTGTTCAGCATCAGAGCTGACAGTAGTTTAACAGCATTGCTTGTTTTTTCACAATCAGATTAAGATGACTTTGGCAGCCAAGCATGCTTTGATTCCAAATAGACGCAACTTCTGATGAGAGCTCATTCATGTTTTAATTTTCTAGCTTCTAGCATGGCCAGTGGATGCTCCAGAAACTGTGACTATAGTCACCATTGCTCCAGATTTTCATGGCGTTCATAGCGGCTGCATCACCAACCTGAAGAAATACACTACTTACTACACGTCGGTTCTGTGTTTCACCACACCTGGCGATGGACCACGCAGCACACCCCAGCTCCTGCGCACCCTTGAAGACAGTGAGTACTCAGCACTCGTGGAGAATCTCAGTGCTCAGATTTTGTTTGCTTGGATATAAAAGACAAAATATTTAAATCTTAAAATTTGACCTCAAGTTCATAATCAGTTTGCAATCTCTTGTATAGTTACTTTGCATAACAACCTCAGCCAGTTGTCCAGTTCTCTTCCTTTAGCCAATTTAATGATATTTAATGTTTTTTATTATGGATTAAATCTGGATGATTTTTTTTAACGTTAGATGGAAGCTGAAAGCTTCATGGTCTGGTTCAGCTACACAGATCATGTCGTTTATGCTCTTAAATCCATGTTAAGGCACCAAATAAATATGAATTGATCTGTTTAGGAACTGAGCACTGGAACTTCCTGTGGAGGTCAGTGATTCATAGAATGGTTTGGGTTGGAAGGGACCTTAAAAACCATCTTAGCTAGTTCTAACCCTCTAATGCAGTCAAGGACACCTTCCACTAGACCAGGCTACTCAGAGCTCTATCCAGCCTGTCTTTGAACACTGCCAGGGATAAGGCAGCCACAGGTTTATAATTAATTTTCAGTTATTTTCTTCTTCTGTTAATCAATATATTGAAAATATCTCTATTTATATAATATTGCAATTGTTTGTATAAATGAACCAGAATCATAACAGTGCAGTAACTTTCATCCTGCAAAACTGGAGTCAGGATGAAATAAAATGAGCTGGATAGTTCAGCATATAAATTATTCCCTGCATCAGAAAATTTTTTGGCCTCTGTGGCCCCTTGGAAATGTTTGCTCACGACATATTTGCAACTAACAAGTCTAGTGTGCATCTGATGCAGATAACAACTAAACTGCAGTGGCCTTCACAGCTAACTGTGTCCCCATAGTGATCTTGGCTCCAGCCAGTGCTTTAGTATCTTCCTGTCATGGTTCATCAGAAACACTGCCGCACATCTACAGATCCAAATGAGAATAAAAAAAAAGTCCAATAAATCCATGAAGGAATTGTTTTTACAAATCCTACTTTGCCTTAATTGGCATCTTTTAGGTTAGTCAATGTTCCTGTAAAGAAAACTCTGATAGTCATTACATACACAGAAGTAATTCTCAAAGTACTAATCCAATTTTTCGTGAGTTATTCTTGAAAGAACATGAAGAAAATCAAGTAATTCCCCATGGATTTTCATTTTGTGGTTAGTCTTCTCCATATGCCAGACCTATGCCCCAAGAGCAGATTGCAGGCTTAAACCTTTGATTGTTAGAAGATCACAGAGATAGCAGTTTACCTACCAGAAATCCATGTGAACCATGAGTATCAACTCACACTTGTTTATCTGTGGTTAAAGCGAAAGCATGGAGGAAAGGTATGATTCTGTGAGAAACATGCACTACATTCCTCTGTGTAGTATTAACTTTTTTTGCCTGTTTTCCTAAGGCAATTAAGCTTTTGACTATGAGGATTTGTAAATATATTCGACTGCCTGTCTTGGGTTCATCTGTCTTTCTCCCTCCAACAACATTTGAAACCTGTGGCTAATTTCAGTAAGTGCAGAATAAGAAACCAAAGATACGAGCTCCTAAGATTTTGTGAAAATGGATCAGCTGAAAAGAGGAAAGAGTCTATTCTATTAATATTCCTGCTGAAGGCAAGGCTGCAGAAATGAGCCTTAAAGACTTTGCAGAAAAGCGGGAGAAGGAGCACAGCAAAGACCTTGAGAGTATCTCAGAGAGATGTTGGGATCGAGTGCCATTTTAAACACAAGGAAATTCCATCATGAAACATAAATGAAGAGAAAATTAGACTTGTATTTTGTAAGACATTTAAAACATTTCTTGGTGCATGCAGCTGTATGCTGCAAGGAGCCTCAGAAGTAAAGATGAGCAGTTTTCTTTTTTCCTTTTTAATCCTTCACAATTGTTTTCCTCAGTTTTCTTGGTGACAGAGAAGTTAAGTGCAGGATGGTATAATGCATCTTTGCAGAGAGCTTGTGAAATCTAAGTTGCTTTAGGATTTATGTGGTGGGGAAAAAATATTTGAACAGACTGACATTCATGTTCGCAGGTGATAATTTCCTGTCTGTGTAGCAAAGTTAGGCAATCCTTTAGGAAAAAAACAGTGCAAACAGATCTGTTTGCTGATGAACTGTAGGTCAAATAAAATCTGACATCCAGTCAGAAACGTGTCCTGGCTTGGAGTAACCTGCACCTGGTTTTCATTATGTCATGAAAGTTGGACTGCAACTGCAGGAGCTAATTGGAGTAAAGCTTTGTGAGTATGAGGTTTGCATGTCTGCAGATCCGTAGTCCTGAATAGTGGATAATTGCTGTGCTCTTGTTGGGTATTCCCGAGATCGGTACCAGATCAGCACTTCTTTCTGTAATGCTTAGACTACTAGATACTGCAGAATGGATTTGGAAATTTTCCTCACTAGGATTGCAGAATTGCAAATGCGGTTGTAGCTGACCTACTGGCAGGCTTGGGTGTTTTTTTTTTTATCATAGCTGGAGGGGAATGAGAAACTGGACTAAATTGAAGAGGAAACAAAATATGAAATAGCAGATGAGAAATTGCCAACTGATGTCAGTGAAGCTGGAGGATACTCAGGCAGGGATCCAATGACAGAAGCACAGTGAATATAAAGTGAACAAAACCTCCTTTTTCCAGTACATCGATTGAAGAGAGAACAGCAGTTGGATCAAAAATCAGTCAGGATGTGTTCCTTGAAGATCAAAATTGAGGCAGGATGGCATGTTCTTGACAGTCATTTCATTTTATACTCTTTCATTGCACACTGGGGAGCTGAAATTTTTAAGAGCTCTTGAGCTACATCATAAAAATGCTTTAAAAGTTTCATACACTTGTGTTCATTTTCCAAAAGACAGTTGCCATTATGTTGGACTTTTTAGGGTTGTTTTGAGAGAACCTATCCAAGCAGGAGCTCAGTGACTTTGTCATTGCTTTGACCTTGCAGAGGCAAATGGCTCTTTTCAGATGAGCAGTGTGCTGGTGATGTTGCTACAGACCTAAGGCTAGATAAGCTATCGCAGAGGCACGAGTAAATGCTGAATGCCATCGCTAAGGGAAAACAGCAAACACAAGCACTTCCAGGATTGCCAGCTTGATTGTTCTTATTAGGTTAGCTCAAGAAGACAGGCAGTGAACAAGTTGTGTGTTAGTCTCCTGCTGCCACTCTCTTTAGTTCTCTGCACAGTTAGGATGAAGACTGGATAAAATAATTTATGTGATGGTAGCCAGAGTGCTTCTTAACACCTTGTGTTTTCTGCTCTTCCCTACAGCTTTCACAGATGTTTCCAGAAGGCTTCCCTTGGCCCCAGCTCAGTGTTTTATTTCTTTAGCCCTAACCTTGCCACATGAATCAGATCAAAAGTAAGTGGGGTTCTACTGTTAACAGATTTTCTTTTCTGATTGCCAGAGCCAGGAGCAGTGGGACATCTGAGTTTTACTGAGATTCTGGACACATCTCTCAAGGTCAGTTGGCAAGAACCAGTGGAGAAAAATGGCATTATTACAGGCAAGTATCAGCTGCTGTCTCCTTTCTTTTTGTTTAAGTGTGTGTTTGGTGGAATGTACCATTGTAATGAAAAAATGTTTGTGGAATAGAGCATTTAGGGAGAACTGGCTACTGCAAGCACTGGTTTCCTGCTCCCTCTTTTCGGTAATTGAAATGTCAGTTAGGACACATTATAGAAAGTACAGGTCCAGTTACTGGCACTTCATGATTGTGGCCACTTTTGGCAGCTCTGTTTTAGAAATCAGCAGCACCCCATGGAGGTTCCGGTCTTGTTAAATCTTCCATGACCTCCACCTGTGTTACTGCATCTCTGAAACTTTGTGAGATATTGTTTGGTCTTTGCTGTGTGGGTGGGGGGTTCCTACATGGAGTTTACAGCTGCAAAAACTGTATTGGCATTGCTAAGATTTGCAATCAAGCCCGAGCCTGAAATCAGCCGAATCCTTCATCTGTGATCAAGTGGTCTGGCTGTAGACTGTGTGACAGAATTTGCATGTCATTACTTAATCTTGTATAAACCATCGCAAGGGTTCAAACCTCTCTTGTTTCTCTTTGATGAGCTTGCCATTTGACAAGCTGTTTATCTATATACTCTATGCCAATGTAGATACAACATCAGCAACTTCATTATTTTTCATAAAGGAAGCTATAAGTAGTTGAGAAAAACCCTAGTTCTTATCAACAGAGACAATATTGGTTTTAGATGGGAAACTTAGAGCTACACAGGATAGACATTCCATTGAACAAAGGCTTTCAAGGTTCTGAAGTACAGAAAAGCTCCCAGTTTTTAATTACTGGAGCTAAAAATCATACTTGGGAAGGGAGAAGATCATTTCACATGGATCAAAATATTTTGCTTTGGGAGCATTGACATTGAAATGTTTCATTTAAAAAAACATATACATAATTTATAAGAACAAAATATGATTCATCAGTTAAAAAAATATCAGACTTTCTGGCTCCTGAACATTAAAATGTTCTGTCAGTCTGATTTCCTGAAGCATTTTCACTTTGGCAGGTCTAATTATTTTGGTAGGACTTGCATTTGTCAGGGTTTCTCTGTGCACCTGTAACATGCACCATTTGTACGTGTCTTTTGTACTGTCTATAGTGTATGTGGAGTCTTTATGCAGATCACCTTATGCCTGTATACCATGGTAACCTCCCTGAAATATTCATTGATTTAAGTGGCTTGAGAACAGAAACTAATGACTTCTGAAAGAAGAGCAGTATTGATTCAGTGAAGATGGCCAAAGCCTTCATGCCTGAGTGCTTAAATTTAGGTACCTAAATCCAGCCTAGCTCTCTAAGATGATGTAATACTCATCCTTATTAAGCACAAGTTATCAGCACTATGCTTAGTGTTCCAGAATTGCTTTGCTAGAAACAAGCTGCTGCCTCCCAGAATGGATTGAAACCTGGTGGAACACATTGATGGGCTGTGTTATATTTGGGGCAAATTGTTTCAGAAAGAATGAACTCAAGAAGCTCTATAGTTTGTAAAGAAACACCGGGGTAAAAAAGCCCAGCAAATTTTCGAAGGACAAAGAAATGTCCTTAAATGAGGCAAATTGCATTTGGGATAGAAGGAAAGAACAGCAAAACTGTTCATGCTCTGAGTACCTGAAAGGTTTATAGAGGGCTGCTTGGAGACCTGAGTGCTCAGGAATGCAATTACTCATCATTTCTGCTCACTGATACCTTTACTGGACATTCTTGTTCTTGCACCAGAGCCGGGAGGAGGAAGGCGCGAAGGGTGGTGCCTGGCAGCTGCCTGTGCTGGGAAATTGCCCATTACTCTGGCTATAAATCTCGGTATCTTCCTCATTCTCTCAGTAAACATTGATTTATGAGGATCTGGATGTAGACAGACAGTTTGTGATTGGATGTACTGCTTTCTTGTAGAGAATTTACTCCAGATCAACAGAAAATTATTTCTGAAACTCCCCTGGTCATTAGTTTCCGTTAGGCAACATCTTGTGGTGAGGGTGGAGTGCCAAAACATACAGGAAGGCTCTGTGGCACCTATTCTGTTCTCATTTACACTGAAGCCAGAGGAAACACTCTCAGCACAGGCCGTGGGCTCCCCTGTGCACATTTCTGGCAGTGCTCACATCTGTAAAACAGTGGGCACATTTTTACTAACCACATGTCCTAAAGTCCTGCCCATCTGTCAGTCACTGTGGCTTAAGTGCTACTTGGGGGTATGGTTGATGTTGTTCTTTTCCTTCAGCATTTTTTCTTGTGGTTTTGCTATGCATGATTACATTTGGCTTTGTGTGTGCTCTGTGTGTATCTTTTTTTCTATTTGCATTTTTTTATATGACTAGAATTTAACTGTACATTGGGGACTGAAATATCCAACAGTAAATGATGCCCCTTTGCCTTGTCTTCAATTTGCATATGAAGTCAGGATATTTTTCTTGCTGAATATTTTCTCAGAAAATAAATACATAGAAACCATGTACCTAACGAGCAGGAAAGCTGGGTCTCATCCCTGTGGTCACAAGGGAGAAAAAAAAATGTTCAAAGAATAATTGCCAACATTTGATGTATATCCAGATATTATCTAGACATGAGAGAAGACATCTCAATCACTTCATATTGCCTAGTGCATGGTGGACAAAACTTTATGTTGTTCATAAGCCACAAATGGATAGAGAGAGCATTAAAAATTCCCTGCTTATTTGCTTCTGGTTATTTATTGCTTTGAGCAACCTGTTTTGTTATATTCTGAGGTGACAATCCTCGATTCCCTCTGCCAGGCCATGTGTAAGGTTCACAGCAGGCATAGCGGGGTCACCCGCAGCTCCCAGGCAGACAGATGAGCTGCATCATGGCCCTTGCCCAGCCTCTGCTCCATCGATGGCTGCACATGGATGTTCTGCTGGCTGGGGACACAGCCACTGGGTTTGTGTCCTCTGTTGGGAAGTGGGGAGATGCACAACTGCACCTTCTTCAGACTCCTCATTCTTACACATTTCCCTGTCTGGAACAAACAGCTCCCACAGGTCCTGAAAGAAAGGGTGTAGGAGGATGATCATCATTCTGTTTGCAACTCCTTCCTGCCTCTTCACTGAGCATCAAATACAGTGAACAGCCACCCTACACCTTTTTGTTTGCTCTCTGTTAAGAAAAGCAGTAGAGTCCTTAAACATTGTCAGAAACTTCATATAGACTATAATTTTGCCTGTACTACATAAACTCTGATCACTGGTAATCAATGCTCAAGCCTTTTCAGAGAGCATAAGAATGCCACACTATCACCAAGATACTGGTGAATTACTGATTTAATCAAATCCCATTCAGACACTTGCTTAAAACTGGTTCCAGATGAGCATTCAGGAGTTTTTCCCTTTCCCCTAGCTAGTGCAAAGTCAGGCAAGCAGTTGCAGTGAAGTATCACCTCTCTGTATCACTGCCCTCTACCTGAAACGTAATTAGTGACTATGTGAGCACTCTGAGCCCATTTTTCATGCAAAATTAGGTTAGCATGAATCCTTGTCAGTGATGGCAGCTAGCTTAGAGGAAGGATAACAGCTCACACCTCTTAAACTCACAGAAATATTTGTCTCACCATGCTTTTTGAGTTCATGAGATGATGTTTCCTTGTTGATTAATGCCATAAGGTATTTTGCTATGACAGTTCATATATGTTAATCAGCTTGTCATGATATTTTTAAAGATAAAAAGCCCTCAAGCCCCCCAGCTGGGCTGAATTCTTCACCTTACATGATGGGAACAGGAACCCAGTAGGGAGTTTCTCAAGCCAGCTTGCCTCGTGCATGGTTCACTCAGTGGGGTTGCTTTCTGTTAGTCCTTTTCACTCACTTCCATTTCACAGGCATTCAAGAGCTGTGTTGTGGCTTTTCCCCCCTGAGTCAAATCACAAAGAAAGCTGCAATCAGACAAACTTTTCAGACAGGCTTTCTGGAGACTGGCACAGTGAGGTTCAAATGGGTTCAAATGAGAATAAAGTGGGGCTAGGCAGGAGGAGGACAAGCAGATTTGGAGTAAAATTGAGCAAATCAGCCAGTAGAAAGTTTCAAAAGTTCTTGGAAGGCAAATGGTTTTAAAAGTGACAAAAAGGAAAGCCTGGTTATGAGATAAGAATAATACGGAGGTCAAGGTTAGTCAGTTTTGGACAATACATGGGCTACACTGTGGTTTTGAAAGAAAGGATAATGATTCACCCTGCTGAAAGATTTGTGCAAGGAATAAGCAGTGGGAAGTAGAGGTTTTTCAGTTCCTGGAAGATTTCCACAATGTTCCTGCCTGATCGTTATTGTCAGATTTGTAAGTATTTCTAGATATACAGCAGCAAAGGTTACTTCAGCCTGGAAGGGGGATAGCCCTACTAAGCACATACAGATTTTTAATTAGATATTCCAGCTGGTGAGAAGATGTTGCATTTTCCAGTGTTTCTTCCTATTTGTTTCATAGAGTTCACAGAATGCGAGACCACCCTTCAGAGAGATTAGCCCCAGATTTTCTAGCCAGTTCATAGCAAGCACTTTATCATCGCAAAAAGAGACAGTCTGTTGAGACTCCATGTCCTCCTCCATCTATAATCTGTTGGGTAGATAATACCAGATGGGCTACCTACATCAATTGTGTATTGGAAATAAGAAGATTAGAAAAAATACTTGGGTATTTCAGCCAATGTTTACTTCAACCTTTTTTTCTGCTTATAAAAGGTGACCACAATGGAGTACAATAAAAAATAAGTCCTACCAGCATGGAACACAGGTAAATGTTGCAGATGAAGATATTTACCAGTGTCTAGGTTATTGTGCAACTGTGCCTTAGAAGAAAAACTAGAGCCCACCGCTGCTTGGAGCCCCCTGACTTCTGTGTGATTGCTTTTCAGGGTACCAGATCTCCTGGGAGGTGTATGGCAGGAACGAGTCTCGTTTTGCCCGCATGCTGCCTAACACCACGCTGGAGTACAAGATCACAGGGCTGTCATCACTCACTACCTACACCATTGAGGTGGCAGCTGTGACTGCAAAAGGGAGTGGATGGGTTACGTCTTCCACCATCTCTTCTGGTGTGCCCCCAGGTTGGTGAAACTGCATGAAACAAGTTAAAATAGGGCTGTTCAGCCTGGAAAAGAGAAGCTGCGTGTAGACATCATAGCAGCCTTCCAGTATCTAGTGGTAGCCTAAAAGAATGACAGAAAGGGACTGTTCATCTGAAACTGTAGTGATAGGACAAGGGGTGATGGGTTTAAACTGAAACAGAGATTTATTTGGACATAAGGAAGAAATTCTTTACTGTGAGAGTGGTGAGGCACTGGAGCAGGCTGCCCAAGGAGGTTGTGAATGCTCCATTCTTGGCAGTGTTCAAGGCCCTCAACCAGTCTAGAAAGGAAACTGAAAAGCCAGTTCACACAAACAAGAGCTTCAGCTACGTATAGGTTATAGCAGCAGAATTTTCCAAAGTGGAGCAGTTACTGTACATCACTGAGGGTCATCCACTTTTTACCTTTTCTGGTATTTTTGAACTTTTCTGTATGTCTTGAAGTATGTTTGCCTTTCTTTTCCCTAATTGCAGGTAATTGTGACAAGCTGTAGACTGGATCAATGCCATGCTCCCTGTTGTTAGCCAGATAACAGCATTATCCCACTTGGTCAGGGTTAGTTTATTGATTGTAGTTCCCACAAACTTGAAGTAAGAATCAGGAAATACTGTGGATTTGTGCAGACTTGAAATATATGCCAAAAAGCTGCTTATTTTTTACCTGTTGTATTTGCACATAGTGCAATATTATGAATAATTACTGATAATTGGTAAGTAATTTCCGTTACTTACCAAAGCAGGTACTATTGGGAATTTATTCTAAGCAATCTATATTTAGTCTCTTTGCTGGGCTTGCTTTTGTTGATAATTCAGATAATATTAAAAATGTACATATTGCTGTGAGCTTGACTGATGGGAAGGAAAAATCTGATTGAGCCCGCAGATTCTTCCTTGTAGAAGGTCGTCCTCTTTACCTGGAACAGAAATTAAACCACAACAACAAAATCTGCTTTATTCAGGCATCAGAAATACTGTCTAAACCCCATCTATTATAGGCTAACATAAGAATCACAAAGTCTTCCCCATACGCTACACTAAAATTAGAGTCGTCTTCTGCTGTTAATACATCATAGTTGTATGTACTCTAAGAAGTAAGTAAAAATTACTGTCATTGGATTATGGAGAAACAGAAGCACAGTGGAATTAGGTGACCTGATGAGTGACTGGCAGATCTGGAACTGGGAAATACCATCCTCCCTGAGCCACCACACTTTGTCACTTGTGCAGCTTAGAATCATAGAATAGTTAGGGTTGGAAAGGACCTTAAGATCACCCAGTTTCAACCCCCCTGCCATGGGCAGGGACACATCACACTAAACCATGCCACCCTAGGCTCTGTCCAACCTGGCCTTGAACACCACCAGCAATGGAGCATTCACAACTTCCCTGGGCAACCCATTCCAGGGCCTCACCACCCTTACAGTAAAGAATTTCTTCCTTATATCCAATCTAAACTTCCCCTGTTTAAGTTTGAACCTGTTACCCCTTGTCCTATCACTGCAGTCCCTCATGAAGAGTCCCTCCCCAGCATCCCTATAGGCCCCCTTCAGATACTGGAAGGCTGCTATGAGCTCTCCATGCAGCCTTCTCCAGGCTAAAGCTTCTCTAAAATAGTAGTAGTAATCCTGTAGATGGGTTCTTTCTTTTCTCATTTGATCTGTAAAGATGTGGTGTGTGCCCCAGAGCAGCAGAAATAGTAATGCTGTAGTAGTCTAGCAAATAAAGTAATAGCCCTACCAAAAAGAAAAAACCCACAACTATTTGTTCTGTGCAATTGTTAGCAAGGTATTTTATATGCTGAAACACTGAACATCAACCCCCGTTACAGGGCCCTAGACAAAGAGCTTTTCCACACTTACTTACATTTCTATTTCTTCAGAGCTTCCAGGTGCTCCATCCAACCTGGTGATTTCCAACATCAGCCCTCGCTCTGCCACGCTTCAGTTCCGGCCAGGCTATGATGGCAAAACCGCCATATCCAAGTGGATAGTCGAAGGCCAGGTGTGTCCATGACAAAAAGCTCTTAATTAAGTTTCAGAGGGGTTAAAAGGGGTCTAATTAGTGAATTGCTGTTTGATTGCAGTTTTTGTTTAGTTTTGGATCAAAGCTCTTCAGTAAATGGCCTGGTGGTAGCTGTCCAGGAGGTCCTGGGAAGGTTTGAATGTGGGGGAGCCTGAGAGGCTTAGCTGAGAAATGTCTGTGTGGTAGCCAGTGACAAAAGGGACATATGAATGCTGTAACCTCTGTTCAAAAGAACAAAAGAAAAATATTTGGTATTTATATATATGTGTGTGTGTGTGAGAACGCTTATCCTTTTAATAATGCATATGGATTTTTGTAAAGTAGCTTTTAAGTTCAGAATAACATCAGATGTGCCTCATAAGAAACACCTACAGCAGAACTTCATCCATTTATATAAAAAAGGATTCGAAACCTGTGTTTAGGTTCTGTTGGGTGTATTTTCAAACCAGGTGCAAACCTGGAATTATTATCTCAGAGAGGCAGAGGTATAGGAAGAATTGCACTGAACCGTAAAGATACCACTATTCATGATACTGAGTGTATTTTTCTATCTTGTAATGAAATATACTGAGGTTTTCTATCCAGGCTTCTATATATGAATAGGGTGAATTCTCCTCTTCATCAGCTTTAAACAGTATTTCTCTTTCTGCTGTCATTATGCCTTGGAGGTGTTACATATTCCTCATTTGTTCTTCTGACAGATGAGCTTTGCTTCTTCGTTCCCACCCACAGATCTTTATAAATAATATAATCTGTTTTTAAGACCAAATGTTGGACTTCTTAAATCATCGTCACCACTTCGACATGTTGATACAATCACTTTACTTGGTAATGAGATTGTTGTGAACAAGTTGGTACATTCTGTACCATTTACATACACATTGTATATAACAGAATCAAACACTGAAATCCCGTAATATGGTGGCTTGGCACATTCTGAGAAGCATTTTTGTGATGGATAAATTGTTGTTGCTAGGAATTTGTTAATTCTGTGAGTTTCAGAGCACCACTGAAGTGAAATTAATGCTTTAAAACTGCAATAATAATTCCCATTAAGTTCATCTGCATGCTTGAGGCATCCCAGATACAAATAGGGGTTGAAGGATTTTTGATGTGCAGGGAGGAAAGGGGCGATCTTTTTCACAAACCTGCATCATTATCTCATGCATTGCTAGAAAAGTCAAGGGCTTAGTGGTTCTGATAGACCCTGGATCCTGGAGTCTTTGCTCCATTTGGGGAAGGAGCACAGCAAAATCTTTGTGGAGCCTAGGCAGTTCTTTTCACCAAACTACCCTGCAAGTTTCTCTGCACTGTACCTCATTAACTTTGGCATAACAAGAAATGCTGTTCCAAGTGGATTTAATTAAACAAGCAAAAGAGTAATCTTGCTCCCATGATTAACAAAAATCTTTTCAGATATGCAGGTAAATTGGTGACTCCTTAAGGATATAGCAGACTTGTTCCCAGTATGACAGCTGCATATAGTCCTTTGTTCACAACCTCTTTATGCCAGCACTCAAACTCTCTTTCTGTCTTAAAGTGGCATTTCACAGCATCCTTAGCCAGTCTAAACCAGAGTTCTGGTTGTTCTGCTCCCATTCCCTCTCCTCATCACTCTTGTAATGACTTTCTTACTCCTGCCTTCTGCACACACCAGTTCTGGTGTGATCGTACCCAGGGCTGCTATAAGACTTGATCCAGCCAAGAGCAAATGAGTTTCAGACAGTTCAACTCTGCACAGGCTGTGTGTGATCAGAAGAGCACCATTACAAGGGGAGGGGATGAGCACATGGTAGTGGGAGCAGAGATAAGGGCAAAAATGACATTGATCTAAGCTGCCTTGGACCTGCCTTCTGGACTTCACAGGTTTTCCTGCCTACCTTTCAACGACGCACAAGCTTTCACAAAACAGCTGCAAGTCACGCCCCAGTGTTCACTTATGCCTTTCGTGTAGTTTGTTGAAAGCAGTTCAATATCTGTGCTGGGATGCAGTTTACTGTTGCAACACCTTTATTTTATCGTAGACAACCATAACTGTTCCTTAGGACCACATTAGATAGGAGGGCAGTAGTTATACCCAAACCACTGCAAAGTTTTCTATACAGAAATATAAGGAGGATGTTTTTTCCTTCTGGGTCTTTTATTCACTGGCCCATATACAGCTTTTAATAGCAGTGTTGTGTTTCATGCCTTAGCATTAAATTAAAAGCCACTTGAGGTGTGGTTTTGCATACTCTGATTTTAAAAACAGGTGGAATTGCCAAGTGTTAGGATCACACTTAACTATTAAAACACTAATCTGTATGTTCTACTTCGCAATTAATCAGTCGAATTAGAGAGTAAATAATCTGTCCAAACAGATACAGGCACTACGTCTCCATCTATTCACAAATGTTTTGACCATTAGCCTTTCTGAAAGCTTGCAAAACGGTGCACAGTAGCTGAAAACAGCTAATAGATTGCAAAAAAGTATGTTGCAGTTTACTAAGCCCTTGTGAAGCATGATTTCTCCTGGAAGGAGGAGAACTAGATTGATCTCCCACACAGGTCTGTTCCCTCTGCACTGTACTTCTGCTGTCTGTGGGTTCAATATAAAGCATGACTAACAAGTACCTGGTACTGATGTGCATTTATCTGGGATCTGACTGTGTGGCCAGGTGATAGCTTTCCATTGGACATTCCTTATATACTGTGTCTTTTCTTCCATATCTACTGGGAATACACTCTTTACTCTGAATGTCCAAGTCCTTACAGACAAATTTCAGCTTTTTTATATTCACACACACAAACAGCCTGTCACCGACATGTTTTTCTTTATTCCTTTATGTGGCATGAAGCTTCCTTGATAAGGGCAGGTGTAGAAAATGTTTCAAGTATTCCATTTTGGCTAAGTGCCATTTCTGAAGTCTAATACTTCATGAACAATTTGTATGAAAAACACAGCTGGGAATTGCGGATGACGTGAAATTTTGTACATCTGGCCTTGGCTTCTGCTTTTTGTGCTGGGGTGTAAACTCACAGGAGCCACTGTGGAAGTAATTCTCAATTATGTCAGTGGGCATGAGGGGAGAATCAGGTCTTTTAAGATTTTAGTGCTGGCAGATACCAAAGTATCAAGCTTTAAAAAAATCCTGTGTCTGTGTTTCCACTGAAGCTGTATTTTGCCCTTCTGAAGGAATTTCTTAAACATTAGGCTGGTTTTTTTCCATCTTTCAATCTAGACTCGGAGGAGTGGAGGAAACTGGATTTCCAGAGGGCTAAAAAAATGTACCAGTGCTATTTAAAGAAGATTTCTAACATTATTTTTCCATTACATACAGTATAATTTAAAGAGAAGACAGTGTAATGTAATATAAAGGTTCTGCTGAGACTTGTTCAGAGGGACCAGCAGCAACTGTCTTGTGGCACTGACACTCATGGGTAATGTGTTCATCCCCAAAGAATTCCAGTAAATCCTTCCAATCATCTTGTGCTCTCAGACACAGACTATATATTGCTGATATTTTTTCTGGCAATTTTCAGCCAAGCATGACTATGAATCCCTGCTGCTGTTCATGTGGTTTCATGTTTGTAGTCTGTCTGCTGCAGTCCAGTTTCAGCTTATTCTTTGTGCATTTGATTTTTCCTGGGGTTTTGTCAGGAGAAGTGCATAAATGACATCATCATGAGTGCCCCTTGGTGGGTGCTCAGTCCACAGCTTGAGCCTTTCCAGTGGCTGATTAGAAAAGCTGGGCTAATTTCTGAGTTTGATGTGGTTTTTGATGATTAATGTTACTGTGCAGACAGCAGATAACCTGTGGAATGGCTGAAGGCTTCTTAGGAAGAGGTATTGCAAGTCATAAAGCCATGAGTATATGCAGTAATATGGAGTGGGTTTGCTTAAAGCCTTTCTGCTGTTTTTAGAGAGATTTTGTATGAATATCATGGTGAGCAGAAGCAGAGTTTCAGCATAGTAAAACCTTCAAAGTATTATCACTGTATTCACTTGTAAAGCTGCGAGTTGGGAAAGACATAACTTTAACCATTAATAGATTTGGTTTTGTGTGTTAAGTCAGTGATGCAGACAGGCTTCATCCATTGTACAAGGTGATGTCTCTTGGTGTCTCTTATTTTACTTTGGAGCTGGTGAATAAAGTGTCTGAAACTGCCAATTTTATGCCTTCACCAATCTTTAAATCAAAAATGGCTGAATCGATTTAAGGATTTTGTAAGTTAAAAAATGGCACCCAGGCTGACACCCTGTGAACCAGATTTCTCCCAAAGCAACTTCAAACTCTGAGTTATGGACCTCTAAAATGGAAACTCTGACATATCTTGAACTATAGTAGAACACAGGGTACCTCTATAATGTACAGAAACACTGTGTTTTCCTTTCCTGCAGTGAGTACTTCATAACTGGTCAAAATTTTGGAAGCATTACAGTCTTCTACAAAATATCACAGGAAATGAATTTTTCATTTCAAATTTTAATTTTTTGGGGTTTCTTTTAAGTCACATATCTGCAGTTTTGCTCATCTAGTGTATTTCATCAGAAAATGTTGAGTCACTTTATAAAATGTGTAATGTTTTCCTTTTTGGAGAAGCTAATGCATGGAGAAGGGTTCTGCCATCCCTCCCAGGGTTATTTTATACTGTCTCATTTCTGTAATAATTAATGAATATGCCATTTTATTGAGTGTAATGCCCTGATAGGTGGGAATGTATATGTACTAACTTCTGATGGCTGATCATTATGGAGAGTTATATGAAGTGTCACAGTGGACATAGGTGTTTTCATTGTGGCAGTCCGGGCGCCTTCTGGGGATTGTGGTCCTATCGTACAGAGAGCTGTGGAGATGCAGAATACATTTCTTAAGGAGTTTGAATGCCAAGAGTAACAGGAAAGCAGTTGGTGTTCTCATCTGCCTCCAAAACCAATGCATACGTGCATCTCTCAACAAACATGATCCTCTTCTGAAGTTTGCGTACAGTGTTATCCAAAAAACGGTTCCAAGAAAGAAGCTTCTGACTTTATTCTATGCAGAGGAGTTCACAGTGGACTGTCTTGCCCCTCAAAGGACTCTTTTATCTTTACAACTGCCCATAGTTCTTTTTGCCCCATGGGAATCCCTTTGTACTTGGATTCTTGAAACTGATATGTTTCCTCTGATCTGACATCAGAGTGTTTCAGCAGAAATAATTTCCTTTTGATTGAAGAGCCTGAAATTGGAATCTACTATACATCTTGTGTAAGTTAAAAATATAGAAGTCCATCACTGAAGGTTCTTTTCTAAGACTCATTTCTCAGATTATTGCTATAAATGAAACTGATTTCGAGTAACATTGACCTCGAATTGCTTGGCTATGCAAGGCAGAGGTCATGCAGAAGTCCCCAGCCTGGTCACCAAGCTGCCCTACGTTCACTCTTTAATCCTACCCACAAGCAGCACTCTCTTAAAACATACTGCTGATTTCAGTATGTGATCTGACCTGCTGAGTTAGTTTCCCACATGCTGGCACCGGATCCTGGGAGCATTACAAGGTATTATTCTAACTAAAGCAAGTTCCCAGTATATTTTAATTAAGTTCTTTTGCTGAGTCACAGAACTGTACCTGTGGTTGATTGTTTTGCTGCCTCTCCATCACTAATGGGGACTGTCAGCACTGATGCTTTGCCTCAGGGTCTCCCACCTCCCAGTACAGGTAGCGGCCACCAGAGCTTGGGAACAACCGATGTGACAGGCTTGGTTGACATCTGAAAAAATGAACATGAGCCGGCAGTGTGTGCTTGCAGCCCAGAAGGCCAACCGTATTCTGGGCTGCATCAAAAGGAGTGTGACCAGCAGGTCGAGGGAGGTGATCCTGCCCCTCTACTCTGCTCTCGTGAGACCTCACTTGGAGTATTACGTGCAGTTCTGGTGTCCTCAACATAAAAAGGACATGGAACTGTTAGAACAAGTGCAGAGGAGGGCCACGAAAATGATCAGGGGACTGGAGCACCTCTCGTATGAAGATAGGCTGAGAAAATTGGGGCTGTTCAGCCTGGAGAAGAGAAGGCTGCGTGGAGACCTCATAGCAGCCTTCCAATACCTGAAGGGGGCCTATAGGGATGCTGGGGAGGGACTCTTCATTAGGGACTGTGGTGAGAGGACAAGGGGTAATGGGTTTAAACTTAAACAGGGGAGGTTTAGATTGGATGTGAGGAAGAAATTCTTTACTGTGAGGGTGGTGGGGCCCTGGAATGGGTTGCCCAGGGAAGTTGTGAATGCTCCATCCCTGGCGGCGTTCAAGGTGGGGTTGGACATAGCCTTGGATGGCATGGTTTAGTGGGAGGTGTCCCTGCCCATGGCGGGGGGGTTGGAACTCGATGATCTTGAGGTCCTTTCCAGCCCTTACTATTCTGTGATTCTGTGATTTCCTCATGGTCTGCACCCATTATTCCTACCAGGAAGAGCATTCACAACCAGAAAGCTCTCTCCTGGAATAGCTTTTGAGGGGGTTGCCATAGTCCTGAGCTCATGGAAGCTTTTGCTGCTTCTCAATCAATAAAAAACCTTAGTCTTCCCACCTCTGCAGCCAGCTGGTAAATGTCTAGCTGCAAAACAGGTGGGGGGAGTTTGGACACCTCTCAAGAGTGAGTCAATGTCAATTGTTCACAGCCCTGTGGGCCTCTGGGTCTGAACCATGTAGTCCTTAATGGGTATTAATGACCTGCCTGCTGCTGCATGACAATTGAAACCTGCGGTCTTTTTTTTTTTTTTTACCATTTCCTATTTTTTTATTTTTGCTATGCAAGAAATACCTTAATAAGCTCTTACTGTTCTTAGAATACAAAAGGACAGCTACCTCCCTACTGGAGATTATTGGCTGCCTCCAAAGCACTGCGGATTATTGCCATAGAATTACTGCAGCACTTCAAGGTGATGTTGTTAAGAGCAAGGAGTTTTGCAAAAATAAGCATTTACTACAGACATTTAAAAGTATAAATCAAAAACTCCATCCATAAAAAGTGTTTTGTGTTTCCTTCACTGAGATCAACCCTCACTTCTTTTCTTTGTTGAGATAGGGTGTTTTTAAAAATGCTCTTTATCATCTCTCTGTTCTCTGGGTTCAGTTTAGGGCTGTTCTGTTTCACTGTGCAGACTTGTCTCAAATCTACTAAAACTTATGGAGCTCAGTTGGGACTGGGAATTTTGAAAGGCTCATAATCTTCACTGACATCTATTTTATATGTTGTTTGGTATGTGGCAATGTCCTTGATAACCAAGAAGACTGAAAGGCCCATCTAGACCTGTGCGACCACATCCCTTCATGAAAGCAGTCCTTTCCTAGAAGATCACAGGGGCTTCTTTTCACAGTGCAATGCAGAACTTATTTCATTGACCTAATTTTCCTCGTGTCATTTCTTCATGCACAAACATAAATATATAGCGCGTCAAGTCCTGAGTGAGCAAAGAACTAAAACATCTACAAATAAATCAGGCTGCTCCTCCTGAAGGGGAAAAAAAGGGAGTGAATGAAACCTAATTTTTGATTTGAAGTATTTGGGCTATGTTGGCTATGGAGTGCTTTGGCAGTGTCTATGGCTGTAACCAGTATACAGAACTCATAAGGGATCTGTTTAAAAAAGATTAAAGGAAATAACTCTTTACACAGTGGGTTGTGAGCTTCTGGATTTGTTGCCACAGCAGTCTGTGGGAGCAGATAGTGTCACTAGGTTAAAGAAGGATTAGGCATCTTCATAGATAATAATAAGTCTGTAAATAGATGCTAAAGGGAATAGCTGTCTATGTACCCTCTGATATCCCTCAGTCCATGATTGTGGATACCAGAGTAGGGAGAAGGAACTGCACTTCAGGTACTGCGCTTTGTGCTATGGTTGAAACACCAGAGTAAATGTACATAGTGCTAGGGAATTCTGTTGGTGAGTGTTGTTGAGGATCCCCTGTGTTTCAGCACTTATGAATCTCCAAAATAAAGGCCAGCCTCTACCACGTCTTCTGTCTGTTCCGTGCTCCTATATGCTCCTATGCACAACGCTGCCTACTGATGTTGCCATAGTCCAGAGTCCCGAGTCAGACCCTGGTCGTTCTGTCATGCCTTACTGACTTCCTTTTAGGTCCTGATTCAGCTTCATTTTATCTCTAGGAAGCTGTATGGAAAATAATGCTCTCAATTCTCATTGCCATTTTGTCCCTTTTAACACTGCCATAGCTGAGGGACTGTGTTGGGCAACATGTTGTGATTAATTAATACAAAGGATTGCACACAGGAAAATCTTGTTTAAGTGCAGACCAGCAGATAAGGATAAAACACTTTTGTTCTTTGACTTTGTTCTTCTTTCTCGATCTTCATTTCTGTGGCATTTTGCCTCCATGGAGAGTTGCTTAGTATGCATCAGTTCCTGGAAGTTATTAGCAAGGCTATTTTTCATTTTCTTATATCACTACTCAATACTTCTCTGTTGTGCCAGTGAGATTGAGCAGGGTGTTAGTGCTCTCACAGTGTTTTTTTGGAATAGATCTTATCAGAGGATCCCAGCGAAGTCCCAACAGGTTACAAGGAAACTTGGCTGTAAATAACTAGTGCCTTGTCATATAAAAATTACTATTAACTAGGTAATATGCCTCTAAAAGCATTTGTCCTTCCACTGCTTTGATGGCACACCTTCTAGAAGAGGTTATATATATAATAATTTATCTGTATTTATTCTGCTTTGTATTCCTTCTGACCTTTCCATGTACAGGTTGGTGTGCTGGGTGATGAAGAAGAGTGGGTTAGCCTTCGTGAGGTTGAGAATGAACCTGATGCTCAGATGCTAGAGGTACCTAACCTTACTCCTTACACTCATTACAGGTAAGAACAGCAGGTAATTAGCTGCAGCATGAAAAAAATTAGTAAATAGCAGCATGGAACAGCTTTCCTAATCAGAAACATCTGGTTGTGGTTTATATTCAAAACAAAAGGGAAAAGCTTTGCTGTTCTCATAGTTTATACTTAAAATTACTCGCTTGATATTGTTAACTGCAATTTACATACAATTTCATAACTTTAAAAGGAAATCCAAGTACACAGGGAAATGCTTTTCTGGATAACTGTTATCCTGTGGCTTCCCTTATCTAAGGGGTTACACACCAGTGTAACATCAGTCAGTAACAAATCGATTGTGGTTAAACTGATGCAAACTTGTGATTACATATTTACGCCGGTTTTAACATCATTTTATTGATTTAGCTTGATTTGATAAGATCAGTTAGATGAAACCTTTGTTTATAAGAATTTACCAAGTTAAGCTAAATAGATATATGCAATGCTTGATCTGATTCAAGTGAATTTACGTTATGGGTGCGCCCCAGTTAAATGAGATTGATTTCTGAATCAATTCAATTCAAGTGATATGTTGCTTTAATATAGAGAAGATTTGAGAATTTGAGGGACTGAATCTTAATGGAAAATACTTTCATGAAATAGTTTCATGAAACATCATGAAATAATGTGAAGGCTGGGATTGCAAGGAGGTATAGGGGCAAGTGTTACATCAGCTTACTAGAAACTTGCCCATTTTGTGCTGGTTGTGGGGCCTTTTAGCTTGCCCATGTGATGTTGTGAGCTAGTACTGTGTGCAACCAAGTAAAACTCATATGATTTACAACTAATTCAGTGCTGGTACGCTAATTTCTTCCCTTTGTCAGCAGCATAGAATATGAGATTTCTCACAGACTCTCCACTTGAAGTGGTTTTAAACCTCATCCTCAGGAGCTAAATATTTTAGTAAAAGCTCTTTGAAAGTTTTTGAATGTGATCAGAGATTTCTGGTGCAGAGGTTTAGAAAAATGATCTTCAGGTTGAGAAGATTTTCTTCTCATAAAGATGGATCCTTAAAGCTGAAAAGGCAGAGGTGTATAGTTAAGTGCAGTCGTACCAGAATTCAGCAGTCAGTGTCCATGCAAAATAAGCCAGACTTGCACATCTAGCGGGTGATGGAGAAATGTCTTTGGGATAAAAAATAATGAGGAAGTATATGAGGCATTCAGGGTGGTTGAGTTTTTGTATTGATAGACTTCTTGGTTTGTTTTACTGCTACATGTCATTTCTGTCATGTATCCGTTGAGTTCTGGAGTGATCCCAGTTATGCTGGGAGCTTTCACACTTCCAGTTCTCTGATTCTTTTCATCATTAATCAGCTCTTTGAATTTTGCCTGGGTTTTTTTCCCTCATGTGTGCACAGCTATGAGGTTTTTTTGTTTTCTTTCAGTGTAGAGCAATTTTATGATATTCTGAAGCTAGAAAGTTGTTGCCAAATGGATTTGTTGTCTTCTGGTCAACTTCAGTCCTTGCCCACTGAGGAAATACATCATGAGTGCTAATTCTCAGACCACAGATTTATCAACCAGCTTCTTTTCTATATATCGTGCCAATGTTTGAGAATGAGCTATAAAGGGCAGTATTTGTTTAATGTGTTTCCTTTAATGCATTTTCTAGGGAGATCAGAGCAGATAAACAAACACTGTGATGTTGACTAATTCACCCTTTTCCCAAGCTCAGTCATTAGGTCCCAAACTGCTATGTTTAGTTATGAACAGGTTAAATATGTATGTGCAAGTGCTGGATACTTGTCATTGCTTATGATGGGTGAGAGTATCTGAAATGTACAGCATGTCTTAATTATTTTGTGCTTTCTAACAAAAAGATTTCCTTAAATCTTTTGTGACCCAGTGGGAATTTCTGTTGCAGAAAAGATCATTTCAAGCAGACAGGGTATTTTTTTAAAGGCACATGCCCATGTTAACTAACTTAATCTTTCTTGTGCAGGAAGGCTGAAAATGCAGCACAGGGATAAATCAGCTTCTTTCAAGCAGTAATTGAGGGGAAATGTTATCACTAGTATATTTTTTATATTGACAGGGAATGAGAATATCTGAAGTTTGATATTTTAATACCTTTCTGAATGTATTGTACAAGCATTGCAAGAGAAAATCACTTACTGCTAGCATAAGCTCATCAGGCTTGGTATAATTAACATAAATTTCTCACACAAATACTGACATTTCTAATAGACCTTCAGCTAATCTCATTTTCATTTTTTTTAATACCTGAGATGATCTGAAAGCAGTTACCATAAAGCATTCAGCAGTGAATACAAAGGGGACCAGCACGCAACAGCCTTTGTGGAATATTTAGAAAGACCTAATTTGTACTTTTCCATCTTTTTTTCTGATTCTGGATAGAGAAGTACAGTTCACTGAGCTGTTACAACGTGTACTGCATCTTTCCTCCGCTCCAGGTTCCGGATGAGGCAGGTGAACGTGGTGGGCCCCAGCCCCCTGAGCCAACCCTCCCGTGTCATCCAGACACTGCAGGCCCCACCAGACATGGCCCCCGGGAGCGTCACTGCACGCATGGCCAGCGAGACCAGCCTCCGGCTGCGATGGGTGGTGAGCGGGGCAGGGGAACGGGGGCAGACAGGAGCCAAGGACTGGTGCTTGGGGGGTGGCCACTTCCCCAGGGGGTCAGGCCAGTGCTCCAGAGTGCCTTTTCCTTGTGTTCAGCAGAAGGAGTAATAGCAAAATTATTTCCTTTTCAGAATAGTTGGAAATCTGAGACTTACCTTAAGTGCTTTATTAATCACAGAAATTGCATACTGCCACTATTCTGCCACTTCATCAAGGTATATACTCTTCCAGTGCCTAAAGGGGCCAACAAGAAAGCTGGAGAGGGATTTTTCACAAGGACATGTAGTAACAGGGCAAAGGGAAATGGTTTTAAACTGAAAGAGGGGAATTTAGATTAGACATTTAGAAGCTCTTCACTATGAGGGTGGTGAGGCACTGGCACAGGGTGCCCAGAGAAGCTGTGGCTGCCCCATCCCCGTCAATGTTCAAGGCCAGGTTGGATGGGGTTGGAACAACCTGGTCTAGCGGAAGGTGTCCCTGCCCGTTGCAGGGGATTGGAATTGGATGGTCTTTAAGGTCTCTTCTAATTCAAACCATTCTGAGTCTATGAATATGTGCCTGTGTGTAAAACCTTGGCTTTTGAGACTCTAGTAGCACAGTCTGGGTCAACGTGTGGGACAGGAGTATAACACTTGAGCCAGTTTGCAGTTTTCTAGGGCTCAGTTGTTTGCTTTGTACAAAACAGAAGGCACACGCCAGCCATTGGCAATCATCCTGCAGGTACTGAGCTAAGAGTTCCAAGGCAGCACATTACACTCCTGTAGGAACATTATATTTATGTGAAAAGGTACGGAGTAATCTGATAAAATGTAGAAAGAAATGATTTATTGGGAAGTTGCAGTGATTGCTGATATTCTTATGCCCCTTTGACTGTCTCAGTTGCCTGCAGAGTTGCTGCACTGGGATTTACTTGGCAATTAACCTGCTCCAGAATGGTTTTTCTTCTCCCCTGTTAGGCAGAATTTTCCACTGGGGTTACTGTAGTGTGAAGTTGATGAAGCACAGGTTTTCTTTTGCCCAAATGTTAGCTTTTCCATGCATAAACTCATCATGTCTGGAAGTCAAAACCAGGCTTAAAAACAAGAGGGTTTTTCTCCTGTCAGAAAGGAATAATTGCAGTTTTTCAGAGGGACACTCTACTTACATCTGAACCTTGAAAACTTGAAGGTTTCACCTCACTATCCATAGAAAAGCTGCTGCAGTTCATTTAATAAGACCCATGTCACTCACTCGTGGCTTTACTGTGTGAACAATATGCCCACATCGTTAAACCTTTGGTACTATCCAGACCTACATATCTCCCATCAAAATTCACTTAAGGTTATTTTAAGATACTTTAAAACATTTTCAAGACTATATTTTCTTGCTGTACTACCTAGAAGCCTGTTTTTCATGAGTCAAACTGTGCAGGGTTCAGGAGGAGCAACAGGCACAACTAAAAATGACCTCATACACCTTTTTCATGTTTAATAACATCAGTATTTGAAAGTACTTAATGTCTTCTTTTTTTCAAGACCTTCCAGTGAATCTGTGTCCCCCTGGGAGCTGGAAATTCCTTCCTTCCTGAAGAATAAGGGTCACATTTCTCACCCTGCTTGCCTGCAGGATAGTCTTCTAAGCTGTGAAATGTTAATGTGTACCAAACCTTCCCAGTGACTCAGAACTGAGCCTCAGCCATCCATGGCATCGCATAGTTTGACAGGGGAAAAACTCGAAACTTCATGAAGTAGGCTAATTGTTTCATCTTTTAATCTCTGAAATTGCTTGGGGAGTTTAGAATACCCGAAGAAATCTCTGCTGATAAATGAGTAGGCAGAGAATCAGTAAAAACTTTACGATAAATGAATTTGTCACATGCTTCAGCAATTTATCATTCATTTCCATAATTAATCACAAAGCTCTGAAATACATTGTATTCATATCATCTCTGCTGCTACACCCACTGCAAATGGCATATCTGTTTGGTAAAAATAAGGAAAAATTAAAAAGAGAATTTCGAGCAGCACAGAAATTTAGATATCATGAAACATAAAGAGAACAGAAAATCAACCTCTTGATCTTTTTGGCTTTGCTATAGCCTTATATGAGTTCAGGCAGCCTTGGCATATAGTTTGGAAAGCCGTGGCAGTGTGGTCTATATAGCAACATTGTCCTTTTCTTCGTCGTTTGCCAGCCCCTCCCCGACACACAGTATAATGGCAATCCAGAGTCAGTGGGGTACAGGATAAAGTTCTGGCGTGTGGATGTGCAGTCTCCTGCCCTGATGAAGGTTGTTAATGACCGTTTGGAAAGAGAGTGCACAATTGAAGATCTGGAGGAATGGACAGAATATGAGCTGCAGATCCAGGCTTTCAATGCCATTGGGGCAGGACCATGGAGCGAAGTAGTGAGAGGTCGTACACGGGAGTCTGGTAAGTCAGAGCACTGTAGCTGCTATGAAGGGCACATCTGAAATTCAGTGTTTTCTGTCCTTTTGTTCTTGGTTGGTTGGTTGGTTTCGGGGGGGATTTTTTGCTTGTTGATCCATTAAATCTAAAATGAAAGGAAAAAAAAATCAATCTCTAGTTGCACTGAAGGCAAAAAGACATATAGACATTTGAGAGTGTTATTTATTTCTTTTATTCCTACCCTGCTTTATTGCATAAACCTGCAGGTTACGTATTTAAGGCAAACAAAACAACCTCTCCTCATTCCTGCCCTCATTCGGCAGCAGTACAGGCAACACAAAGAGAACTTTGCCTGGCTGAGCAGGTCTCTCGCACTTCCTCTCCCTCCCCCCTAGCCTGTTGTCCCTCATTCTCCACCTTTCCCTGTCTGCTTCCAGGCTCAGGAAGATTTTCTTGCAGTTGTGATTATCTGAAATCTAATTTCAAGCACCCAATAGCTCTAAAATGGCGCAAGTTCTTTTAGAGAGCTGAAATAAAATAATTATCTAGCTGAAATAAAAAAATTATCTGAGCTTTCGATGGCGCATTTTCTGAACTGCCTTCTCAAATTGTGTCTACAAGGCTATATAGACATAACCTGCGTATAGACCTAGAGCACAAGTACTGTCTTGTCTTGCTGAATTGTCCATGCTAGCATAGAGGCTTCAAATATCAGAAGCAAACTCTCAGTCTCAGAGAGCAATAAATTATTGTTAGCTTAGTAGCAACAGTAAAGACAGATCTTGAGAAGCTGCTCTCCACCTGTTGACTTCCACCAAACCTATTTCCAAACCTACCCTACATGCACCTGATAAATTAAAATTCATATTGCAAGGGAATAACAAAGTGGATGACATATATGGTTTGAAAGTTTAATCATAGAAACTTGTAGTGAGCTTTAGTTATGCCAGGTTCAACACTGATACTTGTTCTTATTACTTTTTCCCATTTTTCTTCCTGAAATGTGTGTTGGAATTTAATCCTATGCATACCCTACAGTCATAGACACATGTATATGCATGTCTGTGCACTCTGTACCATGCAGCCTTACTTGGTGGGAAGTGTGAACCCGCTGTACACAGCAGGATTTGGTCTGCTGGTGCAGATAACTACCCTTTGACCTAGCTGAGGAGAAGGCTAAACAAAATCACCCCCCTCCATTAAAGTGTTGCTTTTTGGGAAGTAGTAATTGAAAAGCTATTGCCAGAGGTATTCTAAACAAGGCATGCTTGTGTGGAGTTAGAGATAGCGTGACCCAGACAGAATAGTTTTGAAGTGTTCAGTATTATAAAAAGATATCGCATTCTCCACTTTCTCCTTTCCACTGTTCTTCAAGCACTTCTTTTGAAATGTAGTAAACACTAAGATTAAGTCATTTCATAAAACCTTAGGATTATAGTGCTCTTGCTCAGCACCTGAAGATCAGAGGTTACATGTGTATTTGGCATTTCCTCTAGCAGTATTAAAAGAAGGTTGACTTGAAACTGATAGGAGGAGGCGCACAGAAACTGGGATCAAAATAACACAAAGCTGTGATCTAGGCCATAAAGACTCATTTATTTTTTTCCATGTGTTTTCTTTGATACTAACATCTGATTTCTTGAATACAGCAAGTCAGGGCTCCGACTTGGCTGTATCTTCTTAGATTTAGAATATAGAAGAAGCACTGGCATTGCCGCAAGCTGCATGGGAGAAGTTCAGGGAATCTGTAGTTAACTTGTATGGAGTCAAACGGGGTTAAAATGCAAATAAAAAAATAGCTAAAGTCAGAGAAAAAGGTCAAAGCACTTTTAGGTCTGTCTTTTGAACTATAAGAACAATTCTCTGTATCACATATGTTTTCAAAGTGCTTTAAAAGCAGATGGCTTAAGTATTTCTTTCTCCATTTTACAGATACAAAGTCTTAGGGAAGTTGGTTTCCCTAATGCAGATTGTAAGCATCTCTCACAGCTGGACAGACGTGCCTTGGCCAGGATTATTCATTGGCAGAACTCATGGTTCTGTATTTTACACTGTCCAAAGAGCCTAAGAAATTAGAGCCCAGGCACTAAATGAGCTCGTTGCATCTAATGACGGTGCAGCCACTGGAATCCAAACCCTTTGTTGAAAATAAAGCTGTACTTGAGCACTTCTGTTTATTCGGTCATGTGTGGTCCTATCACTAATAGCTGAGCACCCATGCTAACAGTAAAGGAGCAGCATGCCCCTACAGGTACTCTCTGGTTTCCTAAGCTCTTGCATATAGAATATATTGAAACTAAAGAAACTATGAGAGAATAAACAATGCTGGAGGTTTTGGTAATCCAAGCTTGAAAAACAGTTGGGAAACCCTAAAATGAAAATCTAGGATAAGAGTTGCAAGCAGTTGAAGATGGAGGGAGATGAATTAGGATTCTGCAGAGGAGCAAGCTCAGTTTCTGCTCAATAACTGACATTGTTAGTAGGTACAGTATAGAGAAAGCAAGAAAACACTAAGCCCTCTAATGCATTAGAATAACCTTGACAGGGCCTCTTCCTTTTAGGTACAAATCCTCTTATTTTCAAACAATTAATCTCAAATGCACCTAACCAGTGCTGTAATGTTTTTTGGGCTCCTAATATTCAGCTATATAAATGTATATACACTTGTCTTACAAAAAAAACGTACTATACAAGCATGGTCACATATCCATGGCAAGGATCAATCTCTGGATTTTTCGGAGGCTGACCTTCATGGAGCAGTTACTTTGGTGTGATAAAGCATCGCTTGATAATTCAAATGTGCTCCAATGTCACTGTGGGGATTTGTCAGTTTATGCAAGCAGCAAATTTGGCC
This sequence comes from Amazona ochrocephala, assembly GCA_039720435.1. NCBI lineage: Eukaryota > Metazoa > Chordata > Aves > Psittaciformes > Psittacidae > Amazona > Amazona ochrocephala. Next base: position 11,248,245 of record CM077886.1, on the reverse strand, counting down.
TGCGGTAGCTAATTTTATAGGCAAAGTGGTTGTGTACTGCAGCTTTGCTGCTTTTGCCATGAACCTTGCTCTAAATTTGCACGTCTTAATTGACATCAGATGTGCAATATGCCAATTTAATTTTTACTGTCAAAAAACAGTGATGGATGTTGAGCTAAAACGAGCTGCAAAAGAGAGAACCATTGCACCCCACTAGCTTTCTTAGAAAGCCAGGATACAGGCTAGCTTATTAAAAGCTGCTTTTGGCCCTGTTAGAGACATGAAACAGCAACATTTGCTATATGTCAAATGTCAGATACAGAAAGAGGACTCATGATCTTAGATGCAAACAGGAATAACCTTAAAAACTTCAGTTCTTATTGACATTCCAGTACAAAGCACCAGTAGCTCTATAATTTCTTATGTTTGATCTTCTGAAGTATCTTGTGCAGCTGGCAGTTTGCTGGATTAGCTCATCATTTAGTTTCAGTATTTATGGTTCATTTTGTTCAAGCTTTAAGGTTTTTTTTGGACACTGTTGCTTGGCTTCTGAACTGTTCTTGCAGGTAACTAATGGGAGCTCTGCTTTGGAGCTTATAATAAAGTCTTCAGTGCAACAGTTAAGGAAACCAGCATTACAGAAGGGAGCTTCCAGAGGGAAGAGGGCTCTTCAGGCCTCATTTAAGCCATAATTAGTCTTAACAAACTATAATTCTTCGTATCACTATCCTGAGAGAGGAGGGAGGTTGGAGAAATGAATGTTGTGATTCAATTAGTTCTTAAAGGGTTGATCAAAGTCTGTTACTTGATAAAAGCCTAGCAACAATAAGATCCATAATATCACTTGCAGGTCCTGAATTCATACAGCCACATTAGAATAAAATCCTCAACACTAACACAAGAACTGTAGAACTAAAACACACCCAATGAAAAGTTATTTCTGCCATTTAAACACTGGGCTTAGATTCTTTTCCAGAGAGAAGGGACAGTTAGCTGCTCTGGCTGGCACTGGGAATTTAGAGGAACACGGGCTAATAAATCTTCAGATAGACCATGATCTCCTTTGTTAGCTTTCGAGTGCCCCTGCCAGCAGCATGGCTGTACACACACCTCAAAGCAAGCATGCACTCAGGGCACAGCCTCCACTTTCTGTGAACTGGGGCAATCTCAGGGCTGCTGATCAAAGAGGGAAAGAAATGTTGATAAAATAAACTTTTTCTCTCTTCAGAGGCTTCAAACCAAATAAAGTAAAAATAAGTGTGGCTGGAAAAGGGCTTCTTTCCTCTACACATCCTGGTTTCCTGCAACCCACCTCTACCCTTTCACCAGTAGTTATTCATGTGGGAGTAGCTTTTGGGGAGATCTACAGATAGAGTTATGGCAGCTCTGCAAAGACATTCATGGCTCCTGGCAATCTGTTTTCCTTTAACATAATTATAGCCTTGTGAGGGATAAATCTAGGGTAAGATTTTTTTGAAATAAGAAAGGGCACTTCAGCATTGGAGTTAGGAAAAGATTGGATTTTAGTCCACTGCAGTTATGCGCTTGTGCTCTGGTTCTCATGTCCCATATAATTGGCAGCAGGGAAATTCTTTCAGAAATTACCACCTCTGTGGTTAACCTGGAGTGCACAAGGATTGGGAGTGGTACAGTCTGGTTTTCAATTGATATCAATTCTGGTATCACACTTCTTTCATTCATGTTGCTAGGAGCTTCAGGAGCTCGCCTTCACAGCAGCAAATCTGTTCTTTTATTCGGACAGCCAGGAAAGCATTACTTTTGGCAGTGATTCATGCTTCTTTTTGTGGTATATTCAGGACCTAATCAAGCCTTACTGTCCATAAGTGCTCATGTAACATAAGTTGGTGAATGTTCTCTTCAGGTCTGACAGGTGTATCATGCTTTAGAAAGGATTGTACCCTTCGGGTGTTGGAAATGCCACAGGGAAAAAAAGATGCAAAAGGGCAGCATAAAATGTGAACTCTTAAAAATAGCCTCAAATTGTGCTTGTGTAACATGGAATGCTGTTAAGCTTGCCTACAAAAGCCTGCAGTTGTGTAGTGGTTCTGCAGCAGTTGGAGTTTTAATGGCATGAGAAAATGCAAGTTTGCTCTTTGGAGTCAGAGAAAATTACAGTGTTCCTGTGCCATCAGTTCTAATGATGTTTCTCATTTTGTAAGAGCCAATTTTGCATCATAAATGAAATAGACATATCTTTCATTTACTCCGAACCAGTCCCTGAAAATACACCTTGTATTAATGTATCTGCCTATAAATGATATATTGCAAGGGTTGAGCACTATCACATAATTAAAAGGCTTCGAGGTTAAAGAACTTCTCACTGAATGGGGAGTGTGGTGCAGTAGTTGAAATTATTGCTAACTCCAGAAAAGATGCTATAATTTCCCTTCAGATAATATAGGCAGCCAGGGTGGCATAAAACTTCTTGTTAGAGCAGATACTACCAGAAGGTAAACTCCCATTCATAAAGATTTTTAACTTCTGGTATAAGGAAATAAAATGCATGGGAAAGGAATACTTAGAGTTCTGTGGAAGTCCAGCTGTTTAAACTTGATTCTCATTAATGCAAATATAGAGAACTTGAAATTTATTGATATCTGTCCATCTGTACTGTCTGTCTGTGGTCACTGATTAAGATTAAATGTTTAGCTTTTTACAAGCATTGTGGTTTCTGAGATGAACTGGCAAGAAGCTGTGAGGCAGGCTGAAATATAACAAAGGTGTAGATTCAGTACAAGAGAGGAAGGGATTATCTAGAGCCTATTCCAGTCCTTTTGTATTTGAATACTGTTCTATGGGATCCTGGCACAATCCTGAGCAAAATGACCTGATATATCTTACCTATTTCTGCTTTTTGATTACAGTTCCCTCTGCTCCTCCCGAGAATGTCTCTGCTGAAGCTGTGAGTTCAACCCAGATCCTTCTGACATGGACCGCGGTCCCCGAGCCTGAGCAGAACGGTCTCATCCTGGGTTACAAGGTATGCAGTGGGAGTTTCATGCTTACTTAATTTTTAATGCATTACTTAGATATGTTTTTCATTTGTTATTCATTATTCACCTGCTGGCTATTTGTATTATTCATAAGTCAGCTGAAGAAGATGTAGGAAGTGTGCTGTTTGAAAGGGGTGATTGGTGATTATAATCTCGTATTTTGTGAAAAAGGAAGGTTTGGATGCTGGAGAGGGACTCTTCATCAGGGACCATAGCAACAGGACAAGGGGTAATAGATTCGAACTTAAACAGGGGAAGCTCAGGTTCGATATAAGGAAGAAGTTCTTTACTGTGAGGGTGGTGAGACACTGGCGTACATCGCCCAAAGAAGTGGTAAATGCTCCATCCTTGACAGTCTTCAAGGCCAGGTTGGACAGAGCCTTGGGTGACATGGTCTAGTGTGAGGCATCCCTGCCCATGACTGGGGGTTGGAACTAAGAGCTTTAAAGTCCTTTCCTACCCAAACCGTTCTATGATTCTGTGAATGTAAACTGTGTACCCCTCTTTTCAGTACTCGTGTGACAACCTTTTTCTTTTTCTTTCTATATTACATATGCATTTATTCTGCAGATACTTTTCAAAGCAAAGGATTTAGACTCTGAGCCAAAGAGCCAGGTAGTAAGAGGTAACCACACACAGTCTTTCCTCCTGTCTGGCTTGCGGAAGTACGTGCTCTATGAGATCCAGGTACTGGCTTTCACTCGTATTGGAGATGGAGTCCCCAGCTCTCCTGCAGTTATAGAAAGAACAAAGGATGATGGTAAGTTTAAACTAAGGCTATTTGGAGATATATATATTATCTTTTTTTCAACTTTGAACCTAAAGGGCTGAGCATTTAGCAAAACCATGGAGACCCAGAGTCCCTCAATTCCTCTTTCCCTGCAGATGAGGAGAAGAAAAAGACTTCTAAAATTGTTCTCCAAAGCTCGGTGTGGACAATTTCTACTGAAGACAATTTTTAAAGCCCAGTTATAAATTCCGATTGAAATTCAATCATGCTCAAAAAACCAAAGAAGTAGAGTGCTGCAATTGAAAGCGATAAACAAATTTGGGTCTGATTGGATTGAAGGAGAGAGATGGAATTTTCAACTTCAGTAATCTGTTCCCATTTGATTTCCAAAAAGAATAAGGCACTTACCTTGGAAGATGATCATACCAGCTTCCTTTTGCAAGTGCCTCCAGCACTTCCCAGGAGCTCAGGGACTCCCAAGTCCCAAGTGAGCCCCTTACCACAGTGCTGTGTGAACACACCAGTACGGAGGGAGCATTCCTGCTGATGGAGTTCTACAGAAATTCAGTCCAACTGTTAAAATATTCTTGGCTTTGCAGATGCTAAAGTTACCTTTAGCTTCATTACCTTTGAGTATTAAGTGAAGGTTAATGTCAGTGTGAGAGGCTTCTGCTTATTGCTCCCAATGAAGATGAACCAAAAGAAATGTCTCTTTTTTCATCCAAATCTTCTCAGCATAGTAATGGAATAAACATCAGTTTCTACAAGCGACTTCATTAAGGTAATTTGGTTGGGCTGAAAACACCTTCAGACTTCTGGCTTAACAAGGTATTCTCTGTGGAGTGCAGGGAAGGAGTAAGAGCATGTAGGGATGGAGATGGCAACAGGGACAGCAGCTCCCTGACATTTTATTAGTCCTTTTCTCTTCATACTGCTTGTGTGGGGACATGGCTTTTCTTTGAAAGGAAATGAGGAGAAATTACCGTGAGGAGAACTCTGCAGGGAGACAAAAAGCACTCATCGAAATGTACATATCAGACTATAATGAGAAATGTTTAAAACTGTTTGTTTAGGATAACCCCATTATAGCAGTTACCTCCTTAAGTGCATGTTGGCAAATGATACAAATTCTACTTCCATCTCCATACCCCTGACAGAAATATGTTGTGTCTCCTCTGGGCTCAACTTAATTAAAAGTATCATCAGGGGTAATGCAGGTGGAATTTGTGCTGAAGGGGAAATTTTGCAGATGCTAATATATGGATTAGCATCTCCTCACCTTGTGAACCTGGGATGGTCAGTGCAGCCACCAGCCGTCTGTATTAATGTGCATCTTGCCTGCCTCAGGTTCTTCTGCTCAGACCCAAGTGCTTAAAATGCACATGTAAAATTGGAAGGCAGTTCAGAGCTGGTACTGGTGACAGAGAAAGGAGATATTACTCAATTCCAATAGGTATGAAGTGGATTAAGCTGACACATAACTCTCTGTAAAGGCAGCTTCGTGACTTGCTTTGTAGTATGCAGTCAGTTACAGGGACTCCCCACTACACTGCTGGGAGATAAGACACAGTTCCTTTGTCAGAGCATCTTGCTGAACACAGGTGTAGGAATATGCTGTAGGGTGCACTGTTTCTGCATTATGTTTGGTGTCCGTGGGTGCTATAGATATTTGGCCATGGGCAGAATTCCTCAGAAGAAATGTGTATTATGTATGTATGTAGGCACTCCTAACTATCTATTTACTATTGGTAAGATACCAACAGTATCTTGCTTCTGTGCAAGGTGAGCAGCAGACTTATAATTCTGGCATGCAGTCCTTGCTAGCATGATCTCTGTCTTTCTTTCCAGCTCCTGGACCACCTGTGAGGCTGGTGTTCCCTGAGGTGAGGCTGACATCCGTACGGATCATTTGGCAGCCGCCAGAGGAGCCCAATGGAATTATTCTGGGTAAGGGGGAGCTGCAAACCCAGGGCTGGGAGGAGAGGGCTGGAGACCAGAGCAAGCTCTGGCTGTTGGGTTTTCCTTCCCCTGGCACGTCCGATTAGAAACAGCACATAAGCAAATCTATGGCTAAAGAAAAGAAAGCATGTTGGTGTCAGCTGAGAGACATGGTATCCTGTGGTGAGGAGGTCTGCTGAGCTCCACGGTGTTTGTTTTCCACAGCCAGAATCACATGTCAGTGTTTGAATTGTCATCTCTCTTTCCATCCACATTGGGATTTGTAACCTGTTTGGCTGCTGTTGGGCAAACTGCCTATAGAGCTGCAGCAGGGGAGAGCTGGATTTCCCCCTCCTCTCCCTTTCCCAGGCATGCCCAATGTTTGTTTCATGTGTGCTTCCATTTTATTGCTTCCTTCAGATAATACTGCCTGACAGGTTGCAAGGAGTTAACTCATATTTGGCTTTTCATCAAGGGAAATAGAGGCAACAAGGCACGGCAGGAATTTGGGAAAAACCTTACCTTCCTGCTCTCTTAACTCCTGGGTTGCCTTTGCAATATGCACACCGGCTGCTACTTGTACTTAAACGTGAAGGCTTTTACAATGTAAAAATCCATCCTTGCCTCTAAAATTGAAGTAGCTAGTAGTTACCAGGAAATATTCTGTTCTCTGCTGATGGTAAACATATTTAACAGTAGTTCTAGTTGGTGAGTAAAGAGTTGTCTCTCAGTTCTGAAAACAGAAGCAAAAGCTTTTGGGTTTTGTTTAGTTCTCACTCTGCCAGGCCTTTCTGCTTCTAATTTCACTGCCATTGTTCAGGCTTGTGCGTTTTAGCAGTATTCCCTAAAGCCTTCATTGTTGGTGGAGGGTGCGTGCTTCAAATGCTACTGCCTTGGTGGCATCCCTAAAAATAACAAACCAGTCTTGCATTGCATATAAGAGTCAAGAACTCAAAGTGTTTGCTCAGGTATACAGTTTCCCAAAGTGATCCTGATGCCTGCATATGCAGGGAAATCATCAAATGGGATTGGAAGGCAGATGCTGCAGGGGTTTTCTAGGAATGAGAAAAGAGTCCATGTGAAGCTTGGCAGAGTTTAGCAGTTAGAGACAGATCCATGCAGGGTTTCTCTGCAGCTTGAGGAAGCTTGGCTTCCAGGTTGTCTAGCGGGTTTGATTTGCTGCTTTAGTTAAGAAGCTGTGTGTCCTAGAACTTGTTCTCAGTAGAGATGGGGATTTGAATCACAGGATGTGGTTAAGGAGGAAAAAAAAATCATTTGATAGAAATGATGAGAAAGTACAGAAGTGATTTTGCTCTCCCCACTGTGTTTCAATGTCTCATGTTGCTGCACTTTGTCAGCCTTATTTGCTGAAGTTGCAAGCTTGGTGGAGTAGGAACTCTGTTCTATTTTGCCTTTGCAGAGTGCTTTGTGCGATTCATCCCCTTCTCAGTTTGTTCTTACTCATTGCCACTATATTGGTGATAAGATCATACGAATGCAGGGTTGGAAGGGAAGGGGAAAGATGTCCCTTAAAGAGTGCTTGGCATGCTTAGCATGTAGACTGATGTTTCTGATGTCTTGTGCAGTCCATTCCAAGTAACATATCCCAGATACTTGATACTGTCCTGACTTGACTTTTTTTTTACAACACTGATAGTGTAACTATGGTTTATAGAATCATAGAATAGTTAGGGTTGGAAAGGACCTTAAGATCATCCAGTTCCAACCCCCCTGCCATGGGCAGGGACACCTCACATTAAACCATGCCACCCAAGGCTCTGTCCAACATGACCTTGAACACCACCAGCGATGGAGCATTCACAACTTCCCTGGGCAACCCATTCCAGGGCCTCACCACCCTTACAGTAAAGAATTTCTTCCTTATATCCAATCTAAACTTCCCCTGTTTAAGTTTGAACCCATTACCCCTTGTCCTATCACTGCAGTCCCTAATGAAGAGTCCCTCCCCAGCATCCCTATAGGCCCCCTTCAGGTATTGGAAGGCTGCTCTGAGGTCTCCACACAGCCTTCTCTTCTCCAGGCTGAACAGCCCCAACTTTCTCATCCTATCTTCATACGGGAGGTGCTCCAGTCCCCTGATCATCCTCATGGCCCTCCCCTGGACTTGTTCCAACAGTTCCATGTCCTTTTTATGTTGAGGACACCAGAACTGCACACAATACTCCAAGTGAGGTCATGACCCACTATTAATTCTTACCCTTTTTCTGCAGTACGCTTCCAGGTCAGTCAGTCCCTGTTTTATAAGTACATTAAGCTTTCTCTTTGTAAGCATGATAATTTGCAGGTGCCTTTATTGAATTTCATCCTACTGATTCCAGACCATCTCTCCTCATTATCAAGATCACTTTAAATGACACTTTTGGCCTTGAAAATGTGCACAGCCACTCACGGTTTGGTTTCATTTTTGGAGTTTGCAAGTAGACTGCAATTCCATCAGCCAGGTTATTAATGATATTGAACAGGACCAAAATCAGTCCATGGGGTCTCATGAGAGCTCACTTAACGTCTTCCTAATTAGTTGGAAAACTCTTGGTAATATTTTGACCTATTTTTTGAAGTGTTCGAGTCAAAATATATAGTATTTTTCCTAGATCCTGTTTCTCTTGTTTGCTTTCAATGGGGCTGTGTGCAACCATATTAAATCCTTACTTAAAGTCAGTGTGGATCATAGCTAAATACTCCTTAACCTGTTCTCTGTTCCAGCCTACATCCCTAGTTATTGTCAGGTTTAATTTGTGTTAAGTATCTAATCAGCATCAACTTTTTGTGTGTGTGAAAATGAAACAACGGAGGTATCAACCTTCCATTCTTTTCTGGCTCTCCTTTCTTGTGTCATCGTTTCTTCCCAGTAGTTGACCTGTCCTCCTCCTGTCTCTCAGATTTCAAATGTATTTATAAAACCTTTCTCATTGCCTTTGATGCCCTTGATGTTACAAGTCGCTCTGCACTTCAGCCATTCTGATTCTGTCTCTCCATGCTTCTGCTGTATATTTATACACTCCCTTAGACATGTGTCCCATTTCAGCCTTTTGTCCAATTCAGTTTTGATTTTCAGGTCATTAGTGAACTCTCAATGCAAACATATTGTACCTTTTTTTCTTTTTGTCTCTTAAAATTGTCAGCTAAACCGAATTCCTTTTTCCCTTAGAAATCTTTCCCAGGGGACATTACCTGCCAGTTCCTCCACTCCACCTCTTTGAAGTCCATTGTCTTTATTCAATAGTTCTTACTCTTTGGTTTTTTGATAGTAGAATATTGAGGTTTGTAGAAGAAGCAGCTGCCAATGGCAGAGAGAAAAGTCAAAATTGCTCGTTCTGGCTACATCTGTGATCTTTCCTAAGAAGTTGTGCTTCAAAAATAGACAAAAACCCATGTGCGGTATTCTAAATAAAGGTTGCAAGTTTATTTCTTCTTTCCTCTACACCTTTTAAATCTCTTTACTGTAATGAGCTTTGAAAACCCCATTGTAACCCCCCCCAGTCAAGTGCACTGACGTAGAGCTGTTGAAAACAATAAGTTAACATAATTTTGTGCAGTGCCCTTTTATTCACTAGTGGGGGTGGAAAGAAAGAACACTTGCTTTGCAAGAGCAACTTTTACTCAAAACCTTTGAACTAATGTTCCTGCTCTTCTAGCTTTGTCCTCTGAGCGTACAAACACCTTTTCAGCTAACATTTTTGTAATCTATATCAAAACATGTTCTAGCATTTCAGAGAGAGATTAGCAGGATGAAAATACTGGCAAGGCACCAAGAGGGAAAACTACTTGTTTGTTTGTTTAAATATTTCACTGTGGAAGACTGCTAGGTATTGTCATTAATCCTTTTGGGAATATTAGACTGAGGCTTCACTCCCTTTTCTTCTCTGCACTCAGTTCGGTTAGCACCCAACCTAGTTCCTTCAAATACTATTAAAGAAAAAAGATGAATTAATGTGATATGTTCAGTTCTAGCTATGATCTTCCCCTAAAAACAAGCACTCAATCTGATTCCTTCCAGGCCCTGGTTAGTATTCCTCATGATATCCTTGTATTTAACTTTTACCTGAAGCTTATTGCAAGAGTGTAAGAACTCCGCTGAGAATTAGAATGAAATTGAATGTAATCCATATTTGCAAATTCATATTTTGATCCTAGACTGCATTTGCACACCTGCTGGCCCTTAAACAGATAAGCAGTAAAATCAACACACTGGATTGCTGCTCCACTGGGCAGAGCATCACCTCCCAGTATTATTTGGCTTTCCCTAAGTTCTGTGACAAATTAATAAGTGTTTGTATCTCTGCTTGCACCATGGCCTGCATGAATGGGTGTTGTCAGTTCTGAAGGGCTTTGTATGGTGATGAGCTTGAAAGCTTTTTTATATTCATGGTGTGTTGTAGTCTTCCTGCCTGTTTGCTTTGGGGAATCTACTGGTTGTGTTACAATGACCTAACATTTAACAGGCATTTCAGACTGTTGCCATTTATTGAGTTCAGAAGGCATAGCTCGTGAAACTGCTTGCAGTTGTGCAAAAAATACTTAAGAAGATGCTAATGCAAAAAATAAGCCAAGTTTCAATGAATAAATAAACTCCTGAAGAGTTCAGGGCATTTTTTTTAATGCTGTTTTTGCCTGGTGAATGACAGAACTCTCAATAGCTGAAGAGATTTGGGATCTAATGCTGGGGGGGAGAAAGGAAAATAAACAAAACAATATGAGTTCTTCTTATAGACCATCCAGATACTTTGTGTTCTGTAAGTTACTGTTTTCCCCCAAAAGATCTGGTCATCTTTCAAAGATTTTACTTTCATCCATAACCTTTGATTTTATTAAGTTTTTAAATCTAAAATACCTGTGACATCTTATTGTCATAATCTAGTATGGGAAAGAAGCTTCCTTTTTCCTTTGTTGCAGCAATGGCAGTTATTGCCTCTCATAGCCCTTGAGCATACATTAATTTCTCTGTGAACACTTTCCATTTACCTCTATTGATTTACCTTTTGATTTCACTTAACATTTCCTTTCTTCTCCCTTCCCTTGTTGCTGAAATTCATCAACTTAATAATTTTATCTTTTTGATCTTACATTAGCCCTAATTATCATCCAAGCTGTAGTTTAAATACTGTGTCTTCTGTATCACTCATAGAAAAGTGATGCTTTTTATGCTAGTGTGTATCCTGGCTGTCCCAAATTGTCTAATAGGAGAAGGTGATGTAAGGGGTCAGAATGAAGATAGAGGGTGTCTCTCAGGTGGGCTGTAGGTTAGCAATAAGAGCGAGGTGAGTTCAGGTGCAGAGGTTGGATACGTGCCTTTGAATCAGAGCAAGGGAAGTGTTGAGTTTCTGAAGGCATCTGTAAAGGTGATGGCTATGGTTGTGTAAGCTGCCTGAGATATCCAGGAAAAGAGATGTTTGCCCAAACTGTCAGCCAACACGGCAGATATAGGAGAGGACAGTGAGGGCTGATATGTTTTTCACAGGGATGCATTGAAAGGGAGTTTGCGAAGCATGTGAGAGACAGGCTGTAACAAGTGATTTCTTCTTTCTCATGGCTAAATTAGTTTTTACACTAGCCGAGGATCCACTCTTGTGTAAGTTATTATAATGGCCTAGATATGTATGTGTTGCTTTGCCTAATCTGAGCATGTTTGTAATTGGCTTTCCAGCATGAGTACCACCAGTTAGCAATAAATACTTATCTTTCTATTCCCTCTTTACATTTTAACTACGCTTTGTATTTTAAGAGGTTTAGAAAAGTGAGGAAATTGCTCAACAAGGATATGTCCCAGATATCAGACTTATCTTTTAATAACCAGATAAATCAATCTTTCCATTCTTTTAATATTCTCTGTTTCCCTCCAGGTCTTATTCTTTCTGTCTTATGTCCCTTTATCAAACTTCTTTAGCCATCTTAGTTGCTTCTTCGTTCATCTTCCCTGCTGCTGTAAAAATCTCCCCAGTGCTTTTCTTTGACTTCTTTCCGCCTTATAAAAATCCTACACCAGGGTTTCCACTCCTGCATTTTTCCCATCTGTACAAACAAAATAGTCCTCATATATCAGTTCCTTCTGCCCTTTGCTATCTGTCTAAAATGATCAAAATATTATAATATTAAAGGTACAGAAATACTTTGGTGAGATGTATTGGATCAGTAATGGGAGAGCTGGTGTTGTGGATAAAAGAACGTAGTTTAAAGGTGGGTAAAAGAAATGTTCAAAGTGTAAGACCCCGAGACTTCGCTGGGATCCGAGCACACTCAGGAACTGAAAAATTAGGCCACTTTTTACCTAGTAGAACAGAATAGACTATTTCAGTTGGAAGGGACCTACGGTGATCATCCAGTCCCACTGCCCGACCACTTCAGGGCTGACCGAAAGTTAAAGCATGTTGTTAAGGTCATTGTCCATATGCCTCTTAAAGACTGACAGGCTTGGGGCATCGACCACCTCCCTGGGAAGCCTGTTCCAGTGTTTGTTCACCCTCTCAGTAAAGAAATGCTTCTTAATGTTGAGTCTAAACCTCCCATGGTGCAGCTTTGAACCATTCCTACATGTCGTATCACTGGATAGCAGGGAGAGGAGATCACCATCTCCCTCTCCGCTTCCCTTCCTCAGGAAGCTGTGGAGAGTGATGAGATCACCTCTCACCTTCTTTTACCTTCAAACCAAACCAGCCCAAAGTCCTTAACTGCTCCTCACAGGACATTCTTTCCAGCCCTTTAAGCAGTCTAATGCTATCCACCCATCTGTGGAGATATTGCTGTAGGAATATGCCTGACAGAGCCGCTGCTATGGGGTGTGTGAGTACCCCAGGCAGCACAAGGTGGGCCTGCGCAGATGCCGGAAGCCTTTCACTACTGATGCCGCTTTTCAAACATGGGTGCCCACAGCCTGTTAAGGCACTGCACTGAATCAGCTCTGTACCCAAACCTGTTTGTAAGTGCAGCCCGTGAGGGCTCAGGCTGAAGCCGCAGGTGCTCGGAAAAGCCTAGTCACTTTTTGAGGTGTCGGTGCCATCAAGTTTGTTCCATGTGAGGCAGCTATGGCTGTTGCTCCACGTCCCCTAGCGGCTGCCAAAGAAAAGAAGACAGGGAAACATTGGTGCATTGTCAGTGGCACTGTCAGAGTCAGCACACCAAAATTAATACCATCTGTATCTCAATTAAATTCTACTGTTTGTGACAGCATGCACCCCATGCAAGTATGGCATTCATTCAGGAAAGCACTGGAACTCTGTGCTTTGTCTGTGAGTAGGCATGTGGCAATTGTTGCATATTCACAGTGGGAAAACAAATGTCATTGATTATGTGTAATAGCCACAGGTAAGATAAAAATCACATTTTTCATGCACTGACCTTCACAAATGAAGCACACCAGGTTTGGCTCTCCTTGTTCTTGTTACAGCCAAGATGTGGTGGGAGTTCAAACTCTAGCTGGGATATTAATTCCAAGAGAAAGAGATGGTCTCAGGTGCTGCAGGCCCCTTTCTCATTCAGAAGATGAGCAGAGGGTTGGCAGAATCATGTCATGACTGTTTTGTTTTCAGCTGGTTTGATTTGGATTTGTTGGCTGCCCTCTGCCCTGTTTAACTCCATGAAGCATTTAATCATACAACTGTATTCAGCTTGAGCAGTAAAAGCCCCACACCAGTTCTGGTATTAATTGATTTTGGAAGTCAGCAGCTGGACTGAAAGTTACCATTGAGCTCCAGAAGTGAGAGCCTGATTCAATTGCTGGGTTTGCAGAATGGGTTTGAACATTTGGCAGTGTTTAATATTCAATGCCCCCTCTCTTTGGGGGACAGTTGTTGCTAGTGGTGCGTGAGAACTCTGGAAACCAACCTTTGCACTGTTGGATCATTAATAATACAGCCTAAACTGTGAAGGCCTAATTAGCAGGCAGGTTGGAATGGGGGTTATCACTTACAGGCATCAACAAAATTGATTATTAAGTGCTGCCTGGTTGAAGCAGGACCTCACAGCTTGCAGGCTTCTTCCTTGGGCTGCTGGCAGAGGCAGCAATGTGGAATGACAGAAGAAGAATGCTTTTGTTGGCAGTTCTGGCACTAGCTGTACAGATACAGAGGAGTGGGAGAGCTGAGAAAAAGACAAGCACTAAAAGCAGGAGCAAACCTTTACTTGAGCACTGTGGGGGCTGCATGGTTTAGGCAATCCAACTGCTCTGCAGCTGAAGAACCTTTAGTTTGAGCCTGTGAGAGGGTGGAACAGCATGTAAGCATGTGTGCTTGCACATGCACAGGTGTGCTTGGGTGGAAAGCTGAAACAGAGTCTTGTCTTGAAATGGCTTAACCAGGTGACGTTAATTACATGGACACAGTTTGTTCCTTTGCCCTCCCAGAATGTTACCAGTATGCTCAGGAAAGATTAAGCTGGTTTTGTATCTTGTTGGTATAAAGGATGGAAAGTTAAATCAGTTTCATGACAGATATTACTCAGTAGACCTTTATGTGCCACTATGTGATTCCCCTCTTAATAGGTGGTGCCAGGCTGGGGGAGAGCTGCCATAGAGCAGAGTTTTATAGCACTAAAGGAAGTAAATTACTTTGGTATCAAATAAATAAATAATTATGATAAACTAATAGTTTTGGTGCGCTTTTGTCCCTGCTAGGAAAAAAATCCTAACCCATTTTCTCTCTCCTGTTGCTGCTGTGATTTCAGGGTATCAGATTGCCTACCGTCTGGCCAGCAGCAGCCCAAACAAGTTCACAACGGTGGAGGTTGGCTCTACAGTCAGGCAGTTCACTGCTACAGATCTCACCCCTGAGTCGGCATACATCTTTCGGACATCTGCCAAGACCAGGCAGGGCTGGGGGGAGCCTCTGGAAGCCACAGTGATCACAACAGAAAAAAGAGGTAATGCTTGCAGGCACAGGTTGAAGTACTTTCTGTTGCATGCCTTGGAGCCTGTGCTGCACTTAGGGGAATTTTAATAACAGGCTATAGCCTGTACCCCTCCTTCTCGCCCCATAAACCTGCCCCAAACCATAGCAACATCATGATTTGAGAAACCTGGTGAGCTAGACAGACTTTTATGAGGCACAGTTCTTCTGACCTGCTGCGCTGTTGGAGATTGATTTTTCCATCAGCTGCTATATTGGCCATATGCAGCCTCCTTCTACAGTCAGATCTTTTTTTCCACTCTCTCATTTTCTAGAAAGATTGAAATCTTAAGAAAGTAAGTGATGGATGAATTATATTGATTAGGGAATGCAAAATGAGAGGTGATGTTGCAGAATTTCTCCACAGCTCCTCCACAGTTAGGTCAGTCCTGACCTAACGTGTTAGTAATCACTCTGGCCTTTCTCTGCTGCACATTCTAGCAGAGTGTTTGCATCTGGATTGCCCAGAATTTTTCTCCATCGTGTATCAGCCATAAAATGGTTATTTACATTCTGAATCTCTGATCAAATTCTGTTCTGTAGGGAACTTACTTGAAGAAGGCAGGAGTTACATGTGTATAAATGAAGCCAGATGCTTAGATACCAAACATATCAAAATGTGAAAGACATAAAGTATTGCAGAATCGGCTCTGCATCATTATTGTTTCTACTGCTTTGGCTCAAGTAACTGCTCCATTCTGCAGTCTTAAACAGATCTCTAGAGCTGCCAGTTAGAAAAAAATGTATTTTCTACCTCTGCATGAGCATTTCTTATTTTTTAAAATTCAGTGCTGAAAGAGGATATATTGGTAGAGAACATGAGTGTGGGTTTTCCTCTGGTCCTGTACCATGTGTCAGCATGACTCCCTTGTGCATCACTGGATTTTTTTCCACCCTGACCCATTGCACTGTTGGATAGTGATCTTTAAGAAAACTTCCTCAAAAATTAGAACCATGCAACTTCTGAGATTTGTAAAAGTCACAGTTCAGTGAGAAGCACACTTCAGCAGGTAACTAGGGCAGATTTCCATTGATGTCTTTCAACTATTGTTACCACTTTTGCGTGTGCTTATGTTCCTGGTCTTGGCTTTTGCCCAAGCCTTGCTCTATAATATTACCAATTATATTTAGTTTTAGTTCTTAAAGTGTGCTTACTTAGCAAACTCTTGCATTAAGTCCTTTCTACACCTTTCAAGTCACTTAGAGCAAGAGTAAGGATTTCCCATGCTATCTGCCCACAATATCTTCCTTATTATTTTCCTATAACTCTTCTAAAAGAGAAGATTTGGCCTGGTGTTCAACCACCAGCAGCGAAGAGCTGTGGGGAGCAATTCAGCTGCTTCTAGCCTGCGTGGTTGGTGTTAAAATTCCCACTGGCACAGTTCTCCAGGTCATGTGCAGCCTCCCCAGTGCATAACAGTGCAGTCCTCAGAGAAAGAACCTCTAGGACTGTATTAGGAAACTTAAACTGCCTCTGCTAAAGGTACTGTCCATCAAAGAGATTTATCAGCGTCAAGGTTTCTTCCACTGTTGTCTTTGATTGCTGTCAAAGTTTAAAGTCCAGTATGTGGAAGTTTCAAAAATGATCCACCATGCCAATAATGTGAGCACTCAAAGCTCAGAGCCTTTCCTTTTCAATAAAGTGTGCTTACATTTCTCAGACCGTGCACGAGCTGTTGCTGGATACACAGTAGCTCAAGGCAGAATTTCCAGCTCTGCTGTGGGAACAATGATCCCTTGTTGCTATCAGTGCTTTAGGGTTATCTTGAATAGACAAGTCATAGTATAAAATGAACCCTTTCTCTGTTTGATGGATGGCTCTGCTGTGTCTCTTTGCATGCTATAGAACCAAGTCCCAAGGCACTGAGAGTTAACTGAAGTGATCCCATATGTAGAGAGAAGAATGTGCAATCTCACATCAGCAAGAGTGATGAGGGGATGATAAAGAAATTTATCCAGTGCAGCTATTCTGCTAACAACGAAACAAACCAACCAACCTGCAACTTGTGCATATGGCAATAAATACTCTACAGTGAAAAGATATTTTATTTCCATTAATAAAAATGCATTTAATATCCTTATAGTCCTTGATGGCAGTCACAGAAATTCCCCTGAAAATTAGCAAGATCAGTCACTCTTGTCATCAGAAATTCCTTGGATAATCTCAATATAAATCTTTACATTTTGCAATGATACCTGTGATTTATAGATCCCAAGTAGCATTGTAGCTGTATTCTCCTGAGGTTCTGTAGTGCTTTGAATCTACACAGTGGTGTGATGCCCTCCACAATTGTTGACACCAGTGATCAGGGCAGATCAGAATCAGAAAATGTAAATGTAGTGAGTAATTAAAAGTAGTCCATTGAGTCATATGGCCTGGCCTTACATTCCTGCACAAAGATCTCACCTTAGCACTTGCTTGTGGCTAAACTCCCATAAATAAACTCCTTATACAAACGGATTTGTACAAACAGTCAGGAAGTATGTCTTGCAACACATGAGATTTTAAGATCTCCCATTAGCAGCAGAAGGAAATGCAATCATGGGAGACTGACTGCAAGATCTGACCTGCCCAAAACTGTAAGCTGGTTAAAGCTTATCAGCAGAGAGTATTAAATCCCTGCACGACATTTGCTTCCTCTGATAGAGTAACCGTGAATACCTGTCTCAGCCTGTCAGTGTAAGGCACTGACCTTTTGCATTGTACTCTGGCTCACAGGCTGCTGGCACCGAGGGCTTCCTCCAGCTAATAGCTTACAAGTGTTTGGGCACTGAGGTCGGCAAGAGCATGCTTCAGAGGAATGCCAAAACATACAGGAAATGGTTTTAGCGGATGGCAGGGAAATGAAGTGCTCGCCATGCTCGCGCGGTGAGGAATTGGGCAGGCAGAGGTGTGTTTATGGAAACAAGTGCTGATGAAGTTGAATTGAATTGCTTCTCAAATGCAAGTCACTGTGGTGTCTCCAATCAATTCCTGCTTTATTACATGCCACACATTTTAATCAGAATCAATAATCTTCATGATAAACAATTAAACAATTATTCCTCACTCTATAGAGTTTCTCTATTGAAATCGATGGAGTGCGGAGACACAGTGACGGGAAAGGAGATCTATATTGGAGCAGTTGGGGACTGGCATGCTTACACCTGCATTACCATTCCCTGCCTCATCTAAGAGGTGTATGGGTAATTACTCTGGAGAGATCTCTTTTAGCATTGGCACTGGCTGGTTTGCCTTTGCTTGGTTCAAGGTTAGTGGGTATGAAGGGAAGAACTGGGGAGGTCTGGAAGTGAACTGAAGCAGGTGATCAAGCCCCAGCTCTTCATCATATCCAAGCTTGGGTTTGGAATCAGCAGCAGCAGGAGCTGCTGATGGTTCCCAGTTCCTTGCCAGAGTGAGCTGGTGCAGGAATTCAGTATCAGATGTAAGTCATGCGCTTGGAGTCTGCTACACAGCAGCCTGTTCCAGCTCATCTATTCTTCTTCTTCATGCCTCAACTGGGGAGCAGCTGGTGGAAAAGGATGCTACATAGCAGAGGGAAAACATAGTCCCATGGTACCAAATAGTAAGTAGTTAAAAAAGTGGTAAGCACAGGTTAAAAAGTGAACTAACTTATAGGCAAATTCAGTCAAAAGAGAATTGCAGTACAATCATAGCTGAGTTTAATTAGAGGTTTCCTTGGTTTGCTTGGCTGCTGGTCCTAGTGATTCTTCCTTAACCTGCCAGGCTTAGACCAAGTTTGAGGTCTGTTTCTAGGAAGGTGTATATTCAATGGAGACCTTTTATGCAGAATCGGTTTTACTGCTCTTTGCAGTAGAAGGTTAAGGAATGGGATGGCTTTTATACTTTGGGCAAATCCAACAGCTCAGTCTCCTGTGATGTTACCGCTGTGCAAATCTGATCAGGCTGTCACGTTTTATGTTAGCTTGAATTTCCTGTCAAAGCAGCACCAAATTGCGGTTTACTTGCAGAACGACCAGCACCTCCCCAGCAGGTGATGACCCCCCAGGGTGATGTGACATCACGGAGTCTGCTGTTGACATGGGTCCCTGGAAGTGACGGATCTTCACCAATACGATATTTTACAGTCCAAGTGCGAGAACTGCCAAATGGAGACTGGCAAACCTACTCCTCTTCCATCAGCCACGAGGCAACATCCTGCATTATTGAAAGGTACCATATGACCTCAGGCTAGCCTAGGAATTCCCATGCTTTCCCCTTCCAAGAGTTAGGAAACCAAAGCAAGTGTCACTCAGCTTCATAGTCTTTTGGGGGAAGAGCAGTTAAGTGAGGCCACTGCTCCTGTTTTAGAGGTGGTGTTATGAACAGCAGTTGAGAGACCTGGGGAAGGTCATGCAATAAATCTAATTAAAGCTGGATTGCAGAGCATCTTTTTGAAGCCTTTTCTGAAAGCTCAGCACCCTAGATAACATTACTCAGGCTATAAACCGTAGGTAGCTACACAATGCTCTGTAAAATACACAACTAGTTAAAAATCCTTTCGGCAGTGACTGGTATTAAAATCCATTCTCAATGCTGCAATGCAATTATCTCTATATAAGCTTTTCCAGATGAAATGAGAGCCATTTTTATCTGTATTTTCCGTACTGAAGTTTATAGATAGCATCAGAATGTTTAAACTTTGTTACTCAGGCTTCATTATATCCTCAGTGATGCTGTTGTAATTAAAGTCCTTGGAACAGCAGTGAAAGCAATTGAATGTCTGTGCAAAGATACTTGTTTTGCTGTCCATTTCCTCTGTTGATGAGCTAGTACAAATCAGATTATTTCTAAAAGGCCATGAGCTTTTGGAGAATCAAGTATTCAAAGCATCCAGATGCAGATTTTTCAGGTCTGCTAGAAAAACATCAGTGGCTATGGTATATAGCAGCTCACTGGTCATGTGCCAAAAAATACAGATCTGTTGCTATTCTTTTGTCTTAACTGCAGAAAAAATAAAGCTTGTTAATTACAGGTACAAATATAGACCTGATACATTGACCTTGGAGGTCTTACACCCACCCTGAATTATACACAATATCTTTCCAGTCAAAACCTGTAAAATCAAGGAAACCAACTATGTCTTTTAGACTTGACATTGGCATTACGGAAAGCAAAGCATAGAGAAATAATCTGAGATTACTCAAATTATTCAACTTGCTGTAGGTAAGTAAAAGTGTCCTAATGGAGTGGCACTATGGAGAAAGATTTCTTCTCCCCCTTGCTAAAAGCATTTTCCTATCAAAGTCCAGAAGAGAAGTACACAGGTGATGTGAGTGCTGCCCATCAGGATGCATTATCCCTTGCTGTTTAATCATTCCTTCCAAGTAACTTTACTTGCATTTGTAGTCAGTGTTCTTCTGCCAGCTGATGGCTAGACACTACCAATTAATTAGCTAAATGCCCCATAACACAGCTCTGCATTTCTAGCCTTTGCAAGTGACTCAAAATCAGCCTCCCCCCTACCTTCCCGTGCCAAGCCAAGACAGACGGATCTTTGCTAAGGTTATGTCACTCTTTGCATATCTTAAAGCGCTGCACAGATGAAAGATCTGCAGGGAATCTCTTGTTACTCTCTTTATTAAATAATCCAGGTAATAGCATTAATTTGAAATTCAGTAGGAATAAAATGCACTGATCAAACAGTGTAGTGTAGAGGATTAGCCAGAAGGCTGGTGCTCAGAATTCCAGTGCCTGTTGTGCCCTGGCTGGCCCAGGGCACATTGCCAAGCTCCTCTCTACTTGTCATCCTCATCTATGCACTGAGCATGAGCTGACCCACAGATCTGTTTTGAGGACACCTCAGGCAAAGCTCCTTGAAAGCCAGGTTTTGTGTAGCCATGGAAAACTTGAATGTTAACACATCTTGTCCTTTCCAACAAGCCCCAGTCATAAGCTGCTCCATGAACTGCAACTTCATGGCTGTTTTCTGGAGCCCAACTCAACTATGAATCCATGAGTGTCTTCAAGAACTCGGGCTAATGGAAATCTGAGTTGACGCTGATGGCAGCAAGAGTGCAAACAGCCCCATGTCCAGAGGAAGCTGGGGGAGGCTGCAAAGAACAGGCGATGTGGAGAACAGACAAACTGCTCAATGTCTTTAGGTGCCAATGGGCAAGTTCTATGTACAGGCTTGTTCTGAGGCCTTGCAATGGTGCAGGGAGATTTCAGCCTTATTTTTGACATTCCACAGCTTGAACCCCTTCACCTCTTACAAACTACGAGTGAAAGCAACCAATGACATTGGAGACAGTGACTTCAGTGCAGAGACTGAGGCAGTCACAACTCTGCAGGATGGTAAGCAAGGAGGAGAATCACCACGGGATGGGCAGTGGGCTTGTTTCTGGGCTTGCTGGATCCACTGCAATGCATTCTCCAGTGGGACACTGAAGTGAAAATTCTATAGCCAAATCAGTTTTGCTCATAGGAGATTGATACAGGTAGTAATGAGATGTGGCTGAATTAACCGCAGGCAGCCTTAAGTGTCCTGCTGTGTCCTCTCCTCATGAATCATACTTTCAGGAGTCTCAAAATGGAATTAAGTTCCATTTGATTGGCTTCCAAACTTTGCGCTAACCATTATCTTTTCAGAAATTGAATAATTTACAAGAGATCATTAAAAATAAATGCAGAACCATGCATACATTTGAAGAAGTTTCTTCAGTTGTTTTCCCGCACAATCCGCATCAGTCTGCAATATGGCAAAATTGCTGAGGTATAGGTAAGAAAGAGTAGGAAGCCCCTGGAAACACGAGCATTTAATCCTGCACATCAGGGCTAATAAACTGTGAATGACATTGACAGGCTTTTATTTTTAGCCTTAGAGATAAGCTTCTAATTCCTTGATTGTATAAAGTCAATGCCTGAATACGGAAGTAGCTCTGATGTCTTGAATGGAGAAAGGGACTCTGTGAAGTGTGGGAAAGCATCACTACTTACCCTTGGCCTGGGAAATGGGGTAATACTGGTGTGAGTCCATATATATTGTGCTAGGAAGTAGCCAGTATTTCATGCAGCTCAAGGAATGGCTAGTTAAATATGACACTGAGGTATAAAAATAGGAAACGATTTTGCAAAGGAATGTTTAAAGAAGGTGGTCTTGAAATCAGGAAAACAGAGGACAGAGCTCAGGAGTATCCTAAGTTCAAAAAGAACCTGTGTAATTCTTCAATTACAGCCTTTTGAGTGCATCCTGCCTCTCCCCCTTCCTCAACAGCAGCTGCTGTGTCAGTGCAGGCTGGAACTAATGAGGCAGCACTGACTGTTTCAGAATTCAAGATTTTATTTTCAATTCTCTTTGAATTTAGTTTCAGTGGATCCAGAGTTGTGCTTGGCCTCCTCACAATGCAACGGGGAAATGCTGGGAAAGCTTCTCACCTTACAAACTGTACATTTATTCTGCTGAGCAAACCTGGTGCTGCCACTAGAGCATTGCAGTGTGGAGGGCTGTCAGCTCCTGATAAGCCGTATTTGAGCTGCTCTGGTGTGTCGGGGTATGTGCTGTAGGCCATGGGCATAAGAATGGGTTAATCCATAGTAAATCAAGCTGTCCTAACTAAAATAGTCTGTGACGATGTGACACAGACTCCTGAAAACAAGGTGGGCTTGCCCCAGCTGCAGCAAAAATATCATGGAAAATTTGGGAGCAGCTTGCTGACACTTCTATGCAGCTGGTATAACTTCCTCTCAAATGTGTATCCAGTTGTTTATGAGCAGGTGGCATACTGCAGCTCCCTCCAGATTTATGCCCTTAGCTTTCCTCCTGCTCAAGTTACCAAGGCCACAGGTAGAGCAAGGAATGTATGGGAAGTGGCTGGCTTCTGCCCAGATTGCAGTAGTCATATCCACCACGTTGCTTTTGAGACCCACCATGTAGTAACTGGGATAGAAGATTTTCTTCAGCAGTGAAGAAAGAGAACCTGATGAATAAAAGCCACCCTTTTTCCACCCTGATGCTATAACTGCTTTGATTACCTCTTATTTCTTGTTTAGTTCCAGCTGAACCACCCAGTTCTGTGTTAGTAACTCCTCACACGACTTCATCTGTGCTTGTGCAGTGGCAGGTAAGTAACATGAAAAGTTTTGATGTTTCTGGAACAATTTTTTGGTTGCTTTGACTTGATGGTACAGTTCAAAGGACATTTTCTTGAGCATGGAAGTATTGTTGTAAAGTTGAAGGACTGCAGCTACTTTCTTATTTTCCTGATCTTGGCATATATTTTAGCAATGGATGGAAATTTCTGACAGTTGCTCCTACTTTATGTGTCATGAGTGGAAGCTTGAGAGTTAATAGAGTTTCTGTAGCGATGCCCAAGATCATTGCTTGTACAGATTCTCCTGTCCTTCCATTGATATCAATAGATGTGTGGCTTTACACTGAAAACATTTAGCAGAGTGTGGAATTGGTAGAGATCAGGTAATCAAAAGCTCACTGTCGCTCACATCGCATACTCCCTCCTTCAGCTGCTGAAATAATCAGAAGTGGTTGCTGTGCCTGAGATCCTGTTCATACTTGTGAGGAACTCCACATGCCTTTTTGGCTCTTTGAGGGCTGAAGTCTGAGATTTCTTCAGAGAAAGGAAAGAAAGTTTGAGCTCTTCGTAACATCTCTGAGTTGGATATGAACGTATTCATGCCAAGTCTGCATTTTAGACAGGCATTTCCTCTGCCTTACTTTATCTTTCAATAGTGGCCTCCTGGGAGATGCTGGAACATTTTGTGACCCCAGTGCCTGAGGCTGCTTTTTGCAGAGTGAGCATTAATAGAGGGAACCCAGTGGGGTACTGCACGTTTTCCATAACCTATCCTGGAAAGCCTTTGCCCACCCTGCTCTCAGGACAGTGTCCCACACACATAATAAGGATAACTTTGGACAGATTGCATTATAGTGAAAAATGTACATATGCATTTACAGTACAGATGGGGCTGCTTGCATTTTTGGAAGAAAAATATATGTATGAGTATCTGTTTATTGCTATGCAGCAGCACTTTAAAAATATGCCTGGCTGTACTGCTGGCTTCCTGGCCCAAGTTCACGCAGCATAATACTGAGCAGCAGCATTGCTTACAGCATGTTGAATAAATAGGAGATATGTTGAACAGTTTTACCAAAGGAATTGTGGAGAGATGTAAATCTACCATCCCACCTAGTAATAAAAGCCCCCAGTGAAGAAAGAAAGGTACACCAGGATAGGACAGAGGATGTGAGGCATGATGTACTGCAGAAAGAAACATTCCCCCAACTGACTGATTATTGGTGTGTAGTTAATGTGAAATAGATGGTTGTTTAGGTAACTGGATGCTTTTTATTTCATGAAAATGAAATGGGGTTGTTGTGCCAGAGCCTTCTCAAGGGAGTTGTGGGCGATTTTATGTCATTACTATGTGTGTATTAATAGGTCCTGGTAATTCAACTATACTATATTTTTCAAATAAACAAAAATCTTCAAGTCCCACAATAGCCTCCAATTAGAAGAAAGTTTCACAACAGTGCCTAAGAAATAATGTATACTGAAACCAGCACTCGAGCTAAATGGGGAGTAGATTTCTGAGCAAAGCTACATTTTTAACTTGGAGCTGTGTTAATAATTCACCAAACAAACTGGAGATGCACTGTCTGGCCTTTCAGCTGCTGGGCCCAATCACTCCATGATTTTTAAATTTCAAGTAGAAGAAAGTATGTAATTTCCATTGAGATCTGTGGTATCAATAATGCAAGGTTAGTTCAGATGTTCTGGAGGATGTTACAGTTAACATCAGGATTGTGTAGTTCTGCTTCTACCTTAGAGATAACAGTTATTCAAACTTACATTTTAGTCTTTTTTTTCTTTTTTTTTTTTTTTAACAGCACAAAAATGTTTCTCTTACTTCTGTACAACATTACAGGCAGCCACTCATAATCATTTTACCTATTTCAGCAGATCCCTCAGGCCTTCCTGCAAACCCCTTAATAATCCATTACATCAAAAGCAGAGTTTTGTCCATGAAAGACAGATAGGAAGGGGAAGACCTGACCTTTTAGCAGAGTACCCTTTTCAGGAAGGAATTATCATTTCCATGGTGAGGAGAAAGGCAGTTTTCAAGCCATTTATTTTCTAAGCTTTCCTGTCCTAAATTTAAAGGAAGGAAAAAGCGGAAAATTGCATGAGAGCATAAAAAAAAATGCTTGCTATCAACAAATCAGTGTTGTACCACAATGAGGGATTAAGCTTTATCTGTTAGGCAGTTATATGGCAGAGCAGGGAGTAACAGTCTCTTTCTCAGCTTCAGCAGCGTTTTCCTTTTAGGATTCTGTGGGATGCTCCACCTCAACCTTTTTTTTTTAATGATTATTATTATTATTAAAAAATATATATTAATAGTTAAAATAGGAAAAGATTCTGGCTCTTTCCAGGAGCATCTTCCTTCTAGGTAACAATTACCTGAAATACAAATCCATGGAATGGTCACTGTATTTTTCATTGTGTGAAGTTTATTTCCATACTGGTTAGGCTTTGTTTTCTTGCAGCCTCTCTTCTCCTTTTGGTGATGCACTCAAGTTGTATCTTGGTAGTACAGGGCTTCCCTTCAGCCTGTCTGGAGAAGGCACGTCATGCTTTGTGTTGTGATTTCTCCCTGCAGGATAGGGAGAGGCAAGGATGTTGCTGTGTTGTGGAGCCCTTCTCTGCTACAGCATCATCAGAGCTAAAGCAACTGCAGTATAATACAGAAAACCAAAGAGGAAAGTCAGAAGAATGGAAAAGAAAAAAAGGATCATGATAGATACATGAGTAATTTCCAGTAAACCAGATCTCATCTCCGCCTGAACATTTCAGCTGGTCCATGAGCAATCATGTCATTAGGCAGCCCTGGAGAAGGCTTTGTTTGGTCTGTTTGCTTATTCCCTTGGACAAGGGGGCTTAATCTGAGGGTAGGAAAGTCTGTTGTACAAGAGGTTGATTTATTTGCCTTGTACGATGGAGCCTGAGAGGGAATATGATTGCCCTTCTCAAAATACATCACGGGTGTAAACACCCCTTAGGGGGAAGAACAATACAACCCAAAAGGCAATGTTAGCATAGTAACAAATGGTTATAGACTAGCTATGAATTATTTAGATTGGAAATTAAATGAAGGTTTCTAACTGTACAGGTAGTGAGGCTTGGAACAGCTTTCCAACAGGAATACTGGGAAGCAGAAAAGTCACCTTGGTTTTTGGTGGAGCTTCTGATTGTGAAATGGACTTTAAGAAGGTGACTTTCTGCAGTCTTGGAAGGCCTAGTCCTGATGATTCCTGAGGTCTCTCACAATCTTCATTCCTAGGTCATTCTGTAAGGCAGATGCTAAATAATAGTGAAAGGTGGTCAGAGTTTCTCCAAAGTATACAGCACAATAATGAACATGAAATGATGATGAATGAGGTTCTCCAACCATGCAGAGCAAGTACAGCAAGATCTTAGGACTATTGGATTGCTTTCAGCAGGCTCTGGGCAGGACAACTGCCAAAGAAGGCTGCTTCTTGCAGGAGTACTTCTCCTTTTCCTGGTAGCTGTGTAGCTTTCTTACACAGTTCTTGACATAATTTTCCTTTTTGGTTTCCATATACTTTAATCTTTCTACTTAATTCCTTCAGCCAAAGCAAAGCCTCTGCCCTGAGTCAGGATTGCCTGCACTGTCCTCCTGCCATCATATTGAAGTAATGGAAAATCGTTGTCATTTCTGGAAGCAGATTACTAGGTTATTACCAAGTATCTTCCCCCTTTCCTAGTCTTCCTTTCTTCATTAAAGTTACATGTGGTATTACCTTGTATTGTGACAGTGTTTCACACCAGCGATTAATTCCATGTTGGGCAGGTTTTCCTTAGTAGAGTTCTCAAGACTGCTAGGGATCTTTCTGGATTTAAGGTGAGGTCATCATTAAAATCCTTTTCATTTATACTTTCAGCCTCTTAAATTTCAGTACAAGAATCTTTAGAAGATAAATGGCTCAGGGCATCTTTTCTTCTCTGCAGTTCTTAGCCTGTATTAGACTCATGAAAGTAATTTTTTTCACCAAACATAAAGAATCCCTCTGCTTGTCTCTATTTAAGCAAGCCATTCAGACAAAAATCTCCTTTTCAGTGTTCTGGCTGTGTATCTCTATCTGAAGGAAGATGTGAGTGGCTGCTGATAATCCTTGCTGAGGTACTATGTCTCTGAGTATCTTCCAGCATGTTGCAGAAGGAAAAAACCCTCATATCTGGGTCAGCTCTGTAGTCATACATCCTGTACTGCTCCAGGCTGTCATGGGGGAGACCTGCGTTTGCCTATGGGACTGGATCTGTGCAACACACCAGAGTCCATTATACTGTGACTCTTCTCTAAATACCTCTCTGAGGCTCCCAGATGTATTTTTATCTTCCTAATCATAGCTGGAATATACCAATTCTTTGTTATTTTCTCATCAGTCTTTTCAATAAAATCATGCCAAATAAAGAATGTTGTATGAACAGTCCCCAAGGAAAATAGCCGCTATAGAAATGCTGTGTTTGACAAAATAATTTCTTTCTTTTCATCTCAGAAGTGAAATACTATTTTGCTGTTCCACTGTTGGTGGCCAGCACTATGCACTTTCAGGGGCTTGCTTATTTATGTTCTTTGCCACACACAAGTTTCTGTGCACCAAGAAGGAAAGGAGCTTACCTCTTAGTGTAGTGCATCAGGTGTCAGTCTTAAATAAAGAGCCTTTTGTAACTGCCACAGCTGAGTGAAATCATCAAAGTTGCCTTTAACTTGTGTTTTTCAAATCACACAACCTGCAACGCTGTGTATTCCCTGTATATTATTCATGGCTGTTTTCATCAGAGAGCACTGTGTCCCTTTGCATAGGACCAGTGTACAACTGCTGTCTGTTGTGATGGATGTTTGTTGCAATGCTCATCTTAACAAGCCTGTGAATGTTTTTCAGCCACCCAAAGTTGAGAGTCTAAATGGCTTGCTCTTGGGATACCGGATCTACTATCGGGAGCTGGATTATGACACTGGATCTGGAGCAGAAACCAAAACCATCCAGAGCCCTTCAGCTTTAAGAGCAGAGCTCACACGTAAGCCTGTGTTTTGGACCTTGTAATATCCCAGAATGGTAATCTGTCATTATGCCAAGCACTATATGTTCTCTTGCCCCGTGGAAGTAACACACAATTGTGTCTAAGAGTTCTTGGGATAATCTAGCTTTTACAAACTCAGGCTGAAGATGCTGGAAAATGGTTGTAACTTCTGTCTGATCAGCATCACTTGTAATGGTACATGCTAATCTATGCCAGCATGCTCACACTGATGTTCTGTCCCCAATATAGCCTCTTATTTCCTGCCTTCTGCTACCTCCATTTCATGATTAACCTGGTATACTTTGTTTTGCCATCAGTCAAGAGAGAGAGTTCATTTTCCTCAGCTGGGAACCTTTTTCTTTCTTGTTATTTTTTAGTAGCTTTTATAATTGACATTTTGGTTTTGTAGTATCAGGAAACAGCTGAGGAGGAATTTTAAATAGAATTTTTACAATTTCAAAGTGCTTTTCCCTACTTTGGAAGTCAATACCAAAAGTGAGCAAGAATTTTAAGGTGCATGTTTGCCATGTTAGTCACTGGGATTTTTGGCTCACGTGAAAGGAAGGTGGAGAGGAATGCTAGAAAAATGAAAAGGATTTTTAGACGAAAGCTGGAAAGGAAATCGGAGGGAAGAATAGGCAGAATAAGATGATTTGAGGCAAAGATGTGAGCACTCAGTAGCCTGACAGATATATATGGTCCAGGAATGAGACATGCTCACAGAGGGGCCAGCTTTTGTCCTGCTTGATGTGGAATATTCAGAATAAGATTCTGTAGAATAGGGTTGAGTGAGACTATTTTAATGTCTTAAATCCTCTTCCATGTTTCCCTGAGCCCATAAAAGTGGTTTCTACGAAAGGGAGAGTAGTTGTATGGGAGTGTGAAGAAATTGGATGCTTTAAATATAACGTAAGCACCTAACTCTGACCTCACTTATGCATTCAGTGCTGAATGAGACTTCTCAGACTGCACAGAGTTTTAACCAGGAGAGAGTAGAGATGTAAAGCTCCTACAGGTGTAAGTATTCATAAGAGATTTTTCCAGTCAAAAGCTGACTATGTATATGATCATGAAATAATGACTTTGGATGCTCTCTAGTCTCACAAGCCAGGGAGCCTATGAAACCTACTGGTTTTCTGTCTTCCCTGTTCTTGGCTGGCCCTGCAGTTATGTTCCTAATAGCTATACAGTAGAAAAAAATGTGTTGTACCTCTCCAGGAAGTTAAGAGAGAGAAAGGGGTGGAGAAAAGTGTATTTTAAGAGGAATTTCTCTCTTCATAGTGTGACAATCCTCACCTTAACTCCTCTGTTCTGCACTGACCTGCAGTTTTGCACAGCTTAGCATATTATTACAATTCACTCACAGCAGGAACATTGAATTCTGTAAGTGAAACTGTGGGGAATCTAACACACATTTAAAGAAACAGGTCCTGTTCTATTGTAAGTGTTGGCTTTTTGTGGCCCGTGTTCCAGGTCTTTACCCTGCAGCTCTTAAGGTTTTGAATTTTGCGTGTTGAGAAATAAGGAGGTAATACAATGCTGAGAATTTCCCACCTGTAAATTGTTTCCTTTTTACCCATTTGTTCTATTTAATATAGGTGTCAGAACATTTCTGTGTTGTATATTTGTGAGATTCTCTGTTTGAGGAGGAAATGAAACAGCCCTGTGTGAGTGACATGCTTTTGATGTGTTATGAGAGAGTGATGTGATTTTATTGCCCTTCAAGGTATAGTCCTAAAGCTCAAACTGTGTATGTGTGTGCTGTGCATCATTTGCCTCTGTCTGCTGTACATCATTTGCAATAACTATTTCCTTGCACTGTAACAAGCTTTCTGCTTTGCTTACCCTGAATAGCCCAAAGCAGCTTCAAGACAGTGAACAGCAGCTCTGCATTAACGACGTATGAATTAACACGTAAGTGCATATTGCCTTTAGATGAGACTCTTTGTAATGGTTCAAAATACACTACAGGCGAACTTCTATGGTTGTCCTCAGTGGATCTAGTAGAAATCAACACAGATTAATGATTCTGCTTCTTTGAGCTTCTTTTTCTTTAAGCCTTAGCATTCCCTACATCAAGAGGCACTGATGATGCAAGTAGGTAGCTGTTGTAAAAATGTGGCTGCTGGGAAGGTAAAACATTATTGACTGTAACAACCCAGTATTGCTGATGCTAAGTGAATTTTGATTCGCTTGCTACATATTTTGCAGTCCATCTGAGTTTAGCTACATCACATCATTAGTCCTGTGATTCAAGCATTGCGATGCTCAGGCATTCTGTGGAGTAGGAGGCCAGTTTAGAGTGCGCCCAATGAATTTATGTGCATCTCCAGAGGTGTTTTCAATTGGAAATGAATAAAATAACATTCGACAGAGTTAAAAGGCAAGTTGCTTTGTGGTGATGATGGTTCACTAGATAGGTTTTGCCCAAGGCTTTTGAGTCACAGATTGTGATGAGCTAAAAAAAAAAAAAATGAAGCCCTATCCCCACTGAAACTTGCATGCATGAACTCTCATGTGTTCCATTTTCATCCACATCCAGTCAACACTAACATCTCCCTTGTGACTTTTCATGGCAGCAATTAAAGTTTCCCCATACAAGCTACCCGGTACTATATCTTATATATCTTACTGGGGTTTGTTTACAAACTTAGCATCATTATGCTGATTTGCTTGCTCAATGCTTTGCAGTCCATCTGAGTTTAATGGTATCACAGATATCATTTGTAGTGTGCCTGAGACTGGGGAATGATGCTGGACTATGAGTCACATACAGGAGCACAACAGTTGTAAACACTTCCATGAAACTGAATTTGATGAACCTGTATGATTAGGCTTATTGAACCTTGCCAAACTGATGGCATACTGTCAGCCACAGAGTTAAAGGTACTATCTGATTCATAAATAGCAGCGGATATTGTTGGCAAAGGGAGAAATTTGGACCCCTGGCCATGTGTGTCTTAATCAATTCAGTGCTCATCTAAATAGGGCAATTTATATTATTGATCACTCCCTTACTCTTAATTTCACTGCTAAATATTGTGGCTGATAAATATTTGTTAGGATTGATTCTTTCATCCTGAAAAAGCAGTCTGAAACTGCTCAGGCACTGCCTCCCCTGCTGACATTGGCATGATTTCTCCTCCACCCTTGTTTGCATCTGTTAATTACCCTCATACAATCGGGTTCTCTAGGTCTTTTCACACTGCTCTCACTCTCCTACCTCATCTGTCAGAGTAGTTTCTGTATGTTGGCAAAGAAATTGGTTGCCAAATTGACTCCAGACTCCAAATTCTCCTTTCTCTTTGTGATTGATGTTTAGGCTGTGGTCACTTTGAAGAATAGGTGCCCATGCAGTACGTCAGATAGGACTCCAGATTCCCCACTGCAGATCTGCAGCCTGCTTCAGCCATGACATTCTTGAGCCGTGCAGTTGCTAAATGATGCCCTAGATCAAAGTCCCTGGGGTTAGGCAAAGGCTTGAAGCCACGTTCTTTTCTACCACAAGATCAAAATGAGCCTGTAAAGCTCATTCAAAGGAAAGTCCTGCCTTTTTTGTCATTAAAAGTGACCTGGCAATATTCTTCTAGCTAGTTACTCATCAGGAATGATTACTCCTACTGAAGCAGCAGTGTGAGGAAACACTGGAAAATCCTGCCACTTCATTGCAAAGATCTTTCATAATCAGGCAAATCCTGCAGTGATGTGTTAGTTAAGGAAGGATGGAAGTAGATGTTGCATCATTGTACTGTTCAAATGCCATGTTTCACAAGAGGGAAGTCTGGTGATAAAGAGGTGATGGAGTCTAGATAATATAAATAATATTCTATTATGTGTAATAGAATAATGTAATATTTGACTTTTTCAGAGTTGAAGAAATACAAGAGATATGAAGTATTAATGACAGCATATAACATAATTGGTGAGAGCCCTACCAGCACACCAGTGGAAGTGTTTGTGGGTGAAGCAGGTAGGTAAAGGAAAATCAGTTTATTTTCTTCTTCTTTTTTTTTTTAAGTTACCAGCATGTTTTTGTATTCTCCAGATAACATTCAATATTTGTCCCAGAAAAGGGATGGTGAAAAATTCCCCACTCGTGATCACTAACAGTTT
Source organism: Amazona ochrocephala (assembly GCA_039720435.1). Lineage (NCBI taxonomy): Eukaryota > Metazoa > Chordata > Aves > Psittaciformes > Psittacidae > Amazona > Amazona ochrocephala. The sequence goes on along the minus strand of CM077886.1, from coordinate 11,216,509 downwards.
CTTTTAGCGTCCTCTCCAGGAATAGGTTGTCACTAACAGTTCCTTGCCATATGAAAGCCAGTGAGTCTACACAAACAAGGGGAGAAAAGGCATTTGAAAGAAAGAAGAGAAAATCTGTTTGGAGTTGCAGGAGGATGACTATTCATACCAAATTAGCTTGAGGGAAAAACTGACTCAAGTTACAGAAGTGAAAAGTGGAGCACAGGGAAGCCACAAGGGAAAAGAAACAAAACTATAAAACAAGGGAGGCTTGGAAAGCTGCTTCTTTTATTTTATAACTCTCTGTGTAGAGACATTGCCTCTGTGGAGACATACAGCCTGCGTGCCTGTGCCACACCTTGCTGTGTTTTTATGCTCTTGAAGTCAAGAAGACCCTACGTCTAGTTTGCTGCTAGCTTTGGAGGCATAGATGATGATTACACTCAGGAACATGCAGACTTTATAGCTGCATCCAGCCTCTACAGAAGCTGAGGGTCAGTGGCACTATTAATGCCTTTGCTTATTATGGGTCTAGTGCATGAATCCAGGCTGTATTTATGAAATGTAGCTTGTCCATCATGTTAAAATCCCTCCATTGAAAGGCTGGAGGTGGAAATAAGGATGAGACAGTTAATTAGACATGTTCTTTGAATGCTTTGTGAGACCGGTGATTTTGCAGAGCCCAGATAACCTGCAGCTGAGTCTGTTCTGGGTAACTCTACCCAGAGAAGCGCAGGACTGGAATAGCTGATGTTTCCTTCACAGCCACAGCAGCAGTGCTGTATTTATGGTGACCTCAGCTGGAAAGAGGCTGGTGCTGACGTAGTTGTTAGTTATGGTAACAATTTCTGCAGCAGTATCTTTTGAAGCTTAGAATAAGAATAGGCAACACACACGCTCCTGTTGTTCACTCTGCCTCTGTGAACGGATCCGATTACACTTCTGTTCTTCTGTCTCAAGGCTAGGATGTGGAAGCTATCAAACCCGGCAATAATTCATTTTATTCTTATTCATTAAATATTCTATTGCTGAAAACTAAGCAAAGCACATCTTTTTTAAACCTACTGCACATTTTTAAAACTGTACTTAACCTTTTAATTTCAAATATGGTGAAACATTCACTGTCTGCCTCTGAAAACATCATAAATTAATCAGAGCAGCATGGTTCTGCAGACAGCTGGCAATATTTACATCTTTTTCTGGTTTGCTGCTGCTCTTACTTGTACAACTGCAGTGAAGAAAGCCCCAAGTGGAGCCAACTGTAGCTGGCTTCAAAATACATTTTTTGTTTCAGAGCTCAGTATCTCACTACTGCAAGTGGAGCCAGCACATGCATTTATCCACATGTACATAGCACAGAAAGTCAGCTGGGGAAAACTAGGAAATGCTGATACATCGTGTCTTTTAATCCCACTGTCCAGGTCTTCTTTATGATAACTCAGATAGGAAGCAAAGCAGTGGAAGTAGCCAAACTTGGGAGGAAACTGATACATCAAGGAGACTTTTTTTCACAGGCAGGACTGGTGTATCTGAAGTTTGAGCGTGACTCTGATGGGATTTTTTTCGAGATCCTGGATTTACCTCTGGTTAGGGACAGTCGAGGTTCATGCGGTAGAAATGATGAATGTGGGATCTTCCTGCCAATTTTCACTCTTGTTGTGTGAAGTTATTACACTTCGTTATAGAACTGCCTCTTCCACCTCCAGAACTGGCTGTGATTTATACTGTGAGTAAAGTGATTGGAGCTGGTATTGCAATTTAAGTTTCAAATTGATTTGTGACACCTTTGAGTTTAAGTGTGGTGTGGAAATACAAGTTTTTGTTGTTATTGTTTGCTTGATGTTCTTACCCATGGTAAAGGCAGTTAAGCAGTAAGCTAGAAAAAATGGGTCTGCTTAGCTTCAGCAACTGGAGCATCCATGTTAAAAATAGAGAAAACCTGCCCAATAAACAAGTGCTGACAACACAGGGATAGCACTGAACACAAAATGACTGAAGGGAACCACTTTCCAGGCTGAAAGCCCCATATAACATGCATCTCAGTATTGTTAAACAGAGCTTCCTTCTTCCATGTGTGTTCCAGTAATTCTGGTAGGTGCAAGAACATTCCTCTATCAGTTGTAAAAAGCAATATACAGCACTTGCCTTTGGGAAAGTGTGCTGGTTTTAAGCCAGCTCTGTCAAGTACCCTATACTGTGCAGTTCTGGGTGGTGTTTCATACAGTGTGGGGCACCTGGGAATAATACAGAGGGTTGATGGGCTGTTCAGCTTCTGTGTCTGGTGCAGACAGACGAATGACGCAGAAGGAAGTGTGTCTAATTCTGTGCTTCCTTCTTGTCCTCTGCTCTGTTAGATTGGAAGATTTTCCTACCCTCATATCTGGGTTTGTACAATAAAAGCTCCAGTAATGGAACCTCCTGACACACCTGGAAGAAAAAAACATTAAAACCAACCTTCTGGCAGATTGGCCAATCAAACAAAAAACACCCAGTGGGGAGGTTCTCTTAAGTCCAGGGGTGCCATTGCACGGTACCCCAGCCAACAGCCTCCCCAGACAGCCCACATTTTCAGATCTCACTTGCCTCTGACTGATGGGCAGGGGGAAATTTGGAGAGAGAGCAGCCTGGTTGCACACAACAGGCCAGACCTGAGTAACAGACCTCTGTATCCTGACTTGCCTGGTGCATAAGGGAGCTGGGTGCAAGTGGTTTGGGTTTTGGGGATGTGGTTTGGAGCAAAACCTTTTTCTTTTTACAGTAGCCCATAAGATCAAAGGCTCAAAATTGAGTTCTGCCTGAATGTTTGCGAAGCTCACTGGCATGGAGAGCAATTCTTCCTCATGTCAGGAGAGTGGGCTGGGAGTCCTTGTGCTCAGCACAGCCAGGAAGGATGCACTGCCTGCTCAGTCTCAACAGAGCCAGTTCCTTCCCCACCTGCCTCAAGCATCTGGATCTCTCTCCTCCACAGACTAGAAGATCCTTGTAATTTTGCCTTTCTAGACCTGGCTGCAGCTCTGCCCTGCTCATTAGAGAACCATGTGCATCTCCTGACAAATGACAGAAAAATTGAAAGCCACCACTTGCAGAAATTAGGAAGGCAGTTGCAGCCCCGTTGGCAAACCCCCTTCTCACCTTGTTAATTCATTTAACAGTTCAGCTGTCAGGGATGCTGGCTTTGATTGGAAAGGCAGTGAGTGTTCAGCAAGAGGCTGGATACCGATATTCATCCCAGCCCTAAATGCAGCTGCTACCAGAGGTGCTGTTCTGCTCAACTGAAATTAAGACTCTGTTAGAGCAGCCACTATATCAAGAGCTTTATTCTACCAGGTTGCTGTCACTGTCTGATTGTGTGGTGGGCTCTGGAGTTGAGGAGAGTCCACCACCTGCATTTTAATTAAACAGGTTGGGGCAGGCATGCTTCACCTAATCTGGGAAGGTGAATGAAATGGAAGGTAGCAATACAAATCCTCTGCTAACGAGCCTGCAGCTTCCAGTGCTTCTCCCATATACTCAAAGCTGTCTTGGATCAAAAATAATGGAATTCATAATTTCTTTCAGCAGCTGCTGCCAGAGGAGAGTGTGTGTGCACAGAGAGGAAGTAGCAGAAGGGGTGAAGTGCACCCAGAGACACTAGCCTTTAAACTGGTTGTAAATCCCTTTACGTGAAGAGGGGAGTGACTTGTATCATTATAACTGATGGTGACATTGGTGGCCTTCAGAATTCACAAGAAATGATGAGGGTGGTTTGTTGTTGTTATTGTTCTTTTTAATAATGACCTCTGAATGCTGGTAGAGCAGTGGGAAAGGCAAGCAGTAAGAGCTGGGAGACAGATCCCCTTAGAAGTCAGCTGTTGAAATGCCGCCTTGGTTGTACCATTATCTTTCAGAAAAGGTTTGCTGGCTGTCTTGCTTTCTTCTGAGTGGAATTGTAGCTTGGAAAGGATCAGGAGTGGGACAGATGGTCAGCTGCTTCTTACCTCTCATTTTCTTACTGTCTTAGAAAACCTGAGTTGGTGCAAATCCTCTTGGTGCAAAGCTAGCAGACACCAAATCAAATGTCCCACTGTTACCTGCAGTTTTCCTTTGGCCTTCTGCCTGCAGCGCCACACGTGTTCCTGGAGCTTACAGACTTTATTTTGTTCACCATAGCTGACACATGTAGGGAAGCTCTGCACTGCCAGTAGCATCAGGGGACACACTCAGAGCTGCATGACCACCTCCAGCATTTTACAGGCAAGAAATAAAAACCATCTGGAAAGCTCCAAGGCCAAAGATAGTGATTTAGGTTTTCCTCCTAAGGAGGAAAGAGTAAGGAAGCAAAGACTTAACTCCATGCACCTGGCTCCCCTTTATAAACTGCTTCTAGCAAAGAGCTCTTGTCCCTTCTTACCTCATTATCTGTGCTTGGACTATGTCCCTTTGTCTATCATGCTAATGCCAGAGAAGGTTGTCAGAACAAGGCTTCTTTGTCCTCGAGTGTTTTCATCTCTTTCTGCAGGCCTCACTCTCTTCGTGTGTTCATACAAAATACCGTAATTGGTGTCAACTCTCCATCATAGGTCATTTTAAGGAGTCCCTCAGCACTACCTCCTTTTCTTGTATAGCACAGAAGCTTTATCTCCTTCCCTGCCCTGAATGTAGCTGAGAAGGTGCTGTGCACAGAAGTCCCCTGTGCTTCCTTGTTAACAGCCTACAAGAGGAATGACAACATTTCAGTGCATTAGAGCTGGCAGCTTCAGTCAGTGTGCTGGGGCCCCCTTGGCTGTTTTCTTCTATCTGTTTGGGACACGTGGGCCATGTCTCTCAGTGGCCCACTGTGTGTGTGCAGATAGTGAGCACGTTGCTGCTGGCACAGCTGGGAGAACTGGGTGGGCGTTTCCATCCCAGATGCCACTGGAGGAGGGAAGAAGAAGGATTATCATGGCCATTTCACATTGCAGTAGTCTAAAACCTGTCAGCCTAGGGACAGTATGTTCCATTGATAAACAAAAGGGGATGGAAGGAAGCTATTGGAAAGTAGTATCATAAATAACTTTGTGCTTTTACTTCCTCAAACTTTTAACAAAGGGGGTTGACCTTCCTTGGCATTTTGAAAGGTCCAAGCCTTTGAAATGTTCAGGTATTTGCCTTTTAATTGTTGACACTTAAAAGCATCAGCAAAAGGCTACTTTTGCAGATGACAGGGTGTTTAAAACATTGGTCTCCTTTCCCCCTCTGCTGAATCTGGAGAGCTGTTCAAACATCATGCTTAGTTGTGAATGATCATCAAGCAGCTGTTCTGGGAATGCCTTGCTCCAGGTGTGACACTGGGTTTTCATGCTGTCCCCAGTGTCTGTCTTCCTAAGGAAAGAGAACTTCTCATCTGAGCTCAGAGTTAAAGATCTCAGTCGTGTTCTTCACCTCTCTTTAGTGCGCTAAAAGAGGGAGTAAAGTCAGAGCAGGAAAGGGAAAGCATAGGAAGGTGGAGAAGAAAAAGAAATGGTGAGACATTTCCTGTTTAGACTGGGGAAGAAACTTCTTCCGTTTTTCTTGCTTGATGGAAGCCATTACACCTGTATGCCAATAGCATTCCATTTCTCAGCTACTGGGTACACCTCATCAGTATTTCTTGGTGGATTTTAAACTCCTCCAGACTCCCTCTATACCTGGTTTCCACTTGGGGATTGTCTGCAGCAAATCCAGTTTGGATTTGTTGTTCCCATCAATGCAGCTCTACTGGTTGTAATAGCAGTATAGCTAGCACTCGGCTGCATTATCTGATCCCCCAGGGCTGTGACAGGAGAGTAAAAAATAACTAAAAAATAACTAAAGTGTGCCTACATTAGAGCGTTAGTCATTCGTTGTGTGTTACTGGTATTGCTGCAATGCTGGGGAATGGTGGATATGAATTCTCTATAGAAACCTTGCTCCCTTTCCTATTCAAACTGCTGTTTGTTTTTTTTAAGGCTACTTTTACATTCTTAATCTGTTTACAGATATGCACAAAGGTTTCATAATTAAACTTCCAAATTTGGTAGCTTAGCTCAGTAGCTGCTCTTACAATGGTAAGGCAGAAAGTAACTGTGCCAGTGTGAGTCTGTGGAAGAAGTGTCCTTAATGTCAACATGTCAAAAAGACATCCCTGCAGCTCTCTGGAGACTGAAATCTAATGTCAAGGCAGAAGGAAGCAAGGTCTAAGTTAGAGTCATACTGCTGTCAAAGCAAGTTATTCTACCATATAGGAAAATGAATTTTAAGAGAATGCAGTGGAAAGCAGTGGCCAGATTGAGACATAGATTTGATGGGCTTATTTGACATCTTTAATTCTCCATTGATGATCCAGAAGCTCCCTAAAATGATTCACAATGTTTTCATGCTGCAAGTAAAAGCCGAATGCGTGCTTCATTAACAGCTCATTAAGTTGTTCATATTGGTCATAAGCAGCCTTTGGTACAGCAGAATGCTTTACACAGTGCGGCAGCTCCTGCTTAGCCCTGGTGTAATTGCCTCTCTTTATCATGTTTCAATGTAGGAAAGATGTTTCTGTCCAAGCAAAAATATCATCGGTTTTTGATCAACTTCATGCGCTTATATCTCTGTCACTGCTATTGCTGGTGAGGGTGACATTAGGCTGCAATTGCCATGCAATATTTTGCTCAGGTGATGAACTTCCATTTCACAAAGCCAACAATTTGATGTCAGCTTTTAGTACTGACTGTAACCCAAGACAGACAGTTTTTCTGCACTCAAATTCATCATCAGGGCTCCTGTATTTGTTCTGTAGTAGGTGCAAGCAGCAGTGGGAGTGGTAGGACGAATTAGCTGTTCCGCTGCAGTGTTATAGCCTGTGATGAACCAAGTGCAGGGACATCCCTGCACAGTGCACAGAGGGTGGAGGGAGGAGAAGCCTAATCATGTATGCAAAGCCGTATTGAACTAACAGCAGAGCTACTCCATTAAAAGCAAAAGAATTAACCTTCCTTTCAAAGATACGAGTAATCAGTAGTAAAGTAAGACAAACCATAAATTGCACTGGTAAAGAAGTGGGAAAGCCCCTGGCTGATAACTCATATTCAAGGACACTCAGGCTGGAGCTGGAGTCTTTTTGACTAAAGGGTTACATTTGCAGCCAGGTTTCTATTGCCTCTAATTGTGCAGCCCTGCTCGGCTTGGTTTCAGTCATCCTGTGACATGTGAGCAAAACGTTGTAAGTATTTTCATACAGGTCTCAACTCCTGTGGCTTTGCCTCCTCTGTACAGCTTTGCTGTGAAGCCAGCTGTAGAGAAAACACAGTTGGTTTTCTTTTCTGACATCTGTTTGCTGTATCTGTCATCAGTCATGGAATTGGCGACTTCCAGCTTGTCTATTTTTTTTCTATTTTTCTGGTTTTTTTTTTTGTTTTGTTTTGTTTGTGTTTTCTTTTTTCTTTTTTTCTTTTTGTTGTTGTGGACAGGCTGAGAAAGTTGGGGCTGTTCAGCCTGGAGAAGAGAAGGCTGCGTGGAGACCTCAGAGCAGCCTTCCAGTATCTGAAGGGGGCCTATAGGGATGCTGGGGAGGGACTCTTCATGAGGCACTGTAGCGATAGGACAAGGGGTAACAGGTTCAAACTTAAACAGGGGAAGTTTAGATTGGATATGAGGAAGAAGTTCTTCACTGTAAGGGTGGTGAGGCCCTGGAATGGGTTGCCCAGGGAAGTTGTGAATGCTCCATTGCTGGCGGTGTTCAAGGCCGTGTTGGACAGAGCCTTGGGTGACACTGTTTAGTGTGAGGTGTCCCTGCCCATGGCAGGGGGGTTGGAACTGGATGATCTTAAGGTCCTTTCCAACCCCAACTATTCTATGATTCTGTGATTCCATGATTCTGTTGTAGACAGTTGCCTTTTTTGTAATGAAAGTATGAATTAGCAATATCGTAAAATATTTTGCCTGCAGCAGTTTGGACACTGAGATGATGTTGGGGGTATGGGACCACAGTTTTGAACTCCTGGATGCTGTGTCTGCAAAATAAACCAAGAAAGAGAAAACTCTCACATAGAGTTGAGAAAATGTAAATGAAATCTCTCTCAGGAGCAGAAGATCACAGCCCTCCATGGGCTCCACATTGCGATCTGTAAATCCTAAATGAATCCCTCATGGGGGTGATTACCCAAACTTGCATTAAAGCCACAGCAAAAGGTTCTCACAGTGGCAGATCTCACCTGCTCAGTTGGACTTCTTTTTATTATGGCTTTTAACATTTGGTCTGTGGCAAACCCAGTGGAGATTCACCCTAATTATTCTATGCACTCTCTTGGCTTTAGTGGAGCATAAGGAGTTGTTTGTGCTGCTGTTATTTTTAGTGAACATTAAGTGAGTGCTTTTGTTTGCTGTTTTGTGGTATTGTGATATTAGAGTGTGGGATTAAGAAATGATTATGAGTGGAACATGGCTATAAATGGGAGGGGGAGGAGTCTTGGGAACCGGAGAGCCTGGGGAGATAGTCTGAAGTAGGTAATTCTGCCTTTATCTAATGGCTAGGCATTTCCCACCTGCTGCTCCTACTCCTCCCAGTGCTCGTGAGGGAGGATCAGGCCAGAGTATCAAACACTCAGCAGTTCTGCACCGTCCCTTGCACGCTTGAACAACCTTCAGTACATCATGGGGGGTGAATCCTGCATTCCTCAGAGCTGACACTGCTCTCACACACTGGCTGAGGTCTACTAGCTTTAGCAGAGCTAACCCTCATTTGTACTGATGTAAGTGAAAGGCGATTTTAGCTTGTAGGTTTATGCCTGTGTGTTTGTTTGCGCATACCTAATGGTTGTCAGACTCTTGCTGTTCCTGCTCATGGGTCCGTCTCTGCTGACTGATGGGCTGCCTGCCTGTGTGTGATCATACCCTTGTGGACACAAAAGAAATAGAGGAAAAAACTCCTTATCTAATTTTCCCCTTCCTGGTTTAGCCACCTGTTTGCTGTTTCCAGAGGCAGTCTGGCAGTTCTGTAAGGGCTTTACTTTTGGGCCAACAGCTCTCAGTCTCTTGATGGGTAATCTCAGTATGCAATGTGATAGCCTATTTTAGGTTTATATTAGCAAAGTAGAACTGTGAACTTCAGCAAAAGAAAAGTGTGTAGGTTTTGCTTGAAGGCTGTAACTGTTTCGCAGTACTGCTCCATGAGATTTGCCTCCTTTGCAGGCATGGTAATGCAGTCACAGTAACTTCTTGTGCAGTCACAGTAACTTCAGATCATGTCTGTCCCCTGAAAATCCTGGATTGCACATGATTTATTGGAAAATCTGAACCCCGCATGAGAAGATTAGCAATCACAGCAACTGTGATTTCACCACCATTGGAAGAGACAGTGAGGAGCAGGATGAGAGTTACTTCTGCTTCAGTCACTTGCCAGTTTATGAAGGTTCTTCATGAATAAGTCATATCCATGGAGATTTCCTCAAAACATGATTGCCTTCTCAGTTCAAAAAAATGGCCTTGGCATATAACCTCCCGCAGTCTGTGTCCATGGAAAGGATACTTCATTTCTAGTCCTTGTTTCATTTCAGTGTTTTCCATTATGTGTGATTAATGTCATCTTTCCCTCCTTCCTCCCTCCACCCCCACATCCTTTTCATGTCTCTGCAGATGCCGAAGACAGGCCTAGCCAATATTGGGAAGCTTCCCAGTGCTAAGCAGAGAAGCTGGGGATGTTACATTTGGGTATCATTTGCAGCTGCTTTTATTTATGCTTTTTCATGACTTCAATATCCTTAAAATTTTGATGTGACACAACACAGCTACATTACCAAGTGTAGCATACAGGGAGGGGACCAAGTGTTTGCCTACCCAAATAATATGACACAGAGTAAAGCAATTGTGGGTTTGCTAGATTCCTAATTTTCCATCCTGACAGCTGTTTTCCTCCTCTCCTCCCTGTCTTGTCCACCAAGGTAGGCTTGCCTGTTAACCTTTCTATTTTGCATTGGTTAGCTTGTGCTCTCTCTTCATCAGTGTTCATGAGGGTGAGAAAGATGTTGTTCCAGTTAGTCTTGTATTGACTTCCATTTGTCTCTTGTACACTAGGCAATGTTTCAATTTCTCTTGCAGTCATGTAAATCAACACATCTATCAACACCCCTAAAAAAGGGTTATTTCCTACTAAAACCTGGCTTTTCCAGGTGCTTTAACCTCCTCCCTGCCCAGTAGAAGGTGGGGGAGACCAGATTGCTCCTTTGCTGAGACTCATTTCAGGTCACAGGGTGGCACAGGGCTGGCAAAGTTAGTAACTGGGTTAATAATTATATTAACTAATAACACCAGCTTTTGTTGCCAAACTGTCATGCCTAAATATGAGGGTAGGAGCACTCGAGTCTAATGTTAGCAAATGGAGTTGTGTTGAGGGAGTTAAGATCCTTTATATGTAGCTCTGCTTGTCTTATTGCATCTGAAATCCATCTAAGTAACCCCAGAAAGTGCGGTCTTTGGAAAAAGCACATACTTCCATCACAAAACATAGGCTAGCCTAAACCAGCCCGAAATTGGTGGGAAACATTCTAAATATAGCTTGTGGTGCTTTGTCACAGCAGAAAGCTGCTTTGCAGTAGCTGTTTCTAAAGCACAATTAACTAGTTGTTATTGAACTAATCAGCATCACTCACACAGCATTCCTGATGGCAGAGGTACTGCTGCACAGGGAAAGTGTGCCGCACTCCCACCTCTCTTTCCCAGCCACTGCAAGAGAATGGCCAATAAACACTGAACATGTTTCTCTCATGCTGCTTTTCCATCGTGGAAGGAGTGACTGCAAACATCTGCTGATACACGTCTTTGTTCTTTTTTGGGAGGTACCATCTTTGCATTCCTTCTCTAAACCCATACTGCAAGAAAGCTCCTTGCGTTTTGCTTTGCCCATTCTGCAGATCAAGTCTTGCTGTTTTATCTTGTGTCCTTCTGTTTGTTATGTTGTGTTTGGCTTTTAAAATCCACTTAACTGCTGCTTACCTACTCCATAACTTGAGGGCAGTGGCTGCAACGGAGAAGAAACAATCTGTTCTCCATGCCACTGGGGACATAAGTTCAATACGATGAGGATGGAATAGGCTAGACATTTGAAAAATAGTAATATGAGGGTTATTTTAAGGGTTATTAAAATAGGGGAATGCTGGCAGAGTTTGTGTGGGGATGGCAGGGGAATCCGAGGAGAGGTCAGTGATGGAGATTACACCAACATCTGAGCAGCAGAGCTGATCCCGGTGTGAGGCAGGAGGATGGATGTCTGAGCCCTCTCCGAATGCTTTCCACCACTGTTTTCCGTGACTGTGTGTGCCAGGAATCAGTGTGTGAACTTCAGAGGTGCTGCATGTGCAAGCTTTGTCGGCACATGCTACATTGAATATTGCTGTGTCTTCTCTCTTCTGTTGTTACTAGGTAGATAAGATTACAGCTGGGATGTCAGAACCACCCCTCCATTATAATGTGTAGACTTACAGATTAGAAGCTTTTTAGGCCTGGAGCTGTGTCTTTGTTCTGTGTTTATGCAACACATTGCGCAATGAGATTCTGGCCTCTAGGTGCTAACACCAAAATGCAAATATATTGATTACTAGGGAATAAAAGCAGGCATGTTCACAAAGGCATGCTTTGATAAACTAGGGAGGAAGTGCTTGCTAGACAGAAAAGGATCAGAGGTCTTTACAGAACTGAAGCTTGCTTGGGATTGTTTGGAACTGTGGGATCAAGCTGAAAATCTTCAGTCTCTTTTCACTGCATTTTTCTCCTCTTTTTTTTTGCCTGCATGTTTATTTAAATGGCATGGATGTCAGGGAATCTTGTCCCAGTCTTGTCTGTGAATTTCCTGACATAATACTGGCATTGCAGGAGCAATTAGAAAATCAGTAGAGAAGAAATCTTTTCCTACCCAGCAATTGGAGCAGATGTAAGAGCAGCAAGGAATGCTTCATAAAAACAGTTACTGAGTATGCCAAATGAATCACAAGGATTTGTAGCCTACCTGTGCTACAGAGCGTCGTGGCAACTGTCACTGAGAAAAGGAATAGTAGTTTTGTATTGATGAAAAGCTCTGGGTGACACAGAGAGCAAATATCCGAAGGAAGCAGCGAGAAAAACTAAGGTGAACCTTCTGCAATGCACAGAGCTCTGTCACAGGCAGGCCACTGGGGATTTTAAGCACCTTCTCTTTAAAGGTTATAAGCATTTGCAAGCTCAAATTGACTGCAGTGTGGGCAGAGGCTGTTTAGCACGACTGGAAAATGAGGGCAGTGATATGTTTAAATGTGAATTTAGATGTGTAAATTATTTATGGGCTCATTTTGACAGTCACTGCATTTCCCCATAGAGTTGTTTTTACTTGATTCTGCCAATCTCATCCTAGTCCATAGTTATTGTTATTTTTTTTCTGATTGCTATACAACCTGTGCAGCCTTTCGCCTTATGGTTTTGACTGAGAAAGCGTTTCAAGGAGACAGTCTCAAAGGTGAACTGAAATCAGACAAATATCTGCACGAAATTCCAAGGCAGGATACGTGCACAGAATTAGACTTCATGGATACATACTTTTTGTTTTTCATGGAAGATGAAATGCTTTCCACCTGCCAAGAGCTGAGTTTGGACCCTCAGGGGTCTGTGTCACTCCTGCTATAGTTGATAATGTCACTAACACCTAAAGCCGTGTGAGGTTAGCTTTAATCTTGATTTTTATGTATTCATGCTTTCAACAGCCATGAAGAAACTCAGAGCTCAGTAGTCTTGAACTGCATTCTTAGAAGGTAAAAGGCTTTTGAATTCACCTTTAAAATGCACTTGCTTTTTATTGGCACAGGCTGTCCATACATACAGTGAATGGTTTGGGGTTGCAAACAGCTAGAGGCCTTAGGGATGCATTTCCTTCTTTTTAAAGTATTTCATTTCACCCTTAATGTAATGTGCTGTCTGCACAGAGCCACATCAAGCACCAGCAGCACTGTTCTGTCCCTTGCTGTCAACAAGAAATCTGTGCTTAGAAGAGGAGGTACACATCAGCCTTTGAAAGTTGAGCAGAGGGACAGACACACAGGGCACAAACCCAAACAATTTACATCTCATGGAGGATCTGGGGTAGCGAAAAGAAATGTCGTTTTCAACACCAGCCTCTTTTTTCTTTCCTTCCCATCAAATTTTCTGCCGCCGTGCCAGCAGAAGTGCAGTTCCAGCAGTGAGTGTGTCAGTGCAGATGATCCCTGGCAGGTTTTAACCGTTGCGTTTCTTAGACATGCTCCCAAAGGCAGTTGAGGAAACGTGGTGTTTTTCTGGCAGCAGGTCGCACACGCTGGCTCTTCTAATGGTCACATCTCGGAAGCAGCAATTTTTGCAGGCTGGCACAGGGGATCCGAAGAAAAACACTATTATAGATGCTGCTTTAGACCTGGGAATTGAGAGCACTTTGAAGCTGTCAGCTGAGGACAGACAGTAGTGTCACTACCTTGAAAGAAAATACATTGCTAAAGTGATCCATTTTCTTCTGCAATTGTACATATTCCTGTTTCCCTGAGCATGTCATCATCTGAAAATCTCCAAGATGTATTTTCAGGCTTGTACTGTGTGATCAGCTTGGCCTCACACTCTGATGTGTGCTGTGGAAGTCTCAAAATCTTGAGCTTTTTGCTCCTTAACAGCAGTACTGTTGCACTGAACTTCCTGCGCTCCACCATGAAGCCCAGAAGACAGAACCACAATTAAACGAGTGCACCCCTCTGAACAAGCTGTATTTTACTGGTGGTCACTGTCACCTTGTTCATTCACTACATGCAGCTGAAAAAGAAACAACAAAAATATTATAAACGAATAGTTTAAACTGAGCCCTGCAATAAAGGCTATTTTCAATTTTGCCATTCGCATTTTAATTGTACAGCAATAATTTTGCAATTGAGTTGCCGATGGCAAACATGCAAAAGACATTAACTTTATTTATGTTTGGGATTATTAATGTGGCTGTTAAAATTCCTCCAGTTAGTTTTGATTGAATTGTTTTTTGTGCAATTCTGTCGTTTAATGGAGCGGTAAATAAGAATTTCTGATAATGAGCCCAAGCATCTGTCACAACAACCTGGCGCTGGTTATTAACATTTCCATTAACGGCAGGGTGGGCAGTGATAATATGGAAACCACACAGTTAGAACAAAATAAATAGTTGGTGTCAGGCTGAGTGGGTGTTAATTACTATTTTATTTTATAAGTCGGGGGGGAGGGAGTGTTGGTAGAAAAGTGTGACTTATGAAGGTCATTCTCTGTAAAGAAAGAAGTCTCCAGAGGAAGGGGTAAGCGGGGCTATCTAACTCGAGCGGTGAATGTTTTATCACTTCTATTTAAGGCCCATAAAGGGGCAGAGAGAAAAGAGGAGCTTTCTCTCTTGGTTGGGGTGAAGGCTATGGCACTGTGAATGTACAGAAAAAAGAAGCGTACCCTTTGCCCTGCCTTTCTTTCCCTACTTCGGGAATTTGAACAAGACATGCTTCAGCACCTTTTCTGTAAACAGAGCATGTGCTGTTTTGTTAAGACCTGCCGGAGGCAGAGACAGCAGGTCAGAAGAACAGACTGTCCTTGCTAGCCGCTGGGGAAAAAAATCCACCTGCACCGAGCCGGATCCTGACAAAGGGAAAGATGGTGCAACTCAGGTGCGCTCCAAGATTAGTTTTCTGGCATAGCACAATGCAAGGAAGAAATCATCAGGAGCCTGAGAAGGCCAGTGTGTATATGTGAAGGTATAATCAAAAAAGAGCTAGCAAGTAGCAACTAAAAGTCATTTTGTCATTACATAAAATATTAATTGAATTGCTTAGCATCTGACTGGTTTGGGAGGTCATTTTGGACAGTATTTTGGCCCTAAGTCTTGGACCCTTGCAAAGAGGCTATTATAAAGACTTGCTGCTGAGAGGGTGGCCAGGCTGATGGTGGCAAGGGAGCTGCCTTGCTCCCAGTCGCTCCCAGCATCACTGCCCAAGGCAAGCCCAAAATCATAGAATGAAGACAAAATTCTCATTTCTTTTTCAAAGCTGCTGGCAGAATCAAGTTGATTCGATGTCTAACCCAGCCTATGTGGGAGCAACCACCTCTGGAGGCCTGGCTGCTCCTCAGTCCATGTGTGCTGAGACTTCCCTGTGATAGATACCTCCAGGGCTGACTCTGTTAGCTGACTTGCGGCGTAAACAGAGCCCATCCTGAGTCCCGCAAATGGGAAATTGCATCCTGAATATGAACTAGTTTTGCTTGTCACTATTAATTCTTTTGTCCTCCTTTCTCTCTAGCGCCAGCGCTGGCCCCGCAGAACATCCAAATAAACTCCCTTTCTGCAAGCCAGTTGGAGCTCACCTGGGACCCACCTCCGGCTGACAGCCAGAATGGGAACATCCAAGGCTACAAGGCAATCCTCCTGTTTCTTCTGGTTTCATTTATCTTGCTTGGCGTTGCTATCACTGTAGTTTGTAGAGCTATCTCACAGTTGCCCTCGCTGCATAAGGCAAATTAAAACAGCATTCAGATTGCGGTACAGAAATGGCACTGAGTCCCAAAACAAAAAGAAAGAAAATGAGATTGAGGGGGAGAGCAAAGAAGTGTTTTGCTTTTCATGGAGAAGGAGAGCATGGGGAAGCAGGGTATGCAGATAAGGAGGGAGCTCTACTTATGCAGGCAACATATCTGCTCCAAAAAGCAGCAGACGTAAGAGCTAGGGGCAAGAAATATATTGAAGAAAATTAACTGAGCTTTCTATCTCTCAAATGTTACAAGCCATTAGGAAAAGCAGAACTTTCTCTAAGCTAGAAGCCTGAGCCAGGCCAGATTTCGGAAGAATGATTTCATTTCCTTAACTTGTAACAAAATTTAATCATAGTATTAATTGCATTTGGTTCATAGGAGACGAGCATGTTTCAGAGGCATGTTGTTCAGCTTCTCCAGCATGAGAATGGACCCTCAGAGAGTGGAAATGGGCAAGTCTACAAACACTTGAGCTTGGCTTTGGTTCAGTGTCTGGCTCTGCCTCTCTCCATGAATTTAGGTCCATAAGCAAAGAAAAACCAAGCCAATGTGAATAATCTGGCATCCCTTCTTGGCAGTAACAAGCATCCTTATATATCAATTCATTTTCTCTTCCTTTTGTACATATAGAGAGCTCTAACAGCCTGGCTTGTAGAGCCAAGGAGGAGTCTTGCTTTGGCTCCTTCTCGCAACTTTCTGGCTTGCTTTGGCCTGTTGTAATGCTCTCACTGCCAGGCCTGTCCAATAAGTAGGGCTGGCACCATTTTTCCTCTTGGAAACAACTTCTCTAAAGCCTAATTTTATGGCATCAGGATAAAAATTACGTAAGGCAAGAACAGGAAAAAGTACCTCAAGAAACTTTAAGAAAGTCTTTATTACCCTCGTCAGGAAGACATTTGCTTGGCTGTCCGTGACCACAAATGGTGAAACCATTGTGTGCATATAGAGGTGAATTATGGACCCTCATAACAGGATGCCAGCGCTGACAGGCAGCTATCTTTTCAGGGAGAATTTAAAAACTGCCCTCTCATGCTGATCTCTGGCAGCTCATATCTGCTGTCATTAGGCCCCATTCTTCAGCCTGTGCTCTATTTTTGAGTGATGTACTCAGCTGCGTGGTCACTGGACCACTTTGGTGCTGGGAATTTGACAAAGGAAGCGAAAAGACTGGGAACATGGTGAAAAGTGTTAGGATCCCATTTAGTGTAGGAGTCCAGAGCAAGGCTGTGCATCTTTTATAGCTGCAATGCCCAGATGTTTTCTACATGTAGGATATACTAAAACATCTCTCTGTTCAAACAGATTTATTACTGGGAGAGTGACACCCAGAATGACACAGAGAAAGTGAAGGTCCTTTTCCTCCCAGAGACAACTGTCCGGCTCAAGAACCTGACCAGCCACACGCGGTACATGGTCTGCATCTCCGCGTTCAACGCAGCCGGGGATGGCCCCAGGAGCAGCCCCTCACAGGGCAGGACACACCAGGCGGGTACGGGATTGTTGTCTTGTCTCAAAGCACAGCCTCGGTGGTGACCAGCATGTAACTGGGCAGTGGCTGAGGACATGGGTGGATGCAGGAGGGCACTGGTGTTCAGATTTAGCTTTCGGATGCATCATTGCTCTGTAATGGTCATGGAGGGTTAAAAAGGATCAAATATGTGGACTATGGGGGAAAGGGAGTGATGCAGAGGAAGTAAATGGACTTCCAGAAGGACCAGTCCCTTCACAAGCTGGTCCAGAAAGCATCTATGGGTCTGTTTCTGGCCTCTGCTATCACATCTGAAAATATGAAGGAACTCATCTCCAGTGCCTGGTAATTGCCCAGGCAGTCCTGTGAGAGAATTATTGTGTTTTTTGTCATTCCCCCTTTTTTAAAGCTGGATCAGCAGCCACCCAGTTGAACTGGGTTCTGTATTGGATGTGTGACCATGGTGGTAGCACTCCAGCACAGGATGAAGGTAGTGCCCTTGTTGGTGACAGTGAAGGTGTGCGTTTGAACTGTATGCTCGCGCAGCACCCTTCTGAGGGTCATTCCCTTTTGTGTCCTATCTCCTTGCTTGCTTTTGAGATTCAGCTTTGCAGCTGTCTGCTGGGTTTTTTTAGGACACCTGGGTTTCTAATTGATTACCAGACATTGGAATACAATTGAAAAATCCCATTTTCAGCTTGTTTCCTTTAGATTTAGGCTGGGCAAATAAACCAATGCTTTATTATATATATCAGTTTGACTATTTCTACTGCAGTTCATTCTGTTTGTAATCCTTTCAGCACCCAGTGCTCCCAGCTTCTTGACGTTCTCGGAGATCACTTGCACTACACTCAATGTGTCCTGGGGCGAGCCAACAGCAGCAAATGGAGTTCTGCAGGGTTATCGAGTAGTCTATGAGCCCTTGGCTCCCATCCAGGGTAAGACAGACCTCTGATCATACATATTCATGGGAAAATGACAGAAAAGTACTATAGTAGCTTTTATCTCTGCCCAATTTCCTACTTACTCTCTGTCATTTTCCAAGAGAAGCCAAGTGGCAGAGGGCAAGTAAAACAATTCCACTTTGGCCAAAACTGTTCAGCAAACTATAATATTGTGGATTATAGGGTTTTTTTCTGCCCCCTCTCATTTTCTTGCACAAACTGTGTTCTGTGTGATTTGAAAAGTCATTTTACAGCCATCGTTACCTGGTGTGGGCAAAGAAGAAACTCAGCCTGAGAGTGTCTGATTGTCTCCCTGTGTTGCACTTTGAAATTGCTGACTAGGCTCCATCCCAGAATAATCAGTCAGGCACATTTGCCTTGCTTATCACATCATGTGTCACTTCTGTTATCACAAGGAGTGCCTGGGCATCAAATGTGCTAGTAATCACTGGTACCTCTGCTGCTTTTGACAGGGTAGAATAACTGCGAGAGATTTAGTTGTGTCTGTTTACATGGAGTTTTCAAGCAGCATTTTTACCCCAGCACTAGAGTTGAGCTAGACCACAACAATGTTGTGCCCACAAATGTTTCATTAATTTGCCAGAACAACAACAGAGAAAGATTTGGCACTTTCTCTGAAAATAAATGTAAATTCATTCCAAAGGAGAATTAGAAAAGATTGCAAAGTTTGTGGATGGTCTTATTAATATTTTTATATTCCTGGTAGATTGCCACTAGTTCAATAGGATGTCCGACTTTGGCAGTGTGACAGCAGGCAGAGTAATTTCAGCCATTGCCAATCCATTTTAAACTCTTTTCCAAAGAAATAAGGATATCAATCACTTGTATTTGCTTCTTCTGTAAGGAATAAAGTTCTATATTGTCTGAATATCCATGTCTCATGCACTCAGAAAGTTATATTCAGGAATGAAAATACAAGAATAAAAGCACTTTCAGCCTTTGTGGCTGGCAGGTCTGAGCACAAAGAGCTAATGCAGAAAGCATTTCTAATTCTGACCAAGAAATGTACATAGAGTATACAGGAGGTTCAGGATGTTTGGGCATTTCCTGCCTTTTATTCATTCATTCCTACACAATGTTTAAGAATACATTTTCCCCTCTGAAAATATAGAAGTGTCAGATCATGTTTTCTCTGTATGTATTTGACTTAACATCCTCAGAATCTTTGTTTTCTTCTTTTCCCCACTTCTGCCTATACTGTCTCTGTCTCTAGTTTGTCTTTCTTTCCCCTGTAGAAGATTTCTGATGTAAGCAAGGACGTTATGGAGGACTTTGCCTCAGATTCTGAATTTTTGCCTAAATTTATTTCCCAGTTTCTATCCATTTGCTTTTGTGCCAACATTTTTCTTTCAGCAAACATATTTATTCTCTGGCCATGGTAAGAAATTCCTCCCTTGATGCCGTCATTTTCCTCCTGTAGTAAAGCCATGCTCTTTTTTTTAGAGAGCAAGGTAGAGCCAAGCTCATTTGAAGATAGAGCATGTAATGTTGCTGACTGCAGGTAGATCATGCAGACCCAGTGATCCCAGAGGGTCCTTCCAGCCCTAAGTCTCACATTCCTCTGTGCCAACACTACAGTGCAGCAACATGGATGGACCAGACCCCCCTGGAGCTTTTTTTCTGCATCCTTTGACTTCACACCCATTCATTATATTCAGCTGAAAGTCCTCACTGTGACATCTCCTGTCCTCCCACTCAGAAGCCACGTCTTAAAGCCTGCTCGTTTTGCGCAACTTTCTAACAGGAATCTGTTCTTTAGCACAGCCTTCTCCCTGGTTGACCTTTTATTGTTTAAGCTTTACAGCTTTATGTTTTACACAATAATAGACAACAGAATTGCCCTGGGGCCTTTTTTAACAGTTCCTTTTTTGGGGAGAACATAACTTCAAAATGACAAGTGCTTCCTGATTTGTCTTAGAGAAATGAAATAGTACACCTAGGGAAGGAGGGAGCACTTTTACTGCTTCCTTGTTATCCAAGGAAAGATTCCCTGAGTTATAAATTGTATCTGGGAGAAAACTTCGAGCAGAAATTGCTTGGACATTATTCTTTATTTAACCAATAAAACTGAGCTCATTGTTTCAATTTGCATAAAACAAGCATCTGGATTGAGAAATATCTTCCTTGTGCATTTTTCTGGAAAGATAAACTAGCAAGCAGACTTCTCCAGTGCGAAAAACATTCTCCCTTTCCCATCTTCTTGGTTTGCAATGTGTTGTGTACATCTGCAGAACTAGAAAAAGTGCCAAAACGACTTTGTAAAATCAAACTTTCTGTTCCGTTCATTTGATTTTATAAATCAAATTCTTTCCATTGACTGACTTCTAGAAAATCTCAGTGTTTTCAAAGCACTCATTTCCACTCTGCCCTTTATGCATTCAGAACCTAAATGTGAAACTAGCTATGAACTTTGATAAAGGAAACTGCACTGATTTTAGTTCATCCATGTAAGAAAACTTCTTGGAGAGTGAGAAGAGGGAAACACCCTGAAGTCATGACTTCAGGCTTGTCCAAGCTAATAGTGCTTTGATTGCATCCTCTATTGCAGTGGCGTTCACACCCATGAGTTACCTGTGAGATACACATCCTTCAGTTTGCCTTCAGTTGGCAATGGTGGAAATGACAGGATGAGATGGATGGAAAAAAAACTGGCCCTTGTTTCCACCTTCAGGCAATGTCACGAGTTGCTTGGCAAAGAAGCAGTGGAGAAATGCTTGCTTAGGAAGCTATCTACAACATGCAGTCCTCTTCATTTACCTCCTCCATTCTTCGCAGAGTAATTAGTGAAGTTGCTTGTAGTCTCTTGGTAATTTCCCAGTTGTGTTGTAAGGTTTTTTTTCTTGTCAGTACCCACTTATCAAGCTTAAACTCTAATTATACTTATCAGTGCTGAAAATTGGCTATTATCACTACTTAAACTCTTGCTAATTGTAAGAAATACTTTCTTAGCAAACTGTTAGATAATTTTACTTACCATCTAGATGTAATAAGCTCCACTTGATTTCTTTTTTTTTGCATTGCAACGCTCTCTTATGTTTTTATCTGCATGGCTGTTCCAGGAGTGAGTAAGGTGGTGACTGTGGACATAAAAGGGAACTGGCAACGCTGGTTGAAGGTCCGAGATCTCACCAAGGGTATGACCTATTTATTCAAAGTGCAAGCCCGAACCATCGCCTATGGACCTGAACTGCAAGCCAACATTACAGCTGGGCCAGCAGAAGGTAAGTGGAACAATAAAAGCCTCAGTTATACAAAGATGGTCCAACAGTGGGGAATAGTGCGATCAGGGCTTCACATAAATTTCCAAGCCAAGGAGAAGTTGAGTCACAGGAGCTCAGGACATGATTCAGTGGGTTTTGCAACTGCCCATAAAAAACATGCTTCCCTTTTTCCTGAAATCAAAAAGTCTTATGTGAATAAACAAAACAGGGTGAATAAATCATAATGCAAATGGGCTAGCCAGGGATTTCCAAGCTGCAGCCTGACAGCACAGTGCATAATTGTGACTGTACTGCTCTATGGTGGAGTCAGAACTGGAATAACTGAAACCAGCAGAGGTTCCTGGGTACAAATCCAGAAAGAACTTACAATTATTCTTTCCTGACTCTGGCTTATGCAGATGGAGAAGTCTGCAAATTTCCCGATATGTCAAGAGAACAGCAACATTCCCCTCTTGGTTCAATGTCTGTACAAAAGAGTTGGTTTTCTTATTTGGTCAGTGATTTTGATAAGCAAATAATGTAACAAAGTAGATGCCCTCCAGTGATACCAGCCTGTCCAGTAAATCACAGAGCATCAGTGCAATGGTCACAGTTCTGATTTTCCAGCTCAGGGAAGTATTTGCTTTCTCCGTGAGAGCCCCGTGTGGCAGTTCCACCTTTCTGGGTGCCAGCAAGATTCCATTTTATCACAGTACCCTCCATAGCCATGATCTGGGACAGCAGCACTGTGGATCCACAGTTTAACTCTCATGCCCCACCACAGATAGCATAAAGTGGGAATCCTCTTTAAAATGGCCATGGCATCTTCCCAAGTGACTGGGCAAGCAGCTGTCCTCTCAAACCTCTCCCTGAAACTTGGAGGCTGGGTTCACCTCTAAAGGCAATGTGTAACCCCTGCTGATATGCTAATGATTAAAATGAGAGTGTTTTCTTCTGTTCTTAACACAGGTACCTGTAAAACCCAGTCATTGATCTGTAACTGCTGGTACTAGAACTAGTGGAAAGAATTAGGTCAATAGCCCATTGAGCTGGTTCATGGTGCATATATGTTGACGAATACTGCTAGACAATTTTTTTCCCCTATATCAATGGAAGAAATTAATACTGCAATCTGTCTCGGATACCACCACAGTTTGCTGTTCTTTTTTCATCCTTCAGGGTCTCCTGGCTCCCCTCAGGAAATTCTGGTGACAAAATCTGCTTCTGGGCTGACACTACAATGGACTGAGGGAGATTCAGGAGAAAAACCTACAACTGGCTACATTATAGAGGCACGACCCTCAGGTAAGGCATGGGAAACACAGAGAGCTTGGTGTCATGAGTTCCCTTCCTTTGGTCAACCCTGAAAGCATCCCGCAGTGGAGAGATTGTTTATCATCCTAATAAGGCAGTGGGATTTTGTGAGAGAATGCTGTTGCATAACCATTGCTGGTTTATTATGTAGTTTATCAGATTTTAATTCTGCTTAGGAGTAGTCACAGAAAATTACCCTAAATAGTCTGACTTTTGCTGTGCTACATCACTGGTAAATTTATCCATCTGATGAGCTAATATAGTTAATAATTAAAGCCCACTGAAATGCTTACAGCATCTTTCATGTACAAGGACTAATAAGTACTTGCTAGCTGTGTTTTGAGGACCAAAGGTAAAAGTCTGTCCTCTTCTGCAGCAGAACACAACAGCTAATTGCTGTTTTACTGTTAAGACTAGGGCCAGGACTTCAGCATCACATGCACACTGGCTTCCCCATTTGTTCTGCAGGAGGGCGTTAGCAAGGGAAAAGGAATGTCCTCATCACCACAGTTTTTCTTAGCGCTTTCCCAGAGCGGCTTTGCTTCTGGGATTTGATTTTACTGAAGCTGCTCTCTTGCTTTTTCCAGAATATTTCTCCAGTTGGACAAAGTTCATTTTAAAAGCAAGGTCCAGCCTCTCCCAGCTTGATACCTGTTGCAAATTGAATAAGTGCACACTTTCTGGTAACCAAATCATTAAGGAAAGCTGGTGAATGCTGCCAGACCCCAGTGTAATCTCACTTGCTAATTTCCATTCCACTCTGACAGTGGATGTTGGTACCCATTTGCCAAGTACAGTTTTTCAGCTGATGATGCATCTACCAGATACTTGTTTCACATAGGCTGTGTTTGAATGTCATGGTGTCAAAAGCTTTGCTGAAGTCAGGATAGATGATGTCTGTTCTTTCTCCTTTATTGACGAGGTCTGCTACCCTGTCACAGAAGGAAATTAGACATGATTTATACTTGACATATCCATGTTGGCTGCTTGTTCTTTCCTCTTTTACTTCTGGGTGCTTGTACATTTCTTGATTATGTATTGGTTAAGTGAGTGCTTATCTATTTGACTATATAAAAGATCCTGTTTCTTGTCTGTGTCTTGAATGTAAGGTTGCATTTAAAACCAATGGTTTTAATTATATTCAAGCAGACCAGTAACAAAATTATGCCCTGCATTTCTGTGGTCATCACTGAAAATGCAGCTTTCCATACCTGCATCTGATAGAATTTGCTCTGTAGTGAGGCTTTGCCATGACCCTTAAATTTCTTCGTTATTTCTGTCATTTAACTTGAGGATTGTTTTCAAAACAAACTCAAGGAAAATGGGTACCTTCTCAAAGCACTGGAGTTTCCCAGAGCACTCAAGATTACTTTTCTGTTTAATTAGAGGCATGACACTGCTGTGCTTCTATTTCTTTTACATCAGCTTATTGATTTCTACCCTTATTTCTTCATAGGTAGAATATGCTCTGTCTTATTTGAACAGTATTGTTTAGATAGCAAGTTAAACCAAAGCTGTACACTGAAGCTCACTCACTAGCTTGATTTCCCCAAGCAGGGCTTTCTGAATACAAGTATTTTAGAGGGAAACCTGCAGCCCATGTGCACATTATCTGCAAAGTGGAAATTCAGCTCATATGGCTGGTGACATTGCGATGGTGACAATGATGTTCCTGGCCTTGTCTCGCCATTCGATGTGAACATTTTACAGTTCATGGATAAGGATGTAGGATTTGTGTCCCACTCTTTTTGAGTGGGAAGAAAATAGTCCCTCCAAGGCAGGTCTGAGCTGCATTAACCCTGGGTCACTTCTGCTGGCCCCACTCCACTGATCCTGGGAACAAACAGAGGAGGTCTTATTCTCCTGCTCTTGCAACCTGACTGTTGAGGCATTTAATTCCTCTCCAGATTATTTTAATCCTATTCATGCTGCTGTAGGAAATGAACTAGGCATTTGTATGCTGGATTCTTATCCCTCGTTCTGGTTGCAGCTGTAGGAAGCGTGAAATGTGATCCAGGAGAGGAAGCAGCCTAATTGGAACATTTACTTACTTCACCCAAGTGTCAGCTTCCTTTCTGTGCTGCTTTTTCTTCCTCATCTCTGCATGGAGAAGTTCGAAGTCTGAATTACGAGCTTAACAAAAGCAAGGAACTAATTTCTCCTGTCAGGGATGGTCATTAAGAGCAGCTTCTTTTTCAATATCATTCTAAGAATTTGCTTCTGCATGTTGATTTGTATGAGTAGTGGAGCATGGATTGTAGCAACTTTTGTTTTTAAGAAGTTGTTTTCCAAGAGAAGAGCAGTTGACTTGTGCCCTTCACATAAAATCAAGGAAGGAAAAGATATTCGTCTTTTCAAGATCAAAAAAGGGACATTGGACAGATGAAAAGCTTTAGCTTGTTGCCAGTATTTAAATGCAATACCACTACCTTAGTGTTTCACATCTCAAGTGTCATCTATTATAGGCCTCATTACCCCGAACACTAAATGCTGTATCATCTCATTTTCCCTGCTGTAGCTCCCTGCCAAGACTCTTCCGTCAGAGTAGGAGGGTGGCTTTCTGTCAGAAATAACAAACCCTACCCCCTTTTGTCCCTTCCCTTTGAATTTTTCAGTGCCCTGCTGTGTCTCCCTGGGCTTCAGCTGCCCTGCTGGGTTTAGCAATGGAGGAAGCAGGCAGCTGAGATTGCTCATTTGATCTCCCCATTTCTCTCCCAGGTTTATGGAAGGTGACCAGGCTGACTACCTCCTCTGCATTTTGAACATACTCAGACATGGGGTGGAGCAGGCAAACCAGGTTTTTTTCCAGCATGATCTGTGCTAGAGGAAGACATTACGGAAACAGAAGGGTTTTTCTTTTCCTTCAACTTCTCTGTCCCTGGAGAAATGGATTCTAGTTTAGCTCCTTGTGCATTACAAGAAATGCAATTAAGCAGCCTCTGTCACTTGCCATCGTAAGCACTCCTTAGACACCAACTAGGCTGGCTGAGGAATGGGTATTACATCGTGGCCTCAGTTTTTACCTACAGAGGAAAAGACAGAAATGGCACATTGACGTTAAGGCTCCCAGTGCTGCTGGAAGGAGTTGAGAAGCTGGTTTTACCCCTCTTTTCCCAACCCTATGCCCCATCCAAGGCTCTTCTCTCTGTACTGTGCTTTAATGGTGGACATGTTGTTGGGCGGGGAGCAGATTCAGAGCAGCCCTGCAGAGAAGGACTTGGGGGTGTGGGTTGATGAAAAAATGAACATGAGCCGGCAGTGTGTCCTTGCAGCCCAGAAGGCCAACCGTATTCTGGGCTGCATCAAAAGGAGTGTGACCAGCAGGTCGAGGGAGGTGCTCCTGCCCCTTTACTCTGCTCTCGTGAGACCTCACTTGGAGTATTGCGTACAGTTCTGGTGTCCTCAACATAAAAAGGACATGGAACTCTTAGAACAAGTGCAGAGGAGGGCCACGAGGATGATCAGGGGACTGGAGCCCCTCTCGTATGAAGATTGGCTGAGAAAATTGGGGCTATTCAGCCTGGAGAAGAGAAGGCTGCGTGGAGACCTCATAGCAGCCTTCCAATACCTGAAGGGGGCCTATAGGGATGCTGGGGAGGGACTCTTCATTAGGGACTGTGGTGAGAGGACAAGGGGTAATGGGTTTAAACTTAAACAGGGGAAGTTTAGATTGGATGTGAGGAAGAAATTCTTTACTGTGAGGGTGGTGAGGCCCTGGAATGGGTTGCCCAGGGAGGTTGTGGATGCTTCATCCCTGGCGGTGTTCAAGGTGGGGTTGGACATAGCCTTGGATGGCATGGTTTAGTGGGAGGTGTCCCTGCCCGTGGCAGGGGGGTTGGAACTGGATGATCTTGAGGTCCTTTCCAACCCTTACTATTCTATGATTCTATGTGGCCTGTCAGGTACCAAGCATCTCATGTGGACTTGCCTTCCCAGTTATCCCCTATCTGCAAAGGAGGTGTTTTCTTTATAACACCCTGCGGATCCGCACTGCCAGGAGTGCATTTGGATACTTAACTGCCAGCATGAAACTTTTGTGTGTGTATTGGCATGCTGAAGTCGTCCTCAGCTGCAGGGCAGCCAGGAAGGTGTTTAGTCAATCTGCTTCATGGCTTGTGTTGCCTTGGCAAAAGCCTCTGACCCAGGACAAGCTGAGGTTTCCTCTTCTACTGCCTCTCCCCATCATGCATTTTGGTCTTTCTTTGTTTGCTTTTCCCAAGCAGGGGATAACTTAAGCCCAGTGGAAGAGAATTGCATCTTAACATCTTTGCAATAGCAGTATTTCTAGCACCCTGGCTGACTGGCATGAACAGGCCAGTAAACCTCAGATCAGCCACAAATCATGAGCTTAGGACACAGGCAAGTCAGGACAATGTTTCTTCTGCTCTCCCTGAAGAAAAGTTCCATGAAGGCAGCAGGCATTTTGGGGAAGAAGAACCCATCTACTCAGAGAGGGGATTGTCCTTCCAATAAATGCTGGTTTTCACTTCTCGTACCCTGAGGGCAGATCTCACTTTAGCTTCCTTTCTGGTATCTTGAGTAATATTTTTCTGTTTTCTTCCTTTTCTACTTATTTTTAAACAAATGAAGGAGTGCAGTGTCAAACATGGACACAAACCAGCAGAAGTCAATAAATTCAAAGTGAAGGGTGCAGCTGCATTGCTGGCATCTGCCATGGGGCCTTTTTCACTTCCACTCCCAAACAACATGCCCAGGCTGACAGTTTGTCAGCATTCACTTCCTATTCTCATCCTTTCACTAGTTTACATGATAATCCAACCCTTTGCCTCTGACAAATCCATCCACATTTTGATTGGGTGCAGGAGGAACACTACTCGCGTTTAGCTGGTCCTTAATTCTCAGCAGCTTCTTCCCTCATAAACCTCCTAATGTGTAATTAGGAGAAAGTTTCACAGCACAGCTCTCCTTTTACTCCAAGAGGGGAAGGCTGGTGTTTAAGACCCAAATAACTGACAGCTTTCCATCTCCCCAGCTGCAGCACAGCAGTTGTTAGTTAGTGGCCTGAGTTAGCAGAGCTGGGAGCCTTCGTTACTGACTGACAGTTTTATTCAGCATGGAGACCCCGATTAATTGCCTGTGAAACCAGGTTGGCCGGTGGGTGCTCTCTGCGGCTGCAGCTGGAACAGGCTGCTCAGAGAAGCTGTGGCTGCCCCATCCCTGGCAGCGTTCAAGGCCAGGTTGGACGGGGCTTTGAGCAGCTTGATCTAGTGGAAGGTGTTCCTGCCTGTGGCAGGGGTTTGGAACTGGATGAGCTTTACGATCCCTTCCAACCCAAACTATTCTGTGATGATTCCTTGCTGACACAGGACAGTCAGCACCTGGCCAGAGGGTGGCTGGGGCAGGCTGGACATTGTGTTAGGTCAGAGGGGTTTCAGCTTCCCCTCTCATTCAGATCATCTCCCCATGTACATGCCTCCCAGTTTGGATGGAGGAGTTGAGGCTGGGAGATAAAGATCACATCTCCCATCAGCAAGACATAAGGCTGAGACAGGGTCTGGTGAAGTGTTGATCAGACAGGTTTTTTTGAGATACCCTTCCTTTTCCATCACGCATTTAGGCCTTTTTTAAGAGACCAAGTGCCCAGTGAAAGTCAATGTGAAATGAAGAAAGGGACAGATGTTATTGAAGGAAAAGCATTTGAGTGGTGCAAGTGATTCCAGCTGCCAGCTGTGCTACCTCCTTCCCAGTAGGGACTGGGGTTGGTGAGCCTTGCTCCTCTTCACCAGTGTGGTGTGGCAAACTTTGCTTTTCTTGCCAGTTTCTATGAGTTAATATTCAGCTGATGTCCTGACTACAGCACATGTATCCTTGCTCCCTAAACTGAGTAGAAAATACTGTGCACAGTGTACGAGTGATTTTTCTACTGAACTTAAAGGCCAATCTTTGCTATCATAAGCGACCTTCTAATGAATTCTCTTTCAGCTGAACTTCTAACATTTAGAGCAAGCCTGGTTTTGAGGGATGGGAGAAGAGATGCAGTGAATGAACTCACAAGTTGTGTTTTTGATATTTAATCTCAAAGTTCACCACTGAAAATACTTTTTTAGTTGGGATATATCCGATTGCGATCTGTCTACAAAGAGGGACATGAATATTCCAGATGGAGATAAGGTAAATTAATTGAGGCTCTGGAATTAAAAATCTTGTTGGCCAGGTCTTTGGAGGCCACAGACTCTCCTGTGCATAGCACTGGCTTGAGGTCAGCAGTGGAGGATATCCCTCTTCCCAGGCTGTCACCCTGCAGACTGCTGACCACTGTAGCTGCATCAGGACCTCTCTGGGATCCCACAGTCACACACTGGGTCCCATCTTGACCAAGCCCTGTTTCCTCCCCAGAAAAATAAGCCTGAGCAAAGATTTTTTTCAATGGGTGAAACAGGGACGGGCCAGAGAAGATACGGCCACCAATTGGAGCATCTTTGAGTCCCTGCAAGACAGGAATCCTCTCTGAAGAAGCACCCACCAGCAGCCTTTGCTGCTCCACACCATCGCCGCCATAGCCAGCGGGACAGAGAGGTAGAAATGCAACGTTGACTTTTCAAGGGCAGTTTTCCCAACTTACTTCAAGCTTTCCAAACTGGTTGAATGTCACTTCTTGGACCATAGGGTATTCTGCATTGCACACCCTGATAGGTTTGAGAAAATGAGTGAGGAAGTGCGTGTGTGAACAGTTGTGTTTGTCGCAAAGAGTGTTGAACATTCATTTTTATTGTTGCCTCTTCTTCCCCCATCTAAGTGGCTTTCAATGCAAACAAATTGCTTTTCAGACAATTCGCAATGGGCTCAAATTCTCTTATTGCTGTTTACAAATGTGTTTATGAAAGCTCAGGCAATTCTAGCAATTATGGCAATATTTTATAGTCTGAGATGCATCTTCCTAGTGTTGGTGGTTACAACAATCTAACTTTGAAAAAACATCCCTCACTCCATCCGCTTCAGAGAAACTAAATCCCAAACTCCCTTTTTATTACATTGTAAGATGATGTGGTAGAAATAATCTAGCCTTCTATTGCCCTGTAAAAAGGAAGTCAATATTTTATCTCTTGTTTTATAGCCATTGTAATATCCAACTAATACATAACAATGGTACATTATGATAACTTCATTATACTCTGATCATGCTGGTGAATAATATATTGGTCTGAATTTTAAGCATGACAGAAAAATTACCCATTTTTATTGTTCTTTGGTATTTCTCAAATGCAGCTGGAACAGTAACATTTCAGCCTGCTTTTTGCATCCACTGAGGCTGTCAGTCCTCATGACCAGAAAAGATGTAGACTGAGGGCTGTCACTGTGTGTGTTGCTAGAAGTGCAGCATGGTACAAATTACTGAGCCAGTATTTACAGATGCCCAAGTTAAAACAGTCACATGGAAATGCACCTGCAGTGTTAATCAGTCCATCTTTGCTCTTATTCCGTGTTGCACAGAAGTAGACTAAGGGCCAAATTTTGCCCTGTTACACCAGCATAATCCTGGAATCACTGTGGTGACTCCAATTAGTTTATACTCAGGTAAATGGAAAGCAAATGAGAACAGATTCCTGCCTTACATTGCAGCAGTGGAACAAGTCATTGAAGGTATGCTGCTGGCTCCTGCTTTATTGTTACCTTGATAACACCTGAAGTTACAGAAGTCATGCTGATGCTCAAATCTCACAGTGCAGAGAACTTTCTTTCAAAGCAGGCAGTTGGAGTCGTATCTATGTAGAGGTTATCATCATATTCCCATTGCTGTGGGACATGCAGAGAAAAATAGACATTGCTCGAACAGCTTTGATAACTGAAAGTAAAAGCCCAATGGGATACTTCTGAGGTCAGATCTATCAGAGCTACACTGGCTTAGGCTAGCTGAGAGTTTGGCCCTATGCATAGACAGTAAGTCCATTTTGTTAGAGAAAGTGCTGGGCACCAGTTGTTACTGAAGAGCAGTCCAGTTAGATTAATGTTTGGTTCCTGCACTCAAAATTATTTACTGTCATTTTTAATTCTAGTTGGCTTGGGGTTTCTTTCTAATTGTTAAGAGCATCCATCCGGTTGGAAGTTTTTTTCCAGTGTAGTCAAGTGAATATAAGATTACACGTATGGATCAGGGGCCAGACTGGTGCCTGATGTGGATATGCATCAGGGTTAATGTCAGTATGGATGTTGAGAACCGAGATTATCCCACTGAAACACTCTCATCAGAGTGGTCTAGTGTTTGTAAGAACTTTCAAAGGTTTATAATCCAAACAAAAGCTCATTCCTGTTTAGAAATGCATGGCACAGAAGTGCGGCACAGAAGTGCAGCACAGGAGTCTCACTCTGCGGGCTGTGCCATGCTGCGGGCCAGCATATGCAAAGGACATACCATTACTGATATTGTGGAGAAAGCAGCACTCCAGTGACGCCAGTCCAGCAGGCACCAGTTTATGCAAGGCCACAGTACTTCTACCAGGACCCAAATCTTACATTACTTTACAAAGCCTATGCACTTTGAGACTGAAGTCAATTTTGCAATGCAAAAAGAAGACAAAACCTGTGTGATCAGGACTCTCTGATGGAGCAGGTTGCTTTGGGTTTGTTTGCTCGGTCAAATACCAGGTATGCTAATGTGGTGATCTTACTGATGAGGAGGGACCCAGATGGCTGGCAGCTGCTCTAGCCAGCTCGGGTCACTGTGGGTGCTGCTGCACATTTTAGAGGAGACCTCTTCCATCTGGGCTATTATTATTAGACCCCATCATGAATAAACACGTTTACAGATGGGGTCCTGCAGGGCATTCTGATGTTTGTGTGTATCATTGAGCAGCCTTCAGGTAAGCATATCCACTGCCTGTGCTTGAAACACACCATTAATGGCAGTTCTTTTCAGTGAGCAAAAGAAAGTGCTAAGTCACACAGTTCATGCCATTTCTCTCCTTGCTGCTTTCCTAGATGAAGGACTGTGGGATATGTTTGTGAAGGACATCCCTCGCAGCGCTACCTCCTACACAGTTGACCTGGACAAACTCAGACAGGGTGTGACTTATGAATTTCGAGTGGTGGCTGTCAATGAATTTGGCTATGGAGAGCCCAGTGTTCCCTCTGTGGCAGTATCAGGTAATCATGGATTATTTTTTTTATTATTACCTTTTCCAGTGGAATTTCTTGGGTAGAGGAGAAATGAAGGGGGAAAACCCCAACCCGTTTTTTCTAGTTGCAATGAATAACCAAGGGCAGCTTGTTTTCACTTGTTTTAGGCTAAACCCAGAGTAATATAGTGGTGAATCAAGGCTTGTTCTTACAGTGTGCTTTACTTTCAAGAAGAAAAATGCATGTGTGCCATTTTTAAGTTTGACAAAGAACCTTCTCAGGAATTTCATGAGTGTTTATATACGAGATCTCTTGCCCTAAAACTAATTTACACAGTCTATGATTTGTTTGGGTTTTCACCTTTCCTAATCTGTTGGTTTGTTTGCTCTGCTTCCTTCTTTATTTTTTTCCCCAAGGTTCTCTGATAAATATTTTCTGTGTTATTTTATATTTAGCTCTCAAAACTATTAAGTTTAGTTTCAAAAAATCATTCCTGATATCCTCTGCCTGGCAGTTCCAATACAGCATGATGCCTCCACTCCTCCTTTATCAGAGCAGCTTGTTGGTGATGCTCTCAGGCTTCTCCCAGCCTCCCTGCTCTATTGCGCTTATTCCCAGTAAACAGGGCTATGGTTTAAACATGCTTCCAAAATGCCTTTGAGCAGCCCAGTGCTCTGGTTTTCTGAAGGGAACTTCAGTACCTCAAAAAGCGAATTCCACTCAGCTTGCCATGTCTAGACAGCGAGAGTTCAGTGGCCTCTCGTGAAGTAGGAGAGCTTGGTGCTTTACTGAGGTCTCTTCTTACCCTTGCAGAGACAGCTGTACTCCAGGTTGCTTTTGAGCAACAGGTTTCACCCTTGCTGTGTCAGCAAAGACAGGCAAGAGGAATGAAAGAACCTGATAAAGCAGCTTTGTGATTCAAAATGCTGGAGAGTCCTGAGAACCTGGCAATGCTCCAGTATCTGGAGTGGCTTTTATCTCTGCTCCTCCAGTGAAAAGCATAAACAACATTCAGCAGTTACCCAGCAGGCAAGAGTAGTAAAAGCTGCTATCGCCATCGCAGCTCTGTTTGTCCATACACAATTAACCACATGGCCCATGAGAGCTGTCTATGGATTTCAGAGTGACTGCTACCCTTGCTTTTCTCCTTCAGGACAAGGGCATAGACAACCCACCTCAAACACCTGTAGTCAATGTTTTTCCTATCTCTGGTTTTACAGAGGCTATAACACAATGTAAAGGATTGGTAATCATGTCAGTCTTCCCTTTTCTGAAAGACATTGTTCCTCTGAAGCTGGGCATGCATCCCCTTCTGATGCTTTTTATACATAAACTACTTGTTTGTAAGTTCCCACTTGAACAGGACTGTTTAATTCACCTCCTTTTGCTGCTTCAGTGTTCATCTCAAATTGCTGCATGAAAGTAAGAGGTTTCCATTGAGATTCACAGTCATGAAAGTATAAAGTATTTTTGGCTGGCCACTTCAGCTACCACAGGGAGGTATAAATTGCACTGAATCTGCTCAGCCCAGCATGGCTTGTGCAGTTTGCCTTAGGACTTTATTGGCCTGGACTGGTCTCCTGGCAAAGAAGGATTGTGGCTGCTTTTCACTGCTGCAGAATATGCAGTGATCTGGAACAAATTTGAGCTTGTATCATGAGGCTTACCACAGACTTATGCTTAGATCCAGAGCTCAGGACAGTGGGGAAAGAGAATGCCTGGGTTCAGTGATAGTGAGGGGTTGAAGTTGGTCTCCTGGAATTGTCCATTCCTACCAGGTGGTGTTCTACGTTATGGACTACAGGGAAATTACATACAACTGCTGGGTTGTGCTCCAGCAGCAGCATTTTTCCACTAAGCCAAGGGATGCTGACAAAGAGAATATCACTGCAAGAAAATAACAATACTTATTACTTTAAACGAAGACTGGCAAGGTAACTCTAGAAGGGGGAAGCTGGTATCACTTTGCGTCTCCAATTGAGGTCAAATGAGGTGAAATGACTTGAGATTGCACAAAATCCAGGCAACTGAATTGGTACCTATGTACTGCACATAAGGCTTGGCTAAGCTGATGGGGAAAAGATATAGAGGAGCAGTGAATGTTGGAAGTTAGAGTTAATGGAAGCAGTGAAAGACACTGAACCAAGCATACTTTGTTCCCTGGCACTAGCTGTATTTTTCAGAGCCACTGAGCAGTATTTTGGCAAGTTAAGCCTCATAACAAGTGGAATAATTCTGGGTAATGATAGATATATTGGTGATTCCTTTGACCCAGGGAGTACTAAGCATACCACAGTAGTCAGGAAACATAGGTGTGCAGACCAGTAGGAAGAAATCTCCCTTTCTTCACTTGGTGATAACTTCTTAGCTAAGGCTCTGGGTGTATGAAAGATGCTTGCAGAGATGTTGGAGCTGTGTTAAAGTCCTGTTCTCTTTGCCGTCAGTGTCAGCAAGCCCCTTGAAAGTCTGGCTGCAGAGCAGGCTGCATTACCTCCTTTGATCACCTCTCTCTTCTGAACACTATTCCAGATGCATTGTTCGCTGTGGGGAAGAAGAGAAAGTTTTGAAGGAGCATAATGAAGGAATTGTTATTTGTTTTTTGCTCTTTCAGCACAAACAGAAGCCCCTTTCTATGAGGAGTGGTGGTTCCTACTAGTGATGGCACTCTCAAGTCTGATCCTCATCCTTCTGGTGGTGTTTGCATTGGTCCTGCATGGCCAGAGCAAGAAGTACAAGAACTGCAGTGCAGGTAAGACATTAGCTCCATGCTGTGCACATGCTCTCAACAGCTGTGGGAATTAGGAATGTCTTCCTTTTGAAACCCTGATTTAATCAGTGTGAACTCTGTTTATAGGTATTTTATTTGGCAGAAAACTCAGATTTTTTTGCTGTCTGGTTTGGGAGAAACGGCTTTTTCCCATAGCCGTATTGGGCAAAGAGTGCCTGTTCTTATTAGGTTTTGGATGATAACCAACCATGGGCTTGGACAGGACAGCATCTGGAAGTCTCAGGGACTGTAGCAAAAGCCAAGGAGTCTTAGTGAAATGCTTGGCAGAAGACCACAAAGAGGAATAAGCTGAGACTTCATTTAGGTTTGTCATCACTCCCTGCTAGATGGGAAGAAGGCAAAAGATTCCGCTTTTCCATGGCTTTACCCAGTGCAGATACTCTAGGTCTGTATGTGTGAGGACTGTATCTCAGCTCCTCTGTATTAAATATTGTCTTGCATCTTGCATTCATCCCCAAGCCCAGCTGCAGTTACAGGGCCAAGCAGCTAGGAGATGTTTTGGATATCTGAACCTGTTAGACTTTAATGCATAATGAGTGCCATGCTTTGAATTTTCCTTTAGTTACAATTTTTACCAGGCTCCTTTATGAAAGGAAACAGGAGCTACCTGCTCTATGACTAGAAATGTTAAAGTAGTCGCCTTTCAAAATGCCTCGTTCTTGAGCTCTAAGTATTGTTTTTACCTTTTCTTCTCTTTACATGATAAAGTCCCGGAAGAGTTGTTCAAATGTGTATTTCCCTGATAGCCTCCTCCACCTCCAGCAAGAAATTGTGCTAATGCCAGGAGGTGCCAGAGAAAGCACGTTAATGAGTAGAATCAGGTGAATGGGTCTTTGCACTACTTGTTCTTAGGGATTAATGTAATGAAGGAATCTTCCAGGCAGTAGTTAGTAATTCAGTCCCAAAGTGCAGATCTTTTCTTTCTTTATAATTCACTTCTAACAAGTGTTAGAAAATCAGATTTCAGTCCCATGAGATGTAAGATGTATGAACACTGTGGCATTTTACCAAGTTAATACTATTACATATTTGTATGCATAGCTCATAGGAAATCTCTCATCTTCTTAGTTTTGCTCTGTATTTGAGGAACAGACATGAAAAGACAGGTCTGACCTGTACTGTCAGATACCAGTGTTCACACTGAGTCTTAACGTAGCACTGAAATTGAAGCCAAGGATAAAGTACCTGTTACTGCAAAGCAGCAATATGCAACCTGTCTTTCTCCCCTGGGCATGGGCTGAGCTCACACCTTTGGGATTTCAAAGAATGAACATGGGAGAGAATAAGCTTGTGCTATATTTGATCACAAGAAATAATATACTTTGCTGTATTTTTCCTCTTCTTCCAGTCCCTTGTCCTTTTCCCTGCATTACATTGTCCAGTGGTTTCTCACAACTACATCTTATCCTCATTGCAGCTCTGACATCTTTTTCCCATTTGCTATCCACTTACCCGTTCTCTTGCTTTCTTTCCTGCCTTTTATTCCCCTCCTTTTCCTCTTTTTCTGTCTTTCCTAGTTTTACTTTCTCTTGCTTTGCTTCAGTCAGCATGAACAGGATTCACAGCATCTGATTTAGGACATCTTCAGTGACTACCTGAATTAGTCACCTCATTTCTATTTATAGTCAAAAGACAAGAATAAGGACTTTTGGAGCACAGTTCATCTATACTATTTTAGATATTTCTGAATGAAATGCATCCATCCACAATTCCTTCTTTCCCCTCTTTTGGCTCCTTCTGCTCATTCACACTTGTAATAAACTCTTCTCCTTCACTCTGATTCTTCTCATTTGCCAATGATAAAGGTAAAGAGATTTTTAAATCATTAATGGTGTCATGCAGCACACAGAAGGAAAAGTTTGTTTCTGCAGTTGTAGTTGCAGGAAAAGTGCCTTTGTTTCAGCTGAATCTTTCATTGCCTGGCTCCAGGTAAAACCATCTCCAATGTGGAAGAGTCGGTCACCCTGGATAATGGAGGCTTCACTGCTCTGGAGCTCAACAGCAGACACCTGATCAAGAGCACCTTCTCAAAGAAAAATGGAACCAGGTAAGAAGCTGGGAACACCAAGCTCTTGGAAATGGCTTTTTATCTAGCTTTAATCAATTGCGAAATAGGCAAAGGGGAGCGAATGTTGTCTGTAGGATCTGGGGAGGACTTCGATGCCCAAGTCACTGCCCCAGGCTGGGATTCTGGTCTCTAAGCATGATTTAATAGTGTCACATCCCATACGTGCACCCTTTACATTTCCCAGGTCTCCTCCTCGCCCAAGCCCAGGGGGGCTGCACTACTCTGATGAGGATATCTGCAACAAGTACAATGGAGCTGTGCTGACCGAAGGCTTGGGCCTCAACGAGAAGCCCTTAGAGGTATCAGAGTCAGAGGTAAGGGTTTCCCTTTGCCTTACCAAATGTTGCCAGTCGCTGCTGACATTCATTTGCCTGCTGAATCCTGGCAAGTCTTCGCAGTCGAAATCCCATACCTGCATTATACTGTGTTCTCACTGTTCGTCTGTCTTGGGGCCTTTAAAATGTCCAATTCACTGAGCTGTTCACATCATATCTTACAGTGTCAAAGGAAAGAATAACAAGCAGGGCCCAACCAGGGGAGATTCCAGACCTGGCATTGGTGGATATTTGTGTTTTTCCAGTGTTACACAAAAAGACAAGTGCAGTCAGTCAAACAGTATGCGCTGACCTCCCTGGAAGGAGCTGCACATCCCCTTCTACTTGTGGGCTGAAGACTTGGAGCACTTTTAGGAAAATCTACATATACTGCAAAATAACCAGCTGGCTGGAGCTACCATCTAGATGATGGGACACGCTTTGGGCTGTTGCATTGACTGAAGTGTATGGGATGTGGTTTGAAATTCTCACAGTGCCTTTGTCAGAAAGCTACAGCAAACACCAAGGTTCAGAAGAGTGGTCTGGAGTGGTGATAACTACTGTCTCTTTTATAAGGGGAGTAAGTGGGGAATGAGTAATCTGCCAGGGAGCACATGGCCATAGCTGTGAGCACTCAGCGTTCAGGTTTTGCAGCATTAGTTTAACTCAAGTGGAGCCTTCTGTCTGGGCTGCTTTTAGCCTCTCTTATTGTCCTGGGTTCAGCAGTAGCAGTCATTTTTCTCCTTCTTAGTAGCTGGTGCAGTGCTTAGTAGTTGGTGCACCTCAAAGGAAGGTGGGTATATGCTGGCATTACCCATCTGGCAGTGCTCCATCTTGTGTCTTATATCCCCTTTAAGAAGAAAGAAAGGTCATGTGGTCTGTAGTCTGGTGGGGGCCAAGGGTGAATAGATAGACTTCAAGGGATATCCAGAAAGGTAATTCTGTCTCTAAAACTGTGTTGTCTGCTGAGATCCTGACAAATCTGAACTGACAGCGCAAGAAGCGAGCAGTGGGCCAAACCACTCCAAACCTGACCCTTCTAGCAAGAATAAATCAAGAGCAGCAAATAGTGAAAGATGATGACAGTTTTCATCTGTAGCTTTTCTGCACCTGCAGCTACAGCTGCTTTTCCTGGCTACCTAGCTCTCACCTCCTGCTAATTACCATGGACAGCCTGCTGCTTTGTGCTGCCCTGTGGTCAACCTGTCATGCAGGCAGCTTTCCTTGGTGCAGCTCAAGCTGCTGTCTATGTGACGTTACCCTCCAGATTAAACCCATAGTGCTTTGGTCATGTCACTGTAACAACTTGGCATTAAACCTGTCATTAAAAGAGTTTGCTGAGCATGATCACAAATTTAGCACTCGCACCTTTTGACATTCATTTCAATGCCCCATGCAGTATTTCCTGGTAATGTGCAGAAGTCTACTTGCAGGGTGTCATTACGGCCTTCTGTATGCACAGAAAAAAGTGATTTGGGGTTTGTTTTTTTTTCTCAGGCTATTATTAATATTATTTATTTACTATGTATTGCAGTAGAGCCTGAAGGTCTCAGTTGAGATTCTAATGTTTCTGTGAATCTGTATGTGTATGTGAGTATCTGAACAAAATATGCCTCCTGTTTTTCCTTGGGGTTTAGATATGCAGCCTTTCTGTATAATGTCTTTGATGCTTGTTGGGTTTTTCTTGTGGTGGGGTGTGCTTTTAGTCACGAAGTGTTAATACACTCCCAGTAAAGGCAGCAATAGGAGATGCTGCCTTTTGATCAGCCTGAAAATGCTGTTTATGTTGCCTGGTTCAGACAGGAGGTGAGGGGTCAGTTGGGGCAGGGGTGTGTATACATGTTTGGCCACTCTCTTTTTGAGTATTCCTGTACCTATTAGCTCTTCCTGTTTGTCTTTTCTAATTTTTTGTGTGTGTGTTTCTATTCTCAGAGGAGATCTTAGCAACAAGTTCTGTTTTCTGAGACTTTCAGGATTTCTATCTCTTTTAGCAGGCAGAAGTGTTTCCCATTATATGAAGAGTTAAAGATATCTTTACATAAGAGCTCTACACAGATTTGGTCATCTGCAGCAAAAGGGGGTCCTTGTGCTGTTCCCTCTAATACATCTTTGTGTGGATATCAAGTTCCACTTAACACAATGCGCAAAAGGCCAAGCAGAGCCAAAATCTGCGCTTTTGCTTTCAACCCCCATGTCATCTTGTTGCTGCTTAGTCTTACCCCTGTTGCCTGAGGTGTCAAGATTTTATATGGAAAAGAAGGAAGCTCTCTGGCTTCCAGTCTCATGGGCTTTACTGAACATAAAGAAGTCTATGAAAAACTCTCAGGCTGACTGACTGTACTTGCAGTTCATCTGCCTGGGAGCATTCCTCCGAGCTCCCTCCTGATGAGGAGAGCAAGAGAGAAACAAAGAAAATCAGGAAGACCAAGCAGTACTCAGTATCCATAAATCAAGAGGTTAACTTACTCCATGTCATGAAAGCCAAGCACTAGTGCTGTTAATGAGGTTAAAGTACTTTAATTGGCAGGTGTGAAGCAAGAGAGTGCTAAGAGTGTAATTTCTAAGTGATTAATAATAATAGGCTTTTAGATATTGAGTCAAGTGGACGAGGTTCTGGACAGATAATCTGAAGAAATCTGGTGTTCACCATGTACAGAAATGTGAAGATATATCTGCGGTGTCACCCAGCCATGGAAGAGCAGTTTTACAGGAGAGAAGGGTGCGTGCTTGTGTGTTCAACCATGTCCTTGTGGTCTTCCAAAACCTGTTTTCAGGAGATAGTATTCTCCCAGGTAGCACATGTTATCAGTCAGTGCTAAATGCTGGTGGTGTTCTGGTCTTTCCAGCTGCTCTCTGCAGTCTGACTTTTGCTTTCTTAGCTCAGTAAGAAGATATTATAAATTTCCACGTAACACTTAATAGGGAATATGATTTAACTTGTTTCCAACAAAGTCCTCATGATTTTGACAAGTTGGGCACTGTGTGGAAACCAGCTGCAGGTGACACATTAAAAAAGCAAGGGTTCCTTGTGTCCAGAGACATCTTTTTGCATACTCAGCTACCTTGTTTCTTTCACAGCATATTCATTTCATGTCAACCAGAAGAAACTGCTGCTTTCTACATTTTTAGAAATAATCTCATAAGGTTGTTCCTTATGCAGTCACTTTAAAAAAAATGGAAGGTAATTGGAGCTATTTGCTGTTCACTAAGCTGGCCAACTCTGGTTGCTGACTTGCCTCTGAACAGCATTTGGGTACTTTGTGCTATCAATAAAATACTTAAATAGGCTCCTATTTTCTGTATTTGTTATTTCATAGGCATTCATGCACCTTTGGTTGACAGTTGGTAATGTCACCGCACACCCAATTCTGCTCCAGCCTATGGAGGTTTCCAAGGTAACAAAGCCACAGTCAGGGAAGGGAGAAAACTGAAAACAAGGCAAAAAACCCTGCAGCATTTCTATTTACTCAGTAGTTTAAAAACCACTAAAAAGTAATCCTCTAGTATAAGCTGTCTGCATTGTCATGCAAAACAGGTTTATCTTGCTACTCCTTGATCTTCATCAGGGCAGAGAGGGATGTGGGATGGAAATTTAGGAATTTCCTGGCTGGTAAGGGTGGTTCAGAGCAGACCGTCGAAGATACTTTAGAAACATTGGAATAGTCAGTTCCTGCTGTTCTGCAGGAAACACAAAGAAAACACACTGTATTGGCACTAACAAATAGGTTATTCTTTCCACCATCAGTGCTAATGATAGTGGAGTGCAGCCATATATGTTTCATGAAAGTTGCTTCTGAAAGGCACTGGCCTTATCTACACCAAATCAGTGTTCTCTTTCACTTGGTATCATGGACAGATTATCAGCAGGGGGTATTGTTTTAAATTCCCTCTTTCTGTTCATGACAAGTCCAAGTTTCAAATGGCAGCAGCCTATGTAAAAGTGTTCCCAGTATTTCTCCTCTTTATTGTGATGACTTTTGGCAGTCTTGAAAGAACTTGTCTTAGGTACAGAAATGATATTAGTTTTGTGGTGAGTGTTTTTCTGCTAGCAATGGACAGAAATTAAGGGCCTGCATCAGTATATTGCTATGCCTATCAAGTCCTGTGTCAGTCTTCTGGATGCAGCTTCTTCTCAGCATTTCTTCTTAGAGCTTTTAATTGTCTTGTTTCTATATGTCTGTGGGGACATCAGGAAGACCAGTAAGGAGCCACTCGAAGTTTGTGGTGGGTTTTCTTTTCTTTACATTATGTTTCTGATGCCTCAGCTCAGCTGTGATCCGTCTTTACAGCAGGGGCTTGTCTCTTTGGAGAGTGTCCAAGTCAATAAGAGTGATGGTGGACTGGGGAAAGAGTGACCCATAACCTGCTCAGGACAGGAAGACTTTTCTTCTGGGTGCCCACATCACCGTTCATCTTCCCAGGCACTTTTAACCTTGATACTAGACGATGAAGCTGCAGCAGAATGTTTGAAGGTGTAGGCTGGTGCAAAGTGTAACAACTCTTTTCTTGATGAGGATGGAAGAAACCAGGGTTTGGGGATCTTTGGTCTGCAGGTAAAGTTGGTTGCACCTCCAGCTGAGGATGAGCCAGCCTGAGCTGTCACTGCCTGCTGCCATGCCCTGCCATGCTGCCACATCTGCAGCCAGCAGAGGCACTGTTGTTGGAGCCCCTGACAAAAATAGACTGGGCAGTGCTGGCAGGATGTTCCCTGCACTGGTGCCAAGACTCTGGAACTGTTGCCTGCACCCACTGGCTGTGAAGTGGTCCAAATCTGGGAATATTCCAGGCATGCCACAAAAAACACCTATTCAGGAAGGTCAGTGGAGGGAGTTGGGTGCTGGCTTCTCAAGGCTGGCAGTTGGTGCAGAGGAGTGTTTTTCTAGGAGATGGACTTGTCATGTTCCTTCTGGAATAAGTATTAAATGCTGGTAGGGATTTGTTGCAATAGTAATTACATGTCAAAGCACCTGAGGCTTTGTAGTCTTCAGATAACCAAACAGTCCATCATTCCGAAAGAGCCAAAGCATGGGTAATGGAGGAAGGGCAATTTTTCCAAGCTGTAAAGAGCTGCTTTACTCAGACTTTTGGAAAACTGGGAAAAATTTCTCACCCTCTGTGCTGCAAAATGGGCACAAAATAGTACAGAAGCAGCT
Organism: Amazona ochrocephala; assembly: GCA_039720435.1. Classification (NCBI taxonomy): domain Eukaryota; kingdom Metazoa; phylum Chordata; class Aves; order Psittaciformes; family Psittacidae; genus Amazona; species Amazona ochrocephala. The sequence goes on along the minus strand of CM077886.1, from coordinate 11,174,705 downwards.
ATCTAAGCAAAGAAGTGGGATGATGGATGCGATGCCCTTTTCAAACGATAGTTCGCAAGACATTTGAGGATTGTTCTTCAGAGACCATTAAAAAGGAGCTTTAGAGAAGGAGAGACTACTTGTGTGGCAGGCAGGATCAAGAAGGATGCGTGTTTGCTGTGAGGTGTCATAGATCAGAATGATACCAAACTTTTGAAACTGATTGCAGCAACTAGCTGTTACGAGCTGCACTTACCTGCCTCTGTCTTGTAAGTTTTAGGCAGCTACTACTTTGATATTTCATTGCCTTTAGAATTGGTTATGTGGATTATTGGGGGGAGGGGGGAATAAAAGCTTTTGCATGCTCAAAGAAGAGATTCTGAAAGAAGGCATGAGACACAGAAATGACTGGGTAAATGCTTGTCTGCTGTATGGGATGGGTCTGTGATCGGTGGGAACAGAAGGAAAATGTGAGCTTAGATACTGTGGCTTTGCTGTTGATCTCTGCACTCAGAGATGTACGAGGCCTCTGTGATTCCTCCAGCCATATCACAGCAACAGTACTTCAGAGGAGGGACAGATGCACAAAGCTTAGCTGGTTATATTTCACTGGAGCTCTCACTCAATATTGATATGAGCTTTAAAGCTATGCATCCATCGTGCATCAATGTTTTAAGTGTAGATCCACTCTGAACACAGAGCTGTTCCCAAGCCGTCCCAAGAAAGCCACCCCTCCTGTCTGGCCGTTGTTCTCCAGATTTTGCATTCTCTTTCTTCTGTCACCGCTGGTTGTGCATCTTGTACCACCAATAATCAGCCTGAACGTATACAGATAGATATGTTTGCCTGAAAAAAACCTGCTGATTTTGCTTAATTCCCTTTCAGTGATAGAACTAATTTTCAATGCTTAGAAGCTCAATCCAGAGTACTGCGCAGGTGCCCTGGTTTGACCACCACAAACAGCAGCATGTCTGGCTGACTTCAGTATGTTTGCATGGCTGTCCTTGCATCAGGAGAGATATTCTCAGCTGTAATTGCAGTCTTGTTGATTATGTGATTGAAAGCTGTTGGTTTCTCTGTGGCATCTCTACACTTCCCTGCATCTTCTGTCAACGTAGCTCCCGCTGCAGCATTCTGCAGTGAATTAGGGGGGATTTCTCTGCATCTCTTATCACCAGTGTTTGTCAGGGGTCTCTTTCTCTAGCAGCAAAGTCTGGCTAAACCAGCACACAGTGCTTTTCTACAGGCCAGCATGCATTACACTTGGACTACAAACCATCCTACCCTAAAATCACAGCTTCTGTCCGCTGGTGATACTAAACTTGTTTCCGATTTCTTCTAAGGTGGAACAGGCTAAATCCTGGGTGCTAATGGCTGATTTATGTTTTATTTTTTCCTGATGCTCCAGGCCACTGACTCAGATTATGAAGATGAGTTGCCAAAGCACTCCTTTGTGAACCATTACATGAGTGACCCCACCTACTACAACTCATGGAAGCGGCAGCAGAAAGGTGTGAAGCACCCAGCATCCTACAGATACGAGGAGTGCGCCGCCAGCGAGACAGAGCCCTATTTCCAGACTGTCATCACGACACAGAGCTCAGGAGGGGTGTACACCCCAACGGGACAGCCCGCGCCTGGCTCCCGGACTCCAGTGACAGGGTTCTCCTCCTTTGTTTGAGACAGGAATGGAGGATGGAGCCGAACCGCCGACGGCACTCGGGGGGACCCGGCGCAGTGACTATGTGTGCGGTGAACTGTGGGTAACTTCTCTATCAGGGTAGAAATGGATGGGAACACGGATGAGGCCGGGGTTTGGGTATTTTTCCTGAAGACAATCAACTCGAAAAACACGGAGCTGAACTAGCTGAACCTTTGTTTAAAAGAGGAAAAAAAAAGGAATCCTGAAAAATGATGATTTTAACCACTTGTGAATAGTAGGGTTTTTTAACCGCTTTTTGTAACACTGCTTCAGGAAGCAGCTCCCATACCCTTCTCTTTCCTCTTTCTTTCTCTCCCCTCCTTCTGTCTTGCCTTTTCCAAACAAGGAGGTGAATTCCCTAGATGCAATGAGTGACTCTGTAATGCGATTTGAAGAGAAAACATAAAACCTCCCAGGCTCCTTTTTCTTTTGTTTTTCTCTAGTTTTTCTTTTTAATTTTTCCCTGCCATCAAAGCCAAGTAGGAAGGCATAAAAGAGGGACAAATTCTTACATGAAAAGCAGACATCTCCTCTCTCCTCATTGCTGCTCCCCACATTAGGAGCACTGGCTGATCAACTTAGGCTCAGATGCGTCGCTGTGTCTGCTCTAGGCTCACTACCAGTGTATTTGTACTGAATTATTGACCTGCTTTTCTTTGTTGTTCAAATGGGACGTGCTGCATTCTTTAAATATTCCAACTCCAGGACCTTTGGAAGAGAAGATAGCTCAAAAGAGCACTGTAGGCAGTGGCAGGTGAAGGAAGTGGGGAGAATTCAGATGCAAGGTCAGTTTATTTTTGGTGTGGCTCTGATCCTCCGTCATGGACTGCATGTGCTATTGGAATTGGTCACTTTTAAGAAGTCAGTGGACACGACCCAGGAAGCCAGAGGAATCTGTCAATTAAGATTGCACCAACAAGCTAGAGGGTGTACTAACTGATGAGGTTTCTGATCATCAAAGTTATCCTGCCCTGTCAATAGAAGTTGAACACCCTTTCTTGCCCAGACTCCACAGTGCTGCTTACTGGTGTATAAACCAGTACACAGTAGCTGGGTTGGTTTGATTTGTTTATTGAGCAAAGACACATCACACAGACTGGGTGAGTTTTGGTGTCCACAGGTGCCTTTTATTGATTCTTCAGCTTTATATCTGGGAGAAGTGTCTCCAAATACAGCTAACCAGGTTCTGCAAGCATTAGGGTCATGAATTACCTTGTACACATTTACAGTCTTCTTTGTGCCCTTGAAGCTATAGCCTTTGGAAAGGAGAGGATTTTTAGTTTATCTTCCATCCTTTTGTGTAAGTCACTTTTTGTTTTTTTCTTTTCTGTCCTTTTCCTGAGTCTTGTCACGTTTTTGCAGCAAGTTGTTTACTTGCAAGGAAGTTATCAGGAGTTTGAAGAACCCAAGTCCAGCCCTTGGACCTAGCAAGAGCCCTGGATCACCAGATGTTTTAACCACAAGAGTCTGAAAGCTGAATTTGGAAGTAGGCAAGTCCTTGCCTCTCCAGCATCTGGCATTTCCTCCCAGATGAATGTAGGTCAGCCAGGACAATTGATACCCTGCTGCTTCCTGACATCCCATCAGGGCACGTGTGGGCACTGCTGCTATTGCAAATTGTCCCTGGCCTCTCTAGAGGGATGTGGGACAGCTGTGGCACTGGGTGCTGGTGTCTTCAAGGCAGGTTGGTGAAATCAGCCTGGCATTGATTACAGTGCTGCCTGTTCCTGCCCACAGGGGCTGGTTAGAAGCAGCCTGGTGCATCTTCATCTGAACAGTTGAGGTCCAAGGGCAAGCTCAGCCTTGCTGTCACCTTTTCGTGCCTCTTGAACAGGGCAGACAAGCTCAGAACTGCTTTTCCTCTTTGGCAACGCCTCCAAGTGCTGCTGCTCTTGGTGCATACAGATTCTGGATAGCTTTGGCACTGGATTGCTGTTCCTCTCCAAAGGCTCCAGAAAGAAAACAGTTCAAAACCAAAAACTCCTGTGGGTGTGTTTAAGGGCTTTTGAGTTTGGGATAATGATCCCCACACAGCTCCTTAGATGGCAAGGAATATACAAAGACTTGAGCTTGAGCCAAAACCTTGTGAGCCATCCCCCTCTCTGCACCTGCATAGGATGTGTGTGGGATGGAGAAGGGGCTCTAAAAGAAAGACTGAGCTTACTGTGAAGAGGAATGCAAAGCAAACAAAACCCCCACTGCCTTCTGTGCACTTTGACTGTTCTCTTAAGCCATATGGACTTTGCTTTAATTACTGAGCTGCCAAAATTTGTTTGCGGTCTGAGTTTTTTGTTTCTTAGAGAAAATCATCTGCATGACTTTCTGATTTGTTTTCTTTCTCTTTTGTTATTTCATGCATCAGATTACATATTTTAAACACCTTGTTTTATATACATGTGACATAGCAATGCAATTGCTGTTGGAATTTTAGTGGTGCTTATCCAACGGGTATGAGAAGTAGTGCTGTTCAAGGACCACTAAGGGCTTAGGGATGTAGATCAGTAGGAAGTAGGTGGAACACTGAAGAGTTTGTTCCGCAGGAAAGCATAGTGCAAGTAGCTCTGTATCTCCTGAGTATTGCCAGATCTGTATCGGTGTAAGGTGCAGTTACTCCCTCGGGCTGATCTGATACCTCATTGAGCAAAAAAGCAAGGGAACAATAGGAAATGAAGGAAATGGACTTTGTGGCCACTGCTCCACTGAATGACAGCATGGGGAGCAGCACGATTTATATGAAGCGAGGAGAAGAGACTGTTCCTTTTTTCTCAGAACCATCTGCTGCTCAAAAGCCTGAGCTTGCTGAGTTGACTGTATGGCCCTTTTCTTCTGGCTGTTGCCAAAATAATAGGTTAGGTGTGATTCCTTTAGGACCTGTTGATCCAAACAAAGGTATTTCTGTTCCCATCCAGTCCACAGTGGTTTTATTTTACTTAAGCAATTGCAGAGCATGGAAATGCACTGCCCTGCTCATCTCTAAGATGAGCATAGGATGTGTGTTCTGCTGCCCGAGATCCTGTATAGCTACATGCATGATGTCTGTGCCTTCTTCTTAATGTGCTGTACTTAGGAAATATGATTAATGGGTAGATTTTATTTACCTCAGATATCAGGTAAATTGTTCTATCTGGAAGGAAGCACTCCGTCAGTTAGCAAGAAAGCTCTATTTCATAAGTGTAATCTTTGGGAATCACAGCCTTGAAATATGCCTTTTAAACATTAGTTTTCATGTTACAATAGCTTCACCCATCAAATCCACTTCTGTTTCTGTCTTCTTGTTTAGAACAGCCTTGAAAAATGAAGGCTTATATTTAAAACACCTTCTTAGGATATTTTGTTTATTTACTTTGCCATGATTCTTTGGGTCTCTTGGTGCTGGGTTTAATGGGAGCTCATTTTTCACGCAGTAGCCGTGGAAATATCCAATTTCCTGCAGGAAAAATGTGCCCAAGTGTCCACCCCCCTCCCAGGGCTGAGGTGACACCAGCCATCACCACCAGCAGTGCTCTTGTCGCTCCCAACGGCACCAAACCTCGGGTTGTACCCATCATAAATCATGTGCAAAAGAGCACATAAGTGAAAAAGCTGTACTGTTCCACTGTAAGTGGAGCATTTTTATCCCTCAAAAGTCAGTATGACACATAGTCTGCAGCACAGCCCACACCTTTGGGTGGAATATTTTCCATTCCCATCTTTTATTCCTCCAATTTTGGTGCACTACCAGTGCTGCTCGGGTGCAAGTGGCAGCAGTGAGTAGGGACAGGAGAGGGAGCTGTTTTACTTTCATTGAAAGTCTCTTTTTCCCCACCCTGAGAGTCACCTCTGTGAAACCCCTTCATGGGGAGGGCATGGAGAAGGGAGAGCCCAGAGCAAGGGGTTCCATCAGTGTTTGCTAAAGGAATCACACCACGACCAGTGATCCCACTTTAGGAAGCAGTTGGCATTACTGCAGAGAAGATAAAAAACTGTACAGAAAGAGAAACTAATCCATTACCCAAGAGGATATTTTTTCCGTCTTCATTTTGAGTGTTAAAGCCAGTGATGCGTTTCAGATGGGCCAGGATCTCATTTTCCTGTTTATACCCAGGTCTCTGCCAGAAGCTGCTGCAGCAGTTGTTTAGAATGAATGTCCAAATCTGTCTTGACACAGGGATACATTTATTATCCTTGTCATTGCTTCCCTCAAGAAATCCATTGGGTCATCCAAAGATTATCCAGTCTGCTCTCCAAAAAAGGAGGAGAGATGGCTGTTTATACATACAGAGCGCTGGTGTCTTCCCCTACTTGCTGTTTCCAGATCATGCAGGGCAACTTGTTTCTGAAAAATCCTTTTACAAAAGGAACTTATTGGGAAATGTCAAAAACTAAAACCAAAAATACCCCACAAGAAAGATAACCTTAGCAGGGCCACTGGAATTCTTGAAGTCCTAGAAACCTGTGATATCTAAAACTGAATATGAGTTCTGGACCTCCTATCTTTAGTGATCGCCTTTGTCAATAGCAGCCAGAAGGGCACATGCAATGAGGGGTTGTATTTGGAGAGGAAAAGCCAAGACAGAGCAGTTGCTGGATGGGCAGGTTGTACAGCAAACAGCTTCATTCAACCTGGAGTTCCTGCTAGTTCAGTCACATTTCTGAGGTTGTTTTTATAGCGTTTTGCTGGCATGTGTGGAGTCCATACATCATCGTGGCAATGCTAGAGGTCACAAGGGGAGAGGTATGTTGCCGTGGTGTTTACACAGAGCCACATGCATGACCACATGGTTGTACAGTATCCATTGAAACCGCCTTAGGGAAAGCCACCCTTGAATTAGTAGCACATTTACTGAATATTTTGGGCTGGGCATGGGCATTAAATGGCTCCACCTGACAAGTCCCTTCAGTTCTTTGTACTCTGTATCTCTTTTCTTCTCCTCTACATCTCCGCCCACAGCCCTCCCAGATAAAGTTGGCTTTGTACTTTGTGAAGGTGTAAAGTTTCCTGCTCCTGGTAGAAGAGGCCCACAACCGATAAGCACACACATAACACATTGCACAGGTGAGATCTGTTTGAACAACGAGCGAGATACCACTGGGACATGAAATTTAGGCTCTGACTCAGAATTCTATCTTCTCAAAGCTCCACCTTCCCATTTTAAATGGCCTTGGAGTCTCATGACTTGGCAGGAAATTCATTATTTCGATGCTCTTTGATCACTGTGCACTTTTTTGGGGCTTGAATCACTGGATATAGAGACTGGAATGGGGTTACAGAGCTTTATATCGGAGTGCTTTCCCATTTATGTCTTATTCTCTAGATCTGGGTATGACACCTTTCTGCTATCATATGGTGGCATTCTGCAGGAGGGGCAGCTAGGAAGTGCCACCGGTGCTCCCCCTTTGATGTTGTCGTGCTTCTGGGCAGTGCTGGGACCTGTCACAGTGTGGTGGGAGCTCTTGGGTAGCAGAAAGATGCAAGGACGCCGTGTGACGGTGAGTTTGTAGCCGCTCACTTTGCCACTCTTGGGATGGAATCCGTCCTCTGATTTGGTATCTGCTGTCAGTTTAGGGGTAGGACCACCTTACACAGCTGTGTTTGAGTTACCCTTCAGTGTACTACGGTTATCGGATCGTTGCTTTTAATTCAGTGTCTCCTTGGGGATTTGCCCTGGATTTTTGTTCCACACCTCTTGTTAGCCTCACCTTCACCACTCCACTATTTTATATGAGAAAGTTACTTCTTCTTTTGCAAACTTGCTTCTAATTAAAAGAACCCTTTTGGAAACATGTGTGTCCTTGGTAGTTTTTTTGGGGGGGAAAGAAAATATTTTCCAGCCTCTTTCTGTTATTTTTGTCTTGAAGAAGTTTCTGGGTGCCTTGCCAGCATGCTGGTGAGATAACAGCTCAGGACAGTGAAAACAGCACACTGTAATTCCTCACTGTTAGTTCTGGACTGTAAAATCTCACAACCCCTCCTGCTTTGCAGCTAAACCGACTCGAATGGTTTCCACCCTAAATTTGATCAGCCTTAAATATTTTGTTATTTTGCAGTGAGAAGCTTCTTCCAGATCCTGAATAAAGGAAAGTCGAAACCCATTCAGAAGTGGAAACCACTTACAGAATAGTGGGGGCACTATTCTGTACACCTTCATCCACTCAGTAATACTTGTCCTCCCCTGCAGTGTTGTAGCAGCTGTTGATCAGTTTCCACAAAGGTGCTGATGTTGGGGATGCAGGACCAGACCCCAACTGGTGGAAATCAGGGCAGATCTGTTATTCCAGGTTCGTTGTTGGGGTACTTCACCAGCTGAGCATTTGGCCTAGAGAAGTAAATTAAACCCAGTCAGGTTTGCTACAGCTCTGGTGGGAAAAATGAGGGGGAGAAATCAATGTTTTCCAAGTGGGAGACTTGGGGGGTGGAGGGAGAGGGATGAAAAAGTCAAACTGTTAAGTAAAGAACTCATATATAATATCTCTCCTGAAAAAGATACTATTAATAATGCAGTGTTGTATAAATACAAGTAGTCATGTGTGGCTGGTAGCTTGTAATAACCCAGAGGTATCAACGTACCCATTTCAAAGATCAAAATCCTCACACTGCAGCATTCTGTGAATGAGACATTATCCTTCAAAACTGCCAGAAGATGCAGAAGTGCTTTTTTGAAGTCATCCAGCTCCAAAGTGCGTCATCCTCCCGCTTCCAGCCCTTACTCTTCTCAGGACGTCTTTCCTCCACACATAGAATAGAATCATAGAATAGTAAGGGTTGGAAAGGACCTCAAGATCATCGAGTTCCAACCCCCCCGCCATGGGCAGGGACACCTCCCCCTAAACCATGCCATCCAAGGCTATGTCCAACCCCACCTTGAACACCGCCAGGGATGAAGCATTCACAACTTCCCTGGGCAACCCATTCCAGGGCCTCACCACCCTCACAGTGAAGAATTTCTTCCTCAGATCCCATCTAAACCTCCCCTGTTTAAGTTTAAACCCATTACCCCTTGTCCTCTCACCACAGTCCCTAATGAAGAGTCCCTCCCCAGCATCCCTATAGGCCCCCTTCAGGTATTGGAAGGCTGCTATGAGGTCTCCACGCAGCCTTCTCTTCTCCAGGCTGAACAGCCCCAATTTTCGTAGCCTATCTTCATACGAGAGGTGCTCCAGTCCCCTGATCATCTTCGTGGCCCTCCTCTGGACTTGTTCTAACACTTCCATGTCCTTTTTATGCTGAGGACACCAGAACTGCACACAATACTCCAAGTGAGGTCTCACGAGAGCAGAGTAAAGGGGCAGGAGCACCTCCCTCGACCTGCTGGTCACACTCCTTTTGATGCAGCCCAGAATACGGTTGGCCTTCTGGGCTGCAAGCGCACACTGCCGGCTCATGTTCATTTTTTCATCAACCCACACCCCCAATGGACATAAACATGGGAGTGGATGGGAAAGCTGCCACGGCATTTGTAGCCTAAACAATACCAGAAAAAAACACGGAGATTGGCTTCCCTCCCTGCCCTACCCAGCACAAGCAACGGCTTGACTGAATCAAGTAATCCGGGCTTTCATTACTGAGCCTTTGTCTCCTATTTGTCTCATTTGTTTCTTCTTCTCCTGCATTTTTGCTCCAGGTTTATTTATTTTTCTTTTTGCTTCTTTCTTTTTAAGCCTGCCTCTTGTTGGTCTTTCTCTCTCCACCTCCTGCCTCACCAATTACTTTCATTTGAAACCTGCATTTCCCCCAAAATCTGAAAGAGCTTTAGCTGAACACATGTGTTTGCTGAGGTTTTGTCCACTTCCACTGTGCCCCAACTGATTCCAAAAGGAATCCTTTTGCTGTCTTGTTTCCTTGGAAATGCAGGGCATGTCCTGCTAAGCCAAGGCAATGTGGCCCCTGGTAGAGACCTTCATTAAGTAGGCAATTGGCATGTTCATTGCTGGTTGTAAATGAGTTAGGATATTCCTAAATTGGAAGAGTCTGATGTGTGAAGTCATTCAGTGAGGTTTCACAAGGCAAGTTTCTCAACAGCACTGAAACTGGTGAAGTCATTTGCACAGTCCAAGAATCTGCGCTTGTCTATGGAGGAATGAGCAAACCACAAGGTATTGATGCATTCCAGTGACAATAACACTTCAGAGGAAGCAGCAACCAACACCCACAATTTCATTCAAAGGTTCTTCCCTGCACTGTGCAATTTCCAGGGCATTCAGTGCACCACGTGTGCTGATCTGGTTGGGACATTCACCCTTGCAAAGCAACAGTGCACACTGTGGTGAAGCCACAGGCTTGTTCTGCACCCTGACCTTTGATAATCTGAGTTCAGGCAAGTGCTTGCACTTTCTGCCCTGAACAGACAGTGCAGATAAGGCTAAAAGCAAGTCTGGAAAACAACATGTGTAATATATTCTGGGGCCTCATGCCAAGAGTGATAAAATGCCTTACAAACTCAGGTAACCTCACCGCAGCCCTATTGAATTGGGAAGGATTAATATCCCTCCTTTGGTAGGAGGAAATTGTGGCACAGGCCAGCTTTGCCTGTGGGACCAAGACACGTTTTGGTGACTGGTTGTGCCCAAGTGGCTGCAATTGCAGATGTCCTCAGTGCAGGGCGAAGGAAACACATCTTTCTTACAGAACAGCAGAATGAGTTATTTTTGGGTCCCTCTAAATTGTCTGTTTTCCAGCACTATCATTCTTTCCCTACCAGGGGAACATGACTGACCTAATTTGAGTCTAATTCCAGCAGTACAAGACCCAAATTGTAAATGCAAACTTTTTTATATATAATTTTGTGTTGTTTTTCATATAGGTGGAAGCACATCTGATGGGTGTAAACACCCCAGAGGTGAGGGGCAGGGGAGGAGCAGGGCAATCAGAGTCATTGGAGAAGCTGAACTATGGAGAATTTGGGATGAAGCAGGGCAAATTTCTGGATTGATTTATAAGATTATGACTTAATCTGCTGGGAGGCTGTATCCTCTGGGATTAAACCTCACGTAACCTGATGGAAATTAGGAAATGTGTTACTCCCCACTATAGAAAGGACTGGCAGAAGCAGGATTCAGCATTTCGATCTTCCATCCAGCAAAAACCGTCCAGGGTGATCAATGAAAACACTTTTATTGATCCACAGCAGCCTCTGGACCACAGAAGAAATTAAAGAGGTGAGAAAAAGACGCTCATTTTCAATGAAGCTTTTCATGAAGCAAATAGAGGTTAATCCCACCAGCTACACATCTGGCTTTAGTTCCTATAGAAAAATCCTCCTGGTGGATTGAGTGAGGAAAATCAGCGGGAGGTGGATTGAAAAATCCTCCTGGTGAGGTTGGGTGAGAAGCTTCCCACCATATCTGCTTGGATTCTTGGGATGCACTGTGCCTGAACATACTCAGGATGGTTTGCATCTCGCACCTGCTGATGGGTTGTCCACAAAGCTGAATGAATCACCAGCCAAACAAATCTACCCCTGCTCTTAGTCCACGCACAGGATATGCCTGGAAAAATCAACCAGAGCCCAGGCCACCAGAGAAGCGATGGACCAAACTCTGCCTTTGAGCAATGATGCTACTCTGAGTGCTGCATCTGGCTGAGCAGAGATCCTGGCTCTGAGATGGATTACACCCACTGCGCTGGCTTTAACATGTGTCCCTGTGAGATAGGGTGGGCTTGGAGGTAAGTGGGTTATGGGAGAAAGGGCTGTATGTTGTGTGTTTAAAGCTGATGTCTTCAGGGCTGCATCATGACTTTTGTTTTATTCTGGCTTGACTTCTGATCTGGAAGTGGCTCGGCAGAAATTGAGGTCATTGCAAATGTGTCAGTGCCACTTCACTTTCTGTAAAGCACTGGCTGCTTTACAAGTGAGCCCGAGCTACCAGCTGGGAGGCCTGAAAAGACAGAGAAGTTCTCTGGCGGGCAAAGGAGAGGCTGTCCTTGGAGGAGCTGGTGTCCGAGTGCATGGGGGGTGCACACAGCACTGCCCCCTCTGCATTTATGTGATTGGTTTTATGCTGTAACACTGATTGTGGCTTGTCATTTTCCATCCTTTCTTGGAAATTATAGAGGAGTGAAAGGGAGATGGGTTTCAGCTGTTGACGCTTCAGGAGCATTCAGCAGCTTTGCTGGATGAAAGGAGCAATGTGGTGGTTTTGCTCTGCAGAGGTCTCAGAAATAGCCAGGCATGAAGCACTGTGTGGTTTCAGGCTCAGCGAGAGGGCAGGCAGAAAGCAGTGCCAGCCCCCCATCATCTCCCGGCTGCTGGAGCTCTTCAAGGAAGTCATACATCTGGTGCTTTCCCATTTAGTCCTTTCAAGAGGCTCATTGAAAGCAAGGTTTGTAAGGAAGAGCCAGAAATAAACAGCTCATTATCCCATTTGTGGGACAAGAGGAACATGAGAATTGTTAAAGATGGGACAATTGGTGAATAAAAGCCTGGTTTTTAACCAGGCTGACGTTTTGCTGTATCTGTCAGAAGGCTGTCTTATGTTACAACATGAGTTTTTCCACAGCATGTGGAGGAAAGGAAAATCTTTGAGTCTGCAATGCAGCAGCTGAAGAAGAAGCCTGAGATGCAGCAGAGCATGTGTCTCCTGGAAGTGGTCTTCTACTTAGTGGTCCATGCAAGACTTCTCTCCCCTTGACCTCATTCATTCCCTCCTACCAGGCAGTGATAAAATCACCTCTCCTCTGTGGAGAACTCTCTAGTTTGTTTTTGTACCTCTGTCTCTATGGGAGTTTTTACAAACAAAGGGGGGTTTTGTTTGTCAGTCCTGCCTGAGGTTTAACATCATCTTGTATTCCCCGCCAATTCAGCTCCTGTTTCCCCAGTTGCTCTTAAGAAGTATTGTCCCATTTTTACAGTTATGACCCTACCAGTGACTATGGACAGATACCACGGCTCAACTCCCCTTCTGTTTGTGTTAACCATGGTGACTATCAGCTTTTGAATCCCCACACGTCTACCTTGCTTGGCCACACATCCCCTCTGGGTGCAGAGGAGCACAGGGCGCTGACCGCAGCAGAAGAGCGCTGATGACAGGAGCATAAACCCAGGGAAAGCATTCAGCACATGAAAGCCAAGCTCCCTGCCACTGCTGCGATAAGGTCTGGTCGATATCATGTGAGTTAATATTGAAGCCAGGTTGCTGTCAGGGTGGTGTGAGAGGAGCAAATATGCCAAGAGTCACAGCAGTGCAATGGACTGTGTGGTGGCCAGTGGCCAAACCTGGGAGGCAGGTGGGGCCATGGCGGTGTTCAGGACCGCTATAGGAGACCTTGCCATGGGGGGAGGCAGGGGTCACACTAAGTCACTCCTGTCTCCATGGTGTCAGAATAGTCTTTTTATGCACTGTGAATATTGCCAGGGCTCCCACAAGCTTCTTTAGAGTCCTTGGGTTTTCTTATTAATACAGAAAGCGATGACACTGTGTTGGTGTCAGTAAGAAGGGAGACGTCAAAGAGTCTGAGGCCATGTTGGTCATGGCCTGGAAAAGGAGGTTCCTTGTGGACCACTCGGGACCCTCCACAAATACAGATCATTAACTCTGGAAGCATCAGGGGGCTATAAACCACCTCTGTGCCTGCAGCCCAGCGCATTGAAGAGGCCATTGATGCAACTTAACAATGGGGTTTAACAGGTCTTTCTGAGACAATTCCTATTAAGGTTATTAACTGAAATGGGAGAGGGGGGGGAAAGTAATAATTTTGTGAAACAGGTGAGGAGAAGCATTGATACCAACCCAGCCTGCTGCTGTGGTGACTTTTCACTTGTTTTAGCACATCTGCTGCACAAGGGCAGTGGGGAGCATTCATCACTCCGCATTTCAGTACTAGGAGATGTTCTTCCTGCCTTGGGCAGACAAGAGCTGTGTAGCTCAAACTTGAGCAATCTTCTCCCTTTGCCTTAGAAAATGCAGCCTCACCTGCAGCTCTCTTGCGTGGTTTGCTTGCCCACAATGCTAAAACCCTTTAAATGTTGCCAGGAAACATGATCTGAGAGCCTTTCCCTCTGTTTATCCCTCCTGCGTGCCATTTCAGTGATACACACATTAAAAAAATAGCATCTGTAAGTATATGCTCTACCGTAGCAGTTGGTCCAAAGGGCTGTGGAAGTGTAAAAGCGTCACTTTAATACATTCCATTTATGTAAAAGTATGTGACAGTGAGTGTTCAGAATCACCCCACCTGCAGCTCTGAGTCGTGGTGGCAATTTTGGGTGGGAGGTGGACCACTTATCAGCTATGATTTGCTGAGATCTGTGGATTCAGACAACAGCACACTTTTGTTTCTTCAAGCCTGAGTGTTCCAAAAGCAGGAGGGACAAACCCTGTGCAGGGGACTGTGATGTGTATGTGGGGTCCTTGGCTGCCTGTCATCTCCCCTCATCCGCGAGGGTCTGCTGGTGGGTTCAGGGGACATGGAAAAGGGGACCGCACGGAGGGAAATTGTGGCCCTTCCAGGTGTGATGTGGACAAAGGAGACTGCATCCTGACACATCCTCTCAGCTGCTCACCAGCATAGTCTGCCCATACGTGTAAGGGATTTATCCTGTTGTCTAGTAGAAAGCAGCTGGTCCCATGTGTGTGTCTGTGGGAGGATACTAAGCTGCCTACAGTGAAACAGCAGAAGTCATCGTGTGCAGTGCCTGAGAGCAAACAGAAAGTCTGGGGCAAGAGGGAAATGGGAACCCATCCCTAAGCACCATGGCTGGGGAGCGTTGGCGCTGGCTGACCTCCTTGTGAGCCCATGCCCCTGTCCTGGTGGCTTCCATGGGCTTGAGCTACAGCAGACAAGTCAGCAAAGCCACTAATCCAAACAGTGGGACACCGGCAGAACTCCCGTTGGCTCAGGAGTGAGCACAGGTTGTGTCGCCACAGGGCCACATCCTTCTCCCCACCAAGTCTGTGATTCTGAGGGTGAGACCCCTTTCAACCTAGGTAAGTGTTTCCCAGCCAGTCTGTCTCCTCCAGCCCCTTATCTCCTGGGCCCTAAATAGGAGGTGCATGAGGAAAGGATAAATGGGGATGGGAAGGAGAGGCACAAGGGAAAGCATATCTGCACAGCCAGAAACCTCCGGGAGCTGGGTTAGGGGGGACAGCAGCAGTTCCTTAGCTCTCCCAATTATACCCCTCAATAAAAGGGATGAAGGCAGCAAAAGCAAGACTGGACAGGGTGAGGAGGAGCTGGTCTGGTTCACTATCACTGCTGCTGTAGGAACAGCCAGGGGCTCCCTTGCAGTCCCCTGTGAAGCCCATAGCTGTGGGGCCTGAGGCAGGAGGAAGGAGTTAAGAGCTGACACCCTTTATTAACTTTTCCTCTTGTAAACTCTCTCCTTTCAGCAGTTTCTCCAGACATTTGGAACTGGGCATCTTATTGACATCCCAGTGCAGGGAGGAACCTGCCCAAGGGTTAAAGTTTGAGCAGCCAACAAACAAGACAACTCCTCCTTCTCTGTCCTGTGAGCTTGGCCATGGCTGAAGGCCAGGCTTCACAGGAGACAAATGCTCTCAGGGCAGGCTGGACACATGATGGACCTCATGCCAAACTTTTCTCTTGTCACTTGGCTGCTCCTCATCCTTTTCCTTAGCCTCCTGGTCCTGTAAGTAGAGGCTGGTCCCTCAGTGTGACTGGGGAGGAGGAGAACCCTGTGTCTGCCTGGGGAGGAACTGGGGTCATCACCCTCTGTATGTGTGCACTTGAAGTGCCCAAGTACATGATTAATGTCAAAAACTCATCTTCCGTCTCCCAGTGCTACCTTCAAGGCAGAGCCAAGGGATGGTAAAGGGGGGCTCCAGGGCTCCCTGTGCCCTCCCATTGCCACCCAGAAGGGAAGGAGGAAGATGGGCTGGGTGGGAGAGAACTAAAGAGGAGCTTACAGATCTGTTTGCTTTCCTCAGCAGATCCAAAAGGAGAAGTGGATTCCATGTTTTTAACCACAGCAAGCTCTGGCTGGCAGCAAAGGGGACAGGGCGTCCTTGGGTTCTGCAAGCTGGGAGCAGGGCAGTGGGTGATGTCTATGTCTGCCTGTGTGCTTGTGCCAGCAGGAGCCCTTGTTTAAATAGTTACGTTGGCAAAATTGCCCTTTTGCTTATGCTGCTCAGGGGAGCTGTACTGAGCTATACAGGCAAAAACTTCATTTTGCTGCTGTAATTTATGTCCCTCCTCAGCTGCTGTGCTGCTGTGGCCCTACCACCTGAGCATCACAGTTGGGCTTTGCGAAGACAAACACAAGGGTAGGTCTCAGCTTGAGAACTTAATCCCTCTGAGATGCCTCCTCAGTCACCTGAGTCACTGTTGTCTGATCTGGGGAACTAAATGAGGCCCCTGAATGTGCCCAGGTACACTGTGTTTGCCTAAGCTGGGCTGCAGCTCTGCCCAACCGTTGCCTTCTATCACAAAGTACTCCCACTTATCCTGTGCCCCACATGATCCTACATTTATTGCAGGAGTGTCCTCAGCTGCTCCGTAGCTCTGTCTTACTCTGGGGGACAGAAACCAGTTATTAAAGCTGTTCACTGTGCTCAGGATGAAGAATATCCTCTTTTCATTGCATAAATGCATCTCACGTGCTCTTTGCTTGGCAGCTATGGCGTACGGCCTTTCCAGACCTTCAAGAAGCTGGGCATTCCTGGGCCACAGCCTCTGCCATTTTTGGGAACTTTCCTGGAGTACTGGCATGTGAGTACCAGCAGCTGCTGCTCCGAAGCTGTCTTAGATGCTTATTTGTAGCTGGTACTGTTTGTCCCCATCTCTTTTGTCTGCCCATGATGCAGTCAGATGGAAACGATGCTTTCAGGTAGGGAGCAATTTGGGCACACAGAGAACACACAAATTCAGGTTGACCTGAATGAATGTGCTGTATTTTTCATCTGCTTTGTAATTTAAGCTATTCGTTTCTCCCTGGATTTGTACCTGCTCCCCAGCAGCTGAAATTCTGTTGGAAGCAAAGAAAGAAAACCATTGGAGACATGCTTGAAACTGCTAATTCCTGCGAACTGCATGCGCTTTGTGCCATCCTCATGAAGAGACTGAATTAGCATCAACGATGCCCAATAAAACCACTTGCTGATGGACCAGCCTGAGACTAAGCCAGACAAATAGGTTTCTAAATAGAACTCATATATTACAAAGTTCCCACACCTTACCAAGTAAGTAGGTAGTAGATGGTCCCAGGAAGCTGGCTGTAGATGCACACCAAAATGGATTAGCTTCAATGAAAGAGGCATTTAGGTTGTGTTTGCTGTGTTTACAGCATGCAGGCGGTCTCTTACTGATGGTTTAATGCATGATGAATGTTGCGTCCCTTAAGTTTCATCCTTACATGTAGCATCAGTTAAAACCTTAATGGAAACAAAGCAAAACAAAAAGCCATCACCACTCCAGGTCTATGACTGCAGGAGCAGTTCTCTCGAAAACAAGGCAGTAGCAGCTCTAACTTATGGAACTGAAGGTGAAAGGACACAATGGTATCTAGTTGTGCCTGCTAACTGTTCACACTGAAACTGTGCACCCTGTTGTACCCTGTTTTCATTGCAACGTTAGCTCAGGATGGCTAATGGAAGTTGAAAGTGCTTTTTCTCCTCTCCCTCAATGCTCTCTTTTTCCTTCCTGCACAAATGTCCCCTATGTCTATATGATGCTTAAGAGGTACCCCAACCTCTGCTGCTTACACTGAGGCTGTGGGATGCATATGGCACCACCAGCCATGCCCTGCTTTAGTCACTCCTCGCTGGCAAACTTTGTTTCTTCATTTGCAGGGAGTCGTGAGTTTGATCAGAAGTGCATTGAGAAGTATGGCAAAATCTGGGGGTGAGTTTCCTTTGCAGAACATAACTGCATATTTGGGGTGCTCCATGGCCCCGAGATAGAATGGAAAGAGGTACATTGCCACCATGCCTCAGCACTGTAATCCTGCACTGAATGAAAATACATGTTCACCACAGGGAAAGGCTCCAGCCATCTCTCCAAGGCTTCTCTCCTGCTGGGGTTTCAGTAGGGTGCAGGGCTCGGATAGTGGTGGCCAGTTCAGGGAACCATTTGTTTGCTTAAGCTTTGAATACACCCTCCAGTGCTTGGTGTCACACTGAGCCTCACGCCTTTGAAGCTGCTTTCTGGCTGTCTTGAGCAGGAAGCAAGCTGCAGGCTGCCATGGTGGTCTTCATCTTGCTCCCTGCTTCTGCCACAGCCGGGGCATGAGCTGCCCTTTCAACCTGCCCCCTGCTCCCTGCACAGCACTGGTTTCGTGCAGAAGCCTCTTACCCTGTTTCTATTGAGAACCTCTCAAACCGAAGCAAAACTGCTGTGCGAAAAAAGATCCTGGGAGGCTTCATGACATCCAGTGCATCCTTTGGGAAGATTGAATGTTCTCCAGCCCCTTGAAGGCAGCAGCTCCCCTCAGCTGCCCACCAGAGCTCCTGCTCTTTAGCCCACACCATGGCTTTTAAGTTTTTCCTGACTCTGCTGTTTGGAAAATGGAGGAAACAGATGAGCTTTTCCCCTCTCATTGCCTCCTAGGCCAGCCAGGGAAATCTCTTTACCCGTCATATAGACTCTTCCGTGTGGATTTACTGACATCAGCTACCAGCTGGGGAAACAGAGCTCACACAGCCCAAGTGCAGGCGATCAGTGCTACGGCAGAAGCCACCTTTTATCTAAACCACACTGCTTTGGCAACTCAGACGATTGCTAGAAGTGCTCGTGCTGCCTGGGTTGGGCACTTTCTTTCCCTTTCTCCTGTTTTACTACATAATAAACCAGTTTCAGCATCATCCCTTTGGCTGTTTTGTCAGAGAGGACTCAGCTGGCCCAAATGCTTTGGGCTGCAGCAGTTGATGTGCATGGCTCTGGCCACAGACAAAGCAGGCTGCTTATGCTTTAACTGACCGTGAGCAATGCTCTGACTGTGTGTTTCTCTTGGCTCAGGATTTTTGATGGCAGGCAGCCTGTGCTGGCTGTTTTGGACCCCATCCTCATCAAAAATATCCTGGTGAAAGAGTGCTACACCGTTTTCACCAATCGCTGGGTAAGTATTTAGCCCTGTGCTTCGCTCTCCAGTACAGAGTGTTTGCAGCAAGAAAGGAAGTGTTCTTTGAGCCCTCCAGCAAGTAATTTCTCTCTATGGATGGTATCAACAATAAAACCCTGCTTGGAAGGTGTAGAGGCCACTCCAGTTGCGACACTGGGACATCAGCCTGGATGCACCCTGAAGCTTATGTCAATTACGACTCTTACGCTTCTGTTTCTGTTTGCTGGTTGAGGTAGAGCTGATGTGACTTCAGGGGCCAAGTGAAAACTCTTTTTGACTCGGTGGGTCTCTTTTGGTTGTATTTCTATGGTGTAGATGCGGGCTGGAAACCTTTACCCACCCTCTTGTATAACCACGTCCCTTTTGCTGTAGAGTTCTTCCTGTGCAGAACTTTGGTTTGAATGGGATCCTGGGGTCAGCCATCAATGTGGCTGAAGATGAGAAGTGGAAAAGGATTTGTACTGTGCTGTCTCCAACCTTCACCAGTGGAAAGCCGAAGGAGGTAAAATAAGGGCCACTGGTACTTTGCAACAGCTGGAGGAGGACTGGGCCATTTCTGAGTACAGACCTTCCCTTCAGATGGGGGAACTGCCCAGCCTTCTTTGATAGAGGTAAAAGGGTCAACAGTGCCTTCTGCTTTGGTTTGCATTTCAGATGCTCCCTATCATTAATCGCTACGGTGAAAAACTAGTGACAAACATTGAGAAGAAAGTGGCCAACAATGAGATCATGACCATAAAGGAGTAACTGTGTGGGGCTGGCAGGAAAGAGTTTGTATTCAGTGTGGGGAAGGGGCCGTTTAGCAGAGCCTTTTCCGTGCTGCAGCATAAACCCCTTGTCAGCTATGAAGACGAACTCCATCATGGTCATGGGCATGGTATGTTCCTCAGCAGGGGCCTTGCTGTGCTCTGCTCTGCTCAAATGGGGTAGCTGTGCCCTGTTCACCATTTCCTTTCCCTGGGGATGCATTCTGAGGGAGGAGCAGCGCTGATTCCAGAAGCTCTGCAAGGTGTGGTAGTTTTGGGTGTCATTTTTGCAATCTGGAAATCACACCACGGGCTTTGCTGCCCTGGGCTGCAGTTCAGTGCGTTCCAACTGCAGCCTAGCGTTTTGATGCCGGAAAAAATCGGGAGGGGAATGCAAGTGGGGAAACTGGGGTTACTGCCAAATCAGGGCAGGACCTGCTGTGTTAGGACTCTCCTTGACTAAGACGTTCCCTCTGTCAAGGACTGTCCGTACATGGGCTCTTATTCATTAGACTGGTTGTGTACCTCCCATTCACTCTTTCTTCTTCTCTACGTAGCATTTTTGAAGCCTACAGCATGGATGTGGTGGCCAGCACTTCTTTCAGTGTGAATATTGACTCCATGAGCAACCCCAGTGACCCTTTTGTCACCAACATGAAGAAGTTTCTCAAATTCAGTCTCCTAAATCCTGTGCTTGTATTCTTAGGTATGACACACCGCATCTCATACAGCCCTCAACTGATGTCAGAGCTGGTGACCACTTACATTGCCTGGTAGCTCCCTTAGTAACCTTGAGGCCTCTCTTACCATATGGGAGGTGCTCAGCTCTTTGCAGGGTTACATTTACCCTAGCACAGTCAAGGTTAGTATAGCCCATGTGGGTCTTAGCAGCATCCTCCTACAAGCAGAGACCCTTTTTCCAGAGACATAGTGAAGAGCTGAAGACAACAAAAAGAATTGGGGGGGGGGGGGGGGCAGGGTCCAGATTTACCCCTCTCCTTTCTATGTTTTGTGCCACTTTTGAGTTTCTTGCGCCCCCTTGGCCTAAAACACTTCGTTCTTTTCTTTTCTTTTAGTGTTATTCCCCTTTGTTACCCCAGTGTTGGAAAAGATGAATGTGACTCTGTTACCCTCAAGGGTCATGGACTTCTTCAAGGGCATCTTCCTGAAAATGAAGAAGGAGAAGTAAAAGGGCAGCAGGACGGTGAGACCAGCCCCAGTGGCCTCTCCTCTTCACTGTGCTGCCCTTCCGAGTTCAGGAGGGACCTGGTGGCATCCCCTGGGCTTCCGCATGGGGAAGGTATCTGTGTCCATAGAGGGTCTCCAGTCTGAATCTCAACATGCACTGAAGCCGTGAGCTTGCCCCTGGGGCTGTGGATGGGGCAAGTCTCAGCAAGGAGCTTGTGCTGAGCAAGGTTTGTCTCCTCCCCACCACACCTTCTCTCACTGCCTCTGTTTGTCCCCAGGACCGGGTTGATTTCCTGCAACTGATGGTTGACTCAGAGCTCACATGACAGCTCCAAGTCCACTGAGACCAGCTCCTACAAATGTAAACATTGAGATACGTCCTCCTCTCAGCAGAAAACATGGTAGTGCCTTGCGCGTATAAAGGAAGGAAGTAGGAGAGGATTTTAGTCATTAATCCTACAGGAGATACAAGCTCTCAGTAATGGGGCCATAACAATGCTTATCATATCAACTATGTTTTATTATATCCCGTTTCCCGTGATAAACCCTGATGTCTGTATGTACAACAAAGAGCAAACAAACAGAGTATCTCCTTACTCCCATTTCCCATTTTGTCTCCTCAAGGCCAGCACCATTGGCTGTATTTCATAAAGCACACAAAGCACATACGCTGTGTGTACTTTCATCCATGAGCTCTTCTCTGCCCCTCATCCTGGGTGAACTGTTAGATTAGAAAGTAATGGCTCAGCCAAGGCATAGTCCCAGCCCATCAATCTCAGTCAAAGCAGGCTGCCTGTAAACTTTGAGGTGCCAGGGCAGGATATTTGTATGATGTCCTGCACTACAGGCTGCATCCTGGAAGCGCTTGGACACTGCTGCAGGACCCGTGTTAAATACTGCATTGCCCTTACTAGCACTGCCACAGTATGCTCAGGGCTACTAATCTCTCAGCAGCACAAAGCTCACATCATGGTTTAGAGCAGCTGCTGGACATCTCTTCATCTCTAACTTTCCCTGGAATATGTCCCAGAAGAGAGCAGAGACTTCCAGAGACTTCTCAGGCTGCACATACCTTGATTCTGCTCTTAAAGAGAGCAACGTAACACTGCTGATCTCGACAGCAGTGTTCTGGCTGTACAACAGATCCACCTCTGTGGTACCAGAAGGTTAGCTGTTCCTTTACCAACTGTGGAGTATATGAATAGCACTGCTTAGATTGACAAGTGGGATCCTGAATTCCCAAAACTGTAGTTTTCAGCTCCTTGCATGTGCTTTTATGCGTCTTTTCAGCATTAAGTGATGAGGAGATTCTGGCCCAGGTTCTTGTCTTTGTCTTTGCTGGCTATGAGACCACCAGCTCCACCCCCAGCTATTTATCGTACAACCTGGCCACCCACCCTGACGTGCAGCAGTGACTCCAGGATGAGATCAATGCACACCTGCCCAACAAGGTAAAGGAAGGTGGAGAGATGCTGGGGCTGTGCCAAAAGGCAGGTTGGAAGCAAAACAGAGTGGAGGAGATGCGGGCACTGAGGTTTCCCCTCCTCTGGACTCCAGTGTGTGGAAGGGAAGCATCACAGGGTTGTTGGAGTGGCAGCTGAAGTCCCATGCTCCTAACCATCCTGTTTCCTTTCCCCAGGCTGCTCCCACATACAGTGCCATCACACAGATGGAGTACCTCGATATGGTGGTGAATGAATCCCTCCGGCTCTTCCCCTGTGTGGGCCGGATTGACAGGGTCTGCGAGAAGACTGTGGAGCTCAATGGTGTGACTATTCCAAAGCACACGGTGGTCATGATCCCAGCCTACATGCTGCATCGTGACCCAGCATACTGGCCAGAGACAGAGGAGTTCAGGCCTGAGAGGCGAGGGCCAGGCGGGGGGAATGCTGCATGCTCAACCTTAGCCCTGGGAGTGGAAATGGCAGTGAAAGTGGGGAATGCATGATTATAACATTTAAATTAGGCATTTATCATTGTCTGACATCTAGTCCCAGCATTAGCATGAGGGGAGTTTTATGATCTACAACCATAAACTGTGCATGGAATTTAATTAACTGCATTGAAGGGAGCAACAGTGAGAGCAGCTCCCGGCAGCTGTAACACTGAGGGGTTTATGGCCAGATATTATAACAAGAGCCATTGTGTGACTGGCACGATGCCGTGCAAATCAGCAGTGGAAGGGCAAAGATGGGTAGGAAATAAAACTTACTTTTTCAGCTCAAGTCATGAAACAATCCTTGCTTAGGAGTCTCTGACAAACCCTATGAAATGAAGCAATAGCCCAAGGCAGGCCTGGTGGCCACAAAGATGCTGAGGGCTGGTCCAGAGAGTGCAGGACCACATCTGTACCCTTGCGCCAGGAACTGAAATACCCCTGGAAGCTAAGCCCAGTGTGGGGATGTGGTGATCTCTGGGACAAAACATAGCAGTATCAGGCAGAAGTTAGGGAGGGAGATGGATGCTGCTGAAATCACCTGTGGACCCCTATGGTCACCTTGTGTTGAATGCAGAGGGAACCACCCAAATGGGAGTGCTCTGGCAATGGGCATGGGTATCTGGGCAGGAGCTCTTTAGGGATCACTTGTCTTGCTGGGTGTTCATCAGAGGGATGTGCTGGTGTCTCAGTAGTGAGGTTACTGCTCACTGCTGACTTAGCGTGGCTGAGGTTTGTACCTAAACCTCGTGCACTGGGAATGAAAAGCTTTCTGACATGAAAAATAACTGATCGCTAAGAAGTATGACTGAAGATGCTCAGTGGCATATTTTCTCTGTGAAGCTGATTGTTCTTCCCTGTTTTTCATGATGAGGAAAGGACCGGCTGGCGTGTCTCAAAAGCAACCATGCCTTTAGTCACACAGGGGGGGAACGTCTTTGTGTTCACTCGGTGCTTTGATCTAAAGGGAAGATGTGAAGCTGTAGACCTGTGAGGTTTAGGGTTTGAAACCTGGGTTCAGTTTTTGGAGTTGAGAGGGAGTTCTGAGGAAAGAGTAGTTACAAAACCCATTAGCATATTCCACGTATTCCCTGTTCACCTGAGGCACCTGGAGATGCACAACCAGCTCCAAGCAGCAGGATAAAAGCGGAGGTATAAGGTGTCCACTGAGACAGAACTAAGGGACTTAGCTTGAGTCTTCTAATATGCACAGAAACACAAGAAGCTTTTGCCTTCCCAGACCCCTCATCACTCCACTTCAGAATTGAAACCTTGCACAACCACAGCTCTAACTTCTCTTTTTGTTGTTGTTGTAATCAGGTTCAGTAAAGAGAGCAGAGAGTCTATTGACCCCTACACCTTCCTGCCCTTTGGGGCTGGCCCTAGGAACTGCATCGGAATGAGGTTTGCCCTCCTCATTGTGAAAGTGGCTGTGGTCGCCCTATTGCAAAACTTCTCATTCAGAACCTGCAAAGACACACCGGTGAGGATACGGGATGATGTGTTTCATTATCTGCCCTTTAGTCCCGCTGAGATGGTCCTCTACAGTTCATTTTGCATACATCCCAGGACAAATGGGGAACTGCCTCTCATGCACATTAAATCCCTCTCTTCCCCCGGGAGTTCAGAGGCTGCTAGCTTCAGAACCACTGAACCTTGTCTGCAGACTTGGGTTGTACTACTTCGTGCGGAGATCAGGGAGGAAGATTTCCCTGGGGGTTAGAGAGGCATATGGCAATAACTGCATTTAAATCTTCTCTGTTAATTTAAATGGTTCACCACAAGTTACTGATACATTTTTTTAAGCCTTTAGAGGAGCAAATTTAATGTTGGTGGAATACTTCAGGCTGAAATCCCTGAAGTCCTTTGCTTCTCTTTGGGCGCACCTAAGTTGTGGGGTTCTTGCTCCGCAGTGGTGCACTGCCAGTCTACCTTGACCAGGCTTAGGAACCCCTTGCTCCAGAGAGCAGAAAGGGAATATTCTCCCAAAATAATGGCATATCCCTGTGGCTCAGAGGCAGGGAGCTCTATTTTTGGTGTTAGTTTCCAGCCCCATCCTGGCTTTCTGCACTGGCTGCTGCAAAAGGCTGTGCCATTAATACATTGCATTCACGAGGCGAGCATGGGAAATCAGAGCAGAGGGGACAGCAAGTGTATTCAAAGGACATTTGTTGTAAGAAACAGAGAAATCCTTATTAAATTATTGCTTGGCACGGGTGCTCAGCTGGAATATCTGCACATTCAGGTTGCAGCTCAACTAGTAACCTGGAGGTGAAAGACTGTAATAGTCCATTAACAATGCAGTGACCTATCCACCCTCCCCCAAGTCTAATGACATTTTTCTAATCCTCTGCAATCCATAAAATTGATTCTTTTTATAACTGCCTTTAATTAAAAGGAGACAAGTTAAATATGTATTGTATTATTGGTGCCCGTAGGTTTATGGGGGCTCTTTCAGCCCCCTCTACAGAAGATGTCATGTACGTCAGATCAGAGTGGGAGGGAGAAATTCATGCCAAAGCATGCCTATGGAATAGATATATATGGAAGCTGCAGCCTCCCCTCACTCCTCCTTGATGGCACATTGAGCTCTGACCCATATTACTTAAATTCCCTGAAACAAAGCTTACTGGGATATGGGGATGTTAATGTACCTTGTTGGGTTGGGGGTGTATCACCCTTGTCTTGATGGAGAAAAGGAGAGCGGGGATTGGGTTGATGGAGGAACTTAGTAAAACACTCTTCCCTCCTCTGCAAGATGATTCCCTTGAACACCCACTTTCAATGTGCCTTTTACTGAGATTTCCAGCCTGTCCCACGGGAGCCAATCGCTTTTTCCTTGTACTCATCCTGAGCAGCAATCTTAGTTTCATTCTTTCCGGAGAGCTTATTGCTCCTCCTGCTCCCATTACGATCTAGCTCCCCTTAGTGCTTACACACTTCAGCATTAACCATGGCACTGCGTGTCCCTCCTCAGCTGCAGCTCCCAGATGGGTTTTGGCTGGGTTTGCC
Source organism: Amazona ochrocephala (assembly GCA_039720435.1). Classification (NCBI taxonomy): domain Eukaryota; kingdom Metazoa; phylum Chordata; class Aves; order Psittaciformes; family Psittacidae; genus Amazona; species Amazona ochrocephala. The sequence goes on along the minus strand of CM077886.1, from coordinate 11,149,151 downwards.
CTCTGTGTGTAGCCTGTTTATCAGTGCACAAAGCTCTTAGGACCATGCCTTGTTAGAGCCAGAATTCACTAAGCAGTTTATTCAAGAGTTGAGGGCTATTAAACCCCAAATCATAGCTGCTTTGCTACTGTAAGTACTCCTGTAAGGAAATGCATTGAAAACAAGAGGTGGCCAAGGTGTATGTGGGCTGCAGGGGTCCTATCCGTGTCATGACTGTCCTTTTTCCCAGCTTACATGGCTATTTTGGTTTTATCTCTTGCTCAAGATCCCACTGGTTCTGGACGCGAAAGGTTTCATGCAGCCGAAGGAACCCATCATCCTGAAGATGGTCCCCAGAGCACATGCTGCTGTGGAGGAGTGAAGGAAGCGGGAACAGATCAGAGACTGTTGTTTGATGGTGCCTCCTCTAAATCTCGAGTTGAGCCCCAGACTGATGTGCGTGCTGTAGAAGAGTCCGTGGTGCAACCCCCCCATTTCACCATGGGGCGTTAGGGGGTTGGTTTAGCATAATTACTGGAGCATTATTCTAATGAGTCCCAGATCCTGCTGTCCTTGATCACAATAGGCATCTTGCAAGACCATTTGCACTCGAGTTATTTGGGCATATTTTTTTCTCTCCCTCTGAAGAGGCACTTTTCTAAGCAATTTGATTCCAGACACTGTCAGTCTCTTCTGGCAGTGTAATTTAAATCAAGATAGTGAGAGCAAATTGCACGTAGTTGAGTAATGCTACCATTGCTCCTGCTACTGCCTGCTGGGTGACTCTGTATGTCTTCTGGTTTTATTCGCTTGGGAATGCAGAGCTGTCCAGGGCTATTTCCTCAGCGGTGTGCTATGACCCTGACAAGTGTTAAAATGGTCACATCCTTGCAGGAATGAACACCCGCAGCAAATTTTCTGATGCTGATTTATTTAGATTTTCTCATGATTTTAGATGGCTTTTGCATGATTCAGAGCACAGATGAGGAGCTGAGTGAGAAGCAGTTACTCCTAATGGCTGGAGATCTGCAAGAGTGGAAGAAAAGTGCCCCACATGTGTTTCCTCATTGTTTGCTTATTTTACCACGGGCATGCAGCCATCTCCCTTAGAAGGATTTGTCAACACAGGCACCATCTATACTGCTACGTAACACTTTTCAGACTCTGATTCATATTAGGCCAGCGTAAGACCAACTTAACTGACTTAATAATGATGCAGGGTGCAGCATCGAGAGCCTTCAGGTGTCCTGGAGAACCTCAGTCTGGAAGAAATGTTTTGCCTTTGGCTATTGAGACCTGCAAATTCTTGCTTGACATAGATTCTGGAATATCTCTGTGCCAGCATTTCATATAATTCCTTTAAAAACTGCTACTGGAGGCCTACGTGTAATAAAGAGCTCACCTAGATCTTCTGTAACCAGCCGATGCCAGTCTTCTGCTCTTTCATCCACATACATGTGAATCTCTCTATTGGTCTCATAAGCCAATGGCTAGACAATGATGCGGCCCCACCACCTCTCCCAGCTGGGCCTCTTCGCTTCTTTGATGAGATCCTCAAAGGGTCCTCAAAATCAGTGCCAGAGTGGAGATAGAAGTTCTCTTTTGCAGTGCATTCTTCCACTGTCACCCTGCAGCACCACAAGTTATTGAGTGCGTGGTCTATGCCAGCCTCAGCCATCTGTCTTTCTGTGAAAGCAGAGGGGTTTGATTCCAGCATCTGCTCCATGCTGCAGGGCCCTGTCCTGCAGGATTCAAAGGGCTCTCCATGCTCACTCCTAAAGACCTCATGCACCTGCTTTGCTTCCTTCCACAGGAGGATATCTTCTTCCAAGCTGTCAAATTTCAGCACTGGGTGCAATACTTGCGTGTGCATACACATCCAACCCAGTCAGTACCATCTACAATGCTGCCTGCATTCCTGGGAGGTGAAACCTTGTTTTACCCTGACTGAATCTCTGTGTGTATCATCAGTACTGAGAGCTGCTTCTGGAGATGCAGAGTTTAAGATACAACAGTCCAAAATAAATGGCAGAGTAGAGTCATCGATAGTGCGAAGTGGTTCCTATTGCAAAATTGGGCTTAGGAACTTTATTCACTACTTAGCAGTTTTTATATTTCTTTTATATTCTTTTATATAGAGATCTATTATTACACATTGATTTTATACTTCCTTTCTATGTGTTTTAGGGATTGAGTAGAAAACTGCAGAGGCGCAACAACCTTTCTGCAGCAGATTGAATTCCCCAGGGAAAGACACCCTTGACTGGAAGTGCAGGGGAAGAGTGAGGCTGCTTCCCTGGAGAGTCACCGAGGAGCTGGGTGAGAGGGTTAGAATATTCCCAGCAGCTCCAGCAGCTGCAGCTGCCCCTTCTGCCTTCCTAACCTGCCGCAGTGCAGCTCCTTCTGCCCCCAACGTATAAAAGTGACAATTCATCTTGATGTTCAGCTGTTACTGTCCCCTTCCTAAAGCCAGGGCACTGTGTTTGACTGTGATGGCACCTCTCAGGGGAGAACAGCAATATACAGAAGCAGTCAGAGCCCTGCAGAACAAACAGCCGAAAAGTGCCTGCATTGTCACAGCAGTTCATGGAAAGGGGCATGGAAAAACCTCACGTCTCTGCCTTGAGAGGTGACCGAGGAGATGAGGCTGATCAAGGCACGCACAGTGTCACAGGTCAGGGATGAGTTAATACCCTTGCTGGAGCAAAGGCCATAGCTTGCCCCGTAACAGTGAAGGAAGGGTTTTGCCTCCTCACTCCACGCCTGTGCTGGAATTAATCACTCGCACACAAATATCAACATTACGGAAAACATCCTTCAGGATAATCTTCCTCACAAAGCTGCTCTAACATTTCCACAGTATACAGTTCACTTGCAGCTGTCAAAGGATTTCAGACTCTCTCATCTCTGTTCAAAAGCATCTTCATCTACTGGCACCCCATGCCAGTGAAGCGAGTGGTGAACGCACAGCACTGCTCTATCTCCCTGCACCTGCACAGGACTCTGGCAAGGGGTGAAACTAGGTTGAGGTGTGCCAAATGTCATATTCGTTTTGCTGAATTTGGTTGTGCTTAGGAGCAGAAGGTGCACACCTCTGCCGGTTCCAACTCATCATAGAGGGAGGTTTGCCATCAGGTTTTGGCTTTGTGGAGTGGTTGGGCTGGGCTGTGCAATGGGGAATCATTCAGATCCTGTGAGTTTTCCATCAGGCAAAGTACATGGGGCAGTTTCTTGGCTTCATTCTAGCCTGAGCAGCTATTTGGATGATGTTCTGTGTCAACCCTTTCTGGTCTGATTTCCAGAGTGTGAACCCCTGCCCTGTAGCCAGAAGGCTGTGCTCTTCAACAGCCATGTACCTCAGTTTACCTGGGTGTAATTTATTATTATTGTTTACACTTACTGGTACTATTGCCTACTTACAGTTAGGCAACAGTGAGCTTTGCTGTGTGTCCACTTTATGCCATGCTTTGATTCAGATCACAACAAGGTCAAGGAGTGAGCAAATGGGTTTCCTTTCGGAGGACACTGAAGCAGAAGTGTTTCAGGAGCTCATCTAACATGCTCCAGCTGCTGACAGCTTGAAGCAAGTCCTCTACTCCCCCTAAAACAAACACATAGGATGAATATAGGGCTCTCAGCATCAAGTCCTTTGCTCTGCACATCCCCCTCCTATAGCACAGGACTGCTTCCTAAGGCAAACATAACTTCAGCTCAGCAACAGCTCCCGCTGTAAGGATAGTTCACCATCAAGTTGCATCATCCAAATCTGGCTCTGTTCACTTGTGCTTCAATTATTTAGGCTTGTTTCAAGCAAGAGCACCCACTTGCACTTGAGATGGTGCTCATTCATTGAAGTGGTATCACTGCTGGGCTTAACATGCTTGAGTGCTTCACTGGTTCCCAGTCCTCTCCCATCGCTGTGCAAGCCAGTGAGCACAAGATCCCTGGGTAAAGGGACCTTAAAAGTCCCTGTTAAAGTAGCTGTGCCTGCCACAATTTCCAAGACCCTTGGAGCTTTCTTGACCCTGACCCAGGCTTGCATAGAGGTTGCCCACATTATTGCTGCTGGTGCTGTACTGGACCTGCTGCTGAAGAGAAACAGGCTTCCAGACACCCTATTGAATGCTCAATTCAGTTAATATTGATGGAATAATCAGCCCACAGAGTCTGCCCAAAGGTCAGGAAGCAGTGATTTTTTTCCTGTGGCAGCTTTGGTCCTGAGCCCTTGTTTTAGCACGAGGATTGCAAGCAAAAGCACTTCAGCAGGTAGGTTATAAAAGTGTTATGACTGCGGGTATTAAGCTGACAGGCTAATGTAACATGTGCATAACAAAGTCTCCTAAGATAGAGAGGTAAATTCTTTGTTGCACTCATTTCTTGGGCAGCTCAAAACCGAGCTGGGTATGGACATGGTGCAGGCTCAGCTGGTGTCCTACAAGGCAAAATGCAGAAAAGCCTCGATGAGAGGCCCACCATTATGGAGAAGGATGCTAGAAGGAGGATGCTGGAGAAGGGGTACTGGACCATGGGACAGGACCAGGTGCGGAAAACTTTTTCTCAGTCCATTCTGTCCCAAAGCCCCAAATTTCATCCCTCCCCTGCTTCTCCTCATCTGTCACACAGAGATGCCTGTGTGGTTCTTCAGTCCTCTGTGTGCCAGCAGTCATCTTCAGAACTGAAGGGCACAACAACATGAGGGCCCATCTTTACCCCTGTAGTCACTCAGGCACACACACACTGTCAGCTGGACACGCAGCATGCCATGGCCTGGATTTGCAGGAACACTTTGATCTTTCATTTTTAAGCCCAGTGGTTCAATCCCCCACAGAGCTAAGGTAAACAGCCGTGATGCTCCTCCGTCAGATTCAAGGTTTCAAGTCAAGCAGCAGTCATTTAACCACACTTCCAAAGTTCATATCATTTGAATGTCATATGTCAAACTGATGCTACTTCCACTGAAGGCAAATAGATGTTTATTCCCCTCGCAGCTGGCCAGCAGCCTGACATTCATTACTGAAGCCTGGCAGCTGCCAGGGATTGAAGCTACCTGTAGGAGTGCATCTGTCAAAGCCTTCCACCTCTTAAGGGTTATTCCCTGCAATATCAGCTCATATGTTTTAGTTCAAGCTCATTTTACAGCTGCTGTAGGTCTGCACTTGTTTGTTTCCTGTGTCTTGGCAGGGTCAGGTATTGGGTTTTGCCCATTCCCTCCAAAATTATGTCATTACTTCATTTTTCATGGCTTCACCTGGGTTCAGACTCACCACCGCTGGGCACCGGCCCCTGAGCTTTATGATGTGAATGCTCCTCTGTTTGGTCTTATGGCAGTGGCCAGCCCACAGGACCACAGCAGCTCCAGCCCTCCTCAGGGCCAGCACTGCAAATTCTGATTCTGGGGAGTAAATTCATGCATTAAATAACTGACATTTCATACTTTATTGGGCATTAAATTGTTCAATTGGCTGCAGAGGAGTTTACAGGACTAAAAAAAGACAACAGAAGTGATCAGATTAGTTTGCATTTAGGCATTGCCCTGAACAGCACAGAGCAATTTACACCTGTACAAAGAGTCTGTAGAGTTATATTGAATCAGACCTGGAGCATTTTACAGCACGAGCATAAATGATAACATAAGGTGCAAAGGAAACAGCCAGCCGGACAATTACCGAGTGTCTTCACACGCCTTATTAATCCTCATTACAACCCTATGTGCTGAGACTCAGCATCTTCCCTTCCCCGACAAGGGCCAGTGAGGCTGTGGAGCCAATTTAGCTGCGTGCCAAACTTGCAGTGTCTGGCTGCTGGTATCAATGTGCCCTTGGCCCTGGAGAGCTGGATGCCTGAGATGCATCTTGCTAAATAACAGTGACAGAAATCTCAGCTGCCTCCTCTCTTACCAGGCTTCTGAGCAAAGTGTGTTGTTACGCTCAACTATATGTATGTCTTTTGATCTATTTTTGGGTTGTTTTAAGCTTATCTCCATAGGTATCTCAGGAAGAGGGGTGATGCTCATATAAAAGACCACAGGCCCAGTTCCTTGCCTGTGCTGATACTTCTATGAAACAGGACTGGATGCTGTGTGTGCATATAGAGTCGTGAGCCTCAGGAACACAAGGAAATGGGCTAAAAAAGGGTGATACAGACACTCCCAGAGTGAGAGGCTGGAAGGACTGCCAGCACATGTCTGAGCCATGCCTGCGCAGGTTAACGACCCAATATACAGCTGCCGGCATCGCTCTGTGTCTGCAGTAACATTTCATGAGCGGTGTGATTGTTTGCTGAAGCTCTCACATTTGCGTCTGATATGGAAGCTCCTTAAAATAGAGCAGCTACCTGGTACGTTTCAGCACTCCCAGAGCTCTCACCCCATTTCCCACTCAGCGCCTCCTGCTTAAAAGCTGCTGGACCTGAACTTTTTCCACTGATGGTGACAAGAAGACCTGGCAAGTGTTGAGCTATGCAGGTGGGAGACAGCATGAATAGTTAGACTGCTTGTACACAGTTGGGAGATTGGCTGTCTAATGTTCTTTCTGGGAATCTTATTAATGTTATCTTATTATTTCATAATAGATATAAGCCATGTGCTAGTGCTGGCAGCCAGTAATTGGGCCTTGCCAGGGAATTACTCATATTTTTCATTCTTGAAGGAACGAAGAGCGTATTCGGTTATGCTAACGACCTCATTTGTGTGGATTCCATTCACTTGATATGTTTCACTTGTGATGTATTGCAGCTAGAGAGATGATTTCTCACATAAAGTAAATGTCGAGGTGCCTCAAAGCAGATTCTCTCCTCTCCAGATGCTGAACGGATGCCTCACCATGTTTGCATCTCCCTCAACAGCCTCACCCAAAGGTGATTGTTTTGCAGAACACTTTGATGATGCTGATGCACATCTTTCCCTCTTGGTGTCTTGGGAGAAATGGAGCTCTTTGAAACAGGGTGGAAAAATGTTTGTTATGTATTGCTCCTTTATAAATCCTGTCTGCCTATTTAGCTACCCTCGTTTGGGTCTTGGGCCCTTTGGGGTGTCATGTAAAACACTACAAGAGGTAGAGTCTCTGCCCAAGTTCTTAGCTGAGAGGGTTTTTTAACTCTCCACAGGGTATAAATGATAGTTTCAGCCACAGAGAGCCTCCCTCCCATATTTACAATTACTCTCCTTTGTGTGCGTATCAAAGCACAAGCAACATATCCTTGTCAATAAAAGCCCTTTCTAATTCTTTTTTATCCTCCCCAGCGGAATCCTTAGAGCCCCGTGGAACCTCGAGCAGCCCTTTAATTCCTCCTGCTTTGGTCCTTGCCACTGCTTGGGGCCTGTTGTTGTAGCAGCCGTGCCGGCTGTAAAAAATGCTGCTCCTCAATCGAGCAGAGCAGTGGCTGCTGACTGACACGAAGCATTACCTGCCCACGGGGACCCAATGTGCCCGCTCATTCTGCAGCGCTATCAGAAATGTTTCCATGCATTTGTTTGCAAAATGTCTTTATCCAGCCAGGAGAAATGTCCCTTGAAGTCAACCAACCAGATAAATAAATAACAGTCAAAGACAATACAGGGAGGAGGAAGAAAGTTTCTAGAGGGAAATAAGTGATGGATTGAAAGAGATTTGAGGCTGGTGAGCTGTACAAGTTGGTGCACGATGTGACAGGAGAGAGTCCTCACCCTGTTGCTTCCTGGTCTTCTATTTGAGATGGAGTCCTGAAAATGCTGATTTAAAAGGGATGAAGAAACAAATAAACAAATAGCCTGATGTACATTGTCAGCAGTTTTTAGACCTTCTGAACTGTTTTCATAATGTATCTGCTGGCACTTGTGTCAAAATCAAGCTCTTTGAGCAAGGTGCAGGAGGGATGCTGGAGCTACTACAAGTTTTTCAATGTATTTGTGCACAAATCTGGGCAAATAGAAGAATTATTTCACCTTTCACATATGGAACAGGAATCATGACCTGGAATTTGGGTTTGCTTTCCAGGAGCACCTCTGAGTGAATGGTCTGTTGAGACCAGAGGAAAATGCAGATTAATAGCACCATTAATGAGAATAAACATGGGCTAAAATTCCATGCACCATGATTGCTTCTCAAAGCATCCAGGAACAGTAACAGACGCAATAAAGCAGAAATCCACTTTGACTGCCAAGAATAAATGTTCCCTACATCAGACCCAAGTCTGGGGGCAGACCATATCACCCATTGCAGAGCAGCCTGTGGCGTTGAAGCTCTTGTATGTTTGAAAAGCCATCTCAGAGGCGCAGCAGACCTCGGTGCTCCCAAGGGCAGCTTCCCAGCCCCTGCAATGAGTATACTATCATCTAATGACATGCATCTACCTACTATCATCTACTAAACCTGAGTACTGTTCTCGTGCCTGCTCATTGGCTTTTTCCATCTACATCTTTATCTCGTTGATTTGACCAAAAGAGTTATAGGGTGGAAATGATATTAATGGTTCCCTGCCCATCCAGCTTCTTATTTTGATTCATTCCGTTCTTATCACTTTGAGTGAACTAAATAATTAATCATCTTACAGAAAATAATTAGGGCTAATGTTACACAGATTACACTCGCCAGTTCAAACAATAATGTTGAAAAGAACATCTGTAAAACCTGATATTTAACTACAGTCTGGCTTGTTTAGTGATGTACAGCTTTGGGGCTTTCACTCCAAATTTTGGCCAGCTACATTGACTAAATAAGAAGTTTTTATAGTTAGTGTTCAAATTACCAAATACTTGCCTAGAGCAATCCCATTGATCAAGTGTATCATTTGTAATACAAATGTTTTTATTAGGAGGCTTTGTTCAAGATAAATGAAGGATCAAATTAAGTGGAGATTGGATTGAGTAGAAAATGCTGCAGCTGGATAATTTCAAGCAGTGAGGCTGAACATTTCTTTCAACTGATGAGAAGTCATCAACTAAGTCTTAATATAAAACATGCACCCACAGACGCATCTCTACTGATTCCTCTCATGGCTACAGCACGCTTCATACAAAACAAATCTGGGTTTGTAGGATAGGCTACAAACCCATCACCTCGCTGCAACCAAAGCAGTCTGAGGTTTTATTTTGACCAGAATTAGGTATGCTTTCAAAATACCACCATGCACCAAAAACCTCCTCTTGCTCCCTCGTTGTTCATGCTGCCTCTGTTACCACCCAGTAAAACCCATTGTGCATCTCTGCTCTTAACCCAAATGCCTCCTTTGCATTAAGTGGGGCAATCATTTTCCTCTTTTTAGGAAAGAAAACCCCTAGAAGAGAGCCAGCATGAATACTTAGCTATTTCACTATTCCCACATTCTGGTAGCACAGCAGATCCTGGGTGTTATTGAGTTTACTCATCATCAGCCAGTGGAAAATGACTGTGAGAGTGAAATGCTGTTACTTTATGTGTGTGTGTATATATATATATATATATATTTTAATATAGTCCAAACTAGGAAACCTATTTGGGATTACATTTCTTTGGCTGTCATGTAGAGCTGTAGGTATTAAGCAGTCGCTTTCTGAAATAACTCTCCCTTCTCCGCATCCCACTCCCAGAGCAACATGTAAACTGTTTGCTGATGCAGGAATTACACATGTTGGAAGAGCTCCCGTAAAACCTCCCAAGATTTACATCTCCTCCGTGAGGCTTCCCCATGGGCTGGCTTCACAGGAGAGGTTTTACAGGCATTCAGGGTCCTTTTCAATGTATCTCAGGAGACATTCGTAATAATTGGAGGAAATCCTTTGAAGCCCATCAGATAAAACACACAGAGTTAGGAAGGGAGCATGGAGGTCAGTTGGTCCCCATGGACAAACTATATTTGGCTTGTTCCGGGACACAAGGCCAAATATCCAACTCATGCTGAGTGCTGGCTTTGTGAAGACCTCCAGATGCTTTGCAGCCTCACCCCAGCTCCAATTTGGTCTGGCTTACAGCATGAAAACAGATGTAAATCTCCTATAACTGCTGCATTTCTTCTTGGTTTGGGGTAAAGCGGAAAGTGCAGCTCTTACACCTGGATCTAACCGCTCCTAATTCCCATCGCAGTGCTCCACTGATGTTCAAGCAGTGAAATACACAGCACAGCTTTTAGGGAGAATTATTACTTTATCCATTACTTTGATGAAAGAAGTAATGAGCCCAGGTGGAATTACAGGTGGTAATGAAAAACAGAGACTTGTTTTTCTCAGATATCATTTGTGGCCACTTCAACTATACGTATATATGTATATATACATATTTTATGTATGCAAGTACCATATGTATGTATGACTGGTATAGAAAGGATTACATTATATATATGTCATGTTACATTCATAGTTTGGAGCAGCAGGCTCCGGGTTGCAAGGGCTTGTGTTTTGCTTTTGTGCTGTGGCCAGTAATAGCTTCTTTCTGCCATCATAAGGTTTTAGAACCTGTGACCATTACATTTGCTGAAGGAGGCTTAAACTTCACTTTGGAAAACTGCAGGGTATTGATGTGAGGTGCATTTTCTCCAGAACAGCTACAGCTCTCGTAATAAAAACAAGCAAACAATCAAATTTATGGGTTATATTTAAAGGGATGGGAAGTGAAAGCAAATTAACCCCTTTACACTGTAGCCAAGGCTGCAGCACAAGGAAATTGCTGCTGCCTGCTCAGGGAAGTGAGGAATGAAAACAGCAGCATGTATTGAAAATGGGTGACGTGGTACGAGCCGAGAAATTCAATTTCTATAGGGAAGCAGTGATTGAAAGCAGCACTAATGCTAATTAATCCCCCTCCCTCTTCTCTGTCTCCTAATTTGTCAACGCTCAGTGCTCTGTCTTCCTTCCAGCTCATTTCCATTGCGTGTGTACGTCAAGATGTCTCATGATACATGCAGTGAATACAGGTAAAATCCTGCAGACTACACTGTTGTCTTTCTTAGCATGTATTACCTGTTTATACCATTGTGTTTAACTCTGTTAGTTCTTAAACAACCTACATAGTTCATTTAATTACTGGTTTAGTATTTTGCCACAAGAAAATCTAGATTTTACAGCAGGCTTTTGGGGTTGGTTTATTTTCAGGTGAGATTTTGAAGCATTACATCCCTGTACAGTTCCCAGAGCACGTCTCTTATAGGATGCGTGCTCCCTCCTGCCTCTTTTCTCAGACTGGTCCCAGGTATGAGGACAGGTAAAGTCAAAGGGGAGAGAAGTTCATGCTCCTCCTAATTGTCCTCATTTCAGGAAAGCTGATGCAGCTTGATTTCACCAGGAATTTCTGTTTTGGCTTGGTTTAATAGATAATCTGATTTCAGTGGGAGAAAATCATCAGTTTAGAAATGGCTCATGTTTGGCAACCCAAACAGTGCAACAGCCCTATGACTCTTACTCTGTTGGGAAATCTCAGTGAAGTGCAATGTCCTGCATCTCCTGGAACAGACATAGAAGTGAGTCATGGGTTGCTTCATCCACCAAGGCCTTTGCTGACCGCCACTGTTGCAGAAAGAGATTTCCCCATCGGGGGCAGCAGCTGGGTTGCTGTTTGTGCTTGAAACTGCCCATGAAAGCAGAGGATGTATGGGAGACAGGTTGAAGCAACACAGTTTCAGGCAGGAACGCACGTGAGGATGGAGTTTGGCAGCGAAAGCTGAAAAGGGGAAAGTGTGCACAAGCTGCAGGATGAAAAACCTGATTTTTCTCATACTGTGTGCAAAAGGACGGTGATATTTCTGGGAGAGGAGCCAGGATTTTCAGTACCTGCTTTTCTTTCCCAAGTTTTCAGACAGGCCTGCCCAAGGGGCAGAGTGGTGAGATTCAATTGACTGGCTTTGAGAGAAAGTGTTCCAAACTTCCAAGGAGGCCAGGCTGTATGTGCTGGTTAAGAGCAGCAACTACTCCTCTCATCATCTGTGTTCACATACATTAATAGTGATAATAATAATAATAATAGGAGAGTTCACAGAGGTTCTCCTTAGGATGCGACAATAAAAGAATACACGATCTGGGGTAAAATAGTTCTGGCTTCTGCCTGAGGCTGTGCATGTGATCTCTCTATGGTCAATGAAACACAGTGAAACCATGGTCAACTGATGTCAGAGAGATGCTGGGAAGAGGGGGAGAGCCATTAGTTGGCCAAGACATTGTAAACTCTTGCATGGAGGACCAGTGTCTTGAAGGACTGAGGAGCAGCCAGGTTGTATGAAGGCCAGTGGACTTCAAACTTGGTCCTTGCTGTCCCAAGAAGCGTAATCTCAGTGTTACCAATGCTGGTTTTACAACGACTTCAGCTGGAGCAGGCTCAAGGATTTTGTTTTTCAGCATCCACTCCATCTGCTTTACTCCACATGTGTGCAAAGATTAAACAGGACAAGAAATTTGTTTCCAAGAGACTGATATTTTGGGATGGATTAAGAAATAGAAGTACCCCTTTTCCTTGGAGAGTGAGGCAGGCCGGCTCTGCCTCTCAGCCCTGGTCTCCTCCATGCTGGCCAGTACCATGGAGCAGAAGAGAAAACCAAACCACAACCATCAAAGCTTTGGAGATTTATTTCTCTGCTTTCCCTACAGATCCCATCTATCCAAACTCCAAAACAAAACAAGTTCATCAAGTGTCATCTCAAGAAAATCCGCCTGCATCCAGGCATCCTGACTGTGAGAAATGACTTGACGGGCAGTACTACAGCTAGCGTTCTCCTGTTCCGATCCATCTCCTGTCAGCATTCACATCCCTGTTGACAAACTGAATCTCACCTTGATTTTGTCTTTCCAGATAACACAGATTAACTGGGAGCTGTGCCATTTGTTTTGTTTGTTTTGAAAGCATCCAGAAGGAGCAATCCTGCAGAAGGGATAAGGATGTTGTCTGAGAAAATCCCACCCTGCTAATAAGCAATCCAAAGCAACATATTGCTGGGAACAGGGACACTAGAGGTGCCAGTGAATTCTGTAAGACTTTGAGCACAGTAAATGTAAATGCTTCTGTTATTATGCTGGTTTAATAGTCGTTTCGTGTCTCAAACAGCATAGCCAGTGACTGTCTTCATCGTCTCACATTCAGTCTGGCATGCTTGGCTGAGATACCTCTTAAAGCGGCTCTAGGAGATCCCTGAGCATCTAATGTGGCCTTGTGTGCAAGGCAAGGACACTCAGCCCATGGCTCAGGCAGAGCAGGTGGCTTCATATCCCGGAACAAAGCCATTTGTATTATGCTTTAGTCAGTATGTATTGCTGTATTCACCAGTGAGAGATCATTCCTTCCCACTCTATCCAAATAGACTTAGGGTACGGAGGCTGTGATGAGATAAATGGCTATTATGAGGTATAGACATTTTTAATTAGCTCCTGCAGACTGTGCCACACTGCTAACGAGCTCTTGCCAAGTTTCCTGTGATTCCTCTTTACTTTCTGTAACTCTATTATAGTAACAATGCAATCATTTTCTGTAATAACCATGATAAACTCCAGATAATCCTTCTGTAACTCCTGCATAAGCTTCATGTAATTTAATCAGTTGGTGAAACATTCTTGGTTTGAGGGATGGATGGATGCAGCACAGCTCTGCTACCCAATGAAGAGGATGATGTAGAGAGCGTATTCCCAATATCCTCCTACCCCCAAAGCAGTATAAATCCAGTGCAAGGCTGGAAGTGTTGCAAAGACAAACAGTTGTGTTTAGCTCTCAAATTAGCCTGTTGTTGCCAAAGCAGAGGCCAGAATATTAACAAGCAGTAAACCTGGGCCTCAAGGAACAGCCTGATTTGTGTGAGGTGAGCTGGAGAGCAAGCAGTCGCTGAGCTCCCAAAGGAGAGAGCAGCTCCCAGATGGGTGGGAAGGTGTGAGAAGGGATGAGGGAAAGAGACATCACAGGAGCCTTGCTTTCATCTGTCCTTTGAAAGAAGGGGGACTGCTTCTCAACAGTGCTGAGAAATGTGATTTAGATAAATAGCTGGCGGCTCCTATGAACAGTTTACCCAGCTTGTTATCTTCCACTGGTCTGCTGTGATTGATGTACCCCAGGTGGTGTCATATGTGCTTATTCTTTTCTTTCCTTTCTTTTAGTTAAGAGACATGGGTTTTTTCTTTAATTACTTCTCTTATAAGCTTTTCTCATGCAAAAGCATATACACATTGCAAAGGAACAGTCTCTCTGTGCTTGAGGTGAGTGAACAATTGCAGATCTGCTGCCCCCCCGCACCAGGAGCCTGGTGATGATGGACCCTTTTGTGATGCTGCCTTTAGATGAGAACTTAGCTTCTTACTTTCCTGACTCATGTTTAAGCCCGTAGAGTTTATTGTCAACTGCAGGGGACTTAACTTTGATCAAAGAAAGGCAGCAACCACCTACAGCAGTGATTCCTGCAAGGATGCCTAAGCAGTTGGAGATCCACGCACGCCATTCCACACAGTCCTGCTGCACATCCCCATCCCACACCTTCACAGTCAACAGAGGTAGGGAGATAAATAGAGGTAAGTGAGCCTCCGAAATCCCCATCATGCATTTCCTAGGTAGCAATTAATGATGCAGCACAGCCCAGCCAATGTGGCAAACCTCAGCTCAAGACAGGGCAGTGGAGGAAGGTGAACTTGTAAAACAAACCTGCTTTCCTTCCCCAACAACCCCATGTACTCCCAGGCACCAAGGTGTGCATGCAGGTGGTTCAAGGCTATTTGTGGTGACAGAGAAGACAACTGGTGCTGGCTGCTGGCTCCTCCTTGTACTCTTCTGAGGCCACCGACATTCCACTGGATTTGGGATGAGCATTTTGTACCTGTTAGGAGCTGACAGTGACTGGGATGTTTTGTCTCTCCATCTTCTCCTAAGCCCCCACATAAGTCACTAAGGAACACGTAACTCCTCTGCTTTGTGCCTCTGTCTTCCTGTCACCTAAATGGCTTCGTTCAACAGTATGCCCTTTGTTTTGGCTGTGTTTTAGTGTGTACTGTGGGCTTTTGGTATGGATGCCCTGCGTATGATGCACCATGCTCTCCATGACCTGCTAGCACAGGGACCAGCAACGCAAGGCAGTCTTTCACACATTCCTCTTCCAGCTTTTCTTCTCTGCTGGGTGCTTTCACACCCTGACTTTCCTTGCTCTGCTGTGATCTCCTCCCCTCTGAGCATCTTTCTTGTGCTTTTGCTTTAATAGCTCAACACAAGAAGAGCTTCAGAGATCTTGGGAAGGGCGTTCATGTTCACCCTTTTTAGGGAAGGACTCAGGAAAGGACGTTCATCTAGAAGACAGCGGAATGTGCTGTGAAATGGGTATGAGCCCTGAAAACAAAACTCCGTTTCATTAAGAGACAGGAAAATCCTAACTTCAGCCGTAAACTCTGAGAGGGTTTGGACGTGTTCTGGTTGGTAGAACATTTGCAAATGGGGCTCTTAACTGAACCAGGTGCTGAACAAGTGCTTTCCACAGGTCACTGAGTCCAACTTCATTCTAAATAGCACCAGCCCCAGGCCAAATTCACTCCTGAAATAAATGGACCCATCTCTCACTTACCAAGCTGCATGCCCTGGCATGGTGCATCTTCTGCGGTAGCCTGCAGCATCAGGAAACACACAGCAGGGTGATTTCTTCTTCAGCTCTCCTGCGGGTAATGCAGCCATGTGCTGGCCCTGGTACAGGTTACTACCTTTCTGCTCCAGTTATTGCTGCAGTTTATGAAAGCCTGCAGTGAAGATGGTGCTCTCACGTCAAGGGGAGGTGAAAGGATGGAGGAGGCTCAGCATGAAAACACTTGGGAGTGTTGGGTGGTCTTCTTCCCTTTGTTTGACCATCTTGAATTTTCCTGTCGCTCACATCCTGTGCTGTAGGAACTCCTGCCAAACCACTGCTCTGTAATGGTCTTTTCTACCTGTTCTATGTTAGATGGACTCGATTTTGTTCTTAGGTGCATTGATTCCTCTGCCTACTGAAGCTGATCTCTTCCCTCACTAAATGCAGGCAGCAAGAGAAGCCGGGCATGAATGATCACAGAACTTGATCATTAAAAGTCTGTCGCAGTCACCTGAAAGCTGAAGCATTACTTTGGTCTTTGAACTGTTGTTGCCAAGAGGGAAAAAAGAAGAAATAACTTCAAAACTAACTAGTTCCTCCTTATCCTGACAAAGGGGCTGCTGGGGCTGCTTTGTTTTCCCAGTGCTCTGTCTGGAGTACTAGTGCCACATCCAGGCTATCAGATCCAAACACACTTTAGGGAGAAAGGGTAGAAAAGATAAGGAAGAGTTAGTGTTTAAGGCCAGAAATGGGCTTTTAGAACCATCTGCTTCTGACCCATACACCAAGCTTGAAGACACTCAGACCTCAACCATACATGCTGTAAAGTCCCTGGCAGAGACTTCCTCCTGCAGAGGATGGAAAAGGGTCTCTTGTACCTTTATCATGGCTGGAGGGGGCAGGCAGAGTTCAAAGCCTTGGGCAGAACATCAACCTGCCTAGGCACTAACAGGTCTTAATGACCCTGAGCGGCCTCACCTGGCTTCTCTGCCCTCACCCATGCATCTAGAGCCTATTTAAGCTCAGCCTGGGAGCAGTAGTCTTTTCTATGAGCTCAGCTGGAAGGGTGCAGGTCTCCAGGGAAGCCACCACCATGCGTCTGCTGGGCCATGGACCCCCATAACCTATCTGAAGAAGGTGGCCTTCTCACCTAATGCCATGGTAAGGCCTTATTTTGTTTAACAATTAAAACTGGTGATTTGTGACTTGTGCTTTGTCCCTGTGAGCTTGCTGCAATGGTTGCAGAGGGGAGCAGAGTCCTCATGGTGGTGCCCAGTGAAGGATGAGGACATCCCTGCCACAAGTGTCTGTGTCCCCTTCCCAGCCTCACCACGATGCCTGAGCACCACAGCCACTGGCCTCCTGTTTAGATAAGCTTCCCTCATCCTGCTGCACAGGTATCACACAGAGCTGTGACTGCATCAGATGCTCAGTTCCTTTGGGATCTGATGGTTTGGGCTGTAAACAAGCATGAGACCCCCAGGCAGGGGGCATGGGGAGCAGTGCAAATCCCCTCTTACACACAGAAGTTCATCTTTGCCTATTTGCTTCCGAACATTTTTCATTAAAAAGTTTTTATGACGCTTTAGGGCTGGAAACATCGGGAATCTAAATCAGAGCTTGTCATTCACAAACATCGCATTTATTTTTCATTAATATATGCTTTCTGTTAAAATATCACACATTTATTTGTGAATTTTGGCCATTACCAGAAGCTTATTGCAATCATTTCCCTTCCCTTTTGTTTGCACACATGAAATACTGTGTTTAATAATGGATTGGTTTCTGACTGAAGGGATGAGGCTGTTTGGACAGTCATGACCTCCATGGCTTCTGTGCTCTGACTTAGTGCGGTTGCCTCTGCTCCCCTGGGTTTTACCTCTACTGGAGGTGGTGAGGGAGCACAGAAAGTCTCTTCTCTACTGCTTTTTCGAGGCTAACATGGGAGCAGAGGCCAATATCCCCCTTAGGCTCAAAATAGGGAGGAAAAACAAAGTTCTTCTGGATGGGCTTGAGGATTTCTCTGAGGAGGCTGTGAGTGGGGAGTCCTCCCCTGTCAGTGTCAGGCCAGCCAGATGTAAAATGCTTACTAAGCACTGAAAGCATGGAGAGGGGCAGCCCTTGTTATCCTGGGCTATCTGGTAGGAATCAGAAGGGGGAGGTATGTAACCAAATGGTGCTGTGAGCCTCCAGCCGTATGCCATATCCAATTATCCAAGCACATACATAGGGATGTGCAGCCCCCTGCAGTGCTGGCATGCTCTGTGCTTCCGCAGCAGCGGAGGGCCCGCTCCTGCAGAAGGGCACAGCCAGCCTGCAGAGCCTGGTCTGATGGAGAGCAGAACTTTGTCCCTGATATCCCAGCAGTTTTCTGAGGTGTGGTTCAAAGCCTTGATGAGAGTGAAGATGCTTATTTCCTATAGAGCTTTTCCCCCCACTGATGTTTTCATTTGGGACAGTGGGCAATTAACTACATCCCAAGCAGACAAGCTCAGGTATCCTGTAGGACCATGTGTGAGTTTCCTGTGGGTTGTGAGCAAGGATGCTATTGTCTGTCAGAAGGGTTATTAATGACTGACAACACATAAATCCACTGGGGTAAAAGCTGTTACACCTACACAACTTCAATGAGTTGGATCCCAGGTTAGCCAAGACACGTTGCAGTCTTCAGCAGGGGGGAAGTAACCCATCATACTGATCATTCCTTGCTGGAAATAGAAAGGCGGGGGGAGGATAGAATGATGCTTTTCTCCAAAATTTTTGGGAACAGGTGCAGGATGTGGGCTTTATAAACTTTACAGTAACGTCTGCTGCTCTGATATGAAAAATAGATGAGATTTTTCCTATAAGCTTCATTTATACTCATTAGAGTGCTACAAGTAATAATACCAGGAAATAGATTAGCAGGCAGAAGTATGATTTTTAAGTTAAGGATGTTCATTTAATTTCAGCTCTTGTCTCCTAGATGTGCCTCCTCCTAATGCTCTAAATAGCTCCTCTGCCTCTTTGATGTTTACAACCTTCAAATGCATAAAGACAGTTCTCTGCAATTCCTCATTTTGCCAAGCAATACATACTTAGTGCTTTTCATCTCTCTGGGTAAATGAATCCTTTTCCTCCAACAGGAGGTAGAATAAGGTGGTTTTTTTCTCTTCCTTATTAGATTTGTACTGAGAATTTCTGTTCAGAAACAGATAAATGACACAAGGTTTTTTCATGACAAAGCATCCTATCATATTATTGGCAAACACTTCCACAGTAGAGCAGGAATAAAAATAGAAAGTGGGCTATAAAAACGAACGTATAGCAGGATAGCATCTCGTCTCGCAGCGTGGTGCTAAAGTGGAGCAGTTTCTTCACATTTCTTAGCAGATCTTCAAGCAGCAGATCCAGGAGGCCTAGGAAATGCTCAGCATCTTTTACTTAAGGATTTCATTAAATTCTATGCGATCTTTGACATTAAGTTAATGAATTTTCTCCTTATTCAAAAAGCCCACCTACTGCTCGTGGTGTGTTTGAAGCTGAAGATCCTTTTTAGCTGGCTTAGCTGCCTCACTGCCCCTCTCCCCTGCATGCCAGCACAGCGTTGCTTGTGTACACCTTCTTCCACACACCTTTTCTGAGAAACCACCTGAGCTATAAACTCTTTTGGATCCCAATTATCTCAAAATCAGACGGTTTTATTACTGGTTTTCAGTGGCAGCCATCAAACATGAACTATTTGGAGTTCTCACCTGGCAGGCCAGGTTAACAAGTGCATAACGTGCTTTAAGAATGCTGCTTCTGATGGACCCTTCCCAGGTATCCCACCTTCAGACTTAGGTGGTTGGCTGTGATTTAGAAGTGAGATAAAGCTTGCCTGGGAAAAACAGTCACCCTCAGTTTTCCCATATTTCTGAAAGCAATTTTAATTGAATTCCGGCAAATGCTAAGGAAATGGTTTTAAAATGAAATTACAAATGAAAGATGAATACTGAAATGTACAATTTCAACAGCTATTTGTTAGGGAAAGCTTCAGGCTTTGGAGATTAGGCTGGCCAGGCAATTACTGCCCTGGGACAGAGGCATGTGCGGGTCACACTCGGACACGTGCTCAGCCAACTGCTTTTTGGACTGATGTCCTTTCCTGCATTGCTCTTTCAGCTATGAATAGGACGAGTGAGGAAGGAAGAGGCTGATCGATGACTTTATTTTCCTTGCTTGTGGCTTCAGGGGTGAATTAAAGAGTGGGAGCATTCCCTTTGGGCTCAACAGCCCAGAGGGTCTGACTGCTGGGTCTCAAAGTCTACCTGGGAGTCAATACATAGATGGGCAGAGGCAACAAGATTTAACCCCCAAGCATTTTGGCAAGTATTGGGTAAATGTGGCAAACAGTAAGCTGTGCAGCTGCAGCATATACTGAGTAAGGGAGCCTGGAGGTAGCTTCTTTCCTCTTGCAAATGCTGCAAAGGAAACCAATATCTAAACTTTGAGCAAAATTCCAAGTATCTTCTCTGGAGCTGCTGCCAAGTGAGCAGAGAGAAGGCAGAAAAGCCAGCACAGAGCTGATGGGGCTTTGTAAGAAACAAGCCAAACTGGTGCCAGAAGTTGTTGTGCGGGGGGTTGTGACCATGCATTGTAATTACTGTTGTTCTTGCTGCCCTTAAAGCTGGGTTAGCACAAAAGCAGGTCCAGCCTCTTCCTTGTGATGGCTTCTTGTTGGACACCATTGCCGAGTTCTGTCTTTTGAAGTACTGTGCTCTCGTTGCAGTAACTTCATTGCTTCCTCCTCTGGGTCTGCTGGGTCCCTATGAAGATTTATGCTCTGGCATTTTGAAGTTTGCCTTTTGCTGCTTTAAAACAGCTTTAAAATCTGTTTGACTTGAGGACAGTGTTGGCACCAAGTTATGCTTGATGTGTTGAGAGCCACGTGGTCAGGATTAGCAGCATAGGTTAGGGACAGGTATGTGTAAGGGTGGGATCTGCAGTAGCCCAGATCCAGGGACTGAAAGTACTTGGACACTTATCTGGGGGGGAGATTTTGAAGTGCTAGGTCTTCATAGTTCTTGGAGTTTCTGACAGTGTAGCTCTCTACTTTCCATCTTAGAAAAACAATATTCTTTTAGTTCTAAGTTGGTACGAAACCATCTTAAACATCAATAAGTAAATGTGGTCCCTTGCAGCCAACCTCAACTTCAAAGGTTGACTTTTTAAACTGAAAGGCCAATGTTACAGAAACTCGACTCATTTTAATTCTTTCCTGATATGTGCTTGAATGTCACCGTCCCTCCGCGGGGAGGCTGAGGACTGCTTGGGTTTGCTATTGCTACTGACACCAGATAGCTGTAATGCTCCTGCTGCTGTTGCACACAAGTTTAGCGCAGCAAGAAAATCACAGCTACGAACTGGTGGTGAGAAGGTTTCTTAAATTCAGATTGTGGGTTAGTGAAGAGCCCAAACTGAGCAATTCTATTGGTCACGCACACACACAAAACCCCTTAAGACAGCAGTGGGTTTGGTGTTTAAATGTCACCGGTAAAAGGCAGTTGTATACCTTGGAGCAGGTAAATGCACTGCGCGATGGTCTAAGCTCTAAGCAGCTCACTTCAGACACTGCCTTGGTGGATATCAGACCTGGTATTGGAGAGTCTCTCTAAAGACAGAATAGATACTGCTGTGTGTATATACATGCACACGGGTGTGTGCGTGTGTATATATCTCTACACATGCTTGCTAAGTCTGCAATAGCACAAGCTGTCTGTGTTTGTCACACATTCTGTTTCTTGGGGCAACATTTAGACTGCGAACTCCCTGAAGGAAAGACCCTCTTGCTGAGTTTCCAACACTCCTAACCCTCCTGGGCTTTCATTTCCTGACTGGCTTTTAATGTAATGTAAAGATCAGCAATAATATCTTCCATTAAAACTTTATTAGGTAGCTCTTCCACTTAAGAGAGCTGTTTCACTTACTCCCAGCCAAATGAATTCCTGTCGTTGAAAGCTAAACTTGGAAATCCAGGAGGGGGAAGTGGAAAGCCCCCTGCAGTCTGGAAAAGACGAGGAAAACCAGGAGTGGTGGAGTCAGTGGCCCATCTGAGAAGATGCACACAGCTCAGTGTGGAGTCCTGGGGCAGAGCTGTGTGACAGGACAGGAGTACAACAGCCAGCGTGGGAAACACTTCATTTCTTGGCAAGGGGAATCTGCAAGTGCATGTCTCCCACTTCTATGTTCTGCTGATTTCTACTGGAGTCTGTTACAATAGAATAGAATCATAGAATAGTAAGGGTTGGAAAGGACCTCAAGATCATCGAGTTCCAACCCCCCTGCCATGGGCAGGGACACCTCCCACGAAACCATGCCATCCAAGGCTATGTCCAACCCCACCTTGAACGCCGCCAGGGATGAAGCATTCACAACCTCCCTGGGCAACCCATTCCAGGGCCCCACCACCCTCACAGTAAAGAATTTCTTCCTCAGATCAAATCTAAACCTCCCCTGTTTAAGTTTAAACCCATTACCCCTTAATCATCAGGAGCATCAGTCATCTGCTTGCTTCCATACATGTTGCTAAGGCTATTGGTGGGCTGATTGATGTGTGGTTGCCACCAGAGAGCAGCCTGCATGGCAGCAGCCGACCTTCTTGGGAGCATCTGCATCACCCCTCACTTTCCCTCTGGCTTTTTGCTGTGACCTTTGGATGCAGATTGATCCCAGATTAGTGCGCGTTAAGAATAAATACCCTAAAATTAGGGTACAAGTAAGTAAGTTCTGAAAAGGTTAGATGAGTTCAGGGTAAGCCAGTGCAAGACTCTGGTGGTTGCTCTGTGTGGTCTACTTTCCAAGCATGTTTTCCAGTGCTATTACCTATGATTCCAAAGCAAAACCAGCTGGACACCCCAGGATGGAAGAGCTGTGGTGAGGCACCTGAACCTTCTCAGCTGGGCCGCACAAAGCCCTGATATAGTGCAGGGGATGAGCTGTAACTTACATTTCTGAGCACTCGATGGTGTGGTGATGGAACTGGTATTTTGCCAAGCAAAGATGGGTGAATGCATCCAGCTGTACTGGACTGGCTTCAGTTCCTAAGTGGCAGGCAAAGTATTTTGTCTTCCCTTGAACAGTTCTAGTGTCCTCCCCACTCCATTTGTAAACTTCTGGCTGCATAAATATATCAGAGTACACACATACATATATATATATATGTATATATATGAGAGATAGAAGCTTTAGGCCATGTAACAAACTACATTGGTATCCAGACATTGTACCCAGCCATGTAGGAAAGCCTGTGGAGAGCATCCCTATGAAGTGGTTAAATACAAACTTTGATCCATATCATCAAAAGCATTTTGTGCATCTTTTTGCAATGTCTTCAAGTGTTCAGTAACAAAAAGCTCTGAAGGGAAAATTAACTGTGTCATGGGTGATATAAAGCTGCATCAGTACCTATAAAGTGCCCTAGCAATACAAGAGAATTGAAGTAATGAACAGAAATGCTCAGTTAGAGCTTTTCCCATATTTTATGTTAATCATTAGGGTAGAGCTGAAATTAGCTTTCATTGATATTAAGGGTTGAAAAAATGAATCCTCTGGAGAATGAGTCTCTTTAACCTCTAATGATGCAGTAAATAAAATATGCTGCCAACATTTGTGCAATGCTAAGGGCTTTCAAACTTCCATCTCTGTATGGTGAGAGATTCAACGCTCCTCATTCTCTCCGTTACAACAGATAAAAGTGATGTCAGGGCATAAATTCAGTTACAGGTCTTCCATGTTTCCAATCTGTCTGTCATAGCCTGGTAATTCCCCCATGCTGGTGTGTTAATTCTAATAGGGAGATGGAGAGAGGAAGGGAGGGAATATGAGATTCTGCATGCTGGCTCTTGTGCGCTTTCTGACTTGTAGGCTTCTGATGCCAGCTTATCAATAGAGAAAATATGCCTCAGCAGTGGGTAAGGTAAAAAGGAGCAGCGCTGCTTATTCTTCCTTTCAGGTGAAATACGGCCCAAAATGTTTCATTTTTTACTTTAAAGGCAAGGTGGAATTGCGAAAGGCTTCAATACTTTAGGGATGCTTGGGTTGGTAATAGTCAGCCCATTCTTGTATGTCAGGACTCAGGCTGGTATTGAAACACCCAACAACTGACTTGGTGAAGAGTATGAAATGTTCCTCTGCTGTAAGCAGGAAACCTGGTTTTCGTAGAATCCGTTTGATCATTGCAATCAACTGGAAGTATTGCATCATTTGGACAAGCAACACTGATGGTTACTCTGCTGTAGTTAACCAAGAAACAGGAAACAAATCTCCCCACTTAGAAACCTCTTTGTCTTTCATCAGGACTGATACAGCAACAGCTCTCATATCATAGGGTATATATCTCCTTTGGAAAGTTCCCAGCAAGCCTTTCTGTATTAAAGGGACTATATTTCTGCATACTTATAGAAGTCTTCCTGAGTGATGCTTGTGGTTTGCCAGGGTGTGAGTCCCTTAAGCCCACACAGTGATCCAACAATAACTTCTCTGATGAGACACAGCTGTAAAACGTTGGGAAAAGCATACTTAAAAGAAAATGCTGATGTAACATTGATTTTCTTGGTTATTTTTCCTTCTTACTTAGGGTTTGGGAGGATTTAGGGACAGAAGAGGAACAGAAGTGCCCCCAAAGTTAACTTCTAGTTTGTATTGGTCTTGGAAGCTTTCTTCTGACAAAGACTCTGCTCTCTTGGGACAGTCCCAGGCCTGTCCAGGGTGTGTTGAAACAGCTGAAGAATCAGCAAGGTTTAAGTAAAGTAAATGAGTTTTATCAGTGAAAACCTCTGAAAGTCAAGTTAAGCAGTGACAGGTATGGGGTAAAGAGGAAACGGCCCAACCGGTTGAAAACAAATGTGGTGAATGCACAGCTACCAGGACCAGCAGACTCCTGGCCAAGTTACATCCATTTCTGAGGAACAGTCAGCAAAGCAATGGAAAGTGCTGGGAATGATGGAGGCAGCCCTTATAAGCAAAGTAATTTTACAGTGTTAAGACACAGAGGATCTAATTTTCCTCTAGAAGCCTCATTGCCATGATTTTGTTACACATTATTTATGGGCTGTTATGATAGTCCTGGCAGGTCATAATTGGCTGAAGCCGGAGAATTAGTCACATTCTTCACATTTGGAAGAATGATCTGTACAGTTACGCTAATGACTTCATTCCCGGAGATGCCATGAGTCGGGCAGGGGCTGCCTGTGCTGGGCTATGGCTGGATTAACCCCTTCTGGTTCTGACTGCCATGCAGAAGTGCTTGATTTGGTTCAGGAGATACCGAAATGACTTCAAAGCAACTGTTTGGCATGTGAGTGACTTGCTGTTTTCATGATGGCTTCCCCTTTCTTTCCCTTTCCTTGAATCTGGAGTTGGGTTTGATTAGCACTACTTTTCTATAGGGAAAATGCTTTTTTTTGACTAGTCTGTCAGGAACAGGGACATTACACTCTCCCTATCAGAGCTGCTGCGGCATTAGAGGCATGACAGACTTATCTGAAGGGGCCCTTCCAGGATGCTGGGGAGGGACTGTAGCAATACAACAAGGGGTAATGAGTTCAAACTTAAACATGGGAAGTTCAGGTTAGATATAAGGAAAAAGTTCTTTACTGTGGGGGTGGTGAGGCTCTAGAACAGATTGCCCAAGGAAGTGGTAAATGCTCCATCTGTGGCAGTGTTCAAGGCCAGGTTGGACAGAGCCTTGGGTGACATAGTCTAGTGTGAGGTGTCCCTGTCTATGGCAGGGGGGTTGGAACTTGAAGATCTTAAGGTCCATTCCAACCCAAACTATTCTGTGATTCTATATCTTCCAGTGACGGTTCTTAACCTCTGTTAAGAGATGAGCAACAGTTTAAACTGAGGAAGGGCTGTACTGGCAGCACTCCTAACTATGCCTTGTTGTGTACGTAGCAAAACCCAGACAATTCTTCACAGATGATGAATCAGAAGGGAGCACTATAATTGTTTTATGTGCCTTTCGGGACAGCACAAGCTGCTTACTCCTGAATTAAAGGCTGGTGAATGTTGCTGTATCTAACTGAAAAAATGGACAGCTTTGATTTGGGGATTTCCAGTGATCAGGAATTGCCCGCAGTCTTGGCTGGCTACTCCCAAACCCATAGCCACTGCTAAAGAATGGACATGAATTCTTGAATAAATGTGTATAATGTTGGATGGAGGCATTAGGGTCATGTTGCGGTTTCATCTGCTGGACTAAAGAGAAAAGCATGTGACCCTGGGGGGTGGAAATGAGAGATCATGATTTGGGAAGTATTGCTGGAAGAGAGTTAAGGGGTGCCTTGATCTCGTTTGCAGCTCCTCTAAAAACCTTTCCCATTTTACTAGCATCCTTCTTAGTTTGTAGGTGTCACAATATGCTGGGGTTAACTAGCATGTGACATACAAACCTGGGGGAACCTCCTACCCTCCTCTTGATACTCCCTGTTTATATGGTCAGGGATGGCAGAAGTCCTTTGGTCAAAGCATCATGCTGATGGCAGGACTGGCCCGTGGGGCCCAAGCTGCAAAGCAAAGCAGCTCACAGCAGGATAAAATCCTACCATGAGTGACGTGTAAACTCCATCAATGGCTCTGGGAGGCAAGGCTCAGCTAAAAGCTGTGTCCAGACAATTTCCCCAGGAGCAGTGGCCCTCCTGCAGTGGCTCCTGCTGCTCACTGCAATTCATCCTGTCACTCCAGCATGGAAAAGGTTTGGCTGATGCTGAACTGAAGGCAACCTCTTAATCAAACTAAGAGGTGGGAGTTCTAGTGTTTGTAAAATACTGTACAAATGGGAGGGTTTGATAGCATTAAATGAAGGATCAGATTCATTAAATTAAGTGGAAAGCAATGTACATGGATAATTTCAAGGGTTGAGGCTGAATACGGTTTTTAAATAGGAAGTGATCAGCTGCAATACACAACACAGAGCAGCTCTCAAACATTTTTAATGACAGTATTTGTACACACTTTAGTTTAATTAACACATGGCACAAGAGAGGTTTGGTAACTAGGATGTAGTCTCACACCAGTCATCTCAATTATAACACATGAAATTTCAAGTATCAATACACCAAGAACATCACCCATCCCTGCCTCACAGGGTTTGGTGACTTGAATTTCCATCACACCTTGTTTCTCTTGGATGCAACAGTAATTCCTTCTCTCCAGATGGAGAAGTTCCCTTAGAAGTGGATGATCAGCTTCTCATTTGGATTTATTTCTTGTTTTCCACAATCAGAATTAAGGAGACTGTGTATTGTCACTGCCCAGTGATCCACGTTACATTTCTGACAGCTATGTTTATTAGTAAATATGTAGTAATTGCTTCAGGAATTAACTAGAGCTGCTCTTGTGTGTCTGTACGCGTAGGAGAGATTTCCTCTGATGTGTGATCCCTTTGCTAGCACAGCACTCATTAGACACTGGAGAATTGCTGCAGAGACAGCTGGGTTTTATGCCTCTGCTGATGCAGCGTTGGTCCGGGGGACTAACTTCAGAATAATTGGTTTCTTTGGTGTTAGGAGTCCCCGTGAACTCAGCTGGAGAGGGATCTGCAACAATAAGAGGGAAAACATGCTTGGAGATAGACAAATTGAATAAGTAGAGATTAAAGGAAAGAAACTTGGCCATGGTTTGGACATAACTTAATCTGTGGTGCCTAAAAGTCCATCTCCCTGAAGGTGCAAAGCATTAGCACCCACGGTGTGAAACTTAAGCACCTGGTTCTTTATGTGTGTGTTTTAAAACACAGCATACTCCTCACCTGAGTTTCTTTGCAGGTCTGGAAGGTGAAATGTTGCAACAGGATAGTGATGGCAACTTTCAGAGTCAGCAGAGCAAAGCGCATCCCAAGGCAGTTCCTGGGACCAGCTCCAAAAGGCAGGTACGTATATGGGCCTATGCC
This sequence comes from Amazona ochrocephala, assembly GCA_039720435.1. Lineage (NCBI taxonomy): Eukaryota > Metazoa > Chordata > Aves > Psittaciformes > Psittacidae > Amazona > Amazona ochrocephala. Next base: position 11,121,802 of record CM077886.1, on the reverse strand, counting down.
CTCTTTGTTTTCCTTACTGAACCTGGATAATGATACAGTTGGGGAAAAGAAATGAAGGCAGCAAAAAACCCAGAAAACTACATATCTGTATTACTTATCCAGGGATCTCTTGCTGGTACCCTACAGAGTCTTGTTTGGCTTTTTGTGTCTCAGTGTACCCCAGCAATTTAGTGTCTATGACATGGTAGAATTCCACTTGAGTGACTTTAATTATGTCCATCCAGACTATTAGAAGTTGGAAGCAAGGTAAAAAACCAGGCAATATGCTCTTCCAAAGTGACTAATATTTCCTACCTGGGACTGGAGCACCTCCCGCATGAAGACAGGCTGAGAAAGTTGGGGCTGCTCAGCCTGGAGAAGAGAAGGCTGCGTGGAGACCTCAGAGCAGCCTTCCAGTATCTGAAGGGGGCCTATAGGGATGCTGGGGAGGGACTCTTCATTAGGGACTGTGGTGAGAGGACAAGGGGTAATGGGTTTAAACTTAAACAGGGGAAGTTTAGATTGGATATGAGGAAGAAATTCTTTACTGTGAGGGTGGTGAGGCCCTGGAATGGGTTGCCCAGGGAAGCTGTGAATGCTTCATCGCTGGTGGTGTTCAAGGCTGTGTTGGACATAGCCTTGGATGGCATGGTTTAATGGGAGGTGTCCCTGCCCATGGCAGGGGGGTTGGAACTGGATGATTGTAAGGTCCTTTCCAGCCCTAACTATTGTATGATTCTAAACCACAAGCTGTATAGGTTAGAAGCAGCATATGGCTTCAGCCTTGCTGCGAATGAGAGGTAGATGCCATTTATAAAAGTAACCAACTAGGGAAAAGTTATTCCTGCCTTGAAATCAGGAGGGAAAACAACTCTGGAAGGATCAGCTCTGGCTGTTCCTGGTGTATTTGGTAGCAAAGCCTGTGTGAAGGAAACAGGTTCAGCAATGGCTAGCAGTCACAAAAGCTCAGCCGCTACCCTGTCAGCAAGCCTCAACACTGTGTACAAGATGTTGTGAGGTATCAATGTCATTCTCCCAATAAGATTATGTTGTTTGAAACCCTACTTTAAGCTCAAAGCTCATTTTCTTCAAATGACATTCCCATGAGTCTGCAGTTTCTTATCGGTATTGTTTGTAAAAAGATAGGAAGAACACCATTAGGAAGCTAATCAGAGATTAATACTTAATTACCACATGAGGAAAAAGCAGCATGATTGTTCTTTGCGTTCATTATGCTCTTTTGTACCTTTCTGGTCTGAATTCTTCTGGGTTTGGCCAGTAGTTGGGGTTGCGGTGCAGGATATAGGGTGGAATCATAACAATGGTTCCTTTGGGAATGGTCACTCCATTTATTTCTACGTCTTCCTTGCAAGTTCTCTCAAGTCGTCCTCCAATGGGATAGAGTCGAAGGGTTTCACTCACTGTCATGTCAAGATATTCCAACTGCATCAGGGCTTCATAAGTGAGAGGAGCCTGTAGGACAGCAGGATAAAGGTGACCAGGTATGTTGGTCTGAGGATTGGATTGTCCTAAAATGACTACTGAGACCAAAGTGTGCCCAACTCATACTGCCTCAGCTATGCCTCAGACGCACTGCAGAACAAAATGCAAGGTAGAAATTGCAGGATTAGTTTCATTTTCCACCTTTCAGTGATGGCAATGCCTGGAAATCCACATCCACTTGCATATGGGAGCAGACTAAGGCAAATGGGTTTGTACAGTGGGGTACCTGCAAGGTTTCAGCTGCTACAAGAAAATCAGTGCAGGGCTGAATTGTCTTTATGTGTGCCTGATCCAATGGGAGGATGTTTAGGAGTTAAAGATTTCTCGTTGTCTTGACTGAACAAGGACGAAGCGCTCCATAGGCAGATAGGAGCAGCCTCACGCTTGCAGGCCCTTGTTCTCATGGGAGACTTCAACCACCCTGATATCTGTTGGAGGGATGGTACGGCCCGGTACAAGCAATCCAGAAGGTTCCTCGATTGTGTGGAAGACAACTTCCTTTTGCAAGTAATAGAGGAGCCGACAAGGAGAGGTGCCATGCTTGACCTCGTCCTCACCAACAGGGAAGGGCTGGTTGGGAATGTAACGCTCCAGGGCAGCCTTGATTGCAGCGATCATGAGATGGTTGAGTTTGAGATCCTCAGGACAGTGAGAAGAGCGTGCAGCAAGCTCACTGCCCTGGACTTCAAGAGAGCAGACTTTGGCCTCTTCAGGAACCTGCTCAGTAAGGTTCCATGGGATACAGCCCTAGAGGGCAGGGGGGCCCAAGACTGTTGGTTGATATTCAAGGATCACCTGCTGCAAGCTCAGGAGCGATGCATCCCAACTAGAAGGAAGTTCAGCAGGAGGGCCAGGAGACCTCCTTGGATGGATAAGGAGCTGCTGAGCAAAATTCGAAAGAAAAAAGAGGCTTATAAAAGGTGGAAGCAAGGTCAGGCGGCCTGGGGAGAATACAGGGATGTTGTCCGGGAAGCTAGGGACCAGGTTAGGAAAGCTAAGGCCCATTTAGAATTAAACTTGGCTAGGGATGTTAAGGATAACAGGAAGGGATTTTATAGGTACATTGCCGATAAGAGACAGGTTAGGGACACCGTGGGCCCTCTCCAGAAGCTATCGGGAGAACTGGCTACCCTGGATTTGGAGAAGGCTGAGGTTCTTAATGACTTCTTTGCCTCAGTCTTTACGGGCAAATGCTCTGACCACACCACCCAAGTCTTGGAAGGCAGACGCGGGGACGGTGAGGGTGGGGACCCTGGGCCCACTGTGGGGGAGGATATTGTTCGGGACCACCTTAGGAACCTGAATGTATACAAGTCCATGGGACCGGATGAAATCCATCCAAGGGTCCTGAAGGAGCTGGCAAATGAAGTTGCTAAGCCACTGTCCATCATATTTGAAAAATCATGGCAGTCAGGTGAAGTTCCCGATGACTGGAAAAAGGGAAATATAACCCCCATTTTTAAGAAGGGAAAAATGGATGAGCCGGGGAATTACAGACCAGTCAGTCTCACCTCTGTGCCTGGCAAAATCTTGGAGCGGATTATCCTGGAAGCCATGCTAAGGCACATGAAAACCAACAAGGTTGTTGGTGACAGCCAGCATGGCTTCACTAAGGGGAAATCCTGCCTAACCAATCTGGTGACCTTTTATGAAGGGGCTACGGAACTGATGGACAGGGGCAGAGCAGTTGATGTCATCTACCTGGACTTGTGTAAAGCCTTTGACACTGTCTCCCATGACATCCTTCTCTCTAAGTTGGAGAGACATCAATTCGCGGCTGGATGGCCGCACGCAAAGAGTAGTGCTCAGTGGCTCAGTGTCCAGCTGGAGACCAGTAACGAGTGGTGTCCCCCAGGGATCGGTGTTGGGACCGGTCTTGTTCAACATCTTTGTGGGTGACATGGACAGTGGGATTGAGTGCGCCCTCAGCAAGTTTGCCGATGACACCAAGCTGTGTGGTTCGGTTGATACATTGGAGGGAAGGAATGCCATCCAGAGGGACCTTGACACGCTTGTGAGGTGGGCTGATGCCAACCTGATGAAGTTCAACCATGCTAAGTGCAAAGTCCTCCACCTGGGTCGGAGCAATGCCAGGCACAGCTACAGGTTGGGCGGGGAGGAGATTGAGAGCAGCCCTGCGGAGAAGGACTTGGGGGTGTGGGTTGATGAAAAAATGAACATGAGCCGGCAGTGTGCGCTTGCAGCCCAGAAGGCCAACCGTATCCTGGGCTGCATCAAAAGGAGTGTGACCAGCAGGTCGAGGGAGGTGATCCTGCCCCTCTACTCTGCTCTCGTGAGACCTCACTTGGAGTATTGTGTGCAGTTCTGGTGTCCTCAACATAAAAAGGACATGGAACTGTTAGAACAAGTCCAGAGGAGGGCCACGAAGATGATCAGGGGACTGGAGCACCTCTCGTATGAAGATAGGCTGAGAAAATTGGGGTTGTTCAGCCTGGAGAAGAGAAGGCTGCGTGGAGACCTCATAGCAGCCTTCCAATACCTGAAGGGGGCCTATAGGGATGCTGGGGAGGGACTCTTCATTAGGGACTGTGGTGAGAGGACAAGGGGTAATGGGTTTAAACTTAAACAGGGGAGGTTTAGATTGGATCTGAGGAAGAAGTTCTATACTGTGAGGGTGGTGGGGCCCTGGAATGGGTTGCCCAGGGAAGTTGTGAATGCTTCATCCCTGGCGGCGTTCAAGGTGGGGTTGGACATAGCCTTGGATGGCATGGTTTAGTGGGAGGTGTCCCTGCCCATGGCGGGGGGGTTGGAACTCGATGATCTTGAGGTCCTTTCCAGCCCTTACTATTCTGTGATTCTGTGATTCTGTGACAGCAGGGTCAGAGGGTCTTCACCATCCCCTCAACATCCCCTTACCTTGTTGGGTAAAACGGTGTCCACTTCATCCATCAGTTTTTGCTGCACATCAGGATGCATGGCCAGTTCATAGGCCAGGTAACAGAGGATGTTGCTGGTGGGCTCATACCCAGCAAATATAAAGATGAATGCTTGCGATAGGACCTCTATGTCAGTCAGGGCTGTGAGGAGAGAGGACACAAGGAGATGAATAAAACCGGTGTTGGCTGATGGTTTCAACAAGGAACAGGGTGCCAGAGGTGGGGTTTAGGTAGGTTTGTTGAGCTTGTTTTCTAATAACATAGAGCTGCTCTGTCTGTCTGGAAGAAGTCATTTGACAGAGGAGCCAGATGATGGCCAGATGGGATTCACATGGCAGTCCTACTCACTGACAGAGGATCTGGGGGATTCCCTTCAGCCCTCATGCTGGTAGCAAGGGACAAAAACTTCTGCCTGCAGCTGGTCAGTAGAGATGGTGGTGACCCATTGAGCCTTTTCCTGGGAAACAGGTCCCCAACTCCCCTCATTCCCACAGCTCCTGTTGCTGTGATGAGTATTTAAATATTATTACCCTTATGTGAGTGATTTGCTTCATTGTCCTTGTGATTGTTGGAGTGTTGGGATTCGACCATCAGCTGCAGAAAGTCTACTCTGCCCTGAGAAGAAAAGCAGGAGCGTTTGGTGATGGGTCCCTCAGAGGGCTCAGATAAGCAGATTTCATAGCCTAAGCACAATTGTTAAATTCAAAGCATCCTCAAAATGCACATGATTTCCTCACTGAGAAAATGTAACACTTGGGTTTTATTTTGGCAATGTGTCTGTCCTTTTTGCGAAGCCATTGGCTGGGAAAGCAGAGTCTTGGGTGAGTTTTTGGGAAGGGATCTGAACTCTAAAAGGGAGCACTTTGCCTATAAGGAGCTCCAACACGTGAAAAGTGAGAGGAAAAGGCACAAACTTGACAGCTGCTATTGCTGCTCTTGTGCTGCTTCCTCTGCTCTCTCTCATCCTCTGCCTAATCAACCTCAGGGAGTCTCTGACTTGTTACAAGCTCTGCAAACCTGAGCTTAGTTCAGTTGTCCCAAGCCTTTATCTGGCTTTTGCCTCAGATCAATGTGCAATGTCCACTTGCTGCTCTGCCAGGACTGCTCAGGTGAGGCTGTTCTGACAGTACTGGAATCAGGTGTCTACACTCGAGTGGCTTCAGTGGGTTCAGTCACTGTACTTTGGCTTCACCTTTGATATCATTACCCTAATTACATTCCACTTAAGTGTATTTGCTGGCACAGTTTCTAGCAAGTCCCCACTCTCTTACCTTGTGGGTATCCTTTTCACGATCCTGCTTAACTTTGGAGATGGATCTCATAAAGAAATCTACAGCATCACTAGGGAAGAAGCTTACGTTCATCTTGACCAGAAGAGGAGTAATAAATGGGCATACAACTGGGGGGAAAAAGAGAATAAAATTGCCCACTGTAAAAAAACTCTACCACTTAAGATTGGTATGGATGTTACTGAGGAAGTAATGATGCCACTAAAACTATTTCCTTTCTTGATTCTTTACGTAGGAAAAGTCTGGACTTTGCCTTTTTTCCTCTTTCTCCTTCCCTTGGGATAGTCTGTCTTGATGCAACCCTCTCCCAACGGGCACAACTGAGCTGGGTATACTCATTGCTTTAAGAGATGATCAAAGCATATCCCAACTTCTTTTTCTAAGGCATTGTTTTCTAAGGACAGGTTACATCTATTCATTGTACAGCACTACAACAGGAATGTGGCTTAGAAGAGAAATATTGCAAATCCTGAATTCTGTTTTCTGAGTGAGCTATTCACTGCCATGCTGTGCCCATACAAACATTTTCAAGTCCCCTTCAGAGCATTTCCTCAATTGTGGAAACTAGATTTTGAGCTCATGTATAGCTTCAGTACAGCACCAGAACCTCCCCTATGCACAGATCACAACTTTCCCTGTGTTTCAGCAAGGTATCTAATCTTCATTTAAGGTTGAAAGTGATTTAAGGTCCATTACCATCACTACTAAACTATTTCACTGCAAGAAAATTGCGTCTAATTACAGTCCCCACTCAGTACTCTCTCCCAGAAAATGCATTTCAGATAGCACCACTCTCCTCAAACCTCACCCCTCAACTTGCTTTTCCACCCTCGAATCATTTTTCAGCACTTATTTGGATACTGGCTGGGATGTTCATATGTTACTTGCATTGTGGATGCCAAAGGTGGAAGAAGCTTTTACCTGTCTCCTTACCAGAGTTTCAGCATGAAGCTAACAATGAAGAAATGGTGAGACAAGAGCCTTTAGAACTTCCGTCCTTGCTAGTAAAGTTATCTAAGCAATGGTTGATTGGATAATGTATAGGATGCACCAGTCTCTAATATGCCAAAATCACACTTCAGTAGTACTCTAATACTTAAATGAAGCTATCAACAAAAAGCCCTCACGTGCCAAGATGAAGCGTGGGTCAAAAAAGTCAAACTTGACCAGCTTCTGCATCTCTCTGACAAAGGGGTTTTTGGGGTTGCTCATGGAGTCAATGTTCACACCAAATGAAGTACTGGTGACAACATCCATGCTGTAGCTTCCAAAGATCCTGAGGAAAGATAGAAAAGATAGACTGTGGTTAAATATTCAGGCCAGGTGGGTGTATTTATTCCTAATGCTTATGTGACTTTCACATCAAAGTCTCATAAGACTTCCTGCCCTGGTTTTGAAAAGGAAATTGGATAGATGGTAACCAAAATCACTCAGAGTGAAAGGGACCGGTTTTGAAAGCTTTGGTTTCAAGCTTTTGTGGGTTTTGAAATAGCACAGCTTTTCTGAGGGTTTTAAAAGTGTGCAGCTACTTGAACGGGTTAGTGCAAGGATAGCATGTGGCTCTTGAGCATGTTAGCCTCTTAGGAGGGGTGGTAACATGCCTTGCTTCAAAGATGCCATGGAAATGTTCTTGTTCAACCCAGCACAGCTCTATAATACTGCAAACTGTCCAAGTCATGGGTATTTTTTGCTAGGGGAAAGCTTTGCTTGTATGTGTCTGCTGCTTCTGCATTTGTGCTTTGAAATTGAGGGCGCAATACACAGGTTTTGTTCCAGAGCCCGTATGGAGGGCACAGATGAGGATGGCTGCACTACAGCCTCCCTTCCCACTACCCCCAGCAATAGGGCATCCAATAGGGTTGTGTGTTGGGACAGAAGCACCAGCAGCCCCAGTGTCCTGCAGTATAATAATGTATTGAAATCCGAAGTCTACGGAGAGGAAACTGGGTTTTCCCAGCAGTTTGGGGGTTATCTTGGATCTGTGGATCCACGAAACCGTGCCGGAGCATTTTTCTCCCTATCTAATCCCCTTTCAAAGACTCCTCTCTGAGGTTGTGCCTCTAGGAAGTTTCACTAACACCCCAGCTTAAGTTTTCTGATTTAAAATCCAGCCAGGCTTTTGGCTGGGTCCTCATCCTCATTCCTTACCTCCGAGGACTGGTTTACAGTGAATGAGCTGTGTTACCAGTAAAGAATGAAGCTAACAAGGTTTGCTGCAGTCTGCTGCTCCTACTTACTCCTTTACAGATATGGGATTGTTGTTTTCCGCTTGCTTTCGGACATTCTTCACCAAAATTTCCCCATAGTGTTTTATTACAGGGAACATCTGTAACACAAGCCAGATAAGGTCAGTTAAGTATAGTACACTCTACTCCTTTAAGACAAGCTTACAAAGGCTACAGGGAGTTTCACGAATATATATAAATATGATCTTTCTGCTAAGGTTTTATTTTAAGCCTTTTTCATCTTAAATTAGGCATAAATTGAAGAGGCCAGCTAAGTTGCGAGGCTCTGACTGAAGAAATCAGACCCCTGTGACAATCCCAGTCTGAAAACACTGTCTCCTGACTTTCCGATTCAGTTTGTACCTGCTCCTCTGTGTTTTACCTCCTTTAGTTTCCCGCTGGTGAAGGTTGGAGAGAGCACAGTACGAATCCTTTTCCACTGTTCATCTTCAGCTAATGAGACAGCATTGATCAGCACCCCTGCTAGATCTGCACGCTGGAGGGAAGAGAGCAAAGTGTTAAACCCAGGAAAGATAGCAGTTTCCTAGCAAGGATGGGAATGTAACATGCAAGTCCCTCACTAGGCTATTTCAAGGGCTTTAGTACTGACAGCAGGCTGAAGGCCTTATAAACAGCCTCTCTCAAGACACACATATATAAATAATCCCCTTTCCTGCAGTAAACCAGCTGTGGCATGCCATTTCTGTATCCAGACCAAGTAACCCAACAAGCCCAACATTCATATATACATATTGTCTGTACCCACATGTGACTGTACTACCTAAAGCCTGCATTCCAGCTGTGGCACATGTGCTAACTGGACCCTTAGAGGTTCCTGCATGCTCACACAGATTCAAATTCATCCATCTAAATATATGGATGAGAGTAAAATCTGATGCGCAGGCAGCCAGCTTCCTCTGCCAGCCTGGGTATGCAGTCCCCAGGCTGTAAGGTAGGGGAACAGTGACATACAGTGGCCGTTTACAGCAATCCCTATAGTGCAGTCATTCATCCCCTATGGGAACCCTGCTACATGCTTGTCTTCTGTACTTTCTTTTCTGGACTTTTTGGTACATCATAATGCTTCAGCTCTTACCCTCCGGTTGGTAAAGGTGGAGTAGCACTCTTTAACCAACACAGATTTAATGATCTGGGGGTCCGTTACACCCAACACAGGTTGCCTGCCATCATAAATCCTGGTGGGGAGAGAACAGGAGAGAGATAAGCAACCCCAGGTAGTTGAAGTGTGGAGCTTGCCTGATTCCCATGAAACAAAATGTGTTAAATGCTCCTCCATCAACAGTCTTGCTGTTCTGCAGACGCCTAAGTACAGGAACGTAGGAAATGGAGATGGAAAAGGACTCCCAGGCCTTCTCCCATCTGGTTTTGTAGATGAAGGGGGGCTAAACAACTCCCAGATACGCTGGGAAATGAAAAGGGCTCAGTTCCTCAAAAGACCAGATACTAAATGAAGCAAGTGTCTTCACTTTCTCTCCTGACTCTGTGGTTTTCCAGGCACTTAAACACATTACAGTATCAGAAGGAAACTTGCTTGACCCCTTTCAGGCTCTTGAATTGGGTGTCTGGAGACCTGGGTTGACAGCACTGAAATATCCTTGGAGATGAGACTCAGTCCTTGGTTTTGTCTTTCTAACCTGCCAGTTCTGAATGCATTCCTGGAACAGATTCAGATGAAGTGGCTTTATGCACTTTCCCCATTTATGCAAAGATACCTTTTGCAAACTCCGTTTTTAGAGTTGCAGTAGGGACCAATGGATGCATTATAGAGTGAACACAAGGTTGTAGCCCAAGTTACAACAGCAGCATAAAAGCCATAGGAGGTGTTCAAAGCAGAGCAACAATAGCTGCTCTAGGTCCCACCACAGCAGGTAAGGACCAGCAGCACAAGGAAGCTGGTAGACTTTGGATCTGCTTCTTCACTCAGTATTGGCAGTCACTCATGTTCCTGTGCTGTTGGTAAACCAGAGGAACCTGACCTTCTGATTCTAGATTCTCCCTTAAGTAAATAGCTTTGATGCTGATTTTGTTAGGAGCAAGCGAGTGCTTTTTGTTACAAAATTTAAGACAGCTTTCATAGTATGTGTCAAAGCAATTTCCATATAGCATGGCAGCAGCACAGCCCTGCAATCATCAGGCTTTAAGCCATCATAAGCACCCTATTGTTGCTGTACTTCTCATGCTGGGACCATCAGGGCTGCAGGTAGAGAAAAGGGAGCTTTCCTACTGAATTTCTTCTCCCCTTTGTATGGATTCTAGCTTTACCTTAAGAGACCAGTGGTTCATACTCACCCCCAGACTTTCCCATATTTCTGAAAGCATTCATTGTCAAACTCCAAGAAACCCTGTGGAAAGCAATTTAGAAGTTATCTCAGGGGTGATGCAGCGGAGGGGATGATGCTGGAGATAGTGCACTGGGAGGAATATCTGTAAAGCGATCTTCAGAGCCGCCTTCTGAGTTCTCCTCCCCTCTGAAAACATCACGAAGGACAGGATAAATGTACATTGTGCTTGTGAATGAGATGCTTACCAGCATGAAGGCAAAGGGCAGCTGTAAATCAGCCACCCATGAGTGCTTGTTTGATGATGCTGTAAAGACAAGGCCCGGTGGTTTGTGGTGTTGTGCCCTGATCCCACATTGGCCTTTGCACTTATGCTTTCAAGCAGAGCTTGGCATTTGGATATAACTTATCATCACCACGTATCCGTTTAGCTGTATGAGTAAAGGGCAGATATTTCTGGAATAAGGAAGGCTTCAGTCACTTACTTTGCGATATTCCAGGCATGTCCCAAAGAACGGCAGAGGTCTTGGCCCAGGAATACCCAACTTCTTGAACAAACCAAATGGCCAGGTCCCATATCTGTGGGACAGAAAAGACAACTGAGTGCTACATCTCAGTGGCACTGGGGCTGAGAGCATTCGCTAAACCTGGAGGATGCAGCAACGTCCCTTTGGAGACAAGGTAGAGAAGGTTGATCCAGGAGCTGGAAAAGTGGCCCAGAAGAAAGTTGCCTTGTACAGACCGCTTAATAAACGTGGAAAAGCTCACTGCTGCCATACAGAGCTTCGGAGAGATCACTTTGATAGAAGAGCAGCTGTTTCCTAAAGGCAGAGGTGCCCTGGAGCAAACAGGACCTTAAAGCCTTTAGCAGAAGTCAAAAGCAGAGCTCGTTGCCAGCCAAACGAGAGGCAGAAAGGAGAGCTGGAAGAAGGAACACCAAGCTTACATGTTTTTATTGAAGAGGAACCAAAGCAGCACCGGAAGGGGTGTCCCAAACAGGCTTTTGTCAAGCTGGACTTCAATTTCATGTATTGTTCTCCCTCCCCTTAACCCAGCGTTAGCTCAGTGGTGCATCAGGGAGTCTTGTCTTGATGGGTTTCTCTTTAGGTTTTATTGACAGCTTTGCAGATTTCTTTCCTCTGAAGCACCCCTTTTGGAAGCTGTGAAGTTATTACTTCTACCTCAAGGCCTTCTGTTTCTCAGCAAAGGCCTGGGCTGCAGCCCTCTGAAGGCTGTCTTTGGCTGTACTGAAAGAGCTCCTCAAAGTATTTGTTTTTATTTAGTAGCTGCAGCTTCCCAAGTGAGCGGGGTTGCAGAAGGGATGTATAACTGCAAAGGTTTGGCAGAGGGATGTTATCCAAGATCCTATTTGGGCCACATGGCAGCAGCTGGCATCTTTGGGATGCTTTCCTCAAAAGCCACAGTCTAGGCTGAGATTTAAGGGGTTTCCCTTGCAATTAGTAATGCTTTTCTAAATCTGGGGGTCCACATGTGTGATCAGTACCTGCAGCACAGGTTCTGCTAGAGCACAAAAGCAGACCTCATCGTATTGTCATAGAAACGTAGCATAGCTAGGGTTGGCATGGACCTGAAGATCATCCAGTTCCAACCCCCCTGCCATGGGCAGGGATGCCTCTAGACCATGACACCCAAGGCTCTGTCCAACCTGGCCTTGAACACTGCCACAGATGGAGCATTTACCACTTCTTTGGGCAACCCGTGCCAGTGCCTCAGCACCCACACGGTAAAGTCCAAACAGAGCAGGCAAGAACCAACCAATGGGTTTGCAGGTGCAGGAAGGTGTTTCAGTGCTCAGCTGGTCAACACATAACCTTTTACTGTCAAACATTAACTCAGTCCTAGGTATAAAATGTTTGTGGATTCTTATCTGTAATGCTCATGGACAGCCAGGGCTGTGGGAGGACCAGGAAATGTCAGGCTGGGTTGGGTACAAAGCCCCAAAACACTATTGGAATGTATGCTAGGCTTAATCCAGCTGAAACACGGTCAGAAAAACTCAGTCTGATGCTCTTATGACTGAAGTGTGACATGTTTTTCTGCAGGCTAATGATCATTCAGTGTAAAGCTAGAGAATAATCATTACTACTTCTTATCATGGAAGTGAACCAGAAATGCCTGATACTTTTTCATGTGTGAGCTGGAACAGTTGCCCCAGATGGACAAGAAGCATCTGAAATACTTCCCTGTGCTAATTGGCAGTGAAAATTCTATTTTAGCTCAGATAGCAGAGCAGAAGAATCTGGGCCGCATCCCTTTTGTCATAGCTAAATTGTAAGTGGCTGCAGAAGATGGAGAGTCTCGTAACTAGCTATATTAGATGGCCACAGTGTTATTGAAATACGAGGGTTTGGGTCAGGAACGAGGGTGGATTTTTTTGAGTGGATGGGGGTTTTTGTTGTTGGGTTTGTTTTTCTTTAAGTCTGCCCCAAAGAGGCTTTTGAGTGATCAGAATGACAGGAAAAGGTTTGAAAAACAGGTCTGCAAAGTTTCAGAGCTTACTGAACTGCTGTGGTTGGAGCGCTTCCAGGGCAGACAAATGGATTGTGCTTGTTTGTACCACATTAATCGTTAAGGTTTATGGCTGGCAGCATGCTGTCTCTGCCTAAGGGCTTGTCAATACTACAAAGTTTGTCAGTCTAGCCTTGTTGGCAGGGCTTGCAAGCAGAGATGCTGTGTGTCCCAGCAGAAGGGGGTTTTCAGCCAGCCCTGCTACGCTGCAGCACTGAATGGCATCAGCAAAGCAGAGGAAAGCATTTTTCATTATCGCAGCTCCCCTGGAGCAGTGGGGTACACTTCAGACAGCCAGGTTATGAAAAGCCAGGAGCAGGAAGCTGACCTTGCTCTGGGCTTTGTTTTACCACACAGCAAGGTTGGTCGTATGAAGATAGGCTGAGAAAATTGGGGCTGTTCAGCCTGGAGAAGAGAAGGCTGCGTGGAGACCTCATAGCAGCCTTCCAATACCTGAAGGGGGCCTATAGGGATGCTGGGGAGGGACTCTTCATTAGGGACTGTGGTGAGAGGACAAGGGGTAATGGGTTTAAACTTAAACAGGGGAAGTTTAGATTGGATATGAGGAAGAAATTCTTTACTGTGAGGGTGGTGAGGCCCTGGAATGGGTTGCCCAGGGAGGTTGTGGATGTTTCATCCCTGGCGGCGTTCAAGGTGGGGTTAGACATAGCCTTGGATGGCATGGTTTAGTGGGAGGTGTCCCTGCCCATGGCGGGGGGGTTGGAACTCGATGATCTTGAGGTCCTTTCCAACCCTTATTATTCTATGATTCTATATATGGGGCATGGGATGCTGCTGCTGTATCCATGTGGCAAATCTGGCTTCTGCAAGCATCCCTTCTGGTCCCCTTGCCCGTGTGTGGAGCATCTTACATGGGCATTACAGAAGGAGTCAGAAGTAAAAGCTGATCTTAGAATCATAGAATAGTAAGGGTTGGAAAGGACCTCAAGATCATCGAGTTCCAACCCCCCTGCCATGGGCAGGGACACCTCCCACTAAACTATGCCACCCAAGGCTATGTCCAACCCCACCTTGAACGCCGCCAGGGATGAAGCATTCACAACCTCCCTGGGCAACCCATTCCAGGGCCCCACCACCCTCACAGTAAAGAATGTCTTCCTCATATCCAATCTAAACTTCCCCTGTTTAAGTTTAAACCCATTACCCCTTGTCCTCTCACCACAGTCCCTAATGAAGAGTCCCTCCCCAGCATCCCTATAGGCCCCCTTCACGTATTGGAAGGCTGCTATGAGGTCTCCACGCAGCCTTCTCTTCTCCAGGCTGAACAGCCCCAATTTTCTCAGCCTATCTTCATACGAGAGGTGCTCCAGTCCCCTGATCATCCTCGTGGCCCTCCTCTGCACTTGTTCTAACAGTTCCATGTCCTTTTTATGTTGAGGACACCAGAATTTTATGAATGCTCTTTTTCTGGTGCATTTCTGCTGCTCTCCACCTTTGCAGTTCATGCAGTAGGGTCATCTACTGCTTGCTCCTCTCCATAAGGCAACCTTAGCCAGGGAAGCAGAGCTTTCCTTAGGCTGTATTTCTGTGGAAAGTGACCTAAAGGAGCACAGCCCTCACTTGAAGCCAGCACCCTGCTGGTAACGAATGCTTGGCACCATTATTATTTGATTATTGCTTTGATGCTTAGCAGCTAAATCATAAGTGCACAGGAATACTCCAAACCTTGGAGCAAGATCACACATCTATATGGTCCTTAGACCCCTCTGTAATTCCCAGAGCCTAGTTAGAAGCTGGAAATCTGGAAATCAAACCTACCTGTTTGTTCTTCAGCTGACCAGTTGCATAAAAACAAACAATAGCAAGAACAGGAATACATCATGAGCAAAGAACCAATAAAGAATATTTTACTCACACTAGCAGGAGGACTGTGAAAACAAGCAAAAGGGCCCATGTGTCCGTAAGGAAGGAGGGAAGAAGGTTCATTTTGGTTCTTCTCTGGCTGCCTTTGAGTTCTGTCTTGATGTCTGTCCTAAGTCTATGGGGAAATAGGAGTGTTTGGCAGTGTGCAACCTTTTATGTCCAATCAGCTGATGTAGGGGCTGTCCTTCTGTCACAGAGGAGAAGTGGAATGCAAAGGTGGCAAAACGTGCTAATCTGAAACCCAGTGTTCATGTGATAAATAAATGCCTGGGTAAACTGTCAAAGGTTCAGAGTCTTTAATACATATGTTGCTGGGCATTTCAGCTCATTTCTCTGTTGTAATAGTAAGTAGTAACTGACTTCTCATGCTCATGGGCTCCTGCACCAAAATATATTAAACCAAATTACAAGGAAAAGGTAAATCCCAAAGCAGGTGTCAAGGTTTGTTTACAAAAGAGAAAGAGAAGTGAAAAGGTTATTCCTATGTTGGATGAGAAGGTCTTTTCTGGCAGCTGAATTAACTTTGGCAGAATTCAAGGTTTTGCTTAAAATCTCTTTCTTTCTGTGATGCGAAGAACAAATGCTGCCTATGGTGGGTCAGAAGCAGCTTCTAACAAAGGCAGGAATTTGTCCCCTAAAAAGGCTTTAGAAGTCCACCTCGTTTGATGGCCTATGGCCAGGCATTTTGTAAGAGAGATACTGTCGTTCCACAAGTGTAAGCAGTTAAAGTACCACCATTTCCAAAACACCAGCTTGTGGCTCATGAATAAAACCAGCACCCACCCTGCAGCAGCAGCTGCAGAAAGAGGCAGTCAAAGGCAAAACACAGATTTTATGATGATTCTTCTGTAAGGACAGTGCAGGAAAGTGGTAGCTTCCTAGAGGAATGGGCATGGTAAGAGATGATGTTGATGAAGAAAGCTGGGCTACTTGGATGGTGTTTGTTCATGGCCATAATGTTAGGGCAGGAGGCTATATGTTTGCACAGATATGCGCTACGGAATATTTAGTGCTTCATTCAGAACTCTACAATGAGTAATTCCCATCCTATTGGCAGAGCTGCCATCTTCAAAAGAGTGTTTATTGACTGAACTGGATGCCAATAACTGGGTGTTAGAGATGCTTGGCACACTTGACTCCGAAGCTGTTGCTGTAACTGATGGTGCGTTGACTGATAAGTTGATCTCAGTTCACATGGTGATACAGGGCGCATTCTGAGAGCCACCATTTGACTTAGCAGCATTTGTATCTCATTTCACCTGTGCCTGGCCTTTGCTCTGACCTTCAGAGACAACTCAGTTCAGATTATTTTGTAATGAACACAGTCCACTTCGGTTGACATGAACGGGCAAGTTCATGACATAGTTGTACAAGCCTGTGTCAGGTCGCACCTTTCTTGATTCAGAGATGTTGAAAGAGGATGTAATTAAATAGGTGCTTCTGCATTCAGGAGCTTATCACAGCAGTGTTTGTTTTCCTTTGTGCGTTTTTGGCATAGCCTTGAAATCTGAATTTACTGGGCACCAAATGTTCTTGACTCACCATTTTCAGAACCAGGTATATACAGTTTATTCATGAAATAGGATTGCTGTGGGCCTCTCCATCCTCAGTAATAAGCTTCAGTCCTTGTCCTGTTTGGGTCATTTTAAGGGTCAAAATAGTCTCTGGGAAGAAACTTATAAAACAAATCCCAGACAGGTGCAAAGTCTTGCTGCTGCTTTTGCATTGCAGTCTTATGATCTCTGCCAAATGGACTGTGCCTATTGACTTCAAACAAACAAAACCTCACCATCCTATTGAGAAAGCTGGTAGATAAACAAAACCAAAGACCTCATGTCTTGCCAGAGGAAACCAACCAGACCTCAAGACCTTAATCCTTGCCAGAGAAAAGTCAATGACCCAAGAATGAATGACCAGTTTTCACATGACGTGTAAATCTAGCTCAGAGCTGCATTTATGACCCAACTTGCTCTATATTAAAATCCTAAACCTCCAACTCTAGGCTGTGGTGCCCACTAAGCTGCTAAGCGGTATGGCAAGCCATCCAGGAGGTCATGTGTGAGAGACTATAGAATCACAGAATAGTTAGGGCTGGAAAGGACCTTAATATCATGCAGTTCCAACCCCCCTGCCATGGGCAGGGACACCTCCCACTAAACCATGCCACCCAAGGCTATGTCCAACATGGCCTTGAACACCACCAGCAATGGAGTATTCACAACTTCCTTGGGCAACCCATGCCAGTGCCTCACCACCCTTACAGTAAAGAATTTCTTCCTCATATCCAATCTAAACTTCCCCTGTTTAAGTTTGAATCCATTATCCCTTGTCTTATCACTACAGTCCCTAATGAAGAGTCCCTCCCCAGCATCCCTATAGGCCCCCTTCACGTATTGGAAGGCTGCTATGAGGTCTCCACGCAGCCTTCTCTTCTCCAGGCTGAACAACCCCAAGTGTCTCAGACTATCTCCATACAGGAGGTGCTCCAGTCCCCTGATCATCCCCGTGGCCCTCCCCTGGACTTGTTCCAACAGTTCCATATCCTTTTTATGTTGAGGACACCAGAACTGCACACAATACTCCAAGTGAGGTCTCACAAGAGCAGAGTAGAGGGGCAGGATCATCTCCCTCGACCTGCTGGTCACGCTCCTTTTGATGCAGCCCAGGATACGGTTGGCTTTCTGGGCTGCAAGCGCACACTGCTGGCTCATGTTCATTTTCTCATCGACCAACACCCCTAAGTCCTTCTCCGCAGGGCTGCCCTGAATCTCTTCTCTGCCCAACCTGTAGCTGTGCCTGGGATTGCTCTGACCCAGGTGTAGGACCTTGCACTTGACATGATTAAACTTCATCAGATTGTCATCAGCCCACCTCACAAGCATGTCAAGATCCCTCTGGATGGCATTCCTTCCCTCCAACGTACCAACCGAACCACACAGCTTGGTGTCATCGGCAAATTTGCTGAGGGTGCACTCAATCCCACTGTCCATGTCACCCACAAAGATGTTGAACAAGACCGGTCCCAACACCGATCCCTGAGGGACACCACTCGTTACTGGTCTCCAGCTGGACATTGAGCCACTGAGCACTACTCTTTGCGTGCTGCCATCCAGCCAGTTCTTTATCCACCAAGTGGTCCACCTATCAAATTGATGTCTCTCCAACTTAGAGACAAGGATGTCATGTGAGACAGTGTCAAAGGCTTTACATAAGTCCAGGTAGATGACATCAACTGCTCTACCCCTGTCCATCAGTTCCATAGCCCTATCATAGAAGGCCACCAGATTGGTCAGGCAGGATTTCCCCTTAGTGAAGCCATGCTGGCTGTCCCAAGGCACCTTGTTGGTTTTCATGTGCCTCAGCATGCCTTCCAGAAGAATCCACTCCAAGATTTTGCCAGGCACAGAGGTGAGACTGACTGCTCTGTAGTTCCCCGGCTCATCCATTTTCCCCTTCTTGAAAATGGGGGTTATATTTCCCTTTTTCCTGTCGTCGGGAACTTCACCTGACTGCCATGATCTTTCAAATATGATGGACAGTGGCGTAGCAACCTCATTTCCCACCTCCTTCAGGACCTGTGGATGGATTTCATCCGGTCCCATGGACTTGTATACATTCAGGTTCCTAAGGTGGTCTCGAACCAGATCCTCTCTTATAGTGGGCAAAGGGGCTTCATTCTCACAGTCCCTGCATCTGCCTTCCAAGACTTGGGTGGTGTGGTCAGAGCATTTGCTGGTGAAGACCAAGGCAAAGAAGTCTTTAAGAACCTCAGTCTTCTCTAAGTCCAGGGTAGCCAGTTCTGATAGCTTCTGGAGAGGGCCCACGGTGTCCCTAACCTGTCTTTTATTTGCAATGTACCTATAAAATCCCTTCCTGTTATCCTTAACATCCCTAGCCAAATTTAATTCTAAGTGGGCCTTAGCTTTCCTAACCGGGTCCCTAGCTTCCCAGACAACATCCCTGTATTCTTCCCAGGCCACCTGTCCTTGCTTCCACCTTTTATAAGCCTCTTATGTGGCTTGGGCACCTTCAGAGAGGAGCCCAGAGAAGGCTCCCTCACAAAGTCACACACGACACACAATGCATGGTGGATAGGTGATGCTCACCCTCATAATTTAGGCTGATGCACTGTATGGTAGCTCCTGTGTTGCCACTGTGCTTCCACGACAGCCACAGGTTGAGGGTGAGAGGTTTAAAAAGCCAGAGTTTGCCACAAATTTGGAAGAGAACTGAGCTGCTTTTCCAATTCTAATGCCCCTAAGTAGCTCTGGTTAATGGATTAATGGCTTTCAGGAAAGAAAAATAACACCATGCTGTTATGTGCACTGAATAAAGGGAGTGTTCCTAATCCAGGTTGTGAGCAAGGTGTGATAAGCAGGAGGGATTTGTTGTATAATAATGACTGGGGGCTGGGCAGCAAAATGGAAACCCATGTATTTCTTCCCTAAGCTGTGAAACCAAATGATGCAGGGTAAGAAAAACACTGTGAAACAGCAATTATGACTGAGGCACAGGTATGAAGGAGAAAGAGCAATTCAGAAGAGGCAGAACTGTTGGCACAGTGGTTAACGTTTTGTGTCCATGACAAAAAGGACTACAGAGGCATAAGGAGGGCCAGGCTGGATAAGCCTGAATCTTCAGGCCTACCTCACTTTTGAGTATGGTCGCAGAAGAAGTTCTCCTTTGGGAATTTGTTTTAGATTCCCAGGGCTGCACTGGTTGTGGTAGAGACTCTACAGTGCTTCTTGGGATATATTGCTGGGCAGTTGTACCATTATGGAGTAGTCTGAACTCTCTAGATACAGATCCTGAGAAATGTTACTAATCATGCTGAGTTCAGGTGATCTGTATGGTAGATGGCAGATTTCTGTACTGGAGAAACACCAAACTGGCAAGCAGTGGAACTGATTTAGTTTCTGTGCTGATAAGTAATTCAGGACACTCCAGAAGAAAACTAAAGAGTAAAAGCTCCTTGGGCTGAACAAAACACAATCATTTAGTTTAACACAAGTGGAAGCGTAAGCAAAAATAAGGTTACAAAGAAGGCTCTCTTTTTCAAGTGAACAAATTAATGAAACAAACCAGTGGATTATCTCAGACCCTTCAATGTAGATTGTGTCTAACCTCCTTTTTCAAGTCCACAGTGCTAATGTTATCAGCCAGTTGTATGCCAGGAGACTTGCAGAACAGACTTTGCACCCAACTGCCTGAAGAGCTACATTAAAAAGGATGCTCAGAATAAACCAACCAGATAGGAGATAGAGACAAAAATAAAACAGCCAATAAAACCATGGTTTTGTGGCTCAGGGTATACAATTATATGTTCTGGCCATAAGATCTTCTGGGATGGAAGCTCATTTCTGTGCCCAACACAGAGCAGCCCAGTACTTGAACATACGAGCTCACTGGGGTCCAATTAGGGGGCATCCAGCATCTCAGTGGCACTCATCACTCCCTTGGCGATGTGCCCTGAAAACCTTTGTTTGTTTACTCTAGCTAAGGGATAACTGGGCTGAAAGGAGGTTGCTATGAGATAAATGCCAGGTAGAAGAGCTATTTAATCAGATTATGATGTTGGTGCAGAGACAAATGGGTATGGCCCAGCCACAAATATATGCTAGGCTGGAAATGAGAACAGTCGTGGCCTGGAAAGCTCAGGAGTCGTCTTATCATGGGGTTAAAAGAAAGGGGAAAAGTTCAGATAATGTAAAATGGGGCTAAATAAGGCAGTTGGTGGGAGGAGGGAGCAATATATTAAATTTACCAATGCTCTTCTGCCAGAGCAGTGTGAGGAGTTCACTTTCTGCATAAGCAGATGATATGGGGAGGCAACTGTTTGTTTTCCCTGATACACAGTTTGTTACCCACAGGAAAATACTTCATAATAGAGATTACTTTTTGTTGTCAGTGGTTAAAATACTGATACACTGCTGCTGGATAAAAAAAATTGATGTATTTGGAGGAATCTCTAATGATACTTTATGGAGTTCTGTGTAGAGAGGACTGATACCCTCCTGCACACAGATTTCAAAAGCTCACCAGAAAACCCTCAACAAAACGTAATTAATTCCCTTGGATGTTTTGTTCCATATATTGAGTTTTGGAACTACATGGAAACTAGGGCATTTTTTCTGATTTTTTTTTTCTGTTAAATTAATATCCCTGATATTTCTTCATAATCTTTCCAATACATCATTATATTCCTTTTCATTCTGACAAATGACAGCTACAAGGCTATGTGATATCTGGGTAGTTAATTAACTGAGCACTGCATTCTTTTGCCCAGTCCAATACAGATGTCTGTTTGAGGTTCTCTGACTTTAAAGTGGAGGAGAATTTAAGACAAGATTCAGATGCTCCGTTTGAAGCATCCTGCTAGCTCCACAGATGACTTTTTACACACAATGCACTGAAAGACAAGGTTACATCCCATAAGAAAGTAGCAACAAGAATCCCGGGCAAATGCAAAGTAGAGGAGATGTATTTCTGACACAAGATCCGTTCTTTCCTGGGTATTTCAGGGAAGACAGCTTGATGGGGCAACTGCATGCGAGTGCTGCTTTCTTGCACCATAATTCTGGCAAAATCATTCCAAGAAGTGTCTGTGCACGTCATTGCCCAAGGAGACTTCTGCATTGGTATGTCACAGCCTGGTGAAGTCAGTGCGCTTGACTCATTCAGAACAATGGATTTGTCAGGGTGACGAATCAAATTGTTCATCCAAAGTGTAAGGGTTTTGTTACACAAAGCACCGCACGAGGTTGTGCCTAAAGCAGGAATAACGTCATGTCTTCAGTCAGCGTCCCTGCCACTGCTGCACCTTCCCTGACTGTTTCTCAGGTCATGCTCTGCTGTGGTTGTAGTTGCACTAGTTAGTAAGAATCATGAGACTCCAGTATTAGTAATATAAGAAACCAGAATTCTTTCTCAGTGTTCTTTCAGATCACAGCTCCCTCGCCTGTCCATCATCTGACTAGGGGCTTGCTTTCTTCATTGCTCTTTGGTGGACTGGGATAGATGAGGCAGCCTCTCAAGATGAAGATGTACAAAAATGGTTGATGTCAGGGCTGTCATGCTTGGAGCTTCATTGAGAGGGCTGTACCTCATAACAAAGATGGTTAGTTTTTAATGCATTTGACCTAACTGTTTCCAAATTGCTGCTCTATCATCCCCAATCGCTCTGGTCAGCTACTTGATCTGCTCCCTGTAATGCTAGAGAAGGATTACCTCTAGGTTGTTTTCTTACCTCATGTCAGTGCATCCCAATAGATCCTTTTTCTCTCTTGTTTTCTAAATAACATTTCCTCAGGGTCAAAAGTTTCAGCTTTAAGTCAGACTGTGGCTTTTTCTGTTAAAAGTAAAAGGCATTATTTTGAGGACCAGCTCATGAAATTATGTGAGCAAAATATGTGGGCATTTAGGCCACCTGAGCCATACAGGCTGTTGTTTGAATCACTCTGGGATAAGTCCTTTTCAGTATGCATTTGTGTTAAGATAGTTCTGCTGTAAAAAAAAAGGAAACAGAAGAAGTTGTGTCATGTCTATTGCAGATTAGAAATGAGCCTGAGAGCTCCAATGAATTTTAAGTACCCAGCAGCATTGATCCAGGACAAAGAGCCCCTGGAACTGGCTTATCTAAACTCAGGAGCTCATGCGAATAAATCCTTTGTGGTGTCACAAGTTCTGATCTCAGGCCTGCCTTTAATAACATCTCTCTCTGCCTGATTCATGTATGCAGATATCTTGTTGAATGTTCAACCAATGTGATGGTATTCAAATGGCTGAGCCTGGAAATCCCTAACAGAGGGCGGGGAGAGGATGGGTCCCACCGGAATCAATTCTGCCAGTCCCAAGAAAACAGGCATCTAGTTTCTCAGGGGACTTTCATTTAATCCTTCTGTACCTTAATGCAATGTTGTGCCCCTTTAGCTTTTGACCTGTCCATACCAGCTCCCCTTTCCTGGCAGGAGGCACCATGGCTGTATGCAGAAGTGCTTGGCTTGGCCGATGAGGGCATCTCCAGCCCCAAAGCCCCAAATCTTTCAGAGCTTATCTCCACGGCGAGGATGCTTGCACTGCTCCCAATATTTGTAGGCTGTTCCTGCTGCTCTTCTGATTAAGACAGAAGTGTCTTTTGGAAAATAGCTCAGCATGCTCTCAGTGGAGAGCTCCGGCTGTGGTTCCTCGCTGGCTGGTACCGATGCCTTGGAGGTGAATTCAGGTGCAAATGTGACAAGACGTGTATAAATGGCAAGGACAGAAGTAGTGGGCTTAAAACACAATTATTCCTTTAGGTTGATGCTCCGGCTCAGCAGCACGGCAGGTCCTTAAGGAAAAAGCAGCGATAGGGAAAGCAGTTTCAAAACACTTTCTCTGAAGTTTTATGGCTTTATCCTGTAATCCTTTTATAGGCGATAAATCCTTATATCTCTGCTCCGAGTTACCAGTGCTGAGCGTCTGAGTGAAGAGTGAGAATCAGACCCTAATTAAGAGGTATTGATCATCACAAACAGTTTGACTGGCAGCTGGCATCCCCCTCCATGCCAGTTTATGCATTTCAAGAACTGCAGAACTGGGTTTAAACTGAAACATAGGAAGTTCGGGTTAGAAACGAGGAAGAAGTTCTTTA
The DNA here is from genome assembly GCA_039720435.1 of Amazona ochrocephala. NCBI lineage: Eukaryota > Metazoa > Chordata > Aves > Psittaciformes > Psittacidae > Amazona > Amazona ochrocephala. The sequence continues at coordinate 11,098,567 of CM077886.1, read as the reverse complement.
CAGTGAAGGGTGGTGAGGCACTGGAACAGGGTGCCCAAAGAAGCGGTAAATGCCCCATCTCTGGCAGTGTTCAAGGCCAGGTTGGACAGAGCCTTGGGTGACATGGTCTAGTGTGAGGTGTTGGAACTGGATGGTCTTAAGGTCCTTTCCAACCCAAGCCATTCTGTGATTCTGTGACAACTAACATGAAGCTCAGCAGCTCCCAGAGCTGCTGCTGCACCTCCTGCCATGTTAACTGGGGGAAGAGCCTGTTGGAGCCCTCACCACATGCCTTTCCCTTTCTCACTCCAAGCACCAGCAGCAATTCCCACTCTTCCCAATAACCTTCAGCTTCCCCAGGGCTATATGTATGACAAAGGCAGACCTTTAAGATGTTGGACAGAGACCCAGCCTGAAGGGTAATGTGATAAATTCTGGCAGCAGTTTGATATGATGGGAAATTCATTCCTCCCACATAAATTATTTTCTGCACTTTTCAGGCTTTAGCCTTTTACTGTGCATTTTTAGCAATGAACAGTGAAATATGACATTATTTACCTGTGAAGCACTAATAATGCATACACGCCATAAAACCTGATGATGCTCTGGAGAGCTCGCAGTCACCAGCATCAACACGGGGAAGACAGAACATGCCGAGACCCCGTGCAGCCACACGTGCCCCGGTTGCTTCCCTGTTTATGCCTCCCTGAAGCATCATTTATTGCAGGCAGACCAATTTATTCCCTGCTGATTTATTTCTCCAAACACATAGGATGCCCTTTCCTTTAGGGTTCATCTTCTCCGATTTTATAAACATCCCTGAGCTACTCCATCGCTACCTGACCCAGCTTGTCTAGTGATACATCCCCAGCGGAGCTGAGCTCAGCTTGGGCTGTGAGATGGGGTAAAACCTGAGCTTTGCTAAGCCCCACTGCTGGGGCTGCGGTGCTTGGGCAGGGTTAACTTGGCATGGCTGGCTGCAGGGCTAAGTGTCAGAAGTGATTTTCACCATCTGTGTGTGGATAATGCCACAATGAAGTCCAGATACTTTAACTTCCCTGCATGAGTTTTTGTATCTTTGATGCTTTTCACATTGATGTGGTTTGACTTTATGTTACTGAGCTTAGGGTTAGCTTAGCCTGGCTTTGTGTGTCCTTGTACCCATACCACGTCCTTGGCACTTCTGTCTTTGGCTCTGTGGGCTGGAAGGTGGCTGCAGCAGCAGCCTCCTCCTGGAGAAGAGGTTCATGGAATGCATTTGTGGCATCCCAATGGTACCATTTCTTTTGTTATGCCAAGGTAGGGAAGCTTCAGACTAAATTAAAGGTGAAGCCTGGGATGTCCCTGGGTGCTTTCGAGGCTCTGAACTCGGAGGGATTCCTGCAAAAACCCCAGTAAGGGCTTGGGTTAACTGTGCAGGGTAGCTAGGTCCTCTTTTGTCATCCCTTTGGGCTTTGGCAGCACAAGGAGCGTGGTTTGCTTATCGAACCCTCAAAATGCCTAAGAGATGGGAGCTGGCAGCACAGTTAGCCTGTCTGTAAGCAGGGAGGAGGAACCTGGCCTCCTCCAAAGAAAATACGAAGCAGCTTTGGCTGTATCTATTATCATTATTGGAGCTGTCAGCTGAGATTCAATACAGAGCTTTAGATAGATGAACCGAAGCCAGCTTCCACGCTGACTTACCACAGCAGTGAAGGAGCCAGCTCTTGTTTCATTAGTGCTCATTTAATCCCATTGATTTCACTGGAGCTGAGGGTGAAAAGGAAGGCAGCAACAGGCTCTGCAGACTGCAGCTCAGGGCATTGGCTTGGCTCAACCACCTCATTCTCCCTGCACCATCTCCAGGAGACAACAGGGGGAATTCGGGGCCCCAGTATCTTGTGAAAATGCCTGGACCAGCGTATAGGGACAAGCTCTTCCAGAATACAGGATTTTGCCTCAGTCACATCACTGGGAAGATGGACTACAACCCTCTCTTTTTCTGCTTTCTATTCTTCTCCCCCTGTGGTACATTCTTACAGCTCAACTGTTTTGCTCCATCTTAAGGTTATGCTGAGAAAGGGAGACCATTCGCTATTTAAGCAGAAGTTAAGCCAATATTTCTCTTTTCCAGCCCATTCCACAGAGCTGTGCAGCGACCTGGTCACGTCATTTCTCCTGTCTGTTAGAAAAATACTGTGTCAGAAGTTAGATCCCTGCGGGGTGCTGATTCACCTCCAGTATCATTTCCGTAGCAAATGAGAATATTCAGGAGAGCTAGTCAGTCTGTTCTAGAAGAACAACTAGAGTTCGCTGACCAGCTAATGAAAGGGCTGGAGATGCTGTGAATGTGATTACTTTTTATCCTGTTCCAAAGTCTATGCAATATCTGCAGTGTTTTAAAGTTATATGTGTTTTTAAAAAATCAATAGCAGTGGAGTTCTCATTATCACCAGCCAACAAATAAAGCTGTGTGATAAGCAGGGAAGGGGAAACATTGGTGAAGAAACAGGCTTTGCCCTTATGTTTGTGAGTGGATTTTCCTTATAAGGAAACCTATTTAAAATCTCAAAGGTTACTAATGCAAATCAAAACAACCACCCTGCACCTACCACTGTCACCTCCTGCAAGGCTTTAAAAATTAGTTGTCTGAGTACTTACAATCAGGTATTTGAGGTGAAACGGGGGTTGTGTTTTGGCTTGGTCACCAAATTTCAGCCTCCTTCTATATCTTCTCCATAGACAAGGACAGTTTCATAGTGGGTCCTCACAAAGGACCTGGTAGGACCTTGGGAGATAGAGATTAGTCCATTCTTTGGCCCCAAGGGCTGAACACAGATACCTCAAATCTTCCCTTCCCCCAAGGCATGTGGGTCTCAAGTAATTGCTGCCATTCAGATCACTCACATTAACTGAGAGTGTAGCCTTTGAGAGGAGGGGAGACTTTATACCTGCAAAGGACGCTTTTTCCCATCCATCTCATGGGGAAATCACCATCACTCCACTTGTACCCTCCAGCCATCTGGACCTTCACACAGAGGAAAGCAGATTTATTTACACAAGATCTTAGAGCAACCTGCTCTAGTGGAAGCTGTCCCTGCCCCTGGCATGGGGTTGGAACTGGATGAGCTTTTTAAGGTCCCTTCCAACCCAAACCATTCTATGATTTGTGGCATTTGTTGGTGGCTCAGCACCAGGATGGTGGGCTGAGATTCAGAGGGTTTCATGCATTGCCTCTGCTACCATGTCTCTTGCAAAAGCTGCCACCACAGCCGTGTCAGCTCCAGGGCTGTCACGCGCTGCCATCTGCAAGCAGCAAGGTCAGCGAAGCTGCTAGTGCCCTCTTAGCCTGCCACGATAAACACACAGTCACAAAGGTTTTATAAGACAGCTCCAAACAGGATCTGCCCTTCGTTATCCAAACAAGGTCGAACGTGTGCCAGCACATAGCTATGAGTCATGGCAGGTTTCGATTGAAATTTCTGATTCCCAAACAAGGAATGATGAGGCTTCCTCGTAGCTCCCATTAATCTTCTTCCCTGCAAGCTCTGCATGGCTGCAGTTGAGTGAGAGCAAATGCAAAGCCTCTTCATTTGCACAAAAGGTGAGGGTGCCACGGCTCTGACAGCCAGGATGCAGATGCAGGGGGGAATCTTGTCTGTGTTTCAGGCCATGGATTTCACAGCGGTCCTTTGTCAGATCTCAGCAATGACTTGGGGAAATGCAGTCGCAGGGAGAGGTCTTGGCCTGTGCTTGCCAGATGTGGTGGCTTGAGACAGCTTCTCCAGGATGAAGGGAGCAACTTCTCACCAGTGGGGCCAGGGCGTCCCATCCCTGGAGAATTTCTTAGGACAGCAGTGCAAATGACTGCCCATCACACTGATGCTGGTGTCCGTAAGCAGCAAAGCTACCCGTGCTTTCCAGCTTGGGCTGCTTCCTGCTCAAAGTTGTGTTATTTTGGTCTCTCCATAGTGTTTCAGGAAGCTTTCAGACCAATTAAATCTTTAATGATCTCTCAGCTCTTTGCACCATGGCTTTGGTTCTGCCTTTGTTGCCTTCTAGTGGCATAGTGTAAAAACTGCCTTAAACATACCCAGCACAACACCCCGCTCTCCTCCTGGGACCATACTCTGCCAGGGAGAGGAAAAGCCATCAGCTGTGGGTTCACAGTCCTGGGAAGCCAAGGAAATAAGTTTTCTATTGAAACTTTCATACTCCAGGTATCAAAACTCTTTGCGAAGTCGGGGCCTGTAGGGAAGCAGAGCTGCTATTTATGTGATCAGTACAAAGTTTTACACAGAGCCTTGAATGCTCACAAAAGATGGGAAGGTATGTAGCTGAAACAGCTGTTTGCATGAAGACGAGATGTTTATTGGTATTGAAACACCCTGCTAGGCTGAAATCAGATGCCAAGTGATGCAAGCTCAAGCCAGGATGGTTCTTGCTGTGGAGGGGAGAGGGGCAGGCTGGTGTTTTGCATAGGACTAGCTAAAATTTCCCTGTCATTATGTGTAATAATAGAAGGATAAATGCACGCCATGGTGAGACGATTGAGCTTGGATCCAAGGGGGACAAAGCCAAGAACATTTTCCATATTTCCCTGCCATGTGAATCCTTCACACCTTGAACTACTTTTCCTTGATTTTCTTCTTTCATTTTTTTTCCTCCTTTTTTTATTGAGGCAACAGCCAGTAAAAGAAACTAATGGATAGAAACCACATAAGTAATCTCCCACTGAGCCTTATTCCCCATGGGCTCATTGCATCAAAGGGAAAGCAGCAAAATAGGGTGACTAAATGCTATGTAACAATGAAAAGGAGTTGGCTGTTGCCTGGAGAGGCTGTTGGACCCATGGGGACCATGGGAAGGGTTGAGGATGACATTCCAGGGGTTTGCTCTATGTTCGTCCTTCCTCACTCCTTCAAATGCGAGTACATCCCTTTGGCTGCCCCACTTCTTCCTATGCCACCTCCAAGCTCAGAGAAGAGGTTCCTTGCTTGATGCAATTCCTCTCACACTGCATTTGAATCCTGATTTTCGGCTGGGAGGTGCAGACAGGTGATTTATCCCATGTATCTCCTGCCTGCCCCTTCATCTGGAAGGGTAATTTCATTCCACTCGCAATGTCTCCCCTTCTTCACTCTACCTTACTGACCTCAGCAATGTCCAATTAGCAAATCTGGCCTCCTGTGTGCAGCAGATATTACTTCCACTTCATTTGAAGTTTACCACTCCAATGGTTTTCATTGTGCTCTTTCCAGCACTGGGCAGGTTTGCTCCATAATAACGGGATCAGCATCCCGTAATTAGTGCAAACCATGGTGTTACATCCTGGGAAATGGGACACGATAGGAAAACACTGGCTGTCCCCAGTCAGTGCACACATTTGTGTTATTGCACGCAAATGTAGTCCATGGACAGTGCAGTGCTAAACCTTATTCTTTGGGTATGAAGCCTTGTGGTCAGAGCAATAGCAGCAACAAGATATGCAATGTTAGCAGGAGCTCTGAAAGTTGGAATAAGGACTTTATGCAGGATAAACTCAAGGCTTTTTGTAAAGGCTCATCCTTGCTCTAAATCTTAACTCCACAGCCCAAGTATTTGCTCTGCAGCATGGGCAATGCCGCACAGGGAGTCCTGCACCCACTGTCCCAGGCACCACATCTTACCTGTGCTTCTGTCTGGAGATCTCTCCTACTCTGTGCAAGCCACGGTTGTAGACCTGCTTTTAATTTCCTGTGTTACCTAGCCACAAGCAGTGCTGCTGGTAACAGGCTCTGAAAAAATGTCAGAAAAGAGCATTAGGACATAATAAGTCTTATTTACAGCTTGGAGAATCTGCGTTTTCAAGTGAGACACCGTACTTAAAATCAGGAGGGACAAAGCGGCACCTTGCAAAAGTGAATGTTGCCTGGGCAACATGGGCATCTGCATCCACACATCTCCCCAGCCCTGTGCTTAGCAAATATCCTCACCATGGTGCTTCCATGCATGCTCTCAGACTTACACCTTGCTCCCTCTCATTCAAGGCTACAGCTCCAAGGTGAATGTACAGGGATTGGCACCACAAGTCGACATATGCCACTGACACGAAATGAATCTTCCTTCAGTCCTTTTGTCTCGCCTGCTGCGCCATGCAAAGTCCCTTGCTTACACACAGTGTGGGCTTCACCCCATGCACGTACCTTCAGATGGAGCCGGGTGCATTTGTGCTCTCCCTGTTTGGAGCTGCACCATAAATTCTATGTATCTGGCTGTGTCTTATCTCAAAGTTATATTTATGTAGTAGTTAGGCTTGAAGACAGATTCCTTACACACACACATACTTTTTTTTAACACTGTAAAAGAAAAATACACTCATCTTCCAGAGCTGGGAGTTATCTTGACAGCAGAACAATGTGATGGATGTGCCAGGACATCATTTCATCAGAATATCAAGCCATAAGGTTGGCTACTGCCATTCATTCTTGTCATTTGAATCCTCTTGATGTGTAAGATCACATTAAAATCCTGTAAGAGACAAGTGTTGCACATGTCCTTGCCAGAGAGGGCTTTGCTGGATCATGCATCCAGCCCCAGACAGTGTGGGGGACAGATGTTCACTGGACAGTCAACTGAAGGTGAAACAAAAAGTCTGCTGGTACCTAATCCTGTTTTCCACAGGAAGAAGACAACTTCTGGCATTTATTGCCTGCAGTTTTCTTCACCCCAATCATTAAAAAAGTTGGGGGTTTCCTTTCATCTTGCCAATGGCAAAAGGAATTTGTCTTTCATCTGCCTTTTCCTCTTCACTGATTTATTTCTTTCTTAGCATCTTGAGCACTGGGCTGGTGGCCAGATTTCTGTAGGTGCTTAAGCATCGACAGATGCAGCTGGGTACCTGGAGGGACTTTTCAAAAGCATCTTGCTGTAATCGTTTATGATATTCTTCACATCCCATCATGATCCGTTTGGTAGCATCCCTATTCTTGCCCGCATCGCATCTCCTATTGCAGAGCTGAGTTGGATTTTGCTTCTTTTCTTACTTTTAGTCCTAGAACACCAGGGAACTGTACAAAGGGAGAATAAAATAGGCAAAATTCGTAGCAAATGGTTGCATTTGGCTAGGTTTTAGTGTCCTTATAAATACCAATGGGATGATGGGAAGGATCACACTTTCACTTATAGCAGCAGAACTCCAGTATGAGCAGAGTCTTTCTACAGATGTGACCTTGCGCTGAGAAACATAGACAGAAATCAAGCGCCTGCTCCCTTTGAAATGCAAAATGTTCCTGCGCTGCAGTGTCATGGCCAGTGGATTCTGAGCATTTGTGCGTTTTCTTAGAAGCAGCAGTTGATTTGCAGAGAGCTTCCTTGTCCCTTTTGCCTACGGTAAATTCTGGGGCTCACGTCTGGGTTGCCATTAGGCACCAGGTAACAAACGGAGTGAGGTTTGTAAGCACATCTGCAGAAATCAGTGATCTGAGGTTGGCCACCTCCGCCGGGACAAGCTGCAGGAGCCAGCCCAGCACAGGGTTGTTATTAAAGAGCGAAGGGCTCTGCAATTTCCATCCTGCACTGCCATCTATAGTGCAGCCCTGAGCACAGCGAACAGCTCTCCCAAAATCACTCCAGAAGCCAAAAAAACCCACCCCAACGAGGCTGCGAGAAACCTTAATGCCATTAATTCCATTGGCACTTTAGGGACCATGGCACACTTTGCGTAGGGCTGGACAGGAGCGGAGGAGCTTGGGGGGTGAGTCCCTTCTGTCTGAGCATCCCTAATTTTGTGCTATTTGCCTCGCAACACAATTCCATCCCCTCCAAATCAATACAGAAGTGACCAACTTTCTCTAGGGGACAGCTCAAGATGTACTAAATCAGAGGCGTGAAACCAAAACCCATTTTTGACTCTGATGAGCAAAGGGAATTTCTCTTTACTCTTTCTTTTGAAAGCAGATGTTGCTTTCATGCTCTGAAACCTTGGAAACAGCTGAATGGATTTTCTTCAAACTCCTCACACGCCCAAAGATTCACCTTTGGGCTGTGAACAAGCTTAAGAAATTGCACTGCAATGGAGATGATTTTTCTTCCCCTCCCCTATTCCTTTTCTTGATTTGGAAAGTTAAAAGGCTCCTAGAATAGAAGCTGAGAATTGGATTAAATGTCCCTCCGTTAACTCTTAGCACTGCTCCAAGTCTGCAATTATCATTTCTTATGGTGCCCGGCTCCCATCTTTCTAACACTCCCAGCTGCCACATTGTTAATTAAAATAACTACTAAAATAACACCAAGAACCAAGTCACCTCTGGTCTGAAGAGGGAGCTTTGCTGAGAAAAGTAAGAGAAAAGCTGAGATTTGGTCCAATTTCATGCTCCTCCAAAACTGACCTATGAATCTGCAGAAGGAGATGGAGGTTGAAGGAGCTGGAGGGCCCTAAATCAGGAGAAACCCCATGTGCTCCTCATGGCAGAGGAACAGAGTGGCAGTGTCAAGCGCTTTGGCCTGGACCATTTGGTATTGAAATATGTATTATGAGACCTGCGATGCTAACAGAGCAGAAAAACAGCACAGCCAGCTCACTACCAGGACTGGATAAATACCTTATAGGCACCTTTCCTGACCTAAATCCAGCTCAAAAAGGCCATGAGAAAAAAAAAGTGTAGTTATAGCATATACATACCATATGTTGTTGTCTAAGAAACCTTGTAATGTGCAAAAGTCCAAGGTTTGTTCCCTTCAGTTCTCTGTTTTTCAAGATGAACCAAAAAGCAGCTTCCAACAGAAAGGCTGTGCAGGATGCCTGATCCCAACAACAGCCTTATGGTGGGTGATATTCATTAATGGTCCTGGGAAATGCTTATCTAGCTTATTATAGTACCTTTCTGTATTATATGGGAGTAGCTGGGAGCGCTGGATGCTTGGGAAATGTTTTCATTGATAAAGGATGGGCCAAAATTATCAGCTCCTTCTGTCACCATCAATTTTCAGTGGCCCTCATTCATGCTGATGAAATGCCTTGCATGTGTAACTAGTCCCAATCTGAACATGGAGCAGACAAAGACCTGTGACAGTATGAGAGCAAAGTGAGGTGAGTAAGGGATTTCAGCCGCCCAAGAGCACTGGAGATTGAAGGGCAGCCATTCACAGGCCCAAAAAGGACTTGGTGAGAAGAGCCTGCAGGAGGAGCTGGACGGGCTCTTTGCAGATGGATGCATTAGTCAGCTTGGCCATTAGTTGTTTTAACTGAAAATCATATGCTAAATCAAGCACTGGGAAACAAATCATACACTCAGCTTGGCTCAAAGGCCAGTCTCTGGCAGAGACAGCTTTTCTCAGCACAGGCACATCCACCTCCTGCCACCAGGATTTGCCTTTAGCAATGCTGGATGAATGGAGCAAAAGCTAGAGTCATGAGGGCAGCTTCAGCATGTGGGTGCTGTGTTTGCTGCTAAGTGTGTGTGTATTTTCCAGCTTTCCAAGTTTTCCACTAAGGAAAGTACAGCACAGGGCTGCCTGCTGGAGGCTTGGTGTGGAAGCAAAGCAAGAGGCTTGCCCAGGGAAGGGCTGGAACCTTCCTTTGGGAAGCCAAGATGTTCCTGGAAGGATGAAATGCAGATTCATGTGTCCTCATGAAGGGACAGCATCTCTTCTGTCTGAGCTGGAGGCAGGAAAGGGTAAACCAGGGACTCTCTTTAGCCTCTTAGCTAACAAAATCAGCAGTAAACCTCCCCTGCCTACACCTACAGCAATTCCTCCTCTTGTTCTTGCAAACCTAGTTCACTTTTTATTCTCTTGCATGTATCTGCAAATAAATGATTATTCGTGTTAGACCCTGCCAATAAATTATATGCTTTTTGTTTCCCTTCCTTATGGAGTCAGTTTGCAGCATGTAGAAAGGGTTGAGGCAACACCTTGTTGGCCACATGAAACAAGTTATTATTGAGCATGGCCCCTCTTTATTGCAAAAGGAGTCCTCAGAAGATGCAAGCAGCTGGAATATGCGTATCTTCCCGACCACAAAAATTTCATTTTGCTTTTATTGCTATTGAAAAGCCCTGGATAGGTGCATTTCTCATCCAGCTGATCAATCTGAGGGTAGAGGCCACCGCATCAACAATTACAGAGAGATGTATCTTTGTGCATGTAGAGGCAGTGCATCTTGACCTCTTTGCAAAAGAAAATCAAAGGCAAAGTGTTGCTAGAATGGAAGCACAAAGAATACCCTCTCTTTTTCATCTGAGACTCCAGCACAGGCTCGCTACGCCCACTTAAGGCTCCTTTCAGCTCCCAACATGCCTCCGGGTTGCCTAGCAATCCTAACAATATTTTATGAGGCCTTATTCCAGAGGCACATTTTGCTAATGCTAGATTTTAGCTAAAAGCTCCAGGAGAAGCAGGGAGGGAGCCTGAGATAGCATCATCCCAATTTACTGCAGCCAGGAGACAGGGAGAAAGAGTAAAATACCAAATAACCATGATGGGCATTTAGCTTTGAGCAACATGATCTAGTGGAAGGTGTCCCTGCCCATGGCAGGGGGGTGGAACTGGATGAGCTTTAACGTCCCTTCCAACCCAAACCATATTCTGATTTTATGAGTCTATGCTGGGAATCAAATGTGCTGGAGGGACCATGGGCTCCAGCATGGCTCAGAGAGCCTGGGGAGAGCCACAACCCCTGGTCCCCCACTGCTTGGGCTGGTCACACAGCAAGGCCCTTTGGCACATCCCCAAAATCAGTGTGTTTGGGGCTGTGGGCTCTAGGCTCCTGCAGCAGCAGACCATGGGGCCCATGCTTGTCAAGGTGACGCACTAAACTGGCATGACCAGTAAAATCCAGATGCTGAGCAGCGATGGGATAGGGACAGGTCTGCTGGTAGAGTAATGGGCAGCTGGAAGGAGACTGGTGGGAGACAACATCCAGCAAATTACACTCTGAGCGATATGGAAAATCAAGGTAGCAAAATGCCTAAATCAGTTTCAAATCACATTCCCTCTCTAGCCACAAACGAATATATAACCAGGCATAAACAAGCCCTTGAAATTAGTCAGTGTTTCTGAAGGCTACAGAGTCCCTGTTTTTATCTTTTAGATTGCCTAATTCAAACTTTGAGATCCAAACTTTCTATAACGTACTTTGAAGGGTTGGGATTTTGAAATCCTACCTTTAAAAAGAAAAATAACACCCTTCATTTCATCAAAGATTGCTTTGTAATTGTAATCTCTTGCTAACATAGAGCGAATTCAATTCAATCATTAAACCCGTACATGATTATTATTTTGCTGATGAAGAATGGTCTTTGGTTAAATTAAGCAACTGGTTCATTTCTGTAAAACATGTATTTATAAAGCAAATCGATAGACATGTTTTCATGCCGCCTTATTTCTCTCTCCTTGGTTTTGGAGAGTTGGCATTTATCTCAATATCCAGGGTGCACAGAGGTTTTCTTCTAAGCAGGTAAATACGTCCCCTCCTGCCTGTAAAGCAGGCACATTAGCATGAGGGACCTGGTAAGTGAAAATTACTCTAAACTAAAGGAAGATGCATTTCATTGATTTTTTCACTGGCCAAGATGAAAGGCAAGTAAATTGGATTTTAAAAATCCTTTCACTTTTAATACTCTGTGGTATTATTAGTAATGTAAGTAAGTGAAACTGTTTACAGCAGTTTTCCTGAAGTTGACAGCGTGCCCTTAAAGTGATGCGTGATGATTGTAAATCCAGGGGTTTCCAGCACTTACAGCAAATGCCCTTATTGCACTAACATATCTAATTGACACAACCAACTGGAAAGGAAGGTGCAGAATGGGAGAAGGAATGAGTTTCACGCTTAATCCAGGATTTTACTGGGAACCAACGCTAGTGCTGGAAATATCATCAATGGTGAGGTTTCCTCAGAGCTTTAGAAGTGTCTGCAAAGCAACAACACATCCGCAGGAGAGTCTCTCCCCCAGCATCTTCTCCCAGCTGAGATGCTTCAGTGATCCCAAAGGATGCTCAGGACCCACTGAAAGCAAACATGGTTTACAGGTGCTTTTGCTAGTCCCCGGTGATGCCCAAAACCAAGAATAGGTCCTCTACTAGCATGCTACACAGTGGTTGAAGCCCAGGGGTGTTCCCACATGGGTCCTTGGACAATGTGTCTGGGTCTGAGCTGTATACAGCTATATACACTGGCTGTATATCATGATATATGCATCATCATAGGTGTGAATCATGATATAAGGTTTGGGACAATAAACACACAGGTCCTGTGGTTTTTGTTTAAATATTTTGCAATAATAGACAGCAAATCCTGTAGCTTCACTGGCTCCTCTAGCTTTTGGGGCAGATTATAAGGCAAGATGTTTAAGATTGGCTGCTTCCAACCCTGCAGACAACGCATGGAGCTTGTTTCACGCAGCAACAAGCAGTACGTGCTACATTTGCTCATAAAAAGTCCAAAACCATATTCCTTTTGGGCTGAAATGCTTTGCGTTTGATATCAGATTTTATACTTACTGCTTCAGTTGGTTTTAGCTGTTGAAAAGTATTTTCTGTCTTTGCATCGATGGAAAGTGAGAAAATGAGATCATTCAAAACCGACTAAAGCAAATCATTTAGACCTGGCTTGTGTTATGGATTTCACTGAGGTCTGCGTTTCAAGCCAAAATGAAGGTAAGTTAGCTGAACGGGTTTAAAGCTCAAAGCACACAGGCCAGTGTAAATGTTATGTATTATTTTAACAGCCACCCATGAAATGGTATTGCTTTCGTAAAATTATTTCGACAACAAATGGTCTTGTTCAAGGCTTTCCAAAATGCTTTATCGTACATCAGACAGGCTCTGGCTTGGATTCTAGGAAAGCAACAGCATTTCTGCATGGGGAATGAGCAAACCATAGAATATCTTAGGGAATGGCAGAGCCTGGGCATCAGATGTTCCTCGGTCTTTATTGTATTTCAGCGAACTTGCTGTGAAAATATATTCTTGGTGTGATTTGAAAAGAAAAAACTCCCTGTGAAACCTAAATAAACTGTGATAGAAACATTTCCAGCATATTGGAGTTTACCGTAAACAGGATCACAGCTGATTTAAAAATGAAGAAACTCATTACTATAGAAAGAACAATCTTTCCAGGCTGTGCTGCTCTTGGGAGGGAGTTAACAGATACGGCATCTCATTTAGCCCCATCTCGCCAGGCACTGATGCTGCTGCTCAGCACCCAGCACGAGGCAAACGGCACCTTGCAGGAGGCAGTCCTGACCGAGCAGGATTTAAGGATGCCCACCTTTCACTGGGTCCTGCTGTCTGTGCGCCTTTTCCTGTCTCTGATACTGCTACCTTCAGCATAGGAGCCTATTGGCATTAGGAAAAAAATGGTGGGTTTGTATCCTTTGTGTGCTTTTGGGACCATGAGTGCTCCCACTGCATTTCTGACTCATTGGTGGTGTTATTTCTTCAACCTTCTGCTGATTAAAAGCTGTGCAGGAGAAGAAAGAATTCTTCTATCACTGTATCACCTCCCCCACAGGCCAACCCTTTCTTATCAGGCCATCTGGATTAAAACTGGCTCAGAGCCACAGTGAAAGATTTGTAAGGCTGTTCTAGTTGAACAGGGGTATTTACAGGTGTTCCAGACGGGATTAGGGCTACTCTGTGCTCCCCAGAGCCTCAACAGCAGGTCACATCCTCAATGCCACTGTGAGCCTCACAGGTACCTCCTGGTCAGAGATCCGTGTTGTGGATGGAACATCTGTGGGCAGGCAGATTTATATGGGTTGTCCCAGATCAGGACCAAGGGTTGACACTGGAGAAATGTAAGGATAGAGGATAAAAGTACAAGTCATGCAACTGAATTGAGAAAACAGGTACAAATTTCATGGGAGGCTGGGTTAGACACTGTGCAAGTGTGTGTGTGAGAGACAGGTACCATCATACACCTGAGTATGTTTCAAAACAACAAATTCTATTTAACTTCTTGCAGCCACTTGGTTAAGAAGAAAATCCTATGAGATGTGTATAAGTGCATTTGCTCTGTGTCACAGCCCGGTGATTTCCCTGAGACACACAGCAGAATTAAAACCCACCCAGCTGGAGAAGGGGGTGAGGCTGCTCCTGAGCGCAGGTGCGTTAGAGAAAGCAGCTCCACAGATACAGGGCACACTGTTCATCACTTATATTGCTTCAAATCACTTTGGACAAAACCCACCACAGCGTTTAAAGCCTACTTACGGCTGATGTAAGGGAAAAGTGCTGCAGGGAGGTGGGCAGGAATTTGAGGGAACACTGTCCTCTTTTGTATTTATCTAAGTATTTGTGTGGTGCAGATCCTGAAGTCTTTGCTCTCTTGCTAATGACACACACTTTACATCAGTGGAAGCCATATCGCCCTTAAGCCCATTAGATTGGCACTGCGCTCAGGAGAAATGCTGGACTGGACTAGCACAGAGACAGCAGAGTCTTCCTTAGAGTAATTGCTTTCCTTCACTCTTCTCCGCCTTCCCCAGGTCAGGGCTGTGCTTTCCTTGCGAGCATCAATGTGTTGCTTAGCTGCTGGGTAAATCCATCAAGTGGCTCACGCCCAGTGTGCAGCTCACATCGTTCCTTTGTGTCAAAGCTGCTTTTCAATCATGCTTTAGTCTGGGGGTAGAACAGATTTCTTGCAGTGTCGAAGCCAGGCAGCTTCTTTGCTGAATTGGGGCTTGATAAATATGTATTCAGCCTCATGCATCAGAATAGCGAGCAACAGCCATATGAAATGCTCTAGAAATGCAGCCTTTCACTTACAGGAACTAAGTGGTTTTAAGCAGACACCATCCAGCAGATAAATGCAGAAATATACCCTTTTATCACTGGTTTTTGCAAGATCTCTGTTTGCCCAATGCAGTGGTATCTGGGTGACCATAACAACCCATTACATTCATTTGCCCACAACTGATAGTGCAAAACAGATTTCTGATGAATATCGCTGTATTGAAACAGTCAGCAATGACACTGCCAAACAAATATTAGACAAAGGACAGTCAGGGTTTGCACCGCTCTCTTGAGTAATGCCAGCTCTAACCCAGCTTCTTTCTGCTCTCACTCTCCCCTTCACAGCTGCTTGATTTCTCCTCCTGGTTCAGATTGCTCTGTTGCATACATGTAACGGAGCAGGGCAGCATCTCAAAATGGCTCTAGGTGCTGCTACAAAGTGCCAGGAGGGATTATTTCTGCATGTGCACAGGCAGTCATGCTTGCACATGGTGTCACGCCATGCTAGTGCCTGAGCACAGTCCTGGCTGGAGCAAGCCCACAGCTGGCTAGTTTGGATGGCTGGAGATGGCCAAGGTGCTCTTCCCACACCCAAGTGATGCACCAGTGATTGGGCACATCGCTGGGGTGGCACAAGAAGTGTGCTGTCATCTCCCTCCTTGGCCCAGTTCCCCCTGTGGCTGCTCTCCACAGCTCCAAGTACTCCCCACAGTAGTACCTGGCTGGCAGCTCCAAGCCATCTGAATATTTTGGTAGGCAACTTGTAGAGTCAGGAAGTTTGGCCACACCTGGAGGCGTATCCATCTAAAACCCTGCCGAGGAAAATGAACCACTTTAAAGTCAATCCAGCCATACGGGATGAGATTAATTTAATTCAAACAATTTTGAGTGCATTTACATCAGCCATTTACACTGGGGCAGCCAGCTTGACTTTAAGCAGGATTAGCTGACTGGAGGAGCGCAAAGTGTTTCCTTGTCTGAAGGGCCCTTGGTTTGATGCTGTTGCAGGGTGGATTAGAGCCGAGCAGAGCACTCTGCTCCTTGCAGCACAAGGAGCTTAGGAACGGATGCCGTAGGCGGGAGGGCTGGTGAGACACGATGCTAAGCACAACCCATCAGGCAGCTTGGAGGAATCCCGTTTCTATACAGCGCTTGATCACATTTTGCATGAAGCTGGGATTTATCTCAGTGGCAGTACCGGCTTTAAACAGCAACTTCCACTCAGAAGAAATTTCCTGGCAGAAAGAAAAAGACTTGTTAGAAAAATAATCTCAGTGACTACTGCAGCAGGAGCGTCTCGGTGGCTGCAGAGTGACCGGGACACGTGTGGACGTGCCCATCAGCATCCCCAGCTCTGCAGCCTTGGAGCAGCAAGGCTGCACCAGGTCTGCCCCAGGGGCTCAGGAAGCCTCTGAGCAGCACCAGTATCTTCACAGCAGCCTCACGTGCCAGCCCTGGGGTTATTCCCCGACCAGAGCTGCAGAAATCTGTAGCCTGTATCCAATGTGGGAGAGGTAATGGGACCCAGCCCTGGCAGAAACATGCCTCTTGGCCCCACATCAGACGGCTGCATGTGTCCACAGGGCTGCCTGCAAGTCCTGTAGTTAGAAACTGCCCCGATCCTGCCCATGCAGGGTTGGTTCCTGCCTTGCCAGCCTGCCCACCTGCAATGCATTTTCCCATGCAGCTAAGGAAACACTTATTGGTCTGGTAACAGCCTCACCCTATTTATGATCCTTTCAGGACCCTTCTGGTCCAACAACACAATTTGGGGTTTTAGAAAAGCCTTTGACATGACTAAAATCTTTCTGGTGCTGCTTTCCCTTTTTCTTTGACACTGCTCTGATAAGAGGCCTCCCCTCGCCTGCTCCCACACACCTGCCTACCAGCTTGGGTCCATTTTTAAGCACACTTAACAGTGCTCTCATCCCGGCGTGAACAGGCAAAAGGCTTGAGCTAGCTCTCCGGCCAGGCAGCAAGTGTCTCTGGCTCTCACCTACCAGATGGCCACATTTTACTTTCTGACCACGGGTTTTTGCTGATGCTGAGCAATTTGGGGTAGAAGAGGAGCTCCCCACAGGGGCCCCGGTTATGACGCTGCTGTGTGCTGTGACCTTGTTTATTTGTTCCATGCTACCTTCCAGCACTATTTCAGCTGTAATTTAATTCCAGGCTTCTAGGATAACCACTTCTTGTGACCACCTCCATCTTCCTCATGCACCTTCCAGAGATGCTTTTCTTCCCTCTCCTGTGCTGGGGACTGCAACCTTTTGCCATGCCTGGCTTAGCTGAGTCTCGCTAGAGAGGAGACACTGCTGCATAGGAAGTGGTATCGGTGCTGTATTAGATGGTACTTTTCTTTCTTCCTTTCTGTTGGTGTTGAACTGTAGTGGCAAAGAGCACTCTTACTGAAGATGATGTCTCGGGTGAGGTGTCTAACTCAGGTCCCAACTGCTCAGCTGTCATTAAACATCTCAGGGAAGATGTTCCAGGAACAGGGATGTTAACCTTGTGGTCCTGGATTGATTCCAGCTCTTTTAATTACAGTCTTCACAGCTGAAATTTGTTCTGCACTTTTGACCGGTTATGGGATTTTCTTTCCCCGTCTCCCCTAAGCTGTTGAGCAGCCTTGCTCCGAGCTGCCGCATTCCCCACACGAACTGAACCAATAAGCAATTACAGCTGCTCCCTCTCCCAAGATTCTTAAATTCATGGCATTTTCTGGTTGCTTAACAGTTCAGGATTCTGCAATGCATTATGCGCTCGCCTATACAGAAACGTTTTACCTGTTTAATCTGGATAATCTAACAGCACTGAGTATCCAAATACGTGCCGCTGTTGCAAAAGAACATGATCTTTATCATTCATAGAAGTAACACATATAATACAGAAAAATAAAGAGTAATTTGAAGTAAGAAATAATGTAACACGAGCTAAACAACCTACACACATTCCTTTATAATGAAAAACTACAAGTATAAAGCTAAACTATGTGAGCATAAAGCTTATATGAGTATAAAGCCATAGGAGTATAAAATCACTGTAGGAGTACACACATATATGTAGGTGTGTGTGTATATATATACATATATATATATAAACCCTATAAAAGTGTTTTAAGGTGTTTTAAATTTACACCCTTGTGTATCTGGGATGAATCCCCAGAGGTCCCTTCCAACCCTGCTGATTCTGGGAATCTCCCCCATCAGCAAGCGTCTGCCAACAGTCCAGGGCTATTCAAACCGTGCTTTGATTAAATCCCCACCGGACAGCGTGGAGGGGTTTTGGTGTCGTGACATGAATCCTAGGCTGGACTGCACACACGGCAGCTCAGCACCACAGCGTAGGCGATGCGGTGTGTGGCTGTGCCCCAGTCCCACAGGAAGCCCTAAACAGGGGTGGGTTTGGGGTGCGGGCACCCCGCCAGCGCACGGGGATGGTTCTGAGGCGATTTTCCTGCCGGGATCAGGGCTGCGGGGCGCCCCCAGCACCTGCCCGAGGAGCGGGCCCAGCGCAGCCCGGGCCTGCAGGAGGCGCCGCAGCTCCGCCGCTGCCAGCCCCGGCCCCACGCCACAAACCACGGCGGAGCGGCCGGGCCCGGCGCTGCTGCCGGGGACGCAGGGGAAGGAGGCGGCAGCGGCAGCGTGCTCGGCTCTTCTCCCGCTCCGCCCTGCTTCCCCGCCCCGCCGGCTCCGCCCCGGAGGCCGGCACGCTGGCTCGCTCCCTGCCTGGGAACATGGCCGAAGTCGGGGAGGACAGCAGCGGGGCGCGGGCTCTGCTGGCGCTGCGCTCGGCGCCCTGCAGCCCCGCCGCGGCGCCCCCTCCCGGGCCGCCGCCCCCGGCCGGGCCGCCCGCCGCCGCCGCCGCCTGCGCCGGCCCGGTGCTGGCGCGGCTGCAGGGCCGCGAGTTCGAGTTCCTTATGCGGCAGCCGGCCGTCACCATAGGCCGCAACTCCTCGCAGGGCTCGGTGGACGTCAACATGGGGCACTCCAGCTTCATCTCCCGGCGGCACCTGCAGCTCAGCTTCCAGGAGCCGCACTTCTACCTGCGCTGCCTCGGCAAGAACGGCGTCTTCGTGGACGGTGCCTTCCAGCGCCGCGGCGGCCCGGCCCTGCAGCTCCCGCCGCAGTGAGTTTTGCCGACGCGGGCCGGGTCAGGGGTGGTGGCACCGCGGGGAGGCGGTGGGGGCCCGCCGGGCAGGGCCCGCTTCCGAGGGAGAGCCCGAGGCCTGCGGGGAGGAACCGAGGGCCTGAGGGGGCGGAGAGGGACCCGTCCGCTCCCGGGAGGGGACGTAGGGCAGGGTGGGGAAGGGCTCCCTCCGAGGAAGGGAATAGTGAGGGGTCCTTCAGCCAGAGCGGTGTGTCTGCCCCTTGGAGGGAACGTGGCTCTGCCAGGAGAAGGGCCTGAGGTGATGGTGAGGGTCCCCTGCTGATGAAGGGGATAGTTACCACAGAGGGCCTGAGGAAAGGTGAGGGAATGCCTCTGAAGAAGGTGGTCTTGAGGCCCTCCCCAGACCACAGAGAGCCTGAGGGGATGGCGAGGGTCTCCTTGCTTGCAGTTGGTCATGGAGGGTGAGGGACCCTCTGAACAGTGATCCTCACCTGATGGAGGGCCTGAGATGGCCATGAGTGGTGTCTGCCTTGGCATGGGATCCACCTCAACATCAACAGAGGATGTCCTCACCTTCCCCGTCTTGCTTGTCATCCATGACTGAAAAAGGGGGTGATGTTTATCAGGGCTGGGGCTGCTCCCTCTGAGGGAACAGCATCTGGGGAAAAAGTGTGAGCCCCTTGCTGCAGGGCACTCCTTCAGCAGGCTGTGCCCCATGGTCATCGTCCTCCATGCCTGCCTGCTAACAGACTCATGATCAACTGGTGGCCCTTGAGAGGGTTTCCAAAAGATAAATGAAAGAAGACGACTTGTCAGTGGCCTGAAGCTTGCTACTCTCACAGCTTGTCTTCCTGGAAAAGATCTAGTGGAAAACGCTGGAAAAGCAGTTTGCCAGAGTGCTTATGTTAGGGTTGGTAAGTTGAGTGTTGTTCCTGGTGTCTCTCTGGGGCAACAGGAACAAAGAGGGAGTTGATCCAGGCCAGAGGTGATGTTGCTCACCAGGATTCCTGGAGAGCAGGCACCCAAGGTGTCCTTGCTCCATTGAGGAAGGGCAGTGGGCTGCAGATGGGTTTCTGTGCTAGGAACAAGGTGGTTGTGCTGTGTTTCAGATAAATCCATGCGGAAAGAGGAGTGGGGTTGACATTGATCTATTTCTTTCTCTGAAAACATTGTTTATGGTTGCTGAGCACTTTCTTACGACGACTGCAGTGCTTCACCCCAGGGGTGGCAGTATGCTAGTGGTGGGTGATGTAATTCCTGCATGCATCTCTTCAGGTCATACCAGGCAGACTGTCTAATGCCACCTTTGAGTGAAAACGCACTGCAAAGGCAGGAGATTAGGTTTTTGTTGTTTGTAGAAAACATCTGTCTTCATCTGGCAGTTCTTGGCTTTGGTACTGTTTACCTCGAGCACCAGGGTCCTGGAGTTATCCCTCTCTGGACAGCCTGTTGCTCAGGGGAGGGTTTTTTAATTGCTCATTTCCTCTGCAGGCTGCTTCATTTTGTACTTAGTAATTTAGTTATAACTCCCTAGCTGCTGGCTTTGAGGCATTTTGGTTTGTAGCATGTTTCATTTTCTAAAAGAGATGTCCTTTAGTGACTGTTTAATTAATCTTGTGCTGTAAAACAAGACCACCCGAAGCCCAGGGCATTTCTCTTGTCATTCCCTCTGGCTTTGGGTTTATCTGTGTGAGCTTTCTCCTCCCTGTCATTCTGTTTCTTCAGTTGGTTAATCATAAGCACTGTGCTCAAAAACTCTCTCAAGCAGCAACTTGGTTGCTTATTTCTCTCCCCTTCCATTTGCTCGTGACTCCTGGAGCGGGAATGGCAGCTTTCCTTCTTCATGGCTTTAAAGGGAGGAGTTAAATGTACAGGTATGAACTCTGCACAATAGGGCATCCTCTTTGCTTGGCTGCTGCTTGAGCTACATAAATAAACTCGATGCTCCTCCCTTTCTGACTTCCAGAGTAGGAAAATGTTTTGCATCAATCTAAAGGAATTTGCCCCCTTGCTTCTAACAGGTAAACAACTACTTTCCTTCTACTGGCCAGTCAAGGGTTTGTAACCCAGACCAGGAAAAATCCTGTTGAAGCTTGGTATATGGAATCTTGATTGTGGCTTTACTGTTCTCCTGTCCACTGTTATCTCTGCTCTTGGAAAGTCAGGCAGTTCTGTCCCAGTCACCCCTCCACATGCTGCATACACACACACACACAAATATCTCCCCAATAAACAAAACTAAGGGCCGGTTGGTGCCATTTCTTTTCTGTTAGAGAAGCCTGCGTGCTTACTACTAGCTAACTGATACTGTCAAAAGTAGGACAGCATGAAGACAGGCTGTAGTACACAGAGTTTACAGTACAAACCACTGCTTTTTGTGAACATTATTATATGGTAACACTACTTCCCTGTGTAATACAGCCACACCACCTCCACGTACCAGCAGAATATACAGTTTATGTTATCTTTCAGGAAATAATGGCCATTCTGATGAATGATTTAGATGGGAGGTCTTGGTAATCTCTGAAGAAACAGTTGTTTCAATAGTTGTCCCCTCCAGCCTGTGAAGGGTAGCAGAAATGTGCCAAGTCCTATTTCTTTATGACCAATACAGTTACTTGTGTTGTTATACTATAAGCAAAGGAGATGCTTGTGCATCATGAGATCATGAATGGAAGCAGGGGAAAATAAAAAGCATCTTTCAGATGTAATTCATACTGTTTGTTAAGAAAGTAGACCCTGGACTCAGAGACTCTGTTTCTGAGGTGTCTTCTCACTTCACTTTTTCTGTACGAAACATCTAACTTTAGGAGTAATTATTCCTATAATTTATGGGAAACTTGTCTGGAGGAGTGTGGAAAAGTTCCTGAGACCTTTCCTGAAGGCTGCATCTACCTCCTAACACAACAGACCTGTTCAAAGTCAAGGGCCTTTGAAAAGTTCCGTATCATTTCCTCTATCAACCTCATGTGCATGTATAATCTGCTGTAACCAGAATTTCACTGCTGGGTGGGAACATCATTTTGCACAGCTGTGTTGTTATGGAAGATTATATTTCACAGATGTGATGACATTACTATGAAGTATAATTAAACAGTAATGACCAACAAGGAGGGCATTTCCTAGAGGTTAATGACAGTTAGGAAGAAAGTGGGTGGAAGAGTAGAGGGCCCGGAATACAGCTGCAAACACCATAATGTATTTAATGAGTGACACACTACAGCAGGCATTACAAATGTAAATCAAGGTGAAATTATGGAAGTACTTACATCAAAAATAAGTGCTTTCAATCAAATTAAAGATTGCTAGGAACTTTTTTTAGCTACACTAGTGAAAGCTGGAAATCTGTGGATGAATATCTGGGCATTTCTGTAGAAAAAAAGGAGAAACTCTAGATTATCATTAGGATATGCACTAGATTTTAAAATATATTGGTTTGATTTACAAGCAAAAATGTAAGAGCAGGAATACTGGGTCGCTGGAGTATTTTTTCCTGCTGACAACAGTAATTTTTCCCCCAAATTTATAGTGTTTATTGGTTGATGCTGAATTAAGAACTTTTTCTTTATTATCCTCAAAATTGACTCAATATTTTTAAAGTGACAATAACAAGTTAGAGACTTACAGTACTAAAATAAGCATTTATTTTAGTTATATCTCCCACCCATCCGCCTGAACCAAAAGAACTGACTCAGTTAAAAGTGAAGCTTGCTAACCCGAATTTTAAGCAGCTGTGGGTCAGGTTTTCCAATGCTTCTAAGTACAAAAGTTCTGTTGACTAAAACCTGCAAATGTTGATTGAGCATAACCTGATAATAGCACTTGAGCTTTCTGAACTGGAAGCTCAATAGATTGGAAAATAGTGCCTGTCTGGGAATATTTCATGGGATATTTGCTTATTGCTTCTGTGACCCTTTTGTATTTTTGCAGTAGGGATATTAATGGAGCTTGAGGTTTGTGTGTTCCAGTGTGAATGGATACTTCCAGTGTGAGATTTCTAGGTGTAAAAGTAAGTTTTTAACCTGTAGTTCTTTTAACGTTTAGGAAAGGGAAGAAATAAAGAAGGCGCTTTTTAGTTTGAGCATAAAATACAAGAGAAATAAATAAATGGATGTATGAAATAGATTAAAACATGGAGCTAAAATAAAAGAAATATGTATATAAGCCCCGTTATAAATTGAAAACTTACCATGCATGTGAAGTTTTATTAAGAATGCGCTGCTTTATTTATAGTGGGATTTTCCTAGGTACTTAATAAAGCTGACAAAAATAAATAGTCCAATAGTCTGAGCACATATCCAGATGCTGATCCCACAGATTCTTATGTGTGTGTTAATCTTTCTGCATTGCGAGTACACAAATTCACTTCAGCGTCTGAGTAGTAGGGGTGTTCTTGCAGTTAGGATTTCATAACCAAGCAGAAAATGGAGAGCTAGATCCAACAGTCTTTTCACTCCCTTCTGTAAGGGAGGTGATTGTGCAGTCTGTTAGCCAGTAACTTGAGGGACTAATAAAGAATCTAATCTAGAATTCTAATAGAGAATTCTAATAAAGAATATAATCGAGAAGAATGAAGATCTACCCAACATGTTGCAGTGTTTTGATCAGCTTGCTAACCGCTCGGCCTCCATTGTTGTGGTTAGGGTGATGCCATCATGGTGTGTACGAGTGTGGTATCCTTACATCTCAGGGGGAACTGCAAGCCGTACATACACATACTAAGGAAATGCTGTGACCACATAACCACGACTACAGAACTGGTTGTTTCTGAAACAGTGCATATGTATGTTGTCTCTGATAATTTTACTTCTTAAACATTGCATAATCTGCATTTGCAACTATTTCTTTTTTTGTTCTTTGAAGTGCATCATTTGCTTTGCTGCAACTTGTGGATGGTGGTTTTACTCTCCCTAAGAACTCTTTTAAAGATTTGCTGTCTTAGTGCTTCATCTTGTATTTTTTTTTAATGTCCTTATTTGATTTCAGACTGTCTTTGAGAACAGGTATTTTTTGTTGCACAGCGAGATAGTGATAAAGAATTACTAGATTTTAATTATGGACTTTATGTCAAGTAATAAGTTTTGGCTAAGCGCAATTTGTCACAGGTTATATTAAATGTTAAGGTAAGTTTCTCTCATGTGAAAATACAGCTCAATTTGTTGTTTCAAAAATAGCCGTGCTGTAGGTCAGGTTGTGAATATAAACTAACACTATGCAAAACTCAGTGTGTGCTCTCTTATGTATTCTTTTAAATCAAGCTTGGCTCAGTTTAGCTGATGTGTTGATTATGAAAAGATTAATTTAACCAGAACATGCCACACTTGTACATTCTTGTGCAGGGTCTCAGCTGTAAAGGCTTAAATGTAGATTCAAGTTGTGCTGATGTAACTTCCTTGTGTTAACAAACTCTCAATCATGACATGTGTGCTTAGCTGACTGTGGGATTCTTCCAGTTGGTACTGATGTGTGTTTATATAAATCTAGGGGATGAGTGAATGCGAGAGTCTTTGCTCTTATGAAAACGGAATAAAAATGATGAGCTCTATAGTAATTCATATCTCGGTTATTCTGGTGCCAGCTGTGTGAGCATCCTCACTGCACAGTGTCTGTTTTGACTTCTGGCAACAAATCAAAATAATGCTTTTCTGCCTTTTTTTCTTTTTTCTATTTCCCTTCCACAAAATGGGACACGCAGCCCTGCACCGAATAACTGAAAGCATAAATGACAACCAGATTAATGGGATTGTTTTCTTTGTAAGCAAGCTCCTAGTAACTGTGCTGCCATAGCCCTTTGGCGTCAGAGCTCTTCTGTGGAATGCTAAATTCTCTTGCTCAGTGTTGCAGTTTCCTGGAGGAGTAGCTGTGGCAACAGGATGTTGGTAAAGAACAGGAAACTACTTGAATTTGCTACTTATGCCATGCAAATGAAGTCTTACTACTGGCCCGTGTGTAGTAATTAGTGTCTGCTATCGACAGAAGTGTTTGTAGCAACTGCGGAGAGTGGAGAGTGGCGAGTGTGTTCAGCTGAGTGTGTGGGGGACTGCACTCTGATACTGTGGGTAGCAGAGGTGACACAGACTGGTTAGGTGCTTGTTAAACCACTGTTTGAGAGTTGACAGCTCCAGCTGAATTCCAGTCTTATTCAGGCTTGATCTCTACTGGCAGTCAGGTCCATATCAGTTCCTCTGACATGTGCTAATTTGAGGTCCTTCTTGCTCTAACATCTGAGCAGGCAGCGTCTGGGTGTTCTGCCATGGGGCAACATAACCAAAATGGTTAGACCAGACTTCACCTTGCTGCTGGTTAGATGTGGATGAGCCAACTTTCCCTTCCCAAAGCAAGTGGAAATGTGGTTTAAAAAAAGAAAGGTCATGTGCTTTTGAGCTGGCAACATTAATGAAAAGGGAGAGGAATTATCTCATTTGCTTTTAGTACAGATTCTTTCCTCTCCTTTTCCTTAAAAGCAGCCCAAAGCACAGAAGCCTCTCTTGCATGTAGCCATACCTAGCACCAGCTTTGTTTTATGTGTCTTTGGCTTAGTCCCCATGCGTCTAGGAGTTTCCTGAGGTTGCAGGTTCATGGATAGGAATCCCCTTCAAGATTCCTACTTCAAAGAAAGAAAGGTGTGAAAGCAAAATATGCTGTAGATTTTAGTCTATAGTGTATTAGTCTATAGTGTGTAGACTTAGCCTACAGTGTATATTCTATAGTGTAGTTAAGGGCTTTGTTGTCTTACAATTGCATATGTCTAGGACAGGCAGCAAATGCCTGAAAAGCCGACTGAACTGCCTCCTGAATGTCAGCTGTGCAAAAATATCTTTTAAGGTACTTCCAGACTTGGTTAATTGACTAATTGTGAATACAAATTATTGTGTGGTCTTAATGCATTCACTTCAGTCAATAATTCAGTATTAATCACTGAATAATGTTTTCAAGTATTCAGAAGTCTCCCTATATCAGTTGACTGCAGACTCCTTATAAAAGCAGATTGATGAGATGCTTATAGAGCAGGTAAATCTGTCACTTAGGTAAATGCAAGTGACAATTTTTATGCAATGGTATATTCTTTGTTTTCATAGCACAATTTTACTGATATCTATTCACTCTTGTCCACAAATGTCTTTTGCTAGTAATTCACCTTTTCGGTTTCTTCGGAACAGCTCAATAAAATGCATGCGTGCATTCTGCCTGCATGGCACTTAGTTTTTATTAAATACATATTTTATTGGACAGTAAAACATTTAAGAATCTTAATGGCCTAATTAATACTCTGCATCCACTTCCGTCTCGTGTGTTTTGCTCTTCAGTATCATACAGCTCCCTTTTTTCATGTCCTTGTGCATTTTTAATCATAAAAAGCAGTCTTGAGAGAGCAGTCTATTAGAAGCTTGCTTGTGGAATATTCAGCAGCCCTTAAGATGTGATTGATAGTCCCTTCCCTCACTGCCCGATCTATTTTTAGTCATTTAAAAGCGAGTTTAATTTCTTGGGTTGTCTTTTGTTGTGCATGTGTGACTGATTGTGGTGGTTTTCCTCCCTCCTTTAAATGTCCCAGATATGTAATTTTCATGTTGCTCGAGGACATCTTGACAGTTTGGGAGAAATAAGGAAGAAATTAATTGGGAGCTCTGCCTTAGCTGGGGGAGCAAAGATGGACAGCCTTTGGTTCTGTTGTATATAGCCACACAATATATACTGTATGATTATGATAGGAGGATAGGTGAAAGATGACTTTAAGCACATTGTTACCACTTACTGTCCTGTTTCAAGAGCCTTCTAGCATATGAGACTATATTAAAGTACAAGTAGAAGCCACTCTTTGAGTTGTGGATCTTTTAGAACAGAATGGGGAGACAAAAACACCTTGCAGAGGTGATCCAAGAACTGTCAAACAGGATGTTCCTCCACCCCTTCTCTCTGAAACATAACATTATAGCTGTACCCCGTTTTTCTGCTTTCTGCCACTTCAGAGAGCCTTGGGAAGTCTTCCCACACAGTTTTAATCTTCCATCTCCCTTAAGGCCACATACAGAAGCCACCAACATTTTAACTAAGCAGGACTGGACTCCCTGCAGAGCCAGTTTGTGCACTTGCTAAAGGAATTGCTCTTGAGCAATTTAAGGCCTTTCCTCTCTCGAGGGCATAAGAACTATGGACTCTTAAATGCTCAAAATCCTGATTGTGTGGGAGGAGAAAAGGACGAGAGACACAGAAAGCAAATTTTGTTTCCACCTGGTGGGTAGACCAAAAACGTGTTTGCTTTTCATACTCAGGTTGAGGCGTAGCCCAAACTCGTAAAGGTAGACTCTTGGTGTGGGAAATGTGCCAACAGCTATTTATTTATTGATCTTCTCTTTAATTGGTTGATGGCTTGTGTAAGGTGGTGTACCTTGGGCTGGCTGCCTGCCCACCATGCGTAAAGGGGTGTTGACTGTCAACAAGCCTGGCAATTGGGTGGCTTTGCCTCCTTCTGTTGTGTCCATTCAGCTGTATAATTACTATCTATTTCCTTCTACCATGGCTCCCTCAGACACTGTCTAATGAGACAAGCCATAATGAAACTGTTTTAGCACTGGGAAGACCTGCAGAGAAAGTCAAAGGCTGCACATGTTTTGCTGCTAATGTCTTTCTTTATGGACTATTAAGGCAAGCACTGCAGTTTTCTTCAGGCATAGGAATTCTTAGGAGAAAATTCCTAATGTGAAGTGGTTCAATGAAAGTGTTGCTGGTGTTTTGGTTTTTTGTAATTTTGTGTAAACAAGGCGTATGCAAACTGGTTCTTAGAATAGGTACAGTCAAGTAGTTCAGACTTGCACATGTTCTGTTTACAGTTGAGCCTCCCAGATCAGCACTTCACTGCAAACAGCCACCGAATGAACTTGGGAAACAAAAGTATTTTAATGGACAGTGATTTCAAATCTGAGGTCTCTCGGTGACAAGCCAGTGCATCCTCTTCTCCATGTGGTTCACAGCTTCCCAATTTCAGCCTGCTTTGTGCTTCACCAGATAGTACTGCAAATACAAGAATTCTCATTAAAAAGAACTGTGGCAGGGAAGTGCTAGAATCCTGTTCTAGCTGGTATTGCAAACTATGAAGCTTGTATGAAGCTTCCAGGTAAGCCAGCTCTGTTAAAGACAAATGTTTCCCTAGTTCTGTGTTTTGCACTGAAGCAAAGGAAGAGGAGCATGAAAATATGGCAGTAATATGACAACGTAACTCTAAAATTTCCTGATCTAAAGATAATGAAATCACTGTGGCAGCAGCTTACATATTTGCTGTTGTTTTGCAAGAGTCATTGTCACTTTAGTTGGTTAAACTCCTTTCAAAGAAGAAACCCCTCAGCACAGTCCCATGTGCTGGCAGGATTTAAAATGTCTTAATAATCTTGGGATTGTTTTACACTGTTTGCAGTCTTAGCCATGTCCTGCTAAGTGGTCTTGCACAAGCCAGTCACGTAGATATTTTCCTGCTTCTGAATCACAGTAAAATTACGTTCTTTTCTTCTCCTTCTATAGGAAGTAAGATTGTGCCTGGGATTCTCTTCTAACCTTTATTTTCAATGTCAGTGTTTTGGATGTTGCAGGTGGATGTCACTGTGTAGACATTTGTGTGAGAGATTCTCTGTGTTGCCCCAAACGTTTATTTGGCTCTGAGTCTAGAAGATGTCAGCTTTTAAAACATTTCAATTACCCTCAGAGCTGCTTTTAAAACAGTAATCCTGGCTTCCTCTATTGGGCATTGAATGGATTGTGAAATGTCTTCAGAGGGAGTGGAATGGACCTGAGTGAACAGTTTGCAAAGTCTAACTCCATATGGATCGTTTTTTATAATGTACATAAATAGCACATTAGCTCTTTCAAATCACTTTCTAAATGAACTGAACCAGCCTCAAAGGAGAATACATCATAGTCATGCTCTGCGTGTTAGAGCCCTCTTAGAGAGTCTGACTGAATTCAAAGGTTAGTAACATCCCACACACAAGCTTTTTCTGGCACATGTATGTGGGAATTAGGATCTTTTCCTGAGCTTTACTGAGGTTATTTTGTTTTGCACAGCCTTTGCTAATGTGTTTGTAGGTAGCTCCGGAGCTTTGGAAGGGTAAGTCTTCTAAGTGGCTTGTGAGACCATTTGAGGAATTGAGCTGGCTCCTTGAAAGCATACCCTACAGTGATGAATGGCCCATTAGAAGAAAGGTGATAGCATTGCAAACGAGATTTACATGAGAATCGAACTGCTGTAGTGTATCCAACAAAGATGCTGAGACAAGTGCCTCTCTCTGTGATGGTTATTAGGGGGTTTTATGAACTGATCTTTTCAAACAGTTAGTTTCTCCTCTTTCTACAGAGTTTAATAATTTCCTGAGGATCTGGATACTTCTAGTAATAAAGGAAGAGCATTCCCAAGAAGATGGAAGGTAGGATGAAAGCAAGGATAGACTCGAAGTTTCACATTGCCTGTGGGAGCCGTGGCCAGATTTCTGTGGTGAAAGAGGCAGGATCTGTGGTGAGCTGGAAATTCCATGGCCATTGAGCAAAGTCTTAAAATGCCTGGTGTTGAGTTAGGTATGGAAATGAATAACTAGTGCTACTTGGAAAGGCCAAGTGTGGCACTGCAGTTAGTTCCGTGCTGTCACTATGTATTTAATTCTTGGTGTACTGCATAATTCCTTATTGAAAACAGAACTCTTTGTAGAAGCTGTTATAGGGAAGTTCCCCAGAGCGTGGGTGCAGGTGGGGCTTTTTCTTTGGCACTGAGGTAGGTGTTAATTGTGGGTTATGATTGAGAGAGAAACACACTTAGATGAGTGTTTCTGCCAAGATGAGCAAAGAAGGAAAATAGTTAATATTGACCTTTTTCATTTCAACAGAGATCAGTGGGAGCAGCAGAGACTTGGAAAGCCTCTCAGAAAAGCTCTTGGATTTCGCAGAAGTAGGGAAGGAGTGAGAGGGGCTGGTGGTGGCCATGCTCTGCTGAGTCACTTCTTGTGGTCTCTGCTGTGGTATAATAGAAGCCATGCTTAGGCTCTTATCTTAAGGTTTGTCTGGAGAAGGGGAGACTCAGTGCGTCACGAATGGGGGCTAGGCAGCCTTCTCTGGTGCTGAAGTGCCAGATGTGTGTGTTACAGAGCTAGTATTGGCCTTTCTGTGACATATCTGGAAAAAAACCTGAATGTCAGACTGACTACTCACTGCCTGCTGCTGCCAGAATAGCCATGGTCCAGGGGTCTTGAAGCAGCCAGGGACTACGTGTCATCACAGGGGCTGGGAGCTGTGGTTTGGCAGTACTGCCCTGGGACTGGGGAAAGTGGGATGTGAGAAGTCCTGCAGGAAAGTGAGATAATTGTTCCTCTGATCCCTTGGCAAGGGCTGAGCAAAACTTACTCCTGATCCAACACTGTAGTGTCTGCCACATCAGTCTTACAGTGGAGAGTCTGCCACTGCCTCTTAAAGGATAGGTGTAGGACAGGGGTGATGACAGCAGAACATAAAAGTGAGTATCATCCTGCTTTGTATCATACAAGATGCCTTTCGTTGTGTGCTTGAATTAAGTTAGTGGGACAGCAAGTTAGCATGGGGGTGGACGGAATAGCCTTGCTTGTCACTGTGGTGTGTACTGTATTTTTTAATAGCATAAAACCATGGCTGTTGTCAAGCACACACGTAAGAGTATTTGTCTCCACTGTTTTTTCTTTAAAGCTTCTGTTCTCCTCTATAGTTCTGCCAATTTGATGTACTTTAGGTTTGTTTAATGGGTATTATCTGGTAGGGTTGGGATTTTGTTTTGATTTGGCTTTTTCTTCCTTTAAAACATCGCATTGGGATCTAAAACGGGGCTGATTTAAAACCAAGCACTAGAATATGGTGAGGTTTTTTGCCAATGTTGCCTGAGTGGCAACTGTATAAAATGAGTTTCTGTGCCCTCCCTAACATGCCCATGAAGAGTTCTTCAGGGCTTTGTGGAAATGCTGGCTTAAGATAAATCTTCGCTCTCTGTCAAAGCAGGAGTGACAACCATGATGTTGATTCTCCTAAGATGGATACTGGCTTAACAGGACTGAAACGTTCACTCTCGTGGAGCCCATTTTAATGGTCTGTAGAGGCCAATAATAACTAGAACCTGTTCAGAGTTATTTGAACTAGGCTTGAAGAGGTACTTTGTCACCCAGTCTAAACAGGTATCTAGCCCTGTGATGAATGCTGTTAAAACCCCAGAAGAGGTCCTATAGGTCCTAACTACACATCTACCATGTAAGCAAGGTGGGCTGCACTCATGGAGAGACACAATGGATCCTGCTCCTGTGTTGATATTCATGGTGCTAGCATGCAAGATAAGCAGGATGAGAGGAGTTAATTTTAGCTCCATTAGCAACACAGAAGGGAATCGAGATGACTGCACTGTAAATGGCAGTGGGATGAAATCAATGAGGGCAATTTATTTCCATGCATCTAAGTGGGTGTTCTAGGCAGTTTAATTTTGCCTTTTTTCTGTTTGTTTTAGAGAACCAAGAATGTTAATGCATTTAGTCCTTGAAATCCTTCTGTGGTTGCAGTTCTGGATACTTTAATGTTGTTGCATAGTGGTTGTTTTAAATGAACACCAGGTGCTCGTACTCTGTTCCTTAGCAGTTCCTTGTTTCTCTGCTCGTTTGTACCTGGTTCAGCAGCATGTGATTCTCAGTACTGGACTCTGTTTATTCCTACTCACCGTTGTTTATATTTGGGAGCATGTTCAAAACTGTTTATCATTAAACATTGCTCAAACAGCCAGGTTCAGACTTATTGACATAAAGGAGGCTGGGAGGAGGGAGTAGCTGGCTGGTCATCAGTGTCTACCTCCATCCGATAGTGAAGTTGTACACGTGTCTGTGCAACGGCTGCGGTGTGCCAGATAGGCTGCTGCTCGAAAGCGCAGTGCCAATGGTCTGATACTTGTCAGCAGTCTTTTTTCCTTTGGATGCTACAGTAAAAGCTCAAGCAAGGGGAGCGTAAGTAGGTGATGCTTGGGGTTCTGAAAGCATCCCATGGTCCTTAAGCAGGGGACCACTGCTCTTCACTCGGTGGCAAAGGCTTGCATGCCTTTGGGGAGAGAGCTCAGGCTTTGAAACGTGCTAGTAGGGTTATGACCTACAGGAGTTTTAACACGGATGCTTTCAAATAAGACATGTACTCTTTAAAGGACAATGGTGCTATGGAAGTCAAGGCGGTTCAAAATAGAAGAATGGGAGGTGAGCACTATTAGCAAGATAAATTCAAATGAAAATACAGAAATACCAGCATTAGAAAGAAGGTAAGTTCATTAAGAAACCCAAACAAATAAAAACCCCATTATTTTTTTTCTGAAGCTAAAGCAGTTTGTTTCCTGGCCCCTTTTAGCAACATACAGACCGACCAGAGGGGTTAAATAGCTGTTTAGCTTTTAAAGGAATCTAGATGTAGCCTGTTGGGGTTTGTTTGTGTATTTTAAAATCACAGATACCAATACTTTTCAGTCTTCAGGAAAAATCGAAATTAAAATGCAATGTTGACAATCTACTAAAGAATTTAACAGATTGATCAGCCCAACATGGAGAGGGATTTTTGCGGTTATAAAACTTGCTGATAAAAGTGAGATACACACAAATGCTGCATATAATTTAATAAGTAAATACTTTTTGGCTGGTGAAGAAATGGTTGATAGGATCTAGACCTCTACAGGCTGGAATCCCCAATTAGAGCAGCGGGGTACGCAGGCTGCTGTGTGCTCTCTGGGGTCCCTTAACTCTCGTCATTTTTATGTATACAACCACACACACAACAAAATGACATAATAGGCTTGCTGTGTGTTACAGATGATATCAGGCATCTGCAGTGCTGATAGTGAAACTTTCTGCTGCTGGCAGCCAGCCTCATTTAAGTAGAAGCATCGTCTGTTCTTTGTGCCAGCTCACTTCTTTGATGGCAGAATTTCATAGCAAGGTTTTTATGTCAGGCTACTCGTTCTGACACTTAAAACACCTGCCTATTCCCCAACTGAAAACCAGACTGCAGCTTTATGGTTCATTTTAGGCTTTAGGGACAGCTCAGTAAATGTTCTCTACAGGTAGGTAGATGTCGACATCCCTGGGAATGCAACTGCAGGTTTTCTCCATTTGTTGTTATACTTAGAGGCATGGTAAATGGGATTGACTGGCAAAGTGGTGTTGGGTTAGGACGTGGCTTACCATATGACACACAGCAAAAAGTTTACTGTGTCTTAACAGTTTGCTCAGGGACATGAAGTTGTTTATAGTGAGGAGAACAGAGCAGCTTCTGTAGTGGTGTGGTAGAAGTGGGGCCAGGATTCACCCTCAGGAGACTTGAATATACAAAAACCAATCAGGCCAAGAGAAGTCCAAGCAATATTGATTAGAAGATGGATGTCACTGATGCCGCACATTGATTTATATTGATGTAAAATCACATCTGATTTTTGTGGGTGTAGGTAAGACCTTCTAGACTCAGATGTTCAGCACATTGGCAGGCTTGAGTTAGATCTTGCCATGCTTTGGACTGGCTGTACTCCAGGTAATCTGCCCTACGTGCTGCTGAGCTGCAGCTTGCTTGTTTTTAAAGGAAGAGGAGCACTCAGGAGGGAAAGAGGAATTTGTCTTCTGATAACAAGCCCTGTGCCCAGCACTCCTGGTTTGGAGTGAATGACATATTTTGAAGCTGAGGCCAATGTTTTGAAATGTGAAGCTAAGTGAGGTACAATTATAGCACCACCTCTGTGTTTCTCTGGGGCTGGTGGATGGGCACCAAGTAACTACCATGTTGTCTTGGCATGCATATTTAAAAGGTGTTTTGGGTGGTGGGCTTTAACAGAGTTCCTGATCAAAGCACCAAAACTCTGTTTTAATGGTATATGTTATAAAAGCCTGTTAATTATATTATGCCCAAGCTTGGTTTCTGAGATAATCTTACATATTTATAATCCATGTGGAAATAACTGTTAGGATTTTTCTGGATTAATTTTAACACAAGTTGGTATTTTCTATGTTTTAAATAAGTGAAAGAATCCTTAGTCAGGTGTGGTTTGACCAGTGTTGCTCTGAGTTTGTAAGTGGTGATAATGATGCAGTTTCAAGAGTATCCTTCAGCTTTTTTGCAGGCATTAAAGTCAATGAGCAGACACTGCTAACCGGCTTGCAGTGCAAAAGTTTCAGGAAGGTCAGTTTTGAAACTGCCCGTTCTTGGCCCTTTGAACACTGATAGTTTTCTGGAAGAGATTGGAGCAGCTTCAGGTAGGGTTGTTTTGCGTCGGACTTGGCAGGATAACTGTAAGACCCATTCTGCAGAGCTGGGGATAGTAGGAAGTGGAAAAGACTTGTCCATAATATGACTTTCCCAGGCAGGGTGGTGACTTCGGAAGGAACCTCCTGCCATTCCTGCTGACTCTCCATGAGCTGATTGAAACTCCCTTCTCAGCAGTTGCAGTGATTTCTTTCCTGTTCTTCTATGAGATGCTCTTGTGATACTTTGTGAATTTATTCCCTGACCTTGTGATAATTTCATTACACTGAAAAAACAGCAACTACAATATCTTACATGGATTGTTTTTTTTGCTTTCCTGCTTTGTGCTTTACTCCTCAAAGGGGAGAATCTGGAAGTGAAGCTGTGCTTAATGTCTCAATAATTTCCAAAGAGTAAAATCAGAATAATACTAAAGACACATAAGGGATGTAAAAATAAAAAGACAGCTCTTGATTATTCACTAATTCTTCAGTGTAAAACAGCACTGAATGTTCTCACTTGAATGAAAAATTAACTGTTTCTGTCAGTGGTGTTGCTTGATGTATCAGTTTGCTCTGTGACAGCAATTAAAAGGCTTCCTAGGTAAGAAATTGTAGGGAAGATGTGTAGAATAAAATGATTGTTAAAATTTCACAGCATGGTATCACAGTGCAAACTTTCCTGAAGGTTTTGCTTTTAACATCTGGCTGTTGGAGCCTCAAAAGTGCTCATCTTCTCCTGTGCACTTTTAAAGACAGACAGACAGACAGACAGACAGATAGATAGATAGATAGATAGATAGATAATTTTAAAGATATATGTGTACATATGAACCAAACCAGCATTTTGTTGGTTTTAGGGTTGGGTTTCTGCTATCTCTTCCTTTTTAGCCTTCCTGATCAGCCTGGGGATGTTTATACTCTTCTCCCTCCATCACCTGCTTGGCTCAGTTTCACTCACTGCCTTTTCCTGGGATGGGCAGCACCCGAGACCTTGCTCTTCATCAGCATTGCAAGGTGGGAAGTCTGTGGAGAATGGAGGCGCTGAAGAGACAAAAATAACCTGTATGTGTGTGTGTGCATGGTGCTGGCAGGGAGAGGAATCACAGGGTTTGCTCGAACTTTCCTGTGAGCATTGCTGTCTTCAAAGGAGTTTGCTAAAATACCTATTTGAAAATCTGCCTGTGTGTGGAAGTGTTTCTCAGTGTGTTTGAACCTTGATGAAATGGCATAAAGGGAAGCCCTATGCAACTGAGCTCAATAGAAACATTCATTACAGCTAATTTACTTAGTGCTTTTAAGAGGCATAGCTATTCATAAGTTGTGGTTTTGCCTGATGCTGCTAGTAGTATTTGTTTTAAATAGGTACACTTGCCTGCACACGCTCTTTGCCCATCTGAAACCTTGTCTGGCTGTGTTGGAAACCTCATTTTAAACATAGTAATATGCAGTGTTAGGCAAATCCCAGTGCAGCCTGTGGTGCCTTTCATTAAGGAGAAAAATCCCTTACCGTGTGTACAGTTCCAGCTTAACAGCGTCAAGGAGCATAAGGAAAAGGTCTTGTCTGCAACAAGAGAAATGGCAGTTTTAACTATTTCTGAATCATTTTCCTCGTTCCATCTTATTGTGCTTGCTTTTCTCAAGGATAATCAGTGAGTAAACTCTGGAAGCACAAAGGTGCTAACCTTTGCAGGGCCTGTGTATCCTATCTGAGATGACCACAAACCCACTCCTGCAGATGTGGCCTGCCAGTTGCTATGGGAGAATTGGCATGGGTACAGGGCCACAGGAAGCACTTGTTGGAATGCAGACAGCATTTTAAAGTCTTTGTTTGGTCCTCTAGCATACAGCTGTGTGACTTTGGGTTTGAAATCATTAAGCTGAATCCCCAAAAAATCATGATTTTTCTGTTTCAGGAACTTCTGAAAATTTCCAGCCTTAGAGCATCATCATAGTGTATGGTGTGATTTACCTGATAAAGGCCAGAGCTTTTCTCAGAATGAATGAATTGCATTTCATCTTCTGAAAGGAGAAGGCAATGTTTGGATCATGTGATGTTAAATCTGAGTCTGTGGTTACATACTCTGGGGTTTTTTATAATCTATTATAAATCTGCAACATTTTTGCTGGTTCCTCCTTTCCTTCCTCTGCTTGACACTTGTCCCCTCTACCTCCTCTGTGTTAGTGCCTCTGTTGCCATGTGGATGGCAAGATAAGGGATCTGATCTTCCTGACAACTTGATCCCAACAAAAAACAGAAGTGAATTATTATTTCACCTACCTGGTTTGACTTGCTGTGCAGTCGTCTGGATGGTACATGAGGGTGACATTGAGAGGATATGGCTGAGGGAATGGAATGGTGGTGGGAGTAAAGGAAATGCCTCTTAAAGCAGAGAAACAGATTTAGGCTGTGTTAAAATAAATCCGCATGAGATTGAGGGGCACAATTGATATCTCTTTAGGGAGAAGATTATTTTTAAGGCAGAGGAAAACCAGTAGGCTATCCGTGTGAGCCTGAAACTTTTACGCAGTCGTCCTGTTACTCATCCCAGCAGGTCAGGGTGACCACGGAAAGAGGAAGATTTCCAGCTAACTTGGATGTATTTAAGGGAAGGCCAGAATATCCTTCCAATAATCCAGGATTACAGGCTAGTCAATATTAATTCCACTGAGTTGGGTATGAGGAATTCTCAGTTATTTCAGTGTGAGTTCGCCTTTACTAAAATCAGGTTTACATTAGCTCTAGTACAGGTATGATACCTAAAAAGTGGTGCATGCCAGGGACCCCAGTACACTCAAGTTGAGCTACTTGGGCATGTGGCATAACAGGGGAATATTGGTACTTCTTCTGGAAAGATACCCAGCAGAAGAAAATAATTAATGAAGTAGAAGCGAGACCACTCTTGAATTCAAGTATTTCAAACCTGAGCTCACTCACATGTGCACACACACAAATTTGGTTCAGCCTCAGCTGATACGTGTACTTTTTTGTGTATCTGCAATGTTAAGGCATGACAGTGTATATTGAATAGATTGTGTTACAAAGTGTGCAGGGCAAGTGATTTGTGAGCTCAGGGTAACTGTGAGATTAGAAACCAGTCCTGATCCAAACTCGTGGCTAACAGAACTAAACAACTAAAACATTTCAATGGGTTGCTCTGTCTCTTCAGCAGTGATGGAGATCTCTGTACTCCTTCATTTGCAGATCATCTCAGTACTTTCTAAACCTAATTCTCCTTCACTTATATTAAAAGCACTAAGGGGGACTTTTATAGCTTTTCCTCTAATTAAACAATAGGGGATAACACCAGAGGCATTTTCTCAGGGAGCTCGGCAGTTTATTTCCTTGTCCTGCTGCTGTCAGGCAACATACTTGCCTTGCTTGTCTTCAGCTTGAGTTGATTCATTACAGGAAGAACAAATGTGGGTTCTGGACTTCACCATTTACTTGCAGACCCTTTGTTTGTCTCTTCATGAATGCAAGAAATGATTTTCCACGTTACAGATACTTCTGTGATGTGTGCTTAATAAAGGGCTGTATTGGTAGGCCTTCAGTAAGATTTTGGTGTTAAATCTGGTCAGATCAGGAGAGCAACCGAAAGGGTAATAGCAAATGCTGAAAACTCAGTACTTTCAGACTGCGGTGACCTCTAAAATGAACCAAGCACTCTTAAAAACCTGGCAGTTATGCTGCCTGTGTCTCCTAGCCTAAAGAGATGCGTAAAGAAAAGGATTATATTGACTCTTAAATTGCCATGGTGATAGGTACATGCTTGTTTTGTAATGTGTGTTTAGACTTAAGAGAATAAAATGCATTTGTCTTCATTCCTCCAGACTTCCTTCTGTAGTCTCAGTGCAATTAACTTTTTCATTTGGAATGCAGACAGCACTAGCCAAGTGGATGATATAACTGTTTTCTCATTGGTGTTGCTTACAAAGTGTTATTTTGGGGGGGGGGGGGGGGGGGAATCTAGGGTAGGGAATGGAACAGGAAATGTTGGATTATTTTTATTATAAAGGAGAGGTGAATATACCTAATTTCCTGTGACAGCTCACACAGCTTTCAGAGCTTGTTGTACAGTTTTATGACATCCATTCAAACGAATACTAATTTGAATTCACTTGCGATTGAAAGGTGGTTTTGTTACCTAGGCTTTTGCCCACTTTGCTGCTTCAGGCAGCTCTAGTTCCAGCAAAATAATCATTTTGAGCACACTACTTCTGATGATCGTTCCCATTGGTGAATAAGGGTCTAGCGTAGTCGTGTGAAGACTGGAAAATAGTCTTGGTTATTTTAGCTATGAAAATGAAGGGAAAGCCTTCTAAATACTCTGCAGTTGGAGTGTTTTGGTTTGCACTGGATAATGAGTGAGGCTTGCTGTAAGAAAGCCAAAGTTGTGAAGAGCATTGCTCTCCCTGGGCAGAGTGCAGCATCACAAAGCAGCAAATCTTGGTCAGTAAATGTTCCCAGCTCAGCTGTTTTGCAGCGGCCACAGTAGTTATCAGAGCCTTGTTTTTGAAGAAATGTGAATCTGAAGCAGTTGCTCCTTGTCTCAGTTTGCTTATCTCTCTGTGGGCAGACCTTCAGGGCTTAGATACGTGTTTAGTTAAGTGAGGCAAACTCTTATCTTTTTCTTATTGGGTGCGCTGGTGCCTGAATGTTCCCAGTCAGTCTTTTATGTTGTCTGAGGCACCTCCTTTCAGATTGCTTCAAAGTATTATGGAAAAACTTAATAGGAACTTGATTTTATGTTGTCTGAGGCACCTCCTTTCAGATTGCTTCAAAGTATTATGGAAAAACTTAATAGGAACTTGATTTTTCATAGATGCAGGCATGTGGTTCTTCCCTTAGCTGATGGCAGCAGATGAAGAAAACCAGTTACAGGAGGTAATTGGGGCACTTCTCTGTAATGGCTGCTACGGACCTTACCTGTACATTGATCATGGCCTGAAATTTAGGTATTTATCTTGCACATTGACTGAAAGGATGGGAAGTATCCACTTTGCCCTCTGGTAAAATCGTGTCAGGTACCTTGAAATAACAGGTAATGGTAATAGCCTGACAAAGATGATTGATGGCAAATGCTCACTTGCGCTGAGAAACACAGTGTTTTTTGTGGAGCTCTGTGCATGGGAATAATACGGTGTTCTTCTGGGTGTACTATATGTAATTAACACAAACCAGATTGGTTTCAGAAGAGTTACAGGGGACAGAGAAACAACTGTTGTGTGGGGCTGGTTTGGAATTTTCTTCTTTTACAAGGGCTTCTGAGAGCATATTTGGTCAAATTTTAGCTAGCAATAACATAGTTCTGTTTCATCATGACATGTGCTGATGTAATTAGATCTCTGGCTGCCACCTTTGCTAAATCCAAGGTATTTACTGATTGCAGAGATAAATGCCTCATCCTTAACAGTTGGGCTGGTGTCCCCTTTCGTCATAGAACCACAGGATCATTTAGGTTGGAAAAGACCTCTAAGATTATTGAATCCAACCATTAGCCCAGCACTGCCAATTTCACTCCTCAACCGTGTCTCCAAGTGCCACATCTACACGTCTTTTAAACGCTTCCAGGGATGGTGTCTCCAACGTTGCCCTGGGCAGCCTCTTCCAATGCTTGACAACCCTTTTGGTGAAGAAGGTTTTCGTAATACCTAATCTAAACCTCCCCTGGTGCGACTGAAGCCATCTCCTCTTGTCCTATTGCTTGGGAGAAAAAAAACCACAACACCTACCACACTACAGCCTCCTTTCAGGTCCTTGTAGAGAATGATAAGGTCCCCCCTGAGCCTCCTTTCCTCCAGACTAAACAGCCCCAGTTTCCTCAGCCATTCCTCATCACACTTGTGCTCCTGAGCCTTCATCAGCTCCGTTGCCTTTCCCTGGACCCGCTCCAGCACCTCAATGTCTCTCATAGTGAGAGGCCCAGAACTGAACATGGGATTCAAGGTGCAGCCTCACCAGTGCCAAGTACAGGGGAACAGTCACCTCTCTCATCCTGCTAGCCACACTACTACCGATACAGAGTGGCAGAGGGAAAGGTTTAGATACCCAGAGTCAGAGCTTGAGGTAACAGCATCTGCATGCTTAACAAGTGGAAGTTACAGCAGACTATCATGCTTAATGTCTTTAGAATTAAACCTATGGCCTTTTTTATACTGTTTCCAATTGCAGAAAGTGTTATTTTTAACACTGCACTTCCTATAATGTTTCTTGCTCAACCTGCATCTCGGCCCTGTTTAACGCAGATGCTACTGGTGTATTTCTACCCACAGCGTTCAGGAATAACAGGATTTCATGAATTATGGCAAGATAAAGTAGACAAAGATGGTACCAACTTGCTGATGACAGTGCATGTGTAACAGTCTTCCAACTTACTTTTCTGGTATTCCCTTTTGCATACTAAACTGGAATGATGTTTATATATAACATATAATATTATATATTCTGTTTATATATATTACATAATATATAAAAATATCATTCTAGGGTTTATATATACATTTTTGTATATATATATATTTTTAATAATGTTTCACCTTGGCTTTTTCACGATTTGTCTTCTTCATTTTGACACTGTGCTTTTCCACAGTGTAAATGTAAAAACATAAATGCAGCCCAGTTTCCTGTCTTCTTTTAAAATCTTTAAATAGCCTTTTCTTGCTCTTATGCAGCAGGTCTTTGCAGAAGTCATTTGGTGTCGAACGGCGCTCAGGGTGCTCTGACAAAGAAATCAGTGACTGTAACAGCTTCTATTGAACATGGCACTGTGTTTTGGCAAATGCATCTCCTTTTCCTTTGTGAGTAATAGGCACTTTGAGGAGGGGGAGGACATATCTGGTTTTCACATTCGTGCAGGGTATGGCATCGTTTTGTTGGTGTTTGTTTTTACCTAACCGTTTTTCTGCTTTAGGGGTGGCTGTTTATGTAAAGTTTAGCATTTCCTAGCACTTCATTTTCAGACCATATGTAGATGAAATGCTTGTGGTCACTGTCACTGGTTCACCACATGAAGGATGCTTAGTAGCACGGGTGCTGTGTTGTCTCTGCAAGGAGCTCGTCCAGGAAACTCTTGGAAAATCTGTCCTGCTTAAAACAAACGGAATTCTACCAGTATCTTTTATATCACTGTCACCGTATGTGGCATGTGCACTCCTTCCCCTTGGTCCTCTGCGTACATACAGCACGCATTCAGTGAGGGTTTACGGAGTCTGTAAACTCTGATTTCCTCTGACTTCCTCCTGCCTGTAATCTAAGAAGGCAAGAATTGTTTCTGTGCGGCTTATGGAGGTTGGGGATTGTGTGTGTGTGTTTAGTTTTAACACAACTGAAAGAAAGCTTTCTATTCTTACTGATTAAAGGAATTCTGGACAAATGGGAATCCTTTCCCCCAAGGAACTGAGGTATGCAACATACTGTAACTGTATGAGTACCACCCAGGTGGTTTATATGGTCAGGGGTTGCAGGATGAACCTTTCTGTAGCAGGTTATTGAGCAAAACTCAGCAGTTCTGGAACTGAAGCAGGTTGCTTCCTGCCTGTACCAAGACCAGGAGATTTTGCAGACCATTAACTTACCCCTCTAATTAGCTGGAAATTTCAGAGGTACTTTAGAATTGCCTCTTAGGCACCCTTGGAAATACAGGTTAACTTCATTATGCTTTTTATGTTGAGTCTAGTCTGTACTTCTGGATTGATCTTCTCATGATGGAAGTGTTAAGCAGTAGTAGTAATTGCTGGGCATCTTTGATAGGAATCATGCAACATGAATGAAATAGTATAAGTCATTTTAAGTAATTCAAAATACATACAGTAATCTTAGAATCACAGACTGGTTTGGGTTGGAAGGGACCTTAAAGATTATCTAGCTCCTGCCACAGGCAGGGACATCTTAAGGAATGCATGCTTAGTTCTGCCTGGGCTGTCTGTCTTGTCCTGCTTATCTTCTGTTAGAAGTATAGTTCCCATAGGCTTAAATGTGCCTTGCTCCTGAACAGGCCTGCCTGATATGATTTGAGTTATCCTCTTTTGGCCTGAAAGAGGTTAATTAAGGGAACAATTAGAAAAGCTCATTAAAACTGCATTCGGGTTCAGTGTAATAAAAAGTGAGCTTCCTGTGACAAGATGATTCAGAAATCATGCTTTTGTGCCTTCTCATTGACAGAGTTCCCCAGTGTAAGTGCATCTATACTGACTT
The DNA here is from genome assembly GCA_039720435.1 of Amazona ochrocephala. Taxonomy (NCBI): domain Eukaryota; kingdom Metazoa; phylum Chordata; class Aves; order Psittaciformes; family Psittacidae; genus Amazona; species Amazona ochrocephala. The sequence goes on along the minus strand of CM077886.1, from coordinate 11,056,339 downwards.
GAGGCAGTGTCTTGGGCTGTGCCATTGTCACTGTTTGCATTACTGTGGTGGTTGTGGTAGAGCCTGGCACCTTCTCCCCCCTGAGGGCAGGGAGGAGTTCCGCAGGAATTTACAATCTATTTTACATTGTGCTTCCATTTCTTGGGTCCCAGGTTTTTACAGCAGTAAAAGTATAAATCAAATAAATGACTCCCACCTTGGCTTTGCAGGCAGCGTCAATACTGGAAGCCAGCACAGATGAGCCTGCAGAAGCCTTCTGAAGTTGTGAGCACCCATGCATATATCCGCACTGATTTTTCTGGGGCTGGTTCCTTACAAAATGGCTATATATGTGCTAGCAAGCATAATCTGTGCAAGCTAGTTGTATGTCCTGGGTTGTGCTTAAGTGGATTGGGAAGCCTGTCTTTCTAAAAATGAAATCACAGCAGGCAGCAAATAGTTTGCTTGTGTAGTCAGCCCAGCCCAGCCTCCCTGTTTCTCTTCGTTCCAGTCTGAGATTGTGGGTAAGTCACATGCCTGAATCTGATAGCTTAGGGGAGGCTCTCAAGGAAAAGCAGTGGTAGATGGGCTTTTTGAGCACATTTACTGGTTAGCTCTACACTTCATGTTTCAGATTGAGTCATGGCTTTGGAAAAGTAATAGATTTTCTTAAGATTGCTGGTACAGACTGATGGGACTGTCTCACAGTGGTTTGGGTGCAGACATCACTTTCTTATCTAACCTTGTTACAGCATCAGAGTATTGTAGGGTTGAGGAGCTAGTTGCACCATCACCTGAAAGCAGTAACATGTAGATGTGGATCTTGCATTACTGGGTCCTTTTGAATAATAAGACTTTAGTGGCAGTGGTCTAAAGCTCCTTACTTGTGTGAAGCTGCAGTGGGGATATTTTGCCCTCAGCAGTGCTGCAAAACTGCCTGAGGGCTCTGTGCAGTCAGGCCTGTTGAGATCAGCAGCAAGTTGGGATTTCACTGAACACAGTTAAACAAGGACTGATTTGTCCTTGACTCAGATGTTGAAAAATGCTGAGCACCAGGTGTTGCAGCAGGGAATTCCATCGCTCTCTGGAAGCAAGCTCAGTTTTTCTCCAGCAAGGGCTTGAGAAATGATGAAACTTTGCTCATACTGGTCTTGAGCCTCAGTCCACATGGTGGTTATTGCAAATGTATATATTCTCCACCTTTTCTCTAAGTAAATCAGTGTTACAGTATGAAAGCTTAAAATCCAGGAATGATTCAACAGTCTTGGTTCGGGTTCATCTCAGTAAGCTGTGTGCCTGCTGCTGGCAGACACTGCAAGGTACACACACTGCTGTTTGGAATTGTGCATTCATTTGCACTGAGTCTGCAGGGACCCATGTTTAGAAGGGTTAGATAAACACAATGAGGCTGCATTGCCAGCAGTGATGTTCTTATTTAATGCATTAATGAGTACAGGTGGCAGGACCTCTGAAGTGAATTAAATGCAATGCAAACTCCTGCTGTATGTAGCAGAGCCATTGTGAGTCCAAGCCGCTGAATGCTGAGCCAGGTCATTTGAGATATGAGGTAGGAGATGGGAATGAGCTTCTTATGCCTGAATGATAATTTTGCGCTCTTCACAGCAGGCTTCTGAACATTACCTTGCAGAAGAACCAAGAGCAAAAGAGTGTGTTTTTAGAGCTGCAATAGGATGTTTTTCTGCATTTCTGTCGATAGCATTAAGATAGGCATAAATACAGATTTACTTGCTTGCCACCTTTTTCTGTTACCTGGCAGCCTTCAATAATGCAGCACCATTAGCATCATTGAATCTAGCACAGGCAGTGCCAGAGCAACACTGCCTGTGTCCCTTCGTTTCCTTCTGTAGGCAAAATGCTGGGAGCCAGCACAATTACTGTGCTCTGCTGGCCTTTCCCACGGTGAAACCTGGTTTTTATTTCCTGCTTCTTTAACCTTAGTATCAGTGAAGTGATCCCTGGAAAGCTTGTATTGATTGCGCATGATTGTCTAATTAAAGTGCAATAAGAGGAATTGCAGAGCACTCGCTCTTACAGCCCTGCGCCTATTGTAGGTGCTATAAATTAGACAGCTCTCTGTTCAAATATGGAAAATGTCAGTGCTTGTTTCCTTTTGAATTTCCCAGCATCTCCTGAAGGCCGCACTTGGAGATGTGTGATTTTTATTTTTTTAAATCGTTTTTCCCTACGTAACAATTGGAAAGAAGTGTTACTTAGAGAAGAAATTAGGCCCTACAGGCTTGCAGGGACCCTGTTCTGACCCTGTTCACTATAACCCATGTTGTTCTAAAGGGAGGCACTCATAAATGAATGTATTTTAATCTGAAACCTGCTAGATGATCCTTTAGCATCATGTGCAGAGATATAAATGGCTATTAGTTATACAATATGTAGAGGCCAGTCTTTAAATAGTGCTGCTTGGTTTTACCTGGAGGCTGTTTGTTGCTCTGTCTGGATGTTATAGCTCTGATACTCAGTGTCGCTTGTGTTTTAATACTTTCTAGTGACTTGTATCTTCCTGAGTTATGTGCAGGGAGCTAATAAAAGATGAATCCTAGTCTTTGATATAGCAGAAACCCAAGAGTTTGTCACTATAGTTCTGCATGCTGCTTAGTCATTGATTGAATACATGGCCTTGGGGAAATCACTTAACTTACTCAAACCTTCAGCTTGCATCTAATCACTCGGTGCTACATGACACTATGACACAGAGATCTATGAATGATCAGTGATTCTGCAGAGGATGCTGAGCAGAAAGATGCTATAGGGAATGGTGGACTTCTGTGCTAGGAATGATTTAATGAATTAATGGTTCACCAGTTGCATGCAGAAACACTTAAACATATTCATTATTATGTGTGAAACTGACTTTTCCATTTCTTTCCCTTACAGATGTACTTTCCGATTCCCTAGCACGGTTATAAAGATCCAGTTCACATCTTTATACCATAAAGAAGAAGCAAAAGAGGAAGCCTCATCTCCTCCCCTTCGGCCCCTTTACCCTCAGATATCGCCTCTGAAGATCCACATCCCGGAGCCGGATCTCCGGAGCATGGTCAGTCCCCTCCCATCCCCCACAGGCACTATCAGGTAAGATGTTAACTATCCAAAGTGTGTTCTCTGACATCAGTCTGTCAGCCCTCTTTTGTTTGGTATACTTGGTGCATGAAATGCCCCATTAAAAATAGCTAGTTCAGAAAAATCTGCTGTTCAGAATGATGGGAGACTGCTAAGAACTGTGTTGTGGTGGCTGGAAATAGGGCATAAGGGTTTTGTTTAAGAGCTTGCAGGGTTCAGGGGGGAACTTAAGGGTTAGTTTCACACCATAGAGTTACTAGTCTATCTTTGGCAATGGAATTAGAAATATCAAGAGCTACCTATATGCCTGGAGAAAAGAAAGCAGGCAAATACTTTCTATGTTAGGACCGCCTGTTTTATTTTTATCTCGATAATATTCTGTTGTTGCTGGGTGGTGCTGGTGTTATCTGAAGTTAGGGGCAAGGGTGGCCACTGGCATGTGGTTTCCTGGGAATATAAGGAAATGGGGATAGGATGCCGACCATGTACTGAGGGGCTGTAGCAATCTGAATGTACATCTGTGTGAGCATCCTGTTTTGTATATTATCTGATTCATGAACGTGCAGTGGAAATAACCTAACCATTAAGTTACTGTCTGGAATATTTTCTCTTCCTTTCTCAGCAAAGACTTGATGCTATTGAGTTGCAGTTTAATCTCTTTTAACATTAAAGCTGCTGCTTGAAGTATAATAAATTTTATAAAGTAAAGTAGGCTCCTGATACAGGATGATGCATGAGAGGTTTAAAACTTGCAGGTCTCGAAATAGCAAGAGTGTACCTGGTAACAGTAATAGCCTTTGGTTTGTTTTCTTGTCTGGACATCTATAAAAAGATATAATACACAAGCATCTTCTGACAGCACTAATTCAGTGAATAGTATTCAAATATATGTGGCTGAAAACAACTTCAGTGTCACAATGAATCCAGTTTGGGTTTGCATAGATCTGCAGGCGCTTGCTTGTTTGGGTTTTTCCGCCTGTCTTGCAGAGCTGCACAGATGTGCAGTGCAGATATTCTAGAAAGAGGGGGCTGGAGGTAGCTGTGGTTTTAGTCCTCTGTTCAGGCACTGCTTTTAGTTTATATTTAACCTTCTCTTTTTAGATGAAGCTTGTTGCTGGGAGGGGAGGGGGATGGTTTCTTTGCCAACATATGGTAGTTAGTTTCCATTCAGTCATCTTGCGCAAAGCAGCACAGTGTGGTTTCTGTTACTAACACAGGCTGTATCTTTTGACTCTGGCATATGCCTGCAACTGATATTTGACTCCCCGAGAATGTTTCTTTTGCATAAGGAGAAAGTGGAAATAGTAGTGTTGAATTGTGCTCAGCCCCTAACAGAGTGTTTACTAAGGATGATTAATGACTGCATCCGTTTGTCTCGAGCAGAAGCTAATCCAGCCAAGTCTTCAGAAAACCTCAAAAGACATCTGAGGTTTCACTTGCCAAACCCCTTTCATTTCCGAGTTCCTCTTGCAGAGGAGGGACTGACACATTTGTAAACATCCCTACTCAGCCCCTTCAACCATCCCCTCTCCGCCGGCAGGGTCTTGCAGCTCTTATGCTCTATGGGCCAAGCCGTTGGAAGTGATCTGGGTGTTTCTGCCCGAGAGAGGGAATGCTGTCCAGGGAGCGTATAGCTATGCATTCTGACTTTCAGGGCAGCTCTCTGCCCTCGTGGTGGCTTTGCAGTGGTGGGTGAGGCTGGCACAGTGTCCTCTGCCTCTTCCCAGGGGCAGGGCTGGCGGGGGCTCAGCATGGGCCCCATCCTCCCATGGCTGGCTTTGGGAGGAGGTTTCCGAGCTGGGCTCTCCTCCCTCTCCCCCTTCTAGTATTTACTTTCCTAATTTGGTGCGTTTGCCTCGCTCCTCCCTGATTGGCCCGTGGAAAATTATTGCAGTTTGGAAATCCTGGGCAGGGTGAAATTTCCTTTTTGGAAAGCTGCTCCTGGCCCCTTTTCCTGCCTCCGCCCCAGTGCGGGGCAGGGGCTGTACCTGCGCTTCCACCGCTAGCTCCAGCCCTGCCCTGCTGACCCGCAGCCCTGCTCTGCTCTGCCTCCCTGTTTACACTGCAGCTTGCTGTCCTGCGGGTTTCCCCCTGCAAGCTGCTGGGGGATTTTTTTTTTTCCAGCCTGTTTATTTTCCCTCTGCAAAGTGCTCTGCCTCGAGAGGGAATGAGCTTTAGTTAAACAAAACCGAGCCGGCCACCCTCAGCAGCTTTGCAAAGCAAGATTCCTGCTTATTCCTAGGGAGAAATGCATCCACTGTTTTCTTAGCTAGGTGTTTCCTCTGCAGGAGGGGCCGTTTGGAGATGTGGTTTGAATGCTGTTGTACAGCTTTAAGGGAAAATGTTGGCTGGCAGCGTGCTGTGAGGCTTGCAGACAGGCATGGCTTATTTCTTCCTGCTTTGAGTTCAGAATTCCTTTTAAAAAAAGGCAGACTTGCATGTTCCAAAAAGGAAGAGGCCTCTGTGGTTGTAAGGAATCGGTAGAAGCAGCCTGCCATTTTACACAACATAAGGGCAGGGTAGCACCACATCCCAGTAGGTTCAAGGCATTGAAAAGCTGTGTGAAAACCACGCATACTTTGGTTAAATTCAGCTCTGCCTGTTGGGACATATAAATGATTCACAGTTTGAGGTGTTAAGGGGTCAGTCTTCTGATGCATGGCTTTAAGGTTGTGCAGCTTGCATTTGGAGAATCCTCTCTGGGTGACACTGGTGACATGAAATTCCTTACTTACAAACACTTCTCTTTACTGGGTTTTGCAGTAAGGCCACCAGATCTACTTGAATGTGACTCCATGTATATGTTGCAGTCTAGTCCCCAGAGTAGCTCGTGCTTGGATTATAAAGAGATCCGCAGAGACAAGGTGTGATGTAGGAGCCTATTCCTGGTCTCAAAGTCATGCTGAGTTGGAGTTTAGATTTACAGTGTTTAGTTCGCCTTTTATTATCTTCCAATTGGTGTTAATGACCCTGTAGTAGTAACTTAACTCAGTTTTCCACAAAGCATCTCTCCAGCACTGCACCGCAGGGTTGGGGTTTTTTAGTATTTATGAAAATGAAATTATTTCTCTCTGCGTGCTTCCCTATTCTAAATAGCAATTATGTTCTCACTGATCTATATATATTTAAAAAGCTACAACAAAGAAATACTAAATGCTGTACTACAGAGGTTAGTATCGTTACTCATATTTTACAGCTGCTACTTCTGGCTTATCTCTGCACCAAAATGATTGTGGGCTTGAACGCTCCGTCGTGTGCTTGTGTGGTTTTTCACTGGAAGGGCATGGATAGTTAGCTCATATACAGTCTTTATCAGTAAAACAAACAATGGTGGCATGCAGGAGGAAGAGCCCTTAGAGCCCTGTGAGAACCACTGCTTGAGAAGTGTCTGGTGAGATTCTGTGTTAATGCTACACTGGTACATGCTTGTGTGTGCACCCAAATTTGTATTTTAACTGTTAGTACTTAATGTACCTGCCCATGTTTGACCATTACTAGAAGGGTCGATATGTAGTTTACAATGAAATTAATGGTATGAATAATGAAAGTTCAGCTGGCATCCTTCTGCTCTTTTGTCTTATAAGCTTGATTAGTAAACCAGAAGATGTGAGCTGAATTGCCGTGGTTTCATAAGCTATACTCTTTAAACTCTTTACTCTTTGTTTCATTTTTTCCTTACTTCCACTGGGCAAAATTAGTTCAGTAATGTATTGCATGCTCTGATAGTGGATTACGTGGTGCTAACTGCAGTTATCTTAGCTCAGCCACCAACTTGTTCTGTGGCCTTTAACAGGTCATTTAAATTCATTGCCTGCTTTTTATGCATCTGTAGTGTAATTACTATTTTCCAAGAGTGTGTAGTAGATAAACTATATATTGAGCTTTTATTCTGTAAAGCATGACAGAGTGTGTGAGCCATGTTATGGTGGATGTGCAAATGCTGGTTCTGTTTTGATTCAGGCTTGGCTTAGGAAAAGGGAGTGCATTTTAATAGGCTCCAGGACAGCCGTACAACACTGCTTCAGATCACTTGGGGTTTAATCTGAACTTGCACATTTCCTCTGAAGGTATGTAGTGGGAAGCTGAATGAACCCTGACTTCAGTGGCTGCATTCACTCACCAGAATGGGATGTATAGGTATTGCCTGCTCTGTTTCATTCAGGCTTTCCTTCTTCCTATAGCACTACTAGCCATTTAACTGCAAAGCCCATGAAGAGCTCCAAGGCAGGTTTTTTACAGGCTCTTTTGCATTGTCTGGGTTATACATTACTTCCTGCATTCGGGCTGAATACACAGCTCAGGTGACTCCCACAATTGGACAGCCCAGTGATTATTTTTAATCACCCTTGTCTCCAAACCACAAGCCAACTAAGTGTGATGCATATACATCATGTAAGAAAGAGCAGCAATCTATACTGGGCTTGGGAGTTCCTATGCATGTTTATTTCGTATAATGGACCACGTGCTAGGGATGTGCTGGGCCATGTGCTGGAGGAAGGGTTGCAGATGTCACCAGCTACACAAGCACTTCCCCTGACCAGTATAAAATGTTCATTGAATCCACGGTTGGAGTGAGCTCACTTCCTTTTGAAGAGAGGAACGACTGGAGCACAGACAAGTAACAAGAGATTCAACTTCTGCAGATAGTTAACTTTCACTGTGGCTTGTTCTACAGCTTTGGGTTTGTTTCAGTGTTAAGCAGGCAGGGTAGTGCTCAGATTTCTCCTTTCACATCAAAATCCAGCTTGGTTTGGCAGTCTCACCACTTGTGATTGTTTCTGAAACCTGTCTGAAGCATGCAACATGCAAGGACTTGCCTTTCTTTGAGTTACGATTTTGGGGCTAGGCCGGGGAAGGAAAGAGCAGCAGAGAATTCTCACCTATTATTGCTGATTGGTGTATCGTGGAAATGCTTGTTTTGCAAGCTGAAGTGCTGTACTTTGACCTGATTCTTGCTGCTTGCATGTAAAGAGCTTCCCTGTATCTTTTGGTGCCCCTTTTTGCAGGCTTATGAAATGCAGTATAGAGGTAGTTTGAGGTTTGTTGTGTTTCTTTAGCCATAGTCTTTCGTGTACCTGGTATCACACTTCCAACTTGCATTTAAGGAGGAGACTGGCTAAGATGTCAAGAAATGGGGATTCTCCTTTTGTACTCCATAGGGGCTTTAAAAAATGGCCTGTTCAGACAAATCTGTGTATTGGCACTGTTGCGGTGCTTGTAACTCCTACCACTGCTGAGTCTCTTTTACCTGCTTTGCAAATGTGCACTTGGGCATTTTTCAAACACAGTGCCCATGTACATAGCAAATCCTAACCCACAGAGTTGAAAAGATGGGATTTTCCTCTTCAGCAATGCAGATTCCATATCAGGGAGCCAATTTTATGTGTGATCCCAGGTTATCTTTCCTTTTTGTCATTAGGAGGATAGATGCTTTATTCATTTACCTGGCTTAAACTAAGTCTTTCTAGCTTGATCCCTACAGATAACCTTTTTTATGGAAAAGAATGAAATTAAGTAATAGAGCAACTTTTCTGCTTTCTTCCACTGCCTCTCCTTCTGGGGAAATTGGCGCCAGAGTTTGGGAGTGTTTCTGTTCCCAGCATAGAATCATAGAATAGTTAGGGTTGGAAAGGACCTCAAGATCATCGAGTTCCAACCCCCCTACCATGGGCAGGGACACCTCCCACTAAACCATGCCATCCAAGGCTATGTCCAACCCCACCTTGAACACCACCAGGGATGGAGCATTCACAACTTCCCCGGGCAACCCATTCCAGGGCCTCACCACCCTCACAGCAAAGAATTTCTTCCTCATATCCAATCTAAACTTCCCCTGTTTAAGTTTGAGCCCGTTACCCCTTGTCACAGAATCACAGAATCACAGAATAGTAAGGGCTGGAAAGGACCTCAAGATCATCGAGTTCCAACCCCCCCGCCATGGGCAGGGACACCTCCCACTAAACCATGCCATCCAAGGCTATGTCCAACCCCACCTTGAACGCCGCCAGGGATGAAGCATTCACAACTTCCCTGGGCAACCCATTCCAGGGCCCCACCACCCTCACAGTATAGAACTTCTTCCTCAGATCCAATCTAAACCTCCCCTGTTTAAGTTTAAACCCATTACCCCTTGTCCTCTCACCACAGTCCCTAATGAAGAGTCCCTCCCCAGCATCCCTATAGGCCCCCTTCAGGTATTGGAAGGCTGCTATGAGGTCTCCACGCAGCCTTCTCTTCTCCAGGCTGAACAACCCCAATTTTCTCAGCCTATCTTCATACGAGAGGTGCTCCAGTCCCCTGATCATCTTCGTGGCCCTCCTCTGGACTTGTTCTAACAGTTCCATGTCCTTTTTATGTTGAGGACACCAGAACTGCACACAATACTCCAAGTGAGGTCTCACGAGAGCAGAGTAGAGGGGCAGGATCACCTCCCTCGACCTGCTGGTCACACTCCTTTTGATGCAGCCCAGGATACGGTTGGCCTTCTGGGCTGCAAGCGCACACTGCCGGCTCATGTTCATTTTTTCATCAACCCACACCCCCAAGTCCTTCTCCGCAGGGCTGCTCTCAATCTCCTCCCCGCCCAACCTGTAGCTGTGCCTGGCATTGCTCCGACCCAGGTGGAGGACTTTGCACTTAGCATGGTTGAACTTCATCAGGTTGGCATCAGCCCACCTCACAAGCGTGTCAAGGTCCCTCTGGATGGCATTCCTTCCCTCCAATGTATCAACCGAACCACACAGCTTGGTGTCATCGGCAAACTTGCTGAGGGCGCACTCAATCCCACTGTCCATGTCACCCACAAAGATGTTGAACAAGACCGGTCCCAACACCGACCCCTGGGGGACACCACTCGTTACTGGTCTCCAGCTGGACACTGAGCCACTGAGCACTACTCTTTGCGTGCGGCCATCCAGCCAGTTCTTTATCCACCGAGTGGTCCACCTATCAAATTGATGTCTCTCCAACTTAGAGAGAAGGATGTCTCACCACAGTCCCTAATGAAGAGTCCCTCCCCAGCATCCCTATAGGCCCCCTTCAGGTATTGGAAGCATGTTCATAGACTTGTAATATGACCATAAATAAATCATTTAACCATTTGTTCCTTCATTATTTTATATTGGTTTTCCCCCAGTCTGTAATATGTGGCTTGTATTGAGTGTCTGGAGGTCTTTACATGTGAATCTCTGCATGTGCTCAGGCAACAGATCCCTGTAGTGCTGTATTGTGCCTCACACCGGTATCTTTGCGGTAGTATAAGAGCACAGAAAAGACAGAGTAATGGTAATCTATGTGCAGTTTGCCTCCACCATTTTCTTGGACCAAGCACTGCTTCAGAGCAAGGACTTCCTGACTATCTGTTTAATAAAGCCCCTGATGTATTCCTTGTCTTCCTTCTTTCCCCGAGAACTTGTATAATAGCCTTCTGTATTCACATAGCCTTTTAGCATCAGCCCTGTCTTACAGCATGTTATTGCACATGCTGTATGTAACTGCAAGCATAGAAGCACTTTCTCTTGTTTTGGACGTACTGCTTAGCTCCATTTTGTGTTCACCATATCTTTTATCAGAAGAGGTCAGGAGCTGAACACCTCTTGGCTTTGTTTTTATAGGCTCTGCCCCCTTGTACCTCAGTTTCTGTCTTAAAACTGTTTCCTGTATGGAATCTGTTCTGTATCTCTCATCCTAGTGATCCCATCATTGCCTTCTCTGGATCTGCTGTACCCTTTTTTATTGAAATGAGAAGGGACAAGCAACATACAGCGTCCTCGGTATGGACGCACCATGCACACAGTGCGACATCCCATTTTTGATTCTTTAGTTAAAGCAAACTTCTGCTGGAACGTCCAAGATCAGTGCAGTAAGTTGTACATATTCTGCAGTGGCTGGCATTGAAAGATTTAATTGTTGTTGCTAGCAAGTGTTATGAACTTAAGAAGCTGGATTCTTGTTGGCAGGAGTTGAAAGTGAATCATGATGCTACAAAGACCTGTTATGTTCTCACTAGCCAGAAGTTAAAGCCTGTGTTTAAAAGGCATTCTGCCCGTTACATGAGTGAATGTATTGCAGACACTGCATTCAGCCCTCATCTTTCTGGCCTTCCAGCTGAAGAAGAGTTAAGTATTAAATGGAAAACATGCTGCAAAGGACTGATATGATACCGCACGTGGTTGTAGTCAGCTTCTAAAGCTGAGTCTCAGCGTGGTATTTGGGGAACTGGCTCAGCGGCTGTGTGCAGTCAGTGCTTGAAGTTGAATCCCCAGTGGGTGTCAAAGATATCTGGAAATCGAGGCATTAACCATGGTGTCACCGAATTAAGACTGTGGGTAACTGCAGCAGGTTTGCTTACATGCTGTGTGTGGTTTTCAGTGGTATAGAACACTTGCTTCCTTTCCAAAATGCTTTCTTCTGTGGTAGATGAGCTTAACCCAAATTAGCTTGGATTGCTTGTAAGCTAAGATTGCCTGCATGGACAGTAAGCATGGATCAAAGGCTAAGTTAGGATGTCTGAGAGCTGGGGAAATGGCAGACCTAGCTATGCTTTTAGGTTTTAATACCAAAATGGATCAAGTTATTGCCAAGTATTGATGCCCTGTTAATGTCCAATGAATTGTAATCGCTGTCCCCACACTTGATTTTTGGTTTATAGCACAAACAGGTGCTTGCAGGGAAAAGTCTTTTTGTTCCATAGTATTTTTCAAGGGGGTGTGGGTGCATGCAAGCATCCCCAGCCAGCCCCCAGATCTGGGTGGCGAGGAGAATTCCAGGAACTCCAGGAAACTGATGTCACTGCATTGTGTTTGCTTGTTTTCTTTTGACGGCACTAATGTTTAATTTTAACTTAACCCTCCAAGGGGTATTTTTAGTCAAACTGTTTCTTCACTCCTGTCCCGTGTTGGGGACAGGGGGGAACAGGAGAGATTGTGTCCCCTTGTTTTTGTCTGGTATTCAGCTCTTTCTCCCTTCTCTCTGAAGAGCAGCTCTGATGATTGACTGAGAACTTGAACACTTAACAGCATGTGTTACCCTGTTCGTGTTGCTTGTTCTGTGCCCATGTCTCTTGATTTGATCATTGATCCAGGCTGAAAGAAAGCAGGTCTATCTGGACAAAAGTGCTTCATTCTCGTAAAAGAATAATACCTCTTCCAAATCTTCAGATGCTGCTGTGGGTGTCCCAAGGGATAGCTGCTTCTTTAGGGCACTATCATGTTCTTCAGTGACTATCTACTGGGAGAGGCTTAAAGTTAACAACCCTTCAGGTTGGCTTTGTCGGCACTCAGGAGGATCACAGCCCTGCCGGGTGAGGGTTTTTCCCTTTGGTTTTTCTAATTAAAAGGGCAAGAGATCATAGATCATACTTAAAACTCTTTATCAGGCTCAGAAGCTAAGATTTGAACACTAAAAAGCTGAACTACTTGCTCTGCTGATCTTGAAGAAACAAATCATTTCTTATATCTGGATTGTGTGGGGTAATCTTTGAAGCCATGCTAGCTTATTAAAAACCTAAAGAAACACAGGCCTTTGCAGAGCATGGATTTACTGAAGAACTTCTCTTCCATATCCTTGACCTGAGTTTTGGCCGCTGTCTGTGGTTTGCTGTTCATGTATTTCTGCAGACAAAGAAAATGGGGCAACTCTGTTTCATCCAGTTCCATTCCTAGTCCGCGTGTTACAAAAATGCTCGGGTGCCAAACACAAAGATTAAAAGAAGGGCTTTGTTGTTGCTTTGTCATTGTTTCATGTATGAAAATGGCCTTCATTTGTAATTATGTACACATTAGAAGTGTGTGTGGAGAAGCTATTGAAAAATGACAGCGGAATAATTGAATTCACACTAGCTCCCATGTGAATGCTTAGACATCAAGAGTGTCTTCTGTGGCTTAGCATTAGCCACTTCCAAAGCAGGCTCAGAGCGTGGAATAGCAAACTTTGATTCATTTTCCTACACAAACAGGTTTCTGATTTTTGAAAGACATTTTGGAATGCCTTTATCTCTGGCAAAGGGAGATTTATACATATGGGTTCATCAACATCATGTATCGTGCACCTCCTGCTGCGCTTCGGCATCACCCGTTCATGCCAAAGACTATTGCTGAAAGGGTTTACCAGGTGCTGTGCCACACTTTGCATATCTCTAATATAAGAAAAATGGGTTTCCTGTTGCAAGGGTTTGTTGTGGCTGCATATTTCTGCTGCCTTTTCTTCCTCCTCTCCCCCCCCCCCCCGTAATTCTCTTTTAAAAGAAACCAGTCTGGGTTGTGCTGAGCTCAGCACTGCAGCCATTTGCAGAGACACCACAAGGAGAAGCAGTATTTCTCAGTTTACAGGCTGGACTGTGGTAGGAACTGGCCGTTGCTTACACTGTCACATTGCTTATGTGCTGAAACTATTGCCCATTGAACAAATAAGGCTGTCTCACAGTTTCCTCTCTGTCTGCATGTGTATGTGTGGGAGGGGAAGCTATTTAGACAGTCACCTTTTGGAGGAAGGGATCATGTGTTCTGTTTTTTCATACAGCATTCAGTAGTCCTCTAATGAGTTTCAGTTACTGCATTGATCTGTGTCAGGGTTAGCACTGCTATTGGGTGTTTGACTGATAAGAGGATTGTTTATGCCACTTGTACTGAATCCTAGTTCTCAGCTGTGGGCTTCAATTTGCATCTTTTCCTACCATTAGAACTGCTTGTTTTGCTATGTAAATCTTACCGTGTATTGGTTTGCTTTCTTGTTCCCTGTTTCTCTGTTCTTATGTAGAAGACGTATGTAATCCTGGGATTTGGCTATGTGTCATTCAGCTCCGGTGTTTTACCCCCCCTCCTTGCCGGACAGCACAGGATGGAAAAAGGGAACATGAGATTCCCAGACTCATCCCTCTCCTCCTGTCCTTTGAACCCTGCAAATTCAGGATGTGTGATCCCTAGACAAGCCCTTCTGATTAGTTCCCATCTTGAAGCTCATTTCTGTGTGCCTGAGTGGTGCTGCAAATTATAGCCACCTTTCATTTGTTTGTAGCTTTTTATGAGCTCTAGCAGGACTTTGATGCTCGGTTGTTGTTCCTGTAATGCCATCTTGCGGTGGCCCTGCCGCTCTGAATGTCTTCTCTATGCTAGCCAGAGCTGGCGAGTGAGCTACCCTCTGTGTTGTATGCTATTGGGAGCGTTTGCATCTCCCTTCTTCCAGCTCCATTCGTGTGCTTGTGAGCTAAGGAAATACCTGTCTCTAGCTGTGTGGCGCTGATCAGGGTGTGATCATCTGAAGCTCAGGTGCTGTTTTGGACAGGGACCTTCATGACAGATACCTGCACTGAATGCTTCAACCACAATGCTGTAAAAGAACACAGCCTGTATCTGTTAGGAGAATTGACTAAATATTACCAGTGTTATAAGAAGAATGGTGTGGTGTTCATTCACAGTTTATAATACCAAGCTCTGTACTCATCCCTGCTAGAGTGTACGTTGTTGGAAGTTCCACATAGTTTGAAGTGCTTCTCTAAACACAGAGGAGTTGTTTAATACTTTGAGACTCCGCTGTCTTGTGATTGCAGAAAGTGTGTGGTGGGAGGGGTATCCGGACTTTGTAGGAATTCCAGTTTTATCTCTGACTTTATTTTCTCAATCTGTCTGGGCTTTGGATAAGCCACGGGGATAAAAATAAGCCCAGTACATATCTACTTCTCAGTGACCTGGGAGCTTTACTGTACCTCAGATTAAGAACTATGTGTCTTGTTAATAAATGAAGTAACAAATAACTCTATTTTCTTGTTTCTCCAGTGTTCCCAATTCCTGCCCAGCCAGTCCACGTGGTGCTGGATCCTCAGGATATCGCTTTGTTCACAACATTACCTCGGATCTGCAGCTGGCAGCAGAGTATGCTGCAAAAGCAGCATCAGAACAGCAGGCAGATGCATCTGGCGGGGACAGCCCAAAGGTTCAAAGCAAATTCACTTACCCAGCAGTGCTCACTGGGAGGCTTATTAAGATCTGGAATTTGTTGCTAGTGGTGGATATAGTCAAAAGGGGTCTAAGGGTGCTGTGTACACTGTGCTCCAGGTTTTTGAGCCCATGCCCTCAAACCAGTGTCTTAATAGCGGTAGAGGATCAATCTGCTTCCTTAGCTGCCCAAACTGTATGCAAGTCATTGACTAAAATGGTTAAGGAAGAAGAATTTCTTTTTGCTTGTTTGATAAATCAAGAACCCATAAAGAGGTGCATTAAAAACCCGAGTCTTGGTTTTGCCTTTTAATTAATGGTATTTTGCAAAACACAGTTGGAGAAAGGGGAAGCAAAGGAAGAAACCAGATCCTTGCCATGAGAAATGTGTAGTCTAACTTTAAAACAAGCATGCAGGCCTGTCAAGCAAGCATTAAATGAGGAGAGTAGCAAATGGAATTTAGATTAAAATATAACCTAGTTATAATGATAAAATTTTATTCTGGTAAGCTGATCTTCAGATCAAAGTTAAAGGTTTAGATCCAAAACCACCTGATTTGGGACTGGGTGGAGGAGCACAATACTGGATGGCTTTTTTTGTAGATTGAATTCTCCCTTGAGACAAGAAGCGCTGTTCTTGATGGAGTAATATGAAGAGCTGGGAATATGAGATCTGGCAAACAAATTACAGTTCTTAGAATGAAACAAATCCTGCTGGAGAGGGGAAGGGACGGGATCAAGTTTCATATCGAGCTTGTTGCTGGGAGGAGAACTGACAGCAGGCTTGCATAAAACCTTCCTAGCACAGTGTAGTTGTAGCTGGGCAGAATTGAAGGCTTTAGTTTCATAAACACTGAAAGCTGTAAACATACCCTGCCCGCTCTAACTCTGCTTTCAATTGCTTGTTCTGATCCCCTTCCTTGTGCTGCTCTAAGCTGGTGGTAGATTAGGTGAGGAATGGAATCAGATTAAAGCTGGGGCTTTTGCATGTGCTTGTGGGGAGAGGGAAGGAGATACTTTAATCTGGCTCAGTGCTGAATTGGGATTTGGCAGTATTAAACAGGAGTGAAAGGGAAGAGGGTGATGCGACTCTTAGTTGCCCCTGATGCTGTCTTAGCATCTGTGAAAATTACAGCCCAATGTGCTTCTTTGGTTCATGTTGATACATTCTAGGTAGGAATTCTTTGCTAGTGACTAAATTTGTTTGGTTTTCTCCTTAGGATGAGTCCAAGCCACCCTATTCTTATGCTCAGCTAATTGTGCAAGCTATATCTTCAGCACAGGACAGGCAATTAACACTAAGTGGGATCTATGCCCACATTACCAAGCATTATCCATATTACAGAACTGCTGACAAAGGCTGGCAGGTGAGTTCTTGACACTGACAAGCTTTTAAACTACTTTGACAGGGCTTATCTGCTTTGAAATGCATGTCTTAAAGTTTTGGGGCACTGGGAATAGAGCTGCTTTGACTGTTCCCAGAGTGAATTTGTTTAACGTAAGCTAACTAGTTTGTTTGTGGGTGATTAGTATTTTTAAATACTTTCTATGGCAATGTAGTGTGTTACAATTGGGCTCTTGGGTTCTTGAAACCCTTTTAATGCTGTACCATGCATCTTTCATTTTGATATGTATATTCTCCCACATCCTTGCTAACAGTCACTCCTTTGCCCAGATACTTGCCTTAATCTCGCTCAGTTCTTTACCTGGTCTTTGCTTGGCATGATCTGTCCAGGCAGAAGATGGCCAACCCAAAACTGCGGTCCCAGTTTTCAACCACAATACCTTAAATGATCCCGGGTGTTTTGTTTTCCCACTGTATCAACTGCATCGCCTAAGTCACAGTTGGCAAGTTTTGAATCTCAGAATGAGAACTGGGGGAACTTTGAGTCTGTGTGTTCCTTGTGGTATTAAGGGAAATCTGACCAGCTTCATAGGAGAGTTTGGATGTAGTTAACACATGCTAAATCAAGCTTAAGTGTTCATTTGAGGGCTGCTTTCAAAGTTCTAGAAACCTCAGCTCCACCTGCTTTCAGACTTTTTCTTGGCATCACACCTCTCAAATAGGTGTTGTGATTTGAATATAACGCACGAATGCAGCTGGAAAGCCTCTTGCAGCTGGTGATTTCATTGCATTCAACTGGCAGGAGCAGTACTGCTTGGTGCATTTTGAGTGCAGTTGGAATAAATATATTTCTGCCTCCCTGGCTTTTCCCTACAGTTCTAATTAATTGTGGAATTCACTTCCTGCCTTAACCTGCTCAGCAGAGTTGTGCTTTGCGAACCAGTTACTGCATCCTGCTTCAAAGAGAGCTGCATTTCAGTGCCTTTTTCTCCCCACTACCAATGATGTTGTAAGGCTTTATTTGTGAAGAGGTAGTCCAAAGCTGCTACAGAAGCTCTTGTTTTGTGTTGAAAGTGGAACAGAAATGAGCTTGTGCACACCTGGGCTCACTGAGCCTTTCCCCTAGCCCAAAAGACAGTGCTACACCCAGTAAGAGGTGGGCTTTTGCAATTAAAAGCATAAATAGTCTTGTAAACATCTGGAATGCTGCGCAGTGCCAGACTAGTGCCACACAGATGATGGATTCTTCTCAGACAGCTGTCTGAGGGCATGTTGGCTGGCTTGCAGTATGATTACCATGAGATGCGGTGTCCTTTAGGGCATGTTTGGGCACCCTGGTGATCTTTTGGCAGGTAAGCTGCACAGGCTCAGGCAATATTTTTCTGCTTGCCTAAAATAAAGCCTGTCTTTTGAGAGAGTTCTGATGTGGTTTGCAATGATTTCCCCCTGCATCAGCAAAACCTTTGCTTTCATTGCTTTCCACAGAAAAGTCACTGAACTGCCTGGGTCCAGATGTATTTAAGTGATAGCTAAGTACCAAGCAAACCCATCAGCATGGTTAGTAGAAACTCCGACCTGTTTCCCCGGGTTTTCTCTTGCAGCACTTCTGCGACTTCGGAGCTGTGTGAGTCGAGTGACTTGTGTCTGCCTTCCACACTGATTCTGGCAGTGTGGATTTTACTTTTCCAAGCTGTGTGGTGAAACCCATTCGTCTTTGTTATATTCATCCTCTTGTCAAAATAATCATCTCATTCCTCTGCTTCCTGCAGAATTCCATTCGGCACAACCTCTCCTTGAACCGTTACTTTATTAAAGTCCCACGCTCCCAGGAGGAGCCTGGAAAAGGCTCCTTTTGGCGAATTGACCCTGCCTCTGAAGCCAAACTAGTAGAGCAAGCATTTAGGAAACGAAGGCAAAGAGGAGTGTCCTGCTTCCGAACACCTTTTGGGCCTCTCTCCTCCAGGTAACTTCAGTTTCCTCTTATCACTGTGCCAAACTCATTACAAAGAGAGTGAACAAAAACCGGCATGCAGTGAGCAAACTTTACTGCTGTGTATAGTGTGAGAGCTAATACAGTTAGATTGTCCTGAGGCATAATCTGCAAATTGTTCTGACTTCTTAAATGCTTACCAAAAAAAAGATAAAATCCAGAACCAGACTACAAAAGTGCATCAAATAACATATCTGGTTTGGCATCATTTCAAAGAAATTCAAAGCATTTATCGGTGGAGTGTTTTCAGATGCCAGTCTCTCACTTCAAGAAAGCTGTGTTTAGATGTGGATTAGATCATAGGAGGAATAACTTTTCTGGTATTTGAAACACTCTCCTATAGGAAAAGACCATGTTGATTGTGGTTGTCAGCAGTGAAGCAATGGGGGGTTCTGTGTAGCCGCTGCCATGTAACTGCAAAAGAGGAGCTGTGTGCAGTGAGAGCTTTCTCTGAGCCCTATAGCTGTGAGGAGAAGACTTGCAATTCAACGCTAGCTGGAGCAGTTTCATGTAACATTCCTCCCACACCTCTTCTTTTTTTGTCCGGTAAAATGAGGGGGAGGAAGCAGGAGGAGAAGTTTTCAGCTGATCAGCTTCTCTGTCTATTGTCTTTAAAGAAATGTTCAATTCCTTGTGTGTTTGATGCCTCTGTGGGACCAGAGGTGGGATGCAGTGGGGAGAAGCAGGAGTAGCTGCTCTGCAAGCATATGTGGGGCAAGACACTTGCATCCACATTGCATCTTTCTTCCTCTCCCATCACTCTCAAACACTGACAAAGATCCTTTGAGAACAGCCTGAAATTGTAAAACTGATCTGAACATGAGGCATTTACAGCTTCTCTGTCAGCAGTGGGTCTTAAAATGAAATGTTACGCATACTCTGGGTCCGGTTTCCTTCAGCAAGGAATAGTGTGATGGTATTTAGTGCTAGAGCATTACCGTGTACCTTTCAACTCTTCTCAACAATGCTATATATTGGCTAGTGTGGGTGAAAAGCTGTCTTTTCTGTTGGAGAATCCTGTTCTGGAGGTAACTCTTGGTCTCTGCTGCTGTCTTCTGATCAAAATGCATGTACACTTGCCAACACTATGTTTTGGTGTTTCAGGAGTGCTCCTGCCTCCCCTACTCACCCTGGGCTGCTGTCCCCTCACTCTAGTGGCCTGCAGACTCCAGAGTGCCTGTCACGGGAGGGCTCACCCATTCCACATGATCATGACTTTGGGTCAAAGTTAGCCTCAGTTCCAGAGTATCGGTATTCACAGAGTGCACCTGGTGAGTAGCTCTTGTTTCACACAGGGTGACTTCAGCTGCACCAAGGGCCATGCTGAGGACACCACTGGAATGCTTCTTACAGTGTGTTACAGGAGGATCTAGGTCTCTCTCTTTCCACTTTGTTGTTAGAGCCTGACGATGCATATGCAACTTCAGAGCATTTTTCTTACTAGTATTTGGATGAGGGGGCAAGAGATGAAGGAATGTGTCGAAACACATGGGCTAACCTTGAACTAGGTGGCTCTAGAGAGCTGACAGCAGAGTAGCCATGGCAATGGTAGCTCACTCACAGTAATTTACCAGCCTTCTGGATAAGATCAGCTTGGCTACACAGAGCTCTGTGGTGCTGTGGCCAGGGCCAGGGTAATTTGTTAAGCCCTGGTAAGTATCTGCTTGTCAGCTGTGCTGTGACTGGCCTGATGTGTAGGGTGTTCCTGGTGAAGTTGGAAGGCAAAGCTCATTAAGTAAAGCTTCTTTTTTGTGTGCCTATTATGGCTTTTGTTCACAGATATGTGCTCACATGGCAGGTAAGGGGTTTGTGAATTAGGAAAGAGAAGATTGAAGGTGGTGTTTTTGAAGCTTTATTTTTTGTTCCCTGCTCCTGCCAGTGCTGCAGGACTGAGCATTGCAGAGATTAGAAGTGCACAGGTGAAATGAATGGAGGCCTTTTTCCCCTCTCCTACTAGTGTATTCTTCTCTGTTCTGTTTAGGATCTCCAGTCAGTGCCCAGCCAGTGATCATGGCTGTTCCTCCCCGACCATCTACTCTGGTGGCAAAGCCAGTCGCGTACATGCCAGCATCAATAGTGACTTCTCAACAGCCTTCATGTCATGCAATTCACGTCGTGCAGCAAGCTCCCACTGTTACTATGGTCCGAGTTGTGACCTCTTCGGCAAACTCTGCGAATGGATACATCCTCACAAACCAGGGCACAGCAGGAGGGGCTCATGAAGCAGCAGGAACAGTGTTGGACTTAGCTGGTGACCACCGAGGTAGCTTTCCACCTGCTTTACTACTCTGCTAAGTCTTGCACAGGCTTGTGGGGGGTTGTCAAACACTTTTCACTCGCTGGGTGCTTAGCCCTCAATGAAAGGTGTTTCTCTTAAGGTAAAACTTAAACCAAGTAATAGCTTGTCCATTTGATGTCTTCACGAGTGAGCAAGGTGACTGCGCTCCCTTATCTTCCATGGGGAGCAAATCTAAGAGACTTTGGAAGCTGAAAAAAACATAGAATCATAGAATAGTTAGGGTTGGAAAGGACCTCAAGATCATCAAGTTCCAACCCCTCTGCCATGGGCAGGGACGCCTCACACTGCATGTGAGGTGTCACATGCAGTGCTTTAAATATTTACATTATCCCCAGTATCAATATTATGCTTGTGTATTGGTCATCTGGATGTGCTATGGAAATGTGTGCTTTTTCTAGCCAAAAAGAGATGGCCCAGGAAAGGCTGAAACTCTCTGCTTCAGATGGTCTTGTAAATAAATGATTCAGCCTTTCTTTTCTGCAGGCCTGGATTCCTAGAGGAAAGCATGTGCTTCTGGAAGTGCAGGCACTACCCCATTAAAGCAGTCTTCAAAAACCAGTTACAACAAAGGCCTCCTTTTCTTCCTAAGCTGGAAATTCCAGCCTTGGGGGTTTTAGTGAGTTAAATGTGCTCCTGCTGTGATACAGACAACACCTTGTCTGCTCACCATTTCACAAGTGCTTAGTGCTACAAGATGTGTGTTGTACCAGCAGCAAGACTGGTTACTCTGGTTGCTTTTATGTGGGTAGTGGGAAATGACCCTTCTCTAAGGGAAAGAGAGGAATGACACAAAGACTTTCCCCTACTGCAGTAGCAGGACCACTGGCATTTTTAGTTAATCATGCTTGAGTTTCACTTGCGTTCTCTAGAAATTCCTGTCTGGATCCCGTACATGTTCCTGAAGTACTAGCAGTTGCAGCTGCTTATCACCTGCTCCATTCTTTCATTCACTAACTCTTGTTGTCATTTGCTCTTTTCCTGCTTGTCACTTTCTTATTCCTACTCATGTCCTTTTCTAGTCTGTACCTTCCCTTTGTCTTTGCTGGTTGCTCCATTTTCCTTCCTTATCTCCCTGCTTTCCTTGCCTTTTCTCTCCCTGCTTCCCATCTGTTTGGGAAGCTCAATGCTTATGTGCCATCTAATTCCACTCTTCTTACAAGTCTACTAATGTTAAAATGGGAGAAGTCTTCTCTTCCTACAGGACTAAGGAGTTTGTGCTTCCTGCTTTCTCTGCTTTGAGACCCAGAAGCCTTGAAGAAGAGTGGCTTTGCTTTCCTTCGTGCCCAGCAGGAGGCTGTCCTCTATCTGTTACATACCTGCTGAATTGACCCCTTCCTTGTGTTGGGAAGTGAGATAAGTGGTTGAGTGCTCTCAAACAGTTATCTCTATCCAAGAACTCATCCCTCCTTTTTCTTACTATTTTTTACTTCCTTCTAGTTTCTTCCTACACTTCCATAGCTGGCAAAAGCTTGCAGTTATGGAAAGACCTCCTTGTAAATCAACCTGTGTGCACGCCTGACAGCAAGCTGTTGCAGACTTTTAGCTCCAGGCATTGTTTAAGGACTTAATGCCCTCTCCTGCTGTGTGTGGTATTGAAAGTCAGGCCAATTTGCCTGTAATTACAAAGTAAGCTGAGATTTGCAGTGATCACAGCTATAATGTGCCAGTAAGGGAGATGGTGCCTTTTTAGGACAAAGGGTCAAGTTTATTGTCTTGATTTTATTTTCTTTGGCCAGGTGGCTTATGCTATATAGGCAAAATATTCTTAATATTTATAGAGTATATGTACAATAGAGGATATTTTAGTGTTTTCCCTGACCTTCTGTGGTGCTGAGATATTTTCACATTTGTAAGCCTGGGATATATATATCACTGCTAAACTGTTCATGAGAGTAAAGCCTGCTCCTAAGGCAGGGTAGTAAATGATGGTTGTCTGTTTTACTCTCAAGCAGGCATGGATGAAAAGCCAACAATCGCATTTGCCACGATACCTACAGCCAGCCGTGTTATTCAGACAGTTGCCAGTCAGATGGCACAGGGTGTTCCAGGACAGACAGTCACAATCCTTCAGCAGGCAGCTCCGGTGACCATTGGACAGCATCAGCTCCCTGTGAGGGCAGTCACTCAGAATGGGAAACATGCCGTCCCCACCAACAGCATCACTGGCAGTGCTTATGGTAGGCTCTGTTTCCATCACTTTCTGGTGTTTGATTTCCTTCTGAGCTTAGCAGTTAGGTTGTAAAGCTCTAAGGGTTTCTCTTCTTATCAAGTTGTTCCATGTGTCCAAGTTGTCCACCTCCAAAGGTATTCCAATTCTTCAACTTCTGTGGCTGTGAATATCAATGGTGGACATACTTCTGTCCACTTCTGTTCCCTTTCCTCAGTTGCTGTCTAGCACTGCTTCTGAAAAGTCCTGTCTTTCCTTTGTCCTTGGCTATGCATTTATTACTCCTTTTACTCCACATTTTGAGGGTTACTTGTTGAAAGTGTTAGTGGTTCTCGTGTATAGCCTGTTTTCATTTGTTTTCTTCTGACCAACAGCCTTGGCTTCAAGCATGCCAAGTCATAAAATTTCCATGGTGTTCTTTAGATCTTGTGAAATGACTCCATAGAGTATTAAGAAAATAACATACTTTCACATCTGAAGGTCTTAGAGCCTGAGAGTAGCAGGATCTATTTCATCAGGTGAATGAATGCAGGGTTTTTTTAATATACAGGATGTGTTCTAGTCATTTGTCAAGTCTGATTTTTAAAATCCCATACTAGCTTTGTCTTGGCAGCCTGTTTTTATTACTTGCTCAGTGTCTCAGGTTTTGTTCAGTTAAGGATGATGACTGGGGATGGTGTATCCAGGTTTCTTACAGCCCGTTGCAGTGAGATGCTAAGCACCTCTGCTGTCCCGGGCTGGTGCTTATGGGGAGTTTGAAATCAAAGGGCATTGGTGGGATTTTGATGGCTCTCATGAAGGTAGAAATGTTTATACCTGCCGTGTCTGTTTGCAGTATCACCTGGCTTGCACTTGAATTGCAGGAATCTCATTGGAGCAATGAAGATCGCTATAAGGTTTTATGTAACTAGGAGATAAAGGTATTAAATAATCAGATATGTGGAGTTGCTGCTATCCAGCAGTGATGTTTGTCTACTGTAGAATCAATTTTGTATTTGACATTTTTATGTTGAGACATAGCACTCTCCTCAAACTGGAAAGTATTCCATTTGCATCTGAGGGGTTTTCTATAAGTAGTACTGAATTTTCTAGTTCACAAAATGGAGCCTGAGTCTCTTGACTCTTGTCTGTAGGAAGCTAATGTCTTTTCAGCTGCATGGTTTAGGTTCTTCAAGTCACTGCAGTGTAATGGGTGGCTGCCCTCATCCTTACCCTATTTTTTTTCCTTCATCCTCTTGATACTCTGTACCCTCCTTCCCATGCCTTGGGAGAAGTTCCTGGGCTTTGAGGGACTTTGTTCTGTTTGCTTTGTTTATTTACCCTAGGGCTCTTTTTGGCTACACTTAGTCAGCACACCCCTAGTGTTCTGTCCTTCCATCCTTTGCAAATCAGTCTGGAGGGCAGAGGATATGCTGTCTCTGCGTCCCCTTTGGCTGTCTCTCCGATTGATGCAGAGGCCAAAAACTGCATGTGTTTTGTTTTTCAAGCAGTGCTGTATGCCAGAGCCAGTGTGTAAGCACATTCTCTGTCTGGAACTGAAATTGTAGACATTTTTACGGAGGGTTGCTACTAAATGGCCTTTTTCTCACCGCTTTCATTAATGGGAGAGTGAAATCTTTTGTTAGTGCTGGAGCACAAGATTAGAGCCAGGGATTCCTACATTCTCATCTCAGTTCTGATGGGAATGCATTTGGTTGTATGGGGTAAGCTCTTTCCTGCCCTTGTTACAAGTGAGTTATCAATACATTCAATATTTAGATTCTGATCTAGTTTCCCAAAAGACTGGCTGTTGTTACTGTGCAAGCAGGGCTAATGAAAGCCCTCTTAATTGAAGGCACAGCACAGATGTTGTAGCCTGCAAGTTCTGATTGTAGGTGGCCAGAGAACTACCTCTCAAAGAGGAGGTGTGCTGTAATTTTAACGGGGGATTGATCCTCCCCTTCTAAAGAGGAATGCTTAGCTGGCAATGCCTTGTTTCACAATGGATAGCAAGAAGGAAGTTCTGGTCATTACCACTTTGGTAAGCTGAAGTTGTGGGGGAAGAGGGAGAGACAAAGCCTTTCAAAAGGGACTTGAAAACCACACTTGAATATGTGCCAGCTGTTGCATCTGACTGTGGTTATTTTCTTGCTTTGTGGAATAGCGAACACTTGTGCTACTTCATCACACTAATTCTCTTTCTCTCCCTTGTCCTGTTTCCCAGCTCTCACAAACCCATTGCAGCTTCTTGCAGCCCAGGCCAGCTCATCCACTCCTGTTGTAGTCAGCAGAGTATGTGAGACAGGGACCGAAGAGACAGCAGCACCCTCCTCCAGTGAACCTGAAGTCAAAAGACCCCGGATAGAAGAGTCCAGTGGAGCAGTCCCAGCCCAAACTGGAGTCATCACATCTGCAGTGCCACAAGGACAGGCAACCAGTGAATGAGGAAGCAGCGGGAGGAGTTGGAGCGATGCAGGGTGGGCATGGGATAGCAGGAGTCCTAAAGCAGCTTCTTCGAAAAACAAACCACAACTGTAACAGCTCAAACCATAGTGGATAAAGAGCTCTTTCAAGTCAGATTGTTATTCAGTGGGAGGGCAACAGCTGTTAGAATCACAAGGTGCCAAAAAGAATGGAAAACCCCTCCCAGGAACCCATGTCTGGAACTCTGTTCTGTCTTTACCTATGGGATTATTTTTCCTCTTTTGTTTTGTTTCTAAAGATTCAAAAAAGAAAAAAAATACAGACAACTGATTGTATGACTGCTGGGATGTTTCTGACTGTCTTTTCCCCTTTTGGCTCCAAGGGGATGGGATTTGCAGTTCAGCATCTAAAGGAATGTAACACAAATATAGTCTGCTCCCTGGAAAGAGAACTCCTCATTTTCTATGCCTTAATACTGCGCTTCTCAGAGCTTTGAACCACAGGACCATTTTAAAAAGACCACCTAAGGCAATCAAATGCTGAAAGATGGGTGCAGTATCTTGCAACAACATTAGAGAAACATGGTACCAAGCTGAGAGGAAAAAGGCAAATGATTTTGGTTTTGAAAACAGAAAAGATCTGGATATGAACTAATGTTTATTTATGTGGGATTCAGGAGGAAGAGTTACAGGGCTCAGCCACCTGGATTTCCAGATGCAATTTCTCTCCGTTCCCTCTGAGGGAGAATAAGATGACAGAGGAACTGTATTAATGTAGTTCCTGTAAAGATATTAAAAACAAAGGGGTTTGTACCTTCAATTATTTCTTACAATTATTCATCACTTGCTCTGGACAACAGCCAAAGTTTCTCAGTGACTGAGAATCACATGGGGAAGGGTGTCTCCAAGAGGTTCTGTGTATGTTTGATTGATCACATCCTGTGCTGGAGCACGAGATTTTGTTTAGAATAGCACTGTAGGTGAACACATTGCCACTGTCTCTGTGAACTTGAGAAAATACTGGTTGGTCTTCTGCACTAAAGCAGTCCGCATTCACCTCCTGATGGTAGTGTGACCCTCAGCTATGTGAACCGTGGCCAGGAGGCCAGGGCTGGGTGGGAGTCTGCCACTAACCTTCTGCTGTGGCTGATGGCAAAGCTCCTGTTTTATCCTGAGAGGGAAGTTGAGAGCTGGGCTGAGAGGCAGCAGAGTTCATACAATGTTTAATACAAATTCTGTAAGGGTGTAGAGACCAAGGCGAAAGAGGCCTTTTATTTTCCATGTGGCAAAAGTCACTGCTGGTCTTGAACATGTTTTCCAAAGGGAATTTGGAGGTTTCCTTTCCTTGTCTGACTCCCTCTCCCAGCTCTCCTCCCTTGAGGACCATCTGGGTTGGTCAGCAGGAGGAGGCTTTTACTCAAGCTGTATTCCAGACTCTTCACGTATGTAATACAATTATGTGTTACGAGTAAAGCAGATTTGAGTCACTTCAGCCACATGGAACAGTGGGTGCATGTGACACCTTGTGACTGGCAAAGAAACCAACCCCTGCATGTAGCCTCCAGCTAACCCCTTTGGTTTGATGCCTGTTTGCAGTCCCTTTGGCTAACATGTCTTCTGGCAGCACAGCAGAGATCTTTTAATTGAGAAAATATTATGGCTTTGGTAACGGCAAGAGAGACTTAAGAGGGATGGGACATGCCTTTGGTGGGTTATCCCCCTGTGTGTTCTGATTTATTGTCACTTGTACACTCTTGACAATGCTATCACAAAGCAGAGAGGCAAGCCCACCGCATAAACGTGTTGCCAAAAGAATTCCCAAATGTGCAGTAAATGATACTGTCAGTATGTCCATGGGGATTAGAGGGTGAGGCACAACGTTCGGTGTCTGCTGGAATCTGGGGAGGGAGAGGAAATCCACAAGGTAACAGCTGGCATCACTTGTTCCCCTTGTTCCCCTTCTAGTTTTCGTTTCTCTTTGCCAAATCCTGTTGAATAGCCAAGTCCCACTGCTTGAATAAAATCCAGCCATGTTTTATTTTCAAGCCAATTGTTTTGGGAGAAGTATTTCTGCAAGAAGGAAAGAATTTCTTGGTCTCCCGATTTGTGGTTACTTTCTGCAGTTAGAGGCACACAAAGCATTCAGGACAGTTCAGTTATTTAGAGCTAGGCTTTCATAATTTAGGTGTGTGCCTTTAGTGACAAGGTATTAGATTGAATTTTAGTACTTTGAAATGATTCTGTGAAGGAGGATTGTTACAGACCACAAAGTAATTGAAGCAGGCTGGCCTCTAGCTGTCACTTTCGCTGCTAGGAAGCGCTAGGTGCGGCATAGTGGAAAAGCGCATGGATTAGCTCTGTTTTCTCTAGCCTTTTCAAAGCCAGAATTCAATAAAACGGACTTCAAGGAAGAGTGCAGAAGTGAGAGTGCTGCATGGTTTGTCTCTGGTTAATCATTACTTTCGGGTGAGTGCTGGTTTAGATCCTGGCATGCCTCTGAAACAGCCCTGAGGCTAGGGAGCTTTTGGAAGTAGAGGAGTCTTCAGGTTTCCAGTACATTGGGTGAGTCAGCGTGAGCCGAGCAACCAACAGAATGCAGTTCAGGATGTGGATTTTTCTTTACTGCTGCTTTTTCTCTTGGAAAGTCTAAATAATTAGGCTCTAAACTTCTGCAAACTACTCCAGCGCCATAGAAGTACATCAGCTGCTGCTTCATAGATAGCTCTTGAAAGTCCACCCTCAGATTGCGGGTATAGATCTGCCTCCTAAGTATTTAGAACAGAATAAGTTTTCTCATTCTTCCTTTAGTGGCTCACAGTGCCTGCTGGTTGAAATGTGAGCTGAGGATAGGCAAATATCTTTGATCGGCTCACCCATTCTGCTTGAGGTGTCTGGAACTTGTCAGCTCATCCTGTCGAGGGTTTTTGCTTCATCAGTCTCCTGCATTCCTCTTCTAGTGTAGGAAACAGCCATGTCACTTCTCTCTTTAAGGTTGTCTATATCATTGCCTGCTACTATATCAAATAACAGTTCAATCCTTTTGGAAGCTGTGGAGAAATGTGGTCCTCATCTGGACACATGAGACGGAGACATCTTGTTTCAGGCCTCCATGTTCTTTCAACACACTGCTCAGTCCGGAGGACAGCACTGCTCCAGTGCTGATTCCCCAGCTTTCAGTTTGGAGCACTGCAGCGTAATGAAAATTAATCTGATGGTAGAATCAAGTCTTCAACTAGAAAGAAAAGTTTTACCTTAATGGTTATGTAGTACTCAGATTATTTTGACTTAATAGTCTTTGTTTTTATTGTCTAACATTGCATCTCATGTGCTCAAGTAATTATGTTAGGGGAGGCTTAAGGGGGAGAGGATTAGGAAGCTTCACTGCATATTCTGGTGTCTGTATAACAAAGGTCAAGGTGTGTTGAATATTTAACCTACTATAAACTTGGACTTGGGAAAACTTTAAAACAAAGCTCTTCATATGTGAATTCCCTTTTCACCTTACCCTATTATTTTTCCTTTATCTTAGGCAATGACAAAGACTAATTATAGTTTGATTGCGGTCTGTTTATAGCAACATTTGTTGCCTCAGTTTGCAAAAGCCAAATGCAGTTGTTCTTGGGTTTATTCCACTGGAATTCCTTAGTTATTTTTTGTCTTGACCTTGGCTCTTGTGATACAGGAAGCTTTTTACAGTGAGATCAATTTAATGTGATTTAGTGATAACACAGTGCTGAGCACAAAATTGAAGTTCATGATTAGCTCATATATTCTTTCCAAACTCTTTTTTCTTCCCCCATTCCTCCCTCCCCCATACCACTCATGCTGTTCCCTGTAGCATATCCAGTCATTTTTATACAGTGACAGGAGCAGCACCTTGCGTTAAGCTCTGCCCGAGGACTCGAGGATGAAAATACCTGTGGGATACCTGGAGCTCCGGAGCATGTTGAGAAAGGTCGATTTGTTTACCCTGTATTTAGTTTTCATGCTGTGTTTTAGGCATGTTACTATTGGGCACAGCTTGTTCAGGAGTGTGTTTTCATGTTAAAGCTTTGAAATAGAAAGGAGTTAAGTAACAACTCGAGCCTTTACAGTACTTCTGCAATCAATGTCATGGTCTGGCTTCAGGTTTTAGGGAGAGCAGACTTGGTTTTGCATGTTTCAGACATCTGTCTTGTGTTCTGACTTTGAACTGTCATTCCAAGTTAAATTCCACATTCTTCTCTCCTTTTTCAGTAGCGAAATGTCAGCAGTGAAATAAAACTTGAAGCACAGAAGAGTAGGGACTGATATCTAAGCAAGTGAGGGTGTCTGACCTGAGCTTTCATATGGTGTGGTATGGAACACTTTTAACTGCTTAAATTGCTGTTAGAGCTTTTCATCTGTGTTGGTAAGGGGGTTTCCCAGTAGATAGATTTGGTGTCACTCTTGGTGTGTGCGAGCATGTAGATGAATGCCAAAATGTGGGGTGAAAGGAGAAACGTTTTCCACCTGTACATAGGTTTGGGTATCTTGGATGACAAGGATGTAAGCTGGCAGTAGGTCTGTATCTTTGCATCGAGGATCAAGAACTGTTTCTTCAAGTTTATTGCATCTAAGGATTAAATTCCAGCTGGTTAGTTGTTCCATCTTTGTTTCTGAGGTTTAAACTATGACTTACAAACTGTAGTTTATCACTGGGATAAACAGATCACATGGAACTGTAGCATTAGGGAAGATCAAATCTGTTTTCTCCGACACTGGCCAGTTGTAGCTGTGTAGAAATATAGAGCAACTTGGGTTGGAAGAAACCTTTGGAGGTCTCTGCTATAAGCTCCTGCTGAGAGCAGGTCCAGCTAGATCACATTGCTGTGACTTTGTCCAGCTGCCTTGTCTGCAGAGATAGAGGTTCCATGACTCTGATTACTGTTCCACTCTGACCACCCATGAGGTGAAGACTTTTTCTAAGCTATCTAAGAACGATTTCCCACGCAGCTACATGCTTTCATTGTCTCTCATCACATCACACCTCTGAGAAGAGCTTCTCTGCATCTTCCAAATAGGCAGTTGAAGACACTAGTAAAACTTTCCCCATTTGCTTCCTTTTCTTAAGGCTGCATCAGCCTGCTTGTCTCAGTCTCTTCTTACACATCGCTTGTACATCTTCTCATACATTCTTGTGCTCCCCAGGGCATCAAGTGGAATTGCTGCAGGAGGTTTCTCTCTGTCTTGTGCTGGGGAGCCCAAAACTGGGCACAGTATTGCAGACATGATCTGACAAATGCTGGATGCAGTGGAGGAGAAATCACTCCATTGAAAAAAGTCACTGAAGTGACTTGCTTGGCCAGCTAACTACACTTCTACAGGTACAGCCTGGGACCTGTTTGCTCTCTTGCTGCAAGACAAGTGTAAGTGTAAGAAACAAGCTTGGTAAAGTGAACTGGAAATACTTAGGCTAGCATTTGCACATGTGCAACCATCTTGTCCATCTCTTCTAAGGAAGAGTGCCAGCTTGGGTCTTGGAGGTTTTTGAACAGGAGGCAGCACTGAAGGATCCTGATCAGTTTAAGTGTCTGTGCTTTACCTTAATGACAAGGTAAAGGACCTTCCCTTGAGTTTCTACCCAGATGCAAAATCTTTCAGGTTTTTTAGTCCTGCTGCTAATAAGTTGGTCTTGGCCATTAAGAACGAACCTCTAAAGGAACACGACTAGCCTCATAATTTTAGCCCTTGCTGCCCACAGAGCTTTGGAGTTTACAAATGCCATCCTGAAGAGAATGATCTGTCTTTCCTTGTTGGCTGGTCTCTCAAGCAACTCCTGTTTCTGCACCCCATTAGAGTTTCTCCCCTCTGTAGTTGTTTCTGTCATCTCCAGAGCCCTTTAATCCAACTCCTAATTTAATGCCATTGCTTGAAGGTCTGCATCTGGTGACAATCTGTGCTTTAGGTTACAGTTATACAACAGATTGTTCAGTCAAGTAACTTTTTGCTTCCTTTTGGGTGAAAAAATGATGCCAAAGCTGCTACTACTATAGCATACACTACTGTTGTAAAGTGTAGCTTACAATGGAACCAGCTGTGCTGCAGAAAACAGTTACACTACAAGGTCATCTGGATTGCTGGAACTGATGGGATTGGGAAGTGATGCCTTCTTGCATTTTGATCTGCACCTCATTGAAGCGTAGCTGTGACTTCATACTGGAACATCTCCCTACGGCTGTCTAGTGGCTATTTGGCTGTGATTAGATCGGCATCTCTCTGCTAGGTGGGTTATTTGCAGGACAGCACATGTGTTTATGCACATAGGTGTGGGTATATGCATGTGTAATAATCAGTGGTGGAAAATAACCTAGCTGTGATGACAGGCTTTCTCTTAGGATGTCTTTCATGGGGCAGTAATACAGCAGTGAGCATTTAACTTTGGCCTAAGCAAGACATTTTGAAAAAGACTTAGTTTTTTTGGAGCACTATATTTAAATTCCAATTTTTAAATCAATTTCTAACCTTTGTATTTATATGTTCAGAAAATTCTTTTGATACCTTTTCAATTTACCAACACTGAATTAAAACCCTTCAGAATGTATGGCTGGTCCTTCTCCTTACGCGTCACTTTAAGTTGCAGAGAGGGGTAGTTGCGCCAAGTCTACCCCTTTGCTTTCAAGATAAAGAACATTGACAATTCATGGGTGGCAGCTAAGGAGGAAACCCTTTAAATATTTTTTTTTCAGAGAATATTAAATTAGATCTGTGTAAACATAAAATGTATATTTATTAACGTGTGTGTGAGTGTGTGTGTGTCTGTATAGATATATAAATGGTCCACGACTATTTCCTTCTCTTAAATGGTACTTTACACAGACTTTTATACAGTATGTTGGTAAATTCCTGCACCAGGCACTGATTCTAAAAGAACAATGTATCTATTTTTGTAATGAATATGAGCAGCCAGAAGAAGCAGCTTTACTTAAGTGATTGCTTTCATTCCTGTCGCAGAGCAAAAGAGAAGACTTGGTACTTTCATCTTCCTTGTGTAGGAGCCCTGCTTCTGGCTTTGTCATGCTTGCAGCAACCCCACTCCATGCTGCTCTTCTGGCAAGAAAATCTCCCAAATGGCACTAATGAAAGCTGGAATCCTTTCTTGTCTCAAATTATCTCTTTACAGATTCTGCTCTGTAAGTAATGGGACCTTACTTCTAACAGAGGAATTGGATGAAGAGTCCATGAGGATGCTGTAAGGTTGAGGAATTCCTCTCTGTCAGGTGGCTAAGCTAGCACTGGGATGCTGTGAAATGTTTCCTCTATTCTCCTTTTATGATGCTCCTGTCTCTTCACGGGGTGTGAGGTGTGTGTATATCCCCTTCAAACAAATGCATAAGGGTTTTTCTAATGTTCACATTCACCTAAATGTCCAAATTTCAGCTATGGCTTAACTCCATGAGGATGGCTAAATTCGCAAGTGTGTGTTTTGGCCCACTTGGGCCTTTTGAGAATTACTCTTAAAAGCACGTGATACTTGGCCTCCTGATCCTAATTGCTCTTCCAGAACTAGAAATCCTTTCTCTGTAAGGACCTAAATGAATGCTTCACCTCAGTGCTTACTATCTGGTGACTGGGCTCTAATACTAGAGGGGAGGACAGGATTTGGTGGTAAGAGTAATAGGAGCAGTGAAAGGAAACAGCTTTCTTCCTCAGCAGAAAACAGCCCATGTTAAAACCGCACTTCTCCTAGTATCTGGTTACTGCTTCATGTCTGCTGCTGAGTTAAACAATGCACCTTTGCTATGATCTCAACTTTTCAGTCCTGCTTCTGCCCCACCTCAGTTTCACTTAAAGCAGTCTGAAACAGAGCCTTCCTTAAAGCTGAGGGCAACGTTGAGGAGAAACGTCTGCTAGCTGAAAGAAATATGAGATTTAAATGGAGCAGAAAAAGTGAGATTCCCTTCTGTTTCACTGCCTTGCTGCTAAAAGTCTGGTGCAAAACATTCTAATGTTGTGATTTATATGCCATTCTTTGGAGGGGGACAGGCTGCTAGGTAGGCAGAGTGGCTCTATAGCAGATGAATTACTGTAAACCTCAACTTGCTTTATTTCTCTCCTGAATGGGCTTGAAGTAGAGAGAACCGCAGTATTGTTTGCAAGATCTTTTGCTTTAATGGAAAAGAAACTGGAGTATATATATGTGTGTAGATATATATATAAATCTCATTCAAACATACAGAAAATGGAATGGCTTTAAAATGCAGAAATCTGACAAGACATTGTCTTGGGTTCTGGCCATTTGTAGAGCAATGGGACTGGCCTTGTCCAGCCTGCCCGCCAACCTCCACATAGCCAAAAAGAGCATTTAAGAGTCTGTAGCTATCCAAAGGACTGTTTTCAATAAGACTGTTAAAAGCTGCTTTAGGGATAAATCACAAGTTGTATGTGAGCAATGGATGGTAAACCTGGAAATTCAGATCCAACTCTGAATATTTGCTTAGGTAAATCAGAAAAACCTGAAATCCCCCTGTTCTCCAGATGACACATTCCCACTGAGTCCTTAGGGAACAGCTGCACCCTGAAATACCTGAGGACCTGAAATACCTCAGTGGCTTCACAGAAGTATTTTGTAACAGAGATCTGGGGGGAGCCTTGCCCCTTTCACCTTAGTTTGGCACTTAAAGACAGGGAATGGATGGGGGGACTAAAGCCACGCTTGCATTTCAGTTCCTGATGTTGCCTGTACAAGACACCTCCAGCCAGATGTTATGGGTTTTGTGGGGTTCTTTTTTCTTACAGCTGATATCAAGAGTATTTTTATGTGACTTGTTTTCATTATCAGTGCTTTTCACAAAGCAGGTGTGTGTATCCCAAGGGGGAAGGCTCCATCTGGGGCAACGGATGTGAAGTTCATCATCTTGATCTGTCCATGTTGCAGCACTGCTCCTATGAGATGCTTAACTGCACAGGCAGACTGTGGCTCCCACAAGGACTGGGATTGTGTCCTGGTCGTGCCAAGGAGGCTGCTGCTCACCAGAGGAGACGGTAAATACGAGCATCCAAGGAGCAGGACCTGCATTTCCACATCAGATGGGATACAAGTGGTTTTGTTTGGTTTTGATATGGAGCCATACTTTGGTTTTTTTAAGTAATTTGAGATCTGAATGTGATTTCTAATGTATCAAGAACGTTAATATTTTAAAGCTATAACAAAGTTTTAAATTTCTACTATTTTTGTTTTTCACTTATTTTAACTGTTCTGTTACCTTCATTTGATGTATGTGGTTGGGGAATGTTGCTTCTCCTCTTAGCATTTGTTTCTATAACCAGAAATAAAATTATATATGAAAGAGAAAACGCCCTGAAATTCCTTGCTGCTTTTGAGTGACAGACCTGCATCCTCCCAGCACAGTATCTGAGGGGGGATAGGATTCATGCACCAGCCTGTGTTGAACCTACCCCTTCCACTATGTGAGTGTTTCAGTACTTTTCTTGTCCTTTTATTATTCTCATTAAATGCTTTAGGAAGTGTGTGTTTGGACACCTTGCTTTGGTTTAGAGCTCACGGATACTCTGCTTTTGATCCCTTGTCAGTTATTTGGGAAGGTGTTAACTCGCTGCAGAGTGAACGTATGTACCTGTGCGTGCTTGAGATCCATAATGCTTCCCTTGGGGATTATGAATGATTCCTCCAGTTCTAGCTTTCATTTTATCATGAAGTGAAACACTGTTATTTTGAAAGATAAACTATTTCACTGTGTTTCCCTGTAGTTTGTAAGAATTGTTTCACCTAAGCATCTATGGTCGGAAGGTCTTTACCTATGTTATAGCTAGGTTTTCCCTCCTATAATAGAGTACTATTTAAGTGCAGGGCTTATTTTGACCGAAGTCATTCTGAGCTTTGAAATGGGATAACTTTGAAGACCTCAGTTGACACAAAGTAGCTGAATTTGACTAAATAATGTTTAAAAATAATAGAGTTGGACACAGTGTAGCAAAGATTCAGGCTGCTGTTAATGAGCTTAACGCCAGGCCAGCACAAGGCAGGGAAGTATCAGAAGGCAAAGTGCCAAGCTCCCTCCCGTAACATCTCCCTGCAGGGTGATGCACAGTTCAGTGATGGGAGCTTCAGTCTTATTGGTAGTCAGGAGGAGACGTAGTTCTAATTGGGGGAATATTAATGTCTTTTTAAGCTTTCGGCAGCTGGAGCCCACCTGCTGAGCAGCTCTTTTTAACACCTCCAGCCCTTTAGGGAAGCATCGTATTTTAAAGGGGTTGTAAGAAAGGTTAATATGGCCCTTTTTTATCGTCATGCTCTTGCAAACCCAAACTCCGCTCTATCTCTGCCGTGAAGCGACGATTCCCATGGGTCTGAGTCCAAAGAGCTGATCTCTTTCACACCGTGTGGGACAGCCTCAGAGCCAAGCTTCACCTTGGACTCCTAAAGGAGAGAATAACAACAGCAGCATGTCAGAATAATCACTGGACAGCCACTAGGGGGGATTTCCCTCCTCTTGCGGGCAGGATCCGGCCCTCTTTCCCCAGAGCTATCGCTAGCCGTACTCCCCCCCTACCGTAAACTGCGCCAAGCGGAACCTTCGTGCAGCAGCAGCCTTATCCCCCCGGAGCCCGCTTGGATGGACCGCCCGCCCACGGGGGAACGCTTTGGCCGCGTACCGAGGCGGAGGGAGCTGCGGACCGTCTGGCATGTTCACGGCGGCGGCCGAGAGCTTCCTCAAGCAGGCGAGGTACCGGGGGGGCGCTGAGGGTACCGGGAGGTGCTGTGGTACCGGGGGGGTGCTGAGGTATCGGAGGGGTGCTCAGGGTACCGGGGGGGTGCTGAGAGTACCGGGAGGTGCTGAGGTACGGAGGGGTGCTGAAGGTACCGGGAGGGTGCTGAGCTCCCTTGGGGCGGGCCGAGGTCCTACCTGAGGTGCCGGGTCTGGGGCCGGGGTCACCCCGGAGCGAGGGATACGAGGCTTCCAATGAAGACCAGGAATTGGCCGGTGTTTCCATGGCCGCTGCCCCCGCCAGGGAGATCCAGGAGGAAGAGCTGCGGAGATTCGCCTCCCGCGTCGCCGCCCTGCTGCAGGGCCCGGAGCCGGGCGCTGAGGCCGCGGACTGCCTGCAGAGGCTGCACCTCACCGTCGCCGCCACCAAGTACCCCCGCAAGTGAGTGGCGTGTGTCTCGTTTGATGCTCGCAAGAAGCAGCGCCTTCATTGACAGAATGGGAGGGGGAGCTTAGTGCTTTAAAAAATCACCTTGTTTGGGAAACAGTGCCAAGTGCAAGGTCCTACACCTGGGTCGGCGCAATCTCAGGCACAGCTACAGGTTGGGCAGAGGAGAGATTCAGAGCAGCCTTGTGCAGAAGGACTTGGGGATGTTGGTCGATGAGAAAATGAACATGAGCCGGCAGTGTGTGCTTGCAGCCCAGAAAGCCAACCGTATCCTGGGCTGCATCAAATCAATCGTCCTTTACTGTAAGGGTGGTGAGGCACTGGAATGAGTTGCCCAGGGAAGTTATGAATGCTCCATCGCTGGTGGTGTTCAAGGCCAGGTTGGACAGAGCCTTGGATGGCATGGTTTAGTGGGAGGTGTCCCTGCCCATGGCAGGGGATTGGAACTGGATGAGCTTAAGGTCCTTTCCGACCCAAACCATTCTATGATTCTATGAAAACACTGAATTCCACATAAATATAAAGCCCTTCAGTGGCTTTTTTTCCCCATTGCTAAGCAGAAGCTGCCTCCTTTTGCCATGAGAATAACAAGAGTTCGTGTCACTAAGCTCTTGTAAACTGTGCTAAGGAGCAAAATTCAGAAGTGAAGGTGTTAAGATGGCATCAGGCAGGGTCACTGTCGAAGGAGATCATCCCAAAACCAAGAATAAGCAGGAAATAAACGGCTGAATCTTTGCTTGCCTTGCAGCGATGCTTTACTGTGTTCCTCTTGCAGGCTAGATGGCAAGTTTGTGGAACTGTTGCAGACAGTGCTGTGTTCATCCAAGAGCCCTGCGCAGATTCAGGTGTTATGTGCTGCCATCCTGAGAGAGATGTCACCTTGCAATGAGCTGATCCTGTCCTGTGATAAGATTCAAGACGCAAAACTCCTGAGCCTGGTATCCTCTGTCCTTTTGGCGCAGGTAAGTGACCTGACAAGGCAGAAATCTTCCCTTGTCAATAGGGATTTGCTTTCTGATTGTTCCCTATTTGCTGAGTTCAAAGAGAGTGAAAAATTAATTGGAAGTGTCTAGGAAAACGCAGAAGCATTTCCATGTTTATTTAAAAAAAACACTAATTATTCTGCTTTGCATAGGAAAAAATGGCAAATTTTTGCATTTAGTATTCAATAACAAAGACTAAAAATTGTGTACAGAGGCTGAGGACCTCAAGCAGGCTTGTAACTAACTGGAAGCAAAAAGGACCACTTTAATGCTAGCTGCTAAATAGACTTAAAGTCAGGGCTGCTTAAACCTGTAGAGCAAAAGATTAGAGAGTGAATTTATTATTCCTGCTTTTCGTGGCCTTGGCTTTCATGTTCAAAGATAAAAATATATACATAGCACCTATAAAACATGTAGGGCTGTAAATGTGGATGGCACTTCAAAGATCTAGATTCTCCATGGGGAAGAAGACCTGAGGACCTTCCTGTTTTGAGTGCTGCCTGCACTGAGTGCCCTCTGGGGAAGCTTTTTTTTCCCTTCTACTTCTTCTTTTACTATTATTGTGCCTATTAAAGACAAAATATTTTTCTGCACCTTCTCATTCTGAGTTTCACTGTGTGCCAGAAGTGCCTCCTGTGATTCACATCACTCCTCTGAGTCTTACTTGGCTGGAGGAAATGAAAACATAGGAACAGAAAACAGTGACATATTACTTATGTGCTGCCTTACAAAGCGGCTCTCTCCCTTATCCAGCCTTGAGACTGTCCTGCAATGTAAAAACATACCCTGGGTGTTAGGTTTTGTTAGATTACAACTGAAATCATGAAGGGGTTTTCACCAATTTTTGATGTTACTAAAACTGACTGTATTTTAGCCATTTCGGTGTCACTTCTCTAACATGGGCTGCAGTGAGCAGCAGCATCATTCACAAAAGCAGCCCCACTTCAGCAGAGCCTTTAAAAACATCTTCTGCATGTTTTCATTTGTCACTGCTTTGAGTGGAAATCATTCTCCTTGTCTTTGCTCCTCTGCCTTCTTGGCTCTGCAAAGCTCATGTTCTTTTTGTAAAGCTTTTGGCTTTCCACAAAACACAGCCTCTGCTGTTTATAGCCACAGCAATAACAGCCTCTAAAAGAGGAAGCTGCTTTATTTTCCACATTGTGAGGATATGGACCAACCAGAGAGTCCTAGAACGTGATAAACCAGCAATTTTCTATTCATCTCTACTTTAACAAGTGAACCAGCAAACTGACCATGTGGGGAATAGTTAGTGCTAGAATTGCTCTATAATTAATGGATCATAGTGTTTAAATTCAAGACATCCATTGCAGT
Organism: Amazona ochrocephala; assembly: GCA_039720435.1. Classification (NCBI taxonomy): domain Eukaryota; kingdom Metazoa; phylum Chordata; class Aves; order Psittaciformes; family Psittacidae; genus Amazona; species Amazona ochrocephala. Next base: position 11,017,680 of record CM077886.1, on the reverse strand, counting down.
TGTTTATTTCCACTGAAAGTGGTGGTTGTCCACAAACCTGTTGCTCCATCAAACTGCTCTCCCCTCATGGAATTTGTGAATTACATTGCAGAAGATCTCTGTAAAATGTGGTAGAATAGCCTGTGCTGTGAGTTCTTTTGATGTTTGACATTGGTACTGATGCCTGATGGAAGAGTTTGTATGGTATTGGTCCCTAGCACTAGTAGATTATCTGCCTAGCTTCACCCCTGCTTTATTTTTAAGGGAAATAAGAAGGCTGTGTCTGCTGTGGGGCAGCATGTTGTAAAAGTCCTTGAAGGAAGACTGCCTGAGGGTCTGAGTGCACGGTACTTTCTTCCTGTCCTGTCAAATGTCATCAGTCTTTCACCAGAATCCCTAACTGAAGGTAAATACATATGAGGGTCTGAGATGACCATCTGGCTGTGACCTGTATAGTGGTTAGAAGGCTCACTGAAGTCCTTGGCTAAGAGTAGGACTTGGAAACTGCTGTTGAAGTGACATATCTGCCACAAGGAAAGTAAACTTACTGGCCAAGGTATATTTTACCACTCAAAAATGGGACTGGGCCTTCGGCTGCTTTGGCCCCTTCTGGGGACCAGAGTCTCTGTTCTGCAAGGATTTGTGTCACAGTAACAGGTACCCTAGCTAAGGTCTCCAGATGCAGTAGGAGTGTGAAATTGTAGCTATACTGAAGCAAAGTAAGAGACTGAAACAGAGATGTGCCTGTGTGTCTGTTCAAGAGAGCAGCAAAAACAACTAGGTGTACTCTCCATAAGAGAGGCAGGACTGTATGGGTAGTGGTGGGCAATGTGCCCTGGTGAGTAAGCCATAGGAGAGCATTTCAGGTGTAAAATGGTGAGGAATTGTGTTGTGAGCAAGAGCCTGTTTCTGGGAGTTTCCTGTGAGATTTGTGTGTGTCTTGCAGTATGCAGGAGCAGTTCTGGGGAGGATGCTGAGCCCAGGTTGTATGGGCTGGCTGAGCAGGCAGGATCACCTGCCTTAGCTCCTGTGTGTTCTCTGTGAGAGATTTGTGCCTCTGTCTGCAGAGCTGAAGCCAGCCACTGCCTGAATAGATTTGACCATATTTTTGTACCTTCCTCCTAATAGCATGCGGATGAAGACAAAGGAACAAGTGCCTCTTGACTCTTCTGGTACTAGAAGTCCCTGATTCTAGTGCTCACTACTTGACTTTTTGTCTGAGGAAACAGGCAAAACAATGATGAGACTGGCCCAATGGCTGGGAGTTAGAAAAGGACACAGGGCTCTGAAATGAGTGTGAGTGATACTGAAGTAGTGTGAGGAGGACTACAGGGCATCCACCTTGGGGTACCAATTTCTTTGCTGGGTCAGAGAGACAGTGGTCTAGGCTGGAGGAGAAGCACAGCAGTTGAGGGGTGGCAGAGGCTGCTTCTCTGCCTGATCTAGCAATGACCCTGTGATTTTCCTTGTACAGAGCAGACCGATGTAGTCAGTAAAAAGATGGCAGACTGGCTGAGGCATGCAAGTATTCAGCAAGGAGTCACTCAGTCATCTGGAGGCTTCTTCAGCCCCAGAAGCAGACAGGTAAGTGGTCATCTCACAGGGGCATTTGTTAGTTACCTGCTGTTTTGGGTTCCCAAAATCAGCTTCTTTTGGGAAATGGTAACTTAGAAATGACAGAACACAACGGCAAGCCAAGTGGAGGGATTTATAGCTCCAAGATTTAGGAGCTCTGCTGCAAAACTAGAGCTCTGATCCTTGAAGTGGTTTTGAGGGTGTCATGGTTTAAGCCTCTCAGCCACGCTGCTGAACCAGGACAGAGGGGAAGGTCTTTTAGTGACCGTTAACTTGGAATAAAAGCTGATTGCAAATGAGGCCTGTGTCAGAGAGAGGGGGAGAGTTTGAAGTGTTTCAGGTGGGGGAAGGATCCAACAGAGTGGGCTTTTCTCTGCAAGACCCTATAGTACCTATAAATGGGGTTATCATCTCCATGGGCTCAGTGGAGTTCTCCCTCCCTGCTCTCTTAGCCTCTGCCTGGGCATCTGACGTGCTGCATCTTTTCTCACAGCCTGGTCCTGTCACAGAGGTGGATGGTACAGTTGCCACAGACTTCTTCACAGTGCTCTCAGTGGGTCAGTGCTACACACAGGACCAGTGGCTCAACATGCAAGCCTTCTCCATGCTGCGGAAGTGGCTGCTGTGCTATGGGGACAAGGAGTTGAAAACCCCTAGTTCAGGTACGAGCTGAAGGGCTGCGGGCCAGTCTGGGTTGCACCCTCAAGAGAGGTGTGTGCTCTGTGATGATTAGGTTGCTGCACCAGCAACCCAGCAAGTGGCAGGAATAGGAGTAGGAGTTAAGAGTTCATGGAGTAGGAGCAGGGAAACTTTAGGAAGAAATATCACAAAACCTCCTTGCTGATCATTACTGACCCTTCATAAGGAATTACTTGTTCAGTGAATCCCCGAGTTTCAGACATAACTCCGTGGGTCCGAGACAAAAAATGCCTGCGTGGTGGGAGACAGCATCTTCTTAGTGTTCTTGTAACACTCACTTCTTCCCCAGTCTCCTTTTCTTCATAGTGCACCTGAGGACTGAGAGCAACCTTGCTGTATGTGAGCAATTGTGTGGGTTACATTGCCCAGGACATGAGCTCATACATGGTAACCTTGATTCTGTAGATGACAAATCAGGAATGGGCAGCTCTGTTATGTCCGTGGTCTCAACTACATCCACATCTGGTCACCTGCTTCCCCCAAAGGAGCATCTGCGAGAGAAAGCCTTTGAGTACTGCCAGCGGCTGATTGAGCAGAGCAACCGGCGTGAGTCTTGCCATGAACCCTCCTTGGAGTTCTCTTGGTAGTATTGCTGAAAGTGTTTCTGGTTCACTGCCTCTCCGGGCTGGGATCTCCCTCCCTAGACTCCACAGTCAGGTCGTAAGCATAGGACCTGTTGCAGCTGCTGGTGAAAGTTTTTGACCAGCCCTGATCTGGGGTGTTGGGAGGGATTTGGAGGCAATGGCCGTGTTCTGCCTCCCACCATTGGTTTGCAGGGCAGGCTGTGGAACCTGGTTCTCATTAGCCTGGAATCTGGATTAGTATGTGTTCCCAGTTGTCCTAAAATCTGTGTTAGTGCTCAAAGTGACAACCTACTGTCCCTGTTTGGACTCAAAGTTTAACTTGGACTTCTTTCTCTGGCAGGACCCCTGAAGAAAAATGATGGAGACCTACAGAAAGCTGTAAGTACACAGAGGTGGGGCTGAAGCTCTGGGAGTTTTGGCTTCTCCCACTCTGATGTGACTCTCTGTTCTCCTGCAGTGTCTCATTGAGGCAGTGACAATCATGGACATTATCTGCAAACAGGACTCCTCCTACGTGCACCGCGCAGTCTCCTTCCTGAAAACTTTGCATGGCAGAATCTGTGGGGATGCCTCTTATGCAAGAGCGCTACTGCCCATTGCCCAGTTCTTCCTGAACCACTGTAAGTCATCAGCTCTCACCCCCTCCTCTATGATCTCCTTTTGCATACTCTTAGCACAGCCTTTTCTTCTGGCAGTTTGCTGGTTGCCGGAGTTGGTAATTCAGCCTTGGCTCTGGGGTGGATGATCCCACTCCAGGAGACTCAGGAGATGGGGTGTCCTGTGGTTTTTGTTGGCCCAGCTGCTGCGTGGGCTGTGCTCAGCAGTGTGCTCTGTTCCCCCAGGTGAAATGGCAGCTGTGGACTCCGATGCAATCTACAAACACCTATTCACTGATATCCCAGCTCAGCATTTCCACAACCCATCACTGGCCTTTGAATTTGTCCAGTTCTGCAAAGACAACAGCCAGCTCTTCACTGAGACCTCCAGCATATTCAAGCAGAGCTTCCCAAATCTCTTTAAGGTACAGCAGCAGGAGAGAGCCTGTTGGATGTTCCTTTCTGTGCCCCAGAACCTCTTCACAGCCTCCATGGCTGTGCTAGGGAGAGAACGCACAGGACTGTTACAAAAGCAAGTATGAGTTTGAAGAGGAAAGAGGGTTCTGGGTGTGATTAGCACTACCAATAGAGGAGTCTGTGTTAGGATTACTGCCTGTGGGTAGGAAAGCAGTAAACACAGTTAAGACACTCTGTTTCTGGAAAACTTTAATAAGTTGCAGCTTGCCAGCCACTGAAGCAGCTGCCAGATGTCTGTGTTGAGCTTCCAGCAGCCCCCAGGTCTTGACCAAACCCTCAGACTTCTCCGGTTTTGCTTTTAAGAAGTGACTTTCCCTTCCCTGTCCCTTTCAGTCACAGTGTGAGAATCATCTGGGTGTGTGGTAGGGTAGGATGGATAATGCAGCAGTTTGTGCTTGTTCCTTGCAGTTCCTGGCATGGAACAGCCCACCCCTCATCTCAGAGTTTGTGGACCTTCTCCCATTTCTGCTGGATGCAGGCACAGCCGTTGAGATCTTCCATTTGCTACTTGACCTGCCCTGTTTGACAGCAGCTCTGGACATCCAGCTGAGGTAATGCTACCTTCTGTTCCTCTCACTTGCTAATCAGGGTATTGATGGTGACCATATCCTAGTATATGTTTCTGTGAGTCTCAGCTGCCCTCTGGCTGCTGCTGTTGCAGAAGAAGAGGCATCTGCTACAGTCAGGTTAACACAAAGCTGCACAGATGTCAGCCTGCTTTTCCTAGTAATGTGCTGTGCATGGGAAGAGAAGGTGACCAGCTCTTGCACTTCAGTACATTTCCCTCTCCATGTCTAGTTCCAAACAGTTGCCACATGAGAGTGTCTGCCACCTCAACACAGAGGTGTGGGCTACTTGCTCTTTCCTCCCTGCTCATACCACTCTTTTCTGGCTTTCATCTCCTGGAGGCATACAGAGATTTCTTCCTGAGGAAGAATTATTAGGAACTTTGAGTCTCCAGAAGATGGGGTAGCACTGGAACTGGCTCTTAGTGGAGTCCTTAGAAAAGGGACTCATCCTAGAGGCAAGAGGTTGTTGGGTTTTGATGAGTGAGGGAAACAGAGCACTATTTTCCCCTTTCCCAGGAATGATATAGAAGCAATTCTGGAGCTATTGTCTGAGCTTATAATATTCTGTTGTCTAGGTTCTCTGGCCTCCAGAAGGCCTGGGGAAGACCAGCTTGCTGTCCCTGTTTTAGTGGAAAGGGAATTACTCCATTCTACAGGATTCCAGCTGTGCCCTGTGCCTATTCTCATAATGCAGCACATTCTTTGTGTTGACCTCCTGCTAGGTCAGCTGCTCTTCCTGCCTCCAAGAGGGCTGCCAGCAACCCAGCTGTGAAGCCAGCCACCTGTATGGAAGCCTTTTGCCATCCTCTCTACAAAAGCATGTTCCAGTATCTTCTCCGCACCAGTTCTACTCCCGAAGATGCCCCAGAGAGGTGGGAGGCTGCTGTAGGAGACTGCCACAAGGGTTTGGTTCAGCCATCCTGCTCTTGGAAGCAGCACTGGGATTGATGGGAAGTCATAGCTGGGGTGAGATGGATTTGGTCTTCCCTGTGTTAGCTTTGCCAAGTGCTGAAAGGCCTTGTTGCGGGGTTGGAGGAGGGCAGCCAGGAGAGTAGTTGGGAACAAGCTTCAGCAGTAACTCTGCTCTTGCCCACAGGCTGATTCCACTTCGGCAGCTGTTGGGATCCCTGGCCAGCAGCCCAAGGGTCGTGCAGTGTTCAGAGACTGTCCCTGTCTTACTGGAGCTCTTTTTCAGAGTGGTGGCAGAGGTAAGCCCTTTTGCGGGAGTTTGGTTCCTAGTCATGCTGGGATCCCTCATTACATGAAGAACAGTCATAGAAACAAAATTGTTAAGACACTGCAGCTTCAAGAGAGTGTACATATGGGGAGAGTGGAATGGTCTAATAGTGGCATGAACCAGCACTGAGCTGGCTGCTTCATCCAGAGAAGCAGAAAAGATCCATGTTCTCTAAGTCAGCTGAAAAGGAGATGGGTGAGAGCAGAATGAGTGCCTTGTACTGGCTTTGTGCACTGTTCCCCTCCTGCTAGATCAGGCTGTTTCTGTGCTGGCTGTCTTATCTGGCTGGTTAGTTTGGGTTTTGGCTGCTGGACGTCACTGGTGTTGCTGAAACAAGGCTTTGTCAGTTTGCAGATGGTCCACTGATAAACCAGCTGGTGGTGCTGCTGCTGCAGAGGAGTGACCAGCTCTATGAGATCCCAGCATTTAAAGATGATGTGTACAGGTGAGATGGAACACTAGGAGCAGCCAAGTTCCCAGCCCTTCCACTGCCTTCAGCCTGGCACCCCAGGAGCCTGTTCAGTTATGGTCCAGTCTCTGCTGTGGTAGAGTGTGCAGGCACTGTGCCAGGAGCTGGGTGTTGCCAGCGCCTCCTCGGTTTGGTGATGACCACCTTGCCCGTGATCTGAGCTCTGCCCATCTCTGTTCTCCAGGGTGCTGAGCTCGCAGCTAGTGGTGCTCTGCAGTCTGCACCCTGCAGTCATTGTGGAAGCATCCACGGAGATCCTGGAGTTCTCAGGAATGGTCAGCAATGTCCAGAACAAGGAGGCCATTTTCACCCAGATGGTAAGCAGGGCCTGCCTGCTGCTGACACAGGTTGCTCCAACCTGCGGTGTGATCTGTTGATCACCTTCTCTTTCCTCCTCTCCTCTGCCCTAGTATTAGCTAATCTGATTTGCTTTGATTCCCTTTCCTTCTTGCCCTGAACACATCTGCCTTTGCTTCAGGTCTGGGCTATTGGAGAGTACATGTCTGTGTCCTACGACAAGCGCTGCACTGTGGAGCAGATCAACAAGTTCTTTGAAACTCTAGAGGTTGTGCTATTTGAAATCACCCAGCTCCGACCACTGGCCAGCATCCCCCGCTATGCACCCAGCACCATCAGTGTCCTTATGGCCACCTTGACCAAGTTGGCAGCTCGCAGCCACGACTTGATCCCCAGGTGAGGGTGGATGGAAGGAAGGGCTAAGGGCTGAAACATGCAGATCTCATAGGTCCAAACACAGATGTTTGCTAGTGTTAAATAATCAAGGTTGGCAGCTGATGGAACCTGAAACTGAAACAGGATAGAGGAAGCAAGCTGTGGGAAGCACAGTTTGGATTCCTCTGCAGACTCAGGCTCTGTGCCTCAGGAGGAAGTGTTGGGTAGCATCAGGTGTTCATCTGCAACCATCTTTTGGAGTACACAGGTTTTAAGTGGTGACCTTACTGGGTTCAAAGGTGCTGCCAGCTGATGTCTGCGTCCTTCTCTCCTGCAGAGTGTCCATGTTCCTGTCCAAGATGAAGACATTTGTGCAGAGCCCCGCTGTCACCTCTGTTTACTGCGAGGCGGACCTTGAGGAGCTCCTTATCCGGGCAACTGAGCTCAGTAACCTCCTGAAAATGCCAGATGTGGCTCAGTTTGTGTTCACACCACCTGCAGGTGTGGGCAGTACACGGTTTCAGAGGGAGGCGAATGACTCCCTCCCTTTTGCCTTGAGGATTGTCACCCATCTCCTGGAGCCAGCTCCTGGCTGCATGCCACCATGAGGGCATGAGGTTTCTGAGAGGCTCCAGCCTCTGTTGCAACTCACCGGGCACTGTTGATGCTAAGGCTGAGGCCCTGCTCTTCACTGGAAATGAGGAACAAATGATTGTGAATGAAACAGAAAACAGGAATAAGTAGAGCTGAGGTTGCTTTTCTGGTCTAAGGCTGTTTGTGTTTCTGTCTCTTAACACTGGTTGCTTTCCTACTGCCTAAGTTAGTTTATCTCTCTCTGGCAGTAAGGACTGAAAATCCAGGTGGACTTGTGTGAATGTGACAGGAGAGCAAATGCATGCATTAATGCCCTGCCACCACACCATGCCCCTGTGGAGACATACTTCACCCCTCCTCTGACTTGTTTCTCCCTCCCTTTTGTCCTCATTACACCCTGGCTATGCATGTGCTTCCTTTATTGCCTCTGCTTGCAGCCAAGCAAAGGCCTGTGCAAGGTGGAAAAAGCAGAAGTGACTCCTTTAAGTCTCTTGTAAGCTCTCACTGCTCTTCTGCCTTACCTTCAGAGTGAACATGTTGAAATCCAAGAGCCAGCTCTCAGACCAGAGCTTAGAGAGATTTATCGATCCAGTTTATTGTTGACACCAAGAGCATTTCTTAGCATACATCAGCCCCGTGTCAAACAGGCGCCATGCTGTGTTCTGTATCTGCATGAGAAGTTTATACACATTCAAGCTGTACAGTATTAACAAATAGGGGAAGTAAATACATCCCACTGCTCCTCCCAGGAGAAGCAAGCCCTCATGCGTGCTAGTGAATAGCAGGGTTTATTTACAGTCTGTTTCAATGCCTGACTGCACTGTGAGCAACACACAGTTCTGGGGCTGATTCCCACCTCCAGGGATGCCTGGAGTCAGGCTTGGTGGGGAGCTGAGGGTTGCATTGGTACCACTGGAACTTGCCAGGGTGCAGCCCCAGTACTGTCTAGTGCAAACTGAGCCTCCCCCGAAGCCCTGGCTCTGGGGCAGAGGGGAGTGAGGAGTGCATGCAGCTTGCCCAAGGGCCCTGGCAGCCTATTTTCTGCCCTACAAACCTGCTGAGCTCCTTGGAGGATGAGAGGCCGACATACTTGAATGATACAATGGAGTGAATCACCATGAGCCCTGTGGGGCCCTGAGCCTTTGCTTGCCTGCCTGGTACAGCTGAGTCAGTGGCAGGAGGGATGCATTGCTCCTAGTCCCTGCTGGGCAGCACCCCAGGCTGGTTGGCGTGAGCATGGCCTAGCAGCAAAGCAAGGCACTAGTGTCTCAGTGAAAGTGCTTCGTCCATCTTGCCCTGGAGAAGGCAGGCCAGGCTGTGTAGAAAGCCAGTACTGGAGTATTTCCCCTATGTAGATTGTTTTGACATCCCTCCTGCAAAGTGCAAGACTAAGCCCAGAAACCAAAACTACAGCAGTGGGGTTTAATTAAGGCCAACCCTGTTAAGCATCCCTTTTTTAGCATCACAGTCCTCAGAGCACTGTTGTGAGATGCCGTGTGAATATCCAGTTTGCTTCCAGAGCCAGACCATGCTGGTTTAAGTGCAGGGTGTGATGTAGGACTTTGTGGCAGGCTGTTCTAATAGGGTTTGGTTAAACTAGGTCTCGGTATCAGCCTATATGTGGAAATGAGGTCAGGTTTATTCTGTGAATGCTGTTAAAAGCACAGAGAGGACTTGGCAGGCAGGAGGCAGCCGCACGGTGGAGCTGCCACCTCGGCTCTGCTTACACCACTGTTGGAGCAGCTACCAGAGCTCCTTTGGGACATTCAAGACTGACCTTCCGCAGGGGAGCTCCTGCTGCCCATCAGCACCCATCAGCAGCACGTGCTTCTGAGATGCTCTGAGCTGGGCAGGAAAGAGGGTGGCCTTACAATGGCCTAGCAAAGCTGGAGGGACCACCAGGTCATGGTGTCAAGATGTCATTTGTCTGCCTGGACTAGTGTCAGCACGCTGCTGGGCTCACTCAGATTCCTGGTGGCCTTGGTGGGCAACAGCTTCTGTGTGGGCAAAGTCCCCGCTGGGTTAGTCCTAGGCTCCTTCTGCTAGGATCATGGTGCCAGAGCCAGGCAGTACATCTGCTGCATGAGCAAGGGTGAGAGCATCTTCTTCACGGGTTCTCCCCAGGGCTCACAGGGAACTGCTGGTGGTGTCAGCCCTTTGCTGTAGCTGCTTCCCATCCCAAAGCAGGCCTGGGGGCAGTGTGATTGTAGCCAAGCAGCAGAAAGGCACCTGACTTAGGGTATGGCACTAGGGAACTTAATCTTCTAGCAATGCATCCTGCTTCGAATCCTGCTTCTGGGTGCTTGTGCTGCCTGTACCACTGGGCACCCTTTTCCAGCCTGACGTGCCAGCACCTCCAGTGGTCACTGCCACAGGCAAAACCCAGGCCTGCCCCATATGCCAACCTTTAAATCCCAAAGGTGTTTCAACCCTTCCACCTGCCAGCATGGAGAAATCACGCAGGGCTGCCAGCCTACAGGAATGGAGGAGCTGTGAGGGGAGCATCCCCTTCCTGCCCCCTGCCAGAGGGGACAAAGGACCAGGCAAGCTCCTGAGAAGGATGATGCATGGTACAAGGTGAAGCTGGGCGATGGATGCTCCCAGTAAGTGCAGTGAGAGAAGCGCGCACCTCCCTTGCATGTCCTTTCATCCGCTGCAGTGCAGGGGCAAGGCGTCAAGCAAATCAAGGGCAGTTGCGGGGTCCTGGTCCTCCCTTTTGCACTCCAGGCTCCCCAGAGTCAGCCTTAACCAGAGCTGCACCCACAGGCTGCTGCAGAAGGACCCTCGTACCACAGGGACTAGGAGGAAGACAAGCTGGAACTGATTTTTTTGGCTATTTCCATGTCCGACTTGGCAACCAGGAACCGCAGCTTCTTCCCTCCGGAGCGGATGAGGTCCACCGCACTGCAGAGAGCAGCAATAGGGAGATTGGTGAGTTCTGGCTCCCCGCAGGCTGCCAGGGGCCTGCCAGGTCATGGACATGTACAAAACACCCCCTCATTTGCAAAACACCTGCACTCCCTGCTCTGTGCCTGCTCAGTGTCACAGGCAGAGTCTGTTTCTCTTCCCAGAGAGCCTGGCCTCCACACCAGTGCTGCCAGGGTAGGGACAAGCCCTGAGCTGCTCTGCCCTACAGGTTCTGCAGGGTGCAAGCTGTCTCATCCCACCACCTTTGAGAGGAGCCGTGGGGTGGGCTGGGGTTAGAGCAGCAGTGCATTGCTGAGACCCACCTTTGGAGCAGTCGTTGCTCCCTGATCCCTCTTCCAAACCCCCAAAAAGCTGCCTTTCCCTATTTCCAGTGTCCTGCAGCATCCTCTGCATTACTGACTGTACCAGGGACTTGGAGACCCCTGTGCAGCTGTTTGCTGCAAGATGCTGAAAACCTGACCTTGAGCAGTAACTCCCACAGTGCTGATACCAGCCCAGGCCCTCCTGCAAGGTGCATCTCACCTTTGGTAGTCTGCCCCGATGAGACTAGTGCCATTGACAGCCAGGATACGGTCCCCAATAGAGAGCCTGCCATCAGCAGCGGCAGGGCTGTCCTCAATCAGCGTGCGGATGTAGATCCCAGGGGAGCAGAGAGGAGTGTGCTGTTGGCAGGGAAAGGTGGTGAGTGACCATTTGGGGCATAGGGGACATGACAGGTTTGTGGTCCCATAAGGCTGAGCTGTTTGAGAAGGGCAGCTGTCCCCTGCAGCTCACAGCCAAGTGGGTGCCTGATGCACTGCGGAACTTGATGGATGGGTGCTGGGGATGGTGTCACAGTAACAAGAAGGAAATGCGAGCCTTGTTTTATATCAATTATAAAGGAGAGGTGGGGGCAAGTTTTCTTGTTCAGTTTAATTAAGAGTAAAGCATCGTTAACCTGCAGCCATCTTGGGATGGGAGCTCTTTACTCTTTGTCCCAGCAGCTCTGTGATGCCCTGTTTCCTACTGACTAATGCACTGCCATGAAAGGCCACTTAGTAAAATGATCCACCACCCTCAGCCAGACTGCAACGTCCCCTTGAGCAACGAGTGCTGTTGTTGGAGCAGTTCTGGCACCCTGCGAGCTTCCCTTGCCACCCGCTGAAGGGTGGAGGAAAGACCTTGGCTGAGTCATTTTCCTTCCACCAGAGAGCTGAGCCTGTCTGCTCTCTCCAGCTGCCGGACAGATGTGATGCACTTCGCGTGCATGGCACAGCAACCTGGGAGCAGAGATCTGCTCCTCCTGAGAGATCCATCTATGCCTCGTTTTCCCTAGGAGAAGCAATCTAGCTGCCGTGGGAAGCCAATAGCTTCTTGATGGTTTCACATGTCCCACACCAGCTCATTGGAGGGGCATCAGCCCTGTCCTGTGATGGGTGAGGACTCACCAAGCCGTCAATCAGCCCCATCCCCAGCCCAATGGGTCCTCTCTCCAGCTCCACCACGAAGACATAGCAGAAATCATCGGTGGCAGAGCTGCGGCTGGAAGACTCTGGTGTGGGGTAGTCATAGGGGGTCGGTGAGCATCCTGCCAGCAGAGAGACTGGATTACCACTATGGCATCACCCAAACTAGCCTCACAACGCCCCAAAACCCCATCAAAGTCAACCTCGGGTACCCCCAGGGCTGTGATGCTTCATTTGCTCTCCTTGTCCAAACACGGACAAGTCCCCACACGAACCAGGGAAGAAGAACAGCAGCAAACACCCTCACGCCCTGATCCTGTACCCCAAATCAGGGCAGTGCCAGCCGTCATTACCTTCAGGAGTGCTGCCTTTGGTGCCATTCATCCCGTTCCTCCGGGGTTCCTGCAGCCCCTTGCTGGTGCCCTGCGGGGACTCTGGGCTGATGGAGTCGAAGTTCAATGGGGTGGTGGGGGGTGTCAGGAGGCAGGAGGAGTCTGTGGGTGCTGGTCCAGCCTTGGGGGCCAGGCCCCTGCCCAGTTGTAGCTGCTGGAGCCTCTCCTGGAGCTGGGGCTCGCTGTTGGGGTGCTCACAGGAGCAGCCATTGGTGGCCAAGCAGAGCAAGGGGCCCCCCTCTGGCTTGGTGCAATGGTCCTCCTGGGTGATGGTGCTCCCCAAGGCAGCAGCAGGGCTCCTGCTCACCTCCAGGACATCTGCTGTTGTGCATGCCTCTTCCTTAAGGAGAGAAATGCTCTATGAGACCCCCTCCATGTACTTCACACTGTGCCTGCACCCCACCACCCTGTGTGCTCTGCAGGCAGGATGGCTGCTGGTTCCAGCCAAAGCCTTGGAAATCTGGATGCTGCTAGGGCTTGTCCTAGCACAATTCTACGCCCCAGGTTTGTGGCCAGGGCTGTGCTGGGCATGCTCACAGCCAGACAGAAGGGGATTCCTGGTCACGTCTGTGCTGGGGGATCTCATTGGAGGGTGACACTTGGGGAGCACAGTGATGTGGTCCAAGGGTGGCAGGAGGCAGTGGTGCCTGTGGGTGCTGCAGTCAATGGGGAGAAAAGAGGCTCTATGAGAGGAATGTCCTCTGCAGGGAGCTGCAGATGAATGGCAATTGAGCTTAGCACCTGCACCATGTCTCACCCTCCCCGTGCTTTATAGGAATTAGCTAATCAGTGCTTTTGTTCTTGCCTGGCTACGTGGGGACAAGCAGGGCAGGAAGGACCAGGAATACACAGGGAGAAGGGGAGTGCTGCCTGCAGATATCCCCCTTCTTCCCTCCTCCCCACTAATGAGATTGCTGGGACCAGCCTGTCCTTCCTGCTCACCTTCTCACTCCCCCCAGGCTGGGGGATTAACAGCACTAATCCTCCCAGCAGCTCTACATGAGCTCTACAGCAAGCCCTTGCATGGGCTCGGAGGGGTCTCCAGAGGGATCCAAAACCCTTCTGCCCACTCAGGAGAGGAGCAGCCCCTCCATGGGGTACAGGTTACCTTTGGGGGTGCTGAGCCTGGCCGCTCACTGGTGCTGGGACTCTTGCTCTGCAGGCTCCAGAGGAAGTGGCGGATGTAAAGGAGGTGTCTGTAGATGTTGTCATCCAACGTCTCCACTTCCAGGTCCACTTTAAAGCCCCCACTAGGCAGGATGATGGGAGGGTGGTTGTCAAAGGACTCCAGCATCTCATCTGAAAGGCAGAGACACCGGCCCGGCTGTACCCTGCTCCTGTCTCCCAACTCTCAGCCATGTGTGCTCTTCCAGATGGGACTGGGGACATGGTGAGGTGTGAGGCAACAGCATTCCCCATTTGGGCACACAGAAAGAGTCCCAAGCCCTTCTGAGTGCACTTTGCATCCTGAATCACAAGGCCATAGTTATTCCAAATCACTGCAGTTACTACAGGAATCCCAGGGAGGAGAAGGGAATGGTCTGCTTGGCTTCCACATAAAAACCTCAGAGGGAGCCTGTGTGCGACCAGAACGCAGTGACCAGAGCAGCACTGAGCACAAAGCCGGGGCTCACCGGGCTGGAAGGTGGCCGGGCTCTCCTCCTCGCTGGGCTGCCACGCTGCGATGCAGCCCACATCCATCACTGCCTCGCACTGGCTCAGCACCCGGTGGAGTTGAGCGGGGCTCAGCGCCAGGAACTCAGCTCGCAGGGATGACCAGGACATCTGAGCAAGGAGAGAGAGCACGGGGTGAAGAGGGGAGGAGCTGCTTTCACTGAGGAGCAGGGGCTCATGAGGGGAATGGGAGGGAGTGAACAGGCAAGATAGAATCATAGAATGCCAGACTGGTTTGGGTTGGAAAGGACCTTAAAGCTCATCCAGTTCCAACCCCCTTCCAACACCTTCCACTAGACCAGGTTGCTCCAAGCCCCATCCAACGTGGCCTTAACACTTAAAGATGGAGTGAACCTGAGCATCCCTCCTCGATACTGCCCATCCAACCAACCCGGGGAGCTGATGACAGGCTGCAGAAGGCGGCACATATCATGGTAGGGACCCCCAAGCACCAAGCAGCGTTTCTCCTGCCTGTGCCCATCCCGACGCCAGGCACCCCTCACCTGCACCAGCTGGGAGCTGGGCATGGCCAGCAGGTTGGCCACGTTGGCAAGTTTGGCAAAGAACTGCTGGGCGAGCTGCTCGAAGCCAGCACCACTCAACCACTCCAGGAGCAGCCGCACGCTGGCACGAAGCTTCACCCCCTGTGACCAGTGGAAGCAGCCAAGAGAGGAGCCTGAGGAGGCAGAACATCCATCAGCACTGTCAGGGAACAGGTCACCTTGCCTTCAGCTGGAACCCAGGGGTAGGGATGCCCCAGGGAAGCGAAATAGATGCAGGTTAATGTCCCCAGCATCCTATAGCTGTAAGTACTGGTGGTGGCTGGATCACACCTGGCACTAATAACAGTGTTAATGGGGGCTAATGAGCACCTCAGTTAGAGAGCAGGCTGCAGTAGTTTATTACTGAGCTGCTCTCAGCATCCTTTGCTCAGGCTCAAAAGGGCTGTACTCTTGCAGGAGGTGAGGATGGGGCACTTGTGGGATTAAACCCCTCCTGGGAATGGGGATGGCAATAGGTCCATGCTTGAGCTGCTTATCCCCAGCCCCTTCAAGCTGCTTGGAGCCCCCTCCCTCCTGTATCCCTCAAGGTGGCACTGGGATGGATTGGATGATCTCCCAAGGGGTCGATGCCCTACAGGTTACCCGGTGCGGGCTGGGTGTTGAAGGAGGACTGACCCTTATCCAGGAGCTGGTTGAAGAGCAGGGTGTTGGAGAAGAAGAAGAGGTAGGCGAACATCTGGGAGGTGATCTCGGGGTGCACTTCGTACTGGCGCAGCAGGTCCAGTGCTGCCTGGTAGATGAGTACAACCCTGCGGAGCTCCTCGGGCAGCGATGGGTTCGCACGCCAGCTCTCCCTGCACTCGTTCTGGAAGGGGTTGCATTCCAACAGCGCAGGGAGAGACACGTACAAGCACTGCAGAGAGAGGTCAATTCACACCACAGTGATCCTGCTTCTCTTTCCTTTCTTTTCCTTTCCATAAGCCAAACCCTTTCAACCCCCCTCACCTCCGCAAGCCAAGCAAGGTGCCGCTCTGGTAAGGGGCTTCTCTGGCTCACCCCTGCTTCAATGCACCCCAGTGTTGCACAAGGATATATTTAAATGATATATAAATATTAAATAAATATAAAAATGACCATTTCTGTCGCTTTTAGCAGTTGGAGGTGACAGCGTGGGACAGCTCAGCTAAAGGGATCTGAAAACTGAGCTGAACCAGGGCTGGGAACAAGGGTGAAAGAAAAACCAGAACTGATGGGGATGACCTTTCCCTATGGATTAAATAGGAAAGCAACACCTAGCATCCACTCATGCTAAGGGGAAGGTGAGCAATGCCTGCGTGCCTGCATGCTGACACCAGCACACAGCAGTCTTTCTTCTGCCTCACACTGCCCGCTCTGTTCCCTGCTCCCGATGCTGCCTGGCTCTCGCGGTCCAACGGCAACGGTCCAGGGGCCCCTTTCCATCACACCCTGAATCACACCATTATGCCACGCTGGCCAGAGCCAAGCAGCTCTCCCCAAACGCCTCCCCTGAGCCGCTGCACTGCAGGCAAGGAAACACGCTGCAGTAATTCAATCCTTCTCCTGGGCTGTGACCAGAAATCAGGACATTTCAACCCAAAGGAAAACACCTCAATGTGGGGTGACCGCCAGAATGTAAATGCTTAAAGAAACCTTCTGCACAGCGCAAGAGCTGCTGGGGATGCTTGTGCCAGCCCCATGGGATGCTGCTCCCCTCGCTGCGAGCACATACCTTGGAGATGTAGTAGACACACTGCTGGAAGGTGTACATGATCACCTCTTCCAGCACGGTCATCGCCTCCTCGCTGGCTGTGATGGTCGAGGAGAAAAGAGACTCCTTGGAGCCTACGGGAGAGAGAGAGGAGGGTGGGGAGCAAATCTGCAGCAGTGAAATGGACTGAATTCACTACTCCCAGATTCCCAGGGTGATGTTATTGGTGCTTCCAGGCTGGCATCACCACTGTGACAAAGAGCCACTGGCAGGACAGCCCAGGACCACAGCATGGTGGTCTCAGCCCATGGATGTACCCCTCCTGCTAGCAGCCTGCTGGCTTATAGGTTTTAACTTGCTGCATAGACCAGAAGGTTTCTGAGGCTCATTTAACCCCTTTTTCCTTATCTGCTGTCTTTCTTTTTGGCTGGCACTACCACAGGCTCACCAGTGAGCAATGCTGCCTGCAAACCCAGCAGCCAGAGGGCAAAAAGCTGCCCCAAAAGCATTAACCACAAGCTGCCATGGTGGAAAGGAGAGGCTTGGCTGTGAATACAACACAACCCGGCCCTGAAGCTGAGCAGCACCACTGCACAATGTGAGGCTGCTCCTCCTGCACGGATTATCCCAGTTTGCACTGCAGAGATGTCCCTGCTGATGAGGATTATGGGGGGTTAAAGGAGCATCTCAGGGGCACTGACCACTGTTTGCAACTGGGGATTAGCAGAGCAAAGGCATTTGGGTTGGAGAAGGAAGCAGGGTGCTGTGTCCAGCCTTACCTCTGATGTCCAGCTCCTCCTCCATGCTCTGGATATAGGTGGGTGATTTCTGCTGGATGAAGTAAAGGATCTCAATAGCATTGGCCATCCAGAAGAGGATGTGCTGCAGGTCTGGGAGGAGGTCCGTGATGGAGAAGTGGGACAGGGTGGCAGGGTCCTGGCTGTGGAGAGACAATGAGCATTATGGCTGCTGCTCCTCAGCATCCCCACTCCAGCTTCTGGGGAGAAAACAGCCAGCCTGGGGCAATGCCAAAGAGCTTCTGCATCCCCTCACCCACAAGCCCAGCATCCTCCTAAGGAAGACCCTTTACAAGCAGTGATCTGGTGGTTCCTGCTCCATGGGATGCCAAAGGGGACCATGCAGGGGCCAGGGTGGCCGAGGGCTGCTTGGTCTTTGTGGGGTGCCACTTTCGGGTGAGACTGCCCCTCATAGAGCTGAACTGCAGTAACTGCTCCTGGCTCTCCCCAAGAAGTATGTGCTGTTCCTGCCAGCTCCGGACGGTTGAACGCAGCCCGCCCGCACGGGGCTGCTCAAAAATAAAACTAACTAAATAAGAAGCATCTGGGAAGTTGCTCAACTGCTTTTTCCTGCTCTAGGAAAGGCCTGGGAAGCATCCGTCGGAGCTCGTCCTAGAGGAGAGCTTGCAGCCAGCACCAGCAGTTTCTCCAGATGCTGCTTTGGAGCCTGGATCTTGGAAGTGGCTGGGAAGGCAGCCCCCCACGCTGCTGTGATGGCCCCAAAGTGGTGTTCCTCATCCCTGTGCCACCATCTCTGGATGCTCACTGCAACACCAGTCCCGTCTATACTCCACAGAGAGGTCTTCAGCATGAAGGGGTGAGACCCTGCACTGGGGCCATCCCTGCTATATCCCTTAGGAATTCTGAAGCCACATGTGCAAAGCCTTGGCCAAGTCTTGGATCAGAGAAGACCCCAGAGCTGCTGCAGGTCCTATTCCTGCAGCAAGCTTGCCTGCTTTTCCAGCCCTACACATTTCCAGGCAGGAGCTTTGTAGGCAATGTGGCAAAAGAACCAGGAGCTGAATGCATGGGATTAAGCAGGAAAACTCGGTGTGCATCAGTGCCGTTAGGCACTTTAAAGGTGGCTTTAGCCAGCCACATACTCCCCTCACTCATGGAGGAAGAAACGGGTTGAATTCTCCCCATTTAGGGCAAAGCAGGAGGCTGCACTTACTGCTGGGACTGCTTTTCGGCCAGCTCCCGTGTCCGCTCCTGGGCAGGGAGAGAAGGGGAAAGCAAAATGAAACCCAGTGGGATGGGGTGCACGAGCATCACCCCAACCAGCACTCTCTGCCTCCTTGGGGGGGCATCAGCAGCACCCGCACCCCACCAGCACCCCCATGCCACCGCTGACTGACCCACACCGTCCTCTGGAGCATTTTGGCCACTTTGAGCAGCAGCTGCCCGAAGTCTCCCGGCTCGAAGCTGGTGGCCGAGTGCTGGATGCAGAGGCACAGCAGGAAGGCGGGCGTCAGCTTGTGGTCGTCCCCGCAGGGCTCGATCAGGGTCATGATGCGCCGCAGCAGCACATCCTCAGCCGCCGGCTCGAACTCCAGCAGCAGCTTCCTGCGGGGTGCCCTGGGGCCAGCGGCAGGCGACGGAGCCCTCTTTTTGGTGGTGGGGTCCCTCAGCAGGCTGCCGCACGCCCTGCAGACGGGGGGACCCTCGGGGACAGGGGGGTGCAGGGCTCGCAGCCTCAGCAGGGTCTGTGCCGGCAGCGGCTGAGCCTTCATGGGGTCCTTATAGAGGAGCAGGTAGTAGAGACCGAGGGAGAGGAGGTCCCCGTGCTGCAGCACGACCGTCCGGGCCACCTCGGTGAAGTTGATGGAGACGCCGGCACCGGCGATGGGCTCCAGCACCAGCTTCTCCTCTGAGCAATGCCGGGAAGGTCGGAGCTTCCTGATGGTGCAGTGCAGGGGCAGGATGTCGGGGGCTGACAGGCTGATGCTGGGCTTGCTCGCCTGCGTCCTCTGGCCCACCGTGTGCTGCTCGCGGTTCAGGAGGTAAACCAGGCTGTCCTGCCAAGTGGGAAGACACGGCATGAACCAGGGACGGAGAGGGAAAAGGGACCCTCCTCTCTGCCATGCAGTGGGTGCCGCAGCATCCCACTGTCCCCAGCCATCCCCCTGTCCCCTGCACCTTTGCATGGCAGAAACACATTTCTCTACTTTGCTGAGCAGGACAGCAGCAATCCCAGCTTTGGCCATGCTAATAAATGGGGACAGTAACTTTGGGCATGCAGTGAATGGGGCTGTTTTGGGCAGAAGGAGTTCTCCCTCCATCTCTCACCTCCTTCTCCCAGCTGCTTGTCCTTCCCACTTTCTCCCGCAGCAATGCCTGCATCCCCGAGCCCGGGAGGACAATGGGACACCAGTCAGAGCAGCCGCTCCCTGCCCGGCCTTATTCCCCAGCCTGCTCCAAAGCAGCTCTCATAACCCCCACCCCCTTGCCTCAGTTTCCCCATCTGTGCTAACGGGATGGCTGCAGTACCAATGTCACCCTGCAGAAACCTTGGCACAGCCTGATTCCCAACGGGGACAAACTAGCCATTAACTACTAAAGGCATTTCAGTCCTTTCCAGTTCTCCAAGTGCCTCCAGCATTTGGGACCAGGGGCTCCCTGACACTGTCTCCTCGCTGCCTCATTACGTTTGCCACTAACGAAGCAACCACACAGGGGACAGGGCATCTCAGCCATCACCTGCAAAACCGGACCTTCCTTGTGCCAGGCCAGGGATGCTGCTCCTGTATCCCTCTGGGACGCTACTGGGGGGGTCCTCGCTCTGCACCCTCAGTGCCGGGGGACAAGCTTGAGGACAGGCTTGGTGACAACGCTGCAGGTCCCAAGCTGGCTCTAAAGGACGCTCTTCCGCGCCACCACCCCAGCAGCTCCGGCCATGCAAGCAGCCCACGTTCCCCGAGGCTTTAGGGGGTGATGGGACGAAAGCGGAGAGGGGTGCCGGGGGTGCAGGGGGGTGCGCAGGGAGGCGGCGCGGTGCTTACATGCTGCTGGCTGTAGCCCTGCAGGAGCAGGAGGTGCGGGGACTGGTAGAGGGAGTACCGCATGCTGCTGCTGCCGCCGCTCCGCGCCGCCGCCGGGCTCCCGGGCAGGGTGGAGCAGTGCCGCTGGACCCGCTCCCCGGGGCCGGCCCCGGTCCCGACCCCGGTCCCGACCCTGCGGGCCGGGATGCCCAGGCTGGTCTCGCTGAGGCTGCGCCGCAGGGCCGGGGGGGGACCGCGCCGCTCAGCCCCCGCCGGTGCCCGCCGGGCCCCCCGCGCCCGGTGCCGCTGCAGCTTCCGCGCCTGGGCGTTGATGCCTGCGGGGATGGGGAGGGGGGGAAAGAGCAGCATCAGCCCCCGGTGCCCACCCCCCCCCCGGGTACCGCAGCACCCTATGGCAGGGGGGACGCAGGAGCTCGGAGAGGCTCAAAGCATCCTCCCCCCACACACACACAGCCCCGGGCTGGTGTCTCCTGGTTTCCCTGTCCTCCTGAAGGGCAACACCAGGACACCAACGCAGAGAGTCTCACCCCAATGCTACCACCATAAAGGGGGTGTCCCAGCACTCCCTGGCCCCCAAACCCCACTGACCGGGGGGGGGCAACCAGGCTGGGCTCAGCATCCTCAGCATCCCCCACACCGCCAGGGCTGGGGGGAGAGAGGAAATCTCTGCTAGAAAGAAATTCGGCTCAATAAGAGCCTGGATACTGCTTTTTAGGAGCTACAGAGGCCCCCCCGGTCCCCACCCCGAGCATCATCAGGCATGGGAGCTGGAGCTGCAGTGGAGCCTGCCCGCTGCCTGCTGCAGGAGAAGCTGTAATTAACTTCTCCCAAACATCCATTCGGGCAGAGCTGTCCGCAAGAGGAATAATGGGAGCTGGAGCGAATGAATAGGCCTGGCAGAGCTGCAAAAGCAGCCCCTCGAGTGGCATCCCCATCCCTAGGGGGGTCCCTAAAGACCCCTCCGTGCTGCAAGCGTGGCTCAAGCTCTGCAGGACGAGTTGGGGGTCCGATGGGCGATGCTCGTACCTGGGGTGGGCAGCCTCCTGGGAGCAGGTCGCTGGCATTCAGGGAGGACGAAGAGAGGGGAAAAAGCCTAAAGGATTTGCTTGT
The DNA here is from genome assembly GCA_039720435.1 of Amazona ochrocephala. Classification (NCBI taxonomy): domain Eukaryota; kingdom Metazoa; phylum Chordata; class Aves; order Psittaciformes; family Psittacidae; genus Amazona; species Amazona ochrocephala. Next base: position 10,996,649 of record CM077886.1, on the reverse strand, counting down.
GGAAGCAGCACTGCAGCAGCATCAGTGCAGCACAGAGCCAGAGCCCCATTTATGGTTCAGCAACCAGCGAGCAGGCTTCGGCCAGTGAGATTTGGGGACAAGCAGCCGGATTTGGGGACGGCAGAGCAGCGCCTGGTGCCCAGGGCTGCTTAAAGGGACACTCACAAGCTCAGACCCAAAAATGCCATCGGCCTTATTTGGTGAGGAATGGGCTGCTGGTTCTGAAATACATCTCTGTGTTTGTTTGTTTTAAAGCAAGTGCTCCATTGCTGGGAAAATGAAAGAGACGGGGATGGGGAGGGCGGTGGGAGAGGAAGAAAATAGCCCCTGCTGTTTATTTGCCTTGGGATTAAGGCAAGGCACAGCCAAGCCACCCGAGCGGTCCAGTGCCCTGTGTCCTTCTTTAAAAGGCAATCGGCCTGGCTCGTGTCCCCATCATGGCCAGCAGCACAGCACTGGGATGCCTGTGTCCCGCTGATGTGAAATCCAGGGAGCGCAACAGCCCCAAACTGTGCCACTGGGGATGCCAAATGCCACCCCAAATGCGTCTGCAGGAGGCTTGGCTGCCCCCCAGGAGCCCCATCCCCAGCCCACAGCACGGAAATGGACCAAAGGGATGAAGGATGATTGGGCGTTGCCTGGCTATGGAAGTGGAGGAGGAGAAGGGCTGGATCCTGGGGAGCTGGAGCTCATTCCATTGGGATGGGGTGGGGTGGGGGGGCCAGGATTGGGGTCCCACCACCCAGAGGGAGACGTCATCACTGGTCCCTTATCTAGGGGAGAGGAAGCTTCTGTATTTGTTTTGTGTAGGAAAAAGCTGCTTTTTCAGTGCTGATACAGCCCCCGGCACCGGCTCCCCGCTAACCCCGGAGCTGCCCTGGAAAGATAAACACAGCTCTTTTCCTGAGCATAACAAAGTGCCTCCATAAACCGGGACAGGGCTTTTTTCCAGTCCTCTGGTACTGCTTTCTCTTCCCAAGCATGTGCAGATTATCCCACCTGAAACACTGCACAAGCATCTCCAGTGCAGAACTGCTGAAGCCACATGGTGATGTGGATAGGAAAGGGGCAGGATCGCACCCTATCCCCTAGGAAGAACGGGGCACCCCCGGTCAACACCCACCAGACCCCACCAAGCTGCTGCCTCTAAACCCATGCTGCATCCCAGGGGAAAACCTGTTGGTTGTGGCACCTGGGATGTTGACCGGGATCTGCCTCTTTTCGGCATAGGGAAGATGTTCCCTTTCCCTGGCTGGAAAGAAATCAGTCAACAAATAACTCCAGGGGCCCCGGGGAAGTAGAAATGCTTTGAATTTACCCAGGAGGGGCTGACACCAGGCTGGTCCTTCCTAATGTAATTGTTACTTAGGCCCTGCAGGGAATCTTCCCTGGATGCAGTTGTGCTAAGGTATATCAAAGCCAGATCCTCGAAGGTACCTGCCAGAGCATCTTTTATAGGCTTAACTCCTAAGTTTCTCGAGTTGTGCATGCATTTCAGCCTCCAACCTCTGGGAAAGCCTCAGCAAGCGCAGGACATGGTGCAAAATGGGGCTGGCTTGTAAGATGAATGCCATAAAGATGCCAGGTGCTGCACCTCTGGTTTATGGGTGTTCTCCCCCAATGCTCCCTAACTACTGCCTTATTGCTCCTCAAAAGGAGTGGGGCTGAGGGTAGAGGAATGAGAGTGAATCATAGAATAGTTAGGGTTGGAAAGGACCTTAAGACCATCCAGTTCCAACCCCCTGCCATGGGCAGGGACACCTCACACTAAACCATGCCATCCAAGGCTCTGTCCAACCTGGCTTTGAACACCGCCAGCGATGGAGCATTCACAACTTCCCTGGGCAACCCATTCCAGTGCCTCCTTTACTGCAGAGCTGCTCCACCTGTGCTGCTGCTAATCAGTGGCATGAGGAGCAAGCACCTTCCTTCCCAGTGGGAAGCAGCTACTAAACTGATTAGGATAATGGGTAACTCAGCAGATAAAACACCTGAGCTATGTGCTAATAGATTATAGATGGGGGTGGGGGCTTCCTCACATCCACCAGCTCAGCAGCAGGGCAGGAAGCAATGCACCAGCCTGTGTGACACCAGTGGTCGCAGTCCTGCAGCTCCAGTGATGCTCAATGCGGGTAAGCACCCTGCAGGTATTTCCCTAGGGATCCTGCTTTGCAGCATCCCTGTTTTGTTTTCTAGGGAGCTGCAAGCCCGAAGTCCTTTTATGCTTGCACAGATGCTGTGTTTTCCACGCCAGTGCTTTTTTCCTCACGCTGGGCAGGCAGCCGATGCTTGGCAAGGGAACCTTTACTAGCTTGGGGCTGGTGACAAGGGTGACCCTGGTGGAGGACACTATCAGTACCCATCACACCAGGAATTTCACGTCTTTTTGGGATGCTGCATCATTCCCAGAAGCTTGTAGATGGGGTGGGAAGGTGTGGGTCCCAGCCCCACAGCACCCCTTTGGGCAGTGCCACCAGCATAGGGTAAGGCTCATGCCACTGAAAGAAAGGACTGCAGGAGTGAGCTTTTAACAGGTAAGACGAATAAGGGCTGTGAGTCTGCAGAGCAAATGGCCTAAACAAATGCGGGTGTAGGTTTTGTGTCTTGGAAGAGCTTGGTCAGCTATGGAAAATGCCCAAAGGTTTAAAAAATGGAGCATTTCCACCACCCCACCCAGGAGTGCTGAAACAAATGAAGTGGTATCTACACTGAAAGCATAACGGGCTCATTTCCAGATCCAGGGCACGCGATTCCATCAGGAACTGCTCCTTCATCAGCGACCACTGCAAGCTGCTGAGCCCAGGCCAGCTCGGTGCTGCCTGCTTCTGCACCAGGCACTCTGGATCCTGCTGCTGCCCCAGCCTGTGTGGGAGCGTTGTCCTCCCCATCACTGCCAGCCCACCCAGGTCATGGGTAGGAACACTGCATCCAAGGGGGAGGATTTGAGGCCAAGAGCTGATGTGACCTCGTGCTCAGGCAGGGAGCTGCCACGTGGCCCTCCCCACCGTGTGCTGTAACCATTGTGCTTGACTCTTGCCCTTTCCTCTATTCAAAAGATGCTGTTTTTAGAGTCATCGCTGTCCCAGAGTGCTTAAGGTCTCTCTGATCCTGGCTGAAGAAAGAGATGAAGAGAAGAGCATCCACCTCTGCAGCTCCCTCCCTGGTCCAGGTGCTGGCAGCAGCAGCCTCTTTCTATCACACATGCAATGAGTTGGGACCTGTAGCATCCCCTCCATGGACTGGACACAGCAAGGGATAGAGGCATCCCTGTTTCACCATTGGCAGCCCATGGACCACCCTGCACAGCATTAATACAAGGCCTGGGGGCTGTTTTCCCACTGCTCCTCCATTCCAAGATAGGAGGTGAACCCATCCCAAGCCCCCCATGCTGATGGTGACCTCCCCACAACACAAGCAACTCCTAAAGCTGTAACTCCACACTCGGATTTTGGGGCACCCAGGCAAAATTGCAATTGCCAATTGCAGCTGATGGGGCTCCAGCAGCCTCTGCTCTCTCTGGTTTCCTTCATTCCATGTGCCTGGTCTCCTTCCAGCCCTCATTAGAGCAGACTGGAAAGGAGCCCCATCCCCACTGGCATGGGACAAGTCGGGCCATTTGTCCTGCTGCTGCTGGGGGCAACCTCAGCTCCTGTTTGCTGAGCACATGGGGTAAACCTGCATCATCATTAGGCTATTTCTGACAATCACAACTCCTTAGTACAGATGTGAGGAGCCACTTAGTGCCCATCCCAGCAAAACCTCCCAGGCTGGATCCAGATCCTTCCATCAGCAGGGCAGACCCATCAAGGGCATCATGCAATTAAAAACTTGATTTTTAAACCTTTCCACCCTCATCCTTGTGGGGCAAAAGCCATCTGAGGGGGGGAGGAGGAGAACTTCATTACCAGGGTCACTTATTAACCTGCTGGCTCCTAATGATGCACTTATCTCCTCCTGCCAGCCTTGGACTCATCAGCTACTTCTGAAAGGAGCTCTCCTGTCCTACATTGCTCTCCCTTCATTAGCTTTTCATCTTCCTTCATTAGCTTTTCATCTTCCTTAATTGCTCCTACAGATTCGCCTGGGGGATGCCCATAGGGAGATAGAGGTGCAGAAAAGCCAGGCAGGAAGCTGCACTAAAGCATGGGACACCATGATGCTGGTGCACAGTGATGGGAAGAGTGGGCCACACTGATGTTCTTGCTGCTGCTGCCTAGCTGCAAGTGGGGATCTGTATAAACCCCTAAACTGGCTGGGGGACCAAATCTATGCAGGAGAGCACCAAGTATCAACCCTATCCAGAAGCCTTGCAGCTAAAATGTGGCTGCCCTCCCACTTGCACCACCTCCCCTTCCCAAAACATGCAGAAGCTGCTGGTATGGAATGCTTGGGGAGGGTTGCATCTCCCTGGCCCCTCTCCCTATCCCACACCCAGCTCTGACCTGCAGTGGTGGTGTCCACATCCCTGGCTGCCATCTCCTCCACTTCTGCCCTCTTGCGCAGCTCCAGCCGCCGGGAGAAGCCCTCCCTGGGCTTCCACAGGTCCTGGATGAGCAGCGGCTTCTCATGGTCCCCGAGCACCCTCAGCCCCTCTGTCTGCCACTGCTTGTCGGGGCCCTCGAACCTCCCGATCACATCGCACAGGGCGTACTGCCCGGCGCTGAGCTGGCTCAGCCCATAGCGCTCCAGCGCTTCCTTCACCAGCTCCCGTGCGCCCGAGCTGCCCGTCACCAGCACGCTCTTGTAGTTGGTGCCCGCACAGATGTTGCCCCCAAAGATCTTCAGGATGCCAGGGACCGAGAGCTGGGTGGAGAGCTCGGCTGGGTCGTCCTCATTGGGTGCTGGGGAAGACGATGCTGAGCTGCGGTCCTTGTAGCTCAGCGTCCGGTACAAGACCTGGGAGAAAATCCGGCTCTGGCGCTTCAGACGGTTCTTGGATGGAGGGGCCATGGTGGAGGAGGAGCCATAAAACACAGTGCGTGAGGTCATTGTGGAGCGTGGCTGAGTAGGGAAGAGGAAAAGGGGAAGTCAGTGGTTTGGAGGCCAGATGTGCAGCATGGAAGCAGCAGCTGGTGGCCATGGAGGAGCTGCCATCACCTCCAAAGTGGAAAGGGACAGCAACAACGGAAGGACATTTCCCTTGTGCAACCCAAACCCCCAGCAACCAAGGTTCTTGATGTCAGCACAGTTACCCCAGGATGGATTTGTCCCTGCAAATGTAGCTGGAGCAGCCCCAAATTCCTCCTCCATTGTGTGCATTGAGGTCCCTCTTACTCAAGCAAAATGCAATAGGACGAGAGCAGAACCCAGCAGGCCTTGGCGTGGCTCATCCTGGTCAGGAGCCAAGGTGCCAGCAGTTACTTCCACTAACGAGTTTATGGAGCAATCCCATTTACTTAGAGGTGAAACAGAAAGCTGAAGTGGGAATTCAGTCACTGAGGTCACTGCTAAATGCTCTTGCTCCCTGGGAGGCACAGGGTGAAAATGGGCTTTGATCAACCTTCCAAAACCAGCCTGACTCCGGCAAATCTCTTGGCTGTTGCTTGTTTGTGCAGGACACTAAAGCATGCAGTGGCATCACTGGGAAAGGCCGACCTTGTCACGTTAGCCAGGGCAGGGCTGCTTGGGGCAGTGGAGATAGGGCCACGGGACCATGGCCATGCAAGAGCTCCTGATGCACCTCATCCCTAGGAGCAGGCTGGAAACCGAAGTGCTTTTCTGGCTTTAGGCAGATAGTGCCAGATGTCACTGTCAACATCTGGGGCCAGCTCTGAAATCACATCCTGGATGCACAACACCCAGCACTTGCACAGCACTGATAACATCATGAACTGCTGGCAGGAAAGGTCTGCAAAGACAACTTCAGCATTCCTGATTCCAACAGGACAGGGATTTCCCTCACCTCCACATTTATAACATGCATCCTGCATGCAAGGAGCAGCACCAGAGGATGCCCAAAATATCTCATCCCCAGCTATCGGAGCAACCCTGATGCATGATCCAGCAGTGCGTGCCAGGGAGATGTGGGATACCAGCTCAGGCAGGATCTTGCCACCAGAGCAAACCCAGCACTATCAGGCAGGATGATGCTGGGCCTGGAAAGCCTCCAAACCACCATCTAACTCAGGAAGAAAACGTGTCCCTGCTGCTAATGGAAGAGGTCACCTTCTAACCCAGAAACAACCTCCCTGCTGTGCACAGAGGATTTCTGCGGGTGCACATCTTCCTGTCACAGAGCCAGGCACCCACTGAATGCTGCAGATGGGGAAACTGAGGCATCAGCAAGAGCCGAGGCTGCAGGATGTGCCTGGGAGCTGCGTGATCCTGCACCCCAAGGGATGGGGTTAGAGCTATGGCTCTCCCCGCACTGCTGCTCCTCCTCCAGTGCTGCTGCTCCCACTGGGGACATCCCTGGGGACATCCCTTGATGTCTGCTTGACATCCTTGATCTGTGCCACCTCCCAGGAGCACCGGCGCAGACCGGACCTGGGGAGCAGGTCAGGGCACTAACAGAGTCAGGTTCAGGAAGAGCTACCCCAGGTTGTTAGCACAGCACCATCATCCCTCATTAACACCAATCAGACCAAAACCATCCGGTGTCCCTGTGAGACCTTGCCATCAAGGATGCAAAAGACAAACCTTTGTCATCAAATCACTGTTTTCGGCTTGCAGATTTAATCTCCTCTGCCCTGAACTACCGCCAGCACAAAAGGGAACCTTTTAATATCTGCTGGTGATAAAATCATCCCTCCAAGTCCATTCCTCCAAGTCCACATCACAGACTGAGACACCATCCTCGCTGCTTGCAGGTCCCTGCCTGGTTGTGAATATGTTATTTATAGCTCAGCTATTTTTCCGCTCTTTCGATCAAATGCAGCTTCTACAGAGTGCCGGGAGAAGGCATTTTATGGGGAAAAAATAAGCCTGGATTGGGAGAATCTTCCAGCCTGGTCATCCCATTTTCCAACATCTAGAGTAGCATCAGTGTGATTTTACCTGGCACCAGCCCAGGTCACCTTCTCCCAAAGACAACATAACACATGGTCTTAATCCCCCTGAGGGCTCTAATGGATGCAATGGTAATGAATGGGCTCTTTCCACATCCATGTGCTCAGGCATGCTGGTCACGGGCATCTCCAGGGAGGTTAAAGAGAAAACTGGTATGTGCAATACCATTGGGTCCTGCTGTGAGAGCAGGGATGCTCCAGCTGGACCCAGCTACCTGGGGACAAGCTGTTAAGGGTATTAACATCTTCAGGTTGATGGGACGTGTGCTCCTGGACCTCCCAGCTCGGGCAAGCTCTCTCCTTGCTTCAAGCAGCCTCATCAGAGGACACACGCCCGCAGCTATGAAGCATGACTCAGACCTTCCAAAGAGTCCCTTTCTTCAGCATCCAGTGACACCTCTGCTAAGGACTGCACAGGAATTAGCCAAAAGCCTGTTATTGCCTCCCAGTGGGATCCTTCACCTCTTCCATGCTGTGCCTGACCACACCAAACCCAGATGTTTTCCATGGCCACCACTGTCTGTATTTACCCTGCAGAGCTATGACAAATGCTTTCGGCATCCACATGGCCACCACATGTCCTTCCATCACCACAACTGACTGCAACCAACAGGGGATTTTGCTGCTGGCCCTGAGGTTCCTGCTCCCACCATGGGCGAGCAGCTCCTTCCCACCAGCTCCAACCAGTGCCCAGGCAAAGCCCCCCCTTACCTTGCCATCCTTCTCACGAGCCTTTTTTCCTTCCATTCATCCTCTTTCTTAAAACGAGCCTTCTGCCCTGTCATGCATTGTCCTGGGTGGACATCCTTTGTGTCTCTGCAAGAGGAAGAGAAGTGACCATGGGCTGCCCACAGACATCAGCTGCTCACAGTGTGGTGGCTTTGGAGGGCACAAAGATGCTATGACTCCTCTCCTGATGTGCATCGCTTTTGCGTGCAGACTACTGAACCACGTACATATCCCCTATGGCTCAGCATCCCACTCTATTGCCCCTGCCTCAAATCAAACAGCCCAAGCACAAGCTGCTGACATCTGGGATGAAGGGGGCACATTGCCATAGGGGATGCATGCCTGGTGACACATGTGCTTGCACATGTTCATCCAACCACACACAGGGAAGTCCAGACCAGCCCCAAGCTCAGGCTCCATCGCAGCAGGAACGTGGCAGCTTTGGTGATGAGATGGAGCAAACCCAGCCATGGTGATGCCCATTGCAAAGAGAGATGAGAGAACATCTACAGGAAAAGAAATGCCATTGGAAAGGAGAGGCCAAGAGATGGGATCAGTGGCAACCCCATGACCTTCATCTCCTCTTATGCATTCACGTCCCCAAGGATGCCAGGCTGGGGACCCTCTCACCCATGGGTGGACAATGAGTCCTGGACCAGCTCCTTCCCCCTTCAGCCACAGCATGCTGGAATGCTCACCGGGATTTGTTTCCCTTGAATCTCAGTTTATTTGCTGGACATTGAGGAGAACCACCAAGCACCATCCCCTCACCCTCCCAGCATAGATCTGCAAGAACATGCCCACTGGCAACCAAAGGGAAAGAGAAAAGAAGCGCCTGCAAAGTGCCTGCAGTGATTTCAGGGGTGTTTCTCAGAAAGAGCCAGCAGGACATAAGAAATACTCCTTTCCTATTGCTCTGCTGCGATTGAAAATGAACCATCTCATTAAATCACTTCATCAGGGCCTTAGTGCCAGTTTGATCCAGCCCTTCTTGCTTGCCCAGCACTGGGGCTATGGGAGAAACTGCAAGGTGACGGGTCATGATGCTAAAGGCAAAGAGATGCTGATCCCACCTCTGCTGCTCGCCGTGTCTTCTAATGATTAATTGCTCCCACAGGTTAAATATTTATGCCTTATTACCAGTGTGTCTGCCTTCAACTGCCAGACATTGATTCTTGTCATGCTTTTCTCTGCTCAATTAACAAGCTTTTGGCTACCATGTATTTTCTCCTCTGCGAGAGTATTTAGGTGCTTTAATCAAGCCACTCTTGTTCCTCTCTGGTTTGATTTATGAAGGGATTAACGCAATGGCCATCTCATCTCTCACTGTAAGACGCTTTCTGCAGTCCCTCAGTCCCTTCCCTGCAGTTCCACATCCCCACTGAGATGGAGAGACTGGGTTTGGCTGTCATCAGCCCAAATCCAGCTCGGATAGCGCCCTGATCAAAAAGGCAAATAACTGCTATCTTTTTCCAGAGCAAAATTCCCCCTTAATCCTGGAAAATATTCAATTCTCCAGCATGGAAATCAGGATGGACACACACAGCCAACCCCCCCCGGCCCAGGCAGCTCCTGCTGGAGGAGGGAATGCGCCCCTTCGCTGCCTCTCCCAGCTCCTGCTGAAAATCTATCATCCAGGTGAGGGCCAGGAAAACATGTACAACTCCAGTTATTATTTTTGGGTGCAAAAATACTTCCATTTTCCATTTGGCTCCAGTTAGGAAGCCTTTTGCTTGCCCAATTTACCATCCAGGTTTGTCCAAGCTATTAACATTGTGCTGCTCTGGGTCAGCCCCAGGATTTTCCAGCAATCATTTCTATCTCCTTCCAGCTTAGTGATAAAAGCACTGAAACACCGAGGGCATGCAATCAGCTAGCAGTGCCCAGCAGTGATAATCTCCTCTGATAACTGCCTTTGAAATGAATCGGGTTTATTTCATACCGGCTTTCTTGACATCGTATAATGTCAGCTCTAAATACTGGCCTGGACTGGGTTTAATACTGAAAAGTGCAGGTTTTCATAAGAATATCACCTCACATAACTCAAATGCCTTGTAAAATTGTATTCCAGCCAGAAAGTCACCTCTCGCATCCGAGACTGAAATCATTCCTACGTGCCAAGAGTTATTTTCCGTAGAGTCACATTGGACAGCAGGAATTTACTCCTGGTGCTGAAGTCTTTCATCAGTTAAAGCCTGAGCCAGGTTTCTCCCTCTTCTCCCCAGGGGGATGCTATCAAGCCAAGCAACCTGTAGCTACCAGGTCATCTCACTCCCTTTTGGGAAGAGCAACAACACCATTAAACCACCTTTTTAACCTCCTGGAATTTCCCTGGGGCAGATGCAGGTTTGCATGGATGGGCTGTGAGATTGCAGCTACAACCACCCCAGAATGGCCACCAGAAAAGCTACGTCCCCACATCTCCATCTGGAAAATTTCCCGCTTCTTTTTTTCTTTCCCTTTATGTTTTGGATGGAAACCACTGCTCTAATGGCAACCACCGGAGCCTGGATGCTGCGAGCGGAGGGAGAGGCCGCCCGGCACTGCAATGTGGAACAAATTATAACAGAGAGCAAAGGAAATGAGAGCACCCTGGACACGGCGGCTTTGACGTGCGCTCCTTGGCTCCAAATCCTGCCCCTCTGCAGATCCCATCCCTGCTGCTGAGGCAGAGCCCGGACCCCATTCAGTGTCAGAGCCTCCATTCTGGACCAAGTCTCTGCTTCAGAGCCCAGCTTTTTCTTGTGTGTTTTATCCATCTAATCTAGAGATGGATTGGAGGCTGATAACGTCGATGCCAGCCTCGGTGCTGTCTTTAGCCGGATCAGAGCAGGTAAACTCCTTACCATGTTATTATTAGCAGCAGGCACTCCGTGGTAGCACCCTGGACCCCACAGCCCAAGGACCATTCAAACTAGGTATAAAGGCAGTCCTGCAGAGATGAACTAGCAGTTTGTCCTAAAGGCAGTTCTAGGTCCACAAACAAATTATACTGATTAGGACTCAATCCTACAAGAACAACAGGAGCCCTTTCAGCACATTTCCCTTTCTTACTTCTTTTTTTCCCCTATTATTTTGCAGGTTTTGAGCCACCAACGTGCATCAGCTCTCAGGTACAAATTCCAGCCCTCTGCCCGGGCAGCTCTATTCACACACACACACGCAAGAAACATTCACAAAGGGCATTTGCTTTCTGCTGCCTCCTGAGCAGCAGAGTCTCCGTAGGCTGCCTAATTATAAGATCTTAGCAATGATTCTTTTCCTGCGATAATTAACTGATCCTGGAGAGTGCTGAAAATAAGCACTTCCCAAGCAAGCAGCAAACTCCCCTGAGTTTTCTCTGCTGAAGTTATAAGTCAGCATCAAACTGCTCCAGCCACACGGGGACACAGAGCCACAGCACCTCCCTGCCAAGGCCTGAGATGCCACGACAGTCGCAAGCAGCTGAATACAGGTGAAATAGCATGCGTGGAATAGCAGTGTGATCCCAAGGGGCATGCGAGGGGGAGAACAATCCCAAAAAGTGTGCAATTGGGTTAACGACCCCAAGGGGCAACAGGGATGAGAAGGATCCCAAGGGGTACACAGTCAGGAGAAGGATTGCAAGGGGTGTGCAATGGGTCAAGGACCCCAAGAGGCATGCAATGGGGAGAAGGATCCCAAAGGGTATGCAATGGGTCAAGGGCACCCAGTGGGAAGAAGGATCCCCAGGTGCCTGGCAATGGGACGAGGATCCCAGGTGGTGCATCTCCCCAGCCTGGCCCCCGCCTGCCCGCTGCCCCGTTGGGTCTCCAACGGCAACCGGACAAGCCTCAACCCTCACCGCCGCTTTCCTCCTGCCTTCACTTTCCAAGGGGACGAGAACTAAACGCGCCGGTCCGAGCAGGTGAGGAGACCTGCCGGCCGCATGCCGGGAGCAAGGGGCTCCGTACGGAGGGGCTGCCAGCGGCGTCCCATGGGATGCTATAGGGGAGATCAGACCCTAGACCACCCCCTCGGGTAGGGTCGGCGCTGTCCGGCCCCGCGGTGCGCGTTCCCCCGCACCCCCCGCACCCCACCCCCCCTCCTTCCGCGGTACTCACCGTGCGGGACACGGCGGCGGCAGCGCCCGGACCCGCCGGGGCTGCGCGGCGTGTCCCGCCGCCGGGGCGGAGCGCGGCGGAGCGCAGCGGAACGGCACTGCGGCGCCCCCCTGCGGCCGCTCGCGGCACTGTGCAGCGCCGGGCACCGCGGGACGTGGTGGAGCGGTAGCGCCTTCCGTTGCGCTATGTCGCGACGTGATGGCGGAGCACCGGCGGAGCTGGTGCAGGGCCTGGAGCACAAGTGTGATGAGGAACGGGTGAGGGGCCTGTGGGGTTTAGTCTGGAGAATAGAAGGTTCAGGGGGGACCTTACGGCTCTGTACAAGTGCCTGACAGGAGGATGGAGTGAGGTGGGGTTGGTCTCTTCTCCCAGCTAACAAGTGATAGGACAAGAGGAAATGACCTCAGTCTGTACCAGGAGAGTGGCTATCCACCACTTGAACTGCTTTGAACACTACCCCTGGAAGTGTATGCAAACCATATAGATAAGGCCCCTAGTGACATGGGTTAGTGGTGGTCTCGGCAGTGCTGGGAAACGGTTGGACTGGATGATCTTAAAGGTCTTTCACAACCTTGCTGATTCTATAGTTCTGTTCCCCCTGGGCACGGTGCCCAATGGAAATGCCAGGGGAGTGAGACAGCTTTGGCTAAACAGGTTTTATCAAACAAGCTCCAAAGGTAACCTGGAGACAGCAGTGGCTGCATGGTTGAGTAGAATCATAGAATAGTTTGGGTTGGAAGGGACTTTCACAGGTCATCTGGTCCAACCCTCTGCAATGAGCAGGGACATCTTCAACTAGATCAGGTTGCCCAGAACTACATTCATCCTGGCCTTGAATGTCTCCAGGGTTGGTGCATCCACCACCTCTCTGGGCAGCCTGTGCCGGTGTTTTACCACACTCATTGTAAAGAATTTTTTCCTCACATCCAGCCTGAATCTCCCCTCTTTTAGTTTAAAACCATCACCCCTCATCCTATCACAATAGGCCCTAAATCAGGAAGGGAGGGACCATAGCAGCACCAAGGAGTTGTCTGAAACGAGGAGGTTGCTGGTGCTCTGCCTCCATCAGCTGAAAGTTCTCCCTTTGGTTGAAGACATGGTGCAGGGGTTACACTTTGGGTGGAGAGGTGGCTCTGCCGCCCAGACACCCTCTGGGAGAGACAGCACCAAAGCAAAGTAAAGCAGGAAGCTTCCCAGTCCAGCCCGATTGCCAGCAGCAAACAAATCATGGGCGAGGTAGAAGTTGTGGGTCAGGTTTGGGGTGAGTTCAGCTGCCCCTGGAAGCAGGGAACCCTCCCTGGCTCTCTGGGAAAGCTCCTGAGCCTGTGGGGATGCAGCCCCGGTGGAATTACAATGGAGAGGTGCGAGTGAGAGGGCAGCCAGTGGATGTGCAGAGCCCTGGGCAGGCAGCACCATGCAGAGGGCTTCATGGGTGGGGGCAGATTCTCCTTCTACAAGAGGAGCCAGTGCCTGTGGTAGCTGGGGGGTGGTGGTGGGTTTCCTCTCTGGGGCCCACAGCAAGCGATGCTTAACCCCCTGCCCCACGTGCCACAGGGTTTCCTCCTGCCTAGATCTGGCATCCTCATCCCCCTGCAGATGCACCCTTAGGGCTTGACACAAGTCAACCCCTGGCTCAGCTACAGCATGAAAGGAAAAGACAGGGCCAGAGCGTGCATGCAGGGCTTTACACCGAAACCATTGTGGTGAGGTGCTGGAGGGCCCTTCAGCCACCACCGCCAAGCATGGAGCCATCAGCAAACACCAATTGTTCTCGATTCAGGAAACTCCGCAGCTTGGAGCTCAGCCAGCCCATGACCTCCCAGATTTCCCCTATGGTGTAAAGGGTGAAGCAGCAGCACTGGGTCCCCCAGCAAGCCAAGGCAGAAGATGGCACTGCCATCCATGCACCGAGGTGAGTCGGTTCTCAGTGCTCCATCACCACGAGTGGCTCCTCTCCTCACCCATGTGGGACAAGTCACATAGAAAATGGGTTTATTTCCACATACTGCAGGTTAAGTCATTTTGATAGAACAGCAGGCAACAGTGAGGTATCTTGAGTTTTTATTTTACTCCACAGGAAACAATAGTCATTAGCGTTATCTTCCGTACGTTTGTGTTTCTTTGACCCAGTATTGTGTTAACTATAAAATACTGATAGAACAAGAATGGACAGTGAGAACGTGAGATGCTAAAAAGATCCCTTGGACCCTCCTCAGCAGACGTCCTGAATGTTAGGAGTCATTTAGAATTAGTATAAAACAGGAGGACAACCCCATAACCTGCCCTGCGCTCCCTGCTTTGCGAGGGAAGGATTTAGGAAGCAAGAGAAGAGGGAGGATTTATCAGTTATAGAGAAGACCACTTGGCAAATCTGGGCTCAAGGCAGCGTGGCGATGTCCTCAATGGAGCCCAGCCACCCATTCCCACCTGGGCATCTGCCCTGCCTGAGTTTTCAGCAGGAAGCTGAGATAAAGTGGCCTCAGAAAGGTCCTTCTGGCACCTCCCTGTGCCTCAGGAGCCCCCAGGATGGATTTAGAGCCAGAAGCCCCCAATGGCAAAACAGCTTCATCCCTTGGGATGATGGGCAAAACACAATGGTGGTCCCCGGGCATCCTCAGGCCCTGACTGCTGTGTGCATGGCCTGTTCCCTGTGGGATGTAGTGATGGAAGAGGAGGAGATCCAGGCACATTGAGCTGCAGTTGTCACCATGCTCCACGGTGACTCTGGGAATCTGGTGTGTGCCCCCCCCCCCGGGTTAAAATCGAAGCACGTGTTTGTAAAGCAGTGGTTGCCCTCCGGGTACTCCACAGGGTCCTCACATGAGCCCTGTGAGGTAGGTTGGTGTCTTCTCCCCCATTTTACAGATGGGGAAACTGAGGCACGGAGAAGGGTAAGGACTTGCCAGACAGAAAAAATGGCATCTTCTGTTCTGGGACCTCCTATCCTGCTATACCAACCCCCAAAATGCTCCACCAACTGCTGGTTACTCACAGCTTATCCTCCACCCTCCATCTGCAGCAGATGATGGAGCAAAGGATTGGACATGGGGGCTCGGAAGATGCAGTGGCAGAGACTGGGCTCACATTGGGTCGTTCACTCCTGTCCCTTAAGACCACCCATCACCCCAAGGGGTGTCCCCAGCCCAAAGACTGAATTGGGGTGGCCCGGGTAGAGACCCCCCAGCAGCCCTATGCCAGAGGCATGCACCTAGAGCCCCTTATAGGAACCTTGTGCCTATGGAAGTGAAACCCCACAGGATTCTTTTGCTGCCCTGGTGACCACAGCCGCAGTCAGGAGGGGATGAGCATCTGCATGCTGTCTCTTTGGTAATTTGATGGATGATATAGAGCTGGTCCTGGGGCAATGCAGGCTGGGGAGACCCTAAGTTCTGTGGGAGATGGAGCAAAGCCTGGAGCTCGGCTCCTTGGCTACCAGAGAATCAGGAGATGTGGGACAGTGGCCATAAATCTCCTTCATTTGCCTCGTCGTGCCAAGGCTGCAGCAGCCACAATTAATCAAGAGGCCAAAAAGAGATGATGGGAAATCGATGCCTTCAGGGGCTCCTGGGGAAGATGCAGGCAGGATTGAGAGCAGCTATGCTCTGCAGGGTCCCAGCACAGACCAGTCCTTAACAGCTCCATCAGCCTGGGGAGCAGGACCAGTGCGGTTTTCCCATTCCAGCACTATCAGGCTGCTCCCAATGGCTGGATGGGTGCTCCATGTCTTGTTATCCTACCTTGGAAAGCACTGTGTAGCTGCAGTTGGGTGTTTAAAAGCCAAGCATCACTAGGACCTCCCCATTCAGCTCACCTCCAAGCATCATGCAGATGCATCTTTTCTTTACATCAATTCTGGCAATGCCAGAAGTCCTCCCAGAAGTGGAACTAATGAAGATGGGCAATAGGCTCATCACCAGAATGGGAGCAGAAAAGGCAGGCAGCCCCGTGATCCCAATCTTCCCTCCCTCAAGGAGAAAGAAAAGCCCCTCATGTGGATGAGCTGACCCCAGCCAGGCGGATGCTGGGATCCGGATCCCCCCTCTGCTCCCTGCTGAAGGCACAGGTAAGAGCCTGGGAGCGGGGCTGTGCTTTGAATCTGCCACTGCACTGAGACTGGAGAGGAAAACAAAGCACCCCACGGAGAAAACGTCCTGGTGGGCTCCCCGGGCCCATGTAGGGGGGAGGTACTGAGTTGTGCACCTAATACTGGCTTAGAGAAAGGGTTCTCCAGTGCCTGGGGACTCTGGGGTGCCCTGGAAGAGATCCCAGTTTCAATCTCATATAAGGCTTTGTTGTCTCTGGACCTTCCCATAGAGAACCTGGGAGGGAGTAGTTAATGCTGGCATGATTTAGGTCCATTTAGGAGCTGAGCCTGGCTGGAGCAGGGGTGCCATTGTGCCCCCTCCCTGGCTGGAGCATCCCAAGAGAAAGGGGCTGGATCTCTGCCCTCATCCTAACTCCTCCAATCCCTTGGGTGGCCCATGCTAAGGGCTCCAGCAGCCAAACCCAGGGTGTCACTATCCAGGGGCATGTGGGGTCAAGGACCCCACGGGATGCTCAGGGCCAGGCAAGTGAGTGAAGCCTCCCCAGGCCCCTGGCACACGGTCATTCCCCTGCCACCAGCAGCCCCTTGGTCGGTCACCGTGTTACAAAACCTGTGCCTAAAATCCAAGCAGTTCCCAAGGTTAAAAAAGAAAAATCTGTTTAAAATCCACCTCCAGACTCTCCTGGCTGTGCAGGAAGGGCACCAGCAGAGCTGCCCATGGGGCAAGTGGGTGGTTTGGGGTGAGCCCATGGCACAGGCTGTCTCCCTGCTCCCCTCATGCCCCCATGTGCTGGTCTTTAAGGCATCTATCGGGATGTTTTAGCCTCCAGTGTGCCAGGCCGGTAGAGGTACCTCCAAATGGCATAGTAGTGGATGCCAGCTCCAATGGCCACGAAGAGGTGCCAGATGGCATGGGCGAAGGGAATGCGGCCATCGCTCTTGAAGAAGACCATGCCCAGGCAGTAGGAGAATCCACCGGCCACCAGCTCCAGAAGGCCATCCCTGTTGGGCTGAGAGCAAGCAGGGAGATAGGGTTTAGTGGTCGCCATAGCATCCCTGACCTTCTCTCTGCCTTCTGCTGTACCCTCCCCTTCATCCAGGCAATGGGGACCCAGCACCCCGGCTTGGCTTGGAGGACCTCAGTGCAATGGAGCCCGGGTAGGAGGTCCAATGGAGACACCTAGATCTGGTGGGGACCCAAAGCACTTGCAAAACCAAGCTGGGCCACGTTGTATTTGGGGATGGCTTTATCCATCACACAACCCACTGGAGACAAGCAAGTCCTGATGGGATTTGTCCCTTGCACTGAGCCCTCATGCTTCCCAACAGTGGCTTACCATAGAGAGGATGACCAACGCAGGGAAGAAGCCCATGATAACGTAGCACACCAGCTCCATCAGCTTGTACCTGCGACCAACAGAGAAGCTGCTTGAAGGCAAGAGCATTGAGTTTTATGTTTGTAAGTGCTATAGGCAAAGGGCTGGAAGTGCCACCGCGGTGGGTCCCGTGTCCTCATGTGTGAGCCACAACATTGCGATGGGGCTAGCACCCTGCCCCGGGGTAGTGGACCCTCACCCTGGATTCGGAGGTGTCAGCTCACGGCCGGGAGCTTGGGGCTTCGGGGGCAGGTATCTGGAGCCTTTTGCTTTCCGTTTGGTGCCACCATGTGGAAGAAGCAGCTCATAGCAGCACGTCCCTGCTTCCGCATCCCTCTTCCCACATCCCCCTTCCCACGTCCCTCTTCCCGCATCCCTCTTCCCACATCCCTCTTCTCACACCCCTCTTCCCACTTCCCTCTTCCGCCATCCCTGCCACCAAAGCTCCTAAAGCCAGAATGCGGATGGGGAAGGACGTGGTCCAACTCTCCACTTCCAGTTGAAGAGGAGACTCCCAGGAACACTGTACCTGTCTATCTGTCTCCATCCTTCTTGCTCTCCCCTGCAGCTTTGGGCATTCCTAGGGGCTGGCAGAGCTGGGCTCTGCTATAGCCACCAGCACAGAGCCAAGTAACAGCACTCACCGCTCATGGAAGAAGAAAACATAGATAGTCCCGACAGATGCCATGATCCAGATGATCCAGCGCATGTGGGAAGCCCAGGGACCCAACTCCCTCAGGTTCAGCCTGCAAGACCCAAGTGGTGGTGAGGATCTAGGGCAGCACCCCAGTCCTGGGCAGAAAGGTGCCCCATGGCTGTCCCATCAAAGGGTCTTCCCAGCTTGTAAGTTCAACTTAAAGGGGTTGAAATCTATAAGATATGGGTTTGTGGGAAGGGGCAGGGTACAGCCCCGAGCAGAACCAAAGCCACAGAGGGAAAGCCTATTTGTTGGAGCTGTTGTGATTTCTCCCATCCAGGGAGCCAAGTGATGGCCCCCACTCACCAGCAACTCACCAGGGAGCATACGATGCTGCGATGAAGAAGTAGATCACCATCCTGTCAAACATGTGCAAGCAGTGCTCCACTGTCCTGTGGGATGGACAGACAGACAGACAGGTCACAGCCTGCAGCACCATGGGCTTCTGGACCTTTCCCCCCTCTCCTGACCCCCCAGCAATCAGGGCTGGTACCTGAGATGCCTCTTCTTCCAGGAGATGGTGTGGAAGATGGTGGAGACAATGAAGAGGCTGGACAAGCCAAAGCCATAGATCCAGGCTGAGATAGTTTCCCACTGGTCGTCAGAGAGGATGTAGAGGATGGAGCTGCCAAGGATGCTGGGCAGGATCCAGAACTGGAAAGGAGAAGCAAGTCTTTGCTGACTCTCTGTGTTTCCATTGAGCAGCTACAGTACAGGCTCTGATTTGCCTTTTAGGTGTTTCTTTTGCTCCTGGTCAAAGCCACCGCCCATGAGAGAAAGGCTTTATCCCCTCTATTTTGGTGCAGCTTCAAAATAGCTTTCCTCCAAGTGAAGATGAGGAGGAGGAAGGCACAAGGAGGATGGCTACCTCTGAGTCATCCCCCAGGACTCAGAATGGGAGCTGCCAGCTCCTAAGGGAAACCCTGATGTGGGTACCGCTTGTGTAGGCAGCCCCATGGGGTTCCTGTCACCATCCCTGCTGTGAAAACCACTCTATTTTCATGGAGCTCTGCAAAATACTCCTACTCCACTAATCCCACAGCAGGCAGCTTCCCTGGGGACATGGTGAGTGAGAGCAAGGGACATGCACACCAGCTTCCCTGGGCAGAAGGAGGGAGAGCATCCTGCTGCTCAGCATCCACCTGCCTCACTGCAGCCCTGAGACTCTCAGCAGCAGGGCTAAACATCAGTGTTTCTACGTGTTCCTTGAAGTTCCTCGAAGGATCCGTGGAGAGCTGAGCACCATCCCACCTCGCCCTGGGGTGGGGACAGGGACTCACTGCATGGGTGGCACAGTTTGCTGCGTGCTCATACTCCGTCGGCTGGTACCTGCAGTTGGATGGGACGCGGTGATTCATGAACCTGCAGTGAGAAGCATGGAGAGAAACTCACTCAGAGGGTGGGGTTTGGAGGAATCATAGAATCATGGAATAGTTGGGGTTGGGAAGGACCTTAAGACCATCCAGTTCCAACCCCCTGCCATGGCCAGGGACACTTCACACTAGAGCAGGTTGCTCCAAACCTCTGTCCAGCCTGGTCTTGAACACTGCCAGAGATGGAGCATTCACAACTTCCTTAGGCAACCCATTCCAGTGCCTCACCACCCTCACAGTCAAGAACTTCTTCCTTACATCTAACCTAAACTTCCCCTGTTTAAGTTTGAGCCCATCACCCCTTGTCCTACCACTACAGTCGCTAATGAAGAGTCCCTCTCCAGCACCCTTGAACCCCTATGTTGCCTTTGTTGTCTTGGTACCACCTGCATCTACCTCCTACCCACACATCCCAGCACAGATTACTGCAGGGGAAGCCCCACCATGCTCCCTTGGAAACCTATAGCTTTATTTCTGTTTCTCTTGGTCTGAGGTATCAACTTGCTCTTGATGTTCAGAGGAACATATCGATTTCCCCTTGTCAGATCAACACACAGTGATAAAATATAGTGTCTGGCTTGGCTAGTCCATTGCTAGGTAGGTACAGCTGTATTAAGAGGCAAATTAAATATGCATCTGTGGTAACAGGTCAGAGCAAAGCCACATTCAGCATCTTCTGGCAGGGGCCAGAAGTGAAGGCTTTGCAAAAGGGAATAAGAACCAGGCAAATGGGAGTGATCCTTCCCTGGCTGATCTGGTGATCAGGGATTTAAAGACTTTGCTGCCACAGCTCAGGACCTGGACTAGTTGCTTTCTGACCCTGTTTGCCCCCACTTCTGGCACCATCTGTGGTGTGTTTCACAGCTGAGCTGTGCCCAGCAAAGGAGGCTCGGGGGCTGGCAGGACCTTGCTACTGGGCACAGGGTGATGCAGGGCATTGAGAAAGGCAGGAGAGGTCCCCTCTCTGCATGCCTGAGCCACCCACATCCATACAGACTCTTCCGGCGTCTCCTCGCTCAACCCCACTGAATGAGGCGCTTGCTGCTGTTTATTGAAAGTGAACTGGATTAAATAGCTCAAATTACATGGATTTGAGGCCAGGCGGAGTGTTGCCACAACAGTCCCAGGCCAGGGACCCTGACCCCAGCCCCTGCCCTGCCTGCTGCCAGACCTTGGTACCATGGGAAGATGCGTGGTCATCACCAAGCTAAGAATTAAGAGGAGAAAGCAGAGGGGCTGAGCTCCCACTGCACTGCAATGGAGGACCCACACTGGGTAAATGAGGACTTATCAGGACTGGGCATCCCTCAGGATGTGCTTGTGCCCAGCACGCTGTCACATCCATCCAGGGGACACCAGGGATGCCCCCACATCCCGATGCTCCGGCCACAAGGAATGGCCAGGCTCACTGTGCTGGAGCCATGTCCTCTGGCAGGAGGACATTGCTGTCCCCAGCGTTGCCAGGAGACTGTCCCCAGCTCCCCTTTGCTTTCTGCTTCCCTTTCTTTTCCCTTCTCATAATAAGGCTGCGGGCAGGGGAAGGCCATACATCCCGCATGACATTGGTTGCTGAGGAAACGCCTCCAAGGCCTTTTCCTTGGATTTATTTGTTTTAACAAATCCCTGCACCGTCTCCCCTCTGTTCTGAGCTGTTCAGAGCAGTAACAAGGAGCAGAGGCAGAGCTGGTTCCCACAGCCCCTTCCTACAGGGCTAAGGGACATCCAGACCCTTTGGAAAGGGTTCCCTGGGGTGCAGATATCCTCCCTATCCCTGGTACAGGGATGGAGGGGCCAGGACGGGCCACTCCAGCCATTCCCATGGGATGAGGTCAGACAGCATGTGTGTTCCTGAAGCCCAAAGCCATGCTGGTGCGGCACACTGCAAACATCTGCTTTTCCCAGAGGGAAAAATAGCCTTGAGGATGGACTTCTTTTTGACCTGCTCTTGTTTCCCTGCCCTGCTTTCTAATGGGAAACAGAGCATCACAGATGTGGGACCTGGCTGCAGAGTGCTGGGGCAGCCTGGCTACAGCAGGTCCTCCTGGAGCAGCCAGCATTGTATTTTAGGGGTAGTTGGACACAGTTTCATGGTCCTCTGTGCTCAGGAGCAGAGCTGTGCAAGCAAGCACGGGAGCAGCCGATGTTTGCACATCTTCTGGCAGGGCAGGATGAGTCCTTCTGCAGCACCTTGCTCCCCAGGGGTGCAGAGGGCATTTCCTTACCTTCTCTTCTCTCCTTTATCTATCTCCCAGACCATCCCGGGATGCTAAGCATCCATCCAGCTCACGCCATCCCTGTGACGGCAGGGCATGGGGAGCCCAGCAGCATTCCCAGCCTGCAGAAAGTTGCCGTACTGGTGTGCCAAACCAGCCTCAAACCTGAGCCTGGGCAGACAGACAGACACTTGGAGAGGGCACCTGCGGCTCTCATTAGAGCTGATGACAGCCCAGGGAGGCTGGAGGCTGCTGTGTGCTTCCCAGCCCCAGCTCTGTGCAGCTGGAGTCAGGAGAAAGGGAATTGCTGCAGCCAGGCAGAGCTCTGGGGCTTTTCAATGCAATACTAAGAGAAACACCTCTCCAAACTTAGCTCTGATCCCTGCAGTGAGACTCCTGCCCTGCTGGCTCAATCCACAACCATCGTCTGCTCTATGCCATTGCTACCGTAGGGTTGAGGATACCCTGGCTGTATCCCTGGGGCGGGAGGAGGTGGGGGAGATGTGTCCATAACAGCATCCAGCCTACGCTGCCTGGGCAAAGCCACAGTGTCAGACCCCACCTGGAGCACTGTGTACAGTTCCTGTGTCCTCAATATGGACATGGAGCTGCTGGAGCAAGTTCAGAGGAGGCCACGAGGATGATCAGGGGTCTGGAGCATCTCATGTATGAAGATAGGCTGAGAAACTGGGGCTGTTCAGCCTGGAGAAGAGAAGGCTGCGTGAGACCTCATAGCAGCTTCCAGTGTCTGAAGGGGGCTACAAGGATGCTGGAGAGGGACTCTTCATCAGGGGCTGTAGCGATAGGACAAGGGGTGATGGCTTCAAACTTAAACAGGGGAAGTTTAGATTGGATATAAGGAAGAAGTTCTTTACTGTGAGGGTGGTGAGGCACTGGAAGAGCGTGCCCAAAGAAGTTGTGAATGCTCCATCGCTGGCAGTGCTCAAGGCCAGGCTGGACAGAGCCTTGGGTGGTATGGTCTAGTGTGAAGTGTCCCTGCCCATGGCAGGGGATTGGAACTGGATGGTCTTAAGGTCCTTTCCAACCCAAACCATTCTGTGATTCTACGATGTGGCTCACTCGACACGGCAGGTCTGGGAAGCTGCAGGCAGGTGATTACACCTTGGCTGGATGCTTCGATGCATTTTAGCAGATGCTTTAGGATTGCAAAGTCCAAAAGACACAGAAGTTCCACACCTCTTGTGCAGCAGGAACAGGGGCATGTTCATTTTCAGGGATGCTGCATGGGAAGCAGAGACCCAAGAGGCTCCCAAGCACCTTTCACTCCCAGTGCTGCTTCTGGCAGATGCTATACAGACTGGCTATATGAAGATGGGGGGCCTGGTGGGGGTCTGAGTAGGGGTTATTCATGCAGCCCCAGGGTTTTCCCCTGCCCTGCTTGTCCTGCTTCCCCCTGGCCCCTTTCCCAGGGAGGGAGACTGAAAAGGGCCAGTGCAGCAGGCTCCGGCCAGGGGAACAAAGAGCCCCTTGTCACAGGCAGCCAGGGCAAAGTGCAGAGCCAGCTTCCCAGGCTTGTTCCTTTCTCCTTCTCATTCTCCCACTCTGTTTCTTTGTGGTTCTGGGAGCATTTACCAAGTTTTATAAGGACTTTTATCCAACAACAAAGTTCTGACCTTGAAAATCGCTCCTGCTTTGCCAAGGTAGGGGAGGAGAAGGTAAAATGGGGATTAAACTATTCCTTAGGAGGGCTCATGTGTGAGCATCTGAACACCAAGACAACCTGCATCAGCCACTCCAGGGGCACCACGCACTCACACAGGCAGAGCCATGGGACACTTTGCAGGAGAGCTGTCCCCTACACACACAGGGTGGGAACAGCCCTGGTGGAGACCCAGGCCAGGATGTGATTCAGGAGAGATGGGGTTTAGCTCTGCCTTCAATACTGACTCTTGCTGGCCTCTGCCACATCACTTCTTTTCCCTCTCCCTCCCTTTATCTCTTTACAAGTGAGGATAATAATTTGTCACCCTTCAGGTGAGCTGGTGGATGGATAACATGAAAAGGGTGCAAAATTACAGGCATACAGATTGGGTATCGGTATATATGATATATACCAAGATATATTTGATATATACCAAGATAGATATAGATATATATATATATATACACACACACATGATATGGACAGGGAGGCATGAGCTAGGGTCCATTGAGCAGTTCATCCCTTCCTTTGGAAAAAGCCAATCCCACACTAACATTCCCAACCCTGCTATAAATCAGGCTTTATATATGACATGTGGCTGTGCATCTATGCATTGAGGAGCTGGGCTCCCCTGAACATTGCTTGAAGAACCAACACATCCCCTTCACAACCCATGAAGCACTAAATGTGCATATCCTAGGGTGCTCCCAGGTGATGTGAATCTCCCCAGAGCAGTTAATGTCTACAAGTTTCACCTGCAAATGGCTTATAAAAGGGCTGGGCTTGGTGATGAGCTGGCTTTACATCTTTGGAGGCTGGATGTTGGTTTGCTTTGTATCTCTCTTCCTGTCCCAGGGATCTGTGTTCCTATGAGGCAGCTCTTGGGGATTTCCCCTTCGCTTTGTGACTGGCGTCTCAACTGCTTTGGAGTAATAGAAGAGGATTGCATCCTGATGGTGGTGTCTTCTCAGGAAGGAAGGACAGAGATAGCATTTGCTGGATGCTGAATGGCAGTAGTGGTAAGTCCTGCTGGGGCCCTTTGGGTTGTCCCTTGGTAAAGCAAGTGTTGTGATGCCTGAGGTGGCGTCAGTGGAGTAGATGTGCCCCTGTAGGGCAGGCTGGCCCCAGGCCCCTCTTCAGTGCATGGTCTGGATTTGCCCTGATGAGCCCAGAGGCTGTACACCCAGTGCTTGGTCCTCAGACTTGTGCTCACATGTGAGCTGCTATCGTGGCATCCCTGTAAGCTGGGGCTTGGCATGTGCTCTGCCTCTGACCTGTAATCTGGTAATGCTGCAGCCCCTGATAAGAGGCTTCATCCCCTTGAGCTCTTCTGTGGCTTGTAATTAGCTCAGTCCTGGGGAGCTGTCTGTGATGACGCAGCGCAGGCCCCTTGGTGCTGCTTACGTATGGGATGCAGTTGCAGGATGTAGGAGACAGAGCAGGACCACAAGGATATAGTCAGGGCCTCATCAGGTCCAGGCCATAGATTCTGTCACTTGGTGACATGGGGAAAGGTTTCAGCTCCCAGTGCAGAGCCCTCAGACTCTGCAATACCACAAAGCTGCCTTATCCAGCCCAAGAGCACTTGAGAAATCCTGGTTTTTCCTTCCTACCTATAAACATGGGAACGTTTGCCATTGGAAGCAGAAACGCAATGGCTCAGGCTGATGCTGCCCAGCATTGTTATCCGCAGAGCCACCCACATGGGCATGTGCAGCACCCCATTAAGAGCTGAAACCTCTGTTTCCATCCCTGCTCTTCAGTGCTTACATGCTCCTACGCAAACATATGGTGTTCCTGTTTTGGAAAGCTGAGCTGTGTGCTGTAAGTTTGCAGGTCAGCTCCCTGGTGAGGGGACAAGGGGCAGATGGGGCAAGCCTGCTCCATGGGCTACTCCTTTGACTCCAGCTCACCCTGTATGAGGAGAAGCAGGAGGGCTGATGGAGCAAAACAGTGCAGTGTTTTCTGTTGTGCAGCTTCTTGGCATAGTGCAAAGAGCTGGCAGCTTGGGTAGGAGCAGAAAATGAAAGGCTTTTTATTTAAACCAGCATTTCTCAGCCGTTCTTGGGGGTAAATTAGCAGATCACCAGATTCCTGGAGTAACCTGCCCAGAGAGATGCCCCCAGTGTGAGCCTTGCTTCCAGAAATGGGCTGTAGATTGAGTCATCATTCATCACCTCTGATTACGCTCATCCCAGTTTTGCTTGTTCCCAGCACTCTGACATGTGGTAACACCCTGGGCTGGCTGCAGACCATCCCCTGGCACTGTATAGCCTGTGTGCCATGAGAAATGATGAACAAGTCCGCTTGCCAGCCTAGAGATGCTCCCAGACAGGGACCATGTGCTCAGCCCTGTCTGCGCTGTATCTGGCTCTGAACTGCAGGGACAGGGAATACGCTCCCCTGGCACATCCTGCTGCTGCAGGAGTGGGTATATGGAGGGCTGAGACTGTCAGGAAGGCAATGTGCTGCTATTTTGCTGAACACACTAAGGCTATATCCAATTCCTGTTCCCTGCTCCTCATCCTAGCAGAGACAAACATGGGATGCTCCAATCCAAATGCAGGCATAGACCATTTGTGCATCCATGAGAGCCCCTATATATCCATAGGCCTTGGCTGGTAAGTGGAAACTTGGCAGGTAATTCCCATAATGGTCACAACTGTCTGTATTCCCATCCTCTGTGCAGAGGTATTTCTCTTTCCAGCAGGCTGTCTGCTCTTTATGTAGATGGTATCTCTAGCTATTCCAAGACAAATCATGACCCTGGAGCTGCAGCAGAGCTGTTTATTCACAACAGATGGGATTGATGAGTGTTTCCCAAATGACTTTCCGAGCTGGGACTTCTTGTTTCATTTGGTACTCGTGAGACAGCAATAGCTGATTGGTCACAATGACTCTGATGTCCCAGGTGCCTTGTGAATGTTAGGAGGGCTGGTTCCAGAACTGAAGGTTCTCTGTTATTCACTATGTGCTTGTTTGGGAAGTTGCTGTGTGTTAGTTGCTGCCTTGCCTGCATCGCCCTGAGCTCAGAAGTTAGTGGAACAAATCCTGCGCTGGTTCTGCCTGCTTAAACCCTGCAACAGCCCAAGGAGGGCAAGAGCAAGTGGACGGTTTGAGGTCTGGAGCCTCCCCAGCCTCTGACCCTGCCTGTCTCTGTGACTGAAATGACATGGGCAGGGCATAGTTTCTCAGGTCCATAAGGTTTCCCCATAGCCTGAGATCAGGCTCTCATTTGGGATTCCTGGATGATGCTCATGTACGAATGATATCTGTATTACTCAGCAAATGCCTCTGGACCACAAAGGCACAGAAGAATAATACTGAATTTCACCAGCCAACCAAGCAGATACCAGGATTTCTATTAGTATTTGCAACAGAGTGCAGGTTGTTGTCTAATGCTGCAGTACCAGCGTGTGCCACTTAGTACGGTACTCCTTGCCCTGACCTGCCCATCTCTCTCTTCTTAAAATCCCTTTTCCCCAGCAGCAAGCCTGGGCTCTAAACTGAAATAGGAGCACAGACTTGGATCGGAACTCTCCCGAAGGTCAGCGCTGCTTGGCTCAACTAACAGGCATCTGAAGTAAACATCTAGGAATATGATGCTTGTGTTATCATGCTATGAGATGATGCCAGTGGATCACATAGAGCTCATCAGATTCTGGATCTTCACTGCGTAAAAGCATCAAGGCTCAATTACATCTGGACAACCCCGAAGGGAGAGCTGTGGTGTTTGGTCATGTCTCTGCCTTGCTCAGCCCCTGCTCTGAGCATTCATCCCCTTGCAGCATCTCTCTGGGTACTCAACCGATCTCCTTTTGCAGCCAAGCACCTCGCAAGAGCAATGAACTGAAATAAGTCGTGTTCTTTTCCCTTCCTTCCTGTAGGAGTTGCAGCTGGCTTGCATTGCTTTGTCTTGCTGTGGAGCAGTGTGGGAAGGGAGGAGGGAAGAGGAAGGCAAGCCTGGGAGCAGTCCTGGGAGATCCCTGTTTCTTGTATTCAGTGACCTGCCATGCTGGGAAGTGGCTTGAATTTCCCATGCACAGTGTTGGCTGCTACCCCATGAAGCTAGCCATAGTAAGTGGTGCCAAAGAATCACATCAGGCTGATATCCAACACCAGCTGAAGGAGGGAATAGACCATGGGGCACGTATTTCCCAGGCACCCAAGAGACCTTCCTTCCCCCAAAGGGGCAAGGCACAGGGCTTAGCTTGGCCACTCCAGTGCAGTGATCCCCACCTGAGCTTGTCCTGCTGGCCCTCCAAAAGGAAGGAATGGGGCATTTTGAAGTATGATCGCATTGCAAATGGAGCTTTGAGTGCTTGTTGCCTTCTAAATACCTGGATCCAATAACTGCACCCTGGGCATGTAAACCACACATAAGATGAATCCTACCAGTGCCATCTCAAGAGGGTACCTAAGTCAGCCTGATGCAACAGAGCATCCAACATGGAATTGGCCAGTGACACTGGATGATGCTGCCTGTTGTGGGGGCCTCCCCATCCCTTGGAGCAGTGTGTTTTGCAGCAAGGGGATCTGCTCAGCTGGGGCAGGCTGGCAGGTCTTACTGGAGATGATGGGATTAGGGCTGGTGCTTGAATGGTGAGGAGCCTCTGCCTCTTGAGCATCTCTGAGCTGCAACATCCTACATTGAAAGCATTTCCCTTCTCACTGCTTCATCCCACGCTGGCTGTGGGGGAAGCAGATCTCCTGGAAAGCATCTCAACATGTGTGGGAGCAGGCAAGGGCTGCTTGCGCTTTCATTGCGAACGGGGACCAGATCTTCCCAATGCAATAGCTGTGTTCAGGCTGGCAGCCTGGCATTGTTTTCACCATGCTTGGGGGCTGAGCACCCCAATGTTTTCTCTCTCTCCTATTCTTACTGGTGGTTCTCTTCCTCTTTGCTCAAAGATACTGGAGGAGGAGTCAACAAATGTCTCCTTGCTCAGTAATTGCAGGTGCAGGGAGCAGGAAGGAAGGTTTTCCCAGCTGTATTTCTCCAGACTCGGAAGCAGGGGGTTTGGAACTGAATGATTTTAAGATCCTTTCCAACCCAAACCATTCCATGATTTGCTTCTGAGCAAGTGTAGAGTTCAGATCTCCATCCCCTTGTGCTGGTGAGGAGGTAGCAGTGTGTACATTGCAGGCACCAAGCAGGTGAAGACAAGCCTGGACCATGCACCTATCAAGGCCCCTTCTTTCCCTAGTCTCCTGCTTCTGTGCTGAGAAATTAATGTGGATTTTCCTGGCTGTTCCTCTCTGTTGCTCTGCACAGGGCGAGACAAGCAAATGCAATAAGATGTAGAGCCTTTTACATTAACAAATCCAATCGTGAACTGCTATCAGTTTATTAGGATGACTCAGTGCCCTGCACAGCCTGCAGCTCCAGAGCCGCTGAAGCTGGCCAGATACAGCAGCATCCCACTTAATCGTGTTTCCTTTCAATTATGGCTTTGGATGGCCAAACTCTGGGAAGCATTTTGTGTCCCTGAAGGGAGATTTGGGCTGAGCTGCAGCCTCACAGAAGCTACATAAGGAGGAGGCGCTGGTCCATATCTGTGGAAAAAGTGGACCAAAGTGGGGTCAAAGCTTTTGGTGACTGGAGGGGGGGGATCAGTTACCGGCTCAGTGTAACCTGGTTGATGAGTTTAAGTGATGAAGATGCCACTTGCACCGATCTGCTGCTCTGGGGGGAAGCCAGCACCATGTTGGTGAGCTGGGAGGAAGAGAGGAAAGGGTAGAGGGAGAGTGGGGGAATAACAGCCTGGTGGTTGGGTAAGCAGGAGGAATCGCATCTGCTTGCACCCTGTCACCGCATGCTGCTGCTGGCATCACGGCTGAATTTGGCCTGTTGGCAAGAGATGGATATCATTGCCACAGCGCAGGCTGTGAGCGACAGGGGAAGCCTTGCAGCAACTGCGCTTTTCAACTCCCTTTCCCCATGGTGGCAGATAATGGAGGAGCCTCCTGCACCCCACAGCAGAGCAGAAACCACAGAGCCTCCTTTATAACCACAACCTGCTTGAGCAGCATTGCCAAGCATCCCTGTTCCCACCACGGTGACAGCCCTTTCCCTTTGCCACAGTCACAATCCTCTATCTCTGAAGCCCAGCTGGGAAGGATCTGGGGACTCCTCAGTGCTGCTCCAACCCTGAGTTTTCTCCTGGCAGTTCACAGAACACTCTCGCATCGATTCCTGCCTTTCATCTCTTTGTTCAAAGCCTGGTGCCTTCACTGCAGCTTGCACACAACAGGTCTTTCATCAACCGCACTGTGGTTTATTTATTCCTTTTGGCAGGTATCTTGATGTCCAAGTTTCCTGTCTTGCTCTTCACTCAAAATTAGATAAAGCTATGTTAAAAATGAAGCTCTTCCAGACTCTTCCACTACAATAAAAACTTTCTGCCTTTTTCCTTAAGGAAGGCCACAAGCAAAAGCTTCTCCAAGATGCTTCTGATGCCTTAAAGGGACTGTGCCACTGTGAGCCCTGTGGCTCCTGCTTGCCCCAATCCCCATCTGGTGCATGTGGAGTGAGGGGGGGAACAGGGATTAGCCGACTGTTATTTTTAAGCACCAGGCTAAGAGGATCTCTGTGCTGATGGAGAAAGCTCTGGGTTAGCATCGTGTGCTGCTGACTGCCTCGGGGTGAAATCCAAGGGAGCACCCATCTCCTCCTGCTGCCCATCCAGCCCTGGTACCTTGTGAGAGATGGAGGATGCTCTGTGGACCCAATCCTTCCTGTGCCCCACAGCTCCCACCCTGCATGTGGTCTCCCTGTAACACCTTGTCCCCATTTAACAAGTCATCTCCAGAAAGGACCACAACAGGCTTTGATTTTGGACAAATCCAGCAACAGGTTGAAGATGGGTTCTGCTTGGGGGGCTGAAGTAGGGAAGCAGCCCCTTCTCTGCCATCTAACTCCAAAAGAACCTCTGCACTACTGCTGTGGGCAAAGGTATGGCTGTCTTCCTGCTCTGGGGGGTACAGCCTTTAGCTTGGCTCCATCTTCCCATGGTCCTCTCCTCCACATGCCAGCAGGGAGAAAAGGGTTTGAGTTCTCTGTTTTCACAACCAGATGCATTGTGCAGACCTGCTTAGTACCTCCTGTGTCTCCCCCAGCAAAGGTGGTTAGGAAGCAGCTATACAGGATCAA
This sequence comes from Amazona ochrocephala, assembly GCA_039720435.1. Lineage (NCBI taxonomy): Eukaryota > Metazoa > Chordata > Aves > Psittaciformes > Psittacidae > Amazona > Amazona ochrocephala. The sequence continues at coordinate 10,966,311 of CM077886.1, read as the reverse complement.
AACGGGGTCTGAGCACAGTTTTTGGAGGTGCAAGTATGGATTGTCCCTATGGGACACCTGTAAGGAGAGGAGCTGGTGGCTTAGGGGGTGGGAGGGAGGTCTCTTGCTCTTACCCAGCCCAGCATCCTTCAGAGTTGCTCCTGCCTGGAGCAAGCAAGCAACACCATCACTGCTTCTTTTCATTCACGTTTTCCTCTGGTATCTGCCTCTAACAGGACCACTGGGATTCTGCTTATGGCAGCAGCTGAGCTCAGTGTCCCCAGGAGCTGTGCCAGCCTGTGGGACCCTCTGCAGCCATGAAAACATCCCTAATGCAGTGACAGGGAGCTGGGAGCAAACCATGTCCTCAGTGCAAACCTGAACCCCCCCAGCAACACGCTGAGCCCCACCTGGCTGTGCAGCACACAGCGCTGTGCGACCCAGCTCATCCTTGGCCACCCGGTGTGCTGGAGGTCTGTGGGTCACTGATGTCCCTACATCACCCACTAGCTCCCTCCTAAAGGCCACATCTGATCCCACAGCAGTGTGCATGGCCGAGTGCCCTCTGACCCTTGCCCAGCAGTCCTCAGGTTTCCCCCTACACAGGTAATGCCATGAGGTTTCTCAGCACACCTGGGCTTTTCAGACCAGTCCCTACTGCTGGAAAACCTCCCTGATTTCGTGGAGTGGGGAGAAGGATCTACCACCAGTGCCTTGCATTGGAGTCCCCAGGGCTACCCAGGGGGTATCCCTTGGGTGATGTAGGACCCTGGGTAACCCTGGTTCTTCCATAGGGGGTCTGTCCCCAGGATCCTGCTCCCCCAGCAGCGGGAGAACAACAACGAAGTTAGACCCAGTGAAAGGCAGCGACAGCTCCCAGGGATGCTCAGAATCCCTTAGGGATGCAGAACGGCAGGTACCCTTCTCCCAGAAGAGCAGCCCGCACCTGCCCTGTGCTTTGAGGCACTCAGCAGCTTTTGAAGGTCCTTTTGGGCTCCATCCCCGCTGGAACTGAGCCCAGGCAAGGGGGCTGGGGCTGTCCTGGGGCTCAGCAAGCACCCGGGGGTCGGGGACCGCCGCGCCGACGGCTTTACCTGGCGTAGCGCGTCTTCTGGAAATCCAGGAGCCGGGACACGAACATCGCGGCGGTGCCATGGGGGGTCCCGGTGGCCGGGAAGTGCCGCCCGGGGGGGAACCGAACCAACTCCGCCGTGGGGCGAGCGGGAGAAGAGGCGGCCGGTCTGGGCCAGCCCGGCCCCGGCCCCCTCCCGATCCCCCCGGCTGCTCGGGAGAGCGACTCGGGGAAAACAAAGGCGACCTCCGGGAGGGGGGAGCCAGCACCGCTGCCGCCCTCGGATGTGCAAAGAGGAGGAGAAGGAGGAGGAAGAAAAAGAGGAGGCGGTAGCGGAGTGGGGGGGATCCCGTCCAACTCTGCCCGGCCACAGCAACCTGCCCGCTCTCCCTCAGCCGCCACGGCAGCTTTAAGCGCAGCTAAAAATACTCCCCCCCCTCCCCGCCGCCAACCCCCGGCGGATCAAATAGCAGCAGATTTGAATTGAAGATGTGATTAAAGCATCGCGGAGCTGGGGGGGAAGCAGCGAGTGCGGCCAGGCAGCCCCCCCCGTCCCCCATCCCCTCCATGGCTGGGTCCCCCGGGATGGGTACCAAGGCATCGCTGCCTGCCCCAGGGCATAGCCAGCCCGCCCCGGCATCCCCAGGGAGCTGGTTGGGTTGGTTTGGCTTTTCTTGATTTGATTTTAATTGTTTTTATGTTTTCTCCATTATTTTCCAGAGGCCCCGGCAGGGTGGGTGGTTCTGTCCCAGCCACATCGCTGTGGGGTGTCCATGGGTGGGGATACAATTCCCTGCTTAGGAGAAGGGTGACAAAGCAAGGCAAGGGCTGAAGAGCCCGGAATCCTCACTGCATCTCTACCCTAAGCTTTCACTGCTCCATTCTTTCCATCACCCAGGGAGGCTTTCAAAGGAGGTGACATCCCAACACACATCTGAGGCTGGGCAGCTTAGAAAGGGGGTTCAAAAGGTAATGGGGGCTCATATGGGCATCACCCGTGCCCACCGTGTGCTAGAGACAGCAGGCACCTTCAGGTCAGCATCTAAGGGACAAGAAAGGTGACATAAGGTCAGCAGCAAGTGGAGGAGAGTCCTGCTCCCCCCTCAACTCAATCTCTCCTTGCTGATGCTGTAATGATGAGAGAAAGGTGGAGTAGATGAGGACATCCCAACATGAAGGGTTATGCTTGTATGACCATTTCCATGGGAAATAAAGCACACTCAAGTCTTCCAAAAGCCAAAAGAAACAAGAATTAAAGAATCCCTTAATTCAAGGCAGGAGTTACTCTTTGGACCCCCTCCAACACCATCCAAAAGCAGCTCATCCTGCCAGGGAATGCAAAAGGGGTGATGCTCCAGGTGCATGCTGCACTGTGGGGTGTCCACAATGCACACAAGAAGCACCCCAGTTCCCCAATGCTGGGAGCTGGCAGTGGGATCAGCCTTCCTGCACACTTCCCATCATGGATGGAAGACACTGTTGGGGATCATGCTGCTGACAGCAGGATTCAGGAGGTGCAGGGGGCAACAAAATAAGCCCCATCCTCAGTAGGACCTTCTCAGCGTATCTGGGACAGCCAATCCCTGGCTGAGAGCAGCAGGTCCAGGCTGAGATGCAGAGTGAGATCATCTCTGAAAACCTCTCCCACGTCCTGCCACTTAGCTGAGAAGGTATTTGTCAAGTTCCTTCCCCAACCTTCTACATGATGAGGCTTTGGCAAAGGCTATCTCATGATGCCTGTGCCCTGCTTTATCTTTTCTCTGGGCCTGAATAGGAGAAGGAAAGAAAACAGAGATAAACTGTGTTGAACAAAATAGCCCCATCTCTGAAGCCCCCAGGCTGCAGCCAGGGCTGCTGGCAATGGGCACCTGAAGTGAACCATTGGTCCTGAAATAGATCTGTCTCAGAGGGCAAAAGGCAAATTGAATGAAAAATAAGTTACTATTTTTGAAGCCTGAATCCAGTTGTTATGGCAACCAAAGCCTCGCGCATGGTGCTGGGGAATAGCTCCAGCCCCGGCGCTGCCTCCAAACCTGGCAGCCGGAGAATGGTGGGATGCGGAGATGTCCATGCTCACATCACCTATACCCCACTGGAACACGTGCCCTCTCCATGGCAGCTCCTCTCATGTATTGCTGCCCACAAGAGCACCTTGGTTTTCTTTCCTCCCCCATCCCTGGTGCTCTTCCCATCTTCTTGCAAAGATCTGAGCAATTGTAATGATAGTAAGGAGAGTTTCCAAGATTCAGGAATACACTGAATGCATTGACCTTAGAGTTTTCCTTTAGAGGAGGAGTGGGTCATGAAAGCCAGGGCTGCTTCCTCCCCAAACTGTGCAGATCCCAAACCATGCAGGAGTCCCATAGCTGGAGACATGTCTCTGTATTGTCCCCTGCTCCTGATAATGGGTTCCAGCACCTTTGGGTGCTACAACAGAGGTGTTGGACTCTGTCAGGGCACAGTGTAACTGCATTTCCACAGGGAAGGAGGTTTCCTGCAGGGAAAACCTCCCTATGGGAGAAGCTCTACATGAGTAGAGGGAGTCACTGGACACATGGATAGGTTGGTAGCAGCTGTAGTGGAGGTAGAGGTGAGCAATGTGGGGGGCAGGAGTGGCTGGGGGTGACCATGGCCATGGCAGGATGGACATAGGAGAGCAGGGAACTGGGACAGGGCCACTTGGTTTTAAGCCCTTTGGAGGAGTCCCTGTGCCAGCAGCGTGAGGGAGCCCAGAGTCCCTTATACATCGGGGGGAGATGGTTCCATCACTCATGAGCCCTCCTGGACAAGCTGTCTCCAGAGGCACAAACCCCAACATCCTGTGCTCCCAGCGCGGCTGGGATAACTTTTCAGGGCCAAATCCTTGATTTTGATCCACTTTCCAGACATTCCCTGTTCAGTTGCCTTATTTTGCCTGTAATTGATATTCTCTGCTGACTAGCTGCTCCCTGTACCTGTCAGCCCGTGACTCCCCTTGCTCTGACATGGCCTCCTGCCCTGTCCGGCAAGCTGGGGACCCCTAAGAGCATCTTCACCCCAGGGCACAAAGCCACTGCCCTCCGCTGCGGGCTCCCCGTACAGGCTATGCCTAGGAGCACAGCCCGCCGCTCCGTCTGCTGCGCCCTGGGGACCTCCGGTGGCACGAAGCAGCACTGCAGAGGCTCCGGCAGCGGGGAACCGTGCTGTTTGATCGCGGAGGGTCCGCGGGTACCGCCACAGTGCCGCGGCGGTCTCGGGTGCGGACAGCGGGGACCCGCCTCCTGTGTTGGAGCCCAGCTCTGGGTCTCCCATCCAACCTCTGACCCGAGCGGGCCCTGCATAGCTTCAGAACGACGACCCTCCCCTTTCCCCCCCTCCACCGCTCCCAAACCGAGTTGCGCGCCATCACCCGAGCGCACGCGCACCTCCTCCCATCCACCGCAGGGCGGGGCGGGCGCGGCAGCAGTACGGCGGCCGGCAGGGGCCAAGCGGGGCGGGCTTGCGCATGCGCGACGGCCGCTTCGCCCGCCTGCCCGCCGCGTAAACAAGGGGCCGGCGGGGATGAAGAGGCCGCGGGTCCGCGGTGGGCGTCGGGACCGGCGGGGTTGAGGGTCCGCTGCCTGGTGGAGGCGTTCCCGCCCCCCGCCGGACGGGGGTGGCGAGGGCCGGCCCCGCCATGAACTTGGCCAGTCAGAGCGGCGACGCCGGCAGCGGCCATCTGCTCTTCGCCAACTTCAACCAGGACAACACGTAAGGGGGCGGCGCCCGGGCCTGAGGTGAAGGGGACCCGGCCCTGAGGGGGAGCCCGGGGGATGCTGAGGTGGACGGGGTCGTGGTGGGGTCCCCTCATCTGGTGCTTCCCCTTTCAGCAGCCTCTGCCCTCGCCGGCACGGAGCGGGTCCCGCTGTAGCGAGGAGGGGTGGGCGCAGTCCCCCTCGCCGCTGTGTGTGGGGCTGAGGGGTGTGCGGCCGCGCTCGCAGAGGGGTGACGGGCCGCCTGAGCGTATTGCCTTTTCCCCAGCCCCGGGTGCAGCCCTGGGGAGCTTTTCCTTGTGCGTGTGAGGCATTGCCCGTTGTTGCTTTGGGGAAGGAAGGGAGGGAGGGCTGTTTCTCCTTCCTGATGGTGCCCAAGCTTTTAGGAGGACCCAGGCTTTAAGACCCAGGTCTTCCAGGAGGTGCAGAGATTTCATCTGAAAGCTCATTATAGTTAACTTTTCATACAGCTTATTTTATTTTCTCCTGTTGTCTGTATTGAAGCAGTATGGAATCATAGAACGGTTTGGGTTGAAGGGACCTTAAAGCTCATCCAGTTCCAACCCCCTGCTATGGGCAGGGGCATCTTCCCCTAGACCAGGTTGCTCCAAGCCCCATCCAACCTGGCCTTGAACACTGCCAGGGATGGGGTAAGTTTAAAGGTATTTTATGAGCCTGTGCTTGTTTTGGCTTTGGAAAAGAAGCCCTTCTCATATAATCCTTGAAATTGCACTTATTCGTGTTTTAGCTCTGGAAATAGCCAGTTCATTCATGCTGCACATCTTGGAAGTCATTTAACTGCAGCAGCATATTTAGCTTAATTAGCACATTAATTTTAAATGGGGCATTAAAACTCCATTGTTTTTCAGTTCAATAAATCACTTATAGTTGAAACTGGAGCCCTGAAGATCCTTTAAAGAAGGAATTGACCATCTTAAATACGTAAGAGATGAAACTAGGGGCCAATAACTGAAAGAACTTGTACTTGAGAAAGGAGGAGTTTTGTTTTAGGAAGTGAGTAAGAGGAAATGATCTCAGGTTGGCATCACAGACCATAATCCACGTGTGTGGTGGTGGCTTCTTTAACAACTTGTTGGCTTGGCAAAAAACGATATCTTGTCCTCACAAGAGAGATCTCTTGACTGTCTTCAGGACGTACTGTGTTATATGGGAACTGTGAAGGTGAGAAGGTTATTTGTGATGGCTGCCAAGATCAAGGAGGAAGGTCACATCACAGAAGGAAATATTCTCTTTGCTTTTGTAGGTGTTATTGAGGTGAAGAGATGAACAAGTGGAGCTGGATAGACTTGAGACAAGACACTTTAACAGTAAATAACTTATGGTAAAGGATGGGGGGGAAGCAGTAGTCTTCTGTGTGTTTGTAAGTAAATCATTATCCATATATTGATTCCAGCCAAAGACTTCTGCAGCTACTTTTCAGGTTTCTTCAAGTACCATATAGAGGGCACTCTGCCATTGTGCATATAAAACAAGCCCATGTTGTGCTCAGATACCATACATTTTTTACCTGTTACTAGCTAAAACAAGTCATAACAACGAGGAAATCTGCCACCTTTCTTTTGCAGTTCATAAAGGTCATTATATGAAGTTTTGAAGTTAGAATGTGCTGTCTAACACTGTGATCTAAAAGTTTTAGTGTTTCTCCTTCTTTAGAGCAGCTGCCTATGTTCAGTTGCACCTTAGCTTTGTGGAGAGCTGTGTGTATTGAAAGATCAGAGTTGTGACAAAAGAACCCCAGGAACTTGTATAGACCAAGAGAGCTGCAGGCTTGACTTGAGAACAGGCCCAAGACAGAAGTAAAAAGAAAGTAAATGTAGTAAGTTTATTTGTACAAGCTCTTTGTGTCGTACAGCTTGAAATCCTTCCTCAAGGACAAGTGTGATTCCTTCTTAAGTTTATCGGAGGGGGAAAGGAACAATTGGATAATGATTTCTTTCCTCAACTTTGAATGTTACTTTTTCCATTTAATTTTTGCGAATATCCAAGAGTATTCTTGAAGTTCTGTGCTATAATTTTATTTATTCAGGATTCTCATGTCCATTGTGCAGGTAGATCTTATTAAATATTATTTGTGTATGTAAATAGTTTAGTGATTAGCTGAGGAGAATTTTGGTGCTGTCTCTTTATGTGATCCAAACCTGGCCTATGTATATCTTTGCAGTTCAAAGTCTTCGGATTAGTATGTCTTTTGTGTCACTTTTGAATACTTTTGCATTTTCAGATTCCCATCATAGAAATGTCATAAATATAAAAAGGTTCCTATCCATATTTTTTTCTCAAAATCACAAGAATAATTTAAAAGGGCACTTACTTTGAGACAAATGAACTGGCTGGCTGGTGTCAAATAAGTATCCCTTCTTTCTAATAGTGTCTCAAAAAAATCTCTATAAGGAAAGTAGTAAGAATAAAACAAGTCTTGCAGACATCTTTGTGAGCAGCTTCTTACTCAAAACACTTGTCTGATGTGGTAAGTGACCAGAATAACCACGTTGTGTTGTAGTTCTTAAACTGTGTAGAACTTAGTGACTGTGTAAGTTTTTTAAACTGAAGTTTATTCTTTTTCCCCCACCCATGATCTCTCTTAGTTTCTTGTTGAATAGAGAAGCAAGAAGTGGACTCCTTGTTTATTAGTACACTATTCTATATACTAGAAGATCACTGTTCACCGGGTGACAAGAGCTGCAAAGACCTTACCAGGAATTAATTACTTTCTGTGCTAGCCTTCAGAAAGCTTACTTATTTTCACCTTAAATTACAAGTAACAAGTCTTTCTCCAGGCAGGCAAGGTAAACACATGCATATTCTTTCAGCCAATATAAAAGACAGGATTTGTTTATGTTTTCCCAGTCAGCAGAGCTCACATCATGCTATAAGGTGTGCTTCAGTAATTAGAAGTATTGCTGACGGACAAAACTGGGAAACAGATGACCTGGGTGCATTGTTGTTATTGCATTTAAAGCTTTTACCTTCAACTTAACAAGGTGCTGGTTACACTCAGGCTCAAGTATGTCTGTCTTGCTTACCTAGGCAGCAGTGCCAACGGCCTTGTACTCGTTGCTGGTAAAAATAGGTATTGAGCTAATACGTCCTTGGGTCTATGAAGGGTTGATAATTAATTATTGTCTCTTGTAGGAAGGACATGAGCTTTATGGTGGCTTTCAGTCTTGGGAAGTTGGATTGCTGGTAGTGAGAAGAATGTTGTCAACATAAGAGTTGCTGTTGCTTTTCCACTACTTTTTAGCTGTTTTGTTTTTCCCAGACTTTTCCGTATTAGTATTCATTCATGGATGCTGTATGTAGTGACATTGTCTCTTGGAAATAGTATCTACATTATTGCAAGTGTTGTCTTGCCTCTTTATTCCATATTGCCTTAAGCTTTATTTACATGGGAGCTTTGAATTATTGCCTGGAACTGGAGCTCTGCCAGAAAATGCTCCACCTATAATGTAGGAGAAGCAGTTGGTTTGTGGCTTCTCTTTGATATGATATGTTTTCATTAAGTACAAACATAGAGAAGGTCATTTTCAGAAGACGTTAATGTGCTTGCTTTGGTCCTAGCCCTATTCCCCAGTGAATCAGTCATTGCACAACTCGTTGTGACTGGCACTGTCTGGAAGAAGCTTCAGCTTGCAGATGAAAGTGAAGTAACTGATTTGAATTTGGGTGCCAGCAAAACCTTGCAGTGGAAGGTTGTGGGTGATCTCAGTGTTTTAGCAGTTGGAAGTCTTTAACAATAGATGCTTGGTAAGAAGTATAGCTTAAGCCTCAGTGCTCTTTGTATTGCTTCTGGGAGAACTGCTAAAACTGAGCACAGATACATTTATTGAAAAACAAACTCACCTTAAACTCCTACAAGCTCTAAAACCCATAAGGAAAATAAGTAATGTAATAGAAACTTGTAACTTCTGTTAAGGGTAACTTCAAGATCTCAAAGCTTATACGTACCTATAAAGTAGGTAAAACTTTTAGTCTCTAAGTTGTTACACAAATATTCCCAGAGAAAAGCCTTCGGAAAAACTTAACGTGTATGGTGTTCAGGTTCAGTTTGCAGAAAACCCCAGCACCTGCTTGTGAAATGATGCAAGTCAAGAGACTAACAAGTAATCGTGTGACTGCGCATGGAAGCAAACTAATTGCTGTAGTTTTGAAAACATTCCTTATGAAAGGACAAAAGGGAGCCTTGCATTTGGACATGCAGTGAAACATTGGTGTATGCCTTATTTGCAAGGTTGCCTTTAATCTCTGCTTTCATTTCAGTTATGTCTGACAGGTATCAGTCCATATATGTTATTTCTGATTTAATTCTACCTTATTTTTTCCAAATCGGTTTTGTTCTGTGTTCTGAGCAAATGCTTGTAGCTCTTAAGTTGTATAGCATGCTTCATGTTGCAGAAGTTCTAGTTCCCTTACTGTGTGATTTTGTATCTCTAGTAGTGGTGAAACCAGGGTTACTTGCTGAGCATTCACTCCTCTCACTTTGTTTCTAGGTTCAAGTGTTATTCACCCATGATCCTTGAGGACAGGAGAGCTTTCAGGCTTTAAAGCTGGACACACAAAAAGGAAGGGAAGAGGGATCACGTAGCTGTTGTGCTCAGGAAGGATAGCAGAGAGAAGGAATCGTATGCCGTGCACTCTCTGGTGTTGCAGTGGAGGTAGCAGCTGAGGGGGGCTTGCCAGAGGAGCTGTTCCTCAGCAGGCAACTATTTAGATGGAAGTTTGGCCTGAAAGCACTAATATTTCTTGGATTGGGAACTTTGTTGTCCCAGCGTATTGCTGCATGTTAAGTGATGAGCAAGTGTGGTTTCCTTTTGCTGCAGCAGATTTCAGTTTGTGTTGGTTTTCTTTTAAAACAGAAAAATCTCCTGTGGGTTGTCAGAGTGTTGCTGACAAATCCATTGAACATGGGGGTTTTTGGGTCTATATCTTGCCCAAAATAATGATGTTCTTGACCTTTTGATTAAAACATGTCTGTGAGATGTTACAGCTTTGCTTTCAGCAGACATTTGGGAGGGGGAAATAAAGCAAAGTAAGTTTCCTTAGTAATCCTTATGTCATCTCATTTTATTATTCCACCCCTCATCGTAAGCCTTTGTTCACAAAAAGTTTTGTCTTCGGAAATTTACATTGGTTTTGGAATGGAGCATTGGTATAATGAGACTGTATCAGAATGAAGGTAGGTTTAATTAACCAGTTATTTAAAATAGGAATGGCTTCTGTTTATACTGCAGCTGCAATTGATTTTTGAGAGAGATGCCCTTAGTAGGATCTTCTTGATTAATGTAGAATATTTGAGTAATATTTAGTCTTCTATGGTACAGAAAGGGGAAAAACTGGTTTTCTTCCTTTTGTATGTATATTAAAGAAGCAAAAGAAAAACCGTTATGATTCTAACCCATCTGAAAAAACTTATTTCTAAAGAGCCAGAGATTGCACCAGCTGATTTCCCACTCTAGGTGAGTGCACTTACAGTGGATGGCAGCATCTTGAAATGAGTGTGTGAACTATCTCATACCACCATTTGCTTGATGAGGTTAGTTTTAATTATTTATGACAGCCACTCTTGAAAAGGCTCTCAAGATTTATGTAGCCTTGGATCAGGCTGCAGTATTATCTTTGAAAGAAGGGGGTGAACACAGTTGCATAAATCATGGCCGTATTGGTCATTTTGTACTGAGTAGACAATGTTGATGATGAAATAACTCAAAGTCTACAATCTGAGGTGTGTAATAGAGGCTCCACATAATAGAGCTAAAAAACCACCTGTGTGTAGCATAGAAAAAAGGTGACATTTTTAATACTTTATTTTCAATTTCAGTCTCTCATCAGGTGCGGAAAATTTGCGGTAACAAAACATAACACTCGCATTGTAAAAGGAGCTTCTGATGATAAACCACAGTAGCTTTTTGTTGGTCACTGTCTGTTTGAGCAGTAAGTGAATGGCCTATTGATCATATTTCTTCCCCCATATGGTTATGCATTCTTTTAGAGGTGATGTAATTTTGGGCTAGATACTTGTTTTGTGGATTTGGTCATTTAGATAGCTATCAGGCATCTTAAAGGCTTAAGTGTAATATCAGTGTGGAGGAAGATGAGGGATTTAAATCGCTATGGTTGTGCTGGTCTAACTCAGCCTAGTGAGTTCTCTTATTACATATAAAGAGCCTTTTTCCAGTAGTTTCATAAGAAGTAATTTGAGAGGACGTTGAAGGAAAGCCCTCCAAGACCAAGAATGCTGTTCTAGAAGAAAAATGGATTGTTTTGCACTTATGCTTGTATACTGCAATGGGTTTAATTATAGTGACTCTAGCTGGTCTGTGCAAACAAAGGATTTGGGACTTCATCACCTTGATCCTGAAAGAAATAACAAAAAGCAGTTGACATGGCTGGAAAGGTCCATTCTGTGCTTCTGGTTTTTTGGCTTCTACTCAGGCTAATAATTTTTGTCATGTATGCAGCTCGCTTTCACCAGTGTCTAAAGGTTATTTAAATGAGCTGTAGGTAGTCAGTAAGGACAAGAAAACATGGCTTCCTCACTGGTTTCAGTGATGCTGTCAGGAAAACAGTGATACAGCAATATTGCTGTCTTTGAAGCTGTAAGTATAACACAGGATTCAATTCTGCCTAGTAATACACTTGCAGGCAGAGCTGCTGTGTGGCATTCTCAGTGAGGAAATCATCCCATGTCTTTTGTAGATCATTTATATTGCAAAGAGTCTTGTGACTCCATTTATTTTTAACCTGGTTGAGTGCTTGTTTACCTTTGTGAAGTGACAGTTTTAATGTCATTCTTTGTGAAACTTTCTTTTGAGGGAAGCAGTAGATGATCTTGGAAAAGGTTTTTTTCAGTTTCATCTTTTTCTACAGAATTTGGATTTCCATTGAGCTGTGCAAAAGTAGGTGAGGAAAAACACTGAAGCATCTTTGGCAACTCATCAAATAGAATCTGCTGAATGTACCAAATTTGTCTGAAGAAAAATGAAGTTCAGTATTCCAGAGGTGACTTAGAGAACAGGAATGAAATCTTGGTTTGTAGTTGCTTCTCTGTCTCTAAGCCAGTATGCTTTTTTAATATCTTGGTTATTGAATCTGAGGAGGTTTTCTTCTCTTGCCTGGATGTTGCATATTGTAATTTGGAGATTTAAACCTTCTCAAATACAGTTTCTTAGCCAGACTGTGCCAGCTGTATTTTTTGTCTAGAAGAGAAGGTCATAGCATCGTAGAGAGGTTGATTTTATAGTTTGGGATCTTTATTTGAGTGGGAAGGCCGTGTGAGGAACCATTTTTAATCTCCTGGGTACCCGGAAATTTAAAAAGGGGCTCACTTTGGAGCCATGAGAGGAAAATCCAGAAAGAACCAAAAATCTAGGAATCTGTATTGTGTTCTAAATGCAGAACTAATTGTCTGTGCATCTGAAGTAGAGAATGATCTTGCTGAGTTCAGAAGGGCATTTTGGCAGGGTTGGGTTTGAGCCTTGTAGTGAATGACTCGCCACAGCTTGGCAGATCGAAGTACATTTATTGGGATTTAGTTAGTTTTACTCCATGTATCCTGGCAGGAAGAAATATATGAGCTATAAGCACAGTAATACACTTCTGCACAAGTGTATTGGCTGTTAATTTTCTTTTTCTGTGGTGTAAAAATCATCCTCTGCATGGGGAGGGAAAAATAAGAATGTGCCATTGTCTGCTGCCTTGATGTGTAAAGACCCGCAAGACAAGCCTAAAGGGTTTTCTAGCATAAAATTGAGGACCTGTCTTTGACTCTGACTGGAAAAGCAATTAAACAGTCTGTGAGCTAAGTGTGAAAAATGAGTAATGGAGGAAAGAAGGGTTTGTAGTCAGGTTTTGAATGTTCTACTATTGTTAAAATCTGTTTAACATCAGTGAATAGCATTTTTAAGAGGGTGCCTCTGATTAAAGATTCAGCATAAGCATTTGTAAGGCTGAGACCTGCCAGTGTGCTTTGGAGGTGCTAGAATATCATCAAATAAAACCAGAGAAAATGAAAGTTGGCAGTCTCTAATTCCTTTTTATTATTATTGGTTTTAATATGAAAGCTCTTTTTGGGGTGCTTGGGGCAGGTTAAAGTGTAAGGAGCAAAAATTCCCAGACAGCCCAGTGTAAAAAGTCTCTGAGGTCGCCTCTAATGATGAGCCAATGATGTAATGGGTTTGCGTTACGTTATTCAAGTCATCATCTTTCCTCCACACTAAAGCTTTTAGGTTGTATGGAGAAATCCCTGGTATGAATTGGGTATCAGGCTTATGTTAAGCTGTGAACTCTCATTTTGTTAAATATGAAGCAGGATTCCACACCTGGGGTAATTGTGAAGCTGTTGGGTATTTTCAGAGCTGAGGAAGCTGCTTGTGCCTTTCGAGGCTTTTTTGGTCAAGCATTTTATTGCTTTGCGTGCTGAACTAACCCAAGTGGAGTTTTAGAATAGGGTAAGAATCTGTCCAAGGGTAATCACAGCTGGTTGAGTTGATGTCCCTGACTGGCTTGTTTCTTTTCCAGATCCCTTGCAGTTGGCAGTAAATCAGGCTACAAATTCTTCTCCCTTTCTTCTGTGGACAAATTAGAGCAGATCTATGAATGCAGTGAGTATCTTGCTTTCTTTTTCTCTTTTTATCCCCTCAATTGGCTTAATTTGGGACGAATATAACACCTTTTATTTTTTCACAGGTTGTTTGAAATTGACATAAGAGGAACCTTTAAGTGTATGATGAAATATCACACAAAACTGTTGAATGCTGGCAGGGTAAAACCATATATCAGTGTTCTGTATTTAAACTTAGCTCATATGTTGTGAAATTTGATAATAGCTATGAGGAGAGCTCTTTGGTTTTCTTGTGCTGTGTCCCATAGCCAGGTTATATAGCAGCTTGGCATTTAAAATACTTGTGTGAGAAGTGTGTCTTTTGGGTCTTTATATTGGCTATTAGGGCAGGCAACCACTGATATACCTTCATCACATAAGCAAACAAAGCTTTGATTATCTTTAATCCTTATATTTGCCGTTAGAAAAATACTTTTTGACATAATAGTTGCAGATTTACTTGTCCAGAAAGGTGAATAATCCAAATTCCCATAACTTCTCAGTACTGATCACAGTTGAGTAGGCTATGAGGTGAAACAGAGGGGAATCTGGGGAGAGAAGTGGTATCCCCTGTTTTGCCAGGACTTCACACTTCCCTTTTTTGAGGTGCTAAGAAGTAAGCTATGAATGCTATGTGTAACCTCCATGTGAACAGATGGTACCAGTAGCTATGATGTCAGCACTTATGGTTGGATCCTGGTGTGCCATGCTATACAAGAGAGTTCAGCCTCTGTTCCTTAAGTGACCTGACCCTGTGGCATCTTAAGTTTGAAAATGGTGCGTGATTCAGATCACCTATTACCTGTGGTGACAGCCCCATTCTGTATACAGTCAATGGAGAGAAGTAATTGTGAGGTTCAAATTAGGCACCTGTGGTCAGGTTAAGCTGTGTTGCAGCTATCTTTGCCTGTTTGAGTCATGGTCTGGTTGTACTGGTTAATGGATAGCTTGAATTCCATTTTATGCCATTGAGTTGGTACCTGACCTCTGTAGTATGTGAGGCACTTACAATATCTCGACTGATATCACCTCAGGGGACCCAGTGAAGATGACTCCTGTTACACGAGACACTGACTAAACATATTGAAAGAGACTAGGCTGAACTTTGTGGGACTGCTGCTTCTAGGTAGTCCTTGAAATTACAAATACAGATTGGATCAAGTGCCTTGCTCAGAAAACCTTGACATGAACTGATAAAGCAGCTGGGATTGACATTTAGACTGGCTGGTTCCAGTCTTCAGACTGTTCTGGGATGCGTGTGTTGGCTTAACCTCATGAATATTGTGACGTTTCTTCCATGAGTGTTAAGTCTGTAAATACAGAGCACCGTGTGAGCTAACATTTAGCAGCAAGTCTGACAGTTTGACCTGTGTAAGGTAAACTTTGCTCATGGGACATGCGATATCTGCAGCAAATCTAAATATTTGAGACCTTCATATTTGGTTTTGTATGCAGTTAAATGATTTTCAGCCTTGGGCATACAAACCATGGAGGGCTTCCTGTCTATTGGTACCTCCTTTTTGCAAGGAAAGGTATCTTTGAGGTCTCCCAGACATGTGCCACCTCCTCCCAGTTGAGTTTAAGACTTTGTGTTGATTTGAGTGAGCGCTTTTAGGGTCTCCTGCCTCTCTTCTGTAAGAATGATCTGCATGTTCTTGTGTAGGCGTCTGAAGTAAACTACAGAATACTCCCCAGCTCTCTTGTGTTTGAGAGGTCAGCTGAAAAGACTGGGAGGTTTCTTTGCTCCCATCACTGACTTCTACTGTGATTCTGTACAGAATCACCTAACTCTGTGCTTGGTCTTGATCCCCCTGGGAAAATAAGTATTAGATTGGAGGGTGCTTTAAGGCTTAGTAAATGCTGATAATGTGTTCCATGTTCTTGGGTTAAAAATGGAATAAAAGCACAGCTGATCATAGTCTGGCTGGTTCTAACCAGCTCTGCTCTGTGATGCTACATGCTTGTGTTTATGGTACTGTAATCTTGTTATGTATTTGCTTGTTCTCCCCTTACTGCTTGTACTTAAATTGTTCTGCAGTTCTTTTTGTTCTTACTATATTTTGAATTGGAGTTTCTGGCAAGGCTCACTTGTGTAGCATAAAGGAGAAAATACAAATAGAGAAACCCCAGTGATTAGCAGCATTGCTGTAGGACTTAACTAGTGCTTCTAAACATATGATTACTTCAGGTCAGCTGAAGGTAGAATGTGCAGTATAGGCTGGTACTCTACTTGAATGGTTGCTCGTGAGGGAGCATACATGACTTGGCAGTTGTAAAGAGATTTTATCACTTCTTCCTATTAGGGAACACAGAGGAACAGAGGTGCACCCTGTGTTTTTCAAGTTAATTTAAATTAAAAGCTCATCACTAAGCCTTTCTCTAAAGGTAACTGTCTGTATTATAGTTGTGAGAGTGGAGGATAGTCTATACCTTTTTAAGCATTTTCCTTCTTGAAAGTGTTTTCCTCTCTCTATGACTGCCTAATTCTTGATAGTGCTCTTCCCTGTGCGCCTTCCCTGCTGCCTACGCTTCCCATCAGTGCCGCATAGGACAGTGCTTTTCCATCTGAATCTGCTGCTATTCCTCTTCTGAAATACCAGTTCTCCTGCCTGGGAGAGTAGTAAAGCACAGAAGCTGTGACTTCTCACACAGTTTCCCCTGAATACGTAAGAAGCTGTGCTCACCCAGGAGCAGGGAGCAGTAAGACTGTGGTTTCTTGGTGTGGTGTGCTGCTCTTCTAACTCTTTACAAGAGATGCCTTCATTATGAAGGACTCCAGGCTTCCATGTAAAGATAACCTATAGTGAAAAACGTCTCAGAATCTTTTATGTTACTGGTCTGATTCAAAGAACACAGATCTCTGTTTGAAAGTCAGCTAATTGAAGCAGATTTCTGTTTTTCTTATTCATGTGTTGTGTGTGGCATTAGCAAAATGGAAAACAATTCCTTGAAAACAAAGTCATTGCTAAAATGCATTATCCCTGTTGGATGAGGAAATTGAATTTTCAAAGCCTCAGTAAGCTGTTTTGTCTCCTCTGGAAAAGTACCATATTAAATAGGAGATTTAGATAAAAGTCAATTATGCAGCATAGAATGCTGTAAATGCTTAGTATAAGCCTGCTCCTTTTCCATAAGGCTTATTTTTCTCTCTCTCAAAAGAATGTAGAGCATTAAATATTTTCTGTTCTTATAATAACTGCCAGAAAAAGCCACTTTCAAAGCAGATGTGTCACACAGCAGTGACTTTGTCATGCGCTGAGAATGCTGGGCAGGACTTTCTTCAGGGAATTTCTGTCACTGGTGATGAGAACAGTGCCAACTAATTATTTAATGCGTCTCTTGGCCAAAACAAAAGCCTTCAGAAATAAGCTTGCTCTTTTTTTATGGTAGTTTTATGGTTTGGAGCATGTTAAACATTGAGCTAATCCAGATACTGATTTAGACAAACTTGGTTGTTTTGATGGATCAAGGCCAGAGGCTCAAGTCATTTGTCTTGATTCAGTTCTGTAACGGAGGGGTAGGTATAGCCAGTAGCTGAGAGAGATCTGCAGAGAGTGGTAATGTTCTCTTCAGCTTTCTTCTGCTGTGGAGACCATGTCCACTGTGTCCTTGGGGCTTTTGGAGAGGAGCTTCAGGGGATGGGAGGGGGAAGCACACATGCCAGAGTGACTGGTGGTGGATGTGGACTCCTACTGTGCTATAATCCAGTACTGTACTATAATTGCTCTAAAAGTGCTGCTTTGCCAGAAATCCTGAGCCCTCCTTGTTCCTGCTGTCTTCTCCACACTTTGAATGGTGACTTGTGTTCCTCCTTTGCCTCCAGTGCTCCATAGTAGAACACTTGACAAAACTAATGCTGTTTCCTGGCCATGCAGACACGCTGGGCTTGGGTGATTTCTTTTGTATAAATAGCTTTTAGGGACTGTCAGGTAAAAGGTAGTTTGTGTAAAAATGCTGGTAAGAGGCTGAAGCAGTCTTATAGCAAATGGGTTTACCAGCTTATTGAGTACAAGAAGTCAAGAAGTGGGTAGAAACTCCAAGGTGTTTGGTCATCAAAAATGTAAAGTATAATATAGCCTTAAAAACAAAACACACACACCAAAACCCGCTGAAGCAGAAGTGACCCCTTTGCTTTCCTGGATTTGTGCAGAGGTAAGAGAAGATTGTAAAGTTCTGGAATTTGGCAGGGTTTTTTTGTATCTCTGGGATGTTTTCTTGTTGGATCTTGGGTGGGAGCAGTAGACGCTCTGTTCTGAAGCGTAAACTGGCATGAAATCGTGGGGTGGGGGGAGGAAACCTTTGTAAGTCATCATTCACTGTAGATATCCTGCTTTATAAGCCTGTCCTGCACCCCACCTCAATTCTGAGCTGCTGTGGTAGAATGTTTGTGGTGTTAGACTGTGTTTTCTTAGACAGTATTTCCTGTTGATGTGCATAATTCATCTTCCCTGAAGTCTCCCTCTGTTTTCCTCTCGCTATCGTGATTCCTCAGCTGACACAGAAGATGTGTGCATTGTGGAGAGGCTCTTCTCCAGTAGTCTGGTGGCCATAGTCAGCCTTAAAGCTCCACGCAAGCTCAAAGTTTGTCACTTTAAGAAGGGGACAGAGATTTGCAACTACAGTTACTCTAACACCATCTTGGCTGTCAAACTCAATAGACAGGTGAGTAGTAATTTTGACTAGATGAAAACATGGGAAGGGGTTGTGGCTCTTATTCTGGCACATCTGCTAACTGATGTTCCTTGCTTTGGTGGCGGAATTGCTGTTTGACATTAACTTGCACTTTCACAACTGTAGCTTCTGTATGGCATCTTGGTGCTCATATTTAAGTAGTTTTGGTTCTATGTGTATGTATTTACTCAGAAAAATGCCCTGAGTAAGGTGGGCACGCATTGAGTAGGAGGTTGGGCTAGAGACCTCCTGAGGTCCTTCCCAATGTGAATCATCCTGTGTCCTAAATGTGACACTGACAGTTTCGGTTCAGGCCTAAATTTAAAGTTATGCGTTCGCTTCTTATGTCTTTGCAGTTTGCACAGTTATGTAAACATAAAATCATTAAGCTAGTGAAATTCTGGAGTATAGTACCAGGAACCATAGTTTGCTGTATTACTAAGTCATTAGTAATACATTACTCTGCAAATACAGACCTGTCTGTCTTCAAACAGCTCATTCAAAACAGAGAATGGCATCTCAAGGAGAACATCTCTTCATAGTATCCATCCCTGCCCCCAAAATTCAGGTGTGGGAAGATGGGATTCCTGTTTACAATAAGGGGAACAGTGGCTAATTTGATATCTGACATAGTGAGATAGCATCACATGAGTAACATCTTATTAGTCATCCAGATGTAGTCTACAGAAGTTGTAAATGAGATATTAAAGAACTTAAAGCCCCTCACAAAATAATTAAGACGTAGGCTCAGTTAAATGGTTAAAAAAGATCTTGTATGGGTTTTTTCTGCTTACCCAAAGAAGAAAAATATTCTCACATGTGAATTTGCCTCTTGAAGGAAGGGAAATACATAAAGGCAGGTCCAGAATACGAATTAAATAACTTTAAATGAAGGTTTCTGGCTTGCTGCCTTAAACTAGTAATGTATTAAACTAGTAATGTAAATCATTTTCACTTAAATCAATTTGCACTAGTGTGGTTGAGAGAAGTCAAGTGCACTGGTCAGTTCAAGTGACCAAGTGTAGTATTGCACTGTTGAAGCCTTGTCAAGAGGTGTATCTTGTGTGTCTTGTGTCAAACTTGTTTCTTCCCATCAGGTGGGTATAACTTTTTCTCTACTGGGAGGTGCCTACTGCATTTTTGGATACATTTTCTTTTAGGATTGATAAAGTAATATAAACTCCAGTTTGATATCAGCATTTCATCCTCTTTCCCACGTCTAGAGGCTGATAGTATGTCTGGAAGAGTCTCTTTATATACACAACATACGAGACATGAAGGTACTACATACAATCAGGGAGACACCTCCCAATCCTGCAGGTAAGTGTGTTCTTAGAAGCCAGCGCTGAAAAGTGCATTCTGTGTCAACATGGGATGTTTCCTACAGGGAACTGTAGCACTGGTAATTCCACTTTCAAATCAAAGTAACAATTAAATACATGAGTGCTCTCTTAAAGCTTACCCATTTAATCCAGGTGAGGGTTTTGAGAACAAATAGCAGGCTCTGCCTTAAACTGCATCCTCTCAGTATTTCAACCTCCTAGAGTGGATGCGTTCAAATGTTATAAAGAAGCAGTAGAGCTGCAAAGTGGATTTTGCTAACACTTAGTTAAAGGCTTTGTCAAGTAATGCTTTAGGAGTCATGGCAGACATGGGAAATTCTACTGCTTAATCAGTTGTAGTTTCCTTTTCCACTTTAACATAAATTAAAGCTTTATATAAATAGCTGAATATGTTGCAGGTTGTCTCTGAGATTATTTATCTTTGTTCTTATTCTTCTGGTACCTTGTGAGGATAACTTGAGTCATCTTTCTAATATTCCAGTGCAGAACCAGGAAGTTTTGCTGCCTAAGTCTTGGAATTTACCCCTTTCTAATTCTGTTCCTGCATCCTTTCTAGGGCTGTGTGCTTTATCAATAAACAATGATAACTGCTACCTGGCCTATCCAGGAAGTGCGACTATTGGAGAAGTACAAGTCTTTGATACGATCAATCTGGTAAGGATCTTTGTGAATGCTGTTTCCACCTCTAAAGATGCAGTTTGGGGAAATTACTTCACTTGCTCAAAGAGGAATTACTAGACGTTCAGGATCCCCTGCATCAGTTTGCAGTGCCTCTTACAGTGAGGCTTCACAGATCGCTGGCAAGGAAAATAGATGCTAATATTAGATAGGGTGAGTAGAGTTGGGCACATGGGTAAAGTAATTTCTATTTAAATTGCCTTTTAAGTATCCTTCTACTGCTTGTACTCTGTGCACATGCTTCTATATACTTAGCAGTTAGTAAAACAAGCACTGAAGCTCTTGTCCATAAAGACCCATATTTGCCTTGAATGCTATTAAATATGCACTCTCAAGCTGCTTTTAACCTGTACTGTACTAAGGTTATATTTTATTGATTCACTCCTGCAGAGAGCTGCTAATATGATCCCAGCTCATGATAGTCCCTTGGCTGCTTTGGCATTTGACGCCAGTGGTACTAAACTTGCCACTGCATCAGAAAAGGTAAAGTGGCTTTTTCTTGGCTTGTCAGCAGTGATAAAACCAAAATTTGCTTTGAAGCATTTTCAGTAGGTTTAACCATGCACAATTCTATCCACATGTGCCAAAAAAGAAGGCTTAGAGTTACAATGGCAAATCTTAGTTAAGAGCTGTTAATGATATTTGACACACTTTCCATGCTGTGAAATGCTGGTTGATAATAAGAGTATTTAAATAAACACATTTTAATCTGGCTGTAATCAGGACAATCCTCTTTCTCCCTTCAGTGCAAGATGCTTGTTAGAAATCAGTTGTCTTGGTTTGATGCTGTCTTCCTAATGAAAACAAGACTGTTAAAGTCAGAATAGAGAGAAATGTCTTGTTGGTCTTTGGCACACAATGAGAAATTGTTAATCTACATTGTATAAACTAGAAACTCTGAAGCTTCTGCTCTTTGAGTAAT
This sequence comes from Amazona ochrocephala, assembly GCA_039720435.1. Lineage (NCBI taxonomy): Eukaryota > Metazoa > Chordata > Aves > Psittaciformes > Psittacidae > Amazona > Amazona ochrocephala. The sequence goes on along the minus strand of CM077886.1, from coordinate 10,945,298 downwards.
AGCTTAGAATATAAAGGTGTAACTGATTGCATCTGATAAAGGCACAAAGGCATGCAGGTGACTGTACTTGTGGTACTTGTCTAGTGGTGTTATTCTCATGATCAAATATAATAAGGGCTATGCTTGATGCATAGCTTGTTCTCTACGTTAGTAGCTCCCACCTCTTGTTGTTTCTCTAATCTTCAAACACATCCTACGAACAAGCTCCATAAATATTTCATGCTAGTATGTGGTGTGCATCAACAGCAGTAAGCTAACAGCAAAGTGATTTGCTGCTCGTAGTTGTACCCTGCTCACTAGAGCTAATATACTGTGAATGAACTTGAAATGAAATATGGCTTTTTTTCTTTACAGGGGACAGTAATTAGAGTGTTTTCCATTCCAGAAGGACAGAAACTCTTTGAATTCCGAAGGGGAGTGAAGAGGTAAAGTTCAGCTGAGCTAATTATCTGAAGCTCATTCCTTGTGGTAGACCTCCAGTATGTTCTGCAGCTGAGCTGACATCCTGATTCTTGCCTGTTTCCATTTTCATTCCCCTGCCTGAACACATATTACAGTTTCAGCTTGAATGTCGTACAGTTTCACCCCTTTGGACTTGACTATTCCACGAAATGATCCTGTCAGAACTGTATTCCCTCTGTCTTTTAAAAACTTATTAGTGAGGGAACTTGTTTAAAGTGAATCACCTTTTGCAAGCTGTATTGTATTCTTACAGCAATTGGAGGTAGCACATCTAATATTCTCCCTCTCTTCTAAATCCCTGTGATCATTGGTAACCATTGTGAAGTGGTGCTATGACTTGTGGTGGTAGTAACGTTGTAGCTCTACTATACTTTAAACAGAGGTAAGACTGAGTTCAGATTGTTACTAATTGACTCCATACCTGATACACACCTGAGAACATCATTGATGGGGATCTGGCTCTTGAAGTGCTTTAAGGAGGTATCAGAATTCAAAATGCTTATTATGGAAATGTTCTTTTTTCTTACTTGTGAAGCAGTGGTGACTGAGAAATCTGCTTAGTTATTAAGCCACATACTTTGGCTTAATTGTGAGTCACCTGCCATCACGGACAGGAGAAGGGCAGCAGGTGAGTCCACCATACAGCTGCAGTTCCTGCTAGCTCTCAGGATGGCTTTTGTGAGCATAATGAAGCACCTTAGTGGTGAATGTGCAGAAAGACTCCTACCTACCAAAATGGGGAAGTAATAGCCTCATTTAAGACAATTCCCATGAGTTAGTAAACACTACCTTTCTTCTTACACCTGTTGGTAGAGAATTAGAGTGTCAAAGATATAATGCTTTGTTTTTCATTCCCCTTAGGTGTGTGAGCATCTGTTCACTGGCTTTCAGCATGGATGGCATGTTTCTGTCTGCATCCAGTAACACAGAGACGGTGCATATATTCAAACTTGAGACTGTGAAAGAAAAGTAAGTTTCAGAGATGCCTTAGTTTTTGTGAGGAAAAGGCTATAAAAATCCTTATACACAACACAATGAGTGTGGACAGACTTCTTCTGAATACTTCCCTAAAGTAAAGGGCATTACAAGTCGCTTATGCATTAGCAGCTGTAGCTGAGCTGTGGTACTGTTCTCCCAGTGAACAGAAGAGAATTTCTGCTGAAGAGAAATTGGCCATTCCTTGGCAGAGGAATATGAAGCAGTTCTAACATTCAGTTACATTTGTGTTTCACCTCTGCTGACATCCATATGCTTTCCACCTGCTAATAGGGCTTTAAAAGGCACCAGGTTGTAAAATGTTCCTGTTTGTGATTTGAGAGGGCAGTGTCTTATGTTTCTGTGGAAGTTGTTGGAAACAGTGATTTGCTTAGTGATAAACAGGTGAGTAATACCTTGAAGTGTAGCACTTTCCAGTAATTCTTGCTGTTGTATAATGACCCTTACGAAATGCAGTTTTATAAGCAGAAGGGTCAGTTTACAATCAAACATGCTTAAATAAGAGGCTGAGGTTATTGTAGGACACATTGTGCCTTGTAGCATAAATGGAGTGCATTAGAGTTCTCAAGGGTGTTTGTTGTTTCTGAAGAGAAACAAATAGCTGCTTAATATCCTTAAAAACAAAAATGTTTTATAGTGTTTACACACCTTTAATGTGAACACAAAGTTTTTCCTCTGACTTGCAGACCTCAGGAAGAGCCTACGACCTGGACAGGTTACTTTGGAAAAGTGCTGATGGCCTCCACGAGCTATTTGCCCTCTCAAGTAACAGAAATGTTCAACCAGGGTAGAGCCTTTGCTACAGTCCGCCTGCCGTTCTGTGGGCACAAAAACATCTGTGCACTTGCCACGTGAGTAAAGAAATGGAACCTGCGTTCAGCACCCTCCTGGGTGCTTGGCTGTGTAGAAGGGGATGCTGTACAACATAAGCTCATCTCCAGCAGTGGGTAGTACATGGAACTGTGGATCGCCTGTATTCCTTTCAAAGCCTCTTCCAGTTTAAGAGCAGTGTATTAGAGCTGACACCTCACAGTCCTGTGATGGGAGGAGGAAAAGGCATCACGTATGGATGAGACTAGACTATTTTGTTGTGTAAAGATGTCTTTTAATATTGAAAGAAGAATGTTGAGAGCAAACCCATAGGCTTACAGCATTTGCTTCCATTTGTGCTGAGGGGGTGGATGCTGTGTGTTGTGTTAGCGAATTGCAAAATCAGGCAATCCATACCAATCATTAAAGAAGTCTTTGAAAGCAAGTTCATATTATTCTTATCTCTAAAACAGCGTAGCGCTCATTAAAGTTAATTTTGAGGACTCAATTAAATCTTTATTCTGTCTTCAACAAAGGCAGGTCCTATTTGGCACAGCTACAAAAGCGATAAGCTGAGTGGTAGTAAACTTATTTTGTGGGGGGTTTTATTGTTTTTATGCTAAATTAACTTCATGGCTGCGCTGTCACTTCTCTGAGCTCAAAGCACCCTTTAAGCAGTGATTAAGCCTTGTAACATTTCTGAAGTAAGTAAATGCTTCCCATTAGAATATTTGTCTCTGGAGTTGCACAAAGCTGGGTAACAGGATGGTAACTTCTGAATCTGTTGTACTGAGTTATATAAGATGCTTGAGTCCTGTTAGCCCCAAGATGTGGTTACGCCTCTTTTATGCGCAGCTCTGTCCATGTGCTCCGTTACCAATTTTCTCTGTCTAGAAACTAGAGCGTGGAAAATAATGACTTAAAATCATGGGTGGGGAGCAGAGTGTGCTTTCGGAAGTTCTTACGAGTCTGTGGCTTTCCCTTGAACCCTTCTAGAATCCAGAAGATCCCTCGTTTATTGGTGGGAGCTGCTGACGGATATCTCTACATGTACAACCTAGACCCCCAAGAAGGAGGAGAGTGCACACTAATGAAGCAGCACAAGTAAGTCCACATTAACTGAGTTCTGTTCTTGGAACAGCTAACTTCTTTAATCTTTCCAGACCTCTGACATGAATGAGTAACTTCAGAATCCCCCTGGGCCTTCACCTCTAGCGTCTGCTACGCTATGCACCACTTTTACCAGCAGAAACTTAATACTGTCTGATTGCATTGAAGGATCAGTCGCCGTTAGCTCTATGATCCTGTTTCCCCTTACTTGGCAGCTTGAGTTGAGTTACTTAAACAAGAACTTGAAACTACTGACTCCATCCTCTTCATCAATAAATGAAGTGGTTACGCACATGAGAAGGAGATGTTACTGTGACTTCACAGAGGGGAGTCTGGCCTAAGAAATTATCATCTCTCTACTGCTAACCTTATAAACCTCCTTGCATATAGGCCAGCCAGCTAAAGTTCTGTAGCAATACTGTAGAACATGTCTGGAAAATATGACAAGGAGCTATTTCTTACAAGGTTTGGCAGGAAATGGTAGGGTAATATAGTTGGATTACTTACATGATCAATTGTAGAATTAAAGCCAATAACGATGATAATTCAGGTTTGCAGCTTTGGTCAATCTAATAGTGGTCAAAAATCATTCGTTTATCTGAGCATTTTAAAGTCTGATCTCTGGTTTCACTTACAGATGAAGTGAAGTTTCATAGGGGGAAGCTTTTATCAAGTTAATGTCTGAAATGCTCTAATACCTTCACTAGAGGGTTTTCTAGTGTGTGTGTATGAAGCAACCACCTCTGTTGTGGGCAGAGATCAAGTGACAATCTGTAACACTGCTTATTGGAACAGTGGCTCTTTCATTTTAATCACACCCTATAGTTCTGAGTCTTGTTTGGCCCCTAGCATCAGCTGCTAGGATTCAGATCCTGATGCCGCGTCAGAGGCAAGCATGTCACTGATAAGTCTTCAGTGTTAAATATGAAGTGTTGTCAGATGCCTTCTTAACAGGCCTCTGGAATGAAGAAGCCAGGTTTCTCCTGTTGCATGTGTATATGTGGGTGTTTTTGCACATCTAATGGGAGATTCTTCTGTAGCTGTCAACTAAAGCTGTATCGTGCCCTAGCAGATCACCTCTGCAGCTAACCTCTCCCTGCTTGGTAGGCTTGATGGCAGCATGGAGCCAGCCAATGAAATCCTAGAGTCTGCATCCCACGACCGGCCGCTGGTAGCACAGACGTACAGTGCCGCTGTGACTAAAGGTACATATGTGCCTTCCTCACCCACAAGGCATGGTAAGGAGAAGGCTTGAAAAGGGGGAGAGAGCACCTGTGTATTGCTTCATTCTAGGTGGCTGCCTGAGCTCGTCTGCTTCAACACATCGTAACCGTGTGTGTGATGTGGAGCATTGGTGAGCAGTAGGAAAAGAGCACTCGTGATGTACAGGAGCCCTTTATTGATAGATCACTCAGCTTTGCTACTTCCTGGGTAGAACTTTGGTTTGGACTCTGGTTGATCACTGTAGTGATAGTTGCAGTACTTGCCAAATAGTTCTTGAGATGCCCCAGTATGAGTATTTCATACAGGAATTTTGCACCCAGACCTTGTGCAAAGCATCTGAATTACAGACCCCTTCCCCTTTCTTCTTTAGTTGAAAAGGTTAAGTGTTCCTGTTGTTCCTCTATGGGAACAGTGACCCTTTAGCCTGAGTTGCTCCTTTGTTAAATCAAGAGGTTGAGAACTTGGTTAATACTGCAGCTCTCCAAGTCAGTGGAGCTTTTACCATCTTTTATGGCACTCAGGTTAGTTGCAGTTGCAGCTGTAACATGTGAGGAGTGGAGAAAAACATGTTGCGCACATACCGAGTAGTTTAGTTTTGATTATGAACCACTTTTGGCTTGGAGAAGCACAGTCATGATAGAAGCAAACATAGGGTGGCAGTCAAACTGTTACAAGTCATGTCTGGTACTTCAACTCTAATCATTCACTTTGGATCCGAGCCTTAGTTTGTGCTGCTGATTCCAACTTGTTCCTGTCCCTGCAGCCTATACAGATGACCTGGGTGCTGTGGGTGGAGCTTGCCTGGAAGATGACACCAACTCGCTTAGATTGGATGAAGACAGTGAGCATCCCCCCATGATCCTTCGGACAGACTAAACCTGGACCTGTGAACTCACTCCTGAAGCAGAGAACACTGGCTTGATGTTTCTTGAGGAATCTCGTGTTATGCTGCTATGAACTTTGACATGAGCTGGGAGAGAGGATGACAGACTCTTACTGTTTTAAGTCGTAGCTGTAGTTCTAATTCTATACCATTGGAAAAATATATGGTTTTCAATTCAGTGGCTTTTAATCTTTGCTTATCTATTTTAGCTGTGTTTATTCTTTTCGTTGCCAAAACCTGCTGTTTGTGCAGCCCTCAGAGCCTACTAGCTTTGCATGCGTTCATGTGCCAAGCAAGCATAGGAGGGGGAGAGAGAGAGAAGCCACTTTATAACACACTCAAGTTTGTATTTTTTTTTATATATGTATATAATATTTAGCTTATATAAGGAAGGAGTAGAGAAGTGGTTCTGGAAGCTGAGACTTAGTTCTGCACTGACAAAGGTCCAAATGGTTTCCTGTGCATGGGCTTGCAGGCATACCTAGTGACTGACATGCAACCTTTCAAATGCAATGGCCTGTTTTTGGGGGTTCTCCCTTCCCTTTCCTGGACCACTTTGTTAATTAAAATTCCTTCTGAATGTTGTGTATTTGTGGGACTGTTCTGTTTGTTGCAATGGAGAACTGGAAGTGTTTCCCTGCGTAAGCATGTAGAATACAGGAAGTGCCTTTACAGGGAAGAAGAGTAGTTGATGCAGGAAGAAGGCTAGAATGAAGGAGGAATTGCTGGAGGCTCTTGCTCGTACACCTCTAGTGCTCTGGTGTCTGTAGCCCATGCTGGCTGGTCAGCTGGTGGGGGTGTTCCTTAGGGAGGATTTGTGACTTTCTTTCTCTGCTATAGATTGTCTCATTTCCTTGGCAGAGTAGCAATAACCTTGGGGGATTTATACTTTTTTACCTTATCCAAAGCAAGGATTCTGCCAGGCTGGGGGGAAGCTGCAGTTAAAGAGTATGGCAGCCCCACTCTGTGAACAGCCTTAAGGTTTTCAGCTGGAAGGCATCGCTCTTAATTCTGGCTTCTCCTCAGTCTGGGGCTGAGGGTACTGCTCTAATAGTGAAGGTTCATGATTATTTTTTCCAGATACTGATGTAAATATAACTGCTTTTGAAAGATTAATTTTCTCCTGGGTTCTCTTCTGCTGGATAACGGGGGTTTTGGTTGGTGTTCTCTTGGGTTTTTCTCCTCCCCTTTCATCAGTGCTCCTCTTGTGATACACTCCAAGGACTGGTTGTCTCTTTGGCGGTTCTGGAATAAATCCCTTACTGCCCTGATCCTGGCCAGGGCTTTCCAAGGCTGAGCAGTACTGCAGGCTATTTTTAGGGTTGTAATGTGCCTTTTCTGAAGTCTTGGATAACAGTTAGTGGGCAAGTGATGAGCAAAGTACTTAGAGAGTGTTACTTTCCTTTGCCAAAATGAGCTTGCTTTTGCCTTTTGTGTAGCAATGTTGGTTCCTTCCTTCCCCTCTGCTGACTGCTTGCAAAGAATCAAACCAGATGAGGAAATTGCAGATCTTGAGGACAGAAGCTGAGTACTCCAGCTACGTGTGAACTCCCTACCATAACTAGGCAGGGATGTGCTTTTAGGGTTTGGGACTGTTAACATGTCTTCTCTCAAGCAACAGCAGGCAGTGTTCTTTGTCCCCAAAGCCCTCTGTAGGTAGGTGTGCTTCCCCATCCTCTAAAGATGGTGGTAGCTGCCTGCATCAGTGAGGCCATTGTTAGTCTGTGTGAGTGGAAGATGCTTTAACATGAGCACATGTGGGAGAGAAGGGATCAGGCTTGTTTAGCTACTGAAAACCCTTGCCTGGCCTGAGCAGCTGGCTGGAGTGGCTTGTGGTGCCCTCTCCAGAAGCAAAGGAATCCAAAGCAAACCACTGAGCTGTGCTGAAATCTTGCTTAGTCTTGACTTTAAGCTCTGGCTGACAACTGAATTCCATGGTCTGGAATTATTATGTTGTTGTTTTTCTTACTGCAAGTGCTATCAGCCTTGCTGTGGCTGCAGAGTAAACTACAAGTCTTGAAGTAAATACAAGCTGGATGAGCTTGGCTGGCAAACAGAACCACCCAGGAGCTGTCAGATGTCTGCTCGTTCCAGACAAAGCTGGTAACATTCCTGATAACATAACTTGGAGGCTTGGCACAGACTCCACAAGTAGAGTTAGCAGTAAACACACATAAGCACAGGTCTGCTAAGCACGAGTTTTACATCTCTTGAGTGTAACAAAGGCTGTCTTACATAGTAAGATACACCCCTTAATGTAATTACTTTCACTGCTGAAACTCGAGATCATGTATCCGACTAACTTTACCCCTTTCCTAACTTTCACACCTTATCTTCCACAGGTGGGTTGGAGATCCTGCATTCATTGTATTTGTGTCTTCCATGTGCTGTCGTGTGCTCCTGTGCCACGCACTGACTGTTGAATCGCTGTGCCCTGCAGAGAGCAGAAGTATTGATATTCTGGGGTTAGTGAGCAGCATGGGGCTGGTGGGGTGGAATTGGTGGTTTCTGGTCCCCACTGACAGTGTATTTAAGAATGGTGACAGTAGCTTGTCTGAAGTTCATTGCATGAGGATGTAAACTTTGTCTTGGATAAAGCATGACTAGCACAGTTTCCCTCTGGCCTGAGGCCCTCAGTCACCACCTTGCTGTGGTACACGACCACAGTTAGAAGCCTCTCGGGTTGGGGTTTCATCCAAATAACACAAAGATTTTAATGTCTTTATTTAAACATAGCAGAAATGCTGTTTGCAGCTGCATCCTCACCTGGGCATGCAGCACACGAGTGCACTGTTATGCTCTGTGGATCGGGTGGCACCTGAACACTTACATTGTGCTGGTCTGACAGCCCTGGATTCCCCAGGGGGAGCCAAGGAGGCTCTAGCCCTGTGGCCATGGGCTTGCAGTCATGTGATATGGGAACACCTTTACAGCCACTCTCGTTTTAGGCTGACCTTCCTTGGAAGGACAGTGTTCTGTTGCAGTGTCTGTCTAGGCACAGGCTGTACCTCTTGATAGCTTTTTAACTCTGTAGGAGGGTGGGGGACAGAGGTAGGCAACTGAAACAACCAAAGCTGGGGAGAGGGGAACGCTTCTGAACTTGGAATCCTAAACTCAGGTCTTAGATTGCAGTGGGATCTGTTGCCAGTGAGTACTGTAGGGAAAGAGCTGTTCCTCTTGATGTGCAAATAGGTAGTGAGCAAACACAGGTGGCTCCTGTCTCAACGTCTGTGTGTTTACTCTCTATTTGAGTTCTGAAGCAGAAATCTCTTATCTCTGGTCTCTAATGTCCCTGTTTCCAAAATACAAGTGATAGATACAAATCTAGCAGCTAAAAGGCTGGGCTTGGCACAGGAGGAGGAAGTGGAAAGCATGCAGAGGTTAGTAAAAGCTGTTCCTTCTGAGGCCCTGCTCGTTTGTGTGAGTGCTCCCTTTGGGATCGGATGTGTGCATGTCCCTTGTTGCTCCAGGTCCTATGCAAGCGAGTATCTTGGGCCTCTGCAGAGGGTGGGGATGGAGGTGGTGGCTTTTCAAGTCTGCCTCAATGCAGGTAAATACCTAACAAGACTCTTAATACAGAGACACAGGGAACTCCCATATGACCTATGTCTAATAGTAAAAAGGGAGGAATGGAGAAAGAGCCACCAGGTCAGTAAGTGGGGTTCGTAGAGCCCTAAGAAGCTGCTCAGCAAAGAACTCTCTATGTTACATCCCAGTCTGTGCTTCCTTGGCTCTAATAATGGTATTGGCACCAAAGCAACACGCAGCAAGAGGGTAGAATTTCTTCCCTTGCAGGCTGCTGAGCTCTTCAGTAAACCCCTGGTGCGTGCAGATGCTCCACTCCTGTTCACAGAGCAAAAAGAGCCTTTCCCTGAAGCATCAGTGGGCTGAAATCACTGCAGAGCTTTGGGAGATTTGATTCTGTGCTCCAGCTGTGCCGGCTGACAGATTTAACCTGTTAACATCTGGGAGCAAGGCAGTGCCTTCCCCACATGTGCAGAACAGGCCTTTTCCTGGAGTCTGTGCTGCACTGTGAAAGGTTTGCAATGAAGAGAGCGTGACTCTGACTGTAAATAAGTCCTTTCAGATTCCAGTTGCGCAACCAAAGGAATTCAGCAGATTCCTATTTTTCTAACCATGCCATGCCTTCATTGTAACACTCTTCCAATTGCCCCATCTCATCTTACACTGCCTTGAAAGTAATGGACAAGAGGTTTTCCTTCTGGCTTGCAAATAGCTGCAGTTGTGCCCGTTACAGATGTCTCAGTGCTGTGGCTTTGACCATGTGGCCGCAGTGATCTGTGCCCTGACTCCCCCTGCACTGTTGCATGTGTCCAACTCATTTCTCAGGAGCGCTTCCCAAACCTGTAGCTCTGGGTTTCTATGGGGTATTGACCAAACCCTGTGTCTGCCTGGACCTGTTTCCCCTTGCATTTGCTTCCGTACCTGGGAAAAGCCCCCCTGCATCCTGCAGTGCTGACTTACTCTGTTCAATACCTGTGCTGATAAGTGGGAATATCTAACATTCCACCTCACCAAGTGTCTGCCTCCCACTGCTGCCCATCGCTCTTTGTAATTTTATAACTGCCTAAGAAATTAAATCTGTGTTGCCATAAATACTCTGTGTCTTCTTCCTTTCGTTTGCTGCTTGGAGATGGGGCCGGGTAGCGCCAGGGTGATGCCGCATGTGTTGTGTACCCTGCGGCCCAAACTGAAGCACCAGCAGTAATAAGCCTTGGTCCTGGTTGTGTTCTGTAGCTGCTCTCAAAAGGCTCTCAGTATGGGTTTTGCTGGGGCCAGGAAAGGATGAGCTGAGTTTCTCCTGGTACATTTTGCTTGCAAATGTAATTTTCGCTCTTGTTCCTCCTCAGAGCAGCTCCTTGCAGGACTCCCATTCGTGCATCTTTCTCCTGCTCCTCAGGTGGGTTTGGATAATTCCCTTTATTCTTGCTTTCATGGATCACATCTGAAGCAGTGCTTCAAATACTGTGCTGTTACTTCAAGCTTGTTGCTTCTCGCCTTCAAGCCCAGGAGGAAGATCTGAAGCGAGCCTGTATGGATGGGTGAGGAGGCATCTCCTGCTTCTGTGTTATCCTTCCTCTTGCAAAGCCATGACAAACACTTTGGGGTAGGCGAGAGGGGGAAAAAGCCTTTCTGCTCTTGATAGCAGTGGTGGAGCATGTGAGGGTGAGACTGTCCTTGGTTTGCTGTGGCTGCCCCATCCCTGGCAGTGCTCAAGGCCAGGCTGGATGGGGCTTGCAGCACCCTGCTCCAGTGGAAGGTGTCCCTGCCCATGGCAGGGGGTTGGAACTGGATGAGCTTTAAGGTCCCTTCCAACACAAACCATTCCATGATTCCATGTTGTTTTGCATGACCACTTCATCGCAAGGCCTTGGCTGTGAAGCTGCAGAGCTTCTCCCTTCCTTTTCTAGCTCTGGGGGGCGATGCTGTCCTGTCAGTGCCATTTATATGCCTCTTTGTTTCGGGTACAACAGGCACTGAACCCAGGTGAGTGTTTCTGAACAGTTCATTTGCTGCTGGTGCCATTTCCCATCTTCTGCCTGGAGCAAACCAGAGCTGAGATACTGCTGATGGATTCAACAGCTCCCAGTCATGGTGGCCATGCCAACAGCTCTGTCTACTGTGTCTACTTACTACATCTAACATCGCCCTGGATGTTAATGGTCATCCAGACCCCACGATGCTTCGGGAGGTCCAACTGCTCCTGCCTGCAAAGAGTGGAATATTCTCCAGTAATCAAAATGGTAAATAATGGCAGAGACTTCCTCAGGTAATGAATGGCTTTATATGATTTAATGAGGGGTTTCTGCCCAGCCTGCTGGGGTCGAGGACATCTGATGCCTCCTGTTCCATCACCTCACTGTGGTTTGGGTTTTGGTTTTTCAGCAGTGAGTTTTACGAAGTTACAGCTTATACTAAAGGATTTGGGATCCATGTAAGTCCATGAAATCAGCTAGAGGATTTTGATGAAGTTTTGATATTCTGGATCCCATTTTGTGGGAGCAAGGAAGGCCCTGGAACAAAAGCTCATGGCTGGGGTTGGGGCTGTGCTGGGAAGCACCAAGTGATGCAGGCAAACAGGCCTGCTTTGTCCACTGAATGCACCTTTGGGTGCCAGCGTGGCAGGTACCTGCTTGGCATCTCCCTTATTGCTGCCTTCCCCTCCTGCTGCTCAGGGCAGCAAGTGGTGCTTGCAGACCCTTTCCTCGCTCTTTGCTGTCTGCTTCCCCGGCAGCCCCAGGTGGGGGCTCATAACCCCTTTTATCAGAGGGGGGCAATGGGGGTGACCGTGTAGGTGAAGGATGAGGGGCGCTGGATGGAGCGGAGGGGCCGCTCCGCCGCCGCGCAGCCGCTAGATGGTGGTGCGGGGCCCCGCGGCGCGGAGCGCGTCCCTGCTCCCTCCCCGGAGCATCCATGTTCTTTCCTCCATCCCCGGCAGCATCCCAGCCGTCTGCCCCGCAATATCCATGTACTTTACCCTGGAGCATCCCTGCTCCTTCCCCAGCAGCATCCCGGCCTCTTTTCCCCTGAAGCATCCCTGCTTTTACCCCGGAGACTCCCCTGGAACATCCATCTTCTTTCCTCCCTTCTCTGGCAGCTTCTGAGCCTTTCCCCTGCTTAAAGCATCCCTGCTCATTTCATGGGAGCATCCCAATCTTTTCTCCCCAGCATATCCCTGCTGCTTCCCTTTTTCCCTTCGGTGCACTGAAGGTGATCTGAGCACGTACCCATGCTCTGTGACTAAGCAGAGCAAGAGCAATGAATGGTCTGTGTTGGCTCAGAGGCTGGATGAGGGCAAAGGCAGCTCTGAGATCCAGAGGGCTCTTGGCTTCTCTGTGTGCCATGGGCTTCCTGCCTGGAAAGCTGCTGGAAGGCTGGAGAAGGAGCTAGGAGATGATGGTGGGACCAGGCTATAGTCTGGTGGTGCCTTTAGCTGTGTCTTTAAGTCAGTGTCTGTACTTCCCATTGAGTCCTGGCAGGAGAGGCAGGACTGCTGCTTGGAGCGGGTCTGGTTTGTAGGGAAACACAAGCCCTGCTGCCTGTGCACCTCTGGGATGCAGGATTCTCTGCTGCAGGTTCCCTCTCAGCACCCCGGGTACCTTCTCTATGAGTGACAAGCACAGAGGGCTCACAGACAGCATCTCTTCTCTCACCTGCAACCAGCGCTGCAAATGGAAGCAGGGAGGCAGAGCCAGGAGACGTTATCTCACTCCTTTTTAATGCTTTGGATAGGAAACAGCCTTTCATGTCTCCCAGGGCCAAAGACAATTTGCATTTCAAGAGGTCAGGACGCAGCTATTTCTTTGTACCACCTGAAATCAGTTATTAAAGGTCTTTTTGGAACCAAAACAAGGCACACAGAATGATGGCCTCCGAAGGCTTGAATTGCTCCCATCACCTCCGATGGCCCTGGCTGCTCCTGGAGGATGCTGAACCGAGGTGGCGCAGGCACCAGAAGCTCCTCTGTATGGCTATGGCTGGGCTAAGGGGTGATGGGGTCTCCCCTGGGAATCAGGGGGCTTTGCCTCCGTTCCTATGGCTTTAAAGAAGGCACTGGGGCGCATACAACTCAATACCCATCTCCCTGCACCCTCGCCCCAGAGCGGGACCTCAGCCTGGCCCTACAACCCCATTCTGCCTAATGAAAAGCCTCTGGCAGCCCCGCTCTTGGCTTTGTGTTCTCAGCTGCTGCCTCTGCCCTCCCCGAGCTCACCGCTGCTGCCTGTTTATATTGGAGTTTGCATTAGCAGATGCACTCTGGGATATTCAATTACCTATAAAGAGCTGGAGCAAGGCAGTGCTGGAGCCATGGGGGGGGTTGGGGCTTTCTTTTTCTCTGTTGGTTTTGGATGTTTTGGGGGTTTGGGGTTCTATTTTTAACTTGCTTTTAAGAGGCAGAGCAGTGGGGTTGGGTTTAAGCACAAACAAATGGGAAGTGGAGTAAGGGGGGGGGACACACACATAAATAAATGATCCTGTGCATGAAGTGAAGCAGCTGGGTAGAACAACTGATCTCCGGGAAGAAAGCAGCTCCCAGGGCTATTTATAGCTCTTTTGTTTCTCTCTCTGCCCCCTCCTCTCACCATACAGGCTGTGGGTTCAGTGCGTGTCATTCCCGCTGCTCTCCATCACCTCTCCACGGCTGGATGATGCCTTCTCTTGTTCCTTGTTTATGTATCTGCATCTTATTTCCAGCAGGGGAAGGGCAGGAGCGGCGATGCTGCCATCACCCTCAGCTCTGCGTGGGAAAAGGGGGGGGCACGGTGCTGCAGGACCTATGGCAGCAATGGGGTTGCCCTTTCCCTTTGCTCCTCAGCGTTAGGGGCTGCTGTAACCCCTGAATCCCCCTTTGCCCACCTTCTTTGTTGCTGGCACTGTGCTCCCTGCAGCTCCAGGGCACTTTGATGCATTTTCATCCTTTGGGATGCTGCAGCAACCGGGGCTGGAGGAGCCTTGGAGGTCCATGGGGTCCTTCCCCCCGCCATGGGCACCATCCTTTTGGACTAGATGGTGTCCAAAGGTCCCTTCCAGCCCTAACGATGCTGTGATTCTGATCATTCCTCAACCTATCCCAGCACAGCTTTCCTCTGCTGCCCTCAAAGAGAGCCCATATCCCTTAGCCCCAGATTTCCCATCACATCCCTCCTGGATGGTGGTGCTGCTGCTCCAAGCCCCTTCTCCCCACCGCCCCCCCCCCCCCAGTGAACATCCACGTGGGCTCCCATCTTTGTACCTTTATGGCAGAAATACATAATTCCTTCATTATTCAATTAGGAATTCAACGTACAATCAGGTGATCGCTTTAAGAGGATTTCCTATAAGGCAGGATTTGAATAACTGGGCTATGAGTAATATATTCCCCTAACTGGTTTATTCCTTTATCAGATTCCCCCCCTTCTAAGCACTTTAATGCATTTACTTGCCCATTGTCGACACTTCTTCATGCTCTTCCTCCCTCCCCAAGCTTATGCAAATCCTCTGTAAGGCGTTTAATGCACTGAGTGTGTCAATAGCACCGAGATGCTCACGACAGCATTAAGCTTCATGCGTGTCCCCACTGATTAAGAGGAGTGGTGGGGCCAGCCCCCTTTCAGCCCTCGCGGTGGGGCCGGGGAAGGGAGCTGCGTTTGTCTGCAGAAAAGGCTGGAGCTGAAAGTAGCTCTTTTCTTTCACAGGGCACGGTGTGAATAGGGAGCATGGGGCTGGCCTGTCTGCTGCTGTTTGCTGCTCTGTCACTCAGCTTTCGGGCTGATGGAGGTGTGAAAGTGATGGGGAGGGATGCGATGGAAGTGATGGAAGAGGAAAGGGATGAAATAGCACACAACTCAATACGAGCATCAATTTGCTTGTTGTCCTATGGGTCTTCTTTTAGAGGGAGTTAACAGCCTTTATGGTCAGAGGGGCTGAATGTACCTGACGGGTAGGGGCATTGCCTCTGGAGGATGCATTTACACTGTTCACCATAGAGTCATAGACTGCTTTGGGTGGGAAAGGACCTTAACATCATCCAGTTCCAACCTTGGTGCGGTGTTCACTCTGAAACCTACAGACAACCGCTTGGGCCCTGGGAAAAGGGAAGCTCAGGGATAAGGGCACACAAGGGGCTGCATTGCCTCTAACGTGGGGTTTCCCTGTTTCCCCATCACAGAGGGGCTCAGGCCCAAGGGTTTCTGTCACCTTCATCTATCTCCAAAGGAAGTTCTCTTCTCCCAGCCCGGGTCTCTAAACGCCGGGTGAGTGGGAGCTGAACCAGCCCTTCCCTGCCCTTGTTCCCTCTGCACCCACCGCTGATTGTCTCCTATTTTATCCCATCCCGTGCATGCAGCAATTATGCAAAGCTGCAATCAAGGAGCGGAATTAGCAGCTCCTCTTGGATTAATTAATGAGGGATGCAAATCCGTTCCAGCACAGAAGGGAAGGGGGGACATGCAAAGGTTGTGGCATCCTCTATGGGTTTGTCCCACTCTCCCAGGCTGGTACACCCACATACCAGGATATCCACATGGAAGAGGTTGTTCCTTGGGCTTGGGATGAGAGCTGGGTGCCCCAAAGCTGATGCTCCCTGGAGCATTTAAACCCAGGGCTTTGGGCCAAGAGCAGTTCCTCCTCCCACCCCAATCCCGTTGTAAAGCTTGAGGAAAACTCAGTTAATCCCCCCGGATTCCCGTGCCGTGCTCCCGCCGGCACCGGGGATTTCTGTTTACCTCCAATCGGATTGTGACAAACCCTCCACTTGCATTGAGCAAATTCCCTGGCTGCTCCCTGCTCCTTGCAGGCCCCGATAATCCCCCAAGTGCAGCTCCAGCCAAGAGACAACATCCCTGATTAATCCCTGCTGTATCCATGCGAAGCCGGTGCTGCTGAGGATGCTCCCAGTGCCAGCACTTGCACGCTCTGCTGGCACTGGGAGCGACCCCAGGGAAGGATGCAAAGGCTGTGATGCTATTTAAAGGAGCTTTTCCAAGAGGCGGTTGCAGGCTTGGGAATGGTGTCCCATTCCCATGAAATGGAGAAGATGGATGTGTGGTGCTTCTCGGAGGGTGTTTGGGGGGGTTCATAAATTTCATCCCTATGGCTCTTCCCAGTCATAGGTAATGTCATCCACCCTGGCTGGTCCAGAGGGGACATGAAGCTGGGCACGGGATGCCCAAGATGAGCATGGTTTGGTTAAGGAGCTGCTTTGTCACTCCTTAACCAAGGTACGGACCATTGCTGTGCGCATATGGATGGGGATAACAGAGACGGCCACTTCCCATGGTACCCAAGGGTTTAAAGCCATGGCTTGGGCGGGTTTGGGCAGTGCGGTGGGATGCACACCTGAAAGGTCTCTCCTTCCTCTCACCTCCACAGCAGCACTGATCAACAAAGCTGGACGGGCAAGAAAAAGCTGCAGCACAGAGGACTGCTGGAGCCCATCCTAATCCAGCATCTCCGAGGCAAATGAACCGGCAGCGTCTTATTCCACCCTGTGGGATTAATCAGTGCTCTACCAGGCTCCAGGCAAGCGAGGTGAGGCTCTGAATAGCAGGGACCCGTGGCGAGGTGGCTGCAGGGTGTTGGTTCACAGAGCAGAGCAAATCCCTCCTTGTAACCCAGCAAATGCTTTTGGGATGTGACTGCTCAAGGCAGGAAAAGGGGAGAAGGCAAAAATACCTCTAAGAAGCTGTGGTGTGGGTGAGGGATGCTCTGTGGCTCATGGGTTTGGATGTAGGGTGCAGGGGAAGGCTCGAGGATGGGGATGTGTGCATGGGCTCTGGCCAGCTTTGCCCCATTGCGCTCGGAGCATCGTGCCTGGCAGGCTTTCCTGGCTGCCGAAGTGGGTCAAGCAGAAACCAAGGAGCATCCGAGCTCCCCAACCTCGCGCCAGCTCCATCAGGGCTGAATTATTCAGGGCCAGCTTAAACAATTGAAGAGCCCTGCTCACGGGATCCCCCCATGGCTCCATAGGGAAGGGGCAGCTCAACTGGCCCGTACTCAGGTACCTTGGATGGGTGAATGGTGTCTGATGGGTCTGGTACTGCCCTTAGGGATATGGAAAGCAGAGAGAAAAGGACTCTGAGTTCTCCCTTATGGACTTATCTCCCTGTGGTCCCCTATAGCCCTCCAAGCCATAGAAGCTTCTTTAGGTACCCCAGCACAGCAATGTTGCACCCGTAGCACAAAGTGTACCCCATTGTCCCCCAAAATAGGGATGAGGAGGTTGTGATTTTAGACAGGACGGTGGAACTCAGGACCTTGTTCTTTGCCATAGAGTGTTTGATTGCAGCATCTCCCCTGTGGCTCAGCCAGCACCAAATGCATTTGGAAGCTGAGATGCTCCCCAGAGCTTGGTCACTTTTAAAGGACCCCCCATAGCTCCATACCTGGGGCTTCGGGATGGGGAGAACCAGCTCCGGGGGAGAATCCCTGTGGAAGGCAGTGAGTAATGCTGCCTGGCAAGCAGCAGGGCCTCAGCAGTGAGCCGTGAAAAGGCGAGAGCACAGATGCTTCGTCTCATCCTGCTCTTTTAGTGGGGCTCTCGCACTGTCTGGGTGCCGAATAGGCTGGAACCCCCACCACAGTCACCCCCTTTTCTTAAGCCTCTTAAACCTGGAAGGGGGCGATGGGGTCTGGTATAGGGTGAAGGGACCTATCCCAAGAGGAGTGAGGTGCTTTGAGGTTTTACTATGACGCTATTGAAAGCTGAACAAACCCGGCCCAATTCCCCCTTGCACTGGTGCACTGAGCTGTGGGAGTGCTCAGCCAATGGGGGGGCAGTCGGGGTTGTTTTGAGCCAAATCGTGGCTATTTCAGCCAAGGAGGAAAGGTGGAAATTTCCACCTGGTCTGTTCGCTGCCTGCGATGGGTTTGCAGGAGCCCCTTTGGGCTCAGCCCCGCTCGCAGCAGAACGGGGCTGAGGAGCCACAGCCGCTTCCATCTCAGCCCCGAGCGCTGATTTACACAGCGCAGCACGCATTGGCTGCAGGAACGTTGTCATTCCCAGCCCGGCGCGCTGCAGCCACAGTGTGTGAGCAGGGACGGTGCCTCCTGCCCGCTGCCGCCACCCTCCCGTGCTCCGGGTGGGCAGAACCCAGCAGGGTCTGGTCCAGGGGGCTCTTACCCAGCAAGGTGGGAGGGGGCACTTGTCCTGTGTCCCGTCCCCCCCCAGTCCCTTGCTGCTCCAATGAGACAGCCCAGGAGCATCCAGTCCCTGTGATGCTACCCATAGCCTTGGCCAGCTCAGCAGCAGGAGGGATGGGGACATCCACGGTGTCCCTGCCTGGAGCATCCTCCGTGGGGACACACATCTTCTCTTCTGGTCCCCACTGCCCCACGCTGTTGGTTCCCTCCTTCCTCCGCTTCCACCCCCTGGTTGGTGATGCTGGGGAGCAGAAATACCCCCCTTGCTGCCCTAGAAAGCAGTGTTGTGCTAGCCAGAGCTTGCATCCATCCACCCATCCATCCGTCCATCCATCATCCTGTTCATCCATCTGTTCTTATTCTTCTGTCCATCTATCTATCCACCTATCCATCCCTCCTATCTGTGTATCCCAGCCCACGCTGATCCCCATCTTATGCCAAAACCATTTACAGCATGGGAAGGACCCTGTCCATGCAAACCTCCTATCCACAAGGAAATTCCCGGGGGTTTCTTCCTAATGAATCCATCTTTGTAATTACCTCCAGGCTTCCAAAATGCCCCCACGGCGCCTACAGGCAGTGCCTATGGGCGGTACCTATAGACCGGGGTAGGGATGCGCTCTGCTCGTTGGAAAACCCCTTCCTGCGGCCCCCGGGGCTCAGGGGGGTCCGGAGGGGCGGGGAGGAGCTGCGGGCGGAGGCAGGGCCGGGGCCGGCCCCGCTCCTCGCTCGCAGCCGCCGCATTCGCTGCCGGCTCCGCGCCCCGAGGCTCCGGTATGGCGGGGCCGGGGCCCGGCGGCCGCCGGTGCTGAGCGGGGCGAGCGCAGCGCTGATGCCGCAGAGCCGCCGCGGCGGAACCAGGTAAGAGCCAACGCGACCTGTTGGGCACGGCCGGGCCCGGGGTACGGGGGGAGGCTGCATCCCCCAGCCCCATGGACCATCCATCATCCCCCCCGGCTCCGGGCATCCTCCCCGGGCGCGGCCGGACACCGGCTCCCGCCGTCGCGGAGCGTTTCCTTCATCCCAGGGATGCGGGATGTGGAATTCCCGCTCCTCGTTGCAACTTCCCTGCTTGCAAGATGTCGGGGGACCCTTTTGATGGAGTGAAAATCGCCTCCCTGCCCTGATGGGGGGGTTTGTACACCGGCACCGGAGCACAGCAGGGATAGGGTCCCCGCTCTGCCCTGTCCGCAGGTGAGATCTCCCATCCCTGGCCATGATGGCGAACCCTTCCCTTCCCACCTTGGGTCCAGAGGGGCGGCAGGGCCCAAGACCCATGGAGAAGGGTTTAAATCCAAAGGGAGGGGAAAATCCGCTTTACAACGCATAGGGATGCTCGGAGCAAGGGGGGAAGACCTGGCCCAGCATCACGGCTGTGCGGCGCATCCCGCTCTGCTCCTGGCCCCAAGAAGTTTGGGCCACAGTAGGTACGGGGCGCTTTCAGGCGGCATGCTCTCCAGCTGGGATCTTTGCTATGGAAAAACCCTGCAACAGGCTTTCCCGGCATCCCGGGGGATGCTTCCCACGGCGTTTTATTCCCTGGGGTAGCAGCAGGCACAGGCAGGTGAGAATCACAACCAGCTCCTCTATGAGCAGCGATGTCCCCAGCCAAAACCTGCTCCACGGGGATGCTCTGCGCGTGATGCTTTGGGATGGGGGGGTCTCGGATTCATCCTTTACTCATCCAGCCCCCACCAGCACTGTGGCCTCCACACATCCTCAGGGATGTGGCAGCACAGTGAATGGATGCGTTTTAGGGTCGGGAATGGTGCTTGCAGGGTCGGTGGGTACCACATTTAACACCCACCCAAGGGTCCCCCCATATCTCACAGCCAGGGAGATGCTGGCAGCCCCCCTGCTCCCGCAGACGCCACTGCTGGCAGGCGAGCAGAGAAATCATTGCCATTGATTTTTCCTCCCTCAACCGCCTGCCTTGGAGGAGATTTATCGTCTTTGCAGCCCCCCCTCTCCCCGGCCGGGTGGGCTGCGGGAGCTGGGGCAGGCTGGCATCTAGCGACTGGTACCGGTAAGGCAGAGCAGACCCCAGGGCCTGGGCTGGTCCCAAAGGGATGGATGAACCGTGGTCTGGGAGGCTGATGCTGGAGCATCACTTTGGGGAGCTCATTTTGGGTTGTGTTTGATGTGGATCCTCTCGGCTTGCTGGGGTCTCTATGGCAGCCCTCTGTCTTCTTGCTGTGCCATGGTCCCTTGGAGAAGATATGGAATATTCACCTTAAAAGACAGGTCCCATCCCATCTTTTCTCCCTGGAAAGCTGCAGAAATGCATTTGCTGAGGCAAATGGCTCTGCCCCAGCCCCAGGCAGCAGAAAAGGGGCATAAACCAGAGGAAGCGTGTGCTGCTTGCACAGAGCAAGAGCGTCCCGAGGAGCCTCGCCAGCATCCACCCTCCGGGAATGCTTTTCACCCATTAATTTCTCCAATTGCTTTTGGAAACGGCACCAGCGTTTGGCAGTGGGAGCATTCCAGTGGATCCCTTCAGTCACCACTCAAATCCCTGCCCAATGGGTCCAAAACCTCCCTTTTCCTTCGGGAAATCATGTTTCCAGGTGGATAAAGACCACAGGACCTGCAGCGATACAGTGGGGTGGTGAAGGCTCAGGCTCACCCACCCCTTGTCACTGCTCTCCCTCTCAGGTTGCCCACAATGGGCTCAATGGGATCCGAGCGCTTTAAGGAGCTGAGCCCAGTGGGAACGCCCGAGGGGAACGTGGTGATGAGCTTCAGCTTCGACAGCTACCAGCTGGAGGAGGACGAGCTGCAGCGGGGCAGCCAGGCCAAGGGCGTCCTCACCTTCATGGAGCCGGGTGAGGGCAGGCACAGCCGAGAGATGGCTTCCTTGCTGCTTTCCCACCCATTTAGGAGCTTCCTGGGATGGGTTACCTAGCCACAAATGGCCTGAAACACACAAAATGGACTAAATGGGCTTTTCTGGGGGGACCTGTTTGTGCCCTTGTGAAATGCATTTATTTAGGGAAGGACTTTCCCTGTCCTGGGCCCGTTTATATGTGGGGTGCTGCACTGTGGATGTGACGGCACCATCAAGGCTGGAATCTGCTGCAGGTCCCAGGGGGGCAGCAGTGCCACTGTCACATCTCTTTTTCCCTCTTTCTTTCCCTTTCTGGGGCAGTTTCTGAGGATCCCGAGCCACAGGATCGATACCATGGGATTTACTTTGCCATGCTGCTGGCCGGGGTGGGATTTCTGCTGCCATACAACAGCTTTATCACCGATGTGGACTATCTACACCATAAATACCCAGGTAGGTCCCCAGCAGCACTTCCCAAGCTCCCAAAAACTGGGAATAACTTGGCGCTGCTTCCAGAGGAGCCAGACGCTTCCATTCCCCATCATTTGCCTCTCCACAGGGACCTCCATCGTCTTTGACATGAGCCTCACCTACATCCTGGTGGCCTTGGTGGCCGTCATCCTCAACAACGCACTGGTGGAGCTGCTGAGCTTGCACACCCGCATCTCCGTGGGTGAGTGGGGTCCCTGCGCCCCTCGGCACAGCCCCGTGCTGTGCCCCCATCACTCACCTCCATCTCCCACCTCCAGGCTATCTCTTCGCCCTGGGGCCACTGCTCTTTGTCAGCATCTGCGATGTGTGGCTGGAGCTCTTCAGCCGCAGGCAGGCCTATGCCATCAACCTGGTGGCTGTCGGGGTGGTGGCCTTTGGCTGCACAGGTATGTGGGACACTGGTGGTGCTGGGGTGAGCACAGCCCTTCCGATAGCGGTGGGAAAGCAGCCCCATCCCTGAGAACCGTGGTCTCCTGGGGCACCGGGATCTCTATCACTATAAGCTGACCCTCATGTCCCTGCTCTCTTCCCTCCGCCTCTGTCCAGAGGCACCAGTACCAAACTGTGCACTGGTTCCCAACACTGATCTGGGCCACTACAATGGCTTTGAAATCATCTGGGTCACTATGGTGGCTTCCCAAGCCCCTGCTCCTGGTGGGGCATCCAAGGGAGGGCCAAAAGCCCTCTGCTCTGGGGCAGGGATGCTTTGGGAAGGAGGCAGCGCCCAGGTGGCAAACACATGGGTTTCTTCCCTGTCCCTGGCATTTCGGCTGCTGCAATAACCCCTCCTTCTCCTCTCTGTGCATCTCTCCTGAAGTGCAGCAATCCAGCTTCTATGGCTACACGGGGCTGCTGCCCAAGCGCTACACGCAGGGGGTGATGACGGGAGAGAGTAAGTAACCCATATCCACATCCAACCATTTGGGCTTGCTTGGGGGGACCCTCCTGTGCCTTCTCCTGATGCCTCAGTGAGTCAAACCTGCTGTCAGCAGCACAGCACGGCCTGGTTGCCAACACGTCAGTGTGCTCCACAGCAAACTGGGGTGTTTAATGGTATCTAAACCACTTGCACTGCCCCATCGAGCTGGGGGTAGGGGTGTCTGCTTCATCAACCCAATATCACCACTGATGGCTACCCCACACATAGAGCATCACACGCGTGCAACAGGGAGCTGATGGGTGTCCCTGAACCCATGGCTCTCCTCTGCCACCAGGCACCGCCGGGGTCATCATCTCGCTCAGCCGTATCTTCACCAAGCTGCTGCTGTCGGACGAGAAGGAGAACACCGTCATCTTCTTCTTCATCTCCATCGGCATGGAGCTGACGTGCTTCATCCTACACCTCCTGGTCAAGCGCACCCGCTTCGTCCGCTACTACACCTCCTGCTCCCGCAAGGGTCTCCCCGCGGCGCGGGGCGCCGGTGACCACGGCACAGGCTACCGCGTCCACCACGATGTCACTGCGGAGGACATCCGCTTCGTAAGCCAAGAGTGGGCTCCGCCGCTGGCCCCCGGGGTCCCGCTGGAGCTCAGCACTGGTGTCCCCTCTCCCCCCATCCAGGAGAACAGGCAGCGGGGGCAGCCGAGTCCCCCCCAGGGCAGCCCAGGCCATGAAGCTGAGCTGGCTGGAAGTGGCACCTACATGCGCTTCGATGTCCCTCGGCCCAAGATCAAGAGGAGCTGGCCCAGCTTCAGAGGTGGGTGATGGGCTTGGGGGCCAACGGGGTGGGTTTACACCATTTTGCAAGGGAGAACGAGCAATAGGGATTTGGGGAAGGGTCATCCCATTCTCGATGCCCAAACCCATGGGGTAATCTCATCTTTGGATGAGGTTAGAGGGCTACCAACCGCTTGGGGCTCAGGCAAGACTTTGAGGCTCTGCAAAGGGGAAAGCTGCGGGTTTTGGCTGAGCTGTGCTGCCCATCCCTGCCAGACATGCTGCTCTACCGCTACGTCGTGTCCCGGCTCATCTGGGCCTACATGCTGTCCATCGCCATGACCTACTTCATCACACTGTGCCTCTTTCCCGGGCTGGAGTCAGAGATCCACAACTGCACACTGGGGGAGTGGCTCCCCATCCTCATCATGGCTATCTTCAACCTCTCCGACTTCGTGGGCAAGGTAGGAAAGAGGCCAACACCAATGCAGTGGGTTCCTTGTGTCCTCTTCCAAAGCCGCTCAGCTCCACCAAGGGCCATCTCCACCCCACGCCAAGATGGCTTCCTGCAGCAGTTTTGCCTTTCCCGCATCTCATCTCCTTGCTGCCCTCCCCAGCCTCCTCACCATCCCCGTGGTCTCTGCCCCTCGCTGCAGATCCTGGCTGCCCTGCCCTACGACTGGAGAGGAACTCACCTCCTCGTCTATTCCTGTCTCCGTGTGGTCTTCATCCCCCTCTTCATCATGTGTGTCTACCCCAATGGAAGGCCCACCTTTGGCCACCCTGCCTGGCCCTGCATCTTCTCCCTCCTCATGGGCATCACCAATGGCTACTTTGGCAGCGTTCCCATGATCCTGGCTGCTGGCAAAGTGAGCCCGGAGCAGCGGGAGCTGGCAGGTAAGATTGAGCCCTCTCGGGAATCCCATGTGAGGTGTCCAGAGCACCCTGACACCCTGTGTCCCTTCCCACAGGGAACACCATGACCGTGTCCTACATGACAGGCTTGACACTGGGCTCAGCTGTGGCCTATTTTGCCTACAGCCTCACCAGTACATCCCACAGCAGCTGTTTCTACACCGAGACCTCCAACAGCTCCTTTACATTGGGGTACTGAGCCCCATGGTGGGGTGATGGGGACCTGTTCCCACCATGGTCCCCATCGCCCTGCCTGGCCCATGTCCCTCCGTGGGGAGGGAGCCTGGAGCCAGAAAGCTGTCCCAAGGAGGACAGGGACCAGAATCCTGTTGGCATGGGGCTGTGGCATCCAAAATGGCCCATGCTGCGCTGGGCCACCTTTTAGGGTGACACTGGTTTGGGGGGGCTCCCCATCAGTGATGGGCTCTCTAGCGGAGGCAAGGGGGTGTCTTCTCCTGTTTGAGCCAAGCCATTGCCAAGAGGAAGAAAATACTGCCAAATGCCAAAGGGAATAGGACCAGCACTGGGAGGAGGGTGATGGAGGGCTGGTGAGGAAGAGGAGCAAGAGAGGAAGGAAAAGCTCCTTCAGTCCCCAGTGGCTTTTGGAAGGTGGGTCTCAGCTTTCATTGATGGTGCTGCAGGTTTTCACCAATAGCTTGAAATCACAATCCCTCCCCGGATATGCCAATCGCTGTGTTAAAAACCCAACTCACTTCTGCTGGTTGGAGAAAAACACCTTTTTTTGGGTTACGTTTTGGTTTTGCACCCCCAAACTGTGAGAGAGGCAGGGTCTTGTCTTCCCCTGCCTCACTGCAACAGGGCAGAGGTGGGTCTCGAAGCCACAGCACTGCAGATGCCACTGCTGAGCTTCAGGGTTTAGTGGAAGGGCCGTAAGCTGATGCTGTTATCAATGTCTTTGCAATGATGCCCAACTTGGCTGAGCTGGCCAACACACACATGGTGACACCTGCTCCAGGCCTGTGGGGTCCTGGGGTACCCCATGTGCTGCTCCCCATCTCCCAGGTCCCCTCTGTCACCTGGGGCAGCTGGACTTGCCACCAGGTCCCATCAAACCCCTGCCAGCCTCCAAAGTGCTGCAGAAGGCAGCAGCAAGCAGGAATGGGCTGAGCAGAGCAGAAACCAGGCGGAGAAGGTGCCAACACCAGAGCCTGATGGTTTTTGGGACTGGCAGCACCTCACTGTGCCACAGCCCAAGAAAGCAAAGCCAAGGCACGGAGAAGGCAGCAACCACCAGGCTTGGCACCATGAGCACCGCAGGGTCTCACCGTGCCAAACCCCAACAGAATGAGCAAATCCAGTGTTTCACCCTCGAAACATCACCCGTGCAAGGCTCAGGGTGCAGGAGCGTGGCCACAGGACTCACACCCCTCCTGCCACACAGGACCTGTGTGGCAGGGTACATCCTATCCATCAGAGGGAATGGGGTCTCCCCTAACAAGAGCTGAGCCAAAAAGCGACCATCACCCCCAAGGGGAGGAAAAACCCTGCTGTCAGAAGTGAGACAAAGAAAGATGCTTCATGGGGATGCTTTTTGGTTGGTTTTTTTTTCAATTAATTTTTTTTGGTTTTTTTTTGTTGTTTTTTTTTTTATGAAAAAAGATCACACGGAGTTCTCCAACAAACAGAATGCCAAAAAAAATCGTTTTCAACAACAACAACAACAAAAAAAAAACATAAAACAAAAAGACAAAAACCTGGCTCTCCTTTCCTCTCGATTGTCTGAAATATCCTTGTGTTCCATAGAAGGCAGTGGGTTTTAAGTGCTTTCTATTTAACATTAGCATAAAATCTCTTCTTCTCTCTCTCTCGCGCGCTCTCTCTCGCTCTTTAAAATAGGCTCACACGATTTGCTTCTACAAGTACAGTACACGTTGAGCGGGGGGGGGGGGGGGGTGGGGGGGATGATGTGTGCCTGTTCCCAGATCATTTACAATCACAATCCACCAGGAAATAAAAAATAATATTCTAAAGGTCAGACTGTGTTCATTTCTCTCGTCGTGGATTTGGGGCTTGAGTTGGGGTTTGGTGGTGGTGGTGGTGCCTTGGTTTCTTTTTTCTTCTCTTTTTTTTTATAATTTCATAATTTTTTTTTGTTTTCACAGTTTTAAAAAGTTTATATTTATATTTATATATATATATTTATATTTATAATTAAAAAGTTGAATCCGTTTAAAGTCTTATAATACAGGAGGGGCTTAATGAGTCTTTTGGTACATTAAAACTGTACAGGCTAGAACCGTCGCTATGCGCCACGGCGCCGGTGGCCCGGGGTGGAGATGGTAACGAGCTCAGCACCATGTGGTTTGTTATAAGGACGAGGGGTAACGTTGCAGGGGTGGCCCTCTCCGCCCCTGAGCCCCGGCCTCCAGTCTCCAGTACCAGGGTGGAGAGTTTTCCATATGTCCTTGTCCTGAACGTCTCCCCACCAGAGGCTGGGCTGGGCCCCGCTCCACGTCCTGGCAATTTGTAGTGCGAGTCGGTGGCTGCAAAGATCAGTGCGTCTCTTGGAGTTGTGTTTTTAAGTGCAAGGATGTTCCATCGTTGCGTGGTTCTCCTCCTGTTGTCCCAACCCTGGTGATGCCAAAGGTCCGGGATGTGCCCAGTGGGAGCGAGGCAGCAGGTCAGCTCCGCAGAGGTGATGGTGGTCCCAGAGCTGAGGGGAGGTTGGACGGCTGGATGGAATGAGCTGGATGGTCCCATCCTGAGCCCAGGGTGGCACTGGGGCTCTGGCTGTGGAAATGCCACAGGTGGGGATGGTCGGGCTTCACACTATCCTCATTCCCTTCAAATCGTGAGCTAGGGCTTCCCAGCAGCTCCACATCTCTGCTCAGGCAAGGCAAAGGGCATAAAGCTGGGCGAGGGATGCCAAAATCCAACGGTCTCCTGCACTCCAAGCAGCAAGCAGCAGCTTTTCCCAGTGATTCCCTGCCCACTTTCACTGCATGCTCCAAGATGAGTTCTTTGTTCACCAAGTGTCAACCCCTCGCCATGCTCCCCCAGCGCCATACCAGGGCAGGAGGGACACAGAATGACAGGGAAAGTGGGTCCAGACTGTTTGTTCAAGGCAGTGGGAAGGCAGCAATCCAGACTGGATATC
This sequence comes from Amazona ochrocephala, assembly GCA_039720435.1. Taxonomy (NCBI): domain Eukaryota; kingdom Metazoa; phylum Chordata; class Aves; order Psittaciformes; family Psittacidae; genus Amazona; species Amazona ochrocephala. The sequence goes on along the minus strand of CM077886.1, from coordinate 10,918,162 downwards.
GGCTTGTCTTCCCAGCCTTCCTCTTCTGCCATCACTATGCTGGGGCCAGCTCTGCCCCTCATGCTCCATGTAGCTGGGGCCTCCACGGGAAGGGAACTGCAAAAAGGCGCCGAGAGCATCGAGACGAGGCACTGAGAGAGACTCATCTCCTTTTTCTTTCACCCTGTCCTTCCTAAAGGGCCATGCGGAACTAAGCAGGAAACGGAATATAAGGACGGAGAGGAGCATCCATAGAAGGCTATCAGGTGTCCTTCCACGTACAGGCGGCTTCTGAGTTACTGATGGGTGCAAATGACACAAAAGGGATCCCTCCTGCTGGGGGGGTCCCGCTGATGAAATGATCACGAGACCCATGTGCTTTCCTGGACCAAAAGGAGGAAGGAAGAAGTTGGTCAAGTGTCACCTTAAAGCCACTTCCAGAAGAGCCCAGGGGTTCAAGCACCGCCACCTCCCAACAGCATCTTCCTCAAGTCCTGAAACTGCTTCCCCAACCCCTTTCCTTCAGCCCTCTCCTTCCTCCTCATGTCTCTCGTGCTCTCCTGTCCGTAGTGTGACACAAAATTCATGAGCATTGAAAGAAACAATCATGTGGTCTGAACAGGCACGTCCTCAGGTTTGTCCCGTCCCTTCCCAGGGGGTGGCACGTGTCCCCTGGGCAGTCAGCAGATGACAGGGACCCCGTCGGTGTTGAAGATCATGCCCGTAGTGGGCTCATAGGTCCCTGCAAGGTAGTAGAGGTCCTCACTGTCTTGGTATTTCTTCGTCTTTAGCATCTGCTCATATTGATCCAGACCAACAACAAGACACTTGTGTGAGATGGTCTGGACATCGTTTTCATCCACGTGGGAGGACTGGTAGAGGGCTCGCTGTGTTGCAGGAAGGAGGAAGATGGAAAGAAAAGCAGGAATTAGATCTCACAGCATTCACAACACCATCTTCAACATGCAGGGAAAACATCCATCACAACTGGCTGGGAACTGCACTCATACTCAAGCAAAACTCCCCATTCATCCCCACTCCCAGCCCCAGGGAGGGACCCTGGGAATCTGCACGGGCCCACAGGCACAGTGGACACAATCCATCCAGCAAACTAAGCCTGAGCTTTGCTTCCACTCAGCTCCCACTGATGAGAATGCCTGGCTGCTGAACACACAGACAGGGGAATATGGAAGACAGGAGTCTGTCTCAGTTCAGAGATGGGAGCTGGATACCACCCCCTGTTCCTCCCAACACGCAGCACCTGCAGCTAATCCCACCCTCCCAAAACACCCATCCAAAGTACTGGGCACTGAGGACTCAGCAGCAGAGGCAAAAAGTAAGAGCCAGAGAACCTCAGGGGACACCTCCCCAGCAGCATTTGTTGTTAAGTCCCCAGAATCCCTTCCCAGCCCTCCCCCAACCTCACCAACCTCCATAAAGTCCTTCCTCTGGTTGGATGCCTGCAAAGCTGTGGACAGACTCCTGCCTGATTTCTGATCCCAGCGCTGTGTCCAGGAGGAGGAGAAAGCAGAAATGAAAGGCAGGTGAGTTGGTTTTCCATGCTATTACCTTCTACCACCACAGGTACCTTTAAAGTCCCCAGGACTGCTAATAAGTACTAAGAGCCTACTGAAAAACACACTGTAAATGTGTGCAAGACTGTTGCTGAGCACTAGGCCAGTAGTTCTTACACTACAGAAGAACTCAATCTGGCTCTTGACACTCTTTTACTCTTTCTGGACCAACACATAAGTCTTTATTTCCAACGAAAGTCTTTTCCTAGTGTGATAAACCCACCCTTCCTCTGTTCAAGAGGTAAACACCAGGACCTTCCACACCACAGGCAGCCCCCAAAACATGAAACAATGAGGAAACATTATGGTACCAATAACTGGGCCATGGGCTCTCCTCATCCTTGGAATCGAAAGGAAACAAGCGGCTTTGCAGAGCTCTCAGCAGAGGACACCAGCCTACCTTGCCTTCGTTGAGCTTCTTCCCAGGGTTGGTTTCTTCTGGGTGATAGAACCATTTGACTCGGACTACCATGTTGTTCCCCCATGACTCCCACATGCTCTGGATCCGGCCGATGTAGGGCAGGTTGGGGCGGCCGGCTGAGAGGAACACAGCACAGTCTCCAATGCGGATGATCTCCTTGCCCCGGACAATGGCCTTGTAGAAGAGCTTCCTGGCCTTCCCTTTCATTCCTCTTCTCTGCCAAGAGAGTCACACAGGTGAGCGACTAGGAATTACCCTAGTTTTCCTTACCTACCACTGCTTGCCCTGTCCTGCATCCCACCCTTTGCTGAAGGCAGATCCACAGCATTCTCAGGCATTCCCACAGGAAAATGGGCAAAGGAACACACGGTTCTCCCAGACACAGTGAAGGCTAACCCCAGTCTCCTTGCAAACTGGAGACCTCAGCTGGGCACACAAAGCCAGCAGAGCTTCACCACCCCAGGAGAAGGCAAAGGGCAAGGCAAGAGGCACCACAATGCAAACACCAGCACCAAGCACTACAGAGCAGCAGGAGAAGCTCCACTTACCTGTGTGGGTTTCCCAAACCACTTCCAAAGCTGCCGTGCAGGGAGGAACGCAGCGATCTTCGGCCTGTTCTCCACGGAGGGCAGGCGCTGGCGCTTGGCAAGCTCCTTGGTGGTGGGCAGGTGGATGCCCTCACGCTTCTTGGGCCTGCTCTTGTTGCCGCTCTGCTGCGGTGCCGGCTGCTGCACTGGCTGTTGTGCCGGCTGCTTCTGGCTCTGCGGGTGGGAGGATGCGCGGGATTTCCCTGCTTGCTTGGTTTGCTTGGGTGGGAGGGTTTGCTGCACCGAGGAACTTGGCTGGGCTTCAGCTACTTCATCGTCAGAGCTACAGGAGGAATCTTCATCCGTAGTGGAGGAGGAGGAAGAGCTGGAGCTTGATGAAGAAGAGGTTGATGAGGCTGAAGAAGAGGAGGAAGAGGAGGAGGAAGAGGAGCTGCTGCTAGAAGAGGAAGAGGAGGAGGAGTTGGAGGAGGAAAGGGGTGTGGATGCTCTCGAGCTGGTTGAGCTGCTGTCCTGGGCTTCCCCTCGGTTCTTCTCAGTCTCCTCTTCTCCCTCTGACTCTGAGCTGCTGTCACTGCTGTTGCTCTCAGACTCCTCCACGGGTGCCGGAGCTGCTGCCTTTTCCTCCTGGTCCTTCGAAGCAGAGAGGCTCTCTGCTGAGCCATCAAACTTCCCTCCAAAGCTGGCAGGGGAAGGGTCTCCCTCAGCTGCTTTGGCTCGAGAAGATTTCTGCTTGCCCTCCACACCCACTGCAGGGGAATAGCTCAGCCCTAAGAGACTCTTGCCATCCCTGCGACTGGCCAGGGATGAGTCCTCCATCATCCTCATCGCCTCCTTCATCTTCTTTGTCTTTGGAGACATCACACCCTCATGGTCCAGCTTGATCAGGATTTCATTCTCATGCTTCCTCTGAGCCTTGATCATGGTGCCAAACTCCTGTGTCTCTTCTGTGGGCCGCCCTTTCTTGGCCTTGGCTTTTGACGTTGAAGCATCGCTGGAGCTGAAGGCAGCCAGTGTCCCGGGGAGGTCGCTGTAGGGTTCTGTGCTGAGGATGCTGCCAAACACAGCAGGTTGGTAAGTGGGTTGTGGGGGGCTGTGCAGCTTAGTGGAGATCTTCATTTTGCTGGCTTTTGACCTCTTTTCCTCTGCAGGAGCAGGAGAGCCTCCAGTTGGCAGCGGTTGTGATTTTCTTGACCCCTTCATGCTTGGCTTGCCCAAGCTGGCTGGCTTCTCTGGGACTGAGGAGGTCACAGGTGAAGACTCAATCTGATCCTTCTCTTCCGGCAAGGCAGCCTCTTCTGTAGAGTGGGGGGAAAACATAAAGGTATGATGGTATCCATCCAGATGGGCTTTGTTAGCTCAGACATAACCAGACACCAATGCCGACCAGTCTCTGGTCAAGGCTGGCTTGTTCCTGACCACTCAGGTATCCTCAAGGAGGCACAGGTCCTACGAGGCAGCCTGACCTGCTGCCAGCACCTGTGGACAGCTCATGGGCAATGCCCAGTGATGCTGCTTCAACTGCAGGGGAACCAAACCACATACCTCCTGCATTTTCAGCCCAACTGATGGCTGCTGAGATGCTCAGCTGAAAATGGGACTGGGCTCTACAGCCTTGATAGACAGAAAGAAGCTCTCGCAGTGCAGGCCAGCTTCTGAGCCAGCCTCCTGCAAACTGCAGCCACAGCAGAGGAAGCTGATGCATGGATGCTCAGCACTAAAGCAGTGCATCCACTCCCCTCCAACTCTTGCCTCAAGAACAGCTCTAACTTTGGGAGAGCTGTGCAAGGAATCTCAGCTCCAGGTCTGGCAGTGGTGACAACCTACCAGCTTTCGCCTTGATGCTTGGCTTTCTCCCTCGCCCTTTGCCCTTTGACACAGGCTCCTCTGATCCTAGCGTAGCTCCCTCTTTTCCTTCCCCAGTGTCTTTGCTGGATTTACGGCTACGGCGCTTGGTGCTGGGCACCAAAAGGGCTGGGGAAGGCTCGGCACCTAGAATAGATCAGAGAGATGTCAAATGTAGTTAAACATCCCAGAATCTCAGAAGGAGGCGTGTGAAACTCCCTATATTTCATAGTGAGGGAAATGCCATGCAAAAAACTGAACAGCAAGACTCACACTGGATCTTGTAGTCAGGTGGGAGAAGCCGAATGTGGGACAGTGGGATACGTCCTGTGTCCCCATCATCAAACTCTACTGTGATGAGGTCACCATCTTCCTCCAGATCCAGGGCTCCTGTGGGTTGGGGGAAGAGCCGAAGATGGGATAAGGAACAAACATCGGAGTACAAACCCCTTGTCAGGGAAGCGGGGACATAGGGGAAGACAGGGATCCTGCAACAGCTCCCAAGCTTCCTCTCCCCACCTTTCCTAGGCTGTGCAGGGAGAGCATTTTGCTACTACTCTTAGCAATCACAAGCAGCTGCTTTCCCCCTTCTCTCCAAGAGAAGTAAGCTGTGTTCTCATCATCTCTTCTTGCCATCAGCTTCACTGGTTTGTAACTTGCAATTCTTCCTTTATACACACACAGTGCAACCAGGAGCACAAAAGCAAGACCAGCCATGGCAGAGGGATCTTTACTGACTTTTCAATGGGACCAGATGGGGGAGTGTCAGAGGTAAAGCTATGAGTGTGCAGGTGATTTAGAAACCTCCACAACCTCAGAGATCTGTGGTGCCTGAAGCTAATTCTGACTTTAAGTGTGTTGAATATTGGTATTTTAATTGCTCAGACTTCTAACTATGAGAGCACATCTCCTGGACAATAACATATTACTAAACCAGCATCATGACCCAGTGGAGAGGAATAGGCCAGTCTCTGATCTCCGGGACATTCACAGCAGATCTCAGGGCATCCCCAGACAAGCCTGACATCCCTCAGGACACACAGGACTGAGACATCCCTGGTTCACAGGGCAGAGCAGTCAGGGTGGCCTTACCTCGGACAACTGTCCCTGGGTAGAGACAGCGGTACTGCTGGCTCCAGTAGGCTGCAATCCTCGTGCCCTCGGGCAGGAACCGCACTGAAGGTGGTTTCACATCGATGATCTGCTCAGAGTAAGAGGAAGGCAATTACTGCATACCTGACACCAGCACACACCATCCCACCACACCTGGTGTGTCGCAAAGCAGCTCTGGAGAAGGCCAAGGGACAGTTTTGCTGCTGGGAAAGGCCCTCCTGTCTGCTCACAGGACAGCAAGAAGGACTATCCTTGCTGGCATACAGGCCGAGTGCCCACTGCCATGGGGCAGTGATCCACACCAAGGCTATGGAGGCAGGACCCAGGTATCCCTGCAACCCCAGCTGGAAGCCTCCTGCACCCCAAACCAGGGCTCAACAGCTCCTTTGGCCTCACATACCGCTTCCTGCAAGAGCTGCTCCAGGCAGTAGATGTGGGGACGGTTCCCCCTCTCGCCTTCCACCACCACACGGTATCTGAAACACAAAGGCCCAGTCAGACACTGCACATGGAAGACATGGACAGCTACCACCTCCCTCTGAGCCCCACCACCAGTTTAATTGAGTGCATTTAATGAGAGGTAATTGGACTTTCCTCAGCACTGATAACTAGAGGGAACTTTCCTTCCCCACCCCCACCCCGGCAGGCTCTGTCAGTCTCCCTCCTGCCAGCTCTACACCACTCCCAGATTAATCCCTGGATCAGTGATGTCCCCATTCACTGGCAGAGCCCAGGTGGATAGAGCAGCCCCTCAACTCACATGTCTGGTGAATGCACAGTCTTTACATGCCCAGCATAGAGCAGCTTGTCATCCATGGGGATAAGGACACGCAGACCATCTTTCAGCTCATCCTTGTCGATTATGCAGGAGCGGGGAGCTGTGAGGTGGTGGAGCAAGATGGGATTAGAGAGTGGCATAGAGGAAAAAGCAACAGGAAGGGGAAAAGGAAACCTCATATTCTCCTCATTACCCTCCCCGAGGTTAAGGACCAAAAGCAATTTGCAGAAAGGGCTTATTCTCTCTCCATACCTTCTGGCAGCAGCAAATTTTGCCCTCTTAGTAATCATAAAAAGTCCCCACCCCTCAGTAATAATAATACACCAGCTAACGAAAATAGGGCAGTTCAGAGACTGGGTTTCACATCTGTATGTCACAGTGGGCTACTCTGGTAAAGCTTGTTTCTGGCAGGCCAAATTGGCCGGAAAAATGGCATCTCCACCCCAAGGACTCATGGCTTTGGGTAAGGGATGTGTAAAAGCAGCACAACCCTCCTCTGGGAAACTCCACATCTCCTCTACCTGCATGACTAGCCCCTCAGGCTCCCACCTGGTGTGGGTGGTCGTTCAACCAGCATGCTCAGTGGGATGTTCTCATCCTCTGAGAAGCTGCTGTCTTGGTTGGGTTCAAAATCCTCCTCTGCTGCCATGCTCTCCATGAGCTTGCTGACAGCTCCTCCCTTCCCTCGGTTCTGCAGGGGAGCAAACAGCATGTCAGCTGGATGACAAAAGGCAACAGTCTGATCCCACCCCACCTTCCTCCAGCAACAAGTAACCCGAGGATAATAGGACCACCCTGTCTCCATCCTCAGCAATGTTAATCACACAGAGTTAAGTGGGTGTACCCAAACTTGCTTTTTGGTTGAGAAAAGACCTCTGTTTTTCTGGGTTTATCCCCAAGCATCACTGAGAGCTGGCCAAAAGCCATTTCACATCTCCAGCCACATCCTGGAGGTCAGGAGAGATGCTGTGGAGCAAACAGCCGTGGCTTTGCTTTGCATTCATCACCTCTCTGCACAGTGTTCCCAAGACTGACTTCACTGAACAGGCAGCAGGCACTGATCCTGTTTCTTCTTAAATACCCCACAATACATTTCTCTGTTGCACCAGACCATAAACATTACACTCACAATGAGAAGATGCAGTAATGTGTGTTATGAGAGAAGACAGGCCGCAGCAATGGAGCAGAAACCAGATGTGAGCTGGCTCACTTGGTGCTGAGTGAGGCAACTCCATCACCACCTCCTTGGTCCTTGCCATGCAGGACTCCCTCCACCCCGTGGCAGCCTTAGAGAAAACCCCGCTTGCTCCTTAATTAGAGTGATGAAGGCAAACAAACACCAGATGGTAGCAGCAGGTACTACCTGACCAAGTCTGCCTTCGATTTTAGGCTTTTCACATCAGCATTTTGGCTGTAACACACCCAGCAAAACCTGCATGTCTGTTTTCCCTCCCTCACACTGCAACAGTCCAGGAAGAGAGCAGGACCCTGCCAGCCATCCTCCAGACTAGAACCAGCCCCTCACCTCTTTTTTCACCTCCTTGGCTTTCACCTTGGCTTTGCTCTTCTTGGTGGAGCCCAAGGCACTCGCCAGGCTGACACGAACATCAGATGGGGAGCTAGGGATGCCAGGAGGAGACATGGACGAGGAGGAGGAGCAGCAGGGGGTTTCTTTACTCTTCTTCCGCTGCTAAATAAAGAAGAAAACACCCCCATCAGTAAAGAGAGGACTGGTAAGGATCTGGTCCCAGGGTGAGGGGAAAGGTGGAGCAAAGTAGGCTGTGCACAGGAAGGGTAACGTTCAGACAGCAGTTAAGTTTACTGACTGCACCATATCCTACATCTCCCAGCTCTGCCTTCAGGCTTCACACATTTTGGGAAGAGCTTTTCAACACCCTGGAGAGCCATTCCTGCCCATCAAACCTTCCCCCAGAGAGCTCCAAGACAATCCCAGCTGGCCTCATGTCACAACTAACTTGTCTAACTCTCTCCACAATCAGTGCTCCTCCATGACGCTGCCATGAATTGAGCCTGAGGCAGAGTGAGCTGAATCTTCAGCCAAGATGGAGAGCCAGCAACCCAGAGATCACTGCCACCACCAGCCAGGGACGGCCCTCAGAAGACATCACATAAAAAGGTGAAGAGCCTTAAAGGCCAATGTGGGGGCCACAGCTCAGCAAGCAAGGTTGCGCAGAGTGGAAAAGAGATTTCACACGTGTCCACTCTGGCCAATCCAAACAGGATGGATTTAGGACATGGAGAGTGATACAAGCAACATGTTCAAACACAACAGGCTTTTACTGCTTATGAGTCAAATCCAAGCCTGACAGCTTCTCTGGGTGTACACGGGGCTGGCAGGGGTGACAAGGGCAGCCAAACAGCACTGGGGCAACTACCAAGTCAAGACTCAACCCTCCCCTGCCCTAGCAGAGTTAATCACCTTCCCCTCACCCTCAGCCCCCAAGGATCCCACAGCACACCTCACCTTGCTTAGGTCCTTCCTCTCCTTCCCCTTGCTGCCCTCCTTTTTGGGGCTCATGGGTGCTCCCTTGCCACAGCGTCCAGGCTTGGAGACAGGAGTGGAGCTGGCAGGTGCCACAGGGGTCAGCATGGCCGAGGACATGGTGGCATCATGGAGGAAGATGCGCTCACTCCGGCGCCGGTTCCACAGGTCATCATCACTGGCCTCCAGCCCAAACTCAAAGCTCAGGTCCTTGGGGGACTTGAATTTCTTCAGCTTACGGCCTTTCTCAGACCCCAGCTTGGCCTTGTCAGTGCTCCCAGATCCGGAGTCAAGGCTGCTGGGGGCCTGGCTTGGCGGGATGCTGCTTGCCTCCAGCGGCCCCTTCTTTCCCCTCAGCAGACCTGAAGGAGATTTCTTCCTGATCTTGATCTCACTCTCGGAGTCAGTGTATTCAAACTCCGTCCCTAGGTGCAAAGATTTAGCCATCAGTTAAAGCCCTGTTTGAGCCGAGAGGGGCCACATCCTGCTGGAAGCTTTTGGGCTCCATGGGAGATGCTGTGCCTGCTTCACAGAGCCCTTGCTTGTTCCCTTTTCCCACCCCTCCATCCTTCAGATTTGCATTTCTACCCCCTGAAACACTGATTTCCCTGTTTCAAGTCTCCCTTGCCCCAGACCAGAGCCCACACGTTCAGGCAGTGTGGTTCAGCATGTCCCCTTCTCCCATAACCAAAACCCTGCAGAGAAGCTCTAAAAGAAAAGATACCCCATTGTTTGCCCCTCATCTGAAAGGAGTCGCTTAGATGAAGCCAAGCACGAACCCCACAAGCTAAGCCTTCCTCTTCTCCTGGTGGGAGTCCTCTCCAGTCTTACCTTAGCTGCAGGAGAACAATCTCTTTTAACAAATCAAATAAACCTGTATTTCAAGCTTGTTTTTTCCCATTGGCCAACAGACACCACAAATCTTTTTACTGGCTCGGGTAATTGCCTTAAAGTCAAGAGAGGCAAATGATCTTTTGTCTGTGGCAACTGGAAATCCCCTCACACTGGCCTCTGCTCAGCACCATGGGCACAGCAGTACCCAGAGGCCAGAAGTTATTGTAGTAACACCAAAATGTTCCCCGCTTTCAGTGTGTTCCCCACAATCTGATAAAGGAGAACAAAGCCATATGTTTGCAGGAGCAAAAGGGAAATGGAAAGAGCACCTCCACACAAAGCAACCTGGGCAGGAAGTAGGCAAAGCTCTCTGGCTGCAGAGGCACTGTGCCATCAGAGATATGAACAGCCAAGAAACTTGCCCAAGGTCATGCACTTAAGTCTATGCTGGAACAAGAGATAGAGCCCAGATTTTCTAGATCCATTTATTTTCCAGGACACTGGAACTCATGGGGGGGCACAGCACCTCTGAAGGTGTGTACAAACATCAGTAGAACCTGGTTCTCCCTCTACATAAGGGTCTCTTGTATCCTCCTCCAGCCTGCCCTCTCTGTACATACATCTACATGACTGTGCCTTCAGACCAGCCAGGTCTGAAATGAGGCCTTGCTTCATGCCAGGGAGGTTGACATAAACTCTTCTCAACGGTGAACAGCCCCTGCTGTGATAACCACTGTGCGCAGGACAGTGGAGAAAGAACATAAGGAACTGAACATTCATGTGGGAAAATGAAGATATAGGAGGCAGAGGCATGGAAAGTATCTCCTCTGAGCCCTTCTCTCTCCACTATGCTCACCTTCCTGGGGAAATTCAGTGTGCAGGAACCTGCTCTCATCTTCTACCCAAACCTCTTCCCTTGAGACAGCCCCAGCAGGAGCAGGAAGAGAGCAAGCCTGTCAAAACCAAAGCTGGCAAGGCTCAAAATGAAAAACCCACTGGAAATTACAACACTCCTCCTCTTCTCTCACTACAGAATGAGGCAATTTCTGGATGCTTCCAGTTTCAAGGAGGGCAGGTTACAAGACAATAAATTCTTAACAGAGGCTGTTGGAACAAGTTGGCAAAAGCCTAATATAGCATGGAAACAGTGTTAAAACAAGCCAGGCTCCCAAGGAAGACATAATTTTCCATTCTGAAGCATGCTATAAATTCCATTATCACTTAATAAATATTAATAGAGAATTTATAAATGGAGCCCATATAGATGTGTCTGACCAGGAACGATGTCACCAGCAGGCACCTGTGCAGCAGAGCACAGGGAGGGGAAGAAATGAAACTCCCAATTACGTTAGATACTGAAACCGAGACAAGGACAGAGACAGAAACACAGGCCCTGGCACTGAGAACACAGGAGCAGAGGAAGGAATGCTTGTTTCAAGTCTCGCTGGCCGGTTTCTGTGGGGAAGCTGACGGGATGGGCTGATTGAAAGGGTTTTTCTTCTCCTTGGGTGTCTCTCTTTCTTGGGTATTTAAGATCAGCTGCATTTAGCACATGCATCCTTCCCTAAAATGCAACAGCTCTTCACTGCCTTCAGCACTCTGTCCAAGGGGACACAGTATCCCATCGCTTGCCTTTGCAGCCTGTTAAGGACTGCCAGGTAGCACAAGAGGAAACTTTGACAAGTGAAGCCATGGCTGCATCTGCTAAACCTGCCATACCCTTGAGTGGTTCTTGTTTTCTTGTCAGGCAATTCCCCCTTCCTGCAGCATTGGACCAAGCAGATAAAAGTAAAGAAAAGGCAAGACAGTGTCTGGGTAACAACCTGCTCTCTTGCAGCACAGCCAGGACCTTCTGAACCTTCCACCTTGGCCCCCATGGCACTAATCCTACCCATGCAACTCACCCATCAGGCTCTGTCGCTCCTCCTTCTTCTTTGCCTTCTGCTTGGCCTCCAGCTGGATGATGGAGAGTGGAGGGGGAACGATGGGGCTGGGCATGGCACTGGCGGCAAACCTTGCTAGAAGGCCCAGGCCGCTCTCATCAAGGGCAGGCGATGAAAGCCTGTCGGTGCCGTCTGTCCCATAGTCCTCTGCTTCCTCCTCTTCCTCTTCATCCTCCTCTTCGTCCTCCTCTGAGCTAGAATCTAGCATGCAAAGAGGAAGCCCATTACAAATCTAATGGATCTACGCATCACCCACATTTCAACCCCAAAGTGTAACTCTCTTGCTCTGTGCTCACCTAAGTAGCACTGAGCCCCCCACAAGCTGAGCCAGAAGATGTTGGCCACAGACCCACATGTGTCTGCAGCCATACAGCCAGTATCACCCTGCCTACTGCCACCCTTGAAGGACACAGCAATACAGGGTACAGCAGGGAGGACTCATTCAAGGGGAGGGAGGGAAGAGTAGGGTGTTGGCAGAGATTTGAAAAGGATGCCATGCACTCCTTCCCTGCAGCTTTCAGGAGGAATTAAAAGCTCAATTCCTCTGAAAATCCCAACCTCGGAGCTGTGGGATTCCCCTCCCACCCACCACCTCTTCCTCCATAACAAAATCCATTAGCATAATCAGAACCAGAGATCAGCATGGAAGGGGAATACCAGAGATCAGCCTGCGCCATGGCAAGGAGGACAGAGAGAGGAGAAGGGGTGGGAGGAAATAATGCTAAGGAGGAGAGAAATAACTTGAAAGCAATGGATTTGGAATGCATAAGGGAGAGGGGGCAAGTGTAGGTAGTGTTGGAGGAGTGTTTAAACACTCTGCCTCGAAACTCTCCGTGCCTTTCATTTCCCTCTCTACAGCTCAGGCTAGGGAAGCCCAGCTCAGCACAGGCAGGCAGAGCTGCCCACAGCCACAATCTAATGCTGGCAAAGAAATCAGCCTCGGCTGGCACCTGCAGAGAGCAGTGGGCTGGGGTTTTCCTTTACGGTGTATATACAGCAGGTATTTTGAGGGTAGGTGCTCTGAGAGTGGCACTTCTCCCTTCCTACAGCACTTCCCAGGAGTCTGTCATCAGCTCAAAGGCAATTAATTTTAACAGCGTCTCACCCAGCTTGTGCTGGTGAGCGCACATACACCACACACATACATATACACACACATATATGAGCACATATATCTAGGTGGAATAGATTTAACTGCAAAAAGTGGGCCTGGCAAAGGTATTTCATTTCTCTGGAAATTGAGGGCTTAAGTAGGATCATAGAGGTTGCTGCAGAATTCCCACCACTAGCAGGAACCCTGCTCTTCCCCAGCCTGAGACCACTCACCAGCTCCCCTCCCTCTGAACACGAGCCAAATGAGAAACCAGATCCCTTCAAAATGAGCTGGAATGAACATGAAAATCCTTTTCTTTTCACGTATGCCCTCTGGGATAGATAAAAACGTCCTCAACACTTGCCTGTTTTGAAAAAAACAAGCCAGTAACACCAAGTGTCAGTTTTCCACTTTGGATTATTCCTCCGTGACATTAGAAATAAGAGGAAGATCAGAAACCAGCGTACTCATCCTTGCATTTTATCAACTGAAGTAATAGCCAGCTATACATACACGTTATTTTTCTTTAACAAGGAGAGCTTCTCTCCATGGCATACATCAAATAGTCACAAGAATACTAATTTTTAACTGCAGCAAAAGCCCTTCTACATTTCAATCGCTCAGGCTGGCTCCCTGTGATATAAAATGCTACTAAACCTACAGTCCTGCAGGAAACACCATGAAATCCACAGCCCTGCTCACTCTTTGCATAAAACCCACATGGAGAACATAAAAACTCTGCAGCAAATTAGGATCAGATTCCTTCCCCTACCAGGAAAGGGGCAAAACTGCTGGCTCCCTATGTTTTGCCAAAAAGAAAGCAAATCCAGATGAACTCAGCTATTCTGAGATGTGAAAAGCACCTGCCTGAAAAGCAGCAAACCCAGTGCCCGAGTTCAATGCCACACCGGGAGGAAATGAGACCCCCTCCACACATCCCATTTGGCTGGGAAAACCAGGAGGAAGAATGGAAAAATCAACCTCACATGACAGAACTAATGAGTGGGATGAGCTGAGAGCGGCTCACCGAGAAGCTGGGGAGGGAAACAGGTTAAAACCAAGGCAATTCAGCAGAACAATGCCCCCATGACCTGTCCCATGCAAACCCCCCTCGGCTCAGCTCACTGCCTGCCCACCACTCCTTCAGCACCCGGAGATGCTGCACATGTGAGAGCACAAGGTGCCCAGCAGCTGCAGTATTTCAAATGCAGCAAGGTAAAACAGATTTAAAAGGCAGGATGAAAGCAGCTATTACTCATGCCACAGAAAATGTACGACACAATAACATACCTGGCAGTTATTCTAACCTCTTTCAAAGTCACACTACGGAAAGACAACTGAAGATATAGCCTCTTGTCAGCATTTTCCCTGCAACACTTGTATTTTTAGCTGCATGAAATACAATTTTCAGCCTGAACATAAACACGTTTTAACACATTCCCAGCACAGATCTATCCTCCTCGACCTCTCATGGCGAGGGCACATCTTGCTGACTCCCCTCTATATGCACAGCACAAGCCCTGCTCCTCTTCCTCTGCGTTTTCCAAAGGACAAAAACTAACAAATGGGACAAAAAAGAACGTATCTGGGGCTCTGCTCCAAATCCACATGATTCTAAACTAAATCCCCACATTTATGGTTATGGTGGCAAATAAGCTGCTGGTGCTCTGTGGCTTTTTGGAGAGACTTGATGCCTGTATTGAATACAAAGCAGTTTACTCCTACTGTACCCAAACTGCATGTCGGCTTAAAATGAAGTATGCCTTTACGCAACTGAAGTCTCCATTTTTTACTCCTGAAAAGGTGACTTTTAGTTAACAGTGGAGAAAAAGACATTAAAACCATCTTTTTTTTCCCTTCTATGGTAATTCTGTTAATGCTGAATGGCGGTAAGGAAAATACTATCTAAAGCTGTAAGTATCTCTTCTAATTGCCATTTTTAAGAGCATGTATATGTGTGTATATATCCATATGCAACCACACGTGTACATACAACTCTACAGCCAAAACAATCAATTCAGATTGAAATGCTACTGATAAACGGGACCTAAAGAAGACTTTTCTAAGCTTATTTTTACCTGCACTAAATTAAAACTCAAACCCAATTAAAATCTTTCTCATTGCTCTTAACTGTCTTTTACTGTAGGAGAGCAGTAAATGAAGATCTGTTAATGGTGAACAGAAACTGGTTAAGCAATTTGGGTTTTAAAGGCTGATGTAACAAGGTTGAGGGGGATGTGGACAGGAAAAGCTTGGGAAGGGGGGAAGGAAAAAATCACACTTAAAAAGAGTCATTTCACATTAAAAAGAAAATAGCATGGTTTTCTCATAACACCAAGCAGGCCTACAGCATACAAAGCAGGCTAAGTACAGGCAGACTTTAGACAGCTACTGGGTCATTGACATCTGATTTGTGTGATCTGTCCAATTCTGGAGGTTACTGACTTTTGAGAGTCCAATTGCAGATTGCGCCTTTTTCTTCTTTTTCTTTCTCAAACAAGCCAATTTTCATCATTGAAAATACGTTTTTTTTCCCCCAGATGTGCTGTGCTTCTGACTCCAGAAATACTTACAAAATTAAAACCATTAAATCTATCACATGGGAATGACTGTGCAGGAAAACAGTGAACCCTCACTGGCTGGTTTGGGGTTTTTTAATTGGGGTCAAACCATCCTCCCAGTCACGGAAGGAGAGCAGGGAAGAAGGTACTAATTTCTTATGGAAAACAGAGTATGGAGGAGTTAAAAGTGTGGATCTCTGGTCACAGAAAGCTCAAGGTATTACTTATCCTGATGGTTTACAAAGTCCCCTGTGGCTTTAGCCCATATTAGCAGTTTCCTCTCCAAGGCTACCAGATAAAAAACCACAAGCTTTGCCTCTTACCAGAATGGCAACATGGTGTTTAGCCTGTAAGAAAGCAGTGCTATCTCAAGTCAGATGAAAACACATCTTCCTACAGCTACTCCTACCTCTGACACATACATTGGCAGGGCCATGGCCAGGCAATTACCCTGGTACTAGGAGAGTCTGCATCATGGCCCAGAAATCTCTAAGGACAGTGGCAGAACCTCTGCAAGCAGTGCTGTGGCTTCTCATCTTGGACCCATCTGCAAACCTTTCCCTTTGCTGGGTGTTAAGGGGTTTTCCAAAAGAAGGCCTGGTAACAGTGAAGTATTTCTGGAGTCCTCAAACACATACACACAAGCAAATCTTCCATGTGAGTCTCTTCACGGACAGAGGAAAGTCAAAAGTGGACAGCAATCATCATTAAAATAACCAGGAGAATGCAAAGAGCTACGTGTCATTATTCATGGAGGTAACAGCGAAACGTCTGAGGCTGACAGATGACATAAAGAAAAGTTATTTTGCCTACCTACATAACAATGGTCAAGGTTCGGGTTCATGGCTAGTGACCCTCGCTGAGAAGTGTCTGCCCTACAACCAGCCAACCACTTTGCTTCTTTAGTGCAGCGTGAGAGCAAATGCAAGAGACCGACACAGACATTCAAAGCATCATGGATAGGGGCAGGGGTGAAAGGGTTGGTCAAGCAGCTGCAAGGAGAAAGTGAGCACTTCTAGAAAAGCTGAGGTTATTAATCGGTTTAGTATCAGGGAAAGCCATCAGAAACCCTATTACCCAAATATCCCTTTAAGTAAATGCTTCTGAGAAATAACAAAAATAAAAGCATTCGCAGAAAAAAAACTGTAGCAAATAATCCCTCCCCACCCCCCCTTCCGTGCCCACCTCCCACCCCAGGAGGTTTTGCATCTTTGGTTTCCCCACCATTAAATGACACCCCAGAGGAATTTACAATGCATTTCCCCATTTGTTCCAGATTCCCCAACCTCCTCCCATATTCCCCTCCCCTCCCTAGATAATCCCATGAAACTGGGATTCTCTCTCTTTAAAGCAGACAGGTTACTTGAAAAATAGAGCCAATTAGGGCCAAGTTACCTATCTGCTTACCTGGAGCAAAACCAAGAAGCAAACCCAAGAAACCCTCAATTACTTAGCGACTAAAAGGGATTGATATCCTCAAAATTTCCAACAGCAGCAAAATAAACACAGGGAAGATGCAGGAAGGAGCAGGGAAGGGAAGAATGGAAGTTAACGCAGACTCTTGATGGAAATGTGGCAATCTCACCTTTACATAAAATCCACTATCCCCAGAACTTTCTGGCTTTTAAGAATGAATTTTCTTTTTAAACATATATTTTACTCTTTTTGGGGGGTTTTCTTTGAAATGCATTGGTGGGTCCAGCCCAAAGCCACATCCAACCAAATCAGCAATCTGTATCTTTCTGCTGCATTGAATAGCTTGAATTACCTTTCTCTGGAGGTTGGGTTTGGAGGGGTGAAAAAGCAAAGAGGTGCATGGAGGAAATTAACATCTAAAAAACTAAGGAAAAACCACAAAACAAAAGCAAACCTCTCCAGTCCCTTTTCAACGTAAGAGCAGTGTGAAATACTAAAAGGTTTTTGCTGTGCTCTGTAACTTGGATGATAACAACTGGGGATGCTCTCATTTAGCATTCAGCCCCGATGAGCTGCTTCTTTCAGGAGCTGAGGGCTCATTAAAATGACCTTTCCCCATGATTATCATTTAATGAGTGTGCTCTAGAACAGAAACCCCTTGTGTCTCTGGAGGGAAAGGCTCGAGTAATCCCTTTTCCCACTGAAGTCCTAATGACAGGCTGACAGGAAAAAGCTGCACGGAAAAAACAGGGGGTGAGGGTGAAGGAGGGAAAACTGCGGAGTCAATTTTAATGCAGTAATTGCCACATCCTTGGACAATGTGGGTTATGTGGAATAAAACAATTAGCACCCAAAAAGAGACACAAAAATAGTTTTTATAGTTAAAAAGAATGATTTTGGGCTGTTCAATAATGGGGACCTTACACTCACAGCAGAAACAAGGACCAAGTGCATCTATGTTCTATCTGCCCACTTCAAGAGTTTATCAATAGAGAAAACAAACTGAAAAAGAAATAAAACCACTAAAACTGCACAAAATATATATTAAATAAAAGGGGATGGGGGTGGGAAAGGCCTAAGCTTTATGTGGACAAAGGCAGCAGGGATATTTGAATAATAGAGAGTATCCCAGACTAGGTTAATTCCAGTTCTACTCATGGGGAGTGGGAGCAGGAGGGGAATGCAGAGCAGGATGAAGTGAAGCGGCAACCTAATCGGCCTGATAAGAGACACAGCAAGAGAGACAAGGTACACAGGTTTAGTTAAAAATGAACTCGGTCTGTTTAATAAAAGCTCGGTATACCAAATCGCAAGTACAAACATCGAGTCACACAAACCACACAACAGTATCCCGGGATTAAAAAAACTAAAGGAAAAAAGAAGAAAGGAAAAACAAAACAGGGAAAATAATTTAAAAAAAAAAATAGAAAAGCTCCTTCCAAACTGCTCATGCCAACAGAAAATAGTAAGAAATAATAGTAATAATAATAATAATAATATAAATGGTGGTGGCAGCAAGGAAGAAAGTGAGGGGAAAACTGAAGGGAGGAAGGGAACAGGAAAGCAGGGAGAGGTGGACACTAAACCCCAATTGATATAAAAGCTCGAAAAGAGCCAGCCAGTCTTAATATCACAATGATAAAGGTACAAAAAGGCTATAAGATAAACGTGGGGCTGATACAGCAGGCTACGCTGCCAACAACAAAGATGGCCGCCCTGGCTCTGACCATCAAAATGGCTGACCCCAGCCCCCCGCCCGCTCCCACACAACCATGGCAGAGGGGTGCGTGCGGGGTTGCGTTTGCTATAAGCTAATAACCTTGATCGAACGAGTCCTCCGAGGAGTCGCTGAAGGAAGATCCTGCCTCGGCCTCCCGCAGCAGCAGGCAAAAGGGCTGCTTCCTGCCCACCGCCGCCGCCGCCTTCGGCTTGAGCGGCCGCCCGGCCGCCGTGCTGCGGGGGGCTGCCTTGGGGCCGCCGGCTGCCCGGCTGCCCTTCCTGGCTGCCGGGCTGTAGAGACCGGACGGCCGCGGCTTGGGGGCGGATGGGGGCTGCGCTGGCCACTCGTCCCTCAGGGATCCGTCTTCCTCCTCCTCTGAGTCCGTATCTGCGGGCAAAGCAGGTGGGAGAGCGTTACCTCAGGGAGCGGGGGCTGCGGTGTGTGGGGAGGGTGCGAGGCTGGAGGCGGCTGAAGGAAGGACCCCGGGCCGCCATCTTCCAGCCCTGCCAGGTGGCTCCATCACAACCCTATAGCTCAGAACATGGACGAATAAGCACAACATTACATGTTTCCATCTTTCAGTTAGGAACAGACACTCTTCACCTAGGCCAAACGCCTCCTCAAGACAAGATCCAAGGAGTGTTTTAAGGAGAAAACGGAGGTAGACATCTCATGGAATCACACAATGGTTTGGGTTGGGAGGGACCTTAAAGCTCATCCAATTCCAAGCGCCTGCCACAGGCAGGGACACCCTTCACTTGAGCAGGCTGCTCCAAGCCCCATCCAACCTGGCCTTGAACACTTCCAAGTCCTTGAGCACTTCCACGTCCCATTTCTGCTATGAGGATGTCCATGGAATGCACAGCAATGCCAACAACCAGGCCATCAACTTGCATTAGTCTTAACCACGGTTACATTCAGCACTGACCTACATCTCCTTTTCTACATGAACCATCATCTCTCCCAGCGGGTTTTCAACACCAGCAGCCAAAGCAAGCCCAGGGGCCGAGTGGGCAACACATCTAACTCCAAATGCCTACCTCTGAACACACCACCTCAGACCCTGCACCAAAGCAGAGCAGGGACCAAGCTGCTCCTCAATCTGTGACCCATGGCTCTACAATGCTGTCAAGCCCCACAGGCGCTGAGAAGATATCCAGTGGTCCCTTTTTGGCATCTGAAGATGGTACAAAAAGCATACGGCACCCCTGGATGCATTGAAAGCAGGTATGAATTGTCACCTCCCCTCTTGTGAATGCACCATTGGCTTCACAATGTTACAGAGAGGCAGTGGGGATCATTCCAGCCTGTGAGCAGCAGCAGATGCTCTCCAGCATCAGGTTGGGTATCAATCCCCACATCCATTGCCCTAGTTATGGAGGAAAAACAAGGGATAACTAGTTTGGGAGGCCCAAAGCCCAAACATGCAAATGATTTTGGGCTTGACCTGTGTTAAATCTATGGGAATAGGATGCTCTGCTCACCCTCTGGATCTCTGCCCAAGGTTTTCAGGACTCCAGCTAGAAAACCATGAGGTTAAGAGGCAGAAGGACTTGGCGCCAGTCCCATTTCTCCTCCTCCACAAGAGCAGCCCACCAGTCATGGGAAGTAGTGCCATATGCTCGACCTGCCTCCCCACATCCATCACGCCTGAGTGACCAAATGACAGGCCCATGCCTCCCCTCCCCACTAGCTCCAGAGCTCCCAGTTTAGCGTCTGTCCTTAGGAGTGAAGCTCATTCAACAATACAAGTATTGGGTGGTGTGTACAGCACAATCAGCTGAAGGCTGTGTTCAAGTCCAGCGGCTCCTATTTTGCCATGTAAACGGCTCATTTCATGCCAAACATTTGCTCCCTTGGAGAAACATTGGCTCATCACCTTCCCCACTAGTGACATTTCTAAACTGGTGTTGCACTGAGATATATTTGTTATGTGTACAGACACCCTGCAAGGGTTTCAACATGGGACTTAAATAGCTGCAAGCAGAGGAAAAAGACAAGTGAGTTAAGATAAACACACGACCAGACCTCAGACCACAAACTCCGACCCTCATGTGCTCCCTACCATACTGTCTGCTTGAATTGCTGAAGACTCTTCTACCTCCACCTCTATCTTCCCAACACTATCTGCAATCCAGATTTTACCTTCTGTAACAGGGGTCCCCAGCTCCGCTCAGCTGCAGGAACCTCTGCTCAGGTGCACTTTGGGTTCAGAAATGGCCACCAGTACATAGAATGCTGGGGTGAGATGGATACTGATGAGATGGATGGCAATGCTGAACACAGTCAGCCAAGAACCAAGCCACAGCATTGAAGGGCTGTTCACAAGGATGTTCACAAACATCACTGTGTCCTTCTCCAACTGACTCAACAGCATAATCCTAAAGCAAATCCCACCCAGCTCAACAAAGACTTGGAAACCGAGCTGTTAACCACCTCCTGGAGCAGAGGCTATGAGTATTCATCTGACACGTAGAAGGAGAGTGTCTACTTTCACCGAAAGCAAGAACATGGGTCAACCTTTTATTTCAAAGCATTTTTCCCCATTGATGATCAGTACAACACAGGCACTCACTGGAAGAGATGCACTGATACTGGCCACCTCTTGGACAGCAAGGCGGGCGGACAACTCTTGTTGACCCCAAAGATGCAGCAGCAATGATTAGCCATGAAGGAGGTCACCTTTCACCCATGAGCAAAACCAGACCCCTTCCAAGAGGCCAGAAACACCCACAAGCCCCCACAACAGATTACACTGTAAAAAGAGATAAAAGAGGGGTTACTTACTACAGGAGTAGCTGCTAACTTCAGACACCGCTGGTGAATGGGAAACCTTGAGCTGATTTTTGACTTTTAACCCCACCTCCATCTTCTTCATTTTGGCAGCCACTTTGTTTTTACCTTCCTTGGTGCTTTTCAGTGACAGGCCCAGGTTCTTGGCCAGGCTCTTCTTCTCCTCCTTGCTCGGCAGAGCCTCATGGGGCGGCAGGTACCTGCTGCCACCTCCACTAGTTTTGGACTTGCCCCCAGAGCTGTCAGCAAACTTGAAGGGGGATTTGAGCTTGTCTTGTTTGGTGAGGGACAGAGCCTTGTCAAGCTTGCTGGCCAGCTGCTCCTGATCTGATGGCACCTTCTTCTTTTTGAGCTTCAACTGCCGAGGTGAAAGGAAGAGACACAGGTGAATACAGAGCAGCTATCAAGGCAGACCTGAGGGGTTTTACTAGCCCTCGTAACAGCCTCCAATGCACTAGAGTTAGTAAGGCCCCAAATGAGAGTCTTAAGCCCCAGCTGCCATAACCCACCATGGTGCTAGGGAGGAAGATGTCAGCAAACAGCACAGCTTTACCCTTCTCAAGCACTACAAAATCACAAGATTAACTTAGAAAAATTGATTTTTTTTCCAAAAGAAATATGTCCATAGAACAACGTCTTCTGGAGTTTTCTGCTCAACAGCCTGTGGGGGTTAGGCGATGTTTGGACTGGTTTTACAAGCTTTTCTCTAAATCACAAGGATTAAAAATCTTTACCCAAAACGCCAGCCAAATAATGAAGATTTCCACATAATCAACTAGCTCCAGAGGCTGAGATGCCAAGACGACCCAAAAACCTCTCAGCAAGAGCATCAGCACCACTGCATTACAGCCAGTGCTTACATCATTTTCAGTACTTTCTCGCTTCTTGAAGAACATAAATACACTTTACATGTGCTACAGCTAGATAACAGCAGCTGTAACTCAGTACTTCGCCTGTGCGCACTTTGGATTTCAGCAGCTTAAAGCTTCAGTAAATATCTCATTGCCTCAACAGGAGCAGAAGAAAACCCTGTGTTTAAAATAGCAGTTAAAGCTCCCATTTCTTCCCTGCTTTAAGAAGTTCATTCTCCTCCACTGCCTCAACAGGCAAAGGGGTAAAACAAGCACTGCTCTGGATTCAGAGCTAGTGCAACACCTCAACGCTCCAGCTGGCTTGAAGGTGTTTGCCCCTGCTGCCTACCAGAGAGGTCTGACCTCCATAAGCCAACACTAGCCCTTGCCAACAGCCCTCCACTTCACAGTCTGCTCATGAAGAGCTTCTAAAGCCATGCGAACTGACAGCAGATGCCCTGAGATCAGGAGGAGTTATCTGGTGCAAGCCAACACCAGCAAAGCAGCAATGAGATCCTTTGGCCTGGGGCTCCACGTTCCCCGTGAGGGCACTGACCTCATTTGAGAAGCTGGGAGCTGCATCGTGCTCTTCCCAGCTCTGGTTCCTCCCCTTCATCTTGCCACTGCCGCTCTCCACATCCTCGTCCTCCTCCGGGAGGGCCCCTTTGTGCCTCTTCTTCATGCCCTCACCAGTCTCAGAGTCTTCGGAGAGCAACAAGGACTTGCTCAGTCTGCAAGCCAAGCAGAGGATGGGTCAAGGTTGGGAGGGCTTTCCTCCCTGTGATCCCCACCAAGCTCAGAAGTGAGGTTAAGTGCCTTGCAGGACAGTGGGGATCCTCAGGGAGAGCCCACTGCGAAGCGACAGCAGTTTGGACAAGGTTTTCCACCAAAGAGGAGAGCCAAGGAGCCCTTCTTGCACACTCCTGGCCACCAGCACAGATGAGGGTGCCTGGAATCAGAGACCTGCAGGGTGGTCTCCGAAGGGAAGTACTTGGTGTCTTGAGTAACAGCCACCAGACACTGCCTGATTTGGCACAGGGCAGCAGAGGGGAGGACACACAGCTGAGCTGGCCCTGTAGGTCTTTTGCACCTCTACTTTCATGGACTCTGTAGATGCAGAGAGATTCCCAAGGCCCAGGGAGGTGCCTCACTGCCCACACACTTGCTCTGATTGCTTGGGTATGAGCGAGGAGGTGATAAAGAACTGCCACGCAGGGTGACACAGAGGAATGAGGACGCTGCAGGGACTGGCAGGCTTAAAGGACAGGCAATCTACCTCCATGTGAAAGGCATTTGTGAGCTACGTCTTCAGTCTTGCTACAGCATTTGGGGGGAAAGGAGAGGGTAAATAAAGAATAATAATAATAAAAAAAGAAATAAAGTAGGTGAGACTAGAAGCACATCTTTCACTGCTCCCAAACTGTCTCCAGTAACTGTCTGATGGATTTATCAGTCAAAACCTCAAGACTTCTACCATGCTTCCATTAAAAGCTCTCATATGCCACCTCCTTCACGCTAAACCTCCTGACCTCGGTCGTATCACCACCACAAAGCCACTAAACACAGGGCAGTCTCCTCAGCTTCCAGGCATCTTCCCCTCCCCTGCATCCTCTCTGCTGACCTCAACAGACAGCTCAACCAACACTTGAGGCCCTGAATATTGGCTGATGATCTATCTCCATCTCCCACATCAAGCTGATGAAGCATTCCTGTGATTCCATGCACACACAACACCATCATGCACGCACACACACACATCTCCAGCCACCTGCGGATGCCTGTCCAGCCACCCAAACACAAAGAGCTGAACACAGAGTCACCAAGAGGACAGGTTTTAAGCAGCACAAGGTCAGTGGGAGCTGGACACCTGAACCTGATTTGCAAAAACACACAGCAGTTTGGAGGTGCCTTCCTGTTGGGAGAGACTGGGCCATATATGGATGGTTAGATGGCCAACAGTGGTGAGAGCCAGGCATCCAACCAAGAGCAGCTGGACTTGTAGAAGAGGAAAAGGCAGAAGAAAGACTGATCCAGACCCTTCAAAGAGAGAGATCAGGTGAAACCAACTCCCACTGATTAAGGGGACAGAGATGAAGACAGCAGAAACACCACAGAAAGGCCCTACAAAGTACATTAGCCTCGTCCTTCCAGGTTGTGACACCAACATCCCTGCCATCAGCTCTACAGCACCCGCTTCCACCATCTGCTCACCTGAAATCACATCAGGATGTGCTCCCCAACACCAAAAGCTCACCTACAGCTCCCTGCCCAGCCAGCAGCTCCACCATCACCTCAGCGCTCAACACAGCCTGTCCTACTTGCACCCAACACCATAGACATGTGCTCTACCAGCAGAGTGGGAGGACACTGGCACCCTATTCCCACTGGAAAGACACACTCACATTAAATGCACACACTTCTACGACACTGCTGCTGCTAGCGACCAGCCTGTCACTGCAATGCCACAGCGAGCCCCTGCTGCATCCGAGACGCTGTCCCCAAGTAAGACCCTGGTGCAGCAACCCTGCCATTTTCCCGTCTTCCCCATATTCCAGCCTTACTTTCCACTCTTGCTGTCACTCTTCCCTCTCTCCTTAATGGGTGACAGAGCGCTTGATCCAAGTTTCCTCTTCCTGGGCCTTCCAGGGCCTCTTCTTGCCAAGCTTCTACTTTTCTCGTCATGCTTTTCCCTTTAAAAAAACCACACGCTTCACTGTTAACCAAGGCAACAAAAAAAAAAAAAAAAAAAAAAAAAAACCAAAAAGGCAAAGAAAACAAAAAGCAAAGTCAAATTTTGCAACCGAAAAGCAAAAACAGGAAAGAAAAAAAAAATAAAGGAAGTAAATCCAAAAAGAAGGAAACAAAAAGGGGAAAAAACTAAAAGAAAGCAAGCAAGAACAGGAGCCAACCCAGAACCTTCTCCTGTCACCGAACTGCTACACTGAGCTGCTGAAGCCAAGGTTTGTCTCTACAACTGTCTCCCAGCTGCATTCACCAGTGCTCAGGCTGTCGTGTCACATAGCCTAGGAGTGTGCAGTGCAAAGCTCTGGCGGGCCGTACCAGGAAGAGAGGAGACAGGGAGGGAATGGAGGGCTGGTCTCAATCCCGGACCGAGTGAGCAGCCTGTGACTTACTCGGAGTCCCTGCGGCGCTGCAGCTTCACCAGCTCCCGCTGCTTCTCCTTGTAGCGCCGCTGCAGCTCCGCCAGCCTCATCCTGTAGTCCAGCTCCATCGCGTCCATGTTCTCGATGGCTGATTTGATGGAGTACATCTAAGGTGGAGAGCAAGACGGGGTGAGAAGCTCACCAGATGTTCAGGCCCTCAGACTGGGGTGGTGCACACTGAGGTGCTCTTGCAGCGGCCAAGATCTGCAGCCATCCATGCTTAACAGCGGAGCAGAGCATCTTTGCCCACAAGCACAGCCCCAGAGTGGTACCCAAGCGAAAATAGCCAAGTGAAGAAGTTCTGTGGCTTATGCATAGGAGAGTGTCAGCTCTGAGGGACAGCAACACTGGGAAAGAACCTGCAGGGCAAAATACACCCACAGAACTACTTTTCCTTATTTAACAAGAGAGATCAAAATATTCCCTGTCTTGGAGCACTTACTTGCTGGGTACAAAGGAATCTGTCAGCCTCTCCCATGGGGAAGAGTCAGCAACGAAAAAAAAACAAGGAAAAACCCTCCTGCCACTATCCTTATTTATCCACATGTACACCAAAGCATTAACAAGACGAGTTCCTGCTGGCTCTGTATTACAAATACCACTTCAAGTGCTGCCCAGGGTCCTGCTGAATTCAATGTTGTTGATTCAAAACAAGGGAGAAGCTAAATCACACCACAGTGACTCCCTGGGCAGCTACAAACACGAGTGAGGGAAGCACCAGCTCACTTTGGGAATGCAGGAGGGCAGCACACAAGCCTGGTGGCAATCCAGGGCTGGAAGAGCAAGCTGTGGTGAGTGGATGCACTGTGGCTTTTCAGGCTCAGCCACACTTCAGAGCTACTTACGGGTTCGTCTTTCTTCTGCATCCAGCTGTACTTTTTGTTGGGATTCAGCTCTCGAGGCAGCCGGATGGTTTTCAGACTTTCCATAAGGGGGGTGGAAAGTACTTCCATGAGCATGTGGGTGCTGGCAGCCAGCAAACTCTCCAGCGTTGGCCGGACAGGGAAACTCTCTGGACCTGCTGGGAAGGACAGAAAAATAAAGCTATAGAGATTCACATTCCAAGACTGCCCCTCCAGGAGGCACAAGGAGAGGATGATGTCCCTTTCTGAACCATGGCAGCCCAAGGAGCCTCCCAGGCACCCTTGGCTCCTATTCGAGATCTCCTGTTGTACCCAGCCATGGTACAACTGGCAGTTCCCATCACGTCTCACCTCAGGAAGTTACTGGAAGGTGAGATTCTTTTCAGGACCTGCCAAGCTCTTGGAAAGCATCATCACGAGCTACTGGGGCCTCTTGTGCCAAACCCCAACAGACTGCAGACTCAGTGCCTGCCAGAAGGGTGTTACCCTGGCAGCTCTCAGCAAGTGGGGCTCCGTTTCCGCTACACATACCACAAACTGTCTAGACATGGCGAGGGCCTTTGGAAGGGGAGAGCAGTACAAAAGCCACACGTAGCTCAGCCTACTTCAACAACAACCTTGTTCCAACCCCATCCAAAGTACCAGCCGCTCCTGCACCTTGGAGTAATGATCTCCTTGCTGCCTGGTTGAAGTCGCAGGAGATGCCACCCTGCACAGAGACCATGGGGACCATATGCAGGGAGACCAAGCTAAGGGCTCGCAACTTACTTTGCATTTCTTGCTTCCGTTTCTCCAGCTCCATCTCTGCAATTTCACTCAGCAAAGTGATCCCTTGCAGGAAAGAGTGCTCCAAGGCCTGGTCAGTTACCACCTCCACCTTCACCTGCGATGGAGTGACACTGGTGGTAGTCAACAAGGAACAAGCCTGAGGCATCTCTGTGGCAGCCACCAAAGCATTCATCCCAGCTAGCGGGTCGCCCGGCTTGATGTCCAGAGCTGGGATTTGGCAAGAGATTGCTTCTTCCGTGTAGGAAGGGATCTCTGGCCCCTGCTCCCCCTCCTCAGGGGGCAGGTGGGGGAACTCCCTTCCCCGGGTCACATCAGTGCTCTGTAGATCCATAGCTACAGAGGCTTCCTCCTGCTGGGGTGCCAAGTCCATCTCAGGCGGCTCATTCTCTGTATGCACCAGCAAACCGTCATATTCCATGTGCATGGAGCAAGTTTCTGCTCCATTCCCAGTCTCTGCCTGAGCCTCTGCTTCTGCAGGGCAGGCCACAACCTGGTAAGGAGGTGGGCAACTCTGGAGATCTTCCTGGTCCTGCTCCATAGCACCCAAGGCTTCACCTTGGTGCAACATGAGATTGCAATTGTCCACATTCTGCACTGGGACGGCTGCAGAGGCGGTGATGTTCAGAGTCCCCATGTCCTGCTCACAGATGCTTTCTTGGCTTTCCTCCATCTGCACCTCAGATTTCACCCTCTCTTCCAAGGACTCCTCTTCTGCTGTTGCTTGGATGGGCTCTAGTATTTTGGACGGAGACAGGCAGATGGGTTTGACTTCTGGGGAAAGCTCCATGTGCTCAGAGCCTTCAGCAGGCAGCGGGACGTCAGGAGCCAGGCCATCCGCATCGGATGCGGCGGTGGGCTGCAGGAGGTAGGGGTAGTGTCTTCCAAAGGAGGGAGGCAGGGACTGGAATGGATATCCTGGGGGGATCTCTGCAAGGTACCAGAAGGGACAGGCTGTGTAATGGCCAGGTCTCCAGAACACCTTCTCTCTCACTAAGGTACACAGATAGGGCCCTTTTGCTTCCACCATCTCTCGTCTCTCCCTGTCCTCAAGCAGTAGCTGCTTTGGGCACCTCTCTCCTGGCCAAGCACCCCAGCACCTTTCCAGCACTCTCCTGCAACTGCAGAGAGATCTGCCTCTTGCATCCTTCTCCCACTGAGACTTCAGCCCTGGAGGAACCAACCCAAGCTCAACCCAAGGGAAGAAGACAGCCTACAGCCCCAGGTCCCCCTACAACCCAAGCAATGATCCTAGTCCAGAAGACCCAGATCCCAGACCATCCTGGTCCTTGCCTTTCCCCAGCCTTTTAGAGGAGCTACATGGTTTTCTCTAGGGGAAGGGATGGAAGCAGGAAAGAGCCAAGGAGAAAAAGGGAGGCAGGCACAAACACAACAGGACTCTGCCAAAGCAGGGCTCTCTTACCTGGGAACAAGGCTTGATATGGACCAGCAGCCTCTTTTTCCAGCTCTAGGTCTTTCTTCTCCACGGTCTCAGGTGCCTCTTCCTTTGGAGGGATGGCAGGGGCAGGGGGTGGAGAGGCAGGGGGCGGGCTGGAAGGATGGGAGCTGGGGGTGGCGGGGTAGGAGTAGGCTGGCTGCGAAGGTGGCTCCTCCATCTTTTGGATCACCTCAGCTTTGAGCACAGACACGGGTGAGGCCCTGGGAGAGAGGGAAGGTGGACTCACAGCCTTGCTGTAGGACGTGGAGGCGCTGGGAGACAGCACAGGCGGTTTCCGGTGCACCAGTCCCGAGGCAGAGGAGGAAAGGCCTGATTTGGCACTGTCCAGGCTCCGCTTCGTCACCTTCTCTTCCATATCTGCACGCTGCTCGTTTGCCTTCAACCTCTCCTGCAACAAGAACAGAGCGAAACTCAGCATGACATCCCTACCTGCTCCTGGGAAGCAGCAGACACTTACCACCAAGCAAGACCTAAACGTGATCTTATCAAACACGCACTGGACTAAAACACACATTCCCCAGTGCAGCACCATTTTAAGACAAACCTGATGGAGGGTGGCACTGATCTGTGACAGCGCTCTTTACAATTCCCAGCTCCGGGAATTACATGAAGGGTGTCTCAGCTCTCACTTGCAACCAAAGCAAACAGTTTCTATTTCTAAGCCCCCAGCCCAGCAAGCACACATGTAAAATGAGGGCTGAAAACCAGATGACCACTGTAAAAATCAAATGGATGTAAAACACCCAAATGAAAGCTCACGACTTCCAAAATCATTTGGTGAATGGGAGCTGGCTCCAGGACCCTGTGTGACTGCTGCCAGTACTGCAGCTGCTCCTCTGAGCTGCTGGAGGTGATCGGGGATGGAACCACTCAACTAAACAGAGTCATCCCTAGGGAAGGAATCACGGCTGTGCTGCTGCTGTGCTGCTATCCTGACAACACTGCTCAATGGCTCAATACCCTGTGTGCCTCGTATCTCAGGGACAAGGGTGGGCTCACTCAATGCATCCATACCCTTCAGACACATGACACAGGCAGCGCCGCTTTTTCCCAACTCCAGGATCATTTCATACCCAAGGAAGCTCTGGAGAACGTACCACGAGCTGGGCACTCCTCTGTAGCTCCATGGCGTGGGCCGCTTGCTGCTGCAGGATGTACAGCTCGTGCTGCCTCAGCAGCTGCTGATGAGAGAGGAGCTGGAGCTGGTGAGCATGCTGGAGGGAGCTCCTGGTCGGAGGGTACATGGCCGGCCACAGTGGGGGTGCCCGGTCCATCAGCTCCGCTGGGGAAGGAGCAGAGATGCATCAGGCAGGCAGGAGGATGAGGATGAGTAGAGGATTCAGGATCACTCAGGGCAAGTGTCTACCCCAACCCCAGGGAACGAGGGATGCCAAACACTGGGCTATGCAGAAACGCAAAGGGGAAAGCATGTCGTCTTCCCCTTGGCAGCCCTACTCCCACCATCCCATGGGTCCTGGGGCCATCTGACTCACTTTGCTCTCTAGGTACCCCTGGTTTGACTGCCCCTAGCTGAGCCCATGAGTAGATTCTCCAACCAAGGACTCAAACTTTGCATGGTCCTGCAGGGGATGAGGAGCCACTCCTGAAGATTACACATCTCCATCTCCAAAACACACCTAACGAGAGGCCAGCTCACCCCCACCCTAGTGCTTACCAAAGTGTGGCAAGTGCTCGCTGGGGATCACCACAAGCTGCCCCGACTGCGGGTCTCTGGCAAACTGGTAGGCAGAAGGGAGAGCTCCCCCCATGGCAGGGGGGAAGCCTGGTGTCATGCTCTGGTGCAGGGAAGGGTGACCAAGTCCTGGAAGAAGAAACACCACAGTCACAACAGCTCCTATCCACATGAGAAGTCATCTTTTGACTGCTCCAAAACATCCCCTTCCCCTTTGATGAGGCAGCAGCCTCACTAGGCACTAAGCACCACCTCTTCTTGGACTGCACTGGTGCAAACACCCCATGCATATACCACTGCCCCCCAGGACACTCACCATAGGGGTGGCCAGCCAGCCACATGGAAGGGCTCCCTGTCCTGGGGAGCCAAGGGTGGGCTGCCAAGTGTGAAGCTGGGTCTGCTGACCAGCGCCCGGAGCTGGTCAGCGCTGGGCCTCCTGTCACCATGAGGTTGGAGTTCAAGCCGTTCGTGGCGCAGCCAGAGGGGTGTATCCGAGCAAAATCTGCCAGCTCCTTGCTCTCTCTGGTGATGGAGGAGGCAAGAGAGACAGTGAGAGGTGGTCTGAGTGCTGCAGGTTGCTGTGCAGCTGCTGGAGGAGCCCAGGGGCATAGACTGGTCTGAAGAATGAGTGTGTCTGCAATTCAGGGTCAGACGCTCCAGGAGAGCTGCAATGGAGGTGGTTAACATCGTGTCCAGAATAAAACATCCCATCCCTCCATCCCTTTGGAGCAGGCACAGATTTGCAGCGGGATCTGTCTATAACCCCATGGTGCCTCACTCAGTGCTCCTCTGGTGCCAGCAGGTACACCAGGATGGATTCACCCTGTCCTCTCTCTGGACAGACCCCATCTCCCTCCAACCCTCACCTGAGCAGCTTCTCCTGATCCCGCTCCAAGCGCCCTGCCAGGAGGTGACTGTCCCGGTGGCGGCTCCTCTCATCCCCACAGTCATCTTCTGAGCGTCCGTGCCCTGTGAGACAACCCAGCACCATCAGACACCAGGAAGAGTCTTGTGGAAAGCTGTCCCATCTCCTCTGGGCATGGCGAGTCAGCACCCTTGGAGCCAGCACACCCAAATACCACTGCCTCCAAGACTGTTATGAGGTTCAAGTCCTAAAGGCCTGGGTGAGGCTGTCTATATAATCACTTGTAACTGGTTTGATCATCCTGTCCCCAAGCCATCAAGGGACCCACACACCAGGCCAGACCAGCCTCCGAGGACAGGACACCACTGGCCTGGGAGCACCAGGACCAACAGGACTATTTGTGCTGAAGGACAGTGGCAGATTTCCCATCCTAGAAAGAGACAAGGCCCAGCTAAATCCCTGCATCAAACCACACATCCTTCTTAACGCATCTTGCAGCGGTCTGGATTTTATCTCTGCATCTTCTGAAGCACCTTCTGCTCCGGTAAACCAGCCTGGGAGCAATGGGTATGCTCTGAATCCCTGTCCTTCTGCAACAGGCAGAACCAGCACTATAGACCCTCAATAAACCAGCGTGCACTGCTCTGCACTTCAACCTGTTAGTGGGAATCTGCTTCCCTCCTCCCCAAGCCATGCAACAAGAAAGGCGATGGTGAGGCAGAGACACATATGGCAGATGAGGGCAAGAGTCCAAAAAGAGGGGTTGGATGTTTGGCTGGAGAAATGGCTTGTCCAGAATGAGAGCAGCTCTTGTAAACACAGCCTGGCACTGTAGCAGCTGCGTCTGCGAGAGGTTATGAACCACCTTCATAGGAGCAAACAGCAGTGCCAGGACCAGGTACTGGAGCCACAGATCACTTATTTTGTCCAAGATCTTCACCCAACCTGATTTCAGGCTTGCTTCTCCCTCTTTTTTCCCCCCTAGTTTCTTTCTTGCACACACATTTTCTCCGCAGCTCCCTGCTGTCCCTCTCCATGTTATGCTCTGGTGATACGATCCACACCTAAATCCCAGCCCTGTTTGCAATGAGCAATGGGCCAGTCTAACGGGACCAGGAGGAAGGTATTTGCCTCCCCCCCTGCTCCTTCCCTGCCCGGGCAATGCTCTGCACCCTACAGGGCTCAGCAGTGCAGCACGGCCTCACACGGCTGCACCCTGGCTCCCCACAGCCCTCACCAGGGTCCTCGCTCTCCCATCTGGATGAGGTCTGGCACACGGGAAAGCATCTCAGAGCATCACGTCTATCCTGCTGACAGGCAGTCTTTTCAAGGAGGGCTCTGCTGTGTATTTCCACAAACCTGGACAGCCCACGGTTTCTTTGCTGTCAAGTCTCCAATTCCCTTGGCTTTTACTGTCAGAAGGAATCCAGGAACAAGACAACATCTCTCCCAGCTTCTCTCCCCAAGACTCCTTCCACAGACTTCAAGCAGAAAGCAAAGATGCTTTAAAACCTGGCACACACCTCTCCATCCCAAAGGACCTTCCAGGGTTATCCCATTCCCCTTGCAGGCTGCCAGGACACTGTGCGCAGTATCTGTCCCAACCAGCCCCTCCTTGGCTCACTGAAAGATGCCCTGTGCAGTCTCCACTGCTCATGGCACAAGGCACAGGGGCTTGTGCACCCCTCTGGAAGCCCAGCATCCCTCCCTGCCTCCCTACCACCATCTCCACTCACACACAAATCCCCTTCCACTCCGCAGCCCAGGTTTTTGTTCCCTTGGAGCCTCTTTCCCTATTAATCTTCCCCCAGTTGATGCCTTCTTCAGCGTCAGCAATACGGAGCACACCCCTGGTTAACTCTCAGCCTCCCTTTCTTGGCACAAGGTGAAGTTGACCCCAAGCCTTTTATTAGAAACCCATTATTTTGTTCTTTTACCTCTACTCCCTCTCCCATTTCCACTCCTGTGCTCTGTTATTTATAGACAGGTTTAGCATCTTTTTTTCCTCATCCCCTCTCCAAACACACAACACTTTCTTATTCCTCTCATTCCTGCCTAGCCCCCAGCCCGCCGACAGGACGGTCTCTTTTCTGTACAGACCGACGATTGTCCAGACAGTGAATGATCATTTTGTCTCTATATATGAACATGACGCACGGACCTGCATAGAAAAATTCAATCAGTTATGCATGGAGGAAAGGCTCAGGCCCGTTCCCTTGACAACCAATGCCCAGCACTAAATACTTGCATTTTACTTGCCAAATACTACAGATTAGCCAACTAAAGCCTGCTTTCTCCTTCTTAAAAGGTCTAAACATTCAAGCACCGTCCACTCAGCGCAAGCAAGCTAATGTTATTAGACGAATATCTCTTGGCATACAAAAGGGGAGGGGGGGGGGCAGCATTTGGGGGGCGAAAGGAGGAGAAAAGCAGTCTTGTTTTCTGTCTGAAAGCCAACTGCATCCCTTAGCAACGAGCCCGGAGGCCTGCCAGAATTCAACCCTTGTTTGCAGCCTTTTAGTTCGGCTCAGTAAATTACATTTAACGCAAGCTGGGAGCGTCTGGGACGACTGAACGGCTGAACAAACAGCTCCCTGTGCTGCCCACGAGGTGCTCCGGGCAGTGGGGAGGGCGATGGGAATGGACAGAGGGGCTGCTGGCTGAGAGGGGAGTAAAGGGAGAAAAATGGGAAAGTCAAAGGCTAAACATGGAAAGCCAAGTGATGCTCGCAGGCCGCTTGCTTTGGCATCACTCCTTGGCACACCAGAGGCTAGCTCTCCCCATGCTGAGCAGCCCCCGGGTGTTATCTTACTACAGAAGCCAAGCAGAGCCCCAGATACCTCACCAGAGCCATCCCCTTCCTGCCAGCACCATGGCTTAAATCAAACCCATGGGATTAAAAGAGCAGCACAAAGGTGGATTAAGTGGTTTTCTTGTCAGTGCCTTTGCTAACAAGGATCAAACACATGGAGACGGGGTGGACAGAGGGGATGAAAGGAGGAAAAGGGAAGTCTCTCTTGCATGGGGAGTCTTGCTCCCCACTGTGGTTTACAATGTGCCCTTGGCTGGGAAGGGGAGGCAAAGGGAGCTGAGGATGCCCAACTCAGCTCATGCCATAGAGACAGGCCCTGGGGAACCTACCTTTGATGCTGCTGAGAGACAGTGAGCGATCCCTGTCCGCCAAACTGGGCCCCAGTTTGCTGCTGCTGCTGCTGTTGTCCTTCTGCCGGGCCACAGCCACGGCAATGCCGACGGGCAAGTGCCTCACCTCCACCTCGCCCTGGGAGCCAATGCTCTCCCGGCCAAAGGATTTGGCACTCTCAGGTCTCTCGGGGTCCCTTTTCAGCTGCTTCGCCGGCTGCTGCAACAGCAGCTGCTGCACTTTGGAGGCGCCCAGCTGTGCAGAGTCCAACTTCACGTTGCCCAAGCCACCAAAGGGGCTCTTCTTGCCGCAGCTCTGCCGCGACGCCGCCTCCTTGGCAAAGCTACCACTGTACTTGATGAGGCTCTGCATGGCCGATCCTTCGCCATGGGGAGCTGGGTGGAGGACATCTGCAGCACCCCTCGAGCCCACCACCGAGGACCGTGGCAAGCCACTGGGGTCAAGGTAGACCTTCTTGGCTTCCTCCTCCGCCCGGGTGACATGGTTGTGCTGCGCGGCCAGCACCGCCATCTGTGTGGTGGCAAAGTTGCCCATCTCAAAAGGCTTCCACTTCTGCTCAGGTGGTTTCAGCTGAGCGTGGTCCAGGTGTTGCCTGGAGGAGTCCAAAGTGCCGTAAACCTTTGCTGCTTCTTTGGAGCTGGATCGCTGGAAGCGGTCCCGCTCGCAGGGGCGATGCTCTGCTTCCGGACTCGGCTTTAGCAAGTCCTTGGAAGCCAGGAACTCCCTGCTCTCTGGAGATCCCAGCCCCGGCCGGTTGAGGAAGGGCTCTGAAGTAACCTGTCTCTTCAGCGCCATGGAGTTCGCCCTGATCACGGAGCCCTTCTCCCTCAGAGCCTCCATCCTTTTGGCATCACTGTGGCAAGAAAAGTCCTGGGACAAGAGCGTGCGGGAGGCATCCGCAAGGCACCGCTCTGTGGGTGACTGCAGCACCCCCACCTTGCCAAGCTCCTTGTCCTTTGCCTTGCTGTCGCGGGCCTGTGAGGCGATTTGGATGGGCCCACTCCTCTCATCATAGGCTTCGACCGAAGGCACGAAGGTGGGGGCGATGACTTTGTGCTCCCTCCCCAGCTCCTTGGCCGGCGGAAAGATGGTGTACATGCTGGAATGGATGGGCTGCGGAGGGAATGTCGTGGCCGGCGTCATCTTCCCCGGCTGGGAGGGATGCGGGGATGGGCAGCTGCAGGAGACGTGCAAAGCACCCACAGAGGGCAGGAGGGGCTCCCCTCGCTTCAGCCGCTCGGCGTGGGCATGCGCAGAAGGCCTCATGTTCTCATCGTGCCGAGCGGGATCCTTGGCACAGCGGTCCTGCTCGGCACCCAGGACCTTCAGCATCGGGTCCCCACCACCATTGCAGTTGCTGAGGGAAGAGCTCTGCAGTGGGTTCTTGGACTTGGGTTCCCCACCGCCACCACCCCGATTTGGCATGTGCTCAGCCAGGAACGGAGAGAGGCGCTCACCGACCTTCACTGCCTTCTCCACCACGCTTACTTTCCGCTCGCTGTCGGGCTTAGTGTCCTGTGTGAGGTCAACCACGCTGCGGGGCCGGGGCTCCTCCTTGGGCTTGCTCTCCTTCTTGGCAAAGGGCAGGGATAGATCGCTCCGGCATGCCCGCTCCTTCCCACCCGGGTCTTTGAGGCTTTCTTTTGAGCTCTTGTGCAACTGCCCAAGATCCTTCTCCCGCAGCAAAGTGCTCGACGTGTGGCTGCCCGCGGTCCTGGAGAGGGGAGGCTGCGGGTGCAAAGCGGATTGGCCTGCATGGCCAGAAAGGTAGAACCCATCTGCAGAGCAAAAGCAAGTGCAATTACTGTGGGCCTCCAACAGCCCTATGGAGACAGGAGAGAGTTGGCAAACCGGGAGGGAATGGGGTTCAAGAATGTGTCAGACATGGCCTAGAAGGACTAGGGCAGAGGAGACCATCTCCATGTGGCCCAGGTGGGATGCAGGACAGGCCTGTCTCTGATGCACACTGAGCCTTGGGATGAGGTAGCACATGGGGACTTCAAGGAGGGACCTGGCTGGGTTCCCTACAGCGCAGCCACAACCAGTACTGCTGCACTGGAAACATCCCTGGATGATAACTTTGGGGCATTCCTGCTCTCCACCCTCAACATCCCAGCATCCAGAGCCAAGCAGGCCTAAAGGATAGGATGAGGACCCAGGGGTGACCAAAGGAAAAGGTGTGCAGGGACCCAGACTCACCTTTCTGCGACTCGAAGAGGCTGTGCTGACCCAGCTGTGCCAGGAGAGGACTGCCAGCGCTGGGGGGCTCGAGGTGGCTCAGGGGAATGTACGACGGGTAGAGCCCATTTGGCAGATGGGAAAAGCCTGAGGAAAACGGGGAACAGAAGAGGGAAGCACGTTTAAGCCCAAGCAGCACGTTGCCTTGGAACCAGCCCCGCAGGAGCACAGACTGTTGTGGCTGTCGGTCCCTCACGTGCCAGGAGCAGTGGCTGCAGGGATGCAATGAACAGCACACACAGCCCATGGGGGGAATGCTGCTCGGGACAACCCCCAGGTACTGACTCCCCACTGTGGGTCCCCAGCTCGCCCTTGGCACCTCTGTGGGGCCCTATGCAGCAAATGGAATGTGCTGCTTCTGAGCAGAGCCTTAAATATGAAGGTCGAAGGACCAAACCGCCTCACTGATAAGCTGTTTTATCACACGTACAGTGACCTGTGGGTGGGCACTCCCCAACATGCTTCCCCAGCAGTGATAAGACTCTCTTGCCATCACAGCTTGGCCAGCACAGCCCATCTGCCCAGCACTGGATACAGGCTTTAGGAAAGCATAATAGCATCCTCCACAGCAGCTCACAAAGCATAGTTTCACATATCCCAAACCAGCATCTTATCCCGGAGGGAAGCAAAACAGAGCAGAGAACTACCCACCTACAGGCTGACAGGAAAGCAGCATGTCGCCAAGACCCTGCTGCCAGAGGTCTGGATTATATCCTGGACACTGGGGCCTCCTCCAAGAATGGGCCCCCCAGCAACGTCCTCATGCAAACAACCATCATCATGAGTGAATACAATCACTGTAATAGCGGTAATAACACAAGCTCTTGGCTCCAGGCAGCAATTCCTCTGCAACACTGCCAC
Organism: Amazona ochrocephala; assembly: GCA_039720435.1. Taxonomy (NCBI): domain Eukaryota; kingdom Metazoa; phylum Chordata; class Aves; order Psittaciformes; family Psittacidae; genus Amazona; species Amazona ochrocephala. The sequence continues at coordinate 10,881,101 of CM077886.1, read as the reverse complement.
CAAACGGCACCCGCACAGCACTACAAACCCTACCACTGCGAGAACCAGCATCCCAGTTGGTGCCATCACTTAAAACACAAATAAAAGCCATCAGGAGAGTCTGAAGGAGCCAGGGAAGCCCTCTGCAGCCCTCCTCCCTTCCCCTCAGACCCCATCAGCAACTGACTTCCGCAGAATTCAATGATCCCACTGAAAACAACCAGGCAACAAGTTTATCAAGAGTCCAGCATCCAAGTGGATCAACGCATCATCACACCGAAAACCCAAAGGGAGACAGAGAAGTTCAGTCCCCGGAGCTGCACGTGGAGCACCATCTGCAAGAGCTAGTCAATATTTCACATTATTTAGACAGCCAGGATCTCTTTCGCATACATGTTTGCATCCCGGCATATGTGCCTCACTGACGTGGTGCTCCAAGCAGCTCCTGGCCCACATCCATCACCCAAGAGATCCCAGTGGCATCACCTGCTCACACCAACATCCAGCGGCAGGACCAATGCAGCTGCTGTGCCCATGAAGTTCAATGCAGAGCCCGTTCCCAGCAGCAGAACTTGCTACTTAATCTCATGCAGGGTGCTGGAAAGGCACTGAGCGCACACACATACTCACACCTCTCCTTGGTAACCCCGAAACCTTCATGCTGGAGCGTTTCCGAACACCTCTGCTTCCTGTATGGCTTGAAGAGCGCTTGGAGGACTCAGGAGCACCTACCCTGGCTTAGCCGTGAGCAGCTCCACTGCACAGCGTGTGTCTCAGCCACACCATCACCATCGCAGCGTGCCCACACGGCAGGGCTGGCCGCGAGCCAGGGTCTGGAGCAGGAGCGACACGCTTCCAATGGAACGCAGTCCCATCTGGCACAGCACATGGCTGCAGTGTGGCGAACCCCCTGCAGCACCCCATGCCACACCAGCCAGCAGCCCCAGCCACTGACATCCGCACATGAGCCCCTTTTCCCAGCCAGACCTTCATCCCGGCTGTAGGTGCTCTGGCATGGAGATCACATCCCAGCACTGCAGATAGCACCATGCCCATGGCATGTCCCCACCTGCACATGGTGCAAGGACAAGAAACTACCTGCAGAGCTTCAGGAAGGGGACACAAACCAGCCCTGTCAGGCAGCACAGGGACACCAGCGCATAGCTTAAGCTGCTGGTACCCAAAGAGGCATTTTGGTACTGGTTATATTCCTGGTTCTAGCAGGACACAGCTTCCTGCCTGCAGCATCTTATCCTGCTCAGGGACAATACGGGGTCAGGCCCAGCCTCAGATGCTCTAGGGGTTTCCTTCACAATCAGCAGCAGCACATCCCAGCACACAGACCCAGCCTCAGCCCTGGGCTGCAGGAGGAAGAGAAGGAGTGGGAAGGTAGGTCGAAACAATGGGACAACGAACTGCGGGATGACAGTGGCCAAAGAGCAGATGAAATCCCCCTCCAACAGCCCAGCATTAAGATGAGCCCTCACAAAGCTCTTCCAGCCACTGTGCTGAAGAAGGTGGAGAAACTGAGGCACACGCAGGTACTGCATCACCCAGCAGCAAAACCAGAGAGCCATTTGAACCCCAGCCTTGGGTTTACCACCAACACTGTTTTCCCTTGCAAAGTGCCCAGAGGAGAAGCTGCCTGGGCTGTACCTACCTGGCCTGTCCCCACCCAGGAACCAGAGCTGCGGCAGGAAGGAGGGAGCTGAGCCACAGCCTTCCTGAGGATGAGCCCAATGCAAATCCAACCTTCAGGCACTGCCAGAGCATCCCTTCCTGCACATAGCCCTGCAGCAGCGATGCTGATGGGTTGGCATTAGACTCGCACACAGCCCGAAACTTGCTGCCCTGCTTCCCCGGGCAGGACCTGGAGGTGAAGCTGTTCTCCGTGCTCTAAGTAGCTGCATTTGCAGGAGGCAGCCGCGGGCAAGTTGCTCCCTCCTTGGATCTCTGTGCCAGAAAGCGATGCCAAGGGGAGAAACTCTACCGCAGTGAGCAACGCACAGCTCACCCCAACCATGGGCTTCTGCCAGCAGAAAGGGAGGGGAAAGGGGGGAAACCACAACCATCTCCATGTGCCCCGGGCCAGAGCGTTTGCTGAACCAGCACAGGATCTGCTTCGCCCAGGGACACGCCAACAGGTCCCAGCAGGCTGAGCCACACTCCTCCAGCCAACTGTGCGCCCAGAGGCAGGCTGGCACCGTGGTGCAGGCACGGAGGGGCGAGCTGGCAGCCCTGCCAGCCCCACACTGGCCGTGCTCCCCCTCCTGCCAAGCCACACTGTGCCAAAAGCATGTGCCCATCAGCACGGCCTCTGGTCACCTGGGAAAGGCACCACCAACACAAATCTCATCTCTCGTGACTGCTTTCTGAGCATGGGCACACAGAGAATTACAGAATGGTTTGGGTTGTAAAGGACTTTAAACTCATTCAGTTCCAACCCCCCTGCCATGGGCAGGGACACCTCACACTAAACCATGCTGCCCAAGGCTCTGTCCAACCCGACTCTGAACACTGACAGGGACAGAGTATTTACCACTTCTTCGAGCAACCTGTGCCAGGGCCTCAGCACCCTCACAGTAAAGAACTTCTTCCCTGTATCCAACCTGAACTTCCCTGTTTCAGTTTGAACCCATCAGCCCTTGTCCGATTGCTACAGTCCCTGAAGCAGCCCAGCTCAAAGGGTAAAAGGGTTTAAGGGGCACAGAGATCATCCCTCAAACCACCTTAATCCAGCCGGCAGCCCAAATACAATGTGTATTGCCTGCCTGGCTTCCCCTGTGATGCTCCAGTGGGCGCAGTGGATGAGCACAGAGGGGGGTTGCACACCCATCCCCTTCCTTCCCAGCTCCAAACATACCTGCTTTGCACAACTGAGACATAAATCACTAAGGGCTGTTATTAGAGGAACTTGTCCGGTGCAGATGTGCCAGCCCGGTTGAAAACATCTCCATCTTTGCTCAGCTCTCCAAAAACGGCACCAGGAGTGGGGGAGAGGTGACTCACCCCCGAGAGAGGATGTGACTGATGGGGAGATGAGATAACAGCAACCACACAAACCACACACCAAACGTCTGGAGGCCAGAGGTCGAGCCGAGGGAAGCAGGAGGGAAACGGCCCCACGTGCTCAGTCCGCTCAGGGTTACCTAAAGCTCCCCGGGAACAGGGAGCCACCAGGAAACAGAGGTGGTAAAGGCAAGCAGACATGGCTGCAGCAGTCACTGCATGCTGCCAGGCACCTGGGGGCTCTCTCTATCTCACCCCAAGTATGGCTTGTGAACAACACAGGGAGGAAGGGGACATGCTGGAGGGGACACATTAGAGCTCAATACCATGTTCCTTGCAGACACTGCTCAAGCCAATGAGCCATGCGTGATGCGGCACGTGTGTGCACCAGCACCTGGGTGGCACCTTCAGAGCATCCCCACGCTGCCCCCCATGCTGGCTGCTGACCTGGTACAGAGGTGATGGCTCACTTGGGCACTCATCAAGGGTGAAGAACAGCAAGCAGGAGCAACACAGAGACCACTCAATGGGGAATTCACCCTCATAGTCCAGGCCTGTTTTCTCCAAATCAGCCACAAGCACTGATGCACTAAGGAGACACAGCATCCACAAAGCCTCCACTCACACCCTGCAATGGCTCTCTGGTCCCTGCTGTCACCTCAAAGGGAACCACACAACAGGACACAGCACTGAGATGACCCTGGTGGCAAGAAGGTGGCCACATGCAAGGCTGGCTGCGAAGAACTGAAGCTGAGCTGCAGGCACAAGCCATCTGTGCCAGAGAAGTCACAGCCCCATCACCGGAAGACCCCAGGAGAAGTGAAGTAACTCCCCACCAGCCCCATCTGCCCGTTATGGGTTTTGGCACTTGTGAAATACTTCCAACCGCCAGCATCTTGCCCCATCATCCCCAGGCTGTGATGGACACAGCCAGGAAGCAGGCTGGCACCACACAGCGTTATGCATGGGGCCACAGAGGAGTCCGAGCCAAAAAGCCTGGCCCTCGAGGGGCTGGAAAACACAGCAGCAAGGCTTTGGGTTCACTGTCATGGGTTGATTTCAACTATGCATCCCCATTGCAGCCGGGGTCTCATCTGGCTGCTGGGCTCTAGCACAGAGCAGGAGCTCTCTTGGCTGAGAGCACAGTCACCTCTTCCCCGGTCCAGCTTGCAGCACCCCACAGGCAGCCAACTAGGACACCAGTCCATGCCACAAACAGCTGGATAAAGGCTTATGTCCTCATGAATCCCTGCAGGGAGGGAGGGAGGGGAACTGGGAGAAGTCCAAGCACAGTGAGTACCCGCTGGCTGCCAGCCCCCTCCCACCACTATCAGAATCACCCCATCACCAGTGCATCCCTGATCCTCCAGCTTCCCCCTGGAAACCCTTTCAGGGCCTCCCCTCCAGCACATCTCTGCCCCACAACACAGGGGCACACAGCACGGCTGCAGCTATTTCTCTTGCACACATTTATGGCTGCAAACAGCTGAGAGCCAGGAGTGCTGACAGGGTAAATCTTTGCCACCTCCTCCCCTTGTCTGCCAGGGCAGCTCCAGTGACACCCAAGGCACTGGAGCCGCCTTGACTCAGTGCCATGCACGAGACAGCAGCGATACAAGTCCCTGAACATGCTGGGCTGAAACCAAAGCTCCTGGATCAGATGCTCCTGGACTGCAGCAGCAGCCGGGCCCCATCCCTGTCCTCAAAGCCATCACAACCCTCCGCCCCAAAACCCGACCCAGTTGTATTTACACCCTGCGCTACGGGACTGGTAGTTGCTTCAAAGCCTTAATTTACAGCCTCGATTCTCCATGTCCCCTGAAGGGCCTCCAATCTCATCCCCCAGATCCACAACAGCTAGATCAATTTAACTCCTCGTTTAATCTTCTAAGGGCTCCAGTGAGCTCAGAGACAGCATCTTCCAGCAGGGGGTCTGCGTTCCCGGCCTTCGCCGGCTCAAACAGCGTCAGGGTGCTTTTCTTCCGCTGCAGAAATCACTACCTTTAAAAGCCAAGGCGAGTTCCTTCCCCAGCTCGGCGCAGCTCTCTATTGTTTCTTTTAATTTCATTTCATTCCACGGGGGAATCTGTGTCCAGGCTGCTTTATTTTTAAGTGCCTCTTGCTCAATATTTACTATGTCTTGCAGGCTGTGTCAGCACAGGAACGACGGGGTTCCAAGGAGCCCTCCCACAGCCACTATTACCCCCTGCTATGATTTTACTGCTACGCAGACCAAAGGGCAGGATACGTGCACAGGGCATGGAGGGCTCCCTGCTTCCATAGAAATAAGTATCAGGCTGAGCACTACTGCTCACCTCCTCCTCACCCACGAGCTGGAACAGCCCCAACGGGCTGGAGATGATGGAGGAGGAGAACACGGGAAGAAGTGGCTGCAAGGGATCGGTGCTCACACCCTGGCTCTGCTCCCGGTGTCCTGCAGATTCAGCTTCCACTGGGCAGCAAAGCAAATGCAACCTGAGGTGGACCAGCGGTTCAGAGACTGGGGCCACAGGAGGAGGCCAATGAGATGCCCTAAGACCTCCTGCAAGGTCACCCACCAGCTCCTTGCTGACAGGGTCTTCACAGGGTGCCAAAAGAAGCCATCCTGGTGGGGACACAAATCCCTGTGGCAGAGAAAAGGCGGCTTTTCCTCCTGCTGGAGAGGTCAGGCTGGAAACCATCCCCTTGGCATGATGCACAACCCAGCCTGGAACACAGAGCCTGGGAAGCACCAACCCAGTCCCACATTAATCCTGACACACACTCAACACTGCTGGGTCACCACCAGCTGCTGCAGCAGCAGCTTCTCCTCTGTGTCCCCAGCCTGAAATCCCCCACCACGTCGGATGCCTCTACTTTTCACTGGTATAATTAAACCTGACACCCCAATGGGGGTCCACCAAACCCTCCAGGCTCTCACTACACAACCACAGAGCTTTCCTGGAATAGCACAGAGTAACTCGGTGTGTTCTTCAGCTCCACATTTACTCAGATGCTGCATGGAAATTAGAAAAAGAGTAATTTTAACTCTCAAAATGATCAGCAGAATCCCCAGGAATGCAGAACCTGGCTGCTAGATTGCAGTCTCCTTCCTCGCCTCATTTTCTAGGACAGCATCAAAATGCTTCTGCTCTGCTCCATCCTTCATCACGATGAAGACCCTCCAGCCATCAGCGGTCAGCACTGGGGCTCTATTAGGGCTGATTCTGCTCCTGGCTTTGGGCACCCACTTTTGATGTGGTTGCTCCCCATTTTTCCTAAGCCCAGAAACTGAACCCACCCTATTTATTAGCCCTTTAAATAACCCCAACTCCATGCAGAAGATGTGATGCAAACAAGCCAGCCCCTGCTCCCTGCAGGCAAAGTCTGTGCAATTAACCCAGCACCAGCCATGCACCGGCCCAGAGCTGCTGTCCCGTGCCTTCGTTAACGAATAGAGCTCGTTACCCTTCACTGCCAGAGCTGGGTGAGCTACAGGCACTCAGTGGGGGAGGTTATTGTGGGATGGCACCGGTGCTGGTCCCCACATCACCTGCACTGACTGCCTGCCAGCAGCAATTAAATCAGCCTTCAAAGAGAGATCCCAGCTTTCCCAGCACCATTAGCCGTGCCCTGGAGGGAACATGGTCTATTTTCAGCCACAATGACTTAAGACCAGGTCACCAGCAGGTTAAATGGGACCATGCAGCATTATCTCCCTGGCCTCCCATTGAGAAATTAAACACTGCTGGGTGATGGGCAGCAGCCAGCACTGCGGATGAACGCGGTGGCACCCACCACAAGGTAAATGCCAGCAGCACAATGCTCCCCTTGGCTTCCCATCACCGCTGTCCTGGTCACCTTCCTTCTGTGTGCAGTGAGGGCCGCCACAGGATCACCCCTAGGTTCATCCCAACCCGGCCTCCCGTCCAGCACAGAGAGGAAGGGCTGCAGAGAGGATGGTCCCCACCATGCCTAAGCCCCCACTCTGCAAACCCAAATCCGCACTGCGCCAGACTGGGGCTGCTCATCTCACCCCTTCCCTCCATAAATCCGACTGGAAGTCTCCAATCTCAGGGACTGTCCCAAGCCACCCATTTCACCATGGTTTCACCATGTCCATCAGAGAGATGCCATCTCCCCATAGAAGCTCCATCTGCTCTCCTGGTAGGTCCACCTCCAAAACACAACCAGCCACACCAGCACTAACATCTGGCAGGGAGGTGGCAGCTGGACGCGGGTTTGTTTTGCCTCATGGGCCCCTGCTGGGTGCAGTCAGCAGGAGCTGGGATGACTCAAAGCCCTCGGAGATGTGGCCTCTGTCACTGCTTATTTTAGACCTTCTTGTTTGCGAAGCGGCTGCCGCCATTCAACGCCTCTCAGGGTTTGCCTTGCAAAGGGAGATGGCACTGCAGGGGGAAACCGAGGCACAGAGCTGCACAGCGCCCTGATCAGACCTGAATGCCAACACATGATGCTCAAGGAACAGCCTGCACGACAAGGGGGTCCTGGCAGCAAGAGGGGATTGGCTTCACAAACATCTCAGGGCTGGAGCAAGGACATCACTGATGACCCAACCGTGTTCAAAGGGCTCCAGAATCACAAGTCCCACTTGGACACAGCAAGGCCAGGACAGGGTAAGCACCCTGTATGTGCTGCTGTGTGCCAGAGGGGCGAACGCATCCATCCGTCTCCCAGAGCCTCCACAGCATCTGCAGGGATCAAACCACCCTGAAGAAATTCAGCAACAGGCGCAGGCATCTAGGGGTGCAAGGAGATCCACAGCTGGAGCACATCCCCATAAGCTTCTTTTCCTTAGGAAACCAGGTGCAAAAGCTCACCCTGTGCTCAGGCTCTCCTCCTGATCCCGCATTCAGCTCCTGCAAACCCCACACCCTCCTGAACATCAGCCCATGCCATCTTTTCTGCACTGAGGAAGCTCTGAAACATAAAGCAGAAGGGTCTCTGCGGCCAGCAAACGCCCAGCACCACGCACCTCCTCAATGGTCACAGGAGACAAGCACAGAGGCAAATACCATGGTTGTGAGGTTTAATTCCCAATGAATTATGCAAATCCATATTCAAACCAAAGCACAGTCTTTGGGCTCCTGACAAATTGCCAAGCTGGGCCCGATGCCACCCAGCAGTGTCAGCCAGCCCTCCATGAGGTGAGACACTGGATAGATGTCCTACATATGTATACATACGCACACCTAAGTGTTTGCACATCTCAACCAGGAAGACCAAGGAACACCTCAAGAACAATTCCAAGAATGAATTTGTGTTTCTCCTCCCTCCCAGCTGTGTTTAGCCTGGCCAGGGAAGGCCACTGAGCTTTCGTGTGCTCTGCAACATGGAAGCAGCTTGGGTTGACAGCAAGATTCGAAGCAGGAAAGAAGATCAAATTCATCATGGATAGGGCTGGGAAGGATGGAAGGCAAAGGGGGAAGCCTAAAGCGCTTGTGGCAATATGAATGCTGGCCCTGAAACCAAGCAAAGGAAGATCTGTCTATAAAACAGTCACAGAGAGGGCTCATCTGATGGAAGCAGAAATTCCCGATCCCGCACAAACCCCAAACATCCATTAAAAGCAGCAGAAGAATCACTGCTTTGTGCCATTAATCTCCTCAGGGAGAAAGCCCAGTGGCAGCACTGGGATTGCAAAGGGAAACTCCGGCAGAGCAGAGCCAGGAAAGGTGTGCTGGGCTCTCACCGGCACCCATCTTCACTCACCTGCCCGGGTCTTTCCTAGCTGGAATATCACCCACTTGACTTGTGTGACACAGCATATGGGGTGCTCCCCATGCAGCACATGAGGACACAGAACCCGAGAATCACACACACCACATAGGGATAACACGGGACTACTCCATTCCCACCCCGCTACCGGTACTGCCTGCAAACAGCAAAGAATCCCTTCAAAACCCTTCCTCCCAAGCACACTGACCATCCCAACTCTTAGTTTTATTTTTGGTTTAATTAAAAGCAATTAAACCAAATGTATTAAAAGCACACTGAAGCCACAGGGAATTCTGCTGAGAAGAGATCGGGGGCAGAAAGGGAAGCCCAGGCAATCCATCTAACCATGTAACATAAAAGGGCTCTTTGCTCGCAGGAACGCGGCAGGGTAAGATGGATGGATGGCGGCAGAAGCAAGAGCAACCTTTGCAGAAGTTGCTGGGGATACAGATGTAGAGAAAAGGTTGAATGCCTTCAAATCTGTTATTCCTCTAAAAAGGCACTTTCTCTCCCAAACAGAGCACATTGCTCCTTCCCTTGCCCCGAGCCCACCATGTTCAGTTTGCTTGCTCGCATCCAGCTCCCTCAAAATGGCTCTTTGGCCGCTGCTACGCCGGCAATAAAATTTATTCCCAAGGTCACTTCAGTCCTTTTGCCCCTATTTCAAGTCCGACTGGATTTAAACAAAAGCCAGCTTCAAGCTGCACCAAGCCCTTCCTCACCCCCTCCTTTCTGCCCATCACCTCCCTGATTTAGAGATATCAAACTCTCTCAACTACCTTTCGTTTCCCATAACCGTCAGTGACAACAGCTGGAGAGGAAAAGCGGAGCATGCTGTGCACCCAGAAGCTGATCCTTGCAGCATGGGGAGAGACTCCAACTGTCCCCTGCGTGCGGCAGGGCTCCTGCCACACCATGCCGCAGTCATGGGGATAAGGGGTTTGTGTTGTTGGCATCCCCTTGGTGTTTAAGAGCTGCAGAGAAGCAAACAATAAGCAAATACAGAGCAGAGAGAAATGGTGTTTTTCCCCACCACGATGCCTGCACACATCCAGATGTGCCATCCCGGGCTGAAGCCAGCCAGAAACATGAGGGTGGGAGGAAACAGAGGTGGAAGGAAACCCCCCAAATCCTCATGGCCACTGGAGCATTCCCCTCCTAAAACTGGCTTTTCAAAGCCCATTCCCAGCTGGAAGAGCCAGCGAGAGGCTGCCGCAGCTCTCTCCCATACCCCGCAAGCAGGGAGCTGCCCTCATCTCCCAACCTTCCCCAACCCGCCTGCGTTTTCGGGTCGCTGAGGGCACCCCGCGCTCTGTTTCAGCAGCGAGACAGAACAAAGCACTCCCTTGTCCTCAGCACCTTGAGCGGGGCAATGCTGGATCGCGTTACCTAACACAGACCAACATCTCCTCGTCCCGGCAAGGCAGCTTTCATGTCAGCACATGCCAGCCTGGCCCCGATTCCCTGCACCACCTCCCGCCCCGAGCTTTAAACTGGACCAGTTGAGCACACGCTGAAAACACACAGGGGCCTTGTTTCAACTCGCAGGGTGCTAACCCCAGCTGAAGGAGGTGATCCGACACCGGCGCAGCCGCGGCCGGACTGCAAGGCACTCACCTGGAAGGCTGCCACAACAGCGTTAATTCCCCCTCAACAATGTTCATTTCCATATTCATCAGGAGATGGTGAAATGACAAGAGGGGGGGGGGGGGGGGAGTTATTTACTACGTAATTATAAACTAATTTCAGCTCTAGCCTGGGTTATCCTAGCAAGGAGAGCTAAAATTTCCCTTACGAAAGCCGTGCTCTGTTAACCACGTCTGCAGTGAGATTAATTCCCAGCGATTTACATTTCTCCAACAGCTGCTGTGTTGGGAAACAGCAGGAGCCTGTCGCCAATGCTGGGGACCTGCCTGGTGCCCCATGCCACCCCCAGCTAGGATTTCTAGCACCAGCTCATCCTCTGGATCAGATTTTCACTGGCACGCCACCAGTCGGGACTGGGACCGGTCGTTGTACAACCCCAACAAGGAGACTCAGTGATGGGCAGGGGCAAGGCTGGGTCGGGGAGGGAGATGGGCTGCTAGAAACCATGCTAATGAAGAACATCTTTCCCACTACCATGTATCTCCTGCCCGTTCAGCTGGAGAAGGTATTAGAAGCAGATGATCCTGCAGGACCTTGCTCCGAGCAAGTTTACGTCACCCTATGGCCCTTGGGCTCTTGTCCACAGTCCAAACCTAACATCTCTACCACCAGCGAGAGCCGCTTGAGATGGGAACTCCAGAGGGGTTGGAGGACAGGGTGGACAGTCCTTCCCACCCCTCCTGAAGGATGGAGATACCCCCCCCCTCAACCCACTCAACCACTGGGGCATGAGAAAGACACATCCCCAGCACGCCGAGAATGCGCAATGGGAGACTCCCAAAAATGCAGATATCCCTTTTTCCCCGACATTTCATTCCCAGTGCAAAACCAGACACTGCTCCTGCCTTGCTCACAGCCTATGAGTTGGCCACAAGCCCAAAGGAACTGCAGGGGCATCACTTAATGGCCAAAGGGCCAGAATACCAGGTGGAAATCGGAGACTGCGATGGGTTCAAGCACAACCTCCCTACTGGACACAGCCCGGCACCACCTCCCGGAGCCCTACCGGGACAAGCACAGCGGCTGCTCTGCCTGAAAACAAGTATTAAGAAGCATCTGATTTCACCAGGGCCCCAAGGGAGGGGAAACATCTCCCTGGGCAGGTCTCCAGCCGCCCGCATTCCTGCCGGATCCCTTGCCCCATGGAGCCCCCCACACTCAGCCCTTTGCACCACCCCCTGGGCGGGCAGGGAGGGCGAAACCGCGATTTCAAGGGCCATTAAACACCGATGGTATTTTCCTTGAAGCACCAAAACGTGACCAAGAAGAGCCGGCGGCAAACCACAGCCAAAAATCCCACCATCGCCGGCCTGGGAGCCCAAATTCTCCCAGGGGAGGAGCGGGACACAGCACAGTCCAGCACTGCATCCATGTTATCCCGGTGCCTCCTATCAGCAAAGTGATTTTAGCATGGATGCAGATGAGATGAGCAAATTGTGCTTCTGCTGGCACTGCCGACGGCAAAGCCTCCGCTGCAGAATCTGCGGGCTCAGCAGAAGCACAATTTTGCCATTTTAAGGATGGCTACAGTGGGATTTTGCTGGCACAGCAAAGCTATCCTGGGAGGAGAGGGGGTTTTATGTATTTATTTATTCCCCTATATACCTGGCCCAGCCGTCTGGAAAACTTCTCCCCGGGCACAGAAAGCCTAGAAGCAAGGATGGTCTCCAATCCACCTTAAATCCCTGCATTTGAATGCACATGCTAATGTGGAAGCAAGAAAGCAAGCACACCGAAAACCTCTTCCCCCTGCCTGACCTCTTTCCTTTCAGGCACGGCTCTGTATTTAACACAGTCAGCTCTGCTCACGAAGCTGTGTCCCTTTTCCTGGGCATTAGAAAGCATTTCGGAAGTGTATTTTCATATGAGAAGCCAGGCATCCTTTTGTACAAGCACAGATTTGTTCTGGTAGCCCCCCCATACACATTCCACCCAAGAGAAGGTACCTCAGTACACAGCGAAAAGCAGGTTTTTACTGTTAATTCTTTTAAACCCAGAGGTGTTTCTGCATGTGGATGGGATTTGCTCACGCACACACCCGCTGCCTGGCAAGGACACAGTCCCAGAGCACCCCTTTTGCAATCGAGTCCAAGGGAGCCTTTTCCACCTCCCCAGAAACACAACAACGCGGCACAGAGCTGAGCACACTCACTTGGACCCCAAGCCTGTGGCATAGGGAAGGAGCACAACCATCAACCCCATATTTTGACCTGCAGAGTAGAGCAAGCTACTGCTTTAACAGACTCAACCGCCCAACTCCATCGATTGCAGCCTCTTTTTGTGCAAGCTCTTCCCAGCAAGCTCGGCTGCCAGGGATGAAATTCCATTGCAAACAGTCACCTTCCTCCTGCAGCCCTTGGCAGAAGGCTGTTGGGAGCACCACACTGCTCCCTGGCCCCCATAGTCCCCCTGTCCTCCTTGGGGACAGGGACATGGGACAGCAGCCCCATCGCCCAGGGCTGGCTTGCCTCCCACCCCAGGCTCCAGCTCACTCCTCCCTCCGTACGCTTCCAACAAAGGGGCTTCTGTCCCCATCCCTGTGGACTACACAGCGTCCGGAATACTGCCATGGAATAGAAACCCCCCCAGAGAAGAGCCGAGGCTCCAGGGTCACTGAACACGGCACTGATCCTGTATTTTGGCACTGGGGCAGAGCTTGGAGTGCTGAACAAGCCAAGGGTACAGGAAAAACAAGGAGTTGGTGCTGGCAATAACCGGATTCTCGAATCTGGATTCTCAATTATGGCCAATCGTGCTATTTTTACAGGGGTGTATTTATTTTAGGAGGATGCTGGGATGGATTCAACAATCTCTTTCTTCAGCCCGGCGGTATTTAAAGATCGGTTTGAACCGGCTCTATTTAAAGGCTTTGCCTCCTGCCCACTTTTCTTAACCCCTTGCACAAGCCTTCGCTTTCCACCCTTCCAAACCCCTCCTAAAACCAAAACGAGAAAAACACAACAAAAAGCAGCTCCAACAAAAAAAGCACACACCAACATCAACACTGCAAACACAAAGCTACAAAGGGGCCCTCCGAAGCAGGAAGCAATCATCATTTCAAATGATACTGTTAAAGCCGTAAAGGAAAGAAAATAAATAGGAAAAGAAAATAAATCCCTGCCTATCCCATCACTGTGTAATGGAAGTTTCGACTGTTCATTGTATGGAGCTTTTTAATGCCTTTTAGGGTGGTTGGGAATGTTTAGGCTGGTTGGGAATGGCTGCGCCGAAGCGATCACGCTGGGGAGCACACAGGGAGAGCCGGGCACCGCGGTGGTGCAGGGGATTTTCAAAAGACAAGAAAACGGCAATAAAAATACTAAACCCACATTAAAAAGTAAAAAAAGAGGGATCACACACCCCCTTTTTGCTCTGTGAGGAGCCCCAAATCCGAGGTTCGATCCCAATACACTGGGATCACTTGCGGACGACGGCAGGGAGCAACGCACGGGCGGTTTATGGAGGCCAGAGCTCCGTGCTTCCCTCCAAGGCTGCCTGGATTTCAGGGAAGCACCAAGAAAAGGAAACTTTGGGAGGAGAAATAACAACAAAAAATAACTTAAACAATATAAAAATCACCCAATAAAGAATTAACAAAAAAAGAGAAACAACCCGCACTCGGTTTGGCTTCAGAACATCCAGATGGATTTTTGCAGAGATCGTGTTCTGCTTTAATATGGACGGAGAGAAAATGCCCAGGATGAAAATAAAAGGAGAGGAAAAAAACACCAAGAAAAAGACAAAAGGGAAGGGAAAAAGGTGTTTGCCCATGTGCTTGGCTTCAGAGCCGTTCGCTTTACACCTCTCCCCTTAGCACCTGGGAAGTTGGCACTGCCACCTAGTCTAAACCTAATAAATCTCTTTGCCTCGATTCGGGCTGCTTCCTTCTGTGCAGATGTTGGCAATCAGGTTTGCAAATTTCAAAGTCATTCATCCCGGGCGGCTGGGAGAAAAGCAGGTTTATTATTGCAAAACCTGCCACCCTCCCAACGCCTAAAGTAAACTCCGAGTCACCTCTCCACGCCCAGGGGAAAGAAAGGGAAAAAGAATAATAATAGAGAGAGAAATCAAACGGTCAGAAATCCCTTGCGTCCTCCCAGGACGAGCTCGGCAGCAGCTCGGCAGGATCCCGCCTTATCCCACCCTGCGAGACGCTGGGAAAGGGAACAGGGAAAGGGCGGAAAAAGATCAAAATCCCTCTCAAAAATGGAGTCATTTAAGCAAATGAATAAAAAGCTGAGTGGGGAGAAAAGAGAAAACTAAATAAACGCTGTGTGTTTCAATGTCTGCTTCTTACTTAGTGGAGAAGCAGACGTGGGGCTCCGTGAGGATGAAGCACGACAAATGGAAGGGAAAACATATAAAGCGGGAGAAGTTTTGTTTGTAGGTTTAAAAAAAATATTATTTAAAAAATAAGGATACACAAGGAAGGAAAAAAAAAAAAGGAAAAATGGAAGAGAAGAAAAATCCCCAATACCCGCATAGGCAGCAGAAGGGAAATCACCAAAACTGCTCCATTTTGCCCCTTTCCCCAGCCCGAGCAGGGTTTTTCTCGCCCACCCGTGCCAGAGCCCCTTCCCCACTGCAGCCCAAGCTGCCGCTCGCTGGCTTTCCCAAAACCAGGGTTTATTCCCCAGATTTATTCCACAAAACACCCGCAGCCGCCTCGGCAGGGATTTTCCCCGAGTGCCAACAGAACCCTGCACTGGAAGGGGGAAGTTTTATCGGCTGGGAGCAATTTTTTTCCCCATTCCCCGTTTTTTTTTTTCACTTTCCCTATTTTTCCTTTTTCCCCCTATTATTCTTTACCCCCTTTCTCCCATTTTTTTCCACTTTTCCTATATTTCCCCTATTATTTTTTACCCTTTTCCTCATTTTTTTCGTTTATTAGTTATTCCCTTTTCCTCTGTTATTTCTCCACACACACACTCTTATTTTTCTCCCCTTATTCCCCTATTATTTTTTTTCAAATCCAACCCAAACAAAGCAGAAAACCCTTGGGAAAAACACGGGAAAAAGCTGCCAGCGCACATAATCCCTATTATTACTATTATTGTTATTATTGTGTTTTTGCGTGTGAAGCCGCGGAGGCACCGGGAATGAGGGAAGCGACGGGAAGACTACCGGAGGAGGGGGGGGGGGGTGTCCGCAGAGCCTTACCCGGGTGGGAGTGGAGACTGATGCCCGATGCGAGGAACTTGCCGGGCTGGAGGGCAGCGGGGAGCCCGGCAGCCATGGGACCAGCGGCGGGGGCCAAGCGGCCGGTGGCTCCCAAGCGATGGCTCTCCATGGCCAGCCCGGAGAGCAGCGGAGGGGGGCCGTGCACCGAGCGGGGGGGCCCGAAATCTCGGCCATCCATCATCCACTCGCCAGCTTCAAGGAGTCTCCCGGATCGCTGTCGGTGCCCGCCACCGCCTTCCCCCCCCACCCCCCCCGCCCCCCACCCCCCCCCTCCTTCTCCTCCCCCAAAAAATCAGATGGTTCTCAAAAATAAGGCGTCCAAGCGTCCCATGGCGCGGTGCAGGGAGACGGAGCCAGCCCCGGCGCGGCGGTCTCGGCGCTGCCTGCAACAGAGAAGCGGGGTGCGATCAAGAGCCTGCTCCTAGCCCTGCTTCCCGGCCGCCCCCAAACGCGAACACCCAACCGGGGAGAATAAAGGAAGGAAAACTTGTGGGAAAAGGCGGGGAAAATTATTAAAAGTGTTCAAAAAGATCTTATTTTCAATGAGGAAGGAATTTGGCATCGCCAAAGCCAAACGCGGGGAAGCAGCGGCAGCAGAGCCCTCACCCCGCGCGGCTCCAATGGGACCGGGCGGCGGGGAAGCGGCTTTGCCGTTCTCCTCCAAACAATACATTAAATAAAGATTAAAACAAGGAAAAGCACCGAAAAATAAACCCCACTAAAACAACACTTATAAACTCCCTAATTTCCCTTTTTCCCTATTTTTCCCCTCCGTGGGGCTGCTTTGCCCCGCCGGGAGCCGCCCGATCGGGACCGGGGCTCCGGTATCGCTCTGCAGCCTCGTTTCTTTTTTCCCTTGCATTCCCAACGCTCCAAATGGCTTCTTGGGTTTGTTGTGTTATTTTTCGGGGTTTTTCGTCTTTTTCCCCCCGTTTTTCCCGCTAGCAAACAACAAACCCCGAAAGCGTAAAAAATATAGAGAGATATATAGAAAAATATAGACCTAATTGTACTTGTAGCCTGATGAAACGATCCCACCCCCGATCCACTGGGTTTTGAACCGGGATAGCGAGAAATTATAAACACTGAGGGGAATAAAGTGGGGTTTTCTCCCTATCCCCCCCTTCCAGTGCTCAGAGCCCCGGCCCCGCCGCCCTTCCCGGCTCCGATCCTAGAAGGAGAAAACTCCCGAGCAAAAAAAAAAGTGGTTAATTAAATATAATAGAACGGCGAATAATGAAAAATAGTAAGGAAAACCCCATCGGCTCGTGGTTTTCATAAGTTTAGGTGGAAAATGAGGTTTAAATTCAATTAAAAGCTGCCTGCGTGGCTCAGCGGGGCGAGTCTCGCTGCGGGATGGCGGCTCGTAAGTGATAAAAACAGAGCAAAACGGATCAAAAAGGGAGCAAAAGGCGCCCCGGGATGTGTCGGGCGGGGAAAGGTGAGGGGGGGTCCGCTTCCTACCTCAGCGCGGTCAGGCCGCCTGGTCGCGGGGCATGGCGGCGGCGGCGCGGGGCTGGGGCGGGGGGTGCCGGCTCGCCGCCCTGCCCGCCGCCCGGCCCGGCTCCGCTCCGTTCCTCTCCTCAGCAAGGGCAACGCGGGAGCGACGCGGCGGCAGCAGCCGCGCCATGGAGCGGCGGGGGCCCGCCGAGCTGAGGCAGCATCGCCTCCACACCACACACACACCCCTTACACACACAACCCCCTCTCCTCCTCCTCCTCCTCTCTTAAAAAAAAACGAGGAAAAAGGGAAAATTTAAAAAAATAGGGGAAAAAAAACAGAGGAGAGCGCGGGAGGAGAAAAACGCAAACCCCAACGAGGGGGAGCACGGGCGGCGCGGCCATGAAACGCGCATTGTTCTCAACGCGAACGGGGCGGCCCCAACGCCCGCCCGCGCCTCGCCATTGCCCAGCCGCGCTGCCAGTCACCGCCGGGTAAACAGGCGGCGGTCTCCAGGCCCCCCGCTCCCCCTCACGCTGAGGCGCTCCCGCCGCCCGTTTCCAGGCTCCCCATCCCTCTCCCTCCCTCCTTTCGCCTCAGTCTCCCGCTCGGAGCTGGCGGCGGTTGGAAGGGGAAGCGGGGCTGGGGTCGGGCCCCCCCTGCACCGATCTGAGGTGTGAGGGGGGGGGACGCGACCCCTTCTACCCTTTATTATCCGCGGGGTTTAAATCAATCTTTCCCCCCTCCCTTCCCTTCTCCCTTTGCCAAGGCCGCGACGTGAGGGCCCCCCGGGATGAGGCTGAGGGGGGGAAGCGCCGCCGGGCCCTCTCCCACGGCCCCGCCGCGGACAAAGCGGCCTTTGAGGGGGAGAGGGGGAGAAGGGAAGGGGCCGAAGGGGGGGGGGGGAAGATTGATCCCTTCTTGCGGGCCCCGCCCCATAAAAAATGTAAAAATAGGGTGAAAAGGAAGGTTGGGGGAGGAGACAACACCCTCCCCCCTCAGATTTAACCAAAACTCCGCTTTTTCTAGCTGGGTTTAGCGTTAGAAACGGGCGGGAGAAGCGGAGCTGCCCGCCAAAAAAAGGGGGGGGGGGCACGGCCCGGCCCGGTCTCTGCCTTCCCAGTGTCCAGCCCAACTTTTACTTTTCTTTCCTCCTTTTTCTTCTTTCTTTAATGTGTTTTTTCTTTCTCCACGTAGCCCAGTGCGGGGGGGGGACGGACGGACGGCGAAAACACCATCGTTCCCGACGACACCCCCCCCCCCGAGCTTCCCAACCCACCGCCTGCTTCTCTATTTAATTAAAACTCGGCTTTTATAACGAAAAAGGGGGAGGGAAACATTTTTAATCTCGGGATAAATTAAATAATACCAATAAAGCCGCTCCCCTACACGTCCGGACAGGGGAGTTTGGAGGCGGCCGCCACAAACGGGGCAGAAACGGTCCCGAAACAGCCCCAGACCGGAGCCTTGAACGGTTCCCCTCTTCTTGCTTGTTTTTAATCGCTTTAAAAGCGCCGTCGCGTTCCTCGAAAAGCTCTCACGCTCCGAAAGGCGCTGTTTAACGCGAATATATATATGTTTTTATTTATATCTAAGAGCAAAACCCGGCTGCGTCAGAAGCGACGGCTCAAACCCCGATGTTTCTACGGGGAGGGCTGCTTCCCCCCCCCCTTTTCTGTTTAATAACCAAAAAAGTGGGGAATTAGGAGGCAAAAAATACATATATTAATGGCTCGATCGCTTTTATGTGGCTTTAAAAGCATATTTTATACATGTTTAATGCCTTCACGCTAGAACCTCCCCGCCGTTGTCCCCTGGACGGGGGGCTGGCATGCCATAAATCCGGGACACGCTAATAAAAACCCTGCCCCCCCCGGCTTCAGTCCTTCCTCCTTCTCCTCCTCTTCCTCCTCTTCCCCCGGCCGGGAGCCATCTTGTAGCAGCAGCTCCGGGCTGCGGCTGCTGCAAAGCACTAACCCCCCCCCCCTTCTCCTATAAAAATACCCCCCCAATACCTATATATACCATATTTTATTGTTATTATTACTATGAGTTCTCCCGCCGTGTTGCGGCTGCACGCGGGGGGGGGGGGGGCACCATTTTCCCACTGTTTCCCAACATTCCCCCCTCTTTTCCCCCCTTTATTTCCACGAAGACGGTGTCCGTGTGTGTCCCCCCACCCCGCATTGCCCCTCGGAGGGGGGTGGGTACCTCAAAGGGGGGACACCGCAGCACTCAAGGGGAAGTTGGGGGGCAGGCGCCGCTCTCACACTTTTGCCTGTAAAGCTTTACCGCAAACGCTGTTTATGTCCCAAAATACCTATTTTTGGTCAAAATTATTGCGGGCGGGGGGGGGTGTCCCTCGTTGTTGTGTGTGTCGTGTTCCCCCCGGTGCCAGTGCCCCAGGGTCCCGGCAGGTTCCCACGGTGCCGCTCGCCCCCGGCGGGGGGGGGGGGGGGGTGGGGGTGACAACCCCTGCCCTGAGCCCAGCTCCTCTCCATCTATCCCTCCCCTCGTGTTCTTTTCCCTTATTTTTGTATATTTTCCCTTTTTTTCCCTTCTTTTTTCTCCCATTTTTCCTTTACCACCGCCCTTTTTCCTCCCACTTTTCCTTTTTCCCCCCTTTTTTTCTCTTCTAATATTTTTTAAATTTTGGGGGGTGATGCTTTTTTCCTTTCCTCCCCCCTTTTTTATTTCTTCTGTTTCTTTCCCCTCTTATTTTTCTCACCCCCCCCTCCCCTTTTTTCTCCCTTTTTGTCTTTTCCCCCTCCCTTTTTCCCCATTTTTCCCCTCTCTTCAGCCCAGCCACTCTTGGAGCAGTGCAGAGCTCACAGCCCCCAGCCCCACAATGCCCATTGTGTCTTGCCCCCCGCCCAGGGACACAGATAGGATGGGGGGGGGGGCTGTCTAGAAACATGGGAGACAAAACTGATGCCCCTATTTGTGGGGCTGCCAAGGCTTGGAGGGACACACTTACCTGCTCATTGCTATGGGCTGGGAGCAGGGAGGACCCCCTTCTCCCCTTAAACACCCCCCCCGTGCCCCCCATCCGCAGCTCGGCTGCCCATCCATTTCTCCCGGCGTTTTTAACATGCTTACTACACGTTTCCAGGGTGGGTTTGGAGCTATATTTGAAGTGTGGAGTCAGTGGCTGGATTTAGAAATCCAGCCATAAATCACATTAAAACACGGTCGGCGACGAGCCCAACGCATTGGCAAAGCCTTGCCCTGATTTCATGCCTCACCCCCCCCCCCAGCCTTAAAAGCAGCACTGAGTCTGACAGCAGGGTGATGTGTGTGTCCCCCCCCCAAATAAACCCCTGCAGGGGCAGAGGTGGGGTTTGAAGGCAAGGGGGGCCCTGCTGGGGTTTATTCTGATGAATCCCATGGGATTTATTCATCGATGGGGGGGTGGTTAATTCAGATTCCCACCCCAACCCCTTGCACATCCATGGGAGGGGGCTGCAGGGTGGGGGGTCCCAATGAGGAGATCCCCCTGGGGAAACAGCTTGAGAACCAAGTGAAGAATTCCTGATTAATGACCAGAACAGCTTGGGATTTCACTTTTCTCCATAAATCCTGGCTGATTGTAAGTCCTGTGCTCAGCCTGGCTGCGGGCTTTGCATTGCATGGGGCAGTGGGGGGAGTCAAAGAACCCACCGCCCCCCCCCCACC
The DNA here is from genome assembly GCA_039720435.1 of Amazona ochrocephala. Taxonomy (NCBI): domain Eukaryota; kingdom Metazoa; phylum Chordata; class Aves; order Psittaciformes; family Psittacidae; genus Amazona; species Amazona ochrocephala. The sequence continues at coordinate 10,860,451 of CM077886.1, read as the reverse complement.
CCGGGCTGTACCCAGCACCCAGGAGTCTGCAGCATCCTCGCATCCCATGGATGCAGCATCCCATGGATGCAGCATCCCAGTGCCCTGCCAATGTGGAAGAAGGGATGGGGAGGGGGACATGGTTGGTGTCCCCCCCTTCCCATCACAGCAGTTCTGACCCTGCAGCTCCAGGGTTTATAAAGCCAAACATCTCCCAAACCACAGCTGGTTTTCAAGTCCAAATAAAGCCTGATGGTTTCTTCCTTGCCTGGCATGGGCGGGCGGGTGTTTATCCACAAAACCACCTCACTTTCCCACTCTGCCACCTGCATATCCCCCCAAATCCAAACCTAGGACCCCAAATGTCAGGACCTGGACCTGTGCTGGGTACCCCATGCTTTCAACAGCCCCCTGATACTGGCTTTTGTCACCAATAGATTGGATCTTTGATAGACCAGGGTGCTTTTATTTTCTCTTCTTTTCCCTTTTACCCAATAATAAGCTTTTTCCATCCAAGATGGTGGGGGGGGGGAATAGGCAGGGAGGAGGGCTGACATGCACAACCCATGGAGAGCTTTGAGAGGAGCGCGACTCCCAAAGCTGTAATTACTGCCTGCATTTTTTGGCTACAGATCTGCTGCTAAATTGGTTGGAAGGCACGGAAATGGCAGGTACATCTTTCAGCAGGAAAAAATGTGCTTTGGTGGAGAAACGTGCCTGAGAAACCCTCCCCAAATCCACAACCCCCATCTAACACCCCAGCTTTGCAGGTATGTGAGTTTAAAACAAGCCTCCGTCCAAGCAAACGGGAATGCTGAGCTCCAAAGGACAAGATCTTCTACATCAACAGAGTAAACTGGGGATTCATCCCTTGATCTGCCAGTTAAATCCAAAACACCCTCCTGGATGCAGGACACGAGCAGTAGCATGTGCTATTTTGAGGTTTGATATCAAATAGATACCCTTGGCTTCAGCGTTTCTCCCGTAGCCCGGCCCACAGGAGCTGCAGGTACTTTCGTATGCATACAAAGCGTTTGGAAATGGAAAATATTCCCAGCTGCTCTTTGCCGTTGTGATGGGGGGGGGGGAAGAAGGAATCGCGGGGCATGTTAAGGAGATATTAAAAGCTATGGTTTGAAGCTCCTAAAGCATTTACTCAGCGGGAGATCCAGAGAAAGAAGTTTAGAACTTAACTGCATACTTGTGTGCCTTTGCTCTGTCCTTCTTAAAATTCACCTCTCCTATCTGCTTCTCATTTCAACAAGCAGAGCCCTCCAGGAACTGGAAAATCCAGATTTGCCGCATCTCCCAGGGAGACGATTTCCTACGTGCCCCCTCAGCGTGAGGGTCCTGCTGAAGGTTAAACTCGTGAGTGCCCCTGGTTTTGCACTGATTTAATCTTCCCCCCTAAATAAAAGACATGGGAAATGCTGGTGAAAACTGCACCCATGTTGCTGGCTGGTCCCTGGCTCAGTCCTGTCCCTCTTTCAGAGCCAGGCATTAAACGCTCGTCCCCACATCATGCCCTGACCTGCTGCAGCTTCCCTGCCTGAAAACAAGGTAAACCCATCCACCTCCCCAGGGTACATTATCGTGGCTTAAAATCAACACTCGCAAATGTATTTTCAAATCCCTTCATGAAAGGCACCAGGAGCGGAAGGTGTTATTAGGATAGATCTTTTTGCCTTTTAACAGCTGTTAATTGCCATTAAACCCAAACATCCACAGCTTTATTGGAACTGCATCTGAATCCGTGTCACATCGCGAAGCCTGCGTCAGTGCTCGGTCTTGCTTCCTCCTACCTGCTAGCGAGGTGCAATCAATAAATCCTCTCTCAGTGGTAGTTATCTTGCACACTGGGACCCATTTTTGGTCCCCTGCTGCCAGGCTTTCTCCTTTGCCCTCCCCACCATGCTGCAAGTCATTGCACTAGACGTGCTGTCACTGTAAGAAACTCAAGCCCCCCCCAAGCAGAAGAGAAGATGGGATGCAAAACCTGTTCCCAAAAATATGCCAAAGAAGCAAGCAGGAACCTGCCCGCGAGGAAATGGGTCCCTGAGGCTGAAACCAGCCTGCAGCTGCCAGCAGAAGCACGTGCTGGGTGTCACAGGGATGGGAATAGCTGTGGTGAATGTGGAGTAAATCAAAGCCATTAACAGGCAGGGCTGGGGGGAGGCTGGCAGCCCTGCCCTCCTGGGGCTCCTTTCCATGTTCCTTTTGGGGGCTATATCCATAGAATCCTTCCATCACCTTGTGGCCCAGGATCTGGGACCACAGTGAGGAGAAGCCAAGCCCCTTGGGAAAGTGTTAGGGCAGGAGTTTTCCCCATGTCCAGCAATCCACTGGCTCCTCACATCCCTCAGGATGCACCCACCAAACTATCACACCCACCTAAGAATCTCATGGGTACCAAACCACTGATGCTAAAACAGCAGGGCAAGATAAGACATAGCTATGGCTCCAAACCCTCAAGCATCTTGTTAGGCCCCACGGTTTCCTCTCACCCTGAACCCCAACACAAGGAGGGGGTATCCATGGCTGGCTCCCAGCACTTCCCCTCCTCTTTGCCCTCTCCCTAAAGGAGCGGTTGGACAAGACGAGCCCTTTCTGCCCCACAAAGCTCGTCAGCCAGCAGCGCTGCGCTTATAATTATTATTTCCTTAAAGAGGAGCCAAGCAGCTATAGACAAAAAAGGTCCCCTCTTGTCGGAGCTGGAATTTGATGTCTTAACGACTGTTTTTGTACCATGCCTGTTAGAGGAAAGAGCTCGGCAGGAGGGGGAAAGAGAGATTTAATTATAGAGCTGCATTGTGATTTTGCACACATAGCTGGCTGTTGTAATCAGGTTACAAGTGTATCTGATTTTCTTCCCTCCCCTCCCTCTTCCTCCTCTTTCTCTCCTCTTTTTTGGCCTCCCCTTTTTTCCTTTCGGTGGGTCCAAATTAGTTGCTTATGTTTGGGTGTTGCAGAGACAAGCTGTTATTTGGAGGATCTTGATGAAGGGAACAATGTTTCTGAAGGGCCTCAGCAGCTCTTTGCTAGAGAAAGCCGATGGTTCCCAGCTCCAGCAGAACCCCATTTGGGATGTGCCAGGCATCCCACCATCCTTGGGCTCCCTTCCCATCGCCGCATTAAGGGGGGGACACATATATACATGTCCCTTCCCCTTATTTCTGCACATCCAGGATTCCCTCGCAAAACAGAGGCTTTGCTGGAAGAGGAGGAGCCGTATTTACCTCTGTTGGGGTGGCGGGAGGAAAAGAGAGGAGAAAAGAGCATTTTTAAAAGCAACTTCATATTTTTCCATGTGAGGCAAGTGATGCCGCACTTGGATTGGGGACTGTTGTTGGGTTCATTTAGGAATCCATTGTTGTCCATGTGAATTCTTTTTTACATTTCAAATAACAGGATTATTTCCCCAGGGGGTAATATCCTGTAATTTGAACACAATAATGGGAATAAATTACTTACTTAGAACTAATAACGACAGCCTGATTCCAATATATATAGGAACTGTAACAGCTTTGGTTAGTTAAAGTGTAATTGTGTCGACGGATGACATTTTCTTTCAAAGGAATCTGAATGACTTTTAATTGAATTTGCTGGGGGTGGGGAAGAGAAGGAGGAGATTCACTGGGAGATCTCGGCTGCAGGCCGGTCCCAGCCGTGGTGCCCCAAGCCAGGCATCACCCCTTGGCTGCAGTCTCCAGACCAGGGGAAAAGAAATCACCACCGAGCCCAATGTCCAAGGGAGATTTGCAAGTGTGCAAAGAGAAGGGACAGCTTCCCCTATCCCAGTTTGCTCAGTTTAGCGTTCCCAGAGAGGCCACCAGCCAGGCTTGTGCTGCTACAGCCATCCTCAGCCTCAAGTGCGGGTGCTGTGTTTCAGCCATCACTATCAGGATGCAGGGATGCTGCAGTGAGAATTCACCAGGCCCCAGGGAATACACCCTGTCGCACTTGACCAGAGCATCACCGCCTGCTGCTCTGGAAGAGCCAGGAGGGATGGAGGAATGGTGGGATGGAGGGGATGTTGGGATGGACAGGATGGAGGAGTAGAGGAATAGAAGGATGGAGAGATGGAGGGGATGGAGAGCAAGAGGAATAGAAGGATAGAGGGATGGAGAGATGGAGGGGATGGAAGGATGGAGCCCAGCTCATTTCCCCTGCTCCAGCCTAGGCCAAGCAGAGGACAGGGCAGTGCCCTGGGCACCATTGCATCTGCCTGCATGGAGGAACAGAGGAGCTGACAGGAGGCACGAGCAGCCAGGCAGGGCAGCTCTGCTCCTAACATTGCCACTATTGCCACCTCAGCCTTAGGGGGACCTGCACCAGCAGCCGTGCATCCCAGCTCCTCACCCTCAAACTCCCCTGCAAGCCCTCTTTGCGCCTCCCCCAACCTCTCCTCAGGTCTATTTTTGACTCAGAAACACACGAGGTTCCCTTTGGAGGCAAAACCCCAGCATCTTTCAGCCACAGCACGCAGAAAACCCAAGTTCCTGCCCCAAAATACCCACAAGAGGAGCAGCACACTGCTGCCAGCGGCTCTGGCCTCCTCCAGCACTCATTTTCCTCTGTTTATCTTGCAAATAGTTCTGTGCTGAGGTCCCAGCCCGCGCAGTGGAGCCCTGTGAGGCCGCCTCCAGCCTCACACATGGCCTCCTGTTTATCCACAGCGAGCTTTACAAATAGCTTGTTAAGCCCAGAGGTCTGTTTGCTGGAGGAAAACCTCGTGGAGCAGCTCCTGACACCCCCCTTTCCGATCCCTTTGACACTCCTCGAGTGGCTCAGGCCTCTGAAGTTGCAGGCATCAGTGTGTGATGGGGTTTGGAATCACTCATGATTTAAGCAAGTGCTGGTGATAGAGCTCCCACCACCCTCATCCTCTCCCTACTTCCCCACTGGGATGCTGGCATGGCACAGGGATGCCGTGGCACTGCCACCTCTGGTTCGTGTGATCCCACAGTGGCAGCCCACTGCAAAAGCTGCTGGTTTTGAGGGGTTTGGGGTTTAGGGAGTATGAGTTTCACTGAATTGGTCACTTTGGGAGTTGCTTGAAACATGCCTGAACCCATGAAAGATGAGGACAGTTGAGATGCTGCACACCGTGGTCGTGGTAGGACTATGCCTTGCTGTCCCTGCCTGTGCTTCTGCTGGCACCCAGCACTGGGAGCCACCAGCATGGAGAGTCTGAGCCCACACTGAACAGCATCAGGGATGTCCCACGGGGCTCAAGGCACTATGGCCATGGAGTCCAACAAACACATGCCCAAGCAGCCCTGGCCCTGCTTCCACCAAGCAGGACAGGCCCCTATCTGTGCCTCTCCTTGTCCTCGCTCCCCAGCATTAGACTCAGCACCAACCTTGAGCGCCCACATAAAGAACATCCTAAAGCATCGCCCCCAGCACATGCACCCACACAAACCCCCTGTAACACAGGGACATTCATAAGCTGGCTGATGAGATTAAATTACCTGCCCCTGCAAGAATAAAGGAGGCATTCAACCATGGGGGTTTTAATGCCTTTTTTCCCCTGCCAAGGCCAGACACCACGGTGATGGTCATGCACAGAGGCAGAGAAACACGAGCTCTTGGCTCTCCCTCCGAGGGTGACCCCAATCCACCCCATATCCCCCCCTCTTTTCTGACCCTTTAACACCTGGGATAGCACATGCTTTGCTCAACCATCGTGAGCTCCCTTATCGTTTAATAAACTCTTTAAGAGCAGAAGTCAGGCACAAAGGCAGCTAAACCTCCTCCCGGGCCATTCATCATTCTCTTTGACACGTTTTGCTAATTAGCCAAAGCTTTTGCCTCCACGGGGGAGAAATTGGGGCCTGGGAAAAGCAAAAAGAAAGGGGAGAGGTGGAACAGGAGGAAGAAATGGGAGAACGGAACTGACATTGCTCCTGTGCTATAGCCACCATCCATAGGCATCACTGGCCCCATCCCGTGGTTACTGGGAAATAGTGACCTGTGATACAGGTTTTACCTTCACCCGTCCCACTCCTTACCCTGGTTATTCCATACTGCAGCAACAGTGGGTTATTTGAAACGTGCTGATTGGAGGTTGAACTCCCTGCTGTATCTTTTATGTGGCTGTTAATCCTGGGGACACATGTTTCCTATCAGCTCTTGATATTTAACATACAATAAGTGTCTTATTAAATCCCAGCGACTGGCTCCATGCCCCACAAAACCCACCCCGGGGCACCCCGAGGGCAGATGGGGCACCCCAGCTCCAGCACTGCTTTTGGGTGCATGTTATACCCAACAAGAGAAATAAATGGAGTGGGTGGAGGCTCCTCTGCAGCAGGAATTCAGCTTTAAGTTGGGTCTTTGAGCCCCTGAGCAGCCACCATTGTGCACATGGGGGAAATCCTTGCAATTTAAAGACATATATTATTTGTAAGGGGTTTTTGGCAACTCTGGTGAGTGCAGGGATGAGCCCATCTCAGGCACTGCCCAGCAGGCCTTCTTTATCCGAGAGTCTGGCCCAGTTTTCATAGGACCTGATGGTTTGGGGGAGATAGAGACCATAGAGCAACCCACAGAGAAATCACTGTAATCCACTGCACTGACAAACCCCAAGGAAAGCCATCGCCTGCTCACGCCTGCCCCCATTCCACCACAGCAAAACTTTGGCTCTTATCCTATCACTTCAGCTCTCCATCCAAACCCCTTTGGGAAGAACAAGGCAGAAAACCACATGGCACAATCCCCTTTTCCCCACAAAAACAACTAAATTGGGTGACACAGTCTGTCCCCCCCCAAAAGGACACCTATGCCATGGGTGTCCCCTGCCCACAGCATCTCAGCCATCCCCATGGATGGGTCCAAGGGAGTGAGAGCAGCATCTTGGAGCCGAGCCAGGCCTTTGGGTAGCATTAAGAGGAAATAAATCACAGCTCTTTGCTCCTCTTCAGCACGTGCTTCTCATTGCTGTGGGATGACACACACCACCCCCTCCAAAACAAGGCACTTCAGTATCATTCTGTTTCTAATTTGGGGGTTGGAAACCATTTTCCATCCCAGCTTCCAAACTAAACCATATCCTCCCCCCCCCCAAACAAAACCCATTAATCTGCTTTCCAGAGAGCAGCAGCAGGGTTAGGGCTGTGTGAAGGAAGGGTGAAGGTGTGAGAAGGCAGGTGGGAAAGCTCACAGCAATGAGCACTGAGGAGCAGCCCTCTCCATGCCCCTTTCCAAGAGGAGAGCCAATTCAGTTAAATATAGAGCTGCCCAGGGCTCCCTCTGTGACAGGGCTGGGATGGGCTGTTCCCACCAGGAATGGTCCAGGCTCCATCCCTGCCCTCTGAAGGATGGCTGGAAAAAGAAGGGAAAAGCAAGTATTTGGGATGAAGCACAGTGCTGGAGTGACACGTCAGCATCATTCACCATTTGGAGTGTTTTAACCCAAATCTAGTGGTAGAATCCTTCTTGCTCCCTAAAGCCAGTGATATCCCGCTTCACCCTGGCCTTGGGAACAGCAGGGACACCCAGAATAAGCCAAGCTCAATCCCCAGTCCCATCACTCCAGGTTGTGCCATAAACCTTACAGAGAGGCTTTGGGGGGGCCCCATGCAGCCCGGCACATGCTGTACCGAAACCAGCCCGCAAGGAGCTGGCGTGGGGCGGTGGAAACCCTCCAAACCCTGCACCATTGTATGAGAGCTGCTCTAAAATAGTAATTCCCAAAGAATTCAACCCTGGAAGTGCGACCGGGCTGCTTCCCAAGCGGCCGGAGCACGGTCTGTGCGCACAGTCAGCCCTGCACACGTATAGGGAAGGGGGGGAATGCCTTCAGGTGAGGCAAGCTCTGCAGGAAGGTCAGGATTCCAGATGTTTTCATACCAAAGATGTTGAAAAGCAGCAGAGTGAGGCAGAAACGCCCGTCGTGCCGAGCGGCCGCAGCAAAACAAGGCTTTTTCCATGAGTCACCAGTGGAAAGACTGGATCAGGCCTCCCATGGGTGGGCTCAGATGGGGCCGGCTCCGCATCCCCACCACAGCCAGGAGGATGCTCCATGTGCAGCCCCATGTGGCTCTGGATTCCTGACCCAAGGCTTCCCAAGATCGCTTTGGGATCACGTTGGGATGGACTCAGTGGAAAGCCCCAAAGCCTTGAGGGCCTCCGGGTGCAGGGCTGCATCCTGGTGGTGTCTAGACACGGGGAGCTGTGTTTGGCCTGTACCAGCAATACAGGATTTTCCCAAACACATTCCCCATCCCCTTTTCCAAGCTATGGACATTGCACATGGAGACCCAACGTGTGCCCTCACCGTGGCCTCAGGGCTGCTCCCACACCTCCCAGCATCCCACAAAACTCTCAGGGACTGAGGGAGGAAGGGATTGAGATAAAAACACAGGGAAGGAGCAACCCGAAACAAACAGGTTTGATTTATGGGGGACGGGAAGGAGGGGAGCGCGTTGAAAGGCAGCGCAGGAAGTCCCGGGGATCGTAAATCCCGGCGGGAGCCGATCAAGCTGATGAGCTTCCCTGCGCCGGGAAAGCGGGAGGTTACAGGGAGGGCGGGAGGGTGAAGTTTAGGGAATCTGGGGTGGGATGGAGGGGGTTTTACGGCTTATAAAAGGCAGTGATGGGGGGGGGGTGTGATGCCACAGCACTGAGCGCCCTCCCCGGGGCAGCACTCAGGGCAGGGAGCCGGCTGCAGCCCGGGAAGAGATGGGATCACATCCTCGGGAGGACTGGAGCTCGGTCCCGTCATCCTCACCCGCAGGATAACAGCACTCCTGGCTGTGCTGTGGGTACAGAAACGGCACGTCCTTGTTGCTGGCCAGGTTTCCTGGCAGCCCCAGGCGGGATTCGGCTGTGCAGGAATTTGGAAGCTGCCTTAAATCCAGAAAGAAAGGAATGAGAAAAGGCTGAGAGCGGCTTCGGGAGCAGAGTTCAGCGGCAAAGCCCCGCTCCGGCCGCGGCTGCCCTCTCCCGTTCCTGCATGGAGATAGGGATGAGGTTGGAGCCGGATACCGCATCCTCCTCGGTGGGGACATCAAAAGGGCCCCCCAGCACCCCTGGGCACCACCGCCCCTTTTCTCCCCATCCTCAGCTGCAGTGCACCTCAGCATCCATCCCTCCATCCCCATGACTGATGGTGCTGATGTGGAACTCCATAAATGCACCTCACCGCGGGAATGCTGGTGGCTGCTGTCACCCCATGGATGTTCTGGCTCAGCTGTGGACCAAAGCCAGGCTTCACCTTGACCTTGAGATCAATGGGGAAGCATTGGCATCCCTGGGAAGACCCACAGTCATCGTCAGCACTTAGGGGATATTGAGGAGGAAAGGGATGGAAGAGGCAGGAGGTGCGGAGCGATCCCTAAATCAGCAGTAAAACCTCAAAGATATTAATAATTACCCCAGAAATGACCCCAAATCTCTTCCAGGGACCTTCCTGCTGCATCCTGGCTTGTCATATTCATGGGAAATTCAGAGTTTCTTGGGAAAAACACACCCAGTGCCCATGAAGGGGAATAACCTGTACCTGCTCCAAACCCTGAGCAAGGATGCTCCCAAGGCATAGCTCTCCCTGCAATAGCCAAGATGTGTTTTGGCTGCACATGGAAACAGTCGCCTCAGCTTCAAGCTGAAAATCAGTGTAAGCCACCACCATTCCCAACCCATTCCCATTTCCCAGCCAAGGTTTGGCTTCCCTGCGTGGAGAGGGTGCTAGTGATGGATGGTACCCACCCCTGCATCACTGGAGGAGGCTCTGGGATTCAGGTCATCGCTCATCCTGGAGATCCAAGGAGCAGCAGCAAAGTGTTTTCCACCACAGTGATTTTTAGCTCACTCAGGAGAACACCTTTAATTGCCGTTGCCATTACCTCATGCCCTTGCTGTAGAAACAAGAGCTCTCCTTCATGGTTTAAATGGCCTGAAATCACACGCCGCAAGGCATCCATCGGGGTAAATAAGCAGCCTTGGAAGGGAAGAAGCCTGGGATGAGGAGGAATGTTTCCTGCAGGGATGAATCTGCTCTGAATACACCTCAAAGTCATCATCTTTGTGTCTCCCAGCTCTGTTCTCATTCAGGGACAGGGACCAACACAGGGGACCCTGCACCATGTCCCTGTATTTGCCCTAAAGCGATTTTCCTACCTCTTTGCCCCACTACAAGCACTGTCCTCTCCTACAGCACCTGGGATACCACCAACACTATTCGACATCCCAGGTAAGCTTCAAATATTCATCCTTTAACACAAGATTAAAAAATGAGTCTGATGGGAATGGGACCGCAGCATTCCTTATTTTCCAGCATCTCCATCATCTGCTCGAGCATCATTTTGGGAAGCAAAGGGCTTTTCCATATCAGGCTGTGGCTTACACTTCCTCTGCTGAAGAAGCCCTTGAGCATCATGGAAAGGGCTCGGCTTCCCTTTGGCAGGAAGCTCCTTTCTCCACCTCTTCTATAAGCAAAAGAGATGCTTTGGGACGACCTGGGGATGCTCGACAGGGATTCGGGGCTCGCTGGTACCTCCGGTACCTCCACCAGCGGTGGATTAGCAAATCCATTGTAGCTAATCGTTAATACCACACTGCAAAGAGGGGAGGGAAATCAACCTCCCTTCGTGCCGTAACTTATGCACAGACAAGAAGATGCCGTTAAACCAAACCAAACAAACGAATCAAGCAGCAAAAAGGGAGGGGGAGGGGGAAATCCCATTATCCCGAATCATAAATCCCAGAGAGGGGTATTTACAGCCTTGAATTGCCAAGTGCATTGAAACTGCAGCGAATCCCAACAGCAGATCGCCATAAAGGCAGACAACGGCCCTGGAAAAATGCTTTGATTAGGATCTGGGCAGCATTCAGCCCAGATGTTCATTTGTCACTGCAAGAGGGATGGGGGGGAGGTGAGAAAGGCTTTAAATTAATCTTTACAACTAGAAAGGAGCTTGTAATACACACCATATGGGCAGCAACGTCTTCCGAGCCCCCTCGCCTTCCCCCGGTTGGAGCCAGGCTGGGACCCTCGCTTCCTTCCCAACTCCCATCCCTGTTTCATCCCTGTTTTCCCCCATGCACCGAACACGCCGTGAACCCAAGCTGCTCGCCTCGGCCCCTTCCACATGTGCTTTATTTTACCAGGAACAAAACAAACTGCAGTTCCTCTTATCACACCAGCTCTCTTTCATTATTCCAACCCCCCCTTTAGGCCCGGATACCTGCTCCCCCTTCCCTCCTAGAGCCACATGTGGTTTCTTTTTAAGCGAGATGGCAGCACAGGGAGAAAAAGGGGAAGGGGGGGAAGAAGAAGAGGAGGAACGAGGCTGTTTATTAAATGCCAACCATTCAAATTAATTCCCCTAATGGACTCGCCGGCATCATGGTGTGCATTTAAATGAACGCTTTGTCATATTTCATAGCCAACCTGCAGCTCTCTGCAGAGCAAAACCTGCTGGAAAGCCGGGAACAGCAGCAGCAGCAGGGACAAAGCTTGGGAAGAAAGAAAGAAGAGTGAAATACAAATCTGAAACGCAACAGGGGGGTGATAAAGGGAGCCCGGGAAGCCCTTGGAAATGGGCAGGGGGGTGCAAACAGGACCCTATGCAGGGCAGCTGCGCAATAGCAATGGGAGCTTCTCGTCTGCATGGGAGGGGGGAAGCGCCTCTTGCTGATGGGGCAGAGGGAGCAGGACCCCTCGCTCAGGCCAGCACAAAGCCACTTCCCAGCTGTGTCTGGGATGCTTTTGCTTTTGCTCTATTGAAGCCCCACCATGGTGGGGACCAGCACCCACGCCCCCTGCTCAGCCGCAGGGACCTAGGGAGGAGGCAGACCCACATCCATCCTGCATCCCCATGGACCGCGGCCTGCATCCCTCCTCCCAGCAAAGGATGCTGAAAGCCAACCCCTCCTCAGCAAGCTGTTACCGCTGCAGAGCTCCTGGCAGAGCATCCCTGCTGCTCCTGGGTAAAGAGGCCTCTTCCCTCCTGACACCCTTGGGACAGCCACAGGTTATGCACCTTGGCTTCGGCTTCAAGAGCTCCTGGTCCTTTCATCAGCCTCAATGCACGCACACAGACACAGACGCTCGCTTGCTGCAAGCAGCGGCTCTCTCCTGCTCGCAGCCTCTCCTCCCATCATGTTCCTTCTCTCCCCCCTCTTCCACTCCCACCTTCAGATCTGCCAAGGGGTTTTCTTCCCACCTTTGAGGGTCCTTTTCTCCATCCTAATCCTGGGTCCTGTTCAGCACAGATTGACCTGAGGAAGGGCTTTCAAACACCACAAAGGCCAAAGGGGGACCTTCATGGTCCAGGATGGGGATATGTCAGCAGCAGCCTTGGCCATGGGTTTGCCATGGGCAGGAGAGCAGAGGGCACTTCATGCCTCTGGTCCCCACTCGTGGGTGTCCCAGTGCTCATCCCTGGACCACTGGGATTGGGGAAGGAAGGGAAGACCACAGGCACCAAAAGGATGGGATAAGATGGAGCTGGGCAAGGTGAACCAGCCCAGTGATGCGCCCAGAAGCAGAGGGGGGACATGGCTTCCCCATCCGTCTGTCTGCCCTCTCTCCCACCAGCACGGCATTCCCCACTCCAAGCACAGGCTGCAGAAATGTTAATAATCATCATAGCAGCCCTTTCCTTGGCTCTCAATAGGAAAATAAACCATCACTGTTTGCAGAAGGTTCTCATTTAGGGAAGCGTCTGGAGTCAGCACTTCTCTCCTGAAGGGCACCGAAGGGTTCAGTGCTGGGGAGAAAGAGGAGGAGAAGGGAGCTGATTTGCTCAGTCTCCCGTGGTACCATAGGTGCCAAGCAGGTCTGGGTGATGCCAAAGGGACCACTTGGGTTTGGCCACTGGGGAGGACCATGGGGACCCAAGAGGATAGAAGGGATGCTCCTGGTCCCTGGGGCTGTTGGTGAGTGAGGAGAAGGGCCTGGGTGACATGGTCCAGAGTGAGGTATCCCTGCCCGCGATCGGGGGTTGGAACCGGGTGAGCTTTAAGGTCCTTTCCAACCCAAACCATTCTGTGATTCCATGAGCATCGCATGTGGGACACTCGGGGCTGCTGCCACAGCCCAGTCAGGGGCTGTCACCCCCTTCCCAGCTCCTTCTCAGGTCCACCGAGGGCCCCAGGGCAGGAGCATCCCCCAGCCAGCACCACGTGGGCGCTCTGAGGAAGGGGCCTGGCTTGTCCCGTCCCTGCAGGCCCCAGAAGCCACAGGACCCTTGGGGATGTGAGAGCAGGGCTGTGCCTGGCTGCTCCCGCAGGACGGCCCCACCGTGACCCTGGGCTGCAGTGACATCTGCTGGGCTCCCACCCATGGAAACCCTCCATCCCTGGGCTCACCCTCCAGCTCCGCACGGCCCCAAACACCAACGCTTCCCACATGGACCGCAGGGAATCCAGCCAAGACCCCGCATTCCCAGCCCCTGATCCTGGCCAGCTCCCGTTCGGACACCTCCACACCACATCCCGCACTGCCAGCTCCAAGCAGAGCCCCCAAATCGCTGCGGCCAGGCGAGAGGAGCAGCATCCCCTTAGCTCCCTGGGGAGAGGTCCTGGTGTTCCCAAAGAGCTGGAAAACCGGCGTTAAGGGATAAACCACAGAGCTTAGGAGCAGGGATAGGGATGGGGGGGTAGATGGCTGTTTATCTCGCGCTGATTCCGATTCTCCTCTTTCAAACAGCAGCAGGATGCTGCGCCTCAACTCATTATGCAAATAGAAGCAATTAGAGCTCACCCAGGCTCTGCCCACGTGATGGGTTTATGGCACTCACAGAAACCCTCCCTGCTGCATGAGAGGAATAACAACAGCTCCTGGGCTGGGAATCTGGGATGGGTTGGGTAAGGGGGGGTCCTAGAGCCGGGACAAGGCCCCCATTGACACCCCCAGGACCTCTGAAAGGGCTTTTCCAAGGAAAAGCATCCCCCTCTTCCATGGAGACATCAATTTCACCAGCAGTGCTCACCGGCTCTCAGGATGGGAAGGAACGAGGGATGGAGGAGGGAGAGCATCACTGGGAGCCTTTTCTGCATCAAGTCATCACTTTGGGACCTGCTTTGCTTGAACACAGTGGGAAGAGGCACAGCAAAAGTGCCTTGAACTGAGCTTCAAAAGCAAAGGCAAACTCACCCCAGAGCAGCCCCCGTCCCGCCTCTGCTGCAGCAGGAGCCCGGTGGTGGCTCCGGTCCCCATCCGCCCCAGGGGCACGCACGGACCTGCAAGGAGCAGACACAGGAGCATAAATCAGGCACAGATCCCATAAATCCATCATCGTCCTCCTGATTTACATCAAGGTAGCCAGGAGGATTTATTCCCAGTGCCTGCCTCCGGTTTCCAGCCCCAGAGGAGCGGGGGATAAGATAAAGACAGGCTCTTGGAATATTGATCTTCCTCCTAAATCTTTTTCTCCTTCTTTGGGATGCAAATGGAGATTGATGAGCACAGGCAGCTCCTCACCTCTGAGGGCCATTTCGAGCTCTGTTCCCAGGTGAGGGAATGAGCAGCGGGATACCCGCAAGTCCTGCTCCACAGACCATCATCACTTATGGCCAGGGGAGAGCTCGCTTGGTTCAGCCTGGAGACACTTGCTGCAGAGCAGGATGAGGGACATCATCATCATGGACCAATTTGCAGTGTTACTGCAGTTAAGCAAGGAGCATCCCATGGGAAACCTCCAGCCTGCATCCCTGTTCTGACCCCATCCTTGTTCTGACTCCATCCTTGTTCTGACCCCATCCCTGTTCTGACCCCATCCCTGACTCCCACTCCTGCACCTCGTGCTCTTTCCAGGGCTCATAGGTGGGAAAAGCACCAGGAAACCCTTTCCTTCTCCCCCACCTAGAGCTGCTCACTCTCACATCATAGAGCAGTGTGTGATTGCCATGGAGGGGCCTATTTCTGCAGGCACAGGATGGTTTGTGGGACCCTCAGACCAAGCCTGAAGGATGCGAGTGCGACCCAAAGCTTCAGGAATAGCGTGGCTGGAGCTGCCTTGGGATAGCCCCACATTCCCCCGCAAGGGATAGATGCTTGCTCAGAGCATCTCCATGCACTGGAGACGCTCAATGGCACCACATTGGCACAGAGATGAAAACCCCCTTTGGTGCTCCCACCAGAGCACAGGGTCCGGCTCAGCCATTGGCCACCGCTCCGGAGCTGAGCCGCCTTTTCCCTAAGGATTTGATGCCTTCCAGACCTTATCCCTAAGGTGCCCATAGAGCCTGGAATAGGAACACTGATCCTGCAGTCAGGCTGACTCCTGCCCGCATGGGGTGCAAGACCCCATTGGAAAGATGCCTTCACTTCCTGATGGGACTCACAACCAGGCCTTGGCCACACCGCAGGGAAGTGGGATGGCTCCAACATAGCCCAGAATGAGGGGTCAGGTCCCGACAACACCAGGGTTTGGTGCACACTCTTCTGCCCCACACTTATGGGTCCACAGAGGAGCTCCATTGAGCTGCTGCAGGGAAAGAGCTGAGTCAGCACCAGGAGTCTCCGCAGGCAGGCACAGGCAGGGAAGCAGCTTTCCTTCCATAACGGGGCCGGGCGAGTAATTCATCCTGGATAAATAATTCAGGGCGGATCGGCTGCGAGCTGTGAGCAATTATCCCCTATTTATTTGTCAGCCGGCATCTTCAGTTGAATTATTCAGCCGAGTCCTTGCTGGGCCGAGGAAAAGCCCGGGGAAAGGAGGAGGTACCTAGAACGCCAGGAAAAATCCTTGTCAGGAGGAGTCTGTGGCTCGGGAAGACTCGGGACTGTTGTGGTTATGTAGCATCCGTAGTGTAAGGAATACCCAGAGCTCCAATGGGCCTTGCGGGTGGAGGTGATGCTGAAGCGAGCGGACGGATGCAGGAGAGGCACCGGCTCAATGGGAAGGTGTCGCTGCCCGTGGCAGGGGTTGGAACTGGATGAGCTTTAAGGTCCCTTCCAACCCAACCCATTCCGTGATGCACACCAAACATCTCTTCAGGTACATCCGCATCACACCTCTCCAGTGCTTGCTTGGTCTCGCTGTCCACACAACGGCCACCAGCCCCTGAGATCACATCCTCCTCACCAGACCCACGTGTGTCCATTGCTCCATGTCCTCCGTGTCTACTGCTGGCAAAGCAGAAGGCCCGAACACGTGTTCCACCCATGCACTTCCAGGCAGACGGCAGGAGGAGGCTCTCCTAAGAGCAAGGTGATGGATAACCACTTCCAACACCTCCTGGCTCCGTCCTGCGTGCAGCATGCTTGCTCAGTCCTTCACACTCACCAACCCTACCCAAACACCATCCACCTCTCCTCTGTAACCACCATTCCTCATCCTCCTCCTCTTGGCGTGGCTCCCTCCGCACCTCCAGAGGCTCCCGGCACCCACCAGCACCAGCCCATGAGCTGAGCCCAGGCTCTGAGCACCTCCATGCAGACCCTACCTGCAGGGTTGGTTGCTTTGCTCCGGTCTGGCTCTGCAGAGGATGCTGGATGCTGGGATGGAGAGGACAAAGCAGTGGCAGAGGTTGGGGCAGGGGGGACATGGCCAGGGGACAAGACCCACAGTAACCACAGGGGCACCCATCCGGATGGGGCTGCAGGCAGGCACTGGCACATGAACATCCTGGAAGGAGCCTGTGCTGTATCCTGGAGCAGCCCCCGGCCGTGACCTGCCTTATCCCATCTCATCCCACGGGAGCCGGCTCGCCAGGAATGCCCCACGTCAGCGCTTCACCAGTGATAAATAAGGGAGGAATGTGGCTGCTCTGCCCCCCCCCCCGCCTCTGCCAGGGCTCTGTATCAGAGCCGGTGCCTTCTCCCCTGCTCCTCCTCAGCCGCCACCAGCACAGGGATGCCCAAAGCTGCTGTCTTGCTCCTGTCCCTGCATAGACCCAAGGAGGAGGATGGGGCACAACAAAGCACCCCAAGACCCATGGATGGGGGGGAAAGTAGAAACAACAGAAGGAGCTTTATACAAACCCCATCCTTGCTGATGCACAGGGATAGGAAAGGGGAGGGGGGGGGAAGCAAAGCAGCTGGGATTTAGGAGAACAAGGTGGGGAGGTAAAAGCAAGAGGGAAGCAGATGAGCTCAGTTGGGTCGCCCGTGGTTGTCGGCCCCTTCCAGGGGGAGGGCAGTGGGGAGGTTTGTGCTGGGGCAGATCTGAAACCAGACATGAGGGCCTCCACATGCCAATAAACCCGGAGCAGGAGGCGCTTGCAGGGCTCTGGGGCCCTCGTGCTGCCTCTAGAACAGAACAGAGGAGCTGGGAACTCACCCGGGCAGGAGCTGGAGTGTGCAAAGCAGAGCAGTGATGGCATCCGAGCTTTCCTTCCTCCTCCTCCTCCTCACCTCATCCCTGCCGGCACTGCTCAATGTCAGTGGGACACATGGAAAAGCAGTGGAGCAGCGCAGGCATCGCGCAGCGGGGTTGGTGATGCTCATGGGGGGAAAGTGCCTTCCACATGGGTCTGAGCTGAGAGCCTCAAACTCATCTCACTTGTGCCATGGATACGCTCCGGCGTGTGGAGGTCAGGGACCAAGGGGGTGGAAGCACCCTGGTGCCATGAAGCCACATGGACAAACAGAGGCAGCCGCTCCTGGGGGAGGCTCCATCCCTCCCCATGCTGAGATGGGGACATTCCCCAAGCCACAGCCGAAAGAGACCTCCTCCCGCCTGCGTCCCACCATGCAGTGACCTCGCTGAGCCTTTAACTCACCCACAGCTCGGTCAGAGCAGCTGTAAACCCAATGCAAGCACCGAGGCCTCACCAGGGAGGAGAGAGCTGTAAATCACCCCCTGCCCCGCTCCGGCTGCAAACCGGCACAGCACAAACCAAGCAGCTCATCAGGAGAGGCCGCATCCCCGGAAGAGCCCTCGAGCTGCCCACATGGATCCCCCCTCGCTCCCACATCCCGGCGAGAGGAAGAGGATGCGCAGTTGCAGTGACTGCCAGCAGCACCCGCAGCCTGATGGATGGGCAGCGGTGCCCCGGGTCTGCAGAGCTCTGCATCACCTGGTGCGCGAGGGATCACCACATCCATGGTCCATAAGGGAACCACCAACTCTGGGATGTGGAACCTTCAGGACATCCCCAAGCCTCAAGGAGTACATCCACACCTCAGCCTTGTCTCTGGCGAGTACAGGAGCCAGAACCAAAGGGAACTGCCATCCCCTCTTGACATGGGCATCGAGGAACATGGCCAAGGGCACGTTTGGAAACCAAAGGGCTTTGGTTCACAAGGTAGCCTGGAAATCACTGCACATCAACCCGTACTCACACCTCGTCCAGCTGAGGGTCAGCATTGATCCAAGAGGAAGGGTACAAACCAGCATCACTTAAAGAAGGTGGGAACTGGAGGCCTGCTCCCAACCATCAGAGCACGGAGACGCTGGCACAACCCTAAGACAAGCAAGTGTGAAACACCCAACAGCTCCGCACAGAGCAGGATCCATTCCCCTGCCACGGTCACCAGCAGTAACAGGAGATGAGAGTCAAACCTGAGCCTTAACCCTGCTGGAAATGGAGACGCACACATCCTGATTAAAACAACTGCTTCAAGCCTCATTGCCCTGGGCCACTCGCACATTTGTGGAGCAGCTGAGCCATGCTCTGAGGGCTTGCGGGGCAGGGGTAGGATTATGCTGGAAATGGGAACATTCCTCAAAATCAGACACCCGGATCCCAACGGAGTCGGTCACTCTCCCCATGGCGATGCCAAAGTCAACAGGACAAGAGAGAAAATGAGAGAGAATGGCACTGCAAGACTGGGAGTTTGAAGGTACCATTAAAAAGCAGGTTCCTGGTGCAGGGAAACAGTACCCTGAGTTTTAAAGCAGTAAACCTTGGTGCAGACATCAGAGCATCTGCAGGAGGTTGGTGGAAGCATGGCTCTGTCCCACTGCCCTCAGTGGTCCCCACTTCCCACCCAGATGAGCTTAGTGATGTGCTGTACCCAACATCTGGATGGAAGAGCTGAGAGGCTGCAGCTGAAAACCTCTTCATCACGTTTGGGATAACCAACCACCATCATGAACGTGGTTTGTAGAGCTCAACTGGGCTCACGTCCCTTCAGCTGCGCCAGGCCCATGGGCTTCTGAGAATCATAGAATAGTCAGGGTTGGAAAGGACCTTAAGATCATGCAGTTCCAATCCCCTGCCATGGGCAGGGACACCTCACACTAAACCATGCCACCCAAGGCTATGTCCAACCTGGCCTTGAACACCACCAGGGATGGAGCATTCACAACTTCCCCGAGCAACCCATTCCAGTGCCTCACCACCCTTACAGTAAAGAATTTCTTCCTTATATCCAATCTAAACTTCCCCTGTTTAAGTTTGAACCCGTTACCCCTTGTCCTCTCACCACAGTCCCTAATGAAGAGTCCCTCCCCAGCATCCCTATAGGCCCCCTTCCGATACTGGAAGGCTGCTATGAGGTCTCCACGCAGCCTTCTCTTCTCCAGGCTGAACAACCCCAATGCTCTCAGCCTGTCTTCAGAAGAAAGCTCCAGTCCCAGAAGGGGTCTCAGGAAGCCGCTCAGCTCCATCCATACCACAGCAGGACCTGATGCGCTCCAAGCTTTGCTGGCCAGGAAGCACTGGTACCAAAGCCACGCTGAGCACAGCATCCTGCAAGGTCACTGCTCCCCTCGAGGGAATGGAAACCACAGCAGGGTTTTGTGACAGCATGAAACTCAGTGTTCCCAGCACCTCTGGCAGCACAGGCCCTGCTCACAGGGGTTATTCCAGCCGGAAGGGCAGACTTACCAGAACAAATCCAAAGGGAGAAGCAGCCATGGGGCTGTTTGCACACCTTCTACCGAGGAATGTTCCAGCGTGAGAGGGGCAACAGCTCATTTCTTCCTGTTTCCTAGTAAATTAACTATAATAATCATGGCAGTAGACTCCCCTTGGCTTCATCTTCCCCCACCAGAGCAGATTCAGTGAGCAGCTTCCCCGAGTGGCAGAGCTGTGATTTACTCCCAGAATGGGACCCATTAAGATGTGGGGCAGCAGGAAGTTTCCATTTGCCCCCCAACCAAATTCCCTTCCCCAGCCATTCTGAGTATCAGATAAGCTTCCCAGCTTCCCTTTCACATTAACAGTTTTGGGAGTGCCAGCTCATGGCTTGGTTAAAGAAGCCCCAAAGACACGTTCATGGAGGGGAGCTCACGCCACACTCCTTTCTTCACAGAGTGGATGCCATCACCCATCCACAGGATGCTCTAAGTCCAAGCATCCCCCAAAACCATTTTGGTACCCACAGCTGGGCACAAACTGCTTCAGAACCCGAGTTGACAGCTGCAAATAGCCAAAATGCCCTAAAATACCCCAGCTGAAAGTGAATTCCCTTTGGGGAAGAGCTGAAACCTCAACAGGTCCCCTATCAAAAAGCCCAGTCCCCAGCAATGATGCGGCAACTGAAGTACTCAGTGAGGGAGCCATCCCAGCACTGTGCCCACATAATGGGCATCTATAACCCCCCAGAGGACTCAAACCCACAAGCTGCTTCCTTTCCACGCATGCATCACCCTCCAAACGCTCTTGGATGGGTTTTGAAGCCACTCCTAGAGCCAAGCTCCCAGCGAGGGTTACTGTGTCCTCATGGAAGCTGGGGAGGAGAGGCGCGATGCTCTGTACCGCTCACATCCAGCCCTCTGCATCCCACCGGTTCTATTTGATTCCCTTCTAAAGGGGCTGTATTTCTATTTCAAACCAGCTTGTTTGTGTAATTGCCAAAAAAAATGAAACGAAATAAAGAAGAAAGACACAACCCGAGCCTGCTACAATGAGTAATTATCCTGCTCCTGCCTCGTACCCTGTAAACAAATGTATTTGTAACCAATTTGCAAGCACTTTGCATAAGGGACCCAGAACACTCATGCCTGTTTGATGCATTTTGACATTAATTTGATAATAGCGGCTTAACAAGGAATCCAGGCTCCCTAGCTATAAATATGCTGCTTTTCCACTTCCTTTTATCTGCACACTGAAATAATGTTTTTCCCCCTGCTGCAATAACCACCATCCAAAGCCTTTCATGAATGCCCTTTATGTCCTTCAGCATTTCGAGGCTTCCTTTCTCTGTTTTTCTCCTCTCCTCCTGGAGAAGGTAAAAAAGGGGTTTATCGGTTGTATTGTTAATTCCTGTTCATCGGGGGGAAGGAGAGGACAGCGATGGCGCTCTGACAACGCGGCTTCCAAGACAATTGTTTGTTCAGAAATACTTCTCCATCCATTTGTGCTTCATCTACAAGGGAAAGCTCATCCTTTTCCTCCTCCTCCCCACTTGCTGTGGCTCTCCCTCTCCATGCAAGCCTCCAGCAGCACACCAGGAAGCGAATTCAAGCATGATGAAATGGGAATGGGACACTGGAGTCCATTCTGATGCCAATCAGAAAGCCACCATGGGCCCCAGTGTGGCTTTGGACCACTCCAAATCTGTGCTTGATGGGACAGTGCACACCACCATGAGAACCATCACAGGTCCCATAGGGACAGCACAAAAAGAGCTGGATCATGGGGACTGAAACAGGGTTATGGCTTGTTCATGCCCTGACAACGCCGTTTCTCCTCTCGTTCTGGTCCCTCTCAAGACTTTCCACCTAATCCCATGCTTAGAACCTACTGGTTCTCACTTGTGCACACATCCTGTACCTCTGCCTTGCCTGTCAGCCCCAGGGAGAAGCTGCCTCTGGGGCCTGGGAGGTACCAAGCACACAGTGAGCACCTTGGAATTGTCGCCTCCATCCTGCAGCCACAGATGAAGCCTTTGAGGGATAGTTTAATTTGGCCTCTCTCCTCCATGCTCCCTTCTCCTCCACCTTGGAGCCAGCGATGCACAAGCTGCTCCCACATTGATCCAGGGGGTGAGAAGTTGCACTCAGAGCACAGAACCAGGGGGCTTCTCCTTCTGCCACCCCAGGCCTTGAGACCTCCCAGACAAGGTCCCAGCAGACACCAGAACAAGCTCTTCACCCTCAGCCCTTTCATCCCTCTGCTCCTGGAAACCGAGTTGTGTCCCTCTTTGCCAACAGACAAGAGGGCACAAGATCAGTGAGGAACACGAAGAGGGTTGCTGCACATGGGCCCTTCCTCCCACCACCACATCATATCGACCACGGCCCTTCAGTGCTCCTCTGGGATCGTTCATACCAGAACCCCGTGGCCAGCCCCAGCGATAAAGCGGAGGCTTAGCAGAGTCCAACAGCACATTCTTTCCTCAGCCTCCTCCCTCTTTATCTCTTTCCTCCCACCCCCAAACCCACATTTAGATAAAAGTTATTGGAACAATAAAATCCGTAACTTAAACACCAGGGCAGAGGGATGGAGGGAGGATCTCTGCTCCGTGCCCTGGTGAGCAGCCTTACCAGAGCAGGCAAACAACACAGGTCCCCTCTGGAACAAAACCTGGTGCAGGACCTTGGATCATTGTATGGAGAGACCGCAGCACGTGTGCCCTCCTGCAGCCCCACATGAGTCCTGCATGGCCTCACCCACCTTTTGAGGGACCTCCTGCTGCTTTCACCTACCGGGCATGGGCTGATTTAAGCACATGGGTACATGAGCTGCGCTGTTTTCCACCAAGCTGTTCCTCCTGCATGCCTGGCTTGTGGATTTCTTCAATCAGAAGTAGCTGCTGCAGGTACCTGAAGTCCAGTTTCTCTGTGAAGCGCTATCCTGCACCCTACAAACATCAAACAGGAGACAGTAGGATCCATGTTTTCCTCAGCATTGATCAGCATTCCCATGCAGGAAGCCCAGCGGCTGGTGCTGCCCCAAGTGCAGAGTTGTGGTCCAGCACATCCACCCCGCTTCCCTCAATACTTGAGGAACGTTCAGTGGACATTCTTTTCCCCTTCAATATCTGGTGGCAATGCCATCCTGCCCCCTCCATCCCTTCAACATGTGGTGCTTTCAAGCACTACCACAAGGGCCCAGGATCCAGGAATCACACCCCTCCCGTGGCTGGAGCACACCACCTTCCCCTTCCCACAGCCTCCACCATCCCAACTCAACTACATCCATGCTTTGGTTCACTTACCCAGGGATAAGAGCTGTTTTGTCCCACAGCAACACAGCTCAGCAGTCAAGTACGTGGAGATCCATGGAGGAAAAGCACTTCCTAAAGACAAAGTAGCTCCTTTAATGTGCTGCTGAGCCCATAACCATGGGGGTTCACAGAGCAGCACCCACAGACCTCGGACCTGGACCTCATTAGCATCCTTTGCCCCAGCACTCCCAGTCTGGACTGGGGCTACCCCCAGTCACAGCTCACTGCAGCAACTCCCCTCACATCACTTAGGCTTCAAGTGTGACACCAAAACAGACGTGCGAGGCTTCGGGCTGTGGTTTGAAAGGGAAATGAGAGGCAGGAGGCAATGAGGAGACCTGGTTCCAGCTGGGTTTCACTCTTTATTTGAAGCTTTACATGCCACCAGCGTACATGAAAGTTGCACATTCAGAATTCGACTCACTACTAGAACAAAGGGCCCGATGCAAAAACTGAGTGTCAAACGAGCACATGGATGGAGGAGCCTGAACCCAGGAGCTTGTTGGTACTTGTGACCAGGCCGTGCCGCATCCCAGTGGCACCTGAGGCATTGGAGAACCCACTTTTGATGGGCATCTCCCTTTGCCATGTCCAGGGCGCTGGTTGTGACCCGGCTCTTCTCTCCCAAAGCAGCACTGCTCCCTTTCAACAAGGAGTTTTGGTACCATCTCCACCGGAACCGAGGGCGTTTGGAGACCAACTGCCCGTTCAATGCTTTCCTGCATTCCCCTTTCCATCAATGCCAGCAGTTTCTACAATGAGAAACACTTTCCACCCGCTGTTTATAGGCAGAGACGACAGAACAGGGACTCTGACATCTTCCTTTCAAAGAAAGTTTTTGATAGAAACCCATTTTCCCCAGCAGCCTTGGGCAGGGAGTTGCAGCTTCTACTTCAAAGGGCCAACTTCAAAACCAGATCCAGTGTCCTAATGGTTTTGTGCTACATTACTTAATTGTCATACAGCTAATTAGCAATGCCTGATTCCCCATTCCCTGTACATAAGATGAAGTGCACAAAAGAAGGGGCTACTTGAAAGAATAAATAAACCGAGGCACCAGGCAGCCAGGCTCCAACAACATTAACATAAAACGTTACACTTTACCATTTAAAACACTGAGATAAACCCCCCCATCATGAGTAAACCTGTATTGATCTGCCTCCCTTCAGATCTCAGCGCTTTGGATCTCTGTGAGGATGGGGGAAGAACGTGATGCAGGAAGAGGGGGTTTAGCGTGTGTCTGTGTGTCTCACACCAACCCATGCAGCAGAGATCTTTAAGATTCTAATTATTTCCCTATCACCAAGTCAGATGGGGATCAATGATGGCACAAACTGAACCCTTTCCTCCGGTGTCGGGGGGGGGGGGAATGAAAGAACCAAGAGAAAGGGGAGGGTGAAAGGAGAGCGTCAGAGGTCAATGCCACAAAACAATACATATTGATGTCTCCATTCATTTCAACCAGCGGAAAGGTCAATGCCTCCCTTGCTTCATGTTTTATGGCTGAAATCCTGCTGCTAACAGCAACAATGTTAGTAGGCAGCCCTCATCCATCCTGTTTTATTCTTACCATCATTTCTAACCAGGTTAGCCATTTTGAAAATTGGGAAGCAGCGGTGAGGAGGAAAAGAGGGGATGCTGCCCTGGAAATTAATGGAAGAGATGGTTTCCATTAGTTTTTGAGCCTGCCTGTCCCCCCCGAACCCATACTCCAGTTTGTCCCTCACTGCCCCCTAAAAAACGAAAAGGGCCTGAGGCAACATCCCTTCACTATTAATCATTATTCCCCGTACAACATCCTAATTGGTTTCTATGGAAATGATTCTCCTGCTGGAGTACCCCGGCTGCCTGCGCATCTAATCAGGGAGGCAGGAGAGCTGCACTGAAGATGTGCCTCTGCAGTACCCAACGTGGCTCCCTGCTCCGGGCTCCTGTACTTTTGTCTGGACACTGCTGGGATCAGCCAAGGGGGATTGCATCTCCTTTAAGCAGATAAAACAACCCTTCTGCACTGGTTAATTCCCAAAAGGAAAAGCCCCATGTTCCTGTGGCCACAGGGAATACCGCATCCTGAAAAAGGGATGCTGAAAGAGAGCACCCAGCACCTCACAGTGCACAGCCCCATTCCTGTACGTCATCCCAGGACTGCCATGCCTCTGAAGATGAGGAGGAGAAGCAACAGATCCTGTTCTGTTGCCCAGGGAGCAGGCCTGGGCAGGGGAGGCAGGAGGTAGTCATGTGGATTGACGAGAGCAGGGTCACTGCTCTGCCACCCATCAGCCTGCAGCAGCAGCCCCAGCCCTGCAAGAGGAGAAACTGAGGCCCAAGTCTCACAGTGTGTGCCTGGCTTCCAGCTTGAGGTCCATGACACTTCTGCCCTGTCTCCTTCACTCCCATCTCTCCCCTGCCTGCCCAACCACCTCCTTGACAGACAAGTGACGGCAGTCCAAGCTCTCCTGAAGGGAGAGGCCACTGCCACACAGCCCTGTTCCAGACTAAGCAGTGGGTACGCTGCCATTCCCTGAAGAGACCATGAAATCAGCTTTGGAGAACCGTGAGGAGCAATCCTTTAACCCACAGACCTAAGAAGCACACTGACAACTCAGCGCCACCAAACTCCCCACACCAAACCCACTGTCACTCCTCAGGTCTGGATCCTCCCATCCTGCAGGAATCAAATGCCACATTACTGAAGAAGACTTTGGATTTTAGCAGAGCAGCAAACAACTTCTGGTTTTCCACGCTAATGGCACTTGACCCAGAATATCCTTCTCCCGAAGAAGTGTGGGTACCTCGTTTGTGGGCAAAGCAAAGATTTCTTCTGCATTCCTCAAAGATCAGAGGTCTGATTTGGAGCACAGCGAGGAACACGCCAGCAGGGAGTGGGAATGCTGCAGAGGCGCTCCCTGGGAGAAGGGCACCTTCTGTAATTGAATTCATTTATTTTAGAGTATGGACAGTGGCATCAGCAGGCTCAGAGGTCACCTCATTAGATGCCTATAGATAGCAGGGAGGGAGACTTCTAGAGAGAAGGGGACAGAGACCAGAGAAAAGGAGGGGGAACTGATATTACTAAGAGCTAGGCACAAACCACCCATCTCTCTGCTCTCCTCTACTCCTGTGATGCTGCACACCGGAGTCTCAGCGCTGAGTGGGCTCCGAGTCCCATATATTGCTCTGCTCAGAACATATGGTGTGATGTTTAATAGCCCGGCTCTGCCAATTGGGGACTATTAGGGTGGGTTCTTTTCCCAGTGTAAATGTTGCAGAATATAAATTGTAATTAACACCGATGCCAAAATAGCACTTAGAGAAAATAAGCACATTATTAACATCTGGTGAATCCTGCCTCGAGTGCAGAAGCAGCGGAAATTCTCACTCACCAGAAGAGGATCTGTAGGAGAGGTATCGAGCACTGGCCCGGAATTGGAGAGTCGGGGGTGGAAGGGGTTTTTAGCTCTTAAGCATTATTTGTGGTGCTGTTTCTATTACCTGTGGGTGACCTTTCCTAGCCCTGATTATAACTGGTAGCATTTGCATTGGGACTTCTGACCCGCTTGTATGAATACAGATGTCTAAACATCCTACTCCAGGCAACAGAATAATGGTGTTATAAAACATGCCTGATTGCAAGACACGAGGCAGATGGGTATCACTCTGCCAAGCAAAAGACAGAGCGTGTTTCATCAGGTTGCTCTTATCCCCAAGACCAAAGGGTTAACACCACCATGAAGCAGCAAGTGTTTTCTGCATTCCACTGTCCCTCAACCCAGGCTTCCCAATGGGACAGGAACGGGCAAGCCCGTGGTTCTGCCAAACTCTTCCTGATGCCACAGTGTGTATGTGGATGGGAAATCCCTGCTGAGGGTGGGAATGGCCTTGCTCCTGTAGCATGTACCAAACCTTGAGATTCCTCAAAACAGGTCCCATTAGGCACCAGAGCTCCATACCCTCAGCCTTCCCACTACTCTGCCCCAAGGTTAGAGGCACAAGGAGGAGAAAGCAGCTCTGCTAATGCTTCAAACAAGGAGAAAGCAGCTTTGCAAACACTCACTGCCTATCCCTCACTATTTAGTCTAGGAAAGAAACAAAAGCTAGGCAGAGCTGAAGTGGACTGAACTGGACAGAGCAGCGGCTCCTGCTCCTGCCAAAAAGTACATCCAAGTTACTGAAGAGAGGGAGAAGGAGAGACAAAAGCAGTTGGAGAGGGAGAGAGGGATTCAAACAGGCAAGTAACATGACAAGAGGTAGAAAGAATGACCTCGTTGGGAGAGCAGGAGAGAAAACAGTGGCAGGATGCCAAGAACAGGGCACCAGCTCCTCGCGCTCACCAGCACAGTGCCTAACCTGAGGCAGGGTCTCAAATGCTTGAGGAGCTGCAGCCGTTCCCAGCAGCACGAGCCAGCTTCACCACCTTGCTACCGGCTGCAAACCAGAGCCCGCTGTGGCACCCTGCCCTGAGCGGGGAAGGGAGAGAAACTCAGGGCAGAGAGCAACCACGTGCAGGGGTTAGCTTTAGCAATGCAGACTTGTGCTAGTAGAAGGCTAACTAACATCAACCTGCTTGTTAACAGCCTAGCCTGGCCAAGCACAGGGGTTACTGCAGGCTGGCTCAGGATTTATACCCGCAAGACAGATCACCAGGCAGGTTCACACCTGACTGATGGGAAAGTAAGGAGAGAAAGTCCTCCAAAGCTGTGAGGTGTGTTTTGCTCTCATATCAATCCCAACAGATCAGGCTTCTTATGAACCACTGATGGAAGATCATGGATTGGGAGATGGCATCTTGTGTAGAAAATGCCAACAAGGAGATGGGGACCATCATTTTTGGATGATGCATCTGGGCTTCCCCAGGAAAGCACTGCTCTGCACATTAGGGAATGCTCAGGTGGAGAAGCTGCAGTAGCCATTTTGCAGAAGACAGACCCAGTGTGCTACCATAAAATACTCCAGCAGAAGGGAAATCTGACTGCCACCCAGAAACGTAGCTCCAGGAATTCCTAACTTGGCTTTTGGTACAGCTGTCTGATGCTTTCAAAAGTGCTCAGTAAATAAGGCAATATGAAAGTGATCCAGACCACTACTGGTGCCTGAGGAAGCTCTGTGGAGCAGAGCAGCTGACTGAAATCACACTGTGAAAATACTTCCTAACATCTCTAAAACTAGCATGAGCCCAAGGCATGGGATGTAAGGACAGGACTGAAACACTACATTCCCATCTACGCTGCAACAGAGACCCCGTTTAAAACCAGATCCAAGCCTCAACTTACTCACTGTAGGCACCATCTACCCCTAGGACATGGATTTCTAAAAGAGCTGAGAACCACTTCCACCGGACGGATGGAAACAGCATCAGCAAGAACATACCATGGTCGAGGCACTAATGACCTTTAATTTGCTATTCAAAATAAAAAGAGTCCTTGTGGCACTTCTCCATCAGAAATAAACCCCTTTCAATATCTGCAATTGCATGTGTGTGACCACAAATGTGTACTTGTAACATAGAAAAGATGTGATGCACTTCAATTGAGCAACACGGGTTTGTGCCTTTGAGCTGGCTTAGGCTTTCTACTTTGCCAAAAACAGACTGAAGCGAAGAATGATTTCCACCAATACCACAAAGCACACTGCTGAAGTACACAGGGGCCCTTTAGGAAATACACCAGGCAACACAGAAAGAGCATCATTAAGTCAGTTTCTCTTACCTTTAACTTCAATAAAATAACAAAACAATTCCTATTAACCGCAAGGAAATACTCATCAGTTTCCAGAAGCCTTGGAGATGGGATTTTCGGATGCACGCAATATCCAATAGATGGTTTCCCCACTGCAAAGGACCAGCTTTTACTTCAGTTTGCAATTGCACCTATTTCAAGTGATTGTACAGCATCCAGGGAGGTGGCCAGGAGCTGAAAGATGGGCAATCCAGGCCAGCAAGAAGCTATTTCACCGTGCTCACGCTGACTGTCCTTTCCATGCTGTGAGAGTCACCACCACAAGTTGGGAGGTTCCTCGGCCACTCTGCTTTTAAACAAGGTAATTTCATCCAAGTGCCGCATGGGGACATCTCTGATGACCTCTGTCAAGTCCTCATGAAGCAGAGGGAAAATGACGACGTTCAATGCAGGGCGATCCGCCTGGAAACTGAATCAGACACAGGTTATTAGCTGAGGAAAAAGGAATTCTCCAGTGCAAGAGAAGGGGATTGCATGGATATAGATCATGTGGTGGCAGGTGAAGGAAGGGCTGTTCAGAGAAGGCAGCTGGAAGTCAAGGTCTGCTCTCTCAATGTGTCAGCAAGCGCTTGCAGCCCTTCTCAGTCTGTTGAGCTAACACAAACCCTCACATGGGGAAGGAGGAAGAAGTTTGGGGCAAGGTGCTCAGACGTAACAGTTTAAACCACCTACAAACCAGAGAGAGGCAAGTTGCAGAGCCATTAAGAAGACCAGGCCAGAGCAGTGCCAGGCATCCCCTGGGGGCTGAGCCTGCGATTATCACTTCAGGCTGGGTTGTTCTGCATGCAGAGTTTATACTCTGCAATTAGAGCATGGGCAAGTTTAGAAA
This sequence comes from Amazona ochrocephala, assembly GCA_039720435.1. Classification (NCBI taxonomy): domain Eukaryota; kingdom Metazoa; phylum Chordata; class Aves; order Psittaciformes; family Psittacidae; genus Amazona; species Amazona ochrocephala. The sequence goes on along the minus strand of CM077886.1, from coordinate 10,830,894 downwards.
GCTCCGATCTGCAGATAAGCACTGGAGTGTGTGCGCACACACACATGCACTGCAGCCTCCTTTTTAATCCAAGCTGCAGAAAAGCTGTCTTGGCCCCACAGGAATTTGCCCTAAGAAAAACACAGGTCACGTATCCCTGTTTGCCACTTGCATTTTGGGTTCCTCTTTCTTAATCCGCAGCCTCGGTCTTTTTGGTCCCCTCTTAGAGAAATCTGCATTCTCCTCCTGCCCTCCCAGCTCTTCTTGCCACCAACAACTGGGTCTGCCTTTCAGCAAGGAAGAGGCCCAATACAACATCACAGAGGGTTATAACTACAGAGCAGGGTTATAACTACAGAGCAAAGGAAGAGAACAGCAAAACTTAAAGCCATTTATACAGTGTAATAACAACCATACAAAAAAGAAAGCCCATCAGCAAGTACTCTACATGATAGCAACCTGGTGAGTAAGAGAACATGGAAGAGAAACAGTATTACTCAGCGTAGCATAACAATGGGATAGTCTTTTAAAGCTGGGGGGTAAAGGGAAGTTATGCTATGGTTTAAGAGTTACACCCTTAAGATTAAAAAGCCTCGTGACTCTTAGCCCCATGCCACCAAGAGGCTTCCTCCAAAGCCTGTGACAAGGGCTAGGTCATTCTCTTTGTAAAAGAGGCAGAGTCAAACAGGCAGCATCAGTCCCTTGAGGCTGCCCCAGGTTGTGTTGGGGCAAAAGACAAGTTCACTGCTCACACCAGCTTCTTTTAGACAGATGTGTGCCTGGAAAACTCCCAGCTCGTCTCCAGCTCTGAAACAGCCAGACTGCTGTCAGACAGAGAGGGGAACAGCTGGAGATTCTGCTCCTGGAAACACACATGGAAATCCCAGGTAGCAATACAGCCAGCTGAAGAAAAGGCCACAACAGAGTGGCATTTCTCAGGAGTCAGAAAGGATATTCCCATCCACAAATGATTTGGAGTAGAGCTGCCAAAAACGAAGCAGAGAAACTCCCATTCCAAGGCTGCTTGCTCAGTCCTGGTGGGTTACATTAATTTGCCTGAACCTAAGTAGCTGCAGGGATAAGGACTTCCAGCAGCAAAACTACCCGGGGCAATGTTACGTGGTTCTGCATCACAGCCCTGCCCTTCATGCCTCATGCCTCAGGGCTGGCAGAAGAGGACACCTCTCCTTGAGGGGATATGGGGGCTTGTGTAAGAGCTGCAGTTTCTTACTTCCACAGCACTGCCTACAGGAAATCAACCAGCAAATAACCACTGATCTGAGAGGCAGTTGGTAAAGTCTGCAGCGAAATTACATAAAACACAGCAAATGTCTCTTTGATAGTCCCTCCTCTGCCTCAGCTCTTCAGGTTTCTTACCCAACACCACAGTCCTGCAGAGAAAATCATGCTAATAGACCAAGTTTACTGAAGTTCAGCTCAGAAGAAACAGTGCTCTCCCCACGGCAGAGAAACCTCTGCTTCTTTCTTTGGCTATAGACTCTCCCAAATTAGATCTGCATGCTGCCTTCTCACCATAGACAAAATTGCAGTTTATGAGCAGCCTCTACATGCAGCTATAAAAACGAGCACCTAGACAAGTTTACATGACAATCTGCCACCAAGTCGACTGAAACCCCCCCAGTGCAGTAAATCCACCTTCCAAAGAGGCTGCATCCACGGGAGACGTTTGAATGGAGCTTAAAAAGGGAAAAAGACAAGCAAGCTTTGTCATTTTCTCCCCCCACCCCATACCCTTCAACAGGAAACTCTATGTTACTGCAAACCTTGTAAATTCCATACCCAGCAAGTTGACGCCGGCGAATTCTTTCCATGTACAATTTGCGTGATTTAAGGGGAAAAGAAAAGGAATCAAATGCACATGGTTCACTATTATTCGAGGCTAAATGTGCGTGCAAAGCCTCTCCCTTTAACTGCCTGTTAAAAAACACCCTGGTTTTAACAAGCAGCTGTCATAATGTTAAACTGGGATTAGCAGTTCCCAAAGGCAGCCTCCCTCGGCAATCTCTGCTCCTTTAGTCCTCCCCCAGAAGGCAATTCCTTTCTTCCTACACCTGTCCAGGTGGGCTAGATTAAGTGAGAAGCACTTAGAGCACTAGTTCCAAAGGCCCCAGGCCTGGGGAGGAGATAACAAGAAGGGGAAGAGATTGAGTTAATGAGTTGCAGAATAGCTCCTGTAATCTTCTTTCCTCGTTCCACACCTGGATGGACTTCAAACTCCATCTACCTCTGCAAGAGCATGGCTTGTAAAACGAAAACCCGAAGGACAGAGAAGGATGTTGACCTGGGGAGACAAAAGAGCTGCAGTTTCAGACATGAAGGCCCGGGGTTTTTTCCCCTCCAAGGGAGAAATGCCAAGGACATGCTTGCTTGCTCTCTCCTACAAAACCTCCAGACTAAACTCATCATGATTAATTAGATGAAAGCAAGTTTTCTCGGCAACTGACTAGCAGCCCCTTCAAAACAGAGCCTTTAATCAGAAACAACCACTGGGATAACAAAGAAAATACACCCCAACACACATATTTTCCAGTGTAGCTTCTAGTCCAGCAGACTCAACACCAAACCAACAGCCACCCAGTGGGAACTTTTACAAGGATGTGTCTGAAGTGTCTCCATTTGGATGTGGGCAGCTGGTTGGAATCATCCATAGAGCTGGGAAACCAGCAGTGAAGCACAGCCAGTGTCACATATTCCTCTCGGCATCAGCAGAGGTATCGCCTCACCCTCCAGTTAGATCATGAGCAGGTTGCATGTGGCTGAAAGGGCTGTAATTTGTCTCCAAAATGATCCCCGAGCAGGTGTGGACTGGACACAATAAGGTTATTTTCAAGTGAACAGCTTGGTAAATAGCCTAACACTGGGTTCTCAATTACTTCCAAGCAGTGTGGCAGGATCCGATATGTAGGTCAGGGACAAAGTCAAAAAGGAGGAGGAAAAAGACTGAAGCAAAGCTATACTTTGATCAGATTTCCTCGATTTTAGCAAGACAAAGGAGTCACTCCCTGGAATGTGGTTATCTCCTGGCAAACACCCTCAGCATGTTGTCACACATACCTCTCTAGAGAGGCCAGAGTGTCCCCAGGACTCCATCTGCTGATGGAGCTAAAGGGTATCCCAAAGCCATAGGATGGTCTCACCTCTAAGGATGGATTATGCCCCCCCGCAACTCTGCACACCAGAAGACAACAGCTCTGCTGTGTGAGGTGCTGCTCAAACTTACCTTCTCCTACTTGTAAGGAAAGGATAAGGCAATAGCTGGGACTGAAGAACGTTATCTCCCCTTGAGGTTTTCCAGAGAAACCTAAGAAAAGCCCTATGCCAAATTCAGACATTGCAGCATATCCTGCTTCACAAAAGCTGGCAAGCGGGAGTAAGGACACACAAGGTGGTACAATTAAGCACTGGCAACAAAAGCAGCACACACCAGCTAAAACAGGGAAATACAGTGTATCAGGAGTGGATCAAGGCCAGATTTTTCAACTCCACAATGAGATGAGCTTATAGAAGGGGCTCTAGAGAAGGAAAATAAGGAAGGAAACCAGAGGAGGCTTTGGGGGAATAGAGCGCAGTGGGGACAGAGCAGATGTGGGCTCCTGTTTGCATGACTCTCCCAGAAGCAAACCAATCTCTCTGCTGCAGTCACACACCTTCCCCTCTCTCCATGTAACTTCCCAACAGGCTCGTGATCCACTTCTGGGGAGGCACAAGGTCTCAAGAGAATTCAGACCAACTCACTTTTCGCCTTGTACACAGCTCTTCCACCTACATGCACAACCCCCCTGTTAATCCTCCACCAGCACAGCATACGTCTGTTTTCACTGGAAGACTTACATCTGAGAGTTCAAACCTGCCTTGAAAGCTTGAGCCAGCATACCTGAGCCAGGCTGGAAACTCCCATCCCTGAAGCATGGCATGGTGGAAGGGAGGAAATGCCAGGACAAGCTGGAGCAGCAGACAAGTGGCATGACCCAACAGATAGACATCTTTTCAGGGAAGGATGCATGCACACACACACACATTTCGTTCCACTGGCCATGCTCTGAACTCATTGCAGGGAACTGCAAAAGCTCTCCTTGCTTAGGGACTGCCAATAGCATAAAATGAAGCTTCTCCAAAGCATCTTCCAGCCGTGCCAAAGAAGCTGTAGGTAGGATTCTTCCAGGCCCCTTCCTCCATGAGCAGCAAGGACCCTTGCCCCCCACTCATACCGCAGAAGGGGCCCAAAGCCTCCACAAACTGACTCTAAAGCAGACCCATCCTTTAGTGCCATCCACACTTCAGACCCCCCTGCAGGACCAGCCCTGAGCAGACATCATTTTCAGACCTTAGAAATGGACTTCAGCAGTTCCTGAGGATAACTGTCAGGGTTCCTCATGTTGCTCTTAGCTCCACACAATATTCCCCCCATAAAGTGCTTTCTTTTAAGGGTGTCTTCCACCCCCTCATGTCTACGTGGACAAAGCGGCCTTCTCCCAAGGCTTGGGATCTCCTTTCACTTCAAATCCCACCACTACAGCCTCCAACCCGAGATGGACTGGTGTAGATGGGTCTCTGAAAGTCATTCACACACAGCACTGCCAACTCTCCCACTATCTTCAATGCAGCATCCTCTGCCACTGCATTGAGTCATGGGAAAGGAGCAACATAAATCAGACTCATCCCAAATAGAGGCAAATTCCATCTCTCTACTGTGGTTTCTCTCTGCAAGGCATGAATGACACCGTCCTGTGAACTGAGGTTTATATCAAACACGCTCACAGACTCAGGTTCTTGCATTCGTTTGCCAGCTGAACTCTGCATCAGTCAAATGTGACTGGACAATTAAGAGGGGAGGGAATAAGAACCCAAAGAGCGATGCCAGAGCGCCCAGGACATGTCCTAGGGGAGTGCTCTGCCAGAGCAAGCTGGAAGTTATTTCCTAATCTCTTCCACAAATTAAAAAGCTACTGCAATAACAGCTCAATTAGATTTATTTTACTATGGAAATGCTTTAAAGCTGCAGTTAATGCTTCCGTTCAGCCTTTTACACCCTCATGAAGAGAAAGCGCGGCAGTACTATTCCAATATCATTTCTCAGCCAAGAGAGAGACAGGACAATCCTTGAAACCTATTTCATGCACAAACCAATCCATCCACTAAGGAAAGGTTCAGGACTGAATTCCCTTCAAAACACATGAGCTAGCAGTTAGAATAAGCCATTTGGGTCAACCACAGGAATGCATTTAAGAAGGGGGTATGTTAGGACCCCCAAAAGAAGATATATGAATATGACAAGGTTGGGATGGTCCCACTGTAAAGTATTTAAACCCACTGGCTTGTAAAGTATTTGAATCCACACCTAAACAACACCCCTAATAAAAGCAAAGGTGTCCGGGCTACACCTCGAGCAGTCAGCCCTCGCCAAGGAATTCTTGGGTAACACAAGCTGACAAGGATGCAGTTTGTTATTCAGCCTGTGACAGAATGATTCAGGGGTTTCCAAGAGCAGGAAATGAAACAGACAATGAAAGCTGGAACAGGATGCTAATGATTCACTACACCAGCCTAGCGATACATTAAGTCTTCTGCAATCAGACGCAGGGCCTGAGCCCACAACATGCTTAGGCTAGCGGAGTGGGATTGGCAGCTACCACACTGGCTCCGGGCTCCAGGAAAGCCAGCAGTATAAAGGGACTTCTTCAAGGTCAGAAAGAACAGAAGGTGGTGAAGGGATGCAAAACCAGCTTGAAAACCTCAAAGAAGCCCTAGGTGCCAATAGCAGCTTTTTGCAGTGTCAATGCAATTGCGGCAGTCAGGTGGGCAGTGCAGGAAGGACGCTGGAGGACTAGCTGAATTCAGAAATGATCTTGCACTCACTTACTGCCCTAATATCCCCTTCTTAACCAACCTAACAGTAAAAACAATTACCCAAAAGGGCTTTTCTCAGACCAAGCCCACAGTGAGAACCCAGGCAGCAGGAACGCTGCAGGGTTATCTAGGGCAATAGCAATAAGGGAGGGGAGAACACTTAGCTCTGAGGTGAGCAATTCATTTGTGATAGTTCAGTCCTGTGCTAAATGCCCAGAGAGGGATTGGCTCACTCAGCACTTTCCAAATAGTTTCTCCTCCATGCTCCCACCTGGAAGCCCTATTTCTGCAACTGAATCCCAGGAGGGTGCTTTATCCCTCCAGCGAGCATCATAGCTCTCACAGCCACACAGGGCCACTGGAATCAGCAGTTTAAGAAAAGGTAAGATCTAGCCAAGAGTTTCATGTTCAAAAAGGATAATAACAAGCAGGGGAAAATTTAGGCAATGCTACAGGAACTCGAATAGTAAAATCTAATTTAGAGTGAGACAGCTATTCCTGGAAAGTGGCAGGAGTCCTATTGTGGAAGGCACTTCAAACGAAGTGCTGCTCATGCTTGCCACAGGCAGAAGGAAAGTTAAGGTAGTGTTTCTCTTGGTCTTGGATCCCCAGAATGGGCAGATTGTCCTAAACCAGTAAAATTCTCTGAGCCTTCCAGCACTGGTTAACCCTCAGTCATCAAATCACACAATTGTTTGGGTTGGAAAAGCCTTTAAGATCATCCAGTCCAACCATTAACCCAGCACCACTAAAGCAAGTCCCCAAGCAACACATCTACATATCTTTTACATACCTCCAGGGATGGTGCCTCCATTGCTGCCCTGGGCAGCCTGTTCCAATGCTTGACAACCCTTTCAGTGAAGAAACAGTTCCTAATCTCCAATCTAACCCTCCCCTGGCACATCTCGAGGCCGTTTCCTCTTGTCCAATGGCTTGTTACTTGGGAGAAGAAACCAGCACTCACCTCACTACAACCTCCTTCCAGATAGCTGGAGAGAGTGATAAGTTCTCCCCTGAGCCTCCTTTTCTCCAGGTTAAACTACTTCAGCCTCATCACATTTGTTCTCCAGGCCCTTCACCAGCTCCCTTGCCCTTCTCTGGCCCCGCTCCAGCATCCAGACCTCAGTGTCTCTCTTGTAGCGAGGGGCCCAGAACTGAACACAGGATGCAAGGTGCAGCCTCACCAGTTGCACACTGGCTTTACAAAGCCATTTGCTGGAGACAGGCAGGCAGCGTGACCAGAGGGGCAGGGCAGAGAGCTTGAGCCTGAGCTGCCAACTCCCCACTCCAACCCCACAGCACTTAGGGGATGCTGCACCAGCATCCAGCCAGCCCCAGCCCTTCTCCCAAGAGCTCTCAGACCCCAGGAGATGCCTAACAGTGCCTCTGGGAGATGTTGGGCACAGAAGAGATTCAGAGCAGCCCTGCAGAGAAGGACTTGGGGGTGTTGGTCAATGAGCAAATGAACATGAGCCGGCAGTGTGCGCTTGCAGCCCAGAAAGCCAACCGTATCCTGGGCTGCATCAAAAGGAGCGTGACCAGCAGGTCGAGGGAGGTGATCCTGCCCCTCTACTCTGCTCTCCTGAGACCTCACCTAGAGTATTGTGTGCAGTTCTGGTGTCCTCAACATAAAAAGGACATGGAACTGTTGGGACAAGTGCAGAGGAGGGCCATGAGGATGATCAGGGGACTGCAGCACCTCCCGTATGAAGACAGGATGAGAAGGTTGGGGCTGTTCAGCCTGGAGAAGAGAAGGCTGCGTGGAGACCTCATAGCAGCCTTCCAATACCTGAAGGGGGCCTATAGGGATGCTGGGGAGGGACTCTTCATTAGGGACTGTAGTGAGAGGACAAGGGGTAATGGGTTTAAACTTAAACAGGGGAAGTTTAGATTGGATATGAGGAAGAAATTCTTTACTGTAAGGGTGGTGAGGCACTGGAATGGGTTTCCCAGGGAAGTTGTGAATGCTCCATCCCTGGTGGTGTTCAAGGCCAGGTTGGACAGAGCCTTGGGTGGCATGGTTTAGTGGGAAGTGTCCCTGCCCATCACAGGGGGGTTGGAACTGGATGATCTTAAGGCCCTTTCCAACCCTAACTGTTCTATGATTCTATACGAGCAGCTGAGCCCAGCTACCCACCTCTCCCCAAAGCACACCACGATCTCTGGCTTCCTGACCACGCTCTCTTCCGTGGCTTGCCTTGGACTGCATTTCTACAAATTACAACTCACCTCTATGCCTTGACACTTTCCCCCTATGAATGAAGAATCCCTAATGATGCTCTCAGGGATTTTTGGGGGGGTTTGGTTGGTTGGGGGTTTTTTGATTGTTGCTTTCTTGATCTTTTCCACGGTGTTTTTCTCAAGGTCTTTTCACAGGCTTCTACTGTCTGGTGTTGTAGAGTCCTTGAAATCATCACACTGACAGGAGCTACTGAAACCCTTAAGCTAAAACTGATCAAATTCTAAAGGAATACACTGGAAAATAAAATCTATCATTGAGGCCAAGGGGATATTTTCCAAAGCATTTCCCATCCTCTTTTCCAGCCTGTTTACTGCCGGTAAAGCAACTCCTCCTGCACATTTGTGAAGTGCCCGCTGACCGTGCCATGTAGCTGTGCAAGCCTCCAGCCATTCAAATCCCTCGCCCGCAAGATTTCTGGGGCAGAGAAATCCAGGCATGTAAACACGAACGGTTAGCATGCAGCACAGAGCAAGCAGTGGGACACCTTCCGTAGGTCACAGCTCCATCTATTGACTCCTTTACAAAATAACAGCGTGGAAGCCCTCAGGGAAAGCTGCTGCAAGCAAGTTCCATCCCCTCGGACCGGGCTTTGGCCACATGGCTCTCTGCAAGCGTTCAGAATCCCAACACAGCACCTCAGCCCTAAAGGGAGAAGCCAAACCTCCCTTTTGTGCAAAGAAGCCTCTCTGTACAGCAACGGGTCTTGAAACTACAACAGTGGGTCCTCAAGTTGTGGTATTTTAGTGTTTCTGGTTAAAACCACTGCAGCGGTTTTAACAGCAGAGTTATTTAAACAAAGACAACACACGCTTGGAGTTAAGCACTTTGGCCAAGTTAAGGTCCAAGCGTAAAAGGGAAAACATTGTATTTGTTAGATCTGCTGCTATCTGGAGTGTGGCAGCAGCTGAGCACCATGTGATAGGGAAAATAGATGTCATTTTACAGAGAAACCCAGACCAGACCGCTGTCACATGTGAAGCTGAGGAAGATCAGGGAGATGGATATAGATCACTCAAGCCACATCTCCCGCTCTAACCACTAGGCCCTTCTTATGTGCACAGGGTTTCTCCCTGAACCCATAATGGAGATTTCCCCTCCCATTCACACACAAGACACAAGAATGAAGAAAAACACTGCAATCATTTATCTGCCCAGAGGGAAACAGTCTTCTCTAAAGCTCAGAGGAGACCTTGCCCTTGCAAGCCTCTCGTTTGTTGATGAGGGCTCCAGATGAGTGCTGTTCTGCTTACTGGCTTCGTTGCAAAAGAGGCAGAACTGAATCAGAGGGGTTTAATGACTTAAATATGTAAACTAATTTGTCCCCAAAATCAGCAAACTTAAAGCAGAAAACTGCCCACAAGAAAGCTTGACACCACAGCGCCTGGTTTAGAGCTGTCACAAGACTAACAGACACGAGAACTCTCTTCTCCAGCCAGTAGAACAGTAATACATAATACTAACCTTATTTTACAGTCAAAGGGAAGAGCTTAAGATCAGGCTTTAAGCCACTGGTGTGATGTAGATTTAATACCCAAGCTCCCTTCACCACACCCTGTAACCACACCAGCTCCCAGTACAACTCCACAGCTGGAACCAGTCTGTTCTCCCCAGATCAGTCCCAGATCTGTGATCCAAACCCTCCCATGCATCCATGTCTGAACAAGGAATGCTCTGCACTAGATGGCATTTTCAAACCCCCCTCAGCAAACTCCTGGTGCATTCCCAGCCCTAGACCCTTGCAATTCACGTTTCTTCTCTTTTTAGATGCATTCGGAGAATGGGAGTCACTTTGACCCCATCTCCCTGTTCAAAAGCAGCCATCACTTGGCTGCTCTGAGCCTAAACAGGACCATCGCCATCAAGAGATGTCCATCTCCATCTAAATAAGGAACTCTAACCCTTCATGAGACCTAAGGAATTAATTCCCTTATCTCAAGAACAGGAGCAAACAAAGACAGGCTCATAGCCTTCCTCGCTTTCCCTCCTCTCGCCTCCTCCTTCCCACCCACTCTCCATGCCTTCCCCGCACACGCAGCATCTGCACACATTCCAAACAGGCAAACAACAACAAAAAGGATAAATCACCTTATTTTATCCTGGGACAAGCATATATAACTTGCTGCCCAATAGCCTCTTCCAATTTAAAACCTGGATTAAGGAAACACTAGCAGCATATTCTTAGAGAAAGCCAAGCTGTGCGAATTGGAGCCTTATCCACAGGTTTAAGCTATGAACCAGCTCACACATGGATTTTGCTGCACATCTCTTTGCCTTTGGAGTAGCAGACAAGTGCAGTCTAGAGAGAGTCAATTCCCGACTCCGTCTGAAGGATGAGAATGGGATCACTGGGAAAGCCACGTGGCTAAAGACTCACTGATGGCTCGCGGAAGACTCCAGGCTTTGCTTACACATCATTTTCTGTATTTTGTTCCTTCCATTTTATTACTAGAGACAGTTGCATGAGAAGGGGATCTTTGTTGCTTAGGAGAGCATCTGCTCCCACTGCTTATCCTCCTCCTAAAGTCATAATCGTACGTGACATCAAAATCGTTTCCAGAGCCACCAATTACAATGTCACAGAGGATTATGACTTCAGGTGTGGAATCTGCAGTGGGAGCAGATGCTCTCTTCAGAGGAAAAAAAGACAAAAAACCCCTCAAAACCTCCTGTTTTCATGCAAATGTCGCTATTAATAAAACACAAAAGAAGAAAAATAATATGACAGAACTGTTGCTAAATATAAAAGTAGTTCTTAACATTTCCACAAGGCATCAGCTGTTCTTTGGAATGCTCCCAGGGCTTAAATTATGAAGAGATACAGAAGGCAGTGACAATCTGTCCACCACAGAGAAACAGAGGGAGAAAAAACATGCAGAACAGTGTATTTCTGCTCAGGAAGTGGACATTAAGATTTGTGGCACCTCAGAGGGGAGCACAAAATAAAGACTGGGGCCTGCGGATCTGCGATTCCTTGTACAGATCCCCAAAGCACAACTGAAATCAACCAAGGCACGTTTTTACAGCGATGGAACCCTGCGAAAAACAAACTCAACCCCTGTCTTATCACGAGGAATTTACTGAGATGTTTCCAACAATCCCCATCCCAGAAGGACACAGAGGCTTTTAGAGGCAGTAACAAACGATCTCGTGTGCGGTTTGGTAGGTAGCTAATATAGTCATAGGCTCCTCTGGATTTGATCCGTGGAAACAAGCCAAATGTAATAAGTCACTTGGAAGCTGGAGGAAGAAGGGGGGCGGGGAGGAGCAGCCTTTAGGATGCAGTCGTAATGCTGTGTGATTTGAAATTTGTATTAGAGCTTAACAGGGCCCAGCAGCAGTAGGTGACAAAGAAAACAGAGGGAAGGCAGATAAAAAAGCGTTCTAGGAGGAGGAAAAGAGAACTCATCCTAATGGGAAGTGCATTGCCCGGGCAATATTTTGTAAGATGACTGCCACTATGAGGAGACTTCACAATGCCAAGCGTAATTAAAAGCTCTCTTTTCAAATGCAGCTCACAGCTCACACACAAACGTTTCCCCACCACGTGAGCCTCAGGACACTGCAAGGGGCCACGCTAAATGCATGTAAGAGCTGCCAAAGGTGCAAAGGGAGTTTGTACCAATTCTCCCCCCCCTCCCCAAGAAAAACCCTTCACAACAACCCTTTAAAGGCTTTGAATTGCGCTGCCAGGGATTATCAGTAAGTGACATTTCCAAGTGATTAGAGGCCAGAGAATTATCTTAGTCACTTGTGGGAAAGGAGGAAAGCTTCAAGGTCAGAGCTCTTCAGCACTTAAAATGCCGGCAGATGTTTTGTTTACCCAAAAAGTGTCATTTGATTTATAAAGGTTCACATCCAGAACTTCAACTGCAAAGAACATGGGTGGGAATGGAATCAAAAATTCATATAATACCTTCAAATACTTCACTGATTCACTCTTATTAAAATAAGAGGCGAGTTCATGTGCCAAGTGGTTACACAGTACCTATTAGCTTCTTGGAACAAGCGCTCCAAGCCATATAAACCTTGGCAAGCAAAGGAAACGGGAGATAAATCTTCACCAGCTCCAGAAATCCCACACCAACCTCTTTCCGCACTTACCTCCGGACAATAGATTGCTGGAGACTTTTGCAAACGGTAAGAGATTCTCCCATAAACATGTGGCACATGATGACCTCAAGGCAGTTGGCCATGAATGACATCACTGCGTCAGACTGCAGAGTCCCACTCCGGGAGACGATGCAAAGCCGCTGGAGAGAGGAGCAGTGACTCAGTGCCTGGAAGAACTGGGCGCCCGCACAGAAGTAAGGCTGTTCCAGCCTGCAGGAATAAACAACAACAAGTCAATGGGTAATTCAGGGTTGGGCTAATTGTAAGCAAGAGGGGAGGACAGCACATTCATGGGGGGGCTGGCAAATGTAGGGCAAACCGTGTCTCCCAGAGCCTGTTTCACTTACACACACGATAACCTAGTAGTGCTTGTGCCAGTGCTATGGCATAACAAACCCAACACTGCAAGCTCAGACCTCTTGCTTGCTGGTTAGTCTTGAACGATGAGCGCTAAAGGACAAGGACACAAATAGGCAGAAAGGTCCTAAACTGCAGAATTCCAAGAGTAATCCTGGTTCTGCAAGTTTCCCACAAAGCATGTTGGGTAAGATGCTAGGCCTGAGCAGCAGATCCATTCTGGTCATAGGATAAGCCTGGCTTTTGCTACCTGACATCCACCAAGCAGCTGATGTGGATTTAGGGACTCACTGCTCCAGTGCACCACCACTGATCAAACTGGTCATATCTCCAGTTTACTGCCTAGAGAGAAACAGGCATGAAAAATTCCCAAGGCACACGTTGCCATGCAGAATTTGGGCCTCTGAGCCAATGAGTGACCACAACCAGCTCTCCATGGTCAGAGGATGGCAAAGGATCAAAGCTACTGCTCTTCTACAGTAAGAATAACCATCAGCAAGTCAACCTTTATGTTAAACACTTGGCCCAGAGAGGAGAGACAGGATCCTCTGTCACGGCCATCACAATCTCATGTCACACCCCAGAGCAGGACAACAAAATGACACGGTGAAACCACAGCTAACCAACAAGGGGTCTATGCTTTAACTAGCAGCATAACTGGATGATGCCCTCACAGAAACCAGTCTGCAGAGCTGATGACACCAGAAGAGTACATCTGCTTAGTGCAGATTTACTACAGGCCCTCTGAGCACTTCAGAATCCCAGTCACTGGGTCAGCAAGGCCAAGAGCTCCAAGAAGGTTAATCCATTAGGTGATAACAAGATGCAGGTCCCAACCTGAACCGGATAATCTCTGCATGGGTTGTTGTAGTATGCAGGGGTATCTCAGCAACTCAGTCCTGTTAGTTGATATATTCTAGTTTGGAGTCTCAACCTGTGACTGCTGGTCAGGTAGCACTGCCCGAAGAGATCCTAACAGCTTGTGAACGCTTTGGGTACTAACTTAAAATCACTTCAGCCACTTCAAGTTTTCAACAGCGTTATTTGTTCCATCATAAGTTTAGGACAAAGAATGCAGAATCTCTTGTAACCTCCCTGCAGGTTTCTAGGTTTATCTCTCGGATGTGCCAGCCATGCTTGCAATACTGCCTTTCACTCGCTAGATGACAATGTTGCTTTGGAATAGCTCCTTAAACTAGTTTCTCAGCCTGGAAAACGGGGAGGGCAAAAAGGAAAGAGTAGAAGCAGCAGAGAATTACTCAAATGAAAAGGAAACGACATTATCAGGAAGTGCTAAACATTAAAATCCTCTTAAACCTATATAAAACCTTAGACTTCACTCGGGAAAGAACAATGACAGCTTACACGGAAATGCCTGGATGTTCCAAGGGAACACCCTTGCTGGTCTTTTATTCAAAGCTCTGTGCTGCCTCCCATCTTTGTCGCTCTTGGCCTCCATTTCAAAGGCTCTGGGAACTGCAGGGTTTAGACTGAATGAAGCAACACTGCACACCCAAAACTCCTTCCCCAGATCTTAGCTCTTCCATGGCTATTCAGTGTCCTGAAGGTTAAAGAGACGTTCACCTGACCCAAACCATTAAGCAACTGAATTCCCATCTCTTGAATGAGAAAGCACCACACTCCCTGCTTGCTATAAATGGGAAGTGGTGGAAAATGAAACACCTCCTGAAGTGTTTGAGCCACCCTGGTTCCCTTCACTATTGTAATGGAGCAGAGACACATACACGAACACCAGTTTCAGCTGATGAGCAATGATTTTAGTCACCCTGGCTTTGTGATCACAGGAGTGACTTTGCTGTTACTACTGTTATTTTAGACACATTTGTGAACAGAGGAGGACAACAGGACTGACAGGTCTAGCAGTTTCACCAACAGGAGCTAATTTAGGGGAAAAAGAAGGAAAAACCATCTTTCTAATGCAGTAACATTTGTGCTCATACAGACTGGCGCAAGGAAACCATCACAGTTCATGCACGTTTTGGCTGTGAAGCTCCTCTGTGCACCCTTTAGGAACAGATCCTTGGTAAGATCCTTCAATCCTACCAGGAGAGGAACACCAACAGGATAAACTCTAGGTCTGGAACGTTTCCAATACATTATTGAGAAATAAAAAACCAAAGAGGCAAGATTTTAATACAAACCCCAGGGAAAAAAGTATCTTGTTGGGAAACCTAAGGAGAACTCTACATTACCCAGCCACTGTAGGAGACTCGATGTACGTTTACACAACAGTCAGCAAAGGCATGTGGTATTTAACCTAGTCCTGACAGGCTGCTAGCTCCCAAATATGCGGCATCCACTCTTCCTTATCTGAAAGGAAGGCAGTTGCAGCATGGAGACTTCTTTTGCTCTTAAAACTCTGGTTAAAGGGCATATCCTCAACCCTCAAGGACAGCATCATGCTTTCATGTCCTCCACAAGTCAGGAAGGAAAATACCCAGTTTTCAAGCCATTGCAGCTGCTTGTGACCAGAACACTCACAGTTTTAACAAACCAGGCACTACATTTGTGGAGATCCACAAACAAAATGGACATGTTCAACGGCATCCCCTCACCTGAGATCTCTCAAACACTTGCAGTGTTTCAGCATGTCCATGAGAGCAGACATATAGACCACTTTCCCCATCATGCCCAGGTTGGCCAAGGAAAGAGTCCGCAAATGCTGGCACTGCAATCCAATGTGAATAAGCCCAGAGCCAGTGAGGATATTTGGCAGTTGTGCTAAGGTGAGGCTCTGCAAGTAAGTCAATTGGCTAATGGCAGCCACCTCTGCATCCCCGACACTTTGTGCCCGGACACAAGGAGGCAAGGAGTTCCTAATTGCTGGCTCATTGCGAGGCATGGCAGAGGAAAAACTGGACCCAATGATTTCCAAGGTTTCCAAATACCGGAGGTTTCCCATCAGAGCCCAGAATACTGAAGACTCTATCTTCTGATTTGCCTGGTCCGCTAAGTTTCTTGGATATGTCTGTATCCCAATCCGAACTTTCCTTCCAAATGTTTGGGGCACCAAATTAGACACTGTGGGAGGCTTTTCCACATTTGCAGCAACATCCGTGATGGAGCAAACCGGTAGTGCTAATGAGAGCAGGTGCTTTAGCCTGGACAGAAGCTGGCACAAGTGATTCCCTATGCTTTCTGAGCTGTGATGGTGAGCTGCTGACAGGTTGAGGTGCCTCAGGTTGCAGCAAGACACCACCAGGCTTTCGAGAATGCTACTGTCAATGTCATCTTCTGCCTTTCGAAACAAGGACTCCGGAGCCAGACAGTGAACGCAGCCACTGAGATTCAAACTGGTCAAGCTTTTAAGATCCTTCCCACCATTAATAACTCTCTGGATGAGATGGCCACCAGATAAGGTGCATCTGCTAAAGCTGAAGTAGAAAGGATTGTTGAACTTCAAGTGTTGCAGGAGCCCAGAGCCATTAATCCAGGCTTTGGGCAATTGTAAAGCATCCAGACATACATTTCGAGCCATAGAGTCCAGGAGGTTTTTAGTGGCTCCCGTCTCTGCAAAGCTACCGGGAGCAGAAATAAGGAAGGCGTGAAGGTTCTCAGGCGTCCGATCACTCAGCACCGCCAAGTACAGCCTCACCACCTCCTGGTTAACGTAGCCAGGAGCCAGCCTGGCATAGAAGACCCGCAGGTTCTGGTAATGGGGCACATTGCTCTCACCTACCATTAGCTGTCCAGAGAGCATAAAGCCTTCTCGTGAGCGATCCAGGATCTCAAAGTAAAGCAGCAGTTTCTCGAGGCTAGTGCAGCACGGGACAACACCATATGACGGCGTGTAAAGGGTTTGCTTCAATTCTGAGACACGGCTCAGAGTGGCCTTACACTCACTGCTTAGCTGGCTGGCATCAAAACCCGGGTTGACGTCTATGGCCAGGGAGTGCAGGTGCTGAAGCGTGGAGAGCATCTTGGAGAGGCGGAGGGAGGTGATGTGGCACCCAGATAAATTCAGTTTTACCAGGTTCTTGCATCGTGTTACGTGATCAATAGTGGAGCTTGGCAGCCAATAGCACCCAGCCATGTTCAGCTGGTAAATCTCCTTTCCGATATCCCTCATCAGTTGCTTCACTTTGTCTTTGTTTACCTGCACCCAAACAAAACCATATTCAATGAGATACACATGGCAATGGTGTGTACTGACTCAGTTTCCCATCTGAAGATAGGGATAAGAGTGGTTAGCACTTAAGATTCTGTGGCTCATCCAAATTTTGGGGCTCTAGCACAGTCTAAGAATCATTATACTGCTGGTAGCTGGCTCAGTCTGACATGCTTTGGGCTCTTGAGATTACACTTCCTTCATCTTCTTAGTCTGTGCAGTTCTGCATTAGTGTGAGGCTAAATCTGTTGAGCAGCTGATAGAGGACTGGAAAACCATCTCCATTTTCTAACAGCAAAGCTATTTCAGCAGAACTAGCCATCTATGGAAACTCCAATTGAAAGAAGAACGTTTCCATTCTCCTTCATCCAGTTTCCTCTTTTGGAAATGACTAAGGGAGGCTTCCCCTCGCCTGCACTTGGTGATACAGTCCTTATAAAATGTATCACCCCATTCCCAAGCCCTATTTCTGGTATAATACATATACCATTTCTGGCATGCCTGACAGCAACCATGTAGAAGACTTCTTTGGTACAACAACAATGGAAAATGCATTTTGAGCAAACGATCACTTTACACAACCACAGCTGCAAACGGGAAGTCACGTTTACTTTCATTTTAGCTTCCAGAAACACAAAGATAGGCTTTGCTGACAGTATTTTATATACCTAAGGGAGCCCAGAGCTGTTCTAACAAAGCATCATAGAAAACAGACGCTTTCATAGAACAGTTTATTGTCCATTTGAATTCAGAGATCAAGAGCAGCTCGTTTACACAATGGAAAGTTCCACTTCTTGGCATTTTTTCACAAGTCAGATTTATCTTCACAGCTAAGAGAAGCAGCAAGCTACTCTCCCCACCTTATAGTCTTTCTGAAGTAAAACCGTATGCGTTAGGCTCTTGTCGAGGCAAAGCGTTGCGAGTTTCCTGCAGGTTCTCCTGACGTTCAGGACAAGGTCTGTGCAAGGGACGTAGCTGAGGATGTGCAAAAGGATCTCATCCGAGAACTCCATCAAGTTGACACCGTTGCTCTCCTCCTCGCTCTCCCCACTTCCAATCTCCTGTGGGGACAGGAAAAAAGGAAGGAAAAGAGAAAAATAAAAGCTATGAGCCCAGAAACCTCAGCAAAGCTTGTGAGAAAACACACCCCCAGTCTTATAAGGATATATTGAGACCAAACAGCAACGTCGGAATCTCTCAGTCCTTCCATCTGCAAGGAGAAACCAAAAGCTTTCCCCTAGGAGACATTCTGGAAGTAGTGCAAAGCTTCACATAAAGCCACGGTACCTCCACTTGCTCTTTCACTGCTAGCTGCTTTAAAATGAGGAGAAAACACATTTACGTTCATTCCACTTTTGCCACTTCCTTTGCAATTGGAAAAGCGACTGTGCCCGATTCCTTTCTAAATATAACACAGTTTTCCCTTCTTATATCATTCTTCTAAGTACCATCCCTTTCAATAACCTGAAGAGCTATAAACCAATATATATATATACATACATACAAAACTGCAATCAGCATCAGATCACCCGTAGCTCTTCTGCTTACACCTTAGCCATACAAAGACACACATCTGGGCTCCGAAGGGAACATGAGAGCCCCTCTGCTCCTCCATACATCCCATACCCCTTGTCCTCAACACTGGCGTGCCAAGAGGCATCCCAACAACAGCACCCCAAACCCATCACCAGTTGATGAGGTGATGGGGTGCTCGCTGCCTTGTGCAGGGTCTGGACGTGATGACAGCAGTTTGGGGGGCATCTGGGATTTTAGCAGCGCCTGAACTAAAGTACTAAGTGGAATTAAAGCACAAAGCAGCATCAATGCCAACGGGAAGGAGGGATCTGGTCCCACCTCACAGTCCCTGTAAAACGCCCTCAGAGGCATCCAGCGGAGGGGGATAACGGGAACCCGTCCCCAGCCCCGTTAGGAACCGGCTTCCCAGGGCCTCCCCACGCCGCCGGGGCCGGGCCCAGCGGGGAAACAGGAGCCGCCGGCACCTGCGGGCCCCACCGCCGCCATCTCAGCCGCTCATCGGCTCCAGCCTCGCCGCCACCTCTCTAGGCGGCACCGGCTCCCTCAACCCCAGCCCAAGGGAGGACGAGCTCCGGTTAACGGCCCTCTGGCAGGTGAAGGGGGAAGCGCAGGGCAAGCAGCGCTCCCCCCCGTCCCGCCCCGGCTCACCTCTTCGGAGCGGAACATGGCGGCGGCCGCGCGGTCCCGCCGCCGCCGCTGCCTTCTCCCGGCACCGCTCGAACCGGCCGCGTCCCGGCCTGGCTCCCCGCCGGCCCGGCCGCCGCACGGCTCTTCCGGCGCTGCCATGACCCGGGTTCCGGGGCGCGCCTCCATCTTGAGTGTGGAACATGAGGGAGGGAGGTGCCAGCCGCTGTCGGGCGCCATTTTGAGAGCGGCGGCGCCATGATGGGAGCGGCGGGGCCGTGCTGGGGCTCGGTTGTGCTCTCCCCTCAGCAAGGGTGTCCCTGCGGGCGCTGTGTGGAAGCCAGATCCGGACTGCAGCCGGCTGGCTCCCTCCCCTCTGCCCCGAGGCACCAGTGCTCACCGGGGACCGCAACGCTGACTCACACCGCGGAGCCCTGAGTCGGCTCCCGCAGTGTAAATGCCCGCTGTGAGGAGCCGCGGGCACTGCAGAGGCAGAGGGAGCCCCGCTGCGTTCGCACCCTGGTTTTCCATTGAGATTAAGAGTGTTTGGGAGAATAATCCTCTCCTGGATCATGGTTGGAAGGAGCCGGGGCATGGTGGACCGGTACCCATGGGCACTCCGTGGGTTGATGCTAACAAAGGGGCTGTCGGTACCAACCTTTTCCTCACAGGAAGAGCCTAAATACAAACATGGCTTCAAATTCCCAGGTCATGTCTTCAACGGCCATTAGTCAGGGTTCTAACCAGGTTAAACGCTGTACCTTTGGCATCACTGATGCACAAAGGGCCATGCAGAAGTCATCCAGAGCTGCTTTCAGCGCACACAACAAGGACCAAGGGGAGCAGCTGGCTCAGCACTGTTGCTGTTAGCTCCTCATCCCACATCTCAAGTACAGGCAGGACCGGAGCGCTGGAATTTCCAGTTACGTGTGTGCTTCAGGAATTCTGTTCATAGAAAATGTGTTTTAAAGATGACCCGCAATGGGAAATGAATGGGGTACTGCTTTTCTGCACGAGTGATTGTTGCCATTTAAGGCTGTGAATGAGATGAAGGATAGATTGGGGGGTTCGCTTAGGAATAGCAGGTTTTGATTGCCTGTTTTGCCTGTGAGAAGGCTCTGGGCTTGAAGAGGAAACCCCTCTTAGCCCTTAGATGAAGGAGAGCCTCAGTCAGACAATCTGTACCTGCTTTGTTTGTCATGTGTTTCACTCCGTAATGACAAATCCGGAGGCCCTCCAGTCCAGACCGACTTGTTTGGTGTCTGGGAAAACACCAACCTACCATATTCGCAGTCCTCAGAGAGACCTGGGTGGAGGACACCTGCATTTCCAATGCAAATGGTACCTAAAAGCATCAGCGTGGCCCATAAGCGGAGTAAAAGCCCTGCCCAGAGAGCCAGATCTGCTGGAGCAGCCATAGGTTACCTCCAGCCCTGGGGCACACATGGACCAGGCAGCGCTTGGCGACTCTGAATAGGACCTGGCAACAGAGATAGGTGTAAGAAGCCGCTGAGGAGAGCCCAGGCTCGCAGCAGCTTATAAGAGGAGCAGCACTTGGACTCACGATCCCCCGGTGCAGTGGTGTAGATAAGACACGGAGGCTGAACACAAGGCAGGACATCAGATGGGCGGTAGAGGAGGAATTAAACAGCTGCACCAAACTGTGGCATTTCTCTTGATGGTCGCTGGGAGGTGGACGAATGGTGAGAGGAGAAACCCTCCCTGCTATGCCACGCTTCAGGGACACTTCTCAGTGTGGGTCCTCAGGAAGATGGGTTCAGTTAGCCCAAAGAAGGCAGGTGCATTCCATGCTGTCCCATTCCAGGAGGGCAAACAAACAAACTAATGCTGCTATGAAGATATTTCGCTCTCAGACAAAATCTCTTCTGTTCAAGGCCAAAATGCCCTGGGGATTTTGTAGTTTTCACTCTGGAAAGTCTTGGGTAATTTCTCTCCTCTGGTTCTTCTATCACATCCCGGACATCTCTTCTTGTCTACAGCCCAGCTGGAGCACAGCGGCCAGAGCACTTGGTGTGCTTGGGTGAACTGCTAGCTCCACTGCCCTAAGTGATTTTCAGTACTTGATATGCTTTAATACCCTAAGGCCTGCTAAAGTAGATTACAGATGGGTATAACACAAGTCAGAGTAGGCTCCAGGACAGCAATCCTTCTGCAGGGACTAACTTCAAAGGCCAGGATTCCTTCTGCACCAAGCACAGCTGATACTCGCAGTCCCATCCCTGAACTGGTACCTCAGAGAGCCCTTTTGTACCCTCCGAGGGGACTTCTGCAAGGAGGTCAGTTTTGTTTGAGCGCTCTGGGATTTCCTGGGGCTTTTCCATGCTGGCATCCCTCCTACAGCAGCGCACAGCTAATGGGAGAACAGGACCCCCCTCCCTGACATGACCAAGAGACAATGAGGCCCTTTAGGGCTAAATCCCAAGAGCCACAAGTGCCTCCTTTGCCAAGGACATTACTAATTCCTGGCGGTGCCTTGATTCCATAAGCGGCTCAGCAAGGTGACTTTCCAGGTCACCAGCTAATTACAGGTGAAGTGCCAGTGACTGTCTCCAGCAGGAGCGAAAATTGGGAGCTCTGGGGGAAGAAAGGGCATACTCAGGGTTTACTCAGCTCCTCTGAGCTGAGCCAGCTCCCTCCAAGCAGCTAAAGGGCAGTGAGAAAGGGCTGCGGTGGCTTTGGAGCATCTGCAGCCCAGTCCCACCGTCTGCAGCCTGAGAAAGCCCTGTACATCACTGCTGACCCAGACAGCCTGGCCCATGGGTGGCAGTCTCCCCACAACCCCTGGCTATTTGTGTGCTGGAGAGGAGGAGGAAGTAGCCAGGGGACTGATTATTCCCTACTCGTCCTCTTTGAGCCTTGCCTATGGCTGGCGTCTTCGAGCGCCGGGACACAGCTGAAGCATTTCCCCACCTCTGTGACACAGCAAGGCACAAACCAAGCCCTCCAAAACACAGAGAAACTGGGGTTAAAAACCCCCCCTCTCTCCCGGTGCCTGGTGTTCCTGAAAGGAAACCACCCCAGGCTCCCCCCTGCTCGCTGGAGTTGGGAGCAGTGAGTAATGCTCGCACGCTCCCCTGCCCAGCACCACATTCTTTTCTCCAGCATGTAATGGCCCAGAGGAGGAATAAACTGAGCCTTGCTGGAGCAGCCTGCAGAGTAGCTGTGCACACCACGGCCTTGCGCTGGAGAGGCATCAGGAAGGGCTGGGAAAGGCTCAGCCTCATTTCACTGGGGGGCTGCTTGCCTGGAACAGCAAACGGAATGGGAATAGAGGAGAAACAACGCCCCACAACGTGTTAACTCACAGAGAGCCTCATCTGCTGCACTCCAGAGCGTGAAAATCACCCCAAATCCCCCGTGCCCAGTGCTCTGCGCCAGCCCATCACCCGTCCTCCCCACACACTTCTGCCCCTCTGAGCTGCTCTTGGCCCCCAGTGCTTTGCTGCTCTGTGGTTTCTCCTCACCACTACCATCATCTCTTCTGTTGTGTCCCAACACGGTTTTCCACGTGGAGCAGTGACCGTTTCAAGGAGGGCTGAAGAAAGGCGCCCCGTTTCCCTACTGCTGTCATCTCCTGGACTTTTTCCTGCCCTGCTCCCACCAGCTCCATCCTCAAGAGCTGCCATTGCCTCCTCCTCACTCCATTTCCCCAAGACCTCAGGTTATAAGCCCAGTTTAGGCCTTGCTCTAACCTGTTTCATCTTCCTTGTTGCAAAGTGGTGCTTCCAGTAACTCATCTGCCCAGCCCAGTGCCTGCACCTACAGCCCTGCCAGGCTCGGGCTGCACCCAGGGGGGAGGCTGGGGAGATGAAGGGCAGGTCCACCCTGAATACAGCACGATGCTGGAGCAGGATCAGGCCAGGCAGAGGATTAAAGGGCCAATGGAGCCTTTCATGTGCTGAGCATGACACAATCACAGCCATTAGCTCTTCAAAGACAGGCAGGTTGGAGGAGCCTTGGGAAGCCAGCACACCTTCGAGCAAGGCTCCAAGGTCTGGTCTGCCTGACTTAGCAGTGCATGGCGTCATCTGCCTCTGATCTCTGACCTGGTTCTCTTCAGTCCTCCGTGTCCCTTCCTCCCACAGCAGCAGCTCCAGCTCCCAGGGCACACAGGAATTGTGGGCGTCCCTCTGGGCTTCTGAACCTCCTGCAAAGCTTCCCCCCCGGTGGTTGGATCCAGCTCCGGAGCAGGTCCTGGAGCTGCAGGTGCCACTTGCCCTGCCAGCACCTCCTCTCCCCCCACACCCTTTTCCCAGCCCCACCCTGTGGCCCTGGCTCCCAGCTCATTTTCCACCTCACCGAGGACTTTCCCTTGCTTTCACCTGAAAGCTGCTCCACCCAGCAAAGCAGCTGTAGCAAGGAGGCTCCCAGCCCAAACCCCAGCCTCCTGCTGGGAGCAGAGCAGGCCCCACTCACAGCACCAGCTGCATCAAGGGGATACTGCCCCACGGAGGGCTGCAGCCACCATCCCAATGGCTTTCACCCCGCTAGGGGCACACACAGGCCAACAGCTGGACCCCCCTAAGCCCAGCTCCTCCAGCAGCTCCCACATCCCAGCAAGTGCTCCAGAGCACTTTGGCAGCCGCAGCTCTCCCTGCCTCTATCACCGTGACCCATGTGGCTTGTGCACCAGCCATCCCCCAGCTCCCACCCCATCAGATAGGCAGCCCCTGGAGCCTGGCAAAGCGAGATCAGCACATGTAGTAACCGTCAAGCAGCAGCGTGGAATAAAGAACCAACAACCAACACCGGTCGAGCCTCTATGGTGTGCACTTTTATTTGAACTGGTCTTAAGTCAGTGTACAGGTAGCCCCTCCCTCCCCCGCGTACTGGCACCGCTTCTCCTAGACCCTGCGGGGGACTGTAAAGCCTTCATTCACATCTATCACTGGGGAACACAGCCTGCTTTGCTTGACAAATCGAAGAGAAAAAAGGATCAAGTGTGTTTTGTTTTTAAGGCGGAAAGATACAAAAAGACACTTGTTGGGTTACATAATTTACAGACAAGCAATTATAACCTAACACCAGTAACTGGCATCGGCTCCCTCCGAGCTGGGCTGCTGCCTTCACAGAGGCGAGTAACTTCCTGTAACAATGCATTAGAACAATATTTGGAATGACTATTAAAAAAAGAAACAAATGTACAATCAAAGTCCTCAGATGCATTGTAGAACTTTGGGGGCGTTCGCTCCAACATGTTTTTTGTTTTAAAGACTGCTGCTGACACCTTCCACCATTCCAGTTTTTTAATCCTGAGTCAAGCGCCAAAAAAAAAAAAACAAATAAAGCCATGCCAATCTCGTCTGGTTTTATGCGCATTTATGGGTTTCATTTCATCACAAGGGTGTGGGTGTTGGTAACAGTCCGGTTTAGAAGCATTTGCGGTGGACAATGGAGGGTCCAGATTCATCGTACTCCTGCTTGCTGATCCACATCTGCTGGAAGGTGGACAGGGAGGCCAGGATGGAGCCTCCGATCCAGACAGAGTACTTGCGCTCAGGTGGGGCAATGATCTGGAGGAAGAGCAGGGATAGGTCAGATGCACAGGGTCAGACTGCACCCACTGCCCGCATGTTACAGAGTGAGACCGAGCTGCACAATTCCCACATCTAGCCCTGGCCAAGATCCCATGAAGCACCAACAGGCTCAAACACAACCTCACACACCCTCCCCTCCTTCTTCGCAGGCTGTATTTACATTAATCCCATTACTCATGTGGTTGGGTGGATGCCACCTTGTCCAGGGCAAGGCTATTAAGGCTGCACCAGACACAGAAGCACACTTTCTGCTCCAGCAGCAGTTTAGCTTTCCTCCCTCTACCCACACTGCATTTCAGCATCAACAAGGCTCAGAGCTGTTCCCCTCACTCCATCCTACCTTGATTTTCATTGTGCTGGGTGCCAGGGCTGTGATCTCCTTCTGCATCCTGTCAGCAATGCCAGGGTACATTGTGGTACCACCAGACAGCACTGTGTTGGCATAGAGATCCTTACGGATATCCACATCACACTTCATGATAGAGTTGAAAGTAGTTTCATGGATACCACAGGACTCCATACCTGTGAGGAAAACAAGCAACCTCCAGTCAGCAACAGCTCAGATACAGGCAAGTACTACTATGGGTCACCAAGAGCCCCTCTGGTGGGATGGCACTAGAACCACGGCTCTGACAGGCCCAACCTCCTGTTCTGCTGTCCCACATCCCTCAAACCGCTTTTGACTGTGCGGAAAGCTGAACTGGTGGGCCAGCCCAGACCTCAGTAAGGACTAGCAGTGACAAGGGAACTCACTGCCATGGTCTCTGGGTCACCCTTTACAGAGGGAACACTGAAGGGCACAGGTATCATAGGAGAGCTTGACATACCCAAGAAAGATGGCTGGAAGAGGGCCTCAGGGCACCTGAACCTCTCATTGCCAATGGTGATAACCTGGCCATCAGGGAGTTCATAGCTCTTCTCCAGAGAAGAGCTAGAGGCAGCTGTGGCCATCTCCTGCTCGAAATCCAGAGCAACATAGCACAGCTTCTCCTTGATGTCACGCACGATTTCTCTCTCAGCTGTGGTGGTGAAGCTGTAGCCTCTCTCTGTCAGGATCTTCATGAGGTAGTCCGTCAGGTCACGGCCAGCCAGATCCAGACGGAGGATAGCATGGGGGAGGGCATAACCTTCGTAGATGGGCACAGTGTGGGTAACACCATCACCAGAGTCCATCACAATACCAGTGGTACGACCAGAGGCATACAGGGACAACACAGCCTGGATGGCTACATACATGGCTGGGGTGTTGAAGGTCTCGAACATGATCTAGGGAGAGAAAAGAAGAGGTTGAGCCAACAGCAAAAATAAACGCATGGATTTCTTGCTACAAGTCTACGCCAAGTCCATGCAAGTGGTTTTAAATCTGCT
Organism: Amazona ochrocephala; assembly: GCA_039720435.1. Lineage (NCBI taxonomy): Eukaryota > Metazoa > Chordata > Aves > Psittaciformes > Psittacidae > Amazona > Amazona ochrocephala. Next base: position 10,805,123 of record CM077886.1, on the reverse strand, counting down.
CCTGAGTCTTCACTCCCACTTGAAGTCCATGCTCATCTTGCTTGCTCTCCACCCACACCACCACCCAGACCCGTCCACATGTCACAGCAAAGAACAGAATAAATGCCAAGTAACTACAGTACAGTCACTCAAGGTTGGTAAATGGATTAGTGTCTAGTCAGAAACAGCAGTTAGACAAGTTGCTAGTTCAGTCTCAGAGAAAGCCAGCTTAGAAGAGCAAACAAAACCTGTCAAGGTCCAGCAAAGAGGAGACTCAGGTCAGGAAAGGAAAACCCTGTAAAGATGGCAAAAAGGGAGAACAGTGGTGAAGGAGGACAGAGAACAACATGGAAGAGGAGAGCTGGCCTGCAGCAACACCTGCTGTAGCTCCAAGCTCCAGAGCTATACACACCTGTGTCATCTTCTCTCTGTTGGCTTTGGGGTTCAGGGGAGCCTCTGTGAGCAGCACAGGGTGCTCCTCAGGGGCTACTCTCAGCTCATTGTAAAAAGTGTGGTGCCAGATCTTTTCCATATCATCCCAGTTGGTGACAATGCCGTGTTCAATGGGGTACTTCAGGGTCAGGATACCTCTTTTGCTCTGGGCTTCATCACCAACATAGCTGTCCTTCTGACCCATACCAACCATCACACCCTGCACAACAAAGAATAAGTGGTGAGAAAACTGAAGAGTAAGCTCCACTGGGGGATAACTTCTCAAAGTTCAGTCTCCAATTACCACCCCTCTTCTGCCATACTCTACCAATAATAAAGGTATTCAGCCAACATACAGCTGTATAGGAGGCTGTATTCCCCACAAGCTGTGCTGCAGCACAGAAGCCTCTTGTGTTACAAACCCAAATAAAAACGCTTCTTGAAGCTCAATGCCCCTAGAGAAATCACCCCTATTAAAACTTCATCTCTTTTATCTGTTGCACCCAGGCCACCTACCTGATGTCTGGGGCGACCCACGATGGATGGGAAAACAGCACGGGGAGCATCATCCCCGGCGAAACCGGCCTTGCACATACCGGAACCATTGTCAACAACGAGCGCGGCAATATCATCATCCATGGCTGGCTGCAGAGGCGAAGGAGAGGCAGGTACGTGAGCATCACGGGTCACACAGCAGCCGAGGAACCCAACGGCGGGCGATGCCGCCAAGGCCTTCCCCACCCATTTCCTTCCTGCCGGCGCGGCACCGCTTCACCCTCCGCCCGCTAGAGGGGGCGCCGCCTCCCAGGCTGCGGCGAGCGCGGGAGCGGGACAAAGGAAGTCCCCGCGCCCGCTCGCGTTATTACCATAAAAGGCAATGGATGCAGCGCGCCGCGCCGCACCCGCGCCACCACCGCTTAGGGGGACGCCGGCGGCGGCCGCTGCCCCGCCCCAGCGCCTCGCCCCGGCCAGCGGCGCCCGCCGCCTCCCCACGCACAGCCCCGGGGCACAGCGGCTCTGCGCGGCCGCCCCGCACCGGCGGCACTGGGGAGGATTAGACCCGGGGCTTACACAACTACCGCCCGCCCCTGCGCCTCCGACAGCGCCCGGTTAATCCGCTGGCAAGGACCAGGGGGTGAGAAGCGGGCACCACATGTGCCAGCCCCGCACGGGGCAGCCTGGGAAATGTAGTCGCCGCCTGCCCGCACAAGGGCACAGCCGCGGCACACGGCGCCGTTTCCTTTCCTCATCCCCCCCCCCCCCCCGCAGCCCCTCCGCACGCAGCTTTTGTTCCGCTCCAGCACCTCGCCCTCCGCAGGGGGAGCCGCCCCCCACCCCCGCAACGAACCCCACCGCGGCCGTCTCCATGCGCCCGGGAGGGAGAACCGCGCCCCTTCCCAGCGGGGGGCGCCGCCCCCCGGCCCAGCCGCGCTTTAACCTTCCCCCCCCCCCCCCCCCGCTGCCGGCTGGGGGAGGGGGCAGCGCGGAGCAGACAAAGCCCCGCGCCCCGTTCTTCCCCCCCGCCACTCCCCGCACACAATAGCTGCGCTGCCCACTCCCCCGGCCCCGCGCTCGGCCGCCATCAATCCTCTTATGAGGCGGATTAACACCATGGGCAGCAGGGGGGCAGCCCCCCGCCCCTCAAGCATCACCCCACAGCCGTTACCAAACCGTAAGCTCCATTTCTATCTCTCAAGACGCAGCACCGCACAGCGGGCTGGGCTCCCCCACCACCCCCTTCAGCAAACAAAGGGCGCCCATAGAGCGGGCACACCACCCTACAACGAAGCCTTAATTGCAGTCGATACTAACAACAGCACCGACCGAATGGCGGAGCACAGAGAGGACCCCCCCGGTCCCGCTCACCTTCGGGGTGTTGCGCGGTTGGAGCGAGGCGGCAGCAGTGGCGGGAGGAGCGGGCGGCGCGCAGAGGGCAGGCAGAGCTCGCAGCGGCTCCCGCCCGCCGCCCAGACCCGGCTTTTTATAGGGCCGCCGCCGCCGCCGCCTCGCCATAAAAGGAAACTTTCGGAGCGCGCCTCTCTGATTGGGTCCGTGCCGCCCCGCCTCGCCTCGTGCCGCCCCGCCTCTCCCCGCCCTGCATCGAGAATAATGGCGGGGGGGGTGTTAATGGGGGGGGTGCCTGAGTGAAGCGATCGGGGTGTGTGTGCGGGGCGGGTGCGGTGACACCCCGCGTTGGATCCGCTCTACCGAGGATCGGGGCTGTTACCTCCATCCTCGCCACCCTTCAAACCCGCGGGTCGCGGAGGTGCGGTCACCACCGTGGAGTTGTGTCCGTGTTCCCCCCCCACACACCGGGAGTGGAATGGCCGCAGCCCTCACACACACAAAGCCGGGCTGTATGGGCGGCGGGAGCGCTCCGGCAGGGCATGGGGGTACCGGCCATGGGTGCCTGGGTATAGAGAGAGCCTCTCGGCTGCACGCCCCGGGCTGTCCCAGGGCAGTGGGGTGCTGTCAGCGGGGACCCTGCTGCCAGGCCTTTGCCCCTTGGACGGCGGCTGGTGGTGACCGGGGCGAAGGAAGCGCTCCACGGCCCTCGCTTGTGCCCTGAGGCAAACGGGATCCCGCTCCGCATCCAGGAGCTGCAGTTCGGTCACATATGGGTAATATTCGTTGCTATCCTCTTCGATCCAAACCTCGGAGACGTGGCTGCTCCTGCCCTAAGCTGCCTGTCTGCAGCTGCCTCTTTGGCTGTGACCGCCAGTGGTTGGGAATAGAGGCGAGGGCAGTGTCCATGGAGCAGCAGCGAGGAGAGAGCTTTGCGTCTCCAGAGCGCCGTGCGAACACGGGCTGATTAATCAAGTTAATTAAGCAGCCCTGTAAGTAAAGTAGCAGCAGCCACTCACAATCTGTTGCCGGTTGGAAGCACGCAGGCTTTGGTGTGCAGACCTCGAATGTTGAATCTCAGCTGTTTAAAACCAGCAATAACAGGGGGAGAATCGCAATTCCCTGGGTGGGAAATGGTTAAAAATGCCTGTTTTTTATGGGATACCCCTCACCCAGCATCATGGTGGGGACCCTGCCCTGCTGTCGGGGTCCTGCAGCTCGCACCAGCAAGCTCTTTGTCACCAGGGAGCTGCGGATGTGAGGATGAGGATGGGGCCTGGAGGATGTGGTCTGGCGGAGGGGGGACTCAGGTGTTGTATTCCCCTGCCCAGCATTGCTCCCTGCTGTGGGACAGACAAAGGAGGAGGGCAGCAGGAGGAACCTGCAGATGCCTGTTGGGACGGAAGGAAACGGACACTGAGCATGGATGGGAGTAGCAGCTGAGCGGCACTTTCCCATGGGACAGCATCACCTTGTCTGGGAGCTGGTGGAGGTCAAAAGCCCAAAGTCCAGCACTATGCTGCTCCCAGATGAGTGCTTCAGAGGGGACGCATGGGGTGGGCATGGTGATGGACCTGCCCTGCCAAGCCACACCATGGCCATTCCCTATTCCCTTCGCGCTGGAGATGGAGCAGAGATACCCCAGCACACAGGGACTGTCCCATGGTGGAAGGACATCAGCCTGGATGAACTGGGATATCTGCAGGGTCATTCTGCAGCAAAGCTGCTTTGCACGGTTATTTCCCTACCCCCTCAGGTGGATCCTGCAGGATCTCTGTATCTCGGCTTCCCTTGCAGTAAAATGGGAGTCATCGCCGTTAATTACCTACCTCTCAGGGAATTAATTAATATTTGCGCTCCACTTTGAAAAGGCTGATTATTAATTAGAAGATTATACGTCAAATAAGGGGAGCCACAAGGCATGGGTACAGCTGATGGCCCTTCCCCGTGTAAAATGTGGTCCACCGACATGCTGATAAGGGATCTGCAGCAAACAGCAGTGGGAAAAGCCCTACAATAGCACTGGGGTGATGGGTTTGGGATGGGGAACGTCAGCAGGAGGTCAGGACCAGGTTGGGAGGCCACCATGGGGTGTGCATCAGAGGGATGGGATGCTCTGCTCCGCTGCATCCCGGTAAGCCGGTTGGGTAAAGCAGGGCTGGGGAGCCACAGATGGAGACAGCCCATTAGGCAGGAAGGGGAATTACTGGGCAATTAGCTCCTCTTGATTATTGGGCTGAATCAGAAAGCAATCAACCCCCCAGCATCCGGCAGGCAGTAACATCAGCCCTGTGTCTCCTGGCTTTTGGGGGCTGTGCGAAGTGGCCTCGGTAGGGATGGCAGGATGTGGCCCGCAGCACAAGCCCAAGCACCACCGCTTCCTCCCAGCCTGGAGATGCTTTGATAGCAAAGCCACTGTGTTCACTGCCCAGACCATGCACTGTGTGACAGACCGAGCCAGATCCGCCGGCCATGGCTCAGGGCTCTGCTCCTGGGATGTTGCAAGAGCCGAGAGGAGAGAAAAGGGAACCGAGGCGACGTGTCACCCTTGGACAGACATCGCAGCCTCCCCACTCGCCCTGTTTTGCTGCACTTCTCCCTGCTTGTCCTTGGCACCCGGCTCCCGACAAAACTATCTGTGGGAGGATGCTCCTGCCCTTCGCTGGCTGATAGGGTTAGATTTGAATTGCTGCGCTTGTGGGACAATGTGAGCTCTCCTTCCACTCGCTTCTTCCATCCCCCCCTAGAACAGAAGCCCTTTGCCCACAAAGGAATGGCATCTGCACGCTTTGGGGAGAGGAGGGAAATAATCCTCATGGCTTTGGGGATTGAATTTCTGCACATCCCCTCCATTGCTGCTCCAGCCATGCTCTCAGGCCTCTGTTCCTGCCCTCCTGCTCCTGTGACAGTGGGAAGAGGTGGAAACTCCTGAATCCAGTTGCTTTAAATCACCGTCCTGCACAAGTGCAGAGGTTTCTCAGAGCTCTGTCTTTCCCCTCCCTTCCTGCTCCCCAAGGGGAAGAGGGAAAGGCGCTGGCCACATCCCCTATTTCGCAGGCCTGGGGATCATCCCAGCACCTTCCTCTTTTCAGTTCACTCCTTGCAGCATCAGCTGCAATGGGAATGCGCAGGAGGTAAAATCCAAGCAGGAGATCCAAGCCCATCTCCCCCTTTGGAGATGGTTGGGGGCCTCCTGCAGTCCCCCCCTCTCCCTTTACAGGGACATGTTCAGCATTAAAACCTGCAGCAAAGCAGCCCCTGACATTTTCCTCTCTCATTGTGTTGCATCCCTGATGTTAGCTCATCTCCAACGAGCTGCAGACTCTCTTCTCCCCCTTTAAGCATCACTCCCCACTCTCATACATCCCTCCCTGAGGTTCCTGCTCCTTTGTATTGATCCTCGAGCTCTCTGATTTATCAGTGTCTTTTGCAGAGAGATGAAAGTCTTTCCCTCTGCAGGCCCCCACATGTAAGGGACCGTTCTCCACTGATGTGCTGCATCCGCATGGATGGGCTGACAGCGCATCAAGCATCTCTCCCATCTACAACAAAGGTAAATCATTCTATTGTATCATGCTGGAAAACTGTATGAATTCACCACTTGACATCTTTGGGGCATCAATAGACAGCCTGTGCCAGGTTGGGCTGAGGCTGTTGGAAAGGGCACAGCCCTGCCTAGGTAGCAGAGGTTTTAGGAGGGAACACGTGCCTGGTTTACAACCTGCTGGCCCTTATAACAGGGCTTTGCTGGAGGGGTTGAAGCCCAGAGGAGTGGTTTTTGTTCACCCATTTCCCCATCAGTGCCTGTCCTCGCTGCCTAGCTCCATCCCTCTGTGCCCCCATGCCTTCCATAGCCCCCTGAGCTCATCCCTCTGCCAACACTTCCAGATCAGGATGCTGGCCCCAGGGTCCCCCAGCCCTTGCAGGCAGCCAGATAAGGAGCTGCTAGCCAGTGCCTGGGCTAACAGCATCCTCTATCCTGGCCCCAGCAGCCATCCCACCTTTCCTGGGCTGAGCTGGCTGGTCAGGAGCAGAGCAAAGTCTTCCCTTCCCCCTCCGTTCAATGTGTTGGTGGTGCTGTCTTGGTTGACCTTGATCACAAGAGCCGGTGAGGCCCAAGCCTTGCATTGTTTTGTGCCCAAGGTCATCCCCCAGCGCAGCAGTTTTACACCGGAGCAGCCAGACCCCACGGGTGATGCTGGCCCGGCTCCCAGCCCTCCCTGGGGCCACCCTGTGCTGCTTCCACAGCAATGGGGCAGCTATAAGCTAACCCCCGATTGAAGACACAAACCTCTACCCCTGTTGAAGAGCTTCCCTGCAGAGCTTGAGAGCCCTGCCCCTCCAGCCAGGCCTGGCGTCAGCTTCAGGGGATATTTCCTCCAGCTAAAAACAGAAGGGGAAGAGAAAAAGCTGATTCTCCCTGGGCTTTCTCTGCAAGCCTCAGCCCTCTGGCCCCCCTCACCCCACTGCATCACCACCCACTGAATCACCCCTGCAGTGGGATTCAGGACCTTCCTGCGAAAGATGCTTCATGGGGTTTAGTTACCTGTCCTGGCAAAAGGCTCCGACACAGTGGTCCGTGGTGCTGTGCCGAGCTGGATGGGGTATTTGCAACTGCTTCTTAATGACTTTGACAAGTGATTTTGTTCAGTCGCTGACAATAAAGGCAGGAGGCAGCTGGATGGAGTTTTCTGCTTGTACTGTGCCTAGGAAATGAAACGGATCCTGAGCTGCCCAAGCATGCGGGAAGTTCGCTTTGATCTCTGCTGGGCTAATGGCACTTTCCATCTGGGGGTTCAAGCCTCTGGTAGAGAGACTTCTCCCACCTCAGAGAGGGAGGGAAGACCCTGCCTTTGTTTTCCTGTGGGGAATGGAGGAGCAGAGAGCACATGCCCACTGGTCAGGTTGGTTCTCCCACCCCTGCCGGGTAATATAAAGCACTTCTGACACTGCAAACAATTCTGCTCTGGGTTTGGGGGTGTAATTCCCGTTTATCTCCAGCAATACTGGTTACAATGGCTTATGGTCAAATGGAAGAGAGGGGGCTGAGACAGTGCATCCCGGAGCACCCCTCTACCAGCCCCAGACCTGCACCCAGCTCTCTGCCTGCAGGCACAGGGATGCTCAGTGTGGGTGAGGCCAGGCTTGCCCATTCCTAGAAGGAGGGATGCGGATGGCTCTGGACTCCATCCCAGCCCCATACCTGTCAGGGCTGGCCCCAGGCTCTGTTTGCAAAGCCAGGGCTGAGCCTTGATGCAAGCAGCTCACCCCAGGCAGGGAGTTGGCAATGGAAAAGTGGGACCTGCTCTAGTCAATGCTCCTTCCACTCCCTGTGCTCCTTTGGGTTAAATAAACCATCAGGGGTGATTCAGCATGTACCTGTACAGAGCACTCAGCCTGTCTCCAAGAGTCACTGCCAATGAAACCCTGCTCCCATCCATCTCTTCCCTACCTTGGCTGGGAGTGGGTGCAGCGGAGGAGGACCAGGAGGTTGCCACCCACTGCCAGGCACAGTGGGCTCGTTTCTGGTCCCCATGGCAGGGATAACAGTGGGGTGATGCCGCTCATGATGGGCAATTAGCAGGGGAAGGAGATGGGTGATGCCAATCCCAACCAGTCCCTCTGGTCCCACTCTCACCAAGATCCACAGCAAACCTGGGGGCAAACCAGTGAACTTACAACAATATAACTCCTCTGATATGATCCAGAGGCTGCTCCACACACAGGGGACAAAAGGAAACCGCCACCACAAAGCCTGTGTGCAGAGGCACCGATCCCGTCTGCATTCATTGTATTACCCTCTCAGCCCATTGCCCCCAAAGTTTCCATCCCTCACTATTTCCATGTGTGCTTTGTTTGGCTCATTTCACACATTCCTCGAAGCAGGAGATAAGATCTCAAGAGAAAGACAAACAAAAGCAGTGGGTGCCATGTGCTGACTATCCCTCCCTGGCACACTAAGGTACAGTGCCCCCTCCTTGCCAGCCCTGACCTGGGACTATTGAGGACACCGAATGTTCATCTTCATCCCACCACAGGCTGGTTTGTGGGATGGAGAAAGCCTGATGGGACTCGTGTGGTTTTGAGTCATCAGGTCCCAAGGAGGACAGCGGAGCTCTACTCTGTCTTGGTGTCAGGGTCCCTTTGCCACCCTTGGCTGCCCACTCTGCTGTCGCATGTGGGCGATGTGGCCTGGGCAGACACAGAGCCCTTCTGTGGTGCTGGAGGTGTTATCAGCTCTGAGGGTATTTGAAAAATGCACTTAAGACCCATTAAAACCTTGAGGACTTGCAGGTGACACTCACCAGAGCAATGGCACTGCCTTAGGAACTCCCCGTCTGCCCTCGCATCCCCCAAGGGACCCTGTGCTGGCGCATGCAGGGTGGTGTATGAACACACCTCTCCCTCCTCCAGCCCTTAATGACAATTGGGGTTAAGGTTTAAACATTCCTGCTCTGTTTCCTTCCCTGTGCCGGAGCCATGCAGGGTTGCAGAGGTGGCTTCCAGACCTCCTCTGTTGCTGGAGCGCCACAGGCAGCAGGAGAAGCCAAGCAGATACAGGGCTATGGTGGGACCCAGAGAGATAAGGGGCTGAGATATTAAGGTTTCCTACAGCTTCTAAGCCCTTGGAACAGGTAAACCAGCAAGCAGAAAACCAGGGGTTGATTTTGCCATGGGGACTTTGCAGAAGCCCCCTTGGCCCCATTCCCATAACCCATGGCTGTGAGATGGCTGCACAGCACCTTTCACTCTGGGAGCCCTTGCTCTTCTTTTGCAAGAGCTCAGCAGGGGGCACAAGCAAGAGGAAGAACACAGAAAGCAGCTGGGAATGAGGAAGCCCTGAGCGTGGGGCAGGTCCAGCCCCACACAACCTGGGTTTGGTGCTGGGAGCAGCCTGGCAGGGCAGGGGGGTCCCTGCTTCACCCCAGCATCACTCAGCTGGGTCCCTTGCTCAGAGCGGGCTTGGTGGGGAGGGGGCTTGTGGTCCCATGGGGCTGGGTGAGCCATGGGACTGGGAAAGGTTTTCTCCTGCCCATCAAATATAGAGCACATCCCATCCAAACCCAGATCCCTTCCCTTGGCTTTCCCCTCTGCTGCAGAGGTCAGTGAAAGGAGGGATGTGGGGATGGCAAAGGACCCCACTCCTCCCTCTGGGCACATCTTTTAACCAATGCAGAGTGTGTGAGGGACCGACCTACCCAGCAGCTCCCAGCACAGCACCAGGAGGGGAAATAAACCTTAAATGGCAAAATCTGGCCGGAGAAAGGCAGCGGAAACAGGAAACCAGAGAGCAGCTGAACCCAGCACCCTCCATCGCTTCACAGACCTGAATTCACCAGGAAACTCCTCAGAAACAATCCTCTCCCTCCTCTGCACCATCTGAGTGGTGGGGTGCCCTCTCGTGGGGTGGGTACCATGGATCATGCGGCATCCTGGATCATCCAGCACCCCAAGATCATCCTGCACCTCCAGATCATCCTGCATCCTAGATCATCCCGTACCTCCAGATCATCCTGCATCCTAGATCATCCAGCACCCCCAGATCATCCTGCATCCTAGATCATCCCGTACCTCCAGATCATCCTGCATCCTGGATCATCCTGTATCTCCAGATCATCCTGCATCCTAGATCATCCCATATCTCCAGATCATCCTGCATCCTAGATCATCCTGCACACCTAGTCCCAGAACAGGATCAGGGAGGGAAAAGGTCTCTGTATTTCCCCTGCCTTGTGCACCAGTTCAAGCAATAATCATGGACAACCCCACCCCCCCCGACTCCCCACTGTTAGTTTTGCATGTGACCTTCAGCAGATGCCAGGGCAGGGGTTGCTGAAGTGCCACAGGCCTGTGCTTGCTTCCAAGATAACACCTTGCTCAGCAGTGAAAACACTTCCGATCTGAAACCTCCCTGCACTGGGATGGAAAGGAGCTTGGATCTTCACCCATTTCCTTGGGATTTTGAGGAGCCCCCTGGAATCCAGATGCCCATTAAGGGGAGCCACCAATCTACCAACAGCCCGAGCCTCTCTGCAAGGTTGATGTTCCCCATTGGGTTATGTGCAAAGGAGGTCCCACAGTGCAGGACAAGCCCATCGGCAGCATGGATTTGCTCCTGTAAATCACCAGTTCCCCCCAATGAACCCTGTGCTGATGCTCAGTGTGTTGGGGGCTCCCACTATTTGCTTTGGCTGGTTTATTTGCCATCCCAATAAATAAGCACATTTGTTACACTTGGTCTAATCACATCCTGATAGCGAGCGGACAGCGGGCTGTCAGCAAGCCACTGAAGTGAAGAACAAGGTCCTTAACCCAGCTGCTCCTCATGGATTCATGTCTCTGGGATGGGAGAGAGCCTGGAAATCTGTGTGATCCCAACGCCAAGATTCGCTGTGTTATCATTTCCCAGCTCCATAAACACGCTCCCAGCAGCCTCCTTAGTGTGACATCCCATCAAAGCATCCATCCTTGGGGAAATTGGCTTTGCAGACATGCTTTGGGCCTTGCCCTCTTCCTCCCCACCTTCAGAGGACTGAGTGGTGGGAGCTGGGATCCTGACACTATTGGGATACACACAGCAACTCCCTTTGCTGCAAGGGAAAAGCTGCAAAGGGAAAGGCAGAGGGAGAAGTCTGCACACATCAAAAAGGAATCATCTCAGCTAAGTCACGACTGTTTAAAACCACGCAGACAGCTGCCTCCCTACAGCTTACAGAGGAGATGGGTTCCTCTGTGCCAGGACCGGTTTCCAAGCTCGCCAGCCCAGTGGGGATGGAGCTTCACCCACAGCCATGGGCTGGGAACTGGAGAAGAAGTATGGAAACAACCTGGAAACTGGCTCTGGGTGGATTTAATCCCATCTGATCTCCTCTTCTGTGAGCTTCAACCAAACCTTTTCAAAGCTTCTCCACTCCTAAATGAAAGAGATGTTTCCAGCATGGGATACTCTCTTCATCAAACAGGGAAGTGCCAGTCCCTTCATCCTCCTCTGCTACAGAAGTCCTGAGGCTTAATTAAATAGGACACAACCGTCCCTGTCGGACAGACATCTTAATCCTGTAATACTAACCCTGGTTTTGAACAGCAGAATGGGGCTGTGGGACCAGCAGAGCAATCAATCACTGCAGCCATCCAGGGTGGTTGACTTTGCACCATCAAAGGCAATGCCACCAGCAGCAGTTGCCTGTTGTCCTGCATCACCGGTCACCTCTGAGCTGCTTCTCACTGCTCAGTCCTGCAGGATAACCACATAAAATCAGGCTCTTGAGGATGGAGACCCCGCAGTCTGCACAGGAAGGGTTTCCTCACCTCTAGCCCATGTCTTTGCTGTTGGAAGTTCAGATGAGGATTTCTCTATCAGTCACTGTGGCCACGGTGGTCCCTTCCTCTCTGCCTTGCCCAGTAGTATCACCTCTAACTTCTCCAGACAGATAAGGGGAAGGGAAGGTTCCCTACGGATGCTCAGCACATTGAGGCAGATGAGGCTTTTCCCAGTCCATCACCACTTGGTCTGGAGCTCAGGTCCCCCAGCCCACTTCCACCCTGCTTTACCTCCAGTGTGTCACACACTGGCGGGGTCGAGCATGACAAAACAAGATGAAAACGTTCTTTAAATCCCTTTACCATATCTCTTCCAAGCCTCAGAGCTTGAAAAGAGCATGAACACTTGGTCCCGAGGAACCCATATTGTCCCTCCAATGCAGGCAGCAGAACCAAGCCGTAAAAGAAGGACCTGAGCCCCTTCTCCATGGCTTTACTTCTCACCAGCAGCAGTCCCCGCTCAGGGAGGTCGGATGCTGCTTTTCCCTATGGGTTACCCTGACCCTGGGGTTGAGCTGGCCCTGCCCTCCAGCCAAACCCCATTGCAGCAGCAGCCAGACCAGGTGCCCACAGGTACCAAGCTCCATCACCCCATTCCCACATTCCCAGCCTTCGAAGGCTTCACCTCCTCCAAGGCAGAGGGGAGCCTAATGACAAGCGAGGGATGGTGCCACACCTGCAGAAAGCCATTTTTGGAAGGACACCTGGGGAAGAAGCGATTCCCATGGTGCTGCTCTGTAATTAGCATTAATTACTGGGGCTTGTGAAACCTCTTCCCCAGTTACTCCAGGCAGCACCTGATGGAAACTGTGGGAATCCCATCCAGCTGAGTCAGCCACTGAGATGATGGGGCCCTGTGGAGTGCAGGGATGAGGCCCTGGGGTCCTCCCTCTGCCCCTCAGCACATAGGGATGGGTTTTGGCTGGGGGGTTAATGCACCAAAGGACAACCAAGGCTCATCCATCTCACCCTTCCCAATGAAGCACCAAGGTCCTTTTTGGGGGACAGCCTGGGACATCCCGAGGCTGAAGGGGGCTCCCATATGCTGCCCCTTCAAAGCATCCTTGCTTGCCTGACAAAGCAAGAGCTCATTTCCTCGGGTATTCACCTGTACCCCAGCCCATTGCTGTCAGCAACACCCTGAGGTGTTATTATAGACCAAGAGAAAATCCACCCCAAAAGTCTAACCCCAAGCAGCCGCTTCATCACCGCCAAATGGCAGGGTACCACTGCCTGAGTCACTTGAGCCTTTTTTATATCTATATGTATAAATACATTCATTAGTTGAATGAATCAGGACATTTCATCATCCAGAGCCGCTTCGGAGTCATCTCACCCTGCCCCAGTGACTCCTCGGTGGACCAGGGACACATCCAGCCTCCTTCCTGTAGGGGAAAGCTGCTGCGTCCTCATCCCCAAACCAGCACTGTTTGCTTCAGAATAAAGTGATAAAAGCAGAAGGAAAAGCACCCTCCACAAACACAGGGGCTGTTTTCTCCTTGGCTGTTTGCAGTGGAACGCTCCAGCATCTTAGACGGGTGCTGGGGTGACCCCAACCACCGCCCAGTGGCACAAGGCATCCCAATGGGGGTCCCAAGAGCAATGCCCGGATATCCCTTAACATTCCACACACCAGCGCTGCTGTGACTCCCAGGGGTGGTCATAGCCCCCCTATGCTCCTCATGGGATCCCTGTCCCTCCCCAGGGACTCCAGCATCCCCTCTCACCCTCCCACTTGACCTAACCTCCTGTCCATAAATGGAGAGGTTTGAGACGGTCCCGGGGTGGAGGAGGAGGAGAAAAACAGGAGAATAATGTCAAGAATGCAGGACACAACGCGAGGAGCGCGGTCCCGGCCCCGCTGCGGGCCGGGGGCTATGGGAGCAGCCGCCGGGGGAGCCCGGCCAAGCGCCCATCCTCTCCCCATAAACCACCCCGGAGCTGGAAGGAAAGGTGCTATTTTTGCTTCTCTTTCTGTGCATTTCTCACCGCCGGGGACTTTCCGATGCGGGGCTGCCCCGTTTCCACTTCAGCTCCATGGAACAGAGCGGTGCCACCCCCCCACCCCGGGGTGTCCCATTGCAGCGATGTGTCCCCTGCAATGCCATCACCTTCACCCCAGCCACACTGGGATGGATGCGGGTGGCACGGATGGTGCCAGCAGGGGCTGAGCCTCCCCTCGGGGCCAGCGTCCAGCTCCTAGAATAGAAAGTGAAAACATCGGGGTGCCCATCCCTGCCTCCGCCATCCACACGCACAGCCCCGGCTCCCCATCACTCGGTCCCCAGCCCGGCAGTGCCCATCCCTAAGGTCAGGGTGGGTCCCTTCGGGTTCTCCCGGCTCATTGCTCCCGCGGCTCGCTGGAATCCTCCATAAAAGGAAAACCAGGCGCAGGTAGCGCTGCCAGACTGAGTCATTCCCAGCCCGGCTCACGGCTCCGCCAGCAGCGATTTCCTCCCCGCACGGGGGGGACAGGGAGGAGCGGCGCCGCCCCGGTAAACGCCGTGCGCAACGCACCGCAAGCGCCGCTGCTGGGCTTGGGGTGATGCTGCCGTGGTCCTGAGCAAGAGCCGGGGGGGGGGGGGGAAATGCACACCCAGGGGCAAGGGGAAAGCTCGGCACTTGGGGCAGTGGTACCCGGTTGGTCAGGCACCAAAACCTCTCGTTCCGCAAAGAATTTGGGCTAGAGGCATGGAAGTGTAAATGCTCCTGGAAGCACCTGGGAGCACCCGGGGGTTGGTGGGTGAAGCTTGTTTGCTGCCCCTGTGACAGGCATCACAGAGTCCATCATTAATAAAGGACCTCCAGCACGTAGGGGCTGGACCCTGATCCCTCAGCCTGGACCATCCTTCCCCAGCCATGCTCATGGTAGGGTATGGGGCATCTCTGGGTCTCTCTTATGCCACTTCCATGGAGGAAGTAGGGCTGATGGCTCCGCTCCACCCCAGGTGGTTTAATAAGCCCTGGAGAAATGACCGGAGCTCAGCACCACTCATCCCTAACGGGGATTGCCCGCATGAGGCATTCACCAGGATTACAGCTACTGGAGCGAATGCCCGGGGGCCAAGGGAGGAAACAACATTTTCTCCTATCAACCCAACCAAGAGACATCCTGGGTGTTGGTCCGGGTGGCTGCATCACTCACACATCCCTTGCCACCTCACCACGGGGACATGGTAGCGCCCTATGGTTCACAGCCTTCGGCAAACAAGGGGCTGGGAAGGCAGCAGGGTGGTGCCATCCCTGCCTGCACAGGGGGGCAAACACCCCAAAACACACATGGGGACACTAAAGGGGCAACAGCCCCCCCTGCAGCAGGATTTCAGCTGGGTTCTCACTCCAGAGCAATCCCAAATCTTGGCTAAATAAAACCACCCTGAATGGGCAGCCCCAGCCAGCAGCAACCGCAGCAATGCACCAAGCATCCATCCTGCTCCCTGCGTGCCCCTTTTGCAGCTGGTTCTCCACATGGGGCAGAGCTTCACTCAGGAGCAACACCCTGACCTGACTGACGGCAGCGAGCACCGGGTGTTCTGGGGTTTCACATGAGGCAAATGATTCACCCCCGACACAAAGGACCAGGGGAATGTTCTGGTGACACCTGACAGTATTGAAAGTGCACGCAGGGCCACAGGGTGCAGTGTGCTGGGGTGAAGGGAGCCCCAAGGAATGGCCAGGGCAGCTTTGGGGGGGTCTGTGCTTTGCTGGTGCAGTTCTCCTGCATGCTGTGGGGAAGAGCAGCTGGGGCTGCGCCATCCCTATGTCCCACCAGTGGGAATGATGCTGAGAGCATTGTGTGGGGTGGGGGTCTGGGGGACCCACAGGCTCTCTGCTCCCTGGGCTGGGTACCACAATGTGGATCAGGCTGCACTGGAGCAAGCAGCTACACCATCACTTCGTGAAATCACAGCACAAGGCAAACCAGACCGAGCAACCACGTTGGATTCCCCTGTCAGCAACACGGAGCCTGCAGCTTCCCTGGAGGGGCTCAGCCAGCCCTGAGCACCCAGTTCCTTCTGCTGCGATGCTCGCCCCCACCCTGCCCTCAAATCCTTCAGCACCAGCCCCCAGCCCGCCGCAGAGCCTGGTTTGCGTTTGCAAGTGATGCACAAGACAAGGGACCTGCTCCCTGAGCCACGCAGCATCCCAGAGCGGACCAGACACGCTCCTGCGCGGCCCGAGCAGGCAGCAAAGCCCCCGTTGCTTTGTTCGTCTCCATATGGTCCATCCGCCCTGCCCAGGGCTAAGGGGGGCTGCAGCTCCCGCTGCAGAGCGCGGCCGGGCTGCTGGGTGGCACTGTTGGGATGCGCAGCGCCGCAGCGGCGCACCCGGGACACCGCATGCGGGGCGCGGAGCGCAGGGACCGAGGCGCCGGCTGCGCACTGCAGCTCCGTGCGTGATCCCGACACACATGGGGTCACATGCGCCGATTGCACCCTGCCATGGGGCTGCACACAGCGGCGTGCGCGCTGCACAGGGAATAGTGCATGCTGCGCCTGGCATTGCACGTGGGATCACACGTACCGAGGCACGCGCTGCGTGTGGGATCACGTGTACCAACATGCGTGTTGCACATGGGATTGCATATGACCCCATATGGGAATCACACGTACCAACATGCAAATTGCACAAGGAATCGTGCATGCCACACATGGGATTGAACATTGCTAAGTGCACACAGCACATGTATCGAGGTGCACACACTGCACACGGGATCGCATACACCAACATGCATGTTGCACAAGAAACTGTGCATGCCGCACATGGGATTGAGCATTGCAAAGTGCACACAGCACATGTACCAAGGTGCACACTGCGCTTGGGATCACAAGTATCAAGGCACAAACTGACATGGAATCACATCTATCAACATGCATGTCGCACATGGGATTGCATATGACCCCATATGGGAATCACACGTACCAACATGCATGTCGCACATGGGATTGCATATGACCCCATATGGGAATCACACGTACCAACATGCATGTCGCACATGGGATTGCATATGACCCCATATGGGAATCACACACACCAACATGCATATTGCCCACTGCACATGGGATTGCACACACCAACATGCACATTGCGCATGGGATCGTGCACACTAAGATGCACAGCGCACACAGAATCACATACACCAAGGTGCACGCATGATTGCACATACCAACACGCGTATTACACACATGGAAGTGCACATGGGGTAACATGCCACGGCACACACTGTACATGGGATTGCATAAACCCACATGCATGGTGCGCATGGGAATGCACAAAGTGCACCATGCGTGATGCACACTGCACATGGGATTGCATGTACCAAGGCGCATGCTGCACATGACATTGTGCATGCCAACACACACTGCAGAAGGAGCTGCACACAAGTTTCACGCTGTAGATGTGCCAAAGTACTGACCAAGGACCCCATCCCGCTCCAGTTCCCCCCCCCCCCAACATATGGTCCCTGTTTCCTACCAAAGGCCTTTGCTTTGTCCTGCACATCCACCCTCTGCCTGCAGGGTGGCTCTGCACGGGAGACCCACTGCAGGAAACCCCATCTCCAGCCCGGCTGTGGGGCACAGTCCATGCCCATGGACCCCCTCTGCTCCCCCTGGGCCCCAGCCCCACAACACCGGGGCTCATTCCCCTCCTCTCCTCCATCCCCAGCCGGGAAGCTCCCACAGGGCTGATTCCTGGCTGGGGCGGGGGTCACCATCCCCTGCACTAAGAGGGGCTCCCGCATGTCCTCCCCATGTGGATGCGCATCCCCCCTTCACCCCGCAGCCGAGGGGCCCCCGCGCTGCAGTCGGATACCGAGACCCGGGGCCCCTGAGCCGAGGTTTTGGGTTTCAGCGCCCCCCCCCCCCCGACATTCCCACATTCCTCCCTTCCCGGGGGCCTCCCGCAGCCCTTCACCCGCAGACACAGCCCCTGCAATGGGACATGGAGGCCGTGGTGGGATGAAGTGGGGGGAGAGGTGAATTTCCAGCCCCTCCGGCTCCCATTGCCAGCGGTTTCACACCAGGAGCCCCTCAGGTTTCCAAGCCTGCGGTCGGATCCTGCAAATCATGCTCAACCCAATAAGGGGCTCCACAACTGGGGTGCCCCCCCCTTTCACTGAATACCCCACAGGAGGGGGGAGAGCCTCTGCTTTCGATCCAGATGTGGTTCTCCGCATGGCAAGCACAGCTGGGCTCCCCCTGCCTCCGTGTCCCCATGCGCACACCTCCAGCTACATGGGGCCCTGTATGGATGCAATACCAAAGGGAGGTGGGCACGGATGTACCTAAGGGGAGAAATGAGGGGCTGCAAGGACTCATGGCTGTCCGAGAGCCAAAATCCTGGTCTGGGACAGTCCCCTCTTCCCTTCTGCAGCACCCCCAGCAGCAGCTGCCCCCCCCATAGAAACAGCCCCAGACAAGGGCAGGGAGGTTTCTGCTCACCCCAAAGGTACCATCCAAGGGGTGCTGCTGCAGGGGGGCTCACAAACACGAGAGGGCACAATGGGGAGGGGGATACCAACCCAGTTCACCTCTTCCCACCCATTGCTCTGTATGAGCTCCATTCCCTCCTGCATCCAAGACCAGGGGACACAGTGCCCCAAAGAGGCAGAGGTGGCCCAGCCTAGCCCAGCATCCCAGGAAGCAGGGGAGGGCTGGGTGGGAGGTGCATGGCTGATCCCCAAAGGCCCCATTCCTAATCCTGACTAATGGACTGTTTTCACCGTGGACAATGGAGCTATCCATCTGGAAGGGGATCTCGGAGCCTGGGAAGGCACAGCTGGTGTGGGCCATGCCTGGGTAGGGAGGTCCCCTCCTCCAGCCTCAAAGCACTGCTTCCAGCCCATTCCCTAGGCCAAAACCCCAGCTCCCCCTCACCCCAGTGCTCCCCACTGCAGCTATGGGTGTGTGCACTGCTGCTGCCCTGCATCCCACCCCAGGATGCCCCTATCCCTCCACCAACAGCCTCCTCACCTCCTCTCCAAGCCACAGCCTGCAAAAGCCCCCTCCCTTCCCCGCTCAACCCTTTATAGGATCCCCTGGGGCTTCCCAGCTGCCTGCAGTTACTGCTCCTATTGCTGCTACCTCATCCCTGAAGAGGTGGGCCCCTGCTCCGGGGGTGTCAGGGTGGAACCTCCTGGTCCTGTTGGGATTTGCTTTTGGAGTCTTTCCAGGCTGATCCTCAGCCCTCACCCTATGGGAGGTGTTTGCACACAAACCTGTGTACCAATGGGTGCAGCCCCAGAGGGGATGCTGCAACAGCATCCTGGAAGGTATCCATGCATCCATTCCATGCCTTGGGTCTGATGGCAGTGGTGCTGTAGCAGTGATGGAACCACCACCCCAGCCATGCTCAGACCCCCTTTTTGGCACTCTGTGGGTTTGGATTCAAGCAGTGCCATTCCTCACCCACCGACCCCTTCAGCAGCCCCATTGAAGCCATGCACAGAGGCAGCTCTGGGGCTGTGTATCGGGCACGGTGCCCCCACTGCAGTGGGGAGCATGGATGCGGGCATGGCCAAGCGAGGAGATGGGAGCAGAAGGGAGCTGCTGTCGCAAGCTGAGTCACCTGCTCCTCCTGGCGCTGGGTTATTTTGGAGCGCTGTGTGGGCAGATGCTGATAACTCACTTTCTGCTTCCCTGCGGATTCCTGTGCGCTGGCTCCGGGCGGCAGCGGGGGATAGAAACAGGGATGTGCGCTGGGGCTGGGTCCTGGCTGACGGGCACTCATTGCGCCTCTGGGCACTGTTGGTTTCCACTGGCATCACCCTCCTGCTGTCGTGGACTGACCCAGGCCTGGACCAAACCTCTCTCATCTGGGCACTTCCATGGGGCTATGGATGCCTCATGCCCAAGCAGAGCCCCCGGAGGCCCGGCAGGGTGCTGGGCCCAGGACACAGAGCATCATCCCCACCACTGAGGTTAATCCCCACCACTAAAGGTCTTTTAAGCTTTCCCTATACAGCTCCTTCTCCTGCTGGGTGAACCAGGCTCCAGCCTTCTTCCCACCTCCGCAGGGTCCTCAGGGGGGAAAGTTTTCACTTCAGCTTCTGATGATGCAAAAACCACACCAGAAAACAAGCTGGAGCAGGAAGAGAGGGACAAAGCCTCAGCGCAGACCCAGACCCGGCTGTGTGTGCTTTCCTGTCCCCTTTCTTCCTTCGTTTGTTTGAGCCTTGCTTGCGCCCAGCACCTGAACTCCTTGGAATGGGGCGTTCCAGCATTCCCATCCCTTACTGCGCAGGGATGTAATCAGATTAGGCTAATGGGATAAACCCAGCTAATAAAGCACCGAGCAAGTGCCACAACCTGAACCATCACCTCTGCTGATGGCCACAAGATACAGGGATGCATCCCCCGCTGTCCCTTGCTTCCGCACTCTTGGTGCTAAACAAGCCCTCTCGAGGCAGCATCCCATGGGAAAACCGCCCTGGAGCGTGATCCGCTGCTCGGAGCCCCTCTCTTGGGGCTGCCCTTTGTTCTCCCCTGTGCTGTGCTGCTGCTTGTCTGTCAAATGCAGCCTAATGCAATTTTAATGAGGCTGGGCGCCTGACAACTGTTGGGATTGCTGCTGCCTATGGCAGCAAGGCCCAGGGTGTCCCCATGGCCCCCGGTGGCAAGGGACACATTGGGGACCCTGGGAAGATGCAGCCTCCAGCCAGGGTGCTGGGCCTGCACTTGGGGCCCAGTGGTCCCCATCGCAGGGTGGTTTGGGCACCGAGGTCACCGTATCCTGCACAAGGGGTCCTGGCGTCACCAAGCCCTGTCCTGGTTGGGGATGGAGGTGGCTTGGAGACATGGTGGCCACCCAGCAATGCAGCGCCCAATCTCTGCCGAGCCTCTCCGGGAGGTGAAGGGGGTACCTATGACTGCAAGGACAGGGAGGGCTCAGTCCAGGCTGGCAGCTGAAGCCAGAGGATACCCATGCTCCAAGGGGTGACATCAGCTCCAGACACCCCATGACACAGCTGTGCCCTGAGGGGCTCTGTGTGTGTGTGAGGAGAGGGACGGGGACAGCCCAAAGCATCCCCTGGCTGCTGCACCTCATCTGGTCCCTCTGCCTCCATCTGCCCCTGCACCCAGGGATGTCCCCATTGGAGGGCACGGGGATGGAACAACCTCTGTATCTCTTCTCTGCCCCCTCCAAGCCCCTTGTGCCTGCTGTTGGCACCAGCCCCGCAGCCAGCTCCTTGTTCAAGCCCCGTTTCAGGAGCTGAAAGCCCCAGGGTCACTCTCAAACGAAGCCAAGCAGCATCCAAGGGCATCCAGGCGGGCACGACAGCCCCAAGGCAGGCGCGACCAGGGACAGACCACGACCAAGGCTCCTTCTCTCTTCTGGAGCCGGGGTTTATTTGAAGCCCCAGGGGGTGACCCATGCAGTCCCTGTGGAGGGGGCACATCCACGCTCCGGAAAGCCCTTCTCATGGATGCTGTGCCCGCTGGGATTGGGCCTCCTGCGGGAGCGGCGGTGGGAGGGGGGACCTCAGAAGCACTCAATCACTGCCGTGCAATGCAGAGAGGGAAACCCAGCGCCCTCCTCACTGCTCCAGCGCTCCCGCATGGATGCACTCGGGAGGTGTGATTTTGGCCGCTGCATCCTTATCCCGGTGGGGGGGGGGGGGGGGGGGGGGCACCGGTCACCCTTTGCCACCACAGTGATGTGTGGGGATGGCTTAGACAGCATTTAGGGCTCTCCCCTGCCTGGGCGCATGGGGTGCAGGCAGGCTGGGTGCAGGCAGGATGCCCACTACATGAGCCAGGCAGTGCCAGCCTGGCGATGTCAGTGCAGCGCTGCCGTGCATGGGGACAGAACAGGATGGGTTATTCTATCCCTGGATAATTGCTGGGTTATTTCTCACACAGAAAAGCCGTTTCTTTCCCAGCCTCGCCACCATCTGCCGCTGCAGCAGATCCCAGCAGCTGCTTGGCCTCATGGCCGGGTCCTAACACCAAGAGGAGCAGAAGGGGGTTTGTGAGGCAAGCACGACCTGCTGGACCTGGGGGGTTCATTTCCAGCCCGGCTCAGAGGCTGCGGGGTTGGGTTTGGTTGCAGTTGGTGTGTTTGGATTCGCAAGCCCCAGCACAGAGCAGGGCTGGATGAGGCATCCAAGCAGACAAACCCCATTGGAGCAGGCAGGTTTGCCCTGGGGTGGCTGTGGTGCACCAGGGGCTCCAACCAGTGTGGCCAGCACAGAACCAGCGGAGCCTGAGGGCACCGGGAGCTGGGAGCAGCCTTTGGGGCAGTCGGCCCTGGATGCGCACTGTGGCACCCTCCAACCCACCCATGTGCCAGCTCTTCCCTTGTCCCGCTGTGTGGGGCAGGCTCAGGTCCTTGATCCAGCTGAAAACCATCCCCTGTGACCCACCAACCCCATCCCTTTTCCTCCTGTTTCTCTCTTTCTGCCCATTTCCGTCATTTCCCCTACTGTAAGAGCTTCAAATCCGCTCCTGTTTATCCTTGTTCCCATGTTGCCACAGAAGTGTCCCTGTCCCTACGGAGCAGCACAGGCGGCTCTCCCCAGGCTGGTCCTTCCCATCTCGGGGCCAGCCTTGCCGTGCGTGCCATGGACTCACAGGCACACAGCAGCGCTGCTCACCTACACCCTGAGAAACGGCCTCAGCCCCCCCCTTGCCCGGGAGTGCCCCGGTTTGCCCCTGGCTTTGCCGCAGGGATCCAGATTCCCCAGGGCACAGATGCTCCAGCCTGGCTGGTGCCTGGCACAGGGCGTTGGGATGGCTCAGAGGTGACGGGGGCATCTCTCATCCTTCTTCCCTTCTGCCCTATAGCCCTGCACCATGGGCAACAGCCCTGGAGGCACAGAGGGCTGCAGGGGGGTCTGGCAGTGTAGGAGGAGTCTTGGAGTGGGATGCGGATCTGAAATGCAGAGGGAATTCTTGCGATGCAGGAGGGGGACTTGCAGTTAAAGGGGGTGTCTTCAATGCTGGGGGTGGGCTTATAATGTGGGGGGGGTCCTGCAATTCAACAGGGCTCTTCTTATGCAAGGAGGGGTCTTGTTATGCAGTGAGGGTCTTGCAGCGTGCAGGGGGGTTCTTTTATTCAAGGGGGCTTTTGACATGCAGGGAAGGATCATGCCATGCCGAGGGGTCTTGCAGTGTATGGGGGTGGCCCTGCAACTCAAGGGGGCTTCTGTAATGCAGGGAGGGGTCGTCGCATGCAGTGGGGTATCCCAATGGACAAAGCGGTGCGTCCCAATGTCCTGCAGCTGGGGGGGCTCTGGATGCGCGGGGAGGGTCCGGATGCGGCGGTGCGGGGGGCGCTGGTGCGGGACGCGTCGGGCGGGGGTCGCTGCGGGGGGCGGCCCCGTCGGGCGGCGGGGGGTAGGAGGGAGGCGGTACCGCGGCGGCCGCGCTATAAAGGCGGCGTCGGGGCGGGCGCGGCGGCAGCGGCGGTCGGTGGCGGCGGCAGCGGCAGCGGCAGGGGCAGGATGACGGCGAACGGGACGGCGGAGCCGGTGCAGATCCAGTTCGGGCTCATCAACTGCAGCAACAAGTACCTGACGGCGGAGGCGTTCGGCTTCAAGGTGAACGCCTCGGCCGCCAGCATGAAGAAGAAGCAGATCTGGACGCTGGAGCAGGACGGGGAGGACTCCAGCGCCGTGCTGCTCAAGAGCCACCTCGGCCGCTACCTGGCGGCCGATAAGGACGGGCGGGTGAGCTGCGACAGCGAGGAGCCGGGCCCCGACTGCCGCTTCTTGGTGGTGGCTCACGGCGACGGGCGCTGGTCGCTGCAGTCCGAGCCCCACCGCCGCTTCTTCGGCGGCACCGAGGACCGGCTCTCCTGCTTCGCGCCCGCCGTCTCGGCTACCGAGAAGTGGAGCGTCCACTTGGCCATGCACCCCCAGGCCAACCTCTACAGCCTGGCCCGCAAGCGCTACGCTCACCTCGGGCCCCGCCGCGACGAGCTGGCCGTGGACCGCGACGTGCCGTGGGGAGTGGATGCCCTCATCACGCTGCTCTTCGTGGAGCAGCGCTACAGCCTGCAGAGCTGCGACCACCGCCTCCTGCGCTCCGACGGGCGCCTCGTTCCCGCCGCCGAGCCCGGCACCGCCTTCACCCTCGAGTTCCGCTGCGGCAAGGTGGCCTTTCGCGACGGGGAGGGCCGCTACCTGGCCCCCTCGGGACCCAGCGGCACCCTCAAGGCGGGCAAAAGCGCCAAGGTGGGCAAGGACGAGCTCTTCGCCCTCGAGCAGAGCTGCCCGCAGGTCGTGCTGCGAGCCGGCAACGACAGGAACGTCTCCACCCGGCAAGGTAGGAGGGGATGGGGGATACACACGCACAAACCTCGGCCGCCCCCCTGCATCCCTCGGGCATCGCCACCTCCGCAGCCCCTGCATTGACCCGGGATCAGCACCTCGGTGTAACCCCCCCTGGAGCCCCCCATCTCGGCAGCATCCCCCACCTCCGGGATGCTCAGCAGCAACCCCATGGAGTGCCCCTCTGCATCCCCGCACCATGGCTCTTTAGGGCCAACCCTCGTTGATTGAACCCCTTCTTACAGACGTCCCCGCACCCCTCCTCTGAAGTCGTTGTCTTCCCCAGCACCTCTCCAGCATCGCCTCCCTGGGCCCCTCCTCCCTCCAGCACCCCCATCCCTGCAGCATCCCCTCTGCCCTGTGGGTTTGAATGGTGAGGGGCCTGCCTTGGGGTGCAGAGGTGGATGTGGGGGCTATAGGGCAGTGGATGGGGTCTTCCCTGCCGTCAAGGAGGCAGAGCAGCCGTCCCTCGCCTTCCTATGCGGAGCTCATTGTTCACCCAACAAAGCCTCCTCCAAACTCCCCCTGTCCCCTCCTTCCCCCAGCGTCGCTGAGCTTTGTCCCCTGCAGATCAGGGTCTGGGGAGGCCGCAGTGTCCCCCTTGGGGCTGTGTTCCCCGGTGGGAGGGCGCTGGATGCCACCCACCCCCTGGCCTCAGCAGCGGCGCACGAACGGCTTTGCCGCCACATCCTGCATCCACCCGCACAAAGGCAGCCGATCCCTGTCCCCTCCGCTCGCTGGAGGGGCCGTGGCGGGCACCCCCCCCCCCAGCACCCACGAGCATCCTCCCCCCTCAAGCCCCACGGGTGCTTGTGCAGGACGGGGGGGTCCCCGCTCCGCGCTGCTGGAGGTGCCCTGGGGCCCATCACCGGCGCGCCGAGTCAGGCCGGCGCATGCCGAGCGCGGGACGGGTGCGAGCACGTCCCAGAGCCGGGAGGAACAGGGAGCGGGGAATTTCCTTTGTGTGCGCCTACGGAGCAGCTCAGGGCTGCGGCCGTGCATGGGCAGCGCCTGGCAGCGCCCTCGGCTGTGTTCGTCCTTCCCGAGGGCGAAGCAGCCCCTTAGAGAGGAGAAAGAGGCTGCGAAGATGATCCCTGGGACCATTTGTGCAGGGGGATGGGGAGGAAGGAGGAGGAGGATGGAGGAAAGGAAGGAGGAGGATGGCGATGGCGGGAGGATGGCGGGAGGCTGCCGCAGCGCCGTGGGGGAAGGGCTGCTGCAGCCCTTTGTCACCGGAGATGGGGAAACCAGATGTGGGGGGAGATGTGTGCGATGGGGTGGACCCCATGGGTGGGAGCTGCTGCTGGCGGACCCGCCGGCTTTGTGTGATGGGGAGGGATGGGGGGGATGAGGGGGATGGGAAGGGAAGGGGGGGAATCCAAATCTCCCCAGCAACAGGGGGCTCTGGGCTGTGCCCGGCCCCTTTCCAAGCAAAACAGAGCGGGGAGGGGTGCGCTGGGGCCGCACATCCTTCGCTTTGAGTCCGTTCTGGCTGGAGAAGCCGTTTCCACAAGGTTTATCCCGCCCGGCAGCAGCGAGAGGCTGGGAGCTGCTGCCGTCCCTTCTCCCGCCGGGAATGCGCCTTGTCCCAAGGTTACGGAGCAGGCAGTGGAACAACAGCGGCCGCAGGAAGCGGCTGCAGACAGCCCTTGCCCCCGCCGCGCTGATAAGCGCCGCTAGCAGATGTGCCGATGGCTGCCGGGATGCGGGATGCGGGATGCGGGATGCGGGATGCGGGATGCGGGCGGGGAGCGGCTGCGGCTCGGCACGGGCTCATGGGAAAAGGCATCTTGTGGAGCCAGGGAGGGAGCAGCGATGGCAGCGCCTGTGTCCCCAACGGGGATGAGGCCATGAGGCTGCTGTGGCTCCCCTGGCTGGGAGCTGGAGCTGGTCCAGCCTTGGAATAGCGCTGTGCCCTGAGTGCCGAGTCAGCTCCTGGCTCGGAGCCTGCTCCCTGTCCCTGGGACGGCGGCGTCAGCATCCCCTGCCCACAGGGCACCGGGGACCACGCCATGGACAACCCCAGGGTGTGGGGCACGAGGTGGGTGCCAGCCCCTTCCGACGGAGCCAGGGCTGGAGGAGCGCAGCCTCCACCCCGCTCAATGGCTCCTTTCTGGCCCCGGCTGCTGCAACAAAGGGCTCTTTGTGGGCACGAGGGTCCCGGGGGCAGAGCGCTGCGAGGCCTGCGCCTGCCTCCCACCCCGGGGAGGGAGAGGATGGGAGAGAGGCATTTCGGGAAGCAGGGTCTGGGAAGGGGGGAGCACACCTGGGCATGCCAGGCCGGCGATGGGAGCTCAGCTCCCAAGCCAAGAGCCCTCATGCATGGGGTGGGTTGGTGCTGGCTACAGCGTGGCTCATCTCGGTGATGCGGGTTTTGATCCGGAGATGCCAATTGGTCGGAGGGTACCACAAAGCCACAGGAAATCCACCAGGAATTAGGGGTGGGTTTTCCAGGAAATCCATGCACCATCCCCTTTGTGACCCCTTTGCGGAGGAGCTGCTCGGTCCCCAGGCTGTTGCTTTTAGGCAAAACCATGCTTGGATTTATACCTTGGGCAGGGAAGGGATGAGTCTGGGAGCACGTGCGAGGCAGCGGTGCAGGGTTGTGGGTGCCAGAGCCCTGCAGGGAGGCCAGACCTGACCTGTGCAGGCAGAGCTGGGTGCAGCATCCCTCGGGCTGCTGGGCACCAGGGCCCAAATCCTGCCCATGGTTGTGGGGTGCTGCTGGTGCAGTGGGCTTGGGGTTTTCAGGGCATAACCATGGGGCTTTTGAAAGGAACCTCTCGGCCTATGGGGAGTTGGAATATGGGAAAGGTGCCAGCTCCCAGCCATGGAAAACCAGCTCCTAATGTGTGGAACCTGCCCCCCTGGGTCTGGCCATGGGGCAGCTCCAGCTGGTTGTCCCATGGGTTGGCCATGGTCCTCCAGGCTCTTGGCTTCCTCTCCACGGCAGTGTCCCACTGGGTCTCACCAGCATCCCGGGATTGCTCTAGGGCACCTGCATGAGGTTAATGCAGAGGGTAAGATTTCTACAGCCATAAATGCCCCCACGCTGGGTCTGTGGCTCCTCATGGCATGGAGGTGGCACAGCTGCTGTGAACCGTGGCTCCTTTAGATGGAGAAGCTTCGGGATAGCTTATGGGCTATGGCGCCCATAGCCCTCCACATGCATCCCCCATCCTGGCCTGGAGAGCAGTGAGGGCCGGGGACATTGGTCCTGCAAACCCAAGTGGTTGGCAGTGGCTGGAAACGTCGGCAGAGGTTGGGAATCCCTTCCCAGCTCCAGCTCTGCCTCCCCTCCCCATCCTCCATCCCCACCTATATAAGGCCCTTGAGCCCAGGGGCTTTGTTTGGGGAAGCCAAGGGGACACAAGCACCTCACCCCCAGTCCCTGCGTCCTTCCAAGACCCCCACAGCAACCCCATGCTGCAGATGGGGAACCCCCCACATCGGGAATTTTGGGGGGCACAAACGTGCCTCTTCCCCCCCCCCCCCAGCTGTAATTAGCAGCTTCATCAAGGTCAGGCTCCAGACTGTGCCTTTACCACCAGCAGTAATTAAAGTGATTGCAGCGGGAGCGGCCCTGGGGGGGGACAAGGCTCCATCCACAGCCTTGGGCTGCACAATGTGGGGCACAGCCGATACCCTCCGCCATGGGGACAGCTCTCCTGCGCCCACCATGGTCCCAGGCTCTCAGGGCAGTTTCTCCCATCCCACCGGCTCTGCCCCCTGCTCCAGCTCAGTTGCAGCCCTTTGAAGCTGCTCCTAATTGCATTCCTTTCTGCTGACTTGGTGTAACCCAACCCAGCTTTCGGGGAGGGGGCCGTGGGAGACCCTAAGCCAGGCCCTGTGAGGCAAAGCCAAACCTCAGCCCCATGGGGAGAGTGTAGGGAACTGCCCAGCAATGGGGTTCATTGTGGGTTCACTGTGCTCTATAGTGGGGTCCTTGGGGTGAAGGGATGGTGTTGGGAGGCTCCCAGCGCTCACCTCCAGCCCATCCCATCCTGCTCCGCAGCACAAAGCCTCCCTCCCAGGCTCTCCCCATCCTGGTGCCTGCAGGTCAGGGATTCCTGCCCCAGATACCCAGGGAGCAAAGCACCGCTACTTCCATCAGGAGCTATAGAAGGTGCTGGAAGATGCCTGCTGGAGAGGGGATGCTGTGAACAGGCAGCAGTGCAGCAGCCAAAGGACAGTTTTGAGCGTGGGAGATAAGATTACAGCCAACAAAGCAAAGCCTTCAAAGCCCGATCCCTTCGGGAAAGGTGGGAGACTGATATGCAAAGCAGAGGCTGCTCCCTGAGGGCCGCTGGATGGGGATGCTTGTTTGGGAGATGCAGATGGGGCAATGGGAAGCTGCCAGGTAGCTGTGTCTGCAGCATGTGGGGGAAGACATCTCCATTTCTAAGTGTCTGGAGGGAGCTGGTCCCTCCCCTGATGGATGGGTGCAGCTGATGGGACTTGCTGAGGGCTTCCCAGTGCAGAGGGGCCATGAAGGCTGCAGTCCTGAGGGCATCCCAGCGACCATGGATTGCATGATGTGAAATCCAGCAGCTGAACAACGGGAGGTGCAGGGGGTTGAATGCACTGCCAGCCCTTCCAGGAGCTTCCTGGCTCTAGGAAAAGGCAGCCTTGGGCAGAAAGCTGCGTGTGGGGCCCATCGCCACTCATCCCAGCTATAGGAAGACAGGGAGAAGCAGGGCTGAGCACCATGCCTCAGCTCCCTTCCCACATCCCAGGGCAACAGCTTTGCTTTGGCTCCAGGCTCGTGACTCCCATCCCAGAAGCATTTTTAGGCAGCAATCCACCCAGCTGGAGCGCTCTGGAGAGGATTTGGCCCTGCAGGCCCTGACTAAGCAGGTTCACTTGGGCTCAGTGCCTGTGGGTGGATGTGCACGTGGCCTCAGGACCATGGCTGGTGGCCCCAGGATGGGCTGCACCCACCTCTAGGGCAGATGCTGTCTCTGGTCTCTCTGCTTCCAATGGGGTTTTGGAAGCCAGGGGAAGGCTTGGCTGCTATGACAATACACAGATGAAAACCAGCTCCACGGTCCTTAAACATGCCACGAATGGAGATTCATAGGTGATGAGGTGGCCTCTGGTAATGGATTGAAAAACCTGGCTGTCACCTCCAGGGGAAGAACTACAGCTCTTTCCTGTGTGAATTATCTATGTTGGTTTTAGCTTGGTGCTTAATCGTGATGGAGAGCCCCGAGCTGGAGCTCGTGCTTGCATCAGCTCAGCCCAGCCCTGGTTTATGGCCTTAACACTTGAGTAACCAAACGAAACCTGGATTTGAACCCTGAGGGTTCAAAGTGAGGGATTTGGGAGTCACCAGAGCTCACCCAGGAGCAGGAGCTCCCTTTCAATCGGGTTTCCTGGGGTGCAGAGGTGGATGGGCTCCCCCTCCAGGACCCCCAACCTCCATCTGCCTCTGCCCCACAGGGATGGACCTCTCGGCCAACCAGGATGAGGAGGGTGACCAGGAGACCTACCAGCTGGAGATCAACAAGGACACCAAGAAATGCGCCTTCAGGACCTACACTGGGAAGTACTGGACCCTCACCTCCAACGGGGGCATCCAGTCCACCGCATCCACAAAGTGAGTTCCCTGTCCTGGGCATCAGGGACCCCTCTGCATCACTCAGAGGAAACCAAAGGGGATTTTTCAGCCCTGGCGCTCATCCCAAAACACTTCCCGGCAAAAGCAGTGAATTCCCTGGAGAGCTGGGGCTGGATTCGGGCTTTGCCGCCCAAGAAGTCCCTCAGGCCATGTAATCCTTCCCGGCCAGCTGGCGCTGTTGAAACGCTTTCCCCTGCAGCTCAACCCTCTACTGACCGAGGCTGAAACCCCAAAGTGCCTTTGGCTGCCTGCCTCCTGCCTGCTTCCCATCGGGACGGCCACCATGACGTGGCAAAACTGAACTGAATCAGGGTCTCCCAATCCATCCCTGGCCTTTCCCGGGGTGGCATTGGAGGGTCCCCATCCCTTGCATCCCGCTGACCACCCTCTATACCTCGCAGGAACGCGAGCTGCTACTTTGACATCGAGTGGTGCGACAAGCGCATCACCCTCAAGGCTGCCAATGGGAAGTACGTGACAGCAAAGAAGAACGGGCAGCTGGCAGCCTCCATGGAGGCAGCAGGTAAGGGACACCCTTAGGGGACCCCTGTCCCATGTTGAGGTGGCAGAGGATGAAGTAGGTCCCCCCTGAGCCAGCCTCCTCTTCCAAGTGATGCTGAGGGATGCAGGCAATGTTGTCATGTGCTGTGAGATGGGGAGACACCGATGGGGTGGGGGAGAAATGGATGTGGGGCAGAGCTCACCCTCCTCACTGCTGCCAGCCATGGAACCCAGGCTCTGCACCCCCATGGGATGCACTCACAGCCCCTTTCCCCTCTGACACAGGCGAGACGGAGCATTTTGTGATGAAGCTGATCAACCGGCCCATCATCGTCCTCCGCGGCGAGCACGGCTTCATCGGCTGCCGCAAGGTCACCGGCACCCTGGACTCCAACCGCTCCTCCTATGATGTCTTCCAGCTCGAGTTCAACGACGGAGCCTACAACATCAAGGGTGAGTCCTTAGGGATGGGTACTGGGGTGGGAAGTGATGGCCATTGGCACCCCGGTGGTGGCTCACGGGGCCACCTTGTCCCCTCTGCCTGCAGATGCCACTGGGAAGTACTGGATGGTGGGGAGCGAGTCGTCCGTCACCAGCAGCAGCGACACCCCCGTGGACTTCTATTTTGAGTTCTGCGACTATAACAAAGTGGCCATCAAAATCAATGGCAAATACCTGAAGGGTGACCACGCCGGGGTCCTCAAGGCATCCGCCGACACCATCGACGCCTCCACCCTCTGGGAATATTAATGCACTTTAGCGTACCTCCCATTGCCAACTTTTATTATTTCCCCTCCTCCGTCCTTGGTTTCCTTTTGGGTTTTGTTTTCCTCCTCTCTGTACAAGGATTTTCAGGCTGGCTTGTCCTTCCCTCCCACTGCAGAGCTGGTGTTTGGGTGGGAGGTGGGGCTCTGTGAGTCAAGAACTGGAAAAGTGCTGGGGCAGCCCATAGCTTTGTATTGTCCCCTTCCCTCCAGGTTTGCTGGGCTTGGAAACTGCCATCCCCCTGCTCCCGGCCCCAGACATCACCTTAGGTAGTGTATCTTCCTCTCCTCAGCTGATAAAAGGGAATGAGATCACCTCTGTGCTTGCTTCTGCCATATGAGCGCTGGCACCGCCTCGGTCTGTGCTGCCGGTGTCCCCTGGAGCACCCACTCCATCCCACCCCATCCCAACCAGGGACAGAGCCACGGTGCTGGGCTCAGCCAGCTCCCCCCCAGCAGCTTCTCTTTGCTCCTGGCTTTCGGGGTAGGATTCATCCCCAGCTGAGCCGTAAGAGGTGACCTTACATATCACGGCATCCCTGGGGCTGGCATGGGATGGCATGTATCCCCGTGGAAGGGCCAGCAAGCCGATTCCCTTCTTCCCCATACACCTGGAAATGAGTTTTGAGGGTGATCCCGTCTGGAAAACCTCAGCTTTTCATCTCGCGGAGCCCCACACTCCTTGTGTCCCTCTGCCCCTCCTTGTGCTTCTGGCTCTGGAGGAGCATCATAGACCCCAATGGTGGGTCCAGCCTGGCTGGTCCTGCTGCTGTGCTGGGGAGAGGATGCTGTGGGGAGGGGATGCAGAGCAAGCCTGTGCTGGGTAGGGAGCTTCATCCAGCCCATGGTGGGCTTTGGTCCCTGGCTGATGGAACCTCCCCTGGGTGGTGGCTGGAAGCATAAACTGCAGCTTTTGGTTTACAGAATAGAGAAGTTCCTTAGCAAACTTTGCACAGTGGTATTGCTCAGTACCTTGTTTCTTTCCTCTCTCTCTCGTCAAATACTGGAACAGTGAAGGGAATCACTGCACACCTAATGCTGAATTGGGAAGTGCCCGTTCCTGTGGGCTCTGCCAAGGAGGGCAGCTCCTGGTCCTGGGCTCTTGTGCCATCACAACTCAACTGGAAAAGAAAAGAGAAAGACCAAAACAGTATTTTTGTTAGTCTCTATTTATATATGCTCTCCATGGCACTGTGTTACCAGCTGTTCTCTGTACTAGGTCTGCATTAGAGTATAACGCTGTCTGTAGCGGGTGATGCTGACGTGTTCGTTAGGGTGTTGAAAGGCACTTTATCCTTTGGGGCCTTCCCGGGGCCGGTATTTGCTCCCTGCAAACACACCAAGGAGCCTTTATCCCCCCACCCCACACCAAGGGTGCTCGCGGCATCGCTGCCATGCCAAAATCACCGGTCCCTATTGCCGGAGGCAAGGCAGGGGCTCCTCAGCCTTAAAGCCATGTGGAGGGTGGAAACCCCTCCCTAGGAGCTTGGTGCTATCCTCTCAGCTGGGAGAGCGAGTGGCCTGTCCCCTGCCACGGGGACAACCCCAGGCCGGGGTCCCTCACTGGCGCAGGGGATCCCATTGGGATGCTACCTCGGCTCCACGCTCACATCCAGGGGCTGCCTGCGCCCACCCGGGCACCGCTCTGCCCCTCGAAGGACCGAGTGTCTTGATGAAGCCCTGAGTGACCCTGTGACTTGGCACACACTTTCTGCTGGCCTTCACCCCCCCTTTGCCCTGTGTCGCCTCCTCCCTGTCCCCCTGTTGCAGTTCGAACCATGTAAATCCTGCTCTGGCTTCCTCTGTGTGACACTAGGTCAAACATCTCTCCTGTCTCCTCGTAGCGGGTGTTGTGACTCTCTGACAAACATCTCACTCTGAAAAGTTAAGGTTTGGGTTTGGTTTTTATTTTGGGTTGTTTTTTTTCTTAATTATTATTTTTTTGTAAGTGCCATTTGTATAACTTAAAAGAATGAGCTTCAAATGGAGAAAGATGAATAACAATAAAACCTGCATTCGGATACAAGCGTGGTGTGTCTGGTGGCTGTGCCTGGAGCTGCAATGGCTTTTTAATGGCATGAGCCTGAGCATGGAGTATCTGGGGGCTAGACTGCTTTGCTGTGATTGAGCTGGCTCTAGAGGGAAGGCAATGGTGGCCAACAGGCTCATCTCCACCAAGCAGCTCAAAGGCGATTCTTACCTGGCCAGGAAATACATCAACAGTAAGGGCTGACCATGGGCTATGTGATGGATAAGAAAAGGGGGAATGGCTTTAAGATGAAAGAGAGAAGATTTAGATTAGACATTAGGAGGTGCTGGCACAGGGTGCCCAGAGAAGCTGTGGCTGCCCCATCCCTGGCAGTGTTCAAGGCCAGGTTGGACACAGGGGCTTGGAGCAACCTGCTCCAGTGGAAGGTGCCCCTGCCCATGGCAGGGGTTGGAGCTGGAGGAGCTTTAAGGTCCCTTCAACCTAAACTATTCTGTGATAGGCAAAGCTGGCTGAGGCTGGGTCACCTCCCAAGATACTCAGAGCAGCCCCAAGCCATCAAGCCCATGTGTGCCTTAGAGGATGGGTGAACTCTGCATGGCTTGGGGACATACACCAGCGAACCAGCTGCCCCTGCAGCCAGCAGTGAAGCTGCAACATTCAGCCTGGCAGTGCTGGGAAGGAGCTGTTTTTTCTCCCTCTGGTTCAGGTATTCTCCCCCCCATAAGATGGCCCTGATGGGGGGCACCTGTCAGGAGGGAAGAGCAGTGGGATGCTGGTTTTGGATGCATGGCATGGCAGGGGGCAGTGGTAAGGCCCCTCCTCCTTTGCTTGGTGGGATGGAGAAGAGGAAGATCTAAGAGATCTGAGGCTGGAAGGAGGTGGGAAGCCCATCCACCACAGCCCAGGCTGAAACACAGCATCCAAATGGAGCTGGGATGACCAGGGTGCACCCCCAGCCCTCTTGGGACAGTCAAAACCAGCCCTAAAACTCAACCAGGCCTCTCAGGTTTGATGCTGGGGCCAACCTCAGTTTTGGCTGTGAAGATGGGGTGCAGCACATGCTTACGGGGGGGCTGGGGATCAACTCCATCACCCGTGCCACAGGCAGCCAGCCCCTTCACTGCCCTTCGCCTCCTGCAGCCGGCTCAGGACCACCGATGGGCTCCTGTTTGGCTTGTACACATCTGAAGCTGGTTTGGGAAAAGCAAGATTTGGGGAAGGAGGGGGTGCTCAGCTCTCCTCTAAATGCACAGCGGAAAGGGCATTGCCTGGAGGGCCCTTCCACTTCAGGCACGGGCTCAAGCACCGCAGCAGGGGCGGAGCAGAGGAAGGATGTTCAGTCCTCACTATAAACAGGGTGGAATGAATGCAGGAAACAGGGAGCAGCTCCCATCACCACGTGTGCACCTTCACCCCCAGCGACATCCGCATGGGCACGAATGAACCCACCTGGGACACCCATGGGCTGGGACACCCAGCCTGGGCAGGAGGACCTTCACCCTTCCCTTCTCCCTGCTCACCAACACATCCCCCTTTGCTTTCAAGCAAGGGGGGAAAAGCTCCTGTTTCTTGCCCCCCCAACACACACATCCTGGTTTCCATTTAAAGGAGTGCCTGGAAACCATTTTCTATCCCATCCACTTTTTCCTCGGGAGCATGTGGAATATATTAAGCTTTTCCTGGAGGGTCCAATGGGTTTTGCCTTGCGACTTACAGAGTTTTCAACCACAACAGCCCTGCCTGCTCTGCTGCCTGCCATTAGCCCCAGCATCAAGCTGGCACAGTCGGGATGGGAGGAGGAGGAGGAGGAGGAGGAGGATGATATTTCAGCTGTAATAAAAAGAACAGGGGGTAAAAGTCAGAGTGCACAAATTTATTTACAAAATAATTCAAATTACAATATAAGACAGGGACTTTTTACACACTGGATATTAGAATGTCTAACTACCAGAAGGTAAAGAAAAATATTCCTTGTTTGGGCTGGTTTCTTTAATAAAACATCTATTTCTTTTCAGCTATTGTTATACAAAGTGGCAGAACATGCACATCTTTACAGGGCTTCTTTCTTTTAACAGAACGCTTTGCTAAGTGCAAATACTAAGTTTCTCTTCTCCACCTTTAAGGCAAATAAAATGGAACACTGCAATTATAACCAGAAGTACCTGTGACAGGCACAGCAACCTCCCTGCCACCCCGTGAAGGATGGATGGTGTCAAGGACTGCAGGGCAGGAGGGAAATGGGGCGGAGGAGTTGGAGAGCAGATCAGGGGGGATCTGGGGAGGGTGCAGAAGGTTTGGGGTTATTTTCCTTTCTCTTTGTATATAAATCAACACAAGCGCTATCAGAAACCTCTGCCCCAGGCACCAAGCACTGAGTCGTCTTCTCTCAGACCCAGACCAGCTCCAGGCTTTCTCCCCTTACATCCATCAAGTAACTCCAGGTCCATGATGTTTGTGCCACAGCAGCAGAGGACCCCCACGTCCTAACCACAAGGATGGACCACAGACACTTCCCACCTCTGCCCGATGCTTCTCCATCCCTCCTGCTCCACCTCTGCACAATGCCAAGGCTTTACTCCTGTTGCCCACGCATCTGCAGACACACACCAAAGGATCCCCCCTTTGCACAGGTGGGTATTGATGGACAACCCCAACCACCCTGCTGCAGGAAGCCTGAAGGGCTCATGCAAGACTTGAGCACAGAAAATCCCACCTATGAAACAACACAGGATTTCCCTCCTGTAAGGGGAAGGCACCCACTCTTCTGCTGACAGGGGTCCATCTCCTCAGCACCTGTTAGCGCTGTGAACACAGCCCTCCTGCCTCAAATCCAATGGGACACTGCTCCTGGTTACCACAGGAACCACTCGGTGCAAGGCAGGATGTAAACTCGGCCCATCCCAGCTGAGCAGTAAGCAATAGGCTCCTGCAGCCCCCGGGCTGCTCTCCCAGAGGTAAACTGAAAGAAGAGATGATAGCAGCAAGGGACCACCACTTGGTTCTTAATGCTAGAGAGACCATGGCACGAGAGCTGGAACGGAGCACTGCACAGGGTATGCTCAACCCATAGGCAATGCCCAAGTGTGGACAAATTGCTGACTCGGCTCCAAAAGGCATGGAAATTCCCTCTGGGAGAGCCTCCTGGGGACAATGGTCTCCAGATGCTGTCCCAGGCACCGGCTTATCCCAGGAGCATCCCACTGACAGCCCTGAGCCCATCATTTACTGTGCTCCCAAGAGGATGCTGTGCAGGAAGCAGTTACAGAGAGCTGCAAGCAAGGGGTGGGCAGAAGCTGCGAGGTGGAGGCAGGGAGTTTTACCTAAGAAACCCAAACGAAACCAGAAGATGGATGCTCAAATACAGCGGGGAATAACGGGAAGTGCACCCAGAGGGTTCCCAGCAGGACAAAGCCCAAACCAAACCACTCAGGGAATGACGGCACCAATGGGATGCGGCAGCTAGCCCAGCATTTCTGGGAGGGAGGTTGTTATCCACTCCATTTCCTGTTCTAGAAGGGACCTCTACCAGACAGAACACCCAAAGAATGGTGAGGAAAGGGCTTTGTGCCAAAGCTCCTCCTGCAGCCCAGCACCTACACCCCTGCTTCTCATAGGGAAGCTTTGCTGTTCCTAACCCCTCACTTCCTAAGCCCAGCAATACTCAGCTTTGCCTTTTACCATGCTGTTCCCAACCCGACCAGGCTGAAACACACCCTTTCAGGAGCTCCCATGTGCCATGGAAGCAGGCAGCTTCCTGCAACACCGAGCTGCAGTGCACGCACCACTACAAGGGTAATTCCCAGTTTTCCTGCCACAGCACACATCACACAGCACTGCCTATGCATCTAACAGGGTCTTAACCCAAGTAGTTTTTGCTATGATGGGCACAGCTTGGCTCTGGGTGCTTTGACAGCTGTCTGAGAACCATGGCCAGAAGCAGGGGGAGGTTTGGGCTGTCAGATGGGTACAGCAAAGCAAAGGCCATGTTTTGGAAGCTGAGCCACCCTCCTCTGGGGATAAAAGTCCTGAGCCCTTTCAAGGGGGCAAGTTCACTTCAGCCAAAGATTAGGGTGCCTGAGCCTTGTGCTACTTGCTAAAGCCCCGAGACAGAACACGGCCCTGGGCTTCCCACCGAGATCTCAGCAGTGAGATGGCTGCTGCATCCCATTACCCCACTTTGAGAGTGAGAAATGCTAAAAACACTTCACCGACTTGGTATTGAAGTGTATTTCTGCTGGGAGGTGCTGGCAGATTACAGAGATGCTGGAGAACATGGGAGCATCAGCCTTGTGCCTGCCTGCAGGGAGAAGGGCAGCCAGCTCCTGTTATGTTGCTCCTGAAGGTCTTACTCAGATGCAGCCTCCCTCTTTACCCCCAGACCCCTTTGTCTGTGCTCCAGCCAGCAGGAAAGCAGGATACTTGGGAAGTCCCCAAGGAATGGCTGCATCCCTTCACTTCACAAAGTGTCACTTTCCCTCCCAACAGCGGCCTAAACAGGCTTTGTCAAATCAAAATCATCTGGATGCCCAACACAGGGAGAGATCCCTTGGGAAATACAGCACCAAGGCCTGTTGCAGCACAGGTTGAAACGTCTGACTGCAAAGGTTCAGAGAAGCTCTAGAGAGGGATACAGTGCAAAGACAGATGAATCAGAGGTCCCCTGGCAGCTGGATAATCCAAGAGGAGCTGGAGAAGGAAGGGGGGTGATGTTATAGGGTGGCTTTGCCCTGCAGTGACTATACCAAGTGCTGTTTGAAGCAGGTCAGAACTGCTGGCGAGGCTGAGGGCCAAAGTGCATAGGCAAGTTGTGCTCCCGCCGAGCATTGATCTGGGGAAAGTCAAAGTTCACCCTCATGTTGGGTAACGGGGGCACGTAGGGAGCAGGGACAGGGCGGATGTGGAGTGGGATGTTATTGTAGAGGGGACGGACGGGAGGGAGCTGGAAAGCAGGGTGCATGAAGGGGTAAGGGCACATCCGGGGCTGATGGAGGTTCTGAGGAACAGGTCTGGGGATGACTTCAATTCTCTGGATTTTCTCCACGGGCTTTTCTACAGGAGGGCCGATCCGCTTGAAGCTGTTCTCTGCAGAGGGGAGAGAGACAAGAACCAGTCACACCACAAACAAGTCTTGCATTTGCAGTCAGCATCCTCCCTTCCTGCATGTTCCTTAAGCACACTACAGCACCACTCCTTGCCCCTTCTATGCTGCGGGCACAGCTTTCCAGTTTGGCTCCTTTCACCACACCACAAAGGTTTTGATACCCTTCAGCTACTTGGCCAAGTGGAGAGGAGGCAGGTCTGTGTACCCATCACACCTGGCACCAAGGGAGCTGGACACAAGCCTTGTGCCTCTGCACTGTCACAGCAAAAGCCTGTAAGCAACAGCACTTTAAAGCCAGACAGGTTCCCAGGGTGATAGCTTGCACTCCTCTGGAGCAGGTTTTGGGTGATGCTTGGTACAGCACAGCAATGCATGGAGGAGCCTGCAAACAGCCAGGCTGTGGGGAGAATCCAGTGAAGGTCCAGACTTGTCAGTAGCTGGGATCTACGCTCTCCCATTGTCCTCAGCTTGATGTCAAAGCACAGGTACAGGCTGACTTACCTCCATTTTTCTTCCTCTGCTCCTCTTCAGCCTCTTTCTGAATCTCCTGGATTATCTTCTCATCATCTTCCTAGAAATAACAGGAACGCAAGAGTCAGTGGGTTAATTCCTACTGCAGCGACCTTCTGTCCTCTCAACGCTGCTTTTCAGCACGTTTGCATGGGGAAATAAAGGGTGAATTCAGCTGAATTGTCCTCATTTGGGGTTGACTGAGATTTAGTCCAAAGCAAGGCTGCGATGGGGGACTGCAGCACAGCGCTAAGCCTACTCTACAGAGTAGCACTAAGAGGCTCAAGATCAGTTTTCCTGGGAGATCAGTGGTAAAACCCATTGCCTGAATGGAAACCAGAGAAGGGCAACCCAGCTCCTCCCATGGAAAGCACTGCAGAAGAGCTGTTAATCTTTTAAATGGCAATAGTCTATTAAATATTTACATTACCCTGGCGCTTCCAGAGCTTTTGGCCCAACGGCTGGAATTAACACAACTTAAATCCTGGCTCTAGTAGCTAAACTACTGTGACGAGGCCATTTAGATCTTATCTGTAACTCTGAGGAGGGCATAAATCCCAATATGTTTCTTTAATGTTTATCTAGAAGTTATAAGAAGTATATTCAGACCCGCTGCTCACCAAGAACACAAGGACAAGCCAGAAGTGAAAAGCACCATTCTGCTTCTTGTCACCTTTGGTTTTCCCAACCCAAAGGAGCAGCAGAGAGAGCGAACAATGCAGAGGAGCTTCAGGTAGCTGGAAGGATGGCTTTTATGCCACCATTTACTAGGTCAAGGGATGCATAAAGTCCTAGAAGAAGACCATGCAACTCCTGAGCTATTAACTGTCTGCTTCCACGAAGAGGTGTGAAAAATGAGTTTCTTCACTGCACCACAGCATGCAATGGCTATCAGGGGGACAAAGATCACACTCAACAACTCAAGAGACAACTCCCTTTCAGTGCCAGGCAGCAGATGCTTCTGCTGGCCATATGTGCAGTGACGGCAACAGAGGTCCCCTGGTTTCTGCAGGGTTGCATCTGCTGCTGCTTTGTGTCCACTGGGATGAAACATTACCTGGCACTTGCAGAAAACAAATGGGAATAGCTAAGCCGCCTGGACAGTGTTTGTACTCTTAATGTTAGTTATTAGGGAAGAAGGCCAAGAACAGGAGCCACTGGTGACACACAACACCTGCATCAGGCACTCGGATGCTCTGGTGCTAAGGAGCACTTAACGCTTGCAAAGCACCAGTGGAGAAGGAGGGAAACCCCAAGCCCCAAGCCCCCCACAACACATAAGACTGCCTCAGTTTATCCATCCTCATTTCAGCTCTGCCAAACCCCCTACATTGAACACCCTTAATGTGGAAAAGAGCCTCTATTTTAAAGAGTGCTGGAACTCGACTCAAAATACGCTTCATGTGTGCAGCCACATTGAAGTTATTTTAAGT
Source organism: Amazona ochrocephala (assembly GCA_039720435.1). Taxonomy (NCBI): domain Eukaryota; kingdom Metazoa; phylum Chordata; class Aves; order Psittaciformes; family Psittacidae; genus Amazona; species Amazona ochrocephala. The sequence continues at coordinate 10,765,353 of CM077886.1, read as the reverse complement.
CTAGCCAGTTTCCCAGTTCCAATCTCACGGCCCTGCACGTGTCTAGCATGGGAAGCTTGCTAAGATGTGCCCTTCTCCAGCCTCCAGATAAGGTCTCCCTGGGAGACTGACGTTATCTTAATCTGCAGAAAGCCATCCAACTCGGTACTTGCCTCCCTTTTATTCTTCTCTGAGTCAACAGTTAAAACGAAGACTTTCCAGGACATGCTTTTTTCTCTCCCAAGCAGGCTGCTTCCACGGACGGTTAATTACAGCCTATCTATCTCCATAAAAACTGCTGAAGAATGGCTCTTCTGAGCCTATACACAACTTCTAATTACACCCCAAGCTTCAGACTGTGATGTTCCCTGGCTGGAAAAGAATGTGGGCATGCTCTGCAACAAGCACCAAACATCCTCTACTGCTTTGCTGCCTGAGCAGCCTCTCAAAGAGCGGCCCAAAACTTCAAGACTTCATTTTTGTGCTGCTCTCAGGACACTTTCAGCAATGCTGTTGACAATGGATATAGCCACATCTCCCATTTTACTGGAAAAGATGTACCTGAAAGGTTTTCTTTAGTTATAGGACAAGAAACATATCTTGAGCTCAACTGAACAAGGTCACCCAATCTGCATCCCTCACACAAAGGCATAAAGCTCACCTTAAAGCCTAGAAACATGCACAAGTCCCTTCTAACGTAGAAAGAAAAGCTTTTACTTTAAGTCTGTGATTAACTCTCTGTGATGGTGCTTTCCAGGGAAATTCCATCCTGATACCACCCCCTGGGATGCTGCAGCTCCTGCAAATGCTGTCCTGGTTGAAATCATGGGAGTCAGACACATCAAACACAAGATCCTCCTGCAGCAAGGGCCACTCAACCCTCCCGGTTCAAACTGCAGCTGACCTCCACACTAATGAGGATCCACAAAGCCATGTGCCCCCAGGGCTGGAGAGCCAGCTGCATGCACACCAAGGTGATGCTGGCTTCAATTACTGCAGCTCCCAGGGCAACAGGGAACTGCAGGACAGCAAAGCCCATCTGCCAGAGCTCTGAAATGACATCTGTCTTGCAAGGACAACATAAACCACATCACTTCAAACACAGCGGCCAGAGATCCCGACTGAACTCCATATCCCTTCTTGGTCTTCAGGAAGAGGTGCACCTTACAGCACACTCCCTAGATGCAAAAGCCATGCCAAGAACAGACCCAAATCAGGATGACAAGTTGCTGAGCACTTCTGTGACTGTAAATCCTGGCAGAGATATAACAAACCACATACAAACATAGCATGGTTTGGGTCGGAAGGGACCTTAAAGCTCATCCAGTTCCAACCCCTGCCATGGGCAGGGACACCTTCCACTAGAGCAGCTTGCTCCAAGCCCTGTCCAACCTGGCCTTGAACACTGCCAGGGATGGGGCAGCCACAGCTTCTCTGGGCACCCTGTGCCAGCGCCTCAGCACCCTCACAGGGAACAGCTTATTCCTTATATCCAACCTATTTCTCCCCTGTTTAAGACTGAACCCAATACCCCTTGTCTTATCACTACAGTGATAAAGATGATGAAGAGTTCCTCTCCAAGGAAAGCTTTGTTGCTCTCTGCTGATAGAAGTGTATTCTCACCCTGGAAGGTTAAGAGGTATTTACATTCAATCCCACACACTGAACCTTGGCTTTGAATTTTCCTTTGCATCAGTATCTATGAAACACTGGTATCAATACAGACACCCTGCACAACATGCGCCTTCCTACCCAAGAAGCTGACATTACACTTGGCAAGTGCTGGAGGCAGAGCTCAGTTCAACACCTGCAGTATTTAGGACCGATCCACATCCCAACTGAACGACACAAAAAGCAGTGTGCACAGCGAGACACTTTAAGGATACCTGTGAAGGAAAACTGGTGCCACAAGTTCTGCTCATTCCATTTTGCATCAATGCAGGGCAGAACTGAAAAACAACTCTCGGAGCTGCAACCGTTCGCCACATACAGCAGTGATTTCTGCAAAGCACCTCTAATTGTACAAGAAGCAGAGGCAGGGTTTGATTCCACAGTAACTGGAGGGAGGTGACAGATTCATCCACACCAAAAATTAAGCTTTCATTAGCACACTTAGGGCTGGCTTTTGTGGTGAAAACCCCATTTAATGTCACATGGGGTGGAGGCTGCAGCACAAGCTCAAAAGCCTCTTGTGTCCATTCGCCTGAGCGGGCTCGAGTCCCTTAATAAAGGATTAGGTTATGATTCTAATAGCCTGTTCACTGGCTGCATGGATTGAAGGGCCTCATCTTGTCATGTTAACAGTCATCTTCCTGTCAGCTGCTGCCTTGCCTACAGCAACAAAGATAAAAGACTAAAAGCAACCCCCAAGCCCTGGTGGGTCTCAGCACTGCTCAGCCTGCATGGGCTCGGAGCAAGGATGCTACTTGCCTCTCCTCCTGAGAGAAAACACACAGGGCAATGCTATAGCGTGGCCCTTCCCCATCCTCTGCTGCATCACGGGAGAAGGGAGGTGGCCAAGAGGAAAATGCAAAGGATCTGAGATGTATTCACCCTTCTTATCAGCCAACACTGCAGAAAGCAAACGTGGTTATGAAGAGCAGCTGCATTTTAAAGTGGCAAAACAGGACCCTGCTTTGCTCCGAAGCTGATGGTGGAATGATCTTTGCAGGAACCATTGCCACTCCTGTAGCCAAACCCACCAATGTTCATCCCTGAGAGCCTGTCTTTATGATCCCACACCCGCAAAAGTGGAGAAGGCTTTTCCTTTCATCCCTCTCCCATTGAATCCAGGGAATGCAGTGAGCACAGAGCCAATCACAGCAGAAAGGGTGGCTCGGGTCTGTGGCTGGATTAACTAAAGAGCAGGGCTGGGTTGCTAAGCGAGACACCTTTTCATGGCCTGCTTCAACAATGCTGCATCCAGCATCCACGCAGGGCCCTGCACACACAGAGAAAGAGCTGCTGGAGAAACAAACAGCCCATCAGAACAGGGGAATACAGCAGCACAGGAGACAAAAGCTCTGCAAATCACAGACACAACCTCCCCCAAATAAACCCTCCTCTGCCCTGAACAAAAGTGCCATCCATGGAGCTTCTGAAAGCTCTTGTTATCTCTAATTATGAAGTGCCAGAGGAAGGCTGCTGCCCGCCTCCTGAACCAGGGAAAACAAGAGACCTGGGAACTACTCCTGGGCTGCACAACCCCTCCCCTGCCTTCAGAAAGGGCCTCCGCCACCACTGTCTCCCCCTTTCTGGCTCTTTACAGCTTGCTTTTTCCACGTATGTGCGGCTGCAGCCGGTCCTAATAAACTCGAAATGATTTTTTTCACGACGGAGGCTTCCAAAGGACTAAAGGGGTTTTATTCCAAATCATTCCCAGATCAGCTGCGGAGATCCTGAGCAAGAACAGGCATCGGCTGTCTCCGGCATGTTCCTCCATGCAGCAGGAAACAGGGGATAAAAGCAGGCTGTGTTGTAACTGGAACAGGGCATCCGCAGTGCTGCAGGAAAAGGGGGGCCAGGACGGGGATGAAGCACACGCTGGTGTTTAAGACATGCAGAGTTATTTTAGCAACAGGCATTCCCTATTGATGGCTTTCTGTGAATAGCCTGAATTAACTGTATGCTTATGATTAAGGCATTTTATAGGACGTTAAAAGAGAAGGGTTTAGGGGTGTTTTCCCCCCTCCAAATCCTAAAGGCAGCGCTGTGTCCTTCATGCATTACCTTAATGCATTTGAGGTTTTACACAGTCTTCGCTCACCATCTTCTTTTTATAATGCTAGAAGGAGGAGTAATTGCAAACACCTTATAATGATTACTCTTCTGCTTTGAACTTTAATGATGGGCCTTTGGGAGTGTTTTAAGAGTTTACTGAAAACATCTTAAAGCCAAAAAAAGCTGCCATGTAATATACTGATAGTCCAAAGAGGAGTATGAAATTAATACATATGAGAGCACCACCTGGTTTACCAAACAGCCAGAAGGCATCAGTCAAACTGCACCACAGGATTTCTATGTACTGGTTAAGACACACAAAGGTTTGCTATGGATAGTTCGAGAGGAGGGAAATCACAGCCCCGAGTCCCAGAGCCAATTCTCACTGCTCCATCCCGAGCTTTGTCTCTGGCAATATTGCATCAGCCCCTGCGGCAGCCAGCAACGTCCCAGTGAGCAGAGCCAAAGCGAGCACGGGCTTTGCAGGAGAGGAACATGAGGACTTCTGGCCAAGTGAGAAGAGCTCCTGGCACGTGTTCATACCCTACAGGGGTGCAGGGCACGGATGAGCTCCAGAAGAAATGCAGTGATTAAGTGATTACTGCCTCCAACCCTGGAAGCTGCTGACCACAGCCCGACTGCAGCTTGTCTCTGAGCCAGCAAATATTGCACCACTGCTTTGAAATCAGACTCCAGCCTCGTTACAACACAGGCGCAAGATCTTAACTAACCTTTTATGTTGGGAAATTCTGCCTGCTTTATTCCCTCAAGATCATTTGAGACAAAGACTGACAGATGCTGCAGCTCCTAGAGGACTGTCTTTAATCTGGTTTTAACCCAGGTTAATGAATAGGTTTACTTATACTTTCGCAAGAATCCTTTCGGCCTCAGAAAACGTTAAACACTTGGAAAAGAACAAAGGTTCCCGATTTAGAAATGAATTTTGCTTTAAATAATGGGGAGGGAGACCCAAACCAGAGCCTTCACAGAGGTATGAAATCATCCAGGTCTGACAGAAAGCTCTTACATCAATGAAACGTGAATGGACAAGACCGTGTTACTGTGACCACGGCACTGGTCTGCTGTGAAGAGGGTTCTAAGTTAAGGCTGTACATAAGTCCGTCAGAAACGAGAACAAAAACATCCTGTCACCCTCTGGAAGCCAGGCTTTGGCGCCACACGTGTGCCCTCCCCATGCTGCAGCAAACCCAGTCCAGGGAGAGGAGTGGCTGCTCCTCAGTGATGGGCTGCAGCTTCACAGGCGACGAGACAGCCCATCTTCTCTGTACTCACATGTGTGGCTGCGAACATGTGCAAGCTCATGGCAAATAGCCTCTTCCTATATATACAGCATCAGCTGCCTACTGATTTCAACAGAATAGAAGAAATTGAGCCAAAAGAGGAAACAGAGGAGCTGGGAAAGGTACAAGAAGATGGCAATGCAGCAGCCAGCAAAGGTAATCCCTTGGACGGACATCGTCCCTGACAAAGGACAAGCCATTCTCTCTATGGCCTCTTGCTCTTCCATATCCCCACGTCAAGATTCAAATTCATTCCCCCTCTTCACACCTACCACATTAATCCCAGTTTCCATGTCCCATTTGAGCATGCAGATCACCCAGGTGGGACTGGGTTAGCGTCACTAAGCCCCTCACGAAGGGGGATAACACACACAGGTCTCCATCACTTGAACCTTCGAAGCCAACACTTGAGTTCCACATCAGCCTTTGCAGTGAGGAGAATCACCCAACTTCACCTCCCCAGCCTCCAGCACTCAATCAGCCAAAAAGAAAGGAAATGACAGTAATAACTAATGAAGAGCAGCGCCAGCTCTTTGCTGACAGTGGGAAAGCTTCTTTGCCACAACACTGGTTCATTAGAGAGCTGGCAAGGGCCTGGTGACAGCGTCCTCTTTGTGCTGCCTATTTATTTATTTATTTCAAAGTACAGGACGAGCCTTTCGAGAGGCCTCATGTTTTCTCTGGCCCTGAACAAATGCCAGCACCCAACAATCAGCAGCCTGATGGGAACAAAGGATGCCAGCGCTGCCGAGCCCTGAATCACATCCCGGTGGAAAACGAGGAGGAGTGGGAGAGGAATCTGAGGAGCGCATATCCAGGTGCCAGAAACGCTACAGGGGTGTCTAGAAAGAGATGTCTGTGTTTAGTTTAACACCTCGCATTGATAGGGTAATGCAGGGAATAAAAGCAGGCAAGCAGAGGACTGGGAAGTTGGTTGCGACACTGCTGGGAAATCCCCCAGAGCCTGCAGATAGAAGGGAGAGATTGAGCGTGGCTTTTCCTTGGCTTTGTGCAAGCACAGGATTGTGCACATCGCCTGCAGGAAGAGGGGCTGGGAGCAGTCTGGCAACTGCGGCAGCCCGAGACAAAGAAGTGTTGGGAACAACAAAGCTCAGACGAGCCCCGGGAAGGCAGATCCACAATTCACACTGCTCTACTGCTTTGTTGAAATCAGGAAATTCAACTCCTGCTCCTAGCTATGCTCCTGGATTTCTGGTATTGAAGACCGCTATTTACAGAGACACTGCACTAAGTTTTCCCATGCTCGTCACAGCTACAAGCTGTATTAAGTTACTACAGCTTCCCTCAGAGCTCAGTCTAGGCTTCAGTTCTCTCTCTGCAGCTGTTGACAAGAGCCATGAGAACAGACCCAGCTCTAACTCCGCATTGTTGGCTTCCAGGCAGTTTTCTCCACGGGTCCATCTCTGCACAGGGATTTGCAGAGCCAGCAGCTGGATGATCTGGGCACCAAAAAGACCCAACCCCCTCCTTGCTTCCAGATGCAAAGCTGTACCAAACAGCATCTCAGCTGCAAATTGAGCCCGAATAATCCCAATGCTGGCTACTGTGCCTGGTGCCAGCACACGCTCTCCACCAGCTCTTTCTACAAGCCCCTGAACAACGCTCCAAGCGCTTCCAGCCAAGCCCCTTGTCTAACAGGAGCTGGTTTTCCATAAAGCACCACCACTCCCTTCCAAGCTGCGGTCAGATGTGCCTCTGTGCTGATGTAGGCTTCTCCAGTGTGTTTTTCAGCTGCCTTGGGAGAGGGAAAAAGTTGGGCTGCCTAAAGCCAACCCTCCTCTGGCGGAAAGCATGTGCTTCAACACAGCGGCATGGAGCAGTAACTGGAATCAGGGTGAAAAATCACTCACAAAAGTCCTCTGTTACTTACTGTGGGATCTGTCCAGAGAGAGCACTTGTTACAGTCATGGCAGGGAATGCCGGGAGACCGGAGGTGTTGGCAGAAGTGGTCGTACCCGTTTATGGCAACCCGGCAGAGGTAGCACATCTGAGCACCGCAGCGGCAGGACATGCGGTTGCAGCCCTCCGATTTAATGAGGCTGGTGCCACACTTGTGGCACTTCCGAATCCGCGCTGCTGTCATTTTCTCTTCTCTGCAATGCAAGAAGAGGGAGAAGAATGACAGAGGGGGTGTTTGCAGCCGCCAGCCTGTGTTAAAGTTGCTGTTCTGCCACCCCAGCCATGCTTTAACCCCCATCCCCAATGCGCTTCTCCCCTCCTCTTTCCTCCTACACTATACCCACGGCCCACCCCGCTGTTCCAAGGAGGTCTGGGCTCAACTCCACTTGGAGCCAATCCATGACAACTCAAGAACAAATGAAGTGAAAGAACGTCCATCACTGGCTGCATGCTGCAGACCTGATCCTGGTTTCCATGTGAGCCAAAACACCGCAGCGCCGGGCTCTGGCCTGGGAGGAATTTAAGCTGTAAGTCAAAGGGCACATGGATGCTTGACTTGGCTGTGGAGGAACAGAGCCTGGGAGATAAAGTTCAGCAAAAGCAAACCCCTGGCTGTCATCTACGAGCTAGTTTCATGTTTGCCTGTTGCTCTGGCTACAGAGCTGCCACAACCATGGTTTTTCTCCCCCAAGCCTGGCTGCTACGCTCCAGATTTATTTGGTTTCTGTTAAATTTCAATCAGTAAGAGGAAAATAATCCCATCTTTCCCCACAGAGACTGGGCTTTCCCCCTTTCTCTTATGATTCCCCACATGCGTTTTCCAGAGGTTCTTGCTTTAAGGTTCAAGAGATGGGTTTTAACAGAGCACAAACAGGAATCCAGGACAAAGCACAGCCCTTGTCCCCAGGAGACGTCCTGGCAGCAGCACACGCTCCAGTGCAAGGGCTCAGCTTGTGGCAGTGCTATTTTGGCACAGAACTGGAGGAAAGCCTCAGTCCCTTAATTAAAAGACTTAAGAATATAAGCTGACATCCTAAGGGCCAATTTTCTGACCGCTGGAGATCACGTTACAGTTTAATTCACAACCTACAAGTGAAATCTGATGACAGCAGAGTAAAAGGGCTGTGTTTTCATTGAGGAAAGCAAAGCTCTCTGGCTGCGCTGCTCTGACAGTGGGGAATGAGCTTCCTCAGCCAGGCATCTCCACCCAACTCTTTTAGAGGACCTGCAAACTCAACATGTGTTTGGGGGATGACAGGGAGGTATTTTAGAGGAGGATCATAGCAGCAAACCAGGCACAGCCCCACAACCCGCTCCATCAGCACAGCTGGAGGAGGAGGGAATGGCGAGGTGGGAACACCAGCCTTGCAGCTACCCAAAGCTCCCATGCAGTTATACCTGGCATGACCTGCACACAGGCACTGGGAGATGTGCTAAGAATAGAGATGAGGGGAAGAACCCTCACTTGAGACTGACTTTCTGAGGTGCAGCTGCTCTGCCCTTCGCTCCTCAACAGGATGCTGCTGCTGCAGATTCTTTTTGGGAAGCTTTGAGCAAGGCAGGAAGTTTGGCCTGAGCTCCAGCTGTGCTTCCCTTTCCTTATACAGCGCTTCAAAAGGAAGCTTTCATTGTGAGACTCATCCCTGCACAGCAACGTTCTGCTAAAGGTTTTCCAACTGGTATTTTTCCTTATTAGGGACACGACAAGTCGCTCCTCCTCAGACCTCTTTCCTACAGGGAAAGGAGCGGCAGGGAAAAGAAGTCATACCAAATGTGTAAAGGTTTTGCTCTGAATTAGGGATTGCGGGATGAGCAAGCACCAGTCATTCAGCCTCCCAGCGGTGAGGCTTTCCAACCCCTACTCATGCCAGACAGACTCTAAATCAGAAAGGAAAGGATTAAGCAATGTGGGCAAGTCCCATTTGGCTGCTCCGTCCCTTATTCCCTAAAGGCAGAGGATTTTGTCTTTTACTGTAGCAATGAGAGTGATCAAACTTCAACAGATTTTAGGGAAGCACTCGGGATTTCCACCTGAAAACATGGCTCCGTTCTGTAACAATTCCTACCAACCAGCAAGAAACAGAGACGAGCTTCTGTAAGAAAACACATCTCCTCCCACAAAGCCAGAAAGCAGGAGCTGAGCAATCCACACATCATCTCCTCTCAGGAATCTCACAGGGTAATCACAACTTACTGTGACTCAATACACTTCTTTGCCTCGGTGCAACATCTCCCTTCTCCCCCTGAAGCACCGCTAATGGGGTTTTCTCACCTCTGAGAGGGGCCAAGAGACACGGGGCTAAGCCAGAGGGGCAGGCTGGTGTGGTGACAGCTCTCCCAGCTTCTCCAATTACCTGCTGGATCCACTGCCAAGTATATTCCACAGAAAGAAATCCTATCCTGGGAGCCTTCTGACCCCTTGGCTTTGACATCCCCAGGACCCCCCAGATGGAAGGACACCCAGCAGAACTTGAGGGCCTCTGCTAGCCAAGAGAACAGAGGGGTTTCTCACTCCCTCCACACCAGAGTGTATTGGGGGTTCATCCACCCCCCGTTTTTGGTTGGTTGTGAAGTTTACTTACACAGATGTCCTGTATTTGATTTCATCCTTCTCAGCCAGCTGCTCGCAGGTGAGGTTCATGTGCTCCTTCCACAGCACTTGGCAATTCCGACATGTTTCCTGTTGAGGATAACAAGCATTAAAGCAAGAGAAGACCCAGCACACCATTAACAGCATTAGGAACTGGGAAAATTCCACTCTCCTTCCCCATCAAGCTATAGGATATCAGTGGAGGATGGGGCTGACAGTTTGCTATAGGGGTCTGTTCTCCACCAGGGACCAGAATAAGTCCATCAAGTAACGGCAGCCAAGGGTTTGTCCAAGGCACAAGAGCTTAGGTACAAAATAAGTCCGTAAGTTCTAGTTCACCTAAAACTCATGGAATTGCTACCAATGTCACCAGCTGCTTCCAAGAGGAGATTGCAGAGATGAAAACATGGTGCTAAAGGACATCAAGTTCATTGTTTCCTGACCAAAATCCTTCATCTTCATTTAAAGAGCTTTAGTTGAGCAGGAGAAGGAAACCTCTGCTTCACGATGCACACAAGCGAAGTATCCATATTATGCCTTGTAACCCCCCCCCCAAATAAAGCACTTTAGAGAAGTAAACAGCTTTAAGAGGCAGGATGTGGACAAACATCCACAAACAGAGGTGGAACATGAATAAGTATTTAGTTAAATCAGAACTGCTGACCTAAGCTTACAGCAAGTGACTGAATTCCCCCGTTCTTGTAAACTCTTTAGCAACAAGGCTTTAATCCAGGGCTGGTAAAGCTGTGTGGAGCAGGAGGGCTGTGGAGGCACTATTGGCAAGGGAACTTGGCTTAACACTGGGGAGAACTTGGTTTGTTCGGTTGCTTGGCCAAAGAAAACATCATTTTGTTTTGGGTCAAACAAGAGATTTTTTCCCTTTTAATTTGAGGAAGACTAAAAACCCTCCAGATCCAACTTGGAAGAAAGTACAGGTTTCACAATCCAACTGTTTCATCTTCAGGATGGCTGGGGCTCAGGCTTTTCAATCCAACTTTCACCCCCTGGCAGGAAAACCCATGTGGCTGTGGAGCATCCTCTTCCCTTCCACACCAAAGGTCCCAAAAGAGCTCTTCTCACACTGCTACTGAAAGCTAATGTCTGCAGACAAAGACCTTATTTGATTGCATGACCTTCCTTTCATTTTAATGAAGAAACTGGGCATTATATGAGATAAAATAGAAGTAACTGCTTAAAGACACACGTAGGCAGCAACACTCTTTTGATCACGAATAGGACAAACAGGATGAAGACCAAAGCTTCCAAGGAAGCCACCCCTAGGAGATGGTGCACAGTGTTGCCTTGTTTGTAGTTGTGCTCACTGGGAGATGTGGAAGAGGTTGTGCTTTCATTTGCAGAATTAAAGGCTCCTCATCCTGGCTGGTGACCTGGACACGTTTGCAGACTGCAGGGTAAAGGCTACAGTAAGACGAGAGCCAAGTGTGTGACTGTGTCCTGAAAGCTCAGCAGAGGATTTTGGGATCACCCACCCTGCAAACACACCCCTTGGCAGGCCGGCGCTAGCTTCAAGGGGCAGCAAACACCTTGGTCCCATTGATCCTCATGAATCATACATCATACCCTGTGTTTTCCTGCTACAGCTGTTAAAACAGGCACCATTTTGTGTGTGTTGCTGGCAGGTCACATCTGGCTGTTATCAGCATGGGAGGATCAGACCTGGAGCTGCTCATACACCTCAATGAGGACCCACCTTCCCCTTTTACTCTCAACACCTGGCCACATGCCTTTCCAAGATCAAAAGTGCTGTAAGGCTTTGGGTAATTTTTACATACATCAAGGGTTAAACCCAGTCTTTGGAGCCCGGCTACACAGACCCATGTTCACATGCCAGCAACGAAGGTTGAACAGCTTTTTGCCAGAAGGGTTGGCACACATTCCAGCCAGGAGCCTACTATTCCCAATTACTGAACTCCAGGAGCCTCCTTCGCTGCTGAACTAGAAACGATGCCCTCTGGAAGCAGATGGTGCCACTTAAGACTTTCTTACCAAGCCATTCCCTTTGCCTTTTGCTGCTGCCACCAGCCTTGCTTTGCACGCTGCAGCACTAAGCACAAAGCTCTCCCTTGAGCTAAGGCTGCTGTCAGTTGCCAAACAGTTGTCTCCTGCGCTCAGGAAAAGGGATTTCAGTGCAGGCAAGGAGAAAGGGAAGAGGCACGGCAATGCAGATTCCCAGACGCGATGGCATGGTGTGAGAGAGCAGGTATCCAGTTCTCCTCGTTACCGTGACTCCTGCACAGCAAGTGCTACAGCAGCTGTGCACATTCCTGGGATCCCTTCCAAGATATGCTGGCCACGAGGAGCTGCAAAGCCCACAGGCAGCTCTGCCTGTTCCAGTGCACCCCATGGAGATGTCCCCATGGCTTCCCAGCTCTGAGCATCACTCGGTGCTGCCTCTGACCAAGCCACATCCTCTCCAGAGCAGAGGAACGGACAATACATGTGCCATTAGCAGAACAAAATGCCACTTCTCCCCTTGCTCTACCCAAGACAATGGCACATTGCTGGCACTTACAGGAACCTGTGTTGGACCCCTTCAAACAAAAGCAGGGAGGAAGCCCATAGATCAAAGGCTTCAGCGCTATAACCAAGGTCACAGCTCTCCTCCAAGAACAGAAACGTGACTTTAATTTTCACCCCCAGTCAAATCCACCCCACTGTGCCTGATGAGGGCTTTGCACATCTCACATATGACTGTTGTGATCTCTACAATTTCCAAAGGGCTTCTTTCGTTTCAAAAACAGCTTTCCATTTGATAAAGAAACACATTCTGCCATTACCATATTCATTAACCTAAACACACAGCAGGACAGCTGAATTTGTGCAAGCAGCTTGGATTATTTCCATTGTAAGAGCAGCACTTGTCACTGGGACTGGCTACTCCAACATAAGGCAGTGCCTTCAACCAACACAAAGAGGGAATGAGCCCTGAAATCATCTACTCCAAGTGTAGCAGCCACAAAACAAGTGCAGCACCTTGTCCATCAGCAAACCCTGTCCTAGTGACTGGGGAAAGCACGGTTTGGTTTCAACAGCTTTCCAGCTAAATGCACCACGTCTGGATGAATTCCATGTTTCTCCTGCCTTTCCCCAGCCTCACAGGCAGGTACAGCAAATACAGCTCATGCTTTTGGTGCATGGGGTGATGCGCTCACACAAGAGCCTTGGCATCAGCAAACGGCTCCAAACCAGGCACGGATGCAGGAGATGAAGGATCTGCTGCCTGTTACATCTGCCCGAGCTTGGCAGGCAGCCTGGGACAGTCCATTAATGCTCCGTGCTGGGACAGCAGAGAGGAGGATGTGATGGAGAGGGTGTTTAATCACACGCTGTAATCTCCTCACTGTACATCTGTTAGAGGTAGTGGCTCCGTTTCCTCTCGCTGGCCGCCAGGAAGCAGCTGGGATTAACACAAACATGTTTGGGTTCAGGAGGATCCTTTGTTCCCAGGGTCAGCAGTGCGGATACGCAGCTTTCTGTGCTCAGGGCCAGCGTGGCTAAGGGTGGCCAGTTTGCTTTCAGCAAGGGTAGCACAATCCTTAAACATCCTTGTTAATTGTCCCAGCACCTCAGGAAGGTAGAAGGGAGTGTTTATGTGAACATACCACCTTCCTCAGCACTTCCACTGTATCTGCAAAGGATGCTACAGGCTTTAGAACACAGCTTAAAACATGTTTCACCCTGCTATCTGCTAAACAACTCGCCAAGGTCCAGCCCATACATCAAGGAGGGGAAACCAAACCAAACCCAAACTATAAGTTATCAACTGCTCCCTGCCACTCTTCATGCCCTTTTGGCTGGTGTATGCATCGTACATCAGAGAATCCCAGACTGGTTTGGGCTGGAAGGGACCTTAAAGCTCATCCAATTCCAACCCCTGCCATGGCAGGGACACCTTCCACTAGAGCAGGTTGCTCCAAGCCCCTGTGTCCAACCTGGCCTTGAACACTGCCAGGGATGGGGCAGCCACAGCTTCTCTGGGCACCCTGTGCCAGAGCCTCAGCACCCTCATAGTGAAGAACTTCCTAATATCTAATCTAAATCAACCCTCTGTCAGTTTAAAGCCATCACCCCTTGTCCTGTCACTGTGCCATGCACAAAGCTCCTCTCCAGCCTTCGTGTAGGCCACTTTTCCTGCTTCCAACCTAAAGAGACGCCACATGGACAGAAACACCGGATGATGCACACGGATCACAGCCCGCCTGCCCACAGCATTCCTGTAGCAGCTCGCACTCAGCCCTTTACTGACTGAGCAAAATGCACAGGGAGGCGGTGGTGGTGATGGGGAAGCTCAACTTAAACAACAACAGGCAGCGGCTCAGGCTGTCAGCACCGCCCTCCAGCTCTCAGTGGTGGCTCTGAGCAGAGCCCAGCGCCCGCCTTAGCTCTCCATATGGTTAATGAAACCCTTGTGCCGTGCAACTCCCTGCATCCCCCAGGAAGGGGATGCACGCTCCAGCAGTCTCTGCTGATTGCACACCCGGGGTTTGCTGCTGTGCTCCCTGCTAGGAGTGAGAGGAAGGTAAAACACTGCACATCCCTCCGATGCTCGCTGGGGATGGAGCCCCAGTGATTGATTCTCTGCTTGTTCCTGCTTTTAGGCATACAATAGCACAAGCTAACCTCAAACAGGCCAAGTTTTACCCAAAAGCAGATGTGAATGCAACAGTCTTAGAATAGCACCTCAGGGCCAGTCCTTACTGCGCTGGTTTAATTAAAGGGCTGCAGTTCCCAAGCAGATGAGTTAATGGGAAAACAAAGAACCACACAGCCTTCCTCCCCACAGAGCATCCGCTGTCCCTAAAGCTGCACTGACCTTCACTAAAAATGGATGCAGAAGTAGCTGAATGAATACAACCTCTAAGCATGGATAAGCTCTCATGGGCAAACCCCTTCAGGGTTGCTTCTGGGATTTCCTATACATTATGCAGGGATAAAAAGGCTATAATGCAGCCCAGGACAATTCATTTTGATGAGAGACCCTCTTTAGAGATGTACAAACATCCATGCAGGGAAAAGGGACCACAGTACAGAGAGTTCCTTCCAGCAGGAACTGCTGCAGCAGCTCTCTGATCGCAGAGCCACCAGCATTGCTGCACGCAATGGGTGAGATAGGCAGCAGATACCAACTCCAAGCACATGGAATCCAATACAGCACGGAAAACCAAACACTGTGCCTTGAATGGGTGGTGGGAATACACCCCTAGGAACCAGAGGGGTTTGGTTGTGCTGCGCTGGGTCCCCCGATGGGATGTTCCTGGGCAGGGCTGCCGCTCAGCGGCTGCTGGCCACAGCGCAGCTCCTGGCCCTGGGACAGAAAGGAGGAGACCAAGATTTATTCTGGGAGGGGAGAGGCTGCAGGAAGACATAAAGCAAAGGGACAAGCCCTCGATGAGGCTGTAAGGACGTGCCAAGGTGGACATGCAGAGAACGATGAGTGATGGAGAGCTAAAAGCTGGATGAGAAAACCACGCGTTTGTATCTAACAGCTGAGGGTTGGTTAAAGCTTTTACGGCCATATATCAAGCCCCTGAGAAGATGACCTCAACCAATGTTCCCTGTTTTGCATGCCCTTGTGAAAACAAGCCCGCTGGACTCCCTTCCCCACCTTTAAGATGCTCTTTTGCTTCCAGGAACATGCTGGCAGGCCAGTTCCACAGAGGTTTGGGTCATCTGCATCAGCATCTCAGAACCAGAAACACGCGGTAACCCGCACTCCGGGCTTGCCTAGGTCAGTAGCACTGTCTATAACTCGGAAGTTCCTAAAACACACATACACCAAACCAAAGCAAGCTTTTCCCCTCCCCAGAGCTTGACTTTAAAAGGTCAGATCAGCTGCTGGTTGGGTGCAGCGGTTACAGACCCATAGAGCAAAAACATCTGCAGCTTCACACAAGTGCTGCTCAGCATCAGTATCACCCTAGGGCTGCTCAGAGGTGGAAACCACACCAGGCACATGAAATTGCTCACTGAGCTCATGCTCGTGTACTGCAGTGTAATTGGAGTAAGTGAAACAGTGAGAAGGAGCACGATTTAATTTGAACTTGTACAAAACTTTAAAGTTTGGGGTATTTTATTCCCCATTATCTGGGACGTTTTCAAAGTATTTTTGTTTCAAAGCTACTTCCTCTCAGGCTCCAGAGGGGTGAGGAATATGTCACAAGCTGCAGGCAGCAGGTTGGCTGCATAAATAAGCAACTGGAGTATTTGCATCACGCATTCACCACACCAGGATCCCTTCCCTACACTGAGGAACAAGTGTTTCTCACGAGAATAAGCTCTTCCCCCTAATATAGCATTTATCAGAAGCTAGTCCCCTGGCCTTGAGGGGACCGATACCACACACAGCATCTCCCCAGCAAGTCTGGATATGGCCAGGGTGAACTGCCTTTGTGACCTACCCAGAGGTGGTCACCCCCCGTCCTGCAGTGCAAGTAAAGGAAACCACCTCTTGGCCCCCTTATAAAGGCAGGTTACATCCAGACACACTGAAGATGCCCAAATCAATATACCTGAGGTCATATTGTTCCTTTCCAGGGCAGAAACTTAAAAGGAGCTCAGTCCACGCTACTGAAAACCTATCTGCAGTTGTTAACCACAGTTTTCAGCCCTATTGGACTGATTGCAGACAGTAGCTACGTGCCTTCACAGCCAATGTAAATAATTGAATACTAGCAGATTAGTTCAAAGCACTCAGCAGCTGACCCTCCTGCCTCTCCCCCCAGTGCAGATTGTCTTACCCTATTCAGCAGAGGAGATCCAAGGTTATCCATTTAATCCTACAATCTCACACAAAAAGGGATCCTGGAACTCTTAAGTGATGAAATCTAGCAAGGCTAAATAACAGGAGTAGTAACTGTGGAACTGAGAGAAGCAAAAGAGACATTAGGAGAGGAAGAGATGTAGGTTTCAAGACAAGGAGCCTGATTCTTAAAGGATAACTCTGGAAGGTCAAATGGTTGCACCCAACCACATCAATGTTAAGGCACTAACAAAAGCAAGGTATCTCCTTCGCAGAGGGACGTGCTAACAACACATTGTAAGACCGAGAGGAGGAACAATCACTGAAGTCAATTGTGAAACTTCCCTCTTAGGCCACCGCCTGACAAATCACCCCAACCCAGCCTCAAGTCCCTACCCAGGGTGGCAGGAACTGCAGGAAGCCTCCTTCAGTGGCATCAGTCCTATTTTACTCGTGGTTCTCTCTCCCCCTGCTGTCTCCCAGATTTTACTGTATTACAAAAGGACGGCATGAGGAACTCTTACAGATATCCTCTCCTCTGCCAAGAGCTGTGTGGAGACCCACATTTACATAACATACCTACAACCACTTTCAATGACTCTCTGTAATATGGCAATTTGGACGGTAATTTAGCAGCATTAACACATTTCATTTCCAATTTTAGAGCCTTTTAAACCGTACTCGCTACCTACAGCAGAAATTAGCACTGCAGGTCATTATAACACCAGCAAGGGATGAGAAATGTGATCTGAGCAGAGCAGCTATGCTGGTGAATAGCTTTATTCTAGATACAGATACACCCTCAGAAACTGGGAGAGTACAGCTTGCTTTGCCAGGGAAATTAAACCCAAAGGAGGAGAAAACCCTGAAGTAGAGTGCTCCTAGCTTTCATCTGGCCATAGTGAAATAAAAGATGTTGGATAAAGAAAGGATGAAGAAATGACAAAGAAAAATGAAAGCAAAGTGATATGTGGCCTTCCTGAAATCTTGGCAGCGCACCTGATTTATTGGTTTAATGCCTACGTGGTACAGAGCTACCTCTTTCCTGCTGCTCCCCATGAGATCTCTGTGCAGCCCCTGAACTGAGCTGCACGGTTAAAGAGCCAGACTCCAGCCCTGTAACCACAGTATTTATAGCTACAGTACTTCCTGCAGCTAACCTGGGAACAGCCCTCTGCACTGGTAACCTCCGTCTCCCAAACTCACCAATGGGACAGTCACCTGCAGCTCATTTGCAGCACTAAAATAAGCCAGTGGTAAAACCAACGCTGCTGGCCTGGACCAGCATCCTGCTGCAACTGCCCAGCAAGAAAGAGTAATGACCGAGATGTTAAAAACCCAAAACCACTGAGAAGTGCAGCACGATGGCAGCTCACACCTGAAGTTTCAGTGCAGACGTGCACTGGATGCGCCACTGAAGCTATTCAGATACCTGTCCAAAATAATAACAAACAACAGCAATAGATACAAAGCAAATGAGTATGCACCAAACTAAAACAAAGTACTAAAAATAAGAAGGGCATGTAGTGACGAGACAAGGAATGGCTCTAAACTGAAAGAGGGGAGGTTTAGGTTGGATGTAAGGAAGTTCTTCCCTGTGAGGGTGCTGAGGCGCTGGCACAGGGTGCTCAGAGAAGCTGTGGCTGCCCCATCCCTGGCACTGCTCAAGGCCAGGCTGGACACAGGGGCTTGGGGCAAGCTGCTCTGGTGGAAGGTGTCCCTGCCTGTGGCAGGGGGTTGGAAGTGGATGAGCTTTAATGTCCCTTCCAACTAAAACCATTCCAAGATTCCATGATTCTATGGAACAGACATGCCAGCAACTCACCGATTCCTCTTTCAGAACCCCCAGATAATGTCTCCATCTCCTCCTGTATTTAAATCCCCCACCAGCCCAGGCCTGGGGTTCTGTTTGGCGCAGAGGTGGCAATGAAGCCTCAGAACTGCAATATGGAGGTATTTTCTTCAGGCCCTGCTAAAGCAGTTTGGCTCCACAGCTTCGGTGCATGCAACATGCCTGCCCAGGGCTGCAGAGAGCAGGGGGACACTAGGAAGGAGATGCAGCAATACAAGTGATGTCTGAAGCCATCAGGCACAGGCTGCAGCGATCCAAAGGGTTTCTTACCCAAAGCACACCTTGCAGTGGGGGAAAACACAAGCTTCAGCCCTTGCCATCCCTGAAGGTCACCACCACCATGTGAATGAACAGGGGTGTTTTGCAGGCAGGACCACACCAGCCTTGAGGCTTTGCAATAACAGAGGAATACCCAGCACAAACCTTCCAGCCTGGACAAGGAGCATGGCTGAGGGGATACAGTGATCCAAGGCCATGGTGCAAAGGGCTTCCTTACCCCCAGACCAGCCTAATCTTGGCCTTAACTCCTGAGGGACGACGGGCAGGTTAATAACAGTGCAACATCCTGCCAGACCAGAGTAACTCAGGACACGTTTGTCTTTCACTTAGAAGAGTTGTTTCATCTGTAATGTGATTTTCCTCCAAGTCACACAACCCCTTTCAATTCACCTTCTCTTTAGCTACAGAAAAATGCAGAGCTTGGAAACGCTTTGGAATAAGAGGAAAACTTATCTCAGATCTGCAGACACTGAAGCTAAACTGAGTTAGCACATCCATGGGGGGCCTCTCTACCTGCACCAGCTCTGAAACAAAAGCTGATAATCCAGCAACAGGCTCACTTCTGCACAACTACATGGCACCGGGCAAGAGGCAGGGAAAATGAGACTGAGAACTCCTTGAATCCTGAAACTCTGGTGAGGTCCCAGTGTGACACAACAGAAGTGAGACGGGAAGAGCACGCTGCAACCCTGGGTGTTGTGAAATGCCAAAGCAAGCAGTTCCCTTTCTGGCACGCTTACAAACTCTGATCAGAAGGACCAGTTCCTCTCTTCTCCCCTTGTTTCAATAGAGCCACCTCATCTCCAGGGATCCATCTGAGACCCAGCAAGTCATTCCCAAGTAGCTCCAGTCCATTTCTGCCATGACCCAACCACAACAGCAAACCAAACTGGATATCTGAAGGGGGGGCTATAGGGATGCTGGGGAGGAACTCTTCATTAGGGACTGTAGTGAGAGGACAAGGAGTAATGGGTTCAAACTTAAAGAGGGGAAGTTTAGGTTGGATATGAGGAAGAAATTCTTTACTGTGAGGGTGGTGAGGCACTGGAATGGGTTGCCCAGGGAAGTTGTGAATGCTCCACCCCTGGCGGTGTTCAAGGCCAGGTTGGACAGAGCCTTGGGTGGCATGGTTTAGTGTGAGGTGTCTCTGCCCATGGCAGGGGGGGTGGAACTAGATGATCTTAAAGTCCTTTCCAACCCCAACTGTTCTATGAGTCTATGATTCTACGTTAGTTCAGTTTTATCTTCTGGCTGGTCCAGAGGAAGGAAAGCCGTCATACCAACCCAGGCCACCGAGGAACACTGCTTCTGGTGTAAGACAAGGGTCCACCTTTACTGCACACAGATCAGACCATCTCCCTCCTTCTACATCCATACAGGAAGAAAAGAATGAGAGAACTGCAAGTATGGAGTGCTTTGGGGTGGTTGAACTTAGGTAAGGATCAAGAGTGCTGCTGTGAGGGTTACCTTATCAAAAGGGTGGATTATGAAGTTAACGCTGTCCATGTAATTCCTCTGATGGGATAAAGTACAATACCCTCAGAACCACAGACATGTAGAATATGGGACGCTCAAAGATCAAATCAACAGTTTTGGCAGCACATGGTAAGTATTTTAGAAACAGGCCTGGCTTTGGCCATTTCCCCAGTGCAGCTTACAGGCCCTGTGCCCATTTTCATGGGATCTCTATTGGAAAGACAAGGAGAGGAAGGAAAAAACTCCAAAGTGTGATCCAAACACATTAGCATCATTAAAACAGAGCTGAAGAATACACAGATGCTACTGAAAACCACTTCCAAAGTGCTTCCCCAACACGTGAGGAAATGGTTAGCTCCTACTGACCAGTTAGTAACCTGGGGAAGGGGCCTTCCATGTCAGCAAACACCACTGCCCTTCCTACAGTCAACACCAAGGGATGGAGTCTTCAGAACACCTTTCCCCTAAAGAGAAGCCCCAACCGTACACCCACAACTGGAAACGGTGACCTAGTGAGGGGTGGCTGGAACGAAACACAGGTAGGTAACATTGATTTGGTTTCAGTGAGCCCACATCCACTCTTGCTTCCAATGCCAGATTCAGTTGCTCAAAAGTGCAAGTAGGGTAATTACAACCAGTTGGACCAGGGTGAGAATAGTCTTCCAACCTGCCTGCCAGAGGAAAGAATGGAAAGCCCATAAATGAACCATTTTGTTTCAGTCAGCAGCTCTGGAAGCAAAGGATGCTCATGGACAGTCCTGAGGACATCATGACAGACTCTCCTAACCAGTTACTCTCTTTTTGCTCCTCATTTCAGAGCTCAAATGCTGAATAAGAACCAAAGTGTCAGCCAACAGGTTCTGCAGGGAAGAAACATGAGCTCGACCACTTAAAAATGAGCAGTTTAACCGATTGCCAAAGAAGCCATTTGCATTAATGTCGTGAAACAGGATATGAAGCACTTTGTAGCAAGAAACAGTAGATTTACTTTATTGGAAAAGGACTTTAAAGGTTCAAATCCATTGAACCATTTGCACCCACGGATGATTTGTAACAGACATTATTGGCTGACAAAGCTGGCTTTTGGCTTACCAACACCATCAGCAATTACCACCCAGAGGGACATTACCTGCTCTCAGCTAATGAGGGAGGCCAGTGCCAAGCACTAGGCACCAAGGCTACATTAACTGATGTAGAAAATGGCTTTTTGGAGTCCAAGAGAAAACCGTTCTGAGATGCCCATAAGAGGCCAAGACATTTCACTTGGTTCAAAGGACTGAAGGCAACTGTCAAAAAGAAGTGGGCATTGTCCTGTGCTTATGGAGATTCAATCAGAATTATCTCGACCCAATCAGACTATCTGAAAACCATCTTGTGTTTGGACCAGATAAACTCCCCATGGAATGAAGGAAAGGCAGCAATTAGGAACTGTGACTCAAGCAACAAACCTAAGGCACCCCTCCAGCAAACAAAAGCGGCACCCCTGGGTAGATGTGGTAACTTGGCTTATTTTAGCCTAGAACTGACTATGTCGCAAATCACATCCTCACCCAGTGGGAGCTGGTAAAACCAGCGCCTTCCCCCTGCCCGACTTCTGTCTTCCACTTCTGACCCAGGATTTGATTGCAAAGGGAAACCAGCATTATTGGCCATAAAAGGAAAAGACCCATCTGTCACATTTGTGCTGACGGGAGTCACCAAGGAGGAACTTCAGCAACTTCCTGAAAACTCCGGAAGCACCAGAGGCTGCCGCCGTCACCCCCTGTAAGGATTAAAGGGTTTTTCTCCCTCTTCCATCAGGGATGCACATGGGATGTGACACCAAACACTGGAGGAGTGCAGATGTGTTGTTTTTAAAGGAAGACAAAAGGGAAGGGAGCAAAAAGAGGTGGGAGCAAACAGGCAGAGTTGGGAAGTGTTCACGGGCTCTGGTACATAGACCAGGAAGCCTCAGTGAGGGCTCTGCAGATGCACTGTTTTACCAGGTGACCCAAAATGCTCCTTTCCACACCATCTACTTATACATCTGCTGAAAGAAAGACACTTAAGAAGCCAGGAATTTCATTTAAATCAGGAATGCACTTGGCCTTTTAGCTATGGCATGTTTATGTTTGCTTAACAAACCCCTACGTTTCTTCCATCATTATTATTCTGGATTCCTGAGCTTCAACGCAGATATGCTCAATCCATAAATAAGAGCAATGAGGAGTGATTTTATTCAGGAACAGTAACTTTGCTTCTATGTTCCTTCCCCTTTTTCTTAAATCAGAAAGTATTCTGTTACCTTTAAGCCATTAAACACTTAATGTACTTAAACCTGCTTGCACCAAGATGAAGGCCAAATGACCCTGCACTGATCCTGCACTGGTTGCCATCAGCACTTCACTCCTTGCACTTCAGATACCCCAACAACAAAAGCTGACAGGACAGTTTTGTTTCACTTTCAGAATCACATAGAACAATGCAGCAGCATTGGGTGGAACCCACAGGACTGACTGTGCCTCCAGGAGTGAAAACGAACCCAAGCTTCAGTTTGTCTTAAGGGAGATGATGTCTGCACAATGGCATTGGGAGGGAAAAGCATCATGCTTCTAGTGCATGTTAAGATCCCAAGACATCATCTACTGCAGTTCTGGGGGGTGGTTGCTATTACTGAGGGAATTACACAGTTGGAGCTTTATGTTATAAAGGCATTTTAGAGAATGTCAAAGAATCACCTCTTTTTATTCACCATGTCTCCAAGTTCCTTCCTTGCTGTGGTTGCCACATCCATGACGTGTGCATGCCCTGCAGCATCAGCCTCTCGAACCAGAAGACTTCCAGACAACACTGAAGGATCTGTGTCCTTCCCCTTTACACCAAAGGGGATATTGCTCTGCCCCACACCAGACCTTAGGACAAGCTGCTTCACTTCACGCATCTCCCAAATGGCTCCAACTGCTCTCCAACAAAAGTCCTACCAGCAGAGCTCCCAAGATCACTTCCAGGTTTTATCTTGAGCTTTGTTTAGCCTTTGTCAGGTGCATAAGCTTCACCTTTGGTAACACACACACACTACAAGTGAGTACCTTTGTGAAATGGTTTGGTGTGATAGGTTAGATGCTGCCTGGCAGCCAGGGTGAGCAGCTATTGAGACCTGCAACCCTTTCCCCCTTAAGCATATGAACACTATTAACCGACTTCCCAGGAGCGCAAAAGGGATATGCTGTACCAGGAACCCCACAACACCAGCACCTTTTGGCTTTAGCCACCAATCTGGAACCTCTCCCTTGGAAGAGCACTTTCCAGACCAAGGCTGAAAAACACCCTATCTTACAGGAAAGTCTCAGTACAGGACAAGCAAAGTTACCCTCCCCAAGACACAACAAACCACCCAAATTAAACACGGATCGGATAGACATCGCACGGCTTCAGGCTGCAAGGTTTCCTTGGGTGCGCTGTTTGAACCATGTTCTTCTTAAACTAGATCTTCATTAACCACTAAGTGTGTGGCTGGTTGTGGGTCCCATTGCTAAACTCGATGCTGATGTCCCTCTGCAGGGAAGCCAAAGGGCTGTGCGCTGCCCCAACAACTTCCAATGCCAGTCTTTATATAAAGCAAGGCCCTCAGCACACATACTCAGAGAAAAGCAGGTATAATACCTCATTTTACTGTTTTCTGATGCAAAACCTCACAGTTCTTTTTGACAGGAGGCTGCTAAAAATAACTCATCCTTAAAAAGCCCTGTTATTTTTATACAGTCACAAGAATCACCGGATTGCATCTAATTATGCCATCCTTCCTTGGAATGTCTATTTGTGCTCAACAAGACACAACAGGCTGCGACACCAGTGCAATCATCACACATCTTGAATTACAAGCAACTGCACAAGTTTAGTTTCTCCTTGGGAGAATGACAGTAAGGAAAGTCCATCTACTGCAGTCTGTGGAGTCTATGTTAAAGAGGGACAAACGTACAGCTTGGTGCCAGGTCCAAGTAGAAGCAGACTTTACACTGGCCACGCTTGAAAGCAAAACTGGACTCCAGTGTGGATTCGCACCAGGATTAGTGTGTTCTACCTACACAGGATCACCAAGGAGACTCCTAAAAAGCCCCTAGAGCAGGATCAGGCCTATTGGACTTTACTATCTCTCCTCTAAAGACATCCTTACTGTTTCTGGCTTCCAGGGGACATTTACTTCCCTGCAGACAGGGGTAGCACAGAGGAATCTGCTGTAGGCACAACAACAGTATAAATAGTTAGCCATGTGTACTGCGCCTGGCTGCTCCAGACTGGCAGCTGTATCCTCCCCGGTTGCACTATCAGGCAGTGCATGGTCCCTGCTCGCCCAGCATCTCCCACGGTGCGAGTCAGCACTCAGCTATTACTGGAACTCATTACTGCAAGTGCAAATATTTGCATGGAAAACTTGCTGGACACTTACTCACAGGAAGCCTGGCTCCGGCACGATGATCTTAATGCTCCCTCAGCACCCCAAGGGGAAGAACATCTCCTGAATCAGCAACTACAGCCCCATGTCTTTCTAGCAAGCTGCATCTTCCCGAAGCTAGAATTCCCCCCATATTTCAACTGCTGTTATTTTACACTGCCTTTCTTCCTCTCCTTTGAAAAACACGATGCTTTTATCTGAAGAGTCATCCATTGCAACTTGTATTGTCATGGCAACACAACTCCCTCCCTTGCCCCAAACCTCATCCCTGAGTCTCACTGTGTTCATTACCAGACAGGCACGCAGCACACTGCATACAGATCACCGAGCTCTCAAAGTGGTCTCGGGCCTCCTCTCTATACAGACACAGCTCCTGCTATGGAGGTAGAGTTGCAACAGGGGAAGGGAAAGAGTCTGACAACATCAAATATCTCTATTCAAAGAAGATGTAAACTTTACTAGTACAAGGGACTCTTGTACATACAGCTACACTGGTTAAAATGAAGAGGTCAGGTTCATAACCAGCCTGAGCAGTACAAGAGAGAAAAACTATTGAGAGCAGGGGTAAGAGGGTCTTGCTAAGGCAACTTGGACATACTGGTAAAGAAAAAGAGGAAGATCAGTCCACAAAGGAGCGCAACTCAAGAACGGGGCTCTGGAGCCCTCTTATGGCAGCTTGCTCGCAGCTTCCTCGGAGCCAAATCCCACGTACGCCTTGTAGCATCTCTGTGTATCAAGGCTGCAACGCCATTGAGATAGGGTGCAAAAGGGCATCATCTGGCTGTGGCTGCCCCATCCCTGGCAGTGTTCAAGGCCATGTGGGACAGGGCTTGGAGCAAGCTGCTCTAGTGGAAGGTGTCCCTGCCCATGGCAAGGGGTTGGAACTGGATGAGCTTCAAGGTCCCTTCAACACAAACCAGTCTGGGGTTCTAAGAAATGTTAAACCCCCACGTTTCCAGCCACTTGACTGCTCCTGGTGAGTGCAAAGAGTGGAAAACACCCATGTTTAAAGGGGGGGGACAGAAGACAGTGAGGCCAACCTCACCTGAAGCTAACGTGCTGCTTTAGCAATAGAAACACATGAGGGGTGCTAAGGAAGGCACTAAATCCACTGCTGCAGCACTAACAGCCGCTCCACAGGCATGTCGGGTTGCCTGGTGCCATGCATGAAGGCCACACTGGTTTCATACCAACCCTTTCTCGACCTCTCCAGGCCAATGAGGTCCGACAGACCCCAGGGCTCAGCATCACAGGTCAGGATCTGCCCAGCAGACGGTGCGGAGCAGCTCAGTAACAGCAGGGAAGAGCACAGCTGCTGGGCTCCGAAGGGGTTACAGAGATTTAACAGCAGGGAAATATTTATGGAGGAAAGATGCTGAGCTGTGCATGTTTCCCAGGCTGGAGATGGTTTTAATTTACCTCTTGCAACGGCTGCCATTATTTGCTGCTGTTTCTGGTGGAAAGCAACTATTTCAGGCTCACTTGCTCCCTCTGGTGTCCCAGCTCCGCAGCTGATAAGGAATAAAAAGCTCCCCAAACCCACACAAACGACAAGGAATCTGGTTTTCTGCTCTGGGAAAGAGGGAGCAGTATTTACAAGCATTGGTGATCACCAGGGCCTTGCCAGGCACAAAGCATTCTTTGACTGCAGCACACTGACAGCATTACAGATGTCTCTTAGGGTTTATTGCTGCAGCCAGAAAGAGTGTCCTCCTTCTCCTGCTCTCCACCTCGGAAACTGGTCTCTGCCGGACTTGGGCTGAACTGCAGCACCCACCAAGCTCCTCGCTCAGTCTTCCTCTGCAGCAGCCCTCCAGTGCATGGTCCTGGTCAGTGCTGACATCCTGCTATTAAAGTCTTAGCTCAGACCTTTTTATGAGCACAGAGGTTTAAGAACCATGGCAGCATCCTCACCATTAGCTAGAGTGGAGGCTGGCCTCATTAGCCCTCTTGTCACTCCCCAGACTGCAGGAACCTGCACAGCCTCACAGAGAAAAAGGAACCGGTCCTCACCGTGATCAAAACTATCACCTCCCAGCCAATGCTGCTTCCTCAGACAGTCACTAGATGCCACCTTGCTGCATGGCTGTTTGCTCCAGCCTCAAGCTGCTCCTCTGCTTTGCCTGTTTCTTCTCCTTTCCTCTCATTACCGAGTTGCTGTATGATGCTGCTACAGCATGAAGGGCAACTGAGACACTGATCTTTATTCCCCCTTTTCCCTTGGTGAGCTGCAGCTGCTTCTCCCCCCATCCTCAGCTGGGGGATGCTACACGCAAGGCTGTCCAGTCCCTGTGTGAATGATTTGGGTTGGAAGTGACCTTAAAGTCAATCTAGTTCCAGCTCCCCTAGCCCACATGAGCAACGTTTCAAAGTTCTCCTTTGAATCCCTGCTTCATGTTCTCAGATTAATACGTACCTTAAAGGGAACCATAAATATTTGCCTGGATTTTCTGTTAATCTTGCTCTGACACAGCCATTACTGTGGCTTGATAAGCAATGGGGTGGGTGCTGGAGTGTTTCAGGAGATGACAGCAACCATCTCACTGTATTTTACTGAAGTGGATACCTTGGTGACTTAGAAAATTACTATGAGAGAATAAACAGTCTTAAAATATGAAGAGGGAGGTGGAGTGCTGCAATGAGTTTATTTCCAGACCAGCCTTTTCTAAGTATATGCATAAACATCTGTATTCAGTGCTAAGTGGAGAGTCACTAACAGGAAGAACCCAGAGGACCTTCGCCCATGGCAACATCCACATGCATTGGCTCAGTCGCAGTAGCAGAACCTCTCTCTCAGTACACACATACAGAAATGACCACTTTTAGCCTGAAACAGCCACCATTTAACAACCCCCTGCGCCAAAGTGAAGGCTGCATTGCAGAGTCCAGGCCAAAAGTGGAGTTTTAGATGCAGGGATTACCTACAGCCCTTTGCATACAGATCTCTTACTCCTCAATGTCAATACGGCGCTAGTTTTCTTTACCAACGTAACCAGCACAACCCAGTGCAGCATCACTAGAAGTCCATCTCGACCTCTGTTGTTTCCAGCACAGGAAAACAAAAGGCAGGTAGGAAGTACCTTATGGCCAGGGCAGGAATGCGGCTCCTGCACGCTGCTCTCCATGGGCCAGGGACTTTCTGCATCACTGGCAATACTTCATCTAACAGCTCTATAAATTCCTCCTCTTTGAGTTCGTACTGTGGCCTTTGAATCACACACGGTCCAAGGTTGTCTCTCCCTGTACTGCTAATTAACACACCACACGATCCCTGGGAGAGCATTACCTACTGAATCCAGGCTACTACTACTCACAGGTCTTTGGCTCCTTGGCTGTTGGCCGGCCCTGTCTGTTCACACCTAGTCTCGCTTAGTCCAGACAACCTAGCCCAATCACAGCTTGAAATGGGGGGGGCACAGATTGTATTGATGGTAAAGCAATAGACTTCATCCCAGAATGAAGCCAAAAGCAATCATTAAAGTAGGGAGTCCTAAAAAAGCATCTATTCCTCATAGGAAAAATTCCAGTCACAACTAGGTCTAAAATCTCTCCCTTCCTCCTTTTCCATCCAACCTGATCCAAAGGCTCCAAGCTGACTCAAAGTTGGTTTTCAACCAGCTCTGCCTTTTAGACTTTCAATGCAAACTTATTATTACCCACTAACATTTAAGATGTTACACACAACTCCAAGGTGTGCACTTACAGACTCATCAAGTGGCCCCATAACACTTCTCCTTAAGAGTCAGCATTAACATCTCACCATAAGGCAGATCTTTACACTGCAGAGAAGACTTAACTCTTTCTAAGGGTCTTCGACCTTCCTGCCATTCTTGACCAAGAACCAGAACAAAACACTTGGTGTCACTAACACCGCAACAGAAAGAAAACAGGCTCTGTGTCTGGCTCTACTGCCCCAGCACACAAGTCCAAGGACTATAGCAGCTTTCCTGGTAACAGCACGGCTTGCTTTCCCTTCTCCATGGTGATGGGAGGTACTTGGGAGGAACCATCCAGTCCAAAGTGTTAGGATAGCATCCGTCACTAAGCCCGCAGAAAGCAGCAGGAAGGCCCACTGGTACCCCAAACAGAGAGCACGCCGAGCAGAAAGCAACCCCGAGTAACACACACACAGACACATCACAGGAGCTCTGCATAGTCCTGACAAGCAGTTGTAACAAATCCATGTGGGAGACAAGTCAGAGGACCTCGGTCTGCTTCAGTACAGCTGTGCAGTTGCACAACTCAATACATTACAGTCTACCCAATGTACTGAGTAAATCCCTTTCAGTTTTACATAGCCAAATGAGCCTTTCCCCCACACCCTCCAACTCCCCAGTGCCTTTGGGCTTCTCAGGGTTGGGGCTGTTTATCCAGTCTTGCAGGCAATGAAGAAACATAGGAAAGGGCATAGAGGAGCAGCAGGGGAGTGCATATGTGCAGGTACACACACACACTATCAGACACATTCTGGGCACTGAGGATGACAGACACCCACTTCTGTTGAAAAAACCCTGAAGAATAATCCCCTATTGCAAAGTAACAACAACTGATCGATGTCTCAGCCATGGCAACTCGCCACATGAAGGGATGCAAGCGAAGGATAACGTGTCTCATTCAGCAGCTACTTCATTCCCATTTAACCTTCAGAGCTCGCAGGAGGAAACAGAGAAGCTAACAGCTACAGCTAATGCACAGCAGCTTTTGCCTGCTCGGGTCATTCATTCCTCACCCTGCCTCTGCTCACAGCTGGACTTTATGGCCGCCCCTTGCAGAGGCAGAGATTGGAGCCAAGTGTTATTTGAGAGCACACAGGGTTTTACACATGCGGCCAGGCCACAGCTATCACTTGCCACTCATTTTCCTCTGGTTTAGTTGGGACAGAGACAACTGATTATATACCACCCATTTAAATTCATCTATTCATGGAGGCAAAGCATGAGGAAAGCACCTGCAAGCGTCACACCAGTACATTTCAGGCAAGAAACTGGAGCCACATTTGATGAGTACTCAGGACCTGTACCTGGTGCGTAGGGCATCACCTCCATTCTTCCATGTGGTCATCACTTGTCCTCATTGGCAATCTCTGAGTTCACCCTAGTGCTTGGATCAGGAAGAGGAAAGTAGATCTAGTTCTAATTATAACTAAGGCCCTGGCTTTTGAAAGAGCAGTGCTTGTGTTTTTAGAGCAGGGGTCAGCTTTGACTGGGTAAAGGGTGATCTGCTTTTAGGGGAGCAGCTCAAACCAGCTGTGTTAAGTCTCCTGTGCAGAACACGGTTCAGTCTGGCAGATGGGGATGCTGCAGTAAAACTCATTAATCTGCTATCACTTTCACCCACCCACAAGAATCCCAGTGGCCTGCAGTCATGGGTTTCTGACACAGAGCTAGAAATCTATAGCTCGTACAACAGCTGCAGGCAGAGTAAAGGTCCAGGAAGTACAAAATGCTTCAGTTCGTGACAGGGGTAGGTCAGAATTTTTCCAGACAGGGATCTCAGTAAAAGGAATTGGTGTCTGAAAGCATCCGTGCGCTCGGTCATGGTACAAAACTGGAAGAGTTACCCAATGACTCCTGCAAAGTGCCTGTTCTTCACCCTGCACACCTGAAATACACCTCAAAGGGTTAAAGCCACAGGATAAAAACTGCTTTTTGGAGTGCCTGGTTACTTAAAAGGTACCGCAGGTCTCACCTGGAGACAGAACAGCTACAAACCCAACTCCTGTTCACATAACCTCATCTGGCTATCCTCTACCAGCACGAGAAGGGCAAGGACCAAGGCTGAAAACAACAGCTAGAAAGCTGAGTAGTTGGCAAGCTGCTGTTCAGAGCTGGTCGGTGATGCGCCTATCTCCATACCTAGAAAGGTTCAATGCCTTCATTCTGGGAGGCCAAAAGAAACTAAATATAGTAAGAGGCTACCAGCAAACATACAAACTGGCACGGCTTCCAGCTACCTGAGAGCTCCATCCCTCTCCTCGCAGGCCGCTCCGATAGCTGCAATCCTTTCCCTTGTTTGGGGAGAACATGCCCTAAGAGCTGCTTTTAGGTTTTACTTACATGGATAATTGCACACACAAACTTCAGGATGGAAGTAATGCAAGAACACCATCGATACTGCTCTCTTGCCTCACTCTGGGGAGCATCTGGCTCTTTCAGATTGTTTCTTTTATTAAGCCTGCCATTCACTTGCAATAGGAGGTAGCATCCTTGCTTTGTGTACCAGGAGCCAAGGCCTCTTAGCAGAGCAGAGGCACCATCCAAGAGCATCTGTTTTGTTTTAACCTCTGCCTCTTAAGGAGGACCCAGAAAGGGGAAAAAATACCCAAACCCCTTTAGCTGCAGACTGGCTTTGTTGGGGGATGAGGCTGGGTATCCTGGTGAGGCTTTTCAATACACATAAAGCCTCGGGGAGAGATGCTCACCTCTTGGCTTCTGAATGGCGCCTCTGCCACTAACAGCCCATGGATACGGTTTTAAGCAGAAGGCAGACCCCAATTTCAACTGGGCTTCGAGATGTAGCTTAAAGGCACACATGCTCCCAACACAAAAAATGAGGTCAAAGCAGCTTCTTTTGAGAAAATAAATAGAGCAATAAAGCATTCTTTCAGATTAGCTTCACAGAGGATAAATCACTGAGCAAACACAACCATCTTATCTTGTTGGCAAATGGTACGTTACAGGGTCCAGCTGCAGGGGGAATATGCTGGTTGGTCTGGAGAGCAAATGGACTTTTCGTTGTCTACAAAATGCTGCTCTTTGTACAAGAACTGTTTGTTTTTAAAGACCCCATATGATCTCTGAGCAGTGCCAAGCCTGCTTTGCCTCCTGCATGCCTCAGGACTTCCTAGCAACCTTGTGCCGGCAACACGATCCATCTCCTTTCACCAGAAGGACAACCTGTTTAAAACAAGATCCTAACTGCCCTCCTGCCATTCCCCAAGCAGGGACGCAGTACCCACGGGACCCACAAACAGCGGAGGGGAAGGCAGTGAAGCAGGCGGGGCTTTCCCAGCATGTAAAGCTTTTCCCAAACCCTCCATTTTCAGCCTCAATTTGTCCCTTCTAAGTCAAACACTAAGAGCACCCAAGCGAGGAAAGCAGCCACTGAAGAGCTAATAGGTGGTTACAGAAACATCGCTGTGGGATGCAGCGGTACGAGGCCTGCGCACTATTTTGGCACTGATTTATGACAAGTGTACTTGTGTTTCCATTAGCCGTGGCTCTCTCGGTTGACCCCTCGGCTCGGAGCAGCAGAGACTCGACATTAAACTCCCATCAGCTTTCAGTACCGCTGACCTCATCCCCAAAACTCGCAGCCATGTTTCACATCAGCCGGGGCCGACACATTCCATTAATGCTCCCCCGGCTCAGGGAAACATCTGCTCTGTTTACACTGGTAGCAGCATGAGGACCACTTAAAGCATCACCTCTGCTCCCTGCGCCCACAGGCCAGGCCTTGGACCTCCTGGCCCCCAGCACGAGAACCCAGGCATTAGTTACTCGACAGGGCAGAGGTTGCTTAAATCAAGGTGCAGGGGAGGTACTGTGTAGTAGTTGCAAAGAAGGTGGTTTCCTTCAGGCTAGAAATCAAGCTTGAGAGGGGTACTTGTGCTGCCTCCAGCTGAAGATCATAGAATCACTGTCTTTGTTTTCATAGAATCCCAGCCTGGTTTGGGCTGGAAGGGACCTTAAAGCTCATCAGTTCCAACCCCTGCCACATGCAGGGACACCTTCCACTAGAGCAGCTTGCTTCGAGCTGGCCTTGAACACTGCCAGGGATGGGGCAGCCACAGCTTCTCTGGGCACCCTGTGCCAGCACCTCAGCACCCTCACAGGGAAGAACTTCTGCCTTATATCCAACCTAAATCTCCCCTCTTTAAGTTTAAAGCCATCCTCCCCTGTCCTATCACTACATGCCCTTGAAAAACCCCCTCTCCAGATTTCTCGTAGTGTTCTTTAGGCATTGGAAGACTTATAAGGTCTCCCCTGAGCCTTCTCCAGGTTGTTCACCCAAACCATCACTCCAGCCACTGCCATACACACCACAGCTTACCAGCAGCCATCACATGAAACACCTGACAGCTCCCAAATACCTGCTCATAGCGGAATGCTTATCTATCAGTATAAGGTTATGGCAAGTCTCCATCCAAGCGGATGCTACTACTTTTGATTACCAGTGATTTCTGACAGCTGAGACCTCCAAAAGACAACCCCTAAACCACTTGTTGCTCCTGTTGTTTCAGTGTTAGATGTGCATTAAATTAATCCCCCGATGTCTTTAGCTGCTGCTGGAAGCTTTCTTTTCTATTATGCATCTAGCCAAGCCCATAGTTGCTAACAAGTCCATCAGGACACAAAAACATACCTTGGAATATTTCATGCATCTGCCCCAAACAGAGACAGAGCACACCGCACACAGTGGCACCCAGCGACGGTTGTATGCTTTCATTGTAACATCAGGAACACCACTGGCTGTTTCCATCGCTGATCATTTCACTGGCACTTACATTTGCTGCGTTTTAGATCCTGGTCCTTCTGCAGACTCTGCACTATGAGGTTGCACAACCATTAACATAAAAGGACCACAAAATGATCTTGTCTCTTACAGAGGTCTTAGGCATTAAATGCACTATTCAAATGCCCTGTAAACAAGCATGAAATCCATGCCCAAAACACCCAACGCCCTTTTTCTTGCACACCAATGAAAGCTGGTTTGATTTGGGCTGTAGCACGCAATGCAGTTACCTGCCATCACATTCAGGAGCAGTGCGGTTTAGTTACTGGGGTGGGAGAAGAATAAATCTCGTATTTGCTCTCCATCTTCTACAATACATTAGGGATGAGTGACACGATCTGCACAAACACTCCCTGTTTTTCACCTTATTCCCAGTGTCCAGGGCATTGGCAACTCCAAATCTATCACAAAGCTAAACCACTGACTTAAGGAAGCATTTGCATCTAATCCTCTTTCAACCAGAGATGAAAAATCACTAGAAGAGGAAGAAGCTGGCGCTGAAGGAGACGATCCAAATTGTCCCTTTCCAGCTCCTTGATTCACATGTTAAGGGACAACCACAGCTGGGAAATCCAATCTCTGGAGCAATTAAAGAAAATTCAATTCAGGGAATGAGGCTTTTCTGCACTCAAAGCTTCATTAACCCTGGTGCCTTTTAATTAAATACGTGCACATGGAATTTTGGACAGGGAAAGCATTTGCCTTGCTGATAATGCTCAAGTTTAATGGCAAATCAGTACTTGCCTTTGAGAAAGAGAAAGAATACCGGGGTCATAAACTTCAGACCTCTCCAGCTCCACAATGGCTTTATTAAATAGGAATTACTGCCTATCACCAGCTCCCACTTCACGGCAATGTCTGCTCTCCCTCAAACACTCCAAGCTGCACCAGCAAAGCTCTGCTTTGGGCTCCCTTGGAGATAACAGGCAGCTCCACCAATGCCATGGATAAAACACGAGCCAGATTTAAGAGCCCTACACTTGTTATGATCAGTTAGAGAAATAAAGCTGGCTAGCTCCAGCAGGAAAGGGTTTTACAGCCCATGGAGCAGAGATCACAGTAGCCAGCCAGCCTCTCTCTTAAACACTGTTCATGCTTACAGAAGGCTCCAGCAGGCACCAAAGGTGGTGTGCGACGGGGACAGTTTAAAGGATAACCCTTGAAAGGGGATGTTGTCAAATCTGCCCAGCCTAAACCTCCAGCTCGCTTTGTGTGTGACTTGTGAGGGAGTCACGCTGCTCCTGCGCTGGCTCCAGCCTTGGTCCAGAATATAAATGAAGCACGACACTGGTTCATCTGGATGCGTGGCTGCCTGGCAGGGACTGAGCGCAAGCTGCTTTGATGCTTCCCCGTCTTCATCCCAGTCTCCGCTGATGCACACACAGGTGGTCACCGGTACCAGGAGCAGCAACACAGAGAGGGAAGAAGAACACAGGCCCCATCTCCAAGAGACTTCCAAGGAATCTGCTGCCTTGAGCCAGCCAGAGACAGGCTCTTGTTCCCTCAGCAAGCACATGTACACCCCTGGGAGAGACAAGACTTCAGTTTGCGCTTTTAAAGCATCTTTCAGAGAGACAGACTTGTCTTTTGCCAGCACACACGGGCCCAGTTTGTATTCTTTATTTCTGACCTATGCATTTCAGCTGTTTCAGCTATTTTAAAGACAACAGCATGTATTTGAGGATATAACTTTCTCTAACTGTCACTTCCCATAGGAGCTGCTACATTTTACAGTAAATGACACTTCCCTTTTCACACTTGCCCCCTCTCAAGAAGCAAGCTAACATGACAGCACAACTGCTCACACAAGGCCTCCAAGGGATGCCAAATCCCCAAGCGGATGCTGCGTCCAATTGAGTGAAGAGGCACAGCTCCATTAACCAGAAAGAGGCAATTTCTTATGTTTACAGCAGCCCAGGATTCACAGGTTAATTGCTGCATCCCCAAAATAACATTCCTGTTTGATTCCACAGCAGTCATATTGACTTACATGGAGTGTGGAGAGCTGTTTGCTGCTACAGGATGCCCTTGGTACCATCAAGGACAATCTGAGCGCATCGAGTGTGACAGGCTCTCAATGAATGCATAAGTAAATGCAGACACTTCTGCTTCCTCAGCCTTTTGACACCAACAAGGGAAGGGGCTTCCTACTCCAGCACCAGCTATGAAGAGCACATGAATTCTGCGATGCTCAGAGCTCTACCAGGCAGAACACAAGCTATCACTCCATTCCTCTGCTCTGGAAATTACAGGGCCATTATTAACCTTTCTGTGTGCCAGATGATCTTCCCATCTGCAAGCAGCAAAGCAGCCCATGGTGGATGTGCTCAGGTATGCTACTGGGTGAAGGAGGCCATTTCCAATGCAAACCTGCTCACACAGAGTTCTGCTCCCCAGTTCTGATGCTATCATTTTATGACAGCATTTCCTGACCCAGTTTCTACCTTCCTCCTCTGCTATGAGTTGTAATCAGTAATGTCAGTGTTCTGGCTGAACTGCTACAGTGCCATTAATAATGCAAGAGTAGTAACAGAGAAAGCAGAAAAAAAGAGGCTTGAAGGTTAAAAGCAGTAAAAGAATGCTTTTGGGGGGCACAGGAAGGGGGGGAGGAAGAGGAGAAGGAGAAGAAACACTGGCCTACTGAGATTAGAAACCATAGGCTTCAAAAACATACCGTTCCTTTCAGGTGGAAGTAGTGGATGAGTCAGGGCTAATTAGAAGATAACATGCAAATAAGAATGACACACAGAGATGGTTTTGACTAAATTAGATGAAAACTTGTGCTTCCCCTTCCCTTTCCCCCCCTCACCCTGCTGCCTCAACACTTCAGGTTCCCATTGCTCT
The DNA here is from genome assembly GCA_039720435.1 of Amazona ochrocephala. Lineage (NCBI taxonomy): Eukaryota > Metazoa > Chordata > Aves > Psittaciformes > Psittacidae > Amazona > Amazona ochrocephala. Next base: position 10,729,686 of record CM077886.1, on the reverse strand, counting down.
GTTACTCATGTTTCAGAGGTCAATGGTAACCTGGCATTCCACACATGACACATACTGAAGTTTCCTCTCTCCAGAGACCAGCCCCTACCTGCCCATCTACAGTCAAACCTTTAATACCAGCAATCAGGCTGCTCGTGGTACACCTTAACCTGAGACTCTGCTCAAGCTGTTTATGACATGTACTCTGAACCTAAAGCAGTGCTGGATTTCAGTAGGTAACCCAGTATCTCCAGGGCTGGGGAGTCATAGAATCATAGAATAATTAAGGTTGGAAAGGACCTTAAGATCATCCAGTTCCAACCCCCCTGCCATGGGCAGGGACACCTCACACTAAACCATGCCACCCAAGCCTATGTCCAACCTGGCCTTGAACACCGCCAGCGATGGAGCATTCACAACTTCCCTGGGCAACCCATTCCAGTGCCTCACCACCCTTACAGTAAAGAATTTCTTCCTCAGATCCAATCTAAACTTCCCCTGTTTAAGTTTGAACCCATTACCCCTTGTCCTCTCACTACAGTCCCTAATGAAGAGTCCCTCCCCAGCATCCCTATAGGCCCCCTTCAGATACTGGAAGGCTGCTATGAGGTCTCCACGCAGCCTTCTCTTCTTCAGGCTGAACAGCCCCAAAATCTTTTCCAGAGGCAGCAGCTCCTGTGACAGCAGTACCTTCACTACCACGTAAGGCACACAAGCCTCCTGATCACACAGAATAAAGCTGCATCCTCAACTGCATCACCTGGAAATGTTTCTTTCCCCTTCCTTCTGCTAAGCCCAGCAGAGAAATAAAGTAATAAAGGAGTCTACAGACTTGGCGTTGATTCCTCAGCTGTTCCTATTGCTGAATGGAAACACACATTGACAATGGAAGGGCTAAACCGCCTCCTGCACTCCAGGAGGGTGATTTGTTTGGGGCTGACTGTGGCTCAGCACAGAAAAGCAGGCCTCTTCCAGGGACTGGCAATCCCTAGTTTGTGTTCAAGGCCAGGTTGGACGGGGCCTGGAGCAACCCGCTATGGAAGGTGTCCCTGCCTGTGGCAATGGTTGGCCCTGGATGAGCTTTAAGGTCCCTTCCAACCCAAACCATTCCATGGCTTTTAAGACACAGGAGCTAACTCTTAAATGCCTTTCAGCAGAGCTGACCAGCCTGACTATTTCTCTCCCACTGATGGCATTTACAGCTTCCTACACACTACCAGGTTAGTGATGACGTAGGAACTGAAACCAAACACATTCTCTTTTCATTAGCTGAAGTCACACACGTATCTACCTCCTGCAATACATATGCCAACAGATCACCTTATCAATGTTACTATTTAACTGCAGCACAGCTCACTCTGCCCCTGAAGAGAACTACTCCAAAGTCCTCTGGCACAAAGGGCTTGCTCAGGTGACCATCCAGAGGGATGAAAAGCCAAGTTCATTGAGGTGAGCTCATGAGAGAGTGGCAAAGGAGGAAATCAATATGGAAAGATCAGCTTCAGAACTGCACTGCTTTTCAAAGAGACCTTTCAAGTCTCACTTCCTCTGCAGAGAGGAAGTGAGAGGAGCTGGAGGTTCTCTGCTACAAACAGCTTCCCCTCCAGGACAATGATATAAAGAGGATGGGTGCTTTAAAATAGGAAAAGAAGAGGAGAACAGCCCTGAGCACACTGTGACCAAATTAGGAAACAAACTCTACTGACAGCCTCCAAAATGGACATCATCTGCAGCAGCCTCCTATTAGCTCAGGAAGTCTGATGACTGTGTCATCTGCTCCGATCTGTTTATGTGCAAACAGAAAGAAGAAGCAAAACACCTCCTCGCATTGCACATGCCAGGTTAGGCCAGCTCAGGGCTCTGGCACAGAGAGGAGAGTCACCAGCTGCCCTGGCACAATACAGCTCAAAACCTCTGCGGCTGACTCAGACCCCTCCAAAGACAAGGGCCCTGGAAGCACCCAGGTACAGCAAGATGAGGAGCATGCAGAGCCACGGGGGTTTCATTGTGTTTCTGAAGTGGCGAGCCTGTGGCAGATGAAGCTGAGGTTAGAGATCAGTGATTACTACGCCAGGAATGTGAGGGGGAGGAAAGAGAGGGAAGAGGGAGCTTCTTGAGTAAGGGCAGAACAATGTTTTGAATTCAGCTTGGGAACGGCCTTTTTTCCATCCTCTCCAACCTCCATTTCCACTGCAGCAGCAGAATGATAACCCTGCTCTGGTACTGTGCAAATACAAGTAGCACTGGGCAGGGTTTTAACCTTGTACTCAGGGGGTTCCTGTACCGAGCTCCCACAGCAGCTCAGTGGCATCGCATCCTATGGTGAGGACAGACAAGTGACCCAGGGTAAGTTACCTCCCTGCTTGAAACCACACAATCTGAGCACTCTGGTCCATACAGAGATTTAGGGTTTCTCCCTATGTTGGGGTCATCCCATGATATTACTTCCTCTCATTTCCTGCATGAAATGGAAGCACACCCCTCATCCCTTGCTCTTTCAAAGGGATCTAGGAGGAAAAAGGCAAAGCTTAAAGCTCATCTCAGCCTGCAGCAAGTCTCAGCCTCTGCTCCAGGGTCCTTCCAACGCCAGCAATGCGGCTGTGGGACCACTTCACCCCATTCAGGGCATCCGAAAAACTTTCACCCCTGGCATCACCAGCCCAGGCTGCTTTTATCCAACCCCTTGTAATACCCATCAGTTTATCTCCAAAGACACTGTCCTGGTACTGACCACTACAGGTTTGCAGCTGCTTCCAGTGGCTCCATTGCCTAAATGGCTGCAGGCTGTGCCCAAGGAGAGAGGTTGAGACAAGACTGCTGAGGGTGAAGTTTCCATCCCTGTGTGAAGTTGTGTTCAGCTTGTCACCTCTGGACCCCTCCTTGGCAAAGGACAAAGCTACGGAGGGAAGACAGAGCTGCTGCCTCGTATGGACCTGACACAGAGGTATTCAGTGGTCAGGGAACAGCGAGAGAATTGCTTTTTTCACTGAATGAATATTGCTATATAAGGCAGAAAGCAAGCACAGGAGTAAGCTTTGTTGCTTGAAATTGCACTGACTTACGCGGTCTATTTTTAAGGGGACTAGTTTGAGTTCTTGTTTTCAGCAGCTTTTTTTACCCTCTAAAAGACAGACACCCCATTTAAGCTGACCTCTTTCCTCAGGTCCATTTCCAGGCTGGGCTTTGCCCTCTCCTCCTCTGTCAGACTCATTTATCAAGCGAAGCATTTCCACATACCACTGCATAAATAGACTTGACCTTGTAAAAGCAGCAGCACCACCTGAGCTCCCACTGATGGAGCCTCTCCACTCCACCATAGCAATTCAATCCAGCCCACTCCTGCCCTCTTTTCCCTGGGAGGTATTCTCGGGGCTCCTACTGCCCCTTCTTATGCGTCCTGAGGAAGGGTGGCAGGTACAGAGGTAAGGCAAGGAGTGATTTGGGGCTGATCATTGTGCCTCCTTTCTGGAAAGGGGCATTTAGGAGCAAGCTACTGCTGGCACCACTCAATTCTTGCACTTCTCCTAGCCCAGACCAGGCATACACCTAAAAGCAAGATATGGGACAAGCTGTTTCCCTCTCTCTGGCTTTCCTGGGTGCTCCCTCACAACCAGGGATCAAGCGTATGATTACCCATCATAAAGCCTCCAGGGAAGCGAGGAGAGCCCCTGGCACGTGGCTTTCCCTTGCTCCCCTTGCAGCTTCCCCAGCAAGATAAAGCTGATGAGGAGATCTCCTGACTCTCAGCACTCCCCTTCCAACTTTGACCCTACACCCCTCGACAGGATGCACCACGTGGCTTAGAATGCACGTATCCTTCCCACATGGGACTGGACTTTGAAGGCTTTGCTGCATCAGAGAACTCTCCTGTTATCTCTCTTCCTTTCACACTTAAGCAATAAAAACCCTATCGGGGGGTGTGTGTGTGTGTGGTGTTATCTGCTGCCTACAATCACCTCAACCCCACCTTCGGCCTCGGTCCCTCCCTCCTTGCTGATCCCTTTGAGGTGAGACGCGTGGATCCGCAGCGCTGTGCGATAGCGTCGCCGCTCGCCCTGCCTGCGGCACGGAGCACGGCTGCAGACGAGGAGCTGCAATGGCCTTTTAAGGAAGAAAAATGAAAATGGGCTGCCCGGCCTCGGAGCACAGATGACAGACGGAAACTTGCCATTTGTTGTGGTTTTGGCAGCAGCAGAGCGGAGCCATGCGCACTGCTCGGTTCAAAAGGCGCTGAGCTGGAGAAGGCTGAGAGCGCTGGAGCAGGAGGGTTTAGGGATGCAGTGCTGAGGGGGAAGATGGTACAGTCTTGATACGATGGGTCAGACCGCTCCACTGGCCTGGACAAGTGGGAGACAGGCCTCTGGATGAAAGCAAACACAGGCACAAGTGCTCCATCCCCAGTAAGACACACCGATTCCACACCACATTCCCCTTTCTTCCTCATCCCAGTAAATTCTGCTAAGCTGCATTCACACAGCCACAATTCCGATGGGAATTTAAACACCAGAGTTGAGCCTTGAGGTCATTGCCATCAGAAGGAAATGACAGGGGTCTGCCATAAGCAAGTGCCGCCTTTGGCTCTGCTCATCACTAAAGCTGTGAGGTTAAGCTCCAAGTAACAATTAAATCCAAATAAATAGCTCCAGGAAAAGCACAGAGAGAAGAGCAATAGGAATGGCTGAAAAGAGAATGAGACAGGGCCAGGGGACCTTCAAAATGTTTGCTCTGCTGTCAGGGAGCTGAATGAGACAGCGGACTCCAACAGCTGGGAAAACATGTTGCAAAACAAGGAGAATGAAGTAATTCTCCACGCGCTCATCCCACTCTCCGGCATTTTGGACAAGCTCAATTTCTCCAACCGGAGCTATTTATTTGGTTTTTCCATGTTGCACACTCACCCTGCCAGTGACAAAGCTTGATCTAGTTTAAGCCTAAAACCACGGCACATCTGGAGCCGGGCAGGGGAGCCGCAGGCCAGCCTCTAGCACACAACTAACAGCCCCTATGGCATGTGTTGGATGACATCCTCGGAAGGCTGTGTCATCCTGAACACATCCCCTGCTGCTGGGTACTTGCTTACACAAACATCTCCCCTTGCACCCTATAAAACACTTGTAATGGGACGATGGGGCTGCCTCATTACCTGCCTTTGAAGCACAAGCAGCTGCGTGCTCCGTTATCACACCAGGTACAGAGAGATCACAGGCACTGCAGTTAACCCATAGCTCCTTTTCCAACTTCAAGCCCTGCAATCATGCAATTTACTTGAGCAAGGCCACTCACATCAAAATTGCTGCAAACTGTACAACACGACTTAGGTTTATTACCATAGGTTGTGGATGCAGCGTTAGCACCCTGCTAAGAGATGCCGTGTTCAGACACAGCTTGCTAGGCAGAGCTCTGTACAAGCTTAAACCTGTCTGGTTTCCAACAGCAAATGAAGGTTAAAAGCAGCTGGGTGCATCTGTTCTTAGCCAGCACCTTGAAATCAATCCCAAGATATTGTAGAAGCTTAAAAATAAGGCCCCTAAAATACCAGTTCTGCAAATTAAAAGCACACCCAAGGATGGCTGTGGCCAGAAAGCCTGACCTGAAAAGTGATAATAAATAGAAATGGAGATTTTATCCATCTGCCACAGGCACATCACTGCTCATTTTAACAGTGGGACAGTTCAGATGCCCAGCAGGCAAACCCAGTCCCTACACACAACCTCAGGGATGCACTAAGCTGCCCAGTGTGAGGGCAATGTGATTCAGCAGCACACAACCATATGTCATCACCTCATTGCATCCGGCCAGCGCAGAGGCTGGTGCAATGAAAATCCCATGCTATGCAAAGGAGTTTTAAGGAAAAGTCTTGGAAACGCAAGTCCCTGCAATGTGGCCTGGCTCTGAAATGAGCGTGGCACCGGAGGGACAGCTCTGCTCCTTGCATGCATCATTTCCATGGCAACGGCAGCTTTCACCTCCCCATCTCTTCCCTGGCTGGAAGCCCTGCAGTGCTCTGTGCTGAGACTGCAAAGAGGGGAAACCATCTCCCATCACCAGCAATGCTGGGGATAGCAGCAAGCAGCCCACGAACAAAAGCCCTGTCTTCATCAACACTATGGGGTCTTGGGATGTTGAGCTGAAAGGATGGGCTTCCTTTTCTGATGGGAAACAGTGCTTCCTCCAATATACAAAAGTACAGGCTCGTTTCCCAGAGCTGCACAACATGTGCCTTTCCTAGTTTGAATTGCCAGCTTCGATTTGCTCTCTCAGAGCACCAGAAGGAGAAACACGCATCATGAGAGGTGAGAAATTCAACTGCTGCTTCCACACAGGGATGCTTGTGCCTAGGAAGATGGAGGTTGACCAAACGGGCTGACAAATCCTCCCTATCACCAGGAAGCCTGGTTCCATGTGTGGTCAGGAACCTGGTTGGGAGCAAAACCTCAAAACTCAGGTCTGAGCCAACACTGCCTCTGCCCCAGCACCAGCTCAGCCTGCAAACACACAGAACACATCCATGCAGTGGCTTGGGCACTGTTTTTCCATGGCTAATTTAAGCTTTTCCTCCACCCTGCTGTTGGTGATATGATGATTCAAGCCCTGGCCACCTAACTAGGAGCTAAACTTCACAGCACACAGCTGGAGCCCTGGCAGATGGTGCAGGCTCATCTGCATGCTCTCTGTGCAGCCCTTCACTCACAGAAGGCAAACAGCAGCTCTGCCCATTGCTCTGGCTACAATTAGCTGCATTTTGGTCCCTCCAAGGTGCAAATGACTGGAGCTGCAGGTCAGATCATAAGCAGTGACATGGATACACCCAGAACTCTTCTTCTTATTGAGCCCAGCATACATATATACAGCCAAAATGAAGGCTTCCAGCTGGTTCCCATCACTTATTTCACAATACATCCATAGCTGGCCCGAATATGAATTAACTTCTCTGCAAGATTTAAAGGAAAGCCTGAGAGTATCAACATGAATTCTCAAAGCAAGACAAAAGACCCAGGTGATGGAGCACAGAAAGAACACAGGTCCACCATCTGGTCCTCCTCTCCCCACCCTTGAAGAGCCTTGAGGCTCGAGGAGAGGCACATTTTGACCTTTCCCTTTCCACACTTCCCCTTACTTTAGGTTCAGCTGTGCAAGTGCAGTCCTTCCACCCAGAAAGGGACTCCCTCCAGGTTCAGTCATCATCACCACCGAATCCATCAGAGAGGCACTGCTAGCAAAGCTGATGCATCCTCTCCAACCTCTGCAGAGTTCCCTAGATTAGCCCTTTCCTCCCTATGGGCACGAGTTTCCTGCAAGCAAGAGCATTAACTGAAATTCCTCATTATGGGTAGAGGAAAGAGAGCTGGAATACAAAGAACTGCTGCAGTTGATGCTGTGAGACACCACATCCTGCAATCGGAATTCCTTACCCTCCACTTCAAATCCTAAAGTCATTCAAGACTTCTAAGAGCAGCACTAAGCTACTCAGCAGATTTTCAGCTAATGAATCAACACAAGCTGTCCAGGAAACCAGAAATCCAGCCCGCTGGAATGCTGAGACGCCACGGAGGGGGGACAGGCAGTACACTAGGAAGGAAATGAAACAGCAAACCAGAAGGAAAAGACCATTTCAGTCCTGACCCTTCCCATCACAGTTACTGCACTGCGTTACACATTTTAGGGGGAAAAGGCAACTTTTGCACATGGAAGTGTTCACGCTCTTCAAACCTGAGTTTTGTTCTGCGGTGCTGACATATGCACATGTTGAAAGCAACTCCTTATTTGCAATAAGAGCGAGAGAAGAATGATTTAGACATGAATCAACATTGCCACCTAGCGACTGGCAAACCTCCTCACTCCTGACACTTGGAATCCATCAGAACCGCCTTTCTTTCCCAAATGCTAGAGATAGATGTTAGCAAAACCGATTTGGAGATCAGGGATCTCAAATGGAATTGTGCGTCTGTCATAAGCAGCTTTCTACCCCCAGTAAGTTCGATTTTTCACTACAGAATGCAACCTCACCTTCTCCAGACACCAGAATTTGACTTCCTATTAATTCCTCACGACGGGCAAACGGTCAATACAAGAACACAAAGCTACGGCAGCTACAACCACAAGGTTAATGCACCCAAGAGGAACTGCAGTGATTAGCAGCAATCTCTGCTGGGGGACAGGCAGTTCCCTCAGTGTCACACGAGAATTCATTGTTGTGGCTACAGTTGTGCAAGACACCTTGTAGCTTCAGCGCTAAACACCGACCTGGTACAGCCTTGGCTCGCCGGCACCAGATGTAAGCAGGGCTCTGTGTACATTCAGGAGACTGGGAAACATATTTCCTTGCTTCCATTTTTCCCCTAGAGCAGATGGTGCAAAGCAGCAAGTTTTCCCTGCTCCCTCCCCCCGTTGGGCCTGACAATTCTCCCGCTATGGCCATCAGCAGATTTTGAGGGAAGCATAAAGATCTCCTGCCCTCTGACTGGCTCCTGTTTCAGGGAGCTCTTCCAACAAGTTCTTTGTCACTTCCAACTGAATCTGTATTCAGGTGCCAGCATAAAGGAAAGATGCAGATGCCAATTCTCTTCAGGGTAGCACGCAAGGTTGTTTCAGCTCATTTTCCACAAGTTTCATTACATAAAGGACTGCAATTGGGTTTTATGCCTTTTAAGCACCCATCTCCCTGTTCACCTAAAACTTTTCTGTATATGGAAGACAGTAACTTATTGCACTCACAAGCTTTTTTAGCCAACATCTTCCTAAGAAAGGAATATTGGTGTCTTTATCAACAGCACCCTGAAATCCATCTGTCCAGCCACACACTTGTACGGAATATCAGTAGGATCCAGTATTTTGACTGCTGCCCCATGCAGCCACATCCTGCTCCTAGGAAGCGCGGGTTGTCCTCCCAGCTCTCCTGCCCATCACTCCAGGAGAGACCAAATGGCAAGCATCCTCCAGTTACCTTTCTGCAGCGGGGATTGGGGCAGCTGAACCGCTTCACATCATGGTCCAGTAGAGCCGGGAAGTTACAGAACGGACACCTAGAGCCCAAAAGAAGATGCCATCAGCGCAGAGTGCCAAAGGTATCTTTGCTGCAAGGGGATTCAAATAGTTCTGTGGTAGTTAACAAGGCTGCCAACCAAATGCCTGTCACCAGGATGTGCTGACTACAGCCATTTTTGCTCATATTTCTTCAGTCACTCACAGTCAAAATATTTTATGCTCAGCACTGCTTTTGACCATGTAATTTAGAGGATCAGCACTGAGCTGGCAAGCAAGTCTTAAGGGAGATGAGTCTATTGAATTTTAATCTGCTCCTAGTCAAAGGCAGACCAACCTGAATACAGAGAGATTTGGAAAGGCAGAAGCCTGAACGTATAATACAGCCCTGAAAGCTCCCTATCTCACAGTGAGCATACATTTAGGGTTCCAGGGGACAGTTCTGCACAACACTAAGCGCAGTCTGCATCCTCTGATGGATGCTTACCTGACAAGCTCATCCGCACAGGCGGCAGCCACCTCCTCCTTAGCTTTCCGCTCATAGTATTTGTTGAGGATGTTCTCTGGAAGCACCTTCTCCAGCTCGCTGGTGGGGAATGAACACGTGCAACTGCCTTCCATGCAGCTGAGCTCTGACTAGGGTTAGAAGGAGAGAGCTCAGGTTCAGGATGATGCTAGCGAAAACCAAGACTTGGTACCCAGAACATTTTCAAATACACCAGTGCAGAGCCTTGCTTAGAGAGAATAGAGCTTAAGTTAGCAGATGACTGCCAGAGAATGGGCTTGCTTATGGAAAGAGCAAGACTAGTTAACAAATCAGGCTTCAAACAGACACTGGGCGTGAAGATGGTGTTGATGGTTGGGATCACAGATCACTTGAAGCCCACTGTGACCACACAGCAGCCTGTTACTACTGTATGGTCTCTGCTGAGAACCAGCACTCTGCTCACAAATAGCACGTGGAATTCTTTATGGTCATATCAAATACGGCTGCTAGTTCATATGTTTATACAGATCCCAGACTACAAACGCATCCCACAGTTTCATCCTCCTATCTCAAGGCAAAGAAGCATGCACATCTCAGAGCATGTTAATGACTTGTTTATAGCTCAGCTGAGTACCAGGGTAACTGCTCGCTAAACCGGAGCTTAAGAAAGTTCATAGCATCACAGAGGAACCAACTCCCAGATTAAGCTGGGAACACAGTGATGTTATGTAGGACAAACACTCTTAGGTAGGAGGAGACTGGCCAAGTCAGACAAGAGTGTTCTCTGTGCAAAGAGAGTGGCTTATTAAGAAGAAAACAAAACGCAGACAAATGCAAGTTATTGTTGTCACTATGAATAGTGTGGAAAGCACTCCTAACAATCCCAGTTGCTCAGCATAGAGCACAGAAGACAGAGGTCGGCAAAACTGAAATCCTATTCAAAGATCCCACTTTGATGGGGAGACCGACTTGCTGGATTTGGATTTCAGGACACAATTCCATTTGCGTATTTCCTTGGAAGTGCCGTTACATCCAATTTAAGCACCAACATTACACAAACAACACTGTGATCTCCCAACAGCAATTCACTCATCTTCCCCTCATCCAAGTGAGGAATTCTTACCTTCCCAGAGCCAAAGACTGCCTCCTGAGCATATTTAATTAGGCACTCCTTGCAGAACAAGTGACCATCTGCACACTGAGTCAGCTTCTCAAACGCAAAGTCCTCGTAACAACAGCGGCACTCTATCATCTGCCCATCCTGCAGCCATAAAGAGGTATTGGCATCATCATCAGAACATCAATAGCCATAGCAATACACAGACACATACAACTGCAAGCTAGAAGCACTGCCAGCATTCGTTCTAAAAAGAGCCACAGATGTGCACCATCCCATTAGTTACCCTGTTTGGTTGTCAAAACTCACTAAGCACAACCAGAAACTCAGTTTTAAGTACCTTAATAGCTACATGTCCTGCATGAGAGGTTCTTAAAAGCTACAGAAGACACGATGTTTAATAGTTCTTAGCTTACAGGCAGAGAAGCACTTTGGGTTCAGGAAGGTGCAATCGCAGGGAAGCGGCATTCCCACCATTCTTATGGGGAAAACCAAGCTTCGGATCTGATGCCCTCTCAAAGGACATTAACCCATCTGCTCGGAGAGACCTTGTCTTGGCCTCTTCACTACAGGGGTGAAGAAGCCTGCCTCTTAAGTAGTAAGTATGCCCACATCTTTAAAGGTCCTCTCCAAAGTTTGAAGAGAAATGGGCATTGAGAATGACAAGGTAATCTACACAACTTTTCTCTCTTTACTTAAAGGGAGAGACTTAATTTTCAGGTTTTTAGAGTCCTTCCTGCAAATGAGGAAAGCCTGTTGGAGTCAGAGCTCCAACAACAGCATCTGTTTTAAACAGCCATAATGGTGGTAGCAAGGGCAAGCCTGGTACTATTCTATTGCAATGTTTGCTCTGGCCAGTCAAGATACAAGCAGCAGCTAACTGAATTACTCGAGATCATTACATGCATCAATACTGTCTTGCTGGACCCGGCTCTTGTCTACCTTTGCTGAATGCCAGCCAACACACACACTGCAGGTTCTGCCTGCTCAGCAAACGCAGCGCAGTACAAATGCAGCTTCAGGAAAGCTCCATTCCAGAAGCCAAAAAGAGTCTGTGAAGAATTTAGTGTAAAACAGCATCTATGCTGAACTCAGACCACATTACAGATACTGACCTTCTGATACTGCTCCTCATTCATCTGCAGAGCAAGGAGGAAGTCTGCATGCTGTAAGAGAGAAGTGCACCTGTATTTATAGCATAGATAAAGCAATTTTACAGCCTCTACACTCTTTCACATTATCTCTGGATTTAGAAACCACCATAAAAAGCTCCCTGTCTGCTTACACCACCACTCAGCCCACCCTTCCAATCCATTAAGCTATTTATGATTCAGCTAAAACAGATGGGAGAAGCAAAGGATCAGGAACAAAGACCCGAATTCTGTAGTATGGAGAGCTGCTGGTTCAGGTTTCCATGGGCAGAGATGATCTCGCCCAATGGACCCCTCCAGAGAAAGCCCCAAGGAACATTAGCTTTGTGATTAAAAGGAGACACTACCCATCTGCCTGAAAGACAAGGATCTTTAAGAAAGGACTGTAGGTGCAGAGCTGTGAATTCAGTCTTCCCTCAGACTAGAGGAGAAGACAACACAACAGTGGGTGCTGCAGTGTTCTGCCTTGAAACGCATGGCCCTCAGCACAGAACAAGATGATCTGGAGACACAGGAAGGCAGAGTGAGTGGACAGACTGCCTTGGGCCCGGTCATTACTCACCATCAACACTGAGCTGCAATTGCAAGGCCTAAAGCAGCAGAGAAGCCTGCTAACAATTAGAGGAGGAGTTAGTTAGCAGAGCTTTTACTGCTTCATAGCAATAAAAGTCCAGAACAGTGTTTGGAAAAGCAGCAGATGTATATTTGAGTAAATAAGAAATTCTGTGCTTGGCTTTTTTCCTTCAGAAGTCAGTAATTTGGGAAGAGTCATACACTAACAGGTAGCAAAAGGGGAAAGGCAGTCAGTTATTCAGTGTCTGAATTGCTCCAAGAGGCAGATTTCCGTGTTTAGGGCCAAGACTTTTATGTCAGTTGAAGTTGTTTGCACCATGTCGTGGTTTAAACCCCTCAAACTCACACAGCCGCTCTCTCACTCACTCCCCACTCTTTCTTCCCTCCGCTCCTGGAGGGATGGGAAGGAGAATCGAAAGAATGCAACTCCCACAGGTTGAGATAAGGACAGTTTAGTAACTAAGGTATAACACAAACCACTACTGCTACCACCAATAATAATAATGACAAGAGAAAATACAAGGGAAAAGAATACAATTTCTCACCATCCAATATCAAGCCCGACCATGCAGTGGACCCCCACCAGTGCACCCCCCACCGTGCCCCCTCACCACCCTTCCGGGTCTCTGCTCTCCGTTTCATCCTGGACATGACGCGCTGTGGCATGGAATAACCTCTTTGGTCAGTTTGGACCAGGTGTCCTGTCTCTGCTTCCTCACGGCTTCCCCCCCTCCCTGGCAGAGCATGAGACTCACAAAGTCCTTGGCCAGCCTAAACATCACCAAGCAGTAACTGAAAACACTGGTGTTATCAGCGCTGTTCCCAGGCCCAAAATCAAAAACACAGCGCTGCACCAGCTACCAAGAAGGAGAAAAAATGACTGCTGCTGCTGAACCCAGGACACACCATGAGATCAAAGCAGCTCCTACCACTCACCTCTGCCATCTCTTTCACTTTCTGCTCATAGAATTCCTGCTCCCGTAGCACCAGTGGGAGGAGGGAGCACTTGTCATAGGACCTCCAGTGCCGCCTCTTGTTCTCCAGGAAGAACATGCGCTTCTTAATTTTCACATCCCCTACAGCAGAGGTAAAGGCACAAGGAAACGGGATGGAACAGCCAGAACTATGCTTAAATCCTTCTTTCTCCACCCATCACACTCAGCATCTCAAGCAGCACTGTACCAAGCAGAGGTACTAAGGAGTTATCTCCAAAACTGATGCCAGACATTGACAGAAACATCCCTGTTTTGGGACCACATCCCTTTTCAAGAACAGCACTTTCTGCTGCAAGCCAGTTCTGTTTACAACGATGTGGAGAGCACAACCCATACAACTTGCTATTTACCTTGCTCAAATTTGAAGTCGATATATGAATACTGATTCATCTCCTTCTTTCTTTTCCTTTTCCCGCCGGTTTCGGTAGACAGCTCCTGCCATTTTTTGATAGCATCTGAAAAGGCCTAGAAAGCAAGAGACAGACTTAAATCCTGCGCTCCTGGAAGAAAGCAAAACCACAGACTTCAAATCAAATCAAAGCACAGTACAAACACGTGCACAATGCTGATCCAAAACTGGAAAGCCAAACACCCCATACAGAGGCAAATACAGCTCTTTACTTTGCTCACCTTGTCGCATTACGTACTCATAAAGCAATCATTCCATAAATCCAAAACAGCTGAATGATACTTCACACCACCTATTGTGTAAAGCTATTTCAACTCCATCTGGGGTCCACTTTGATGCAATGGAGCTGGTTTGGCTTTTTTTTGTCGTTGGGTTTTGCTTTTTAGCTAAAAAAATGAAGCTCAAATACTCAATTGAGCAAGTGATTTTTGTTTAAGACCTGGAATAGCAGAGAAAGAAGCTCAAGCAAGAAGAGGATATCAGAGTAGATCCAAGTCAAATGCTTGAAGCCACATTTACATTCAGTTTGCTGATATAAAACCCAAGTGTCTCTGCAGCTTCATTACAGTGACACTCTTTCATGATGAATACAGGACTCATTCCACAAGTCATCATAAAAAGAACCAGGACAGGGAGACTGGGGCTTCTTTTCCATTCCATGCAGTCAGTTAACTAATAGCAGCAGCTAAATGTTAAATGTTTGAAGATTTAGCTAAAAGTCTAGGTTTTACTGACAATTATATGACACTTCAGCAGCAATGTATGGGAACACTTCTGAGTTTAACGCATCACCTACCATCAACTAGCCAGTTCTATCAGAGAGAAGTAAAACCTTCCTGCAGCATTCTGCCTGCCCAATATATTTTGCAAGTCTCTACTAAATGGATTAATACTTCTTAAAAGGAAAGGAAGAGCATTAAAAAGCCCATAACCACACGGCAGCAGATGGTACAGTGAGGCAAAATACATAGCATTGCTCTCCAGAGATGAGGGATAACCTAGGAAAGGAAACAGACTTGAACTGGAGAACCTTTCGTGTGATTGCATAGTGTCCCTTCAGTTCACGTAGTGCCCACTTAATGTCTTGGCTGCTGAGCATTTTGAAGTCTGCCATAAGGAGGTCAGCTGCCTGAATAAAGCACCGCTGATCGAGTGGGGCAAGTTTGAAGAAGTCAAAGTAGTCCACTTTAGGCACCTAAGGAGAAAATGCAAAACATATAAGAAGGCTGCTATAAATATACACCAGAACACCACAAACCACTCTTTCAGTTATCAGGACCTTCTGCAAGACCACCCCAAATTCAGGTTACACGGCACCCAGTTCTAAGCATCTATCTAAGCATCTGCTCAGAGCACAGCATGGGTGTGAAGCCTTCTGGTCTATGCATTTGTGTGGGTAACCTGCCCTGAGCTGCACCATGCTGCAGCTCTGCTCCTAGTAGGATCCATACCACATAGCCTAAAGCCATTGTGCATGGCTGCATGAGATAGCGAAGAGAGGACACATTTAGGTTACTATAAAGGCATCTTTATTGGCTTGAGGTTGAGAGGTGCTTCCAAGAGGAGAAAGAGTTGAATTACCCATTCAATGTTTCTCTCT
The DNA here is from genome assembly GCA_039720435.1 of Amazona ochrocephala. Taxonomy (NCBI): domain Eukaryota; kingdom Metazoa; phylum Chordata; class Aves; order Psittaciformes; family Psittacidae; genus Amazona; species Amazona ochrocephala. The sequence continues at coordinate 10,714,393 of CM077886.1, read as the reverse complement.
TAGGCTACACACAGCCACTGCAATACACTCAAAGCGGCTCAGAGAGAATGTTTTGTCAAATGAACTTTATAATACATGAATCAATAGAAAAATCAAGAAGCAGGCTGAAAGGCAATGCCTGAGGCCACATAGGAGAGACACAAGGGCCAAGTCTACTTCATGTGACAGAATGACCATGGAATTCTTGTATCAGATACCAAAATGAGCACTTCAGATGGGGTGGCTGACAGGCAGGCAGGGCAAAGGGTCTTGCTGATGGCCAAAGAGCAGCCATGGCGCAACTATGCAACAGCAAACCAGGAGAAACTTGGAAGTCATCTTGCAAGCAACTATCACCATTTAAAGCTGTCTTAAATGCACCCAAAGGCCTCCTATGGAAGTATGGCTAAACCAGGCACTCTACCAATATGTACTAATAAAACCAGACATCCCAAGCTCCACTGAGGTTGAACAGATCGGACGAGAAGCACGCTGCAGAAGAGGATGCTCTCACTTGCCTTTGTCTCATCTTGGCTGGGAAGCAAGCTGCTGCTGGGATTTAAAACCACTCTGCCTTCCTTCTTTGGGTAATCTGGATTCTCCAGAAGGAAGTTACACAGTCTGAAAAGAGAAATACAGTTACTTGGGGGTCTGGGAGCTCCGCTTCATTCCTCACTTGTCTGATTTTAGTATCTTATTATGAGGCTGGGCAGGCAAGTCCCAGCCTGCCCTGTAAGAACCAAGGGAGGTCCCAGACTGGAGCAAACTGCAAGCAACTGCCTGAGAATGCAGTAAAGAATGTTTGGCAGTATGACTGCAGAGGGAAAGCAAAGAGATTTGCCTTTCAACTATTAAATTCATATACATGAAGCCAGTATGGGTGAGCTGCTAACCAACCTACATCTTTCCATGGCAGAGGTAAACAGGCTTCCTTCCTCGCTCCCACCCACGTGAAGGGGTACCTGCACTAAGAGTTAAGGTGAACTAACTTCCTGCTACTCTGGAATTCACACTACGAAGACCCTACAAGAAAGAAGAGTCCCAACGTCAGCAGCATTAACTGAAATCTGTGGCTAACACAAATGCATCTATGGCAAAAGCAGCATGCAAACCCTTACAAAACCCAGGAAAGGTTGATGTCTTCCTCAATGAAAGGTTGCAGATTCAAACTGGAATTAAAGCCTCCAGTCTCAACCTACTTCCAAACAGAGCAGAGATAGAAACATGTTTAAACTGTGTGACCGTACAATATGTACTCTGAATACAGGTTGCATTGTAATAAAAGCTTGAAATCACACCAGATTCTCCAACTTCCACTAGAAACTGGTCTAATGAGAACAGCATTCAGAAAATACTCACTAAAACTTGTTTAAAGCTATTGTACACCAGCCTGTGAATGCAGCAGACCTGGGGTCCTAGCACAAACAATCCCAACTGGCAGGTAAATTGAGTTTCTGGCTTAGGAAAGACTCTAACAAGCAGAATACCTCCTTGCTGGGGAGCCACAAATACTATAGAAGCCCTTTTGAAAGGGAAGCTTGCTGGAGGCTGTCTGAAGCAGGCTTTCACTGCTTATTCTCCACCGTCACTAACCAGCGATGTGCTAGCTGGGTCAACTAACAGAATCTGTTCCTCAGTTTCCTCAGCTGTAGAATAAAAGACTTTATAAAACAGCTTGGACAAGCATTAGCATTTGCAAAACTTGTTGAATGAGAAGGTGCAAGGCTGCAGCAAAGCCACAATCGCAGCTAATTCACATTCCTGATGTCAGAAATCAGTCCCTCATTAAGAAATCTGGACCGGTTTGAAGCATTAACCCACTATCAAGGCATGATTACTTTAGCCCCGCTTTCACATTCAAAGCAGAGGCACTTCTTTCTGGTTAATCAGGTATTGACATATTGAGCCAGAAGCTTTTGACTGAGCGTGAATGCTTCTGCACACAAAAGCTGAATGGACGATACCCTGCTAAGAGCAGCTCCCACATCTTACCTTTCACATCAGCTGGAAGTTTTTATGACGGTCAGTTTGGAAAACAACAGAATACCTTGGCACTGCGCATTTAACAGATCCCAGCTCTCCCCCTTCGCATCCTTTTGGTCAAAGATAATTGTTTTAATGCAACAACACAGAAACTTCAAGGAGCTCAAACACGAGGGGGTCAGCTGAGGCTCAGGCAGGATGCGTTTGAACTGTTCTGCACGTTGCCATCTCGATGCTTGGGATTTACAGAGATGCTAACCTTCAGCGTCTGATAATTAGTGAAGTGGGACCCAGCACGCAACGCACACACACTTGCAGCGCTGTTCATTAGTATCTGCACCACAGGACACAGAGCCACTTAAAAGCCTCATTCCTGCCCAAACCCAGCCACCCTTACTTATTGTATTTCAAGCCTGATTCAGCTTGACACACCATGGACATCAAAGAGACCCTGCCAGCGAGGCTGACCAGCGCTCTGACCCATTTGTTCTCACACAAAAGATGCAGTGGCAACTCAAAAAGCTGGTTTGGTTAAAGGGCTAAAAATATGGAGAAGAAATCTTTATCACCCAGTGAGTGGGTAATGCGCCGCTGAGCAGACACTGTAGATGGCCTACAGGAAAGCCTGGAGGCACCTTTTCATCTCACTGGGTCTGTGGCACACAATGGGAGAGATTTCAGGAGCAGAAGGGAAGGAACACATTAAGACTGATAGAAGCTGCGACTGTGCTTTAATTCCACCAGGCTTCACTAAACCCCCCAGGACACAATAACAAATTGAGAAGTGAAAGGGTCCTGCAGCCAGATGCGCAACTTCTGCAGCCCCAGTGCTCCAAGGAATGGCTCTCCTGCTCTTCTACACACAACCATCTACACTGAGGAGCACAGGTATGTGGTATGGGCACCTAAAAGTTTCTCTCCTGCTGACCACATGCAGGGAAAGCACTTTAGAAAGACAAGAAAGAAGTTACCTTCTTGCTAGCCAAGAAGCCCTACTTTGGAGACACAAAAGCACAAAGGCAGCATAACAGGAAATCTATGCCCAATGGATTGGATCATCCTAATTTCCTTGCCAGTTTACTTATTTATGGTCCAATAACTAATTTCAAGCCTCACGCACTTAAATGCTGCTTAATTAGTGCCCTAGTTAATGGGAAAGGGGCACTGGAGTAATACAAGAGAGGGAATACTCTGGCAACAAACACCTATTCTTCATTCTTGTATCACACAATAACTAGTTTCAACATGTTTGAGACAGCAGCGACAGCTGCAGAGACAAAAACACAGAGCGAGGGACCACCAAGCATCAGACACAAGTGATTTACTTCAAGCCACTCTCCCCTCTGTGCTGCTGGTGCCAACACAAGTAGGAAAGCAAGACTTCACCCTCCTTTTCCACTCCTTTTATTGCCCATCCGGGCTAATGTTTCTGCTCAGCCTGACCAAATCAGTCCCTTAACAGGTATCTAGAGCCAATCCTACCAGCCCTTAAATGTGTTTGCTCTGTTCTAGCTGCAAAAAGTGATGTGAGAGAACTCAGACAGTACCACTGCTACTGGATTAAACACAGGGGATAAAAGCCACCATGATGACAATAAATAAGGGAGTCCAAAACAATGTCACCTTTACCTGGAGAAAGCCAAAAACCAGTGGCATTAAGAAGCAGGAAACCCTTCTCCAACTCAAAAGTCAGCAACCCACCTTCTTCTTATGCTTTAGAGAAGTCATCTCAATACCTTAATCCTGACACTCACCCCTTTTAAGAACCCCAGTAACAGTTAAGAAGTGATACGTCATCTTTAAATAAGGAAATGATCTTAAAAGCAGAGAAGCTACAGCACAATGTAAGAATTAAAGAGCATTTCAGAAAAGCTCTACTAGAAGGAAAAATCCCAACAAATTCCCTGCTCTTTGGCACTATCAACACAGCGCTGCCTCCTAGCCTGGGTATGCTTTAGAACAGTGTCATTGGCAGATGGGGAAATGGCAGTGTGACTGCAGCCAGCCTGTTGTACAGTACACCCTGACTCTTAGCTCTGTACTTACACATTCAAGTCACAGCAGTTCCTGATGATGATGAGCTCTTCAATGTAGTCCTCCTTCACATCCGGGAATCTTGCTTCCTACAGTAGGAAAAGCTATAGGTTATGGAGGTATTAGAGGAGCTGTGTAGCACAACCTAGTGAACAGCACCAAAGACACAGATTTATGGGTGTATCTATCACACTCACGAGACAAGGGCCAAAACAGATTTCAAGAGACCACTTCTATCCATCCAGCACGGATACTGCAAGGTGCTGGCTTCCCTTTGCTCCACGGGATGATTGCTAACACCTCTTTCTCACAAGAAGAATATGGGTAGTGAGGTTAGGCATGAGCAGCTGGCCTAACAAGCGGTTCAGGCTCGACGGAAAGAGGCAAGGCATGTAGGTATGATCTACAACACAAAAAAAGCTAATATTTACCTTCAGACAGAAGATTAAGGAGTTCCAGACTGTGTGCTGAAATACAACATTCCAAAGCCAAAGGAAAAAGCCCAACAATACGGATACCCACCCAAAAGCGCCCAGACACATTAGCAACGAGATCAGGCCAGACAACAAACCTTTCCTGGCATCTCTGTGCCAGCTTTCCCAGCATTAGCCACGTATCAAAGAGCACCCTTTGCTGCTCTCTCGATGGGTTTCTGTACAGGTATTGCAACTATTGCACCAGATGGATTCTGCTCTGCAAGACTGGACTGGTCAGGGGTGTCGAGCAACTCTAACATTGCAAAAGTACCTACTTACCTCAAATCAAGTCACTCATCAACAGGGTCTGGCTTGGAAAGAGCTGAATTTTGCTGGACTGGTACTTAAACTCCAGTTGTCCCAAACAGAATGAGATATAGGATGTGGAGGAAAGACTTGGAGGGGATGGGAGTGGTGGTGTAAGATACAGATACAGTGAAATACACTTGATTGCAAAATAAGTATACATAAGGCATCAAGAGAGAACCTTCCTCCCTAGCAACCAAGGGCAGGAGCGTGCATTGGGGGGGAAAATACAGAAATGTGAAGCTTCACCGCACTTCTGGTTTGTTTTTAAATGTACAGAAGCTGCTGAATGTCCCAATGGTGAAGGAATACCCTTCCTGGTGGTTCCATTCTTGTGGTTGGTCCCCCTCGAGCTCAGCTGCACAGCCCAGAGTCAGAAAGGACTGTGTGGAGTCAACTTATAAGAGTCTTCATGCTGCTTATCCAGTAATCCCTCAGTGTTACTGCCTGGAAATCCACACTGCAAGGGCAACCATCACCCCCTGAGCAGCGCAGTGCCTTTAACACAGCCATGGACCACGCTGCTTTAGGAGGGGCAGCTGAAAGCAACCATGGCTCTCAGCCATGTGTCTCGAAGCCTTCTCTATCTCACTGTCTATCCCACTGCCAGTGTTCAATGTCTCTTTTGCTCCTTTAGCTCCACATCCATTCCTAAGCAGCTCTATGGCGCTGGGTTAGGAATCAACCAGACAAGAATAAATTAGCAGTACTGAGAGGGCAGTAGCCTTTAAGGAAACAGACTCCTGTTACTTCACCTCACTGCACCCTTGAGACCCTGCCATCAACTCTGCTTTATCTCTGGCCAAGAACCCATCTCAGAGCAAACAGTGCCCTCAAGATTCACATCCTCTCAACACTCCTGTTAATCTTTCAAAGCAGGGTTTCCCAACAGTTCCTTGCATGCTCCTCACCTGCTGCATAGCTGAGTCTCAGCCAAAACGAAGAGGATTTGCAGCTGAAGTCAACAGGGCTGTGCTTTGAGCATATGAAACACTACACACCTTGAAAAACCTGCCTGGGAATACCATGCACACAGAAGGCAGACAAGCCCTGGGAATACTTACTGTCTCTCTGATGAGCTGTGCAGTGAGGTCCTGGTCCTGCCCAGCAGCTCCTTGTTCTGGAACATTACTAGAGCCAAGTTCCTGGCAGCCCTGTGCAGGGAATGCTGGACCTGGCTGTTCATTGTCTACCGCTGCCTGTGGACCCGTTTCTTCTGGTGGATGTGCTGGCTGGGGGGAAGCAGGACCTGGAATCCCATCCTGCTGCGGTTCAGGTCGCGGGAAGGCCGGCCCAGGAGCCTTCTCTCCATATGCCCTTAAAGATCCTGGGTCTGCTTCAGGCTGCCCTTGCTGAGGAGCACAACTATTTACTACAGCACGTGGCTCTCCTCCCGATGGCTGGATGTGTGGATGATCCAGCTGGCTGTCCTCATGGATCTCCTGGTCTGCAGGACCCGCAGCAGCTGGTTCTCTGAGGTTTTGCTCTGGCTCCAAGTCCTCTCCCTGGGCTTCCACCTTTTCTTCCTGTTGCGGTGGAAAGTCTGAATCCTCCAGAATAATGATTTCTTTGTTAACGACAGGCTGTGGGCTTGTAGTTATCGCTGGAAACAAACTTGGACCAGGCTCCTGGGTACTTGTAAGTTCAAACCCGGGGCCATTAAGCTCTGATGATCTGGGCCGCTGCAATGCAAAGTTCATATTCTCATCCTTGCTTGGCCCAGCACTGCTCTCCACCACATGGTTATCCTGGTCTCTCTGGCCAGACAGAACTGGGATCACATCTTCAGGATATGCGCTCCTCAAGGGCTCAACAGCACTTTTAGATCCTCCTTCTCCCACAGTGCTTGCACACTGCCACTGAGCAGCAGGTCTGATGACATTGGGACGTGGAAGCTGCTGATGCTTTGGGGTCTAGAAAGAAGACAGACAACAATAAGTAAGCAGGAGTTCTTGTCTGCACGGCAGAACCCTTGCTCCAGGTGACCTTTTGAATCTAATCAGGTTTCTGATGGGAAACAGATGAAGTCTGTTTAGCAAAGTCCTTAATAAGGCATGAAACTGCAACCCACGTACCTTTGTTGCACTGAATTCCAGCCTCAGTCTATCCCCAGGTGCTAAGAGAACATTTGGCAGAACTGGGCATGCACAGGACTTTCAGAATGGAATAACCTCCTAAACTCACCTCAGCTCCCATTTCCCTCCCATTAGAATAGCCTGGGAAGGAGGAACTAACTGCTGGCATGTTTGCATTCTGACTGATTAATCTTAACAGCCAGAAAACAAAGCTCAAGGCATTAATCTCAGGCCTTGTTCTTGCCTCTGGCAGACAGGCTGCTGTATGCCAACAGGCTGAATATTCTCTGCTACTGTTTTCAACTAAGAAAGTCAACTTTGGAACCCATTTTCTCAATGCCTCTGGTTAATGCAACATAAAAGTGGAATATATTCTTCATATAGCTTAGATACAAAGTTAGGCTCTTAGTCTATGTAAGCTAAAGCCTTTGGTCCTCCTCTGTGCCAGTAGAAAGGTTTATCAAGCGGGCTGGCTTTGTAAATATGCAAAAACATAGGTGCCTGCAACAGCCCAACAAGGATCTGAATGGAATAAAGGGATCTAAAGCACACAAGGTCAAACAAGGCACGGTTTGAAAACTTGCCTCTGAAGGAACATCACATGCTTTTGTGAAGCACTCCATCTTTCTGGATCTCAATAGACAGCTTTACAGAAGCTACAGCCTTTGCTAATTAGAACTTTAAATACAACAGATTTAATAGTCTAGATCTCCCCTCCTGTGCCCAAAATATGATTAAACAGAGCCAGCAAAATGCCACCATTTCAACATCCATTTCAGACATCCTAAGTAAATTGCCATAACTGGACCAGCCTCTCAAAGGAACACATCAGATATTCACAGGAGAGTTGGCTATAAAGGCGATGAATAAAGCAGGGCAAGTACAAGAATGACAAATTACCTCTTCCAAGATGACTACATCATCATCATCTTCCTCATGCTGCTGTTCCGCTGGGGCTTCCAGCGGAAAAGGCGATTCTTCATCTGAGGAATCCAATGTCAAGACACCTTCATACCTGCGGTCGATCCAATCTGCGGGATATATGAAGTCAGCTATTTGCTCAAGGTAAATATCTGAAATCACAGGGCACAGGCACTGATACATCTCCAAAAGCAATCTGTACATTGGCATTGCGGCAATAGGGAAGAAGCACTCAAAGGTCACCAATTCCTCTGCAAGTTGCAGTTGTGGCACAGTCACAGCCTCTCCTACCTCCCTTAGCCCCTCTGAGCAGAACCCCTGCACGAACTACAGCTCACCACAACAGCATAGGCATGAAACAGCCACCGACACTTATGCAGAGGTTCCCCTATTGCAAACATCAGGACAAGTCAAGCTGCTGGAAAACGTATCCTGAACATGCTATGCACAGGCTGCTTTCCAGTTTTCGCACAGAATTCCTGAATGTTCAGCAATTCAGGGAAGATACATTTTCTTTTATGAATGTGCAGTGCATTCTAGAGGAGAGAGAAGCTTCTCGGTGTAACTCTGCTTCTTCTGAAAGGGTGTGATTTTGCAGGAGTACCTTATGCAAGGCTGAGACACTGCCCCTGGCTGTGGATGCTGAAGATACCCCGCTATTAAATGACAACCCTGTCCCTCAAGGCTTGTCAAGAATGGAATACAGATACTACTGAACAGAGCTGCTGGAATCGTAGGATTGGTTTGGGCTGGAAAGGACCTTAAAGCTCCTCCAGCTCCAACCCCTGCCACATGCAGCGACACCTTCCACTGGAGCAGGTTGCTCCAAGCCCCTGTGTCCAACCTGGCCTTGAACACTGCCAGGGATGGGGCAGCCACAGCTTCTCTGGGCACCCTGTGCCAGCGCCTCAGCACCTTCACAGGGAAGAACTTCTGCTTTATATCTAACCTAAATCTCCCCTGTTCAAGTTTGAACCCATCACCCCTTGCCCTGTCTCTACTGTTCCTGATGAAGAGCCCCTCTCTGGCATCCCTGTAGGCCTCCTTCAGATACTGGAAGGCTGCTATGAGGTCTCCACGCAGCTTCTCTTCTCCAGACTGAATGCAGGAGAGACACTCAAGGCAGAAACAGAGGGTTTCTGTACTGCAGAGACAGCATACAACCACGCTTTCCCTATGATTTGACACATCATTTTGGCTTATGCTTTAGCATAAGTATTCATGAGCATTCATTTATCACCTTTCAGGCATGCACGGAAAGCATCATTTTGAATTCCACTCTTGGAGGAACGGGTGCCAACACACATAGGAATGCAGAGCCAGCCTCTGAGGACCTCAGGAGGGTGGAACACCAGAAGCCCCTCATCTCTACATGGTGTTCCCAAGAAGTTCACAATCTGCCTTGAGGCAGTACAACACGAGAAAGGCAAGAGCCAAATATTTTGCATGTCTGAATGAAATGAAAGACTTTTCAGTGGGTGGCTGTGAAGGAAGCGTAATAGAGCAGTGTATGACATGGCAAAACAGACCCCTAGCAGCTTCCCCTAACAGCACTCTTCCAAGTTTAGCATCGAGGAACCCTGCTGCTTGCAAGCAGAGTTTTCACAAAGAGCACCTCAGGGATACACACAAACCAGTACTCACCTTTCCCTCTGCGACCCTGGAAATTGTTCAAGTTAATGGCTTCCTCATTTCCGTCCCCCTCTGCCATTTTAAAGAGCTGTACTCAGAAGTGTCAGTGTTCAGGCACAGTCAGGCTCACGCGAGGAGCTACAAGACAAAGGAAAACCAGAAGAGAGTAAGGCAAAGTCAGCAGCATCCTAATCCGGCTTTCCCAAGACGAAGGTGCCGGAACAATGGGGGCTCTCCTGGCTCCCCTAGCACAGCCTCTCCATGCAGGTAATTTGCTGTGCCACCTCTAAAAGCAGACATGCTTCTGTTACTTCCTGCTCTGGCACTTAAGACAGCCAACTGAGGAGCGCAACCAGGCCCAAGAAGCCTCTCTGGAGAAGACACAATGATGCTTATAGCTATGCAGTCACATAAAGGGGTGGATGGAGAGATGCAATTCTGTCCAGCCAGCACTCTGACCCCCCCCATATGTGCATCTCCTGTTTCCAAGAAGTCAAAACCCTGACGCATCAACTCACATAGTGGTATTTCTGTCACCATCTAATAATGAGGAGCAAAAGCCACTTGCCTGAGCTGCCACAGGGCAACACCACATAAGCCTGCATCTCGGATGTACCAGTTGGTGTCATTACAACCATCCCCAGAAAGTCACACCATGCACAAGTGTAGCAGAAACACTAGCACTGAGGTGAACAGTCATTATTATGGGTCAGATCTGACAGTTCTGCTGGTGAGGAGCAGGACCATGAAGTGCTGATCATTGCTGAAATGGAGACACCAGCATCACTCCCTCAACTCCCTTGTGTGCTGCCACGCTGAGGCACAGCTTCAGAGGGATCAGAGATGCTCTGAGCTCACTACCATGATGCCTGTGTTGTTGGCACGTCGGAAGGGAGCTGCAGCCCTGGCAGGGCAGTATAGAAGTGCTTTGTGCCTGCACTGGGAACAAATCACATCTGCAGAGCACACCTTCTTGCCACAGATAGCACCTCTGCTCTGGAGCCAGGCTGAGAGAGCTGGGCTTGTTCCGCCTGGAGAAGAGAAGGCTCCTTAAGGGGAGACCTTAGAGCAGTCTTCCAGAGGAATGCTAATTCCAAAGGGGCCTATAGCAAATCTGGAGAGGGGCTTTTTACAAGGGCCTGAAGTGACATGATGAGAGAATGGCTCTAAGCTGACAGAGGGGAGATTTAAGCTGACAGAGGGATGCAGCTTTTTCTCCATTTCAGGGCAGGACACTCGCTTAACACACACATAAAAGGTGCCAGCAGCACTGGGCAGGGTGAACCAGCCTTCTCCAGGGGGAACTTCCACCATAAAGGTTTTCAAGGCTACAGACAGCCCCATTCACATGGTGAATGGTCCAGAGTTGAGCGGCATATCGGGCTAAAGGAACTGCAAAGTCCTCTTTAACCAGCACTACTACAAACACGTAACTACTCCCACATATTTGAGCCCTGTAACCTCCGTAGCACACCCTATTTCCAGTAAGCACAAGCGAATCATGGGTACACTGATGCTTCAAACACGCTCCACAAGCAAGCTTTTGGGAGTGTTTCCACTGGGTTCTTCAGCTTCTGCTTTATAAGCAAGGAGAAATCAATCTTTGTTTGCTAGAACGGCATGGAAGCACCATTCTCATCAGTGCAGCAGACAAGAGCAGGAGCTGCAGTTCAGTAGCCGGGTCACTGTCAGCATACTTGGTACAAAAGCCCTGTGAACTCATTCTTAAAAGGAGTTCAGCTACCACCTAGTCCTGCACAGCATTTTTCCACCCTGAGCCCTCTCAGCACTTCAGAAAACAAGATCAATGTGCTTCTTGCCATCTAAAAGATGGACAAATGAAAGCACAGAAAGGACCAGCACGGCCAAGGGCACTGAGCAGGCTGGCAGCAGAGCAAGGAGAGGCACTCGGGCCTCTTGTAACCACGCCAACCACTTCTGCTCCCCAGCAGGTTGGTCCTACAAAGGCACCCCTTGCAATAACCAACAGCCTCTGCACTGCTATCACCCACCTCTCTCAGCCTGCTTCGTGCAGGCTCCTGCTCAACACAGGAACCTCTTGGCAGGCAAAAAGAGAAGGATCGTTCCAAAACCAGCTCTGAAGGAACAAGGATGCTCACGGAAGCCACAAAGCATCTCTTGCAGCATCGAGTGGTACAGACAGCGGCTAGACAGATACCTGCTTGTATCTGCTCTGTGCAAAGCTAAGTGGCTTGGCTATTGCTCCCCTGCAGGAGCATGCAGCGTGTTAGCAGCAGGGGATGTGTGTACGTGTGAGTGAGTCGACGCCACAAATGCTCAGCACAGTCACCAAGAAGTCTCCTTCCAAACAGTGCTTTCTCCAACTAAAAGCCAGAGCTGTTCATGTCCAAGAACAAAGGATAAGCCACAAAACTGAAGTTAAAGCCATATTCTCCATTGACAATGCTGGTTCCTGTAGAGAGGAACTCGTACACTTCAACCCTGTGCATCAAGAAAAGGTACAGGAAATGAGATTTGGGACAACAGACTGCCTATGCTCCTGTACAAGATGCACACACACACACACACACTACCAGAAGACCCATGGTGGTTTAAATGCAGGAATAAATAGCATTAACTGTAATACACAGTCAAGGCAACAACCACCAAAAAGCCAAGCCTGGAAAGAACTGGCAATATACCACTTCTCTATTTCAAAACAGACTGCATAAGAACCCGGGCAGCTTAACAAAGCACTGCTTTGAGGGGAAAAGCCAAGCTTCCAGAGAGAGCTAGCAATTCATTCTATCAATACTCTACAGAGCTCTAGTTTAAACAACTATCTGTGAGCATGGGCCAGCTCCATGCAGTGGCATGAATAAGAAGTTTGTTCATGTTTCTAGCACTAGGCTGCCAAGAATGTGAAGTAACAAGATCAAAGCCAGGTCTTTGCCTACATAAACAACAGAGCAAGAAAGCAAGACAGATGGGAAGAAGCTATTCCACACTACCTCAGTGATTTCAGTGCCTATTTATAGGTGAAGAATAAAGCTATGTATAAGTAACCAAGCTCTAACATGCCCATCAGCTTTTTGTGCAATACAGTCAAGGACAGGATACTAGAACTGCTTTAAAAGACCCGGCTGCAGGCAGACAGACACTCTGCTTTGTTGTTGTGGGTTTTCCCTTTTCCTTACAGGCTCCCACCTGCATTAAGGCACAAACTGGATTTGGGACTTGAATCCCTATACAGTACGCAGGTGACACAAAACTCTCATCACAGTTTCAAAGGCACCCACTGACAGCGCAGCGAAGACCCCCAGATCTCCCCTCTGTGCTCCACATTACCCCGTGTATTCATGACACTGCACATCCAAGTTGTTTCACTGCACAGGCTGTAAAATCCTCCCCATTAAGGTTTTTCCTATAGCAACTTAAGAGGAGAAGAATCCATTAACAGAACAGCTAATGGGAAGATCAGAGGCCATCAGGGATTTGTGTGTAACTGTTCTCTGAACCACACCTCAGACCCACAATTGAAGTCACACGTTCTTCCCAAACAAGCTTCTCACACATGCCAAAATATAAGTCACAAAATCACTGGTCCCAACCACTGCTAAAAGCTGATGGATCTGCTGTAAGATGTGGAGCAGGTCTCAGGAGCACACAGACTGGTTTGGGTTGGAAAGGACCTAAAGACCACTTGGTTCCACCCCCCTGCCATGGACAGGGATGCCTCACAAGGATTTCCAAAACCCATTCAAAATCCCTGCAAAGCCCACATTGCGTATTTTTAGCCTAACCTAAAATTAGCAAGCATCAGTACTGTGAATATATTTAAACTCCTGGTACAGGCAGGCGTTTCTGGCCTGCAGTAATTGGAGCAGAACTCAAATCTGCTCCCTCCACCTCACATTTGTGCTGCAGTGAGCATCTTCTGATGGAGCTGGAATCCAAAGTGACAGTTGAGGGGAGACCCCCCTCCTAGACACACTGCAGTGTATTTTTCCCTCTACTTATAGTATTTGAAATCTTGAACTCCCACATCCCCAAAATGGGATTAGATTCAAAGTGCTCTTTTCTAGCTCTAGCTCAAGGCAACAGGAGTAGACAGAAAGCACTGCAGGGGAGGTAGGAACTGAAATCCCAACCGAAGAGGGGGGGAGAAAAAGGAAAGAGCGACTTAAAAGAGATGTCAGCAACATCAAACCATTGTGTGTTTTAGCCTCTCCCCATACAGCAACGCCACTGCTGCTCACCTACGTTGACAGAAGAGCACCAACTCCTAGATTCTGCCTGCGGGCAGCAAATGCGTCTGCTGTAGCCTGCAAGCAAGGTGAATTCCTGGCTTGTTTCAAGCTGCTAAAACAAAGAAAAGGCACTTAAATAATGCATGGCTTGTGACAAGCAGCAAAGTGAAAAGCTCAAAATTCAGCCCTTAAAACAAGCAGAGCTCCACAGAAGGGGAATAAACCAGCCTGACTTACTGTCAGCATCACACTGAAACCTTTCAAAGGGTTCATGAGGCACTGGGGGCTGCTCCTTCTAACAGTCACTTAGAAAAAGCAGGGAGAGTTTAACATCATGTCAAGTAACAGTATCCCAACTGGAAATCAGAAATCCCCTGATCATAAGCCTGACAAGAACCACTGGGCTCAAACAAGTTCTATTTGCTATGCACAAGGCAGCAATCGCCACTGCATCACCCCTTGCAAAGGGATAAAGGCAGAGGTTAAGATGCGGACCTGCAGCAGGGCTTCTGCTGAGCAGGTTTGCCCCCAGCTCAGGCAAAAGTGGGAAATGCCACCAGAACAAAAGCACTGGCCTCGTCCCAAAGCCTTGCTCCTGGCCTCCCGAAGGTAGGAGAGTGTGGGCAGCAGCTTGCAGGCAAGGCCTCCTGGCTTCCTCCTGTTTGCTTACCAGGAAAACAGCACAACCAGCTATAGCTATTGCCCAAAAGCTCCTCTTAGGAGCACAGAACAGGCACGGACTTACAACAGCTGCATCCATGTAGCTCTGCCAGCAGGTTTTGAACACGTAGCATGTGCTGAAGGGGCACAATGTTCATTTATCAAACAGGGCTTGGAGCAACCTGCTCTAGTGGAAGGTGTCTCTGCCTATGGCAGGGGGTTGGAGCTGGATGAGCTTTAAGGTCCCTTCCAACCCAAACCATTCAAGAGAGTCAATAACAGAATTTACCTGTATGTTTTAACACCCGCCCTGATTCACAATGAATTAGCAGTTGGTTTGTTTTACCAAATGACTTAGGACAGACACATACACCCTCTAAGGAGACGGGATTCCTGAGATCTGGGAAAAATCTCGGAACAGAAGCTCCATGAAGAGCCAGGGTGCACAGTTCTATTGCAGAAAGGCAGAGATTTGAGTTTGCCACACCAAAACATCAGGAAACATAAAGCATTTTGTGGCAAGTAAATCCAAGCTGGATGTCACCTCCCCATACAAATGAGATGGGCAACACACAAATTGCTCAGAAGGTGTCTCAGAGGAGCCACTGTCTCTGCAGCCACACCAGCACCAGGCTCCAGAAGCAGTGCTCCAGGCCAGAACGTTATTAAGATGGAGAAGAGGGACAGCGAGTCTTCGAGCATCTCTGGCAGCAATCACAGCATCTCATTCCCTGTTCCTCACCCCCCCTACTCAAGGAGCAGCACCTGTACTCTGTGTAGTAGCCTCATTCAGATCTCTGCTGTGCATTTTTCCAGTCAGTCCTCAGTCAACAGCATTCCAAGAACACATCAGAGGGTATTTCGGAAAGAAAAGCTGTGGATTAACAGGGCATGAGCTGCATCTGTCTGTTACTGCTTCAGCCTCATGAATATTGTTCAGTCAGAAGCAATTAAGAGTAGATTTTTAGGGATTACTTGGGTTTGTAACAATAGCTTTCCCATTTTGCAAGTCAATTTCGGACTTCCAGGAAACATCTCAACTGTGCGTACATCACAGGACTTCTTATCTCCCTCACCTGCAGTTCACATTCCATTAAGGTCACGGTATCTCTTAATCATGATCCTTTTAAATACCCAATCTCCATTTTTATTGCATCCTTGAGTACAAGAGAAAAGAAACCTCTCCTGGTTTATCCTATTTACCTCCAAGGATACCAGTTTCCCCAGCACAATCCATCCCTGCTCTGCGAGCTCTTCCCTAAAATACAAAGGCTGTGTTTAAACAGATTTATTTGGTGTCCAAAACCAGACAACTCCTAATTCAACTCAAAGTTCCTGATGGCTTCAAGCTATTCCCTGATGACTGGCACCAAGGTCAAGTGCAGGATGTTCCTGTGCCTTCCCACCACCCCTCTCAGTCCTGCTGAATAGCAGCGCTCTGTATCCTTGCATCTCTGATCAGCATGAGGCTGCTCATTTTGATGGATGCAAAAGCCTCCGCACAAGAGGTGGGGAGCTCTGGATCAGGCATCTGCCTCCCCTATCAGACTGAGTCCTAAAGAAAGCGTTACATTTACAAGGTCTGGTTAGAAAGCAAGTTAACGCCATTGCCTTGAGCAGCTCGTTTTAAGAACAAAGGGAAAATGTAAGCCTTTGAGGGAAGAAGAGGTGTCTCTGCACTACCCTGCCTGTCTCAGACTACTGTGGCACGTGCAGAAGCATCCAGTATAGCTCCCACAGTCCCAAACCTCCCTCCCCACTGCAAACACAGGTGCCAGCTTTCACGTTCAAGCCACAATCCAGACACACAAGCAGCTCGGCCCTTCACTGCAGCAGCACAAGCAGACAAAACCAACCCCTCTGGGCTCAGCCTACCTCCCAAAGCACCATTTTACAGAGCTGTTTTGGTCTGATTTTGTGGTGTAAGGGTGGGGACAAACAGAAGCGCACGTGAAACCATGGGATTTGCAGCTTTGCTGCTTCCACAAGGAGTTCTCCTTCCAGTTCTCTTGCAATCACTCACGTGGATCCCAAGAAAAGGAGGCAGAGGCTCCTTTCTGTGCGCAGCACCTTCATTAAACCCACAACGTGTGGGTTTAACACTTCCACAACTACCAGCTCTACATAACATGAACTGCAACTGCCTTCTCTTCCCATCAACCCAGCAGCCACATAGAAAAGAACAAGGGAAATGCCCTGCCTGCCCCAGGATACACATGAGAGTGCTTCTCTGCTGTTTGTACTTCACAGAGCTCTCCCGGAGAAAGGACACAGTGTTTCCTCTTCAAATCCTTAGTGTTTTCTTCCCTTTCTGAAAGGATCTTGAATGTCCCCTTTAAAAGGTATAACAAAGCAAACCAAGCACAGGCTTTTCAGTAGTGAAGAAGCTGGATGCACATCTTCAGGAGCCTTCAGGTTACCAACTCCAGTTTTACACTGGAGAGGAAACAGAGAAATAAAGGAGTTTCAGGTTGCTGGTTGGAGTAACCCTGGGACAGGTCACAGCACTGACCTTCACAGAGACAGTAACCAGCAGCCTGCCCTGCTCGCAGCCCTGTTTGCTGGGGGCACTGGGAGCAAGAGGAGACAGGATACATACAGCATGCAAACAGAGGTTAAAAGCAGCTGTAAGGGACTAACTAGACCAAAGCCAAGAGGGTCAGAAAGCACAGAGTCAGTTTTAGTTGCAGCAACAGCTAGAGGACTTTCAAGTCACAGAGGACTGATAAGCTGCAATGGCATCCTAGATGTTGAAGCCATAGAAACCATCTAAGCTGCATCTGGGAAACTGTGTTCCAGAAAATAAAGCATAATCATAGGTTTGGGTTGAAAGTGACCTTAAAGCTCATCCAGTTTCAACCCCTGTCACAGGCAGGGACATCTTCCACTAGAGCAGGTTGCTCCAAGCCCCTGTGTCCAACCTGGCCTTGAACACTGCCAGGGATGGGGCAGCTTCTCTGGGCACCCTGTGCCAGCGCCTCAGCACCTCACAGGGAATATATATAATAATATATATTTTATATATACACATATAAAATAATACACATAATTTCTAATCTAAACCTCCCCCCTTTCAGCTTAAAGCCATTCCCACTTCTCCCGTCAATACATGTCCTTGTAAAAAGGTACTGTAAACTAGAAAGATCTCAAAGCTCAATTCCAAACTTTCTTACTAAGAGGGGTACCTACATCGTGCTCTTACCTATTGCAGAAACCCCACCAGCTCGCAACAGCAGAAGGACCCCATAGAGCAAATGTGGAAAGGAAGGGGGGATTTCTTACTGTGTTTTGTTTTAAACGTGCCTTAACCTATCGCAAGAAACTCTGCTTCCAAGGCTGCAGCCTGCAAAACAAACCTCACCTCCTTCCACAAAGCTGCTGACAAGATACATGCCAACACTTGACCTTGAGGTGGCACAGAAGGGAAAGACACCCCACTTCCTGCAGCAGGACACCCCCTCCAAAAGGGAGGTTTCTGCGCTGATCTGCACAGTACCTTCAGAACTATCGACTGCAAAGCTTGCCACCAACCATTCTAGTGTCGAACATCCCAGAATTAGGAGCTTCCAAACAGAATGAAGCTTCACAGGTCACATATTCCGGTTATTACAGCCATGCCTTATTTATGAGCCACGTTAAGCATCTGCACTGCCACAGTTCCAAAGGTCAGTGGCCAGAAGCTGCGGCTTCATGTCAAGAAGGGTTTCATTGCAATACCTGCTTAAGATGGTCATGTTCCAACACCACAGCTTGTCACCTCCTCTCACGCTGAGCTCCACCAGCGTTTGAAACACCTTTGTAAAGAAATGGCCTGGAAAACCATTCCTGAGGATTCCAATCAGGTCCTCACACATCCACCAGGGCAGAAACAGGAGAACCAAGATGCTGAAATAAACTGGAAGAAGGGAGAAGACCTTCAATTGCAGCCTAACAATTGACACTATGCAACCACAGCTGATACCCAATTAGCACTCAGGCTCTGTGCACTCCTAAGTCCAAGATCCAGCCTTGCCTTTCAAAGGTGCTTTTGCACAACTGAAGGGCTTAAATGTGTACAAGAGCCAGAGTGAGCCAACAGGCCAAGTTCTGCAGTGAAACAGGTCTTAAACTGCCTTATTTACCGAGTAGAACACCAACAGAAAGCTTTCAAGACACACACACTACCTGGGCAGCAAGTGCCCACTCTGCACCAATTCCTGACGGAAAGAGACAAAAAAGCTGCCTATTGCACCCAACAACTCCTGCACGAGAAGTAGGGCCACCAACCCACAGTAACTGTGTCCTTACAGCTCAAATGACCAGTTGTGATAAGATTCTCCAGCCATTACTGTTGTAAAGCTGGGTTTAGTTTCATTTGCAGCCTTGTGGCCAACCAATTCCAGCCCAGCAAGCAAGAACCAAGGGCAGGCGTCCAGGATCATGACAGCTGTCCAGCCTGACCTCATCCACATCACGCGGCAGTGGCCACTGCAGGGTTGAGGCAGAATACATTAGAATAGCAGAAAAGCAAAGGGGTTGTATTGGAGGGAGCTGTACCACTGCATCAGGATTAAACCCAGTGAAAACAGATCATGGCCTGATTCAGAGATGCTCTATGCGAAGCTTTATCCTCTTCTGAGATGACTACAGCTCACAGATTGATGTATTATCAGCTGGCCAGCTAAAAAGCAAGGAAAGAAGCACTGCACATTAATTCTCCAGGTCCACAGCCATACAGTTTTAGGTACACAACAATTTTAGCCCATGGCAAACGATTTCACTTATGTAAGACCACAAAAGCCACTACAGGCCACCCCTAAGAGGTTACACAGGCTACAGCCAAACCATTTGCTAAGGACATGCCTGTTTCCAGGACGCAAACTTGCATGCTACCCCTTAGTCATCCCAGTCAAGTGTCCAACACTGTTTAAGCCTTCACAGAACAGCATATAAAGTCTTTTCCTGGGTGTTGCAACAGTACATCAAACATTATTTCACCATCTGGGATGGACAGACAGTAAAAGCAGCCACAAACTGCTAAACCAACACACAAACATTAAGCTGAGGAGCACTCCTCAGACACCGTGTTCGAGGCGCATTCCAGCCATTGCAAGCTGGTCTCTGCTAGTCATGGCTGATCTAAGGGTACCCCCCCGTTTATACACAACAATAGGACTCTGGTCTAACAATATATACAGAGAGGACATGAACTATTTATGCTGGCCAAGATACTGCTGATGGCTCTTGCTGGTCTTGCTCATCAGCAGCTGGAAATGCGAGCAGCAGGGGAGGGATGAGACACCCTACACTGCTGCTTTCCTGTGAGGGAGAGAGCTGTTCTTCCTGCCTCTCCCCATGCTGCTGCTGCTGTCACCTCCCTCGAACTGAATTACAGAACACTACAGCGAGAGCAGGGAGAGAAGGAAAGTCACCATCACTGCCTGTGCCACTCTACCCCACTGCAACACCTTCAGCCAACAGCATTTGCTACTTGCCACGGGTACGGAGTAAGTGCTCCTTCTGCGACTGGCCTCCAGGTACCTTCAAGCAAGAAGCATCAGGGAGAGGTTCCTCTTCCTTCCTCTATCCAATGTACAAATGCAGCACATCTTTGGGATGGTATTTGGGGAGTAGAAGTGTAAATGTGCTCCCAGCTCTGCTTTTGCAAAGGCTGCAAAATGCAAACCGCTGTACTCCTATCTCCAATCCAGAAAGAGCAATAAGTGCCCACAGCTTGACAAGAGCGCATCAGTATTGACAAAGCAGCACAGAGGCCTTGTGTGAGAAGTTCTTTAGACAGAACACATTACTATGAGGCTCTTTTCCACCCATATATTCCCTAAACAAAGATTCCAGCCAGTACAAATCCTAATCAACTCATACTACGGAATAACATCACATGCTGCCGCTGCAAACCTTGTCCGAATGTTTATCTGAATAATGCAAACAGTAGCTTGGCCTCCTTACAGAGGTAAGCAACCAAGTGTCAGCAACACAGCGCGTGGCCTCAGAAGCCAACTGAAAACGCTCCAGGTCACCCTGACACCTACATCTGCTCCCAGATTGATTACAGCTCCTCGACTTTGCCTCTTGTAACGAGTGATGACAGCAGCGACCAGAAGTCTCGCTGCGAACAGACAGGCACCACTGGTGACAGCCAAGGAGCTGGGCTCCCCCAACAGCCAGCAGGGAAGCCAAGTTTCACCTCAGTTCCCTAGGTCAGAAACACTATGAGAGGGCAGCAGGAGTCGCAGCTGCCCTGTGTTGAAGTCTTTCCCCAAAGCCAAGTGCTTTATCCACTGACATTTTGCTTCCCAAACACAGGGAGGGAACAACAGCAGTGCTGGTGGGTAGGAGAAAGGTGTCATAGAATGGTCTGGGCTGGAAAGGACCTTAAGATCATCCAGTTCCAATCCCCTGCCATGGGCAGGGATACCTTCTACAGAGCAGGTTGCTCAAGGCCCTGTTTTTCAGCAGGAATACTGTATATAGTCCTCAGGAATTAAGGATTTTTAGGCTCTTAAGACTAGCTCTAAAGCTAGTTTAAAAAAAGCTCTTAAGCACTGTCCCAGAGGAAAAAGAGCACTCCTGAGATATTCCAAAATAAACCTGAAATTCAATGAGAGAAATACGAATGCAGCTGAGGACAAGATTATCCCAGCTCAGAAAAACATTCCTTATTATCTCACATCGCAGTGCTTTGGCAAAGATAACTTATCCAAGGACCAGGTCACTGCTAAGCGGCTTTTTTCCTCTTCTCCCTGCCCTCCCGCCCCTCATTTCCCAAATTTCCCAGTGACCTGGTTAAAACTAACTACATCTCAGCACACTAATGCAGACCAGCACATTATCCAGCTCCACTTCAAACACAGGAGCTACCACATCACACACACATGACCCCTGGAAGATAGCTGGAGTCAGCTGCATGTTTCACACCTTCCATTGCCTATGGAATGAAAAGGCACTTTCCCCACTGGGGATAGATCCTACTAGGAGTAATCGAAGTCACATGTAGCAGCTTGGAAAGCCCACCCATCTCCCCACAGCAATACAAGCCACTCTAGTGCACACACACAGACTATTAATGCCTCTCTTCTAAGTAGTTAAGATGATGTTTGAATGCAGTGATTTAAATAGAGGCTTAAAATATCTCCACAGACCAAATCCATGTGCAGAAAAACCCCCTCCAAGCTTCTCAAGAGAGGAATTAGCAGCACAGCTCTGACTGTCCCAAGAAGAATGCAGCCAGTGGTGAGCCCCAACACAGCAAACCACTCACAATGGCTTTAAAAAGAAACGAAGACAAACAGACACCCATTCCAACTTCATGAATGGGAGCTTCTTCCAGCAGCCACTCCAAGACAACCCAAGGGCTCCCCCGCTTCTCCCACACTTGGGTTTGTGCTACTCCAGGTTGTTAATGAGCTCCTGGCCCAGGGATACGCTTCCTGCCTGTCTCCAGCTGCCCTGGAGTTCTGAGCTCACTCCACCTATTTTTGCCACAGGACTTTTTAGGGCTGTGTGTCCGATTTCAAAGCCCGAGCCCCGGTGCCAGTGCCCTCCGCCGGCAGTAACGCCCACTGCATTCTCCAGCAGACAAAGCCCCGCTCTGCTCAGGAATCTGGACTTCTGAGGCAGCTCCTGAAGCAGCTCCTGAAGCACAAGCTCAGGAACAGGCTGCCAGCACCCTGCTGGAACCCAAATGTACCTTAGCAACATGAAACCTGCCTCAAACGCTCTTCCAGGGGCTGTTATTTATGCCCCGAATTAAGGAGGGATGCCTGCAGCCAGGCCAACAGGAAAGCACCCTAGGAAGGAAAGGAAAAGAGATGGAAGAAGGCCCATTACCAACACGCAGCGCTACCAAACACACTGAGCATCTCTACATCTCCTCTTCAGGAAGCTGGTGTGAGTTCTTTCCCAAGCCTTGCTATTCCAAGCACAAACTCCTGTCAAGATGATTGTTAATATCATCTACTTACACCATGCAGACATCCAGCACATGAAAACTATTAAGATGTTTACAGCATGGAAAGGCCTCATGGAAAGCAGTGGAATTTTTGCACAGCATTCAGCCTGGAGATGAAAAGCTCAGATTAAAGCTGTAAATCCCACAGTTCTGTAAGGAAAAGCTGTCCCTGCACTTCCATTAGTCCTAAAGAAGATGGGTACCATCATATGGTTTGTGCTGCACACTCCTACAGCCCCAGTACAGGGATGTACCAGAACTTGCTCAGGATTTGGATCTCAAACATCCCCCCTCAGCTTCCAAAGAGGCTGCCGGAGGGAAATAAAGAGCCCTTGCACTGTCCTCTCTGGAAGAGGGAGGAGGCCACTTCATAACTGAGCATGCGAAGTCCAGTCCATCCACCTGATGGAGATATTTGCTTATGGAAAACGCATCCTAAATGCAAACCTCCTGAGGCAGATCTGTGGCCACAAGCAGCAGTTTTGTGCCCAGCGAGAGCACAGCCTCAATGCCAGTGGATGCAGAGGGGTAACAGTGGCTCCTTAAGCCGACCTCCACCCATCCCGAAGCACTACGCAGCCCATGCAGGAGCACTGCTCCTGGAGCACACCGGAGCTCTTCAGCCTCAAAATACGAAACACCGACCTTCCTCCGGCCACGGAGGAACACCCATCAGTCACCTCTATTATATGGACATCAGAGCTCCCAGCACCTGCTTTCTGCCGCCAAGCACTCGAATCGATAGGGATAAGGGGGAGGAAGAGAAGAAGGAGGAGGAGGAGTACCTCTTACACAGCCCCTGCGCTCTGTGTCCAGCCGTGTTTCGGTTTCCCTTCCCACAGCAGACGTCTGTACCGTCCCAGCGGCACCAAGTGTTTCCACAACAAGGTCGGAAGAGCAGCAGCACCACAGTTTACATCCGCCTTTCCCCACCAGCTCCGGAGCCGACGGTGGCTTTCAGCCCAGGGTACCTGCAACGAGCCGGTCAGGAGAGCCCATGGAGACACAACCCCGACACTGCCTTATTGCTGTTATATGGGGAGCGGACAGCGGGACCCCGGAGCCACTCACTGACCCCGGGACCTGAGGGGGCCCGCGGCCCTGAGGTGAATGGGGAGCGGGGCAGCGGCCCCCGGCGCTGAGGTGAAGCGGGGCGGGAGGACCCCTGCCCCGGCCACCACGGACCCGACGCTGAGGGGAGGGAAGGCCCAAAGGGTCCCGGCCCCGGCCACCAGGGACCCGGCGCTGAGGGGAGGCCCAAGGGGTCCCGGCCCCACTCACCGCGCTCCATTGAACCTCCGCGGCCCGGCTCCTTCCGCCCGCCCCGCACCATAGAGAGCGGCTGCGGGGAGCGGAGGGATAGGGAGAGAGACAGGCAACCCACCGAGCGGGGCCGCTCTGGGGCTAAACTTACCATAGAGGCAGCGGCGGGCGGTCCTCCAGGCGGCACCGCCCTCTAGCGGGAGGTTAGGGAAGGGGCGGGGCGAGGAGCTGCACGTGGTTCCGGGTGGGGGGGCATGAGGCCCGTAGGGTGCTGTGCTATGGGGGGGGTGTAGGGTCCCTACGAGGGTGCTTATGGTCCCCTGTGGGGTGGAGGACCCATATGGAAGTGCTCTGCTGGGAGGGGGGAAGGTGCCCTATCGGGATGCTCTGCTGGGTGGGGAGTATATTTGCAGGAGCCCTATGGAATGCAGGAACCCTATAGGAGTGCTCTGCTGATACGGGGTGCAGGTTCCCTATGGGGGTGCTCCGCTGTGGGGGGAGTTATAGGACCCCTATGGGGAGCCCTGCCATAGGAGAGGAAGTCCCTATGGACTGCAGGTCCCCTATGGGGTGCTTTGCCATAGGGGTGGGTGACAGGACCCAGGCTGGTTCCAAGGACTCTTCTCGCCTTCCTGGGACCCTTGAGCTGCCACCCCAAAAGCATCCTCAACCCCCCCTCCATCTGGGCCAGAGCAGGTTTGGGGATAGGACATCACTGAATTCCTGATAGCACTCAGTTCCTCTTTGGAGAGCTGGTTATGGGGAGCTGAACACCACAAGGAGGATGAAGGCAGTGCCACATCCCGCCACCATGAAGCTTCCCAACCAGCACTGCAGAGTGGAGAGACCCGGGAGAAGGGGAAAACCAAAAAGGAATAGGAATTAACCCCAAATCTCACAGAAAATGATCCATCTGCAGCAATGGGGAGGGAAGGCTGTGGGCAGAGGGGCAAATCCCACTTCCGTTGAGACTGGTTTCCCAATGCATGTGGGGAAGGCCAATGGCTTTTCCAGGCAGCGCCAGCAGAGGGGCTGTGGATGCCCCATCCCTGCTGCCAGCCCAGGGACGGGCAAACAAACTCCATGTCCTTTGTGCACACCCTGATACCATCCTCAGACCCGTTCCCATCCTTCTCCACTTGTAAGACATGGGTTGTTTTGGGGTTGTTTTAACCAGTGAACAGGAAAGCAGAGATTCATCAGTGTTAATGAATCTTTCTCCAGCTCCCATTAAGGGGGTTGTGGGAATTGTAATTTCTTCCCTGAAAACTGAGGTTATGGAAAAATAACAGGACAAATAATAAGGTAAGAAGGGAAAAAGAGTAAGGGTGGTAATGAATCAGTTAATGAATGAAGCAGTGTTCTGCCTGGAAAGGAGGATTTCTATGCAGTCCCTATAAATCTCTGATATCAGTTGCATTCAATACCTTGTCTGCGAGTTAGTGACCACGATCCCACTGCAGAGGTGCTGGAAACAGATTGGATCCTGATGGGAGACCAGTGCTGACGCCAGGATGGCTCCACCACATGGAATTCCAGCTCTGTCAAACAAACTGCATCTATTTGGCAATGCTACATTCTCAATAACAGCAATACTTACGTTGTTGTTGCTATGCTAAGTACAGCTCTATCGCACTCTCCAGTTTTCCCATGACTTCCATATATATGGAACAACAAATGGGTAGCTACCAAGAGTTTAAAGTCGTGAGTTTATTGCATATGTAACAAAAATGAACATGACCTCCTGGGTCCAGCCTACTGTACAATCACTGTTTATTCCAGCTGGTTCCATAACCACATTAAATAGAACTAGTATTTCTTTAAATACTTTGATTTAGACATAAAATGAAACATTAGTGTACAACTTCCACAAAATAAATCTGCTGTAAAAACAGTGGGAAGAAGAACAAGGATAGCAGCAATACTTACACATGACATTACAAAATAATAAATTAAAAAAGAAAGAAAAGAAGGGGAAAAAAATACATTATAAAGTGGTTGAGGAACAACAAAAGGAGGAAGGAATTAAAAAACCAGATCCATACTGTGTCTCTGGGAACTTGCCGTGTGCCACACTTGAACCCCTGTACCTGGGCTCCGGCTCCAGAGGGCCCCAATGGCTGGATCTCTGCTGTACAAACTGGGTTGGATTTTACAACCACCTCGACTTGCACTGAGTACGCACTGAGGAGTAAACGCTGAGTTCACCGTCTGGAGCTTCCAGCAGCCTTTCTGAAGCAGGGTCTCTTCTAACGCAATGCCCGAGTTAACACCAACGTTCATAAACCAGCCTCGTTTCTTCCGCGATGTAAAACACGAGCAAAGTGGTGGTTTCCTACATCCCTGAGCATAGAGTATAGGCTGATGAGTGGTATCAGGGCGAGCACTGAAGGTCTGTGGTGCCAATGGACCAGCTTTTGGGTTTGCCTTTAGGCCAGGAACAAAGACACGCTGTACCTTGTTATCTCCTTCGGGTCAGATCCAAGAGTATCCGTGTACGAGGTGGAACAATGACATAATGAACACCAGACTCGATGTTATTCTTTGGGCAAGTTTGAGAAGTCACAACCAGTTCAAGTGCTGGCAGACCAAGTGGGAATGAACACACAAATGCAGAGAGCTGCGGTTATCCCAACAGAGAGTTAATGGCTCAAGCTGTGCAAACCCTTGTTTGCATTTCCTCCTTCCCTGGACTGGAAACCAGCCGTAGAAGAAGAAGAAGCCATCGCTTAAACCCCATTGTGCTTCATTTCCCTCCACCCACCCGACCAGCTTTAAGGCCTGCCTCAAATGCACGTACAGAACAACACAAAAGATGTCTTCATCATCACCGAAGTGGCACGAAACTGCAAAGACAACACGATGGGAGAGGTGGTGAAGCTCTATAAGAGAGAACTGAAATCATCAAACAGATGGTGCCCTATTCCTGTTACTGTCAGCATGGAGGAGGTACCTTCACAAGGGCTTTTAACTACAGCAAACCCCAGACTAGTCAAAACACCAATCCTTTGTGCATTCCACAAAACACTGACCTAGCAAAGACGTTAGGGACTATCATATGTCAACTGAGGCATTGACATAAAGCTACTTGACCTATAGATCTCCAAACCAAGGGTCTTTACCTTCACCTCGCTTGGTCTTCACTGAGCCAGTTGTGCTGCACGTAGAGCTTGCATGATAGGATTTTGGATCATGGTGGGCTTTACTATCTGCTTTTCTTCTGGTTTAATACTCTTTTAGTGAAAGATCCACATGAAGCTGCATGCGAAGCTTTTGGGCAATAATCCATTTTGCATGTTTCTTATCTGACTGGTTTATTGCACATTCAAATGTACTGAAAGGGTTAAATACACTCTATGAATGGGTACTCTGCTACTCAACCAAGACGCTTGTTTCCTCTCCCTCCTGCAGAAGACCCATGCAGTTTCATTTAAGTCCCAACAACCAGAACTGCAGGAAGTGGTCACCAAGTGCCAGAAGCTTCCTACAGGACATGGGTCTGACTACACCTCTCCTTACAGTCTTGCTGGATGAGCACCCTCAGCCACCCCGTGCAAATCTCACAATAGGGTACAATTTTACACCTCCGATGCACTCCTCACTCCCAACAACAAACCATGAGAATGATGGTGAATGGCAAAGAAAGAAAACCACAAAGAAACAAAACAGAGGGAGATGCCAGGGTTTTGACAAGAGTCTACTTTCTGTCCTATCACAGTTTAAAGCTATTATCAAATTCCATTAAAAAAAGACAAAATAGAAGTATTCCAAGTAGACATCTTCTAAGAACGATCTCTTACCCACAGCTGAATTTCAATGCACTATTCCATAAACATAACATCTGTTAAATGTTTCAGTAATGAATCTCTCTAAAAACCAGGCTTGCCAAAGAGAAAGAAATCCTATACAAGCAAGTCCGCTTTACTTAAGTTTAGACACGTTGGACAGGTAACTGGGTCTTTCTGAAGCCGTGTTATGTGTTAAAACACTGTCTCATCTCGGTGTGCAAACTGGAAAAGGTGTTAGTGATTCAGGTATTTGATTTGCTTTTGTTGCCCCTGGGAAGTTGTTTTAGCAATATGTTAGAGAACCTCTTTGTATTAGTTCCTGACATTTGATGGGGGGAAAAAATAGCCTTTCTATGGCTCTCTGGAGATATCTTTTCATCCCTACAGAACTGAAGTCATAAATTCTTCCCATAGCTTTCCATAACGTTTCAAATGCACTCGCTGTATAGTTACCCTTTACCTCAACCTCCAATCAGCCTTTGCCAAGGCTAAAACCTTCGGAACAGGAGTTTGCTCTGTTAACTCAGCTCTTGGTGATTTCCATGTGAGTCTCAGCAGTTGAAGTCACACAAACACACGCTGGGTAAAAAACAGCGGCACAGAAATCACTGCTTTGGGATGGAACAGCTTTTTATCCTCTGCCTCCTCCTCACAAGGCTTCTCTGCAAGGTACTTACATCCGAATGAACTATGGAAAGCAATTCTGCAGGAGGAAATCACTGTTTGTGTGCAAAACAACCAGATTTCAGGCAGGACAACCAAAAAGAAATCATACAATACCAGTTCAGCTGTCCCAGATTCCTTCACTTTTCCCTAGGTGAGCCACAGCTTCCACTGGGAGCTTCCTGCTAAGGCAGAACTTGGATTTCTTTACCTTTCAGTTAAGTGTTGATGTGGAGGTATCTTCTGCTAGAAGCTGACTTTTTCAACCGGTGTTTAACATGTGCAATGCAAATCCCAGTGCCAGCCAGGCACTGCAGCCATCAGACTCTTACAAGGGCTCCAGCTTGGTTTAGGACAAACTAACCAGGTACATCTATCAGCTGCAAGTCCTCAGCAAATGAAGCTCATTCCTAATTACACTTTGATTCTATGATTAAAAAAATCCCCCACATGTCACTGACCCTATCACAATATGTGTTACAAATCTAGCAGAATATCCTGTGTAACCCAAGCCAAGTGCTGAACTTGGCTGCATTTCGTTGTAGGGGAGATGGAGGAAGAGGGAAGGGGTTATTGTAACAAAGGGGAGGAAATAAAGTTGGAAACCACCAACAAAAGCCCCTACCCCCACCCTCATCCACCAGTGGTGGAAGGGAAACGGCCCCATCTCTAAGTTGTCTTTAAGTTCCAATGCTTCAGACAGCTTAGCAGGAAGTTCACAGCAAGCTTCTTCTAGCTTTTGATTTGGTGGTCCATGAGCTAGTGTCTGTTTCCTTTGGTTGCTTTTTCACTCCACAGCAAACCCACATGTCTCTTCCACAGCTGTCAACAGCTTCTCATAAAGCTTCTCGTATGACTCATAAGGCGGAATGTCAATCCGGTTAAAGCTAGAGGTAAAATAACAACACATTGAAGCATTTTAGACTGGAGATTAGAAAGAATTCCTTCACCAAAAGGGTGCTCAGGCATTGGAAAAGGCTGCCCAGGGAATGGTGGAATCATCATCACTGGAAGTGTTCACAAATGGTGTAGATGAGGCCCTTAGTGACATGGTTTAGTGATGGACTTGGCAGGGCTGGGGTAAAGGTTGGACTCAATGATCTTAAAGGTCTTTTCCAACCCAATTGATTCTATGATGCTATATGAATCTAAAATATTTATTGGCAAGAAAACCCCTCTAAATAGCTATATAGAGTTAGAATGTGGCCTCTTCAGTGGCTGAAGGAGACAAGATAACAAACAACTGTACTAGTGCAGCAGGAATGCATGACTTCATCGAGCATCTGCAGGTGGCATATGTAGCAGTCTTGCAACTAAAGCAAGAGCTCAGCCAGGCTGCTCCCTGCTCTGCCTGCAGACAAGCTGTGCTGCTGCTGAAATGATTTCCTGTCTCTGACAGAGTGAGACTTCCGTAAGAGAGCCCAGGTCTGTGCCTAGGCTGTGCCAATAGCACACTTTCCCTACATCCGACATCTGAAAACTATTCTTCGTCATCCTGAGCAAGGACTCGTGGCTGGGAGTCATTTCTCAGTGGATCCTTTTGCTGGGTCTCACATATGAACAAACTTAACACATAGAAATAAACTTACAAACACCTCACTATCCAGAATAATCAACTCTGGGATAAATGAAAAACACAGTATATAATACAAAGCAAGCTGTAAGAAGAGAAGTCGATTATCTTGCTGGCTGCAGAGCACACCTGGAGTCACCTATGCATATCACACAGTTAACCCATACTCAGGACAAGCAGAGATGCTCCTTTAAACCAAGACAAAGGGAAAGCAAGCAGTGACATGCAGAATGTGTTCATCTTACCAAGTGTGGGCTTTTGGCAGGTTGTCTGTGTTTGCATCTATTAAATGGATGGTAAATAGTCTGGGTCCTGCAGCGCCTGTAGAACCTTACAGACAGACATTCTAGTTAATGCACTTCAACAAAGCATCATTCCCGCACACAGATTTTGCTGCTTATGTAAAGGCAAGAGGGAAAATTACAGTTCCAGCTGCAAACGTAGTTATGGCACAGGCTGAATCTGTAGATCAGTCTGCAGCTGATAAGGGATGGCAGAAGCAATAGGGCTGTTCACGACCATCTGCAGACCCGTGTTTTGGAAAGCTGCTAAATTCTCTATTAACAAAGTTGCACCTCCAAAAAGGAACAGAATTAAGTACAGGAAGGTTTTAATTGTAAACCAGAAGAGGTACTTTAATTTGGAACATCAGTTTACTGTCAGCCAACAGATGGAACGTTACCAGGAGAATCACAGCAGCTAAGGACACTGCCACCTTTTCTGCTGATAAAACCTACAATTTTAAGGCACTTGTTTTAAAGTCTAATGTTTTGCTGCCAGATAATGAAGGGAACACGATTCTCATGTGAAAAAGCCATTTGGTCAGCTCTATAACCACGTGTGTGCTTCCATGCAGTGATTTTAACATCAGTCCAGAGCTGCAGGAGACTGACAAACTGATACTGACACCAGTCAAAGGCACTACACGATGACAGATTGACCAGCTTCTATCGCTATCAGCAATGACTGAAGTGTTCACCATCAGCAGAGCTGCTGACAAATGTAAAACTGCTCTTGGGATGTAAAATGCTTGAGTTATCCAGCCATAAGCTGACATTTTACAAGGGGTAGTAAATATCCCATGATTGTTATCTCTTTCTCCCACCATAGATTAACTCAGCCTCCACATCAGTCACCTTGTAAAGCCTTGAAACCTTGAAGTGGGACACGCGTGGAACCCGTCACAAACTGCAGCAGCCTCGCCCTTCTTTCTTCATCAAACGTTTCCACTGCTTGCCAGAACCACTTCACAATATTGCTATCCGCCATGCAGTGCTTTAGACGGGTGTTTGACTTCCAGTCGTTCAGGTCTATCTTATCCAGGCCTCCTATGATTAGCTGGTAAAGGATTACAAAACACTTTAACTACAGAGTCATTTCAGCTTTGCAGCTGTAAGAATATACAAACCACTCCACGAAGCCTCACATTCTTTACATGCTTGAGCCACCTTGTTGGTGCAAGGTAATGCTCCAAAGCAGTTCAGAACAGGCAGTAAACCTCTCCAGTTTAACAGCAATGAAGCCGAGGCCAAACAGACTTAAACTAGAACTAGAATCTGCACAAGAAGCTATAGAGTCAGAAGCCCATCCAAGACCTGCTTTGTTAAATCAGTGCAACCTGAAAAGTAAAGCGCATCTTTAATAGGGTACAGCACAGACTGGGAAGAAGACGTGCCATCTACTGCACAACACAACATCACTGTACTGATGCAGGTTTGTCTTAGAGGTGCCAATACAACTACAGACCAGACACATCACCTCAATCTCTTTTCCAGATGACACCAGGTTGCAAAAGGGAGTCATGGCTGGCAACGACAAATCAATTGCATAGACAAAACTTCATCCCTCAAAACCAAATGTGTGTCATACTCTACATTTCCCATAATATTCCATATTGAGGGCCACATTTCTGAGAGCTACCATTTAGCAGCTCCCTTTTTGTGCCACTGAGGCAGCACTCTCACTCGTTTACATTATCAGGGCAGTTGTGACTGCTCTGATGCAGAGAGCATTGACATAGGTAATGGATTTTTAATCTGCCTTTTCAAGCAGCTAGCAAATGGAATGCAATAACTTCATGGGATTCATCAGCATGCACAAACAACTAGCACAAAGCTAGTGCTTCCAATACCACAAACTGTCAATATGCCACAGGTTGCCTTGTAAAAAGGCAAAACTAGGTGAAAAATTGCTGTAATGGGACCTATTTTAAGAGGGAGCAATCTGCACCTCAGGATTCAATGAGAAGACAAATTCATTTCTGTTTGCTCTACACTTCTATTTTAGTCTATATAAATCATGCCCTGTGTGCATATAGAAACAGCCACGGTTGGGTAGTAACTGAAGGAAGCAGGTTCTGGGGTAGATAACATGTTAGGTCTTGTCAGCAATGCCTCAGACTTGCAGTACTGCTCAGAACACCTGCTTTGAGCATTAATCCTGCATTAGACAACCCAATGTATTTGTCTTTCCCCTTTTAAGCAGCCCTCTCGATAATGTTAACCCAAAGAATGTCTGGAATAAACCAAAAAGGGTTTGGTTAAATGAATACAAAGCTTTCTGGTACATACATTGAACTGAGTTTTGTAGGTCTGGTTTGTTCCTAAAGCAGTGCTTGAGTGCAGATCAAACAAATTGCAAAACCCAGTATTCCATGTGGACAAAACACATACCTCAAGTTCCTTCTGGTCGAAAGGCTTAAGGAGATGTTGAGGAATAAGTTCATTAAAACCTTTCTGCAGAGCCAAGAACTGTGCCTCTATTCCTCTCATAAATCTCCAATTTACATACAACCTGGGGGAGGAGGGAAAGAACAAGTCAGGGATAGGGAGCTAGATAGGACTGGGCTTTTTATAGCAGAGCTGGAAGATGCTCATTTTACAGAGGAACTTGGTTTAGTGCACACATTTAGTATTATGTCAGTGTTTACGACTTCTTTTCCATCAACAATTACTATCTTCTTGATGTTACATTTACAGGGTATATTTTTGTTCTGCAATACCTGACATATTCTTTCTTGTTCTCTTCTGTCACTGGAATATTCCTGCCATTTGGTTTGAGTTCATGCTGTAAAATCCGCCCGAAAGCGTTGTGCTCCACACAAAATGTATGGTCCAGAACTGGGGTGATATCGTTCTCTCTGACAACAGAAAGACAGGGGGTAAACCTAGTCGTTTGGATAGTCTCACACCTCTCAGTGGTGATGCTGACATTACTGAACACTTCAGCAGTCTTCAGGGTAAACCTAGTAACTAACCGTCTGCATTTCACACCGCTAGGAGTATTGCCACTATGACCACTTTCTATATAGCTTAATAGATGTTGAAGAGCCTGATTAAATACTGATCAGGTACTAATCACTACTACAGTAATGTACTAACTAATAGTACATTAGATGTACTAACTAGAATTAGTACATCTAATTCGCGTAGTACTCAGGATAATGAAGATAATCCTATACACACAAACACACAGACATAAAGATACATACAGAACGATAACATGATGTGCTTCGTGTATCAATGTGAAGCACAGAAGAGCTCACATGCAGTGAACTTCAACATCCTCAGTAACTTTAAATACAGAATTCAAACCAGTCCATGCAATGCTTAATGATTTAGGATCTACTTTGCCGCAAGGAGAGCTAACAGAGTTAGCTGTGAACACAGAGAAACCTTTCCTCAAGTACCTTGAGCTTTTAAACACAGGAACAGCAAGACAATTGATGAACACAGTACTTACAAGATCCAGACTAAACTTTTGTGTAGTTCTGGGTCGACAGATTCCAGATCGGAGAGCTGAATGGGCTTCCCCAGGAGCTGTTTGTAGAAGGGCACAGTGAACCCCCCGTTGATATAGTGTCCATGGAACACAGCCAAACCCATTATCCGACCAACAAAATGGAAATAAGACAAATGGTCCTGCAAGGAGAAAGGGAAGGAAATCAGGCAGCAGGAAGACACTGACATCTTGTGGTTATATCTGCACCATCAGCTGTGCGCTCAGTGCAAGTTATCTGCAACCCTCTGGGCAAGAGGAGCCACCATTTTTCCTCCTGACATAACCAAGAACAGATGCACTTAATGATTAAATGCCTCAAACAAGTCCCTGTGCATTACCTGACTAATAAATTGGATACGAGTCCTCTAAACCTCTCAAAGGGCAACACGCAGAAGAAAATGCCCATGAAACCTCCAGAATGCAAGAAGATGGGACAATTCCAAACAAATGGCTTTATTCTTTAAACTGTCAAATGTGTTTTCTCTTGAGGAATCAGGCCATGTGCTTATTTCCTTCATGTCTTTCATGTTGCTTATAAACTGACTTTTGAAAACTGATGCGTAAGTGCTTTGGTTGAGGTTCTTCCAATCTTACAGAGCAAATGTCAGGAAATGAGACTCAAAGAAATCAGACACTTATCAAAGGATACCTCCTCTATCTTTCTGGTTTGTGAACAAAACCCCTCTGCTTCACAGTATGTCACTATAAGAGTCATTAACACATTCTTACTCTGTTTTACCTTTCACTTTACACTGCTGTCATGGAAGAACAGCTACAATAAAACCCCATGAAGTAGATACATCACTCAGAAATTAATACTTACAGGATTGATAGAAGAGTCTGGATTGATTTGCAGCATGTAAATATTATCTGTGGAGTACTGGAAAAGTCCATAATAGGGATTCAGCATCTCATGGCATAGTAAATACAACCATTCTCTGCCCAAAAAGAAGAGGAAAAAAAAGACATGGTATTTAGAAGGGCGCAACTTCCACTGGCGTTTCAGACCACACAATTACAGTGAATCATCAGTTCTGAATGCTTATTTTCAAAATCAGATCACTTTGCACTGCAAACCAAAAAGGTTGCTTAAAAACCCATCAAGTATCTTCCTCCCCTCACAGGCAGACTTTAGTTTAGAAGTACAGAAGGAATTAACATCAATTAGAGAAGCTATAGTGAGCTGCTAACACCATCAACAGAGCCTGAACAAGACCCACTTCTAAAAGCATCTCGACTTTGTACACAGTTCAGATACCTGGTGACTGAGTGATCTGCTCCTCTGCAACCTGCACAGCATCAAGGGAGCAAAATTTGTTGTTTAAATCAGCTCAATCATTGGAGGTCTTTAGAAAAGCTATTTTAATGCAAATGCTTGATGACTAGAGAATCTCTGCTGTCAGCAGGAAGGCCAGATGGGGCAGAGACCACAGGAATTAGAAGAGCAGGCGTTAGGTAAATCTTCTCACCTTAGTACCATAGAAGGGCCTGAATGGAATTAAAGCTATTTCTGACCTCTCCAGGACAAAACCCCTTTATTATTACATTTCAACACCCATCCCAGGTCCAAAATACCCTGAGAGAGCTATCAACTTTAATGCTTTCAAGTGGAGCTGTACTGATCTGAAAGAGTCTGTTGCAGCCAATGGGCAATGATCAGGGCCACAGGAAGCCAACAGTGGTGACACTCAATGCTGCCCCAGGCAAGGCAGCTCAGAATGTTCCAACTCCTTTCCTTTGTCCCTGGATGGGTTACTGAAAGACACTCAAGTGGATGATCCAGCCTTTGTGGATTTGAGCAATTTCCAAGTGAACTGAGACAATGCATCTAAGCACCAGCATGCAAAGATGAGCACTTCGGTGATGCTACAATCAGCTCCAGAGCTCATCTGACAACCCAAAGGAAATGACTATTTTTAAGAGGAAGGAAAGTCCTCTGTAAAGTTTTAGCCTTTGTTTAGGATTAGTTCTTCTCTCCTCCTCCAACAGATCAGAATGGGACTGGGATCAGCACTTTCTCCATAAGATGAATACCCTGTCCTAAACAAGCCTTTTGCATTCACTGGGTAATGGTGATGAAAATTGAGTACCTATAGAGAAGAGGGGAAACAAACACCTCGATCTTGCTTTAATTCCAGTGACATTCCCAGATACAAAGTCATTTTTGTACCAGTCTTTGACACCAGGAGTGCTGTGGGACAACTGTTAAATCACATGCTTCCACTTTCCCATCTACCATGATATGAAGACTGAAGCTACAATCACTACCTATAAACTAGATCACAAATAACTTACATATACCATAAACAGATAATTTGAAAGGGAAAGATATCAGCCACAGGTCTCTTTAAGGGCAATTCTACAGTTCAAAAGCATCAGACAAGCCCCTATCTCTCACCTTGCTACTCCTCCATAATCCAGGCCTTCCTCTCCTCGGAATTTCACCATAAGCCTCTTTTTCAAGTCCTTTGGCCTCATCTTCATTATCTGACGGTAGGATTCCTATACGTGAAACAAATTCCAGTGACAAGTCTGCAACGCTTGGTACTGATATCCACTACCTCTCTTGTGAAGCACACTTACTATAATCAAAGATCAGCTTTACTTAACTCCTGAGTGCCAAAAGCTGCTGTTAGGAGTAAAAAGTCAACGAAATACCTCAAATATCTCCTCTCTGGATACTTCGATGCGACAGTGACCAGCCTGTGGCTGCTGAAGAGAGAGCTCATGTCTAAGAACCTTCAACTTCTGTACCAAGTCTCTTTCATATCTCTGTGCAGGCAACTCCTCACCGTCTTCCAGTGATCCCTCATTTGGAGCTGTCAGAGGCTGCTGGCTGGGCTCTTTTAGCTGGCATTGATGGCTTTGAAAGGAAAAGAAATATTCTAGAAGTGCAATAAACCGATTACATTGTTTAATGATATAATGTATATAATATAATGTATATAATATAATATAATATAATATAATATAATATAATATAATATAATGGAAGAACTGATTAAGCTTCTCTAAAAGGAAGCTGGAGCGAAATGTATATTCAGCTGGGTAACTCTATAGCATCATTGCCCTACATTCAGGGATGTAAGGAATACAGACATTGGCAGTAAAGAGTTCCAGCACTTTTCAGTTCAGTTGTTACATGGCAGTACATTGTGGGAGGCTGTGGAGCACGATCACCGCATGCTGACTGAGCGGTGATTAAGGAGTTTGTGTGGTATTTCTCCTGTATGGAGACAACTTTCAATGGTGGAACATGAAAAGAGGCCTCTAATGGAACAAACAACAGCTTTATAAATGGAATTATCAAACAACGCCAATGGGTTTTAATACAGCTCCATGCAAAATAAAGCTGAGGATGCTTGAAAAAGTATTGCACCTATGGTTATTAAAAGAGAAAGACTGCCCCAAATAGTTGCAGCTTCATACATTCAACTATGCTTATCCCTCAGTGCTTTATTTGGGTGCAGAGCAATTATAGATACAGGTATTCCCCAGCTGGCTTCAAACATAGACAACTCAGATCCAGGAATGAGTCTGATCTTGGGCACCACAAGCACTGCCAGGCTGCTTCCAGAGCCAGTTCTTAACAGTTCAGCTGCCTTTACGTGATGCAGACACTGAGCTTATTAAATCCTGCTAAACCCAAACTGGCTGCGCGCAGCACCAGGCAACCAGACTCCAACTGGCTTTATAGTCCTGTTGTCTGGAGCTTGAGGGAGCATGAAGCCGGTTCAGATCTAGTGTAGCTAGCACAGAACTAGAACTGCTAATCCAGACAGGCTGTGGGCAGACCCTCTATCCCACTCCTCAGCATTTCCAGGGCTGCATATTCACTCCAGCACAGCTTGGGGTAATTTTGTCAAAGCAGCTTAAAGAGATCAGTATTGTGCTGAAATAAGGAAACCCTCCCTTAAAGCTGAGAGCTACAAAGCACAATACATACATTTTTGGAGAGTCTCATAGAATCATAGAATGGGTAGGGTTGGAAAGGACCTTAAGATCATCCAGTTCCAGCCCCCTGCCATGGGCAGGGACGCCTCACACTAGGCCATGTCGCCCAAGGCTCTGTCCAACCTGGCCTTGAACACTGCAGAGATGAAGCGCTTACCACTTCTTTGGGCAACCCATTCCAGTGCCTCACCACCCTCACAGTAAAGAACTTCGTCCTTATATCTACCCTGAAAGCTTAGATAAAAGCAGCACTGAGAAGCAATGCTCAGACCCTGACTAGAGCACTGGCTGCATCTGTTCCCCAGTATCGTTATCATGCAGTTTTTTACCCCCTCATGATTCCCAGACTGCAGTTAAAATCAGACAAAAGGTTTAAGGATCCAAACTTGACATGAATTGCTTATGAGGCTTACTTCATGATGTGATGTAGTCGTGGATCTGTGAATTGTGTGGTTCTGTTGTTATGATCTACAAAATATATTCTTCCTGAAACCGTACTCCTAACTTCCCAACCTGGAGGCAAAGGTCCCAGTTCATCACAATTCACGCTGTTAAGGTCTCTAAGGAGAAAAGCAAACAAAATGTTATAGCACTTCCGAAGCTCAGATGAAAGCAATTTACATTCAGGGGAAAGGAGGGGGAATGAATTTGGTGCTCAGTGATTCAAGGCTCTGAAAGTCTTTGGAAGGACAGAATAGCCATTTTAATGCTGTCTTTTTAGAAGCCTCAATCTAAGCAGTGCAAGTCCCTCTGTATGCGTGGTACATGGATAAAAGGGTACATCAGCAAAACGCTTCCCGTCTCTCAGAGGCTTTGAAAGTCACAAGGCGATACAGCTTAAAAGTAACTTCAATGTGCAACATCATCACTTAGGGGATGACAGGCCTTCCGAGGGCTGCAAAAGGAGGAAGAGAGATTTTTCCATAGCAAAATTTTCCTGGGGAAGTTTCCATTAACACTAACGTGATCCATGTGCAGAAAACCATCTCCTAACCAAAGGCATCTCTGCATCAAGCACTGCCTCCAGACACTCAGTTAAGAGGCTAAGGCAGCCAAATACCAAGATCACCTAAAAATAGAAACCAAAACCTATCTCTTTAATTAGACAAGGTTAGATCCTAACTATTTGACCGGTAAATCATTGAGAGTGAGGCTTTACCAACACATTCAGCCCTTTCATCCTAGCTAACTTATGGGTATCATTCTAAGTGCTGCTAAAGGTAGTCACTCACTTCCAGGTAGTGTTTGAATTCAATACATAGGATGTATTTACACCAAGAAAATGGCAAACAGTTAAAGCCCCAGCCGCCTAACAGAGGGAAACACTAAGAGGGGCAAGAAAAGGAAGGAAGGAAACCTGAAGATTATTTTTAGACAGAAAAGCTATTGTTAAGTCAAGTATTCTCTAGACAGCTGGCATGGATTCATCCATTATCCAGGGCTGAAGACATCAATTGATGTGTTTCCTTCCCTAAATCCAACCATGCAACGTCGGTATAAATGAGTCAACTGAGAGGTTTTAGAAAGGTAGAAACACTTTGTACACCGAAGGCTTCATTAGTGCCACAGTGAGTATATGCCAGCAGGGGATACACAGCAGACAGACAAGCCTTTGTTAGGCTCCTTAAAGAAGATTAAGGTTGTAACCATTTGTTTCAGTCAGCTGTGCATCTGAACATGCTGTAGAGATCTGATTACACCAAGTTTTAACCTACATCTGTGCTAAATGCCAAGGTTTTTGCACTGCAACTTGGTAGTGTGAAAGCCACCTTTGACTAGAAGTGTGACTGTGACTCACAAGGTACCGTTGTGGC
This sequence comes from Amazona ochrocephala, assembly GCA_039720435.1. Classification (NCBI taxonomy): domain Eukaryota; kingdom Metazoa; phylum Chordata; class Aves; order Psittaciformes; family Psittacidae; genus Amazona; species Amazona ochrocephala. The sequence goes on along the minus strand of CM077886.1, from coordinate 10,675,333 downwards.
CACTTACATTGCTGGTCCTGAAAAGCTGGCTCTAAGGCTTGAGAGAAGCAGCAATACCTACCAGCATCACCCAGAAAAGAGACAAGGCTTTGGGCACACATGCCTGACGTGAGTGACATGAACGAATGAGCACTGTCATTTCTTCTTCCAATGATACCAGCTAATCTAACATCAGCTATTTTCTCTTTCAACTTCATTTTTCATATCCTCTCATATACTATGGTTTTATCAACTTTTTGCCTGCACTACTTTATAGCATTTTTCCAATATCCTGCATCACATTCATGTATTATCCAACCAACGCAGCAGCTGAAGAGTCACAACTGTGTTTCACTCTTGGATCTGGCTTGCAGGTGGTCCAGTGAAACAGCCCAAATTCAGAGCAGCTGAGAGCCAGGCCTCAGTCACAAAGACCAGGTTAAGGTTTAAAGAGGCTTTACTAAATTAATCACTTGGAGTATTTACATTTTCTAGCTGCACATCACTGGTCTAAAGCATAAAAACCCTCAGCACCACTTCAGGTTTAAAGGTGGCATGTGATCTCTGCTTCAGTTAGAGATAAATGAGCACCACTAGAGCAAAAGGTACAAGCTCAATACCCAAGAAACAATGGCTTGAAGAAAACAGTCACTATTTTCTTCTATTTGCAGTCTAAGCTGGTTTCATTTAAAAATACAAATGAGGTAAGATTCAGAAGCCTGTTGCTTCACCAAAATACAAAGTCAGATGAAGGTAGCAGGAAGGCTTTGTCAAATGGGAATCCCGAAAGGCTATGTATTTTTTGCCCTTTTGCTTTACATGATTCACAAGTAGATAACTCGTGTTTTCAAACCCTTACCTCAGTGAAAAGGTAACTAGAAAGACTCCAAATTATTCCTCTGCTCATAGGTCTCCCTTTGAGTTCAGACAGGCCATTTCACAGGTTTGTGCCCTCAGAGATTCAGCTTACTGCCACACACACACCAACCCCCCTGACTTCGTAACTACAGATACACACCTTGGTATCCTTGGGTCATGCCATGTGCTAACTCCAGTCTGTGTGTGCAAAAAATAAACCTGGCCCTGTACCGTTGTTCTTTGTTCTGTAGAAAAAGAAGAAAGAGTATTCTAACTTAAACAGCTGGACAAAACCCACCCAAAATAAACAGTGTGTTGAAAGCCATTAGAATATTCTTCCTGTCAGATCCAGGAGCAAGTACTTGAGCCATCCCCCTGATCTCTTGCAGCACAGACTGGTTTGTCCTTCCCAAATATACTTTAATTACACATTTCAGCATCCTTTTTGAAGCTCGCAAATCCATGTGCCTTAGCTTCTATTTTTATTCTTAGGTTTTAAGACAACCCAAGCCCCCAAACTAGATTTCTTTACTCATAGATTTGCTGTGCTCTTTACTGAGGTTTAAATTCTCCTTAATCTTATCCTCTCTAATCTTCTGTACTACTGCCTTCTTTGTTGCTTTTCTATTTTCCTGATCTTTTCTCAAATGTGGGCTCAAAACCTACACAACATGCCAAGGAGGAAGGAAAAAATAGCATTCTTGCTCTAGTTTAAAGAGCTCTTTCCATTCGTTCTCCCTAGATACAAAGCCAAGATTAGCAGTGAATTCTCTGTAACAGCATCATACCACAACCTCATGTTTAATTTACCATCAACCCCTCAGTGTATCCTGGCGTAGCCAACTGCTAATTAGCCAATCTCAAACTCCCATCTGCTCTGCTTAGTTCCTTATCCAAACTGCAGGCCATGAGATGCACGTGGATGCTGCATGTTCTAACAGGTAAACCACATCTAGACAGGAAAATGGGAGATTTTTCTGTCTCTGTAGGTTTTTATGAGATGAAAACCTTCAGTGTTACAGTGCTGGAGAACTCTCACCGTAGCCTTCGGGTAGGTCAGGCGACTGGTGCCCATGTGGTCTGTTCTGAGGTGTCTGTACATGACCTCTGACTTCAGGAGTGCGAAGTCGCTGTGCCTGAAGCCTCTGATCTTGACTGGGGGACTCTGTGAAGCGACAGTTGCCTCCTCCAGCAGCCCCAGTAGTGTCTGTATATGGTGCTGGTTCCTCCATGAAACAGCTCAGCGGCCTTCCCGGTCCGGAATCTTCATAAACCGTTCTGAAAATGGGGAAACTTCAAGAGTTTCCATCACAAGAGAAGTGAATGCAGAAATAACCGTTTCTCTTTCACTCCCTCCCTATTACTGCAACTTTTAACCCAAGATATGCCACTTTCTTCATGTTTTTATACCCCATATTTCTCATAGAAGTGCAAGAATCGCTGCTAACTAAAGTATCAAGTCTTACCCAGTTTAGCTTATTCTCTTCAAGTCAGTATCCACCCTGCTACCTGATACACAACCCCAGCCAATGTATTAGTTATACTGATACTTTATTTTTCTAGTAGTAATTCTTCTTTCCACATAGAAACCACTTTTCTAATGAAGCGTAAAGAAAACAATCCTTACCCTTCATTCTCCAAAAGCCCTCTACAGTCTACTACAGAACCTCCTGTGCCTATTCTGTCCCGCGTCTGTAAACTGACTGCAATAAGAAGCAAACAAATACAAGTTAATCATAGAAGAACAACTGCTCCTTTAAAAAGAACATAAAGACAAACAACCCATATTTATACAGGGTAAAATACAAAGGAAAGCTGAGAGCACACCCTTTACCAAACCTCCTTCTATAACCCTAAGGCATTACTGACATTGGAAAAAGGAAGAAGAGAAACCAGAGGCATCAACCCCTCAAAACTTAAGCTGAGTCTGGTCTGTAAATACCAGACACGTCTAGTTCTACATCTGTGCTTCACGAGGCTCCAGAAAGGTAAGCTGGCAAGAAATTACCACTAGATGTCATCATTACAGTGAGAATTTAGGGGTTGCCAACTACATTGAAACGAAAAGCTTGGGTTTGGTGGTTTTGCCATCAAAACGTGGTTAAGATGGGGTGAATGAGCTGTAAAACTAGCAGTGCCTTGTTGAAACTTGGCAATGGCGTTACAGGAGTCAAAGGGATTAAAACAGCAATTTGCAATATTGCTTTTAACTCCTCCAGATCCCCTTTTCCACACAAGATTCTCTTTGCCTGTCACCTTGGTCCAAAGGCAATGAGTTTCATGGTAACATTTACCCTTCCAGACTACATTAGAAACCTAACAAGATGCATTCCCTCTTTAATATTGCTTCAACTGAGAGAAAACAAACTCCTCCATAGGAGCACAATGAAAATTTTCAGGTTATGGAACTGAATCCCATTCAAGTCAGAAGAAACAATACAGAAAAGGCACAGAGCAATAATATACAGGTTTCCTTTTTTAATAGAACACTTGTCTGTATAGTGTATTTACCCAAGAAGATGAAAAGTTTAGCTGAGAGGATTCTTACCCACTATTTGGCCTCGTACAGCATCAGTATCTGTGGGATTTAGTTTGCATAGATCCAAACGCTGGTCTGCAAATGAGAATTGGAAAGATCAACAACACACCAGGGAGGGATGGGTGGGAATACCATTAATTTTTCAGATACAAGGCACGGAAGGCTCCTGATTGCACCAGGTAGGAATTGTTCTTACATCCAGTATCTTTTAGCCTGCTGATGGCATTGGAGAGGAGTCGGACGCAGCCCAGGAAGCCAGCTCCCTGTTTCTTGTGGATTTTTTTATGGTTCCATACACTGATGGTTATGGAATCTGTCTTCCCAACATACCTAGAGAAATACATATCAGAAGAGTAATTTTCCTCCACAGCACTTATGCTTTATTTGGTACAAATTCTGATACATTTCAGTACATTGGTCATGCTGCTTTACGATAAATACAGAAGTGCTTAAGCCTGAATGGTGTTATTAATGAATTACTGCACTAGGATTTCACCCAGCGTCTTAAATTGATATTGCTGCAGCACAAAGTTAACTGCAGCCAGCCTCATTAAAAGCTATGCAACAAGCTGATTAATGTGCAAAACTTTAGAATCTCTGTTTCTAATGATTTGAAGAATATAAATCACTACAACAAGGGCAATCTTTTGTACAAGCTGGACTGCACTGCTCCAGTAGAGCTTACTCTATGCAGCTGTGCTGTGTACCCAACGCACAAGGATTTCTTCATTCAAACACCTAGAAGCAAAGCAGCACTCCTTTAGTAACAGGTAATTTCTCGTTGCAAGAAATCAGTCCTCAGCAATTGTGACTCTATTTCTAATGCAAGATGAAGCTGCAGTGCCAACCCCTGCATTCCAATTACTAGCTAAATCTCTGGAATATTGTTTATTTATGACCTTAGAAATAACTCACAGATCGTAATGCTGGTTCCATTTGGGATCCAATGTGTTCTTCACAGTGTCAGTTGAATGGCACTGACCTGACCCATCAACAACTACTTTTGCAAACGGGTCAGGAAGTCCTGTGAAAGGGAAAAGGTGCTATTAGACATAGTACTTTTTGGGTTGTTTCTTCCAAGATAATGTTATCATGAGCTTCTGCTCCTCCTCCCAGGAAAGGAAAGTTGCCATTATCCTAGAACTATTTTAGTAAATCCGAAATAGCGAATTGAGTTCCTAGTTAGGGAACATACTTGCGTCATACAGACTGGTATCTCCTGTAAATTGTGAATGCTTTAGGAAACAAGAGGTTAAAGGTGCTTAATTTAACAGCGCTTAAGTGACCCACACATACTGAGAAGCAGTCATTTTTATTCAGTCCTTAGTGTAATGCTGAGACTGCAGCACCAGGATCTTTTACACTTTACAAAGAGAGTACGTCTGAGATGGATGCTCTGGGTACCCCCAGCACAGAGCTGTAAGCAGCACCCTGTTTGTGGTCTCATCAGTCAGACTTCCAACTCGAATCTGTGAGCCCTTGGTCTTTCTAACCCGAGAGATACAGCTCAGGGTAACACATACTCATGTAGTAATGCAATGTTACCACAAGAATGGAACCACAGAACAAACGGCAGACACAGATGAGCCATGACACTGATGCACAAGCTACAAATAAATCTGATTAATCAAGAGCAGAAAGTCACACAATTGGGGCATACTTACTGAAGAAATCTTTCTTTGCAAGATTCTTGGCACATAATACTGCAAAACAAGAGAACAGAGAAAGAAACCTTAAACCCATGAAAAACCCCTTCCAGGCAATCACAGCCGCTGCAATACTACCTGATCATAATTCATAATAAATACCCACATATTAAATGTGAGCATTGTTTTCTTTATCTGTGACTGGAATATGGATTTACACCAAGAGAAAAATGCCTTTGCTGCTTTTGTTCTATTGTTTCAATACACAAAAGATTTAATGAACGTCCCTTTGCATTAAAACCTCATGATGTTCTATACCACACGGTCCACAAATGCTAAAGCAGACTGGTGGTGCTGTTGCTGCCACAGGGTGAGCAGTTTGCAAACACGAGAAGGTTTCGTGGTGTGACAGGACCTCAGGTGAAAGAAGTACACTGAAACCCAAGTAATTGCATCAAGATTTTCCTTTGAAAGGGCCACAAATGAGACATTATTTCCCCTTCTCCAATCCTACTCCACAGCACAGAGGTTTAAACAAACATCAGATCAGGAAACTCGCATCTATCTCCATTTCTATTCAGTCTATTACCAGCTGTAAGTCTAGTTTTGCTTTCCAATAAGGACTGCTCAGTACAACCTCAGCAATCTGAGTTGCTCGGTGTCCATTCGACTCTTGTAACAGGCCAGGAAAAAGACCTACAGAGCCAAAGATGAAAATACAGAGCTCTAACTTACCTAAACCCAGGATCCAAGAGAGGAAGATAACTATAATAGACCTAACTGGTTTTGAGGTAGTCTCTTTCCCACGCAGTTCTGATCCTTCAGCATGAGAGTGAATGCTCAGAAGATACTCTAATGGCCATTCCCCATGGTATGGTCTGTTTCTCCTTCTCATCTCTATCTCACCTCCCTCCTGACTTAGACTCAAGTCTCACCTTAACTCTACACTAGGCAAAGTGAAGATGCAGTAGGAAATACATGGGAACAAATCCCTTTTTAAGTTCCTTCTTTTACACATCAAGAATTCCACCTCTGAACTCTGGAGCAACATTCTCCCCCTCACGGAAGCAGCAGAACAAAACCTGCCTCACCTCACGTGCCAAGCAAACAGACCAAAGCAGTCCACTATGTAACCCAGACGCCCATGGAAATACATACACAAACCCTTTGTCTTGGTAATAATGAAGGCAGCCACACCAGGAAACTATATTTAGAATGGCTTAAAAATCACTTGTTTCTTACAGTGGCGAAAGTGCATAACCACAGACAGCTTCCCTCTTAACTGACTGAGAAAGAGAAGTCTGCAGGACTGTGGCAACTCAATGTGAAACAAAGCAGGATTGCAGAACCACCATCCGCTGCTCAATGGAAGCAAACACAACAACCTTTAACTTCCTCTTCCTGCTGCTTCAGAGGGAAAAAATACCAGGAACACTGGGAATCGAGATAGGTAAAGCCCAGAACTTGTGTGTTCTGTTACCAGCCAAAGGGAAGGCTGAAGTTCTTGTGAGTGGTGAAGCTTTCCTTCTTATTTCTTAAACCAAACAACTCATTTTACTTCCTTATCCCCAATTTTAAGTGTACATTATTGAGCTGGAGAAGTATTCCCTCCGTAACCACCTGCATATAGTCTGACTATATAATTACCACCTTTATTCTATATTTCAGGTGTGCTTTCTTTTTCGGCAGCCTCAAGTTTCTAAAGCTATTATTGCAGACTTCATTTAACTGTCTTCCCTCTGCCACAGGCTTTCAGTCGGCAGCAGATGAGCACGGCTGCCAATTTTCCAGTTGCAGCCTGTGAAACCCCCAATTTTAGGTTGCAAAGAGGAATCATTACTCTTTCTTGTAAGGAAAATATTGGCGCAAGAGCTAATAGCTGAAATAAACCTTGATGGAGCAATCTCCCGAATGAGGCTGCCCAAGATGGGCCATTGGCTCTGTTCCACTCTTTGCATATTAAACCCGATAGAGCAAAACAAGTATTTTTAAGGGCTCTATCACTTAAAAGACACAGATTTCTTAATTCCAGTAAAGATACAGGTGACAAAGGTCGGCAATGGGAGACTTAGATACGAAGCAATGCCAGCGGCAGAGCAGATGGCTCCTTCTGGCTCTGTAAAGCTGAGTTGATGCCAGATTCGCTTCTTAAATGCATTCTCTCCAACAGGACTCCAGCAAGACTGCGAGCAGGATGTGACTGCTGCTCCTTCAAGCCTGAAACCTGTGAACTCGGGGAGATGGAGCTACAAAGGCTTAAAAGGGTATTCATTTTACCCCTGGCACAGAGCTGGTGTAGCACTGAACTGCAGGCAACGGAGACGCGCTTTACACGAGCTTTGAACAAACCCCATCTTCGCCTCCTTTCCAAAGAGCTTTTTCTTTTCATTTTCCTTTCTTTTCAACAAGAAAGGGTTTCGGGCTTGTCAGCAGGAGCAATCTCCCTGCATTTGTTGCAATGTTACCAAAGGTACTAATTCTCCTGACTTGGGCATTTACATTCTGCCTTCTCAAAGTCAACCGACTTGTTTGAGCTTGACACAGTATTTGTTTATACTCCTGCTCTGGATTGCTGCACAGCACTGAAGAACTTTTTCTTCTTCACACAACAGGTCCCAAACAGCACTGAAACAATGCCTTTACATCTAGCTTGTAATATTTATAAAGGGATGGGAATGTTTTCTTAAGTACCTGACATTACTGAGGTAATTTCAAAGGCCAAATTAGCCAGCTGGGTAAAGTGCTAGTGTGAAAGCATTTTTGGCAGGAGGAAGAGAAAGGACAAGCCTTCTACAAAGTCAGTATTCACCCCGGGGATGTCTTCAATGCAGATGGAACTTGAGTGAGCCGAGTGGTTCCTCCGCCAGCCCCCGGTTGTCCACCCTGCTTCCAAAGCAGGCATGAATCATCTGCTGTGGTTCAGGAGGTGCCGCAGGAACAAGCTACAGACGGGTGTAGTAAGGAAAGCACGGAGTGGCACCAAGGTCTGAACAACCCAGTTGAGAGTTGCATCAGAAAGGCGCTGCTTCACCACCTACCTCTGCAGCAAGACCAGCATTTTTGGAAGGGAGGCAGGGAAAGACAGCCTGGATAGGGAACCATTTAACATCCCCGAGTAAACAGACCCAGCCGACAAAATCAAAGCCATCACGTGCATGCTCCTCCTCCTTGTCAGTGCTCAAAGGATGGCTGCGAGTCTGCAGGAGTCCTCACACTGCTGTCTGCATCAACACGGGGTTTATTCACGCACCACATACCCCACCCCACAGTGTTAAGATGCTACAACTGGTTTCTGTTGCAGTGTAAAAACTCGGTGGTTGTGTTTTGAGGCCTAGGGAAGAAAGGAAAACCAAAAGGTAAGTGATGGCAATATTCCTTAGGTCCCAGCCAGTCCCAATGCAAAGCAGCAGGCAAATCTGCACCTGGGACTCATCCACACTTTGCAAGTTAAAGGTAAGAGCCTCCTTGCTCAGATTAAGCACTTTTACACGTGGAGAGGATCAGAGCTAACGACAGCCTTCAATTTAGCGCTCAAGTTAATTGTGAAGACAAGACAAACCAGCAGTACGTCCACATATTCCTTAGGAAAGGGGTGGGAAGGTCACCGTGAACGCTGCTAGCAAATCCACCCTTCAGCCCTCTCTGGCCTTCCCTTTGCTACTCCAGGTTAATCATTTGTGCTTGTGCAAACAGGCAGCTAGATTCCAGGATACATTCGTTCTGCTTTCTGACACAAGACAAACACAGGCCGGCAGGCTGGGGATGTAGAAAGGGCTTTACTTAACATTTACTTCTGTGTCAACCATCTTTAATCACAGAGATATGTAGCACAATCATTAAAAGCATCACAGATTGGTTGGTTTTAAGGTATAAGCAAGGAGCAAAGAACAATGAGGCTTTGGAGGGCAGAGGGATAAAGATCTTGACAGAAAATGAAACAAAGTCACAGCGTATCACCGCAAATACAAAAGGCTGCAAAGCAGCTCATATTTGAATAGGCTGCCCCATCCCTGGCAGTGTTCAAGGCCAGGTTGGATGGGGCTTGGAATAACCTGCTCTAGTGGAAGGTGTCCTGCCTATGGCAGGGGCTGGAACTTGATGAGCTTTAAGGTCCCTTCCAAACCTATTCCCGGACAGCAGGAGAGCCCCAGCACAGAGGCTGCTTTCCACAGCACAAATTGTGCCATTCTGAACAAGTTTTGAGAGGCTGCATGGCAAAAAATAATGTGCTTGAAGTGTAAAAAAGCCTCCAAAACCAAGGGGAAAAAAGCAAACATCAGCTTTTTACCACATGCTGCTCTAACGCCGTGGCCACAACTAAACCCCTCGCTGAAGCTGTGATGTGAAGTCACGTCTCATCCAAATGGTTCAGCCTATTTTGTGGAAAATACTCCAAATCCCACAAAGAACCCCTCCTGAACTGCTTTACACAGGGCTCTGCTCACTGCTCTGTTCTCTGCACACAACTCATAATGAGACTTCACTGCAGATAAACGTCTGGGTTCATTTCTCTACCAGACAACCCACGAAGGGTTTAAGTGTTGTGCTTTTTTAAGGGTGGCAACCCTTGGTATGGTACAAGAGAAAGGGTTTAATGGGAAAGGAAAGATGGCTGAAGGCACAAAGTGTGTAAAAGTGCCATTTCCTTACAGCTAGCCACATCACTGCACTAAAATACCCCACTTTATTCACAAATTGGAATCTAAATTGTCACCACAAAGGCCAAGGTTTCTATTCTAGTCCTATTTTTTGTTTGCTTTAGGAATACTTCTCGTCGTTCTCTTTGCCTGCTTGAGACTGAAATGCATAAATCCACCGAGTGCTTTACCTTCTCAGACACTGACTGTGAATCACTGCAGTGCCTAGCATGCAGAAAAAGCTAAACAAAACCCAAGCCTTCCCTTACTTGAAGCCAAATAAGCTGCAAAGAACTAATCTGATACACAATGTACGTTAAGTGGCCTTCACCAGCATCATGGAGCCATTGACATCTGCAATCTGACACATCAGCCAACCAAACACCCCCCGAGACCCTTCAGCCTTCAAGGACCAGCCTACGTCATGCCCTACCCTGACACTGTCCGACTCTGCCTGAACTCATGCTAAACCAGACCTTGACTACCAGATTAAAGCAGTGCTTCATTAAAAACAACCCCTCGATTCTCAAAGAGTTGCTAGATTTCATACACGAAGCCTTTTTGTGGCTCTTTTGTGTAGGCTGCAGTGAAAAATCAAAGCCTCTTTTCAAGGCTTGCTTTCCTCGTGGGTTGGAACTTGGCTTCGTGCAGCCAGTTGCAAACACTAGACAACTTTGAAAGGATCTTCAAAAAACCACACACCCAGAAGAACTCATTTTTATTAGCCCATTAACATGTCATTAACGTATCTGCTTAGCCAGGAATCAAGATTCCGTCCTACCTAAGCAGAAACGAGTCAGTCCTCGTTGTGCAAACAATACCAAGTTGACAAAACAGAGGAGTTTCAACTCCAGGATTCCTAAGAATTACTCACATTGACCAACATAAGTCTTCATATATACACAGCAGCAAGGGCTGACTTAGCCCTCAGTAACACAAATCATTAACGAACCAGCATAGACCTATTGGAAGGACAAGACTCATTAAATTCCCAGTTAACCGAGATCTGTAAAGCGAGTTTAAGAAGGAACAGACTGAGATGTAAAACTTGGGAGAAACACTCAGTTATGGAATTAGCTGAAGAACTTTGCAGGGATCAAAAAAGGGAGATCAATAGCAAGCTGAATCAGGGCTGCTGTACAGAAGCAGAGAAAGGCACCCAAACGAGAGAGGCGGAAAGCAGCATATCCAATTATCCCTCACACTAACTCCGCTTTCTCTCCTTCCCCCTCTGCTCACCCATAACAAATGCCTGAGATAAAGGCTACCTCCCAGATTAAATCTTTCATTAAATCCTAGCTATTACATCAGTTTTCTTACCACTTTGCTATGCCTTCCCCTAATCCAGGCCAAGAACCTCCTCATACTCCCTACACAGTCTCCTATTTCCTAGATAGATATAAGTCCCAAGCATCTCCGACTGCTTGAGTCTTACAGACATGAAGTCCGGGCACACTGTCTCCTAACATGTTCAAAGCACAACCACTCTCTTTGAGAACTGGAATTGGAGAGGTAAATCTGTTCTTACTGTTGCTGCTTCACAGCCATTCCCAAAAACACCCTATTGATGACAGTCTTCCCAGAGAAAACGTTAACAGAACATCAGGTCGTTTCTATTCGCTGCTTGGGGTTTAAATCTCAGTCCTCCACCCCTACCAGAACCACGACCAAGTGGAATATTGATTTTGTAGAGAGGGATTTCCCAAATCCAGTCAAGTTTTCCCTTTGTTTGTGTCCACAAACAGCTCCAAAAAGAGCCCTCTGTAAACAAAGGATACTCTCAGGCTTCAGCTATAGTGTCAGCCTCTGCGTACAGCAGCAACAGAAATATCTGGAAATAACTAAAATCTTCGATTAAAACCACACAGAATAACATCCTGTTCTCAGGGCAAATACAAACTGGTTTACAGCTAAACAAAGCAATTTCAATGACAGAATTCCTACTGGAAACAAATGCCACAAAGTGGTGTTTTACATTCCCTCCACACATGCCTTGTGCAAGTTGTAGTTACTGGGTTCGACACACTTGGGGATTTCTTGCCTTACACCTCTTGTATCTCCAACCATGTGCAATGAACACTGTGGATTTTCAAGCAGGTAGTGCCTATCAGGATCGGTTTATCTGTGCAGCTTGCACATACTTGTGCTCACGTTTTGAAACAGAGCCCAGCGACATCATCCCCATAGCAAAGCTCAAAACACACCAGGAAACTGTGGCTCGATTTCCCTCGCTTACATTAAAAGTAAGGCATAAATCCACGCTGAAGCCTTAATACTTCACTTTTACAGTTACCCAAGCGCTGAGAAAGCATCTGGAAAAAAATTCCTAAAGCATGAAAAACATGTTCCTCCACCCACATGCACTCATAACTCAGATTCCAAACTCAATTGGACCAAGATTGCCAAAAGTATTCCGTACTTTTAACACTTGGGAGTTTTCAAAGCACCTTTTTCAAATCTCTACAGATGTGAATACCTAACAGGCTCAACGCACTCAAGCTAACATTGCTTACAACAGGTCCTGCGCAGAGCTGGGCATCAGACTTGGTCCTACTCCCTGGAAACAAAAGGTCCTTTCTCAAGATGCTGTCCAGATCTTCAGACTTATAGATTTGTTTCTCTGAGAAATACCAGATGAACAACAGTGAATTATTAATCAAACAGAGAACACAAGATAGTCCTCAGACAGAAACAATGCATTAAATAGTTGACACCCTGTAACGGAGGAGGAGAGCCCCCATGCAGCACAGCCAAGTGCTCAGTCAGCGTTTTCTTTAGGTGTGTTTGATTTAACATCTCCACTTTCAGAAGTTCAGTGCAGAAAGCCTTAAACACCTTATTTTCATTACCAAAAAGCACCTTAGAAGGACTCTCCCGTGCAGCTGATCATTTGCTTACTAATTCAGTACATAAAAGGCTTTTCCAATAAATCCCTTGCTCACTATAAAACATGGAAATTTAGATTCCCTTTCTTCCCAGATATCCTCTATGGGGCCAGCCATACCACTACTACGACTGTATGTTTTATAACCAGGTTGTGTGACTCCAGTTACAAGTACATTTCTCTATTAACAGCAGCTTTATTTTTTCCCCCGCACAAAACACCATCCAATTAACAGACTTAGAGCTTTTACAAGACATTCATTTCCTAAGTCCGGGAGGGAAACCTGCACAACTGCTCTCTGCTGCTTTATAAAGGAGGGAAAAGCACGGAACAAGAAACCAAAACCAGAAGCAACGCATTTGCAGATGCTTACCCATAGACCTAGAATTAGCAGAACGCTCAAACAATCATAGCAATTAAAACAGATGTGGTCTTGAGCTTCTGTCCATGGAGCAAAACGGTTTTGAAACAACAGGAACAGAACACACAACTTTTGTACTTTTTAACCCAATACTATTGCCAGTTCTCTTCATGTATATATTGTGTGGTCTCATAGTATCTGCCTGCTCTGCAGCAAGCAGAAAGAAGTCGGGCCTTCCACTGGAAACACGTAAAAACCTTGGTACTGAGAGCAGAAAGCAGAAACCTCAGTACTGCAAACCTTGGCAAAGTGCGACCAGACAGAGCCAAGCAACGTTTCAATGGAAGCACTGAATTACTGTCAAACAGTAAAAGGTCTGAAACTTCCCAGCTAAACCAAAGCAGATTTTGCAGTTTAAAACCTAACCCATCTGTTTTGTCTCTCTGCAGAGGGGTTGGTATTTACATCCCTACACATCCAGGTAGTGGCAGCATTTCAACAAAGCAATTTGAATGTTAAACGCTATTGTAAAGGAGGGAAAACAAATGGCGATGTAACATGTTCCCAATCTCTGTTTAAGAACTGAGATTTGCTTTTCTAGACAGAGCCAGTGTTTGGCTTGATATCTTACTGCAATTAAATAAGGTATAAAATCAACTTTATAGCAACAAAAGTTTCCAATGGGGGTATTTTAATAAACAGGGCAAAATTAATGTCTGGTTTGCATCAAGTGATTGCTTAAAAGCAAGAACATTGTTATTTAAAAAATGAATGGCGTTAAGTTATGCGTAAGTTGTAAACTATGTAAACTATTAGTTCATCCCATGGGGGCTTAAATGTATCAGTAGAAGAGTTTTAGTTAAGCAACTCACATGGAATACTGCCTTACAGCTAAATATGCAGGTTTGGCTCTGGTCAAAGTAGGGCTGCCCAACTCAGTGCTCAGCTAAAGTGAAGCAAGACAAGGAAGCTGGCCAGAGAGCAGGTGACCTGGGATGCTGCTGATGCCGACGGTAACCATCAGCAAAATGAAATTAAATAATCTTTAAAAACACAGAAAATACAAACTACAAATTTTGCCTGGGTAATTTTACAAGTCACAATTGAAAGCATGAAGCACCGGTGGCCACCGAGGTCACAACAGTCAAGAATGCACACCTCTTCGTTCAGTCTGAAACACTGGAGCGAGGAATCTCCAATACAGAAATTCCACAGAGAAATTTAACCTATGGAGTATGAGGTATATAAAAACAGTGCGCTGGGCTTAAGATGCTTTAGGCTCATTTTGCATTTCTTCAATAACCGAGCAATCTTAAAACAAGCAGTTGCTAGAAATCTACTGCAAAGAGCAACACTTACCAAGCACCTCTTGTAGCCCTGCAACCAACCCCAGTTCCTGCTGCCAGAACAGATTCCAACAGGTACTGGATGACTTTTCAAGAGACACAAAGTCAACACCCCAATTTTTCTGCAGGTAAATGAAAGGCATTCTTCCTTTCAAGCAAGGCAGCAGTACCGTATCAGTGCTTTAAAACCACATACCTCAGGTTAACAAACGACTTAGAAACTTCCCCTCATTTCTAGAGCATCTAGTTGTTTTCCAGGCTTGTGTTTTAACTGAGGTATGCCGAGTGCTTTTTGGCATGTTTGGATAGAAACATAAAAAGCCTCAAGCCTTGCCATATAAAGCGTTTCAAAGCCTTGGGCCTCTTTGCCAAAGAAACTTTTTCATGCTCTTAGAGCTTTTGCCTTCCCCATTCGCCAATGTGTTGTTTGGTTTGTGGTGAGCATGATAACAAACAGATGAGATGGACTGGTACTTTCTGAACAGGCCGAGAGAGAGCTCAGACTTAAAAGCCAGGGCAGTGAAAGTCAATATGCAGTGAAGAGTTAACTGTGTACAAAAGCCTAGAGCCATGAGTTCATTTTGTTCTAGGCTACTTAGTGAATGGACAGCCAAAAACTGAACCAGCTGGAATTCATTCAGAAGTCATTCTTTCTCTTCCCATAGCTCCCTAGGCTGTCGTTACCAACCTGAGGATAACAAACATATGGATCATCAAGATCAAGTTAGTGCTGGAAAGAAGTGGCACAGCCTAATAGCCCATAATAAATGAGGGTTTAATCCAAACTTGGATCTTAGTACTGAGATATAAATGCTTTTAGTACCTTGTGGGAAAACCTGTAGGGTTTGCCCATGTTAGATGGAATGAAAACATTCAACTGACTTCTCTTCTTGATGATTCCCAGCTCTTGTACATGTCTGGTGACCAGTTTTAACCTCCATTCTTTTGGTGGCTTTCAGCTAGTGTCAGTACAGAACAGACTGAAATGGGAAGACTTAAAATAGTCGAGTAAAGGTATTGCTACCAAAAAAACCCACCACAGAGCTGTTAAAAATACCACCTGGACACCTTGCTGTAGTAAATCTGTACTAAAAGGGAGGTGAGCAGTTTTATAACTGACACTGTATGTCGAGAACGGAGCAGGGTTTCACATTAAGCAGCATCCAGCATTTTTCCAAGTCCATTCAACCAGGCTGAGCAGAACTTAGTGGTTACTATGGGACACACGGAGGAGGATCATGGAATGGTTTATGTTGGAAGGGACCTTAAAGCGCATCCAGTTCCAACCCCCTGCCACGGGCAGGGACACCCTCCACTAGAGCAGGTTGCTCCAAGCCCCTGTGTCCAACCTGGCCTTGAACACTGCCAGGGATGGGGCAGCCACAGCTTCTCTGGGCACCCTGTGCCAGCGCCTCAGCACCCTCATAGGGAAGAGCTTCTGCCTCATGTCTAATCTAAATCTCTCCTTGCAGCAGCCACTGTTCTGCAGGAGCACTAAAACCAATCCTGGTACAGCAACACTGTGTACTGACATTGGGCAAAATACAGCCACACATCTGGTTTTGTCTTCGTTACCGTTTCATATTCACATGTTCCAGATGGTTCAAGAGGCACATGAAAAAAAGAAATGGAAAAGTGACACCTTGACTGTCCAGGTAAAATGAAAAATAACTCCAAAAAGGGAAAAACTGCTTCAGGAATTTCCAATCCAAACGCTCAAATAAAGGCGCAGTTTACATTCAGGAAGGGGAAAGAACTGTGTTCTCCCAGATTAAATCCTTGGCATCACTTCTGATTCTGAAGAAAGTACCTCAGCTTAGAATATTGGTTTTCATCCCTGGAAATGCTCAGCTTTTGGGTCTTCAGTAGTTTGTTTCCTCATTATTGAGCCTGTTCTAATCCCTGTTAACATCCACCCAAGACGTTACAAATCGCTCTGCTCTCTTCATTCTGGGGTTTCTCTTCATTTGTTCAGGCAGTTCAGCTTCAACCCTCCTTGTTTACAAACGAAAACCAGAGGAAGCACCAAACACACGCCTGTATTTGTGCAGGGCACCGATGCTGGATACCTGCCAGGCAGTCAGCTCCTCTTGGGTTATCCTCTCTGCCCAACTCACGTTGGGTGCGTGGGGAGTGGGAGGTGACAGTGGTGACACCAGCTAATGGGGAAGGAAAGGGCTGAGTGTGTGTTTGTAGGAATAAGGAAGCTGTGAATGAGGGGAAAGGAGAATGGGACAGCAATGAGGCTTATTCCAAAAAAAGACTAATTACAGAGACATTAATAGCTTTTGGGAGCTGAATCTTTAGCATTCACTCACCTACTTCTGCCTTTCTAGTAAGAAATCATTGTTTTCTTCTATAGGGCATTTGTCCATGTGTTGCAGGAAAAACACCCCTACGTAACAAACTCTCCCAGGATTTAGTATGACACCTTTAAGTTAGAGAAAAGATCTGATTTAATAACCAGCCCTATATATAACAGAATAACAGATAAAAGACTTATTTTGATGCTGCCATTGTTCAACGCTAAGTCTTGCCTCTGAGAAGCACACACACACTCTCCAATCCACCTAATCACGTATTAATCACACAAGTGGCAAATCCCTAAAAGCGCATCCATGCGGATGCCGGCTGAACCAAGTTACATCAGTTCTCATCTGATTCCCAAGCAGTGAGCTGCACGTGATGGCTGCTCTGCCCCAGGAAATGTGGGTCAACGTGCGCACATCCTGCTCCGGGATTTGCCTGCTCTCGAGGGACCGGCAGCAGGGTGACGCAGGAGCAAGCGGCCTGGCTGCGGGCACACGCTGCACATCTATCAGTGGCTACTGCTGCTCCTTGCTGGCGCATTCACACTATAGCACAGAGCAAAATACTCCGTGTCTTATGGCTGTGCTGCACCCCAAACGTTGCCATCATTTTGCAGGCTGATAGGCGCGTTGCGCGACAGTGGCCATTGAAAGGAAACGTCTTCCTTCAGCAATAATTAATCCCCCGTTGTGTTTGAGTACAAACATCCACATCTAACAGGCACGTGTGCTTCTCTCAGCAGTGAGATGGACAATCAAAACCTGCTACTGCTTCAGAGCTGGAGTAGCTCTGAAGACAAGGGCAATACCGAGGCGTCCTCCTCCCCAAGGTGTGCTCTAGGTGGATGTAGTTAACCAACAACCTCATGTTAGCACCTCTTCCTCCTAATGTTATTTCCAATTAGTAGCAAAGTTCAGCAGATCCATGCTGTATCAGTGTCTTTGCTCTCTTACACAAGCAAAGCACCCTCTTCACTAGGTATTTTAAACAAAATGTCTCATTCTTGCGTGACCTATGAGAGGCACAAACCCCAGAGCTGAATAGCACCAAACAAGAATTCATGAAAAGAAGGCTTTTATTCAGAATAAAGCTGTATCAGCCTATGTGTTACTCCCTTGTTCTAATTATATAGGACAGCATCTATTTAAACTGCCAAGTTAATGACTTCAAATTTGATCAATAGCCTCTGTTTATTCAGCCCAGCGCTACTGACAGTCACCAGGGATGAAGAACAAAACAAACAGGGTGGGCACAGCCAATCTATGGGTGAGCAAGAACAACTAATCCATGATGGCAAACACCATTCGATTTGGTCAGGATGTGGGGAGGGAGGTCTGTTGCCTATGGGCATAGACACAGTCCCTTTCCTTCATGCCCCTAAAACATTTATCCACATTTTTCTGCCAACACCAACTCACGAGCTGAGTGAGCTCAAGCAGAACACACATCACGGATACAGAGTGGCCCCAGCCCTTATCTTGTCCCATCTAGCTATGTTAAATATGTCCATTTGCTTATCGGTTAAGCTTGGTAGGTCATGACAACAAGAGGACGTCACTAAGCCTTTGGACCATAAGCAGTGACTTCCCTACCCACTAGGGAAGGAAATCTCCTTTGGAGCAGCTTCAAGAAAGGCTGGAACCATCTTCTTGCAAGCAGGATGCGAAACGTCCTTGACTGAATCTCCAGCCAAAAGATGCTAGGAATGTTTTAGTTACAGACTGGCTGCAGAGAGCAGGGTTACAGCAGCGTTTAGAATGCAAACAGACAACGTACAGCACGCATGTAGCATTCCAGCAAGGAATTTTGTAATTGAGAATATAAATGCTTTCATTGCAAAGTCACTTTCTCAGCAGTGGCTTAACAACAGCCCATGCGGACTTCCCCCACCAGGGGATTTCTTTAAGAGCAACTCGCAAGCTACTCAATAAAGGAAACCCCCTTTCTAACCCCATGTGAATCCACTCATAAAGGCTGGGCTCTTGATGAAAATGCTTTAGTGCTTTATTCTGACCAGGATGTTTGGTCATAGTTTCCTCAGCATTACACATTCAGCACTTTGCCTGCAACAGCAATGGCCTGTGATTTTCCTTGTACAAAATGTCTGTGTCCATTACATCCATGAATTATAACCCCATTACTGCTCCGAGATACCTTGATCAAAGGCATTAGATACATAAAGTGGAGCTTGAATGAAAAGACATCACGCCTCTTCCTATACGACCTTAACACATGTGGTTTGTATTCAGACATAGGATTTTATATGACACCACTCAGCTGCAACCAAAAACACATGAAGAAAGCCCTCCTTAGCTAAAAGTTGTTTATCAAACACATCAACACATCTCAAATTTAATACCTAACAAAACAATCCATGAGGCCAGCTGGTTCGGTCAGACTGCTTGCTTTCCATTTGCAATTGATTCAATAGATCCAATACATTATGTTTCACACGGATGGTTAACAGTGCTAACATTCCAGATAAAATGAAACGCTGTATGAGGAGAATTCTCACCAGGGCTAAATTCACTGGATATGTTACTTGTTCTCACAGTAAGGCAGTGAAATAAAGGCCTAACAATGTCACTGAGTGGGGTTCCAAAAAACAGCTCTTCACAGTTTATGACAGAGAAGCTCCCAGAAATATGTTTCTTCACCTTTTCAGCGCAGGGAATGCGCTTCAAAAGCTATCACTTGCTTTGGGGGAACCAGAAGAGAATATAATGTTTGTTTGATGGGTTGGGTTTTAACAAGGTGATTCCTATTCATCCAATAGTGGAGATATTAAAAGCAAGCCTTTTATTTGCATTCCTATCACGAATAGGACCCAAGGAACCTGATACAGTCCAAGCACTGAATGACAAACTACTAGATAGAAGCAAAGTGGAGTGAAATGGAATAAACAACTTTCACGAGGGAAAGACCTTCAAAGACCGTTTTGCTCCTCACTAAAATAAGCTGTGTGGCACTAATTTGAAGTGATAGTGCTGTTCTTGTAATTAAAAAATGCCAGTAGGAGGTTGATGCATCGGCTGATGCTGGAAGCGACACACTCATGGGACGCAGATGAATCCTTGTGTGAGCTTCATCTGGGTTAAAAAGCAACACAAAACCCCTATGTTAAAACAAACATATAGGCAGTGTTATTACAGGTATATGATAAAGTCATCTGGATGTTTCTCTTGGAGAATGATGTTACATACTAGCGGAAAAAAAAACCCAAACAACAAGCCAAACAAGCAAAAAAGAATCCCCAAATCCCCAAACCAAACAACGTTCTCAATCTGGTTGTGGAATCAGGAGTTTAATTCAGGAAGCTTGGTTTACTTACAGGTGTGTGATGATTTTAATCGATACATGTCCCTCTGCTTCCTACCTCAGAGCTCCTTTTCTACTCTCTCAGGTCACTCCTTCCACATCTGTCCGCACAACTGGGACCAGGACCTGGACATTGCCCTCTTCATGTGGACCACGGGAAGGGGCATGTGCTCTAGCAAGCTACTCATCTCCATCAGTCTGCGAGACCTGGTATCCTTATAATCTCTGTCCTTATCAAATCTGACAGAAATCAGATAAGAGCCAAAAATGAGTTAGAGGAGAATGACAGGTATGATCCCTTTTGCAGCCTGGTAATTTTTGAGTCTCGAAAGAAGATTAAGCTTGTCCCGTAAGTTTATCCATCAGCCTGATGGCCAGCTAAGGCAGAGCCATCTCCCAAAACCTGCAGGCTGCTTCCATGTGCCAGGTTTCACTGCTGATGTGTGAAACCACCAAAAGCCAGTAACACCAGCTTCCAATCTAGGAGAAATCCCTACAGAAATATTTGCTGGATCCTTTTCCCTTTGGTCTTGCAACATCTTCATTCCATCACCCCAGAAGAGGCTGGCAGCCATGATCAGGACTTTCTGCATGAGTCTTTGGTTGCTGCTATCATAAAGAACCCTACATCGGCATCTGGAAGCATGATCACCCTTAAAATTGGCAGCTGCTTTGCCTGATACAACCTCCCTGGTGAAGAAACATCACAGGAACAAGCAGGACCTTTTGTCTTGTCTTGGTACAATATCAAAGAGAAGGTAGTTTATCCGAGGGCTTCTCGTATATTTACTCACCGCTCCTACAATGACTATTTCAATCACGTTTACCGGCATCATCTCGAACATCGCAGATTAATGCGTTGTGTTTCAAAGCCTCTTGTCTCTCTGTGCACTTGTAGGATTTACATCCTAAGGCAATGATAAAAACCCTGATACTACTTTCCAACTGGGCTTTCTTCTCTCTTTTTTTTCTCCCTTCTTCTATCAAAAATAGTTCTCGTCTATGTCCTAGATGCATTTGGAAGTTGCACATGCAGACTTGATAAGCATCCTGCGAAGGAAATGCCTTGAATTGCAGACTACTTACAACACATTTTCCCAAGCAACTTTTTATAAACCCCATTTGATGGCTGCTTTGCTGATCTCCATTGAAGTTTATCAAAACATCATTTGTAGACAAGTCTAATTGCTTGTGTGATTGAAGAAAACAAAACCCAGAAATCACTGCGACTGCAGGTCCAAGCCAAGCTGCTGGATTATCCTGAAGTATTTCTGATTCATCCTGTTTCCAGACAGACCTTTAGTTCTGAGAAGGTATTTCATTTTCAACTGAAGAACACAACGCAGAAGAGCGCTCAGGTACATGCTGCTTTTGTTTGCCTAAGTCTCCTTTCAGACCATGTAAAAGCACTCCTAATAAGAGCTGGTGACAGCACAATTGTTGGAACTGATGACATTACTTTAAGCACACGTAAGGGCTGCACGCTGGGGTCAGTCTGACCCACTGACTGTCATACCTGTGCTCCTTTATTGTGCTGGAACAGACACATCTAATTAACATCTTGAAAGAAGCCTGTTAATATTCAATTCCCTACAAATCCTGGAAAGAAGTAATAAAAGATGTAGGTGCTCCTATTGTGGCACATTAGCTGCACATGGAGCATATACCATATTCCAGTTAACGGCCAGGTTGGACAGAGCCTTGGGCGACATGGTCTAGTGTGAGGAGTCCCTGCCCATGGCAGGGGGGTTGGAACGGGATGATCTTAAGGTCTTTTCCCACCCAAACCATCCTGTGATTCTAATTATGGCAGAAGTCAGGCTTACAGAGAGCCAGACATTTATTCCTACAGCCTGTGCTTTGGCAGTAGCCAGTTTAATGATGGATTATTTAATGAGTTACAGGACCTCTGGGGAAAGGCGCAGGGGCAGGGAGTTAAACCTGAGTGTGCTTACATCACATCATACCGCTTGGCTACATCATACAGCTACCAAGTTGAACTAAGTCATTAAGGCCTAAGTTCACTATTTGGGCCCCTTCTCTGACTGCAGTACACTCACATGCTGATGGACCACGCCATGCTTCCAATCTTGTGCTTCCCACTGGCACGTACCAGCTCCCTGATTTTAACCTTATCTCACCTTATTCCAGCACCCATCTGTGAAAGGGGGAACCTCAACAGAAGCATATACTCTGGATAGAAGTAATTTCAGGAGTGGGTTAAACGCATCAGCAGATCACAGCATAAAAACTCCTGACGTCAGAAATAGCTGGGAGATAAGTTAGATATGCCGAAGGTCTCTGCAAATTCCCAAAGTCCCAACGCTCCATGCATTTGCTATTCTTTTTCTCCAATCCAATTCTGTTCCCTCTGACCTGTGGTTTAGTAGGGTATTTACAGACACCGAAATGTGAATACACCCATTGCAGTACTCAGCATGTCAGTTACCTGCCTGCAGATGATTTTAAGGCAGAGAAACAAGAGATACTACTTGGAATCTCTACTATATAGAACGTTGAAGTAAATATGATTTCAAGACCCAGAATCCACCCAATTTTTCTGACATCAGACCTTTAGCTTACATTCACCCACTCAATTCCAAACCCAAATGTAGTGGATTCTCTTCCCATTAACCTTAAAGGAACCTTTTCCAACAAGGAGGTATCGCTAATGAGACTTACACTTGTAGAACAGGACAACTCTGCATTTTCATTCCAAGTTTAAACTGAAGTTCCCACAGGCTTATAAAATGTCTGTATGTGTGGAAAAGAAAACCACAGCGCATCAGCTTCAAGGGTAGCTAGAACTCAATGGTCTTTACCAGTGACAAAGAACAAGGCTTCCCCTGCAAATCTCTCCCTCACCACAAGCCCGAATCAAATTGCAATTCCTTGCTGCGCTAAATTCTGCACTAGTGTGGTTAAAAAGTGATGTTAAAGCAACAGCACAACCCATACTCAGTTAATCTCCATATGCAGTCTGGAGAACTTCCTTTTGCTTTTGCTCTTGAGGAAAACAGAGCACTTCAAAAGATGTTTCCTTTCCAATGGACTTTTCAGGTCATACACCCTATGGCCTAGAAGATGCAAAACCACTGACCACAGGGAGTGGGTTTTCTGGCTTCGGGGGATGCAATCCAGACTGTGCTTGGGATGTGAGGAAGTAAAGTCAGGACCATGGAAAAAGAAGAGTTCAGACTCATAGCAGCAGTTGCCTGGAATTGAAGATAATTAAAAAGGAAACTCTCTTCAATGGGTTTTTAACCTTTATTTTAAGGAGAAAAAAAGACACGGGAGAGCTTTTAATGCAGTGTCCTGGAAACTAGAGACACAATTAGAGGAATAGATTGCAACACACGCGAATTTAATTTGCCATTTTGTGAAGTAAACAAGAGATGGAAACTTCCAATTGATAAGAACATTTGCATTTTGGTTTAGTGCAACCATTAGAGGGAGGAAACGGGCAGATTTCTGCCGAGGACAAAAATGCAAACATCTGAAAAGGTCAAAGAAAACGCTGGTCTTCCTAATTCACTCATCCAGAAATGCCATTTTGCTCCAAATAATACACTGTGTCTAGAAAGAACGCATCAACTTCAGGAAAGCAAGATTGCATCCGAGCGAAATACTTCTTTACCTACTATGTCTTACCTGTAAAAGCAAAAACTACTGCAGGAGAAAGATAATATAAGGTTTATCTATGAAAGAAAAAGACACACATTTTATTTTCTTCATAATCAGTTGGGAAAGAACCATCTACCATTGAAAAAACCCAACCATGGCTGAAACTGCCCATTAGTGAGGACATTCAGGGACACATAACACTCCTGGAGTATTCCAGTGGTCAATAATACTTGAAGTTAATAGTGTGGTTTAACACGGCCCTTTATTCCTAAATGGGCTGTTGTATGTTCTTACAAGGGAATTGGGAAGTAAAGTGTAAAATAAAAAAGCCATTCCAAACATCTAATTCCATTGGATTTTCCATTGTTTCTTATGGTCATAACAGCACCATTTCGGATTATGAACTTAACCCATGTGAACTGCTTCCCCACACAACAGCCAGTGTAAAGAGGGGGTGCCTACCAGGATGTGATGCTGCCAATGCCAAATCCTTCCAGCTGTGGCAGAGGTGAGCACAGCTGGAACAGTGAGCAGCCTGCAGCCCCATGCAGTCACTGGAGGGGGGGGATGGTGCATTATCTCTGCATCACTCCAAAACAGTAATGGATTGTTTTCCCCACATACAGATGAACAAACCTTCCATTTAAATACTTGCTGTTAAATTGTATTAGTATGCATAATAGTGGCCATACCCTCAACAACAAAACACCCCAAACCCCAAAACAAGGCAAGAGGACTTTTCATGGGGGAAGGGAAGGAGAGTAAACAAGTAAACCATGCTCTCTGCCAGCTTTATCTATCTACGCTGTGAATTGGGTAGCCTTGGGGAGTTTTGCCTGCTGTGCTTAGTGTCCTTGACAACAAGCCAGTTTGAGTTTTGGCCTTTAACTTGACAAAAATGACTTACTGAAGAGGAAGGCATCAAGCTATTACAGCCCTGTGGAGAGAGTCTCTCGAAACCAGCATGCGTACGTATTCTGCCAACTCACCCAGAGCATCGTCAAACTTATCATCCACCTCCTGTACCCTCGAATATTCCCAGTGTAGCTGCCAGTTTGTAAGGGAATAGTTGTAAGAAATACAACATTTTTGCTACGTCCTCCCGTTGAGTTTTAAGACTTTCACAAAGAAAGACCGAGACGGAAAACGGGGGAAAAAAGATCCCCAGGGATCCCCTTGCAGGAATAACTGAATTTCCCTTCAAAGAGGTGTGAAACAAAGTTTAAAACCATGTAACCAGCACCTGAACCTGTTACGGAGCTACTGGCTCTCCTTTGGCAAATATATGTGCAGGTTTCTTCTCATGTTACATTAATACTTCAATAAATCTATTGTAAATGGATATATACTGATAAACAAGCTCTAGCACAGCTTGCTGCGTGGTTTAAGAAATCACTGCTCTCTCCCTCCTGTCCTCTCCCAAAATCAACTCCCAACAGAAAGCAACATAACAGATAACGTAAGAGACACCAGCTTGAGTTACTGCAGCAGTATCTGCGGGAACTCGATTGTAAGTACCTGAAACATCACAGACAGATGCAGTGCAGTTTCCTCACCGTCAGCCATAACACAAGCACTGTCAACTACCTGTATGCTTAACTTCAGGCTTCCCAATATACATCCTAAAGAAGGTGAGATGATATCAAGGTAAAAAAAGCTGGAAGTTGATCAACTGTAGTGGTGTCCTCACCGGCAAAAGAGGAGTCACATATATGAGGACTATATGTGAGACCTCAACACAGCCATACCCTAAAACCTGAACAGATCACAACAGGAGAAACAACGCGGTGGTTGTCAACAAGTACCTCGAGACTCAAGATCTCACTGACTACAGCGTAACAAAAAAGATTCAATTCCTAATTCAAGGTAACAAAAAGGATTTAATTCCTAATTTAGGGGGAAAAATGGCCGATGGAACTGCCTCTTTCAGCCCCTTCTTTTTATTATTCTCTCCACTCAAGTCTTAAAGGAGTTTCTCTGCTGTGTACATACCTAAACTTCACAAGTACTACACTGACCGATCAAACTGCATCTGTTCCAAACCACTGCCCTATCACACTACCTCAACCAACGTGGCCTAAGCCAGCCGGGCAGCCGAGCAAGTATTTAATGCTGGAACCATAAATAGCAGCAAGTAATCCAACCAGATTAATCCCACTTTAAGTGTGTCAACCGGGCTTGCTTGGAGCTGGGCAGCAATCCAGGTAAACCTCCAACACACACAGGCATGGGTGGTATTTCCACGCAGTAACTCTTCATGTATCGACCCACCAAGCACACCTCCAGCTACAAACACAACCAAGGGGTCTCATTCATCTTCACTTCCAGTTGCAGCTTTGAAAGCTTCCCAGTTGCTGTCAGGAAGAGGTCAGCTACATGGCACACTTCACATCATGTGTAAAATCCACTTCCTCGCTGAGGAACTGGAAACACAAAGTACGATGCTACAAAATGGGATAAAGCCATTGAAGGAAATGAAAACTGGTCTTGGACTGGTGGGTAGTATGGAATGAAAAAAGAAGAAATCATTAAATAACTGCACAACCACATCCCAAACAGCATTTCTTTATATGAAGACATTCAATTTGAGAAAAGAAAGTTTCAAGTTGGGAATAAAGCAGTTATTGTTTCTCCCTTCCCTGCCTGAGGGGGATATTCAAACAAACTCCTTTTGGAGATTTAATTTACTTCCACCAGGACAATGGTGCTGGCACCGTTTTGACTCACTGGGAGAAACAAAAAAGGAGCCTCACTACCCATAGCCTGCCCAGAGGAAAAGGCTGCTCTTTGGATTCCCACTCCGGCAGCCCGAAGATGCCAGCTGGCCGGCTGCAAAGGCTGCACTCGAACTTCCCCCCAGGAAAGCAGGATGATTTGCCTTGTTCAAGTCCTTATAGTTATATGCCCCAAGCCTCTTCACCATCCCTATCCAAGGGGCTTGAGCAGCCACAGATATACCTTCACCAAGCACTACTATATAACACAAATGGGGAAGAGAAGCGGGGAGAGATTAAGCGCCTCACTCAGCGTCGCACAGGGAATCTGTGGTGAAGTTCCATCCCGGCACTCCAAACACCAGGCAACCCACTCCCGGAAGACATGGAGTGGAGAAAATCCTTCCAAGAAGACAATAACAAGGCACAGATTTCGCCATGCTCCCAGATTACCATGCAAAATATACTTGGAGCAACTTACTGCCACTTCCCACCGTGTTCCCCATTGCACGAAACCGGCTCAGTATTAAGTTCCAAATGCCAAGGTTGGGCTCAGCAGCCGCTGTTTGTCCTGCACCAGTGCTCTTAGGCTGTAACCCACAGCCCTTCTAATGTACAACCATAAAGCTACAGACAGCCTATGAAGGATTTACAATGCCTGATATTGAGAACTCTACACAGATCTTCATTGTTTCTGAACACTGGACATAAAACTGTCCAGGTCACCACTATTAGTGTTGCTATTGATCACTCAGTTAACTCTGCTGCTATGGCTAATACATTAGTCAGGAAAGGCAAGCAAAATGTACTGATGTTTGTGACACATTTTAACCTGTGCTTTTGTAACAATCCTATGTGAACTCTGCTTTTAAGGTAACAATATTCTGTCTTCTAGTTGAAGTAACTATTCTTTGATGTATTCCTTAAATTACACATGCACATCTGCAAAAAGACCCAAAGCCACCCATTTACCAGCTACGTCAGTTTTGTGGATGGGACTTCCCTAACGTGTGCAGAATACAGTGAACTGAAAGTGCTGCTCTGGATACTCACCTGCATCACCTCTTTTTCCTTGCTTTGCCACAACTGAGCACCTCCCCTACAGGAATCAAATCCGTCACCCACAGACCCCATCTGGTTCTTTCCCTCAGTGCATAGAAACTGCCTGCTTCCTTCTCATCTTCCTCCCTGATGCTTCCTACACTGCGGCCTTCTCACACATGGAAGGGCTCTTGCCCATACCCTCCTTCCAAAATCCCTACAACTGCCAGGTCTGCTGAGGAGGAATATCTTTTACACTCTTGAGTACTCTGAACCGCAGCTAAGTAGGGTGCTTGGAGACACTTGTACCCTCCTGTTGTACCAACTCTGGCTTCTCTGTTAAGGAAATTAGTTTTTCCATCTGACCTACAAGAGATCCTCCCTGTCTCCATCTATGGAGTGATCCATAAAGTTTAAAGCAATGCCTTTTCCTTCCCAACCTCTCAGTTCCACAATGGCACCAGAAGCCAGCCAGCTTTTACCACCTCAGCAGAGACCCTGCTGAAATAGCCAATGATGAAGCCACAACACAACTTGTAGCTTTGTGGGTACAAAAGTCCCATCTTTAGTCCACTTCTTCACAGTCTCTTCCCAATTCCATCTGCAACCGTGGCCTGCAAGCTACATGGAACGGGAACACCTCTACTACCCAGCACAATGAGACTGCAGTTTTCACAAGTACTCCAGGGTGATATAACGGCATGAGCAAGACACGTGTAAGCCTTGGAGATGATGAACCCTTTGGAACTTCCCCAGGGAGCAGCGACTGCAGCAGCAAACAAAGGTTTCAGAGAAGCACATCAGTGCAAAGGAACACGTGCTCCACAAAGGTCCCCTGGCCTGTGGATCATGTTCCTCCTTGATGCAGGGGACCCTGAGCACACACGTTCACAATATCACTGCATTATTTCCATCTCTATTAGGATAATTCCACCACTGCTGCGCTACCTTGAGGGCAGCACAAAGAAACCACAGACTTAATGATAAGTTTTACCTTACTTTGCCTAGAACTGCTCCAAGCAGCAAGAGACATGGCCAGGGATCTCTCTAGCTCCTGCATCACCAGCAGTGGTGAAAGCTTCAATGGGAATAAGAGGAACAGGAGAAATGGAGATAGGATGGGAGATCAGCATGGTTGAGAGCCACAGGACACAAAGCCATTCCATCCCTGGCAGTGTTCAAGGCCAGGTTGGACAGAGCCTTGGGTGACATGGTCTTAGTGTGTGGCATCCCTGCCCATGGCAGGGGGATAGAAACGGATGATTTAAGGTCCTTTCCAACCCAATCCGTTCTATGATTCTATGATCTTAAGCTGCCATCCACCTTCCTTCCTGATGTTAGGGTTTTTTTTTTCCAGTGTTTCTAAAGTCGATGCATCATTTGCCATTTTATTCCATTACCATTTCCATCAGGATAGGACTGACACCACTCTGTATAAGCTGGAAGAGAATATCCCACAACCATCAGAGGATCCAAAGCTTTTAGATATGTCCACATAAATAATCCCAACATGCTGCTAATACAAATAAATAATGAAAATACAATTACGTCTTTATAAAAAAAGCAAGAGAGATTCTACCACTGTTCCCATTTGCAAAGTAAAGGGGATCTTCAGCCTAAAGAGGTATTTACACCGCTATTTTCAGCAGGGTAAAACACAAATGGTTTCTAATCACAGGACACACAATGCAGGTAGTAAATCATAACAAAAGAGCTCCTTCTGCCTCGATTTAAATCTGCTCCAACCTCCCAACAGCAAAACAGATGAGAAAACAAAAGGCACGCTTAGCTAGAGCTCTTTGAAACAGGTAAGTTAGCACACTGGTCTCCAGCGAAGCCAGGAACACGGCCTTGCCTAACGATCTGGAAGCTAAACCTCTCCCAAAGCAATTTAGTTTTTGATTAAATACAGCAATTTCTGTCACACCACCCATTCCCGCCTGTAAAAACTGCGTTGGAGCCAGCAGATTGCCTCAATACAGCTCAAAAAGCGGAGTAAGGAGAAAAATCATCCACAAAGTTCCTCAATAAAGCGAAACTTCAGCCTCTTCCAGACAACATTCTCAGCAAGACGAGTGCCTGCTAAAAGCAACAAAGCATCTGGATGCAGCATTCAGCCTCTCCAACGAAACCCAACAGCTTCCCTCTGTTATTTAAATGCTATCCTCCAGCTCAGGAGGGCCATGACCATGGCCTCAGTTACTTCACTCACATTTTTATTGACTGACATGCATAGGAGTAAGCCGCATTAATGACTGAGCTGACATTTCGGACACAGCACCACAAAACTCGTTTCACATCACACATCATCCATACAACCTAACACTACTTTCAGCCTTCTCTCGGCCAGGAAAAGGATTTTCAGCTGTACATGATCCTCCCCAACCCTGGTCTTCTAAAGCACAGAATCAAAGGAAGCACTAAAAGCAAACCAGGCTCTTTTGGGGAAGAGCTGCTTCTGACTGATTGCATTCCATGCCACAAGCAAGTTAACCTGTAACTGAAGTTTAATGAACACTCTTTTCTCATTGTTTGGCACTGTTTTATACAGAAACAGCTCTATGTAATCAATGGCAGTGACCCGGGGTGGCACCGTGGCTCCTTCAGCCCAAGACATCTCCACCATCCACTTGTTGCCTTTGACAGACTGTATTGCACCTTGCTTATTAATACTTCATACAGCAGCCTCATGAAGCAGAAACCGTGTCTCTTCCCATTAAAACTGCAGCCTTGGCATCAACCGGAGCAGCTTCTAGGAGGCTTAATCCAGATCTTTCAGGGTGCAATGCAAATTGGTTTATCTATAGGTGCACTCTCACTGAGGCCTCGTCACACACACTATGGTTGGTGTCACCTCTCGCTCGGGGAAGGGACTTTGGAAGTTGAAGGCAGGATTTGCCTTCAAGTTGTGAGGAAGGAGGAAGAACAGATAAAAAAGCACCAAAAGAGAAGCTAAAAGCAAGGAAACGAACGCTGTCTCATTAGCAACCGAGTTCTCCTCCTCTGCACATGGGAAGTGGGGGGGAGTTTATTAACTACAGCAAAGCAAGATGAATGATGAAAGGCTTTGGTGAAAGCCAGGCTGGGGGAGAGGTGGCCCTGGGGATCCTCCTGGGGAAAGGGCAGAGGAAAGCCCAGGAAAGGGCAAGGGTGGTCTGGGATGCTGGAATGGGGAGACATAAGGTTTTCCTACAGGGAAGGTGCAGCAGAGACCAGGAAGGAGTAATGTGGTCTGCCGTGCTGCAATGGGGGGGGACACAAGGTTTCCCCATAGGGATGGTGCAGAACTGACCCCAGGAAGGACCAAAGTGCTCTGCCTTGCTGGAATAAGGGGGACACAATGAACCCCCCTATATGGAAGGCGCAGAGGAGACCCCAGGAAGGAGTAATGTGTTTTGCTTTGCTAGAATGGGGGGGGTCTAAGTTTCCCCATAGGGATGGTGCAGGAGAGACTCCAGGAAGAAGCAGGGTATTCTGCCTTGCTGGAATAAGGGAGACACAAGGAATACCGCAAAAAGGAAGGTGCAGAGGAAACCCCAGGAAGGAGTAATGTGTTCTGCCTTGCTGGAATGGGGGAGACACAAGGTTCTCCCACATGGAAGGTGCAGAGGAGACGCCAGGAAGGAGCAGGGTGCTCTGGGTTGCTGGAATAGGGGGGACACAAGGAATCTCCCCTAAAAGAAGGTACAGAGGAGCTCCCAGGAAGGAGTTATATGCTCTGCCTTGCTGGAATGGCGGGGGGACACACAAGGAAGGTGCGGAAAAGACCTCAGGACGGAGCAGAGTGCTCCGGCTTGCTAGAATGGAGTGGGGGACAAAAGGAATCCCCACATGGAAGGCGTAGAGGAGACCCCAGGAAGGAACAAGGCGCTGTGCCTTGCTGGAACGGGGGGGCACAATGAACCCCCCTACACTGAAGGTGCAGAGGAGACCCCAAAACACAAGGTCCCCCCGCAGCGAAGCTGCAGGAGAGACCCCATAAAGGAGCAGGGTGCTGTGGCCTGGGGAAAGGAGAGGGTAAGACAAGCGGGTTGACACCTCCCCTCACGCCGCTGCCCCACTCTCCTTGGGCCCGGTCTCCCCTCCCTTCACGCCGACAGGCCTCTCGGCGTGAAGGGAGGGGAGATCGGGCCCCACACACCCCCCCCACATAGCCGCCCCGTTACCTGTGAGGCGGATCTTGATGCTGGAACCGTTCCGGCGGGTCCCGGGATTCGACATCGCGCTGGGAAGGGGGAGAAGGAGAAAGAGGAAGAGGAGAAGGAAGCGGTCTCACCCCGCAGCCCCTCGTCCCCCCGCCATACGGGCCCGGCCGCTCCCCTCAGACACCGACACCGCTGCCGCCGCCGCCGCCGCCACCGCCCGGCCCGGGGAGCGCGCTGGGCACGGCCCCGCCCCGCGCACGGCGGACGGCGGTGACGTCAACGCGCGGCGGGGAGAGGACGAACGGAGGCGCCATGTTGGGAAGGGCATGGGGGGCGCCATATTGGGAAGGTCGAAGGGGGGTGCGTGCACTGTGGGTAGCCGTGAGAGGTGATGGCGCCCTCTGGTGGGGGGGAGCTGGAAGGGAGGGGTGGTGCAATGAGGGGGATAGGGGTGTATTGGGGTGACATAGCTGTGGCATGGAGGGTATACAGGGGTGACATGGAAGGTGGAATTGGGGTGACATAGTTATGGCATGGGAGGTACATTGGGGTGACATGGCTATGGCATAGGGGGTTACATGGCGGTGACATGGAAAGTGGCATTGGGTTGACATGGCTATGGCATGGGGGGTACAGGGTGGTGACATGGAAGGTGGCATTGGGGTGACATGGCTGTGGGATGGAGGGGGGCATGGAGCACATATAGGGGTGCAAAGAAGGTGGCATAAGGGGTCCTGCGGGTGACATGGAAGGTGGCAACAGGGTGACATAGCTATGGCATGGAGGTTATATAGGGGTGCCTGGGGGGGGGCATGGAGATGACATGGAAGGTAGCATGGGGTGGCATGGAGCATATACAGGGGTGCATAGAAAGTGGCATACGGTTATATAGGGGTGCTTGGGGGGTGCCATGGAAGGTGGCATGGGAGTTGCATGGAAGGTAAAGGGAGGTGACATGCTAAGTGGCACTCATGGTGAATAGGGGTGCCTGGGGGTGACACACAAGGTAGGAAATGTACCATTAGGCATTAAAGTGCTTCCAAATAGACCCTGCCTCAGCTGCGTGAATTAAGTGGGACCTCATTTGGGCCCCCACGGGCACCGGCAGCACCTTTTCCAGCTCTCCAGTGCTGCAGGGACCAAGCAGGCACTGTTGGGCTCCTCTGGGGCCAGGACGTGGGATGCTTTAATAAGAACAGCTCCTTTTCCTGTGCATCTCCAGAGGGAGGTTTTGCTGCCCTGGGGAAGCAGCATCTCCCCTCGCTGGTCCCCATGGATACCCCAGCCCAGACCACTGGGAGAAGCAGGTAGCTTCAATCCCCAACCACCTCCTCGGCTGCCGTGCCCTGCAGCACAGGACATCAGCCACGTACCAGTGCTCTTATGAAAAGGGGAGGTTCTTCTCCCCAGTGCATTCAGGGCTACAGGGATGCTATTTTATTGCAGCTTAAGGACATGATGGTGGGAGCGAGCAGCTTTGGTCCCTGGGCTCTGCACAGCACCCTCTATTACAGGCTTATGCCAGCACATGCAAGAAAGCAGAACAACCATCAAATGCCTCTGCCCTTTCTCTTTTTAGCTTGGTTTCAGTGAGTAGAGCATCATCAAACAGCAACTCGGGGTCAACTCTACCCACTGGAAAAGCCCTATGGGATGCTCCACGCTGGACCACGGTCCAAAGGCAGGGCAGCCACATGTAGCCCAGCTCCGGTCCACATCTCCATTTACGCTGAGGAAGCACCTGCCTCAGATTCCTTTTACTTAGTGAAATCTGACCATTTCCAGATGCTGCATCAGCCTTGCCAGCACTAGGAAGATGCTCAGAGCCCTTTGTGTTAACCCAGGGGCACACACAAAGCCTTTTCCCAGGCACTGGGTTCAGGTGCATGCTCAGGCATCGCTTGATTGCAGCTTTAAGAGCATCATTTTGGATCCGAGGAGGGAAAAAAGAAGCAGGAAGCACTTTGTGATTCATCAGTTCCAGCATCTAAGATTAAAGAAGTGATACCCAGCTCTGGCACACACAGGCAGGGCTGTGCATGCCTTGCAGGGCATGGAACACAACCAGGCTTTAACTGGCTCCCTTTTCCCTAGGTGGCCTGGAGGAGACACAGGGCACCAGAGCCACACCAACTCCATCCTCACCTTCTGCTCAGCCTGCAGCTAGAAGCCAAAGGGAGGACTCCTCTCAGTAAGGACCAGAGACCTGCAATGGAAACCTGCAATACAAGTCCTCAGCATTAAAGGGCAGCTCCAGGCAGAGCCAGATCGTTGGGCTCCAGGCTAGCGGATAGCATCTGGGAAGTTGAAGTGGGAGGAGAACTGCTCCTGCTGCAAGAGCTGCCCCTGATGCAGGCTGCCTGCCCAAGCAGTTACACAGCATCCAGACCCCAATACTTCATGGGGGTTGGAGTAGCACACAGGGGTGACCATAACCCACCTGCCCCTCGCTGATCTCCTTCTCTGCTATAAGCATCCCCTCTCCCATGGAGGTGGTTTCACCTGCAGAAGGGTGAAACACCCTTTGAACAGCTTTCCAGAGCAGCTCCAGCCACGCCAAGGCAAGGCTAGAAGAGCCCAGCTGGATGTGCTGGTATCACTCTGCTCTGCAAGCAGCTTAATGCATGCTGGCTGCACCTACCACCCAGAAAACATGCCCAGGAGCTCCAACAGATTAAGACACTATGGAAGGAGTCTACGAAGTTCGCAACAGCAACTTGAGAACAAAACCAAAATCAACTCAAAGGCAAGAAGTACAAAGCCAGAAGTGCAATTTATTGACAAGTCTCAGAGCAGAAAGACTCAGCATCTTTGCTCCTCTCAGGTTTGATGCCCAACACCTCCAACCACCAGCTCAGAGCTATGTAGTGCTTCATCTTCAGAAGGTGAAGTTCTGCTTCTCTGCAGAGGGATCATACAGTCCACCTTGGACTATGAGAGTCCAGACTCAACGCAGGTCTGAATCCACCTAGGAGGAAGTCAATTGCCATCAGTTAAAGGTTCTGCATCTCAATGAACCTAAGCTTCTTACACCAGAGCTTGCCTGAAGCTTTCTACAACAGCTCCCTTGCTTTAAGAAATAGCCTGCTGCTCCAACAAGCTCTGGAGATCAGCTTGACTCTAACAGGACCCTTGGAGACCAGACCCAGTCCTCCTGTTCGTTGCAGCACACTGAAGCTGCAGTGTCCCTGCATTTCATACAGAAAGCACCCAGGCCTACAGGCTCAGACATCAAAGGCAGAAGGAAAGAGTGGCTGGAGTGGCAGGACTCACCCTAATTAAATAGCCTGCTTGGAACAGCAAGAGGCCAGGACTGCTTTGGAGATGTTCCCCCGGCATCCAGCCCCTCAGGCAGGTGCTGTGTGGAGGAGAGCTTCCTCCACACCCTCTCACAGGGACATCCCATAAACCCTGTTCTGGGCAAGGGGCTAGAACAGACACTGGATGGTCTGGTCCTGTCCAACCTTAGCTATTCTATGATTCTACTTGCTCCCTGCTGCTGCAGTTCATACCCAGACTAAGCCTTAACTCCAAGATCTGCCAGAGTACTAAGCCTCTTCCTGGTGTTCCCCCATCTGCAAGACTAAGGCTAGGACCACACATAGCATCTGTGACAGCCATGGGACTCCTGCAACTGCTCCATGGTGTCCTATTCTCTTTTTCCATCAGTCTGTCTGCATGAAAAGGGTCAAGTAACCCAAATGCAACCTGAGCATGGTTATCAGCCGAGTAGGAGGCTTCCATTCATAGTGACAAGCTAGCTCAGCTCCCAAGGAGGAAACTTCTCCACATTTGGTATTCACATCAGCAACTGCAATAGCTCCAGCTGATGCCAGCTTGAATTCCAGCAGCAAGATACTATCAAGGCACCCATATCTGTTGTGCAACTCCCCAGCTGACAACTCTGAGCTGTTAGAGGCCTTTAAAAGCAACTGGAACAAGCTGCAAGGACTACTCCAGTCATGCAGAGGTCTCTTCCAAGAACTTACTTCAGCATCCTTACAGCCTGCTTCATTTCAATGTATAACAGCTTCCTATTTCCAGGTGAGAGACAGCAAGAGCTCACATACCTCATCAGAGAAGTATTTCTCTATGAGGTTCAGTGCAACTTGGCAGACCATTTTGTTCTCATGGACCTGCAAGGCTTCCAATTTCTCCAGACCACCAAGCCTCTCCACCAGCAGGCACAACCTCTCTGTCTCTCCCAGCTTCTCAGCTGCCTGCAACATCAGGAAGACAAGCAGGAAAACACAACCTTATCTCAGTGACAGGTTTGAGATGGTCTTTACTGTAAGAGAAGTCCAAGGGAAACAGTCCCTACCTGATCCCAGGGATGTGACTACTGTATCTATGAAACACCAGTCCCTGCTGGGATTACTGCACATTGGTTAGCCAGACCCTACCCAGTCCCTCAATCCACACATGGAGAAGCAGCAGATGTGACCTGCCACCCACTACTTCACTGGCAAAAATCACTTCACTGGTTTACATGTGCCACAAGAAACAGGCTTTCAGTTACACAGACATCGGCTGGCAGGGAGCAGAGCTGGAATACCCCCAGGACCACTCGATTCCCCTGCAGTTGCATTTCTGCAGGGCCTTCACCTCCATCCAGCTTGGGGGTTAACACAAGATCTCTCTTCCCATCTCCACAAGGGGACTAAAGTCATAGGGGATGAAGAGGAGCACTTTGGGAACTGCCTCTTCTCAAGGTCTTTAGGCAACCCAAGAGAGCATCTAAGAACACGTTGGACAACTTGAAGCCTACCTCTTACTCATGCAAGAGCAGCAGCTGCTGTTTAACCACACAACACAAGCACTCAGCTCACACCTCGCTGCTCTTTTGGAGAAGGAACACAAGAGATGGGAGATCTTACCAGGAAGAGATTTGAAATGGTATCCAGGATAATCAGGATGGTTTTGCTGTCCTTGGCCAAGAGCAGGTTGAGCAGAGGTTTGAGGACCCCAGACTGGACAAGCTCCACTATCTGCTCCACGGTTCCTCCTGTTGTGAAGTTGGCCACTGCCCACACAGCTTCCTTCTGAGCATTGAAGTTCCCCTGGAAGAGCAGCACCGTGAGGACATCCCTGAGCTTTGGCATTGCCATAAGATCAGTGCAAGGTGAGGGAAAAATCATTTCCCTTCTATTCAGTTTGGACTGATCCACCTTCCCCAGCTCTTTGGGCAGTGGGTGAACACTTGGCAGAGCTGCCAAAGAGCAGCTCCAATCTATACTTCCATGCATGTGGACAAGTCCAAGTGCCCAAGCTCTTCCAAGGATCAACACAGCTTTGAAAAACATGCTTGGGTACACAAACAAGTGCTTCACAAGCGAGGCATCACAAACCCCAGCATCACTTCTACAGCAGCTATGTACAACACTGCAGCCATCTCTTACCTTATCAAGCAGCTCCACCAGAGGAGGCAACAACCCACAGGTGATGAGTTGCTGGACCTGCCAGCAAGGCCCTGCTGCGATGTTACTGAGCATCCACGCTGCTTCCTTCTGTATGGTTGGCTTTGCATGCTGCAGGAGATGGGGCAGGACAGCCAAGACACCAGCATCGATAGCTGCCTGGGTCTGCTCGTTAGTCCCTGTGACCACATTCCCAACGGTACGGAGAGCTGGAGTCTAGACAGAGATTAAGGGAGATGAGGAGAATCCTCACCTCAAGGGATACATACCAGGAAGTCCAGAGAGATTCCTCACTAAGTGCTAGATCCTTCAAATAAGGAGAGGTTTTGCTGTAAGCAGCCTTACGGTTTCTATCCAGAAAGCTGGAACAGGGCAGTGGCTTGACAAACAAGCCATCAATGCAGTGCGATGGCAGCAGACCACACTTGCCACATACAGGCAAGAGACATGCCTTCCCTCTCCTTACATATTCCTACATTAAGGGACCAGAGGCTGGAGATGGCCAATTGTTTCCTACCACAATGATCAGCTCCGGGCTGGCCATGAGTTCCACCAGCCTTGGGAGAACCCCTGTATCCACCACAACTTGGATGCGATCGTTGGAGCCATCGGTCAGAAAGGAAGTGGCCCAGCAGGAGTCGGAGATTATTTCACTGTCCTCATGTTCCAGGAGGTAGATGAGGACTGGCAGCATCTTCTGCACTGCATCCAGGGGGGGACAGGGGTTCTTGTGCCTACAGAAGTTTGAGAGCGTCCACGTGATGTTCCTCAGGAACCAAACCTGAAACACAGAGGTGCAAGATGCCGGCTGCAGTAACAAGTGAGGACAGGGTGGTACCATGCTGCTGGTCCCTGCACCTCAGAGATGTTATCCAGGAGCCAGAAGGAGCCTCCTTAAAGGCTGAGGCTCATTTGAAGAAGGAATATAAAACAGATAAGTGACTAAGACACTGGATTCACCTTCTCCTTGCCCAGTATTAAGTTCCAATAACTTCAGCTCTGGCTCTGTGACAAGCTCCTATAACAAAGGTGCCAAACAGCTTATTTGCTGGGTCCTTGGACAAGCTACAGGACATTCTTCAGACACAATCAGGAATTTACTGCTTAATAATTGCACTAATAAGTATTGCCAGCTCATTGTTCTAGAGTGGGACACCTCAAGGATTTGATGAAGTTCATCCCAGTAAGGATGTTGCAGGAGAGAAGTGGGGCTATGCTCAAAGCATTGACGCTATCGAGGTGTGTGTCTATAGCTTGTAGATAGCTGAGAGGTGGGGTGATTAACAACAGTTTAGGACAGGGTGTCATCCCATCATACAAACAGCTCGTTGTTTATAAGGCATCACCATCACCATTCACCCATTCCCCATGTGAATAAGAGCTGTTAGGTCAAGCAAATGCAGGTTATTTACTGGAGTTGCAGGAGATACCAGAGCCAGCAAGGGAGGAATCGCATTGCAGTTGATAAGAGCATCTCTGTACAGAGGACTGTCACCTGTGCAGAAGAAAAGGGTTGTTTATTGCATCCGCCCATGTCCAAAGCCAGTTAACAGACAGCAATGCAGGCACAGGCCAGGGCTGGGTGACCAGGCTCACTCATCAGCCACACACCATCAAGCCTTTTCAGGCAGACTGGAGTGCCCTCATGGCTGGTTTGTGGCAGGCTAACCACACAGGACCAGTTCTGTTCTCCCAACTGGCAACATCAGCGGCTTAGAGCAGCCCAGCAGAATGGAGGCTTGCGCTTGGCTTTGGCCAAAGCTCTCTTGCAGACTAACACAGGGTCTCAAAGGCTACCAGGGACTGAAAGGTTTCATAGGGGCAGCAGCTTGGAGACAAAGCTGCAGGGAGACAAGGTTACCTTGAGGAGCACCAATACTTTCAGGTCCCCAGCACTGCCTGGGCAGTGACTCTCTGCGTGCCCATAACCCAGGCCTGGAGACCTCTCCTTACCTGCAATGTTACCCAGAGCCCACACAGACTGCTCGCTGACGTGCATGTGTGGGGAGGACAGGAGGGCGACGAAGGCTGGGAGGGCACCTCCCTCCACCACTGCCTTGGTGTGGTCAGAGGTGCCAGCAGCGATGTTAGTCAGCGCCCAGGCAGCTTCGAACTGCAGAGGAGCATTGTCAGCATAGGTGAGGAATTCAACCAGCCTGGGGATGATCCCCAGCTCGATGATCTCATTGATAGGGGGGTCCTTCCTCCTGGACAGCAGTCTCCTGCAGGAAAGGACACAGCACTGAGAATCCCTGTGTGGTTCCAGGATAGACCCTAACCCTGTGGCCAGGACCAAGGTTGCGGCTTGCAAGGGAAGCATCACCTATAAGAGATGCTAGCTCAGCATCCCCTGCCAGCACACCCTCCAGCAGAGGAGTTGCCATAGAGAGGCTTCTGCAGAAGACACATCTAAGACGACGCTGAAGCAACAGCAGGGTTATTAGAGGAAAGCATACGTGAAGCACTGCACTCAGTGCAATACTTCAAATGTACTTTTGGAACCATGACAACATCATTCCATGCTTCCCACTGTGCAGGAGTTCGAGACAGGGAAAAGCCAGCACCTGCTGTTTTTCCTCTTAGAGCCTCCCTTTGCTGCTCCCTGGCTCCGGAGCCCTGCCCAGGCCAGAGCTCCCATTTAAAATGAGGATTCCCAGCTTGCTTCTCCAGCTAAACCCAAGGATCACCAGCTCCCTGCTGCTGTTTCCTACCTCACAGCAGCACGGAGATGGGATCAGGGCATTGATCAAGTCAAAGAAAGCCAGAAAAAGAAATGCTTTCAGCTAGATCTGCTTCCCAGCCTGGTTTGTGAGTGCTGGTAGAGGGCTGTGGAGGTGTGAACCACAGCTCAGAGCTCTGTTAGTGCTGCCACTGGCACCCCACCACGGCTCGGTGGCTGTCAGGACACCCCAGGCAGGTTTGGGAAGGCAGAGAGCCAGGTTTGCACTGCACGGCTGATTAGGGACCTAGCTGTCCCTTGCCCCTTTCAGGCTGGGCAAGGCAAACTCTTCCCCAGTTAGCAGCTAGGAAGCAAAGCTTTTTATTTGCTCGCCATGAGCAGAACATCCCCACAGCCACTGGGAACAGTACTGGTCCCCTAGGAATAGCACATGGATAGAGTGCTGATGCGGCAGCTCAAGCCAGCACCAGCAGTGATGCAGCCTCTCCTGGACCCTCCAGAGACATCCCTGCTGCCAGCTGGGAGATAACGGCACCCCGTGATCCTTCCTACCCTCCTAGGTAGGGACAGCCCTGCTCAGCATGGACTCCTGCAGAGCCAGGCTCCCCGGTCCTTGTCCTGCCCAAGCATTTGGCACTTGATTTCTTGTGGGATCCAATGTGATCCTGCACAGGCACAGGATCCACAGCCAGCCCCTTGCTTGGGTCCAACCACACAGGTCCTCATCACAAGCACTGCCCAGGAATGCGATGGAGCCAAGCAAGGCACAAAGCAGGCACCCGGTGAGGTTCCTCAGGGCAGCTGGGGTGAGCAGGCACCTTCCCCTGTGTCATCCCTTCAAGCAGGAAGAAACCTTCTGCCAAAGGAGCCCGCTGCAGCCCCAGCAGCCACCTCCCTCCCAGCACAGAGCAGCCCAGCAGCATACCTGGTGGCCTGCGTGGCCTGCAGCTGCAGCTCGGTGTCGCTCCCATTCACACCTTGAAGGATTTCCTCCAAGGAGAGCTGAATGATCTGTGGCACAGGGATGATTCAGAGTCAGAGAGCAAGCCAGGGCTCCCTCCACTTTAACACCAGAGGCAATCAGCTGTCTAGACCCGAGTCAGTCACTACTGCATATCGAAGCAATGTCTGCTCTCTATGCAATGCAGTTTCGAGATGAGGCAGAGGAAGAGAATCCACAAAAGCCTTCAAGGCAACTAATGCTTATAATCAAGCGCAGGGAAGGAGTCACTGACACACCGTAACGGGTCTATGGGCTCAGTGATTACCCCTCACTGCGCAGGGAGCCAGACAGGAGCTCCACCAGCTCCCAGCGAGCTCCAGCACCAGCCTGTTCTACCTGCCATCAAGGGAAGCCACACAGGACAACATCTCCATGCAAAATAACATGGCTAGGCAGTGTAAAACACTCCCAACACAGCATGGAGATCAGGAATGGCACTGGCTATTTAACCTAGATCATCTGGTCTAAGCCAGTGATCCTGCCTGGATGCAGAGCACCCAGCACTCACCTCATGAGTTTCACCTTCTTCTGTAGAGAGATTCCTCTCCATGCCCACTTCATTTGGTTCAATGTTCCTGCGCTTCAAGATCTGCTCATCCTTCTTGGCCTTTCGGAGCTCAACGACCACCTCCGCTCTCTGCCTCCGCAGGGCCTGGAGGGAAGGAGATGGGCATCATCCCACCGGTATCTGCATCACCCAAGGAGCTTATCTCTGCTCAACTCTGTACCCCCCTTCCTCATGCTTCCCACACAAGAAGTGCAGAGAACCAGCATCTGCTCTTGGGCAGCTCCCTGCTATGGCCTGGAGGGTTATGGAGGAGATGGGACAGAGTAAAGCCTCCCCCTCAGTGCCTCCCAAGGACACGAGCTGCTGGATGAACCAGTGGGTGCTTTTGAAAGCAGATTTGTTGAAGCTGAAAGGAAACCCTCATCTCCTCTAATGGCTTCAAGCGAGCTGACAGATCCTGTGGGCTGACACCCCATACTCTCTGCAGGGATAACTGCTGCAGAGAGCTCAGCAGGCTGGGGCTGAACCAGCTCCAGAGTCACCCACCCAAAGCTCATGCTCCCCATGCTCCTTGCAGCCCAGCCGGCTCCACACCACATCCCAAAGCTGCCCGAGCATCCCCACTGGCAGAGCCAGCACACACAGGTACGTTTGAGCACAACTGCCCCTCAGAAGCCTTTCCATCACCTCCTGCCTACAGGCAAAGCCCCAGTGGGCTCTGCTGTTGTCTGAAGGGGGTGCTGGAGGTGGGTACTTACAGCGGGGTCCTTGCCTTTGTTCTTGAACTTCCTCAACCTCTCACTGTGCTTGATCAGAAGTGACATCTTGGCAGGTTGGGGGGGCAGCCGAAAGCCTTCGTGTGCTTCTGGGGGTCAGCACAGAGCAGGGTCAGGTCACAACTGGGCAGCAGCCTCCACCTCCATCCACAGCGGGGTCTGGCACCCCCATCTCCCACCAACAGCCTGCACCCGCATCCTCTCCCTCCCTCCAGCAATGGAGATGCTGGAGGTCTCCTGCACTAAGCTGAGCTCTGAAGGATCCTCACACACTGCATCTGAGCTGAACTAAATGCAAGCACAAGGCACCACCTAAGACCAGGCTATACAAATTACAGCTGCTGCTGTAGTCCACGAGGAAACCTCCTCTCCAGTCCTGACCCCAGGGCTGTCAGACACACAGCCCAAGCCTGGCAAAGGCCTTTTGCCTCCAAGAGCACCTTAAGGCCTGATTTAAGGAGACGTAGCCACATTCAAGCCTACTCTCTCACCCCAGAGCCCCCACTAGGAAAGACACGAGGCCACATGCAGTGGCATGAAGTGACCAAGTTCAACCAAGCAGTTCTCCTGGAAGCCCAGCCTCTAATAAGGTGAAAAACATTAAACAGGAACAAGTAAAGGCAATTCCTAAGCCTCTCCCAGTAAGAGCCACAGAGGTACGCACAAATAAAGCGGAGAACAGGCATTCAGACAGCTTCTATCAGCAAAAGCAAGCCTTCCACCCTTCACAAGTGGAGGGGTTTGCAGAGCAGCCACCACCAAGGGCTCCCTAAAGCCAGGCTGTGCATAAACACACTCAAGGACTGATCACACACAGCTGCTGCCTCTTCACCTTCCAGCCAACACCTCTGGCTCAGAGCAGCCTCCAAGAGCCGCCCTTAGTCCACCTTGTTAAGGCTTTGGGGGGGTTTCTTGTCCTCTTTCCAGCACCAGCAGCAAGGCTGGGCCCCAGCAGCATCAGCTCTTTACCCCAGCACCCCCAGGCACCAAGCTGCAGCCATCCCCCAGCTCACAGAGGGGATGGGATGCACCACCTTTGGCTCAAGATGATGACACCCCACACTGTTGAGCCCTCAGGTTCTGTTTCACCCTCCATTCCCCCTCCAACAAAGAACAGCAACATCCCAAAAGGCCTCTTCCTTATGGGAAGCTTCCTCCACCCTTATGTCAGCAGAGGCGCACCATGCTGACACCAGCCAAACAGGAGACCCAGCACAGCATCAAACAGCCAGGAGATCCCACCAGCAGCCCAACACAGGGTGGAAAGGAGCAGAAAACCCCAACAAGGAGCAAACCCACTCACCCCAACACCCTCATACCCCATCATACCCTCAACTGCCTCTTTTATTGCTCCTAAGGAGCCACACACCCTCCTTCCCAGGACACTCCCATTATCTCCAGCTGCTCCCTTGCTATGCCCAACTGGATGCACCTGGAGGAGGATGGATGGTGCTGGGCCACACTGCTCACCTCCCCATACCTCTGTGGCCAGACCCTTTGTGGAGATGCACCCATTCAATGTCCTGCGATGCTGGGGACAAGGATCCCCAATGGCAGGAGGCTGGAAACAGGTGATCTCTAAGGTCCCTTCCAACCCAAACCATGCCATGATTCAACACCAGTCACACACCAATTCTGAGGCTGCTTGCAGAGCCTGTCCTCCTGCCCAGGCCACTGCTCCATCCCATAGGGACAACAGCAATCCTGCCCTCAAAACAACCCCTCACAGAGGGCTGGCTACAGCACCGTGGGCAGTTCTGGGGACTCTGAAGTGCTGAAGGCATCTGTGTTGTGCAAACCCTTCCAATCCATCCCCCTCGTTAGCAAAGCCCACTCCATGTGTGCAGAGCATGGAAATACCTATGGAGATCCACTGCGCAATAGCCAGGCTGCCTTAAGTCCTGCATTCCAACCCCAGGCTCGTACCAGTTCTCCCTTCAAGGCAAATGGAATGAGTTGTGTGAAGCTTCGTGCAGAAGCTGATGGTGGGAGGTTTGAGAGAAGACCTTTGGCTGAATCTGTTCTTTGTGGGCATTACAAAGCCAGTTGCGCTAATCCTAGAAGCTGCATCTTTAAGCTTCAAGCGCCACCAGTTGCATGCTCTTCCTTGGCTGCTTTAGACAGGAAAGTTACACTTCAATTGCTTTTTAATTCAACTTCATCTGCTGCAAAAGTTACTGCGCACCCTCTGTGGTTGGCTCTAATTCCTCATCACCCAGTGCTAAACGAGAGCAGGCCTGGCTCAAGCTGAAACAGATGAACCCTTGCAGCCTTTCATAGCGATTTAACTACACTGGCTCAAAATCACACCCCAGCCAAGCGGGGGCAGCCCCTGGCATTCGCTTCTCTCCTGGCCCAAGGAGCTGCAACAGGGCTGTGAGAAGTTTATTGTTATCCCGGGATGCTCTTTCTCTCTCTGCCCTTTCCATTCCCTCCCTACCTGCCAAGCACAATCTCCATTGTGTTCACTCCTCTGTCACTGCCAGGGAGAGCTAAATACGTGTCAGTTGATTTGCAACCCCCATCCCCGGCCTTCGCTTCGGTCCCTGATGGCATGAGAGGTGGCACCGCGGGTGCTCAGCCCCAGCAGCAGGCAGAGGATGAGCTGTGCTCATTTCAACCCGTGCTCGGGACAGGGGCAGATCGATATTTGCGGAAGGGGAAAGAGAACAACCTGGAGGGAAAAAGAACCCTGTTTCAGCTCCAGCTTAATGAAAGGGCATCACAGCTAATGGAGAGGAAAGGAGATAAACCCCTAAATCTACATGACAGTGTCCCCTGAGCTCAGCCCTGTGCGCTCAAGCTGAAAATCCACATGGTGACAGGT
Organism: Amazona ochrocephala; assembly: GCA_039720435.1. Taxonomy (NCBI): domain Eukaryota; kingdom Metazoa; phylum Chordata; class Aves; order Psittaciformes; family Psittacidae; genus Amazona; species Amazona ochrocephala. The sequence continues at coordinate 10,630,720 of CM077886.1, read as the reverse complement.
ACGAAAAGCCATGGTTCCAGCTCGGAGGTTTTCTCTGTGGCTGCTCTCTCCCACCCTGGCACCCTTTGTCCCAGCACGCTCCCACCAGGGCACTGCAGCTTCGGTACACGGTGGCAGATTCGAAAGCGCCGGTTCTAAGCCCCGAGATAAAAGCATTGATTCTTCCTCCTCTGCTTTTTTCCTGCCTTTTTAATAGGTTTACCCTTGCTGCATAATGGTCAGGGGAGATGTCACTGTGTGGCACCACTGTGATGGGGTTCGATGAGGCAGGGACAGCCCAGGCTCCATCAGTAGCTGGTTGCAGCAATCCCTGTGTGAAAGGAGAACCTCAGCTGGCAGAGGAAGGGATTCCTGCCAGCAGCCCCCTGCCTGGCTGCTCTCAGTGTGCTTGCTCCATCAGCTCTAATGCAGTCCATTAAATTAATATCAACACATTCATTCTACTTATTAGTTACACTTACACCATGTGGGTTCCTGAACTAGCAGCTGAGGTAATGAGGGGCAATTCCCAAGTGTGGCAGGGATGGAGCCTGGAAATTCATCCTTTTCCAGTTGGGAAGCAGTGGTTCCTGGCAGGGAGGCAGACACCAGGCAGCCGGTGACCTCCCCACTGCCAGCCATTAGATTCATTTCAGTGCTATTGTTCATGCAGCAGCCACGGGTGTGAGCTGAGATCAGAGCTGCATTGTACCAGGCACTGAACAAGCACATAATAAGTGACAGCCCCCGTCTGTCACAGTCTATCTAATCAGGACATGCAGAAGGTGGGAGAAGGGATTTATTGGTAGCCCTGTCTTAGTGCTGAGCCAGAGGCAAAGCTCAGCATCGCAGCTGGATTTTCCGAGGCTCAAGGTGCAGCTTGTTTCTCCTAATTGAGTGTTGCAGCCTCAAAAACAGTGCTCCTGCTTTTCCCTCCCTCCTCTGCTTTGCTTTCCTCTTGCTCCTCTGCTTTTCTTCCCCAGCTCCTCTGTAGCCAGGGAGCCATAGGGCTGCATCAGTCCAGACAGCTCACTCAAAGGGAAAGCAACCCATGGAAATAAAGAAGCATGGTTTTCCATCAATCCTGTTGAAACAGCCATGGGATTGCTATTGCTGGTAGACAAGGAGGAGAGGTGGCCCTGAGGGAGGGAAGCAGCATCACATCACGCATTGCCCGGCATCACGTTGTGCATTGCCAGCGCTTATGGCAGGTCAGGGCAAACTGGTCCCCAGTCCAGTGCCTCATCCCTGTGGTCAGTACCGGAGTGACCCAGGGCTCTATGATGGGGTAGCACCGAGAGGAGGGAAGCCTGTTGTAAAGGCAGCTTAATTTGCTCCCCAAAACCTGGGAATGTGGCCTGTTGAAGTGGGTTGGATAAATACCAACTCTGCCGTGCTGTGGGACACCTCCGGTCCCGTGATCCTTGTGCGAGTTTGCTACTCGAGTTATTCGGTTGAGCAAATAGACTGTTCATGCCTAATACTTCCACGAGGTTACACGGACCAGAAAGCTCGTCCTTCTGTGTTGTGCTTCCCAACGCAAAGTGTTCTTCAGTGCCTTTCTCCAGCCAAGAAATGGGATCACTCACTCATAAATGTGGATGCTGAAAAGGAGAAGAAGTCACATTGATATTGGACGGAAGAGATCTCTATTTATTAATAAAGAGCCTGGGAATTCCCTGGGAATCAAGGAGGAGGGAATTTCTTTGCAGGAAGACAGCTGGTAAAGCAGGGAACACCAGGAAGTGTAACTCCAAGTGATTATCCCATCAGCCGGACTGGAGTCAGTGGGAGCTCCCATGGAGCTCAGGGAGCCTTGGGAAGGAGAAGAGCAGCCGGGCTGGAGCAGGAGTTCCGGGAGCACTTTCCCGCTTGGCAAATGCAGCTGCTGACGTTCCCTGGGCAGGGTAAGAGGATGCCCCAGAAAGCCAGGCTTTGTAACTCCACACTGAACGTTAAGGGGCTAATTTTAACTTCTAAGCCAGGGAGGGATTAGAGAAACAGTTTATGGAATCACAAATAACACCAACCTTAATCACAGCTCTTTATTAAAGCCATTTCCTCTGTCAGTTATGGGACTCCCATTGATCCAGCTGCAGAAACTCAGCACCAGGGCCAAAAATCTCACTTTTCATTCTTTTTCCTAATGGAAAAGTATTCCTTTAGTCCCCGAATCTGCAACTCAAGGAACTGGAACACAGAAATCTACAGAGAATTTGGGGATGAGACACATCAGAGTGAGGGAGAAACCTTGGAATTACTGAAAAAGCCACATCATTTTGTATGAATCGTGTGTGATCTTGCTCCATGGCATCCAGTGGGAGAAAGGTGCTCTCTAAAGGAGTGGAGTAGCTTGTAAAGCACCTAAGGAAGAGAAACTCCATGAAAACACCAGGAAAACCACACAAATCATGGAGTCTGGAGCCTCTGGATGCCACTCTGGTGTCAGGGAGTCCATGGACAGCTTAATTAGCTGAGGGGATGAGCTGTCCCATTCTCCTGCTGCCATTTCCTTGGTGGGGAGGGCATCTGGATGCTCACCTCACTCCAGAGCATCTGACTATCACAGCTGAGGACAGCATTCCAACAGAAGTGGGCTTCTTTTTGCTTAGAATATGTATTTAGGGGGCTTTGTTTGGAATCCATGCTAAGGAAATGCTAAAAACGGGATTCAATGTGCATATTCCACCTGATCTTTGGAGCTGAAGAGAATTTTGCTATTCTGGAAGGGACAGACCCAAGGAAGGTGCTGGGATGGGGCTGGGATGCAAGGCCTTTCTGTGAGTTGGGGCTGGCCCAGTGCCACTGCCAAGGCCTGGGAGATGGTCCCTGTCCAGGATGAGGTTGTGGCTCCCAATGGCCTCTGGCTAAGCCTAAGGATTTGGTTGGAGAAGCAAGGTAGGATGGACAGGAGGGGATGGGCCCATGCCATTACCTGTTACTCCCCATTCCCTTCCAGCTCTGGGCAGAGACCTGTTTCTGGACTGTTAATGCTCCTCTGCTGTTGGCAGACACAGTCACACCTGGTGGGACACTTGGAATCACCCCCTGTCCACCTGGTCCACCTACGGCAGAGACAGCACCGCTCCGTGTCGCTCCATGAGCTCAAGCGGCCAAAGCCGGTGCCATGGCTTAGAAGTTCCCAACCTCGCCACCAGTCTGACACCACATACCAGAGGTTTCCAGGCATCCTTTTCCTCTCTTTTTCCTTTAAAAAAACCCCTTTCAGAAGTTTTGGGGCTGTTCGCTTTGCCTCCATCACTCCTTGCATTAAAAGAGTGCTACAACTGAAAAGCTGAGCTCTGAAAAGTTAAGGCACCAGAGAGACAGACTTGAACTTCCCTTTCATGCACATACACTTCCCCGTGGAGTTTTGGGTCATACAACTGCACAGACTGTCTCCTGCAGGACCTGTGACTCACTGAGCGCCCACTGGGATTTGACAGCACTTGACATTGTCCCTGTCAGACCCTCAGAGCCTCACAAGCCCTTGTTTGGTTAGAGACCGGTTGTGTCTCCGTGCAGCCAAACCTCTCTGACACACTGATCCTCCCCAAACAAGCACAGACAACAGCTGAGAATGAGGATGCAGCTTTCAGCACAGAACCACCATTATTCTTTAAATGACTAATAAATGCAAACCCATCTTGCCGGCCTTTAAATAACCCTGCGATCCTGCAGTGGGGTTTTCTACTCCAGATGCCATTCTCCCCTAACCATTAAAGATCAGTTTGCTGCTGCTGCTATTGAAATGCAACCCCAAAAGCCAGCGTCTGAACTGACTTCCTTGTCACTACAGCACAAAGGTTGTGTTGCCCTCCTCATAGAATCATAGAATAGTAAGGGTTGGAAAGGACCTCAAGATCATCGAGTTCCAACCCCCTGCCATGGGCAGGGACACCTCACACTAAACCATGCCATCCAAGGCTATGTCCAACCCGGCCTTGAACACCGCCAGGGATGGAGCATTCACAACTTCCCTGGGCAACCCATTCCAGTGCCTCACCACCCTCACAGTAAAGAATTTCTTCCTCAGATCCAATCTAAACTTCCCCTGTTTAAGTTTGAACCCGTTACCTCTTGTCCTCTCACCACAGTCCCTAATGAAGAGTCCCTCCCCAGCATCCCTATAGGCCCCCTTGAGATACTGGAAGGCTGCTCTGAGGTCTCCACGCAGCCTTCTCTTCTCCAGGCTGAACAGCCCCAACTTTCTCATCCTATCTTCATACAGGAGGTGCTCCAGTCCCCTGATCATCCTCATGGCCTCCTCTGGACTTGTTCCAACAGTTCCGGGTCCTTTTTATGTTCCTCCACTTACAACCTCCTTCTCTGTGACTGGGAATGCCACTGCAGACACACTGTGTTTAGCCTGGGGTCCCTGGCAATACACTAAAAGGGAGAGACCAAAGCCTTTCTTCCATATTGTCTGTATTATATGGGCTGGTTTGCCCCTTATCTGAAGACCATTCTCCAATGTGAAACATACTTTTGCTCCCCATCCCTTCAGGTGACAAGGTTGGACTCTGGACTCAGTTTCACTTGAAGGTGATGAAGAAATCTGTGTCAGGGCAAGAAACTGTCGGGCAAACATCCTGCTTAGCAGACAACTCCCTCCCCATGACCCGCTGTGTGCAGAGCTTGCTCTGCAGGGCTCCCAGGACACATCACTGCACAATGGCTCCTTCACTTTCTAAGAGAACCTCCAAAAACCTCCTTAATAATGGTCGCAATGGGATGTGGTTGGGTGAACCAGCTGCAGCCCAACCCAGGCTGTCACAGCAGCACTTACAGAGCAGTGATGTGCTGGAGAACAGCGTGGCCAGGGGTGATACAGGACAGGGCTACGGGAACTGCCAAGGACAGTTCATTAAACTCGGCAAGAGGCATCCTGCTTACTCAGGAAGCAATTTGGCTCCGTCCTACCTGTTGCTGATGTGCCCAGGGGCTGAGTGAGCTTGCAGCCATTCACGCTTTGCCATTTTGACCTGCCTCACTTTACGGAGGGATCCGGTTGCTCCCTTTGCAGCTCGCTCCTTCTATGCAGTCAACACAGCCATTTGTGCATGTTACACCAGGTCAGAAGCCAGTATTTATCTGATGCCTTTCACATCTCTTTGTGTGAGAACTGGGGACAACCTTCACTCACAGATCCAAGGGTTGAAATTCTTACCTAAAAATGCCCAGAAAACACTACTTGCTCCGGAACCATCCCTCAGATGTTAATCACAATTCCCAATATTCATTCAGACTCGGGCTGGCCAGGGTTTCTGTGGCATTACTCTGCTCCTGACGGGACATGCTGAGTTCTTAGAATCAGCTTTTCAATGCGAATAGTCGGTTACAAATTCAAGAGGTGGGTGTAATGTGAACGCTCTCATTTTCACCTCAAAGCAGCTGTTTTATCTGAATCTTCCTGCCTGGAAACTCTATTCCAAGTGTATTCACCCGAAACACCCACAATGGCAATACCGCAGAGTAACCACATCCCAGACTCCAGCTGAGGCAAATATAGCAGGGAAATACTTCAAGCTGATACAGAAGCATTTGTCTTTCAGGGCACTTGCGCAACTGAAACAAGCACGACTGTAACACAACCACAGCCTTTTCCTCTGTTTGCAGTTAACACACAGAAGTTATCCCTCAGAAACACAGGGCTTAGGAATTACTTTCAAGCACAACCTTCATTCCATCACCAACGTGGCTGCTCCTGCCAAGGATTCAGTCTGCGGTTTGCCAAAGATCAGCTCCTCTCCCTGACGAAATCCATCACTCCACCTTGGCAAGAGGGGCAGAGCCAAAGATGTGCCTCTGAACGAAGGCTTCATTCAGTGGTCTTTTTATTTCAGCCTCTGGTCCCTATACCCCAGCAGCTGAGTTCATAAAACACCCTATAAGGAAAGACAAGGAGAAATCCCCATGAAACAGAGCACTACCCAGTATCTCCTGAGGGACCAAAGCTTTCCCAAGCAGGCTCCCAGTGCTAGAGTCCTCTGAACTTACACATAAGGAATGCGGTGTCTCTTAAAACATGAAGTGCTGGCTCAGGCCCTCTGGACAGCTAGGAAGGAGCCTGGGCAGCCCTTATAAACATGCATCTTCCAGGATCATGGGTTTAGCCTGGTAGGCACTTGCTGTGTGGGATACTGGGAAGAGGTGTGGATAGGAGACCAGGAAGGATCAGGTGGCAGAACTTGCAAGCAGAGATGGAAAGAGAGAAGGACAGTGCCTGGAGGTGTACATAAAGCCCGTCTGGCTTTATACTCACTGTGGTTTATAACAGGTAGACTCGAGCTCAAAGGTATTTAGGCCATAAGTTTATTAGATTCCATGTGATTTTGGGGGAAATGAAATTCAGGAATTGTTGGCATGGCCTCACCACTTCCTTGACCTATGGCTTTTGGGACTACGTTTATGCCTAAGCTTTAATATACATATATTGTCTCTGGGTACCAAAAGAACACAGTCAAGGGCTGCCTTTGCAGAACCACCAGCTGCTCCTACTGCCTTCACACTGAAAGGCCAGAAGGAAACAGACCTTTTGGAGTCTGCCAAAGACTGGACTGACAATGGGTGGACAGCTCTGAAGGCTGAAGCTGTCCTCGTGTTGTGCCTCAGTTTCCCCTTGTAGAAGGATGGTGACGCATAAAGGATCTGAGGCTCCAGAAAGGTCTGAGACCTGCCCCCAAGAAACCCTGCTTGATGTACGATCTGCATTGATCTTCTGCAGGTGTTTGGTTTACCATTTCAGTGATGTGTTCCAGGGACCATGCTAGCCCATGTATTTCAGGGAGGTGACATAAAGTATAGACCTGAGCCAAGTCTTAAATATGCATTGCAACTCTGGACATGTAAAACCAGCAGCTCTACAGATTTAACTGTATAGATTGAGAAGGAAAACAGCTGCTGAGCTGTCATAGTTCTGTATCTCTGCCTGATCTTAGTGGGAATGGACAGAGGAAGGTTTCTCCTTCCTGCTTTCAAGGGAAGTTCATCCCAGAGCAGCAGTCTGCAATTGACAGTGTCATACCAGGACCTTCTGAAGCCCTGAAACCCATTTCCAAAGGTGCAGCATTGCTGCCCCGGAGTCCTTGCACCCATCATTTTTAGACTGTCAAGGTTTGCAGAAGGATGGTGTGAAAATGACACCAGAAGGGTTAGGCAAACCCTGTCCCTAACCAGTGCCAAGCTAGTCTGACTTCAGCCCAAGCAGTAGCCTCCAGACCCTGCTGGAAGAAGTCCTGAGCATCCCCCAAGGGCTTCTCCCACTTACCCCAGACTTAACGCCAGCACAGACGGCTGTGACTCACAAGGCTGGCAAGAAGCACTGTTTGGGGCTGTCATCATGGGGCTGTAGAGGTGGAACAAAGAGCAGCCCTTGGCCTGGGCAGTGTGTCCACACTGCAAAGCAAACCACAGCAGAGCCTGTGTTCCCTTTAATCTGTGCAATGCCTAGTGATGAAATCAGCTCTGTCTCTGCAGGGAGCAACGGGTCGAGCAGGTATTGTAGGTCCCCAGGAGGCACATCTTTAGGTGGCTGGACACTGACAAAGCCAACTCACCATCAGCAGTCTGAGTGTTGCCTTGGCAACAGGAAAGCTAGTTCAGACGTGTGGGTGAGGGAAGAGACTGCCTGGAGTGTGGGACATTGGCTGCTCCCAACATGGAACAAGCCTCCAAAAATACAAAGCCCTGGGACATGAGTCACGTCCTTCAACTCCCCTGCTCCCTCCTGTGGTATGTGGTACGGTCTGAGCTTGTGACAAGGGTGAAAACCACACAGGGCCACATGAAGCTGATGTGCCATGGACTTTCCTGGATGATCCTGGTGGTTTTTGATGGATGAGGACAGGAGCTGACGATCCAGGTCCTCCCTTTCAGGTTCCTCCAAGCCCCTTTTACAGCCATGACTCTATTGGTGCTATTCTGCACGCTGCTGTAGCCTTTCGCACTAAGAGGGTTTATGCCCATACTGCATAGGAGGCATCTGCACAGGGGTTGCCTGAGAAGCTCTGCAGCTGCTCTGACTTAGTGCTCTGGCAACCACAGAAAACAACCAACACCCTCAGTGCTTCCAAAATCCCATTGGCAACCCCATCCAAGAGCTGCTCTCCCCAGAATTGGGCCTTAGGGCAGTTTTCAGGAACAAAAGGTGGAATAAGGCCTCCCCTGTGGCCCCTCCTCAGCCACAGGCACTTGACAATGAAGAAAGTTCGAAAGAAAGTGGGATATTGTTCCTATTTCTCCCCAGTTAATCTCTTGCTTTCTGGCCCCTCTTAGGAACTACTACCCAGGTTTGGGATGTTGACTTGCCTGTTCCCCCTGCTGCAGGTTCCTATTGAACTGGAAGGTACCATTGGTGTGAACAGGACAGCAGTACAGGAAATTCCAGGCTTCTTCAATCTGCTTTCTCAGCAACGTGGGAAGCAGTGATCCCCTTCTTTCCTTCTTTCTGCCTAAAAGAGAAGCCACAATGTCTCACAGTTATAAGGAAGTGTGTGGATCCTGCAGCTCCTGGCACATCCTGAGAAGGAGAAAACTGAGGCCATGAACAAGCCCTATGGCATCAAGACATCCTGCTGGGTGAAGGATGAGAAAGGGGGTTTCCTTGCTGGGGAGATCCAGTCCGGAAAGGATGACAAAGTCATGGTGAAGATGGTAATCAACCAGCAAAGCTCTGCTTTATGGGTTCAACAGGATCCCAACAGGTCAACAGGTTCCCCCAGAGGAAGTGCCATCACATATCAGACCCGACCTATTCTGCTTTGTGGGTCAGCCAACTTGTGTGACTCCCTTCCTAAGGCCACCAGCCAGGGGTAACTGGAACAAGTGGAAGCACACCTGAGAGATGGTCTTCCCATGTGGTCCATGGAGACCTATCTGGGATAGCATCACCTACTTCCTGTTCTCCAAAGCTGCACGCCATCATGGTGAAGAACGTCCAGCAGATGGATGGAATAGTGGATGATGAACCCATCCAAGTTCAACCACATGGATCACTGCCAGACGGCAAACACGACCCTCCTGAACGAGGCCAGTGTCCTGGACAGCCTGTGTCAGCACTACATCCGCATGAGGAGCTATGGTTTGAAAGGGCAGAGGGGAATGGCAAAGCTGCATGGGGTGAAGGCAGGACAGGAACAGCTCCCGACTCAGTGGGGCAGCCTGTGCTGCCCTGAATTGTGTGTGTGACTTAAATCTGCCAATTCCAGCTTAGATCCAAGACACTTTTCCCTGCCTATCACTCACAAGCAAAAGCCAAAGCATCAGGACATTGGAGTTCTCTGTCTTCATATGGATTCCCTGCATTTCCTTCTTCCCATTCACAAACCAGAGGGTGATATCGATCTGTGGCTGCAGGAATCTGCCCTCACACAGAGCTCTGGGGGCTTGCGGGTGGTCTGGAAGCTGCAATCAATAGCAGTGGGAGGAACAATCACAGTGTTTGCATGGAGGCTGTGGAGAGAAGAGAGCTGAGGAGCAGCCTCAGGGCTCCCCAACCAGGGGGGATTTCCCAGCACTTCATTTCCTGCCGCCTGCAACACCAAAACGTAGTAAAAAGTGGTTTATGAGTAAAACATTGTGAAAAGCATCAATAAGGAGAGAGGGAGACCTGGTCCTTCTTCCCATCACAGCAGTGAAGCATCTTGTCTGGTACCCAACAGAAAGAAGCCCTCCATGCTAACAGCTTCTAACAGAGGGATTGCAGCTTCTAAGGCTGCGGTTGTTTCTCTTCTCTCCCTCCTTCCCCTTCTTCTCTCCCTTTTCCTCCATCTTTTCCTTTTCTTTCTCCTTATTCTTTTTCTCTTTTTCCTCTCCCCTCGGAGTCTATGGGCTCAGTAAACCAATTCAGAATTCAAAGACATAAACAGCAGCCACATTTGGCCTCGCAGTAAAAATCCTGCTATTCCAGCCTTGTGGGATTCCTTCGCTGGCTTCCTATTTCTCCTTCCAGCTTCCTTGCTGCCAGAGCTCTGGATTGTCATGTCCCAGCTTGCTTCCTCCTCCACAACTTCTCCCCCCGAGGCTCTCCCTTACTCTCCTAGTTCCTAGCCTGTCTTATGCTGCCCTCTATCCTTGGAATAACCTTCCTCTTCCTACAAGCAATAAACCTCACTCCTCTTGCCTAGCTTTCTGCCTGCAGATCCCAGCATTCTCCTGTGGGTCTCCCAATCCCGGCACATCCCAAACCCTCTTTTCTGGAAGACTGAAGTACTAAGCACTAAAATCTACATTCCACTTTGCATTTAGGGCTCCTTCTTGGAACAGCCAGGCTTCCACCTGCCCCACAGCCATAAGGCTGGACCTCTGTGGAGGAATCACTGCTCCTAGACGTAACAAGCTTTGTGTGCAGCTGCCTGTCAGGAAAGGTATGTACTGGGATGCTTTGGATGCTGAGGAATAGCTGTGCTTAAAGCCCCAGTGTTCAGCGTGGAGCATCCTGCTGATGCTGACTCTTTATCTCCTTGAACATCACACCATCCAGGTGAATCCTGTTCTGGAGGCCTTTGATAATGCTAAAACCACGAGGAAGAACGATTCCTCCTGTGTGTAAGTACCAGCCCTTTACTGATGGGTCACACAAAGATGCTCTCTCAGAAGAATTAAACCCACAGATGATTTAAGAACGCTTCCTCAAGCCCTGAAGTGAGTTGATCTTCACCAGCATGCCACACAAAGCATCACTGCTTCCCATCATCTTGAACTTGGATTTGATTTGATTTAGACTCCGTATTTTTAGCTGTCGAAAGAAAAGAGCAGCTTCGATCAACCCCAAATTACTGCGCTCTCAACTGTTGACTTCTGCAGAGGCTCCAAATGCTTTCAGTTTGGGCAGATCAGCGCTGAGATGGAAATTGTCGGTGACAATTTGGGATTTCCAACTGCGCTCTCATTCCTGTCTCTGGGTGCTACACACTCCTGCCATATGCTGCAGAGAAAGGAGGATTTCTTTAAGCTGTAATACAGAATCTAAGCAGAAAAGAGGGGGTTTATAGCGCTGATCTTTGAAAAGATTACATGTCCTCTCCCTGACTTGCAGATTTGCCCCTCCGGGCAACGCTGTCTGTCCCTGATGGATGCTCACAACCTCTCAGCTACTTTCTGGTTTCCTACAGATATTGCAATCTTGATTAACAGACTCATCTTTGATTTGTTCATCTGGGGCAAATCCATCTCAATTCCCTTTGGGAGCTGGGGCTGACACTGAGGCGTGTAAGGAAACACATTATTCCTTATATTCATTCTGCTTTGGCTGTTTCCTCGTGTTGAATAGACCCTGTTCTGATCGCATCAGACACGTGCAAACCTGAACTGAATTCTCTCGACTTGAGGGCTCTGCACTGCTGTAAATGCATCAAAACTTCCCCTGCTTCCACAGTGATGCTCTGCATGATGACGAGTGTCTTTCTTCTGTCTTTAGTTGCCTATGAGACTCTGTGAACACAAAATTGCCACAGTGCCTCCCCCCAAAGCTGTACACTTTTTGTTCTACAGTTACATTGCAACCATGACTTACATTCATCAATCCAACCCCGTGCTTGTCTTGCAATCAAGACCCTAAAAATAGGTATCCAGGGAAGGTGCATTGTCCTTTGTCTGCACATGTGCATCCGAGACTAAATTGGGAAGCACAAATCCCTGCTCTCAAGGTAAAAGGACCCCAGCATGTTTCCTGCCTACCGCCCTTTAGCATGCAGAAAAAGGAGAGAGGAAACACATGGAGCAGTTATTCTTTAATGTGGGATTGTCTGCATCCCTCCTACTTTCAACTCATCCCAGCTTTGCATCACAACCAGAGACCATGTGTTGGATTTGCCTCTCTGGACAGTCCAAGGCCAAGGCAAATTGGAGCTGTTTAATGGCAGGTTCCAGCTTCTTCAGCCTGGCCTAGAGAGCAAGGGCATGGTCAGACCCTCACTGTGCACCAGCAGCATTGGTGCAAGGCCCTTCTGCAGCCTCCCTGGAGCTCTGCTCCCTGAAGTCACTTGGACTAACTAAAATTGGCAATAAAGGCGGTTTGAGTCGACCCAAATTTGTCTGAAGAACTCCTATGATGCTGTTCAGATGGACACAGGACCTGAGCAGAGAGGCAAGGATGAGAAATGCCCAGGCAGGCCGGGTAGCAAGGTACAGCTGAATGAATTGATACAGAGAAGGCACAGGGAGGATGGATTTGTGGAGACCAGAAGCCACACTAAGCATGTTAGTGCCTGACAGAAGGTATGGACAGAGCAATTGCAGGGTACATCTTTTCCAGAGCTATTCCCAGAAAGAAAGGGACATGATCCACAGGTCAGTCTTACAAACCATGCATGAATGGATTCATCTGCAGACCAGTTCCTGAAGCCAGCAATGACATACCTGGGCAAGCGATGGCATCTTGGGCCTCCATTTCACTCGCTGCCAAAACAGCTGTGCCAAAACTGGCGCCAGGGGGGATGCTGTGCAGTTGTGATGCTCTGCGAGCATCACTGAAGCATACTCTGGCTCTTGCTGCACTTCCAGGAATTCCAAAGGACATTGGTGAAATGCTAGTTTCACTGATACCAAAAGCAAAATTCCCACTGGCATGCACAGAACCATGATTTTTCAGTCTCTGCCTGTCCCTACACCGGGATGTGCTTCCCTCGGTGTTCCAGGTCTGGAAAACTCATGTGTCATTTCCCAGGAAGTAGCTAAGAGACACCACCATATCTTCCATCCCACTCTCTCCAAGAAGAAGCTTGGACTTGGTGCTATGACACTTTGTGTGTGCTGTTCAATACCCACATCCCTGCTCAATCCTCTGCTTTGAGAATAAACCTACTCACCAGAGCTGTACTTGGCTGGAGATTGGAACAGGTTCTCTGCAGTGGGGGGTTGTTACTAATTACCCAGGAAGAAGAGGATTGCAAGTGACTTTTCCTTAGGCAGCGCAGAGTGAGAAAGGAGAGCTGTCCTCCCTCATCTTGAGCAATGCCTCTGAGCTCCTGCTTGATGTGGCAGGGCTGCCACAAAGGTAAAAATGATCATTTTCAAACTGAAACATTGAGCTGCTTTATGTCGATTGCTTACCTCTCCCCAGGACAGGGAAGAGACAGCCAGGACACGTGTTTCAATACTGCTGAAAAGGTTGGGGTGTTCTATCCCACTTACTTGATGTAGCTGCTATGACAAAATCTCCAAGGAAGCCTAAGCAACTCATCCCACAAAAGGCTTTTATCTGAAGTGATACATCCAGAATGTGCTCAGGAATTGAAGCCTAGAAGAACCCTCAGTTCTTCTCCAGCCCAAAAGCTTGGTTATGCCTCGGTTGTACTGATGGCAAGGAGCACAATCACCTCTGGGTCTGTCTCTTGCTGCAGAAACCGCTTCTTGTGCCCAATTCTAATCCTTACCACTGTGTGCATCAAGGTGTGATCACAGCAGACAACACTGGAAGTGAGCCAGGACAGGTTGGATGGGGCTTGGAGCAACCTGCTCTAGTGGAAGACATCCCTGCCCATGGCAGAGGGTTGGAACTGAATGAGCTTTAAGGATCCCTCCAGCCCAAACCATTCTATGGTTCTAAGAAGGGGAAGAGACACTTCTCACTAAGCTAAGCTGGAGAAACATCAGTGAAATGGAAAACACAGCAAACAGGACAATCCCCTCCTGGCCTGAGTCTCCGTTAGGAATAAAACTCAGCTTCTTCAACCTGAGGATAAATAAGCTACTGAAAGAGCAGTCGGGGATGGCCTAAAGATCAGTTCAATTGTCTATGAGCTGAAGCCGCAATGTAAAAAGATCTGCTCCAGAGCAAATGAGCCTGACGTAGGAGTTTCTGGTTAACATTCAATGGCCTGGGGTTTGCAGGACTTCAAAGGCGTTACTTACAGGGTTTGTTTGAAGCCTGAAAACTGACAGATCTGAAAGCTCTGCCAGAGCCCATGGGTTAAAACCTGCTCATCTCACATATATATGTAATCTCAAGGAGCAGCTTTTGTAAGAGGAAGATTTGACCCTGTGTCTGGTTTTGACACACACTTTTCCCTCTTAAAAATCATTCTATAGAGTATCTATAACTGCAAAGAGCTTATTGGGAATATCTGCTGGCTCCTGAGACTATTGTTATAAGCAGGACTTGAGCTACAGAGAGATCAAACAGTCTCCAGCTGCTGAACTCAGAGTGCCCTTTCCAGCAGCGGCTGGTATCTTACAGCTTCCAGGATCTGTCCATTGCAAACAAGCCTTTGTACAAAGCAGAGATGATTTTCATAGCCACCGACACAGGCAGTTCCAAGTCATGGCTCACAAGGAACACGCTGCAAGATTCCCTGAAGCTCAGTCATGAGCTCTCCCTTCTCCGGGCACGCTGAGAGCAAAGCCCGATGTTCCTGCTTCCTCCTTATCTCTGCTAGCTGAGATGGGGGACAACTGCTCTATGGGGATGCTCCTGCTGATTTTAAGACGCATGGTGAAGAGTGGAATGAGCTGACATCCCAGACGATGTGTTGTGTTTTACTCACAGTATCAAAGACCCTTAGAACTGCTGTCAGCTGCACGTGGTTCTTGGCATGGATCAGTAACTGAAAGTAAAGCACAGTCCTGGGTTACAGCAACATTAAACTGTTCTGTTCCGACCACTATGAAGCTCAAGCTGAAGCCAAGAGAGGAGCAGGCAGAGGTGGACAACACGGAGGGAGATTGAGATCTCAGCTTGGTGACAGCAAACCAGCATGTTAAGAGCTTGGCCAGCTCCTTAAGATTGAAAAGCTGCTAAAACCAGACTCTTGTTTCCAGGGAATATAAAATGACCTTAAAACCCACACTGATTTTAACTGAACAGATGTGCTATTGAGAGCCAGATCTGGCATTCCCAGCTGCCACAGGGCAGCAGGCCTAGCCAGATGGTTGAGCTGTCAGCTAAGGACTTGATCCTTTGTTGAGGAGCTCTGCTTTGCAGGTGGTTTTGGAACCATGGTGGAGCAAACAGGCACATTCCTTCCAGAGCATATGGTAACCCAGACACAGAGCAGCTCCTGCAACACCTTGTTCGAGGTGGGTGTTATTGCCTCTGCTCCATTCAGTGCGTTCTGCTGAATGGTGTGTGTGGATGAAGGGGCAGACCTGAGACCTGCTTCCCTTCTGTGCTTCCCAGCCCTGCTGGGAGCTTCCCTGCCCCTGAAGGCAGAGCCTGTAACCATTTACCTGAGCATGCAGCAAGGGGATAGGACAATGAGTGGGGCTTTCCCCTGTTACTCAGATTAACAGGTTAATGTCCCCTATGACAGTGGCTGCCGAAATTACTCAGCTCATGGGTCTGAAGTCGAGAGCTCCAGAGGGAGTATCACCAGGCGCTGGGGTGAAAGCAGGGAATAGGCTGAAGCAGAAAGGGGCTCTCTTAGCCCTGCAGGGCCAGAACCAGGGATTGGGCTGGGATGTGCATGTTCCTGATGGCTAGCGAAGGCTGCCACTGTAACAACCCCCCAACTCCCTCAAGCCCAGGGGAGGCAAAGGGGAAGGAGCTCACTTTGAGCACTGCAATGTGTTACAGTGGAACAATGAGTGCAGACCAGTGTGGGTTCTGCCAAACCCTGTCTCTCACCCTGAATAACCTCATGTAGTGAGCTCAGACATGAAGCCAAGACGCAGAGACCAAGCCCTCTGCATGAATGAATCATACCCCTAAGTTTCAATGTACAGCAACACTGGGAAACGTACTTTGTTGGTACAAATGAATGTCTGTGTTGCCTTAAAGATGTACTGCAGCCAGAGGTTGGCTCTGCTACACAGAAATGGGCATCTCAGAAACCCCTTCCAGTAACAATTAGCTGAAAACACTGATTGTGCAGTGGTTTTTGACCAGTGACACAAACAGTACAAAGAACACCAAGGCTGTTTCATGACTCCAACATGTTGCCACTGGCCTTGATTACAAACATATAATCCTTACGGATATTCTTTAAAGAAAACCCCCAAACTCAAGCCAAAGCTTGTTACTAGTACCACAAAGCTCCCCAAAAGGCACGTTGGCCAAAGGATTCAGTTCATTTCTGCTTCTGTTGCTCATGTGTGGCTGCAAAGAGTGTCCTGCAGCTTGTCCAGCCTTTCCTGGTGTATGAGCCTTGCCCCTCTGCTGTGCTGTCAAGCAGCCATGCTAATGCTTAGCAGCAGGAGCAGTATTTAAGCACATTATCCAACTCCACCAGTTATTCATATACTCCACTGCAGACATCCTGACAGAACACGAGCAGAACATGAATCACAGCTCCTTTGCTTCATCTTTTTTACGCTCAGCAACTACTTCCTTTCTTTGCTACCAAGCAGGATTTTGACAGTGACATTTGGCTGTGCCAAAACAGGTTCTGATTGTGCTTGGTTATACCAGTCTATAAGCCCCATTGTCCCCTCTGTCAGTGTATGAGCCTAAGAGGTAAAAATAGCAACACCTTTTGCTTTGGCAGTGCTGCAGTCATTTATTGAGGGCAAATGGGCTTTGCATGGTACAGGTGCCCCACAATTCCCATGCCAGCACTAACTCGCATCATTTCCCTATAGCCACAGAGGATTTCTCCCCCTCTCTACACAGGTTAACAATCAGAAACCTGCTTTCTGGGTTGTTCTCCCACTGTATTTGAACTGGTCATGCCTTTACTTCCCTGCTTCTTTCCAGTATTCCAGGGTGGCTGCAGAAGAACGAGGATCCCCTGAACACAGTGGCAGGCTTGCTCCACAAATCCAGCATGTCCCTGCTTTTGGATCCAATGTAACGAGGATGCTGCGGCAGAGGGAACATCATGCAGTACAGTCCATACTGTCAGCAAGCAGCATTTGTTCTGATGCCCAGTGTTTCCCCATCACTCTTGTGGACAGGATTAAGCCTGTCATTGTAACACTCTCCTCACTCAGGTAACAGCCTGTGTCTGCCTCTTGTGTGCTGGAAGCCAATCTAGCTCTGTCCTTGAAATCCTGCCCCTCCAGCACTGCGAGGCACGGGGTACACACTATGTTCCCTTTGCTTGGGGAAGGGACAGCTAAGCCCTGCTGCAGAACCATGCACAGATGGAAGCGTGAGTGTAGCCCCAGCTCAACAACACGCTACATAATCCCCTCCTGGCACGCAGAGGCCTTCTGCTGCCCAGATAAATGTCAGGTTTCTATCAGTCAGAGAAACTTGCTGCCCACTGGGATTGTCACCAGCCCAACCCTGGATCCTGCAGCTGAAAGGTGAATGGGAAACAGTTTAGGAAACTGCTTCTCTTCTCTTTCAAGAGGTTTCTGGTTTGAGGATTGCTTTAGAGTACTGCACAATGAAAGAACAACCTCTAAACCAAAGCAGAAGGCAGGTAAAATGATGCATATTTTATTGAGTCAGTAGTTTATGCAGACAGCACTGAATTGCTGACTTAAGTCAGTTAAGACAGATTTACGTTGGAGGCTACAGCATAATACTTCAGTGTGAGTCCTCTGCAAGAGCATCTCTCACATATTCTGTGCAAGACTATTGATTTTAGCTGGTGGCAGCAAGAGGCAGGGAAGAGGGTCCTCCTTTATGAGTGCCTCCAGCTTCTATGGGATAAGCAATCATCCATGCCTTTGTATTCCAGCAGCAGCTCCGTCTTCCCAGTTTATCTGCAACCCTGCCCATGGATGGCCAATGCTGTCACCCTCATCTTAGCAATGCAGAACTAAAAGAGAGAAAGGTGGCATTCAGTTACAGAAACGTTGGCATCCAGTGTCACTGGTGTAATTTAAAATGCCCTGAGGTACACGTACATGGGGCAAAAAGATACAATACAGGGCTTAGGAGAGACCTGTGCTCTGCTGGAGCAGTGCCTGGTGATACATGAACACACTGAAAACATCACTATATTTAGGCAACTGGAACTCCTCTAAGAGATTTGCAGGGTCCCACAGGAAGGATACGGCAGAGCAGAGAATGACATCCCTGCCTCCTGAAATGCAGGCCAGCACCTGGAGGATGCAGTGTGCCCAAGACAGCACTTAACATTAGCTTCATGAGTGCTAGAAATAGGACAAGGAAGGTCTAAAGAAGCCTCATAGTACTTGAAAGTCACAAATGAACAGGGGAAATACACTACAGTGAAAGGCCTGTGTTAGTGTATCTATCATATCCAGAGCTGCATGCAGCTGGTATGGTTATGGATGAGACCAACCCAGTATTTTCAGACATCCTTGTTTGCTTTATTATGCACCCTGCTGCCATTTCACAGACTCTTGATCACTGACAGCTCCACTGGAGTTCCCACATAAGACTAAGTGAGGTTACCGGGTGCTGCCTGTCCTCTGTAACACACCTCTGTCTGCAGGGGTGGTCCATACAGCCAATAAAAGCCACTTGCTGCTCTTAGTTCATGGAGCTCTTCCTCTGGGCTTGCTGGAGCAGGACCTGAATCACTCTTAACTCTTCATGCGATGGTGATCCCCAAAGGAATAGTTATATAAAACTATAAACCAGAATCACAGAATAACATTTACCTAAAACTGGTGCAGCTTCACACCATGTCCAAGGTTGCTTCCATGCAGCTAAGCTTGTTCCCTAGGACCACGTACGACTGGGCTTGCTTCCTACCTTGTTGTATGTGGGGGTTTTGGTTTGTTTGCTTGTTTCCAGCTGTGAAACACAAATGACTTTATAAACCTGAAGATTTTCTCTCCCTTCACAACCTCTGTTAGTTTTCTCACTCTATTCCTCTTTGTCTCATTCCAGGAGCAGCTGAACTGACTGATGGCTGCTTTGCACAGTGCATCCCCACATTTCATCTACTGCATTGCTCCAAATGAAGTCAATCAGTCTGATAAAGCAATCCTCAGGCAAAGCCACCCAGTGCCTTCAGCACAAGCTGTGACTGGCTCAACTGCAGCTCTCTACTCAGGAATGAAAGAAGTTGGGTCCTCACTTCACATATTACCTTGTACCCCTCCAGTGGAATGTCTCTGTGATGCTTCCAAGCACCAGGACTAGAGACAGGAGGTCCAATAAACCTCTGATTTCATGAGAGAAGCACGAAGAATTAGGAAATACACAACATGGAACTAGACAAATTGGCACCATCATTTATTAGGCTGCATTGCCTCCTGCAACCCTTTGTTTTGCATGCTCAACCATGGAAACAGTGAGCTGCAGAGGGGAAGAGCAACAGAAGCTTTCACCTATGATATATAATCAAATGGAAGGGCAAGTCATGGAAAGCAGTGAACAGCAAACGGATCTGCTATGAACAGGCAGTTACTCATGTGGTTTGAATTCCAACACCATTACTGAGCACACATCTGCTGCTTTCAGATGACACAGGTGTGCATCCTGTGCCCTGATCCTGAGGGAGAGGGAAGGGTTTGAAACCTGCTTTGAATGCTTCTCCATCCCCTGCCACGAGCTTTCACTTTGCACAGGCAGGTAGCAATGTCCACAGGCTTCCTTAGCACCAGGATCTCTGTGCCATGCTGTGGGGCTGGGAAGCTAAAGCAGAGCTGATCTTCAGAAGTGATCAGCCTCCTGCACTGCTGCTAACTGTAGCTCTTGTATCATTATACCTGTCTTGCTCATTTTAGATACCGAAGCCTGAATCCCAGCTTAATCCCTCCAGGGTTTGTGGACAATAAGAAGGCATCAGAGCTGCTGCTTGGCTCCACTGACCTGGGGGGAAAGGAGTAGAGGAATTGGCTATAACAAGGTACTATTTACTCCTAGCAAACTGAGCTAAATAAATGGATGGCCGTTATGACTCAGCATGCCTTTGGTGGAGATAGAGCTGCAGAGTTAGAGTTTCTACAGCAACCCACTTCCTCATGCATATAATGTTCTCTCTGACACATGCTCCCCAAACTGACTTTTAATCAGACAGTACAGTTAATAGAATGCAAATGAAGTACACCTTCGGCTACGTGATAAATCTCACTTGCTCTTTACTACTCCTGAGTCAGGCAAAAATCCCACTAACTGAGCATTTATCCAATTGAAGAGCAGAAAGGAAAATGGAGAGAGACTGTTGTAGCTAAGATTAGCAGCATATATCATTAGTTTGGTACATACGTTTTTGTCATAATGAAAGCAGTTACTGTAACAGCCACGCAAAGGGAGCATTCTGTTCTTTGCATGAACCTCAAATCTGCATTGCCCAACTTTTATCATCATCACACAGTGTTCATCCCTCCTCCAGCTTATTCTATCCTTAAATGTCAATTTAGAGATGGAGATCAAAGTGGACCTGACACTGCTCTGCTCTTAAAGCCAACAGCCACGAGATTACTACTAGTATTTTTTCATAGTCACTGAAAGTTACTTTCTCACAGGAAAGCACGAGGTGGATATGGGTTTCATCAAGAAAAAGACTTCCACCCCTGCACTACTATATGCCACTTAAGTAGATCTTATGATGATCCCAGTGTCAATTTTCATAGCTAGACTCCTTGGGCACAGAAAAGGCCAAAGAACTCTGGGCAATCCCATGCTAAAGGTGAATGGAATCCGATTCTTAAATATTAGTCTTCCACTCCCATAACCTCCCCAAACCCAATCCTTTTTGTAAATGTAAACAGAGAATCAGACAAGATCGCAACAAGTAGAGACCAAAGAAGTAAAATACCCTCGTTTCTGAGTGCTAATACATGGCACATCCAGAGTTTCACAGTCCCAAAGGCAGCCTGGAACTCCAGGTTCTAACAGCTCCCATCTTCCAACATACTCTTCTGTGCTGGGATCCTGGCCACACTGGAAGATCCAAGTGATGAACTTCTGTTAAGGATCATGACCATGCTGCAGCGTTGTGCTCCTGGCTTCCTGGTGAGGATTGAGTACAAAATGATGCTGGAAATAAAGCATCCTGGGGGAAAAATCTCTAGAAACTATTCCATGAATCCATTAGAAAGCGGCCACCAATGGAATTCATTTACTAGCAAGAAGCATGAAATGAAACTGGGACTTCTGAGTTCTACATCCCAGTACATAGCAAAGCAATGAAGTTTCCTGCTTTCTCCACATGGCTCCACGCAGTGGAACAATACTACAGCCAGCCAGCAGGGTTGCTGCCTTACTTCCTGTGCACCCACCCCAGAGACCAATAGCCGGAGAACCTCTGTAACTTGGGAGTGAGCATTATTCCTGTTGGGAAACCTTAACCCACATGGTGATGCTGTGAGTCGCTTGGAACTCAACCACAGTACATATGTTTATGAGTCACAGGATTTTGGTTTCAATCTGACTCTATTTCTGTCACTGCTCATAGCATCTGTGGCTGCAGGACAGAGGAAAGAGGGGAGGCAAAACACACCCTTTTAATTAGCTTCCAGTTTATTTGTGTATTTCCAGCACTATTTGTTTCTCCTAGTGCACGAAAGCCTCACTTTCTACATCCACGGTGGCATTTTTAACACTAATTCACTCCTGTTACTCTTTTTGCTATGTCAGCTAACCTCTATGAGCCTCCTTGCACTGAGCATTGAAACCTACCCCATTTGACTGAAGCTCCACACTAACACCAGCATTCTGCTGTGTACAACTGAGTAGGAACACTTTGAGCTCCCCCCATACATCACCTGGAAAGGGAGCTGTTTCTAAGCCCCACATGTTCTGTTTGCTCCAGGATACACCTGATGGCAATGCAGAGGGATAGCCACAGGTTTCTGCAGCTGCTTTGTGGGAAGGATGGAAATTGTCTGTTAGGATGAGGAAAATCCTCTGAGCTTGGCCCGTTCTGCAGAATTAAACAGCAGCAATTATAGGCACTGAGAACCTTGGGATGCCTGGGCAGGAAAGATAAGGGCTGGGAGAAAAAATAACTGTGTTCAGGTTGTGTTCACTTAAGTAAAGCCACTGAGAAAGTCAGTGATTTTCTTGTTAATTATTAACAGGGCAAGGGGCCTGAATGATTTCTTTCCAAATCAATGCCAGCAAAGTTAGTGAATGGAGAAAGCGCTGAAATCTGAGTCTAAGTCACCTCCAGGGAGTAGAAAGAGAGCATCTTGGAAATTCAAGACCTGGACTTCCCACCAAACAGTACAGAGAGAAGCAGCGAGGTTATGAGCATGGCAACAAGATTTCACTGTTCATTAACACTGAAAAGCTGAAACAAAACTGCTTGGCTCACTTCTCTTAAGGAGGACCACACTGTCATCCTGAAGGGGCAGCTCCAGCTCACTCTCTTCACTTGGTCCCAGGATGAGTAATTCAGGTGGTTTTCTAAGGCAGGACCAATATACTTGAGCTTAAAGAGAAAAAAGACTGTTAAAGCCAATTCTTCACATACAGGTGAAACAAAATCTTCCTTCTTACCTTGGGACGCTCTTTCCCAACTCCAGTGCAAACTAAATGAACTTCCACAGCCTTAGAAAGAAAGAGCTTTCCAAGGGTTCTGGTCCCATTTGGACTGGTATGAATCATTCAGCATTCCTATCAGTTCACAATCTGGAACACAGTCCTCATTTCTGTGCTGGCACACAGATGTGCTACTGTGCACCATAACAACCTTTCCTAGGAGCTGGATTACTCTACACATATGAAACCCTTTGCACCAAACAGGCATTTCAGGGAATGCCAGGCCTCCCACTGGCATGCAAGAAATCCTTGGATCTGATAATAAAATGACCACCTCAGGGCTTCCAGAGACCATTACAACAGAAAAGGCTTCTTTTGGGAATCTCACTGCTTTAACTCCTTACTTCCAGGTGAAGCCATTGCTGAATGTGGCCCAAAGGGATGAGGAAATGCAACTGAAAGAGAGCGAGAAACATTATGCCAAAGACTCAGGAGCTCACAGAACACAGAGAGAAGCAGACAGCCAGGAGAAAGATGATCTCCCCATGCAACTGGCTGGGTGTTACCAATAGGGCATGCTTAAAGGCTTAGTATTCATGTAGGCAGGGCATCAGCTTTCTCAGTGACTCAGAAGATGCTCGTTTTCAGAACGAATAAGGAGCATATGGGGATGATATATATGAGATTCACAGACACTATGGCTGTGTCTTCAGTAAAGCCCTTAGAAAACAGAAGAGCCTGGAAAGATTCATGGCTAAAGCAAAGGAGTCACTGTCACAAAGCCCCGAGTCCTACTTCTGGTCAACCCCTGATGCTCAGTGTGATCTTCTTAAAATGCAAACACTTCTGCATGCATACAACCAACCAGATTTTTTGATGCTTAACTTAAAGAATTGACTCCTGGAGATTCCGATCAGCTGTAACAACAGGTATGTTAAAGGAATCCTACTAAATTCCACAGAAGAGGCAAAATCTTGCATTTCTTGCACATGGAAGCTTCCTGCCTTAAAAGGCAGGAGTTGTAACAGCCCTTCACAGGATGAACACTGGATTCCCTTCATTAGGAACAAGAGCACTTATTGGGTGCTGAGGAGTGCCTGGCCCTAATGATGAAATCAGAGATGGCCCTACTGAGCAGCCCCTGGAGATAAAGGAGCTGACAGGAGTGCCAACAAGCTGGAGCATTAGCTCAGCAACTGGAAACATGACTTGGAAGGGCTGGACACTACCTTGGCTAAAACTGAGAAGGAAAAGCATGTATGAAGCATGACAGAGGATTTTTCCTGCCTTATTCTTCAGGGAAATGAGCCCTGACAACCATTACAGCTCCTTCAGTCAGAGCACCTTTTGAGATGGTCAGATTCACTCCACTGATCTCCCCCCCAGTTTCTTACATTGTCTTCAGTATCTCATATACCCTGGGATGGATTTAGTTCTCCACTTTACCCATCTACTCCATAGTAACAGTCATTTCACAGCAATGCCTAGGCATCCCTCTACATAAAGACACCTGCATCTTCTCTATGTTCTTTATTACATCCACTTTTGCACGGCAATGCTGGAAGGCCTCTACTTCTAAAATGCCCCACTCCACAGCCATGTAACTGCTTTCCAGCCTTGGGGAACACTTCTCTCTCTCCTGCACCTGAACTGCTCTTTATTTAATGCCATTGGAGAAGTTTTAAATCTGTACTGCAGCAGCCACGTGGCTGTCTGCTGCCTCTTCTGAAGTCAGTGTTAACAGCCACAGGATGTTAAACTCACAGATGTCTCAGAATTTATTAACTGAATCTCTGATTCCTTCTAAAGAAATACAAGTTTCCAGTGACATTTTGTCCTGATGCTGCCAAGGGCTTGTGTGATCCACAAAACCTGGGTGATATTCCCTTTCCTGTCAGCAGGCATTAGACCACAGAGTTCAAACTCTTGACTTCAGATCTCTCTGCTCAGAATTATTCAGGCACTAAATTCCAAAAGGAGAAGAGGGCTTTGGAGGAAGCTCGTCAGGCAGAAATAACCGCTCCATTTTTCTTTACTCTTTCCCATTCTTATTCTCCCAGCCTAGTGAAAGCGGAATAAAACCATGGTCTGACTGCTTAAATACAGTGAGACTGCTGCACAAACAGGAAGGGGCTGTGTTTTTCTAGGTATTAACTCATGGCAGCACACTGAAGTGTTGCCAACGTGTGCTGCTGTCCAAAAGAGCTAATGTGGATTGCTGAGGGTGAGCAGGATTCTTCTGTGCTGGACCAAGTTCCTGTGGGGCTATTGAAATGCACACACAAAGCACACAGTGCTTTCAGGAAGCACCTCGGATGAATCTGGCCTTTGGGGTTTCAGTCTGTTGCCAGGGCAGAGCAGTTAGTTTCTCACTCAACTCTGTGCACTTGTCTTGGCCTCTCCCTTCCTAGAACACTGCAAGATGAGAATAAGAACAGCAAACCTACCACTCTGACACATATGGTCTGTATTTTAGATGGTCCTTCTTCAGTCCATTTTTGACATCTTGGGCCCTTCTGATAAACGCCACTTGTATGTTTGTTACAAAGCTCTTTTCACACGGATTCCACTTCCTTCAACTAGCTGGAGGACAACTAGGAACAAGAAAAGAAGATCCATGGCAAGGTGAAAAAGGCTCATCATAAAGCAGAGGGGGACCTCAAAATGACAAGTCCTGACCTCAATGAGATGAAATGAGCCAGATTTAGAAGATGTTATAAGGTAGGGTTCAATTGTAGCAGAACTTCTGAGGGTAGAGGGTCCTTCTGGGTGTAGTTGTGCTACATCATAGTTAGACCCATATCTCTTCAGTGTTAATCTAACGACAAGCAGAAGAACAGTTCAGTACTTCAGACAAGCGGAGTCACTAACACAGGCTTTTGTTTCCTTCAAATTCCTATCTGTAATTCATTTTCCATGCTCACCCACATAGAAAAATGTGTATAATCACCAGGAAGTTATGAGGCTTAAACGATTCATGTTTTATGTAAGGCTTTACGATCCTCAGATAAAAACTGGTTTACAAATGCAAACTATTATCACAAATTAGAACTTTATTTTAGCGCCACTATGACTGCTTTAGTGACGGGTCTGCCAGTGCTTCCCTGACAAACCTCCCCTTAGAAATTCACTTCCCAGAATACAAATATCCAACTCTACATTATCCAAATGACTAATTTATACAGCTAAAACCCCAAGTAGCTAAAGCAATGTGTACAATCATTAATAAATTCTGGCAAGCTTTGCCAATTCCAATTCTAACACGGGGCTCCATAGGGAGGACAAGATACTTGTGCTGCAGAGCAAAGCCACTGGGAAGGCGAAGTGACAGAGGAGAATGAAGTGCTGGTGTTAGTCCTTTGGAGCTGCAAAGACAACTTCCTTGCTTATGCCTTCACCTAAAGACTAGTTAATGACGGCTGAGGAAGAGCTACAAACACAGAGCTTCAACAAAGGAACTCGGCACTGGTGAGGCTGCACCTTGAATCCTGTGTTCAGTTCTGGGCCCTTCACTACAAGAGAGACATTGAGGTGCTGGAGCGGGGCCCAAGAAGGGTAACAGAGCTGGTGCAGGGCCTGGAGCACAGTGTGATGGAGAATGGCTGAGGGACCTGGGGGGTTTTGTTTGGAGAAAAGAAGGCTCGGGGGGGGCGGGCCTTATGGCTCTCTATAACTGCCTGAGAGGAGCTTGTAGAACGTGGAGTTGTTCTCTTCACCCAAGTAACAAGTGATAGGAGAAGAGGAAACGGCCTCAACCTGCACCACGGGAGGGTCAGACTGGAGATGAAGAACAATTCCTTCCCCAAAGGGTGCCCAGGCACTGGGACAGGCTGCCCAGGGCAGTGGGGAAGTCACAGTCTCTGGAAGTGCTCAAAAACTGGGTAGACGAGGACCTCAGTGGTGGCCTTGACAGCGCTGGGGTAAAGGCTGGACATGATCTTAAAGGTCTTTTCCAACCTTGCTGATTCTATGATTCCATATAAAGGGAACTAAGTGCCCTGCCAGTCCCACTAAAGAGCCCGGACACTAGATCTCAACCTGCTTTTGACAAAGATTTATCTGTTCACTACAGAGTAGAAACACTTATTTGGGTGAACTCATCTGCTGTAATGTCCCACCTTTTCCTCTCCTACAGCAGCCTGCTTGCACAGCTTTGTCTGTTTGAGAAGGCTGAGTTGGTATAAAAGATTAACACAGACCTTTTAAACCTACCCTGTTAAAATGGAGTCTCTTTGAACCCTTAAATAACAGCACCAGCTTAGATCTACTATTTATTCTTTCTCAGGTAGGTTTTGTCTTTTCCTCCGACAGCAGACTCTAACTACTTCTCTATCAGCTGTGAAAACCCTCTGCTTACAAACATCTGCCTTTCTAGCTCCCAGTGAATCAATTGTTCACCCAGCTTTGAGATCCAGATTGCTGTGTGCATTGCCCACTCAAACTCCACTTGCTTTGAAGACTGGGGAACTGCATACTCACTGCAGAGCTCCTGCCATGCTGCTATGGCCAGAAGAAAGGTGATCTGCTGCAGGGATCCTTCTTCTGCTTGCTAAGAGAGCTCATAGACCTTTTCATCCACAGTAATGCCAAAGGCTCTCCCTCTGACTATGGAAGGACAGGTAAATAAGCCCAGAAATTAGGTTCACAGGATGCACAGTGTTGCCATTCTGAATTCAAAGATTTCTTCCATCTGAGGTTTTCAGTGCCCAAATGTTGAACTAAAAATGCAGCATTTCAACAAAAACACGAGCCACAAACCCGAACTGCAGCTATTTCTATGAACAAGCCTCTATTTCCCTCAAGTAACCAAATCAGCTTGATGATAATTCCTGAAGGTCAAATTCCAACCCAAGAGAGGAAACAAACCATGCCACAGATAACATTGGCTGTCTGAGACACCTGGCCAGGTCTTTCCTGCTTTGTTGGCTCAGTATTCCCAGCTGTAGATCTTCCCCACGAAAGAAAAGCTAGTAAACCTGACTAAAATATACAATACAGTGAATAAATTAAGATTCTTGTTTGTATTTCTGCAAGCTTCCCTCGCCTCTCTTGCTTGTAGACACTGCTGTGCTTGTGTTGTGTGACCTCTCCAGGCCTTCATGATGAGGAGCTGTGAGTAGACCTGGAAGCTGAGCATGCTGTAAGAACAGGGAACAGTAACGAGGAAAAACCTCTTCAGGGGAGTGATTACACCTCTGAAAAGCCCTGACAACATTAAACTACTAATTAAACCCCCAAATTCCTCATGAAATAAGACAGACAACAACCCTGTACCCTAGTCTTAGCCTCTGCAAACTCACTGTTACAAACTGCACACGCTGCTCCTGCCATCACAGCCTCTGGAGAAGCCAGGGACTGAGGAGCAGCCTTTCACGGAGCAAGAGAGGAGAAGGTCAGGGAAGATGGGCATTTCTCTGTCCTGTGCTCAGCTATCCAACCGTTACACCCATATTTGACAGTTCTGCAGTGATGGAGGGATCTCCTCTAATAAATCATATGTAAATTGCCAGGATGTGATTGTTAAACACATGTCATCTGATTCATTAGCAGTAGAAAAGCCTGATGATAGCTGAGTCCCAAAAACCTTGTACTTTAACAGAATACTCTTTAACACGTTCTAATGACTAATACAAATTGAGAGCATCAATAATAAGGAACATTTCCATTTCAATTCACTTCAGCTAATTCATTCTCAACCCTGTCAGGAGATAGGTCAGTGTTGTAGACACCTTGCATAGGTGGAAACAGACGCAAAGGAACTTATCCAGTGACGTAAAAAGCAGCAATGTCAGTTAAAGAGCACAGCATGTGGCAATTCCTGATCCCTATCTGATTAAGCCTCATACTTGCTCCCAAACTTATTTCCAACATAGTTATGCTTCTAAATACACATTGGGTCATTGGCATGGAGTAAGAATTTCTTCTCCTCTTTCCCACTAGGTGGAGAAACAAGGAAGATGGTCTGGAAGATGCTGGTGCTGCAACAGCTGCTCAGGTCAGTGGATGGTGCTCAGAGATGGCTAGTTCAGAAGTGCGCAATAAAAAGAGGAGACAGAACTGTTGGGTGTCTTTTCTATTGTTTTGCAAGGAAAACACATGGCTTGCAGTCCAGAGAATTACTCTGAGCATTAGCAAGGAGGCCTAGAGACGGTTAATCCTTCTGGAAGGTACCAGCCACAGACCTTCTCATGGCTTAATACCAAAGATGGGATTTCTCCCAAACAGAAAGTCTATTAAAGCTAAATAAAAGGTTTCCAGACGACTTTCTTATAAGGCATCCCCAAGGGTCTTAGTGAGACACCAGGGCTGCCAGACCTCACTTGACAACGGGTACTTAGCTCTTCCTTAGATCTAACAGCTGCAAGCAGGAAGCTGGGCTGCAGAGGGTACTCCTGGACCTGGAGGAGGTGGCCCTGAAGAGCAAGGTCAGGCGCTCTCCCCTGCACTGGAAGCACATGGTTGCCATGGCAGAGCTCATGCAAAGTGAAAGCAAAGGTGGAGACAGACAAACAGGTCACAAAAGCAGAGACGGATGCCCTCAGTGCAAACATAGTCTGTGCAGAAATCCAAGGTTAGAGGCCATCAGGGAATTCCTCAACAAACCCATGCAGCCATCAGTGCACTAGAAGCAAACCAGTATCAGAGCACGGCTGTTTGCAGGCAGTGCTGATGGAGCAGGCATCCCCCTTGCTAAAGATCAGGACACTGCACTTCCCCTGGCTGTAACAGTCATCCCACAGTAATTACAACCAACTGGAATAAGCAGAGTCTGCAAGAGGAGGAGGATCTTTTGGCCCTTCAAGCCTTGCTCAGCATTTTACGACTGACTTCTCTTTCACTGAACTCAGATGGTGATGTTCACTACCTGGAGGATAACCTGCCTGAATTCAGTGCCCAGCTGGCTGAGATGGAGAAGAGCCAAGCTGAAATTAAGGCCATCAGGCTCCAAGGTACATTCCTTGACAGCTTTGTGCAATGTTACCTTCTCTTCCCCTACATTTCACCCACCTCTGGTCTTCCCTGTATCCTTTAGGAAATCTGCCCAGTCCTTCACTTCTATTTTCTCTCCAGTCAGATTGAATTAGTTCTGCTCCTACTTCTTTATGCAGTTTTCCCACAGCCAGAACCAGCCATCTGAGTTTGGGAGCACAAGGAAGCTCAGAGCAGGCTTAACCAGATTGTCCACATCAAGGTTTCTCTCACCTTGCAAGCAGATGACTTCAAGAGGCAGCTGGATCAAGAGTCAAAGGTTCTGGGGAACACAACTGCCTACAGAGGCTGCTGCTGTAATGGGATGTGCAGTGCCAGGTCTTCTGCATGCTGTCCACTTCAGAGCAACACATCTTGTGTTGGCTCTCACAAAGGAACACTTCCTTATCCAAATTAATCTCTGGGCCTGTTACTAGCTGACCCTGGAGGTGGTGTGGGGGACATGAGCCTTGTATGGATATGAAGATAAGATACAGAGTGTCCCAGAAGTCAGCAGCAAAGCGCAGAACACGTAACCTCTTGATTCTCAGTCCACTGTCCATCCAGGAAGTCATACAGAAGTTCATCTGCACAGAGCACACAAGTTTGGCTCAAAATATACCAGTGTTTCAGTTCTCTGTCTTGGAAATTTCTGCTTATCTCTAAAGAGTATTTCTAGTGCTGCACCTGTATATCAGAAGTCTGGCAAGAATTCTTTCTGTGCTCAGAACAATCACCAAATGGGTTTACTGTCAGAATGCATTTGAAACACTGTTTGAGAGAAAACAGTGATGGTGACAAGCCAAGTTCTGTTTTCAGTTGTATGAGCTAAATTCAATTCACTCCAGCACAACAAAAACCAGGTACAGAGAACATAAACTTGGCTCCTGACCAAGCAGGGAGTTTGGGCCTGAGATGTTTCTAGTTGAAGAGGGGCATTCCAGTTGTGGGGAGGGAGGTCTGTGTATTCATACTCCTAACATGACAGATGCACAGAAACGGCTGCGCTGTCTCTAGTCCTGCACTGCTGCTGTAGTGAAGTCTGGCCAACCCCAAGTATGATTTGGATCTAATGAAAGAGTAGTTGGAGGAAGAGGAGGGAAGCAAAACTGAACTATAGTGCCTGGTCTCTAAACTCCATGCTGAAATCACAGTCTGGAGGACTAAATGCAAGCTTGATGCCATTCAGAAGATCCAAAAACCTAGAAGAAACCAAGCAAGCACTTAGCTGTCAGGAGGTCTGGGATGGGACTTATGGCAGTCTTGTTATTCAGTTTGGCTGCTGAGTCACAGCTTATAGATGTGATCTGTTAGGAGTCAGTTTGGTAAGACAGAAAGAAAGCAAAAGGCTCCAGCCAAGAGACAGAAAATAACACTTGCAATCATAAATAGAGACTGTTGAGCCCTAACACTTGCACACTGACACCAGAAAACCACCACTGATCCTTTCTGATAAAGGCTTGAATTTGCCAGCCTTTCTTTCTTCCAACAAGGACTTCACTCTTCCAGCTGCCTACAAAAGCCACTAGGCATTTCCCTTGAATAAAGCAAGCCAAACCTGGTTAAAACCTTCAGAATCTGGTCCTTGAGACCTGGTATTACAGACAAGAAGTCGAGCCAAACTTTGCAGCAGTCTAACAGAGCTAACAAAGGTGCTTTCACATCATAGCAACAAATGTTGAAGCATCTGGAGAGTTTCACTGTGTGCCTGAACAAGTTGAGACAAATGGAATAAGCTACAGCATCTCTGCAGGACTTTGTACTGAGACCCAGGGATACTCCTCAGGGAAGGAGGCTCAGACAATGTCCTGCCTGAACGGAAGGTAGGGAAGCATCTGTCACCAGTAACAAAGACCCAAGCTGCAGCCCAATATGCCATATCTACCGGTGGAGGGAAGAACCAGCCACATCCTAGTAAGGGTTTTATAGTCCCTTTTCTGAGGCTGCTGCCAGGTTTTAACCTTTTCACTGGTGAAAACAGTGATGGTGCTCTAGGAGATGAGGGCTGCTGGCTCCTAACACTCCTCATTCCGTGAACTACTCACCGGGATACTTCTGCCCTCCTTCCCTCAGGACAAAGTTGGCTGTGAGGCTCCAAGCAGCAGGGAAAACAGCTGAATCAGTCCAAGGCTGGGTTGCCAACACGGAGAAAACAGAGCAGAGGCTTCAAAATTAAGGACCTCACTGTTGACCTGGAGAAGGCAAGAAATCCAGCTATTCCAGAGTGCATCCAGCACAAGCCTGCCCTTCGAGATCTAAGACCTGATACTGGAAGCCCTGGGAGTCTATTAACTCAGGTCAACTTTGGACTGGTTCCTTACTTCCTAACATTTTAAAACCTCTCTATTAAACCCCAAGTAATCTGCATGGCCATGAGAAGCATGGCTGAGATTTATCACATCAAGAGAAAAAGCCCAGCTGAGAAGCACAGCTAATTCCTAGCAGCACACAGCATGCTTCTCATAAGCTCATTAGCTGACTTCCAGAAACAAGAGTAGAGCTAAAGTAAAAGTCATCCTTTACTGCAAGGCAAAGGATTTGTCTTCTTTTTAAGTATAATGATATCCTGCTTTGAACTCTGCAGCACCAGTGGGTTGGCCACTGGTTATTAACTACCGCAGTCCAGCACATCTAAACAACATCTAGTTTAAACACCAACAACGCTCCTTCATTAAGTTAGTATCTCTACTCATGCTAGTGTCAGCATAAGAGCACCAATAGTAGTGCACCTGTGGGACATCTGAATCAAAATGTTACTTAAAATAGGCACAAAGGCTGCTTCAAACCCCCTGAAGCCCTTGGGCATCTGCCAGTGACTGCAGTCGGCTTCAGAGCAGGTCTCGAGGGCTGATAATCCCACATACAGCATCATGTTACTACGCTCAAAAGAAGCTGTTTCACCATCACTTACTTTAATGAAGCAGCTCTTTATTCTACAGTTCCTGTGGTGTGCTTGTCACCATGGCACCTGAATGCATGTGCAGATCATAAGGATATGTAGAATACTTGTGATTAAAAGCTCCTAGGAAAGAAAAATATCCCTTTCTTGTTCCCCTTTATGACAAGCAGTTAAACAGAGTCTAAAACAGTCTTGAATAACATCTTGTTTGGAACCGAACTGTCTTTGAAATAGAAAGAGCCACAGTAATCAACCCAGGCAATTCCTAACAGCACATCTGCACAGGGAGTATCTGAAGTGGAAAACATTTGCTCCCCAGCAGCATCATTATAACCACAGGAGCAAGGGGGACTCTCACACTGCTGGGAACTGGGAGATCTTGTTTAATTCCTAATGGTGAGGAAAGAAAGTGCCATCAACATTTCAATCATGCATTCAGAGTGACCAAGAGAAACTCTGCCAGTCATGAGGGTGGCTGCCAGCTTAACTGCGACTGGCTGGCAGGACACACAGAGAAGTGAAGCGCAGCGAAAACTTGTATCCAGTGAATGCTTGGCTTTATCTTTCCAGGCCAATGCTGCTTGTGCTGCCCTGGACAAGAAGGAGCAGAGAGCCTTTGGTAAGATGCTAGCAGAATGGCAGCAAAAATGCAAAGAGCTATAGGAGGAAAAGGCCAGTTCCTAGAAAGAATGTACACAAGTGAAATCTGGAGCTTAGGACTGCCTATGAAGAATCCTCGGAGCACATGAAATCTATGAAGAACAACAAAGCCCTTCAGGGTAAGTCCTGGTTTGCTGCTAAAAGCTCTGCAAATTATAAGCCACTTAATTCCTACTGAATGATCTCTTGTGGTGTCTTCCAGCACCAATCTCACTTGTATTCCCATCAGTGCTTTCATTCTCTGGAGACATATATTTGATGCACTTAAAGTCTCAGGATAGACTCCGCTCTTGGGACAGAGTTTGCATTCACAAACATGCCACCTCTATCAGATCATCCAAGACTAACCAGCCCCAGTGTACTGCTGCCAGGGAACCAACTCTAGGAATAGCATTCAGGATCCAGGTCCCTCCTGAACCCCCAAAACACTATAGCAGCTTGCTTGTACTGACCATTATACTCGGAGGTCATCACTCCAGACTGGGCCATGAACTCCACCAAAGCTCCACGTAAGGGAATCCTGCACTGGTTACAGCACTAGACTTAAATCAGATGCAGGCTGCAGTCCCAGTTCTGGTGACCAGCATTCCCTCTAATTCTGAGCAATTCCCTTAGGGGACTAGTAACAATGGCCAGATTTACCCTGGGAAGACATTCCCTTTAACCTCAGAGAGGAGGATGAGGCATCTCCTGGAATCAGTTAGAGCATCAGTTAAAACTCCTGCTCAGTCTCCCTCTTTGCATCACTTTTCCCCCACTGATGGCACTGGGAGACCGACTCCTTTGGCTCCTTT
Organism: Amazona ochrocephala; assembly: GCA_039720435.1. Lineage (NCBI taxonomy): Eukaryota > Metazoa > Chordata > Aves > Psittaciformes > Psittacidae > Amazona > Amazona ochrocephala. The sequence goes on along the minus strand of CM077886.1, from coordinate 10,597,185 downwards.
TATTTTATTTACATATATTTTTAAAACACATCTGTAAATTACAAAAATTGATCTCTTACAGGAGGCTGGAAGATAACACTGTATATGTTTAGAAGATGCTACAATCCGCTGCCCTTGTGGCCAACAGCAAACAGCAATGGACTCTCTGGCACAGCCCCAGTGTTTTCTGGGCTTTCTCCCCCAATCCTTCACTTTGCCCTACATCAGCTGGCAGAGAGCCCCATGCTGTTGGAGAGAGATGATGTGGTGCCCTGTTCTCATTTTGTTAGAGCAACCAACTGAAAGGGGAAGAGAGGAAGGCTGGATAAAGGCTGCAAAAGAATTCTCTTGATTTAACAGGCTTCATTCTTCCACCTCCATGAACACACGCAGCCAGCAGGGCTCATTCACAAATCCAGGATAATATTTAGCAAAGAAAGAAAAGGGCAGCAGATAAAAAGTGACTGGAAGCATGTCATGCCATTTCCAGTCAAAGAATCTGTCTGGGGCACTTGGTAAATTTCATAGTCCTGAAATAAACTTATCACATGAAACATCCATTTGCTTCCCTAAAGGAAATTAAGGATCTAATCAATCAGATGGAAGAGGGAGGAAAGAGCATTTATGAGCTGCAAAAGACACTGGAGATGGAGAAGGATGAACTGCAGGTGCCACGGGAGGAAACTGTCTTCCCTGGAGGTACCAGTGCTACAGATGTGAGAGCTGAATGGCAGCATGGTGCCTGCTGCCCACATTCCATCAAATGGATTTAGGGCGAATAACCCCACAAAAGGCATTTGTTCACCATTCTGTTGCACCCTTCCTTGCAGGCTGAAGAAAGTAAATTGATTTCCATTCAGCTTAAAGCAACTCAGGTTAAAGCTGAGGACACAAGAAGGAAGGATGTGAAACCACCTTGTATAGCAACGATACGATGTTAAGCCACAGGCAAAGGCTCCGGCATGGAGGAATTTCATAATCATTATGGAGAATTACTCCTTGGACCAGATTGTCTGGAGGTGGTAGAGTCTCCACTATTGGAAGTTAAGCACCGTCTGGTCACATGTTGTCTAATGGGACTGGTTTAGCAGGAAGGGAGCCAGATTTTACACAGTAGTTTAAGATGACCTCCTGAAATCTCTCCTGGCCTTATCTTTTAAAAGAAGGTCATTCATAAATGGCTTGGTGCAAAATCCTATCTCAGTGTTAAACAAGTTTGAAAAGTTCCTGTATTTTTATTACTTGGTGGGCAATAATTTGATACAAAGGCTGGATCAGCCTCAACAGAACAGAATGCTGGACCATATGCTTCACTGGACGCTGCAGAAATAATCACCAGCGTGCAGCTGAGTCTCTGCAGGAGAGTCTGGAGACAGAAGTGAAAGGAAGTCCTGAAGCTCTGCAACTCAAGAAGATGGACACTGACCTGACCAGCAGTGAAATGTAAGTGAATTGTGCCAACAGGAACAACAGGGAGCTCGTCAGGACACTGCATAAACTGCACCAGCATGTTCAAGGTAAATTAGAGAGAGTGGAAGCAGGTCCCTGGGTGGAAAAGCATACCATGTCTGTTTGACAGCACAAGCAACGAAGCAGTAGATTATGTACTCTTGTGTAGAGAGACATCTTGTAGAAATGGAGAAATTCTATTCAAAAGCCCTGGTTCTCCCCCTCATACCAATTTCAATCTGCATTAGTTCCAACAAAGCTCATACAAAAAAAGCATTACAATCAGCTCTTGTCAAACCAGAAACCCAAGGAACTATTCACATGTAATTACAACAGAGCTCTGCTTTTAAGTTGCGACTGCTGTTTTAACAGGATAGCCTAGAAATGGGCTAGAAACTAACAGAAATATAACACTAAGGAGCTTCCTTTGGCTCTTCAGTTCTAAAATAAAGCTAAGTACATCAGTAAAAGGCTAGTCTCTGTTGGAATAAAGTGATACAACTTCTGCCAAGAATCCAATTTTAGTAACTTACAGAATAACAAGGATTCTTTCTCTCTATACACATGCATATATATATACACATTCAAACAAAACTTGTCCTCAGTTACGTCAGTCTCAGGCAGAAGTAATCCTCTTGAAGTCAGGGTGGCTACAATGACATGACACAGGCACACATGCAACTGGGATCCTGCGCTGTGGGGTTTGGTTGTGGGGTTTGCCTTTTTTTTTTAATCTGGCATCCCCTTATAGAACAGCATTGCAGAGAGACTTCTTTTGTCTTTCAGCCTCCTCTCCCTTCCTTGTCTACATTCATCTTTCATCTGCTTTTCCAGGTCCAAATGGATGAGGATTCTCTGCAGCATGAGACGCTGCAGGAGCACGATGTGCCACCTCTGCCTGCTACAGATGGAGCTGGAAGGGCAGACAGGCCTGGAGGGCAGCGAGCACCCTCCCAAACCCTCAAAGCAGGCAGAGATCAGGGAGAAGACAATGTCCACGCACAGAGAGAGTAGAACTATTTAAGCAACAGCTATCTCTTGAGTTATGTCCACGTGCCTCAATGTTAAACCTTAACTCTGGGTGACAAGTGCAGGATTAGGCCAATAATGGATAAGTATAACAGACATCTGTAAGACAGGTCTGGTAACTCTGCAGAACACAGAGTTCAGCCTGCAGATATTACACTGGCAGCAGGACTTTTTCAAAGCACCACCTTGGCCCAGCTTTGCTGCTGGCAAGGTCTGGGAAAAGACTTTTAGCAAATTTGGTGGAAGAGTTAAGACAGAGCTGAGTACTTCTGAAAAACCCACCTCAAAAGAGACAGTGCAAAATTCTGCCCCCATTGAAACTATCATTTTACTGGTGGTTTCCATGGTGCTCGGATTCCTTCCATAGACTAGCCCACAGTGAGCTCCATCTTAGGGAAATGTTAAGCCTCCTTGTGTTAAGATTGCAGTATGAAATAACATACCTGCCATTTCGTTTTGTGCATAGATTTAAGAAGCTACTTTCACATTCACCATTACAATCTGCAGTTCTTTTCCATAAAGACCACACATGCTGACATTTCCAAGGAGAAGAGCGTAACTTCTGGAAAGGACTGATAACACAAGCAGCATTTCTCAGCTGCAATTATGGGACATCAGTTATAAGAACCGAGTTGTAAATGTGACTTTTATTCAAATAGGTTTAAAATCATGCAACCAATACATTCACTTCCAATTGACTGATAGTAAAGGGATGCATTTTTAGCAGGTGAACTGCCATCTCCATACCAAATTTGGGGTTTAAAACTTATTTGTTATACAAAACCTATACAGCAGAAAACTTGCACAGCATTCTGCAACACAACGGCACATTTACATGACGATGTTTTGCTGAAAAGCAGTTTGTGTTGCTCAAATGTAGTTTTCCCTATTAAAGCCTTTGTAGCTCTCTTTCCTTAGAGTATGTTTTTTGTATTACTAGTTTCACAGCAGCAACAACAACATTCTCCAATGATTCATATCAGCAAACAGTAAGCACTAAATGAGCTGTAAGGGTCATATTTTCCCGTGAGATAAAAAGAACCATACATACCATGAACAGTGGAGCAGAGACTATGTTTGTTGAGATGCAATCAAATACAGTTCCAGTTGGGTCTAAAGCCAGCTGCTGCTATAGCAGCATGACTTCGAAATAAATAATATTGGTATATAAACTCCATACAAACAGAAATTCAGGGAAACAGACTCAAGGCCTTCATAAATAACAGAGTCTATTTTTGCCTCTGAGGTGTGTCATCATTTTATCTCTCATTTAGTGTGCAAGTAAATACACAGGTCCTAATGCTCCCCAGCACAGATCGAGAGGGGCTGAATCCCACTTGGCTTAATAGCGCACAATCCTAGAGAGAAAAACAAACTCTACAGAAAACTGATGCACAAATATCTCTTCTGAGAGCCAAATGGGAGAGCTGAACAGATAAAATATTCTGGGTATCTAAGGCTTCTTTCTGCCCTCTAGAATCAGTCTGCCTACTGTTAAATGAAAGCTGGAGGCTGACCTTCCACACAGTACTAATGAGCATGGGGAATTCATCAGTATGTATGGTACCAGTATGAAGAGGTTGATAAGAGAGCAAAGCAAGCTGTAGCTGACGGAAGACACCTCCCCACCTTTCTGCCCTTTATGTTGCAGCTGGAAACCTTTAGGTATATATTCCATTATTTCTCTCCAGTGCTGATTTCAAAGCACAACTTTAACAACACGTTAGCACTTGCATTGCTTTTACAATCCTGAAAAGCAGAATGCATGTTAGCTCACTGTCTGCAGCCTGGCAAAATTAATCCACAAAGAAGAAACCCACTTCCTCTCTGCCTCCCTGGTAATCTACATCACAGATGGCACCCTGAGGAATTCCTCCCTTTCCTCTCGGATTTGTCCTTTCTTTCACTTATTACACAACTCCACTCATCACACCTATCAGGCCTCCAACAAAGAGTAGGCTGGCTTCCCTCTCTAGCTAGTCAATGGCATTCATAATTGGCACAGAGGGGGGAAAAGTTGCCAGGACTGAGCAGATTGCTCCTTTGGCACTGTGCTGACAACTGGCACTTCAGAAATATCACAGCTAGCTGTGGATTTAAAGCAGAGCACTTCCCCCCAAACTAAGGCTGAACCTTCTGCCACCTTTGGGCTTTCAGCTACTGCAGGTTCAGACAATATCTTCACCTGCCATCCCCAGCACAGTCTCAGCCACCCCCTTTCCACTGAAGGGTAGAAATTAGAACTAAAGCTAATGAATTAATAATAGGTGGGGATAACACCTTTGACTAGTCCAGTGGTACTACACAAGCATATCACCATCTGGTTTACAGTCTGATCCCAATGTGTTCAAGTCAGCCAGGATTACTCCCACCGATTTCAGTGCATTGTGGATCCAGTCTTTAGAAAAGCAGCTTATGATACACAGGAAAATTAAAGCTATGGCAAAATTTCTCAGAAGGCAACATACAGATAAGGGGTCTATGTATCCTAGCTGTCAAGGATCTATAAAAATAGCTGTGCTGTCAATCTGTTTCATACCTTCCTCACAGGCATCCTGTGTGGCTGAAGATCTGTCAGGAGCAGGATCATTGTGTGCACCTGGAAAAGATTAAGAACTATTAAAATGCAATAAAAGACCCAGAAGTCAAGACGGAATAGGCTGAGCAGTTAGCCCTGAGAGGAGAAAAACCCACCATCATAAAACTCCAGGGTAAGAAAAACATGTACAAATATCATGAAATGAAAGATCATTCCAACAGAGCAGCTGTGAAACATTTCCCTGCACCTGAGCTTCCATATTCAGCACAAATACCTGAAAAGAAACATTTTCATTTACCAACCAACACGTCCCAGAGGGAATGTACTAATTTAAGGAAATCCAGACAAGGCAGAAAAGATGCATGTAGGACATTCTCTACCCACTGGAGCACAAGAGAACTTCAGCACTTTGCACCCTGTGCACAGCTCATCCATCAGAATCTTTACAGTGCTTGAGTAGAGCAGTAAGAAGCCCACGGTAGCAGCAGCTGATCTACACCCATGAAGGGGAATTCACAAGGCATAGTGTTTTCAGAGGAATGACTTGTCATTTATCATTCAACTGCAACAAAACTCTAGAGCACGAGTAGCTTCAAATTCCTGGGGTAGATAGTGGAAGGTGTCACTGCCTGTGGCAGTGGGGACAGAATTAGATGAGCTTTAAGCCCCTTTCAACCCAAACCAGTGTGGGATTCTAGGATCACTGATGAAAACTGCAATTACCTGTTTGTATATACAAAAGCCTGCTTGCAAAACCCCTCCTTTTTGACTAGCTGTTATCCATCTGCATGCATTTACTGCATGAAGATATCCCAGCTCTATTTTGTTTTTATATATCATAAGGTTTGACTGCACCCAAACTACTTTCCCTCACATCAATTCAGTCATGCTTTGGAAGCCTTAATCTCAAAAACACTGGCATCCTTTTGGATTAGCACAGCATAATTGTATCAGCAATACACCAGGAACAACAGTGGAAAATTCTCCAGCAAGCTTCACTGGAGACAGGGCCTGAGCTCGTAATGCTTCAAAGCTCAGCAGCGTTCCTCATTTAGATACTTTCATTCCATCTGGTGGAAATCATTTTGTAAACATAAAACCATACTTAAACATCATTGCATTCCCATTACGTAACTTTACTTGGCCCAGCTGTGTATCTTTAATCTCTGCAGCTGATCTAGCTTTATCATTCAGCCAATAAGGGCTGCAGTGATTACATATCTCTCAGTTCCAGCCATGGCAACATTGACTTAGGAGCCCATCAACCTCCTTCCCAAATGCAAAATCTTATATTGCACTTTGCCATTCCAGCAAATATTTGTGTGATCCATTCTTAACCCCCTCTAAGAGCAGCCCTACACCCGTCAAGTCAGTCCAACACAGGGCTTAATGACTTCAAAGGAATTGCTGAGAAGTTTTTTCACTGTAACCCAGATCTGCCTTGCTGTTATCTTAGCTTCTGACTCCTCGCCCTACCCACAGTGGACATAAGAGAACAAATTGTTCCTTCCCTCATAGCAGCAGCCTTTTACCTATCTGAAAGCTACCCACCTCTTTCCTCAGTTTACTGTCCTCACGTGTTCAAAGACTCTGATCATTATTGACACCTTTTTCTCCGAACCATCCCTGTTTCTCCCGTGCAAAGCTCAGGACTCCACATACTCTTGTAGCACAGCTCAGCAGAGCAGCACTCCTGCTTTTGCTTTACCAGCATTTTCTCACCTCTAGGGACCTGCATGGCCTTTCCCTCTTGCTCCACAGCAAGGTGTTACAGACTCCCAACCCACTTGGGACCCATGGCAGCTCTTCCATCCTTTCCTGCAGCACAGCCAGCTGCCCAGTTCTTCCCGGTCTTGCAATCCTGAAGCTGAGCACCCAGCAGTGCACCTCCTACTGAACCACATCCTATTTTTTCGCAGAGAGTTCCCATTTTGAATCCTAGCTCTACAACTGTGTGTATTCTGCCATCAAACTCAATCTCATCTCCTAATGCAGTAATTGCGTTCTGCATTTCAACATGGATGAGTAATGGACCCAGGGTAATTCCCTGTACAAGCACCGACTGTACAAACCAAGTACATTTTCCCTCAACCAGTTTTGCAACTCCCTTAGAGCAGTATCATCTAGACTTGGTTCCCAGTTTATTATTAGAATATCCCGCAAGCCAGTGTCAGAAGCTCTACTAAAAATCAAGATATATGACACATACTGCTTCTCCCTTATCTGCAAGCCTTGTTATGCTGCAAGAAAAGGAAATGAGATTGGCTCAATTCATTTGCGACAAAGCCATACTGGCTCGCATCCACCTTCTTGCTCCCTCCTCAATGCTTATAAATTGCATATTTTCTCTCAGACTCAAAATTAAACTCCCCACTTTAGTGCTTCTCAACATATATGGGAGTCACTAATCTCTCCCCATCCCCTCAGACTTGCCTTTTGTTGTACTTGAGCTCACAAACCCTCACAGGTAATGGAGTCTTCATGTTTTACAGGGGACCCCGAACAGCAAGCAGCTCCTCAAGGGGATTAAGTGTAGGGCAAAGAACTGCAAATACCTTTCTAGATTCCATCTGGATAGGAGGGAAGGTCCTACAGCAGCTGAATGAATTAGGATTATTATCCCCTGCAACAGAGAGCACCTTGCTTCCAGCCTCCAAAAGGGAGGCAGAACACAGAAACTCAGTGTTGTAGCTCTCCAACTCCTCACAAGTCAACCTACACTGAATGAGCCCAAATAACCCCTTTTGAGCTCCTCACCACCTCCTCCCCAACCCCACCTCAGCAGACCTCCCACAAACCAGCCCCTTCAGCAGCGCTTTGGGCCTCTCCAAACCCAAAGAGCCCAGACACTGTGCTCCTGCCCCTCCTGGCAGCGGCCACCTTCAGCTCACAAAGCTACATGAATCAGGCTGGAAAAGACCTTTAAGATCATCAAATCCAACCGTTACCTCAGGACTTACCACCACTAAAGCATGTCACTGAGGGCCCCATCCACATTATGGGTTAACACTTCCAGGAACAGTGCTTCCACCACTCCCTAGGGCAGCCTGTTCCAATACCAAACTCCCTCTCCATGAAGAAACTGTTCCCAATATCCAATCTAAACCTCCCCTGGCACAGCTTGAAGCTGTTTCCTTGTCTTATCGCTTGTTTCTTGGGAAAAGAGAACAACCCCACCTCACTACATCCTCCTGTCAGGCAGTTGTAGAAAGCCATAAGGTCCCCCCTGAGCCTTCTCTTCTCCACACTAAACCCCCCCGGTCCCTCAGCCGTTCCCCACTACATTTGTGCTCCAGGCCCTGCCCCAGCTCCATCACCCTTCTCTAGCCCCGCTCCAGCACTCAGAGGCACAATGACAACCCCAACTCCCCTCTCTTCCCTCGGACACCCGCACCTCCTCCCCGTCGAGGGACCACCCCCCCGCAGCGCTCCCGCCTTTGTGTGAGGCGCGGGCACGCCGTGCGCGCACCCCTACCCTCCCAGCCCCTCTCTCCGCGCATGCGCGAAGCGGCTCCCGGGAAGCGCTCATGCGCACAGCGCGTTTCCTGGCTCCCTTGTCAGTGCCGGGTCCCGCCCCTCGGCCTCCGCCGCCGGCCGCTCCCTCTGCCGCCGCCCGGAGCGGAGTCGCGTTGACTGCCCAGAGTCCGCGAGTCCCGCTCCGCTCCCGCCGCCTCAGGTGAGTTCCCGCGCCGGGGGAGGCTGTCCGCGGCGCCGCTGGGCCCGCCTGCCCCCGCCCCGGCAGCGGCGGGGGGTGACGGGAGCCTGCAGGCCCGCAGGTGCGGAGGGGAGGGTGAGGCGATGGGGAACCTTCATCCCCTTCGTCCTGAAGGGACGGGGCCGCAGCGGCGGATGGAGGGGCTGGGAGGGAGGGAGCGGCTGCTGCCTGTCCTCATGCCCCGCCGCGGCCTCCGCACCTGAGTTACCGGTCGCAGCCCGCAGTCCATCCCGAAGCGGCCGGCTTTGTAATGGTGTCCTGTGTCGGGCTTGCCTGCGGGAAGCTGCCCTCCTGGGAACGCTGCTGGAGTGGCTTTAAGGGAATGGTAGCACCAGGAGGCAGGCCGGAATTTTAGGCGCTTCGAGCTGTTTGGAAGTGATGTAGGTGCTCTGAAAATAGGCAAGGATTTCAATGATCCCTTTCTCGTTTCACATACACACATGCTCTATCCACTTCTGGATATAACATCCTTGCTAGTTGCTTGTGCAGCAGTGGTCTTGCACCACATATTTCTCACCCCATTGAGAGATAACAGCAGCTAAGTTCTGCACTTCCTACCCTTGACTGTTTTATACTGAAAGAACTGCTGTACAAAGGTGCAAGTTTCCTTTTCTCCCCGTCCTTGTTTAAAAATGTGATTGAAACTCAAGGGCAGTTACTTTGTGTTTGAGGAAAAATAAAGGTCAGAGGTAGTTGCATTAAGTACTTGGTTAACAAAGTTATCATAACAGTATCCTGCCTGTTTGACATTCCGAGGTTACTGACAGGGAGGCATTGAGGGTTTTCCCACGTAGGAATGCCATTAAGAATCACAGAGCCAGTTGTAGTTTCTCTAGTGAAATGTGAGTTTGATTTTTGTCTGTATATCAGTAAGGAATCAATATAACCGGGAAACTTCATTAAGATTTATCTTCTCAAAGCAAATAGCAACTATCAGATGACGGAAATGAGTCCCTTTCCAAAATGAAAAGCAGTCGCTTGCTACAAGTTACAGTTCTCAAGAAGCCCAATCAATGGGAAGCAATGGATCGTGGATCTAGGCTGACTTTGGGAGCATGTAGGTTAGTAAAAATCTCTGGACTCAAAGTTAGGATGGGACCACATCATTTATAACCAGTGCCAAGCTGTGGAGAAAATACCAGGGTTGTATTAGAAAGTGTTTCAAAATAGCTGCGTTCCTTGGGGAGGGGAGATTGGATATTTTTACATTTTATTTAGGAAAAAGTAGGAAAGGCTGAGCATTCCTTGTCGGTGCAGCAGCTCCTCAACTTTTCCTGTATATGGAAATGTCCTGCTACCGAATGTTGGCATGGACAAAAGCAAGATTGTGGAAAAAGCAATTTGCAGTTGGGTTTTGCTTATATTAACACATGGCATCTCAAATGATGGCTGGCCAAGGGCAGAGGTAACTCAGACTGTGTCAACATTTTCATATTAATAAAAAGCAATGAATTACATTGCTTAGCACTGCATGTATTAAATAGTTTCACTTGATGGGTAGAATATGATTATTTAAAGAACTGTTAAAATCAGCTGGTACAGTTAAAGGTTATATTGGAAGTGCATTTGAAATGTAACCAGAAGTTGTATTTCTTTGAAACAGTAGTGTTTGAGTCCTTAAAAAACAAAAGGAAAAAGGAGAAGTCTCTCCAGTTGTTTGAATTTCTGAGGTACTGCATCATCTCTGCTCCAGGATTCCCCACTTTCAGTGTATGTGTTAAGCCAGTGCTGTGATAGTAATTGCTAAGCTCCATCAGAATGTGCTCTTCTTTCATTCACTCCCGAGTTTCTGTTGGACTGCCATTCATTTCCTGTTTGCTTCCAAATTCCTACCTTGTCCTCAAGTCTCCACCCTCTGCTAACATGGCCATACTTGGGTATGTTGTAATTTCAGGCTAGAATGGGTGTGGATGCCTTGGAGTGACATCACAGAGCGATTTCTTTTCAGATGGATATAGAGGGGTAAAAAGCCTTTGATCCATCAGCCAAGGATGAATTACTGTGAAAATCAGTGGAATACATGGAAGGAATTGACAGATTCAAGTTGTGTCTATAGAACTGTGCACATGTCAGTTAGCACAGGTGACCTTGAGTTTTTACAGTATTATCTTCCATCTGTTTATGCTGCCCCTGGCTAATGCAGCACACAAAACCCAGTGTAGTATTTTAACCTCCTGTTTGTGGGTAGGTGCAGCTCCAATTGCAGATGGCTCTTGCAGCAGTCTTTTAAAGAAAAGGCAAAGTATCTAGGTTTTGGTTTCTAAACAAATTAAAATACATGATTCAGCTTGTTCTTTTAGTGTTTGAATCTCATGGGGGTGAATGCTGAGCTATAAAGCAGGTCAGTGCTAGAATTAATTTGAAGCAATTAGTGATTAGCTACTAATTGTAATCATTTTTCCCTAGGACGCATAGAAATGGCCGTATCAAATAGTACATCAGCAGATTACTGTTACATCTCAATGTTCTGGGCACACACATTTAACCTCCTGAAAAAGAAGAAAAACATGTTATTGTAGTGCTGCCTGGGAGCTTTGGTACATGTCAGGGTTTGTAATCAATTCACTCCGCTATGTCCCTGGATTATTATTATTTAAACATTCTATTTCCATAGTAAAATTCCCAGGGTTGTTAGACTTCCCAAGACCCTGCTCTCTCATTTGGGAGGGTACAGCAAGTGGATACAGCAGCAAATGGATCCAGCTTTTAGGGGAATTGTAATTAGCTATAATAAGCAAGACAGTTAAAATTCATCAGCCCACTGAAGGTATTGGGGTGAATGGCAAAGGCAGCTCTTTAGTGGCCTTAATGTATCTACTGGGTGAGTTGTGATCTTCTGTAAGTGAATTGTAATACTGAGCTGAAACAACCTTTCAGCTTTTTCACTTTTTACAACATAGGAATCTCTTTAACTCGGAATGTCTCTACATCAGTTTTTACTGGAGCCAATCACCTGCCATGCTTGGAACAGAGACCGGACTCGTAAGTAACCCGTTAGCTTTAACTGTATTTTTCCATTGCTGTTTTCTCTTTGCTGTCTGTTCGTGATCTCGTAATGTTCTGGATCATATTTAGGAAAGCTATGGTCAAACACATAGTGCTACGTGTTAAGTGTTCCACTTTGGATCCAAAAAGCACTTGTCTTCTAAATCTGAGCTTTACTAAACCCATTACTGGAACTCTGGCGTATGGGCAGATCTAGTCTTGCTGGTGTTCTAGAAGGCTTCGCCTCTTGGTCTGCACCTTGTGAGAGTGACCTGACCCTTACCCTCCTAGACCCTCTATTTCCATACCCCAAACCAGCCCTTTCTTTAAGTAGCCTAATTTACTATACCGTGGTCTGTTATGTTCCAGATGTCTTGTCTTTCTGTGCATGTACTCATGACTCAAAGCCTTCTGTACTACTGGATTGTATTATTTTTTCTTCAAGAGATTGCCATTAGCCCTAATAATCATGAAGTCCACATCTACAAGAAGAGCGGGAGCCAGTGGGTGAAGGCTCATGAGCTAAAGGAACACAATGGACACATTACAGGTAAGAGGAGATTGTGCTGTGCCAGGCATTAAGTTTGCCCACCCCTTGTTTTCCCCAGTCAAAATCCTGGGAACAGTTACAGCGCTTACAAACAGGAAGTCTGTAAGTGTTGAGTAAATTGATCTTTTTATAGGTTGGCATTCCCACTTCTGGAGAGCTTTAAAGCATTTTTTCCTGGACTGCATGCAGTGAATGTCAGGAAGAAAATCCCAATACATGCTGCTTCCTTTCAAGTGCTAGTATTAAAACTTCATCAAGTGCGCAGTTGTTGCTTTGTTTTGTGGTTTCCAACAGTAATAAATATCCTTAGGGACTGTATAAAGACTTGAAGTGGTCAGTTGTAGACCTAGGACAGACCATCAGTGAGCATGATTTACTGCAGGCCTAGAGTGTCTGTAGATCCACAATGAAAATGTAAGAAGAGCTGCCACGATGAGTCACAAGGTGTTAATTTTAAGATGTGATTGTCCTGTGGTAGCCTTTTATATTGCTGTTTTGTTTGGTTTTTTTTTATGGTGATATTTTTATAACGGCTTTATTCTCTAAGGAGAGGAAAGTAATTAATACAAGCCCTTGCTCAAACCAGCAATATCCTTTACTCTGTTCTCAGCTCAGTAATGGGCAGAAATATCTGCCTTGACAGGAGGGTTTTGCAGGAACTTTATTCAATTTACCTGATTCTTGCTGCCAAAGAGCGCAAGTGTACGTGCTCTTTTGTGAAGAGCCACATGGGCTCAATTTACAAGTGACATGCAGTTCCCCAGGGACAGCTCTCTGCTTTTGACTTGTACCTGTTAGTGTTAGAAGCCAAATATTCATGACTTGGGAAAAGAGCTCTCCCTGCTCTCCAGCTCAGCGTATACCTTTGGAATACCAAATGCTGTGGATGTAGTCAAGGGTAGACTTAAACTGTGGGTACGTACTGGAGATAGACTCATCAATCCGCTTGTTGCCTCTGGTGGGAGTGATGGAGCTGCTGTCACTCCAGCATCCGATCACGAGGGATAAGGTCCCTTGTCTTATCTTGTGTGTCTCAGTTCAGAGATTCTGGTGAGCTGCTTCTGCTCGCTTCCAAAACAAGCGTTATTCGCTCTTTTTGTTGGCTTAGTTTTTCTCTAAGCTAAAAAGCTGATCTGGGGTCAGAAGAACATCAGTGCTGGTGCAAGGGAGGTGGTGGGCAAGGGAGGCAGGATGGCCCCCCATTCAAAAGCTGTGCTAGATTGACTCATGGAACTATGGTTTCAGCCTACAAACTGCTTCGAAATGGAACTTTTTAAGCATAAGCTTACTTTGAAGTAGACCATATATGAACTATATAGTAAAATCAATACAGATTCTTTCTGTATCTTGTGTCCTTTTCAGTTTGTGTGCTTAAGGAATGTTTTTCATACTGAATGGAGTTATGGAAAACCATTGCAGGATAATTTTGGAGCGGGAGAGTTTTGTACACTGCATCTCAAAGAAAACACGAAAAATAATGTTGCCATAAGACTTAACAGTTGAGAACATCCTTCACTGCATTGGAGGGGAAAAAAGCAATGTCAGGCTTACCAAAGGCTTTGGTTTATCCTTTGAGATTGTTGGTTTTGCTTGGTTTCTTTCTCATGGTACAGCTTAAATAGGCATGGGAAAACTAGGGATTGTATCAGTACGTAAAGACTGATAACTTCTAATCCACTTTCTAGCTAAACTGTCAGATCCTGACTGCAGTCTGGGAGCAAGCACACAACTGTGTTAGGGGTTTGTGCATCAGTTTAGAATCGCTGGGTTGCAGCTGTTGAAATGGGTCTGGTGCAGAAGTCAGTGGTTTGCCAGTCTCTGCCAGCGCAGAGCTCCACCTGTGGGCCAGCTGGCAGCAGGCAAATTCCCTATGGAATCTGGAAGTTCGGGATCTGCAAGTTGGATGAAAGCTAGAGGGAGAAGCAGATATCTGGAACAGTTTAGAATGGTTCCTGGGGAATAAGTGAAGAAGGAGCACTGTGTGCAGGTCTGATGTCCTCAGCGTAAGGAAGAGATGTTGGAGCAAGTACAGAGGGGGGCCACAAGGATGAGCAGGGACTAGAGCACCTCCCATATGAAGATAGGCTGAGAAAGTTGGGGCTGTTCAGCCTGGAGAAGAGAAGGCTGCGTGGAGACCTCAGAGCAGCCTTCCAGTATCTGAAGGGGGCCTATCAGGATGCCAGAGAGGGACTCTTCGTTAGGGACTGTAGTGAGAGGACAAGGGGTAACGGGTTCAAACTTAAACAGGGGAAGTTCAGGTTAGACATAAGGAAGAAGTTGTTGACTGTGAGGGTGGTGAGGCACTGGAATGGGTTGCCCAGGGAAGCTGTGAATGCTCCATCGCTGGCGGTGTTCAAGGCCGGGTTGGACAGAGCCTTGGGTGACATGGGTTAGTGTGAGGTGTCCCTGCCCATGGCAGGGGGTTGGAATTGGATGATCTTAAGGTCCTTTCCACCCCAAACCATTCTATGATTCTAAGGGAAATACTAACATAATAGTAATAGCTGTGGTAAAGCAAAGAGTATAAAGATACAAGTTTATTAATGTGACCTCTACATTGCAGGGATCGACTGGGCTCCTAAAAGCGATCGCATTGTAACTTGCGGTGCTGACCGGAACGCTTATGTGTGGAGTCAGAAGGATGGTGTGTGGAAACCAACCCTTGTGATCCTGAGAATTAATCGTGCAGCCACCTTTGTGAAGTGGTCTCCCTTGGAGAACAAATTTGCTGTGGGCAGTGGAGCTCGACTTATATCTGTGTGCTACTTTGAATCTGAAAATGACTGGTGAGCTGTTTGAGTTGATTTCCATTTCTGCCTTTAAGATCATCATGGGAAACCAAAGCTTGGAGCTTAATAGTGGTAACTGGGTTACTATCTTACTAATCCCTAAAATCTTCTGGAAATGTCAGGGATAGGCCTCATCCGCTGTTTTATGTTTGCATCTTAGAGAAAAGGTTCCCTCTTCTCTTCCCTGGTGTAGCACCTGAAGGCCTTGGGCTTGGCGTGTTTTCAGGTTATACATGTTGGTGTGGATATGTTGCAGCTTGTCATCTACCTGTTCTGTATCTGTCATATATTTGTATGCCACTGTACAGATTTCAGACAGGACTATCACAGCCATGTCCACCGTTAACACTTCTTTCTCTTTGGTGTGTGAACTTAGTGCTTCTGATCTGTAATGGATGTACATCTGCAGCTGTACATGTTGGAGCTGCATTTACCAGATCGTCTGTAGGTGAAATCAGTATGTTGAGGATCTGTTACCTTGGGTTACATGAACATGCATTAAACCACAGGTGTCTGTGCCCGTGGTGTGCAGTCGTCCATGTGGAGATGCTAAACAACAATACCATCTGCAAAATACCTTTTAAAGCTTGTTTTGGACTTTTATGCTTTCCAGCGTACTCAGTTATTGACATTTTCTCCTCCTCACTTGTCTGCAGAAGAATCAAAACCTATTTATTGAAGACAAACCATTTAGTGTGATGCTTAAAACTGCTTTTGCCTGATGGAAGTAAATTGAAAGAAAAAGCACCATCATCCCAAAGGCCAACAAGTGAATAATAGATTTCATTACTCTTCTGTAAACGGTTCAAACAGACTAAATCTGCTGAGACATATTTAGGCTGGTATTGATGCATTCAACATCAGGACCACTTTCCACTGTACTTCAGATAATTGAGATGTGTGGACTAGTCACATCATTGGCAGTTCACCCATTGCTTGTTGCATTTTATACTTATTGTATTATTAAACAGTAGAGAAGTCAATGGGCAAGAGAGGTGGCTGTGGAACTCATTGGAAGGAGCTGGAGAGGACCTGTGCTTAGTGAGCTAAGAAAATAGTGCTGCTTAGCTCAATGTGCCAGGCGAAGCTGAGCTCTTATCATAGGATGTAAAGGACCAGGCAAATACTGCACAAAATTGACATTAAGGAGCCCTGTCCGATGTATTAGAAAAATTAGTTAGAAGGGGAATAGCATTCAAGTGAAGAGGGAGTTCATAGTGTTTAACATTGGAATTAAGATAACCATAGAAAGTTCACAGACTGCAAGGGAATATGAAAGTTTTGGGCGTAGAGTGTTTTGCTGAACCGATGTGTGCTGTCATTGGTAAAGGGTGATCGTTTTGAGGAGTACTTCATGGAACTGGGGGAGTCTGGTAGAATATTTCCATACTTCCTGTATATCTCTCTCTTTTTCTCTCCTTAATTTAGGTGGGTGAGCAAGCACATTAAAAAGCCCATTCGTTCCACTGTCCTGAGCCTGGACTGGCACCCCAACAATGTTCTGCTGGCTGCAGGGTCCTGTGACTTCAAGTGCAGGTAAGAGAAAAAGAAAGCATCTGTAAATCCTTTTGGATCACTGTTAGTCAGTACCATGAGCACGCTGATGATGCATTTGCTGTCAGAATAGAAGATGGCTCGTTGTGTACTGGTGTTACCACAATAAAACATCCAGCTTGAGAAACTTTGGCTTTGGTGCTACCACATGCAGACTTTGAACTGCTAACATGTATCTGGTGAGGGTCATGCCTCAGTTTCATGAGCTGGTGGATCTCTTTATTAGCAGTAAGGAGGAGTAGTACTACTGTGCGTGCATTGAGTGCTGAGGTCTAGTTGTTAGGCTTAATTAGGCTAGGAGGTGCTACCTTGTAGAACACCACCATTATTACTTTGAGTTTAAAAAGCAGTATATCCTAACAGTGCAGTTCCAAAACTCAGAGTAGCATGGCACTTCCGAAAGCAGGATCTCATCTTTTTCTTCCCTGAGTCACTTGTTCTCTCCTCTTTGTGCTACCCTTAAGATCCTTGCCTCTCTGTAGTGAACAAGGGGTTGCTCACCTTGAACAAAGTGGTCAAGGAATTGGTCCACCTGAAACTCAGCACAACAGAACCAAGGCTGGTAAAGCCAGATTGGGGTGTGAGATGGATGGTGTGGTTGAGAAGTTACACAGTGAAGGAGAGGTCCTGCACCTTGCCCTGTGCTGAGTGGTTGGGGTCACTGCAGTGAAGTCTGCATGGGAGCTGTCTGCAGAGTGGTTGACTTGAATTCAGCTTTTAATTAATCACTGGTACCTTGAATACTAATGAAAGCTTCTTTTCTTAAGTTCTTTATGTAATAGGGCAATTTTTAAGCTTCAAAGTGTGTACTAAAAATGACTAAGAAGGAGTAGGAGGGGGGAGGTGGGACTATTACGTTCCTTATTTCAGAATGAAACCCAGGCATCTGAATTCTGTCTTTTGATACCTTTTTATGTAAGGAGAGGTGTTAAATGGAAGCTGGGAAGAAGAGGAGAGTTGTCTCACTTTCCTGCCGTAGCTCCAGATTTAAT
Source organism: Amazona ochrocephala (assembly GCA_039720435.1). Lineage (NCBI taxonomy): Eukaryota > Metazoa > Chordata > Aves > Psittaciformes > Psittacidae > Amazona > Amazona ochrocephala. The sequence goes on along the minus strand of CM077886.1, from coordinate 10,579,604 downwards.
GAGATAAACTATACATGTTCACTTCCTTTCACAAAAAAAAATGGGATGTGAAATGTACTCATTCATCTTCCAGAGCAACTGCTTTTCACATATGGGAGCTTGTCCATGTTCATAAAGCATTTCAGGACTTCAGCATTAGGTCAGCTGATACATATATCTATCTGTTACTTCGGACTTGAGCTCTTTTGTCTCCAGGCTTTGTTGTGTACATTGCATCCCTGTTTTGGTTGAGGAGTTAGGTTTGCATCATTTTCTGTTCACTGTGACTTGGGTTTTGGGGTGGGGGTGTGTGTATTTTGAGGGGCTTCGTTGTGTGAGGAGTCAAGGTGTCGTTCAGTCTATTTCCCAGGAGCATCCTCTAGAAGACTGAATTAGTCTTTTCTTTCCCATCAGAAAACTCACTGTTCTGCATCCTACTTCTCTGAAAATGGGGTATATTTTGGATGCCTTCCCCAGCTCTTGGTGTAAGACATTTGGGAGACTTTCTGCTCTTCCTTGACATTGTAGTTTAGGGTGACTCATTTCATCATTTTGCTGCTTTTATCATGGTAATCTCCATATAGAAATATTAAAGAGCAGTAGTAGAGATTGGTACCAAGTTTATACTTCTGTTTCTTCCCCAAACCCATGAAAGAATGTTCTCCTTGGTGAATGATGAATACAGATCTCTAGAATTCCAGTTCTAGGGAATGTTCAGTGACATAATGAAGATATCTGGGCCTGAAGTGTGCATCTGTTCTGATAAGCGGCTCCAAGGAGAATTATGAAATGGATCTGCCAGAGCCACTGCCAACTAATGAGCAGTAAAGTGGAAGACATTTGGGTAAAGAATGGAGCACAAAGAGGCTCCAAGATGCTCAGTATTCAGTTTCCTTGGTACCTGGCCTGGATGAGCTCCTTTAGCACTTGTCTTTAGAAATACAGATCTAGCTACCACCACTGCATGGGTGTGAATTTTCTATTCTTGCTGGAACAAGCTGCTGTGGGAATGAAAGGCGTTTCCCAATGCTCTTTAAAGGATGAGGCCTTCAAGCTGAGTTGATTTTGGGTTTAGAAGAGAGGGAGATTTCAGTAACGGAAATTACTCATTGTTTAACAGTTATCTTCAAGGTCTTTCACTACACAGGAATGATTTTTCTGCCTTGTGTTAAAGGCTGTGGCTTTAAACATCTCGTCCCATTTCCATACATTAAGAGATATGTCCTTTTGGCTGTCTCTCTAAAATTAAGTTGGTTGAAGGATTATCATTAGATTATATTTAAACTGATAGAGCCCAATATAAATTCACACTTAATGCTCTGAAAATCTCTACCTAATATAGCTGCAGTTAAACCCTTCTTGTTCCAAATGATCAGCTTTATTTGAGTAAGCTGAATATAGAGACCTTTTGAAGTGCATACTTCACATGTGTAAAAGACCTCAAATAGCAGGGAGCGGGGAGCAACATTTCGTTAAACTCACTATGTGTATGTGTATATATATATATATATATATATGTATATGTATTGTTTGACTGCAACCAGTATTTGATCAGGGGTTGTCATTTATACTGGCATATTTCTCTGGTAGTAGTATGCTGTGGCTCACTTGTTCCTCCTGCTCAATGGACTCTTATCCTATGTTTGTGACGTCCCAGTGACTTCCATGGTAACAATCAGGAACACCATATTGTGGCGTGTCTGAATCACACAGAAGGAATTTGATGGAAGGGGGAGGCTTTTCTATTTAAACCTATCTCGCAAATTGTAGTGCTGGCATTGGAACATCAGTTTTCTTTCTTGGAAACCAGGCTACAAAGTGAATGTTCTGAAAAAGTGGGTAATTTTGTAGGTGTTTGTAGCAGCTTCTAATTATACCGTGCAATTTGTGGGTTTTCTCTTCCTGAAGAACTGACTCTCAGAATTATTAGGACCTCTAAAGGATGAAAGGAAAATCTCAGCACAGTGGAAAATGCAATGACAATGTATGTGCTTGTGCCATCTTCTGGAAAAGACGGAGAAAGAGACAAGTACAAAAACCTATATGCGTTCCACTCTTTGTACTTTTGCTTTCTCTCTGTATAGCGAAGCTTCCCAGCCACCAGTGCCTTGTTGTTTGAAGGTAGTATTTTATTTGGGTGGGATTAGAATGCATCTATTTGCTTCCAAGAACAAATGTACATGAAGCTCCCAGGAGGCCTTGTTCTCTCTTTGTTCACACTGAAATCTCTTCATTTGCAGGGTGTTTTCTGCTTATATTAAGGAAGTGGATGAAAAACCAGCCAGTACACCCTGGGGCTCCAAAATGCCTTTTGGGCAGCTGATGTCAGAATTTGGGGGTGCTGGAAGCGGTGGATGGGTGCACAGTGTCAGTTTTTCTGCCAGTGGTAACCGCTTAGCATGGGTCAGTCATGACAGCACTGTGTCAGTTGCTGATGCCTCAAAGAATATGATGTAAGTATGTCCTTCCTGTCAGTTATCAGCTCTTTGACATAGAAGGGTGTGGGGTACTGTGCTTGCAACAGTGAGAGCTGTGACTGCTGTTCCCAGTTGGGACAATATTACTGTTGATTCCAGGAGTCTCTTTGAGGCCTATTGAAATAAGGCAGACTCTTGGAATTTTAGGTGATATAATTGACATTTCTGATAAGAGCTCTTCAGTGAGGGTGCCGTCACTTTACTCAGGGTGGGAGCATTTGAAAGAAAATATGTTCCACTTTAGAGACTGGGGAAAACCAGTATTTCCTTGTAAATGGATTCAGGAGACTCCAGAAACAAACTCTCTCTGTAACAAAGACCCTGTTCCCGATCAGGATCTGGAAAATAAGTTGGTTGTTCCATGAAATGTTAACTCCAGCCACTGTCCTAAAGGCACTGCTGCTGCAAGGTTTCAACTTACACCTTCCAATCCAACAGTATGGTTTATTAACAATTCATAGGATCCCAGACTGGTTTGGGTTGGAAGGGACCTTAAAGCTCATCCAGCTCCAGACGCCTTCCGCTAGAGCAGGTTGCTCCAAGCCCCTGCGTCCAACCTGGCCTTGAACACTGCCAGGGATGGGGCAGCCACAGCTTCTCTGGGCACCCTGTGCCAGTGTCTCACAATCCTGATAGTGAAGAATTTCCTCCTCATGTCTAACGGAATTCCTCCTTCTACTCCTCATCTGCGTAACTTTTCAGCATCTGCGGCTTTCTAACCAAGAAGGAAGAGGTTCCTCATACATTTCGGTAGCAGAGATCTCTAGTGGATCAACCTGGCATTGCTGTGCTTCAGTTTCAGTTATGGTTCTGACGGCTGCAGCTGTCAGTACCTGGCTGGGGACATCATTTAAGTATAAAGTGTTCTGGAATTCTTCCTTCATTTGTTATAACATCTCTAAAGTTGACTAAATTTAATATAGAGGCATTTTCCTCCTGAAAAGATGATGTCAAGCACTAAAGCTTCGAGTGTTTTTATACACAAATGAAATGAATGGCTTCATTGATTTGGACTTTTTTGGAGATACCCATTCTTTTTAGACACTATTTACACACAGCACTAAATAACTCCAGCCTTTATGTGGAATACTTCGTGTTTGGGCCTTCCAGGACACTGCCATTAGGTTAAAACATGCTATTACAAATTGCAACCTCCGGGTGTCACTTTGGGACAGCTGAGCTGCACTGTCGTCCTTTCCCGTAATCCTTGTGTAGGAATGGTCTCTAATTTGTTTGGAGCCAAAGATGAGAGGTTTCAGTGAAGTCCTTTAACAAACGTTCTTGTGTTCAGGGTTTCGCAGCTGAAAACAGAGTTCCTCCCACTCCTGAGTGTCTCGTTTGTCTCCGAGAACAGTGTGGTGGCAGCTGTAAGTGTCTTTTATCTTCTCCTTGTAGAGGGTTTTGGAGGGGGAGAAACACCCAAGTCACTACTACAACTAAGTAATAACTAAGTAATAGTAGTATATATATAAGCAAACTCTTCCATAGTGTCAGTCTTTGCATCTCTGCAGTTAGCAGCAGCAGAAGAATGAAATGGTGATTGTGTTTGCTTCCTGACCTGCTTTGATGCTGTTTGGTTGCAGGGCCACGACTGCTGCCCCATGCTCTTTAACTGTGATGACCGTGGCTTGCTGACCTTCGTTTCCAAACTAGACATTCCAAAACAGAGCATCCAGCGCAATATTTCTGCTATGGAACGCTTCCGAAACATGGATAAAAGAGCCACTACGGAAGATCGTAACACAACCCTGGAGACACTGCACCAAAACAGTATAACGTGAGTGTCTTGCCTGCTATTCCAAGGGGGAGGAATGCTTTCCTCATCACTTTGGTTTCCCAGGATGTACTGCAAACTGATGAGAGCTCAACGTAGGTACAGCATCTGGGTTTAGCTGATATCCCCTCTTAGCCTTTTCCTACCAGCTGTCTGTTTCTGGGGTTCATATGGAAGCTGATGGAGTTAATCATTAACATGGCATGCATGCTGTTGCTGTTTGCTCATGTTTACTGTGCTCTGGAACTTCAGCACAGCTTATCGAATACGTAGCTACTTCACAAGACTTTGGTAGTGCTGTGCAAAATCCACCTGGATGAGGAATTCCCATACCAGCTTCCTATTGCAGAAGTTATTTCCAGGTGTAATTATTCATCAGAAGGATCAGTTCAGGTTCTTCAAGTACAATATCCTTGCATTGAAAAAAATACGTGAGCCTAGAGGATGCTGGCATTCCTGAAGCAATTTGTCTTTATCCAAGGAAAATGTTCAGGCTGCAGCCACGGAGCAATAAAAGAGCTTTCAGCATCCTATTTCTGTGCTTATTTTCCTGAAACATTGTACCAGAAATCTAACATAAGCTCTGTTACACTCACGTCTCCCTTGGAGAGAGTAGGAGTTGAATTCAGCCCAGGTTTTCCAGCTTTTTGGCTCTCTGGAATGGGTGTCTGTGTTACCAGCTCTCACTCTCTGTTTTCAGCCAAGTGTCTATTTATGAGATAGACAAACGAGACTGTCGTAAATTCTGCACCACGGGCATTGATGGAGCAATGACCATCTGGGATTTCAAGGTATGCTTTTACTACTGTGTGTATGTAGTGGGAAGGAGTTCGGTGACCTCTAGGATCAACCTCAGCTTCAGCCCTAATGCAGGTTTCATTAGCAGCAGGAAATCCAGACTGGAATATTCAAGCCCATTAGTGAGCTCCATAAGGAGGACAGAGCCGAGATTCAGCATAAATGCAGATAGACTTTGTTTAGCAGATGGTGCTAATCCAGACTTCATTTTTCCATGCTATCTGTAGGAATCCCACTAGTTCCTCCTCCAACCTCTACCTCAGCCACATTCAGGCTGGAACTATCATTGGTATGACACTGCCCACTGCCTCTTCTTGCTCCCATCCCTTTGGGCTCTGTTCACTGTCCTTGTGCAGAACGTGATCCTTCCCCCTCATATTTAACTTACGAAAGCAGTCAGAAGATACTCAAAGAGTTACAAAATACACTGTATTGAAGACCCTGACAGGATTTATGGATGCAAACGCTTGCTTTGCTGAGGACTGGCCAACAGAGGTCTCTGCTGGCCTCCCCGTGCTGCTGAGAGCCTGCTCTGCCTCTTAGGAAAGCAGTAGTTTGTCTATTCTGTAATGCAAAAGGTCTCTGGTGGGGACAGGAGCCACGAAACTGAGGTGATTTGTAACCTGCTTTAATGCGGGTTCAGGGGAAGGGGGTGGAATCATTGGTCTGTGTATGCATGAGTTTGAAAGGAATGGCTGTGGAGGCCTCTGGCTCTTGAGTCTCAGTCTAATCTCAAATACCCGGGGCTTTTGCTTGTTCCTCTTAGCATCAGCATCTCCACTGAATTATTTACCACAGGAAACTGTGGCAGATTGTGATTAAGATGTTTCTCTCTTTCAAGACCTTAGAGTCCTCTATCCAAGGGCTACGAATCATGTAAAGGTGGATTGCCATCATCTAGCAGGACAAACTGCTTGACAGAACGCAGCTCCCACATCTGCACAAACCCGAAAAGGGAGGAGGAAGGTGGAATAACTTGGAAACACGGAGAAAATACAGCTTGGCCAATTTTCTTTTGGATCTCAATTTGGTGAATTGTGTTGGTTTTGGAATCAGCTGTGATCGTTCTTATCTCTTTTGGTTTGGTTGTTCTTTCTGTTTTCGGTTGGTTGTTTCATTCCATTCTTTACCAAAGCTGCTCCTTAAGTAGTTCGTTGCAGGAAGTTCTGAATCACTAACTTAAAAGGGGAATTTTATGTAAATTGTCTGCTAGAAATAATAATAATAATAATAATAAAACCCAGAAAAACTGATTCTGTGTTTGGATGCTCACTGGCAGGGGTTAAAAAGGGATATTAAGGGAATTAGCTTGGAAAGAGTGGGAAAAATCCCTGCACTGATACTTTATGGCCTTAAAAGAGGAAAAGTTCATCTTTACTGAAAGTGTCTTAGTTAACAGATGAAGACCTGGAGTTGGGATGAGCTGGATGTGATCACTCCTTGGCTCTGCAGTCTACGGATCAGCCTATGGATGGGAATCGGGGAGTCTCGGTTGGTGCGATATTGCCGCTGGTGCACTGTTGTGGTCGCAGTTGGCAACTTGTTCTTCAACCTTCAGCAACCCCACAACAGAAGGATCCTCTGAGAGACCAGGCAAGGCGGACAGCTGCTCCATTTCCTCTGTCTCCAAAGCAGCAATACCAAAAGCCCATCGGTGCCCTTTTGGGTCTTTGAAGTACCCTCTCCTGAGGTTGTCCATGCCGAGGATGCATGGAGCCTCTGGACCAGTCACAATGGGGTGCGCTTGCCACTTCCTCCCAGTCAGGCTGATTTCAGCCTCCAGTACAGTCAACTCTTGGGATCCTCCTGTCACTCCAGAAATATAAGCAGGTTCCACCCCTTGACAGCTCGATGGCCTCAGGCATGGATGTGAAGAATTGTTCCCTTAAGGTGATGATTTTGGAGGATGAACAGTTTTGTCGGACTCCTCTTAATTCTGTCTGCATTGAGTCCGGTGATAGAGCAAATTAACCTGAATGTCTTTCTTGCTGTCTGTTCAGTGGGTCAGAGTCTTCCAACCAGAATGACTTGTAGTTCCCTTTTAGGACCTGCACAAAGGCTTCTCACAGTGCTCAGGAGGCAGACTGGAAGCTGCATGTGGAAAGTGAGACAAAAATCTGCTGAGCCCCCTCTTAGGAGGACAAAGTGAAAGCAAATCACTGTAAGTCCATGGAGCTACACACAACTGCATGTCCTGTTAGAGCCAAGTGCTCAGCCTGCAGAAGTCTGTGTTTATAAAGGCTGGCGGGGACATGGCACACGTTTATAGGGATGTCAGCATGGGCTGGGTGCTGTGTGCATCCCTTTTGGAGGCTCAGTTCTGAGCCTCAGTAGCTCACAGGGGTGTTTGCACGTAACTTGTTTGGTTCACATGGTCTGATAACTGCGTTGCTGCCTCGAGGCTCTGGAGGGGGTTCTCTGCCTCTCAGGCTTTGCAAGGTTTAAGGCTTTGTCTGAGAATGCAGAAGTGTCCTACAGAAAACCCCAATGAGTGCATTTACCACTTCCTCTGGAGCCAGAGTTGCTTCATGCCCTGCTCAGCTCAGCTCTGGGTGAGTGAAAAGGGAGGATGGGAGATAAGCTCACAGAGCTGCTGCTGTTCTGCTGCCGGAGCACCGTGTCCATCACAGAGCTGGGGCATCTTCAGGTGCAGTGTTGGTTGTGTGCAGGGGATTGATGGGTTTTCCTGTTCCTTCTGCTTTTCTGGTGTCTCCCACCCCCCTTCCTAGCAGTCAAGTGTGGCTTTGCACTTTCCTCTCCCTTCTAAACATAAAACAATGACTCTTTAACCTTGACTCCTCTCGCAGCCTGGTGACCTGATGTGTACAGTGACTTGTGGTGGGGTTGGCTTTATCAGCTAAGTTCCATCGGTGCTGATGTGGTTCAGTGTCTTCTGGATCAAAGTGGCCCTGCCAGCCTTGGTGGCCAGACAGAAGATGGCTTTGTCCATCTCTGTATGCATTAGTGATGCTCGTATCTCACAGACAGGGATGAGTTTGTGTTAAAAGTCACTTCTGGAAAGCGTGGTGGTTTATTGCCAAGTAACGTAAAAGGAGGGGGGGGTAAATCGTTTGATGAGAGAGTGGAGAAAATGCATCTCTAAACGTTTATGCCTTGTTCTTTATTCTGTGTGGAAGAGGAGGAGAAGGTGAAATGAGCCCATTTGCTCCAAAAAGCCAACAAATTGAGGTGTGATGAAGCTGCTGTGTAAGAGAAGCACGTGTGCTACAAGCCTGAGATTGAAACCAGGTTACAACCACCCCAAATGCAGGGGCAGGGGCCTTGTGCACTGCCCCACAGTGAAGAACAGTGGTTGTGGCTCTCCAGGCTGTAGCTCTGCTCTGGGAGGACGTTCTGCTGCCCCCCCCTTACCTCTAACACTGTCCTTTGTGTCCCATGTGGGTGAGAATTCACTGGTGTACTCAGCTAACCGCAGCACTGGGCTGCTTGGCACATGCTTGTATGGGCTTGGGTTAGTGGTGCCTCTGAAAGCAGCTCACAACACAGCTCGTGGTTGCAGTCTTAATTACAGGATAGCCGCTGGCTGCTTGTGCTCAGTGTTAACGCTCCAGCTGACTGCTGGGAGCAAGGAATGGGGCTTGGAGCAAGCAGGGATGCTCACTGGAGCTGCCTGCAGAACTCCCCAGCCTCTAATGGAAAGAAGCTGCTGCTTTTCATCCCTTCAAACCCAGCAAAAAGGTGTTCTGGTGTCCCCAGCATCTGTGCCATGGGATGGTGCTGCGGGGGATCCGGGCATTACAAGATGTGGATGCAGGAGCATCTTCATGGAAAACAGAGGTAAAAGCAGGTGAAGGATTTAAGCCAAACCTTGAGTTGGATCTGGCAGGAGACCCAGCAGGGCTGAGCCTTCATCCCTACCACGGCGCTGGGTTATTCCCCCATGGGCTCTCAGGGGCAGCTCCTGTATCCTCAGTGCCGGCTCAGATTGGAGCAGCAGCTGGAGCCGTGGGGAATGCGGTGGCTCAGCAGGGAGCGCTGGGCTGAGGAACACAGCCTGGTTCCTGCTGCAGAAGTTAAAGTGGTCACTGTCCATTCACATCCCTGCCTGGAAGGGCGCCTGTGTCAAGGGATGAGCAGATGGGCTCCTGTGCTGCGTCCTCACATCCCACTCGGATGCTGGTGTTGGTGCAGGAGGCAGTGGTTGGATACCCGGGAAACCTGGAGCCTCCTGGTGACCTGAGGACCAAGGAGAGATGAGCTGCCCGCTCAGTACCACCCCCATTGCCCTCATCTGCAGCTGACTCTGCACATGGGGATTGATTCTGCAGCTCAGGAAATACCAAGGTGTTTTATCCATGTCCTGCAGCTGGGAAGCCCCATCAGGGCTCTGCCCTCCCCATATGAGCCCCCAGTGCACTGCTGTCCTGCTTCTGCAATGTTACCCGGTCAGAGAAGGGCTGAGTGCATCCCTCCATGTGTGACTCTGGCTTGCAGCAGGGGGGTGAGATGCTGAATCCCATCTCCCAGTGCTTCCAGCAGGAGCTGAGCTCCTGGGAATGATCCTGCCTGGATGGGAATGGGGTAAAAATGAGTTGCTCCGAACCAGGAAGGAAACAGAGGGGCGCACACATGGTGTGTGGGGTGAGCAGAGCCGTGACTGCACCCAGATTGGGGCTCAGTGGGATGCAGGAACCAGCAGTTGCTGCCCAGGGCAGCCGGATCCAGGCACCGCAGGGTCCTTCCAAGCTGTGGATCCCGGTGATGCCAAAGGATGTCTCATACAGGGTGGACTCCTACTGCTCCCATCTCATCCATACCCTGAAACACATCGGGAACCCAGAGTGGGGAGCAACCCTCTCTTTGCCATAGGGATACAAGAGGAATCCTGCCCTGGAACAGCGGGAGCCGCCGGGAGCATCCCATCTCATCCCATCCCATCCACGTGCGGCGATGGGGAGAGGCCTGGCTGCGGCAGGCAGGGGCAGGGCGGCCGCTGAGCTCCGCGCTCCCCCAACGCCTACGTAAGGAAGTGGTTGCATTGCTCGGAGAGGAAAAGGGAAGTCGGGGCAGCCAACGGCTCCCGCCGCTCGCTCGGGGCTGCGATCGTGTCCCCTGCCCGGGGTCCATGAACTGACCCTGCCTCAAGGTAAGGAGCGGCTGCCGCTGTCCTATGGGGGCTGCGGGTCCCCCCTCGTGGTGCTCGAGGGGAGATGGGGACCCTGCGGTGGGGTCAGGGGGGTGCATGCAGCGCTTGGATGCTCTGGAGTTTTGCTATTGGTTGATTTGGGCTTTATCTGCCCCGTTTTGTAGCGAGTTTCGGTTTTGTTCTCTCGCCCGAGGGGGTTGGGAAGGGTCCCCCATTGGGGTCCCGCAGGGTTGGTGCTGAGCCAGAGCTGTCTGGGATCTGTCCTGATCTCGGGTAGCAGCCGCCTCCTGCTCTGCCCAGTGTGAGGAAGAGGAGGGTCAGAGCTGCCCTCCATCCGCCCCGGGACGGTGCTGTCCCCCCAGGGCCAGGCTGGACCATGGGGTACCCCCTCACCAGCACTGAGGAGTGGTGGTGTCCCCATCCCGGCCAGCAGGAGCAGGGGGGCTCCTGGGGGGCAGTGCTGGGGCCTTGGGGGTGCAGGAGGACGGGGCCATTGCGGTGAGCAGGGAGCAGCTTCATGGGGTCCTTCTGGGCCCCTCGCTGTGTCCCTGCACTGATGGGTACGAACCAGGCCCCGCAAACCCCACAGTGCAGCTCCTTGGGGCACGGCTTCCTCTCGGGACTGGGAGGAGCCCCCGGCTCTGGCTCCGGCCAAGGGCTTGGGGTTATCTCCTCCAAGGAGGTTTCCGAGCTGCACCGGGTCCCCATCCCGCCCTGTCTGCCCTATGGACCCCCATTGCCCTCCCTCCGTGTCCAGCAGGAGATGGCCACGGCCGCTCCGATGCTCTTCCCTGCTGGGGAAGGGGGTGCTGAGCTCCCCATGGGGTGCGAGCAAGGAACGGGCCATAGCCCGGCTGCTGTGGGGAAGTGAGACACAAACCACTGCAGGGAGAAGCTGGAGCTCGAAGGGCCCTTTGGCTGTGACTGCAGGGCTGGGAATGGCTTCTACTCCTTGGCATGATGGTGGCAACGTCCCTTTGGGAGCTGGCATTGAACGGGTGAGCAGCAGAACACCCCAGGGAGGAAGCTCCGAGCATCCAAAAGGGAAGCGTCGCTTTTGTCTTAGCACACATTGAAGGTGGAAAGTGCTGTGGATGGAGTCCTGCCTCCATCCCTCCTCCCTGGGGGCCGTTTCAGCCAGTTCCCATTTCAGATGCTTTCCTGCTCTATTCCAGTGCCAACAGCAGCATCCCTGCTCCCTGAGGGTTCCATTCAGCGCTTGTGGTGCTGCTCGTGGTGACAGCACCTTTGTTCCCTCCTGGTACAAAGGGTACCAAAGGCATCTCCCTGCTCCACCACCAGCCCTTGTCTGGGATGGGTGTTGCAGTGGCTTGGCCCTGGGGTGTGTGAGGGCAGGGTTGTGCTGTGCATCCGCGCTGGGCTTCCTCCATGTGCAGTGATGGAGTGAGGATGGGAGCTGGACTGGTTCAGCCTGCAGGGGAGAAGGCTCCTTAAGGGGAGGCCTTAGAGCAGCCCCAGTGCCTAAAGGGGCTGCAGGAAACCTGGAGAGGGGCTTTGGACAAGGGATGGAGGGACAGGACAAGGGGAATGGCTTTAACCTGCCAGAGGGGAGACTGAGATGAGCTCTTAGGGAGAAGTTCTTCCCTGTGAGGGTGCTGAGGCGCTGGCACAGGGTGCCCAGAGAAGCTGTGGCTGCCCCATCCCTGGCAGTGTTCAAGGCCAGGTTGGACACAGGGGCTTGGAGCAAGCTGCTCCAGTGGAAGGTGTCCCTGCCCATGGCAGAGGTTGGATGAGCTTTAAGGCCCCTTCCAACCCAATCCATGCTGGGGTTCTGTGGAGCTCCATGGATTTTCTTCTCACTGAGATTCCTTAGGAGCGACTTTTCCCTTCCCCTGCGCTGCTTCAGCTGCCAAAGAAAACGGGCAGCGCTCAGGGTGTTCCCAAAATAGCCCAGAGGCGACTTGTGAGTAATCCCCACCCCTGGCACACCCTGGCGAGGTGTTCCCTGCATCCCTGCATCCGCATGGCCAAGGGGCTGCGCTGCTGCTCTGAGCCCTTCCCGGCCCCATGGCACCCGGAGGGGGTTTGTGGGAAGCTGCTCCGTGCTGTGACACTGATGGCGAGGGCTGCAGGAGAGACGGGAGCTCAGCCAGGGGAAGGGATTAGTCACTGGCTGAGCACACGTGGGATGGGATGGGATGGGATGGGATGGGATGGGATGGGATGGGATGGGATGGGATGGGATGGGATGGGATGGGATGGGATGGGATGGGATGGGAAACCCCTTCACTGGCAGAAGGAGGGATGCAATAGACTGCAGGGAGGGGCTGATCCCAGTGGGAGGGAATGGGGGATGCTCACTGAGAGCCGGGGGTACCACTGGGGACTTGTCCCCATGGCTGGAGCATCATCTCCTGATGGCCACGGGGGTCTCTCCCCATCCCCAGCCTGTGAGCCATGGCCTACCACAGCTTCCTGCTGGAGCCCATCAGCTGCCATGCCTGGAACAAGGACCGGACCCGTAAGTACAGTCAGAGCATTCCATTGCAAAATCCCGAGGGCTGGCCCAAAGCGCCGCTGTCCCGGCTGAGCATCCCTGCAGTGGGCTGTGGCTGGGTTTGGGAAGCAGCTCCTGCCATGGATGGATGTGGGATGGGATGGGATGGGAAATGTGCCCCTGCGTCCCCCTGGTCCTGCTGCTGGAGCTGAGCCCGGCACAGGAGGTGCTGCGGGGCCGGGAGGGACGGATGGAGCACGGAGAGGGGAGGGGAGGAGAGCGGAGCGCGGTGATTCACAGCCGATGGCATTTCCCTGCTCGCAGCCGGGATGTGGGAGAGAACAAAAAGGGCTTTATCCGCTGAGCCGGGCAGGAGAGGCTGCGTGGGGCTGGATCGGGGCTGAGCACCCACAGCAGCCCCATTCCATCCCATCTCACCCCATCCCACCAGCCCCGCGGGACCCTTCTCCCTCCCCTATAGGGTCAGATCCAGGGCAAGGCTTTGGGGCTTGGTGGGACCCCCCTGTGCAGACGGGGAGCCTGGAGCGCAAGAAGGGGCGGGCTGATGCTGTCCAGCCCCACACTCCCCCTGCAGAGCCCAGGACCCAGGGGAGGGCTTTGCCCCACTGCTCTTGCCCCACAGAGATCGCGCTGTGCCCCAACAACCACGAGGTCCACATCTACCGCAAGGATGGGGCCAAGTGGAGCAAAGTCCATGAGCTGAAGGAGCACAACGGGCAGGTGACGGGTGAGTGCTGGGTGATGGAGGGGATGGGGACAGGAACGGCCACGGGTCTGCTGTCGGCTTGTGGATGGGGCTGTGATGGGTAATGGAGAGGGGGCAGGTTGTGCCTACCTCTGCTGGTCCTGATCTAGCGTGTCAGAGAAGTGGGATGGGGGGAATTGGGGAGATGGGGTGGGGTTGGGTGGGTTGGGATGGATGGATGGATGGATGGATGGATGGATGGATGGATGGATGGATGGATGGGAAGAGATACGGATAGATGGAAGAGATGGGGTGAGGTGGTTTGGGATGGAATGGGGTAGCAGGGATGGGATGGGAAGTGTTGAGGTGAGATGTGAGTGATGGGGTGGGATGGGGAGTGCTGATGGTGGGATGTGATGATGGGGTGGGAGGGGTTGGATGGAACGCTTTGGGGTGGGAGGGATGTGAATGTCTGAGGTGGATGATTTGGGGTTGATGTGGGAAGAGCAGAGAGCACCCACAGCAATGGCCTCCAGCCCTGAGCGTCCCCATCCCCATGGCTCCCTGGATCACCATCCCCCCCCCCCTTCCAGGCATCGACTGGGCCCCCGAGAGCAACCGGCTGGTGACGTGCGGGACCGATCGCAACGCCTACGTGTGGACCCTGAAGGGCAACGCGTGGAAGCCCACGCTGGTGATCCTGCGCATCAACCGCGCCGCGCGCTGCGTCAAGTGGTCCCCCAGGGAGAACAAGTTCGCGGTGGGCAGCGGCTCCCGCCTCATCTCCATCTGCTACTTCGAGCAGGAGAACGACTGGTGAGGATCTGCTGGGGGAAGGGGGGGAGGAAGGGAGAGGTGGAGGGATGGAGGGATGGAGGGATGGGAGGAGGGATGGGAGGAGGGATGGACTGAGAAATAGAAGGAGGGATGAATGGATGGATGGAGGCATGGATGGGTGGAGAGATAGAAAGATGGATGGATGGATGGATGGATGGATGGATGGATGGATGGAGAAATAGAAGGATGGATGAATGGAGAGATAGAAAAGGAGAGATGGATGGAGTGATGAATGCATGGATTGAGAAATAGAAGGAGACATGGATGGATGGAGGCATGGATGGGGGCATGGAAGGGTGGAGAGATGAATGGATGGATGGATGGAGGAATAGAAGGAGGGATGGATGGAGAGATAGGAGATAAAGAGGGAGGGATAGAGAGATAGAAGGAGAAATGGATGGAGAGATGGATGGAGTGATGGATGGATAGATTGAGAAATAGAAGACATGGATGGATGGAGGCATGGATGGATGGAGAAATAGAATGATGGATGGAGAGATGAATGGATGGAGAAATAGAATAGGAGGGAGGGATGGATGGATTGGGAGTTAGGAAACTGGAGGAACAGAGAGGAGCTGCAGGAGGAGACAGATGGGGACATGGAGGGAGGAACACCCCGTGCCCAAGCTGCTCCTGCGGGTTGGTGGCCCCGGGCACCTCCTGGTGCGCTTGGAGCCGTGATCACCCCCCCAGGGAGGGGGCTCCAGCACTGCTGTTCTCCCCTATCGCCACCACCACCCTCCCCACAGGTGGGTTTGCAAGCACATCAAGAAGCCCATCCGCTCCACGGTGCTCAGCCTGGACTGGCACCCCAACAACGTGCTCCTGGCCGCCGGCTCCTGCGACTTCAAGTGCCGGTGAGGAGCAGGGGGATGGATGAGCAGGGGATGCCCAAAGATGGGTTGGGATCCCACCTGAGGTGTGTGGGGCAGCACAGCCCTACGGGGCAGGCTTCACCCTGCTGGGTGCAAGGGATGCATGGGGAGGGCCGAAGGTGCCCTGAGGACCATCCCAGCACCTATGGGCTCTGCCTGAGGCAAAGGGGGCAGCGATGGAGGCTCTTTGCCCCCTCCCCAGGATCTTCTCAGCCTACATCAAGGAGGTGGAGGAGCGGCCCAGCCCCACGCCCTGGGGCTCCAAGATGCCCTTTGGGGAGCTGATGTTCGAGTCCAGCAGCAGCTGCGGGTGGGTGCACAGCATCTGCTTCTCAGCCAGCGGCGCCCGTGTGGCCTGGGTGAGCCACGACAGCACCCTCTGCCTCGCCGATGCCAGCAAGAGGATGGCGTGAGTGGGGCTGGGGAGAGCTCGGAGGGGATGGAGGCATCCGGGGTGGGCTGGGTCGGGCAGACACTGTTGAAGGAGGTGATCCTGCCCCTCTGCTCTGCTCTGTGAGACCTCACTTGGAGTATTGTGTGCAGTTCTGGGGTCCTCAACATAAAAAAGACATGGAACTGTTGGAACAAGTCCAGAGGAGGCCACGAGGATGATCAGGGGACTGCAGCACCTCTCGTATGGATAGGATGAGAAAGTTGGGGCTGTTCAGCCTGGAGAAGAGAAGGCTGCGTGGAGACCTCAGAGCAGCCTTCCAGTATCTGAAGGGGGCCTATAGGGATGCTGGGGAGGGACTCTTCATTAGGGACTGTAGTGAGAGGACAAGGGGTAACGGGTTCAAACTTAAACAGGGGAAGTTTAGATTGGATATGAGGAAGAAATTCTTTACTGTGAGGGTGGTGAGGCACTGGAATGGGTTGCCCTGGGAAGTTGTGAATGTTCCATTGCTGGTGGTGTTCAAGGCTGGGTTGGACAGAGCCTTGGATGACATGGGTTAGTGTGAGGTGTCCCTGCCCATGGGAGGGGGTTGGAACTGGATGAGCTTAAGGTCCTTTCCAACCCTAACTGTTCTATGAGTCTATGGAGGATGCTCTCCTTGTGGTTTCCACCCATGTGCTGAGTGATGCTCACCCCCTGCCTTGTAGCGTCACCTCCCTGTGCACTGAGACCCTGCCCCTCCTCGCCGTCACCTTCATCACTGAGAACAGCCTGGTGGCCGCGGTGAGTCCGGGCTGGGCCACGGGGTGGGTGCTGTGCTAGCATGGTGCTGAGCCTGGCTCTGCAGGGCCACGACTGCTGCCCGATGCTGTTCACCTATGAGGAGAGCCAGGGAGTGCTGACCTTCGGGGGGAAGCTGGATGTGCCCAAGCAGAGCTCCCAGCGCGGCCTCACCGCCCGGGAGCGCTTCCAGAACCTGGATAAGAAAGCGAGCTCGGACACGGCCAATGCCACGCTGGACACCCTGCACAAGAACAGCATCAGGTGGGTATATGGGGGGTGACTGGGTCACCTTGGGGGGGCTGGCTCCCCCCCCCAGCATCACCTGGTTGTGGGGCTGTCTGGCCTGGGAGCTGGGATAGCCCTGGAGCATCCCTGGGTATCTCCAGAGCATCCCTGGACATGGGTGGGAAAGATGGAGGGGTCCATCTGCAGGAGCTGGGACAGCACTGGAGCATTGCTGGGTATCCCTGAGCATCCCTGCATGTGGGTGGGGGAGATGGAACAGCTCTGAGGCACCTCCAGAGAATCCCTAGGTATCCTTGAGCATCCCTGCACACAGGTGGGAAAGAGGGAGGGGTGTACCCACAGGAGCTGGGGCAGCCCTGAACCATCCCTGGGTATCCTTGAACATCCCTCAGTATCTCTGAGCATTCCTGTACGTGGTTGGGGAAGATGGAAGGGTCAGCCCTAGGAGCTCTGGAGCTCTCCTAGAGCATCCCTGGGTATCCTTCAGCATTCCTTGTTATCCCTGAGTACCCCTGCACATGGGTGGAGGAGATGGAGGGGCCCAGCCCAGTGGGTTGTGACAGCACTAGAGCATCCTTGGGAGCTTCCCTGGTTATCCCTGGAGCGTGTCGACACATGGATGGGGGAGATGAAGGGGTCCAGCCCCAATCCCACCCATGAGGGCTCGGCAGGATGTGGGGCTGACCCCCAACCACCTCTCTGTGCCCCACAGCCAGATCTCGGTGCTGGCGGGCGGCAAGGCCAACTGCTCCCAGTTCTGCACCACAGGGATGGATGGCGGCATGAGCATCTGGGATGTCAAGGTGAGGTGTCCCCATGGTGCCACAGCCCCCCCCGAACAGGAGCATCCAGTGTGGAGCCCCCATTAACCACAGCTCTAACTGCAGCCCTCACGCTGCTCTGCGCAGTGCTGGTGGTGCCCATTGTACCCATGGTACCCATATGGGGGTCCCACAGTCCTGGGTGGGATCTGCTTTAACGCAGTGCTGGATGGGGGCATCCCTGGGTGGTGGTTTCAGAGCTCACCATCAGAAGTGGGTTGATGCCAGCCTTGCAGAGGCATCCAGCACCATCTCCTGGCTTCAGCTTTGCCCACATGGCTTCAAAATGGGGCAAAACCAGCCGAATTTGGGATGCCAGGAACCAGCTTCCCCCCCTTTCAGCTCCCCAACCACCTCCAGTCACCTTGGAAAGCACCAAGCCGATGGTGAATAACCTCCAATTCCATTTCAGAGCCTGGAGTCAGCACTGAAGGATCTCAAGATCAAATGAAGGAGCCCTCCAGGAAGGGTGTCCCTGCTGCCAGCCTTGCCTTGCCCTGCTCTGCTGCTCTCCCCTGTGCCTCACAGTGCCATCAGCCAGCCCCGGCGGCTGCTCTGCAAGAAAACAAGTCCTGGTTTTGTTACTGTCCTCCCCAGTGCTGGTCATACATCGCTTAGAGAGCAAAATAAAGGAAGGAATTCCCTATATAACCATAGAATGGTTTGGAAGGGGTCTGAAAGCTCATTCCAACCCCTGCCATGGGCAGGGACACCTTCCACTGGAGCAGGTTGCTCCAAGCCCCTGTGTCCAACCTGGCCTTGAACACTGCCAGGGATGGGGCAGCCACAGCTTCTCTGGGCACCCTGTGCCAGCGCCTCACCCGTCAGCTGTGCAATTCCACACCCTGGGAGCCGGCTTGGAAACCTTGGGCTGCCAAAGCAATCCTGCCCCTTTCCAGCCTGCTAGTGCAGGCTGCAGGCAGCTTTGGCCAGAGCACCTTGGTCATCTCTAACTCCGGGTAGGAGCAGTCCCACCTCACAGCCCAACGGGGAGGACAAAGGTGCTGAGGAGCCTTGGAAGAAGGTGTAAGGAAGTGGATACATCTGTGTTCTGGGGTTTCATTGCAGGTGGTAATGGGCAGGGTTTCACATGTAATCACGCTGAAGTGGCTGGTGAGGGCTTTGGCAAAGGCAGAGGAACAGTCAGTCCCTGTGCAGGTGTGTGGGGCAGGCAGGGTGCCCAATCACTCCTCCAGCATCACCGTGCCTTAAACCAAGTGCCTCTGCAAGGGAAAGCCTACACTGATCACCTCAAGGGAAAGCAACCAGTGCAAAGTGGGATCCCAGGTCACTCCTCCTCACCTCGGTTAAACCCATCAAAGCCTGCTCCTGGTGGTGCCCCTGGAAGCAACCAGCCCTGACCTCGACCATGGCCTAAAGGGCAGTGCTGGGGAGCAGCTCCAGGGCTCACACCTCTACCCGTAACCAGGAAAGCAAGCTCCCCACCATGGTGCGAGCAGGCAGCTCCCAGCAACGTTCCTGGAGCACATCCCTCTATCCCAGACATCTGCAGCCGCACAGAACAAGTGGCGTTTGTCACCCTGCATTTCTTCAAGGGTCACCTCAATGGCAGTGACTCCAGAGCGCTCTCATCTCACCTCTAGGATCAAACCTCCTCTAGTATGGGAAGCATTGGAGTCTCTGGCACAGGCTGAGGTGGGGCACAGCAGGTCAGAGCATCCCTTGCTCCAGCAGACAAGACATCCGACAGGAGTAACAGCTCCAGGACTGGCCTCCTGACACAGTGACCAGGTCTTCACCTCCATTGTGCAAGATGCCCACCAGAGAGAGCAGAAAAGCTTTTTGCCTCCAGGCTGCATCTGCTGGTGGAGCTCCTGAACCTCGAGCCCAATTCCACACCACAACCACCACCAAAAGAGCAAAGAGCAGAGGCAAGAAGTCACTTCACCACCGAGCTGGTGCTGCACCTCAGGTCCACACATACACACACATGCGCTGAGGACAGAGCCCTTCTGATAACTTACACTTTAATCAGCCAAATATACAAGTTTGGTTGGTGTTGGGTTTTCAACTTTATCAAGTGTTTTGTTCCATCTGATACAATTGATGTTGGGTTTTTTCCTTTAAACAAAGGATGACATGGTTAAAAACTGGCACTATCCCTAAGGAGAAGGAAATAGAAGTAAAAATGAAGAGGAGGGAAAAGGGGAGACTGGCTGCAAGAAAAGAGGGATGAAACCGGGAAGGAACGGCACTCCAGATGTCCATGAAGTCAGGTTCCCAGCTCATACTGTGACACCCTGCAGCAAAATTGGATGGGCCATTTGCCCCCAGAAAAGATTCCTCAGATACAATATCCTTTGGGCTTTCACTAGCAAGTCAAAGTTCCCCACCCCATGTCCCCCCCTACAATGACCCCACAATCTATTCTCTTGCAATCTAATAGTTGAAGCATCTCCCTCCCACCCTGACCCCCACCCCAATGAGTTTTTAACCCTAAAACCAGCAAAAAAACCATTCAGGTTTCCAAACTGTTACAGAGAATTGCTGCTCAGCGCAGCTCTGCACCAGAGATAGCAGCTGCCCCTAACCCCAAATGGAAATCTGTGCCAGGATGAGGACAAACACATCGTCAGTGTCTCTTGGAGGTGAAGGTGACTTCGATGCCGCAGCAGACCCTATGTGGTATATGCAACACAACAGAGGTCCTGGCAGGCACCAGGCATGGTTGCCCGGTGTTTCCTCCTCTTGCATGTCCTGTGCTTACTTGTTAAGGGATAGTGACTGCAGTCTTTTACCTGCCATGGCCGCTTCATCTTTTGCTGGGGGAGAAAAACAAAGGAGGTAATGAAGAGATCCAGCCTTCCCCACCAACCCCTGGCACATCCCTCCAGGGATAAGAGCAGGAGCCCCTCTTGCGTGTTCCCTTCTGTCCTTGGCCTCTCTCCAGGCATCCGCCAATTACCCTGGTGCTGATGCACGACTATCCCTGTGGAATCCACTGAGAAGATGTGCTCCTCAGCCCTCTGGTTCACAGAAGAGGAAGTCCAGGCAGGGAGGAATGCTGTGAATTCCCTGGGCAGATGGGATCCCCAGTGTGCAAAGAACCCACTAAAACCCCAAACTGAAGCAAGCATTGCCTGGGCAGCTGAGGACAACATGGATATCATGAGCAATTCCCTTCTCTCTTTCCCTGCTCCTTGATCAGATGTCCTAGAGCTTTGTAAAGCAAGAGCTTTGTAAGAGTGAAACATCTGAAGCTGGTTTTGATGAGGGCAGTTGTGAAGACACAACTATCACAGGGGATGAGGGATTACTACGTGTGACATGAGAGACCGTGCAACCATCACAAAGAGACATAAGAGGGTTATGATTAATTACTCTCTAACCTTTTCTTTCTTCTTCTTTCTTTCTGGCAGCTTCTTCCCTTTGCTTCCGAATGATGGCTAGTCGGGCGAGATCTGCCTTTGCTTGTTCTGTTTTACCAGCTAGGTGCATTTTCATGTATCTTTCTTTTGCCTTTTGTTTCTCTATTTCCTCCCTGTTTGGGTGAAACACATACGAGTCACTGGAGCATCCACAAGCAGGTAGGTACAGGCAGAGTGGAGGAGGCTTTTGGACTGGGAAGGATAGAGAGCTTCCAGAGATCTTTCCATAGAGACTGCGGAGCCCTAACACCAGTTTTCAAGCACAGCTTTGAACAGGGGTAAGGTGAGAGATTATTTCTACCTACATTCAGCTAAATAAGGACACACAATGAGGTAAGGTGAATTAGCCCCAGAGTGCCCAGCACCACAACATGCTTTTCCCAGCTTTACCCTCAAAGGTGTACTCCTGCCAAAGCAAGCTAGCCCAAAGAAGGAAGCTTAAACCTTCCACTCTAAAACTCTCCACTGCTAAATGAAACTAGAAGATTGAACTCTGGTTCTCATCTGATTCGTCTGATCACATAAAAGTATCTCCATGATGCCTGGAATCTGGGAAACCACTACCTGTGACCTGGGCACCTTCTGTAGCAAGATTAAAGTGGAGCCCACAGCGACCTCTGGATAACGGAGTTCAGTTATGTCTGAGTTTTGGCATCAAACTTCAGGAATGGCCTAAAGCCACTCCACAGCAACAAACTTCCCTCTTTTAGTGCACCTGGCCAAGCTGCCTGGCTCCACGATGGTTACAGCAACTCCCAGAGACAGCCAACTTCCATGAAGTTTGTAAGGAAAAGACATTCTGAACCCCACTGAGTCCTGCTTGACAGTTCAGTGCCTGCTTTAGAAACCAGCACATTGAAAGGGCTCCCCTGAAACACCTGGGACACAGCAGGGAAACACCTGGAAGAAGGATGGTATTCCAGGGATGCCCTAGCTCCTGCAGGGGCAGCAGGCAAAACTCACCGCTCTCGTCGTGAGAGTTCCTTAGGTCCATCCAGGTCCAGCTGAGTTACTTTTTTGGTTGTCTGAATTACACGATTGGGGTTCTCTATGTCTATCAACCCTTCCACTCCTTTGCGCTTTTGCTAAGGTTCAAGAACAAGAAGAAGGTTAAGAAGGTCTCTCATACCCAACCCTGTGCTGTAGCAGAGCTCAGCAAACACAATGCAACACGCCCCAAAAGCAAGATGTTTGTACTGCCAGACAGCAAAACCATTGCTGAGCCAAGATTTCTACCATCGGGCATCTTCAGCTGCTTTGAAATCCCCGTCTTGGCATTTCACTTATACAAACACATTCTGAGGACAAAATGCTGTTAAGGAAGGGGGTTTTGGCTTCTAAAAATAGCTTTTCCACAACAAAACTTATTAGAGGTAGCTCTCAAAGAGAACTTGGAATCAGGAGAGTGCATTGCTCTTTGGCCCCAAGGATCTGGGTGGTACAAACGCATTAAGTGCCCTGAGAATGACAGTACCTGATAATCCTCGTCATCTTCATCACTGTCATCTGAATCTAAAGACTTCTTCTCCTTTTTGGGGTCCCCTGTTGCTCCTTCGCTTCCCTCTTCTTGCTCCTCCTCTTCCTACAGGGAATGAGAGGAAATATAGATCAACAACAATACTAAATCCAACAGTGATTCTTAAATGAGATCATTCTGGAAGGATGAGAGACAGCCTTAAGTACTGGTGCTCCTGATGTGGCCCCGTGACACCAAAGGTGCTGCTGCACGAGCTCATTCTCAGCATGTAAGTATCCATCTGCCCCAGGAGATCACCTCTAATCAACTCTGCTGCTCTCCCTGTGCAACAGGCCAGGAGAACGACTGTCAAAGATGGAACTGGCGCTTTTCTTTCCCCACATGAAAGATGTCCAGGAGACTTTTTGGCCCAGCTTTCCAGTGTACAGTATCTCAGGGACTGGGAGCTACACGGGTGTAGTGTAGAGCTGGGTCCCAGACCAGATCTAGGCAAAGGAACACCACTAGGGAAGAGAAACTTGACAACCATCAACCAGAATATTACTATCCAAGAAATCACAGCCTATTTAGCACAGCTTATACCAGTCAGAAGTCTAGGAATTAGAAGAACCAACATGGGTGTGAATAGTTTGCTTTAACCACTGCCAGATATCCCTCATCCCAGCAAGCGGATGGGCTATGGGCAGTAGAGGAGGAATTCTGATAGCTTTTTGGGTTTTTTTAAGCTTTCCCTCATGAAATAACATTAGATGTAACAAAAAAAGAGAGAAATCCTTCCCAAAGAGCAGTTCTCTGGTTTGTTGTGAAACCAAACAGACATTTCAAGCAGGGTCCTGCTTGTTCTGTTCCATTTCCAGTGGGTACTTTTATCAACAACTCGGAAGTAGAGAACACTTCCAGAGCTTGTGAATGACTTTGCACTGGTAGGAGCTGGAATCATTCTGGAAGACAGGATCAGCCCCATAAACGGCCTCAGAATTTGGAAAGATGGCATAAAACCAAGTAGATGGAATCAAGAAGCAAACCATGAGGAACTGTACTTAGGAAGAAGAAATCCAACCCAAAGTTGCAATATGTGGGTAAGCAGCAAACCACAGCATCATCTTGAGTTACAGCTGCTCAGAACATTAAAAGGAATCAACAGTCTGGCTCCATGGCTGCTTGAAAGTCATCTTCTCAGAGGTATTCATCAGTATTTCCTATACAGGGTGTAATTATCCTGCTGTAGTCAGTGCTATGAGGCTTCAGCTGGAATAGTGTATTTGGGCTTAGGCAGCACTTTCAGCAAGTCACAGAAAATCAGCAGTGAGATAATTTGGGGATATAAGAGAGCAAGTGCTGCAAAATGTAGCCATGCCTTTATAGCATCAGTCAGGTAGTTGTGGAATGTATTGCAATCCTATGTTAAGGCATAGAAACATGCTCAAAAAAGGACTCAGGCCAGAAAACTCTGTTATCTCTCCCTACAAGTCAGAGGCAAACAAGAAAATCATGTGTATAGGAAGAAGCCAAAGGAGTTTGGTCTTTTAAGTCTAGAAGAGGGCAAATGTAATAATTTCATTGATAAGATGTCAAGATGTGAGCCCTTACTCTCCATAGCCAAGCTGCAGAGCATGGATATAAAAACGAGCTGACATTGGAGACCAGAATGACTAAATACAGGAGGAAAAGATGTCCAGAGCTGCTATGTAATCACCTTCCCCATCTGTTACCCTTCCAACTGTGAGCTGGATGGTCTACCTGGCCTCGCTTCAGTGAGGAGCCAGCCTGGATGATACCTTCCAGTCTCCCCAGCCACAGCTATTGAGAATTCACACTGTGATCACTGACAGAACGATCTGCAACTCTTGACTAAGCTGCAAGTGAAGCCAGGACTTGGGACCACGAGCACACAACGTTGGCAAACACATACCCTTGCCTTCTGCTTTTCTGCTTGGAGCTGGGCATCGATCTCTTCAGGACTGGTGTACTGTCTTGCTCGGCCTTTGTGGCCTCCTTTTCTACCTGTACAGGAAAGTAAAGTCAATAAATGGTTTAGTGATAAGCTTCCAGAAAGGTCTCCTCCTCCTGCAGCACTCAGGTGGGACAAACCAAACCAGCTCCTTCGACAGAATCCAAACAACAACAAAAGCCAAGAGTTTTGGGTAAGTGGCACAGAGAATTGGGATTATTGGTTCATAGAAAGACATACAGAGAATCAATTCCTTCAGTGGCTCAGTCCCACAGCCACTCACTGTGTTTCCTGCACAGGAGGAATCACAGCATACTCCTGAGGCAGCATGGTTACAACTAACTCCCCAACCAGCTTCCCTCCTTGTACCCTCCCCTATAATAAGGCTGTGCCAAGGAAAAATAGGAAGCTAACTGGACAAAAGCTTTGGGAATTACAATGAGAGTGGAAGAACTACTAGAAGGAGGCTCTATGTTTTACTGCTTTATAAGGAATAATCAAAACAAGCTCTAGGAACCAGGAAGAGGAGAGATGCAGCTTAGCTGGCTCCACTGTGGGCTAAGATCTGCTCTCAACTTCAGCAGTTCATTAATCTAGAGAACTCTGGAGCCATGAATGCTTCCTGCAAGTGACTGCTCTGTTTGTGTTTCCTAGTGGAAAGCAAGCAGACCAGAGTCAGTGTCTAGCCTTGAGCTGGGGAGCCCAACGTACAACTGGTACACAAGGTTGGCACAAGGCAAACAGCTCAGGCAAGGAGCTCTCTGCTGCTGCAGGGGGCTTTGAAGGAGCTCTCACCTCCGTGCTTCACCTGCTGAGGACAAGGCAGTGGGGATGGCTGAGGGGATCATTCCTCCTTTCTTAGGGAGAGATCTGCACTGTGCCATTGTCCTGCTGTTGGACTTGGTGGGACTGGGAACACCAGGAAGGCTCAGCCACTGTGGGCTTTAGGAAGTCAGTGTTTTCTGACCAGTCCTCTTGGCTCAATAGAGACAAACCCTCATGTGATTTAGCTCAATAAAAAGCTAAGCTTTGGAATAAACGATCTGAAACCCCCCACAGTGAAGCCTTAGAGACTCCAGAGATGTTTCCCTCAGGTGAAATGGGGACGTGCACAGACCAGATTCTTCTCCCCAAACTCAGCAATGGAAACTCATGGGCACTCAAATCAGAAGCTCAGCTGCACCCAAAGGTGTGTGTTTTCCATGTGTGTGCTCCCAGCCATCCCACATGGCAATACTGACATCCTCTGGGAACGCTGCAGCCCAGGAGACATTAGCTCAGTGCCCAGCAAATGACATCACTCTAAATGGAACAGGAATAGAATCATAGACTCATAGAATAGTTAGGGTTGGAAAGGACCTTAAGCTCATCCAGTTCCAACCCCCTGCCATGGGCAGGGACACCTCACACTAAACCATGTCACCCAAGGCTGTGTCCAACCCGGCCTTGAACACCGCCAGAGATGGAGCATTCACATCTTTGATACACCATGTAGCACCAAGCAAACCCAAATAAACCAAACCAACATCGTGCCAAAGGCTCAGCTGCCGCCGGGCAGCTTCTCATCCAGCTGGGCTTGGGATTTCACAGAGCTGAAGGACACAAAAGCCTTAATATTGCAAATAAACAGTAGCAATAAGAAGGGGAAGCAACTAAAGAGCAATTATCTTGCATTAAATGGCTAAAAAGAAGCAAATGGAAGAGTGAATCAATCTCATTTACATTTGAGCACACAGAGAAGTAAGACTTGAGCTATGGTAGCCATGGGGAGCTCAGCTCAGTGCAGATGGAGCTCTGCTCTTCAGAGGGAGATCAAACCACCCCTTGGACAAGCAGAATGGTCCTATATCTGCCACTGACCTGCTGCACTGTGCTGCACAACGCACTTGTGCTCTGTGCCTCAGTTTCCTCATCTATAAAAGAGGGATGGTGATTCTGATCCTCTTTAGTGAGGCACTTTTAAACCAGAACCGCCTGCAGGAAAGCCCACGGGTGCCTAAGGCAGGACTGCTTCCACATACATTTGTCTTCAGCTTTAAACAGCTCAATAAAGGAATTTAAATCAAAGAGAATGGAAGGATATCGAAGGACTCACCTTTTTTTTTTTTTTTTAATCAAGATATTAAAAATAACCCAAACCCAAATAATCAGAAATAATTCTATAATAAAATGTATTAGTGGATGGTTAATTCCCCCCCATTTCAGATTAAACAGCGAGTGCAAAAATCCACTCTGCTGCTAACAACACAATAACTCCTACTCACTTAGGGAGGTAGGGGAGAAAATATCCCTCTTTTCCTAAGGACCAAAAGCCCTTAAACACATACAACTGTACAATGAAATACAGAGAAGCAAATCCCAAATCATGGGGCATTTAAATACAGCACCCAGGGTTACAGACCAGCACGGTTCTTTGCCTTCACAAAAAGCATGTGAAACCTTCAGCCCTATTTACTAACGTTGTGCACATGGGCACAAACCAAATGCTTAAGGAAAACCTAACCAGGGAAGCAGATCTGGGTACTAAAAGCTTGGGAACGCTGATGAAATCAACTGGAGCAAACTCTAGTCATGAATGACGAGGGCTGCTTTATGTGCCATGCCTGGGGTTTCACCGACGCTCACACAGGAGCCAATTATGCAGATGGTGCACGTGGAGAAGGTTCTGGGTGGATCCCGCTCCGCCGTGACAGCCCCTCGTTACTTCTCCTTCACCACACTTCAACTCGGTGCCCACTCCGCCATCGCCCGGTGCGGAGCTGCCGGACCCACACGAAAGCAGCCACGTTTGGAGCCCCCGAACCCGCAATCTCCTCAGCGGGGTGGGGAATCCCTCCACAGCCCTCCAGGAGCGGGAACCGAGAGCCCCATCCACAGCCGGAGGAGGCCGATAAGGGGAAAGGAGACCCCCCTCCTCTCCAACCTCCTCAATACCGGGGATCGGGGGGGGGGAAGCGAGGCCTCCCTCAGCCGCACCCCCACTCCGAGGCCTCCCCCCTCCGCTCCCCGCAGGGTCCGAGCGCGCCCCCCCCCGGCCCGGCCCCCACCTCCTTTGGGCATCGCGGCGGCTATAGCGGCTGCGGCGGCTGCACCGAGGCCCCCCCTCACGGCCCCGAGCCGTGACCCGGCACCGGAACGCGCCCCGCCTCCGCGCGCGCAGTCACCGTGGCCCGCCAGGCCCCCGCCGCGGGGCTGCCCGCAACGCTGCCGTTCTCCGCTCCGCTTCGCCGCGTCCCGCACGCAGCACGGAGCGGGGCCGCTTCGCCTCTCGCTGGGACGCGATCTCCGCGGCGGCCCGGCCGAGGCGGGGGAGCGTAGGGTGGGGAAGGGTTTCTTCAGGCACCGCGGACGGCAGCCCCGAAGGGGCGGGGCCACGGGGAGGCCCAGGTGCAAGAGGACCTCGCGGGTGACGGTGCCGCCGCGACGGAGGCTGCGGCCCGGAGGGGTGAGCGGGGCCGGGGTTTGGGCCGGGGTTTCTGTTTCCCCTCCGCTTCTGCCGGCAGCCACAGGGGCTGCGGTGGGGCCGGTGGACCCGGACCCCAAGCAGGGCTCTGTGCAGAAGCTGACGGAAGTCGTTGCTTCAGGGTAGCCCGCGGTGGGGAGGGACGGGTGTTGCCTCTTTTCACTGAGGGAAAACCCGGTTCGTTGTGGTGGGGAATGCGGTGTCACTTCGGGGCCGCCTCTGGGGAGATTTGGCTCTTTCACGACCTCATTTTTTACCTTCGAAGTGGTAAATAAGCACGGGTATCTTCGGAGAACTGTGTCTAACTTTGGTTTATTATGGTGATCCTAAGGACTTTGGAGCACCCGGAGGTTTGAGTGCAGTTGAACACTTGTTCCTTCGCCTTCCTCCTTGCTGAGGCCATGCCGAAGGTGAAGAGGAGCAGGAAGCCTCCGCCGGATGGCTGGGAGCTGATAGAGCCAACGCTGGACGAGCTGGACCAGAAGATGAGGGAAGGTGAGTGGTGGAGCTGGGTCTGCTCAGGGATGTGACACTGGAACAAGCTAAACCTTAACTCCCTCCAGCAGCACAGCTTCCTCTGCTAATACAAATATCCCATCACAAATGATAATATATATATTACTATATCTATAATATATATATTACCATTTCTGACTCAGCAATACTGTAGGCTGAGCCCGGGCAGTACTGGTCACTCTCTTCTGTATGTGCTGTTTTCAGAGCACTTTGTTTGGGGCACATTCTTTTGGGGCAGCTATGGCTGAGCCCTGGTGGAAACTCACGGATGTGAGTGGAGGGCCTGGTCATTCTTTTTATGCTGTTGGTCTGGTCTGATGGGCCAGGGCAGCTATGAAGTCACCTGCCCCCCCCCCAGTGCAGGTCACATCATCCCTGTTGTCATTCTGGCACTATTAATGAAAGGAGCTCTTCCAGGTCAGGTCCATTTTATTTGAATTATATTTAGGTGAGACATAAGGACGTTCTTCCCTGTGAGGTGCTGAGATGCTGGCACAGGGTGCCCGGAGAAGCTGTGGCTGCCCCATCCCTGGCAACGTTCAAGCCCAGGTTGGATGGCACTTGGAGCAACCTGCTCTAGTGGAAGGTGTCCCAGCCTGTGGCAAGGGGTTGGAACTGGATGAGCTTTAAGGTGCTTTCCAACCTACTATCATTCTGTGAATCTTCTCCCATTGACCTCAGTCTTATCTCTGTCATGCACTAATATTATAAAGGTTCTTGGAACAGTTTCCTGCAAAGTGACTGAGGAATTAAGATGGGCACCTGAAATGTGGTATTTGTGTTCCCTCCCAGCGGAGACTGAGCCTCACGAAGGGAAGAGGAAAGTGGAATCCCTTTGGCCTATCTTCAGGATCCATCACCAGAAAACACGTTACATCTTTGACCTCTTCTATAAAAGAAAAGCTATCAGCAGAGGTGAGGAAGGCAAAGGCTTTGCCTGGGTGGGGGAGAATAGAGGCAGACGTCTGCCTGCATGGGGGTGTTAGTGGGAGGGATGAGATTTCTGGGGAAGGAAGGGAAAGCTGGCAGCTCTCTGGCTTTACCTACTAGTTATTGCAGGTAGTAATTCCTGATGGGGAATCTTCTAACACTTCCTGAGAGCTACATGTGATGGTATCTCCTCCCCTACAGAGCTCTATGAGTACTGCATCAAGGAAGGATACGCTGACAAAAACCTGATCGCAAAGTGGAAGAAACAGGGTTATGAGAACCTCTGCTGCCTCCGGTGTATCCAGACACGGGACACCAACTTCGGAACCAACTGCATCTGCAGGGTCCCCAAAAGCAAGCTGGAAGTGGTAAGAGTTTTGAGCTTGTTCCTCTCCTTGTCCTGACCCTTGTAGCGTCTGCTCTAACTTCTGTGCCAGGGACAGCAGGAGGGGCAGTGCTGTTCTTCCTGGTAATTTCCCCTAGTTCCGACATTTCATATCCTTGCTGGCAGAGCTGGTATCTAATTGGTTCTTAAGTTACCATCAACGTTGGCATGCAGTTGTTTAAGGTTGTTAAAGCAGAAAACCTGATGGTAGAAACACTTCTCATGCAGACCTGTTCGCTGCCTGCTGGGCCCCTCTGCACGTCACTTGGCTCAAATCCCTTCTCTGTGTTTCTTTTCCAGGGGAGAATCATTGAATGCACTCACTGTGGATGCAGAGGCTGTTCTGGGTGACACCTTTAGCCCTAAAACTACTTTTTGAACTCTTGAGGGATGTCATCCTACGCAGTGGACTATTAGTGCAGGTACAGCCACCTTCTGTGTGATTGCTTATTTCTCTATAGCAATAACCAGCAACGTACTCACCTGGATCATTCTACAGTGGGTGGTGGTTTTGGAATGTGATTTTGTGTAGCCATATACTTTAAAATAAAGTCTGCCCCCCTGACTTGCTCTGGTTGGGCTGGGTGGGCTCTGGTTGGGCTGGGTGGGCTCTGGTTGGGCTGGGTGGGCTCTGGTTGGGCTGGGTGGGCTCTGGTTGGGCTGGGTGGGCTCTGGTTGGGCTGGGTGGGCTCTGGTTGGGCTGGGTGGGCTCTGGTTGGGCTGGGTGGGCTCTGGTTGCTCTACCTATTGTGAGGTTTTCCAAATTGGGTTTTTTTTAACCAGCTCTTACTCTTCTTTCTCAACAAAGTGAATTTAAAAGGCTGTGTGGAAAGAAAGTAATACACTTCTCAAATGTTTGTCTGAACCAAGCTCTCTGCTAAGGTCTGTAACCTGGAATTGGTGCATAGATTCATGCAGGAACACACACAGGAAAGGGACAAAACCAGCACCGAGCTAAACCATTGTTAAATCTGATGTTGCTTCTTCCTTGTTCAGCACAGGGTTTGTTAAGCTACAGCCTATGCAGTCCTCTGCAACTGAAAATTTGCTTCTCCTTGAAGCAAAGCACAAGCATCTTATTACACAGCTACCACAAGAGCTCAATTCACATTGAAACACCAAGGAGCTTTACTACAGTTCAAAGGAGAGAATTCCAAGTTCTTGCGGCACAAGGAAGGGTGGAGAACTTCAGCATCCTGCTCACTGCTGTTTCTGTCCCGGCTGCTCCTGCGCAGCTTCTGCCTCACTCTTATCTACTGTGTGTTTTGGTGTCCTGTACTGGGCCCAGGGGTGGGGAGTCTCCTCTCCTGCCATTACTTTTAACCACCGATGGTAGTAACCACGGAAACCATCAATTTTCTCCAGGTAGCGGTTCGTTGACTTATACTGCAAACAGAAAGCCAACAACACAAGTGTCTGTTAGAAGAGAGCTCACTTTGATTCCAGCATGCAGTAGCTACAAGCTGCTGCTTGAGACCCAGCTATGGAATGACTGCCAGCCAGATCAGACAAACCCAAAGGAAAGAGGCAGCCACCTCCATCTCCCCTCCTTTCTTGTGTGTCCTTCACACTGTGAGCAGTTGTGGCTACTTACCCTGTCGAATTCTGGGGGGTACTGTGCTGCATACTCCAGCTGCCGTATGATCACTTCGTTGGGAGGCACCTGGTTATTCCTCATGTCCCGTAGGATCTCTGTGAGGTAACTGTAATCCAGCTTCCTCACAGCAGCAGCAATGAGGGTGCTGTAGATATACTTGTTGGGAGTTATTCCAGACTTCTGGAAACAACAAACACTACTGTTAAACTTGCTTATCTGCAGACCAGCGCAGGATTCCCAGAAGGAAAAGGCTCGCAGGCACAAGGAGCACAGTTCTCACTGCAGGCCCTGTGTAGCAGCTTAGAGTGCCAGCTTACCCCATTGCAAGCCCTCTCCTGTCCCAGCAGATACAGGACATTTGGGCTAGCAGCTACTCTGGAGTTGCGTGGTTTTGGAGTGAGAACAGAAGCCCCTAACACAGGACTCACATCCCGTCTTTCTAGGAGCATTAACGCTTCACTTTGCCTCTTCCTGCAGCATGAGCCCCAAGCAACAGAGGTTTGGTTTGGGGTTTTTTATTACCTTTAAATCTGAGAGTAACTGCAGTCCATCCTTCTCCTGGCGGCAAGCAATTGCCAAGTTACAGAAGGTGTGGAGGTTGGGCGATAGGCCCCTCTTCACTAGAGCTGGCAGCATGCTCTGCAAGATACAAGTGTTGGCATCAGTTTCCAGAAAGTCTTGGTGGAGCTTTCCAGACAGAGCTGAATGTGCTAGGACAGCATCCTTAGACATTAACCCTGTGGAAAACACCATGAGATCCCCAGTTGCTAGTGTGGACAGAGAAACAGGTCTCACAAAACGCAGCTAATGAGGGAGGCCTGAGACAACATGGCTGAGTTTTGGGGTCGTCTTCCTCACCTTTGCTCCTTCCAGATCTCCCTGTTTGCTTTTCTTCCTTATTAAAGTGTTAAAGAAGGTCACATCTACTTTTACTTTATGCTTATCTAGGAGTGCCAGCAAAGCAGACTCTGAGGGGCTTTGGGGTTCCACCAGCTCAGCCAATAACGTGAATGTTTTAATGTTGGGTTCTGCATTGTCCTCTTTCATTTTATTCAAGAAGCCTTCCACGTCCCCCATCAAAGCCAGTCTACTGGATGGTGCAGCCACTCTCCCCAAGGAAACCATGGCTCCGTTGGGAATCTTGGAATCCAGCAAGTTGGGCAGGTTGCTGAATTGCAGTTTCTGGCTTTGGTGTGCTTGTTCCTGCTCCATCTCGTGCTGGCCTCTAATCATCAAGGCTCCAGGCTTGCTGGGAGCTACAGTGGGGCTGTCGAGAGCTGCTGCTTCTCCTTTAGCCTGGTTCATATCTCTATTTTGTGGCCTGGTCACTTCTTTAGGCTGCACTGAGCCTTCCTGAAAGAGCTGTTTTTCCATAGCTTCCACATCCAGCTGGACAGCAGCTCCACTCTCTGATCCCTTCTTCTTCTGCTTCTTAACCTTTTCCTTCTGCCTCCCGGGTGCAAGCCTGAGCTGAGGTGAGTTCTCACTTGGAGGGCTGAGCAGGAGTTCAGAAGCCACGGCCGGGTCACCGATCCCACAGTCTCTTGCAGCACGCAGCATCAGATTGTAAGTGTGGCTGTCACCCTTTATTCCAAGCATAGTCATCTGTTTCCAAACCTGAAGAGGGGAAGATGAACATCAGATGTACATGATATTAAATAACAGGGGCGTTTCTAGCAGACTGTATCTGTGAATGGTATCTGCTTACAGAAAAGGAGTGAGTTTAGAGCATGATGAGATGCCACTGGACTGTGGGATCATCCATGGTGTTTTACCCATCTATGAGACATCCTGATGGATGTCTGGTTTACAGAGCTTATCCCAGGAGGAGCTGAACTCTCCCTGTTTCACCAGCTCTGAGCAACCTCCTGCCTTCTGTGCATTCAAGTTACAATCCAGAAGCACTTTCTCCTCCCCACTTAAAACTTGAAGACAAACCTGTAAGGCGTATCGGAAACCACTTTCGTTGTCCTTTATGCAGCCCATCAGAAGGAAGCTGAAGGTCTCAACAGTGGGAACGTGGCCCTTGTGGATGATTTCCTAGAGCAGAGAGAGCATTAAACTTCCAGTTACCCAGAATGTCTGTTGCAGCTGGCTGTGAAGTTGAAGTACTGCTGTTGTCTTCTGGGGATACAGCAGCAGCAAAGCACAGGTGAGCTCCTAGAACGATCGCTCCAGGAGAAAGAGAGCCCTGAAACGCACACACAGATCCCAGCTTCTTCCTCCTGGGAGCTGTGTGGAATTTGGAAGCAGAAACAGCAATCCTTTTGGCCACTCCCAGACTGGCCCTTCAGAGAAGAGCTGCTGTAAGAGCTTAGCAAGAAGCTGGGTATCAGTATATGGGTCTTCAAAAGGAGGAATGGAGACAGACACAGCATCCTTTGTTGAGTCTGTGATCAGAGTCTTAAAGCCAGCCTCTGCGGCTGCCTCCTTTTATGTACCTGAGCCTAATGTTTGCTACGTACCAAGACCATTTCATTGTATGAGACCAAGGATCAATGAAATATAAACGTGATGTGTAATCACCTCTGCTGGGAATGAAATAAAAGTGGTCTATGCAATATGGCAACTTCCAGGAGCTGTAACTGGAGCATACTGCATTAAATACAGTATTAATATATAGTAGTTACCTTCAGTACATCAAAGCACATCCTGAGATCAGAGCATAGGGCACAGGCCTTCAGCAGGGCGTGGTAGGTGATGAGGTTCAGCTCTTCATTCTTGCTCTTTAGCTGCTGCCGTAACTTGAGAGCACTCTGCAGACCCGAGTCCTTCCATGGGGATTCAGCACAGGCGTTGAACAGTGCTGTGTAAGTGGCCTCGGTGGGAGTTAAGCCACGTTTCTTCATCTGCAGGAAGAGAAGGATTTGAACTGCCTTTTTAGGGGAGGACTTTTAGACTCTTTGAACATGTTTTTAAGAGTTTCAGGTTAAGAAAGGTACAAACTCAAAGGTATTTTGGAGACAAAGCAAAGTGACCAAATGCTTGAAACAGCTGTAACTTAGAAAACATAACAAAGGTTTGAGAGAGGAGAGGATATGAACCTACATCATTGTAGAGCCTGAATGCCTTCTTCACATAGCCAACCCTGCCACAGCCACCAATTAGAACCGTGTAATTGCTTTCTTCTGGCTGTACACGTTCTTCCTTCAGCATCTGCACTTCAAACAGCTCCAGAGCCTCTGCCAGCTGCAGGGAAGAGGAAAATCCATGCTAAGGCAGCACAGGGATCTATCACAATGGGTATTATGCATGCAGCTGTGGCCTGATTGTGGTGAAAGTCCTACAGAGAGCATGGCATTCCTCGCAGATTGTCCTTTCTGTAAAGATACTAAGGGATGGGATGGTACAGATGGGACTGAGCTGCATCTTTCAGAGACATTGTGCTTAACAAACCTGATCGCCTTCTATGAATGAGTAACCTGCTTAGCTGATGCAGCACAAGCAGTGGACACTGTCTACTTGGGTGCCTCTAAGGCTTTCAATACAGTTTCCCAGAGAAGCTGATACATTACTGCCCAGACAAGTGGTGTGTGTGGTGAGGGGGGTCCTGGGTTGTGGTGACCAGCTCCTTCTCAAACTGAGGACCTGTCACCTGTGGGATCCCCCAGGGATCAATACTGGGCCTAACACTGTTCAATGTCTTCACAAGTGGTCTGGATGATGAACAGTGTGCCGCTGCAGCAAAGAAAGGCAACAGGATGCTGGGATACATCAATGAAGGCATCACCAGCAGAGACAGAAGTCATCCTCCCACTGTACTCGGCACTTCTCAGGCCACACCTGGGAATACTGGGTTCAGTTTTGGTCCCTGCTATGCGAAACGGATGCGGACAGGGTGGAGAAGGGCCACAAAGATCATCCAAGGCCTGGGAAGCGACACAAGGAAAGGCTGACAGAGCTGGGCTTGAAAAAAGAAGCCTCAGGGGAGACCTTGTCACCAACGCTCAGTATTTAAAGGGTGGATACAAAGAAGACAGAGGCTCCTTTTTACAAGGAGTCACATGGAAAAGACACAGGGCAATGGGCACAGGTTACTGCTGGGGAGATGGACACAAGAGGACAATATTTCCCAATGAGAACAATCAGCCACTGGGATAACCTCCCCGGGGAAGTGGAGGATTCCCCAGCACTGGTCACTGTGTTGGGACATCTCGTCTAGGTCATGTTTTGCCTGCAAGGGTCGGACCAGATGATCCTTGACGTCCCTCCTCACCCGATGTTGTATGATCCTATGATCTTCCATCAATGCCGTTACCAAGCAAACCAACGAAAAGGCCGGGCACAAACCTTGTTCTCTTTGATAAGAGCCTTGCACCGTAGGAAGTACCAATACGGGGTGTTCTTGGGGCCGCGCCGAGGTTTTGTTTCTGGTTCTTCTTCTCCCTCTTCCCGCAGCTTTAAATTCTGGAGCCGCGGTGTGGTTTTGTGATAGTATTTCCTAGAGGAAAACTCCTGGGACAGCGTCCCGAACTCCACACCTCCATCATCGCCATCCTCCTCCTGCTCTTCCCCAGCGCCGCTCGCCCTCAGCTCGCTACGGGGCAGCTCTCGGGACGGTTGCGACGACCCCAACAGCCTCCATCCCGGCTCCCGGAGCTGCCGCGGCGCCTTCCCGGCGGGGGCTGCCGCCCGGCCCCGCCGCACAGCGCTGGAAGCCCAGCGGCACCGCGATGCCAAGGGCAGGAGCAGCCCCAGCGGCCTCATAGTGCGAGGCAGGCAGTGGGGCCGGGCTGCCGCTCCCGTCGCCTCAGCGGGGCGGAAGGGGCGCGGCCTGCGCCGGAGCTCGGCGCTGCGGGGTCGGGGGTGAGTCCCGGCATTCCGCGGGCGGGCGGCGCGGGGCGGCCAGGAGCTGCCGCCGCCGCTCTCCCCGTTCCTCAGGCGCTGCCGGCGCGGAGCAGAGCGGGCCGGGCCGGGCCTGCCCGGGCCCGCCCGCCCGCTGCTCCCGCCGCCATCATCACCACCACCACCATACCCCCGCTGCCGGCCCGGTGCCGCCGGCCCCCAGCCGCCACCATGCAGGAGCTCATCGCCAGCGTGGACCACATCAAGTTCGACCTGGAGCTGGCCGTGGAGCAGCAGCTGGGGGCGCAGCCGCTGCCCTTCCCTGGCATGGACAGTGCGTGCGGGCACCGGGTTGTGTCCGGGCTCTCCCCCGGCCTGGAGCCGGGGGGCGGTTGGGGGAATGGGGGGAGGTTTCCCGGGATCTGAGCGCTTTGCTCAGGTCTTGTCCTTGAATCCACACGGATTCTGCGTCCCCGGTGGGGTTTCTGTCGTAATCCAGGTATTTTGCTTTAGTGCTGAGTGAAAGCTGCAGTTAATACGTGGAGAATGGAAGTTAGGGCATTACCATGAATAAACATCACTTTCCTGCGCAGTAACTGATGTTTTTTCCCCATTCCCTGTTGATAGATGAGGTATTTTGATGATAGGGAGACTTCTCCTTTGGGAATATTCATGGTAAACCTTTTCCTTCGGTCTAAGAACCGGATGCAGGTAGTCTCAGGAGGCTTTGTTTGCTGAAACTTTCAGGCTCCTCAGTTTGTGTTTTAACTCCCTCAAACACTGTGGTTCCTGTTGGACCAGAAAGGGATAACGCACCGATGGTTGTTTCAGGCCGTTCCGGTCCAAAGCTGTAAGACTGTTGTTGCCAGGGCTGTAATTACAGTGTGCACTGACACAATTGACTTAACAGCAGAGGAAAACCCTGTCAACACAACCTAAATACCTGGAAAGCAAAACAAGCGCCACTAAATCTCTGCAAGTTCCCTTTGGTGCCCCCCAACAAGAATGCAGGTATTTGCCAGGACCATAATTGAACAAGGAACTTAAGCAGGACAGTAAATCCCCCAAACTGAACCAAAGCACCGCTTTTCTTTTGATGTTAAGGACCAAACTGTCCCTCTGGGGAAGGAAATAGGTTAAAAGTTGCCATCAAACTGAGTTAAAATGAGTTCTGTTTCTTCTCTCTGCAGAATCCGGCGCGGCTGTGTGTGAGTTCTTTTTAAAGGCGGCCTGTGGAAAAGGCAAGTGAAGTTTCCAATGGAGTTATAGGGGTGGAGGGAGGGAAACCAGAGTTTTCAAGCACTGCCTATGGTTCTCTTGTGGTTTTAAAGCCTAGAGTGAGGATAGGACTGAAGGATGCAGCACTTGGGAAATAATGGTATTAAAAGTGGGGAGGTGAATAAGCGATGCAACCGGTAAAGGAAGGTTCAAACTTGCCACACACAGACCTTGCTGTGGATGTGCTGGGATTATGGCTGTGGTTCTTGGAAGTTGGGATTCTCCCAAGTAACAAGTGATAGGACAAGAGGAAACGGCCTCAAGCTGTGCCAGGGGAGGTTTAGGTTGGGTATTAGGAACAATTCCTTCCCCAAAGGGTGCTCAGGCATTGGAACAGGCTGCCCAGGGCAGTGCTGGAGTCACCGTCCCTGGAAGCGTTCACAAACCATATAGATGAGGCCCTCAGTGGCATGGTTTAACGATGGGCTTGGCAGTGCTGGGGAACAGTTGGGCTTGATCTTAAAGGTCTTTTCCAACGTGGTTGATTCTGTGATTCAGGGCTAGAGGCTATTGCTTACCTTGTTAGAGGGTGACATAAGACTTTCATGGAACTCCCTGTTTTGCTGTCACCACTGAAGGCTAAATTCCTAATAAAAAGTGATGTCTTCCAAACCCTGTCTTGCAGAGGGGAACAAAGCGTTGCTATTGCCCTGTGCCACCTTGTGCTGTGTGTTTTATATGTTGTTCTTTCCCTTCTCCTTGCCCTGTCCCTCCGCAGGGGGTATGTGCCCGTTCCGACACATCAGTGGGGAGAAGACAGTTGTTTGCAAACATTGGCTACGAGGACTGTGCAAAAAGGGAGACCAGTGCGAGTTTCTACACGAGTATGACATGACCAAGATGCCTGAGTGTTACTTCTACTCCAAATTTGGTAAGGGCTGTTGTAGCTCCTACTGCGCATTCCTTGCTGGTGTGGGAGTCTGGTGAAGAGGATCCTGGTACATCCCTGTTATCCATCTGTGGAGCGTTACATTTCTTTTCTGTCTGATGATATTAGACCGTAATGTTTTCAGGTCTTAGTCCTACACTTTATTATCCCCCTAAATTTATGACATACTATAGATGTCTCCTCTCTCAAGAGCTTGTCCCTTGGGGAAAGAGGTGGGAAGTTCAAGTTTTGACTGGGTTTTATGCCTTATGTTCTCTTTGGGTACCAGATGAATAGGCTGAGCAGTTGATCTTTGCATGACTTTTATTTTGGGGAGATGATGAGCAGCAGAGGGCATGGGGGTGCAAAACTTTTATGCACTTGCTTTCCAGCTCTGGAGATGTGGACATAATGAGGCAACTTGCTGTCAGAAACTTACAGTCTTGTAGGTTTCCTTGGATTGAGGTTAGTGTGCAATTTGTAGTTTCTCCACACTTCTGGTGCACTAAATGTTTGGGGTTTGTTACCATGACCGCTCTTTTCAGTTTAGTTTCCGCATCGTTTCTGAAAGCACACATGTATAATCCAGCCGGGTAGAACTTTGCTCACCAGGGGTGAGTCCTTGGTCTTCTTCATCTAGGGTAAGGCAGGCAGTATGACTGTTGTGCCTGAATTTATCCATGTTGGTAATGCTTTGTGGGAGCTACATGAGCCAGGTAACGTTTTGAGAGTCATTTGATCTTGAACCTGCACAATTGACTAACAAGTGTGTTTGCTTTGGTACAGGGGAGTGCAGTAACAAAGAATGTCCATTCTTGCACATTGACCCGGAGTCTAAGATCAAGGACTGTCCCTGGTATGACAGAGGCTTCTGTAAGCATGGTATGTCACACAGTTGCTGCTTCTGTGGCTATAACTCAAGGGTTGGGTGCTGCTGTTCTTTCTTTGGGTGATCCGCTTGTGTACTTGTTACTACTGAGTGCTGGGGTACATATACATGGAACGTGAACTGCTGAGCTTTGTGTTCCAGGTCCCCTCTGCAGACACCGGCACACTCGAAGAGTCATTTGTGTGAATTACCTGGTAGGATTCTGTCCAGAGGGGCCTAGCTGTAAATTCATGCAGTGAGTATGCTTCCAGGCTCGTCCTGTCATCTTGTGTTTCTCTTTATAAGCAGGTCTGTGTCAAACAAGGGTGCTTCAGTGCTTCCCAGTGGCTTTGGAGACTTGTTTAGTTTCTTGTAATGATCTAAGGATATGGGGCAGTTACCCTGAAGGCTTCAGAGTGGAGATCAGATCCCATCAGTGCAGTGGGATCACATGGGTTTATCAGACAATCATAGAATGGTTTGGGTTGGAAGAGACCTTAAAGCTCATCCAGCTCCAGCCCCCTGCCATGGGCAGGGACACCTTCCACTAGAGCAGGTTGCTCCAAGCCCCATCCAACCTGGCCTTGAACACTGCCAGGAATGGGGCAGCCACAGCTTCTCTGGGCACCCTGTGCCAGAGCCTCAGCACCCTCACAGGGAAGAGCTGCCTAAGAGCTCATCTAAGTCCTCTACTCAGGAAGACTTCCCAGCTAGAGTGATGTACTACATCCCAGAGTCTCATTTTCCTATAAATAATTGCTGGGCATCAGAATGCAAGGACAAGTGGGGAGGGGGAAAGTCTGTCTGTGAGCTGAATTGACTTGGCTGAATGTTTGGTTGCTTGTTTGGAGTTAATTGGGCTGATGGTAAAATGTTGACCTATGATTTAAGAACCAATTTTCTTGTTTCCATCTAACCCAGCCCTCGGTTTGAACTGCCAATGGGAACCACAGAGCAACCACCACTGCCTCAACCGACACAAGCACAGCAAAAGGTACACAATTCCCCCACCTGCAAAGCATTGCCTACAGTGCTCCGAAAGAGTGTCTGGCAGTCAAAAGTGGACACCTGGGCTCTTGCTGGAAAGTCTTTATTGGAGAAATACTCACTGAATGAGGGAAAACCTTACCTATTTTACAATAGGATATGATACTCTTTTGTGTTTAAGAACTTGGAGAACAAATCCTAATCAATCACAAAGCACTGTTCTCCTTCCAGCCTTCTCATATCCACCATCTGATCACAACAGACTTGCTGCTGCTTTCATCCTAGTACTGTGGGGCTTTGCTTTGTTCTGTTTCTCCCCATGCCTTGGTTAACCTTGGTTATTGGTACTGTCCTCCAGCTCAAAGGCCAACAGTAGCAGTTCTGTTACTTGGGGGTACTGCCTGGAAGAGAGGGTGCAATGCAAGAGTTAAGCAGTGAACAACATTGAGTGCTGTTAGAGTGAGGAAAACCCTACCATTGCTTCAACTTTATGTGGAGACGTAGTCACAGAGCCCTCCCACGGACCTCATCCGTGGTGGTGCAGCAATGTGGCAGATTTTGTAATCTGTGTGATACCTGTCAGTGAGGACAAGGGATATTTTAGCAGCCGAAACCTACTCCCTAAATCTGCTTTCCAGAGAAAACCAGAATTGCTGGCCTTTGTAAGCCTCAGTGCTCCATTTCTTCTGTGTGCTACTCCAGCTGGCAGAGCACCCACGCACAGATTTGGAGGCAAATCGATCATTTGATGTATGGGGTGCTCTTTTCCCTTCTAACAAAGTAACAGCCGTAAAGTTCCTTATCCTTGATGCACTTAACGACTCAGAACTTCTCTCCTGACTAACAGAGGACACCCCAAGTCATCGGAGTCATGCAGTCTCAAAATAACAACGCTGGGAACAGAGGACCCCGGCCGTTGGAGCAGGTCACCTGCTACAAGGTAGGCCAGAGGGGAGGGAAAGCAGAGGGTGCTGCGTGTAAGAAGTACAGAGTGCATGTCCCAGCACCCTGTCCAGCTCAGTGTTAACAGAATCCAGTGCTGGGGAATCAACCACTTCCCTGGGAGATCATTCCAGTGGCTGGTTGTTCTCATTGGGGATTATTTTCCTCTTGCTTCCAGTCAGAATCTCCCCAGCGGTAACTTGTGCCCGCTGCCCCTCATCCTTTCCATGTGACTCCTTGTAAAAAGGGAGTCTCGGTCTTTGTAGCCACGCTTTAATACTGGAACATGGTGACAAGGTCTCTCCTGAGCTGCCTTTTCTCTAGGCTGAACAAGCCCAGCTCTGTCAGCCTTTCCTTACATGGCTTTCCACTCCTTGGAACTTTGTGGTCCTTCTCTGGACCCTCTCTCGCCTGTCCACATCTTTGTTCCATACTGGGGACCAAACCTGAACCCAGTATTCCACGTGTGGCCTAATGTGTATCAAGAGTGGGATGATGACTTCTCTGTCTGTGGTGGTGATGCCCTAATTCAGGATAGCTGATTGGGAGCGTCCCACACATCTTTGATATAGTGCCTGTTAGGTGGAATAGTCTTGGAATCTTCTTGTGTGTTAGAGCTCCGCACTGTTCATAGTGGTGCGCTGAGAGCTCTCTTCTGTAGTACCATAACATGGCATCATGTTGCTCCCAGCACAGAAGCAGCTTTTGCTCCAAGGGCTGGAACTAGCCCATAAATCATGTCCCTTGTGACTCTGTGGTTCACTCCGCCTGCAAAATGCTGCATCTTCCATACACAGCATCTGAACAGATACTGCTGATAAAGGCAGCCAGAGGAAACGAGCTGTAACTGTGTAATAATTGCTCTCTCTTTCTTTCTCTTTTAGTGTGGTGAAAAAGGTCATTATGCCAACAGATGCACCAAAGGACATCTGGCCTTTCTCAGTGGACAGTGAAAGAGCAGAACGAAGAGTGCGAGGGAGTTATTGACACTGAGAAAAGGTTTCTGCCTAGCACTATGTCTTGAACTATTAATCAGGGGGTTTTTTAATGCCATTACTGAAAGAGCTGGGCAGAGGCTGGCTGCTGCTAAGCAACATTTTTGTAACTGTCCACAACGTTTTTGTTTTATGTTTTAACCTTTTTAAAATAGATTTTGGCCTCTGCCTCTCTTCACTGAGCCCTGCTGAAAGGTAGATCTAAAAGCCAATAGATATGCAAACCCCTCACTGGTGCAGCACTCTACCTACATGCGTCTTCTGCCAGTGTTTCTTTAAAGTGTTTTCCTTCTGCCACTTCTCTTTGGGGAACCTATGGAAGCAGGCAGACTGGGAAAACTCATACTTGAAATGCCTTCCCTTCAGTGAGGAAGCAGGGATTCTGCTGTCCTGTAGCTCTTAAAAAGCAAAGTCATGTTCCGAGGTCCAGCCTGTCGTAGTCGATAAGCTTGTCCTGGTGGCTTGCTTAAGGCTTCACGTATGTGAGGCTGTAAAACTCTCATCCACTTGCTTTGTTTCTGTGTTTCTTGCTATACTGAAGGTTAGAAATTCATCTTCTGGGTGAGAACTGATCAAGGGGAAAATAAATTGGCATCTCTGTGCTTAGCCAAACAGTGAGGAGCAATGATTATAGGAAAGCCATGCCTGTGCTCATGTTCCATTTGCAAACAGCAAGGGGAAATGAACACAGCTTGAAAAGAAGAGCCTTGTCTCAGCCCCCCCGACGTCCAGCTCACACTGAGCAGGTATTTCCATAGCCTAGAGAAGACTGAGAAGTGGAGAGATATATTCTTATGGAACACTGCTTTTAAAAGTGGT
The DNA here is from genome assembly GCA_039720435.1 of Amazona ochrocephala. Taxonomy (NCBI): domain Eukaryota; kingdom Metazoa; phylum Chordata; class Aves; order Psittaciformes; family Psittacidae; genus Amazona; species Amazona ochrocephala. The sequence goes on along the minus strand of CM077886.1, from coordinate 10,537,099 downwards.
AGAGTGTTCTGAGAGCAATTTTTGTAGCCAAACTCCTTTCATTTTGTGAGAAGATTATTTCCAAAGGGCCAATGATAACATGTCAATTAAAAACAAGACAAAAAAGGTACCGACAATGTGAGCCTTATTGATTCTGAGCCTTCTCCTTTGCTGCCTTTTTACTTTGTTTTTATTGAAATGTACTGATGGAAAAAGCTGGGTGTGAATTTCTTTTCTTGTAAGAATAAGGCCGTATGCCTGGATGAAGTGACCAGAGCCTGTGTTGAATGACTGCTGTTATTTCACTGTGGAGAGTTAGTCAAAACGGATGTTCCATGACAGACCATTGGATGCTTCTTGTAAGATATCGTGCCTGCAGAGGCTGAACAGTGGTTGAACTATGTGTTACCTGTGTATAATACGGAAAAGGAGCAAAACACTTTGGTACCTGGTCACCTTCCCCATCTAGTTGAGTTTATGGTCTTCCCTATCTGAACAGATAATTCCCAAACCTCAGAGCCTTCCTGTTACCACCACAGCTCGAGAGACTGTTCACATCCCTCAAGAAGTGGTTTTCCCTCTCCCTCCTGTTCAGAAAAGCAAACTGCAGGTTGCACCTGCAGCTGCAAGCATCAGCAGGTAGTGTTGTGGCAGGATGTGCTTGCTGAGCGGGACCAAACCCTCAGATGCTCCTTTAAACAGCACTTATGAACATTGTGTCTCTTGTTAAAACTTCCCAGCGCTGCCTTGAAGTCAAGCAGGAAAGTTTTCCTTTTAACATAAGCTTATCTGCATTCAGAAGAGCCCTCCAGGTTCTTTTAGCAATGAAAGCAAGGTTTTAATAGAAATATCAGGTTATCAGAGGCAGGAAGCATTAGAATTCCAGTGACAGAATGGGAGTTGCAGGCCTCTTTAAAGCTAAACCGTCTGGAAACTGCCCAAATACCTGCAGTCTCCAGGTTACAGCCTGACTAAGGGTCAGAAACATGTGGCTACACCACCAAGCCACCTAAAGCTCAGATATTGTTTCAAATCAAAATACATCCTTTCAGCTACTTGTCCAGCCTGTACCCAATGGCCATTAAGAAGCAAGCCAATGCTTTTTACTTTTATCCAACAGTTAAACAGGGATTAAGTGTCACGGTTTCCCCAGTTCCTAATGCAACCTAAGCAGCAAATGCTTTCCCAACCCTTAGGCTTTAGGGGTGAAACTGAGAAGCCAAAACCTCACTTGCACAGTACAATGAACAAGTCAGTTACGAGAGTGTCAGCTCAGTACACTTAAAGTGTCTGCACTTTATTATTGGTCATAATAGTACAGATGTTAGTATGACTAGTTCTGATGTCTTCTGTCAGGGTCACTGTTCAGTAGCCAGGTCTGTTCCAGAGCTGTACCTTCACTTCCCAAAAGCCACACTTCAGTGGTACTTCCTGCGGCGCTCGTGCTCTGCGGCATTCAAAACAAAGCAAGTTAGTTTTACTGAAGTCACCAGAAATACACACCACACCTGAAATTACAGCAAAGAAAGCACTCTAAGGGCAAATCTGAGCATGCAATCTCTAAGTATCATCAGGTCAGACAGGCAACAAGAGGTACATCACCCAGAAAGCATTGGCCGTCTGATAAGTAAGTAAACGTTCAAGTGTTTTGTGGCTAAATGAAGCCTGCTTGCTCACAGGCTGGGATTCAAGCAGCAGTGGTGTGCACAGTCATCCATAGCAGCAGCACATTGTTTTTACTCCCCCAAGCAACCTCCCAAGCCACACTATACCCATACAGCCACATCGCTTTTACTTACTCAGGTGGCTGTAGCTCCAGATGTAGCTGATAAGAACATAACCAGCGAGCACCATGGAGATACCACCCAGGCCCCCTTTCCTCACATCAATGTATTTATTGTAGTATCTGTTGTAACCTGCGGAGGAAGGATGTTGTCAGAGGAGTTACACACTGGTCTGTGTCTGAAAACAGCCTGGTTTCACACAACTTGGGTAACTGGTTTCTAAGGAACATTTGAGGGTCTCAGAAGTGTCTGAGAAGGCAATCAGTGTGTTAGCCAGGCCAGGTGAACACAAGTTAATTGTTATTAAAAAGAAAAGGAAAAAAGCCATTTGTCATTTTCCCCTGAACATTAATTATTGTGACTTCCGTGAGCTCAAGCTGCTTTGGAATTATTGAATTCTTTCATACTAGTACATATATATTATGTAGACACCTACATTTGCTATTTTAACTCTACTTGCATTTGGTATTTAGTGTTTAAATGGGTTCAAACTTAAACAGGGGCAGTTCAGGTTGGATATAAGGAAGAAGTTCTTTACTGTAAGGGTGGTGAGGCACTGGAATGGGTTGCCCAGGGAAGTGGTGAATGCTCCATCCCTGGCGGTGTTCAAGGCCGGCTTGGACATAGCCTTGGATGGCATGGTCTAGGGTGAGGCATCTCTGCCCATGGCAGGGGGTTGGAACTGGATGGTCTTAAGGTCCTGTCCAACCTTAACTTCAATGATTCTAAACCTACCTGAATGCCATAGCATACAATCTACATAGCATAGATACAATCTGCAGCAAAGGGCATGGGTCAAAACTTACACGAGAAGGAATACCAAAAAGAAGCCTTTGGTGGATAAAGCCCAAGCAAGAAACAAATCTACCTATGGAAAACCACGATGCTACAGGAGACGCTGTTCTGAGAAAGCAAAAATCACCTCGAATCAGCCCGATAGTACCAGATCCCCCTCCACATCCAGCACCCAGCGATGCTTATGCACTGATGTGCCTTAGCTCCGGCAGGAGAAGGGATCCGCACCCCTCATGGTCCCCGCCGGCAGCGAGGGTGCGGAGCAGGACAGATCCCCTCATCTCCCCCTCACCTCTTCGTATGGCCCCCAGGATGCCGCCGGGGGTGAAGTCCCTCATGGCCACCCAGCTGGGCAGCTGGCCCAGCTTCACGTCCAGCAGCTTCATGTCCTTGAGGAGAACTGCAGCACATAAAGAGACAGACATACCCGGTAAGAGGGGACGGGAGGGAGGCAGCCGCGGTCACCTTGGGGCCGCGCCACACTCACCCGGCGGCTGCGCCATCTTGCCGCTGTGAGGGGACGGCCGGGAAGCGCCGCGCTGAAGCTGACGGGAGGAAGGTCGAGCGGAACCCGGATGTTGGGGCGGGTGGCGGAGGGCTGGCGCCATGGTGGGGGGGTCCGTCCTCCCCCTGTGCCCGGGACGGGCCCCGTGAGGAGGTGATGGCCGCGGTGGGGTCGGCTTGTCCCGTTCAATCTCCTCGCCCCGGGGTCGGTTCCTCAGTGGGGGCGGCACATGCTGCTTCCATCTGTGTGCATGTGGGGTTCCTGACAGCGTGGCAGTCTGTCACTGCGCTGGGGTCTCCATGAGGGTTTTCCTGCCCTGCCTGGTCTCCTCAGCGGCAACAGCAATTATAGAGTCATGGAATGGGTTGGGTTGGAAGGGACCTTAAAGCTCATCCACTTCCAGCCCCTGCCACGGGCAGGGACACCTTCCACCAGAGCAGGTTGCTCCAAGCCCCTGTGTCCAACCTGGCCTTGAACACTGCCAGGGATGGGGCAGCCACAGCTTCTCTGGGCACCCTGTGCCAGCGCCTCAGCACCCTCACACGGAGCAGCTTCTTCCTTACACCCTGTGCAGGGTGTACTCTGATGGTAGAAGGTGCCAGCATCCCTGCTGAGTGTCGGGTGTCAGCGCTGCAGCTTGTGAGGAAACAGAGATAGAAAACCCCATCATTTCTTCATCAGCATCATCACAAAACTTCATCATCAGTTTTGGGGGGGTGCTGGTGTCCCACAAATGATTTTTCTCCAGTTCTGAACAAGTTGCAACTCTTAGCCCTGTAAATGTGCATCCATAGATAGAATATACTGCAACATGCATTTAGATTTGCTATCGTATTGCAATGTAAGAGGTGAGGGCTTCTCAGGCCTCTTTCAGGGGTCACCCCTCTCTCCTCGGTGGGAGAATTGGAATGTTCAGCTGTATTTTTCATAGCATTACGTGGCAGATGAATAATGTACCCCGTGGTTCCATTTCGTTGCCCACTCAGGACTTTTCCCAATGGGAATATGCTGCGGTTTACTACAGCTCCTCAGGAAGGCTGTCAAAGGCATCGGTAATACGATGGAAGTAAACCCGCATAACCGGAGTGGTGGAAGAGGTAATGTTCAGATAAAGGTAACTTTTGCCTCCCTGCAATAGGAAAGAGCCACCACGTGTTACTTCATATTCCCAAGTGTCTTCCTGTGGGATTTAGCGCACGCAGACCCCAGATGGAGCAGCGTTGGAGGTGGGAGGGGATGAGGACTCCAGCAGGTGTCACTCGCATGTAGCCGAACGGAGCTGCAGGAGGGATGCTCTCCGTGAGCCTGACCTCTAGAGGTTGTACATGGCATCATCCAGGTTCACGGCGGAGTCAGGTCTTGTTTATTGTGCTGGACCCCGAAAGCAAAGTGATGCGGCCGTGAATGGGGAGCAGGCATCCACCGCTGCTCCTGACAGCGCAGCCAGGACCCCATGGTGCCTGGATATTGAATCCCCATCTCACATAGGGCTGTTGGGACGGGTCAGAGATGATGAAAACTGAATCAAGGATGCTGAACGCAGTCCACAGAGCTCCTACGTAAACTAATCTTTGCAGCTTTAACTTCCCTTGGGTCGTGAAGTCTTATTCCACATTCGTTCCTCCTGTCACTGCAGTATTGCTGCATTAGGGTTTGTGTTAGCTGGTATTACATGAGTTGAAGTACTTTGTAACGCGTCTTACTCAGAGGCTGGTCTGTTTCACCTGCTTGTTAATGGAAATTCATTTATTTACATGGAATAGTGCTCTCCCATAGCATAACATTAAAAATAAGAGCAGCAGGAATAGATTGCTGCCTGTTTTTTTTTCTTTTCCTTATTATTAGAAAGTAGGATCAGGGAAGAACGGTGTGCCTGATCCCTTGAAGAAAGGCTTCCAAATTTAGTCCTTGTTAAATGAGTTAAAAATACCCTTATTAAAAATGTATTCTTTATTATTTCACTTTACAGGTAACTGTCAACTTATTGCCAAGTGTCCCCTGATGAACTGCCATGTGGCCTTTTTATACTCCTTGCATAAAAGCATGCTTCAGACTTGCTTCCCTCGGTCTTGCAAGGCAACCTATTGTTTTAAATGGGATCACTCATGCAAGGCAGATTAATTCACCTGCAGGAAGAAAGCCAGTGGTGGGTGCCTCATTTTCAGGAGTTCCCTGCCGAGCAGAATAGCACATCAAGTTCCTCAGAGTGCTTGTAGCAAGCTCTGGAGACATTTGATTTGTAAGGGCAGGAATGGAAGTCAGCAACAAGGGAACATCTCCCATGCAAGCAGAGATAGCACTGACCCAACCCTTGGCCTCGTTCTGCTCTGGTAGAATAAGAGAGGAATAGTGCTGTTGTCTTTGTGCCATCTTAATCCTGCACCAAGCAGGAAGAGTTAATGGTTTGGATGGGTGGGAGGTTTTGCAGCACGTTTCCTCCCTTTGACCTGTGCTGCTGGCCAAAATGCAGGGTCTTGTTAGTTGGTCCAGATGGGAGGAGGAGGACTGATGAAGAAAGGCATTTCTGGTGTATTTCTGTTGGTTTACAAGAATGCTCACAGCCCTTCTTTTCTGAACACAGAAGAAATCACGCAAATGAGAGCCAGTTTCCTTACTTATAACTCCAGACCTGCTCCAGGCAGCAGTGTGACCCCGAATCCCTCTGTTTCCTTGTATTCACTCCAGGTTTTATATCAATGATTGTTCAGGCTCTTTGAAGTTTCTGTTCCCTGCCTGTTTCAATGTGCTGTCTTTCTGTCTCCTCCTCCACCTGAACTGTATTGCTCAGCCACACATAACCTTCTTTCCTTTTAATATCCTACCCAAAACTGTCCTCCCAGAGCCTTCAGGTACTTGAGCAATTTTGCATTGTGGGTGAAAATAGACTTAATGTCTCCTTCAGCTACCCTAAATAAAGGCATGCAGCTCAACCTACTGATTGCAGGAAGGTTTAACCCAACCTATAAAACTAAAAGCCTAATGGAGTGTTGCCCTGAGGTTTTCAGCTTACTGAAGACCCCTCTAGAAAATGCTGTGAAGTTTATAAGTAATGGCATAGAAATAATAGGGACTACGTCAGTCAGAAACCCGGAGTGTTTGCAACAGACGTCAATGCGTACGAAAGAGGTTTCCTTTTTCCGGTAGCAGCCCTAACACATGACATTGGAGCTTTCAGTCCACAGTTGTGGCCTGAAAAGTTAAGTAACACTTCATTAAAGTTGCTGAAAAGGAGAAGTAAAGGAGAAGTAAGAAGCGTAACACAATGTCTCTCAGACTGTGGGGAGGCTGGGATCATCTGTTCTGTTCTGTGTGCTGCCCTTTGGAAACTCAGGGTCTCACCTGGGCCTGGTGGTCAGTGATAACACAGTAATCATAGAACATCAGGTGCAAAGGGACCTCAAGGATCATCTGCTCCAACCTTTCTTGGCAAAGCATGAGCTAGACTAGATGTCTGAGCACCCTCTCCAGCTGAATCTTAGCAGAATCCAGTGTTGGGGAATCCACCACTTCCTGGGGAGATTATCTCCTTCGCTGATTGTTCTCATTGGGAAATGTTTTCCTCTTGACTCCAATTCGAACCTCCCCAGCAGTAACTTGTGCCCATTGCCCCACGTCTTTTCCATGTAGCTCCTTGTAAAAAGGAGCCTCTGTCTTTGAACAGTACTATAATACTGCAGTATGTTGGTAAGGTCTCCCCTGAGCCTTCTTTTCACCAGGCTGAAGAAGCCCTGCTCTGTCAGCCTTTCCTTGTGTAGCTTCCCAGTCCTTGGATAATCTTTGTGGCCCTTCTCTGACCCTCTCCACCCTGCTCACATCCTTTTGGCATTGCAGGGACCAAAACTGAACCAAGTATTCCAGGTGTGGCCTGACAAGTTCCAGGTAGAGTGGATGATGCCTTCTCTATCTCTGCTGGTGATGCTTTTGTTGGTGGAACACAGCATCCTGTTGCCTTTCTTTGCTGCAGCTGCACACTGTTCACTCCTATTGAGCTTAATATGCAGACACAGTGCCCACAGGTGTGTAAAGCAGCACAGAGTGTCCTTCAGGAAGGTCAAGAGATGAGGATTTACCCACCTGATCCTGCGCCCACTGAAACCGATGACAAAGCACTCAGTGCTGTTAATAAAGGAGCAAACCTACATGAGTAGACAGATAGGTTCTGAAACACAGTTTGGCACAGGATGCTTCCTGGCTCCTAAACACTTATTTCAATCTGACGTCTTCCAACCAGCATAAGGTAAGTGGCTGCAGCCATCAAGGAGAAAGGGAAATCATGGGCTGCCAGATGCTCAATGGTGAGATGCAGGTTTCATGAACCAGTCATTTGGAGAGAAGTCCTGCTCCCAGGTAACTTGATCCAGTTATTGTTCGCTTGTATGAGCAGTTGGATGTGGTGAGAGCAGGGCAGCTGCTCAGCAAAGGTCTCAACCTCATTCATCTAACATTGTGCTTGCGGTAGAAACCAGATTCCTGAGTTGAACAGGATGAGAAAGGGGGGTGGAGTTTGGAATCTCTTGCATGGCCTTGGGAAAACAGTGAACTGCCTTGTGTAGATAATAACACCTCAGGATTGACCCAGCAAGAGCAGTTGAGAGAATTAACCTATGACTGTAAGCAAACTGCTTGCTCTGTGTTATTACTGAGCCATTTTTCTTAGTCAACCTCAAAACACTTTACAAAGCAGATCACTTCCCAGTGATTAATAGTTAAGCATGTACGTAGTTTTCTCCTTCACAGCGCTTGAGTGTTGATGCATCTTCACGCTCCCCTGAGAATGTATGTAAGTGAATGTTGTGATTATCTTTTCAAGGGGACAAATCTGAGCCCTTGTTTAGGACTGCGAAAGAGAGATTCCTCTTTCCTCCTTTGGTCCCATCTTGCTGCCCTTTGCTTGTGTGCAGCATCAGTTGCGAAAGTCCCTTATTGTGTAGGTCTTTGATCAGCCTGCTGGTTAGCTAAATATATACCTGTGGGGAGGTAATTACATGCTATCGGTAGTAAAGTGTACTAAAATAATTCACGTTCATTAAAACACTTGCAAACCCAAAGCAGGAATTTTTACTAAGATGAACCCGCTGCAGCAACAGCTGTACCTGGCACTGCTGCTTCCTATAGACAAACATGGAAATAAACCCAGGGACCAGTAAAAATCACTTTCTTTATGCTAGAAAGAGGGAAAACATGCACCCATTGGGAGAGCTGTGGTGGTATCAATTCAAAAGGGCAGGGCTGGACACATCTATCTGTGCAAGCAGATCTGCCTTCATGAGCGTGGGGAAGATTGGTGTGATGAATCCCATCTTATCAATATGTCTGGTTAAGTGTCAGTGTCCTAGCAGGAGGGTTGTATCACCTTGTTAGAATCATAGAATCATAGAATAGTTAGGGTTGGAAAGGACCTTAAGCTCATCCAGTTCTAACCCCCTCCCATGGGCAGGGACACCTCACACTAAACCATGCCATCCAAGGCTCTGTCCAACGCAGCCTTGAACACCACCAGGGATGGAGCATTCACAACTTCCCAGGGCAACCCATTCCAGGGCCTCACCACCCTCACAGTCAACAACTTCTTCCTCATATCCAATCTAAATTTCCCCTGTTGAAGTTTGAACCCATTACCCCTTGTCCTCTCACTACAGTCCCTCATGAAGAGTCCCTCCCCAGCATCCCTATAGCCCCCTTCAGGTATTGGAAGGCTGCTCTGAGGTCTCCACGCAGCCTTCTCTTCTCCAGGCTGAACAGCCCCAACTTTCTCATCCTATCTTCATACAGGAGGTGCTCCAGTCCCCTGATCATCCTCGTGGCTCCTCTGGACTTGTCCCAACAGTTCCATGTCCTTTTTATGTTGAGGACACCAGAACTGCACACAATACTCCAAGTGAGGTCTCACAAGAGCGGGGTAGAGGGGCAGGATCACCTCCCTCGACCTGCTGGTCACGCTCCTTTTGATACAGCCCAGGATACGGTTGGCTTTCTGGGCTGCGAGCGCACACTGCTGGCTCATGTCCATTTCCTCATCGACCAACCAGTCATTGTTACCATCTTTGAATCCACTGTCAGGTCCTTCAACACAATCAGTATCACAGAATAGTTTGGGTGGGAAGGAACCTTAAAGCTCATCCACTTCCCACCCCCTGCCATGGGAAGGGACACCTTCCACTAGAGCAGGTTGCTTCAAGCCCTCTCCAACCTGGCCTTGAGCACTGCCAGGGATGGGTCAGCCACAGCTTCTATGGGCACCCTGTGCCACCACCTCAGCACCCTCATAGGGAAGAACGTCCTTATGTTTTATCTCAGTCTCCCCTGTGACAGTTTAAAGCCGTTCCCCCTTGTCCTGTCACTACATGTCATTGTAAATAGTCCCTCTCCAGCTTTCTTGTTGGCCTATTCAGGCACTGGAAACTGCTCTAAGGTCTCTGCAGAGAAAAGAAGTACAAATTCCTGTACTTTTCCTCTCTTTCCACATTTACATCTGATGAAAATAATCAGCACTTTCACAGCCTTTTGTGGATATTGTCTGTCTGACCTTCCCAGATGAAGCAGTTGATGGATGTTCTCCTTCTGTACCTTGTATCTTGGAAGAAGCTCAGTCGCTGACGTGAGTCTGGTGTGACCAAAGGCACTGGTGGGTTTGGGATGTCATCACTCCCACAGCTCTATGGCACCCATCGATGTTGCTTCCTGCAGATCTCAGAGCACCACCAGTCTCCAGTTCCACTCAGTGCATCTCCCCACTGAGCACTTCTGGGAGGGCTGGTACCCCAGGGTTTCTTTTTCTTCCTAGTGGCTGCAGTGGCTTAACCTGTGACAGCAAGAAGATACCAGATGGAAGGAAGTGCTTAGGATCCAAGAAACACTGCTGTTCCCTTTAAACCTCATTCTCTTCTTTATACCAGCAGGTGAGCTAAGCATCTTAGAAGCCACAAAAGAATCAGGAGATTTGTAGGGCTGCAATGGGAGAGCCACAGCTCAGGTCCCGGACGTGAATTGCCTCTATGTATGTAGTATGGACTGGCAATCCAGTTTGGTATTTGCACATCCAGAGTTAGACCATGCCTCCTTCTCCAACCCATAGATGTAGTCACCGCTGCAGGATTCATGGCTGTGTGTGCTTAGTGGGTGAGTTGGTAAGATGCCTGCTCCTCCATCTACTCTCCCTTCTCTTAGTGCTTCTCTGTGGTGCAGCATGGATGTATGTGTGTTTGTCTGCATCATTCTCTCCCTACATATATCTCTGTGGGTTTTGTTGTCATACTTCACTTACAAATAGTGATGCTTTGCACTCCCTCCCCACCTTGCACCAGATGAACCTCTAGTTTCTTGCAAGGTGGTGAAAGCAGCACAACAGATATATCTCATCAGAGGCTATGTTATCCTATATGCTTGGCAAGAACTGAGCTTGAAGCCAGGATGAGAAAGAGATTCCTCTCTAAAGATCAGCTAAGAGCCCAGTGGGATTTCAGCCATGCCACACTGACATTCCAACAGGGCACACATGGGCACCCCCTTTTCCTCTCCTGCTGTGCAGCACGAAGTGGGAAGGACCGCAGGGGACTGGGAGAGCAGAGCCAAGCTGCAGCAGGAAGCATTCAGATGTATTTCATTTCAGGGTGACCTTTAACAGGTGTGGATTTACTGATGGGGAGGGGAGAGGGAAGCAAGCAAGGGATTAAGGGGACTTTACTCTCCCTCCACTTTAAGCACCAGCTTGCACAGCACTCCGGTACTGTGAGATGCAATTTGTGGCTGTATGGTTTTATATCTTCTGTCTCCCTTGGTCCGGGGACGTTCTGCCCCCGGTGCGTAGCACTGCTGGCATTCAATAGATAGCACTAACTGTACTGTTAGGTGCCTCCGATATAAACCTGGGAAGGGAGAGAAAAATCACCCTGTTATATGCAAGAGTTGGGATTTAACCTATAGTGGAAGTGCACAGTTCAGGCAAACTCAAGGTATTGATACATTCCCTGAGTGACTTTGCCTGGAGTCACTTCTTGTCCTAGCGCTGCTCCATGCTGCTGAGCAGCTGCTTTCCTCTCCCCCAGTGTCTGCTGCAGTTCGGTGATGGATTAAGGCGACTCTCCATTTTCCTCATCCCTCTCCGAGGGGAGTTGTAAAGTTTAATTAATTACATTTTGTGAAACACGATGGGCTCCTTGGATGATAAATGCTACACAAATGTAGAGTATTTTTTAATGAGTGCTGTGTGACGGCTGCTGCAAAGTGCTTGTTTCATCAAACTGATCTGAGCTGCAAAAGCTCCTCACCCTGCTGCTATAGGCAGCAGCGCTGCCGAGCGCTCTGTCTTTCATGGGCCATTTGATTTGAGGGTCCCAAGGCAGTTTTGGAAACTTTAACAAAATAAAAGGCAAGGAATATATGTGTATATCTGTATTTGGTATAACTTTCCCTTTATATACACAGTTATACATACATAAGATTATACAACCATACCACCTATCAATAGGGAAGCGAAAGATCGGCTGGCAGTGTGGCTAGATGTCATGGCTCTGTGGCAGAGGGGTGTAAACCTGCCCTAGTTTCACCTGGCACCAACTCAGGCACCAGAGTTGTGACATGGTGGCACCATATAGTTTGTAGTTTACAAGTCTCCCACAGCTGTGGGTACGTAAAATCAGCCTCTGCAGCTTCTCTGGTCCTCCCTTCTAAGCAAACAAGGTTAAAATGAAGCCTGTTGACAGAACTAAGGGTGGTTTCCGTGTGGCAAATGGCAGCCTGCTGTAATTGAAGGCAGAGTGCAATTCCTTTTGCTGGAATTTGGTCCGGAAAAAAGGAAGTAATTTCTTAAGCTAAAAGGCTTGCCTTGGGCTACTCAGCGGCTGGAACTTCAGCCTTCCCCCGGAAAGCTGCTTCTGCTGTTATCAGACTGCTGAAGCGTCAGATCAGTGTGGAACGGAGGAGAGATATGACTTGAAGGAGCACTTAAAGTAAAGCCTGGAAGAAACAGTCTGTAGATTTCCATCCAGTGATGGCTCAGTCCTTTGGGATCCAAGGATGCTCTCAGCAGAGGCTGCTGGTGGTGCGGGATTGGAATGGTGGCATCAATCAGTCAAAGCCCGCTTTGCGCTACCCTTCCCTTAAAGCTGTTGCTTTAAATTCACCTCTTTTGGATCTTTTATAATCTCTGCTTCTTTTGGCAAGCTCGAGTTTTCCTAAAGGGGAGAAGAATGGCCTCTCTGTAAGACATTGGCTGTGCCAGGAAGGAAAAAGAAGACACAAGTAATGAGCTGTTGAACCCATAGTGAGATGAGAGGGATGAGTGAGACATTTTAGGGAATAACCAACCAATCGTTCAGTCTCACAAGCAATTTGTCTTTCCTCATTGCAAGGCAACACCACAGTGGGAGAAATGTAGGGCCATTCTTCAGAAGATTTATTGCCCTGTAGCATCTGTGTGAGAAAACTCTGAAGTGCTGAGTAGAGCAGGAAATTGGAAGTAGATTGCACAACCTGCAGTATAACAAAGTTCTTGGATCTTCTATGGAAAGAGAGTGCTGGAGTTTCAGAGCTGGCTCGGGCTTTATCAGTCCTGGGAGAAGAACCAATGTTGGTTTGGTTAGTACTGATAGAGGCTTTATCATTTACTGGTCTAGATAGCAAGAGGATTCCAGAGTGCTGCTTTAACCAGCATGGAGGGAAATACTGCCCAGTGCTGTGGTGCATCTAACTATGCCTAAGATCAGTGATCCAAAAGCACCCATGTGAGCTACTGGAGTTTACAGGACCTCTGTCAAGAGAGGGGTGCCTCTGTTTCCTGCCTGTGAACATAGCTCTTTACAGCCCTCTGTATGTACAGCATTTTCTCAGAAACCAGCCTCAGGGACAATTATACGTTAATAGCTACTTCTTTCAGAAGCAGCCAGCCCTGCTCCTGAGAAACAGCTATTTTCAGGCAGTCTTGTTCCTGAGGAACTGCTATTTTTAGTGAGTTCTATTTCTGAGGCAAAAAAAAAGAGAAGAAGCAGCCATTTCTGTATCCCTCCACCATGGCCCAGACCCACTGGCTGCGGTTGACTTGCGTTCTGCAAGAGACGTTTCCTCTTTACATCCCAGTAGCCTGAAGAAAGTGGTTCTCCAGCCATTACAGAAGGCAGCAATCTGAGCTGGGGCTAATTAATGCAGGGAGGGCTTGTGGGAGGCAAAGCCTTGCTCATGTACTATAGATTCCATTAGAACGAGGAGGGAGATGTAATAGGGTTCTCCTGGGACATGCAGGACTTTTAGATACCTAATTTGGAAGTCCGTTCTGGTATCCATTTTCAACGTCCCAAGAGTAATGATTAATCCTGTACTCCAGGTTTCTCTGAATCAGTTTGTAGCTGTAGTAAATATGGGCTGAACATGATAACGTCATTGATGCTGTGGGTAAACGACTTGAGGCAAGAGAAGCTCAGGTTTTGTGGCCATTAACTCACTGTGCACAGTTATCTGGCAGGGATTTCAACTCAGGAATCTGCAGCTCAGATTAAGGAGGCTCCATCAGAGCTGAGGAATGTGGTGTTTTGCAATATAAGTAGTTAATATGCTGAAGGCCCCATAAACACAATGCTGTGTTCTCATTCCTGCAGCATCCTAACAGCATGGACCTGGAAATCTTCCATATGTTCTTGAAGCCATGGCCTTTCAAGGGGCATTTAGTAGATGCAACCACATGAAGATTCCAGTAACACCCTTTCGTTATTCACTGATTTAATGCAAATACTGGTGTCCTGACACAAGGGTGAAGGTATTCTCTCCATGCTGAAGCTGTACTTCAGCAGAGCTTGTACAAAGTTCATCTCAGGTGTGTTATGACCCCTTCCCTACAGCTGCTTCCTGTGGCTGAAGTTAACAGGCTTGGATAACAGTGGCATCAGCAAAGAACATACACTGGAACCACGTCTTGGCAGGTTTGTTATATACCAGTATATAAGGTCTTTCCTTGGCAGGGTGTTGCTATTTGGATTCAACAGCATCAGCAGCTTTAGTCTTTGAACAGGGGCACGGCAGTATTGAAGCCACTCATCTTTGCTCCAGCACCAATTGCTCAGGGGCTGCTCTCTAAAGACTCTGGCATGTGTGTGTGGTCTGAAGGTCACTCTTTGTTGGAGAGAGGCTCTTCTTTCCTGTCTGAGTGAGGAGGGGAGGCTGTTAGCAGTTCAGCATTGTAAGCAGTTTCCCTTCACTCTATGCAGGCAATACTGATGAACTTGGTCTCCAAGTGAAGATTATGTGTCTTCAGTTCCTGCATCCCGCAGCAGGACCAAGCTGGCCTGTAGCCAGGCTGGGCCAGTTCCTCTGTCTGCAGGAGAGGAACTGAGTTGTGTTTGTCCTGCAAAAGCAGGCACTCCGCTTGTCCCTCTTGTTTTAAAACATTCCTCCTATCCTCCCATCTCCAGGAAAAGTCATTATCTCTGGACAGTTTCTTGAAACCCAAGTGCCTTTGTATTCTGGTCATAAGCAGAGCGTTGTTCAAAGTGCGAGTGAGTCGTGACTGCTTTTATCACAACGAGAGCCCATTATTGGCACTCATCCCTTTTTACTGTTTCACTAGAGAAAGGCAGGTGAAAAATGGGACAGAAATCTAGGAAATGAAGGGTAATTTACAGTTCACAAAGGAGCAGTAAAAATTAATTAACTGTCTGAGGATCCATTCCGACCCGGGCCATGGAGTTTGTGCCAGCTCTTTGCATAGCATAAGGTGTCTGTGCTGTGCTCAGCTATGGAGATCAGGCTTGTGTTGTGAAATTAAGGCTCTTTGCTGAGCTAGAAATCCTTTGGGGCATGCAAAATGTGTATGCACACCTAATTTGGTGTGCCAAAGAGACATGATTGTGCATATAACTCCGGTCATTACATGCTCAACTGGCTACTTATGATATTCACTATTAGTTGTCACAGTAACTGCTCATGTAAATTACGGATGCAGTTATCCACATAATTTAACACCGAGCTCCTTTGAAAATCCAGGCGTAATTCCTCCTCCTATTCCATGTCGGTGTCTATATGAATGAAACACGCTTTACACACCATATCCATATGGGCTAATTCCAAAAGGGGGCAGAGCCCCGGAGGGACCAGAGAGGTGACGAGACACTGGCCCAGCCTGGCTACGGGCCAGTTTGGTCCTGCTGTGGGATGCAGGAACTGAGCAACTCCCGCTTCTTGCCAATCATGTTGCCAGCCCTCCAGTCAAGCCTGAGATCCCCACCTGGAGAAAGAACTTCACAAATCAGAAATGTCCTAAATTGGATCCTTTTTTGGTGCATCATTTTCAAAACTGTAATTTCCATTTGAGAACTATTTGTCCTGATCCTGAGCGTCAGCTGAACTCATTTTTTTTCACTGTAGTTTAATTTAGGCAGCAGATGCCATCAGAATGTTAATGCCTTCTTAATTCTCACCTACATGCTTTTATTCTTATTAATTTGTTATCTGGGGCTTTAATATTCTATTTTTTTTCCTGCTTTGATCAGTTGAAATAATTTGATGGCAGCATTTCAACAGGGCTTGCAATGGGGAAGTGTGTAATGGTGCATCACCAATGTATGTTGCTGTGTATCCTGCAGCGTGCTCAGCTGTTGTGCTGTGCGAGCATGAATCATGTGATGGTTTTAGGTGATTAAAGATGAGGCCTTACTTATCCCTGCTGTGAATAACTAGAGAGGGAACAAGCTTTAAGGACCATTTCCCTGGTGCAGGATTTTGCCCTCAGGGTTGGTGGGCCAGGGGTGTGATCCCAGCCCATGGAAGTGCAACTGAGCTTGCATTCAAAGTGCTGGGATAGCTGCCCAGCCACAGTGGATGTTTTCAGTGAGCTCCCCTAAACCATGGATATGGGGAGGTGATGGAGATGTACTCACAGGATTCCCTGTCCTCCACTCAGGGGTGGTGATTCCTAAATGAGAGCCATGGGGAGCAGGACATGTACCTTTCCCAGCTGGAATGAGGTGCTGGAGGACACCACCTCCCAGCAGCAGAGCACAGCAGGAGTTCTTTGCAGAGAAGCTGGGATGGATGGGTTCATTGCTGCTCCCCAGTCAATACCAGATCCAAGTGGAGTGTCTCTGTTGCCTGAGTGCAGGGAAGCAGCAGGTTAGTGGTGAATGTTACACAGGAAAGGATGTTTCAAGCTGGCTAGAAGTAACAAAAATGAAGTTAAGGAATGCCAGAGAAATGGACAGTTTTACCAATTTAACCAAACCCCTTCTGCTTAAAGGAGGAGGAAGAAAAATCTCCTAAGTCCCAGACAGTTTCTCAGTGTGGTTCAATCCCTTCTGGCAGCCGAGAGAGGGGACACCTTGACGAACTTCACTGGACACTTTGGTACAACTTCAACAAGCAAAGAAGCCCTTTTGCCTAGTAGAGGATGGGAATGACCTGAATGCACCTATCCGGAGGTAAATACGTAGAGGCAGCAGGGAACTATTTGACCCTTTATGTTATGACAAAACCTTTTACCATGTTGCTTCTCAAGCCCAGTTTCTAGAATGGATTCCAGCACGTGGACACTTGGTGCTCTAAATGAGGTCTACCTACCTGCAAGCTGTTCAGTTTGTCCCAGCAAATCTGAGAGCCTGAAGATACACCTCTTTCTAACACTGGTTCAATTTGAGGAGTCACTGATTCAGGAATAGGGGTGGGACTCTCTGTCTCCTTGTTGTTTGTATTTAGGGGAAGGAATGAGTTTTGGGTTGTCCCCCAGACTTTCTGGGAAAAGCATAGGACCAGGTTGAACTTTATCACTCCAATGCTATCTACAGGTACCAGAGGGTCAAAGCAAACATCTCTTTTCACTGGATACTACCTACAGAACGAGTGGTGCAGAAAGTTTCAGAGTTCTATGGTTGGCTTTTAATAGGATAGCAAAGGAGTTTTGGAAGGTGAGGTTTGTGTTCCAGGGAGCAACGGCCTGCATTTGCACTCCCAAGCATGTCTGAGTCCCAATCCAGATGTGCCCTTTACAGACTATGACGAATAACTGGCTATTCTGTGTGGGGTTTTGCATGGGATCAGTGCTCCAAGCCAGGCAAACACTAGCCAGTGCTTGGAAGTGCAGATTGTGTCTCTTGGAGCACAGCGACTCCAGGCTGGAGCTTGCTCATGTCCAGGCAGCCTGAAGAGTGACTGAAAGGGACAAGCGACAGGTTTGTGGAGGAAAATCTCTGCATTAAGGCCAAGTACTGCACAAGGCAGGGACCTGGGTAATTGCTGCATCCAGTGGTTTGGTGGGAATAATCTGAGTAGAGTGAAACTGTGGCTTTCCTTTGGGCAGATGTAGTCCATCTGATGATAGGATTAGGGATGGGACAGCATCCTCTGGAAAGCTGGGATTAAGATACACGAGCAATGCGTGCAAATTAGGAATCAGATTATGCACATGAGAAGTACGACGGTCTTCTGGTAGTTTTGGTTTGCTTCCAGGTTTGGATTTGGAGTCCTTTATTTCTGGTGCATGAAGGCAGCACTGATGTGCTGTGCCTCAAAAGATGCTTCTGTCCCTGACGTCCGGATTCCAGCATGAGCTGGTGCAATGGCACTCACACACTCAGCACAAGCTGTACCCTCTCCCACTGTGCTTCCTCCCACAGGAAAGTGGATCCTTCTCCAAACCAGCTTGGACAGAGATGCCAGGGGAAGAAGTTTCAGGGGCCAGATCCTTCCTGTCCATCACCCTTGAAACTCAGTCCCATTAAGAGATGATAGCTTTCTGGCTGATGTGAACTGCTGCATGACACATCAGATATTGCGTGTAGGACTTGAAGAGGTCGATGAGAGCATCTGAATCATTCATTACCCCGTAGAAGTAGGTGAATGGCTGCTATTGTCCCTCTCCTTTCAGAGGAGGATGCTCAAGCACAAAAAGGTTAAGAGACTTTGTGAAGGTCCCTAAAGGAGGAAGCATCAGAGCTCAGAAAGTGCTTGGTCCCATGCTCAGATAACTATTCTTCACTTGTTTCTCTCTGAACATCATTACTAACGCTTAGTGTTACTACAGATGCTCAGCTTGTGCTGTAGAATCACTGTAATGTCAATCTAGTCTTTTCTGCTGTTTTTTGCTGTCCATGAATCAATCCCGGTTCACCAAACAGTTCCCATTGTGCCTCCGTAAGCTCTCTCTCTTGGCAGGTGTTCGGTGTGCTTGGTTGGTCCCTTAGTTCACATGGGACTTTCTTATTCTGAGGTACAAGGCTTTTTGTAAAGACAAGGAAAACCTTAATGTTACATTACTGCTAACATTCCCCCGGGCTGTGTGGAAGGATTCATTCTTCAGGCTCCTGAATGGCTTATTTGATTCTCGGCAGCTCTTGTTCACAGTGTTGTTATTTGTGTCATTATTGCAACCAGACCTCGACTTGGGCAGCAGCAGCGCAAGGTGCTGTACAAACGCAGAGCAACCGGGTGGTCCTTGTCCTAAGGCAATGGTGAGATCGAGGTTTGCAGCGTGCTGCGGGTCAGGTCTCTGTCCTTCCAGCTCCAGCGCAGTTGTGAGAGGTAAATAAGAGAAAGGACAGAGTGGGAAGAAGGTCTTCTGCCTGAGATGTGTATCTGAGCTAATTACAGAATAGTGGGGAATAAATTCCTATATATATATACCGATAAATATGCCTAAATGAGGGACTTGAAGAGACCTTCTGTCTATTTGGGAACAACGAGAATTCCTGATAACTAAGACTCAGCAATTCCTGTGGCAATGAGGGTGGTCTTGGTTTTTAACCAGTAAGAGGCAGCCTCTCAATCCCTGGCTTTTTCGCAGTATCTGTTTCTTTCTCTCTTTTCCTTTCTTTCTTTTCCCAGCCAAATACTCAAACATACCCAGAAAAGCCTGTTCTTTTCCCAGCTGGCTGCATATCTATGGAAAGAGCCTGTGGCCCTCTCCCATTTCAGGCCTGTTTGACCTTGCCTTTTAACCAGATGTTTCACTGGAGAGCTCACACTGGGGAGAGCCTGGGTTGCATTCAGCTGCTGGTGAACTCTCCGCCTCGGTCAAGCAGCTGTAAATAAAACCAGCCCAAGAAAAACAAGACCTTTTCTAAACCGAGTTGGCCAAGGACAGAACTGACTCCAGAGATGCAGATGGCTGTTAGCATATTGATGAGGCTGCAGAGAGAAGCTCATCTGCCATCCCCGATCTTCAATCTCGCCTTTCACTTAGCTGAGGGATCGGGTTTGGGGGTGAATAACAACTATTGTTCCCCTGGTTCCCAGGAAGGTTTGGAGGTCTGGGACACAGCCCCATTCCAACACTGCCCACGGTGCATCATCCTGTGTGCAGCTGTCCATGCATTCGAATGAGTTCCTGGCCAAGAGCACTTAAGCACTTGCAAGGCCTGAAAGTCTCAGAAGAAGGAATCACAAGAACACCATTGCAAAGCGATTAGTCAGGGACTTGTTTTCTTTTGACATCCTCTCTCTGTTGAGATTATTCACCTGGCACTGGCAGGCAGGCTTGCTGCAGGAACAGTCTTGTCTTCAGCACTTGATCAGGAGAAGATGTGAGCAATGTCTTCTGGGGTTAAAACTACAGTGGGAATTGTCAAAACGTTGTTCTTCTGTTTGGGAAGTGGCCAGCTCTCAGCTGGGCTGATCATTAGTTTCGATATGTGTGTACCTCAATTGCAAGGTGGCATCCAAACCAGCACGGGCCCCCCTCTTCCTGGAGTGACAAGATAGAGGATCTGGGGGCTGTTGCTTCCAGTTCTTCCAGCTTGGTTTGGACCTGGGGTTCAGATCTGGGAAGGCTTTTTCCATTTGAGCTGTGCTTGGCCAGGTTAGAGAGCAGCGGAGCTGTGCAAGCAGAAAGATTTGCTCCTCATCTCTGAACAGAATCGGTTCCTGAGCCATTCTCTTGTGAAAGGGTGTATTGTGCTGAGCTGAGATGGCTGAGAGAGAGATTGCTTGGCACCCTGATCACTGCTGTACCAGGAAGGATGGAGGCCTGTAACTGAGCACCGTACACACAGAATCATGTTGATATGCACATCAGTGATTTCTCCTCTGCCAGGGTCAGGCTTGCCTGTCCCCAGACATCTGCTACCACTCAGAAGACATCCACCACTGTGTTGAGATGTTTATCCAATATTTAGTATTCCCTTGGAGGGCAATGTGCCATCTCCTGCTCCTGCTTGTATACTAGCTCCACTTTCTCCAGCCAAGTGCCAGCTTGCTGTAGGAAATGATGAGGTGACCTGGCTACAACCCATGGCCAGTTTCTCTTCTCATCCATCCCCATAAATAATTTTTAATAACCAGAGTGCTCTTAATGCAGCAGTTCTAATGTGGGGGCGATCTGTTTAACCTAATCTGAGTATTAAAGCTGGTCACAGTGCTATCTGAGCACCTGTGACTTCCTCAGGCCAGCTAGAATTCAGGACTGCAGAGCCAATGGCTTTTCCTGTTCATGCCGTACTGGCACATCCCTCCTGGGGAGATTAATACCTTCCCGAGATGCCATTAAGGTCAGTTGCACCAAGATAAGGAAGAAATGATGGAGCCGTAGGGCAGATATCCCTTTCAGATTCCCTAAAGAAAAGGTTTTCAGACATTCCAGACCTTGCCTTCAGCATCTCAGAGAGAGGCATTCTTCGTCTCTGGGGGTGGCATTGCTCAGCCAAGTGGGCACAAGGAGAGAGCTGGAAAGAGGAAGGGATCCGATAACGCTATTTTGCCCTCTGTGCTTAGATCGACACTTCACTCTGTTTTAAACATCCGCTTCATCGTTCCTGCTCTCCAATATCCCACTATGGCCCCAGCAGGAGCTATTTTAATCCCTCATCATTCATCAGGAGGCCCCTTCCTGTTCCCTTTCTATGTGCTCCTGCATGCATGTATGTGCATCTCCACCAAGAAATCCCCTCGTGCTCGCTGTTGTCGGAAAGGTCACCCAGGGATATTCGCAAACAGCAGGTGTAAAATTAACAACTGGTGCAATTCCAATCATCTGGCAGGAAGGAAAACATTGGACAATAGGTAGAGCCAGGGTAAAGTTTCCAGTTGAAGGCTCATTGCCTGATATAGGACAGCAGATCGGTGGGCTGGGAACTCTCCTAAGAATGTGAAACCGATAGGGTATTAGCAGCCCCTCCAACACAGTTGTTTTCAGCTTGCTCAAAAGTATTTGGGGATGTTTCTGAGCAGGATGTGTGGGTGAGGAGGCATCTTCCAGCCAATCAGCCGGGTAGATTTCAGCCCTCCCCTTGAATTTCAGCTTCTGTTTTCCCTAATGGAAGGGAAGGTGAATCCTCCATCATAAATGTAGGGATCTTAAAGCATTTTGGATGAGTTCCTGCAGCGCACTAACAAGTGGTGCTCTCAAGGATTATGGAAATCGTGGAGAGATGGCAAGATAGATGGGTGGATGTGATCAATATGATTTATGACCCCTTATCATTATTGTTAATGGAACTGATTTTAGCTGCACGAAACAATGTGAGTATAACTCGAGAATGGCATCTTTGTGGTATAAGTCTTTTGGAGGCATGGTAGATCCTGTTAGACCTTGACTAGTGTCAGCAGCCAGAAGGGTGGCTTGAGTTTCTGAGCACGGAAGTAAGATTTACTGTGTAATTCAGGTGTGGATACGTTCCCAAGTAAAGTTGGCAGCACTGAACGTAGTGAAGGCAATGCAGAATGGAAAAGGCTGTTGAGAAGTTTGGTTTAAAGCATGGTGGGCTGTTCTGCAAGTGTTAGTGAGGATGCTGTAGCTGTTGGCATCACAGAGAAAGAGTTTGACCAGATATTTTAACTCGCACACAGCTAAAGGTGAAGCACTGAAGTCTTGCCTCTATGAAGTAAGATTTAATGTATGGGGATCACTATGCCTACGGCTACCTGTAGTACTTCTTTAGTAGAAGTAGACTTCTTTAGTCTCCTCTGCCCTTCTCCTTCCCTATCCTCAAAGCTGTCAGTTAGTGTGCCATGATGCCAGGTATCCTTTGGCAAAATACTACCGCACCACAACCAGACCCCGTAGACAGACTCCTGTCCTCCTAACACAGTGTCCATCCTCCTTTTGAACACATTTGCTGCAAGCTCCATCCATCACAATACAATCAGTGCTGAAAAAGTGCTGTTGTGGGTCTCTGTGTAGGATTCCCATTGCTCTCACTTAGCAGGGATCTCTCACAAGGGCTGTGCTGACAAAAGATGCCTGGGCTGAGAGGAGGCCTGATAACGCGGCAGCGTAACGCTCACATACATTGTCAGCAGCACTGCCATTGCCAGCGGGAGCAGGGGGAGGGCTGGAATTCTCCCATTCAATTGGGTGAACCTGACACCTTCTCGTTCTTGTGTCCTCGTGGCTCGGGCACTTGACATTTCTACACATTCTCAAGCAAGTTCACTGGAAAACTATCCCATGTCAGGAGCTGCTGATGTCAAGGCTAATAACAGTGCTGGGGTCAGATCTTCCTCATCCTGCAGGCAAGGACCTCAAGATCTGGCTCCAAGTCAATAACAAGGTTTGTCGCGTCAATGACGGCTTATTATGAATCGCAGCGCAAGCCTTTCCCAAACAAAGTGTGTTCCTTTGGTTTCCCATGCAGGAAAAGGTTAGCACTTTCTAAAGGTGGGTTCCCTCTTCCTTGTGTGGAGCAAAACCAGTGAGCTCAGAATGGGCAACAGCACGTTGCCTTAGAGCAAGAGACAGGGACACTGATAAACCTTTATCGGGGGAATTCTTCTCTTCCCCTCTGGAATGGTGCGAGCTGATTGTTTTCGTCTCTAGAGATGCTGTTGGGTTGTTTTTCCATGTCCCCTTCCATCATTTGGATGTTAACAATACCGCTTGGCTGCCTTTGTTAGTGTCACAATGGGCCTCAGAAAGAGGGAGATTGCCATACTGGGAAGTGGCTCTCAGGGAAGGAGGGAGCAGGAGATATTTGCTCACACTTGTGCTGCAGTGAAAAAAGGAATTGTAGGTTGACATTCACTTTGCTATTGCATTATAATCCCAACAGCATGTTGAGAATGATGCCACTGGAATGGTGTCCAAAATGATGATTATAACTGCTTCCTATTTTTAATTTCCTCTTAATAAGGGGAATGGTGGCCAGTAATGATCCTGCTCTGCCCTTCCAGATGTCAGAGCATTATAAAGCATGGGTTAGCAAACACTGATGTCTCTCTGCAGGCCTTTCTTCTGCACTGAAAACTCCTGCATGACCCAGGTACAAACCAGGCCGCTACAGAAAGTGCTGTACCTGCTTTTCTGTTGGCCTCATTTTACCAGGGACTATTTGAATTTGAGAAATGAGGTGACTCGCTCCACGTCCCTTGGTGACTCAGTGGTAAAGAACAGATTCAGCTGTTCACATCTCCTCATTTTGCTCTGCCAAATGACCTTTTTGCTATTATTTACAAGGCATTTGATATGAGGTTCCTAAATATGTAAGCTGATGTTCAGAATTGCTGAATCCTCACTCGTTCCCCTCCAGGCTGTACCTAAATGAGATACCCATGGGGAAAGCTGTCTTGTCTTGAATATCAGCAATTGCTAATGGTTATTCCTCTTTATGCACTCATATAGGTTTTAGCAGGTGGACTCCAGATCCAATCTGAAGCATGCCGAACCAGCACAAGACAAGGAGGACCACAGCAGGTAGCCTCAGTTTCCTCAACTGCTATTTACAATAACATGACTGTTTCACACATCGCTCCTAAATACCTGGCTGATGATAGGAAGCCCTTTGGCTGAGAGGGTTTGAACTATGGTTGTCAAGCGTCTTAGCTAGGGGAAAGTAGGTCCATATGGCTTGGCTGAGTGATGCTTTGCTTCTGAACAGCTCCTGACTTCAGAGTTTCTCGTTTTGCAAAGCACAGATCTCCTGCTGTTTCTGTAGGATGTCTCTCCATTCAAAGGTCAGATTTTATGTATGTTCTGGGTTCCTAGAACCAGGGTTTTGCTGTGCTAGAAAAGCAGAAAGGAGAAGAGTACATGAGGTTAGTAACATCTGAGCAAAACAGCATTTATGGCTCAGAGAGCAATTCCAATTATCCAGCACTTAGGCATCGAGAAGATTCAGATAAGAGGTCTCAGATTTAGCTCCTCTCTTCTCTCTGCAAGTTAATGTGCCACTTCTTCCTTTTTTTTAAGCAGACAATCAGATCTGTGATAGCAAATTTCAAGTTAGAGGGGAAAGATTGTCTCTTCAGAGAATGGAAAGAACCATTTTGGCCCCGGGTGAGTTTTGTGATCCACCTGAAGCACGGATAGCTCTCATTACACATACATTACACAGAAGCTGATGAGCTTGTTGCAAGAGCAGCTAGATAAAATCCTATGGCTTCTTTATCAAACTATTTGAGTCCATGGTCCATCATTTGCTGTACTGGGTAAAACCTTAGTGAGCTCCTGTTATGCCTCCTTCGGGGCTATTTATACACTGTGACAATGTAGGAACCTAGTTTCTGACTTCTGCCTTAAATCTGAGAAGAGTCAATTGAAAATCACACAGTTCCTGCAATATTAGATCATATGAAAACCTTAACAGAAGCGCTGCTCTCTAGCCCCATCCATTTCTTTTCCATCGCAAAGGGACGGATTGCCAGAAGAGGTATCATCAGCAAGCTGATAGGAGCTTCTCCCTTCCTTCCCTGGGGTGTTTATACAGGTCAGTCCCTCTAATGTGTAAGCTCTCATCTCCTGGCAGTTTACTCATAGAAGAGCTTCCCAATTTTCCTTCTCTCCTCACTGCATAGCCACCCACAAACAGCTTTTCAGTCATCTGAATGCTTGTAGATCACTAACATATAGCAAAGCTTTAAGGAGCATGTGCAAACAACCTATATACTGATCCAACAGCACTGTATTGAGGCTTGTCTTTATCTTCTGGAACAGATAATCATCATCTTTAGAAGAGCTTCTTCCTTAACATCTTGCTTCTAAAAGGCCATCAGTCCAATCCAACCCTGTTTTCTACTGAGAGCTGTGGGTCTGAACCCTGTTACACTTCTGAGTGTTACCCATGTCACCCATGGTACTACTTCCAGTTACCTGGGCATGTCAGCAAACACTTCTGCAGGGTCCTGACAGCTGAATTGAGGGTTAAACAAGCAAAAAAGCTCTGCTTCTCTGAGCCTTTTCTATCTACCGCAGAGCTGATTGAATCTCTCCCCCTACTTGCCCTTTGCATTATGCTATAGGGTAGAGAGGAAGCAATCCCCCGAATCTGAAACTCTCCTACCCTTCTTTTCCCACACAAGTTATCTCCCAGCCTTTGCTTGCTTGTGCTCCAGCCCCCTTCTGAGCGTGCTCTCATTAAGACCCCAGAGGGAGGAGGTGATGCTCTGAAATTGTCTTAATTGCTCTTGTTTATGCTGGTTACGATGGCAATAGGTTGCCATGCAGAGGAGGCTTTCTTCAGATGTGCGGCTTCTCCATTGTTCCGTATGCTGAAGGATCGTCTGTAGGCAGCTCCAAGTCACTTACAACAATAGATTCAGCTGAAGATCAGTAATACTGGGTGACTCACAGTCACACACATGCGAGACCCGCCAATCGCTGTGGCCTGCCACTGGATTCAAGGGGAGGTTAAATGTAGCTGATGTGCTCTTGCAGGGTGCTGGAGAGGTAACGTGCTGCACTTGCACAGCTTCTGCTATCCAAGAGCTCCCCAAACATGAATGGAGAATGTTGTTTTGCTAGGGCAGGTGATGACTTGCACTCACTGGAAAGCAGGGAATGGAACAGAGTGTGTCTTTTGTCCAATGGAAATTTGCATGTGCCAGAGTTTAAACAAGGGTCAGGAATCTTGACTTTTATTCCCTGATCTATCTGCCAGGCACTCTATCAACCAGAACCTAAAGATGCTCTTTTATGTGTATTGTGTGCTACTTGAGCTATATCCCATTTGTCACCCTTGACAAATGACAGGGAACAGCTCCGTCTTGCAGGTTCTTCTCTAGACCTCTGCAGCACAGTGCCTGGGTCTTCATTTGACAGAGACCCATTGGAGATGATGTCGAGATGCCTCAGCTGTGGGTTTGTCCCTTCTTTCCCATTGTTCAGACTTGAGGCTTCATGCTTGGGTGGACTGCATTGGACTAGGGGTATTTTGCTTTCCATTCTTACTTTTCTGGATAGTCCCAGACTGACAGATCAACACCAGAGCCACCCTACACCCCTGCGATCTATCCCTTGAATCAAGAGGTCTGTGTACGTCCTTTCCCCTATATCCCTGGCTCAGGGATATGTCTGTCCTCCTACTATGTCCCCACTTGTCCTCATTCACCCAGGATCC
The DNA here is from genome assembly GCA_039720435.1 of Amazona ochrocephala. Taxonomy (NCBI): domain Eukaryota; kingdom Metazoa; phylum Chordata; class Aves; order Psittaciformes; family Psittacidae; genus Amazona; species Amazona ochrocephala. Next base: position 10,510,796 of record CM077886.1, on the reverse strand, counting down.
ACTGTTCTCCTTCCATGCACCAGGCACTCCATGCCTCTCACCCAGGGTCCGCTGTTCTTCTATGTGCCAGACATCCACTGCCTCTCCCACCCATCATTCTCCTTAATTCTCCCCTGCTGCTAGGGGCTCATCGTTCCCCCCATCTTTCCTTTCCCGCATGCTGCATGGAAGGGGAGATACCCACTTCCCTTTTTTTCCCTTTCTGGGAGATACAGTATTCCAACAGTAGGGAACACAGGCAGAGCTGTGTTCCCAGAGAAAGGCTGGCTTGTGCTAGAAAGGATTAACAGCTGTCATCAACTTGCTCTTGACTCCAAAGTCTGTTACGGAGCTGGGTCAAACTGCTGAAACTCCTCACCAGTTTCCTATTTGCTGCCTATTTTCAGTCCTTGGATGCTGACAGCAGCCCCATAATTTCCAGTGTCAGTCAGGTTTGGTGCTCCGTGGTTCCATATTGCACGTACGCCAGCAGACAAGACAAGTGGAGAGATACTTTCCAGCTGAGTGTGAAAAATTGCCTTGCTCAGTCCATAAGTAATGTGCTTCGTTGAGTCTAGCTAATTTTCTTCCCATATAAAACAGTGCAGCTTCTGCATAATTTTGTGCATTACAAAAACACCAGATCTCAAGAGCTTGATGGTGGGCCAGGCCCCAAGTGTGTCGCTAAGCAATTACTGAGGCCCCGTCTGCCTCAAGCTGAATAAAACCTTGAGGCAGAAGCTGAGGACCTGACCCCTGATTAGATGTGTGCTTTTCCATATTCATAACAACAGAAGTGTGCTTATACTGGGTCAGCAAAGGGCTGATTCAGGATCCTGGCTTATATATATAGCCCCGAAGAGGGTGTCTAGGCAGGACTGGGGAGACTTTTCTTTCATAAATATGTATTTCATTTGGAAATATAACTTATATAAATGGTTAGAAGTTCTATATAATTAGTAACCCTCGGTGGATTTCTCTTCCATAAACTTCTCCAGGTTTCCCTGACATTCATATACAGTTTCAGCCTCCTCATCATCCTGTGGCAAAGAGTTCCTCAGGTTAACCACGCATCTCCTTTTACTTGGACCCAAAATCCCCATTTCCAACAGATTTGGAACCACCAACCTTTCAGTTATCAGTGGTACACATTGACAAAGACCTTGAATTAGCCATATATTTAGCAGTAAAGTTGTTCTACTTTCTCCATCTGTTTGGATCCATTTATCTGCTGTAAACATACGCTGCAATGTGGTCACCATGCTGGAAGGAGAAATGCAGAAGAGCTTGAAGCTCTCTGAAGGAAGTAGTGCAAAGCACCTGCATGAGGTACCAGTGATCATCTATGAAACGTTCCCCTTGGAGTCACCACGCGTTGCCATCACTAGACAGTGACATCTCACAAGGTTTGGAGCACACTTGGTTGCTGATCCAGAAGAGGGCAATGGTGACACATCCTCACTGATGCTCCGAACACCAAATCAGCTGAGGACAGCCACTGTAGGAATGGAGCCAAATAGCCAAACCACCTTGGCTAGCAAATATGCGTGTTCCTGGCTGTTTTGTGGCAAGCAGATTGAAGTAGGAGGCAGCTTTCAGCTACTGTCTCAGGTCAGATGGGACTGTCAGTCAATTGTTAATTATGACTCTTCTTCTTACTAATTTCTGTAACTTCTATCACCATGGCAGCTAACTGCCGTGGAAAGATTCAGCCAGAAAAAGGAGAAGACAACCAAACTTCTCATAGCAAGAGAATAGGAATGAGCTATAGAGGAAGGGAGGTGGAGGAAGAGATCTGTAAATTGTCTTCAAGGAGAGTCTAAAGCTGGTCAAGATTGGCTTTGAATGGCCCTATCTGAGGGAGTCCAACCTGTGTTCTCACTGTCCTCTGCTGAGAGCTTGCATCCCTGCTCATTGCAGGCGAATTGGAATAGATGACCTTTGAAGGTCCCTTCCAACCCAAACCGTTCTGTGATTCTATGATTCAGCTAGCCTGGTCCCAGCACAGCACATGGTGGAAATGAGGTCCATGTTCACTGCACACGATGCTGGCTGCTATGATTTTTCTTACTCTGTGCCAGTTACTGGAAAACTGTGTTATTATCACATCTTCCCTGCCCTGGCCTGGTCAGTTGATCAGTTTTAATCTCCTGTGATGGCTCTGTGGCTGCAGAGGAAGGGAAGAGGAGAAACTTGACAGCACTTTGAGCTCTGATTAATTTTTAAGCTTCCTCCCTTTCTGCTTATTTTGTTGCTTTTTTCCTGGTGCTGAATGTGTTCTTTCCACTGTGTGTCACTTCCAGAGGAGGACTGTGGAGACAAAATGCCACTCACAGCCATCACAGGGCATTTAACCTGTGGGAGCTGGATGGCAAGTCACAGTCTGGGATCATACAAGGGCCTAGGACAACTGGTGACTTCAGTCCCTGCAGCAGCTCACAGGAACATAGTGACACAGTGCCTGGGTGTACCTGGAGCATGGGCAGAGCAGGTTGCATGGGACAGTAGAACAACAGCCATTTTATTGCTATTTTGCAGCAAAAAGTGCCAAAATGACTGTGGTCCATTCAGCAACTTGCTTTCTGATTAAGCTTTCCAGCCTGTAGGCATCTTCTCTCATCCACATCGTACCATCTCCATTTAGAAACCCTTTGCACCTGGCCCTGTACAGACCAAGCCAATTCATTTCACATAATGCCTCAGCACTTTGGAGAAACAGACTTGTTCTAAGTCCTTTCTGGAGTTTCAGGTATTGCTTTGAGATCCAGGAGAAACGATCCCTATTCTGCCAATGCTTATAGATTTCCTGAGACCTTTATCAAATCACTTACCCTACCTTGAACATAACTTCTGTATCTCGAAAATGAACAACACAATGCTTTTTCCTACCTCTGGTTTTAGGAGGAGTAACAGAATCTAGATGGCATCAAACTCCTTGTGTTCTGTGCTTTACCAATAGCATAGAAAGCTGATTTCTGTGCTGGAGGGACCTCACTGTGTAAGTGCAAGATGGGGACAACAGGTAGGTGCTGAAAAGCAGTGAGACAAGGCAGAGCTGATGGGCAAAGAAACCCCAAGCATTGCCCATTGGTTGCTGTCAGCTCTTCCATCGGGATCTCATCAGGGATGTGCAGGGAAGAGAACGAATCACTCCGTGGGTGTTCACAGGAAGCTACCCCCGAGCGCGCGGGAGAGGCACGGGACAATGCACACGAGGGGCGGCTGAGAATCCATGTGGGTGATCTTCCCAGCAAGCCTGGGGGAGACTCCGTGATATGCCTGAAGGAGGCACAAACGCCCTCTTCCTTGGCAGAGAACTCAGCTCTGGCAGGGTTTGATCTCTTCATTCACTTGAGCTTTTCTCTTCGTTCACTAAATGCCCCTGGACTTTGCTTTTCAAGGCTCTTTTCCTTCCCCTTGTCATTGCCACAGCAGCACTTGAGGTTGAGATGTTACAGATGAGCTTGCATGGAGGAGGTGACTTGAATCCTTTGCAGACCCCAGTGGAGCCAGTAGATCTTCCAGCGCCCTCCAGAGCTCTCCTCACCATCAGCCAAGATCTTCCCACCAAACAGTAGTGGAGGGAGCTCAAGCAGCATTGCCTTTCCCTTTCAGTGCTGCCACACTCACTGACGTCCTCGCTTAATCCTCTTGCGACAGCAGGCTGCTCATCAAAAACTCTTTGCTCGCCACTTTGGCATCATTCTGAGAAGCCAACTGAGTGCAGAGATGCTCAATTCCTCCCCCTCCACACACCTTCCATTGTCTTCGGGACTGACAGCTCTGATGTGGAGCAGTGATAATGCTGATGCTGTCAGGGCCTGGTACAATTGCACCGCAGGGAAAAAGGCGACTGGCTCTGACTCATCTGAGCCGCCTGGAGCTCAAGATGCCTTGTGCTTGTCTCCTGGCACAGCTCATCCCTGAGCAGTGCAGCTTTGGTGGGCTCTAGATATTGCCCTGTGAGGCAGGAGTTGACCATAGGCCTTTCAAAGGGCTAGCACTGGTGGCCAGCCATCCTTTGGAATGCTGGAATAACCCACAGGAAAAAGGAAGAAGACTCATTTCCTATCTCTGCTGAAGGCTTTGGGGTGTGTGGAGGAATAAAGGTGGTTGGTGTTTCTCTGCTTGACCTATGGTCGGGGGTGCTTAGCAAAGCATTTGTGCAACTCCTGAGTGCTAATGATGACAGTTGCGCCTCTCCTTGAGCTCCTCACATGCCCATCCTTCTGGAATGACCTGAGCCAGGGTTGAATTTCTGGGATGCTCCAAAATGCAAAGGGTCCAGACTTGAAATGCATCAGGATTGCTGCCCACCAAGATGGGAAGGACATTCCAAGCGGTGAAGCTGGACTGTGATGTGAACTTCCTGTGACCTTGAGGAAAACTGCCCAATGCTGCCCATCCTGGCCAGGTCAGCAGCTGAAATTTCCATGACTGACAGCAGAAACTCGGGGGTCATTTCTCTTTCATTTTTCACCTTTTCCCCAACGTGACATTGAATGAGAGGCATTAGGAGCTCCTCCTATAAATAGGATCACCCCTGTCAAAGCTGGTTAAGTCATACCCAGTGTCAAGCTCATAAACAAGATGCCTCTTCGATGCACTGTCTGGAGGGTGCAGAGGGGTGTACAGGGAAGCTTGACAGCTCCCTGTTTGAGTCATTGGCATTGGGACACCAGCTATTTTCAAGGCAATAAACAAAATCACCCCTAGCTCTGATATGGAGGATTTGGGGAGTGGTGCAGGGCAGAGGCAATGTAGTTGAGGACCACTGCCATGCGTTGTAGCAGAAGTGAAGCTGTATTGCAAGAGGAGGCAGGTAAGGCATAAAGTATGCAGGTGCTGGGACCTCCGTGGCTGCTGTCACAGTAGGGATTAAATATTCTGCTTTCATCTATTCCTTCAAGTTCTTTCCTCAGTTCTGCCCCAGAGGTCTGGGCTGACTTTGGAAGCCTGCACTTCCAGCTGACTCAGTTTCCCCTGGAGGGAGCTCCATGAGAAGCAGCAGTTTCAATGGCATCCTTTACAAAGCAGCTTTGCCTTACTGGGAGTCAGCTGGGGCATGGCAACGAAGCCAGAGACACAAAGCAAAGCATCTTTGAAACAAGAGAGTGTAAGTGTCCCCCTGTGCCAGCTGCAGGCACATCTGGATGGAGTTGGCCTGGCAGAGCTGCAGGGATCACCAGGGTGATGCGTGCATCACAGTGGGTCCATAGCAGACCACTATGGGGCAGTGGGAGCTGGAGAAGGGACCCTGAGGCTGCCTTTGCTTTTCTTCTCAGCCCTGGGAGCTTCTTCCCGCCTCTTCACCGAACTTTGTGCTGCTCTGAGACTGGGGGCTGCGAGGAACCTGTTCTGCTGAAGTGATGTAAGTGAATGTGTCTTCAAAGAGAAAAAACACAAAGGATTAAAATAATTAAGAAATAGATCATTTCTGCAGTCTGATTTCCCCACAGATCCACCGAGCAGTTGCATCAGTACAGCTGAGGGGGTGGAAAACTGAAGTGGGGGCAGAAAGGAAGAGAAACTTTCTAAGTCAGCTCCACCACTGAAAACCTTCTGTAACTACAGGGAGACCTACAGCCACTCGTCCCTTCCAGACTTCAACAGTGTCTGGTTCTGGTGTGTAGAGACGCAGGCAGCAGAGCAGCGAGAGATGTCTTGTTTGAAACTGAACTGAGAGAAGCTTAGCAGGGGTGGAATTGCTGCTTGTTCTGAGATAGGCTAATTATATTCCGTGTCCTTGGAAGCCAACCCTTTTCCATTCTGCTTGCATAATAGACATCCTATAGCTGTCACAGGAGCACGAGGCTTTCCCTCCCATCACTGCTGTACACAGCAGTCTGTCCCACTGCCTGCCTGCACCCCAGAAGCGCCTGGATGTCAGTCCTGCATTCCCCATAGGTGAATGCTGAAGCACTTTGGATTCCTTGGAGATGGAAACCTTTCTAGAAACACTGGGTAAAGTAACTCAATTCCTTGCTGTTTGGGATCAAGCTGGAGCCTGCTGCTTAATGGGGGATAAGTGGATGTAATGCAGGCAGTCGATAACTTTACACACACACGGAGTCCTTTGGAACCCTGACTTCCAAAAGACCTGTAACACCCTGACTCAGCTCTGAGCCTTTTGACTTTGTTTTTCCTTCTTTACCAAGTGACTTGTACTTTCATTCTTCCCCCCCACACCCCTTATTCATTTCTTTTTCCCCCCACTTACTCATTTCCCCCCCATATAAAGTTTGCAGCTTGTCACACAACTCTCCCTCTCCCTGTCGCTTTTCTCTTTGCCTCTTGCAGTGGGAGGAAAGAGAATACTAAAAGGAGCAGTTTTCAAATAAAAAGCCCCACGTGTTACCTGGGAACTGTCTCTCAGCATCCAAATACCCTCTGGGGCAGCCAGCGCTGAGTCCCTGCTGGTGTTCTGTACCCGCCAGACGCTGTTTGTGTTCTGTCACTGAATGCTCCTGTCAGGTCTGTCACTTGGTACAGGCAGGACTGACTGGGCCCTTGTGAAAGAGGATTTCCCTTTACACCTCCCTGCTAAGCGTTCCTCACTTTTTCCCTTTCTCCCGACAGGGAAAATCACTGCTTCAACTGCTGCCATGGCTGTTCCTAGGCTGGAGGAATGGGTTTGGGGACGTTTGTGCTCTCTGAAATGCTCCTCACCTTGAGCAGCCCTTTGGTCCTGCCTTACATCTCAAGCAGGGAGGAAAGGAGGCGGTGATGCTTCCTCTTGCAGTCCTCAGTCCCTACTCAGCTTCAAGGTGAGTCCTTCACTAGTTCAGCACTCTCTGCAGCCTTTTGGGATGTCTAACTTTTGGCCACCTTTTCATGCCCTTACTGAATTGCCCCTAGGAGAAACTTGCAGGAGAAGGAGCTCCAGACCAAGGCATTAATGTAAGACCTTCCTGTAAGACCAATGGACTTGAAATGGCTCCCTGAGCCCTGCAAGAGGGGGAGCTGCTGGAGGTGATGGCCCACCCGGCAGCACTTATCCCAGCCCTCTCCATTCCCCTTCAGGCTCTCAGCTGAGGAGTTCATTTGGCTTTTATAAGGGCTGGAGGGACCAAGCAAACAAAGCCTCAGGGTTTAGTCAGTGGGTACAGCGTGTGCCTCTTCCTTCTCTCCCCTCCTTTCATTCCTGCTGGCTGCTCTCCTGAACACGTGGTGCCTGCTCGGCTCCAGAGCCGCTCCACAGAAAGCCTATTGATTGGGGCAGGAGAGCATTTCCACCATCTCAAGTAGGGGCTGCCTTCTCTTTCACTTCCAGGACATCCCGACACCCTCTGAGCTCCAAGGAGGCTGAGAAAGGCAGGGAAAGAAGGGGAAGAGATGCTGGAAGTGTCTAGGAGCATGGAGATGCTTTATTGGGTAGAAAAATGATTCAAGCATGAGGCTAAAATCACAGGGACTGTGCTCTGGGGCTGGGAATGAAGAATTGCTCACCCATTCATTACGGGATTTTCGGGAATCTTTGTAAATAAGCCAAGAACACGCGAAACAGAAAATCCTCCTGCTAGTGACACTGCACAGATCCTTTGTTCTTGTCTTCTTTCTCCCTTGGAAGGCCTCAGAGAAGTTCTTCCAACAACACATCCCCTCCGTTCAGCCTCTTCCACCACTTAGCAGTTATCCATTAACTGGCCATGAATAATTCCATCAATTAGCCCATCTCTGGAGGATCAATTTCCTCAGGTGCCAGCAATGCCACTTCAGCACCAACAAGAAAGGAGCACTCAAGAGCTATATATATAAGTACTTGTGTAGGATCTCTTTGTTCTTGCTACTTTTATGGTGCTCCTTGTTTCAGTGAGGATCAGCTCATATCCTTCTTGTAGTTATGAGCCCTGCGTTCTGGGCTGTGCTGGCAGAGGGGAGCAGCTCTTTCTGGCATGCATTTCCTTGCTCTTTTTGTTGGAGGGAGTGTGTGAGGATGCCAGGAAGGCTTTGAACCAGCCTGTGGTGTCCTGTGACCTGGTCAGGTGCAATGGATGCAGGATGGTGAGAAATAAGGTGCGTGTGCTGTGATGGAGACTGTTCATTAAAAACTGGATTCAAAGGAGAAGGGAAACAGCAGGAACCAGCAGAAGAAAGGATGTTTTCAGCTCTTGAAGGGGAATCCGGAGAAAGAGAGATCCTTTTGAAAGTGTAAAATGGTGTCAGTAGGAACATAGTATTGTTACGCCTTTGATGAGATCCGTTAGCTGAAAATGGGAGGACTTGCAGGTTATCCCAGGTAGAGAAGAAAGTGGCAATGGAGCGGAGGCTCCTTTGAAGTGCTCTGGTCCTACAAAGAAAGACACATTCCTGCAGGAATCGGAAGCAGGGGATGTGGCCATGCTCAGCTCTGCCCTGCTTTGTTAGTGCTCAGCATGGATGTGTCTGACCCTGTCTTTAATCTGGGCCATGCCCTCAGAGCCCTGCCTGGCTGAGCAAGGAGCTTCCTTGCTTCCGTTCATCCTTTTCCATGGTTTCTCCTCTTTATTTCCCCTGGCACCCATACTCTGCTTTGCATTTAAGACATCACCTAGGAAATTCTCTCAGCCCATTCCTGGGTGCATCCATGTGCCTTGTGTTTGAGGTGCAGATTGCGTTGGTTTTCTGTAGGGACAAGATCAAGGCACAGGAGGAAGAGAGAAGGTAAGTAGATTAACCAGGACAGCTTTGCATGTCTAGGAGCTCTTGAACTGTGTGGTGGTCTTGCAAGAGAAATGATGGAAGACTGAAAACTGGGGAGATCCAAACCTAGCCTGAGGTGGAGGGCTGTGAAGGGCAAAGGATGTGATATTCCCTGTCATCTGCTTTTTGCTCTTGCACTCTCCAGCTTCCAGTCCCTGATGCAAGCAGGGCAGCAGCCAGCCAGTATGAGTGGAACTGTACCTGCTTCCATCAGCCAGGAAGGTGTATGTGTGACTTGCTGCGATGCTTTTAGTGCCTAGATACCTTTTTGAAAGCTTCTGCACCCTGTGTCTCTTCACAGGGCCGGAGGGGAGTTTGGGCAGCTATTTCCTTGTTCCCTAAGAGAAATGCTGAACAGGGACACAAGAAGTTATACACCCAAATGTGGTGAGCAAGCTCAGTAATGCAGCTAGGCGGTGCGCTTGGCTCTGCTCAGGTGCCACAAGGGAAAAGGCCAGTGGCTGCAAATTAATTACTGTTAGCGATGCCACCTTCCTGCAGAGAACAGCAATCTCTGCAGAGGGCACAAAGCCTTGCTTTTGCCCAGTGCCCAGCCTGCAAAGATGCCTTCTGGCATCCCCGCGCTGCCCATGAGCCCATATGTTCCCAGTGGGAGCCACGGAGCCATCAGGCAGTGCCGGATGGAAGCATGTTTTGACTCATGGGGCAGAGGCTGCGTGGAGAAGTCTATTGTTCCCAAGTTGCTTCTTTAATTGACACAGTGAAAGAAGCCACATCTTCCTGCCTCCTTCTGACCGGGTCTGTAATTGAATTCAGCTCAACATCTCTGCTTCAGCCCCCCCCAGGGGGCTGTCAATCAATGAGGGATTTTTTCTCGCCTTGGGAATTTCTCCTTAGTCCCATTCTTTTCACTTAATAGGATCTAGCGAGAAAACCGGTAGCGGTAAATCTCCCAGCCCCCATTTCCTACCTTTCCCAAAGGTGCCTCGTGAAGGAAAGCGTTTGGGCATTAAGAAGAGACAAGTGAACTTGAGGGACTGAAAGCGCGTGCAGCTTTCCTGTCTTTTGCTCATTCATCCTTTCTCTCACTCCCCTCAGGTCTTTTGTTTCTCCTTGCCAAAACTGCTTGCGCACGCTTCACTCAGGATCTAATGAGACTGGTTTAGAGGCTGCAAAGCTGAATTGGATCCTTCTTCCCCCCCCCCCCCCCCCCCCAGAGTACAATGCCTGTTTAACCTTTCTCCCTTGGCATCCACCTCTCTCAGCAACCTATTTGCAACTCCTTTGCTTGCAAAGAAATCCCAGTGCTGACTGGTTTGAAAACGGGGGTTGCTGGGGACGAAGGCAGCAGTATGCGATACGCTGTAGGTACAATTTCGGGCTGGCTGCCGGGCACAGTTATTCCATGGATCTGATTTAGCCTGGTCTCTCCAAGCCCTGCCAAGATGTAGAGGGTTTTCATTGCTCCTTGAAAGGGAAATGTCATTTGCATGTCGAAGAGTGAGAAAGGACATGGCAGTTCTCCAGCTTCTTTATCCTACTCTAGCCTCTCTCCCCCTCCCCATCTCCCCTCTTGGCATTCCTATGCCGCTAAGGGCTTGGTGCCGCATGAAAGCATCCAGCCGTCCCTGGGAGAGATCTTGGGGCTTTCTGAAGCTGCTGGATCCTATTGCACATCCCTGTTAAACTTCGCCCTTGCTGCTGCGTGCGGGGAGCTTCCCACACAGACCAAAGTTCGGTCCCCAGCCCACCGGTTCTCCTCCACAGGCGCTGACGTACGAGGCTCTGCACGCAGGAGGCGGTGAGGGGAGGCTGGTTGGGAGAACGTGTCTCTGAAGCAGTGACTCGTCAATGTGCAGAGACAAGTGCATTGGGGTTGGGGGTTATCCAGGGAAGAGCGCGGTGTCTCCGAGTGCTTTCAGAGCAAGCTCGCTGACCCTGCTCCTTGTCCTTGCCAGCCGCAGCTAGTGGTGGGTGGGAGGAAGGAGCAGAGGGGGCAATCGCTCCCTGACCCTCTCCTTGGTGGTCTGCTTTTCCTGTGTACACATGTGAGAAGGGATGAGGTTGCCCAGATTTTGTAGATTTGGATGCATTATGCATGATACCTTCCTGAAGGGCTAGAAGGCAGAGAGCTTTTTCCTTCCCTTCCCTGTGGGTTTTCCCCAGTTTCCAGTTTTTCTGGCTTGTTTTTGGCTCTGTTTGCTTTGTTCTTGCTGGTTTTGTTTGGTTTTAATCACATGTGGCTGCCAGGTTTATGTTCCACATCTCTGCGAGGATCCACGTTCACTGCCCAGATCTCCTGCAGCAGGAGGAAAAAGCTCATACACAGCTGGGAAGAGAGTAGGAACCTCAGGATGTTGCTTCCAACAACCTGCTCCTGAGAATGCTAAGGCAGTGCCTTCACTTCATGCTGAGGTTGGTTACCCCAAGGGCTCACAGGACAATCTAACTCTGCAGTGTCCCAGAGATACCAGCACCTACGTAATCATGACTGGGGAGAGCGCTGCATGTGCCGAGACCCTCTTTAGCTAGCAGCAACAGGCCTGGAGGCAGGGACAGTCATACCAACATGTGCTTGTGTCCTGCCTCCACCAGCTATGAGGAGGAGGAGATCCTTGTTTTTAGGTTGTGCTGAGACATCGATGGGATCATTGGCGTAAGGAGATTGAGGCACTTGTTTTCTATTCACAGTGTCTTACTTTCCCAGGCCTGGCAGAGAGCAGGGAAGAGGCATCTCCAAGCCTGAGTTCGGCTCAGCGGGAGCAGGGCTGTTACCCTGTGTGTGTACAGGATTGTTCTCACACCCCATTTCCTTCATAGACAGAAAGGAGGGTTATCAGGAGCCTGCCCCTGCTTCCAGCTGAGAGGAGGAAATGTTTCTGGAGGGAGCAGAGGATGGTGATGGTGTCTCGGGAATCTGGGAATGATCAGGTCTCTGCCAGGCTTAGGGTGGTAGAAACTGATATCTCAAGCTTGTGGTCAGGGTGGGTGGAAAAATCATTGCTATCAGCAGGAGAGGACTCAGAATTAAAGTCATCACCCTGATGATCTGCAGGACTGAGCTGCTGCTGTAAGTGTGAGCTGCCCCAGGCCACAGAGCACATGGTCCCCAGCCCATGGGTCAGTAAAGGCTGTAGCTTCCCTCCTTGTGCTACCTGGCTGCTCACAAGTGAGGAGCACTTCAGCTGACACTCAGCTGCCCTATCACCCTCCTGGTTGCTTTCAGGCACAGTTGGGCCTCTTGGCTCCATTTCACAGCAGTGATTTAGTCCTGGATAGAACCCCCAGTTCTATCCTGGCTGTGTCCCAAAGGCCCTGGAGACACAAAGGAGATGTCCAGACAGTTAAGCTGCATGATCCGAGGGAAGGGCAAATACATCTGAGTTACAGGGTGATTGTGTGATGCATTAGTGTAGAAATGGAGTTGAAGACTTCATCTGGGATGTGAAGTGAGTTAGTAGCAGGCTGGAACTCTCCTAATGGGTGCTCTCTCCTGGGTTTTCTACCTTTCGTGAAGCCAGGACATGTTGTTTCAAAACAGTGCATTAGGAAGCCTCTTAGTGTTGAGTTAGAAGTGAGTGGGGAGAAAGAAGCCAGGAGATGGAGGAAAGCACTAAAGAGATGCTGAGAGATGCAGCTCAGAGCTAGATCTGAACTCGCTGTGGCTATGGACATGATCAAGAGCCTGGACACTCCAGCATAAAATGCTGACTTCACTCTGGACACAACAACCCTAGCCTTTCGCTAACATCAACATGCCTTTGGAGGCACCTTCCCAGACAAGGAATTGGGCAAGAGCAAAGCCACATCCCGTTCTCCCCTCTGGCACAGGGCACCCAGCAGCTCTACTTACCTCTGTGTAATAAGGGTAAATCACTGCCTCATTAGAGCCCTCAAATTAAGCCACCACCTTACTGGATCAATACTATTTTCCATGATGCGCTTGTGACACTAAGTCTGGGAGATGGATTGATGCTGGGAGGCTGAAGTGCTGCAGGGGAGCTCCGGTTAGACCCAGCACTGGGCAGTGTTTGTTAGCAGAGAGAAAACAGCCAATTTCCATGGGGAACAGTAGCTGATGGCAGAGGCAGAATGCGTGGGACATGAGGACAGTGCCCGTGTCTCCTGGCACCATGTGGGGATTGGTGATGGACCAGTTTTTAGGCTTGCAGGGCTATTGCAGGGAGGATGTCCTTGTCTGTGAGAAGCCTGTGGCAGCAGTGATCTCCTCCAGGTTTGTTTGCACTGGTTGCTTGGGCTAAAATGAGCTGATCTCTCCTCCCCACTGTTCCCCTTTGCTTCTGAGCAAGGTCTGGGAGAGGAAAGGCCAATGGAACAGGTCCTATGGGATGACCACAGCAGTATGTGGGTACCCAGGCTGCTTGATGCCATATTGATCCCTCTGCACAGGAGGCACAGCCTTCCCACCCTCAGATATCATTGCGGAGGCAATCTGTCCCCAGTGTCCATCTGAACTGCCACCATGCACTGGCTGGGGTATGAACAAAGAGGCCTTGAGTCCTCTGGAAAGACATTAACTGGTGTCCATCAGCTTCCTGTAGCTCAGCTGGGGGCTGGATCTAAGGAAGGAGTCCCTTGGGATGAGTTTGAGGTGAGCCCTGGGGCAGTTTGGGAATCTGGGTGCCAGATCACTGTGCTCTGAGCTGCAGTCAGACCAGAAACAGTCTGTGGCCAGAGTGAATCCTGGCAGTCCCAAATCCCAGCCATGGGATGTTTGCACATCTGCCAGCTCCTTGTGCAGAGAGGTTCAGTGTGAACATCCCTGCCTTTTCCAATGGACCAGAGACCACCCACCTCATCCCAGCCACCTGCCCTGCTTCAGATGCCGGGGCTAAGGTCACTTCTGCACCTATCACCCCCAGCACCACCGAGCCCTTGATCTGCTGGTCCTTGTTCATCTGGAGCTGGGTGGGTGGCTTGGAGCAGGGGCTATAACCCCCTTCCTGCTGCTGCAGCTGAACACCACATTGCTGGGTGCTACAGAGGGGATGGGTCCAGTTTGCTGGGTGAACTTATGGGTTTAACCCTTCCAGTACAAGCCTAGCTCTGTTGAGCATCTCTGTGCAAAATCAGAGCCTTCTGCAGAAGAGACAGCGCTTCCCAGCCCTCTCCCTGGGAGCAAGGAGGGGATTTAGAGGAGCAGTTGTAGCCCTAAAACAATTCCACACCCACCAGACCCAAACACCTCCCACCCCCAGGGTGCCCACATCGATGCCAAACTTAAACTCCTGGGTGCTGGCTGTATTTTCTTTCTAAAACTGGAACAGCATCATTTACTTGAGATATTTGGCATCCAAAAGAAATGGGATTCCTCCTCTGAATCCCTCTCCAGGCATTCCTAGAAGTGACCTAGTGGCTGTCACAGCCTCCTATTTGGGAAGAGATGGAGGAGTGGGTATTGAGGCAGCAGGTTGCTGCCTACCCCAAGGCTGAGGGGGTTGAGTGGGTGCATCTGCATAAACCACTAAGGCAACAGGAGGAGTACAAAGCTAATAAAAGTGCCCAGAGAGTGGCAATGTGGGCAGTGAGGTGGCACGGCGTTTACTTTGGGGCCTATCATGTCTGGCTTGCTTCAGAAACCTTGTTCTCTCTGTTCCAAGAGCCCTTGGAGGAGCGGAAGCATTTCTGCAACCCAGACGTCTCTGATCTGCCTCCAGCAGTGATGCAGGAGAAAGTCCATGGAGCAGAACAGGACCTGTTGTGAGGTGTGGGGGCCTTTGGGGGCTGAAAAGGTCTGATTTAAAGGTGAGCAAGGAAGAAACTTCCATGAGTTTCTGCAGGGAGCAGTTCATGAGCTGATCCCCACCCCGGGGAGCTCATCCCTGGCCGGGAGAGCAGGGAGAGGGCACATACGGCTCATGTCAGTGCTGTCAGGGCAGCAGGGCTGTATCTATAGAGGCAGAGAGCTGAGCTCTTTGTTCATCCCTGCCCTGCTACGAAGCAAGAAGAAAACACTCCTGCCAAGCACAGCCAGAAATAACCCAGGCCTCCAGCAGCCAAAAAGCTTCCAAGGGGGAATTTTAAAGTGCTGGGAATTTGGCCTCTCAGCCTGTGCTTCGGGCTCCTCTGTTGTCGTAATGTCCCAGGCAGGGAAAGGCAGACCCTGATGTCCAGGACCAGCATCTCAAGAGGGAACAGTTCACTCCTAGGTCAGCTCAAGACCTGCTCAGCTCCTGGTTTCACCCCAGCACCGTCATCACAGCTTCTGCCTTGAAAGGGCACTGGTGATGGACAGCACTTCCCTTGTGGGATGTGCTTTGGGATGGTGATCCCTCATACCTTGCAGTGACAGCCCCATTGCTGATGAGGCCAGAATATGGGTACATGTGAGGGGAATGTATGAAGATTGAGTAAGCTTGAGTGGTCCCATTGCCCAGGGGAGGGAGGAGTTGAGGGCAGTTAAAAACAAACCTTCCCTGTTCCTGGAAAGGACAGCAGATTCCAGCACTATCCAGATGGGATTTGAGTCACACCGTGAGGAAAGCGGTCTCTCTGTGGCACATGTCAGAGGCTTCAGGGAAAAGAAATGCTGTTCTTTGCTCTGGCCCCGCTGTCTGTTCATCCACAGGGGTCTGCTGGCCTGCTTCTCCATATGTCAGCATCTTCTCACCACCCCAGAGCAAGGGCATTGAGTGGCAGATGCTCCACAGAGGAGGGGACGCCTTGTCATACAGCAATCAGCTCCTGCAGTGGCTCAAGGCTGCTCCATCCTTTTGCTCTGGGATGTAACACAGCACATTGCTTAGCTTGCAGCACCTACAACCTTTGGAAACCTCTTGTGCCCCTAATCTGTCGCTTTACACCCCAAACTACCCCTCTGATGCAGGGCACCAAGATGGAGCCAAGCGGTCTGGGCACAGGCAGGAGGTCACTGAAGATGCGCTGGCTTTGCCAAACAGATCTTGTGATGGATACAGGATTGTCTATTTAAGTTTTATAGGGGGTATTTTCCCTTGCCAGGAGCTGGAGAATAGAGGACCCGGGTACCATCTGCCCAGGGGACTGGTGAATCATCCTATTTTCCAGTTAACAGCACTAGTTTGCTTTGGGAGATCTCCAAGTTAAGGGGGAAGAAAAAGAAAACCCAACCCATGGATCTTTTCCCACACAATAAGAAAAATGCCTTTTTTTTCCCCTACAAAAGCCAGTGTGAACTCTGCTTTTACTTAGCAGTGGGCTGGGTAAAAATAGACGGTGAAGTCATGATGCCTTTGGAAGAACCAGGTATGGCCTGGGTGAGAGAAGTCAGGCTTGGGGGAAGAGGGATAAGAAGCCAGCAGGATGAGGGCAGGCAGGGTTTTATCCCAGCACCATGCTGGGACAAGGAGAGCTGCTCAGCCCAGTGCCTTGTGCTTTCCCTGGAATGTTGCTGGGAGAGGAAGGAGGCTCTTTGGTGGATGCACCACAGTTTGAGCTGTTGTTCACGTGATGGGGATGGGGCTGTGGTCCAGCAAACACCAGGAGATCAGCTCTTTGTGAGGCTGAGGCACTTGAGGCGCACTGGAAAACAAGGGTAGCAGCAGGGAAGGGAAGCTGAGGGGTTGTGCTCTTGCTTTCTCCAGGACCATACTGCTGCAGCCTCCTCTCCCAGCTTTCTGCTCAGATCTGGATT
This sequence comes from Amazona ochrocephala, assembly GCA_039720435.1. Classification (NCBI taxonomy): domain Eukaryota; kingdom Metazoa; phylum Chordata; class Aves; order Psittaciformes; family Psittacidae; genus Amazona; species Amazona ochrocephala. The sequence goes on along the minus strand of CM077886.1, from coordinate 10,494,541 downwards.
GTCCTGCTGTTTCATCACTGTGCCAAGGCTGTGAGCACACTGGGCTCTTTGGAAGGAGACTGCATGCGAGGGTCTTTGATGCCTCCTGCTCCCGGCATGGGCTCTGGAAGCCACTTGGCTACCTGGAGCATGAAGCGGTGCAGCTGATGCCCTCATCTCAGTTCTGCTGGTGAGAGGCTCCTGTGGCAAAGCCTTCACAGGGCTTTTCATGCAGGGTTGGGGCATGTCTGTGATTCTATGGCCAGAGCTCAGCCAGCCTCTGTGCTGGGATAGCTGCAGGTAAAGATGCTCTGAGGCGCAGTCTCTGCGCTGTTCCTGCACCACAGGAGGAATGAGAGATGTGAGGGCAACTTTAGAGCTTCCCAAAGGAATGTGAAAGCCCAGCATGTACCAGGGGAATGGTGAATCGGGTTTGTGTTGGGTGTGTGTGGGTTGAGTGCTGACCCCAAACTGCTGGTCCTCTTCAGCCTGCATCACAGTGGGACTCCATGGTGTCTCCTCAGTCACAACCCAGCTCTAACTCTGTCCTGCCAAAGCCACAGCTAACTGCATCGAGTTTGTACCCTTAGCACCGACTTAGGTCACGAGTGAAACGAGTTTGGCAGGTCTCAGCCTGCCCCACCATGGCTATTTCTTTACATGGTTGGAAACACTGTGGTAGCTGCGAGGAGATGCCAATTTTACGTAGCAAAAAGATGATGCTGCACCGCAGGGGTGAAGTGCTCTGCCAGAACGGGGGGAGCTGGAGCTTCAGGCTTCCAATTTTCAGGATACAAGGGAGATTTTTTGCCTTTTAATTCAAACAAATAGAAACTTCCCAGGAAAAATCTAATCCCTGTGGAAGCTTTGGCCTCGCCTGCAAGGAAGGAACCCTCTATCAGCAAGAAAATTCATATGGTAGTGGAAAAAGGACCTCCTTTTCTGTTCACCCGCTCCTGTTTCTCTGCAGCGGGAAGCTGGAGAGGCGCGAGGCGAATATCTGCATTTCTCCTGGATCAGTCACTGGAACCAGCATTCTCATTGGAACAATGGGCGCAGCCTGGGCCCTCACTGCCAGAGCAGCCCCGCTGCAGCGCTCCCGGGTTTATTTTTGTCTGGGAATGGCTTGGAATGGGTTGTGGAGATCAGGTGACGGTGCCTGAGGAGCGCTTGGCATTGCCCATACTGCTGCCGTGTGGGCACATGTCCATGGAGCAGGGAGCAGGCAGAGAGCAGGGCTCGGTGGGCAGGGTGATGCACCCACATTACTGGATCCTTTTCTCTTGGCTGGGCACGCTCTGGGTACCATCTCGCAGGAGAAGGGATGGCTGAGGGTCCTCCTACACCTGACTGATAGCTGGAATCAAAACCAGTGCCTGTGGTTTGGCACTGGGATTGGGACCTGGAAACCAGTTTCTGATGGGATCATGGGCATTAAGGGAGGTGACCAAGGAGACTTATGCAACATGCTGTAGGGTGAGGCATCCCTGCCCAAGGCAGGGGGTTGGAACTAGATGACCTTAAGGTCCTTTCCAACCCTAACCGTGCTACGATTCTATGACCATGGCAGAGATGGGGAAGCCCAGCTTCCCAAGGACCAGTGTGATGTCTCCATCTCTGAGCTTGCCTCCTTTCCATATGGTTTCCATACTGGGTTGTGTTTGAGCAGTGTCTGAGAACTCCATGCTGTCCCAAAAGAGCAGTCAGCCTGGCAGAGGTGACTGAGATAACCTTTGAGTTGCCTACTTTGGCAAGGTAGCCCAATATGGACAGTCATTGACATAATAATCAATAGTGAGGGTCCCTGGGGCACATCAAGGAAATCTGAGCTTCAGAAAACACCATGACACAGCAGCTTGGGGCAGGATTTGGGTTCACAGTCCTGCCCAGTCTGAGGCATGGTGGGATGGGGTATTTCCTGTCAATGCCATGGGCATCTGGTGCATTCCCAATGGTCAGCTGTGCACCCAACCCACTCAGAGCTGGAGTTCAGGGACACCCCGCTGGCTGCCAGCATCCTTGGCCATGCAGGGACACCCTGCATGTAAGAAACCATTCCAGCTCCATCCACAACCTCAGCAGAGCCCCTTCTTGGAGGTGAGTGTGGTCACTGCCAGCAGGTTCACCCCCTGCTTTCTCCATCAGCTAGGAACAGCCTGCATCTCTGGAAGCTTTTACTTCCCAGGAGGGTGTGAAGAGAGAGTGAATCTCCATTAAGCCTGGGGAGTGTACAGGCTTCTGTACTGGAGAGGGGGCAGAGCTGCACTGGGGCCTCGGGAGATGGGGCATGTGGGGGTCTGGGGGTTAGTTCAACAAGTGGCACCACAGGAACACAAGGAACAAGACCTTAACTCCTCAGGCAGGGGATGAGGAGAGGAGCAGGGTGCTGTGCTGGGGGTCCAGGCCGTGCTGGAGGCACTGGGAGCATCACTTGATGTGCATGAGTGGCCCAGAACTCTGTCCTGTGACTTGACACATGGGTCCAGCCTGACTTCAAAGGGATCCAAGTGCTCTGTGGCAAAGAATGGGGCTCACCCTGACCCCAGGAGCACTCAAGCTGTGCTCTGTGAGCAGCACATTGCCAACGTCACCCTCTGTGGGCCAGGCCACCCTGCAAAGAGTCCCCTTTTATATAAAGCCAAAGCACATGATGCGAGAGTGGAAGGAGCCTACCTTACCCCAGCAGGTCATTTCAGGCTTGGCTGAGCTTCTTTCCTCTTGAGGGGATGCTTGCCAGCATCTCGGAAATGGCACTGGTGGGATCTCAGCCCAGGCACAGCACTGTCAGTCAGGAACCTGCTCTTTGCAGCCCTGAGCAGCAAATCCCTCTTGCAGCAGGAGGATGAGGATGGACAGAGTGGGAGCTGCTCCCTCTGCCAGCCGTGCACTGCCCATGTTGGGAGCTCATGGCTGAGTTGTCTTGCAGCAGGGACACGGTGACAATCGCTGCATCGCCTGCTGCTCCCTGTGGTTTCTGTGGCTTGTTGTCATGTGTGCAACAGATGATTTATGTTGATGCGGGGCCTCCAGGGGATGCTTTATGGCTTGTGGCATATGGAAATCTACAGACCCCTCTGGCAACACTTGCTCACAGCTCCAAGGGACTGACCCTGCTGGTGCTTCCCAGCTGCGTTTCTCTGGATCACCATGTCTGGATATCTCTGATGTTGAGATCAAAGAGCCTGTGTTCATCCACGGGACTGAAACACTCAGTGGAAGGGCTGCAGGCACAAAGTGCAGTCCTCTCCTGCTCTCTCAGCATAACCCTTACATTGCCATGTGGAGAAAGCATGCAGACACACACAGAAGTAAAACTGTGGTATCACCCCTCAGTCTTTCCATAGGGAAAATTACCAGGCTGCTCTGCTGGATAGAGCTCTGTGGACATTGAGCCCACAGGAGCTGCTGTGTTGAATGCAAAGTGCATCCAGGCAGGATTTGTACCAGGGCACTGACACATACCATAGTCACTGGACTGCCACGCACAAGGCAAAGCCTTTCTGGGCTTGTTAGGGAAGGTGTCAGGGACCTTGCAGGCTAACACTGTAAAACAGCCAAGACTGACAGGTCAGGGCTTCCCCTCTCACTCTGCTGTTGTGTTCCTCTAATTGCAGCTCTCCCTAATTATAAGCGAGTGATGTGGCTTTGGCAGCTGCAAGCCAGGTCCCCAAGGCGAGCCTCAGGCAGAGGTTAGGTGATGGGGAAGGATGCAGACATCCCTGGAGCACAGCACGCTCTGGGTACCACAGAAGAGCCAAGCCTCAACAGGAGGAACAAAATCAGAACCAATCTTGCCAGAGGCATGGGGCCCCCAAGTTCTTGTGCTTTGCTGAGGGAAATACTCCATGTGAGCCACAAAGTCATTTTCCAGGTGGGAATGGTGACTCCTCTCAACACACGGCTCCGGGAGCTGCGGCTCTGCAGCGGAGGTGGTGAATCCCACAACAGACTCATGAGCTGGCAATGCTCTGGCTCTTCCAGGGGAAAAGAAGGGCCAGCTCGCTGCCAGGCACTTCAAGGAAGACAAAGTAAGAGCTGGGTGATCTTTAGAAGTGAGGTTTCCTGTTGGCTTCTTGGTCACTGATTTAACAGCTTTCTCCTTCCTTATTTCCATGTGAGGATAACTCCGTTTTGGTTTAGGTTTGTCTTCCCATGGAATGATAACCTTTCTAAACCTACTCATCCAAGAGGAGCATCCAGATGCCAGCATGAATGTATAATGTAAGTGACTCTGGGGTGATTTCATGTTTGTGCTCTTAGTTCATCAGTACAAACACAGACAATGGTGAATTTTTCCACCCCAGACACATCTTCAACCTGAGCACGTGTCTTGCTATCTCAGGCTGGGGCAAATAACGTGACTTAGACTTTTCCATACCCATACATGTCCTGTTCTGAAATCCATGGGCTAAGGGGGGGTTTATATGTCAGGAAGGATGTCAGTTAAGGCCATGATAGATGATGCTTTTGTCACCTGGCTAAGCTGGAAGTGGGAATAGAGACATCAGTTTATATCACCTTAGAGGTGTTAGTGATGGAGGTGATAGTGGAGTGAGTCTTGGGAGTAGGATGGTGGTTTGGGAGAGTGAACAGCATGGATGCTGCTTCACTTTGACAATACAGGGTCTAGATGAGGCAGAACAGCCTGGTCTCTCTGTCCTGCTGCCAGGGGGGGCTTGTAGATGGAAAGCTCATGGTTTGGGCTGGCTGCTTGAGCAGGCTGATAATACCTCTGGGAGAAGGTCAGCAGGGGCAGCTCCATCACAGGCTGTCACATACCCCATATCCTCCAGGAAAGCTCTGGGATGTCTTAGAGGAAAGCTGGTGCTGCAGCTCCTTCTATCAGTGGGTTTCCAAGGCAGGTGATTACAGCTGGACTGGAGCAGTTGTCCCCACAGAGGAGCAATGCAAGAAACCCCAGCACCAGTCCCTGCTCTGCCATCCCTGTGCAGCATCCTCTATCCTTGTACCCTGCTTCCCCATCCCGGCAAGACCTGGCTGCCCCTGTGCTGTCCCACCACAGCACATGTCCCAGCAGAGAGGGTTTTTCTTGCTGAAAAGCTGCTTAGCAGCTTATGGAAACAATAAAAGTAGTATTATCCCCAATGGCGAGGCAGATGGTTTGGATGATTGGTTTGACTTTTAAGCTGGATTTGAGCTACGGATATTCTGATTTTTAACAATTTTTGGCTGGTCAGACTCCGGCAGAGTAATCCCCACATTCCTGCTCCCTGTAAACCCAGTCCTCTCTGCGCCAGGGATGGAGACCTGCGCTGCATGGGGAAACATGCAGACCTGCATGGGATGGGGCACCCAGACACCCACCGCCTGTGCTCACACCCACCCAACACCACCACCACCATGGCCACCACTAGCCCTCACTGTGTTGGGTGTCACCTCTGCCACCTCGACCTTGTGGGGGCAATACCCCTCTCTGCTCCCATCCAGCATAGGTGGCAGCACTCTGCAAACCTATCACTGACAGGAGCCCAGATCCAAGCTTCTCCCCCACAACATCGTCTATTCAAAAGGATTTATTCAGTCTCCCTTCTTATTATCAGGAGCTGTGGACTTCCCCCTTACATCTGAGTGCTGCTCCCAGCCACAGCTCCTCCTGCTGACACCAAGCTCCTGTTCTTGCCATCGCCTTCACACCCAGCATCACTATGATGCTGCCATATGGAGGTCCATACGGTCCCCATTGCCGGGGCATGGGCAGGGACCTTCTCCATCCCTCCTGCAGTGGGGGCAATTGGCCATCATTATCCCCTCTGGGAGCAGAGGGATTTGTGTTGCTCCAGGGCTTGCAAACAGCCTCCAAGGCTTCTTGCAAGTGACACTGTTTAGTGGTGGATTGGCAGTTGTGAGGTTATGGTTGGACTTGATGATCCTAAAGGTCTTTTCCAACCTGGTTGATTCTCTGATTCCACGACTCTGTGATTCTTGGGTTTGTCCCTATACCCATGTGCTTGGCCTTATGAGAGGCAAAACAGGAGTTTGGGAATGAAATCCCTGTTCAGCCCCACTGGGATTGGGGAAGGATGCTCTGGGGGGTAGCTCCAGCCAAACAGAAGCCATCCCTGGGGGGTTTGTGGTTAACCCTGGTGCTGAGGGATGTGCAGCACCCACTCATGGAGCAGGGTCTCAAGTTATAAATCCTTTGGCCCAAGCCCCCACCTGAGAAAAGCCATCACGCCCAGCACATCCTTCATGTTGGAATTGTTTTTATTTAGCAAATCTCCAGAGCATTAAATTAAAACTCCCATAAAACGAGGATCGTCTTTCTGTTTTCATGGAATTCATAAACTGAACAAAAGAAGAAGACTTCTACAGAGGTCAGAACATCCCAAAACATCCCTGTAAGAGAAATAACGTCAGGTTTCTGTTCTGATCACGCTGGTCAGCAGTCACCAGTGAAGCAGAGGGTACGAGAGGGAAGGAGGGAGCGATGGAGGTGAAGGATGTGGGGAGGTTCAGTCCTACAACCAGGCAAAATTCCTTCCCTGATGCACCCAGGCCATGAAACACTGGGGGGATAAAGCCTATTTTAAGGAACAGGGATAGTTTGGGGTCTGTTTGTGTGCAGCAGCTGCTGGAGAGGAAGAGCAGTGGCTGAGCACCCACTGAGGTGGGTACCAGGGAGGAGGATGCAGCGGCTGGCAGCAGGATGCAAAGCTGTTTCCCCCTGGCCACAGGCACGGTGCAGGTGGGATGGGGATCTCAGTGCCCGGTCCCCAGCAGCCTTTTCCCCCCTGCAGCTCCCACAGGGCCTGGCACAGCGCTGTCAGAGCTGCCAAGGCTTATCTTTAGCTCTGTTCCCTCCGTCGCCTCCGCGCCCACCTCCTCGCCGCGCACCCGGCCCCCACCAAAACACGCCGTTATATAAGTGCTCGCAGCAACCATCTGGGGCTGAGTCAGACCCACGAACCCAAACGGACACAAGCCCACGAGGTGGTGATGCCACCGCCCCCCCGGGTAACAGGTTTTTAAGGTCATCCCACTCCTCTAATGCCCATCCCTGAGTGTCCGGCACTCCCCATGCAAGACCCTGTGCGGATGCTGAGCAGGGATGCTGGAAGGGGACAGGGAGAAAAGTCCCAGGAGTGATGCCTGAGGTCATCACAAAGTGCTGGGGTAGAGGGGGATAAGTGTTAATTAATTATGCACTAATGAGGTATTGCCAAAGTAAATGTGCTAGCTGCAGGGGAAGAGGAGGGGAAGCACCGACTGGCTGGGGAAGGGGTGATGCTCTTGGACAAATCTCTTCCCTCTCCATGCACAACCTCAATATCCCGTCTTTCCTTCAAGCAGCACCATACTGCCCAGTTCGACTCCAAATTTATCCATCTGGGGGTGTTTCCCCCCACCAAAACCCACCGTCAGGAACCGGGGTTTCCTTCACCTCCTTTAAATCACTGTTTTTCTCCGAGAGCAGCATCGTGGCGAGCGCTTGTGACCCGAACTTGGCAGCGTTGTGCTGATTCACGCCGGCTGTCACCAAAACTGCCTAAAACCGACAGAAAAAGGGACGCTGACTCATGTGTTTGCCTTCTGCCAGCGGGGAGAAATGTGAAAGGTGAGCAAAGTACTTAACAGGTGATAATTGCATTCAGCGCTGTATTGAATCCATATTCATGAGCTGGAATGTTATTACTAAAGAGGCCTTTTACAATTAAGAGGGAAAAAGCGCGAAGCATTTGAGGTTTTTAGCCTTGACAGTGACCTTTTAACAAGTGTAAGGAAACCCCTAATTTTGTCCCACTCACACTTCTAAATCCGTGTTAAGGAGAAACTCCAGCTGCTGCCTTCCTGGTCTCTTCGAAGGTATGCCTGTGGCTGGCTCCTCATCCATACCCTGTTATGCAGTGGGATGAAACCCCCCATGGGATGGGGTGGGATGTGGCATGCGGAGCTGGGGAGCCAGCCCCTCGGTGGGAGAGCTCTTGGTGTTGCTCTCCAGGGCAGGTGTAGTGGGAGAAAAGAGTTGAAAAGGGTCCACCTTAATGCAAGATGAAAAAGCAAATTGCCAGCAGGAGAGCGGAGATGCTGCTCCGTTACTATGGTTACCCCAGAGACAACTGAGCATCCCTGGGTATCGCCTTTCGGTACCCGAGCTGCTCCCGGCCACCCGGAATGGTGCTGGGGCAAATCAGGTGGGCAAAGGGACAAGTTTGGAGGGATCTGTGGGGTCTGAGCTTCTTGAAGCAGGCAGGAGAATGCATCCAGGATAGGTGGAGGAGCAGCATCTCCAGTGGGTCCAGGGCAAGGTTCCTGCCTTCACCTCTCTAAGATGTGGTGTGAGGCCTTAGCATGGCTGATTTGTTAGGAAACACTGGGAATTTGGTTCAGAAAGTGTCACCAATCCACACCAGTTCAGGAGTCAGACCAATGTGATAGATACCCTTCCCTGTGTGGCACCACGGCACCAAGACACAGCAAGGGCACGTAGCACAACATGTAACTGCATTCCAGCTCCTTCTTGGTGGGAATCCAGAGCTCACAGTCCCTCAGCCCATTGTCCGCCTAATCAAGACAGATTGACCCACACAGATTTTGGTGGTGATGTGTTTGAGCCAAACACATCCAAACCGATGGAAAGGCACCCTGCTTTTGGGGAGGACAGAAACCTCTGCAAGTGCACATGGAGGTGCCCTGGTCCCCTGAAGCCAAAGGGGAAGAGGTGAGAGATGGTGAAATGATGAGTTTAGAGAGGGTTTTAGTATTTGAAGGTATCTTGAGTACCAAATGTGGGGTTTGCCAGCCAAGAAACAGCCCCAACCTCAGCCCGTTGGCTTAGCATCCCTGCTGGAAGCACCCTGGCCCTGCTTTTGGGGGGTAAGGAAGGCTCTTCCCTGCAGAGGCATCCACTGCCTTCCCATCCCCACTGATCCTGCCCACCACTGCAGCCTGTTAGTTTAGCTCTAAACCCTGAAGACAATGATGATCAGAGTGGAAATAAAGCAAGGACTGAACGTCCTGGTAGCGCTTTTCCCCTGGTGCCAGCGTCAGCTTGGCTCCCTGGGGAATTCTGCTACAAGAGCCACTGAGGGAGGAATTCTGGAGGCAGTGGAAGCAGTCCCTGGGGAGCTGCTGGCTTGTCATTAAATGCTTCCACAATGAAGAGATGGGTTTTGTAGTGCAAACTGCTGTGTGAAGAGTCACCGCCGGTGGCAAAGCAAATAGTCCAGCAGCTTTGGGTAGCTGCTACATGGGCTGATGCTCGTCCCAAGGAGAGATGCTGTCAGAGCCCTGCAAGAGCACCCTGTGCATTGTCCCTGGCATTTTCCTTTCCTACATCCAGCCCGCGTTTTGGAGGAGAGCAGGGAGCTTTTTCCCATCTCACCTCCTGAAACAGGCCATTACATTCCCCAATAACCCCCTCTCCTGTCCTCAGCAGGAGAAAAGCTTCCAGAAAAGCATCTGGTCCAGATTTAAAGGCATTAAGAGACAGAGATTGGTAGCTTGTTCTAATAGCTAATCATTATTAAAAGATCTCTCCTTATTTCCAAGACAGATTTGTCTGGCTTCAGCTTCCAGGAAGAGGTGGTTATTATGCCTTTCCCTTGTAGATTAAGTTACCCCTTTGTACCAGTGTATTCTCCCCATGACAAATGCTGTAATCAAGTCACCTCTCAGTCTCCCCGTTTGATAAATTAAACGTGCTGTGCTCTTCAATCATGCTTAACCCCGACCCTGTCTTTGGTGATTAGAGTGAGTGGATGGCAGTGATTTTTTTATAATGATTAAAAATCTCCTTTATGGGGTAAGGGATGGAGCTGATGGGATCCAGCTGAACATCACTGGCGGATGGAAGCTATTGGTGACCGGTCACCTGACTCAGATTCGGACCCATGAGAAGCTTGAGAAATGATGCTGAATAATTTCTCCAGGTTATCTTGGTCCATGATCCCCTTTTCCAGGTGCAAAAGCCAGGAGGAAAATCCAGGATGGCAAATCCACGGGCTCTGTGTTCACCAGGTCATTAACCTCTCCATAAATAGCATCCCGCACACTCATCCTGCTTTCCTTCAGCCATGACATCCCATTAAAGACATTTAAACTGTCACTCGGACAAGGTGTGATGTCCCATGAGGTCCCTGAAGGAGGTGACAACCATAGGAAATAGATCCTAATGGAGCCCAAGGGGGACCAAGGTCGCTCTAGGAAGATTTGTTGGATCAGTCTCGGATGACTGGGCCCTTTCTGCCTGGGCTCCAGACACATTTTCCCATCTCCGGGCTCCCTGCTTGGCTGAGCTGCTGCAATCCGGTCCCCTGGCAAAAGCCCATCAGTGCAGCAGGGCAAATGATACCCACATGATGGGGCTGTGCAAAGGCCCTGCAGAACCCCCATCCCACTGAGCATCCCTGCAGCTCCTTCAACAGAGGGATAAAGCTATCCTCACCCTCAGGATAACAAGGAACATACGGATGTGGGGCTCCTGCTCCTACCTAGAGGCAGCAGGATGGACCTAAAAGGCTCCTAAAACATCTCTGGTTGTCCCGCTGGCCCCCAGTCTTGCACCAAGCTTTCTGCATGTATATATTATATGTGGGACAACTGAGAGGCTTGAAACCACGTCTAGAGTTTGCTCCAGGCAGACATTTCCCTGTGATCTTTAAATTATACAGCATGACGCGAGGGATTTTAAATAGATCAAAATACATTTATTACATATTTATATTATTTTCTCTAGTCTATTTATATCTTTTGGAGACTCTTATATATAATATATATAATATATTTAAAATAACATAAAATTGGCCAGTTTTGTCATCTGAAATACATTTTACAAATATATATATACATTGACACATATATCTCAAATATATGTGCAATGAGACAGAGAAACACCAGAGGTGGAAAAGGTACAGGTACTTCATTGCATCCATCAGCTCATCTGTCACTGCACATCACCATTGCCCCAGCAACCCGGCCTTTTACCCCTGGGAAACCAGTGCTCCCAGTTGCCAACCTGCCCATGGGAGCTGGTGCTGGGTCTCGGTCCCCAAACCATGTGGGATCAAGCCTGGGGGAGCACCAGGGTGTCTGGGGGGAGGGATGGAGGAATGGTGAAGCCCCAGGAGCAGGCAGCAGGACAGATGTGCTCAGCGATGGGTGGCATCAGGTTGAGCACTGTCCCATGTCCCCTTCCTGCTCATAACACAGCCAGATCCTGCCCTGCGCCAACCCCACCATGGCAGCATTCCTGAACTGGGGGGGTAAGGGAGCAGGATACAGCTGGAATGCCGAACCTGGCTGCCGTACACTCATTTCAGCATGAAAGAAATGGAAGATGGAGGAGAAACACACTGGGGATTCTTTTGGTTGTCAGCACGAGAGGAAAGGAAAGAGCAGGAGGGTTTAAAAATAACCATATTTGTTCTGCCTTATTAAAGATAGAAAAGGTGGCTCTGGATTCATCTCCTACAAAAGGTTTGAAGGTCAAGCAGGCACCGAATCACGAAAGGTTAAGCACTAAGTGATTGTCCCAGCCCTAAAAGAAGACTAAGTGCACTAAATTCGGTTATGAGAAGCTAAGGCTCATCCTGACGGCTTCCAGCCCTGGGGATCTTCTACCCGGGTCTCCCATGGGCAGAGGATGCTCTTCTGATCCAGGGGGTCTGAGGCACAGGGATGCGGTCACTTTCTGCTCTCACTGGGGTATTTCTGGGGGGTGAAGCCAGGTGGGAGCAGCAGTGGGTCCAGCTCCCGGCCCCGGTGGCTGGTGCTGGAGGCTGCTCCAAGCCCCAGCCGAGGGCAATCCCTATGGGATTCTGGCCAAGAGGATTAGCGGCTCTCTCCTTCTCGGCCTCCTGCCATCGTCCAAGGATCAAGTGTAACGCTGGAGTTAACTCCACGGATGGAGCGGCCTCGGCTTGGAGGAAATGGCTGATGGCTGGTTCAAGGGGAACATGTCCTCTCACTCTCCTCTAGTCCCCTTCCCACTGGGATCCCGCTCCATCCCTGGGCTGACCAACACCAAACCCACACCCCGAGAGCATCCCTGTGCCTTTCCAACCCCTCGTTGGAACCCAAGCGCCAAACAAACACCACTTTGGGGCATTTTTCCGCTCCCCCCCTCTTTCTTTAACAACCCCCCCAGGGCAGCTGCCCCAATGCTCCCTGATGGTAAGAAAGAAGACCAATAGCTCAGAGCACTCACAGGTAGGCAAAAATAATGTTTATACACTATGTACCAGCGTGGTCCATGGCCAGGACGAGGACTATACAGTATATATATGACAACTCGCCAGAGCTAGATCCTCACTAGTGGGGAATGGGGAAGGGGGTATGTGAACAGGGGCCGGGAAGGGTCCGAACCCCCCACCCATGGGCACTTCCCGTCCCGGTTCACATCTTCCTACGCAGCAGTTTAAAAATACATCTGTATATATTATTCTATTCTCCCAGGTACCACTGTACAGTCATAGAAGTTTCTTTAAAAGCAATAATTTACTTAAAGACATCTCTATTTTTTCTTTCTGTTGTTTTATACAAATATTTACTGTGAGATATATATATATTTATAAAGAAAGGAACCCTCTGAGAACCCTACAGCAGCAAGATGTGCACCTTTTGTTTGTATAATAAGAAGTATTTATTCAAAAGAACCTAAACCACTTAAAAGCATCTTCTTAAAAAAATAAATAGGTAGTGCGCACACACAATCTCTCTGTCCCCCTTTTCCATCATTCCCACCCCCCCGGATGCTATGGTGCAAAAAGCGGGTGGGAAAACCATCCCCCCCAGGAACAAAGGGATCAGCGATGGAATGGCATCCGTGTTCCCTGCCTTAGAAACACATATATTGTGGCCAGAACTCAATGACATATCCCAATGTGTCCCTGCTTTTGGGGCTTCTGGCACTGCCCCTGGGGATGTTTTCTCCCAGTGGCTGGCTTTTAGGGCAGCCCCATAGCGGGCAGCGTGGGGTGGTGGTGATGGATGTTGTTAGGAACTGCAGGGATGATGTCCCAGTTCCTTTCCCACAGCCAAATGGTGAGACGTGATGCTTGGGGACACAGGGAAGTGGGGGGCACTGGGGAAGCTGCTCCCCAGAGCCCTTTACAAGATGAGGATGAGGACACAGGACAAATCTTGCCTTTGCCACCGAGGTCCGGACATGCCACAGCAAGTTGTAATGCCAGGGCACGGCTTTCCTGATGTGGGCCCTGGGAAGAGAAGCATGGGGAACCTGTCACACTGACAGGGACCCGGCTCTCAACACCTTCTCCCCAAGGATGGGTGCTATTGGGCTCCACACCCAGGGATGGGTGTGGGATGCCTGTGGGTACCAAAGCCTTTCCCACAGCCACGGGGAGCAGGGAGACAGATTTTGGCTCCCAGAGCACCAATGAGCAGCACAGCCTGGATGGAGGGAATGCAACCTGCCTATTCCCAACTCCTTCCTTCTTGCAAAGGCAGGGAACAGGGCAAGAGCCAAGGCTTCCCATGCATGGGATTGCTTTGCCTTAGCAAAAGCTAAACCAGCGTGCCACCAAGGCCAGCCTAAACCACAGCAGACATTGGGATGAGGACATTGCCACAGAAGCAAAGCAAAGGGGACATCACCCCGGGGAAGGATGCAAGCAGGGAAGCAGGATACCACAGAGGAGGGCTTGGGGCGGGGGGGGTGAGTTTGCATCTCTAAGGCACAATCCACCTCAAGGCTGGGACGCAGGGACAGGTTGAAGTGCTAGACAGGGTGGTTGGTTTTGACTGGCATCAGTTGGTTTAGGAAAACCATCTGCTTCTGAAGCAGGACTCTCCGGTGAATGGTGAATTCTTCAATCCCAGCCTGGCGCAGGGACAGCTCCTGTGCCAGGAGAAGTGCAACCCCACAGGATGACTTTCACATTGGTTTCCACATTTGAAATGATTTTTTTCAAAGGAGAAAATACCAAATCGGTTGGAAAAGGGGGGAAATTCCCAATCTTGAGAGCTTTCCACTCTCCTTTTTGTGCTTTTCACCGTTTTGTCCCAGTTATGGTGAAACTCATGAATTCCCTATTGGAGATGCTGGGGCAGACCCAACGCTTCACCCCATTTCCACCCGGAACATCAGCATTTCCTGAAACTGGCTCATCACTGTGTTTGCAATGCTTCTTTCTATTTGGTTGTGACTTCTCTTTGCCAGTCATTATGCTACTTGCTTTTGCTTCCACGGACCTCCAGCCACTTACGTCTGCTTTCTACTTATGAAGTCATTGCCAGTGGCAAAAAAACCACCCCAAAATTGGATGCAGTCTTGACTTCTAGCTCTTAAATCTGCCCAGCAAGTCACCCCCTTGAAGGACCCCGGTGGCTTATTCATTCCCTAGTTCATTTGTATAAAATACTGGATGACTTTGCACAGATTTAATATTATTATTATTGTTATTATTATTATTATTATTATTATTTTGGTAAACAGTCTCCCAAAGAGTTTCAGTGAAAAAATTAAAAACTCTCTCACCTCTCACTCCCCTCCCTTTTATTCCCCAAATTAAAAAGCAGTACATTAATGTTGCATGGTATTTCAAGTGTTGTTCTTGTGCAACTGAACCCGACCACCTGTTGGAAGGAGCAATTTTGTTGTTGTTGTTGCTGCTCGGTTAAAAATGAAAGGAAAAAAAGTAAAAGAGAAAGGTTTGTTTCCTGATAATTCCTCTTTTTGGATCTCGGGTCCAAGAAAACGCTTTCCCTGCAAGGAGAGCAAAGCCCCATGGGGGCACATGGGGCGAGCTCCTTCCCGCACCCCACTGACCTTCCTCTTGCTATCTATCCATCCACCCATCCATCCATCCATCCATCCATCCATCCATCCATCCATCCATCCATCCATCTCTCCATCCATTATCCATCCATCCATCATCTATCCATCCATCCCCCAGAGCCATCAGCCCCACCGCGGACACCGGGCGCTGGAGCCGCGCCGTGGCCCTGCCGCTGTCCCCTCCTGCAGACCGTTCAGTGGTTATTGCGATGAAACTGAACACTATGAACGATACTAATTTCTCAAGCATTCCTATGGCACTTGCATTGTTCTGCATAATTGGAGCGGGTTGTAGGGGAAGAGATTAGAGGAGGAAAAAAGATACCCTCGGAAAAGTCAATGGAAGGACCAAGAGTCATATTTCCGACTCCCTCCTGTATGACCGCTGATCCAATGCTATTGTGGCTTGAAGCCTATCGAACTCGTGCCTGTTGTCCGGGCTCAGTTCCTCCAAACCCCGGCTGTCATCGTCTTCCTCTTCCTCGTCGCGGCTCATGAAGGCCAGCTCGTTCTCGTAGCAGAAGGAGTTGGTGCTGGACAGCAGGAATTTGTTCTCCACCAAGTCCTTGGCGCTGCAGCGAGGGGTGGATGGGACCTCGTAGGTTTTGTGGAAGTGGGAATAGTCTACTTTGTACTGGTTTTTCTCCTCGAACAAGACGGGCTCGAAGCGGTGGCCCCAGAGGATCTCACTGGCCAGGTAGGAGCTCCGAGCTTGCGTTGTCATAGCGGTGGCTTCTACCATGCCTTCCAGAATGACCACGATCTCAAAGTCGTCTGTCTCCAAGTCCTGGCGGCTGATCCCGAACAAGGGGCTGTCTTCGTTGATCTCGTGGAGGATGGTGATGGGAGACACCAAGAAGATACGGTCCAAGCCTTTATCAAACCCCACGTCGATGTCTATTTGGTCAAGTGGTATGTACTCCCCTTCTTCTGTGATCCTGGGCTTAATTAGCTGAGCTCGTACGTGGGCTTCTACTATGTGGCTTTTCCGGAGGTTCCCAACTCGCCACATGAGGCAGAGTTTTCCATCTCTCATTGCCACTACTGCATTATGGCTGAAAAGTAAAGTCTGGGCCCGTTTTTTGGGCCTGGCCATCTTTGCCATTATTGCACCAATCATGAAAGAGTCAATTATACACCCCACGATGGACTGAACCACCACCATGAAGACCGCGAGCGGGCACTCCTCCGTCACGCAGCGGAAGCCATAACCAATAGTCGTTTGGGTCTCAATGGAGAACAGAAAAGCAGCCACAAAGCCATTGACCTGCAGAACACAAGGCTTGAAGGTATCGTCTCCAACTGGGTTTTCCAGGTCTCCATGAATGAGTGCAATTAGCCAGAAAATCAGCCCAAACAACAACCAGGACACTAGAAAAGCCAAGGAAAAGAGCAAGAGCATATACCTCCAGCGGATGTCAACGCACGTGGTAAACATGTCTGCAATGTATCTCTGAGGCTTGTCATCCATATTGGTGAACTCCACGTTGCACTGACCGTTCTTCTTTACAAACCTGTTCCTGCATTTCCTCCTGGTGTGGATTTTCCCATTGCCAAAGCCGTTGATCCCTGGCATGGTGGTCAACCTCAGCCCGTCTTCCTCGGAGGACACGATGCTGTAAGGGTTGACTCTGCCGGCAGTCATCCCTGAGCCAAGCCCACAGTGAAGGTGAATGGTCCTGCGACACCCAGTGTCCCCCTGGCCCACCCCTGCCCACCCCCCAAATTCTGTTGCCGTGGAAGAGAAGTCCCAAACTTCCACGTCTTGGCTGCCACGTCACCACGCTGGTCCCGTGAGCGGCTCTGCAAGGAGAAAACAAGGACACATCTCTTACTTCTCATGGCAAAGGTACACAAGGGGGTGTTTGGCCATGGGACTGATGGGGTGGGTGGCTGCTGAATGAAGACCCCCCCCGCCCCACAATGCATTAACTCTCCTTCTTATGCCTAGTCAAAAGAGGAAGAAGAAGGTCTTAGAGCTCATTCTTTCATACTACAAAGCGAGTGAGCAAACCTTGCTGGGGAGATGCAGCATTTGTGGGAGCCTCAATGACAGCAGCGGATGAAAAGCCTTGGGTAGCACTGGAATCTCTTCCCCTTCACTTTTCTCATGAACTCCGCTGTCAGAGCAGGGTCAGGCTGCTGGAGAGGAAAGCGGAGAGGCCAAGATGTTCTTCTTAGTAGATATCTCCTTAGAGATATCAATAAAGGTACTCCTGAAAGCAGCTCCATCAGTTCACATTGCCCGTGCCAGATGGACCGCTGCCCAGCACATTGCAGCAGCGGCCGCCCGACCTCCTGAGCACCAGCTCTTCTGGGGTCAAGGGAAAGCTCAGGGAGATGTGGATTTAACCTCCATCTCCCAGCCCAGGGATGGGAGAGGACACGGTCAATGTGCAGCCAGTTGGAGAAGGCCCCGGGAAGGCACTCACTTGGGGCAGAGGAGCAACTTTCCCAACGCATCCATTGGGACATGGAGCCATCTATGGTCACAGATGGGTTTTGTTGGCCAAAACTTATGAAGGGACAACTGCCACTGGGGAATGGGGAGCTGTTTTGATCCCTTTTAGAGGGCTCAGCTGCAGGGCCAGGGACCTACACATGCCTTTGCCTGGGAAAGAGGTGGCATGGGTATAGGACAGGCAGCCCGAGCCACGATGGTGGGGGAACCCAATGGCACCCTGGCAGAGGAGACCCCATCCCCTTTGCAATGGCATGTGCGGCTGCATCAGGCAGTGAACAGCATTGTAGAAGCCACATGGCACATTAAGCACCCTATAGAGATGGCACTGCAGGAACGCTTCCCAAACCCACCCCTGCTGCAGCTCATCCCGTTATTTAGTGACATGGGATATGTCAGTAGCAATGGAACCACCTTGCTGGCAATGAGACCTGCATGGGGCAGCAGTGCAGTGGGGAATGGGTGCAGAGCCCCCCACAACACCCATTCCCCAGCACAAAGGAGCCCAACTCATGCCCAGAGGCACAGCTGATCCCACCAGGCTGTACACGCTGTGTCGGATCCACTGGCATCAGATCGATGCAGTCGATTCCTGCAATCAGTTCGAGTGCCCGGGGCCACGCTGGGACAAGAACACCCTTTCCATTACACCATTACATGGTGGCCAGCACCAGGGAGCATTGCCAGGCACAGCCTGCCTGGGGCTGCATCAGCCAGCCTAGCAATGATACCCTGGGTTGCCTTCTTACTGAAGATCTCCCCAAATCCAGCCTGGGATTTGGGAATCCCAGCCCCACAAGCAGAGCACTGACAACATGCCCAAACCTCCCAGGTCCTTATACACCGAACAACATCTTTCCTCCAGCACACCGATGTTTTATCCCAAAGCACCGCTGTCACTTCTTGGTTTGTCGGCAGACCAAGTGGTTGCTCGCACCGACATGAGATCCTCTCCCTCCTTCCAAACATTCGGAACAGCAAAATAGGCACGAACATTAATATTGACTTTGAATATTTCCAGCTTTGTAGTCCCTGGAAGTCAAATGGGACCAAAGTGGCCGTGCAGAGCTGATGTGTCAGGATGGCTGCAGGCTCACACTGCCTAATCCATGCTGTTCACCCAGCCCGAGCATCCCTCCTGACCACACCAGCTCCATTCATTTCTCTCTCTTCTCCTTTGTCAATGAGAGCGCTGTTTCTCTATCACCCCTCCGGGTATCCCTGGGGGGAACAGGCCCTGAGCTTTTGCCACGGGGTGAATTTGCTGTTGGCCTTTTTAATGAAGTCCTGGTACATCTGAGAACAGAGCGAACTGCAGAGAGCGACGGTGACCTGCGCAGGATTAGCTGGGGATGGATTAACTGTGCTGGAAGGGAGACGTGCAGGGGCACTGCGGAGGCAGCAGCACTGCCTTCACCGGGGGGACAGTCCCAGGGACCCCCGGGCTCCCCAGTCACTGCCACCGCTCCCCTCTGTCTTCCCCCTTTCCCCCTTCCCTCCTTCCATCCCTCCTTTCTTCCCTTCTCTCTTCCATCTTCCTGCTCTTTAATTTCAATTTTAATTTTAATTTTTTATTTTAATTTTTATTTTAATTTTTATTTTTATTTTCCTGCTCTTTTCTTATTTTTATCTTTTTTCTTTTTCTTTTTTCTTTTTTCTTTTTTCTTCCCTTCTTTCTCTTTCCTTTTCCCTTTCTTTTTCCCTTTCCTTTTCCCTTTCCTTTTCCCTTTCCCTTTCCTTTTCCCTTTCCCTTTCCCTTTCCCTTTCCCTTTCCCTTTCCCTTTCCCTTTCCCTTTCCCTTTCCCTTTCCTTTTCCCTTTCCTTTTCCCTTTCCTTTTCCCTTTCCTTTTCCCTTTCCCTTTCCCTTTCCCTTTCCCTTTCCCTTTCCCTTTCCCTTTCCCTTTCCCTTTCCCTTTCCCTTTCTCTTTCCCTTTCTCATTCCATTTCCATTTCCATTGTTTTGCTTTTCCCCTTCAGTTTTCCTTTTCAATTTCTTTTTTCCTTTTCCCTTTTTTTTTTTTTCTCTTTCTCTCTTCCTCCCTTCCTTCCTTCCTTCCTTCCTTCCTTCCTTCCTTCCTTCCTTCCTTCCTTCCTTCCTTCCTTCCTTCCTTCCTTCCTTCCGTCTGTCCATCCATCCACCCCATCCAAGCATCCTAGAATCAGGGAACTCTCTGCTTCAGGCAGATGCCAGGACAGACCCGAGGGGCTGACACCGCTTCAGGGATGGAGCAGCTCCAGCTCCCACATGGGACCCCACATCCACTGGGGCTGAGTCTCCCTTGGGAAGCCGGCGGCAGCAGCAGCATGGGGAGACAGCAGCTAAATAAAGGCTCTCAGAGTGGCTCTGATGGAGCAGCCGCCTGCGGCTCCTGCTTTATTTAGCCCCGTTTTGTTTGGAAATACTCTCTCCGAGTTTGCTGAAAGCTGAGTTTCTGCTGTGGTTTCAATGGGAGGGCTCCAGCCCCACGCTGCCGCCGCGGGAGGCTCGGGCTGGGATACAGCTCATGGAAACCCGCGGCTGGATGGGCTGTGCCGTGGGTACCAGTGGGGAACCACGGCCACATGGGGACCCTGCACTTCCTTGGGTCACCCACCAGCATCACCCTGGCATCTCCCCATAACCACAACCGATGGAGGTGCTATAAGAGGTGACATCCCACTGTCCCTGCCTCCTCCCTGTGTGTTTCACACCCCTGAGCATCACAATTCCACCCCCTGGGAACAAACTCAAAGCTTTCCCTAATAATCTCTTCCCCCTTAATCCCATTGTCAGTGGTGACAAACCCGTGCTGGGTGTTGAGCGGGTCCAGGACCGTCCCCTGCTGCTCTTGTGCAGCACTAACAGTGTTAACACGTAGGAAACAAAACAAGCCCATAACATTAGTAGCGGGAAGGAGCAGCCCACAGCGCCGTGGACTACCCCAGCTAATGAGCTGACAGTAGAGGCAATGACTCCTGCCACTAAACTGCAGCGACCAAACTCCCACCAAGAAGCAAATTCCCGCAGAGAATCCAAGTGTTTCCAGCAAACTGAATGCCTAATCTTATATTCATTCTGGTTTAAAAGGGAATTAAATGTTAACACCAAGCTTCTGAGCAGCCCGTGAGCAGGAGACATGTGCAGTGCTGGGGAGGTCACTAGTTAGAGCCCACTGAATATGTCGATGAGATTTATCATCACACCTTTCGGCTGTAACCACTGGAGGGGATGTGTTTTCGGGCCATCAGGGATGCTGTTCCCCCTCTTGCAACCTCTCGGTGTGGATTCTATCCCTGTTAATGGAAGGGGAATGGGCTGTGTTCGGGGTGGGTGAACCCGTATGGAGACTCAGAGAAGCTGAGATTGCGGACGCGGATGGAGATGACCACAGAAGAGGAGATGGTGCAAGGAGGTCGCTCTCGGTGCTGCTGCCTGCCCTGTACTGGGAGATAACGCTGCTATCTCCTGCAGCAATGCCCTTCATGCCCCAACAGCAGGACAGCAATGTCAGCACCGAGGAGGGAGCTCTGCTGTGGCCATGCCAGGGTGCTCAAACCGCTCCTGCTCACCCCATCCTGAGGAAGTGACCTAGCACTGAGCACCCACGCAATGGGGGTCAGTGGAGCTGGGGAGGGGAGGCTGCTGCATTAATAACTTGGTCCTCCAAAGCCCCACTTTTGGGTATTTCCAATAAATTAAGGGTTGACGTTGCGGGGGGAGGCCCTTTTAAATGACCCTCCAGTTTCCTTCTGCTGCCAAGGTTGTTATTCCTAACAGTGAGAGAAAACTGCTCTGTTTTGGCAAGGACATGGGCAGAAAACAGCCGCAGGCATCCATCCTTCCCATGGAACTCCATGCACGCCCTAAGTGCCAGTGAGCAGCTGAGACATCACTGTCTGCAAGCCTTGATGGTGCAGGCAGGAGGGAAACTGAGGCACAGGGGACAAGGAAGGCCCTTGAAGGGGAATATGGAGGCAGTGGGGTGCCTGGAGAGGTGCTGGGTCATCCCCATCTCCCTGAGCCACGTGCGGATGCCGCTGCATGGGAGGAGAAAAGGGTCCACGTGCAGTGCTCAGCACCACTGGGGCCGGGTGGCCGCTGCAGGGTGATGGGCTTGTGCTCAAGCACCATAAAACTCCTGCTGTTTGTGCCCTGGATCAGTGGGGATCCTGGGAAAGATCCCTACAGGGGCTGCCCTGAGAACACGGTTGGTCCCCAAGTCCATGGCACAACAAGGGATGGAGCATCCCGGTCCCAATGCCTCTGTGGCTGCTCCAGCCCCAGGATCCAGCCAGGCTCCAGCACCAAGGCTTCACAGTCAGGACCCCCCCCCCACTCCTGTGATGTTGTCCCCCCCCCAGCACAGTGTCAAAGGTGTCAGGAAACACCACAGGACCCACATCCAGCCCTGAAATCCCATCTGGCTTCCCTCAGAAACACTGTTTGTCTGCTCACATCCATACAGCCGGACATGGCTGGGAATAAGGATGAGGGCAAAGGGGTACAGAGGGGGGGGAAGGCCTTGGCAGGGTCAATCCACATTGGATGCTGCCGAAGGATGCCCCTAAACCTCAAGGTATTCATCCAGACTGCCCTATTCCTGCAATGCCCCTGCCCAAACCTTTGTGGTACCCAGAACCCCATCCCCACAACCAGTCCCGGATGCCTCAGCTCAGAGAATGGGTGTTAGTAGCCCACAAATCACCCTGGGATGGGGAGCAGAGCCACAACCACCCCCTTGGGCAGGGGGATACAGGGAGGAGGAGGTCAGCCCTTACCTGGTGTATGCCCGGGGGGGTCTCCCCAGGGCTCTCCAGCCATGGCTGCAGGGCGCAGGGTGCCCCTGGCCCTGCTGCAGCCCAGGGCAGAGTCAGAGAGTTTTAATTGAGTTTCTAGATTATCCCAGAGAGAAACTGTAATCTCCTTAAATCCAACCTCTGCTCACATCCCGTAACCTCCTGTCCTGCTCCGGGGAAGGGATTTACAGAGGGGGAGGGGATGCTTCCCAGCCTGCTGATGCACCAGACCCTGCGCCCAACAGGATTTGTCCCATGGGATGTTAGGGATCTGCTCCCAACAGCCATGGGAATTAAGGCAGTGGCAAAGTCCCCTCTCCCCATGTCACCAGGAGTGTTCTAAGAGCCTCCTGGGCACCGGTGATGCTGGATGGTGCTGGGTGCAAGAAGGGAGCTGGCAATGGGTCAGTGGGGTGCTTGGGGGATGAAGATGAGCACCCCTGGATGGGAGGTGTCTGAGGCTTTGAACTGAAGCAAGTCCCTTTCCCTGGGAGCTTCCCTCCCCAAAAGCCGCATCCCTGGACCGCGTGGGCCAGAGAGTGTTTGTGGATGGGTGACCTTGGGGTGTCTCCGTCCGCTCTCCTCCATCACATGGCCCTGCTCCCTCATGCATATTCCCATATCTGGATATGTGCTGGGCTCCAACCCCAGTCTCTCCCAAGGACGAATGCCAGCGATGGGGCTGCAGCAGATGATGGTAGAGCTGAAATCAGCCGGTCACGCTCCTGCCTGCCCTGTACCCTGGTTGCGCCGTTGATGGGGCCTCTGCAGGGATGCAGGTTTCCATTGGGAATGGCAGGTTCCCATCCAGCACATGCCAAAAGGCTCAGGGGGGAAGGCCCTGAACAAGAGGGGATCACCCCGCTGTTAAAAGCACCATGGGAAGAAAGGGAAAAGCGGGGTAGAAAAGGCAAATGTCTTCAAGTGGATTTGATCACCAAGCGGATGGAGATGAACAGAGGGATGAAGCACTGAGGGGCACCCATGCTGCAGGTAGCACCAGGGCAGAGCTCCACAGCATGAATTAATGGAGCAATTCCTGCTTAAACCTTAAGGTTAGAGGCAGAAGATGATGGATCTGGGCTCCATTCAGTCCTGCCGCAGGACTAATCCTTCCCAGCTCCCCTTAATTTTCCCAAATCCCAACGCCGTTTTTCCCGTGTTCCTCGGATCTCCGCTCTCGCCCATCACAAACCCCCCCTTTACTCCAGGAGCCGTGTCTGGAACATCGCACGTGTGGGCAGCGCCTGCGCCCAGGAAATGTTTATCCTGAAAGCGCGACATGCGGCATGTTGGGAGCGATTGGGATGACAGCCGGAGCCCATGGAGCCGCGGGAAGAGCAATGCTGTGTGCCACGGCACCGGCTGGGAATTCAGCTGGGAATCAGCATGGAAAGGAGCGGGATGAGCATAAGAACCAGCTTGGGGTGGATGCACAGATCCCATGTTCCCTCAAAAGATGGGATGTAAGCAAGGCTGAGCTATCAACCATTCATCAGCATCCTCCACTCTTTGCTGGGCTTTAAACCCACTGCTATTCCTGCTCCATCCAAGCATTAGAGTCATAGAATGGTTTGGGTTGGAAGGGACCTTAAAGCTCATCCAGTTCCAACCCCCTGCCATGGGCAGGGACACCTCAGACTGGACCATGTCACCCAAGGCTTCGTCCAACCTGGCCTTGAACACTGCTGGGGAGGGACCATTTACAACATCCTCAGGAAAGAACTTCATCCTTATACCTAACCTAAGCTCAATTGATTGATGAGGAATACAACCCGCATCCTGCTATCCCAGGCAATTTTCCAGGGGTAAAGTTGCCGTTTCCACCCTTCAGCAACCTTCAGCATCATTAAGGTGTCAGCAGAGCCCTAAACTTGGCTTGTAAGCAAAGGAAGAAGGAGATGGGGAGGAAAGGCCAAGCCATGCTTGGGCAGAGCCACCCTCCTGGCTCTACTTACCCAGTGATGGCAGTAAGAGCCGGAGATGCCGAGCCTGATGCGCTTCCTTCCTTCCCGCAAGGAAGCAGCAGGGACTTTGCCCAGCAGCACGCTGCTGTCCTGGCTGACTGCTCCCCAGCTCACATTACAGCCTCTCTTCTTCCCTACATGTACAGGAGCTGGCTGCAGCCATGGGGACCCAGCACCAGCCAGAGGACACCCACCTTTGGTGCTATTTCTAAGGGCTAAGGAGTGAAATTGCAGTCATGGCAAGGAAGGGTGAGTAGGAAGCCCAAAATGCCTCTGTGGTCTCAGAGGATGGGAATAGAAGCAGCTCAAAGAGGATTACAGAGATTTTTGGGATGCAAAGGAGCAGCCAGAAGGATGCAACACATTCAAACCTATGGGGTCAGACAGCAGGGCCAGGCTGCCGGTGGTGCAGGGCAAGACCTTGATTCTTTGATCTCGTCATTTAATGATGGTCATGACCCAAACCCCATCTTCATGTGTTTCCCAAGGGATGGAGAAAAACCCCCATCCTTTTCAGCAGGGTGGGACAAACCCTCCTGACACGCACATGATACCACACAGCAGCTTCAAGACAAAGGAGGCCTTCACACTGCTTTGCTGCTATCAGTTTCCTCCAGCTCATGGCTCTGCCCACAACCAGTTCAAGAGTCACAGTATCTTTCACATCCTTCATGGACTCCATTTAACGCTCCCATTCCTCAAGCTGTGCCTGTTTAGGGGACATCTCCTTCTGGGGGGGGTACCAAGTTTCTGGCCCCAGGTTTCTGCCCTTTCTGCTCTACCCCAGTGTTACTGGGGAGCTGGACACCCCCAGACTGCAGGCATGACCCCAAACCGAGTATCTGCAGGAGCCAAAGCCGGGCAGGGTATTTTGGGGACCATCTTTATCTGCTGCAATGAAGATTTAGCACAGGCATTGCGTAACGCAGGCGGGCGTCACTGCTCGTGGCCCCTATCACCATCAGGGATCAGCCACCCGATTAATCCCCACTCTCCCTCATTCCCTGCCCATGGACACCAGCCGTGGGTGCCCTCCCAGCCTGGCCCAGCAGCAAGAACCCAAATCTCTGCCCAACATCAGCACCCGCAAGGGCTGGTACCCCATAAGCTGGGAGTGAGGTCCTGGGGACCACCCCAACACCATCACCCACGGCACCCACATCATTTGGGAAGTGCTGCTCAAATGGGGGCGCACAAAGGTACCCGCGGGGCAGATGTGGATGCTCATTAATAACTCTCTTCTCATTACCTCTGTCATGCACCACTTTGTTAAGGGGCCTGGTAGATGCAGACCCTATGGACAGAGACCTGGGCATTGAGAAGGTCATTTTTAACCCAGCGATATCCAGCACACATCCAGTTGTGTCCCCTCCTTTGCTCCCTTGCACAGCCCAGTCACTGATGGGTGGCTCACTCAGGCACACACTGCAGGATCATAGGAGTAGATCACAATGAAATAGAAGCCAGGAATCCCTTTTACTTTATGCTAGCCCTAAACAACCAACCTCCATGTGTGTTCCAGGACAACCCTACAATAAATAAGGTGAATGCAAAGCTTTGGTGAGCCCAGGAACCTCTATATGTACACGCATGGGTTGACAAGGGGCAGGGCACCATTTCTCCAGCAAACAGACCCAAAATGCTCTCCAGAGAAGATTTTGGGGTTCAAAAGCAGTGTCTTGCATCTGCTTGGAGGTATAAACCCAGACATCACTCAGCATCCCGGCAATGGGCTGACACAGAGCAAAGGTGCCCTGTGGCTGGTGCAGCATCCAGGACCAGCAGCACTGGGGACAGTGGGACACAGTGACATGCCCCGGTGAAGAGCCGCACACAGTTACACAACCCTGCCCCGGCTGCCCTTGGCTGTGTGCGCTGTGCACGCTCCTATCGACACCGCCCCGGCCGCCCTCCAACATCCCCGCGGGGAGGAAAGTTTGCAAGCGGCATAAATGTGAGTGCACGTGAGCAGGGAGGGACTGATCCAGCCCCCCTGACCCCATACCTCCTGCAGTGGTCCTCAGTGATGCTCTGGACTTACCAGCATCCCACTGTGTCCTGAGCGGTGGTGGGGTTGGGAGGGATGTGATGGTGATGTGCAGAGTAGGGGCAATGGGGAGAGCAGCCACCACCAGGACCCTGCAGCTAAAAGCACCTCAAGCCGGACCCAATGATTTTTAGGACGTGAAGGACCAGGCAAAAGGATGCAACAAGCTCAAACCTGGGGGATGCGACACCGGATAAGGCAGCAAAGCTCTAAGTGTCCGCAGGCAGGACCTTGGCTCTTTGAACTCGCCATTGAATGATGTCTGTGACCCAAAAATCACCTTCAAGGTTTTTGCAGGAGAGGAAGGAAAATCGCCCTCCTTTTCTGCTGGAGGTGGAACATTTGCTGGTCCCACCAGCAGCCAGGAGCCCTCTCCTTAGCACTGCAGCAGGGATGCTTTTGTCCATAGAGAGGGGGAAACTGAGGCACAGCAGTTGGATGCCCACATCACCGCCTTCCCCTTGGCCTGGCCTGAGTTTGAGGTATTTATAAGCAGATAAGGGAGAAGAAAGAACTTTCCCAATGCAAATCTACATCACCTCTCCTTGTCCTCCATGGAAGCCATCTGTAATTACAGGCTTGGCATGGGGGGCACCACTGCCAGTGTTGGGCTTCACCCTCCTCTCCCTCACCATGACACAGCCAGGGACCAGCCTGTGCCACCACAAGGCCCCATGGCACCCCATCCCCAAGGGGTCCTGATGGTTTGGCGGTGAATCCCCCCACGCTGTGTAGGGGACCCCATGTTTTTGGCATGGCCCTGGGTGGCTGTTCCCCCCTCGGGGAGCACACACACCTCCATCCCATCCTGGCATGTGCTGGATGTCACAGCAGATGACAGCCTGAGCACGGCTGACATTGCCATGGTGACTATCGACCGCTGCTGCTGGGAGGATGTGTGTGGAGACGCTGCATCAGCACCTGCCCCCCCCCCCACCAGTGACTGTGGGTACCCTCTGCCCTCCATCAGCCCCATTTCCACCCCTTTTTGCCCCATTGCACCCACAGGCAGCTTCCAAAACCTCCTCCATCTCCTCACAGCTCCATCTCCATCAGCTGTGCCTCAGTTTCCCCATCCCACCTCTTGCTGCTTGGCAGGGGGGTGATGTCTGCTCCCTGGGATACATTTCTATCTCCCAACTTCGGCCAAGGCTGTGGAGTTGGAGGGATGCTGAGTGAAGGCTCTGTCGCTGTGGCAACCTGCAGCGGCCGTCTCCAGGCGACCGCCCAGGGATGCTGCAGAGCCACAGCAAGAGGGACCAGGGCGGGAGAGCGAAGGTATCCATAGGGATGCCACCCCCCCTTTTCCACTCCCTTACCCAAAACACAGCCTGGATTGTTGTAACAGGTTGTAAAACCACACTGAAAACAACCACCAATTTGACTCTAGGAACCGGCTGAGCACTGACAAGCTCACTGCACCCCAGGCTGGATGCAGTGATTCCAGCAGGATGCTCCTGTATGGACAACAGGACCCCAGCCGTTCCTAGGGACACCTGCAGGGCTGTGGTTATAATTGCTGGTAATAAGCCCATTAGCCTCTTAATCCTCATTAAGCAGCTTAGGGGGGACACGCACCATTATACGCAAACCTGGAGGTGGAGAAGGGGCTGGTCAGGGCAAAGGGGATGGGATTTCAGCGGATGTCATGGGGGGGGGTGGTCACAGCTCCATCCCTCCCCTCCTGCATCCAGCCCACTCCGCTGCTCTTTTCCAGTGGGGCCATCAGCATCTCCCGATGATCCTGTGGGCATGGATGGTGATGACAGGGCTGCCACATCCATGTGATGAGTGTAGGAGGTCTCAGAGGGGAGGAAGCAGGACCTGGCCAGCACCAACATGGCACGGGACAGTTTGAATCGCTCCAGTTGGAAAAGGGCCCGTCTTTACATTTGCTAAATTAAAGGATGTCGGTGTCTGATGCCAAGCCCAGGCTCCTTTGGAAATATAAACTAATGGCAGCGAAGAAAATGAGCTGAAACCAGAGCAAAACCACTCCCGTGTTATCCAGCTGCACCAGGGCAGGGTTTAAACAGCAGCTTGCAAAGCACCCACCATCACAAAGGTCTCCACTTTTTACCCCAAATGCGACCTTGCCCCCTCTGCTTGGTCAGACAGGCAAGCCAGGCTGCCATGCCGGGGTCCTCATCCTTCTCCAAGCCTCTCAAAGTCAAATATCTCCCTTTTTTATGGATATATTTGGTCTATGCAGTGGGATTTGCCCAGTACATAGTGAGATGTTGTGATTTCTCCAGCTCTGATTATTCCTGTAACCAGCTCCATCATTCCCAGCCCACCGCAGGCAGGCAGCAGGGTCCTGGCAGAGCACTGGGGCAGCCTCACAGTCCCTCACTGCCCCTCTTCCCTAGGGAAATACCTGGGCTCAGGCGAGGGCTTCAATCCCTGCTGCTTCCCAGGCTCTGCCGGGGTGGCTTTGTGCTGCAGCTGAGCAAAGCTGGAGCGTGGTGCTTTGGGTTGGGTTGGGTTTTTCCTTTCCTAATTTTCTCTGCAAGATAAAATTAAACAGAAGCCCTTCTGGGAGCAGCACGAGGAAGGGAGGCTGCTTCCCTGCAGATGTGTGTGTCCTCATGGATTACAACTGCTGAATGAAGCTTTCCCTGTGCCTGGAATATTAGCCCAATCCCCCTCCTTCGCCTCCTGTGGTTTCACGGGTAGGAGTCTGGCTCATTCTGCAGCCTCCCTGCTGGGAGGCTGTTCCCCAAATCCCTGTTTTTCACAAGAACATGGAGAATGGGGCTTTTCCTGACCTCAGATGGGGGTTGTCTCAAGTGCAAGGCAGGGAGCGTTTGGCTAAGTGGCAGGTGCTAGGATAGGATAGGATAGGATAGGATAGGATAGGATAGGATAGGATAGGATAGGATGGGATAGGATGGGATGGGATGGGATAAGGACAGGATAGGGTAGGATAGGATAGGATGGGATAAGGACAGGATAGGGTAGGATAGGATAAGGATAAGGATAGGATGGATAGGATAGGATAGGATAGGATAGGATAGGATAGGATAGGATAGGATAGGATGGGATGGGATGGGATAAGGACAGGATAGGGTAGGATAGGATAAGGATAAGGATAAGGATAAGGATAAGGATAAGGATAAGGATAAGGATAAGGATAAGGATAAGGATAAGGATAAGGATAAGGATAAGGATAAGGTAGGACAGGATAGGATAGGATGGGCTAAGGATAGGATAGCATAGGATAGGATAGGATAGGATAGGATAAGGATAGGATAGGATAGGATAGGATAGGATAGGATAGGATAGGATAGGATAGGATAGGATTAAGCCAACATCTCCCAGGTTATGAGTCTGCAGAGGACGAGAAACACTGGGTCAGGAGCAGAGAGGGGGCTCCCCTCTGTGTTCCAAGCCCCAGCTGTATCCCTCAAACCAAAGAGCAATGCTTATGGCATAAGACTTGCAAACACACCTCAACTTTCCAGCTTCCTCTGATTCAGGAGCCAGCGCAGAAGCTGTTGCCATAGCTTTGTAGACCACCGGTGGGTTTGGTAGCACAATCTGGACCACGGAACTATGCAAATCCCCAAGGCAGAAGTCTTTATGGAGGCATATGACAACCGAAAAAGAATAGCGCTCAGTGCTCTCCTCCCACACGCCACCCCCCAACTTCACCATCATTTAAATCAGTCTTAAGTTGGAAGAATTCAAATCAACACTGTCGTCACAGAGCCAAGCAGAGAGGTGACACAACTTGGATGCTGCCAGGGAAATTGCCCCCCTGAGACTCCAAACCCATCACTTTCTGAAGCCCCATAGAGGAAAACAAATGAACTGGCAACCCGCTGCCTCAAACCCTTCCAGCCAGGGCTGCCAGAGAGATTTCCAACCAGCCTTTCCCCTGGGATCAATGGGAGGGGGACCACAGGGGGGGGAATATCCAAGACATGCTGCTGAAGCTGGAGAACCACAGTTGGAAAACAAAACAAAGCTTCCAAAGAGAGAGATGCCAAGGAGATATGTTGTTCCCGAGAGAAACAGGACATTCCTTTCGTGGGGGAGGAAGAGAGGAGGAAGGCTCCTACCACCTCTTGCAGAGATGCTCAGGGGGCTCTGTGCACGGCAGCCTGCTCGGGCGGCTTGTCCCCGCTGTGCAATGCTGCAGACACAGATGGCATCACAGCTCCTGACTTCTTTTTTCTGGTGTTGTTTTGGGTTTTTTTTTTACCCTAAAAGCACGTTCTCAATGTGGGGGAAAGGTTGCTGCATCCTGCCAGCAGCCAGGCAGATGTGGATTTGCTCTCCAGGCTCCCAGAGACCTTCCTGCCTTCCCGCACCACGCACCCAGGCCCTGCGCTCTCAGGGGATGCGGCTTGGCATCTCCAAACTCCTCAAGGCTCTTATAGGAGTCACATAGGGAAGAAGCTGGGGGAAAAGCTGATGCTTTGCTATTGCCAGAAGTGCCCAAACCAAGTTCCAGACCAATCCAGAGGGTAAAAGATCGGCAGTTTCGATTTTCTTTACAAAGCATTTATGGGTTGTACAAGCAATGGGATGGAGCTGGCAGCAAGCAGGGGAGGTCGTTTCAGTGCATCCCCGGTTGCTCCCCTGAATCTGCCTCATTTGGCTATTCCAGTGTAATTTCTGCGCCAAATTCTTCCCATAGGAAGTTTTATACCTGTGCCCTGGAGCAGAGCCCTGACATTATCCTTTGCTGGGAACAAGCTACCTGCCTCCTTAAGGCAGAACCTGGGGAGGTAGGAGGGACAGGAGGCTGGGGAGCAGGGTTGGCCCGGCTATAAATAACACCAATGGAAACGAAGGAGGTGAAGAAGCAGCAAACAGAAACCAATAAATCCAGGGAGATGGGTTCAGCTACAGGCAAACAGCTCCTTGTGACCCTGTAGAATTGGGCACAAGAGAAAATGGGATCCATCACAACAGAGCAGGGTCCAGCCTGGCCATTGCCTCTCTAGGAGGAGCACATTAAACTAACCCAGACCCTGGGCAGGAACAATACACTTTGTGTTGCCCCACTTTGCTTCATTAGAAAAGGTAAAGATGAGAAATGGGAGAGTTGAATTATGGAGAGTTAAATTAAGGTGCCCATTGGACCGTCTCAACACAGCACTGGCCTAGCTCCTGGTGTCACCAGTGCTGAACACCCAGCGATCCCATCCCCAAAAGCACCAGCAGGCTGTGAAATAGTCTGTGTTTAAGGCAGTCATTGTTTGCAAACTGTGATCCCAGAGAAAAAGGCAGAATAAAGCAACCTCTCATTCCTACCAGTGAAAGGGGAAATGCAGGGGCTCAGCAAGCACGGTGCCCAGCAGGTCACAACCAGCCGTGCTGGACTGATTCATCCTAAACAAGCTTGATTTAGTTAAACCAGCCTAGAGTAATGCAAGAAAAACTGCCCAGAGCTTGCCCTGCTGGTGCCTGCCAGGTATTAGCCTATGGAAGTTATGGGATCATCCCCACCGCTGCTTTTCCCTCAGTCAAATACATGAAAAGTATCTGGATACTGCACCAAGACACATTATAAAGAGGGTTTATTTTCCCCTCTTTTCCCAGCCCATCTTCCCAGAGCACATCGTTTCCCACCCCCAAAGGCTGCCGGAGGAGCCACGGACCAGGTACCGCACCGCAGCATCCTTTAGTTTCCCCCAGAAAACTCATGTGAGCTGCTTCAGTTTTGCTTGTGTGTAACTTATTATGAAAGCTGAGCAAATAATTCAGGGCAAAAGCTCCAGGAAGAAGGTTTTTGCCTTTTCATTTTCCACTCTCAAGCTGTCTGTGTTTTCCCCAGTGCTCAGGGATGATTTAAAGACCTGTCTCCGGACGGGAGCACTTTGCTGCGGCATCAACTGCGAGTGTTTGATGGCCTGAATTTCACATGCACTGATGAGGACACACTGGACACGAGGATGGATGAGGCTTTGCTGGTACCCTAATTAGATGAGCAGCGTTTGCAAGTGGGTTTTGGGGGTTTTGAATGTGTTTGAGACGTGCAAACCCTTCATGCCGAGTTAACAACCTGTTCATTAGGCAGGGTTCCATGAGAGCTTTCCTTTATGGATTAGCATTTTTCCAGCTGGTAGTACCCGCCTGAACACAACATTGCCACAGAGCACCTCAATCCCTCTCTTTGCACGCCAAAACATCACTAAAGACACAGGAAAAACATGAGGAAGGATGGGAACGTGGGGCCGTTGGGCTGCAATGGCTCTGACCTTCCTGCGCCGCAGCCATCCCAGGCATTTGCTTCCTCATTAGTGGAAAGGTTAGGGAGAACGGATCGGCTCTGTGCAAACTCCCCGTGGTGCTCGCATGACGCAGGCTGGCAAAGGCAGCTCACCCCGATGCTCAGGCAAGCGCCAGCCAAAAACAAAGCAGAGAGAGGAGACCACATCAGTGGTCCCCATACTTGTTGTTGTCCCCACGTCCCATCTGCCTGGCCCACGATGGGGTAATGCAGAGTCTATCATCAAGACCACACAAATCATCTACTATAAGAGATACCCTCAAACCCTTTCCCAGAGGCTTGTGATCCCAGGCTCTCATTGGGATGCTGAAGGGGATGAGAAAGGGACACAGGCACTCCTGTGGATGTGGGGGACACAGTATTGAAGCAACCACATCCTACCTGGGGATTCAGCCCTGGAGAAAGGAACCGCTCCAGGTTTGGGCACAGCAGCCGCTGCCACCCGGTTTGTTTGCTCAGGATGGATCAAACCAGTGACATTAACCCCCTGCTGTAAAGACCCTGCTGAGCAGCTCATGTGTGACACAGAAGGAGCCATTTAATGCCCCCCAGTACCCAAAGGAGACAGGGCTGCTCTTGGGGCCATCACAGGTGACAGAGCCTGGGGCTCCATTAGTCCTTGCTGGAAACCCTTCTCCAGCTGGGCCACACGGCACTCTCCTCCCATTGCATAATTGCACTTTGTGAGCAAACCCAGCCTTTGGCAATGCACTTTCTCCAGCCTCAGTCTCCTGATTCCTTTCACTCTCTCCGGACGGTCACTGAAACACCAAGAGAGGGAAAGGAGAGGAAAACCCAACGCTCGTCCCACACGTAAAGCAAAACCCAGGATGCAAGAAGGGGGAAAACAAGCAAAGAGTGATGTCAGATCCCTCTCCCCAATCCATCCCCTCCTGGTTTGCCTGTGGGGGTTTGACAAAAGTGCTTTTTGGCTGACAAAATGATTACAGGGTGCTGAGACACAAGTTGCGCATGGATTTCTTTCCTGCATTTCAAGCAGGGTGAGGACACGGCTCCAAAAGCAGCTGCACTTCTGGAAGGGTCACAGTGATGGGGGAGAAGGGAGGTGGCAAAAGAAGGGATGATTTGGGGAGCGGAAGAAGCAGGGATAATTCCAGCTCAGGGAAAACAAGCAAGGAGAGAGCAAGCGGGAGCATGCAGGAGAGTGCGAAGCCAAAGGCAGGTCCATGATGGAGTGGGGATGGATTCGGTGCCGGTCTCTGAACCAGCATGAAGTGGAAGGGGAGAAGCTGGAGCTGCTTCCCGGTGAGCAGGGTGAGATCCTGTGGCATTGCTATGAGTGTTCAGGCAGCAGCAGCATTGGGAAGGTGGATGCAGCGTGCATGAATCTCCCAGTGGGAATAGGCTGATGGGGGCAGAGTGCAGTGCCCTGGGCACACTTGGACTGCCCACGCCTGCAGGCAGTGGGTGCTGGGCAGCGGGGAGGAGGAGAGGAGGATTTCAGCTCCAAACTCAATCTGTTGGAGAACTTGGCCTGCTCCCCGTCAAGCTGAAAATAGCACATATGTAAGGACGTGCACGCAGTGCTGGCTGTGTCCTCACTGAGCGCTTCCTTCCTGCTGCGCCCCAGCCCTCCACATGCTGCCTCCCCACAGCCCCTCATACCCCCCTATGGGAACAGGTCTCAGGCAAGAGATGTTTTGGGCTCCTTAGAGCATCCTTATTTAGGCAAAGTGAGGCTGGTGCATGGATATGGACCTGGAGCCCTGTTCTTTCACCTTCATGTTTACCATGAGGTCTGTCCAGTGGCAGCATCCCCACTGTTATCATCTGGAGTGGGTGAGGATGAGCGTGGCTCACGGTGGGAGCTGAGCTCTATTAGAAGCAGGCATCTGTCTTTAACCCTCCCTGTGACCACCAGCTTGGGCTCAGGATGGGGCAGCAAGCACACGAGTGCCCAGGCAACTGTGGCAGCAGGGGGGTACCACCATGAGTCCCCAGTATTGCCCCAGATTATATCTGCAAACCCATTATTGATGGTGGGATAATAAGGACATCGTCCTCCTGTGAAGGAGCATGTATGTGCTGCCCCGCCAGGGTCGAGCCCCAGCCCGCACAGGGATGGTGAACTAACAGAGTGTGCAGCAAGCTGAAGGATGGAGATAACCCTGACCGCGACCAGAGCTGATTCCTGCAGCGGAGAAGCAAGAAAACAGACTGAGCTCCCAATGGATATCAGCCACGGGAATAGTGGGAGAGCTTTGCTGGGACATCGGCTGCAGCTCTGAGCCCTGCTCTTTTCCCACCGCTGTTTGAATGCTCCCTAAAGAAGTGTTCATCTAAAGGGTGAGTTCCCTGGGATGGAGGGATACTGGGTTTCTCACCCCAAATATGTGCCTGCTGGGATGATGCTTTATGATGACAACTGCAGAGCCCAGCTGGGGACAGCAGCCAGATGACAAGGGACGTGATGGGCATGGACCAAGCGCAGCTTTAACAGGCACTTGCAAGCAGAAATGCACCTGAGCATCGCCAAAACCCCATTGCTTCCCAAAGGCCTTTGAGGAGCGGCATTAGCAAGCGTGTGGTATCAGCTCTCCTGAAACAAAGCCATTGTGGTCGAGGCAGGATACTTATTAATTCCTTCCTCTCTTTAATTTCCAGTTTGCCTCGGTTCCCTTTCCAACTGCTCAGGTAGGGGTGGGCTCCACCGGCACCAGTCCATGTCCCTGCAGCACAGTGCTGCCAGTGTTATCACTCCATTACACAGAGATGTGATGGGTGGTTGCATATGGGGTCCATTACAAGCTTGGAGGCACATGAGGGGAAGGGAGCCCTGGATGGGGCAGAGAACCCCGGGGTGAAGGAAAAAGAAGATGGGGGGAACACTGAAATTACACCCCGGAGCCATCGGCAGCCAAGCAGAGGGGACGCACAGCCAGGTCCTGGCAGGAAACTGCCACTTACTGGAACAGCATCATTTGTGAACATCCCACCTTTTCCCTAGACACCACACTCTGGGACAGACCACAGGGAAAGAGATGGGATGGGATCCCCTCAGAGCCCACAAAACCCACCCAGTAATCACTTTTCCCATCTCTGCCAGCAGCAACTGCCTTGGACACTTATCCCAAACACATTCCCCCTCCACCTTTGGGTCCCCACATCATCCTCATTCCCCAGCACCCTAAAAGCACCATTTTCCCTATTACGTCCCACATCCTTCAACCCTCCAGCAGCACACATCACCACTGATGCCATTTAAGCATCCCCAGGTCACAGGGGATGCTGAGGTGCAGCAGCCCCTCCTCAGGGGACAGCGCTTGGACACTCTATGTCCTCCTGTGATACCCACTCACCCACCAGTTACATAAACTGCTTGGAGCTGGGACTGTTTTTGTCTGTGTTGCCTCCAGCACTGTGCTCTTCAACTTTATTTGCATAACAAATAATTAATAATAATTAATGACTGGGAGAACGGTGCCGATTGCCAGATTCTGCTAATTAGAGCACAAGCGCCATTGCAGGCATCACACAGCCCCATCTCCCCACCAAGCACGGGCTGTGGTCAGGGATGTGCTGGGGACCATGATTCTGTGGGACTCTTGGCCCTTTAGGGAGGAAGAAGAGGAAGAGGAAGAGGAGGTGGCACTACCTGGGACGGGTCAATGGTGCTCGCAGGGTTTTGGCTGGTGCCCACATGCCAGTGCCTCGATGCAGCTTCGCTCCATCACACAGCATCGCATGCTCTGCTTTCTCCGTGTCCTTATTAGAGGTGGGCCAACACTACTTAATTGTCTGATGATGGCACCACTCCATTAATTACCGTGTAATTAATGGGAAAACGGGCACCAGCTCATTACAGAAGAGCCTTTGCTCCAGCAACCCCACAGCCAAATGGTGCTGGGGATGATCCTCACCTGAGCCCTATTGCTGGTGACAGCCCCTCACCATGGGAGGAGTCTGAAAGCATCAGGGAGACACCCCTGTGTCACTGACACTGGAAAGTAAGGAGGAGCGAGGATGTGAGTGGCTGGTTCACCTGTAAGGGGACACTGGGTGTACATGGCAGCCTCTGCCTGGAGCTCACAGCCCCGAAGGACATGGGGCCTGAGAGAGAAGAAAAGGGGATAAAAGGAGAAAGGAAATGGGAAATGCTGAAAGGAAAGGGAAAAGGAAAATAATAATTAAAAAATAAAAAGGAAAAGATAAAGAAGATAAAGGAAAAATAGGGAGAAGAGAGGGGGAAAAAGGAGCGGAGGAGAGGAGAGGAGAGGAGAGGAGAGGAGAGGAGAGGAGAGGAGAGGAGAGGAGAGGAGAGGAGAGGAGAGGAGAGGAGAGGAGAGGAGAGGAGAGGAGAGGAGAGGAGAGGAGAGGAGAAAATGAGAAGAGGAAAAGGAAAAGGAAAAGGAAAAGGAAAAGGAAAAGGAAAAGGAAAAGGAAAAGGGATTGGTCAGATTCTCTCCCTTTTGCTCTGCTCAAGCACTGTCTGTATCACACACAGCGTTCACGTGTGCCCATGGAAGTGCTGAGCCGTGGGTGCTGGGGTGACCAATGGACAGACCCCCGCCCCAGCTATGGGGAGCAGGACGTGTTCCTCTCAGGAAGAAGAAGGGATGAAGCAGAGCAAAGCCCTTTCCCTTTGTGCCCTGCAAGTCCCAGTCGCTTTCCTTAACCACTGCAGCATCCTGGACAAGCCCTCGGTGCCGGCAGAGCCCTGGTGCAACTCAGCATCGCTCCCACTGCAGCTCCAACCCAGCCCCTGGCTTTACACCACCCTCAGAACAGGGCTGTGTGTGATTCCACTTCCCTGGCTCTCCTCTGGAACTGTAACTCCTTTGCGGAGCTGCTTCCCCTTCAGCACCACACATAACCCATTGCTGTGTAATTACATGGGAATTTTAATATCTGGTGTATTTATAAAATGCACTTAATTCATCAGCCCCTTTGAGCATGTTGTCATTACAGCCTTCAGCGCGGCAGGAAGGATGACTTGCTGTCAGATGGAGATTAGCTGGCCCTCATGTGCAATGAGTTAGAGGGAGTTCTCAGCCCTGCTCAGAACCACGCTACAATAGCACTGGGGAGCAGGACCCCACTGTTCCCGGTATCCCAGAGCCTGGGGGGATTCCCAGTGGCAGGATTCCAGAGACAACACGCAGCAGGATCCAAGCAGCACCCAATCCCCCTTTCCCAAACATGGGAATCACCTGGATTTGGCATTCACTAAAAAAGGGCCTGAACTGGGGGAGGTTTATCCCCATAGCCCAAGCACTGGGGGCTCCCCAAAGGGCTCCCTAAGGCAAAGGATCCACATTTGGATCCCTCCAAACCCACCAAGAAAGCAGCCGCTACTGAAGGCTTATTTGTCCTGGCAGTTGTTCCGGTGGCTCCTTTCCAGCTGTGTCCTAAAAGGGAACCAAAGGCCTTTGAGCCTCTTGCAGTGAGCACAATGCAATGATTTTCCCAGCCCGGGCAGCAGGGATGAGCTCACTGGCGTCCCTGGTTCCCCCCGGCTTCGGGGTGCAGGGTCCCTGTGCCATGCACCATAGATGACAAGGCTGGATGGGGGACCAGTGGGAAGCTGGGATCCATGCCACTGAGAACCGGGGAAAACACCATTGACCAATGGGCAGAATGGGAAAGGGAGGACAGGGATCTTGGGAGTCCTGACTCTCTCTGCTGCGTAACACCATATTCACACCGGGATCATACCGGGTATTCCTGCAGTGCTGCAGTGATGGGCTTGGCAGTGCTGGAGTAATGCTTGGACTCAGTGATCTTAAAAGTCTTTTCCAACCTGGCTGATTCCATGATTCTATGTCCACGTTGCCATCAAGCAGGCAGCACCCAGGCGTTTTGGCATCTGCCCCTACTTGAGGCTACCTCAGCACTGGCCATCAGGCACCACGGAGGTGCAGGACCGGGTGACTCAGAGTCCTCATGGTGGGACAGAGACCTTCCGGGTCCCCATAGCATTGGGTGACAAGTGGGAAAGAGCTGGGGCACAAATCCTCCTCCTGCATCTACCGAGCTGTGTCAGAGTGGAGCTGTGATGACATTTTGGATGGAGCAGGACCCTCAGCGAGTGCCAACCTGAGCCCACCCATTAACCTCAGTTCTCTCAGTAGCTGCTGGCACTGGCGCAGCTCCAGATGCACCCCAGCATTTGGCATCCATCACACAGACCCCCACCAGACCACGGCCTCAGCACAACCTGGCAATAAGGTCTCTCTTTCATGCTCCCTGCTTTGGCATCCTGTGCCTCCCTGCAGACCCAAACCAGAGGCTGGAAGGATGCTGTGGCCTACCTGCTGTCCCCCCCTACCCCATATCACCAGGCCATCACACATACAGCATCTCCTGGAAAGGATGCTGCACTGAGCATCAGCAGGTCCCTGCACCTTCATGCCAGCCCCTAGCAGCAACACGGGGGGGCAGAGCTAAAGCTGGACCAGGGCTCCTCCAGCTCAAGGGTATCCAAGAGGCTGGTAATATCCCATCTCCTCCTTCCCATCCAGGGGAACCCTGGTACCTGTCCCTCCAGGAAGTCACAGCCTCCTGCCTCAGTTTCCCCACATGCACAGAGGGGCTATGCTCTTCGAGCAGGGTAGAGATGGAGCATGGCTGGCAGAGGATGCCAACAGGGTCTATACCCTGATCCCTCACTTAGGACCAGAGCAGCTCTCATTCTGCTCTCCCCCTCCCCATCACCTCCTTCCACAGGGTACTGCCATCCAGGGGGGGGAATTGTGGCTCCCAAGGTCACTGGGCAGACAGGGTTGGGTGCAGAGGCCACATCCTTAGTGCTGAGCCATCCGCTGGGGCTCTCCCACTCCTCAAGTGCCTCTGTCCCTCCCTCCTCTCCCCAAAAAGCAGCTATCCAGGGAGATGCTCCGCGCTGCAGCTCTGCCGGTGGCACTGGCGCTGAGCAGAGCACACTGCAGCACCGCCGTTATGTAAGCCCCAGCAGGGCTCCGGGGATGTAGGACACCGGGGTTGCCCCCCACCCCATCTGGGGGGCTGCCTCCCCCTACCCCAGCCTGGCCCCGGGGTCGTGGAGCAAAGGGGGGGACCCTCCTTTAACTCAGCTCACACTGCAAGGGGTGCAAAGGGGATCAGGGTGGCCCTGCTGTGGGGCACACAGTGGTGGCAGGGGGGCAGCAGTGGGGGGGGTTATGCATGCTGGAGGGCTGTGCTGCTGTGGGGCAGGAGATGGGGCGCGATGCAGCTGGGAGGCAGCAGGCGATGCACTGGCATCGCACTGAGTGCTCTGGACCCCTCAGCCCCAACTTTATCAGGGCTCACCCATGTAGGTGAGAGCTGAGGGATGGAGCTGGGTGGCCAGGTTGTGATTCCGGGGTTGTGCCTCCCTCAGAGTGACTCATGGAGCAGGATGAATGCAGCCAGGGAAAAGGATCCCAACTTGCTGTGTGTATTCCCCATCCCTGCATCTCTAGAGGGTCAGCATCCCTAAGGACAGCTTTCCTGGGGTCAGCATCCTTGGCATTAGCATCCCTGGGACAGCACCCCTGTGGTCAGCTTCCTTGGGATCAGAATTTTTGGGAACAGCATCTTTGGTGCTTACAACCCTGGGACAGCATGCCCGAGGAGACCATCCCTGTTGCTTCCAGTGCAGTCTGGGGAACAGCATCCTTGGTGTTAACAACCCTTGGGCAGCATCCCTGAGGAGAGCATCCCTGTTGCTTCCAGTGCAGTCTGGGGAACCAGGATCAGGGCTTCCCAGAGCTAAAGGGGAGATCCTGCCCCACCGGATGGCCCCAGCATCACCTGCCCTGCAGGGAAGCAGAGGTGAGGGATGGCACAACGGGCATCATCCATCCTGGAAGCACAGGGAGCAGGCAGGCAGTGCTGGCAGCATCGGGGCTCCCCCAGGACCAGGCCCTACCCTGGCTCATGGACTGGCAGAGACCTAGCAGCATTCCCTGCCATGGTGCAGGACAGGGATAGGGAGCTCATGGCCCCCCAACCATGTAGCTTCTCTCTGGCCTTCTGCCAGGTATAGTCTGGATCTGGCCATTTCTGCTTGGAGGTGGGGAGAAGGGAAGAAAGCCCAGGCAAAGGCTCGCAGCAATAGGAGATACCAGAACAGGAAATTAATGTTAATTAATTCATAATGACGCTGAGATAGTGATACCAGATGCTTCAAAAGTCCAAGTGGGGAATCTGAAAGAGCTGCTCAAGAAAACCATCGCCCACCGGCACTCCTGCCTCGCTGCAAGCTGGGAACGAGGGAGCAGGCTGAGGACCAGGAGCTGGGAGCAAAGGATCAAAGCTGGCACTGAAGGATGGAGCTAGGATAAGGGAATAAGCCAGGAATGGGAAAAGAGGGGCATGTCCCACTGAGGTGACAGACCCACAGTCACCCAGAGCTGTGGGAAGCGACACCAGGCACTCACCACCCTCCCACCCCAACTTAGAGCTGGAGTAGGGCCGTGCTTTGCTCCCAGGGTGCAGGGGCTCCCTTGATGCTCATTTTCCCCTCCTTCCTTCCATTCCAGACACACTGGGAGCAGGGCAGCTGGATAGATGGGCACTGGGGCCGTGCAGTGGGGACAGAGGGAGAGGCTCATGATGTGGGACAGGGACACAGGTCCTTCCCCAGCCCACGCCCCCATGCTCAGAGGACAATTCCCAGCTCCTGCAGCAGGTCAGCAGCACCAGGAAGGGGTGCGAGCCAGGATGGTTTCTCCCTTCTCACCCACAAGCAGCCTTGCCCTGCGCTGTCAAACTCAAACAGGGCTGGACCTTAACCAAAGGGTGTAGAAGAACCTAATAAAGGGGCTAAAGCCCCAACACCACCTCCCCAGGGCTGGAGACCATGGAGCCAGTGCTGTAAAGATGCAACCATGAACCATGCAGAAAGCACAGACAGTGGCTTGGCGCCATTCACCACCCTGGTACCCCCGGTCAATAGCAGGGATTATGGGCCCCCCAGTGATGAGACAGCTCCTGCACCCAGAGGGGATCCCCAAAACAGGGGTTAAGGGAGGCAGCCGAGGCCATAGGGGCTGGCAGTGGAGGAGCATTATGGCAGAGCACGGCCAGGGCACGGCGCTGCCATCGCTGCTTACATAAGGTGCCTGCTCCATGTGCCACATCCCCGAGTAGTGACAGGAGAAGGGGATGGATCCCTCCCTCATAGCGATGGCGCTTCCTCTCCTTCTAGAGACAGCATCCTCCCAAGTGCCACCCTGCCCTCTCCTCTACCTGCACAGAGGTTGGGTGAGGCTCCCAACCACATTTGCACTCCAAAACCAGACCCCAACTGGGAAGGAAATGCCGGGTTTTAGCTCATGGTGCAGTTCCCTCGACAGCTCCTCTGAAGTTTATCCGTATTGGAGAACCATTCCCATCACACTGCTAGGGAAGATGCTCCCACAGCCTCAGGTGGATGGTGGGGAGATGAGGGAACCCACAAGCCATAGCTATGCCCACAAAGCACCACACCAGGGGGAACGCTGCCATCCCACCCCAACTGATCCCATGGGATTTGCCATATTTCCTGGGGTCATCTCAGGGCTCAGAAAAAACCCATCTTGACTCCATAGATAAAGCAACTCTTTCAGGTAAAGAGCAGCAGAGGTAATAGTGGATTTTAAAGCCAATAAATCAGAAGGAAGAAATAAAGTGGCCTTTAAGGTGCCTTCCCCAGCAAAGCCAGTGCTTTAACCGGCACGGATAGAACACTCGCTGTTACTCCAGGCCCGAAAGGAGCAGGCAAGGAATTTATTATTATTATATTATGGGTTTTTTAGCCTTGTTTTCATTATTTGCTGGTAGCTCCATAGCTTTGTGCTCACACAAAGGGAATTTCACCTCCTGTTCGGAACAAAAGGCCCTGGAAAGTTTGGCGGAGAAGGGGATGAGGAGAAGGAGCTTTATAGAAGCAGAATGAGTTGTTGCAGGGTTTGGGGTTGGTTTTCTTTGGAACGAGCTGTAAAACAGCCCTGGGAAGACCTGACACAAGAGTCCCCATCCCCATCAGTGTCACCCCCGGGCTGGGAGCAGGAATGTCTCACAGTCCTTATGAGACCAGGGCTGATTCGGGGTGCAATGGGAGGGCAACAGGATCGCTTCCCATCCTTCTCACATGCAAGCAAAGTCTTTGCCACGCTTTCTAAGAATGGGAAAGAAGAAAACCCAGCCCTCATTTGCCGACACCGCTGCAAAACAGGTGGTTCAAAATCACAAGTGCAGGAAGGGGGAGAGGAAAACCCCCCTGTCCTGGTGATCTCGTGCTCATATTCAGTGCAAACACACCTGGGAAGGGATGCTGCGAAGTACACACCATTCCCCCCTCCTCAAACACTCTTTGCTCTATAATTAAGAGAGGCTTCTAAAAATACAGATAGCCTCCAGCACCCAGAGAAGGCGTGTGCAGGTGCTGCTAACTGGAGGCACTTGAGTACAGCTCATTTTGTGGACCATTTTACTAGCCTGGCTTGTGCCCAGCGCCGATACTATTACAGTGATGCAATTATGCTGCTGCTGCTGCTGTCGTTGCCGGCTCCCTTTGCCTTTCCCCCCTCTCCCCTTCCTTGTGCTTTGCAGTTTGCCTTCGAAGTACACAGACACAAACCCCTCTTCTCTCATATAAGCTCACCCCAGCAATGGTCCAGGTAGCCGGGAATAAGAGGGTCACGCGGGCGCGCATCGCACACGCGCGTGCACACGGATGTGGGCACGTACACAGGGTCATTATCCTGCCATGGGCATTCCCAAAGCCAGCCGGTGTGCAAAAGTTTTGGCTTGGGAAAGCAAGCTGGATGTGGGAAGCGAGCAGAAGCGAGCGGAGGCAAGCGCGGCACCGGCGCTCCCAAAAAGCCAACGGCAAACCCTTTGGCCAGGGAGGGAGGGAGGGGGCCTGTGGTGTCGGTGTGGTGATAGTGGTCAGCTTGGTAAAATCCACCCCCCCCTTTCCCCATCCCCAAACTGGCATTTTGGGTGCAGGGTTTGACAGGGGGGGAACTTCACCGCTGCGAAACTTCCCCCGTCTGATTTCTCCATTAGGGCTGCAATAGGTGGAAGTGATTGACTCACTATGAGACTGCTGTTTTTGCCTCTGACTTGGGATGGAGACGGAGCTGGAGGAGCAGTGGCTCTGTGGCAGGCAGACGCTGGAGCTTGTCACTTACCTCTCACCGCATCCAGCCGTCCCTCCCCCTGCTGTGGGGCTGCAGGTCCTGGACAGTTAGCTGGCGGGGGACCCCAGATCCACTCGGGTTTCTTCCAGGACCGACGTTCCGCTGCTGCTTCTTAGGCACAGACCCAACCCCTCCATTCCAACCACAGGGGGAGGGAAAAAAATAAATGTATCTTCTTCCAAAAGGGAAAAAACAAAAATTAAATAAAAAAAAAATTAAAAGAGGGAGATTATAAAAATAAAATAAACCCCACGCGTTTGTTTTTCTTGGTTTGGTTTCCCCCTGCCACCCCCCGGAGGAAATAGAGAATAAAAATAGATAAATCCCAGCGACCAAAAGATCCAGACTCAGGTGAATTTAGCTTCAAACTCCCTCTGTGCTTTCAGAGCCTTCAGCCACAAATGGGCTCTGGAAGATGCTGGGGGACCCATCGTCGCCAAAGTGTCATCAAATATCCTTCGGGCTCAACTCCGCTCCTGCCCGGGGAGGGTGGACTTCTTCCCTGCTTGCTGCGTGCTGTGGAGTTGGCAGGGACCTGCCTGGTTCAGCCCCAGCGTGGAGGGTGGGTGGGTTGGTTGGTTGATGTGGGTTGGTTTTCTCCTTCTTTTTTTTCCTCCTTTCTCGCCGCTATTGGTTTTCCTGCTATCTGATCCTGAGCGAGCGCTGCAGCTCGCTGCTTCCCTGCTTTCCCCCCCTCCCCTTCCCTCCTCTCTCCAGCTCCCAGCCTTTTGACAGGGAATGAAACACAGACACCCAGTGAGACAGGCTCCAGCTTCTACAAAGCTCCACTCCCTCCTACTGCCTTTGTCCGTGAACAGCAACTACTCCAACTCTGCCCGTAGACACAAGTGAACCTCTGCATCAGCACTTTCCTAATGGCTGCTTCACTCGACTCCTTCGGCCCTTCTTCTTCTTCTTCTTCCTCGTTTCCTCTCTTTTACCTTGATGGCTTCCGCTTGCTTTTTCTAGCCCGGCCCCAGATTTGAGAGCCACAACCACAAGGAAGCAACAACCCTTTCCCGATGGATCCATCTCAGCTCCCCCGCACCTGCTGCTGCGGTCGGGGGGTTGCGGCCCCGCAGTCCATCACCGTCCTTTCTGGGCGCCTTCCATGAAAAATCGATGGCGGGCACCGTCGTCCCCAGAGGCTTCGCTCCACTTTCGGCTGCTTTATAAGGGGCAGGGTCTGCGTGAGGTGAGAGGAGGGCTGGGAACTGAACCACTTCTTTTATTGCAGGCTCAGATTCCTATTTTTCATTGAAGATTGATTGGAGTC
Organism: Amazona ochrocephala; assembly: GCA_039720435.1. Lineage (NCBI taxonomy): Eukaryota > Metazoa > Chordata > Aves > Psittaciformes > Psittacidae > Amazona > Amazona ochrocephala. The sequence goes on along the minus strand of CM077886.1, from coordinate 10,449,904 downwards.
CAAGTTTGGTTCGTGGTGGTGAGCGTTATTTTAAGCCATTCGGGAGGCTTTGGGTGCCTCCAGGTCACTCTGTCCTTACAACAGCAAGGCCTTTTTGGAGGGGGTCAAAGTGGAACCTTGCTCCAGCAGCCTTTTTCCCCCCCCATGGAGGCAGGGAGGCAGAGGGATGCTGCAGTGGGCTCACAACCCCTGCTGGCTTCCAGCCAGAGGGAGATGCAAACCAGCCACCGTCTGTAGTTTCTGATAGACTTCCTCCTTACCCTGCGAGATCCCAGAGCTGCTGCCTGCTCCTTTTTTGGGGATTCGTGGGCTTTGTTCAAGGAGTCACAGCCAGGAGCCCTCCAGCCTCAGCAGTGATGCTCGACACAACTCAGTTTGGCTGCCACGCAGCCAGTGGGTCACATAAAACCCATGAAGCCTCCCCATGTGCCCCATCTCCCTTTTGTATCACCTCCCACCCCTTCCCAGCCTTCTCTTCACTCTTTGTCTCCCAACATGGGTTTGGGACCAGCAATCACTCCCTCTCCTCTTCCTGTTGGCAGCATCCCTGAGTAGTGATGCTCATCCCCAGCTCCCATCATCTCCTCGGCACAGCAGTGGAGCATCGTGCTTCCCCTCGCTGCTCCCAAACACCCCTGAACTCCAGAGGGTCCCAGGGTGATGCTGGCAGTGCTGCCTTCTCTCCCCTCTCCAGACCACTTTGCCCCATCTCACCCCATTGCACCAATCCCACAAAACCTGGATATTAACTAACACTTTGGTGAAATTAAAACACAAATGAAACCACTTTTGGTTTTAACCAATGATCCCCAGGTGAAAAGCACTGCAGTGCCTTGTTCTGAATCCTGACAGACGAATCCAGTGGGGATTAGGGTTTTGCAGATCAGAGGGAGCAGGAGCTCTCACAGAGCATGACCACAACCACCCAGGGAACAAGGGGCAACCATCAGCACCCTAACCCCAAATCACTGCTCCCTTCTGCCTGTCAGGCTGCCCCTCACACCCTGGCTTGCTCTTCTTTGAGGGCTCCTCTCCTTCTACCCCACCATGTCCATCACTCATGGAAAGCTTTCCCAATCCCCTTGGCCCCCCACAGCGGTGCCAGCCCCAGGCTCCCTGCTCCGGCCCCCCAGCTCCATCCGTTCCCTCCAGCAATAATCATAATTAACATCCCGGGCAGGCTGGAAATTGGCTGCAGGGCTGGGGCAGGGAGCTGGACACAGGCCAGGACAAGGCAAAGAGGCACTGATGAGAGCAGTAGGAGCAGCTATAGGGTCCCCAGTCCTGGCCCCCTCCCCAGCACAGGGCTCTGCCAGGACAGCAATTTCAAGCTGCTTGAGCTGGGTGTTGCTGCAGCAAGGCAGCAAGTGGGGGATATTTTGGGTTTAAATGCATGGGGAGATATGGGCATGCTGTGGGGCTGCAGCCCTTGGGCTGGCTGGGAGGGCAGGATGGAGCTGGGTAGCTAGAACTGGTGAGGCTGGTGTTGCCATCACCCTGCCATGCTGGTGGCTTACCCCTCAGTCTCTGGTTTACAGCAGGAGATGCTAATAAATAGGCTGGGATTTCTATCCCAGCAAGCCCCAAGTTTCCCTTTGCTCTGGGGGAAGCAGGAAGATCCCCCATCAGCTCTGGGCACCACGATCCCAGGAATGGGGAGAGCCACGGGGGACCACATTACCCCCATCATCCTGCTTTTGGGTACACGACTGCAGCACTGGGAACCCCATGTCCCTGGCAGGCTCTTGGCTGGAGAAACCGTTTGGGATCCATCCTCACCCTGCAGCCAGGCCAGACTCAGCCACTTGCTTAGGAGCCATCAAGGCAAGGGAAGGAGGGCAAGAGGGTGAAAGGAGGGGATAGACCCAGTGGGGTCTCCAGCAGGTCCCTTCCCAACGCCGGCAGCGCGGCTGCGTGAGCGAGTCAGCACAGAGCCATTAGGGCTAATTTAATCAAGACGGATGGCCCTGTTGGAGGGCTGCCGCCCATAAATCCCGCACTCCCGCTGCATTAGTGTCAGGGCTCCTGGAGGAAGAGGCCAAGAGGGAAGCATGGGGGGAGCAGGGCTGGGGAAACATGCTAAGTCACCCGTCCTCCCAACAGCACAGGGCTGCTTGGACCGGGTACCACCACCTAAGTGAGCTCCCCATCCTCTGATGAGCAGCCTAGTCCAGGGATATCATCCACCATCCTCCAGCCCCTCCAAAAGCCCAACAGTTGAAGAGGGTGGGATTTTGAGCAACCTGGTTTTGCTGAACCCCAAAAGGTGCAGGGTTGTTCATAAATCCACCAATCTCCTCTGCTCACTCCAAGGATTTTCAGCAGGAGGGATCAGGAAACAGGCTGGAAGCCCCGCAGTAGCTCACAGTATGATACCTGGGACTTGAAAGCACAAGCTGAGAAAGACCCAAGGCTGATGGGTGCAGCATCCATCCCAGAGCCAAGCCAAGTCACCCCAAACTCAAGCCATGCCAACCCGCACCAATGGGGTACCAGCTCCACTCTCCTGGCACCCTGCTCCTTTCCCATCTCTGCTCCTACAAAATCCATTTTCAGGCTCAAGTTTACCATCTGATGACCCAAAACACCCATGTCCCCCTGTCCCCATCTCCATGTGCAGAAGGAGACCTGTGTTGTGCTGTGCTGCATAAGCTGAGTCAGGAAACAAGCTCTCATCATCTATCAAAGTTAAAAATAGCCCTTATCTTTGCCATTACCACACCTCATCCCTATGCAACTGTCTGCCTGCACACTGAGGCCACTGTGATCCCAGCGCAAAAGCCAGCCATGGGGAAGGGACCATTCGGCTGCTGCCATCTGCTCCGAGTGGTGGCATCAGCATGGGATGCCGGCTTTGCCAGACTGGGATATTGGCTGGTGCTGCAGTGCACAGGGCCAAGTCCTGTGGGGTTTGGGTAGACAATGGACCAGGGGATGAAACGGATGGATGGTGTGGGTTTGTGGGCATCGTTCTCACCCCTGGAGTGCTCATAGAGCCCAGCAAGAGAGAAAACAGGGGTGCAGAAGATAAGATACTTGTACAATAGGGATAACAGGTTACAGGGGGGAGACTGACTGAGAACATCAAGGAGCAGTTGGACAATGGAGAAATGGACGGTCAGAAAAGGTCTCCATGTTCAGAGCATCTCGAGGGCTATGCCAGCAGCCAGTTAGCAGGGAGTATGACAGAAATAGCTCAGAGAAGCTGAACTCAGAACACAAGGAGTGATGAACTGTGGTGCTGCCACAGATTAATCTGGAAAAGGGAAAGCGTACATCCCTGTGCCCCTTTGGTTTCTGGCTGCGCTTCAATGTGGACAGGAGCGAGGGAAGGAGGTGGACTGTGGCAGGAGGAGCACTGTCAGTGCTTGCTGTGCTCTTGTGAGACCACATGTGAAGTCCTGGGGCCCACAAAGTGCTGATGGAGGTAAGAATCACCCCTGCCATGCATGGACGCAGAGCAGCTCTCTGTGGGCTGTGTGCAAGTGGCACCTTACCCAGCAGGTCTGGCTCTCCGGGCTCAGCATCTTTGCATTCGCTTGCCCAGGAAGCAAAATCAAAGGCAGGATTGGGCCTGAGGAGCCATCAGACAGAAGCAACAATCTGTCCCATGGAAAGCCATGGAGCCGGTGAGCCATTTCTCCCCCAGAATGGCTAGCACAGGGAGAAGGAATAACATTTGTATTTCTGCCAGGCGACAAAATGAGACGCTGCTCGTAGCCAGTGAAACTCTGCAGATTTTGCTAATAAAGGATTGCTCCGTCCAGCTTCCAGTTGGATTCCAGCCCCAGCCACAACGCGGACACTGGCAGCATCAGCCGTCGCATCCCAGCGCTGGCGCTGGCATTCCCAAGTGGACCGGCCCCGAGCCACGCCGCAGGTTCAGGCTCGCTGCAAGCTCAAGCGCTGTCCCACAGCAGGGATGCAGCTCCCATCCGTTCCATCCCTGTGCTAGCCGTGGGGACCGTGCTGCTGGGATCACACTGCATCCCTTGGGACACTAAGATATCTCAGGAAATCTTCCCTTTACTATTCAGCTTAATTGCACCCATTAGAGTTTGTTTTAGCAGGGTTCCCAGGGGATATCGCTCCCCAGCATCCCCCTCTGATTCTTCCTGTCTCTCTGCTCCTTTATGCACACACTCCTCACCTCAGGGAGGCTGCTCCTTCCTCCATCATGAGCAACACTGGTCCAAGCAACCCTATCCTCCATAAAGCATGGACCTCCATCCCACCAGTTGGTAGCATAAATGTTTTCATACAGTCACAATACTCCTTTTAGGACTTCAGAGGCGCTGACCCTGCTTCAATGCATGAAGAGATGCCCAGGCCTTATCTATGGGACAAACACTTGAGGAGTTCTTGGCCACTGGTGGGACCCTGCTCCTCATCTACAGCTGAAGAGCAGAAAAAGAAGCAGTTTGGGAAAACGATGTGTCCTCGGCATGCTACTGTGCTGGGATCCTACCTGGAAAATACAGGACAAGCAGGAGGCGAGAAGTTTATCTGCCACTGTAGTGACCTGCAGTGCTTTGGGGCAGCAGATGGGATTTCCTAGGCCTTGTGCATAAGCCCAGTGCTAGATCCATGTCCCAGGCCAGCTGTGGTGAATACAGCTTTGGCTTTTTACCATGAGATGCTCCAAAAGGAATGGTGAAAAGCAGCTCCTCTGGGATGCCCATGGTGCTCACAACACCCAAGAGAAACCATCAATCCCGTTTCTGCTCTCCTCATGCCATCACCAGTGCCCAATCCCCCCTTGCCTTACCCACAGGGTAGATTATTTTAGGCCATGAAGGAGGAAAGAGCAGCAGGAACCAGCCAATGGATGGCTGCTGATAGCAGAGCTGGACCTCCCAGGGGTCACCCAGGCACCTCGTATAACCCAGAGGCTTTCCCAAAGGGCTCTCTGCAGCTAAAGAGCCCAACTGGCTTCTTATATAAATGACCTCAGGGCAGTGCCTCCGGGACCACCAGACCAGGCAGCAGATGCTCAGAGGCAAAATCCACCCCGTCCTGAGCAGACGTCACCTAATCAGCACGTTGGCTCCTTCCCAAGGCGGTCTTGGGGCACACAGTAAATATCTTATATAAGCATCGGGTCGGATCCAGCTCAGCCCTGTCATACAGCAATGTCCCCCTGCATAGAGGGACAAGAGGTGCAGAAGGGGCTCTTCCCTGTTATATGGTTGCAGAACCCCTTGATGACCCATTGCCGCAGTTTTGCCATGAGAAACCTTGGAGTATGAAGGAGAGCATCTCATCCCCACGGGCAAAAAATAGACAGAAGAAGAGGTCAAAATGACAAGTCACTTCTGCCCATAAACTATTTGTCCTCCAGGACTTGAGTATGCAGCTAGAGAGACCTTGGATAGCCTTAAGTCTCCCACAGCATGGTGAGTTCTTCCAACCCAGCTACAGCTCTCTGGCTGGATGTGGAGTACCTTCTGTGATGGAGGCATCACACCAAGCCAGCACTCAGCTCCCACAGCTTGGGAAGTTTCAGATCCCAGTCTCCTCTGTTGTAAGTTAGCCCCCAGAATCCCTCAGCATGGCCAGAGGCACAACAGACATCTTTCCTCTTTCTCCCAAGCAGTGTCCTAGAGTCCGCTGAAGTTTGGATGCTGGAGAGAGCCTATGGACAGACACAGCCAGAAGTAAAAGCAGCCGGGCTAGGGCATTAGCAGGCTGCAAGGGGTAACCTAGGAGCATCCACAGCACTTACACCGTCAGTCCTGGCTTTCCCTCCAGGCTGCTCAATGACGTGGGGGTTGAACTAGCAGACAGATGCTAATTCCTTCCTCACTACCCTCCCTTCAGACTCACACCTCCAGGTGATATACCCACATGGCTGCACAGGGTTTAGGTCAAAAGAAACCCCACCAAATAGGTGGGCTCAGTCCTCACTATTGCCTTTACCTCCAGCACCAGCCTTGGAGGACTTGCCCATCCACAGGACATCACCTTTCTGCCAAACCAGATCACACACAAAGATGGTGGGGTCAGACATCAGCAGGAGGATGCTCAGAGGTGCAGGCAGCAAGCAGCTAAAGGGAGCAAAGGGGACACAACCTGCCCCTCTGCCTGCCCCAGCCTCCCTGCTCCTCGTTGACAGGTCACTTAAACACTGCACCAACAACAACCCATCCTCATCTTTCACAAGAGGCATTTCACACCAGCCCTCGCTGCTAAATAAAGCAGCCCAAGCATTACTTGCACCAACCGGCCTCCCCTGGACAAGGAGCAAGGTTAAACTCATCCATGCACAATCAGCAGCTTCTCCATCAGAAGAAGACCTGGGATCGAGCAGAAAATAGAGATGAATGAAGAATGTGGGTCTCTGTTGCTGAAGCGGGCACATATTTGTGTTCTCCTGTTATTGCAAGGACTCTTTGCCCCATTGATGTCTGCTCACAGGGTCTGGGAAAGGGCAAATGGGTCTGCCTGGATCCAGGGTACAGCAGTAACTATAAAGCCTTAATGAAATGCTCAAGCCCCATCCCCAAGAACACAGCATTAAGTGACACTGGGTAGCTCCAGGCTGCAGAAGTAAGTACTCAAACTCGGTAGAGTTGAAGAAAGAGTCAAAACCAGCCCAAAAAAACCCAGTTTTCATCCTCTGCTTGAAGCCATGGACAAAACCCACACCAGAAACCTGGGCTGTGTCAGGGGAGCCAGGACAGCAGGAGGGCAGTCTGAAAGAGGGAGCTGTATTTTAAGAAGATAACAGGGATCAGTGATGGGTGGGGGCTCAGAAAACAGGAGCTCAGCAGTGCTCAAAGCCAGGCAGATGAAGGGTTGAGCTATTCTTGGGCTTGTTGAGCAAAAGAAAACTGTACATTCAGATGGAAACCAATTATTTTTAAGTGAAAGACAAAATTACACAGGTTTTTTTCTCCCCACATAAGGCTCAAAACAGTTTGCATTGAGCAAAATGAAGCAGCTTCTCAGCAGGCTATTGCACCCATTTGCAAAATCACAGTTTTCCTCTAGATTAAAGGCATTTTCCAAGCCAGAAAAGGCAAACCCCCATTAATCCCCAAACAGAGTATTCCGACTCTGTTGCAGCAAACCCTTCACAATTCCAAAGCAGAGGTGAAGCTCCGTGCTCCCTCAGACATTTCCCTCCCCCATTTTGTGCAATCACACGTATTTCCCAAAGGCTGCGTGAGTTTGGGATCAGCGCCAGGCTCTGCAGCGCCGGTGCTGAGCACACACAGCTGCCGGCACACGCGGATCACAGCCGCAGGGACACAGCACCCAGCAGAGCCGAGCTCCTGAAAGGGTGGGAAAAGCCTTTTCCCCCCCTTTTCCTGGGTTATTCATTCATCTGGGATGAATCAATGAATCCCATTCGGGATGCTGGGTTTGTATACCAAATCACACTAGTTAATAGTGAACAAATTCTTTACTATGAGGGTGCTGAGGCACTGGCACAGGGTGCCCAGAGAAGCTGTGGCTGCCCCATCCCTGGCAGTGTTCAAGGCCAGGTGGGATGGGGCTTGGAGCAACCTGCTCTACTGGAAGGTGCCCCTGCCCATGGCAGGGGGTTGGAAGGGGATGAGCTTTAAGGTCCCTTCTGACCCAAACCAGTCTGGGATTCCATGATACCTGCTGCTCCTGGATGCTTCAATGAAATGACTTGCATTTCCATGAGGGATAATTTGCACATGGAAACGTGGATCTTGCTTTTCGGAGGGGACCTCACCCTCCTGCCACACACAGTGGCACATGCATCCCACATGGGGACAACAAGCATACCAAGCAAGAAGCATTACGTAGATGAGGTGTAATACACAGAGAAGGTATGATGCAGGTCCCTTGGAGAAGGTCCTCCCTCTGCTACAGCCCTACTGGGCTGGTAATTTGGCTGTCAACAGGTATATATGCACAAGTATATATGCTCTTCCCTGTGCCAGGCACTCTGCACTTCTCAAAGATGCTTCTTTAGAACTTCCCGACTCTTTTGCCCCATCCCTCTTCCCCTCCATTCTGGACGCTGGATAACAAAAGACAAAGCAGAAAAGGCTTCCCAGAGCCCCAGCACCCCCCCAAGTCCCCTCAACCCCCTTGTTTTAAGTGTAAATCTTTGGGTTGGTTTATCAGGGATCAAACTGTGCCTCTCCCCAGGGGATCTTCCACCTCTGGTCCATTAAAGAAAAAGGAGAAAACCTGAAGGCCCCCAGTGTTTAACAAGGCAGCTGCGGGAGGCTACTTGACTGATTGAGTTTTTACGTGGCCCTTACAGGCAAGCTAAAGTACTTAACATAGAAATGAGGTTTAGTCACAGCAAGGCATTTGGGATTAGAGTTGGCTGCAGAAACTCAGATGGAGCCACACTCCTCCAGAATATGCACTCCTGTCAAAATTGAAATGCTTTGTGAGACTGAATAGGTTCAGCCAGAAGTTCATTTTCTAAAGGGAAAATCAGGGAGAGGGTACAAAGAGAGACGTTGAATGGAAAAATGAGCTTTTCCTTTTGAGCCGTGCTGGTGTGTGTGTCCTTGGGTTTGGGTTTGCTTTTAAGTCATGCATTGCTCAAGGAGGAACCTGAAGAACTGTTTTCTCTCTAATGACAGGTTTGCCCCAACTCAGCAATTCCCCACTCCCTGCTGGCTCCCAGGCTGGTAGCCCTTTAGGCATTTATGGCTCTGCAAGAGATGTTTGCCATTGGACTCAATAAGAACAAGCTATCAAAACCCACCTACAGTGAGCCTGTGGAGGCAAGGAAAGCCCAGCAGGACCTGAGCAGGCAGTGTAATTGCAAACAGAGCAGTGATGACCTTCACTAAGGTGAGGCCACAGCAGCAAGTGGGAATGTCTCACCCCAATCACGCATCTTCTGGGGAGCTTCATCCCACTGGGAAGCAGCAGAAGTGATAGGGGAGCCGCTCAGCATGAAGGTGGGTGACTCGACTTCTATCCAGGAAGGCAGAGCCTGGGGGGTTCTGCAAGCCTGTTGCTTTCTATTTCCAAATGGTTCCTCTGTCAAAATCCAGCATTGTTCCTGTTAATAAACCTGTTACTTGAGTCTCAGCAAATGCTCTTGGGTTGAACAGGTAAAACATCAGGCTCAGCCTTCATCAGGAGGTGAGGGTCTCCACTCGGGTCAGACTTGCACTGCATTCTTGTCCTCCAGTTTGAGCATCACTCTGGAATAACGATGGCCTGGGCTCCTCCTCCATGACAGCACCCTTGAGCACTGGGATTCTGGGATGTTGGAGCCAAGAGCAACCCCTAGAATAATCACACGGATTGTGAACAGCCCTTCCTCAGGATTACAGCACATAAAGGGCTGCAGTTACCTCCATGCTTAGTTAGCAGATGCCAACAGCCTCCCTTGCTCAGCTCCAGGAGGTAGAGACTCCAAACCCCCTGCAATCATGCAGGTACTTCAGCGTCCCTGCCCAGAGCTATTTAGCTCAGAGGAGACACTTGTCCAACAACAGAAGCCATAGGCAGAGCTGCTGGACCCAGCCACAAGAAGGCATCCCACCAACAGATCAAAAGACAGCCCATATTACACCAAAACTCCTTCCCCACGAGGGGCTGCAATCTACACAAGCAGTTTTGGGGAATCATCAACAAATAGTCTATGGTCCAAGGGAGCAAACCCAGTTATCCTCCAGCACTGTGAGCCATTCATTGCCATTCAAAACCAAGCAGGGTTTGTGCCGGATCTCCATGAACCCTCTGACTACTATCCCTTTAGCCCCAGCTGCGTGCATGAGCATCCAGATCAAGCAGTGTTGGAGGGTTTTGTTTCTATTCCCTCTCCCTCCCCTTGCTTTGGGATGAGAGGACCTTTATAAATGACTTCCTCCTAATCTCATTGCCAAGCGGACATCGCTGCATTCTACCATCACATCATGCTCTGAAGACAGAGTTTTCTGCCTGTGCTTAAAACGAGCATTGTTTGCTGAACAGAGCGAACAAGATGTGCAAAGGAGAAGGGGAAACAGTAAGAAAGTGAACAAGATGTGCAAAGGAGAAGGGGAAACAGAAAGAAAGCGATCTGCGATGTTTGCTGGAAGAAAAATGCTCTCGTTTGTTTGGACGAGGATTCTCAGCACGTACAAACACGGAACAAAAGGAGTCGCTTGTTCTCTGCTGTGTTTGCGGGAAGAGCCCTGTAAATACGCAGAGATCACCCAACTGGCCGCAGAAATCACTCCTGGCACCCCAGAAATCACTGCTAGGGGGTCCAGCCATCATGCAGCCCCACTCCATCAAAGCCCACCTGGGTATCCTTCAGCTCTGGATACCAGTCCCTTCCCTTTATATTCAGTACGAACCCAGCCTGTTCAAATAAAATGAAGGCTACTAAAATTCCACAGTAATAAAATTCCTTTGGGCAGAAGTTTTGGGAAGAAGCACAGCTCCAGCTGACCTTGCCGGTACTCAACAAGATGTAGGTTAAATACTTTAATTGCCAAGTCACTAATCCCCCTATGCACTTGTATTGCTGTGGACTTAGCGCCTTCTGAAGCTGCGGGGGGAAAGAAAGGTCTGCCTGGATTGATGGGGCAGTAATTCCTGCTGAAGTATAGTGCTGGATGCAGCTGCTCGGGATGAATGGTTGTGACTGCAGGGAGAAGTGAGTGGAGCAAGGGGGAGATCCATTTCTGGTTGGATCCAAAGCTTTTTGCCACCTTCCCGAAACAACCGCTTCACCTTCCAGCATCCGACACGATCCCAAACTCCGCAGACAGCACCGGGAGCCCAAATACACCTTCAAACCTCGCCTTCCCCATCCAGAAACCCAGAGCAAGACAGCAGTTTTTCATTTATAAGCAATCAGACAACAAACAAGCCCCATCAGCGTGAGCTCCTGCAATCATCTCACCGGGGCTCTCACGCCTGCAATGCAGCCACCTCCAGGCTGCAGCACTCCTGGCAAACCAAGACTCCTTCAGCAGGGAGAGGATTAGCAAATTGCATGGATGCTCCCTGAGGAATTTGAAGAGATGAAGTGTAATTACCCGTGATGGAATTTGACTCACATGAAAACATATGACAGCAGGAGTCACAGCTCCCAGGTCACGCAGGGACAAGCAGGAGGACCCTGAATCAACTCCAGCCCCTGCCATCACCAGCAACCCTGTTGCATAATCCAATTCGGGAATCTGCCATGGAAGTCTTAGAATTAGCTCAATTTTCTACCCCCCACTGCTGCTGGCATCCTGCTCTGTGACTGCCTCCTTCCAACAGCACTGAGGATGCTCTATATCGGGTATGCCCACCTCGGCGTGGGCTTCCCCACATGGTTGGGCACACAGAGGTCAGCGTTAGCTCAGTGACAGCATTTCCAGAGAGGAATTACAACAGGGGAAAGTGGGAAGTATAACACAGAACACGTTTTCAGTCCAAAATTAAAAGGTCAATTACTTTATAATCTCGCAGGTACAGGAATGGTCTTGCTCATTCAAACGAGACTTAACAAGACAAGGTCCCGGCCCAGGATAGAGACATTGCTGCAGACCTGGGAGTGAATAATAAATACTGAGGAGACAGAGGTTGCGCCATTAAAATGGAGCAGACTGGATTCTGCCCTTGTATCTACCCCTGTAAATCCTGGATACGGGATTTTCTAGATGACGTATGCACATTCCATCCCCTGCTGCTTCATTAAATAATGCACGGTGATCGTTTCATAGCATACGCTGGAGCACTCGCCCCCGCACATGCAACAAGCAGGCAGACAGTGCTTTGGACCTCGGGGCTACCCAGGGATGAAGATGCACTGGGGAAGGAAAAAGAGTGTGGGGTTTTTCCTCCGCTTTCCCAATTGTCAGGGAGGATGCACCTTTGATTAGGTGTGGTGGATGGAGAGCTCAGGACGTGGCACCAGCTTACTGCATGGTAAGAGGAGTTGGGCAGTTTGCCTTGGCTATTCCAGAGACCTGGGACATGATGCTGTCTGCTGAGGCATCATGTGGAGATGCTTCATTTTCAGGCTTGCTTTTGCAAGTAAGAAGAAAGCTGTTTCTTCTTGTTAGGCCCATTCACACAAATATGTTGTTTGGGCACCTGACAGCAAGGGATGCCCCAGCTTTGGGATGCAGGAGGGCGGAAGAGGCTGTGCCTGCTGCAGTACAAGGCTTGTACCCATCCTTTGCTCCACATCCCTCGCATCTGGCCACTGTGTAAGTACCCAGAGGCCATCTCATGGAGAGCACAGAACAGGTTACAGCAGAGGATGTTGACCTCTGGACCAGGCTGGTCCTTCGGTGTACAAAAATCTCCCTGGTGTCCCACAGGGACAATTATCAGATGGGAGAGTTACTCATCCTGACCCAAAGCCATTAGTTACAAAACAGGGAAGAGGGCTTAAAGCTTTTATGCTCGAACATGTTAGCTCAGCCCTTTAGGGAACTCCTGATGTCCCAGAGCATCTAATCTCTGCAAATCACTTTTATTCTGCCTCGCTTTGGGTTTTTGTTTTTAATCAACTTAATCTTTATTCATGAGGTGTGCTGCTGCATTACAGAAACCCCCAGATCCCGAGCATCAGGCTCAGGGAACGGAAATTGGGGAAACTTGATGTTTGTTCCAGCCAGGGCTTAAGGTCTGGAGCAATCCATCTGGACTCATGGCAGGCCCCAGCACTCCTCCGTGTCCCGGCAGGGAGGAGAAGGAGGAGGAGGAGGAGGAGGAGGAGGTGGGAAATGGCCCAAGCACACAGAGACCAAGCCCTAGAGCCCGAGGCTGTGATGCTTTGATCAGCACGTCCTATTGCTATATTTAATCAGCAAGGTCCACGCTCACCTTGTCTTGCTGATGGAGCCTTCTTTCAAATAATAAAGCAAAAAAGTTTCTTTGAAATAAAAATAATAAATTAATAGGATCAAAGAAACAAGAGGCCAGCGAGTGACAGCGACATGGAGCAAAGAATAAAGGAAGTGCTAATGGGATTTCAAGGGGAGAAGTGGGGCAGGAAGAAGGCTTTGCTCCCAGAACTGCGATGCCAGGACACCACGACCTATTCCACATGGGCTCAGCCGGTTACACTGATTCATCCCCACCTAAGGCAGAGTTTCACAAGCTGTGTCCAAAAAGGGTTGTAGGCAGAGCACCATAGGACAGAGCAAAGTTTGACACCCAGCACAAACTCCCAAGAGCGGGCTAGGAAACACTGGTGTTAACACTTCTGCTGTAGGAAGATAGGAGCAATTCCCACATACACTTCCCTGGAAGCAATGTGTCATCATTTGGGGGTCTCAAGAGGGGCTGACTGAGCATAACTCCATCCCCTCAGACCAGCCCCAAAGCATCCCCAGTTTCCCCAATGCAAACAGCGGTGCTCAGCAGCCTGCGGTGCCCTCGCTTGCATCCTCCAAGGATCAGCTCCCCCCCAACCATGATCCAAAGGTACTTAGGGGTGTGTAATTCCACTAATGAGCTGTAATTAATTAATTGCCCTGTTAGCACAAGAGTTTTACAGTTTTTGGCAAACACGGAGCCGTTCTGTAGCTGGAGGGATGCTCTTCCCCAGCACCATCAGACTGATCGCGGCTGCAGGCAAGCCCCATCTCAGCACAGAGCACACTTGCTTTTCACCCAGGGAGCTCATTCCTGTTTGTATCGCAGGGAAAGGACCCTGGAAACAGCCACGCAGCCCACAGGGCTCCCCAGATTACAGACAACCAAGTCACAGACATTAACTCTGAGGGTTCACAGACATCAGCCCCTTCAGAACAGCAACTCCCTCTGGCAAACTTAAAACTAGCACACCAGCGACAGACAGTAAGAGACACCAGGACCCTCTGTGGTCCCTACAGAGCAAGAATGTGCTGAGGGGGATGCCCAAAAGCAGTGAGGATGGAGCTAAAGGAGGCTGGGGACCAGCAGCCCTGGGATGCGCAGAGCCTTGCTGCAGCCTCCTGCATGCTGGGGATGTATCCAGCATGTGCATGGCAGCCACCTCTCCCCGCTCAGCTTCTCCATTACCTCCATCCTTAATAATTAAAGCATCAGTGTAAAGGCATTAAAGTTTCAGGGAGTGACACGTTCAGAGCAAAAGACAGCAGGGACCAGGCGAGGGCAGCTGCTCCTTAACCCTGCACAGTGCAAGCAGCGAGGGATAGGACCCTGCCTGGCTCCCACTGGGGACAAGCCCTTTCCTCCCCATAGACCCTGTCTTTTCAGCCCTGTTTTCCAAGGTCATCCACCCCAGACAAGGTGTCTGTAAACAATCCTAATAGAGTGGGGGGGATTCTTCCCAGGGAGCATGGCTTTTTATAGACCACATGGCTTCGCTTGGAGCAAGGGTTACGAGTTACCTTTGCTGGCTGCAGAGGATGAACAGGAGGGCTCTTCTGAAGGAGCAGATGGAGCTGTCGTGCCTGGGAGCCAGCCCAGCCCTGCTGCGGTGACAGACTGTCCCACGCTGCCTCCCCCGACAATGCTGCGCCGAGACCCCCATGCAGGAGGCACCCGAGGGGCTGAGCACTGGCACAACTCATCGCGCTAGGAAGCGGCCAACTCACCACGCTTGCTTCCTCCTAGGTATAACCCAGCAGGCTGGAGAGGAGGATGCCTCTTCTCCTACCATTAATCCCAGCTGGGCAGAGTACACCATCTTCCCTCAGATACTCACAGCAATTAAGCTAATTGCATCTCCCTGGGTAGCTGCTGCTGGTGCCCTGATCACAAAGCCCAGTGCAGAGGGTTTGGGTCCTTCTGCGCTCTGGGGGATACAAGCCCGTTGTGTATAGGATGCAATCTCCCAGATAAAATGCTTTACACACACTGTTTACTCTTAGAGCTTCATTAATGCAACCACAGCCCACATCAGGCTGAATAGGTGCAGGAGCAGAGCCCATCCCTCCGTAGAGCAGCAGAGATTTGGGTTTGGTGAAGCTCTGCCCCTGGGGTAGTGGGAGGAGAGGTTTGGGGCTCAGAACGGGGGCCAGGAGTGCTCAGGCAGCCCCTTGCCTTTGCTCGCTGCATCTCCTCTAGACTGATGTGCACATTGCATTAGGAAGCACAGAGGAGTGGAGCCGTCAGAGCCGGAGTCAGGATTTGGTGTGCCAGGACCGCGGCTCAGTGATTAATCCTTCCCCATGACACGGCCTGGGCCCGGGCGCAAGTGAGCATTACCTTGATTAAAAGAGATGGGTTGATGCAGCGCTTGGTCCCAGCAGCCTCCCAGGACTGTCCCTTGTCATCAAGTGCAGCTCCCCACGTTGCATGTCCCCAGGACACCGCTCAGTCACCAGCTGCCTGGTGCTCCCAGGGACCATCCCTCCCTGCCAGGCAGCCAGAAGTTGTTTCCTTCATTAATCCCGCATTTGCTCCTCTGAGGATGCTCCTGCCCTTTCAAAGCATCTCCTGCTTTGTCACCTGCCTTTGCAGGCACTGCAGATACAAAAACACCCTGTTCTCTATGCAATGCCACCAGCCGCTTGTGCAGCACCCCTGGGTGCAACCCTGGAGCTAAGCTAATGATGCTATCGGTCACCCTCTTCTTCAACCCCCAGCTCGTTGCCCCACTTTCCAGCCTTGTTTCAGCACTTTGGTCTTTCAAAGAGAAGTTTCTTTCATAGCAATATTATAAATGTGATGTCTTGTGGGTTTTGGTGGTCCCTTCTCAGAGCTGGACAGGTACAGGACTGTCCTCCTGCAGGGGCAGCCCTTAGGCTGGCCCCATTTGGGCTGGTCCCTCTCCTTCCGTCTCTGGAAGCTGCAGCCACCTCCCACAGGGACCCATCTCCCTTTTCCCTCCTGTGCTGTTCTTGCACCTACTTTACTTTGCTTAATACCAAATATTTCATCACCTCTCTGGAAAGGTTCCCTAGAATAGAAAACATTCTGAGCTCTGGGCTGCTCCAGAGGGTGCATTAAGCCCAGGGATGGATGCAGCCATGCTCAGCCTGCACAGACGAGCTGGGCAGAGCCCAGCCCCAGCCTTTCCCTGGCACCACTGAGGCATTAGGTGTGCTTCAAATGTGCTTCTTTTATCATCATCCCTTTTTATCTGGGCCTCTGACCAAGCCATGAACTTTACTGGTGGCTGCCAAGATCTCGGTGATCACCATCCCCATCTCTTTGGTAAGGCAATGCTCATCCCTGAGCATGCTGTGGGGCAGCAGGACCCCCCAGAGGACATCCATCATGGATGCTTGGAGGGTGGAGAGGAAGGGCTCACATCAGCAGTATCACAGCCCCATGGGCTCCCCACACTGCTCCCGTTCCCCACACCGGGTGTCAGGATGATAAAGCCTATCCGATCCCACCGGAGCCAGGCACAGCACCCGGCAGCTCCCATAATTAATGGCACCTCCAGCACTTCCCTGCCAGGCCATGAATAAAACATCCTCTCTGAGGACCCAAACGTTGAAAAATCTCTTCTTTTCTTGTTAATTATATTTGGTGGGACACTGTGCTTCTCTCCTTTTCTCCTGCTCAATCAGGATGGGGGAAGGTGGTTTGGAGCCCGTTCTTTCAAACTGGTACCCCATTTCCTAGAGGGATAATGAAAATGCCATGGATGTTTCAGACCTCATATCCCTTTCACATCCCTTTGGAAAAGCAGCCACCCCTGCTGCTCTGAACCTGCTGGATCTCAACATTAGTTACAGCCGTTGGAGTTTTTGGCATTTCCGGCTCCTTCAGCATCCAAGAGCCTTTCCTGGAAACCAGCCTCCCCAGACCCTTGCCATCTTGCAAATGCCTTTGCCGCATAACCAGGTTATGAACATGAAGCTGTTCGTTTTCATTCTGAAGATGGGGCTGCACATTGTCCCTGACCCCTGGAGAAGGAGGGAGAAGAGGGAGGGTGATGTGAACCAAAGGGCTGCAAGCACTTCAGATGAACTCCTGGCATGAGTTTCCGCACACCCCCATGCCTCAGTTTCCCCATTTCTCTATAAAAGCCATTAAATCCAGTGGAGGTTTTTCCCTACCTGCCTGGTTTTAACCTTTGGCTGATGCAGTAGATGCTCAGAGAGGGGGAGAGTGGATGGATGCAGGCTGCGCATAGCTTCAGGTCTCAAACAGACCCTTTACATCTGCTCACCCACCCTGCCATGGCTTATACATGTATTTCCTCAATCCCGACGAACAGTCCATCCCGTTCGTCCATGTCATGGACACACGGGTTTGCATTCCTAAGTGCTTTGTGGGAGGCTGAGCTCTGTATTTGCTCCACAAGCCAGTCCCACCCAGCAGCTTCTGAGTAGCTCCCATTGCCTCTTGGCTTAGGGAATCAGAGCCATGTCTGAGCAGAAGAGAGCTGGTGCCTGCACACATCCAAGCCACTGAGCATCTCCCCTTGTGGAGAAAGGTGAAATTCCACCCCCAGCTTCACTGGCTCCAGCCCAGGAGCTGCATTAACAGAGCTTTGCCAGGTCAGGATCAGACCCATAGCCAGGTCCTACCATTGCAGAAGCATCTCAGCCACCCAAAGTGCCAGCGAGGGAAGATGCTGCCCTGTGCCTAGAGCCCAGCAGGCGTTGAGCTCAGAGCTGTGCCATGCTGGGATGCTCCAGCACGGTCCCATGCAGGTGACAACAGCCAGGACTTGTATTTGCACGCTGGGTTTGAGCTGTGTCTCTGCTGGGCAGCACTGGGGCTGGGTAATGCAGCGCAGCCCATCCTTGGCTAAAAGGGGACCTTTAGCAAAGACGTGGCAATTTCCTGCCTGAGCAACAAGCACTTCTCACCGGATCCTTTGCCAGCCAATTTTCTCTCCTTGGGCTCCTTCCAGCTCAATGGTGCAGCCCCCAGCACAGCACAGGCATAAACACATCCAGCCTGTTCAGGATGGTGGCTAGCACCAGCTCAACGCATCCTACAAGGTGCTTTCTCCTTTCCTTTCATACCCCAGGGGGATTGATGGCATCCTCTGTGCATCCTCCATTACTTCTGTCTTGCTGAAGGGCTTGGAAAGGTTCATCTCTCAGCAAGATCTGTGCCATAACTCTCAAAAACTGGAGTATAAGTGTTTGAAGTGCTCTCAAAGGGAAGAACTGGCACCTTTAACACTAGGAAATATAGTGACATCCACTCACACTAGCTGAGGATGCTTCAGTTGTGTTTTAAGAGGGAGGCCTGCAGAGGAAAGAGATCTTCCAGTAGCTTTGTCACCACAGTGAGAGTCTGGAGCTAATAAAGGAAATTGACTCTGCCAAGGTGGAGAGGAAAATGAATGAGTAATCTAAACAGGACCACTAAAAATCTCCTGGTGCTCTTCAATAAAGCACAGATTAGCAGGAGGATTTGCAGCCATGCTGCAGGCTGGGGCTCAGATCTGCCACTGAGGTTTTGCATAGGCTCGGGTGAACTCTTCATCTCAGCCTGTCCTCCTGTTGCTCCATCTGGGAGGCAGAGACAGACTTCATTCCCCAGTAAAAGCTTCATTGAGTGATGGCTTTGAAGCCTTCTGAGATCTTCCAGAGGGGGCAGAAGCCATAGGGATGCGGAGCACGGCACGTCGGGGTGGTGTGGAACAGAGAGTGTGATCTGTCCTCCTTTCTGCCAGTGAACTCTTCCCTCAGATGCCTTCATCAGCCTCAGCTAATTGCTCATTTGATGTCACCAGGATCCTGGTGCTGCAGATCAGCCCCAGCTCTGTGCTAGCGCTGGTACCCCAGGGAAGCAAGTTTTCCCTCCTTAATACAAATAATAAAGAGGGACTTTTAGCCAACAAAAGATGGAAGACCAAAGCAATCCCAGCAGGAGCATATTTTTATAAGCTGGGGCTCTAAGGGAAAAGGCAGGGAACCTGACACAGCACAAATCACTCTCCTGTCACTTGCTGTAATCTAGAAATGCTCTATTAGAAACAAGAGCAGCCCCAGCTGCCGGCAGCGAAGCAGAATCAAGGCCAGGGATGAGTACAGCTCAGGTTCAGGTCTGGCTGCCAGGTACATGGGAGTCCTTGAGGCTGGTAAGCATTGCACTGCTCTGCTGTGATTTACAAACACATAGAGCTGCCCTGCTCGGTGACATCCGTCACTCGCAGCCAGCAGATGTAGCCAGGGGGGAAATGTCTCCCTGCATCCCAGCTGGCCAGGCTCAGCTCTCGGCTCAATAAGGACAGAGCCCCATGTTTCTAGTTCCTCCCAAAAATGCCTTTTCTGGATGAGGAAGGGGCAAGAAATGTGCAGGGCTCATTGAGCAGCGGGTTCCTGGGGAGCAGGAGGGTGGCATGGGGACCTTATCTCCAACCAGCCATGGAGGGCTCAGCACCATCGGGCAGCCCAGCTCAGTGATCTGAATGAGGCAAAGCATCCATTATGCAAGGATAGCACGTGTCCTCCTCTGGGTGCTTGCTCTTAAAGAATTGGACCTGGTGCCACTGAGGTTGGTGAGTCGCCTCTTGCTCCCTCAGCCATAAGAGCTGTGAGCTCCCATGTCCCGCCACTGAAACCAGAGCAGCAAAAGCCATCAGCTAACAATGATTTACCTGGAAAAGGAGGTTCTGGGGAAACCAAGGCTCTTTGCCAATTCAGTACAAAGTGAGGCAATACTTGAGGGAAGGCAAAGAAATTCAAGGGTGTCAAAGAACTTCGGGCCTTCCAAAAGGAGCAGTTTGAGTTTTCTTGGGAAATGCAGATTCCCGTTTCCTTTGAGGTTTTCCAGGTGAGACCTTTGGCAGCATTTTAACATTTCCCATTTTCAAACCCATTTGCTGTGATCACAGAGGACAGAGCAGCTCAAGAGAAGGCACGAAGCATCCCAGAGAGGAGCAGGAGCCCCCTTCTTCCCTCTTTCCGATCAGGGTTCAATCAGGGTGGTGAAAACCATTGTAAGACCTTCTCTATCTCTCCTATATGGCAGAACCAAACTCTCTGGACCATCCTAGCTCCATGTGCTGGATCTGGGGATCCCAAGCATCTCCTGGCTATGGGAAAAGCCCATCTGTGCAGATTATTTAGAGGAGAATGTTTGCTCTATTGAAGAAGATAATTTGATGATGGAAGTTTAAAGGGAGAACAGAGCAGGGTGTCCTGGCAATGGATTCAGCCCCATGAGTCCTTTGTGGGGTAACATCCTCATGGCAGCACCCCTTGACCCTTAACACCATGAGCACATTGGCAGTGACACAGAGGCTGGGATCCACAGAGAGCCACCAGCCCTTGGACAACCTGCCCTGCAGGTTATAGGAGACACAGAATGACTTGTCCATACATGGAGTAAAAACCCTGTTGGTGATCTAAAGTCCATCAGGGAGAGCCCTGTGTGCTGTGGGCAGCCCCCAGGAACAGGCATGGAGAAGCCACTGGTGAGATGGGGATGGGCAGAGCAAGGGGAACCCTTCACAGAAGCAGGGGAAAGCCCCAAAAGCAAACATCTGCTCTCACCTTCTTGCCCAGCTGGGAAGGAATAGCCCACATTAGCCCATATAGCTCATATTGCTGCACCCCAAGGTAGACCAGGAAACCACCTTGGGTCCCTACAAGCATCGAGATAATCCCCAGGCCACCACATCCATTCTTCCTTTCGCTGTTGGGGGCAGATGCGGAGCCTGAAGAAAAGCACCCAGATTTCCTCCCAGCCATTCCAGGTCCTGCAGGATACGGTTGGTTTGCATCTGGAACACATCCAGCAGGCACCAACTGGTAGAGATCACCCCTTTGAACCTCCAAATGCCCTTTCCTGGCAATCAAGGAGCCATGGCAGGAGGTGAAGCACAGCCAGAGCAGCCACATGCGCTCACCCATCCCATCCCAACTCACCCAACACGGACTCACACTCACCCAGCTCCCTCTTTTTCAACACCCTGAAGATGGCTCCTGGAGCTCTCCTCTTGCTCCTACCTCCAAAACACTGGCGGAGAAAGATCTCACCTCTTCAGAGCCAACCTTCTCCACCTTCTTCTGCTGCTGGAGCCCAGAGCCGACCACCATGTATCCACTCCTCCTGTGGGTAAGGCTGAGGAGCATCAGGAGCTCGGAAATGTTTGCCTATGGATGGATCAAGAGGAGGGAAAGGGCTGGGGAAGTTGCATTCAAGCCAGCAATGCTTGCTCAACCTCTGGTTAGTGGCTCCACAGGAAACACCTTCCCATGCTCACCTGGAAAGACATGTTCCGAGCGTAGTAAGGGAGCAGGGAGTGGACAGGATGCTTTAGGAGGTACACCCCTTGGTAGAGGCAACTTCCTCTTCACCTCAGCTGGCAAAGAAGAGGCTTCAGAGCTCAAGATGCTTTTGCTCCCTGCTTTGCAGCACTGGGGTCTGCTATGGCTGTTTCTAGAGGCAAAAGAGCTTTCTTATCCAGGACTATTCCAACCTGGGCTTGCTCCTTGCTAGCTCTGGTATGTGCCATTATAATATTGTAGAGAACAACCCAAACCTTCCTGTTGCAGGCATGGCAGAGCTGACGGTGACAAGGAGTAGGTCTGTCCCACCATGGAGCTGCTCCATGGCCACCCTCCCACTATCAGCTCTTATGGATGGGTACCAGATGTGACTGGATACAACACCCACAGCCCCATTGACTTCCCTGGGAGCACAGGACGCAACAGAAGGCTCCACTCTCTGCCTGGAGAAGGTTACTCAGGTTAAAAGCATGTGTTCATGTGTCATGAAACCAAACACTGCTTCCTCCTCCCACCACCCTCATCATGGAGCTGGGCGGTATCTCCAGTGCTCACCACAGCACTCCAGCCTCCTCACCTTTCCTGTCACACCCCTCCAAGGTGTGACACCACCACAGCCACTCACACCATGGGCATGGGCTGGAGGAGACCTGCACAGACATGACAGCAGCAATCACATCCCAAAGGGTCGCTGAGCTGGTACCCAGCCTTACCATGTTGACATGGCACATGTTATCCTTTCCGCTCCTATGCCATGATGGTGCCAGATGCTCATGGCAAAGCAGCACAGCTCAATGATGCACAGCCATCTCCCAAAGGTTGCTCTCACTCCTCCTAGGTATCAGGTACTTGCTGTGCACAGACCCTTCTTCACATGCTGCTTCAAACAACTTCTGGATGGCTGAGTAAGGCTCACATCAGCTGGTTCCCACCCCTCCATGAGGCCACATGCCTGTTCTAGTGCAGAGCTGCTCCGGGCTCAGGAAGGTTGGGACATTCAGTGGGAAAACGCTGATTTTACAAGGGGTTCTATCAGCACAGGAGAAGCAAAGCCCAACTTGGGATTGCTGCACATCAAACCAAGCCAGGAAGCGTTTCTTGCCAGCCACGAGTGAAGGAACAAGAGGAGGAGAACCAGGTGAAGCTAGGGACAAAGCACCATCTGCCATATGTCCTTGCAGGATGCCAGCCAGGTTTTACAGTCCTGAAACAGAGATCTCTTGTTCACAAATACATGATGGTGTCTGGTGAAATCAAAGGGCTTGAGGGGGCAGGAAGGAACCCTCCTCCATAGCCATGAGTCAGCCTGTAGCGTTGCTGTGGACAGAAAGCCACGCGAGTCATGGGCTGCAGTTGGGATGGAGATGACCACTAAGAGCAACACTGTTGATTGTCGTCAATGTCCTGATATGGGCAGAAAGACCCCAAGAGCTGCTCCATTATCAGCACATTGTGTCCTGGAGACTTGCTGCTCCCATCTCCAAGTCTCCATCCTGGATTCCCAACCTGCAACTGGGTTCCTGCTATGCTGTATGTGCCCCCGTCACCCAGGTGATGCTCTCCATCCAACAGTCAGTCTCTGTGCTAAAGCCAATGTCACTGATTGCTAAACAGCATTTCCCAAGGCTTTTCCCACACGGATACCACCGTTGGAAAGAAACATGAAAGAACACAGATTTTGCAGAGGGATTTATACATACTTAATCTGCAATTCAAGAGGCGCTAAGGAGATACAGGAACCCTTCCACGAAGCCTTTCTTTCACTTTGAAGGTTTTCCTTCTCCATCTTTGCCACTCAGGCCTCACTTTGGCGGCTCAGGACTTTCCTCCTCATCTCACACTCATCCTCCGCCCTCTCTGCACCCTCATTTCGAGGCACTTGGGTTGTTCCTCACCCATGGTGAAGGAGCAGATGTGGGCACAGCATGCAGAGCAGCGAGGCCAGGAGCAACGCTTGCCAAGAGACTTGAAGAAGGGCTGGTTATGAGAAGCTGCCCTTTGCTAGCTGGTTTGCTTCATGCCTCCCTTCCGACTGCGTGGTGCACTCAGCCAAATATCATTAAAGGTTTCTCCACACGCTGATCACCTTATTTGCCTTCAAAGCTGGAGCGAGATCTCGCTCTTCAGGGAGAGGTGGTAGTGACTGTGCCGCGGTCAAAGCCAACAAAGGCTGTGCAGACCGGCTCCGAGCTCGCCTGGCTGTGGGAATTGGTCGGGATGCTTCAGGGAGAAGTGGTTAACACCTTCCAAGTGAATATGGGTTGGTAAGTGGGAAGTGGAAAGAGACATTTAGCTCCTAGTGGGTAATTATCACCTGTGGAAAGGTGGGGAGCTTGCTGATGGGAGGGGAATTATAACCTAGCATTAAACCAATCTCTCCCCCAAATCCAATTCTCTTTAGTGTTCAGGAGTGTTCGATGTCATTCCAAGGCTCAGTTTCTGGAGTTTGGAAAGGTCCCTCAACAGACCTCCAGCATCACTGCAAAGCAGGGGCTGCATCCCTCTTGTTCAGAGGTGCACAGGAACAGGTGATGCCTAAGGGCAAGAGGCTGAGGGAAAACAAGTGGCTTCATTAAGGAGAACCAGTTGTGGTGAGATGAGAAGTGACTTAATTACAGTAAGCCCCTTTACAGCAGATCTGCCAGGTGCTAAAAGACTTTTTAATTTATCAGAGAAAGGCAGATCAACGCCAAGCATCTGGAAGCTGAACCCAGAGAAAACCCAATTAGAAATCAGGCAATGCTGCGAGCGGAGCAAGCGATGAAGCGATGGATTATTCATCCCAGCATGTCTTGAATTCAAGGGAGGGGGAATCTAATGGATCCTTCTAGCACTGTGTCTGTGGATGATGAACACTCCTACCCAACTTCTACGAGTATGCTCCCTCCACTGCAAAAGCAAGGCTGGGAGTCAGGCTAAATGCAAAGTTCCCATGCACGTGATGGAGGACGACCCACAAGTCCTACTAGATAAGTTGCTCTGTTTCATGCTTGGAGGCATTAATAACCCAGAACTAGCAGCCAACTCCATGGAAACCAACTGGTAGTCAGTGACAAGTTCTCCTGTTGCTATAGGAACCGGGCCCAAACAAATAAAAATTACCTATAATTTTTCCTCCCCAAAGTTCTCCCACATCACATTTCCATAGCAACCAATTAGCCCATTAGTGATCTGAACCAAACCAGTGGACGGGTGTAAGTGCCCGGCTGCCTTGTCCTGCTCTGTCCTCTCCTGCAGTTAGCTAAGAAGAGCCATTATGATAGTTCATGCCAGGTTAAGTGCAAAGGCTTGAGCACGAGGAGTTGGGTATCTCAGGGCTGAATTCCTTCATGCCTTCCTCATGATATCTCTGCTACAAATATCACTTGGTCCCTTCTATTTCTAGCTGTCACCTTACACTTCAGTTTCTTGACCTTGATGTCTTCTTTCCAGACTTCTCATGTCTCCTCCGGGATCAGCATAGGTCTGGTTGACAGCTTCATGGCTTGGCAATGTTCTCTCATCCTTCTGGCCATGATATTCAGGTCTCTTGGCTTGTTGCTACCTTCTGCACCAAGCTAACACACTTCATCTGCAAGGTCCTTTGCAGGAGACTCTTCTCATTTACACTCTACAACTACATCTCTCCATCCTCCTGTGGCAATTTACTATCATGGGTCTCTTCCATCTCTAAGCCATGCTGGAGCATTGTTCAGCCATTTTCACCTATGTCCCAACAGTCTGAGCCCTGGGGAAGCCACCGCTCAACTCTAATTGTCCAAACCTTGTCTGAAGACACCCATCACTGCCTTGTTTAAAATAGCAATGGATGCCATTGTCACCTTCATGGCCAAGGAAAGACATAGCTCTGCAGGTGTAGGGCTAAAAGGGTGCATTGGATCACTCTCTGTTGATTTCAAGACAACCTGGGTATCATGATCCTTCCCCAAGGCCAATGGACACATTCACACCCCATGTGCCACTTGTTAGGCTGAGTTGTGGCTGAGCAGCCAGGCTGCATGGCATCAGTGTATGGTCCTGTGCGTCCCGCCTGAGCTCAGCGCTCACACTACAGGAGATGAGCGGCCACAGAGCAATTGGGTGTGAAAACTGAATTGGGAAATAAGAAAAGATGCTAAAACCCAAGAACGAAGCGGCAGGATTGCTGTTGACAAGTGGTGGTGTAATTAACACCAACAAGTGCATCCAAGATTAGATGCATTAAACCACAGTAGCATGCCTACGGAGAGGAGATGCTACCTTCAATTAGAGCCAGAAAACAACGTTTGGAAGACAGAGATCAAGTCTGATTTCCTTTGCTGTAGTAGAAATCCACTGAAAATCCCTGGAAATCCCCTGACTTGCAGCCACAGGGAAACAGAGCCCAGGTCGTCCTGGGTTTCTTTCCTAGGATTTGATTAATTTGGCACCTCTCAAGGATTATATTGAGAAAACAAGGTAGAAAGGTGGGGGAAAACAATCAGCAATGTAAAGGCAAACAACTGTGAATCCTTGAAATCTGCAATCTTGAGTCTCTGGTTCAGGGCCTTAAAAACAAAGTGAGAACAAAAAACCCCACAGCAAGCAGCTGAACTCAAGGGAGAGCAGCTTTTCCTGCCTGGATTTGCCCAGCTTCCCGCTCTTACCCAACCTTTTGGATGGACAGACCTAATCCTGAACACCACAGGTCCATGCTGAGACACAGGAAGGGAAGAAGTGCCCCAGGGACTCAATGCTCTGCAGAAATGCAGTTTCCTTCTCCCATTCCCTTTGGTTTCACCATTCCAGCATTCCCGGGAGGCAGGGATATGAGTATTCCTCACTCCAGAGAGCCGTGCCTCCAGCCTTCCCTGGGAATCATGCAAAGCTGCTGAGCCTTCACCTTTCCTTCCAGCACAATGATGAGCAAACTGCTCCCAAGAATAACCTCCGTAGGTGTCCTCTGGGACAAGCTGAATGCTCCGAACCTGGGGGCTTCAGTTAAAATCCTTTATTGGCACTTGTGCACCGAGCGTTTCTCCTGAGCCCCTCATATGAATTGTTGATAAGGATGAGTCAGTGGAAACAAGAGTTCTCATTGTTGGTTTCATCAAAGGCAAGAAAGATCACCCTAATTCCTGGGGATTGGGTATCACCAGATGGGAGAGAATCTGCTGCAGAGACCACTGATACTCTCTGGAAACCTGCCCACCCTCTGCATCTTCAGCTTTCAACACTTTCTGCTACCACTTCTGCTCCACAGGCTCCTAAACACAGGAAACCCTGTTCCAGAACATCCTCATTACGAGGCTGCAGGAGTGCATCTCCCACCACAGCACAGGGATGAACAGCCCTTCCCTCCCACCTCCAACCACTGGCCAGGGCAGCGGTTGCAGCAGGACCTGGAGGGGACATATCCCTGTCTCCCAGCACTTACATTCCCTGTCACATGAATGGTCAGCCTCTGGAGCCCTCAGTGGGAGGAATAGGATGCTCATCTTGACGGTTTCTTCTTCCTCACTTCAGCATCCACTTGGGGTCATTTTTAGATACTCATTTTTACACCTTGTGTTTTCTGCACTGCTGTGCAGCTTCACATCGAATCTGAGTTTACCATTGTGCTGCACCACTTATGTATGTTAGATACTATGCCTTTATTCTTCTTATTACCCCTAAAATCAGCTCTGCATGTCCTCCACCGACTACTGCCAAGTTGTTTATAGCCATGGGGTCTCCATCCCCAGGTTTCGCCATCCCATGTCTGTGCTCCTCTACACCACATCCCACATCTCCACTTCTCACATCTCTGCTTTCACACCAGGCCTGTATTTCTCTATCTCACATCATGATATTAGAGTGAAAAAGCCCTCATTCTACAAAGAATAACTGCTTGCTGGTGTTATCTGTATAAAGCTAAGGCTGCAGCATGCAAACTGAAGTAAAATAAATTAATCATAGCTTCTTGCTCAACTAGAAAATCTGCTGTTCCATCTAAACCAAGTAAAACAAAGCTGTGGAAGGGCAAGGAAAGCTCAAAGAGAGCAAGTCCACCAAGCTCTGTCCTGAGGCCTTGCACACTCAGCACAAGGCTGATGGGAATGGCAACACCCCATCAGGGGCTGCATTGTGGAGCCCCATCTTCTCACCTCCATATGCCCTGGGGTGAGCAGCACTGGTGACTGTTGTATCCCTCTCACATCTCATTGAAGATGTTGAGGTCAGGGTGGAGGATTATTGTACCAAGCCCAACCTGGGGGCAAAATGCTCCATGTCTCAGGCAAGGGATGCAGCCCCACTCAGGATCTCTGATGCCTTCACTGCTGTGTCCAAGCCATTGCTGAGGACCAGGGATGGAGGCCAGGCTGCTGATTCGCACCTCCTCGCCTGCTTCATTACCTCCACAATTACACACATCATAAATGCCCCATTAAACACTTGCTGACAAAAAGGCATCTGAAGCAGAGGGCAGCACGCCTTTATGAGGAATATTCCCCCAGTCCCAGGGGCTGTGCTTACAGTTGAATTCCTGTAAGCCACACATGAATTCCCATCATTAATCAGTGTCATCTCCGGCTGCACAAGTGCGAGCGATAGCAGACGGGGCATGGAGAGCTGAGCCTGCATCCATGCACAGGCACAAGACAGGTCAGGATGAGGCCAGGCTGGGTACCACATCTGCTGGAGCTGCAGCACTGGGGATGCTGGAGGTGCTGCAGTGAGATGGAGACACCTGAGGGCTTTGCCAGGCAAATTGGCTTTATATTTAACCAGAAACACTACAACCTGTCTGGTCAAGTCCCCATTGGGACATAGAGTAAATTCATCTTGCCCCAGTGCGTGATCTGACCCCAGGGTGGATGGAGCCTGGCTGCCGTGTAGCTTCTCTGCTGTCTCATAAGGACCAAGTGGCATCAGCACAAGCACAAAAGCTCCCCTCTCACCTCCCTCCTCCTCCACCAGCCCCATCTCCTTGTCACCCATGGGACTCTGATTATCAGCAAGATCTCTGCCACCATCAGATGTGCTCAAAACCACAATCGAATTAAATCTGATTGGATTAAAAGGTCAGGGTTGCAAGGATACACGCACATACATCCGGGGCAGGATGCCATTCCCCAAGGAATTGGGCTGAGATCTGCAGGACAGTCACCTCCAGGTGAAGGAAAACCCAGGACACGGCTCTGGCCCCAGGATGAACTCCATCCCTTGAGTCCAGTTCACACATCAGCCCTCTGGAGCACCGCAGACAGCGTAAGGTGAGCCCAGCCTCTTAGAGATGCTTTTAATTCTTTCTCGTCTTTAGAAAGCAAATAACATTCCGAAGGAGAAACTTTGTCATCTGAGCAACAGAGCGGGAATGGGGGGGGGGGAACATGCCTGGAGATGAAAGGGAATCGGAGATGGGTATTTCATCTCTTGCTCTTGGAATGAATGTGAAAACAACCAAAAGACAGAAACAAACAAAGAATCCCAGACACTGTTAATGAGCTTTGCATTTAAATGTGGCACCAATGTCACCGCAGCACAGACCGCTCCTTCAAGGTCCCACCTCCCCGCGATGGGTGCAGGATGGCCCCATAGAGCAAACGTTGGCTGGGATGAGATTCCCCTCGTGTTTACTAAATCAAAGATGCATTTCCAGGGAGCAAGGCAAAGTTTGTTCAATATTTTAGTACATCTGGTCCCCACCCCTCTACAGACTTACAAAGCGCTTTGCATATTTATTTTAGCATGCACTAGATTGATGCAAAAATAGCATCACCAGCACTGGAAACAGCCCACTTGCTTTTCATCTCGATCTTTGCATTGAATCAATGAATCCAAAATTAAACAAGGTTGGCTGAACTGAAGCTATACCAGGACCTCTTTGCTGATCGATACGGCATTTGGATGCCTGGGATCTCTTTCCTGGGTGAAATATGAGCGAGAAATTGCTTTTGTTATTGCATTAAAAGAAATCAGATTTAATCTCCCCACATTAAAGATTATTTATCGGAGAGATGCTTTGCCCTAAATAATTCATGCTGGTTGTATAGTACCCAGAAGAGAGAAGACTCCCAACTTCCATTCCTAATGAGAAGGAAAAGGAGCTCAAACGTATAGGATTCAGTTCCCATCAGCACAAGGAGATGAAGCTCTCTTTGGCTTCTAGAGGGTGCCCTCCACCACCATGGGAGAGCAGACACCCCAAAACACAGACAGAAACCACAACACGCTGCATACGGAGGGAGAAGATCTTCAGACACCTCTGGAGGCCAATCTCAGATCACCATCAGAGGCACATGGCTTTGGGATTGAGGTTCAAGGGACGATGGTGGTGGCCAAGCAGCCAGAACCCATCTGGCAAAGGGAAGAAGCCACCTCAATACGGCCATAATATAAACCCAGCCTCCGGTCTGTGGCTCCAAAACAGGGTGATGGTGAAGTCACCCCAGACTGCACCAAGCACTGGTTTTCAGCAGAGCAGGGCTGGAAGACCACCAAAAGTCAACCCAGGCCACCCCGTATGAAGTGCATTGGAGACATGAGCCATAAAGGTCAGTGGAAACCTCTCCTGGCCCCAACCTGGAACAGAATCAGTGCTGAAGAGCATGGATTCAAGGGGAAAAAGAGACGATTGGCCTTTTAGCCCATTGTGGGCACAAGTCTGGGGCTGGCACCGGGACCTGCCAGTGCTCAGCCAGGTCCCTTTCTCCTATGCATTCTGCAGGGATTGATCCATTGAGGACCGTACTTGCTCCGCTCCAAGTAAATGTGCCGACGAGCTGCTTCCATGAATGAAAAATGCATGTGCCAGTAAATTGGAGGTGAAAGAATACATCTGGTGTCAGCGCTCCTTTTCCTTCCCCTCCGAATGAGTTCCATAACAGCCATATCGGCTCTGATAAAGTTAACACCACCAGTTCTCTAATCGTTCCTGACACCTCCCTGTTGCTTTGATGATGGATCGCTGCAGAAACACCAGCCCCAGGCAGGCAGGGGGGGATAAATTCACCTCTTCAGGCTGTTTCTGGAATAAAACATAACAGAGCTACAAAGCCCGTGCCAGGGAATGGCCCCAAGTCATGGGGAGGCTGGGACAGGGGTGCCCCTTGAGCCCTGTGAGGTACCAGAGCTGGGTGCAAATCCTGCAGCGCTGCAGCCAGCTCCCAATGTGCTTCCTCTGAACGAGACAGTGCATGAATGAGAGGGATGAGAAATAGGTGACCCTGGTCAGACAATCCCATCCCAGCTTCCTCCACCTCCTTCATCCTTCTCTATCCTTCAGCCCTTCTGCAGACCAGGAGCTGGGGAAACACAAAATGACCGAGTTTGGGGTCCAGCGCCCTCTCCCTTGGGTGCTGGCTCTCAGGCCATTTGCATCCCCATAGGAAGGGACTCCATGGTGTGAAGGATGCAGAGGGACCTGGTGCTCAGTTCCCACTCAGACCTCAGATGATTTCAGCCCTCCCATGGACAAGGCAAGGGTGGTTACAGCAGCCAGATCTACTCAGCATCACCTTGGGATGCTTGCAGTAAGCCAGGTGGGGTAGTGACTATCCAAGTGCCCTCCACCTCTGCATGAGTCCCATCCCCATGCTGTCCCCAATGTCCCTGCACGGCCAGCAATCAGGTTCACGGCTTGTAACACACCCAAGCATGCAGCAAAGAGGCAACAGCTGCTTCCCACTGGCCCAGATTGAGGATTTTAATTAAGGAGAAGATTTAGGGGAATAAAGGGGAAGATCCTTCCAAAAGCTGTAATTAAAGAAACGGAGGGTGAGGCGGGATGATGAGGAAGGGCACATCCTGCAGCCAGTGGGGCTCAGCTCAGGAAGGCAGTGCAAGGGGAATAGAGAGCATCACCACGTCCCCATGGTGGTGGCAAAGCCCTGGGAGCCACCAGCACCTCCTGGCTTATCCCTAGCTCCCCAGATTGCATCCAACAACACTGCCCATCGTTCCAGCCTGGCTTTGCTGAGTCCATGCCCCTGTGCAGCATCAGCCAGTATCGATTCAGGTGAGGCAGAGCTGGATCCGCATGGCAGCTGCTGTGTATTTACACAGCAATTATGAGCCCTGCAGGGGGGAGGAGGCAAAAGGAGTCCCTGGGGATCCCATTCCCAAGGCTGGGAGCAGCTACACATGAGCTAAACCCCTCCTTCCACCAATACAGGCTCACCGGGCCTGATTTCCGTTGCCCAGTCATATAATGGGGAACCCTCAAGCTCATTCAACAGCCTCTCATTGCCAACACTGAGCAGGACCTGTTGCAGGCGGTGATATTCTGCAGGGCCTCTGCAGCGGGTCGAGATGACCTGGGAAGTAATGGATTGCCTTGCTAAGCTGGAGCAGGGATGTTTGGAGAAGCCATGCACACAATGCACACTCCATGGAATCTGGGGCAGCTTCAGACCCAAACTGGAGTTCTCGTCTGGAGCCTGGGGGTTCATTTATCATATTTCAGCTTCCATAAGAAGAAAAGAAGCCTACCACTCTAGAAGACACATCAGCAGCCCTGAGCGGGGAATGACACCAAGAAAACACAATGGATATCAAGGTAACTGCTTAGGCTCATCAAGGTTCCCATCTCCTCCACTCCAAGCTGCTCCGAGATGTGAATCAAGTGCCAAAGCCACCCTGGCTCGCCAGGGTGCTCCGCAGCCCTGTGCCCACGTGCCTGCAGCGCTCTCCGGAGCCGGGAAATACACAGCTTGTTCCAGCACCACTTGGTATCTCAGGAGAGGTTAACGCAGCGTGCGAGGGGCCAAGGCACCCATGCGGATGGGAAGCCTCCGGGAGCAGGGCTCTCTCTATCAGAAGTGACCTCCTCAGCCCCCCCCAAGAGCCTTTGCTTCAAGCTTTGGTATTTTCAGGCTTTACGTTGCTAAAGCTTCCTTCTCCCACCCCCATAGCTCCCCAGCAGCATTCCCACCTCTGAGACATCAATGGGAACTTCAAGCTGAGAGGGAAGCCAGGAGGGCTGCGTGCACTGGGTAAAGGCAGGAGGTTTCCCCCTGCTTTGGGGCTCCTGTTGAAGGCAGCAGTAAATCACCCCAGTTTGCCAGCTCCCCGTCAATGGGGAGTTGTGGGTGCAAGTCCGAGGGGAATGCAGCAGCAAAGCAGCTACGTGTGGAGCGGTCCCATCCTTGCTCCATAAATACACACGCACTGGGGATGGATTCACAAACCAGGCTGCTAGGAGAGACAAGACGCTTTATCTAAGTTGGTGGTGAAAACTCATATCCAGGGATGAGCAATTAAAAGAGAAGGCACCAAAGCACCTGGATACCCGTGGATAAACCAGAGCTTGAGCTCTCCTCACCCCAAACCAAGCCACCTACCTTTCTGTATGGAGAGAAGACATCCCACCTGTGGAGATGCAGCTCACCATAGGCAGCAAAGGCATTCTCCACCCAAGCGCATCTCACTTAACCCCATCCCTTTCTGATGGGGCTGCATTAGTTCCTGCAGGTACCATCTGAAATGATCTGTAAAGCCTCTGCCTGGGCCTGGAGAGGCTGATTCCGTATTCCTGAGGTCTCATTGGTATTCTGCAGCTTCAGCTCATTAGCACTTAGGTGCTACAAGAGCGAGACCGGTGGAAGTTTCTGGTCGAGACAGCTATTAGGGGAAGCATTGAACACGTCTCCTACGCGCCAAAGCCCTGCCTGAACTCCCTAATTTACACTATCGATCTCACAAGTGCCCACAGGCCACCTGAACCAGACAAATAAACCCCAAACCCGCCCTGGATACAGCCCCCTTCAGAGAAAGGAGAGGAACGAAAGCGAACCAAACCACCCGCAGCCCCAGAAAGCCGCTTGCATCATCGCACCCCCGCCAGCGCTATTAGCCAGCCCTCCTCCGCAAAGAGCTCTTCAGCAACGGCGTGAGCTCCGGCTCGGCAGCTGCTGCCGGGACACAGCAAAGGGCCAGTGTGCCCAGTGCATGCACCCACAGTGTACTGGGGGAGCGCGTTTAGGGGTCTGCCCTCTAAAAGAGGCACTGGTCCCGTTGCATGCTGCTCCTTAAAGCGTGGGGAAAGGTGGTTTAAATGCAGCCCCGCTGTCCTTTCACACACTGGATGTGCTGAGTTTTCCCTTCTCTGCAGTGAGAGCCGTGTCCTCCTCACCCAAACCTACGGCCACACCGTGATGGGAAGTAACTGGGAACAAAAAAACCTCTTTCTGACCATGTCTGAGACAATTGGGAAGGAAAAAAACCGCCATTTTTCCTAATGAGGGAGCTCAAAGTGATGGATTTCGCGCTTCTCCCGGAGTTCTTCCCCCGGGGCACTGATGCATCTTTAATGGGGCTCCATGTAGCTGTTAAGCCGCTAATTGAAACACAGACC
Source organism: Amazona ochrocephala (assembly GCA_039720435.1). Taxonomy (NCBI): domain Eukaryota; kingdom Metazoa; phylum Chordata; class Aves; order Psittaciformes; family Psittacidae; genus Amazona; species Amazona ochrocephala. The sequence continues at coordinate 10,416,562 of CM077886.1, read as the reverse complement.
CGCACCCCGACCCGCTCAAAGCGCATCCCGCCCCACACACGCGTGGGCACGGGGCGGGGGGGGGTCTCCTCGGTCCCATCTGCGGGCACAGACACCGAGTCCCGGGGCTCGAGGGACCGGTGCCCCCGGCCTGATCCCGGCTGAAGGGGAACGCTCGAGGCGCTGCTTCCCCCTCGCGGCCGCGCACGGCCCCTGCGGCCCCCAGAGGAAGGGGGGGGGGTACCGCTGCCCCCGGCCCCGGCAGCGCTGCTCTGGGTTCCCCAATAGAGGACCAGTGTTACCCCACAGTACAAGGAGCAAGCAGGACCCCACACACACACACACAGAGCACGGGGTGCTCAGAGCATCCCCTGATGCTCAAAACAGCAACAAGAAGAGCCAAGAAGCATGTTTGAGGGTGAATTTTATTGGAAACGGTGGGTTCCAGGGGTACAGATTGTTCTTAGAAATACAAAGGTAGAGGGGCTGCTGATGGGAGCTGAAATCATTGTCCACCTTAAACTGTTGATCCCCCTGCTATGATATGGGGGGACATAAAGAGAGATAGAATAGCCCCATGTGGAGTGAAGCAGCACAGGGATTGCCTCTTCAGCAAAGCCCTGCTTCAGACACAGGGGCCCAAAGCCCACCCCAGAGGCATGGAAAGGGCAGTGCTCCCTTTCCCCGTAATACAGGAATGGGGATATTCTCCAAGGGGAAAAACACCATGCAAAACCAAATCACCATTCCCCACAGCACCAAGAAGAGGCAGATAAAGGAGATGAAACAAGGAGAGAAAGAAGGGGAAATGCTAAACATCAAAACAAAAACCAATCCAAAGTAACCAACTATGGAATAAAAATACAATTGTCCATCAAAGCTGTCAAACCGAGCAGGTAAGGATGCTCCCAGAGAGCAATGGGTGGTTTGCAGAGCAAGACTGAGGAGGGGGACATGGAGAACGTCAATCACCTTATTTTACATAGATAGGTGGTGTTGGAGGTCAGGGACGCACCAAAGCCGAACTGGGTTTGTGCAGCTCAGCCCAGGCTGGGTCTCTCAGGGTTTATACTGACACAGGGAAGGGGATCATAGTGATGGAGAGGACAAGCACCAGCACTGGGACGTGAAGATCTGAAAACCATGGGTCCTGAAGCAGCTTCCCCAGGGAGCAGCTTGCAGGAAGAGATGGTTCCAAGCAGCCCTGATCCCGGGCAGAGCATCCCCAGTGCTGCTTCAAGTCCTGTTTGGAGTGGGGAGCAATGAAGTTAAGGGGACATCATTCATCCCTTGGTGGGCAGGGGACAACCCTGGAAAGGCACCCTGAAATCCAGACCTCCAGGGTAGGAATTTCAGGACAAAACCAGTTAAATTTAGTTAAAAAATAGATGCATTTCTTTGCTATAAAAAGAAGAAAAAAAACCTTAAGCCAGGGTGTTTTTTAATGCCCCCCCCTTCCCCCACACCCCAAATGTAGCCAGAGAAACGCTAGCCCTTTCACCAAATCTGCTGGCCACAGAGACAGTCACACATTCATCCTCGATTGAAAAATATATAATATTATATATATTGCACACACACAAATATATATTAGAAAAGAGGGGGAAAAAATCCCTCTGAAAACTCAAATCTATTCAAAAAAGACCCCAACAAAATCCACAGCCGGTGCGTTTGTCCCATGATCCACGTACAGTAGAAGCCAGAAATCCCTTTTGCTCCTGTTGCTCCTCGCAGAGTGTGCTCAGGCTCGGAACGTGGGGAAACACATCAGGTTTTCACAGTGGATTTGTTAGTGGAGAAGGAAGTGCTCCTCCCTTCTCCCACGCAGAAGGGCTTTAATTTATAGCAAGTTAGATTAAAACTAGGAAGCATGTTACAAAGTCCATTATATATAGACATCAAATGTACAACCGGCGGCAGCCCCCATGCGAGTCACTGGGGTTTTGGGCTTGGCTGACACCTTGGTGGGCAGCTGGAGGGTTCAAAGGCAGTTTGGGACATGAGGGGTGCAAGGAGGGCCTCCAAACCAAGCTGGGGTCACAGTGCGAGGTCTTACGTGAGCTCCAGGTTGGAGAGGAGATGGAGCAAGGTCTTCTCCAGGAGCCAGGGAAGGCAGAAGGTGTTAGATGCCCGCAGTGGGGATGCATCCTCTCAGCCCAGGGCTGGAGGGGAGAGAGGCAGCACCCAAGGGACCTGCTTGTCTCCATCTCCTTTGTGCCTGCGCAGAGAAGGGAGTGCTGGGTGAAGTCCTGTGGGGAGAGCTTGTAGCGAGGTGGGCTCAAGGAAGGATGCATTATGGTTTTGTCACGCCAAGGGAGCAGGGTACTGACTGATGGAGGGGGATGTCCCAGTCTGCTGCTACCTTGAATGGTTGTGAAGGTGTCAAGCCAGGCATTACAACAGCCTCTGGTGTGAAAGGCATGCCCAAGGGGCCCCACAGCCCCCTTTAAGCTGTGTAGGCTCCTGTGGGCAGAGAGCCAGGCACAAAGCGAAGGTGAGCAAGACCAGACTGCAGGGAAAGGGCTTTGGGCAGGCAGGGGAGAAGAGTGGGGCAAGCACAGCAGCGTTTTCTCCCTCTGCCTTCCCCAGGCAGAGAAACATAGAGAAACATAAACCCCCTGTGCTGGAAGGGGAGGTGCCCAGGAGGGATACGCTGGTGTCGGCAGGGAATTCCCAAGCCTTCGGTCTCCGTGGTTTAGTTGGAAAGGTGTTGGCTTCAAAAGGCTCATCCTGGGGGATTTCATTTACAGGACAAAGAGAAAAGAGACTGCAAGGCCAGATGGGGCCAGAGATGCCCACGGGTTGGGGAACTATGATGTGCGCAAACCACCATTAACTGGAGTCCTCATTTGCTCTTCTACAGGGAAGCCAGGATGGAGGGGACTCCACGAAGCCCTGAGGTTGGAGTTAGGAGTCTTCCCCGAGAATCTCTGTCACGAAGGAGGCCATGTCAGTCTCTTTGGTGTCATGCAAGGTAAAGAAAGGGTGTTCCTGCCAACGAGACCAGAGAGAACAAGAGAACATCAGCTGATGCCCGAGGAGAGTCCCTGGGGGATGTCACATAGATGGGAGGTGCTGGGAGAAGTAGGCACCAACTTCCTCCCCAAGCTCCCACAGATACCCTCCTTCAGCTTAAAGATCAACTCAAGCATTTCTAGGTTCAACCCCAGCAGGACACCCCACCTTTGCAGCTGCACTACCATCACCTGAGGTCTTAACTCACCAAGAGCAGATAGGTCAGAGGAAGAAAACATCTAGAAACCCTAACCTTACCCATGAAATCAACACGCCCATCCCACTCCATGCCTGAAAAATGACCCACACCTCCTGTGGTCCCATTCCCCCAGGACCTGCTGGACCATTCATTTCATTTTGGAAACATGTGGGCATAAAGACCAGGAGAAATGGCTCCACACTTACCATAAGTTCTAAATAGTTCATTCGTTCAGCAGGGTTCTTCCTTAAGCTGAAAGAAAAAGAACGGGAGAGAAAGGCTGTAGGAGCTCTCTTTTGGCTGGGTGCGCTCTGTCACAGGGCATCTCCCCTTCCCAACCAGCATGACATTCTTCTCATGGGCAGCACCCATTCCTCTCCCTCCTTGGCCAAGCAGGTTTGCACCACCAGCGAAGCAGCCAAGCAGGAAACTGGGAAAGGACAACTCACAGTGCTCTGCCACACATGGGGTGGAGAGGAGATGGGTTCCCACCACCCATAGGGTGAGCCTTGCCTTGGTGGGCCCACCTCTGCCTGGCAGCCCCCGGGGAGCAGTGGAGCACCCCGAGGGGAGCAGCTACCCACGAAACCACAAATCAGCTTCACCCAGAGGCACCCAGAAGGTGCCAGGGCTTCGTTCTCATTTCATTGCTGCTCTGCCAGAAACCACCAACCCTTCAGCAGCAGCAAAAGGGGAAGAGAAACCTCTGCACCTTCCAAGCAGCCTGGGTGAGTCAGGCCGAGAGCAAAACCAGTCTGAGCAGCGCTTCCTGCCATGGCCAAGCACCGGCCCTGGTAGGATAAGGTGATGCTCTGAAAGGACAATCCCAGCCCCACGCTTCTTTCCAACCCCTCATGGATCAGGGCTCCTCTTCAGCCAGGCTGGGAGAAGCCACCAGTCCCTGCCAGAGACTCACCACTGCGCTGTGAAGTCCACAAACTCCTTGGAGAAGCGCTCAGCAGGGAGCTGGGGCGAGGGCTCCTCCACCACTTGCTTGAGCTGCTGGAAGGGAGTCCCCCAGGACTCGTATGGGAAGCGAAGAATGGCCAGCTCGATCTGAGGATGGAGACAGGCGGATGTGAGCCACTGGACCACCTTGCCAACAGACACCCCTACCTCAGCCAGCTCAAGTCTAAAATGAAAACCTTCTTTCCTTACAATGCATTTTCAATGTGGGTCATACCACTCTTTACTGAAACAAAAAGACCGAGAGGCCAAAAATACTTCCTTTTGAGGCTGGCTCGGAATATTGATGCATTTACAGGAAGCCACCAAAGAGAGGTAAAATGGGATTATTACAAAAGATAACAGTTACAGCACACCATTTCTGCGCTGGCTTCCAAAGGGCTTTGCTCACGATGAGGCAGCCTCTGGGCTTCAAGCTAGTATTGTATGAGCCAGACCTAAAAAAACCCAAGAAAAACCAAGTGCTAGAATACCACTTATTAAGATCCCTGCCAAAATCACCTCCATCACTGGGTTCCTCCTACAAGTCACCTCTGCTCCATCACTCATTCAAGCAGGAAAAAGCCTGTCATGGCTCTTGGGCAGTGTCCTCATGCCAAGGGTCAGCTCCCATCCTGAAATGGGCAACAGAACCTCCAGCCCTGCCTGGCAGGGTGGGACAGGATGGGAGGAATAAGGAACCTGAAAGGACACGGGGCAGAGCCAGATGTCCCCGGCTGACTCTGGCTTAGGTCAGGGGAGCTCAGCTCCTGCTGTTTGGAAAAGCAAATGAAGCCATCAGCCCAGAAAGGCCTGGATTAGCCCTGCAACTCAATGGCCTTAAAAGCAGCTGGGCTGAAATCAATCAAACCCCTTCAGAAACAAAAAGGAAACAGGAAGGCAGCCCAGGAGGAAAGCATTAGAGGGAGTCAGACAGGTTGGGGCTCCATTCAGCTGAAGGCTGGCTGGCTTTCAGCAAAGTCCCCTCTCCCATCCAGCTTTGGAAAGGTTCAGTGATTCCATCATCCATGCAGTGTCCCATCCCACAGCTTCCTGCATCTCAGGAGGAAAGCTGGAGCTGATTACATTTCCAGTCAGGCAGCGCAGCTCTGCTCTGGCACAGGGACACCCAAGGAGAGGAGCTGGGGTTTGGCACCATGGACATGGCAGGCTGCGGAGAAGGGAATTTAGCACACGCAAACACAGGGATGCAGCACCCAAAACAAAGGCCGCAGCAAAAGGGAGCAGGAAGAATTCCTGAAAACAATCTACCCGCAGAGAGGCAGTCTCCTGGAAAGTGAGATGCGTTCCCAGGCGGCATTCCCTTCAGCCAGCAGCTGGGATTTCCTTTGTCCTCTGGCGCCAGAGGATTTCAGCTGCTTTCTGTGAGATCCGTTTCTTGCAGGAGGCAGATAAACCATCCCCAGCAGCTGCGATCTTGGAACCGAAAGTATTTCCCCTTCCTGTTGGCTGCTCTGAGCTACCCCTGCAGGCGGGACTTGCTGCAAACCATGCACAGCACCCCTCGCTGCAGCAGGACAGGCCAGCTCACCCCAAGGCTTTGCTAACAGAGAGATATGCATGCAGGAAGGCTGTGACCCAGCTGCAGCAAACCCCGCTCCACTTAATACTCCTCCAGCCAACACAGAGCAATTAAAAGCCAGACTCTTGGATGCCCAACTAAGCCCATTGTCATCCGGATATTGCCCCCTGGGAGTCTGCCATCCATAGCGACATAGTTCAGAGCTAAGTGGAGCTATCTGGAGCTGGTATTGCACATCAGTAGCTATGTGAAACCGAGGGGTACAAAGGAACCACATGGGAATAAAGGCCTTTATATATCCCCCAGGATCCAGCAGGAACATACAAGAAGAGAGGAGGAAAGAGAAGGGGCAGAAGATGGATTATCTCCTTGCAAGCTTGCCAGCCACAGCAGTGGTAGCAACACTGTCTGCACACCCCAGCTCACAGCTACCTGCCCTGTGTGCACAAGGCAGCACCTCCACCGTGTACCCTCAGTAATGCATCTCATAACTGAGCTATCGCACTCAGAATTTAGTCTCATTTGGTAGGCATCCACACAGCTGCCACTGCTCAGAGTAGGGGCAGAGCCCAGCCAGCACAGACCCCATCCCAACACCACGCCTGCAGGGTGCTGGTCCCAGCACAGCCCAGTTACCATTGTGATGCCCAGACTCCAGACATCCGACTTCACATTGTAGCCCTTCTGGTTCAGCTCAGGGTTTATTCTTTCAGGCTGTAACAGCAAAATGGAAGATATTACCACTCTATCTCATTAAACCAGCGCAAACCGCACAGATCAAATCCCTGGCTCTAAAACCCAGGTTGGGTTGATTCCCATGGCTCTTGTCCCTGCGGAGGGCAGGGTCTGAGGTTCAGTCTAGCACTGATGAAAGCCAAGTTTTCCTCCACACAGCTCACAAACTCTCCCCTCCAACTCCTGAGTGAAACCTGTGCTATCCCTACAGCTTGATCCCTGCCCCAGGAGCACAAGCTACCCACACAAACGGCAAAGGGAAATTCATAGAGAGTCGAGGATGAAATGATATTGCCAAGAAAAGCCTCAGCATTTTCTAGCCAACAAGGAGCAGCCCTTCCAACCACCACAACCAGCACCAGCCAGCCTTCCACCCTGCTGCAAACGGAAGGAGTCTGCTGTGGGATTAACACAAACAGCAGGGTTTACAGGGAGGCTAAATCTGTTCTTGGAGTACTCTGCTGAGTCAGGAAGCCCTGAGCACTCTCAAGTGGTTTCTTCAGAACAGAGGTGAACCAAGGCTATTTCCAAGCAGCAGCCTCTTCAAGTCAAGGCTGAAGGCAGCTGGAGGCTGCCAGCACTGGTCCCACGTGAGCGCACTTACAGCCATGTAAGGTTTGCAGCCAGCATCCATGGTCTTTGCAACAGAGTCCACCAAGTAGCCGCTGATCCCAAAGTCACACATTTTCACGTGTCCTTCCTTGTTGATCAGCACGTTGGAAGGTTTCACGTCTAAGAAAGAACACAAGAGGGCAGATTGAGCCTTTGCAGAGGCATCACTGAGCCTGACACACATGGACAATTCCCTACCTACCCGGGAAGGGACCAGGCAGGCCCTAACACAAGGGAAGAGAAACAAAACCCCACCAGTCTCCTATTTCAATAGAAGTTGTCCATACCTAAAACCATACCCATGCTCTCCAGGCAGAACAGGCCTCCTCTCTAACCAGGCAGGTCAAAAGATTGGAATAAAATGAGGAGTTAATGCCCAACTCCTTAGGAGAGACTCATGTGCCCAATACAGCCTTAAAAGCCCAACTCAGATCTCAGGGCAGCTTGTCTCATGCCCATTGTGATCTGTCCATAGCTGCACAAGGAACAATACCAGGATGAAGAGCAGGACCTGGGTGTTACAATCCCCACCTGTGATTTTATAAGGTCTCCTTCAGCCCTTGCTAGACTACCCAGCCAAGAAGGTGTGGGGATGCTGTCCCCAGGAGCCACCTTTGAGGCACTTCTGTACTCCAAGATACACAGAGATGCCCACAAAGCACAGGTAGTAAGGAATTCTGTTATTATATTCAATACTTCATCTGGAAAGACGGAAGGGAACTACATCATGCAAGCAGATGCATGGGGGATACACCTCAGGAACAACAAGCCTTGGGCATCGTGACTAGTCCACCATCATCCTAAGTACCACTAGACCCCACTGTAAGCATCCCATAGGGACACACCACACATCTCCTGGAAAGGAGTCCTCACATGACTTATTTCAAGACTAGATCTGCTGCAACATCATGTTCACCCCATCCAGCACCTACCTCTATGGATCACAGACAGTTTACTGTGCAGATGCTCCAGAGCTCGTACAATCTGGGAACAAACAGCACCCATTAGTCACATACAGCACCAGGCCTCCACTGCAAACAACTACCAGCTTCCACATGCCATGGGCCTCAACAGAGGCCTCGGACAGGCTCAGGGGATGCTGAAACCCAGGTAAGAACCCAAGAGGCACTCACAGACACAGCCATTTTCCCCAAAATGTCTTCAGGGATTGTTTTCTTCTTCTCCAATACTTTCTTGTAGAACTTATCCAGGGAGGTGTCCATGAGCTCCATGCAGATCCACACATCACCCTAAGGACAGGGAGAAAGCAGTTTAGAATTCCCTGGAAATCCCCAGGAGCTAAAGGCAGCAGTGGGGAAGGATGGATAAATGGACAGTGCCCCTTCCACACAGGGCAAGCCATAGTCACTGCCATGCAGCTGCTGTTGCCACCACCGGCACACAGGCTCTGTACTAGACAGCAATGGGCATAGATGCCCTGGTACCACCAAAACTACCTGTAATGGCCTCCCTTTGAAGGTCTACCCCATGGATGACATTCTTGAGGCATCTCCCTCAAGACCATGGGGCAACAGACAATATTCTTGGGCATCTGCCACAGAAGTGAGGAATGGGACCTGGTCAATGGTGCCTGAAGGAGGCAAGCCTTTGACCTTTAAGTCATGGCAGCATCTCATACGGCCCAGCTGGGCTGAAGAGAAGGCTGAAGGTGGCTTGGGACAGTTTAGTGCCTTCAGCACAATCACACAGGCCCCAAGTGCTGCACAGCCCCATCAGCCATCCACCAGCTCAGTACCTCGCGGAAGAGGGCTCCATAGAAGGTGACGGTGTAGAAACAGTCAACAGTCCTCATAGAGATATCCAAGTCCATCAATAACCTCTTCTGCTCCTGAGTGTTTACAGTTGCTCGAATCCTCTGAGACAAATAGGAAAGAAGAGGGGATTTATGTCATGGGATAACACCATTATCCCTCAGTCTGACCCAGAGGACCTGAGGTTGTGATGCCAAGGCAAACGCCTTATGCTTATTTTGCAGCCAGTAGCACCCAGAAGATGCCCAGATTCTTCCAGACAGCACCTCAATGAATGGCAAACCTTGGCAAGCTCTGCAGTGGATGCAGGACCCAGCCAGCAGCCTGGACAGGCACTCTGACATCCACACTTTGCACTAAGTGCAGGCACCAAGCCTGGATTGCAAAGCACAGACCCTTCAACAGCAGGAATGCTAGAAGCTGACAAACAAGCCCATTCCCATTTTGTTGTGACCAGTGGAGCTCAGCAGAGCCTCTCCACTCCCTTGGAGCTGCACATCCTGATCTCCAAGCAGTTCTCCTCACCTTCACAGCCATGATGGTGCCGCTCTGCGTGTGCCGGACCTTCTCCACCACGCCATAGGCGCCACGGCCCAGCTCTGAAATTGCCACCAGGTCATCGGCTTCCACCTCGAAGTTCTTTGGGGATAGAGACAACAGGATATCAGATATGAGCACATTTATCAACAAGGACATCAGCAAAGGTCCAACACTTGCAGGGCATTTCCAAGTGACAGGACCTACAGGACTACACCACCAGCTCCTACACGTACCAGAGGCACCACACTTAGAGAAGATGGGTCCAAACCCTCTCATCTCATACTCACCAGGGCTCATTTAATCTGCCTTTGCAGCTAGAGATCAGGACCTTCCATCCTTTAAGCCAGGGCACGCTGCCACTGGAAAGGGCACTAAAGGTCGGTGCCTCTCTGCCCGCTTGGGATTACCCTCACAAGGGCATGGCTGTGGTTGCTGACCTACCTGCAGGGTTTTAACAGCTCCTGTGTCAACAGGGGCCGCAGTTAGGAGCCTCTGCCACAGCTCAAAATCCCTATGTGCAGACTAGGATGCCCCACTTCACCCCACATGTCAAGAGATCACGGCTCACAAACACACCTGTGTATCTAATAACACTTCAGCCTGTGCAAAGCCTTTCTTCAAATGGTGTATGCAGCAACCCAGCAACTCAATTCCTAATTATGGGCGTGTTCAAATGGGTTTCACCACCATCAGAAAAGTAAACCATGAGTTAACACCAACGAAGGAGCTCGGGCAAGTTCAACTATCTTGTTTGAAGCTGGAAAAACGCCATTGCCAGTGCTGACAAAGCAAGTGCCCCACGCAGCAGGGAGCCAGAGAGCTCCTGAACAAGCTTCCCTAAAGACGTGTTACCCTGCAATTGCCTGTCCTGCTGGGCAGGGCACGGACTGTGTGAGTGAGACATGGGCTATTTTGGGGCACTGTGTTCATCGACTCCTAATAAGTCACAGACCTCCTTTTAGCCTGGTGTTATCCAGCCTCCAGTTTTCCTCCGCTCTCAGGGAAACACAAATAATACCAGGATGCCAAATTGCCCCAGTAGCCACAAAGGCAGCGAGGGTGGGAAACACGCACAGCGCAGCACCGGATACTGTGCCTGTGAACTACACCCAGAGCAGGGAGGAAACAGCCTGGTGTATGGAGCCAAGCTGGAGATGTGGTTGCTGGGCTCAAGGCCACTGAGTCCCCTCGGTGCTGGCCATAGCGACCAGCTCCACTGGACCTTCCTGCCTGCCCTGGCTCCAGTTATTCCAGACAGATGTGGCTGGCAGGCAGCTGAGGCAGGGAGCAAGGGAGGGCTGTGCCTGAGCTCAGCACTGAGCTATGTGCTGCCCAGCAAAGGAAGGTGCCAGCCCTTTCCTGGGCAGGACAGCGGATCCTGAATTGAGGCGATTAGAGGAAGGGGAACATGTCTGACCCCACAAGCAGCTGGCAGAGGAGCAGTGCCAGCTCCCAGCTCCTGCAGGGGCCTCCAGAAAGGATCTGGTGGTGCTTTTCAGGACACGCGCTCTGCAGTTGTTCCACGTTATTGTTTGGGGCTTTTTCTTTCCCTGGCATTTTCCCCTAAGGCTTTCCCAGAAGCTGGCAGTTCCCAGCACACTCCAAGAACACTGCCCTGCCCAGCAACAAGAAGTGATGCACAGAGAGAGCCAGTACTCCCCTCTGCTGGGAATGGATGTAGGGCATCGCCTGCATGGATCCGATGGACTCATCCACCCCACAGCCTACAGCTGGCTTCTGCCCAAGCCCCCCTCCTCCATCATGTCACTTCAAAACACCTATGCCAGAGTCCTGCACACACTGGAGCAGGGCAGGAAGTGACCGTAGGGAGCTTTCCCCAAGCTACAGCCCTCTCCCATGAGCTCTCTTCCATGCCCAGCCTGCTACAGACAGCTTATCTCCCTGAGCTATTAATACACACAACACAATGGCCAGAATATGGCACAGGCAGCAGGATTGTTCCCTGGACACAGCCAAAGCTTCCTCTCCTCTCCCTTAACCCTAAAACCTTGCACTGAAGCCGAGGGGCCCAGATCCCATCAGCCTGGAAGCAGCTAGCCAATGCTAGCTAGATCCAATGCATGGTATTTTTAGCTCAATTACAAACAGGCTTCTGCAGTCCTAGGAGAGCCCGTAATGAGAGCATGAAATAAAAGAGAGGCAGTGGCTATTTCTAGCAGTGTTTTTCATCAGGTCATTAGGAAAGGCTCTGGAGAGAAGCTTTATGCCAAGCTTCCCCTGGGCTATGGGCAGTAGCAGCCCTGTGGGTATGCAGGACAAAGGGGACTTTAAGCCACAGTGTGCAGTGAGGCCACACTGATTTAGGGCAGTTGGGCCCTAATCCATCCAACCACTGTGATCTCCCACTATGGACAAAACAGCACACCTAGCATTCAATGTCACCCAGCCGCCTTGCACAGATCTGCTCAGAGACAAGGCAGCTTGCAGACATGTTCAGTTCCTCAACCATCACTGCTTCCAATACACACAGACACCCCATTGCTCCACAGGGAAAAGGTCCTGCTGTGGGATGTCTTATTCCTGCAACGATGCACCCCACAAGACCTCACCAGCAGGATGCTATCCTTCTCCTGGCGTGCTCTGAAATCCCAGGATCTGATCTGACAGGTTGTCAGGCACGACCCATAAGACTCTGCATGCATGGGGCAACCAAAATTGGAAGCAAGCAAAAAAGAAACCACATTGACACGTACTTTATCTCCGATGGTAATGAATGCTCTGGAGTCCAAGTTCCTTGGGGGCCTGTAAGGAAAGAGAAAGAGTCAGGAGAAAGCCCAACTTCATGAACCCTCTTGGCCAGAGCCAGGTTTCACGTTCCTTCGAGCACTTTCAGCCACCGCTTTCCACCATGCTTTGCTGTCCTGGCTTCAAACCAGTACCCTCCAAACACTCACAAATGCTTTAATCATACCAGTAACACCTCAACCCACACCCACAATCACTCACAAGCAGTAAGAACCCCAAAGCCTCAGCTAGGTGAGACATGCATCAAACCAACAAGCTACGAAACTACCCCTGCTCAGGAGGTGAGCCTGGGGAGCCAAGACCCATGGGATGAGAGGTTTCTGTGGCAGAGCAGCTCGACTGTCATGTTTTGACAGGCAGGTGTTGTAACAGGACAGCCACGTAGCCTGAAACACACGCTGAGGGAACAACAGGTAATTCCTCACCCCTGAGTCATCTGTGTACACTCGCAGGTCTGTTTCAGACAGCGTCACAAGCAGAGCAGGCAGCACTTCAGTGTCACACTGAACACCACACAGGCGAAAGTCTTCCTTTATGGCCTATTTCCTCATCTCTGCCCACTTCCCATTATGGGCAGCATAGTTCTTTTAGAGCCAGCACAAGCATTTTGTCCCTTATGCTTCACCTCTTTGCTCTCCCCATCCCCTTGGGACCTCCTAAAAGTGCAGACTGCCCAACTCATTTTGCCTCTCAATTCCCATCAGAGCAACCTCCAGCTTCGAGGAAGTACTTCAGGCTCACAGCAAAAGCCTTGCACTGTGCAAATATTTGCACTGCAGCTTGAAAAGCACAGAGAAACGGAGTTGGGGATAACTTACACCAGCCTCTGGGCATGCAAGCACACCACAGACTCCACCATGAGGCCTTCTCTGGGGGAATTCAAACATGAATAGGAGCAGGCGTACATGCAGCCGTGGTGGAAGGAGGTGGCTGTTGCATGCTGTGCTGCACAGCGTTAATAGGGGAGTTCCCTTGGCTCCCCCCTCCAGCAGATCTGCACTATCTACCTGTGGGTTTCAGTAGTGATAGTTCCCCTTTGGGGATTTCACTGCTCTCCTGGTGCTGGGTGAGTCTCTGCTCTGGGTTTCTGGAGCAAACAAGGCTCAGCAGTGAAGATGCAGCCCAAGGTGCTTTCAAAGAGCACAACAGAAGAGGAATTGCAGCCATCTGCTCTTTGTCAAACCAAGCAGAGCTACCCCAGGCTCCCCCCAAACAACTCTAACCCTGATGCACAGGTCAGGGGAAGGATGCTGTGGCATGCAGAGCACCCCCAACCCTCACCCCCTGCTCCTGCCATGGTCCAGCCACCACCACCTCATCTATTTCCCTGCACTAAAAACCTTCCCTCAGGCAGGTTTGCCCTTTCCAGCATATCTTTGCCCCTTGGCATCAACACCATCAGGAATCAACCATAGCGGAAAGACTGAAGAGAGACTCCAGCCTTTCCCTTTCGGCCACTTCAAATCAGACACCAAGAGACACACACATCGCGCATGCACACACATGTGCAGACGTGTGTAATTCCTCCTCATCACCCACTTAAGCTTAAGAGAAGAAAGCTAACTGCTGATCTTGGGAAGACTTCACAGGCCACTGCCCTTGAGACAGCGCTGAACTCGGCTCTGGAGACCCACTTTGAGCAGCAGACACACTTACGTTGTGTTGGCAACAGGCTGTTTGATGGGGACACATGTTATCCTCAGTTCCCCTTTCTTCCTGCTTTTCACTGGAAGAGAAAACACACACGTGAGCAATGGGCTTTTTTAACTTCCTTCCTTCAAGCTTTTTACTGTTCCCCTTCACGGCCATTAGAGTCCCCTCTCTTGGGGGATTTTACTTGCTGATGCTCAGAAGATGGGTTAAAGCTGTGACTTCTGCTGGCACTTACCCGGTTTGTGTGGCTCCAATCCTTTGGAATCTGAAAGAGAGAGAAGGGAGACACCAGCTCAGCTTCCATGCTCCGGAGAAGCCAGGTACTGCCTTGGTATCCTTTAGGGCCCCACGCATGGCCCAGGGGAGCCCTCCCATCCACACTGCAGGCAGAGGGAGGCAGATGTGCCGGAGCCCAGCCAAGCCTGGCCAGATCCCCGTTTCTCCAGCCACAAGAGGTCCCCATGCCATTAGTGATGCACAGGGCTCCCAAAAAAGCTCCCTGTCTACCTCCTCCTTGCCCTCCAGACCCTCAGCCCCCACCCAAGCTTTCTTGGGAAGAGCCAAACCCATTCTGCAGTACGGGCTGGAACTGGCACAGAGGGCAATGTCCATCAGATCTCAAGCTAAACCAGGGACTTAGTCCCAACAGGACAGCAAATAACCCCCATGCAACGAAGGGAAACCAGGATGAAACCAAACAGGAGGTGACTGCAAGAGCCAGCAGTGAACCAGCCACAAACCCAGGCTTGCAGTGGCTGAGACCCCACCAGACAAGTCACAACCCCATCCAAAGCAAGAGGATGCTCCCTTCCTGCTCCTCTCCAACTCCAAACAGCACTGAGATAACATAACCCATTGCCACAGAGGGAAATGGGGTTCAAGCAGGTCCAGGGCAGGCCAAACACTTGCAGACAAAACAACAGAGACAAGAAGTAACTGACATGAGAGGCCATTGGGCAGAGGAGACCTGTGCAGGGCTGAGAAGCAGCTCCTTGCAGTGGCACCGACCCCAGGCTGCTCATTGAAGTCCCAGCCATTCCTCCCTCAGCAAACAGCTCAACCACTGACCCCAGCTCACTGGGACCACGAGGGATGGGGATGAAGTGATAGAGATGGGAACATCAAAGTCCTGATCCCCCCAAGACAGACAAGGGGGTATCTGCACTTTGCAGCTAAGAACACTTCTGGCTGCACAGACCTGGAGGATGCATTAAAAAGCACGAACAAGGTGTGCCCCAGGCACCAGGCTGGGAGCAGGCACCTCAGCACGGCCTTGGACAGCCCTTTGGAAAGGCTCCTACCTGCCTGGCTCCTGGGAAGAGTCATGAGGACAAAGTCCACCACTGGAAGGCTGCTGGGAAAGGGAGGGGAGAGGCCAGGAGCTGGGATTTCAGCAGGAGACGCAGCAGCAGTGAGACAGGAGGATGATACATGTCCAACACATTCCCAGTACAGACGGCCTCCATCCCCATCCCCGTTCCCCTCAGTTCCAGATGCCTCAGCTAAGATGGGTGCCTAAACCCCACTGTTCCAGTCCTGTCCTTCCCCACATTCCAACCTTGCTGAGGTTGCATGTGAAAGCTGGTCTGCAAGACACTGCAAAGGTCCCAACTGTGGACCAGCAGCATCCCTCCCTGCTGAGCAATCAGCACGGAGCAGTCCATATCCCCATCTTATCCGGCCCCTTTCTGGTCTGGGACCAACACGGTTCCCATGAGCTATGGGAGCAATGTGAACTCCCAGCTCAGTGAAACCAGGCAGCGAGCCGCTCCAGCCCGAACTGATCCTGCTTGCCTGGAAACCGCCTCTGGATACCTGACCATTAGAAGCCACAGCTTCTAATTCATGAGCCTGGGAAGCTTCCCTTCCCCATCTCCCCACGCAGCAGGGCTGGAAGGGGGACTATCAATGGCCACAGATGACACTTGGCAGAACACCTGGTTGAGCAACAACGGCAGCAAATGCAGAACGGAGCCAAAGAAAAGATGCCATCCATAGGCTCAGTAACGCCTCCCCTTCCCACACCCCGCTGCTTGCTGCTCAGGGAGGGAAGCTGACCACAGCACCTGAAAGCTGGGGTTCTCAGAGCTCTTCTGCACCCAGGCAAGGTGGGGAGCTCACCATGGGCACACATCCCATCCTATCCACAGGGATAGATTTAGCTCACTGCTGACCAGGAGCTTTGCACCGAGTGCTTCTCCCCCATGACCTGGTCTGAAACAGCTTGCATGCAGCATCCCCAGGCAGTGACCAGCCACAGCTCTATAAGAAGCCCTGAAATGCCCCCAAAAATGCTTCATCTGTTTGTTCTCCCTCTCCCCAATCGCCATAGTAACCCTGCACAGCCGGCACAAAGCTCCTTCTGTGCCACCGGCTCGGCTGGCAGCACCGTGACTCACACAGCAGGACCAGGGTCCACTTGCTCCCCATGCCAGGCATCCTGCGGCGTCAGCCCTTCTTCAGTCCTGGCTGCAAGAGCAGGGCCTGAGGGAGCACCCAGCCTGAGGTCGGGAATCAATGGGATATGTTGTTTGGTGGAGCCAAGCTCCAAATCCAAGGAGGATTTGCAAGCATGGGCTTAGAAGGGCTGCAAGGGCACATGGATTCCCAGTTGCACACCCTCTGCAGTCACTTAACGCCTCTGTGCACTGGTCACCTCTGCTGTAATAGGGACCTTGTACATAATTCCACTTCCCTGCATCCCCAACCTGCTGCCCTTGACTTCCCAGCTGGGGTTCGCAATGATCCCCTTCCTACTCCATCCCGCGCAGCCCCCAGAAGTATTTCCTAGCTCCAACATGGAAAAGCACAGATTAAACAGGAGGCATCCTGTCACCACTCCCAAGCTCTGGCTGGGCCACCCACACCAGTGGAAAATCCAGCTCAGCCCATGCCTGCAGGAATAAAATCACCCACGATGCTACCCTGCAACGGGGGGAACTGATGCAGAGACTGCTACAGCTCTCCCCAGAGTTGCCCCAAGTTTTCCAGCACGCTCCAGGCTGGTCCGAATTCCTGCTTCCTGCTGCGAGCTTCTGCTGCCTGCAGGAAGCAGTGGGATGAGCTTGACGAGCCCTTGCAATCCAAGCCCTTCAGTCCCAAGTACATCCCAGGGCAGCGTTTGCTTTTAGCCCCCGCAAGCAGCTGCTGTCAGCTCCTCAGCAGTCAGACCTCGGCACCATCTCTCCCACATTTGGGATCCCAATGGGGTGGGTGCAGGAGGATGTGAAGGATGATTTATGTCAGCTGAAAATCCTAGAAACACCCCAGTTTCTTGCGAGAGGGGTGGCTGCAAGCATAAAACACAGCTCCCCTCCAGAGATCCCTCCACGTGGGGACAAAGAGCAGCAGCAGATAAAGCAATGCGGGGACACATCCCTGCTACCTCCTGGCAAGGCCCAGGGCTCCGCTGCCAGCCCGGAGCTCATGGGATAGCTGGGAGCTGCTGGTGCAGCATTCCAGCCAGCGGAAGGGGCTGCTGGCTGGGGGGGGGCACAAGGCACAGCGCCCTGCACCCGGGCAGAATTAGCTGACAGAAGTTCCTGGTGCGGCCAAGATTGGAACCCACGTGATGCCGCAGGCACGTAACGGCATCCTTTATGCTAAGAAAGGAACCATTTCCTCCGAAAGAGAGAAAAAAAAAGGCTAACCATTCTTTTTCTTTCCTCATGCTATAACCTCAAACCAGCTCGAAACTGACACAGCTTTCCTGGAACTGCTTAATTCAATCTGAACCCTCATCTTCGCCACCACCAACTTCAGTCCTACGAAGCTGCGCCTCTCCCCATGGGGTTATCCTTCCCACTCTGCTGGCGTGGGTGGGAAGAAAGGAACGGGGCAATCTAAAGAACTGCAAATAAAACTATTTGCCTGAGCCGACCTTTGAAATGAAACCTCTCCATTGCCTCCCCAAGGCTCTGGTGCCAGCCCCAAAGTGAAGTTCTGCAGCATTGGAGGCTGCTTCCAGGGCTGCGCTGCTTTGGTAGTGCTGGGGAGGATGTTTGGGATGCATTCCGGCTCTCCTTGATGTAAGGAAAAGAGTTAAATGCCAGGGATAGGGCAGGAGGGTGGATCCCAGCCCTGCTGCAGAGAAAGAGCTGGAACAAAAAAGCAGAAAGGGAAAAAGAAAGGCATTGGAGGCAGGGTGCAAAGCAGAGAGGGGAATTGGGTTGCTCGGGTC
The DNA here is from genome assembly GCA_039720435.1 of Amazona ochrocephala. Lineage (NCBI taxonomy): Eukaryota > Metazoa > Chordata > Aves > Psittaciformes > Psittacidae > Amazona > Amazona ochrocephala. The sequence continues at coordinate 10,398,623 of CM077886.1, read as the reverse complement.
ATAAGAGCCAGCTCCTCACAGGCACACTTTGGGCTGTTTTCCATTGTTGAGAGTGGAAAAAGCTATCTGTGGAAGTGGAAAAAGGGCTCTCAACCTGCCGAGAGCCATCACTCATCGGTCCCGCTGCAGAGGGGGGGTTCCTGCAGGACACCACCGCCCCGGGCACGGCGCTTCTGCAAAGGGGGTGAGCAAGGAGGAGGAAAAAAGCACGCTCCACAAAAAGCCCCTTGCAGCCCCAAGCCAGCCTGAATCAGCACACGCTGAATCACAGCTCCTCACTGCCCCAGCCACCCTGGGCACTCGCCTTTCCCATGCAACAGGCTTCATAGCAAGGGACGACCATGCAAGAGCTGCTGGAAAACCCTTGGGTCCCAGGAATGCAACCAAAACCGGAGCCAGGAGCGAGCTTTACCCTCCGCATATTTTCCTTAAGCCATGCTGATTTTATTGTGTTCACAATTAAGATGCCAATGTTTTACCCCCCACAACACATGCAAGTTTCCAGTGCTTTAAAAATAGATCCCCGGCTGCAAACACAGACCCCCTGCCCGAGAGAGGAGAAAGAAGCTAAAACCACACTGATTGAGCCCAAAAAGTCACAGAGCCCCTTCTAGCAGCAGAGCCAGCCCTTCACTCTCCCCCACCACGTGTTTTGGTAATTGCAACATCTACCTTGCTTCTTGTCCATGGTTTCCCAGAAATGAAGAAAGCGCCGGCACGCCTGGCAAAAGAAAGGGATGAGGGCGGAATGGAGGAGGGAAGGGATACAGAAATCCCACAGGATCCAGCACTGATTGGGATTTTCAGTGGGAATGCATGGCCTGAAGCGCTCGGTGGCGTCACGGAGCGCCCCTTGTCCGGTACCCCTGGATGGCGGGGGTCCGTGAGGCTGGGAGCTGCAGCGAAGGCGAGCGGGGGGACACGGGGCAGGCAGTGCCGTGTTCCCTATGGGCAGCTGCTGAGCCTGGCCGGGCTCTGGGCTCCGGTTACCCTTGAAAGCTCCACAGTTGTAGAAACTGCAGCAGTGAAATAGCAGATGACGTCAACAGGAAACTGGGGGGGAGCCAGCTCCAGCGCCGGGAGCCGCTGAAGCGCTGGATTGCTACAGTGCATCCCGGTGGGATGCCTTCTCATCCAGTAACCCAACCCACTCTGCCAACAGAGCCCACTCCTGCCTCCTCCATCCCCTTCCCCGTGCATCCCACTGGGGCGACCATTGCTTCAAGATAGCCCTATCACCACATGAGGGATCACTGGAGCTATCCCCACGCTTGGGTTTGGACACAGAGGAGGTGGCAGGATAGAAAGAGGTCACGTTTCTTTGTGCTGCAGGTGACAGGGTAATTGCTTTGCCACTAACAACTATTACCACAACAAATAGTAGAAATATTGTTCCATGACAATATGAGCACAGAGCTTTGCAGCTATTCCCGGGTGACACCAGAGACGGCATCTCTGGTGGCAAAGTATAAATTGCTGCATGGATTTGGCTGGGGAATAGCAAAGGAGAGAGATGAGGCCGTGGAAAAGGAAAATCCTTCCTTTCCCTGCAAAGATGCACAAGAAAAGCCGTGGCAAAGTATCATTGCCCTTCCCCTTTCCCTCAAAACCAGCCCAGCACTGACATTCCTGCTCAAAGGCAGGCTCAGCTTTGCCAAGCTGCACTTTTGGGTTTGATTTCCCTCTCAGCCTGGAGGGGAGATACCGGACCAGCTTCTTTACCTTAAACTCTATAGAAAACACGCCTTTGTGTTGCTCCTGAGCTATTCCCTAACTTGCAGGCTGTACCAGGCCATAGGCATTTGCAGGCAGAAAAGTCAGAGGTCAAGGTAAACACACATACCAACATAATGAGTGCCTCTGATTTTAAATAGTGTTTATAGGAGGCCCACAAGGACTGCGGAAGGTATTTTCTCAGGCACATTCCCACTCCCAGGGTATAGTTTCAGGCACAGATCATCAGCACGTCAAGGATGCTGACGCAGGAGCTGCTATCGCAGACAGCACCAAGCACCCAGCCCTGGCATGATGCTGTGCTATCCTCCTGGCATTCGCTAATTCCCTAAGCCAGGCATAAAATGCTCCAAGGATCTTTACAGACACCCACCAGTTCAGTGCTGTTTGGAAGCAGAAAGTCCCTAACCCAGCAGGTGGGACGGGAAGCACTATTTCCTTTGAATTAGTCCTGTTGGGTTTCAGCGCCCAAGGAGCAGGGGTGGTGTTGAGCAGAGCTTCCTGACATCTCAAAAGCATCTTAAAAAGCAAACACAGAACCCAAAACAAAAGGGAAAAGAAACCCAAAACATCCTTTCAAGTCTCACCACTGGCAGCTCCTTCAAGCTGTGGTAGGAACTGCCAATGCCTTGAAAGATGCACGCCGTTTGCCATTAATCATCCAGCCTTTTATACATTCCAGGTAATCCCACAGGATCAAAAGGCGTCGGGTGTTTCGCTGGTGTTAACGAAGCCTCCCCACGCCTCAGTGCAGGGACATCACCCCATGACAGGCAAGGGAAGCTGGGGGAGCAAATCCTGCCATGGGGAGAAGTCGAGGCAGGTCCAGCAGGGCGAAAGCAGGGATGAGGATGGCTCCCCTCACTCCCAAGGCTGGCTTGAACAAGCGGAAGAGCACACCCTTAAGAACAGCAATTGGGCCCCTCTCCCCATCCTTCCCCTGCACACCAGCAGCATCTCCCAAGGCCGGTCTGGTTAAGGCTGGGATGCGGCCACAGACAGGAACTGGGGAAGAGCCACTCTGCCACAAGCAGCAAAAGAGGGATTTCCCATTTAGGATGGGAAAGGCGCTTTTAATAGGTGCGTGCTTGGAATTGAGTAAAAAATTAATGGCTTCACCTGCCACAAAAGAAGAGCCGCTGGCTGATCAGGGGAAAGGAGCAGATTCCCTCTGATCAGAGTCCATGCACTAGGTGGTCATCCCATCCCACTGCACCTCACTGTCCAGTTGGGAATTGCAGTTGGATTCCTAGATGAGGCCATAACACATCCACTGCCCCAAGCCCGGGATGTGCTTACCTTTCCACACATAAGGTGCACATCCCATGGGAAAGCTTCACACGCCTAAAGCCATGCAGCCTGGATACTGCCTAGCAGCTCTGTATTTAAACAAGCCCTTTGAACCGAATCCAGTCAGAAAGGGAATGGGATCGCCTTTCTCATCCCTCAGATGGTGTTTGGGAACGACCAATCACCAGTACCGCATAGGGCTCATCTCCACTGCAGCAGGATGTCACACTGATGGTGGCACGAGGGCTGGATGAGGAGGAGACTGATGCAAGGCTGAAGGGTGGGACCTGCTGGTACCCAGCGAGGGGCCTGGGGAGGACATGTTAGCCAAAGCCACCAACAAGCAGAGGCCACATCCAGGCTCCATGCACCACCCAGATAACACTGACAGGGCTGTGCCAGCAGCTCCAGGAGGATGTCACCACCCAGTGACATTCCAGCTGTATTTTTAGGTTACCTGCACAACCCCAAGGGCTGGAAAACCAGTGTTTGATGTTCTCTGTTCCTAGGTGGCAGCTTGCTGTCCTGCACCCCTGATGATAATAGAGCACATGAGCTCCCGTCTGTAGACTCACTTTATGAAGCTGAAAAGCACCGGTGAGCTGGTATTTGTGCTATGCCATTACAGGACATGCTCTGTGCATGCCAAGGGTTGTGCTGCTTGTGCAAAACCCTAGTGCATTATTATCACAAAGGCACCTCCTTGGAGCCAGCACAGAGCTGGGGTGTGGGCACAGCATCCTCTGGGAACGGCGCCACAGGGCTCGATGCTGCCTCCGCTGCATCCACTGCTCCAACGGGATATTCTCCCTAGCAAAGCAGCAGCTGAGGCTGCACCTCCTCAAAGCTCAGCTGCAGCACAATGCCAACGTGTACCTAAATGCTTGGGATGGGTCATTAACCCAACCCACAGCTCGTCAGGAACCACGGAGCTGCCAGTGTGAAACCCACAGCCACGAGACAAAGGTCTGGAAGCAATCCCAGCCCCAACACCTTAGCTGTTAGAAGAAAGCAAAGGAGATGGCTTAGAGAGAAGCAAAGAGGATGCTAAACAAGAACCAAAAACATAGGAAAGGAAGAACCAGCATCACCTATGTCCATCTCCCTGCCAACGGGTATCCAGCACCCATCAGAGCAACGCTCTTCACTTTCATGTCTCAGCCCATAGACAAAGCCACATCAAAATAGAATCCATTTAGAATGTATGACCAGCTGGTGGCAGTTTCCTGCAGCGGGGAGAAACTCAGACCAGTTTTGGAATAGATCAGCTTGACAAGAGGCACATGGTTACAATGGGAAAGGAAAAGAGTCAAATGACTTTTAATTGTTGGTCCCAACTCAATTCCAGGGTAAACAGACCCTTATTTTCTATCCAAATTGGTGCAATTCAAGTACTTCCAGGTGTCCCCAAAACTCTGTAAACTTAGCAAGAGAGCAAAGTATTCCCTCTGCTTCTAATAGCTTTCTACCATCCACCCTCTCATTTATTTTGGGCAGGGACAGGGTGATTTCATCGCTGCAAATGATGTAAGACAGAGCAGGCACCTGCTCTGCAAATGGGATTTATGGAGTGGGGAAAATAAATCAAGGAAGGCCTCAATGTCTGCAGCTGCCTGCTCTGGGAGAGGGGCAGAAACAAGAGGCAGACCCAAGTGCTTCGCTGGTCCAGGGACTCCAGGCAGGACTTTGTCACGAGCAGCATCCGCACTGGACAATGGGACAGGCAGCAGTTCAGATGGTTCACAGTGATGTTACCCTCTGGGACCCAGAGCAATTCCCCACTGCAGGATACTCTGGGAATGCTGCCACAGCTCAGACAAAGCCTGCTCATCTTCACAGGGAAACCTGTGATTTCCAGCAGTGACCCAGCATCATGCTGGAGGAGCAAGGAAAACCTTGTTTTGGTCAGAGCAGGGTGCCAATCTGGCAGCATACAGAAAGCAGCAGGTAAATACTCTCCTACACCTCCTGCTGTCCCACACCCATTCGTTGCTCTTTTTAGTGCATCTTCAGTGCCATCCCTCTCTTCCCTGCTGTTCTCACCCTGTCCCTGCTCCAGGCAGGAAGACACAAACACAAAGGGCTCATCGTGCCAAATGAACACAGCCAATTGGATCCTCAGTTTCTCCACTAAGACAAAAACCCACCCCATCACATGGCAGAGAAGGAGCCAGGATGTCTCCCCAGGCTTAGATGAGGCACAGGAAAACCAAAGCCAGGGAACACAATCCCCCTCAGCCTTATCTCCATGTAAAGCCTGTGACCGCACTCCAACCTCAGCACCCAGCTGGAAAGCATCAGTCTTAACCACTAATGATGCACCCAAGTCAAGCAAGAGAGGTGGCAGGTGACCCACATGGTCCCCGTAACCTGCTTGCAGCAGTGCTGGGAATAAGGGCTGATGCAGCAAGGGGAAAGTTGGCTTCTGAAACCCCCAGGAGAGCTCAGTCATAGTAAGCCAGACCTGCAGCCTCTTGCTGGTATTAACCATCCCTCTGACCTGCACTGCATACTTCTTGCTCTCCTACCACTGTTCCTCTGCCCCAGGGGACAGAGGACACCCATATTCCCAGAACAACTCCAGCTGCTCCATGAGATCAGCTCCTGCTGCTCACTCGGTGAGGAAGTTAAAGATAGATACCTATCTTATAAAGATATATATCCGTCTTTTAAAGGTAAATAGATTACAGATAGATAATGCAAAAACCCCCTGCAAACATTCCTCCTTTGTTCCTCCAAACTCCCTGCTGCAAAGCTGGAAAATTCCCCCTGTTCCCAACCTAAGGCTGGGCCACCAGCACATGGAAAGCTCCACCACCCAGCATCACTCTGCACCATCCCCTTCCACCTCCCCTTTATGGGCTCTTCTCTGAGGCTAAAACCACTCCATGGGGGGAAAACATCTATTTTATGGCACATCTGCCCAGTATCCATAGGGCAGCTTTGATTCCAGCCTGGGAAAGGCAGAGGCTCCACAGACAATGTGCCCACAGCTCAGTGGTGTTTCTCCACCATGGTCTGCAGCAGGAAGGGCACAGCAGGAATGGCGCAGCAGGAATGGCACAGCATCGCCCCACTGCTCCTTTTGGATGGGCTTTATATTATGGCCATGCTTTTGTCCCCTCCACATCTTCCTCTCTCAAAGCCACCTCTTGCACTGCAGCTTTCCCAGCATCCAAGGGAAGTCGCAGGCTTTTCCCAGTAAAGCCAGATTCAAGAGCTGTCACTCCATCCCAGGAAGCCAGAGGTCTCCGCAGAAGGGCCGGTCCCAACGCATCCGGTTCATGTCCCATCTCAAGAGCTCAGGGGCTGTGACTCAGCCTGCAGCTCCCCATGGGGCACATTCAGGGCTTCCAAGAACCATTTCCACTTTAATAAGAAATAATCATTTCATTTTAAACCCTTTTTAGCACCAAAGAACAAGCTGAGATCATGTCCAATGGGTTTTCCTATGGTTTTAGGGAAAGGAGTGGTGGTATGTGAAACAGTGAGGAGCTGGAAGGAGAGGTGTGAAACGTCAAACCTGGCTGAGATAAAGGGAAACACACGCTGGCTCCTTTCCCTGCCACTGTAAAACCCCATGGGGAAACCCACAGTTACGGAACAAGCGACTCTTTGTGGACCCAAAATCAAGGGTGAACTCTTGCAGCAGCCTGGAATGTCCATAAAGAAATCACACGTAAAGGAGAGCTGCTGGAGGAAACACTGAGTGGTTTTCTAGCACCTTGCTAAAGCACGCACAAGGCTGATAAGAGTTTCAATTAGAATGCACCCACAACTTCTGCCTGGTGATTTCTAGAGGCACCTCCTCCTGCCTCTGCTTTACCCTCATCACACAGGCATCCTTCAAGAAACCAGGCAGGGGAAGGTGTCATTAATACATGCAAAAAGCTTCTCTTGGGCAAGAGAACAGCATCTGCAGAGCACAAGAGGCAGCTCAGCCACATCACAAGATGTATACTGGGCTAAGAGGACAACCCCAGCCCTGACACCAGCATCCTCCAGCTCTTGGTGCTCACCACTGAACCACTGATGCTCAAGGTGAGGATGCTCACAGCAAAGCATCACAGGGATCAACCAAAATCCTAGAGGAAACGGGCTGCAGATGCAAACAAAGAGTGAACAGTGGGGGCTGCAGAAGCAGCAGATCCGAAACACCCACCACATCCTCAAGGCAGCGAGCTGCTGCTTCCAGCCCTAAGGAAAACGGGTGCTGCCAAATAGAGATAAAGTATGGCACAGAGTCTGGCAGGGTCCACACTGATCACCCCAGCAGCATCATCCCCTCATCCTCCTTTCTGCACCCTTCCATCACTGAGCCAGGTCCAGTTCAGCACAGGGTGGATGGTTTGAGCTGTGGGGAGACCAAGGAAACCTAGAAAGCCAGCTGAGCACGAGTGCACACATGCACCGAATGCCTCGCGCTGCCCTGCCCTGTGCTGCCAGGGATGTTCAGGGTGCAGGCACAGGGTTTTACCAACAGGCACGTGGGGCTGGGGCAGCCACCCACCAACGAGCACCTTTTGAAGGTGCTTGGAAGATGACAAAGAGCAGCCAAAGCAATGCATCAGCACCAGATCATTTCATCTTTGGCCGAGGTGCAACCTGGCAGCGTGTCAGGAAAGAAACCAAGCGGCAGGGGATTTTAGCTATGCAGAGCAGCTGCGTTACAAAGCCTGGGTGGTGAGCACATCTGGCCCTCAGAAACAGAGCCACGTCACTTCTAGTGACGAGCTGCAAAGATGTCTTTGCGTCTTCAGGACAACACGCACCCCTGCAGCCGTGCTGAGCCACAGGGCGCAAGGTCAGGACTGATTCACAGGGAGCATCCTCAAGGCTGCAGCTCTGCTGCTCCCTTGTCTCCCTCTCAGCTCTCCCATTCCAAGTAAACCAAGGTCTCCATCCTATAGCAGAAAAGACCTTCACCACAAAGCGCATTTGCCCTTTGCTACCTTTAAAAGGAAACGGTCTCCTCCAGGGATTGATGCATGCAGCAGGAGAAGACATCTGCTCCAGCTATGGAAAATGCCCTCCAGCAAGCCGGGTCAGGAGGCTGCCATCTCCAAGGGCTGCTGTTAACACACAGTGGTTAAAGACAGCCAAGGGTCACGGCACCTGACCCAGCACAGCCAACTCCAGCAGCAGACAAGCTGCTTCGTCAGCTATCCCTGTGAGATTTGGGTTAGAACTGATACACACATACACCACAAAGCAGTATCTGGCTGGCTTGCAAGCCCAGACAAGCTGACACTCCCTAGATAACCCCGTCATCCTCTTCTAAGCCACCCCCAGCCCATCCACGTAACCAGCCCTGCGTGTTTATGATCTGTCAGACACATGACTGTCACCTGCCAAGCCCTGCAGGGAGCTGCTTCCCTCCTGTCCCTCTGCTCTCCATCACCAGCCCCACTGGCACCCATTGCCACTGATGGGAAGGAGGATACGGCTTGGCACGACCCTACTGAGGATGCAGGGGTTTATGCATTCCTTATTGGAAATCTCCAATATGAGAACGAAATACAATCATTAGAAGTTGCTTTTAAGTTTCTTAAAAGATAAAACAGTGACTATCAAGGCATGGTACAAACACCCTGCAACAAAGGGCACCCTCTGCCCAACAAGCAGCTTCCAATGAGAAGCTCCAAGCACCACAGCCTGTGCTCAGAAAGGCTCATCAGATACAAGCAGTTAGACTAATGGCAGTGCCAAACCACAGCTAAGGTTAGCAGCCTCTCATGGGAAATTACTTGTTTTGGGCACTCAGGAGGTTTCCTCCTTTCCAGAAGTAGGGTTTTTTTCCTTGGTGGTGATGGTGCAAAGGGAGGAAGGGTGGATGCTCTACAAACAACTTCTGGTGAGTTTTGTCTCCTCCTCATCCTGCCTCTTCTCCTCGTGTTGTGTTTTTAACAGAAATTTAGCTTTAAATAGATAAAAAATAAGCATTTCAGTTGAAATTGTGAAATTAAGGTTCAGAACATGGGAGAGACCTAACTCAGCAATGACCCTCCTAGAGCACAGTACAAGTACAAGGATGGAGGCTTCAGCATCCCAGTGGGTACCAGGCCCTCCCCAGCCCCTCCTGCACACTGCCAGCTCCCAGAGGAGGAGGCGACAGCCAGGCCACTGTCACCTTCACACTTCTCCTTCCCAGCAGTGGAGCCATTGCTCCCAGGGCCAGCAGGGAGCCAAGGGCTGGGCAGACATCCTGCTGCACCACACCCCGGAGCTCCAAACAACTCCCCAGGGTCACAACACATTTCAGAGACACCACACTCCAGCACTGGGTGTCTTTCACAACAAGATCCAGTGCCTGTTTACACAATCTGGCTTAATTTGCCCCAAAAAAGTTGTTGGACTAACTGCAGTAGTTCCTGGAAGCAATGTCCTGACCTCCAGCCGAGCACGATGCTCACCATCATCCCTCCTGACCCTACGGCCTTCAAGTGACTCCTTATTTCTTCCTACATTAGATCCAGCAGCACACAAGAACAATCATGCCACGTGGAAAAGCTCCTATCTTGAAAGGGATGTGCTCTTCCAAAGTGCTGCCCATCTCCTCTTGCAACAGGCCAATAGAGCAGCCAGCGCACAGGGGAGCCCTGTGGTATTAAGCCATGGGGACAACACAGCACAGGATTAGTAGGGAAAGGATGCTGAAGAAGATCCACCCCAGTGCAGGTCCAGAACCTCCCCATCATGATGCAGCGATTCCCTCCCTCCCCTATCCACTGCGAACACAAGACCCCCAAATCCTGCCCTTCCCCTTAGCCACACCATAACCCACTGCATCCTACATGGGCAGCAGCAGCTCTGCTCCAGCCTTTGCTGGAAAGAGAAGTGGCTGCAAGAGAAAGGTGCAAACAAAGGCCAATTGGGGCCACAGGACACTACCACGATAGCAGAGATAGCAGCAGTAATTATGGTATTCCTTGATGAACATTTAGACTCACAACGCTGCCATGGAATCACGGCAGCATCGTCCCCATGCAGATAAGGGAGATGGGATATCTCCCAGGCTGAAAAAAGAACAAACTTCCAGTTTCCACCATGAAAGATCCTCTTGGCTCTCTCCCTCACCTGAAATCCCCGGCTACCCCTCAACCTGCACTACAGGTCTCTATCAGCAGTGTGTCAGGCAGTGAGAAGATGTAGCTCTGTACGTCCCCACAAGTAGTCCTGAGTCATGCCAGTAAAACCCCAAACTTTCTGTTGGTAGAGTAAAATCACCTCCTCGGCCAACACAAGTTCCTCTCTCAGCAGCTTCCCCAGCAAACAGCCTGCCCAGGCAGTGCCTTATTGACACCAGTGAAAACCATCTTCCATCCAATGAACCCACAGAGCCCCAGGTCCTCAGCGGTGCCTTCTTGGGTCACACATCACCAGGACCAGAAATCCACACCCATTTCCAGGCTCTACAGAGCAAAGATGAGTTTCCTCCTGCAAAGAAACAACTGGGGCAAAGCAAACTCAGCCTGCAGTCCAGAGCTGGGGAATAACAACAGCAACCATCGGGAAGAAGCATTATCCACTGAGGAAAAGGCAAGGGAGCATCCCTCCAGGGAGGGAAATGGATCACTGAAGCACAGCTAAGTACCACATCCAACATGATGCTTTCCAGGTGCCCACTGTTACACTAGCAGAAGGCAGGATGAGGATCGCAGGTACAAAGCACTGTGCTCTCTCTATGACTCTTATAATCAATAAGATACAATCTCTGTGATGCTTCAACTAGAATTAAAACCTGGTTCTTACCCCTGCCTGCAAACATCCAAAGGACATCACACCGGTGCCAGGAGCCTGATGCCAAAGCCCTGCATCTGCAGGTCATGTCTCCATGTGGATTTTCAGCAGAACTGGCTTTTTTTGGAGGGATGGCAGCAGGAAAGGTGTGAATGGCACATGAGACAGTGGGATTCACACACTGAGTTGTGTAATGGTGCGTACCGATGGAGGGCACGGCCAGGGTACAGGAGAGATGTGTCCCCACCACTTATTTACCTCCCCAGAATAGCTACACCACCAGAACAAGCACCGGTTCATCCCCAGGCTCTGGCATTTCTTGCCAGTGATTTTCCCAAGCCTCAGTGCCAACGGAGAGCTGCCTCCCTGGAAACACAGAATCCAACCGGATCCTGCCTCCCGCCCCCAACAGCACCCATCTTCCCACAGGATCTCTTTCCTAAAGAGGACTTGCTTTTGAATCACTCAGGCATCAGCAGTGGGTGAGCTCAGGAGAGGCCGAGCATCTTTCTCCCTCCAGACCCCATCCACTCACCCTCCCTCCTGCAGCCCCTTTCTCCAGCAAAACCCCTGGATTTGGGAGCATGTTCCTGCCTCTCCCTCCAGAACAGCTTCCCAGGCATCAGGAGCCACTCGAGTCACGGCCAACAGCCACGGTGATGGGCACACAGGCAGAAAACATGCCTTAAGCCCCTGGAGAAAGGCAGCAGCCTGGATTTGAGTCCAACACCCTCCACCATGATTCTCCGCACACCCAAAGGCTGTGAACTTCCAAGGCTTCATCCCCTTCTGCTTTAGCCTCGCAGACACAACAGCCTCCCTTTACATCCATTCAACCAGAAAAAGGTGCACACTTCACTGGACAGCCATACTCAGGACCAGCCACCGCTGCAGTCTACAGCTGGAGGCTGTGTTCCTTGCAAAGCCCTGCAAGGAGGACACAGAGGCAGCCCTGGAGCTCCACACACAGTTCCTGCCCTCAGCACCACCCATTCCACAGAGCACAGCTCAAGGGAGCTTTGATGACCTGAGACAAGGAGGAGCTTTTGCATATCTCAGTATGTATCAGACCCAACGGCGGAAGATAACACAGAAACCAAGCCCTTTCCCACTACCGGATCCTGCAAGACAACGTGGATCAGGCAGATGCAATGGAAAGATGAAGAAAGCTGAAATCTTTCCTAAGCTTCCTGTAATCCCCAGAAGGTGTTTATCTCGCAAACTATGTTTAGCACAGAGCAAAGCTCTCGCCCAGCACCATTCCTATCGCACGTGTCACGGCCAGCCACGCGCATCCCAAAGAACTCCCGAGGCAGGAGACAGCCCCGTGACTAAGCCAGAATGACGACAAGCAAGTCTTGGTATGCATCTAGCATGGAAATGACCAACCCAAGAGCTACAACGCAGCAGCCTCCACTTGCAATCCTGATCCATTCAAGCCCGAGAAGAGAAAGCAACCAGTCAAAGGAAACGCGAGGCTGCTCGCTGGATTTCCCTAAGGAAAATTAGGGAAATTCAGCTTAAATGCCCAAAGGCAGAAGGAGCTGCTGTGAGTGCTTCTAGCAGTGTCCTAAGTCCCAGAAGTGCGTACATGCACTCAGACCTGCGAGCATCCCTATGCAGCAGCAGCAGCAAATCAGCTTGGAGTGCTGGCACTGCCGAAGCAAGAGGGGTTTCAAGAGGCAGATGCGTTACACACACTCAGGATCAATCCCCATGGTGAATGCTGCTCCAGTGAAGGCAAAGTTGCTCAGGTCAGATGAGAATCAGCTCCAGCAGAAACCAGGCACACTCAGCACACCTCCAGCAAAGGGTATTAGGAATAACTGTATGAATGAACCAGTTCACCACAACCAACATCCCCGTGCAACCAGAAACCCGCAGACACAGAAGGGTTCCAAACTTCCTCCAAGGAAAGCACCAAGGGTGCTCCACAAGCATCGCCTTTTGCCGTCAGCCAGAACGCTTCCCCAAAATCCCCCTGGATCCATCTCCAGCCTCATCTCCTATAGGGCATGAATCCCTCAGCCAAGCTCACCTCTTCCCTCCATCCACACATCCACCGGGCAGGCACTGGGAGCTCGCCGTACCTGCGAGCAGAGCGAGAGGTCTGGGATGGGGTATCCCGGGGAGAGCCTTTTAAAGAAGCACGGTTGCTCCCGTCCAAGGCGGGCTGGAGGCATGTGCTCCGACCCGTGAGTCAGCAGCTCCGCTCAGCAGCACGGTAAATCGCTGCTGATTCACACCCCGCTTACACAGCAAACAGGAAACTCGGGTCCACATTCCCTCCGGTTAACACACGGATCATTTAAAACAAGAGGGGGGAAGAAAAAGTCACGCCGAGCTGCGTCCATCTGCTCACATGGCGCCTGACTTCAAGTTTCCAGTGTATCACTCCAGAACAAGGAAAAACCCTCTAATTCTCTTCCGATGATAAGAGAGCAGCAACTGTACTCCCTGGGCTCCCTCCTCCGTCCGGTCCGAGCTCCCAATGCCGATGCCACCCGCTCCACGGAGCACCAAGACACCAGCAATGCCCTTTCCCCATCTTCCTCAATCCCGGCACAGCGGCAGTGTCATCCCGGCCGGTGCTCACCTTGGGACAGGCACCGGGCCACCTTAGTCACGGCGATGCTCTATAAATAACACCCGTGACACACGGTCACGTTCTCCGGCCGCGATAGGAAACTCCATCACGGCATTCCCAGCACATGCCGGCAGCGGGGCGCGCCTGCGGCCCTGCCACTGAAACGATGCTCCCGGGCACAAGGACCGGGATCCTCATCCCATCCTTCCCGCTTCACCAGGCTAATACGAAGGCTCTGCTCATCCTCCCATGACACCGACGACACTTGGAAGGGGACAGGCTCCGGCAGCGGTGGATGAGACTAGCGTCCTCCATCGGAGCTTCACCCCGCCTCGTTCCCCGCCCGCAGCACACACACACACCCGGGCTCTGCACCGCAGGGGCCCTCAGGTAGAGGAACTCACTCAGTGTCCCCACAGAGGAAGCCGCGGCCGTCGGGTTGGGCAACAGCCGCGTCCCCGCAGGTTACGCCAGGCCCGGTTCAACACGGCTGCAACCCCGCTCCCCCCGCAGAACGCTTGCCCCGGAGCCCCGCGGAGCAACCACCGCCACCCCTCGGCCCCGGTTCCTACCTCTGGGCAGCGACATGGCGGCGGCGCCGCGGCCCCGGGCCCAGCGCGCACCCGGCGAGTGCGGCCCAGCGCGGCGGCCGCCGGAGAACAGCACCGGGGCGGGGCGACGAGACGGCCCGTAGGCTCCGCCCCTGAGCGTCAGGATTGGTCCGCGGTAAGGAAGGAGGCGTGGTTATCCGGCCTCCGCTGGAAGAGTTTTGCGGTTCTCAGACATGGCTGTGAGGGTGAAGTGAGTCGGGCGGGTGGCAGAGTGGTGCTGCTCCCGCCACCGCCGTGACCCCGCAGGGAAGAGGCCGGATTTGGGGGCAGCACGGCCCAAGGGACCCCTGTGTTGGCACAGGGACACAGAGCGTGATGGGGGTGATGCTATGCAGCTGAGACTGGCTAAGCTCATCACATCTTCCACGGGTCTGGGTGACAAACTGATGGGGCTTTATTCCTCTACGAGTCAGCCCAGCAATGCGCCATGGCACAGGATGCTCCCCAAACACCCGAGCTACTGCACAGAACATGAGTGATGCAGTTGAGCAAGGAAAAATGGAATTACAAGTGCCATTTTCTGGCTGAAATTCCAAGCATGATCCATACAGACACAAAGGAGGGGTGGGAACTGCAGACGGCCCTGGGGAAATCACAGCAGGTCTATCACAGCCATTCCCAGCTTCATGTTTTGCCGTGTTCTGGATCAGTTCCAGCACTGGAAAAGCTGCCTTAAAATCACAGAACACAAGGGTATCACAGCAGGAGCTGGGTGGAATGGGATCTGTGCCTCTGAGGATGTAGGTGCCTCAAATGGACCTGTAATCCCACATAAGATCTGTCAGCTTCAAACCGAACCTAGAAAAGGTCAAATGGGAAATAAATTACAGGTTTTAATAGGGAGAGCAATTACCTTCCTGAGCCAGAGCAGATTCACCCCCTTTCAACATAGGTGAGGAGTGTTTCTCAAAAACCCCGCTCCGGTTCAACCGCAGGGTAATTACCTCTGATGCAAGAGCTGCAGACGTTGCTGCTTGGGCCGGGCCAGCAGGAGGTAGGAGCAAACTGGGCCTTTCTGGTGTTTAGCCGTATAAATGTGAACCTACAATGAGGGCTGAGCTCCAACCCAGCTGATCCAAATGGGTTTTGGCAGTGTTAGGGTGGGAGATTTAGGGAGTGCAGAGCATAGTTAGCATCCTTGCTGGATGTGGACCTGCAAGGAGTGGTGGGACCAGCTTGGGCATGTATGCTGGTGGCACCTGGGAGTGCAGGATATGACCCTGCTGTCTCCATTGCATACTACAGCATCCCTTCGCCTGCACCTCCAGGCACGGCTGGAGGTTGCTGCTGGCCCCTACTGCAATTACAGGGTGGATGAAACGCTTGCCTGGTGTTTATTGACCCACCTTCAATCACCAGGCACTTCACAAATGGGGGTTTGTCATCTATTGTGAGGCTTTCCAGTGCTGCAGGAGTCCAAATGGAGAATGGGGTATGCTTGGCATCAAAGTCCAGCAGGGTGGGAAGGCAGGGGATGGAGCACATGGACCCCCACAGGCTGCGAGGAAGGGATCAGAGGCAGCACAGCGTCACCTCCTTGTCCATAGCAGGGCATGGGGAGCACCCCTATTCTTCTGCAATCTCTAGTGCCTGCCAGCATGGACCCCATAGACTGTGCTGGAGAGATGCATCTGAAAGATCAGAGGTGGCTGTAACTGCTGGCTTGAGGCAGAGGGAACCACCACAGGCAAAGGCAGCGCAATGTGGAAATCCCAGGGAAAGGTGCATGTGGAAATGCAGCCACAGACGGTGTCTCCAGCACAGTGACTGCATCACTGAGAACCAACCAGGAGCCCCTTTGTCTGAGCCAAACCTGCTTCTCCTTTCCCCTCTCCTCAGCCTTCCCAATGAAGTGACTTTGTCCTGAGCATCCCTGTGCACTGGAGGGCATCAGGATGCAGGATTCGGCCCCTCTGCCTGCCCCAGGCTCCCCCCTGCAAAATCAAAGCTGTGCTTGGCCTGGCTGTTCTCAGCCTTGTTTGCCTCCCCCTGTATTCCCTGCTCCGGGTGTTTTCCCATTTTTATCTTCCTGCACCACCATATGGTGTGGGAACACAGGCAGAGTGAAGGCAGCCAGGGATGGCATCGCATCACTGATGTTTTCCAGCCTTTCATAGAGGAGGAAGATAAGGAAGCCTCTCTTCAGACACCCATTTTTGTGGGTGCTTGTGCTCGATGGGAGCAGGAGAGCGTGACCCGAAGGGGCACAGCACCCACGCTCAGCACCCACTAATGGAGCAGCACAAACAAATGGAGTGCCCTGATGAATTAATCAGCTGATGGGCTCCAACTCAGGGAGCAGCAGCCAAAGGAATGAGTAAACCAAGGCCAAGCTACAGGAGGTGGTATTTAGGTGCAGAGTAGCTGCTGGTGAACTGCTGCTGGTTCCGGATTAACTCCAGGTGTTGCTTCTTTTCCTGTTGTACAGCCATGCTCAGCTCCCACCTCTGGAGCTTTCCGTTCACATCTCTCGAGGTGTTGGTGCTACAGGTCCATGGGTATGGAGACAAACACCTCTACTCCCTCCCCCAGTTTGCACATGTTGGCTATACTGGGGTTATCAAGCAGACCCTGAGGTACATGACGTGGAAGCACAACATGGTTTGGGTTGAAGGGACCTTAAAGCTCATCCAGCTCCAACCCCTGCCACGGGCAGGGACCCCTTCCAGTAGAGCAGGTTGCTCCAAGCCCCTGTGTCCAACCTGGTCTTGAACACTGCCAGGGATGGGGCAGCCACAGCTTCTCTGGGCACCCTGTGCCAGCGCCTCAGCACCCTCACAGGGAAGAACTTCCTTATGTCCGACCTAAATCCCCCCTGAAGATGCTCAAGTGCTTCTGGTTCTGTGGGTGCACTGAGTGCACCTGCCCCACAAACAGTCATTATGGCACTGGCACAGCACCAGCCCTATGTGCTGGTTCAACACCAGCAGAGCAGGGCAGGAATAGTGCATCACCAGTACACTGGGGCAGGACCAGTGCACCAATCGAGAACAGCACAGCACCAATACACTGGGACAGGACAGGTGCACCAATCTAGAACAGCACAGCACCAGTACACTGGGACAGGACCAGTGCATCCATCCAGCAACAGTGCAGCATCAGTACACATGGGCAGGACCAGTGCATCAGTCCAGCACCAGTACACAGGGACGGGACCAGTACACCAGTCCAGCAGCAGCACAGCACCACTACACCGGAGCAGAGAACCCAGTACAAGGACAGGGTTCCCATGGCAGATGGCACAGAGGGGGACTACGTGGTGCTGGGCCCCAGTACAGCACCAATAAGCCAGTACAGAGTACCCAGTGCAGTGGGGCCGCACTGAGGAACCAATGCGTCCTTGCCTATACCCCCTCCGGTGCCCAGTCCCGCGCCCTCCCGCGCGGGGGCGCCGCGCTGTCCTTGCGGGTGCGCTGTCCCTTTAAGAGCCGGACGGCCGTACCAAAACAAAACGGCGGCGCGGCCATTGGCTGTGTCGCGGGCACGTGGCGCACAGCTGGTTTCCTGCGGCCGCTCGCCGGTGCCAGCCCCAGCCCCGCGGCGGCCCGGCCCGACCCTGCTCCGGCGCCTCCGGTACCTGCGGTACCGGGACCCGGCGCTCCTGTGCCGCGTACGGCCTTAACGCAGCCCGGCCCCAACCCGACGCGGCCCGGCCATGGCGCACTCGGCGCCGCTCGGCCTCCTGGAGCAGGGCTGCCCCATCCAGGTGGAGCACGATCGGAAGCGGCGGCAGTTCACCGTGCGGCTCAACGGTAAGGAGCGGGGGCACGGGGCTCGCTCCGGGGTTACCTGTCCCGCTCTGACCCTCGTTATCCCCCCCCGGGGGACCTAATCCCCCCTTGTTCCCCCCGTTGGTTCCCCCTTTTCTCTGTCCCCCCAACACTCGACCCTGCCACCCGTTGTCCGTCCCTCTGCGTCCCTCCCCCGATGCTCCTCTGAGCCCCCCTCTGCCCCCGGTTCCTGATGCTTCCCCGCATCCTTCCCTAAAGGCTCAACCCATGGGATCTGGGGGTCTCTTGGATGGTGTGAGGCTTAGGTCGGTGTTGGGGATGTGCTTCAGTGTGTGCGAGCTGCTCAATGGGATCCCTGGGAGGGGGCTTAGGGGGCCCAGCACTATGGGTGCTTGGCACTGGGTTCAGCAGGACTCACAGCACCATAGCCACAAGCGCCTGTAGGACCAGGACTGGGGACCCCTAATGATGGGGTGACACCCCCCCAACAGCTCTGCCATGTGTTAGGTGAACTGAGCAAAAGGAGTAGGCACCACTTCAGTTTCTCTACGGCATACTGATTGTTTTCTAGCCATCCTCTTAATGGTTAATCCCAAATATTCCATGATCCCAACCTCTTTTCCCTGCCCATCTGTTGTGCTGAGAGCTACTCTGGATAAAACAGGCTGCCTTGCTGCCCTGCAGAAATTGCAGGGTACTTGTCTCCTAAAAAATAACTGGGTAGCTCAGAATTACACCGACTGTAGGAGCATTCCCAATGAAACAACAGGAATAGTCTGGGGGTTATTTTAGGCTCTTCTTCCCTCCCCTCCATCCCATTTTCATTTCAACCACTAATTACAAAGTGCAGGCTGGAGGCTCAGCAGCGGAGGAGCAAGGAAGGAGGAGACGTGTGTGATGGGTGCGGGGAAAACAACTGCTCCAACTGCTTTTTTCAAACAGAGGAGATCAAACGAGGTCCCCTGTTGCCATTACAAGAGCTGTGACACAGCGTTGTCACCATCAGTGAAGTTTGTGTGTGCACAAGGAGAGTGTTTCCTTAGGGAAATGTAAGCTCTTTATCGTGGTTTGCCATATAAAACCTCAGCTGGCCACACTGTGGGCTGAGTGGAGATGAGTTGGGTCTGGAGAGGGGGAACTTTGAGAGGGAATCAACTGTGTTATCCACAGTGGGAGTCATGTGGGAATCGGCACAAACAGCTCCAGAAGGGGATGACCATGGCTTGGGAAGCCTCAGTGTTGTATGTGGATCCGCAAGATCAGGGTTGTTTCTCTGGGAGCTCAGTGCCAGCCACACAAGGAAGCTGAGCCGCGTCCTGGCGTGACGGTATTCCTGCTACCGGGCTGACTGACGTGCACGCGGAGCGGGTGATCCGTCCCTCCTCCTTGTTAGGCATGTGCTGATGACAGCCAAGCCCTGGAAGGTGGTCAGGCGATAACCATCGCTGTGGGAGTGCCTGGCAGGGTGTTTATTTCCTGTGCTGCTCTCTTCATCGCTGCTGGCGCGATGAGCATCAGTGGTGCTGACTGTTCCAGCTGGTTTTCCATGCTGCACTCAAAGGAATGACAAGAAACAGGGCAGGTTTTAGTGTCGAGGTGACCTGCATGTCCCTCCGAAAGGGACTGTGGCAGGGGTGAACAGCAGCCCATGGCGTTCACTGTGGGCTCCAGGATCAGCTTGTATCTGCTGTTTTAGGTAGATGTTGAGTGTGGGTGATGCTCTGGTGCATGAGGCTCATGGAGCAAGGAGCCAGGCTTTGCTGGTCTCTGTTCTGATGGGTTGGTGGCTTATGGTACTGTGATGTTGGGTAGTATATAGTATATAGTATGTAATGTATAGTATGAAGTGTTAGTGTATATAATATATAGTATATATTAGTATATATAATATAGTAGTAGTATATACAATGTAGTATATATAATATACTATATATTAATATATATAATGTGATATATCAGAATATCATCACTTTCCATGGTGATCTAATAGAAGTCCCTGTACAAGAGGCCTGAGACACTGTGAAAGCTGTGAGCTGGTTGTGAAAGTGTTGGTGTTCAGCATCATCCTGTGTTTGCCTCTGCACCCCTGGGTAACCTCATGTGAGGGTAACCTCATGTGTCAACTTCCTCCTCGCACGCATGAAGATGAATGCATTTGGTGTTTTCTAGGTTGCTCTGCCTTTTCCTTCTCTGCTCCTGTTTCCCTTTCTCACCTCACTACTGCACATGGCTCCTAAAGCTCTAATAGAAGCAGCTGCTTCACTGTAACACATCCCCTTTTTCCTTGCATCCCAAACGCATTGGGAAGCTGGAAGTAAAGCCGATTACATCCAGACCTCACCGAGCTTGCTTATCCCTCTGAGAGGAGGGTAGAAAGAAGCCCGGTTGGATTTATAATCGCTTGAGATGTGACTAACAGCACAAGTGAGCCAGAAACCTCCCCGTGTAGCGACTGCGTTGGCAAACATCGATTTGCCAAAGCTGAGAATTCCATGGAAATCACACAGGCTGGTTTAGTCAGGAATAGTTGGGGTTTTTTGGGATCCAAGGTAACATTTCCAGTCTAAACAAGAAACCCAAAGAGACCTCACCCTGAAGTAATCGGTCATTCCAGCTGCTGCCACAGCTGCTTTGGGGCAGGGGACCAGCCTGCTTGCTACCCATCAAACACATCAGGCTCTCTGGTGGGGAGGTGGGCTCACGGTGTGCACCACGCGGCTCCAGATCCAAAGGGATGCGTGGGCTGCTTGCACACCCATGCTCCCGCTCATCCAACGCATGGATGCAGCAAGCCACACTTCCCAAACCTCCTGCTCCTCCCCAGCCAGTTTGGGAAGGATCCAGTGGCTGCAAGCTCCTGCTTTGCCCGCTGCAGAGCTGAGGCTGAGGAGCTCCTTCTCAGGAGTCCAGGCTTGTATTTATAAGGAAAACTGGAGCAGGTCGTGCCTTGGTGCTTTCCTGCTCCAGATGCTCTCCAGGAGGGAGAAACTGCTGAGTTTGCAGTGGAGATGAAGGGATCCGGTCACTGCATCACGACAGGCACCCCCTAAAGGGGACCTACAAGAAACCTGGAGAGGGACTTTGGACATGGGCCTGTAGGGACAGGACAAGGGGAATGGCTTTAACCTGCCAGAGGGGAGACTGAGATGAGCTCTGAGGCAGAAGCTCTTCCCTGTGAGGGTGCTGAGGCGCTGGCACAGGGTGCCCAGAGAAGCTGTGGCTGCCCCATCCCTGGCAGTGTTGAAGGCCAGGTTGGACACAGGGGCTTGGAGCAACCTCCTCTAGTGGAAGGTGTCCCTGCTTGGAGCTGGATGAGCTTTACGGTGCCTTCCAAACCACTCTGTTTCTGTGCCATCCCCACTCCTCTTCTGAGCTGCAGCCACCTCAAAGCTCCTATTAGGAAACTGCTTCAAACCAGGATCCCCTCCAGCGCTGCTCCTGCGGGTGAGGCCCCTCCATGGGCTGCACCATCTCCGCTCGGCTCTGTTGTACTCTGTGTTTTCTCTCCCTAGTAACATGCCACTGGCTCCCTAGGGATCAAGGCCAGCCCGGCAGCGTGCAGCGAGCTCCAGCCTGGGATGCATGAGCTCCCTGGGACATCTTGTCCTCTTGGATTGCCTCACGTGCAGCTTTCAGCATCCACCTTTTGGCTCCGCAGCCAGAGGAGCTGAGCTGCTGCCTGCGTATGGGTTTTCTTAGGTCAGAGAGTGGGAAATGGGGCTGGTGTCTGTTCCCTTCTCCCCATTGCTGTCCAGGACTGGCTTTGCAGCAGTGCTTTAAGGAGGCTGGAGCTCAGGGGCTGCCTCCAAAGGCTGGCAACTGCTCAGCCCTGCTGCTCAACACTGTGAGCTCCATGGGATGCAGTGGTGTGTTTGGGGCTGGTACAAGCACAGAGGGACAGGGAGAAGGCAATGGGAGAGGGGTCAGTGAAGGATGTGCTGGAGCGGGATGTCTGTCTTTCTGGATGCTGCCGTGTCCCCTCCTCAGCTGAGGGCTGGGGCTGGCCTCGCTGCTTGCTTCCCTGAGGCTCATGAGCCGCCCAGCCTGGGGACTGGTGCCTGTCAGTGCTGCCCAAAGCCATCCCCCCTGCTTGGGTGGAAGCTGTGTCCCATTGGTCCCAATGGAAACCCTTCACAGAGAGCAAGTTGTCACTTGCCCCCCTTAAAGGAAGCTTCCCCTTCCCCATGCGCCCTGTGATTGAGGGAGGGCAGGCTGGGGACCAGCCCTGCTGCCACTTCCATCCCTTGCTCCTCTGTCTTGCTGTGCTGATTTGCATTGACTCAGACTTCCTCGATCACAGTGGCTTGAAGCTGAGGCGCTGTGCAGGGGAGTGTCTGCGAGTCCAAACTGCCATGCACTGTGATGAGGCTCAAGGGTTAACACCTGAGTCTGTTTTGTCAGGCTCTGTCTGTCCAGGCTGACAAAACCCCTGCTCCGAGGTCTATGGGATAAGACAGGCGGGTGGGAGGCTGGCTTATGGCATCTCAGTTATGCTGTGTTTTGGTGTGGTTTCTGTGTGCCCCCTCTTTGGGATTGCTTAAGGTGGGGTTGGGCTGCTCCTGCTTCCCGCTTCCCCAGCTTTGCCGGGAATATTCCCCATGTCCAAGGTACCACATAGCAGCAAGGCTTCTTCCAGCATTGTATTGCAGCAGGGTGCTTCTGCTGCTTCATCTCTTCCCTCCAGCCCTAGGGAAATCTGTTAGTGGGACAACAAGGGTCATGCCTGGCTCATGGAGAGCCTAGAACAGCCCAGATTTGGGGTGCAGGCTGCTTCATCCTGTTTCTCCCAGAGGCTCTGGGTCCCAGTGGGGATGGTGCAGAGAACACGTGCAGAGCAGCTGGTCTTGAAGGAAATGGGCTTTCCGTTGGCCAGTCCTTCCCTTCCCTTTGTGAGCCATTGGCTACCTTCAGCCTCGCTCAGCAGAGGAAGCGGGATCTCCACCTCCTTTTGGATCCCAGCTTGTTTCTCCTTTGTTATCAGGGTTTTTTCCCACCTCCAGATCTGTATATCCAGCTGTGCCCAGCGTTCAGGTTTGTCTTGGTATGTTCCTGCCCAGAGGGGTTGCATGGGTGTTTGTGGTGACCTTTAAGCATCTCCACTCACCTCTGGCTGGCCTCCCCATCAGCTCCTCTTGCAGTTGTGGTTCTCCATCACTCATGGCAGGGAGCTGGAGATGAGGGAATGGGAGACGGCACAGCCAGCAGCAATCTCCTCCCAAGCTGTCAGTGTCACCTGCAGGGTCCTCACCAAACCCTATGTCCCAAGCATCCCTGGTTTCAGGTGCTGTGTGGCTCAGGGTCCCATCACCAAGGTGAGCACATCCGGATGTGTTTATGTGCTGAACTGGGATGTTCTGCACTGGGACCAGTGTCCCACAGTATTGGCAGCACTGGTTTGCTCTGTAGAGCCAGCTGTAAAGTCCTTTGGGCTCTGTGTGTGTTCTTCTATACACCGGTGGCATCCTGCTGGATGGGGCTTTGTGATGCTTCTGTGATCCAGCGGGTATGAGGGAAGGTCTGTCCAGGGTGTATCATAGAATCATAGACTCACAGAATAGTTAGGGTTGGAAAGGACCTTAAGATCATCCAGTTCCAACCCCCTGCCATGGGCAGAGACACCTCACACTAAACCATGTCACCCATGGTTCTGTCCAGCCTGGCCTTGAACACCGCCAGCAATGGAGCATTCACAACTTCCCTGGGCAACCCATTCCAGGGCCTCACCACCCTCACAGTAAAGAATTTCTTCCTCATATCCAATCTAAACTTCCCCTGTTTAAGTTTGAACCCATTACCCCTTGTCCTCTCACCACAGTCCCTAATGAAGAGTCCCTCCCCAGCATCCCTATAGCCCCCCTTCAGGTACTGGAAGGCTGCTCTGAGGTCTCCACGGAGCCTTCTCTGAGGTCCTCCAAACACTGCATCATCTTCTGCTTTAAATAGCATTTGCGAGTGTGACGGTTCTCAACGGATCGTATATAGAAAAGTATATGAAAAAGAAGATGCTTTTTGCTCTCTCATCACCCACAGAATTTAGTTTCAGACTTATCAAATCCTCAGGCAGAGCCTATGGAAACTTCTGACCCAGGAGCAGGGCAGAGCAGAGTGGAAGGGCTGCAGCATGTGAAAGCCGCCCTTGTAAGAGCATTTTACAGCCTTCAATGCTGCCAGCTCTGCCAAAACCACCTCTGCAAGAGGCTCTGAGAGGTGCCTCTGAGGGAGCTGCCACCCAACGTGGCACCTCTGACATGAGGGTTTGCCTCTGCCCTGACCTGGGGCTGTCCCTCCAGTGTGACCAGTCTGTGCTGCTGGGGAAGAGCTGGGCTTGCAGTTGCTCCCTTGGCTCTTTTTTGGGTGCCCTGGATCCATATGGAGAAGCGTTTGGTTCTCCCTTTATTCCCCACGAAGATTCACAGCTGTAAAATGGGGCTATAGGATCTCCTCTGCATTGGGCTTAGTAACAGGGAAGAGGCAAACACCCCTTCAGCCCCTTTTCCACTGTTGTCTCTGCCCATCCCAGTGCTTCAGCCCAAGCCTTCAGTCCTAAGACAGAGTGGGGCATCTGGCATCTATAGGGAGACTAAAGGAGCTTGGCTTTATGGTGATGTAGAGCCTGAGAGGGGCAGGACTGGTGCCTGGAAATACCCAGGAGAATAGCAGGGAGGGGAATTATTTATGTCCACCCAAGAACAATGTTGGCACAAGAATGAGTGGGTAGAAACCAGCAGGAATAAACTCGGGCTGGAAATGCAAAGGTTTCCATCCAATGCAGGGGGATTGGGTCCCTGCCTAAAAGGAGCAGGAACGAAAACTTGAGCTGCTCCTCTTGAAACACAACTCAAATGGGCTCATTCCTGGTGCCTCGCAAATACAGGGATGGGGTGGAGTTGTCAAATACAGAGTACTGAGCTCAGTGAAAGCATAGAGTGAGTAAATGCAGGGGAATCTTGTACCCTTCATCCTCCAATGGTTATTGGAGGGAAAGGAAAGGTTTACGTTGTTCCAATTGAGCTTGTGTCTTAGGCTGGCAACTTGCGTTTCTGAAACTGGCTTCTAAATGCAGCAGCCCCCTAGACCTGAAGTGTTTGCTTTTGCATTGAAGACACAGCTCAGGCTCTGCAGATGAAGCCCCAGGGTGGTTTTTAGCTCTCCTCTGGTTTACACGTGTGCTGAAATGTCTTCTTTCCTGTAACCGAGCCGCTGTGAGCAAGGTCAGGGTGTCGCAACAGGAAGCCTCTGTGTGCGTGTGCATGTAAATGTATGTGCACAAACCCCCTCGCGTGCCTGTGAGAGCGTTCTGGTGTGTTTATGGGATTCACCTCTCCCAAAATATGTCTGTGCAGGTGCTGCAGGACCAGGCTGGGAAGTCTCATCCTGGTTCGTGCCCTGACACAGGCACTGTGCTGTGGAGAGAAGGGAATTGGCTGTCCAAGTGTCCCACACAGCACCACAGCCATGGGCACAAGGGCTGTTGTATCAGTCCCCTGCTGTGGGCTCCATCCTGGTGGACCAGGAGCCTGGGGCTCCCCAGGAACATCCCAAGCCTCATCCCTCTCTCTCACACCCCCAGGTTGCCACGACAAGGCAGTGCTGCTCTATGAATACGTGGGGAAGCGGATCGTGGACTTGCAGCACACGGAAGTCCCGGATGCCTATCGAGGGAGAGGAATAGCCAAGCACCTCGCCAAGGTACAGCCCCAGCCACCCAAAAGGGCAGAAGCCATGGCAAGAAAGCCTGAAGCCCCATCCCACTGGAATTGAATGCATGCCCCATGGGAACTGACTCTGATCCAGTGGGAGATGGGGCGGCTGGTGGAGCAGATGGAAATCTGTGGTCAGCATTCCTATTTCTGGTGGTGAGAGGGACTGGGTGGGTGCCAGCATGTCCGGCTGCTCCCCCAGGCTCTGCTTTTCCTCCTTGCAGCAAACAGCCTTCACACCCACCTTGACGCAGCCCCACTCCTGGGGGCTGGATCCCCTCATCTCAAAGCTTCAAGGTCCCTGTAAGCCCCTTTCCTGCCCTTGAGGCCTGCAGCCATGCAGGGAGAATGAGGGGCTGCCAGCACAGTGGTGGTGGGGACTATGGGGTGATGCTTTGGGGTTACAGCTACTCCCTGGTCCCATAAACCAGGCAAATGGGTGACAAAGGTGGCCTTTGTAAGATACGGCTGGGTCACCTGCAGTGCAACATCCACCAGGCTGGATGCATTGAGGGTTAACCAGGGGGTCCCTGCACACCTCTTGTTAAACCGGGGGTCCAGTGGTACCACAGAGGCTGTGACAGGATAACTGTGCTCTGCTCCCATCCTCTCCCTCCATCTGCCTCATACAGGGGGTACATGAGGGCAACCTCCTGCTCCCCCAGTTGCATGTGGGGTGCAGGAGTCTGGACCCCTGCGAGCCTTCAGAGGAGAGCATAAGCTGGGGGTGCTGGTTGTAAACCTTGTGTCCTCTCTGACTGCTTGCAGGCAGCCCTGGACTTCGTGGTGGAGGAGGACCTGAAAGCTCACCTGACGTGCTGGTATATTCAGAAGTACGTCAAGGAGAACCCACTGCCGCAGTACCTGGAACACTTGCAGCCTTAAGGCAGGACTGCTCCGACACCAGCGCTGTCCCTGACTGTTCAACGCGGCCTTTGCTTCTCTGCCGTCTCAGGAAAACCCCTTCCCACACTCACAATTCCCTCCTTTTTTTAAGTGCATCCATGCGGTGCATGAGTGTGGGCACAACCTCATCCTCTCTGCCCACGCGTGAGCACGGCTGCTGGCTCCAAGCGCATGTGGTGCCTCTCGGTGCTCTTCCCAAGCCAGGCGATGGAAGAGGATGATTCTTCCACCAAACGCCATCACAAGAGCAGGGGATGACCCAATCTGCACCTCATCCTCTCCCCTTTGCCTGGTGACAGCTATGAACCTGCTGAGGGATGCTGGTTGGCGTGGTCGTGGGGTACCAGCTCCCCTTCCTTCCCAGCACCTGGGGGAGATGCTGTGGACGAAGCCTTGTGGGACAGAGGGAGGTGGCAGCTTCATCCCCTGCAGTGTCTGTTGGACACTGAGCGTTGCCCAAGCCCGTGTGGAGCACAGACGAGAGCATGCGGACCATGGTGGCACCTCAGGAGCTTTGCTGCACCATTGTGGAGACACTGGGATGGTGACACCTTCAAGTCTAGAGACAGGAGCGATGTAAGGAGTGGGTTTAATCTACAGGGGCTGTGGCAGAGCATATGCAATGTGAGTGTGCAGAGGAAGAAAGGCAGATGAGTTGCGGATGCTGCTCCCTTGAGATGCCAGCTCCTGCCCAGCCTCCTGTACATAGCTCCAGCATGGAATCTCCACAGGGTCATGGCCATCATTCTTGTTTCTGCTCCCCACTATCAGTGTTGACTGTGCTGGTGTGGACAAAGCCTGCTCAGGAGAAGAGCACCAGCCTTGGCCTAAGCAATAAGGGGACACCCCATGCTTTTGCAGGCACCAGGGTGGTTTCCTGCAGCTGAAGAGGAAGGCTCCTCTCCATCTCCCTCAACGCCAGCTCTGCACCCACATCATAAGACCTGACGTGTCATTGTGTCCTGAGAGCAACAGGGGTAAGGCCGCTGGGACTTGCTCCTGTCCCATCTGCAGGACCTGATGCTGGAGCCGCCTGCCTCCACATGGATGCTGGTCACTTCTCCTTACACCCTTTGGAAAGAAGCCCTGGCGCAGGGCATTATCTGCCTGCTCACTGCCCCCCTCACAGCTGCAAGCCCAGGGTGCTCAGCCAGCAGCAGGAGCACCCTTGTGCTGTTACCTCCACAGATGATGACCCTGTGGCACAGCTCAGCATTGCCGCAGTTGGATGTAGAGGTAACACTGTGATGGCACTGCCTGCTTCTGGCTTGCTGCCTCTGCTGCCTTGTCCAGGCTTTCCAGGGCCTGAGTTACACCCCAGAGCATCTCCCCTTGATCCCAGGGCTGGGCTGTGGTGGGGACACCAGCCCCCAGCAGCCCAGGACAGAAGCAGATAAAGAGCCTTTCACCTGGAGGTCAAATCCAGCCCCAGCTTATCTCTCAGCAGGGACTGAAGTTTACAATCTGTGCCATGGACTGAATGAAGCCCAGGCCAGCAGGCAGCTCAGCCTTCTCCCAGTGCCCAGCACCAAGCCCATGGCAGCAAAGGCAAAAGCTCCCACACCCTGGTTGCGTTGGTCAGAGATGGAGATCCTGTGCCTGATCTCAGCCTTGAGCTGTTCCTCCTGGCTCGAGGCTGCCCGCCACCACTATAACACAGCCCTCTGGCCAAAGCCCTCACAAACTCCATCCCTGCCACACTACAGGCTGTGAGACCCCTGCCTGTGTCCATCAAGCAGACCCATCTCCAGCTTGAGCTGCTCAGGAAAGGCATTGGGCTCAGCCCTGCCACTGCCTCACGTTTCTGCCCTCTTGCTGCTTATTTCAGCCAGGATGTGACTTTCAGGATGGCTTAGAGGAGCTGGGAAAGGGCTGCAGGTAATAATGAGTTAAAAGGGGCTCAAGAAGAAATCCGGGCTGCTAAATATTCACTCTTTAATATGCAAAAAACACTTCAACATCCAGTTACAGCAAGCAGTGACAGAGCCATCCCTGCTCTTGATCTCAAGGTGAAGCTGAACCATCTCCTGTCTTGCAAGCCAAGATAAGACACTGTTGTATGTTTATCACAGCGGGCCTGGGCGCTTAGAAGAGATGTGTGCCTGTCTGCCCCATGGGAGTGATAGCGTGAGCCCAGTGCTGCAAGCCTCTGCCCTGGTTTTGTGCTCACTTCCACTGTGTGACAGTTCCAGAAGTACCATTGTATCAGCTGCATGACAGCAGAGGGTGTGCTGTGGTTGCTGCGGTATCCCAGCATCCCAGCTTGGCTCTGGAGCCCTTCATGCTGCTCTGACAGGCATCTCGTGCTTCCCAGCTCTGGATCACAAGTGGCTGCCTTAAATCAGGCCCAGCACACGGTCTTGCTGCTGCTTCCCTTCAAGGTGCTACAGTCCCTCCAGTGTGTGACCTGACGGAGACGTGTGCCAGTGTCCGTGCCAACAGTTTCACTGCTGTACCCGTCCTCTGCCCTGGTCTTCCCTTCCCTGTGGTCTCTGATGGTAGATAGCAATACCCACAGGTCACCAGCGATGCTGCGGTCCATGGTGCTCCTGAGATCTGGCATTGCCAGGCAGGAGATGGCTCGGGGTCTTGGTGTTGGGTAGCCCAGCCCCTCCAACTGGCCTCTGCAGGAAGGAGCCTTGGGTCCTGTGCTGCTCCTTGGTGCTCACTAAGTCTGGAGGAGTTGGGGATCTTGGACTCCCTCTGGCAACAGGAGCATGGAAGTGGTTTGGTTGAATGCTGAGGTTCCCCAAACCCATTTGAACTATAGACCTGGGTGGGTGGGGAGATGCAGATTGCTGTCCAATGTGCTTCCACACCACCCAACTTGGAACACCCCTTCCCTCGCCCACTTCCCAGCGTTGTCTTCCTTTGTCCAAGGTCTCCATTCTGTTGAATTCGGTGGTTACGATGTGCCTTTCCTTCTCAGGACCTGTTACAAATGACCTTTCTGCTTTTCTTTCTGTCTAACATTTATCTTCCTCCCTCCCTCTGTCATACTATAAGACATGAACATAATGCATGGAATACAGTACAATAAAAAGTGTGGCTTAACTGCCCTGCAGTGCTTCCCTGTGCTGCTCCTGGGGGGAAGCAGGAGGAAGTCAGTGCTGCAGACCCAGGGCACAGTGGGTGTCCCCATGGGCTGGGTCACTTGGACACAGAGCCTGTTTGACAGGTCCTGGCACACAGCTCTGCTCCCCAGTCCATGGCCAGGGTATGGTTTTTGCTGCATATGAGTTTTCTACGTAAAGACAAATAGTATTTTCCCCATGCCTCCAAAAAAGATGTATTCTGTCAGATCTAACCCCAAATTTCTTGTCAGTAGTGGCCGTGCATCTGTCAGTGTCTTGGAGAAGGTGAGAGAAAAGGCAAAGTTGGCAGATCTGCACATTGATGCACTTACCATCTACTTTCCTACTGCTTACCCTTCTGCTCCAGAAAATGCTGCTTCTCTCCCTCGTGAGGAAGAGGATCTTGTGCAAGGAGAACCCCATCCAAGAGGTGAGGATGATGGAGGGTCCATAAGACCCTGGTTAGGTTCAGGACAAAGGAGTCGTGGTCCCAGGGCTGGCGTTGGCCACAGCTCCCTGTGACTGTAGACAGCCACTTGTGTCTTCATCACCTAACCTGGATGCTGCCTGCATCACCCTTCTCCCATCATGGAGCACCTTGGAGCCAGATCCTAGGTGATGTTCCCACTGCAAATGAACAGGGAACCATGAGCTGAAGCAATAGGACTGTATTTCAGGTCATAGGGCTGGCTGCAATGACTGCATAGAGCTTGGTGTGAGTGGGACCACAACTGGTTCCTCTCCTTTACCAGCTGATCCACCCCTGCTCACACTCACCAGTCCTGCCTTGAGATTTCAGGCCAGTCCTAGGGTGTTATCCTCTGCTGAGCAGCCACTCAGTGCTTGTGTTCATTGCTTTAAGATGTTTGAAGGCATTAAGGGATGAAAACACCTCAACAGGCAGCCGATGGAGTCATTCCCTGCTGTGCTTGTCCGGAGCAAGAGGAACACACGGCGCTTCCCTCCTGGGCCTTGGGAATGCAGTGAGCTTCCATCACAGCGTGTTTCTGTCACTTCCTTAAGCTACAGAGGCTGAGTCTGGAGTTCCAATGGCTCAAACCAGGGCTGGAGTGAGGAGAAGGGCCACAGCTGATTGACAGTCATGATCTGATCCAACCTGACAAGTGGCCCTTGGGCTGCAATGGGAGGTTTGCTGCTCCCAAGGGACAGCGCAGTAGGTTTGGGTTATAGCAGCAAGCCGGGCTGTTGCTGGTAACACGCTCTGTTTACATTCCACATTGCAGATGATACGAAGCTCCAGCCTGTCCCAGCAATGCCGCGCGCTCTGCCAGGCTGGGCACGCTTCCCAAATGTCTCTTCTTAGTGCAAATGAACCATCCACCTCCACTGAAAGAGCTGGACCCCAAGCTCTGGCTGACAAACCAGGGGTGCTGGAAGGAACCCTTGGGATGCCAGGGATGGTGGAAGCAGCCGTTCCCTTTGGTGTCTTTGGTTACGTGACATCACTTGGAAATTATGTGGGTAAAAAGAGGCTTTTTCTAGGGGTGGGAGATGCTGCTCCCTGCTGATGGGCACTGTTAGGATAAAGGGAGGGCTGTGCTCTGATGGGTGCTGGGGACAGCTGGTAGCAAGGTTTATCTCCAGCAGAGGGGAGGTTATGGGTCAGGGAGCCGTTCTTTGCTATGGAAAAATGAATTCCAGAGAAAAAGGTTCCTTTTCTCCGGGGAGGAGCCATAGAGGGCCCTGGAGCAGCACAAGGATACTGGAGATGCAGCATCCTAGCGCCACTCGGGTGACCCGGCCGTGCAGGGAATGGGCTCAGGGCTGGAGGCTATTGAGGGGTCCTCGGACACCCCCAAAACCTTCAGCATCCGCTGCTGCTGGAGGGACGGGAGCTGGGAAACCTGCACTTCGCTTCCTAATGGGGCACTTGGCTATGAACTGGTTTTCCCCCTCAGAGGTGCCGCAGTGGAGCCTCCCCATTCCCTGCTCCTCTGTCAGGACGGGGCTAAATTCACCCCAGCAAAGCACACAGTGTCTTTCCCGTCGCTGCCCGGAGGAGCTTCTCCATTCCCGCTCCGCCTGCGAGCACAGATCGGGTACCGTTTCTTTCCGAGCAGGACAAGGCTGCGCTCAGCCGCTGGAGCGGACCCGCTCCCTCACACTGCCACCGCCCGGCCCGGGGCGCCTCACCCGCGGCGGAGGCCTCCCCGCGGGCCGCACCCCTCCCACGTCACGGCGGGGCCGCGGCGCTCCTCCCGCGGCCGGCCCGCTCCGGCTGGGGCAGAGCGGAGGGCTCCGGAGCCGCGCCGCCGCCACCGCCGGGCCGCGCTGGGGGGACCCCGCCACGCTCCCGCCGGCCGAGGGGACTACACCTCCCAGGAGCCCCTGCGGCCCGGTGCTGTCGCGGGGCACTATGGGATTTGTAGTCCTCAGTGGGGCTCACCCTCCTCCTTCTGAGTGGTTCCGGCGGGCTCCCCGCACTACATTTCCCGTGGGGCCTTGCGGCAGGCCCGGGGTCCCTTAGCGGCGACATTTGCGAGCCGAGTGTCTCCAAGATGGCGGCGTGGGGAAGGAGGCGCGCTGGCCCCGGCAGCACCAACAGCGGCGGCGGCCGGGAGAGGTGAGCGGCGGCTGCGGCGGAGGCTGCGGCGCTGCCGGGGCGCCCCGGGCGGGCAGCGAGCGGGACGAGCCGGGCTGCAGCTACGCGGAGCTCCCCGCGACCCCGGGGCAAGGGCGGGGGCCCCGCGGAGGGGAGCGTGGCCGGGCAGGGTGCGTGTTGGGGCGGGGGGACGCGGCCCGGCTGCGTGTGGCTGAGGTGTTGAGCTCGCTGGGCCCAGCGCTCTCCCGCTGCGGGCGGGCGCTGGGAGAGCCGGGGCCGGGAAGGGAAGGTCAGCGCGGCCCGCGGGGTGGCGGTGGCAGCCGTTCCCGCCGGCGGGGATGCGGCGCTCGGGGCCGGGTGGAGGAGGGCCAGCCCCGGGGAGGCTCCTTCCGCGGCTATTTTTAAAGGCCGTAAGGGCAGCGAGGAGTCCTCCAGGGTGACCTCCTGCCGCGGCGGTGCCGGCCGCTTGCGGGGTTCGGTGCGGAGCCGCCGCCACCCCCGAGCCGTGGGGACAGGCGCGGTTGCGGCCTGGGCGGTCTCAGGGCTCGGTAACGCTGTCGCTTTGCCCGTGTCAGGATGGAGGGGAGCAGGTCGGGACGTGCGGGAGCTTCCCATAGAGCAGCTGTGGAAGTTTGGGAGTCGTAACTTTAAAAGAGGGGAAAGAGACGGAGGAAAATCTTGTTGAGCTACTTTAAAATCGGTGTGCGCGGTGCTTTACCTACTTAAAACGTCTGGTTAAAGCCTGCGCGTTTCCTTACGTTGGCGTTTTCCCTGTTTTGCCCCAGGGCTGACTCATGTAACAAGCGGCTGCGTTTTTAGTGTGAGTTTTCCTTTGTCCTCCCTCCTTATCAAGACACTCTGATAGATCCCTTAATTTCAGCCGTGGCTTTTGCTTCCTTTTGTTCTCGTGCTGTAATTCAACGCTGTTCTATTTGGTGGTGTAGCCAAGGAGAGCCACAAGTAGCCCTTAAAATCCTGGCGCTGATGCCAGCTGCAGGAATACCGGGTGTGTTCAGGGAATTCAGAAGTAATTGAACTGGAAGAGCCAACGGAATGACTGCATCAGTGGAGTTTATATAAAACAACTCGGAATGCCACAGGGTTCAGTGGCATCGTGGTGAAGCTGGCTGCACCCAGTGCTGGCTGAAGCCCGTGAGGTGTGGAGTTTCCATGTGGGTTTTCCTTGGGGTAGGCCTGTCCTCCCAATAGAAGTGAAGGGGGGAAATGGAATGGAAAAGAGCACTTAATAACTTCAGTGAGAGTCGATGCTGACTTAAGAGTGAGTTGTTACTTTGGACCTTCATCTGTGAAGTGTACAATAATCTAGCTGCAGTTTGAGGTGACTTTTTCAGGTATGATTACTCTTGAGCTTATGATCAAAACCACTTGAGTTACTTCGTGTATTAGTTTTCCTTTGCCAAACAGAAGTATAGAGTGAAGTATGAGAAAGCACAGAAGTGACATGGAACAACAGATGCCCCGTTGGCCAGTGTGTGACAATCCCCATCAAAAGGTGATGGTTCTTGTCAGTGTCATCCTGCACGGATGGGATGGAAGATCGTAGTTGTAATAGTTGTTGGGTGATATCAGCCTCGTGCTACTTCTTCCTTGCAGCTGCAGAGGTGGAGATGCACATGCCTGGGCCTCTGCCCCTCTCCACAATCCTAGATCACACCTCCTGATCTCATCTGGCTGCTGGCACCTCGAGTTGTGCATCGGTGCTTGCAGGCCTGATGTCAGCATTTGATGACATGTGGGTTTTATATGGTGCATGCAGTTTCCTCACTCTGGGCAGGGTTCTTGTCCAAAGACACACGTTCCTTTGAACTGAATATGCTAATCCAGCTTTCCTCCAAAATGAGCTGCTTCAAGGAGGTTTTCGAGTTGTCGGCCAGCGAGTCTAAAAGGCATCTGTGTATTGGGAGGTGCTGTGAGGAGACTCAGCGGTGAATAAAGTACTGTCAGCTGTTAGAGCAGCCCAGCCTTCGTTTAAAAATACCCCAAGCCCAACCCAAACAGTGCAGCAGCTCTCTCTGTGGAGACTGTATCCCTTCATAAAGGACTTTATTGAGAGAAAGGAGTCAGGGGTTGGTCCAGAAGTTCTTTCCTCAATAGGAGTGAATGTAAGGAGGTGAATTTCAAAGGATGTGGCTGTGAACTCCAGCTGGTGCTGAAATAATACAGTTAAAATAACCCAAACCACTGAAGAGAACCAACGAAATATTTGTTTTTCTTCATTCTGGATAGACTCTTTAATGGAGCCTGACTAAAGGCAATTGTTCATCTCTAGACCAAAACAGGCACTGAATTGTGCTTAGTGTCTTTGTATGAAATTCAGCACGATGCCCGCCAGGACAGAAGACAGAATGGCATTTGTTCCGCTGGGTGACGTGCTAACGAACTCCAGAAAGAGCAGCTTTAATGTCATCGCTGCTGCTTGCATTGGCTTCTCTGTGCCCTTAAAGAGGGCTCTGCTGTTGCTACCTGCGCTGCTCAGATTTCTGGTACTCTGTTTGCTTACAGCAATGATTGACCTGTTTCCATTAGTCTGGCTAATCATTAATTGACTTAAAATTGACACCTCCTTTTTGTCTCGTGGCTGGAGTGGTTTGCTGTGCTCTGGTGATGTTTTCTTTAGTGTTGTCTTCTT
Source organism: Amazona ochrocephala (assembly GCA_039720435.1). Classification (NCBI taxonomy): domain Eukaryota; kingdom Metazoa; phylum Chordata; class Aves; order Psittaciformes; family Psittacidae; genus Amazona; species Amazona ochrocephala. Next base: position 10,364,037 of record CM077886.1, on the reverse strand, counting down.
CCCTTATTGAGGCTGCTTGAAGATCTCACCTATGTTCCCCTGTTCTCTTTCTTTCCCCATTTGTGTTTAAGGTACATCCTTTGAACACAAGTCTTGCTTTATTGCTGTGCTTTTCCTGTTCTTCCTCTGCTTTAATGCATGCGCTGGCAGCCTCTTGAGAAGGGCCTTCTAAGGCCTGACAGCCATGGCTAATGGCCTGAGACTGGTAGATTGTGCAGACACTGAGCAGAGAAACAATTCTTCATGTGTTTAAGCTCGGATGGGTCAGTATTTTCTGTGCACCATATCCTGGAGCTCTCCTGAGTGGCAAAATACAGTTGAATATAAGGTGGAGTATTTCCACTGAGAATTAAAGCCAGACCACAGCTCATTCCTTATTCTTGGGATGAAATGAAGTTTCAAGAAGGATTTACATGGGAGGAGGGGAGTTCAGTGTTTGAATTTGTCATGCCTCGACTTTATTGACTTACTCAAGCTTAGAGATGCTAAGAATGACCCCAGACACTGCTTTGGCCATCTGTAATGTCCTTTAGCTGCAGTTCACTTGCACAGCAACATGAAGTCCCACTGCTGCATTGCTAGATGAGGTTGTGCGTGTGCTGCTTGTGACAGTTGTTATCACACCGCTGCAAGCTTCTCCTTTCTTATTTTTCTAACTACTAATCATTTGCTGTTCATCTCAATGCGTGTTTGGTGCTCTCAGCAATACTGTTGTCCAGGACCATTCAACGTGTTCCTGTTGTCCAGGAACAAACCTTGTCCTGCATATTACGGGAGGGGTTTAAAAAGAACTGCTTATGCACAGAACCTGTGCTTTGTGCAGGGAGAGATTGTTTCTAATCATCCTTCTCAACCCTTTGCAGAACTGAGATAGTTGGAGAACAGGAAACCCTCACCAAAAGGCTGTCTGGCAGATTGAGGAACACCGTTAGGCTGAGGGCAACAGTCCTCCTCCCCTGCAAGTGGACAGTAGAAGGATGAAGGATGTTGTCATCTACCCTTTTCTCAGCACTTTTTTCATTTCTCTTTTTGCCATCTGGCACCTGGCAAATGTCTTTACACATTGGGCAGCACTGTGGCTCATCCTTATAAGAGTATTTATTTCTTCATCCATAAAACTACCTAATTGAAACTTAGAATTAACAGACAGGCTGCTGTTTGCAAGGGGCAGCTCAGGACACTGCTTCCAAGCTGAAGGCAGAGCTACGGAGCTGCTTTGAGGCCTGCAACTGGGAAACTGCTGGAGTGGCTGTTTGCAGCCAGCTGCAGCACCTCTCTCCTGGTGCTCTCGATATTCCCATGTTAGGAAGCTAATCCACACGTAATTTGAAGCTTGCCCTATAGCTGAACAGACACTTCTGCCCCTCCTGCTGGTGGTAGCTCCGTTACCAACCGATTCCTTATAAATAACTTTGGCAATACCAAATTTGACAGCCATGGTTTTAAATGGTTTTCATCTTGCTTTGCAAGCCTAGAATGCAGGAAGCTGCAACAGAATAAACAGTTTGGATGTAAGGTCTGGAACTGTTCTTACAGAGAGCTGTACAACTGCTTAATGTGGTCCTCTCTTTTTTGGGGTGGGGAAACAGGTCCTGGAAAATAATCTGATTGAATGATTAACAACTGCTTTTAGGTTTTGTCTGTGTAGTAAATAGCACATTGGGTTTCTGGACACATACAGCATTTTGGGGCTCCTGGAGCTAGGCCCTCTCTGTCACTGGTTATTTACTCCTCTTTCATGTAAACTGGAGTTGGTATAAAATCACCACACTTCACAATGGGGGGATGCCAGCCTGGAGTTCTTGCATAGCTCTGCACTTTTGTTTCCCATCTCTGGGGGTGGGGGACAAGCTCCAAAAGGCAAAAGCCTCCAGCATTCCAGCAAATCCCATTGCTTTCACTGGGTTTGTTCATGTGCAGCTGCTGGCTTCAATCGAAAAGCTGTGTCAGGAGAGCTTGCTGCTGGGGATTGAGGTCCTGGGTCCTTCTCTGCATGCCAACGAGGTCCAGAACCTTCCCAAGCCCACACATCTCATCTGTGTCTCTTTCTATATTGGTCTCCAGCTTTCCATCCTCCAGGGGCAGCCAGTTCTTGCGTGGCAATAGTACGTGCTGAACCTCGCTTCCCCCGTTACAGAACTGGAGCTTTTCTGCTTGTGCTGCTGACTCTTCATGTGTCCTATTGTTTGAGCAGCTCATTTTTCATGCTCTGTCTGTTGGTTTTGGATTGCGCATTTGCAGCTTCAGCACTGTGATGGAGATTGAGTTTGATATTAGAGGAGTGATTTGGAGAAGCAGTTTGGGGGCCACACTATCAGGGCTGAAGCCTTTGTACAGTTCAGTTCCCAGTGGTTTTTTGCTTTCAATAGAGCATATTTTAAGTTCTGCTTGTTTTGGCTTAGGATGGTTGTGCTTTTCTTGACTTTATTGTTACAAAGCCCCAGAGCCAAAAGATTCCAGAAGAGATGGATGGTCCTGCCTCTGGCTAAAGCCTGTTGGATTGCTGCTCCCTTTGACAGGTTGTTGTGGCTTCTGGTCTCCTCTGCCTGTACATCAGAGTGAAAGGAAGAAAGGGGTGTTCAGAGGGAAAACCAGGCAAGATGAGAGCAAGGAGAAATGAGGCTGATGGGTTAGTGCCTCCAGTGAGCCTGGAGAAGCCTTATGTGCTGCAGTTACTTGATTCCTTGAGTAAGCAGCCCAGTTCTCCATGGCTCTGTACAGGCAGGGATGAAATGGGCTTGCTTCACCCTTGTTTTGCCACTGATAACAGGGAGACCCCGGGGTGCTAAGACTGTGCTAAGCCTCTGCAGAGTTCTTAGTTGAATTTGGGTGCCGCTTCTCTGCGTGTTCCTATGTGTTACAGAACACTGAAAATCCTCCTCGGTAGGAAATAGCAATTTTATCTGGGGGGGTTGTATTGGCACTGGGTCAGCTTCCAGCTTCAGAATGCTTTTCAGCAATAGCTTTTCCCTGAAGTCATTCCTTAGGCCTTAGCAAGTGGTTTCACGCAGTCACTGGTGTTGATTTACAGTTACCTGAAGTCTCAGCTGTAATGAAAGTGGAATTTGGTTTGGAAGAAGCTGCATTTGGGACAGTTGTCATCAAGGAAAGAAAACCCTTGGCAAAAGCCGTTTACCGGTTGTTAATGTGTCAGTGTAACTTGGTTAACTAGTTCTTGGTTAACCACCTTTGTGTTAGCTGATGCAGTCAGTTCTATTAGACATGTAGTACTCTGAAGTCTTTATAGAGGTGCTTCATTACTCTTCTTTAAAACACTTTCCAATTCACTACAGAACCTCAGAGCCCCCCATATCCTCTGCTGAAAGAGTTAATCCTTATTTCCCAACCAATATCTGCCTTAAAGAAGCCCCTGGTGTACACATACACAGCATTCCAGTGGAGTTTTAGTCTCCTTTCTACCCATGAACAGGCCAAGGGGGAAATGCACCGCAGAGACCTCAATAGCTGGCTTGTCAGTTGAGTTTTCCTTGTAGCTTATATGAATTCCAGGCAGACTTGTAATGAAACTGCTTATTCCTTTGCTTTGAGAAAGGCTGGTGCACCTCAGCTCCTGCTGTTTGATGTGTTTGCTGCCGTTCACACAAGCAGCTACTGCTGGCAACAGCTTGTAATTTACTAATAGTCTTGATTACAGCTGCCCACTGCCCAACACCCTGTGCAGCATGAATGGAGCTGCGTCTTAAGGGTAACGTCTAACACAGCAGCTTGTGAACGTGGGTTTGTCTCCCTTGTTTTCCAGTGCATGCACGTAAGTGCCATTGTGCTAATGGAGTAGAAAGCGGTGGTTTCAGTCTCCCTCTCAGCAGGGTCCTGCCTCTTGGTATCGGGAGGGTCTCCCTGTGGTGGGGATGAGATGTTTTGTCTGCTGCATGATCTGTTCTCCTCCTGCTGAAGGAATCTGCTGGATATTTTTATCCTCCAGAGGCCACATGCTCTGGTGAAGCACAAGTGTGTCAGGAACAATTATTTCCTCTTAAAAGGGAGGATTTAGCTTCCTAATGGATGGGGTTTTAGTCTTCCCCAGCACAGGTAAGCAGTCACCAGCCTGTTCCTCGGCAGTCTGTCACATGAATGTAGCTGCAGCAAAGGCGATGTGTGAGGAGGGTGGAGGGAAGGTGGGAACTGATGTGACTTCAGGTAGCAAAAAGCTGCAGCTCAAATGGGGCCTTGTGAGTGCCCTGTCAGTAGGGGCGTGCTCTGAGGTGAAGGGAGCAGCTCTTTCTGTGTTGTTAAAGCCTGCCTGGGTTAAAAACATGTTCCTGTCTTGCTTTGTTGTGTCCTGTTTCAGGAGAGGGAATGAACCACTCTATAACAGGGTGCTCTGCTACCTTTAACACTGTCACTTCCAGCAATGCTTCTTGGCCATCCTTGTTAGGTTTACTATGGATTTGCTAGGTGAGATTTACTGTGGAGGACTAAGTAGCAAGCTGCATCAATGGCAAGGAGGTAGTTATTGTGAAGGGGAAGCAAATACTCATCTGAAGATGCTTCCTCTCTTAAATCTGACCTCCTGATGCACCCATCAGGTGCACCAGTCTTATTTCCTGCTGCCAGTCTTATTTCCTATGAAAACTCCTCAGGTCTGTGTGGTTGAGTGGTTGATGTGTGTGGTCACTAAGGGGACACTCCAGCATCTCTTAGAGAGGCTGATGGGGTACCAGTGTAAGGAACCATCTCAGGATTGTTAACAACATCCTAGTTTCTCAGTGTTCTCCTTTCTCCAAGTTAGGAAAAGGTAAGGAAAAATACAGTGCCTTATATTGGGGTGACTTCATGTACAGCAGGCATAATCAGCCGATGTGAAGCGAGGCAGGTTTAAAAGCTGCTTGTTGTTGAACAGAGGCAGTGCCTGACCCCGAGGGGCTGCCCATCCTCGCTTTGGGATATTTCCCCTGACTTGAAGCCCTGTAGTTTTAATTCCGTGTTTCCTATGAACAGGGTCACCTTATCCTCCACGGACTGTTACATCGTGCACGAGATCTACAATGGAGAGAACGCTCAGGACCAGTTTGAGTACGAGCTGGAGCAGGCCCTGGAAGCACAGTACAAATACATAGTGATAGAGCCCACCCGCATCGGGGACGAGACCGCACGCTGGATCACGGTGGGGAACTGCCTGCACAAGACGGCCGTGCTGGCGGGTACCACTTGCCTCTTCACCCCTCTGGCCCTTCCAGTAGATTATTCTCACTACATCTCCCTGCCTGCTGGTGTGCTGAGCGTGGCTTGCTGCACCCTTTATGGCATCTCTTGGCAATTTGATCCCTGTTGCAAGTACCAAGTAGAGTACGATGCCTATAAACTTTCCCGCCTGCCCCTGCATACGCTCACCTCCTCCACCCCGGTGGTGCTGGTGAGGAAGGACGACCTGCACAGAAAGAGACTGCACAACACGATAGCACTCGCTGCCCTGGTGTACTGTGTAAAGAAGATCTACGAACTCTATGCTGTATGACTCCAGCAGGGAAGAGAGAAACCCACAAAGACAAAGTGTATTAAGACTCCCGCAGTAACATTTTGTTTTTCCTCTTTTTGAGAAGCAGTTGGAGACTGGGAAAGGATTGGGTTTAATAAGAGATGTTATTTTTCAAATAACACATCACTGGTGCACCGAGGTTTTTCAGTTCTTCGTTACACTTAAGGTGTGGATGTGTGGTGACTTGAGAGCTGTATGTTAGGCCATGGGAGTCGGATCCAGCAGCAGCATGTCGAAAGTGAGCTATAGGAAGAGGGGGTGTGAGAGCTTCTTCTACTTCTTTGTTATTTTTTGGGGGGGAAACATTTAAGTATCTTGTTTAATTGTATTACACAGAACCAGCCAGAAGTTATCATTGACCATTAAAGGATGAGAATTTCAACTGCTTTTTGCTCTCTTGTTACTGTTATCATAGTTCCTTTTCCTTTCAGGGGATGGAGACTTTGCTGTGAGGATGCCAGTGGTGATGGTTATTTATCTGTGCTCACACACAGACCTGATGCTCCCCTTGGCCCCATAGAAGCAGTGTCTTTGGACACTCTCCATCTGTTGAAGGAGTAGCTGTTGTAGTGTTGCTTTCCCTCTTGCTTGACTGGTTGTGTTTTGTGGAAGAGGCTAACTTGGTACCCCAGTGCTTATATCCTTTTGGCAATTGCTTGAATACTGATGGCTGGGGCTAAAGGGCTCCAAATCCTCTGCTGCCCTCCTCCAGCTGTTACTGCTCCACACAGTGGAGAGAACACTGTTGAGTTTCCAGCTACAAACTCATCCTGCTCACTTCTTGTTCACGTTCTTCCTAACGCGGATCCGTCTCTCCTGTGCAGCTGAGCGCTGCCAAGGTGGGAGTTGGGCTCTCACCCTTGCACTTTGTTATGTGCGGACACCTGGGGGCTGTGCCTTGACTTTGCAATTCCACTGCTCCTGCTTGGAACGTGCGCTTCTGGAGCTGCTGCTGCTGCAATGCATCCATGTGTGTCTCGTAACTCCACGACTTGGAATTTTAGGATCCACTCTTGCGCATTAATTCATCTCTTAGCTCGGAACTGTCAAAATCTTGTTCTTAGAATGGGGACCGTTTGCTGGTTTTGCCAGTTCCTTCCAAAAGCCAGAGGCTTGCTGCCTATAACCTCCTCCTCCCAGACGGAACCCAGGCATGCTTTGCGGTTCCAAGGCCAGCTTGGCACAGCTTCAGGTGTTACGATCTGAATACAAGAGCAAAGCCGTGTCATAAAACCTGCCTGCACACAGGCGTCCTGCTTGCCTGGCGCCTGACCTCCACTGTGAGACACTGACCTTGGAAAGGAGTCCCATGAGGTCGGAAACCACATTCAGTAGGCCTTTATCTTCCATAAGGGCAGCAGCGGGCACTGAGGCATCCTCCTGGCCTCCAGGCTGCGGTGAGCATTTCTGGCCGTGCTTCCAACTCGTGCTTTGCTGCTGATATGGCTTTTGTGTCAGTAGGGCACCCGTCCCAGTCTGTGTGCTGGGCAGACTGGGTTTGCTGGGAGTCCTGAGCATGTGCTTCTACCCCTGAGGCAGCCAAACCTCAGCAGGCACATGGGTGAGAGGAAACACCAGTGGTATCCAGATGTTCCTAGGTGGCAGCAGCCCTTTGCTGGTACAGTGGCTGAGTTGTCTCCCTCCAAGGTTAAAAGAAGCAGGGATCCAGCTCATCTCTATTTATAGCAACAATGTACAGTTGCCTTGGCAGAGAGGAGGGGAAGAAATGCAGCTACTTCATCTTCCTGTGGTTAGGCCAAGTCTGCCGGGCAGGCTGCCCCTTCAGACTGATGTTTGCAGTGCTGTCTGCTGGATGGATTCTAACCGAGTGGCAGAGCTGCCATAGCCGATAAGTGCTTTACTACTGAAATCCCCTTGTGCTGGCCACACCGAAGACATTCCTGCTCTTCATTTAATCCAGGATAACTGTCAGGGTTAGTTCCTTTTCTTCACCAAACCCCTGTGCTCCTGCCACTTTCTTGTGTTAAGCTTTCCCTTGCCTGGAATGACGGCTATGGCAGAAGGACTGACCCTCGGCAGGCTCCCGAACTGCCTGGCTGGCAGCAAAGGCTGGAGTTAGGAATGGACAAGTTCCCTGCGGTGTTTTACTGCAGGAGGCAAGGTGAAGTCAGCTCAGCTGTCACAACAGGTAGGTCTGGTTTGAAAACACACCCTTTGCTCCATGCTGAGGTGCAGAGGACATGGATGGGGCAGGAGGCCTGTTCTCCATGAAATAGTAGTGATAATGGGGCTAAAGTGCTTGGTGATGTCCTGGCTATTTGTGAATCAGTGCTGGAACCTCACAAGGTGAGCTGACACAAGAGGGGTCTCAGGTTGTGTTTTGGGGCACTGCATGCAGTGGGGGCTGTATTTGCTGACCCCCATTGCTGGTAGCTGTGGGTTACAGCTGGGGATGAGCTTTGCAAAAGCCCCCCATGGTTTGCTGCCCATCCTGGCTGTTGTGGAGGGGCTCTGAAGTGGAGCATGTTATGTGCCTCTCATCACAGAGAGGGGATTCACTTCCAAAGGGGAATGTGCACACTCTTGGTAACCTCTGAGTTGGAGCTGTGGTCCAAACAGTAACTACAGCTAAATCCCCATGTGTAATCTTTCTCCTCACCCTGCTGTGTTGCACCCCTCAGCGCCCTGGATGATGACACGAAGGCAAAGAGCCCCTTGGTCCTTCCTGGGTTGCCATGACCTGGACCACCACGAGGTGCGCAGCTGGACAGGACTGGCAGGAGGACCTGAATGTGCGAAACATGGAAGGAAAGCACAACTAATGCTTAGGAACCCCGTGTGGAGGAGGAGAGAAGGTAAAGCTTCAACTTGTCATCCGACCTTAGGCCTTCATGTAACAGATCTGGAACCTCGGCCACAGGTTGAATGGTAGAAGGTGTCCTACCTGAGCTGCAGTAGCACTGTGGTCATTAGACACATCCTGGGCATCAGCTGGGGTGGATGCTCAGAGATCAGTTATAAACCTGTAGTAAAGAAAAGCCTTCTTGAAGAAGCTCCTGCTAAGCCTGCACACGTGTATTTGAGTTCCAGTGTGACGGATCCTGTGTGTGGATTTGCACTATGCCTACTGTAAGCTAGCAGATGATGGAAAGAGCTGGGATGGAGTGTGGTGTTCTGCACCTTACAGGAATGGAAGAAACGGAACCCAAACCCCTCCTGCTTTCCCTTCCTCTGATGTTACCTGCTGTGAGTAGCTGAAGTAGAACAAAGGATTGATTTCATAGCAATGTAATTTATTTGCCATCGATGTGCATTCACAGGCAGGACATACAAGGCAGGATACATAAAATGCTGGGAAGTGCATGGAGGTGGCCACAGGGGTCTGGACCTTGGTTCCTACTAAGAGGCTTTAGTTAAAATACGAGTCAAAAAAGGTCATTTCTGTCCTTACTGAACTACCTCTGTGCAGCCGCTCCTGTTCCTAGCGGTGCTGGCATCCCTCACGTGAGGAGAAGGGGAAGGAATGGAATATGGCATTCCCTCAGGCCATCAGGCTCCCTGAAGCCTGTGCTGTGTGATGGGTTGGTATCATTCCCACACAGGCTGTGATCCTCATGAGCACCTGATTGCTTTACACCAGATGAGAACTAAGGGTCTGTCTCCTATTCTGCCCACGCTATGCACCCTCTGCTTGCAGGAGACAGTGTGCTGGTCCCTACAGACTCACACCTACTCCTGCAGATGGACCAGTACCATCAACCCTACTTTAGCTCATGCTGGGGTGAACACTGTGCTGTCAGGTCATGCAGAGTTAGACTGAGCCATGTCAGTAAGGCACGATTCACACAGGTAACTGCCAAATAAAGCTTAGGTTTTACATCAGTTACTTTAAAAGTGGCACTGGTCTTGACTTTAGCTGAACAGAGCAGATGATGTGGCACGCTGGCAAGGAGAGGCTCCGGGAAGTTCCCCACTTCAAGCAACATGGCCTAGGTTAGAGTGGAAGGAGACACTGCTCATGGGAGCTCCCAGCTGAGGTGTATGTTTCACAGGAGCCATGGGGTAGGGAAAGACAAGATCTGCTTGTGTGAAGGCAGAATGGGTGGGTTTTGTTTGTAGCAGGCCAGTAAAGCTGAGCAAGCCTGGAGTGAGGCGAGTAAGGTGATGTCTTCCAGCACAGGGGCCTCCCCTGCTGTGATGTGTTCCCTTGAGCTGCCTCCACTGCAGCCTCAGCTCTCGCCCTTTGTCCAAGCACCCTTCTCCAGGTGAGCTGTAGGTGCTTCCTACAAACGGGCCTGTCCTGGTGTGGGGGGAAACCCGCTTCCCACTCTCCATGCAACGGTAAACTGCAGCATTTTGAGGAAGGATTTTCCTGCAGGAGCACCTCCCGATGTCCCAGCGGAAGTGCAGGGGCTCAGCCTCTCCCTGCAGTCCCTGCTCCAGTGAGTTCAGCTCTAAGAGGCCTTTGCTTTTCTCTCCTTCTTTGCTCTCTCTGCCATTAAGGTGAAGAAGAGCCTGGGGCAGAGGTTTCGCAGGTAGACGGCCAGGGAGGGTGTCAGCCCAGCCACAAGTACTTCCTTCTTCTTCTGTCCCACTGCACTGAGCACCACCTGAGCCACCTCTGCAGCCGTCTGTCCTTCCGCGGTGTTCTTGTCCATAACTGCCAAAGGAAAGCCTCAGGTAAGCCCATGCTTGAGTACCTTTCCTGGGAAGGCTCTAACTGTACATGGCTGCTTGGATGGCTTTGGTTTTACACCAGCTGTGTGTGGGAGCACAGGCAGGTATAAGTCATGGCTGGGCTAGAAGTCAGTACTTGCTGTCTAGGAAGGCTGAATTTTGGGGGGTACTGTTCCTGCCCTGCATCCAGAGTTATCTTTTGATACTTCAGGGCTAACCTGTGTCCCCACCAGGGGAACAAGTTACTCCACGTTACTTTGGAGTAACTCAGTGAGGTGGAGAGGTGTTAGATACAGGGCACAGAATCGTATCTCACCTCCATAGCGAGATCCATCCGCTGTTACAGCATTGAGAGAGAGGTTTGTCTGAATGTAGCCAGGGCTTACAACTGTCACATCAATGTCATACTGCTCCACCTCTGCTCGTAGACAGTCAAAGAAGGCCTGGGTGGCATGCTTGGAGGCAGCATCTGGAAAACAGGGAAAACACCATGCAATGGGAAGGAGCAGCGCTGAAGGAAGATTCACTCCCCTGAACGCCTTTGTCATTGCGATGCCCCCACTTCTCAGCAAGAAGCCAGCAGTTCTCCAACTTCTAGGTTGGTTTGTGTGGAGTTTGGTTCTCTGTTAGTGAATGGCAGCAGCAGGTAGTGGGGATGAGGAAGGCAGAATGTAAATACTCCAGCTGGAAACTGGCTGGGGACCTGAGCTTAACGCCACAGCCAGGCCAAAGCACTAGAGAGTGAACCCGAGCTGCCTCCTGCTCGTGGTAAAGGAGACATGAAGTTTGGCTTGGGAAGCATCTGACAGGACAGGCTGGGGCTGGGAATGCGATGCTGGTACAGCAGGGCAGAGCTGGCACTTGCTGAGCCTACGTGTGCTGAGTGCTGCAGACCTGCAGAGCAGGTTCAGAGCTCGGCTGCACACAAGTCAAAACCCGATCCCAAAAGCAGACAGAAGCATGGCCTAGGGCAGGATTTCCCCCTGTTAAATGGCTGAGCAGCTCTTCTTGCTCACTCCCTTTCCATGTGTACTTGGTCACTGTGCCTGCCGTCACCTGAATGTGTCTGCAGGGCTGACACCAGCAGCAGGGAGCTTAGCACAGGCTGGGATCCCTGTCTGAGGACACAGGCAGGAGCTGAGCTCCGCACTCACAGGCCCATGTGGCTCTGGAAGCTCCTCAGAACATGCTTCTTGGCACAGTCATCCCCACACTATCTGCAAGAGCAGATCACCAAGATGTCTCCCATTCTCCTGCACTCAGCATGCTCCACCGCTCTTATCATCCCTGGATTATGCCCTTTTTATGCCTATTTTCAGTGGTTTACAGATGCTTTTACATCAAATAATCTCCATTTAGTTCCTCCAGCTTTTATAAAGCTTTTTCTGGTAATCTCAGCAGTATTATTTCTTGTCATAACTGATGTAGCACAAAGTTTGCTGGATCAAGAGAACTGTTTAGGCTTTTGTTTTGACATTGTTTGTACTATGGCGCTTTGTAACTTAAGACAAAAAGTTCCTGCTTTCTTACAGGATATGAACGAGGCAAACAGCAAGGATAAAATACAGTCAAATACAGAGTTCATCAGGCAGTTTATAGGGACTCAAGTGTTAAGATAGGAAAATAACGGAAATGGGGTAGATTGAGATGAGCTCTTAGGCAGAAGCTCTTCCCTATGAGGGTGCTGAGGCGCTGGCACAGGGTGCCCAGAGAAGCTGTGGCTGCCCCATCCCTGGCAGTGCTCAGGGCCAGGTTGGATGGGGCTTGGAGCAAGCTGCTCTAGTGGAAGGTGTCCCTGCCTGTGGCAGTGGTTGGAACTGGATGAGCTTTAAGGTGCTTTCAGCCCAAACCAGTCTGGGGTTCTGTGATTCTATGGATATCAAGCTGGTTTTCAGGACACTGAAAACGTATTCTCCTTCCCCATCCCTTAACAGGGACAGGGCTAAGATTCTGTATTTGAGAGTGCCCTCCTCCACAGCTGTCAGTGCTGTGACAAAACTGAGAAGGATGCACAGCTCTGCTTTCCCTGCATGCAGCCAGCTCTACACAGAGCTAAAAGTGGAAGCAGCAGCCAAGTATTCATTCAGTCTAGTGCCCCAAATATGTCTTCCCCATCTTCTGGGGAGGTACTTACATGCGGATCTGAAAGGAATGCTTATTTTGCCTTGGACACTGCTGATGGCCACAATGTGGCCTTTTCTCCTCTTGATCATGGAGGGGAGAAGCGCTAGCAAAAGACAGAAAAGACCCATTGAGAATCCCAGTGCTGCCATCACTGCTGTCAAGAATCAGTGGTGAATGACAAGATCCTTGTTCAGTGTAGGGGCTGGGCAAGGGATGGTGTTTAGGATGCCTCAGACAAGCTGCAGTCTGGCTGGGATGTTCATCTATGAGGAGCCTGCTTGTGCCACAAAGGCTGTCGCAGTTCCTGTGATCTCCCACAGGCACCATCAGCAAGACTTGCTCTTTTCTGCCACCAGTGCGTTTCCTGCTGCTGACACCCTCCAGGCTGAGCTTTCTGTGTAACCAAAGAAGCTTCCCAGGGAAGCTGCAGCTTCACCTAGAAGCCGTTCTGCCTGTTTGAGTGTTTTATCAGCACAGGCAGGCTAACCATGGCTCTCTTCATAAGCTCCTGCCAGACCAGAGTCAGGAGATGCTTTATACAAGGTAGTATCTCTGATCAGGTACTTCCCATGCAGCCATGCCCAAGCATCTCTTTTAGGCCTGCCCACAAACCAAGACTTTCCTCCCCTCTTGTACTGTACCAAATACAAACAGAGGTTAAACTGTGCTTAGTTGTGTTGGCCTGCAGAAGATATCAGCTAAATCCATTGTCCCCCTGTAATATGGATCATGGGTACCTTTGGTGAGGGCTATAGGACCAAAATAATTTGTTTCCATCACTTTCTTATCCACATCCAGTCCTGTGTCTACAATTGTGCCTCGGAAACTGATGCCTGCATTGTTGATCAGGATGTCCACGTGCCCCAGGTACTTCAGGATCTCTTCAGCAGCATTGAGCACAGTTTTAGTGTCCGAGAGGTCAAATACCACAGTGTGAGGTTTGTGTGTCTGTGGACAAACAGAAGTTAGCAAAAGACTAGTCGAGGCTGTGCTGAATAGGATGTGTGTGTACGCTCATGATGGCATCTCCCAGCTCTGCAAGCACAGAAGTAGGGCCACCCAAACCTTGTGCCGCAGTTCCACTTGGAGGGAACACATGACAGAAGTAGGTTGTGCTCTCATCTTTCTTTGCTCCTGTTCCTTATAGAGCTTAGGAAAGGGGTGAGTGAGATCTCCCTCAAGTACTACAGCGTCTCATTTTCTTATTACAGAAAATGCATCTGAAAATGTCACAACCCCAACCCATGTGTCTTCTACATAGCCAGCAACACCCTTCTTAGCCACTGTCAGCAGAACTAAGCATCAGGAATAAAGGCCAACAGAAGAAAAGTCACTTCCCAGATTCAGTCTAGGACATACAGGTGCAAAGGCTCAGGGCACTGTGCACTTACACTGCCATTCCGAGGCAAGGAGTCCTTCAGATGGCTTATTTTTGTAGGGGTTCTACAAGATCTGATGTGTCAGCCCTGTGTACTCCTACAGCAGGATCTATCCCTAACCACAGAGCTGTATTTTTCCTATTGCTCAACAGAACAACCCACAAGGAATTCTGTACCACCGTGAGCAGCAGCTTCTCCTCCCACGCTTACCTTCTTGCGGTGGTTGGTCACGGTGGAAAGCTGCTGCACCATGTCTTGGAGCTTCTCACTGTCTCTGCCACAGAGCACCAGCTTGCAGCCAGCTGCATGGAAAACTTTGGCACATTCTTTGGAGGAAGCAAGGAAGAGAGCACAGTAGGTATGTGAATGACAGAGACAAACAGCAGGTTCACATCATAGGGGGGGATAGGCTAAAAGTTCTTTTAGCTGGCAAGGGTCTAAGGTGGCTTTGTTACTCCTGATGAGGAATTATAGTGATGTGATTTGCAGTGAAGGTGCAAGATGCCATTTTCTGTGACTGACAGACACGTGACAGCAGTGCAGCAGCTGCTGTGCGCACAGTTATGGTGCTGGTTATGCAGTTACTGTGCTGTTCACACATCCTCGCCCATCAGCTGCTCAGATTCACCTGTGCCTCTTCATTTTCGACTATATGCCCCTCTTAGTAGGGGCTACAGTTCCCTCGTGTGTCACCTAATGCAGCAGGGCCTGGTCTTAGGAGATTTAGGGTTTAGTGAACACCTCCAAAGGTTCTGGAAGCCTTGGAGCTAATGCCTTCATCAGGGTGATCATTAGGGCAAGGCTGAAGAAGGGATGCCTTGTCCTCCCCTTCAGTGCTACCAGCTGCTGAGACATTCACGTGTTACCCTACTCCTTTGTGACCCAGTGAGACAAATCAGTTGTGCAAGGGATGACAGTGGATGTAAAAAGGGTGTGTAAGAACACATAGTAATTAGAGGTGCTCTGGTGTATTAATAACTGGCAGTGAGGGGAATAGTGGAAGATCTTGCCACTGAGTCAGTAAGGGAGGAAACTTCTGTGTATGGTGGTGGAAATCCATACACCCAACAACACACTGCTGCATCTACCCAGCCTACCACAGCTGAGACAATAGTTCTGTCTCTTCTTGATGTGAAATACAAATTGCTTGAGCACTCCCAGCTCTTTGGTTGTGACAGGCAAAGGCCCATTGCATCTCCTTTGGCCACTCAGTTACTGAACCCCCCTATCCTTCAGGATAAACCCACATGCAAAGACAGCATCAGTTTAAGCTCTGTTTGTTCTATGAATGTACTCATCCTAATGAAAGGCCTTGATAGCAGAGAGCACCTTGTCTTCTCCTCAAGAAGCTTTTAAAGCAGTTCTAAAAAGCAGAGTTAAAGAATGTATCCACTCAAACAAAGAACCCATTCTATTACTGGTGTTAATATTGCCAAGAGTTTGAATTTAGAATAGATGGGTTTAAACTAAAACAGGGGAAGTTTAGGTTGGATATAAGGAAGAAGTTCTTTACTGTGAGCGTGGTGAAGCACTGGCACAGGGTGCCCAAGGAAGCTGTGAATGCTCCATCCCTGGAGTGTTCAAGGCCGGGTTGGACAGAGCCTTGGGTGATGTGGTCTAGGGTGAGGTGTCCTGCCCATGGCAGGGGGTTGGAACTGGATGGTCTTAAGGTCCTTTCCAACCCAAACCATTCTGTGGTTCTGTGATTCTGTTCACTGGTGTTAATATTGCCAAGAGTTTGAGTTTAGAATGGATGGATTGGTACCACAAGAACTAGGAACCGTCACATGAGGGTGAGGGGAAGGAGGTGAAATGGGAAGTATAGCAGAGTATCTGGAAATACAGCAGAGGTGAACACAGACCACCAGTTCTGGGAAGCTTTAGGGAAGCAAGTTGACTTCCTGGCTTTTCCAGGATTTAGAGAAAAGCCCCCTGACAGCGCAAGAATAGCATAAGTTGCTCTGGCTTTGATGACCTCCAGTTTATACAGCATGATGAGAACTGTCTTTCAACTTTGAGACCTTCTTGCATCAAAGCTTGTGCAAGGATTGCCTCAAAATTCCAAGCAATAGGAACTTCCTGCCCTTTACTGTTCTCCTCCAGTGCCCCCTCACAAACCTTTGCTTGTTCTGCCTTTGGGGCCCTTCTGTGTGCACTTACCTTTTCCCAAGCCCGAAGTAGCCCCTGTGATCACCACCACTGCCTCCTGGAGGTACGCTCGCATCCGCATCCATTGCAGCAGCCGAAAAAGGGCAAAGATCCCCACGCTGCCAAACAGCAGTGGGATGATGACTGTGCTTGTGAAATCCATGAGTTTTCCTTTCTGAACCGTCTTCCTAGAGCCACAAGATGAAAGGAAACAGACTGTTTCATCAGCAAGAAACGGAGCAGGGGCTTGAAAACTAGGGAAGTCCTTAGCTCTCATCACCACTTAACAGATCCCGTACAGAGGTATCTTCAACTGATTTCCTCATCCCTTCCTTTAGACTCTCCAAAGTTCACATCAGTGCCCAATTTTAAGCATTGAAACGCTCATCTGAACATCCCAGCAGGAGACATTTGGACTTCTCACAGAGTTGGCTTCAGAGACACTGTGCCCACTTTCTGCTCTAGGTTCACTCTCTTGTATTTAGAGCGAAAGCTCCTCTGGGCTGGGATGTGCCTCTGCATCCTTCTGACTGTAATAAAACCTCTTGGATTTCTCTAGAACAGCCAGTACGGCAGTATCTATATCCCTGAGAGCAGTTACTGCCTCTCATCCCAGATGAACATAAACCAGTCTGGAGGCTCAGAGTAAGTTTTCTTTCTAGCATGTTATTTGCTTACTACACTGGAATCTGTGCTTCCATCTTCAGTGTCTTTCCCACCTGTTAGCAGAGACAAGTTGTCTGATTTAAATGAACCACGTGTCCATTCTAGCAGGGTAAAGCCTAAGATTGTGCTCTTATGCCAACAGTAATCATGCAGTTTAATTGTGTTCTAATGTACTGTAACTAAACCTGTGAATGAAATCCAAGCTAAAGGTAGCTATGAGACCTTGAGCTCACCCTGGAATTGCATTCTGATACCAATGCATAACCCTAATCTCCTTGCTAAGCCATTGCCTTCAAGGGAGTAGTTTATGTTACAGCTTACTCCATGGATAGAGTAAGTGATACTTCTGCTGTAAAAAAGGCCACTCACTTTCCCACTGTATCTAACCCAAAGCTCTTATGCTCGATGGTGCAGTGCAGTCAGTTAAATCCCTTCCTGGGATCTGTACAACTTTGGGGTCACGCTTAAAGTCAAAACCAAGTATTAGTGTATCATCTTAGTCCTGTTGTGCAGAGAACAGCACAAGAAGGAGAAAACAAGGGGTAACTTATCATGCCAAGCCAGAATTCAGTGTCACTAAGCAGGACAGAACTCATAGGGATCTGAGATGATGACAGAGGTGCTATAAGCCATGGAATAGAGCTGATGTGGAAAATACCAGGCTCTTCCAGATTTCCATCAGGGGCTTGGGCAGAATTCCTAACGTAGCTGGTCAGTGAGCAGACCAGCTTGCTGAAACAGTAGAGAACTGTATAAAGTAAGTATTTCTGGAGGGATAGCTGGAACACAATAAAATAGCACCTAAAGATAGCTGAGCTGGCTCGAAATAAACTTGACAAGGTCTAAAAATAAGCCCCTTAAGTTAGTACAGAGCTCTTCTCAAGGAACTATGGAGCTCCCCATTCCTGAGCTAACTCATTGTGTAATACACTGTGCATAATGCAGCAAGACATCCAGGCCACGAGCTCCCCGGGGCAGAGGGAGGGTGCTCAAAGTGGGAAATCAGGAACCCAAATGGGATTAAACTCATTCTGTTGCAAAGTAATGCATGAGCCCAGCACCCGCTACTGAGAGCAGCATCTCACCCCTCCTTGTGCTGTACACAGAGTACTTTGTATTGATACACAGAAGAGTTGATTTAGCATAAGAGTGTGTAGCACCCCTAAAATACTTCCTGGGAAAAAGAGCTGTTTTGGCCACTGGCCTCTTCAGGCTGGATGAGCAGAAGGTTCTCCTTTCTGGCCCATGTTCAGTTACAGCAGCTGCCCTCTTTCTATTGTCCCTTTCTTTCTGCTCTCAAAGGCCTCTTGACATTCAGGAGGTGAGGTGTGGGCAGGGACAGCAGGTGCTGTGCTGACACTGAGGCTCACAGGACATTTTGGGATCAAAACTCTTCAGCTTCCACTTAGGACCTTTCAGTATTTCCAGAGTGGGAGCTGACAGATGGAGTGGAGCTTCCTTTATGAGCCCTGGTCCAAGCTGAGGTATTTAAAAGATGTGGCCCTGAGCAGCTCTGCTTTTGATTTCAGCAGACAGTGGAAAGCAGATGAAAAGATAACTGGAAAGAGGGGGCTTTTTTGACACCTTTTCTAGCTAAAGCATGCTAGGAGGTGGGAGAGAGTCCCGTGTTTGATTCCAGCCTGGCTCTTTTCATGTTCTTAGGCAAAAATAAAGGTTGATTGTGCAAGGACTGAACTCTGCCCCAGTGGCTGGGGGCAAAGAACCCCCCCCCCCTCCCCCCAAAAGCCTACCAACTAAAAGCTGTGTTTTGGTGCCTCACCAGCATGAACCAGTTATTCCTGGTTAACTTATTCGCGAATCACATCACTTATTATTCATGCACTTCCTATACAAAGAAGGTCTCTTTGATCCTTTCTCATTTGAAAAACACTTTCCAAGTCTTTTATTGGTTTTCTTTCTCTCTTTCCCCCTCCCCTTCTTCTCTGTATTATAGATACAAAGTGGACAAATCACCCAGTCTCTCAGTTTGAGACCCCACCATCACTTTTGTTCAAACGTTTGGGTATTCCTGCTGAAAACCACTGTTATTAATTCTTAACAGGTCATGTTTATGGCACCAGTTTATCAGGTGATGCTACTGGTTATAACTGGTACAAAGAAAGTCCTGTAATTCTCAGCTCCCCATCCCAAAAGGCAGGATTGGAACACACAGGTTATCAGAGAGCAGAAATAAGAACACTGATAATGTACATACAGAGGTGATTGGAAACTCTTCGAAAGGCTTACCTTAAATCATATCTATCCAGTTAAAACCCCCAACTTTATCTGAAACCAAAACCTGGATGTTATCCCATAAACCCCAGGACAATGATTTCTGAAGGATCTTAGTTAAAAAGGTTAAGAGTGCACTAAAGGCAGCAATGATAACACCAAGACCTAAAAGAAACTAATCCCAATACACAACAGCTATTCTCCTTTAGCTGCAGCCACCTAAAATCACATTGTCCTTTACATGACAAATGGCAGCAACTGGGAGGCTATTTTCAGCAATAAAAAGGTGCCATTTCGAAGGTGGGGGGCTAAAAGGAAGGGAAAAGGATCATTTTTTCCTAAGGAAGCCCTTGTCCAGAAGCAGAGCAGCTCTAAGCTGAAATAGCCACCGACTTTAGGCTGAAGAAAGCACAATATCCTACCTTTGAAAAGCACTCACTTGCCAGTGCCTCTGAGGTGGTGTCTCCCTCCGGGCTTTTAACAGCACAGCCCTGACTTAAATTTGGAAGTGGCAGCATTCCAAGCAAATGCGCTCTGCCCAATGCCAGCCCAGCCAAGAGCTGCCTCTAAAAACAAACCTGAGGAGTAGAGGCTGTGACCTTTCAAATGGGGGTGGGGGGGGAGGATGAGGATTTAACCCCCAGGCTGAAGAGAGAGAAGTGAATTCAGACCGATACAAACCTCCTGATGATCCTCTGGTTATTTCCAGTACTAAATAATTTGCGGTGTTGAATCCAGAGCATCCCTAAAGACCAATACTTCTCTTTTAGATGGAAGAAAATAAAGGCAGCTTGTGAAGCAGTATCAGTGCTCTATTGCTGTGATTCGCTTTGGTGCTATAGAGCATGCTCTGAAATGGGTATCGAGCTACTTAAAAGAAGACCGACTTTTAACTTCTTCCCTTAGGGTTCTTAAGACTTTGAGCACAACTGAACTGACAAGTGAGTTTCTCGTACGTATCAGGGAAATGGGCATTCCCTCCAGCAGATCAAATTCACTGAATCCCTTAGAAGTATTTGACAGGGAGGAAAACGAGCCTTACTTGTGGTTTGTATCAGCTAAACAGTGGTACTGACCCAACTGCTTTGCAAAGTGAAATCAAACGTGTAGATATGTAAACCAGGGGGGAAAGTCGCGTAGCTGACAATGCAGATTTACTGACAAGTTCTCTGATGCAAAAACCCCTAAAATGGGAAGTTCAGCCTCGAAACCCTCATTTAAATCCCAATGAGCTCACATTAATTCAGGTGACTGAATCACCACTGCGCACTTCCATGTTCACAGCTTTCCCTCCATACTTTGTAAGCAGAAAATAGTGCAAAACCCACACTGAGGTCACAAGAAACCAGTAAAATTCCAAAGAAGGCCCGTAGGAACTGGTCAGAGCTCACTGCAACACAGCCACATCAAACACACAGAAGGACCTCAGGAGAAGGAATGCAATAAACCAACCAGAATGGCAACTGGCATTAAGAGCACCACGCAAGTGCTGCACAGGGGTAGGTCTGGTCATAAGTAGCTGGCAACAAGGACCCAGTGTTTGAGGCTTCTTGGGGATGGGTTAATATTAGTTATAATACTTTGAATTAACTTTTCCCAGTGTAATTTGACCATCTCAGAAGCATCACTTGAAGCATCACGTACAAAACCCATCAAAGGCACCCGGCTTGCATTTTAACATGTTATTTATAATATGTATTATATATAGTATATAATTTTACAGATATTTTTATATATTATATATACACATATATATATATAATATACACATTTTGACATTATGCAAAACCCCCTCACCTCGTGGTACAGGAAGACACAGGAAGTACGTTACCAGCACCCAAACCCACACCTGGACTTGAGAAATCATCCCCTAAACCCCCCTTTCACTTGTATTCAGTCACCAGCTTCATTTCCAACCCCGCACCCGAAAATCCACCATTGGTGTTTGGGGGACAAACAAAGGCAAGTCTTAAAGCTCTTCCCTGTGAGGGTGCTGAGGCGCTGCCACAGGGTGCCCATAGGAGCTGTGGTTGCCCCATCCCTGGCAGTGTTCAAGGCCAGGTTGGACCCAGGGGCTTGGAGCAACCTCCTCTGGTGGAAGGGGTCCCTGCTTGGAGCCGGATGAGCTTTAAGGTCCCCTCAACCCAACCCATCCCGTGAGGCCCTGATCTGCCCCCTCGGCAGCCACCCGGAGGTCACCGCCAGGCGGGCGGACCCCGCGGGCCGCAGCGGCCCCGCAGGGCGGCAGCGGGGCCCTGTGGGGGTGCTGCGGGCAGAGGCCGGACCCGCGGCCCGCGGAGGAGGCCGAGGGGAGGCCGCGGGGGTCCCGGGCCCTACCTGGCAGCTGCCGTCACCATGGCCACCGCCGGAAGTGCCGCAATGACGGGCGGCTCCGCCTCGGACCACCCGCCGGCGGTCCGTCCGCCTGTGCTGCCCGGGCGGGGAGAGGCGCTGCGGGCCCCGGGTTCCACGAGCGGGACCGGCCCCCGCCACCCGCCGCAACGCTGAGGCCGATTCTGCAGCCACAGCGCGAGGCTCCGGCGATTCCTCTGGGTAGTGCTGGTCCCGGGTGGAAGCAGCTTGGTCTTCTTTGGGTTGGAAGGGACCTTGAAGCTCATCCAGCTCCAGCCCCTGCCACATACAGGGACGCCTTCCCCTAGAGCAGGTTGCTCTAACCCCTGTGTCTAACCTGGCCTTGAACACTGCCAGGGATGGGGCAGCCACAGCTTCTCTGGGCACCCTGTGCCAGCGCCTCAGCGCCCTCACAGGAAAGAGCTTCTGCCCAAGAGCTCATCTCAGTCTCCCCTCTGGCAGGTTAAAGCCATTCCCCTTGTCCTGTCCCTCCATCCCTTGTCCAAAGCCCCTCTCCAGGTTTCCTGCAGCCCCTTTAGGCACTGGAGCTGCTCTAAGGTCTCCCCTTCAGGAGCCTTCTCTTCTCCAGGCTGCCCCAGCCCAGCTCTCTCAGCCTGGTTCCAGAGCAGAGCTGCTCCAGCCCTCACAGCATCTCCGTGGCCTCCTCTGGACTCGCTCCAACAGCTCCACATCCTTCTGATGTGGGGGGCTCCCAGCATCTGCCTGCATGAAAGCTGAAGGTGGAGAAACTCCTTGCAACAGGACTGTGGGCAGCGCATGGCTGTGAGCAACAACAGGAGGAGGAAAAGAGGCATTTCCAAAGCCATGATCAGGAGAAATCCGGTTTCTGCGTTCTCAGGTGAGTTCTGCTGTGGGAGCACCTCAGTTTGTGATGAAATGGGGCTTCAACGTGCTGCATGTCCTGCAGCTTTACATCTCCTCGTTGAGGTAATGGTGCTGACAAGGGGCAACAGAGCACGCCAGCCTGTAGCACAAACCTTTGGCAACCTGAGGTTCCAGTGATCCCAAAAGCCTCAATGGAGCCAGTAGTGGTGGGAGTTTTTGCCTTGAGGAAGGAGAGGGTGCACAGCTTCATCGCAGCACTGGGAGCTTTTCCTCCTCTTCGTTATGGTCTGTGTGAGCCCAAGATCCATTAATGGAGGGAGCTGGGAATACTTTGGCAGCAAAGGCTGTTAATCCAAGAGGTCTTTCCCTGTGGAATGCAGTGAGGTAACAGATAGATTTTTATGACAGTTCTTTGAAAGGTACTTTAATTGTCATTTTGAATGAATTCACAGCTTCAGTGTAAGTTTGCCATTTGTAAGGGATCAATATTTCAGGCAAAAGGAGAAAAGGATTCAAGATCCTCCTAAAAAGTCACATTCCAGAGGGTATGATGGGAATGCAGTGCTCTGGCTTCAGGGACAATGTGACATGAAAGACTCAGTAATTTCATTTGCACAAAGTATGTATTGATCAATCACATCCCGAAGCAGGGGATTTACGCCATGGCAGCTGTGGTCCGTTCACTCTTCTGAAAATCAGAGCTAGAAAAAGCCATTTCAAACCAGCTTTCCCACCAGAGCAGCAGGATGAGCTGTATCCTATGGGATTCTTCTTCTTATAGAAGTTGTCTGAGAGCTCCTGTGGTCATTACCTGGTATGGGCCAGCCTGTTTATTCTAACAGGGAATAGTCTATCACCACACTGGCAGGTGCTGATGGAAGCCACGTGCCTGCAGTGATTGTAGCGGGAGCAAGTTACAGAGCAAAGGGTTACACTGGGATTGCAATCAGAGGAGGGAATTCATTGAACTAGGGCTTGACTTTGTTGCTTTGCCTGGGATCCTATTTTCTTCGGTTAACTTGGTGTAATTAGCAACAAATTCAGCTTAGATTTAAACCTGCTGAGTGACACATTGCACATTGAACTCACTTACATGGGCATGGCTTTGTTCTCGGAAGCATTAGGGGGAATCTATCCCTGCAATGCACTTTTGTTTTGGACACCACGCAGGCCCAACTGGTAAATATTGGTATAGTCTTCTACAGCTATGCTGCTTTTGTTAGCACTTAATCTCTCCTCTCTTCTTTCTCACTGTGTCAGGCCAGAACTGCAAAGGGCTGGAATTCTTTTAGCAGTTTAACGCTTCCTTGGCAAACATCCTGTTCTGTCACTGCCCTCCTGAAGCGCAGGAGCTCTTTTGAGAGGAAAACCCCCTCCAAACTCACAGAATTATTTGCCCTTGTGTTTGGTGACATCCGCTTTACTGCAAGCATCACTGAGTGCTCATCTGCAGCCTTTTAACCCTGTTCTCTAGGGCAACAATTTTGTGCTCTAGTTCTTCCAGGCTCTTATTTATCACCTTTTCTTCAAGGAGGAGAAGATGTAGCTTCTTCCTTAAGAAAGCTTTGATTGCTTCCCCTAAGAGCAAAGATCTGTGCAGAAACCTCCACTGGGTAACCAAAACCTTCTCCAGGGAAAGCATCCTTGAACTAGTTTGAACTGAAAGCTCCCAGTTTCACAGTGCCTTTGGCTGGAGAAGGTGAATGTTCAAAGGGTTGTGGCTTGATTAAAGATTCTCTTGTCTCAAAAGCACGAACTCTCCTCCCTGTTTGCATGGATTTGGTTTATAGGAGTGAATGAAAAGAGACCTGTGATAGAAAACAGATAAGGGTTTCCTGGGGTTTTTCCCCTTCTCTTCCTGTGCAGCTCTTTGTGGATCACATTTGTGTCCCTTCCAAGCAGTGGATCAAGAAGATGATAATAATTTTTGCTCCACTTACAGTTCTGGTTTGGAACTGGACTCTGACTGAGGGACATCAAACTCCTCTTGCTGGACCCCTGGTCACTCCTCTGAGCTCCTCTCTCTGCTGCAGGTTCAGGTCACTGCACTCACAGGGGGTTTTGCATCACCTGAAGCTGTTTTTGGGGTTTCTTTAGTTAGTTTCTGTAAGGTTTGGTTTCAGTTGGTTGTAATTACTGCCTTCTCCAGCCCCTGCACTGCAGCATTTCCAGGCTCAGTGTGACAACAGTGTAGACAGACTTAGTGAAACTGCATTTGTGATGTGTGATCGTGCTGCAAATCCTCAATCATTGCAGCTAACCCAAAAGCAGGGGAAGAGGGAGCAATATCCTCTATATAGATGCTCAAACATACACCACAGCCATTTTAACTGCTGTGATAGGACATAGTGATGCTTTGTCACACATAGAAATGGAGACGTGGCAAAGCTGAGGTACCGTTTCCATAAAGATACTAACTGTGGTTGTTTTAATTGCTGAGGGGACAGCTTAAGCCCTGGGTATAGAAGTATCCCCTACCTGCACCTTCATTGATCTCAGGATACCCAACCCTGTCCTTCCCTGCTGCCTTCCCGCAATGGTTTATCAGGTAAGGTCTGAGGGCTGGGTCCCCAAGACTGTAAAGCAGCAAGAAGTAATGCAGAGAAGTGTATATCCTGCCCCTCTTCTGGTATTTGGTGGGTTAGGAAGGAGTTAAATGACAACAGGGGGAGAGGCTGTGCTATTGTTCAGGCATCCCTGGGTTCAGGGTGGCTGATCTCTATTCCCGGATCTGCCTCTGGCTTCCTGCATGACCTTGGACCGGTCACTTACCTTTTCTTTTCCTTAGCTCCCAAATTATAGCATGGAAATCATTCCTCTTCCTGTGGTGCCTCCTTCCTTGCAGGTTTCAGGGTGGCTGAGATTCTCTGGTGGGAGATGATAGGAGGAGGAGAACACGTTTCCACTGCAGATATATTTACACCGGGGTAGCAATTTTGGGGCATGTCCTTGTTCATTCAGAGCTCGGGCTGTGCACGTGGTGATATTTGGGGCTATTTTAGTAGGCAAACCTGTGGTGAAAGTCACATTCCATTTGTCGTTGCTGCAGCAGCGCCAGAGCAATGCCAGCTGCAGTGAGCCCTTTCCTCACTAGATGGTGCTTTTGATCAAAGGTTTGGACAACCGCAGTTCTTTTCCGAGCAGAATTCCCTAATTTTCCTTCCCCAGTCTCCATTCCTTCCCCTTCTTCTTTCCGTGCTTTAACACTACGGTGGACACTTCATGATGCTGGCTATTGAGCAAGGCTAATGTGGTGGTAACAAAGGCTCCGAGCCACCAGTACCCACCAGCCAAGCTTGTCTTCTGGGCTCTGGGTTTTGAAGCGTGGATCAGTGCTGCTGGGCTGTGGCAGAGAATTGAATTCTTTCCGTGTTTTCTATTCCCATAAGGAAAAGGCTTCAAAGAGCAGGTCCCCTCCCCCTCCCTGCTGGTGAAGGGCATTTAGAAAGCTGGGAAAAGAAAACTCGGCTCTGACAGATGCATTTATTTAACAAACTACTGCTTTTCCCTACCTTAGCTGAAGATTGGTTGTTTCTTTTTACAGGGGATTGCTGCTTTTAGGTCCATCTTTGTATTCAGGAGACAGTTACCTAGCCAAGGTCATTGCTGCTGCATGCCAGCATCCTGCAGTGAGCCAGCCTCCTCTTCCTTGAATGAGCACCGATTTCACTGAGGTTTCCCTAACTAAAGAATGGGATAGGCTTGAATCTGCCAGTGTAAGGTCCCAGGTCAGTGCTGGGTATTGAAAGCCAGAACAGCCTTTTTCTTGTATAAAGACAGCAGAGGAGATGAATTAAATTGTAATCAAACATTTTCTGTGCAGACATGCACAGGCATGGGTTATGAGGATACCCATCCTGTGCTGGGCCTGCCTTGAGGCTCTCCTTGCCCCTCTGCCACTCATCTGCAGAGATGAATTATGTGTTCTCATCCCTGCAGCCTTTGTGCCTTGCAAGCTATAAACTTGCATCCAGTCTCCCATTGGGAAGCTGTGAGGTTACCTCCCTTACAGCTTCCCTCCCCATGGAATTTCACCACCATTAATGAATGGGGCTGGATTGCTGCTCTGAGGCCAATCAGCCATGCACAGATTTATAGTCTGAGGCCAGAAGAGATGATGCTGCTGCCTCTGGCACTGCACCAGTGACAGTGATTTCATGTGTGTACCGACAAGCCCACAAGGCCAGTGCCCTCACGTGCTGCATGTTATGGCAGTGACGTCCCCACAGCAGGGACACGAGCAATGCTAAACAGCAGTGTGACATAAAACTCCTCTCGGGACTAGGAGCTGACAGTGATTTCTTTGTCATTCTCCTGTTGTCACCATCACACTGCACATACATTTGTTCATCATTAGTAAGATATTGCTGATGACTAAAACTTGGGTTGGCATCACAGAGAAACCATTTGAAGGGGCAGCCCAGAACGGCAGGGTTCAAACTAGGAAGAAGTGGGGACAGTGCTTTTCCTCACATCTGTTTAGGTATGGAGAGCAAACCACTCTCCCAATCCCTCCTCGCTGAGAGGGAATTGCATCACTGGGGTGTGTAATTATATATTCTTTTTCCCTCTGAAATATGCTTGTTTTATTGTTTTTTCCCATTGGAATTTGCCAGTGTGTCCCAAATGATGTGGCTCTGCAACTGAAAAGCAACATACCTGTGTGGGGGAGAGAATGAGTGCTTTTCACTTTGCAGTCTGGCTCTTCCCTCCCCCTTTTCCCCACATCCCCATGTGTTATGCAGCCAGCTGCTCTTAGAATAGTCTGGGAATGAAATGTCACCGTTTGAAACTGGTGAGTCACACTCTTTTTTATGGGGGGGGAGTTGAATATGAAATCTTGCGGTGTGGCAGAGCATCTCCTGGTGAGTACAGAGAGGTTCTTCAACCACAGACTCCCTCATGATGGTGTTGAAGGGTTGGAATAAAGGCTGCTGGGTGTGTCTGTGCTGCTTTTTGCAGGAGGATCTTAAACCCCTCTCTGCAAACTCCAATTGTCTTCCCTACCATGCCCGTTGCAGCTGAATCCTTGTGTCTCCCCTGGCAGGACTGGGTTGTATCTGTCTGGCAACACACCTACAGTGACTCTGGTAATTAAGTCTCCCCACACTGCTGTGAGATGTAATTACAGTGAGACCTGACTTCAGCAACCACTCCAGGGACTAAAACATTCTTCACCAGAGCAGGAAGGAGCAGAATGGTACTGAATACACTTTTGGGATGTCTTAGGGGAAGTTTGTTAAAGAAAGGAGGTTATTAATCTGTTTTCATGGCGTATCCCAATATTAGGATGATGCCTTTAGTATCTGGGGTGTTAACAGAATCAGGGGGTTGGGGTTTTTCCTTCCTACTTGAAATCTTTTGTCTTTTAACAGAGACTGCTATTAAAAAGTGTCAGTTGGTGCAAATGGTGGCAATGGACTTGCAAAACGAGCTATTGTTTATTAGCAGCTGGGTAGTTGTAGCTCCCTGCCTAAATACAATTTGTTGTGAAAAGGCAACATTCAGGATCCCTGCTCTAAGGTATCATAACCATCAATTTCCATGACTCTACTTGGCAGCTCCACTTAGTAGGTGCCAAGAATCATGTATCTTGAAGTAAAGGTTTAACAGGTTGCCAAAAAAAGTGGTAAATGCTCCATCCCTAGCAGTGTTCAAGGCCAGGTTGGATGGGGCTTGGAGCAACCTGCTCTAGTAGAAGGTGTCCCTGCCCGTGGCAGGGGGTTGGGACTGGATGATCTTAAAGTCCTTTCCATCCCAACCCATTCTATGATCCTATGGAAGTACCATAGTAGTAAACTTCTCTTTCAGGTTGCACTATCCCAAGTGGTGGCCGCAGGGAAGATGTGCCACCCATTTTGCAGTTTGTGTTTCAACAGTAATGATCTCCAGCTGAAGGACAGGAAGAAGCTGGCAATGGTAATATAAATAGCCCCAGTATGGGCTGGCAGCCCTCCTCTTGAGTCCCACCTTCAGTGACATTCTGAATACATGCTGTGAGTAAAACTCCCACATTGCAAGTGAACTTGGTGGGGATATTGCAAGCAGAAGCCCTGGGGGGGGGGGGGGGGGTGTTGATGCCATCTCTGTCTGTTTTATTTGGAAGTCTGAGCTAGTGGTGAGGTTTTATGAAGTGTGCGTTTCTATCTCAAGTCTTAGATAGTGTTCACTACAAACCCACATACTTTGTTGTCACTGGGATTAACAAAAATAAGCTCTGTCTGTTAGGAGTTGCTGCAGAGCCTAAGATTTTAATACAAATAACTTCAGAGACAACCTTGAGAAGTCCAAGTCTAGGTGCCATTCCACATTGCCTTTTTCTCTACTTATCTGCCCCTCTCTTTTCTCTGTTGTCTCATTGTTGCCCTTTTTTCTTAACTCAGTTTCTGGGATTTGGTTTGCACTGTGGGTCTGCGAAGAGTTGAACCACAACACTGCGGGAGCAGGAAGTGGTGACAGCAATGGAAGAGTGAGACAAGGAACCAGGTAAGAAAAGGGCACTCCTGTGGGGACCTGCTATGCCATCAAGTTGGAACTTCCAGCTATTCCAAAGCAGTGAAAAGGGATGTGAATGCCAGGGGATCATCAGTTCTGAAGCTTAATGATAGGACATATTGCTTGATACTGTCTTCTTAGCCTCTGTTCTAGCATAGGTGCCTGCCTGGTATGTTTACCTCCCCAGATCCCAAATGGGGATTCCCTTTAGCTTGCAGTTTCCTGCAGATAACTCCCAAGATAATGCTGGGCATGATCAGTACAAATACTCCCTATGGAAAAAATAGCTTATTTTATTTAGAATGAGGTTAGTGTGATTTCAAATTGAGTATTCAAAGATGAATTTACTGAGTATCCAACTCCCTGAAGTACTGAATTCAGTAATTCAAAGTTTCCAAGCAGGTGATGATTTCTTTAAGATTTAATGGATATTTGCCCAAATGGAAGGATTTTGCCTCATCACCTTCAATGGGATTTCCCAGGGTGCCTGAGACCACACATCCTCCTGGACCTTGGCAAAACTGATACATAAGGTGTGGAAGTCTTCCTAACATGGACAAGCATTACAGTTCATTCAGGCCAAGATTACTACTGATCTGTTTGGGGGAAAAACATAACAAAAGTTAAAAACAAGGACAACCAAAATGACGTTGGACATTCGTTAGTGAAGCATTGTCAGAACACAATAGAAGAAGAGACGAAAGCCAGGCCAGATTCTGTGGTGTTTCCTAAAGGGCTCCCTCTGGCACATGGTTATTCCCTGCCAATCCTTTTGTATTGTTTTTGATAATGAAGAGAAGCTGAACAGATGATTGTTGCATTGTCCACT
Source organism: Amazona ochrocephala (assembly GCA_039720435.1). Taxonomy (NCBI): domain Eukaryota; kingdom Metazoa; phylum Chordata; class Aves; order Psittaciformes; family Psittacidae; genus Amazona; species Amazona ochrocephala. Next base: position 10,334,831 of record CM077886.1, on the reverse strand, counting down.
AAGTGATTCATTTACATTAAATAGTGCCTCAAAAGTAGGCTTTGGGTGGACTTTTTTAGTCACTTCAGTTGTTTATTTGGACAGTCTAATTGCCATCTTTTAACTCTCCACTATACATGATTATTTTCTGATTGCTTCAGCTAAATTACATAGGGTGTAACTCCTCAGTGGTCCAAGGAGCCCTGACCTAAGAAGCAGCATCTCTGCATTTTCAAAGATGCTTAATTCTGAATGTCCACCTCTACAACACTGCTCCTGATCTGGAAGGTGGTGAGGTTCTGCATGCCCTTGGTCCTTACCTCTGAAAGTTGGGTTGTAAAGCACAAACTTGGCTGCACAAGCCCTCACAGTTCCATTGATTTCCTCCTTAGTCTCTCAACTCTGCTGCATGTCTGCACCAAGGTTTCTGTATTAACCCAGGACTTCCATTACAATGACAGACTTTTTATCCTCAAAATTTTGGTTTGGTTTTGCAGGATGTGACACTTGTGACAGTGTGCCTGAGGGCATATTGACACTACTGCAGTTAGAAGAACTTCAGTGTTAAGAAGCTATTTACCCCCAAATCCACATCCAGAACTGCAGGTCCACTAATATGGATGTACTAGTGACTGGGGGAGAATGACACGCAGGCTTTTTGATGGTTGAAGAATCGAAGGAAATCAACACTCCTATGGCCTCTCCATTTCCCCTTGTCTGAGAAGATGCATGACTTTGCCTCTGTTGAATAGCTGTAGTTACATCTCAAAAGCCCTGATTTCCTAGTTATTCTCTGTTCCCTATTGGATGTACCACAAGGAGAGGTTCAGTGCAGGCTCTTGTTTCTGCCAGTATGAAACAGTAGAGTCTGGAGCAAGGCAGCAAACAGTGAAGCAGAGAGGGGAAGGAAACAGTCCCGATAGTGTTGAGTTGTTCATGTAATATGGCCAAGGTTTAAACCTTCCAAGGCAAGAGCAAAGCAGTTTGACAGTTTTTCAGTCCCTTCTCCTCCAGTTAGAAAAACCATTACATTTCTGTTACCCTACTCTGTGATTAAAGCAAACTCTCCAGCCCTTTGGATCAAACTGAGTTTTAGCCTTTTTTGGGGGGTTGTATGGCATCTTCATAAAGCCAGCTGAAGCTCAACAGACATACAAATAAAACCAGCCCTCCCTGTGCATAAAACCACAAAGTCTTGCTAGGATTTTCCCCCCCCCCGCCTTCCATTTTACCCTCCAGCATTGCTCTCCTTGTATTCTTGCTCTCCCAGGAGTCCACATCGTTCTGTGCTTAGTGGCAGGCGATGAAATCAAGCCGTGCATTAGCAGCTCTGTAATAGCTTTGCTCAGTGGAACCCAACTTCCTTCGTTAATCCAGAAAATGAGACTTGTTTTCGTACATTTGAGAAGCTAATTATTTAAGTGCTGGGAATTAAGGCTCATCAGATCCTGGAGCCTGATTTTCGTTGTGCTTCCCAAGGGATGGAAGGAGATGGAGGGAAGCTGGTTTTGCACAGGTGTGTGGTATGGTACTTGCAGCAGGAAATGACGGTGTGCAGATCCTCACCTACTTTAGGCATCAAAGCCCTTCTCTTTGTGCATCCCTTTTCTTCCAGACATCATCCCATGGTTCTTGTCATCCAAATAGATCTTTTTAAGTCACCGCTAATAAAATTACTTTACAGCTTTCTTATTTTTAGTGCATGAAAAGATGTGCCCCTCGTGTGATTGACCCAGCCTGAATATTTTGCAATAAAACAATAACGCCTTGTCTCAGCTGGGTTTTAGAGAGGGAAACGAGCTCTCACCCATTATCCTTCTACAATCAGTTATTCTTCAGCCTTACCTTTGATCACCATATTCAGAGAGGGGTTTAGATAGAACAGCTCTACCTAACCTAGCAAAGGATCTTCCAGTGGGAAACAGAAGATGAATTGGGTGAAAACCTCCCTCATCTGTAGGAAACCACAGCTGAGGACAGATCTGTTGTTCTAAACCAAGTTTTTACAACAGAATGCCTTTCAACAGTAGATGGGTGCTTTTGACATTCTTCCCAGAAAATGACAGAGAACCTCCTGATGCTGTTTGCCAATAACTATATGCTAAAGAACAGGCAGTTGGTTCCGATAGTGTCACTGGATGGATCCACTCTTAATTACAAGCAGCTTGCCAAGAACAAAGCTTTCATTTTTATTGAGATAGCCAATGTCCTGTGTTCTCTTCAGAGACTGAGGGAGCAAACATTTCTGTGTGTTCAGTTGAAGCCAGATGTTAAAGTATTGTCTGGATGTAATTGACTTGACAAATAGCAGGAGTGACATTTTAGCTCCATTTAAGTCAGTGGAAAAATTCCTGTTGAGTTCAACTGGGGCCAAGATTTGATCCTATGACAGTGCTGATGGGGAAACTTAACAAATGATCTTCACAAAAGTAAGTGCAGGCATTCTGTTTTTCTAGGACTCTTTTCAACCTATGGAATTCTGTGCACTACTTTGAAGAGGGCTGCGAAAGACCACAAAGACAAGGAAGCTTATTGCCAGTAGATTTAAATGAGCTATCCAGAGGTCTGTGATTCCAACAGAAGACTTCAGGAGTCGATTATAAAGTTGTAAGTCAGCTTGATCCATTGAAATCCACCCATCTTTGTAATCCTTGGACTGACAAACATCCTTCTGGCAGGACCTGTGCAGCTGAACTAACCCTTTGTCACTGAATATTGTGGATTCAAGATGCTGCTCTGTCCCCTATGCTGGGAAATCTGTGTGGAAACCTCTAACCTGGCACCTGATACCAGTGGACTGGGCTGGAAATGAAACCTTTGCTTTAGAGAAGCTGGAGTAGCTGGGACCATGCAACCCATTCAGTTTTGTAGCAAGGTCGTTCCTTTGTCTCCAAGATAAATGAGCAGGTACACTGTTCTCCCCAGACTGTGAGGTGTCTGAAGTGTCTCAGATGAGCTTTATTGGGAACTAAAGGCAATTAGCTTCAGGCAGAATCATGCAACAGATTCTACCCATGATATCCTCAGAGGTTTAAGCCCTGCGGTCAGACAGGTCATACAACCTGATGTGCTTTAAAGGCTTTGTATTAAGTAATGGTACTACTACTTGGATGGAACTTCACAATGCTTAGATGAGAAAAGGCTTGAGCTAGGAAAAGATCACTAAGGATTTAAAAACAGAGTAATTTAAAAATGGTAACAGTGATCTATTTAGAATTTCAAACACTTTTCCATGTAGATTTTGGTAAGCAGAGTCGTTCTGTAACTTCTTGCTATTTAGATTGTGGGAGAATTCGTCTCTTTTAGAGTGCCTGAAAATACTAGAAGATGAAATGAGGTCCCTACCCGTAGGCCTGGGTCCATGGGAAGCCAAAAAGGAGAGAGTGCTAAAGTCCAGGATCTACCACAGAATATCCAAGCTGTGCTTCTCTCCCACTTAGTGAGTTGGTTGGTCTGCCAGAAGTAGGATGACACTTAAGTAATACTACTTTATGGCAACATATTCATAGAATCCCAGGCTGGTTTGGGTTGGAAGGGACCTTAAAGCTCATCCAGCTCCAAGCAGGGACACCTTCCACTAGAGCAGGTTGCTCTAACCCGTGTCTAACCTGGCCTTGAACACTGCCAGGGATGGGGCAGCCACAGCTTCTCTGGGCACCCTGTGCCAGCGCCTCAGCACCCTCACAGGGAAGAGCTTCTGCCTAAGGGCTCATCTCAATCTCCCCTGTGGCAGGTTAAGGCCATTCCTCTTGTCCTATCCCTACAGGCCCTTGTCCAAAGCCCCTCTCCAGGTTTGCTGTCAGCCCCCTTAGGCGCTGGAGCTGCACTGAAGATCTCCCTGAAGCCTTCTCTTCTCCAGGCTGAACAGCCCCCAACTCAGCTTGAATTTCTTTCTCAGATCTACCAAGCATGTATGGAATTAAGAACTTTTCAAGCTGTTCAGTCCTTCATTTCAAACCAGCGAGCAATGCAAGCTCCTGAAGAGACCCCTTCAAATCCACTTTTGGAACCAGGGTTTTCAGCTTCTTGTTGGCTCCAACTTTAGACAGCTCCACTTGTAATCCAAGTTTATGTGAGGAATCCTAGCTATATCCTTGATCTTGCTCATACCTCTGGTCAAAGGGAAAGGTTCATATTTACCTGAGAACTAAATTGGACATTTTAACATATATTATGTGGAAAAGTACGCCCAAGTGATGAAGTAAGAATTGATTCATGGCTCTGCAGCAGAGTCTAGAAGTGCCACTTTGGGATGACATGGATTGAAGATGCAGTTACTTTGCTTTTCCATATGAAGAACGCTGCTTCTTCCCAGATGAGCTGTCATGTAACGTAGATGACTCTCTGGAGGAAGAGTGTGCTGCACATTTGCAGTATGTTTTAGCTACTATCAACATTTATATTCCATTGGCATTTGAGCATAAGCACTGATTAGCATAATCATCAATGCTTTAACATGAAAAATTCCTCCAGGAGACACAGGAGGGACTGAAACTGTTCCCTTCCCCCAGAGGCAAGTCCTTTCCCAAGCTGGCTGCTGCACCAAAAGGTTTGATTCTAGAAACATTCCCAAGGTATGCCCAAGAGTAAATTAAACTAGAGCAAACCTGTAAATTCTTGTGTGTGTGTGCGGAGTAAGCAGGCCCTGATTTAACAATAACTAGGTGACAAAATGTTGTCACTATCTCCCACCCCTGTGTTGTTTTGACTGCTGCTCTGTGCTGTTGTGTCACCTTTACTGTGTGGGCTGGAACAATCCAGGAGTGTTTTAGAGGCCAAAGTTGTATACTTCAGAGGAAAGATTCTGGTGTCTTCGCAAGATAGAAAGCAAAGGATTTCATGGCACTGCTCTCTTGTAGAGCTTGCCTCAAGCTCCCCAAGTCAGGAGCTGGTCTCAAAATATCTCCAGAGCCACTTTTCTACATTATTTTAGAGTGGATTTTTACTCTGGTTCTAAAAAGATTAATTGACAAGAACTTCAGCTTGGATTTCTGGCTTAAAGAGTCCCCTCTTTAGGGAGAATAAGGAAAACTTTGAGGGAACTTAAAGTTTGAAAGGTAACATTCATACGTTGGAAACCTCTTTAGAACTGATCTTTAAATCTCTTACCTTTCTGCTTTTGGGAGGTGACTTTGGGCCTCAGCTCCCATTGACAGATGTGGTCAAGGATGGGTGTCTTGCATGTGGGTTGATTAGGTCTCTAAGAATGCTTCTCACATCATCATCAGGTCTTCAAGAGGTGGATCACGAAACCCCTAGGGTGCAGGAAGAGTCAAATGTTGTCATTGTTCTTGAAATGGCCAGAGAGAAAAATAAATGAGTATTTTTCCAAATTAAATATTTCTTTGGGAGGGAAACAGTACCAAAAGCAGGTGTTTCTTCAAACATTTGTGTTTATAGACTCAGAGTTCTTGTTCTTTCTGCATAAGACACCACACCCTGCACTGAGTAAACATGGGGACTCTGCAAGACAGAGTAGCATAGAAACAAACCTGTGTGAACATTTGGGGATGTGCAGGGCACCGAACATGCATGTTGTCTTTTGGGTCTTCCGGGTTTTTTTTCAGAGAGATGGACTTTAATTGGCAGAAATTCCCTCTTTTATCTTTATCTCCTGTTTTGATGTGGTAGCCATGGAGAAAAGCCTGAGATTAGTAACAGTAGGTTGTTGCAGAACAAGAATAACCCTCTACTTGGATTTAGACTGTAGTAATATTGGGGATTGTGTTTACTGGAAATACTCAGATCCCAGGGAATAAATACCAGATACTGTTAGGACATTAATCACCCACCTTGTACTGAATGCTGGTAATCTTTAGCTTTATTCTGAGGGATGTTTAAGTTCCTTTCACAGGGCTTTTTCTCAGAGAACCTAGGAAGAGACTGAGTGGCTTTTGGGGTGACATGGGCTTAGAAAGAGAGATAACGGTAGGAACAAAGCCACCAATCCTTGCTCTTCTTTGCTATGGATGAATCTCTCTGACCATCAAGGTTTAGTTTCCCTAATGAAGCCATCTGGTATATTACTTAGTTTGCCTCTCCTCAGCATCCCAGTACGTTTTGCAGTGTTCCTTTATAAAACGAGTTTACATTTTAGAGCCATATACAAACCAGAGCTCTTCCAGCATATTTAGGAAGAATTTCCTCTGCTCTTGCAGGGATGACATTCTGGATGGCAGAGGCACACATAGAGATAATATCACGTATTGTTAAGCTCTACCAGTCAGTGTGTTTTTACAACATAGAACTTGCTTCCAAATGATCACAGCTACATTTATGATGGGGGAAACCAGGCACGGATGACTAGCTCATTTTAAGGCTACAGCAAAAAGGCTGCTTGTCAGAGACCCCAGGGTCTGCTTGAAGACTGAATGAAAACTTGCTTTGATGCCCCTTTTGTATCCAGATGAGAAAGATCCAGGAAACCCCATTTTCATTAATTGGAGCAGATGATGTCAGAACACAAACACGACTTATGTGTATTTCTTCCAAGAAGATAAAAAGAGTCATTTAATTAGTAAATGTCAAAGATGTGTATTTTCCTGCTGTTTTTCTTCATTGTTGAAGATCTGGTAGATGTTAGGATCAAGGTTATTAAAAGCAGTTTCTGACATTTCTTAGGTGAGACACTCTTTCAAGTAAGTCTGCTGCAGGTTTGGTGTTGTCAGGGGCTGACAAGAAATCTGGAGAGGGACTTTTGACAAGGGCCCATAGTGATAGTTCAGAGGGGCGGCTTTAAACTGACAGAGGGGAGCTTTAATCATGCAGTGGTGCTTAACTACCACCTTTCTTGTTGCAGTTTATCCAGGGCTTGTATATAAGCCTGGTCTCTGGAAAGGTTCCTTCCTCTTTTTAGAAATCCCATCAAAATTCCTATCCTTTTCCTTTTGCCTCACTCCACTATTGTGTAACCCTATAGCACGTGAGGCATACAGAGCTATGTACAGATTCAACCATTTTACAGTCTTCTTATTTCCATGTATAGGAAAAAGCTGAATTAATACCAGTCCTGGTTATCCCCCACTTCAATTTCATCCCTGTGGAAACACCAGGAGCAGAGGCTGGCAGTGCAGAGGGACCATATATGGTCTTCAAGGCAAACGGGAGCATTGCATCGATCTTCTCCCCAGACCCCAATGCTCGGCGAGGCCTGGCACACCCAGACCGGCCCGCACACAGCCGCACTCGGCTTCTTGAACCTGCGATCGGTAAGGAGAGGGAAAGACCCGCCTCTCCTCGTTTCGACGCGCAGTCCCGGCTGCCCTAACCGGAGCCCTCTGCAGTGTGGTGCGGCGCGGAGGCCAAGGGTGCCAGGCAGGGCCCCTGCCAAGGGACCGGGGCACGGGAGGGGGGGAAGCGCGGCCTCGGGAACAGGGTCCCGACCCCGACCAGCGGCCCGGCCACTGCCGCCGCCCCTCTCCCCTCAGGAAACCGCGGAGAGAGCAGCGAAAACGCCGGGACCAGCGGATGTGACAGCAACGCAACCCTCTCAGCCGTGACCGCTCCCTCTGCCAATCACCTCTCGCCTTGGAGCATGACTGACAATCATGTCAGCCAATCGCACAGCGAAACCCACCGCACGGACCCCGCCTCTTCTCCCCATTGGTCTGACGTCCTGTCAATCGGCCGAGCCCTTCCCGCCCCTTTCCGGCTGGGGGAAACGCTAGGTAGGAAGAGGGGAGGGGTGGGGAGAAGGGAAAGCAGCCAATGAGAGGCTAGGAACGGGCGCCTCAGCGGCGGAGTGACAGGCAGATGGACCAATGGGCGCGCTCCTTCCATGCTCTGGCTCCGTCCCTCAGGGGTGGTGGGGCGGAGGGGGCGCACCTACCGTCCCTTCCCCGTTGGTCTGTCCCACTCCGGGCCTGGCGGGCTAGGTTGAGTTAGCGGCTTGGACCATTGCTCACGGCGGGCGGAGGGGGGTGCGGGCGAGGAGGAAGGAGACGAACGAAGGAGGCGGGAGGGGGGGGCGGGGGGCGGTTTAAAGAGACAGGAGCCGGGCGGGCGGCCGGCTGGGGGAGCGGGAGCGGCGGCGGGCGGAGGCTCGCCCCTTCCTCACACACGCTCGCTCTGTACCGCGGCCAGGGTCGCCGCAGCCAGCGCCGCCCCCCCCCCCCCCCTCCGGCTCCGTTTCCCCTCCGCCAGCCGCTTCCACAGCGGCCTCTATGAGGTAGAAGGGAGCGGCGGCCACTCCGGGGGCGGCAGCGGCCGCTCCAGCCGCCTCCTCCTCCTCCTCCTTCTCTTCCTCGCCTCAGAGAGCCCCATCTTTGTGTGTGAGGGAGAGGGCGGGCGGGAGGGAGTGCGCGCTGCCCGCCCGCTGCCGCCGCGCTTTGTTCGGAGCCGGGGGGCCGTGGCGGCGCGGAGCCCCGGCTCTATGTGCCAGCCGCTGCCCGCGCCCCCACAGCAGCCCGCGGGGGCGGCGGAGGCCGCGCGGCAGGCGGCGGCCTGAGGGGCCGGAGCCCCTGAGAGCGGGCGCGCGGCCGCCCCGGCCCGTGCCCGCGCCCGCGGCCGTGCGGTTGGTGCGGAGCGGGGGAAGGGGCCGGCTCGCTGCCCGCCGGCCCGGCCCGTCTGCGGGTGGATTGATGTGGGGGGGTCTGACATGAGTCCGCCGGCGGCCGGGTGCTGCCATGTGACCGGCTTCAAGGTGGAGAACTGGAAGCAGAACCTGCGGGCGATTTACCAGTGTTTCGTGTGGAGCGGCTCGGCCGAGACCAGGAAGCGCAAGGTACCGGGGGCGGCCCGTATCCACCTTCCCCCCACCCCCCCCCCTTCCCCTCCCGGCCCTTCCCCACACGCGCTCCTGTCCCTTCCCCTCCCTCCCCCTGCCGACCCACCCGCCCGGCCTCCGTGAGCCGCTCGCACGCACTCCGCCGCCTTGGCCTGCCCGCGGTTGCGGGGAGGGGACGGGTTCCCCGCCCTCCTTCCCTCCCTACGGGGCAGGTGGGCCTGAGTCCCCCCCTCCGCCCCGCTACCGGCCCCGTCCCCGCCCCGCCGGCAGCGCCGGGGTTCAGGCACGCGGTCACTGGGGGGGAGGGAGAGAAGGAGGAGGAAGCGGCCGGTGTCCCCGGTGGAGGGGCCCGGTCACTGGGATGGAGGAGGCAGCTGGACCCGGTGCCTCGTTCCTTTCCCTCCCTGCCACCTGCCCCGGCGGCAGGGCCGGCTTTCCGCAACGGGTCTGTTCCGCAGCGCCGCCGCCTCCTTCTCTGTCCCCTCCCGGAGGTGCGGGAGGCAGCGAGGGTTTCCCGGAATACAGCGGCGGCGGGGGAGGGGAGGGAGGCCCGGGGCAACGGGCACGTCCGGCCTGCGGCGGAGCTTTGCGCCCCGTGGGGGCGCGCCCGAACCCGGGGGGGTGCGGCGGCGCTGGATGGGGGGGGCAGGTTTACTGAGTTCTTGCCTTAAACCAAAGTAGACATAAGTTGGGAATCCCTTTGGGAAAGGGTTTCTGTTGTAGTGGGGGGAGAAAAGGAGCTGGCGCAGTGTGGAATACACGGAAGAGCAGAGGGGAGTTATCTCTTGGTGGTGCTTGGGACTCGAACGGCGCAGCAAATGCTAATTCGTGTTAATGGGGAATAGCACTCATCCCATGTATGTTCTAAAACGCTGTCTGTACCCACATGTGTGTTTCTGGAGGGCTTCTCTCTTCACTATGCAGCTAATGACTGTGTTCCCCAGAGTCGACTGGATTTCTTCAAAGTGACTTGGCAGATTTCTATTACTCGTCATATTCGTGGCTGCGGAGGGGAGTGCAACAACTGCATGTAGTAAAACTTGGGGCTTGGGACAGCACAGGTTGTGTTTGTGTTGAGGCAACCCGTTGAGAGCTTCCCGAGCCTAGTTGCTTTGCGTTAAGCTGCTCAGCTTATTATTCATACTAGAACTAGAATGTGAAGGATGCACTTCAAGGCTGAGGTGCCCAACCACTTTGTGTGTTCATTTGTGTTCTCAAGACAATGCAGTTTTCCAGTTTTTTACATGAAAAGGAAAAAAAAAGGAATCTTAGAAACATGTTTTACTTGATACTCCTGCAAAATATGGTCAAACTGATTTTCCTATTTATAATCCCCCTACAAGTCAATATTATTAAGTATATTAGTCAAAATCTGCTTTTATTTGGCCTTTAGTGTGTCAAAGTACACATTGGGATATAATATGTGGTACTTAGGCTTAAATGGAGGAAAAATATACATGTGCTGTGGAATCAAAAACGGCAAGTGAGGTAAGATGTCTCGGACAAATGTAAAGCGAGAGTTAGGTGGAAGAACGCAAATGAAATTACATTAGCAAAATTACCACCTTAGTGCTTTATTTTCATGTGGAGCATCTTTTGTAACCTGCATACTCTCTGTGTGCAGCAAGTTTGGGTTTTGTTTTCATCTGATGTGTTCATCATTGCTTGAAAAACCAGCTGGAAATGCATAATAATCCATTGTAATCAATTTGTTCTTACTTCCTCTTTCTGATGAACAGAATGGGATTGTTTCAAAATCGACTGTCATCTCATGGAAAACAGCAGTTTTCCAAATCCATGATGAAAATCTTTCCCCCCTCCTTTTTTTTAGGAGGTTACCGGTCTGGAAATTGTTGGATTCCTGCATTCAGCCAGTGTAAAATAGTGGGAGTATATGAGCACATGTAGAGAAGCATTTTGACCAGCTGAATTTGGGGTTCAGTTGCCAGTCTATATTCACAAGGATTAAGGAAAGCATATAAAGGACAGTTATGGTACTTCCCTCTCCTGCATATGGATATAAGGCATTATTCCATGGAAATTTTCTGTACTGAAATTCTCTCTGTGTGTTCCTTAGAATTTCACATGTGAAATTTGATGAAGAGTGTTTTCTGTTTGGAGGCAGGTTTCTAGTCTAATAACTAGAAAACAGTCCTTTGTCCTTTAATATTTTATATCTACATATATTATGTATGTGTGTATATATATTTTACAAGCATAGCTCTACTTCAGAATACCTATTTAGTGGTGAGGATTCTTGGTCTTAATCAAAATGGTAAGGTCAAATTAAAGGTTTGGTTAAAGGTGATGTTCTTTTTGTTGCAGAATCAAGGAGAATCACATCATTTAGCACAGAAAACATTTGACATGGATAGTAGTTGATAGTTAATGGGAAGCACTGGTCAATGTAACTGCCGGTCAGATGAACTCAGCTGTAAAATTGTTTTGGCGGGCTGGTGACAGCCAGACCTCAATTGTTAGCTTTCTATAATGGTAACAAACTATATTCCTCTTAAGGCTGTCTTAAAAATCCAAATAGCAATGGGAACTGCAGGGGGCAGAAAGTGTCCATTCCTCCTGCTTTCCTTCCCCTGCTTGCTGTGTTCTGCTTTGGAAGACCATTTTAATGCTGCTTTGCTGTTTGCTATTCATTTTTAATATGTACCTTTTCCTGCAAATAAGCTTTTATGAGCTTCAGCTCTCAGTTCAGTATGCTTCACAGCCAGCATTTTGAATAGGAGAGCTGTAAAGCACGGTTTATAGTTGGTAGGCTGTCTCCTGAATGTAGATTTGAATTCTCTGTCAGAAGCAAGAGGTAATTCTCTGTGTGTATCTTTGTAGATCCTGGATTTCTGGTGAAGGTTTTAGGAGTGTGTTCGCTTCTGAAGCATTGTCTATGCTGGGATCTGAGCTGCCGACATGGTGCATCATTGTATCTACACGAACGAGTCAGGCTGTAGCTTTCCTCACCTCACTTCATCTTGGCTGAAGTAGCGAAGTGCAGCAGCTGTAGTACACACTGTTCTAGGCAGAGGCTTTGCTATGGTGCAGATGTGTTGCTGGTGGTAAACCCTAAGTGAAGACAAAACCTGTCATGCTGGAGAGTGGAACAGGGAAAGGGTAGAAGAAGAAATCTGAAGAATTGACTCTTGAAATGGTAATAATTGTGATCTAAAGTTGGAATTAGATTTCAGGGCTAAAGTTGTATGTAAAGTGGCATGAAATTAGTGTTGACTCTGCTGGCTTTCGGACTTTGACCTATAAGGCTTGATTTTTAATTTGGAATAGTTAGAATCTGTTTAATAAGCTGATGGCAAAGCTCATGTTCCTGTAGGTCGTGCACTTTACCTTGAATATTCTGATGTGGAAATTACCTCACATTTAATTAAGTAACACTGTAGAAGAGGTCCTTAAATCTGACACCACTACCTCCCTTCAGGAATTATGGAGGAATGAGAGGATGCTGACAGGACTTTGGCCAATCTTTTGTGTCAGCTCTTTCCATTTTTCTTTTGGGTCACACTTCAAACCCTTTGCTTATTCCTTTAGAATTAAAGATGAGAAAAGTCTCTTTTGCATGTAGCGTTTGGTCCCCATTCAGACATGGGGCCTCTAGGGATGCTGGGGAGGGACTCTTCATTAGGGACTGTAGTGAGAGGACAAGAGGTAACGGGTTCAAACTTAAACAGGGGCAGTTTAGATTGGATATGAGGAAGAAATTCTTTACTGTAAGGGTGGTGAGGCACTGGAATGGGTTGCCCAGGGAAGTTGTGAATGCTTCATCGCTGGCGGCGTTCAAGGTGGGGTTGGAAATAGCCTTGGATGGCATGGTTTAGTGGGAGGTGTCCCTGCCCATGGCAGGGGGGTTGGAACTCGATGATCTTGAGGTCCTTTCCAACCCTAACTATTCTATGATTCTATGTAGGGGCGTCTCTGTGTCTAGAAATAGGTAAGTAATGGTTGCAGTGCTTGAAGAGCAGCTAAATTGAGGATTGAATTCTGGTTTACTGGGCAATACACCTTGGAGGAAAACAGTCTGCCTCATTCTGAAAGGGTTTTATTATCACTGCTCTCAAAAAGGCTGTCTGATAAAAGTAAACTCTCATCGTGACCACGGTCATGATATGCACAAGGTCCTATCTGGAATTTCAGTATGTTTGTTCTGTGCTTCTGCCAATAGATCAAAGAATAATTGCCTGTCAGGGTTGTATGCTCGCACTGATGGCGGGAGCATTCTCAGCATATTTCTTCCTGTTTGAGAGCTGCTCTTGGGTTTTCCATTATTATTATTCTCTCTTTACATGTGCCCTTCAAACTGATTGATGCTTTGAGATCTGAAGAAGCATTTTCATGACCTTTCTCTAGGTATCCCCCCCATGTATCTGCAACTTCTGTCCTTCGTTCCTTGTAGTATTTGACAGAGAATTGATTCATAGATACTTAGAGCTGAAGCAACTTTAGTTCATGTCCTGACTTTGAAAGTAGAAAAAGCTTCATAATATCTCAGCAAATAAATGCCGTGTCATGTTTGCAAAGTGGTGTGGTTCACAGGCTAAGTCAATGTGTTAAGTTCTTGCTAAAATGACCTGGCAGTCACAGAGTGAGCTAATGGTGGAACTTCTCATCTCCTGCCTGTTGGGGCATGTTCGCTTGCATTCTCCCTTGCAGCCTTCCCCATATACCTGTCCAGGAACAGGCAAGTGATGCTTAGGCAATTTGCTTTGTACCACAACAGATGGGCAAGGAACCTTACCAGGCTGTGCAGCCTTCTCAGGGCTCAGTGCTTTGATTGCTTAAATTAATAAGGAAATCTTAGCTTGTTTTTCTTTAACATTTTTTAGCATATGCACCAAACTTCTGGATTACAAATCCTGTGGAGAATTTGAAAGAGGAGCCCAGGATTCAAGAAGCATGTTTCTTTCAGCTGCATACTCCGCTTTGGCTGCCTGTGCGAGCTGTCTGATTCACTCGGGAGGGATGTTCTTCTTTGCCATGTGTTGTGGGGACTGCCTTCTCTCTGAAAGCCCATAAGAAGTGTTAAACTCGACTGCAAGCTTCGTTGGTCAGGAGGTCTGCGGTTTCGTACCTGAGCAGTCCCTTCCTTAGTTCTTAATCTCTAAGGAGTATAAGGTCCTTAGACCCGCTGAAGGTAATACTGTCTTTCCTTGTGTTGTCTTTCGTGTGGAGACACGATCTTTGGTGTGGGAGAGATCCAGACATGAGATTTTAGCTCTATACGCAGATTGAGGATGCTCCACTGAGCTTGTGTCTCTGGTGGTGAAGAAGAATACAAGACCTTCTTCTTCCTAGTGGTGTTAATCCCTATTTTGTACCCTCATTTAAATAAATGGTTTATTTCTGGGCCAAAGGTCCGGAATTGGTCTTGCACCATGAACTCGAAGGTGATGAATAGCAATTCTTCAGTCATGGGATCTGAGCATCAGGACATACCCAAACACTTGCTCATCTCTAAGGTCAACACTTCCATTGTGATTTAAAGGTTACATAGGTCTCTGTCACCAAAGCTGACTCATGAACAGCAGTTGTATTGGAACCGTTTCCTTCTCTGTTTAATATGGATGGAGAGACGAGACAAACAAGCGCAGTAAATGCAGTTTTCTCCATACTTCATTCCTTGGTGCAGAGAAAGAAGCTGGATCTGTGTAAGCTGATGAAGGAAAAAAATAGGGATATGCTGAACAAGAAGGCTACTTTCCTTCTGTAGTCTTACCAGCAGTGAAGGTTTCCTAATATCCAGGCTGTCTGCTGGGAGCAGTTATAGCATCTCTCTAATTTTCTCTGCAGCCAACAATCTTGTTTGCTTAGTGTTGAAAATTGTTGAAAGCTTTCAAACTGGAATGACACTTCGTAGTGTGACGGTGAGCAGGGTGGAATGGCTTCGTTTGATTTGTTGGACCTATTTGGTGAGCTTTATTTTAAGCCACCAAAGCTTGAAACCCCGAACACAGCTTAGCTGATATCCTCATCTTTGTTTTGGGCCTTAATCTGTAGCACTAACATGAAACCAGAGCTGCAAATCAGTTTCAAACTTTCTACTCTCCTTTCATATGAGGATTTTCTGTCTTAGTAACTGGAGTAACAAATCAATGGGTAAATGCTGCTGACTGATAGTGGAAACTGCCTGCTCATGGATTGCTGACTCCCATTCTCCTGACTTACTGCTACTTGAATCAGAGCAAAAGAACCCAGTACATTTTCCTTTTGGACATACTCTGGGGCTCCTCTTTGTGACAAATGCTGTTGCAACTCTTAGTTTGGTTCCCAGTGGTGGCTGTGGTTTGTTCGAAACCAGAAAAAGATTAACTTGTTTTAAAAGCTTGTGTTTCTCACCTTAAACCCAGCACCCATAGTGTTGCCTGTTTACGTGCGGTGGACCTGGAGCTATGCTTTCTTGAGGTCTTTCTCCTGGTAGATGTAGGGCTGTTGTTTTCAACCATACCTTTCCATTTCATTTGACTGATGGCTACTTGAAAATGTTGGGTTTGTGTTTTTAATACTGGTATTCCCATGGTTCACCAAGTATTTACGATGTGTCTGTAGCACGTGACAGCATAAAGGTGAAGAGATTCATAGGTACTCTTGCTTCTGTATCAGGTACAGCAGCATCACAAGACAGGCAGTCTGAAGGTGACCTGTATGCATTTTGCTGGATTTACTAGAGCTATATAGCGTTTTCTTTTAACCACGCAAAGAGCCGTTGTTGTTAGAGCCTTTTCAGACTTGGCTAGAAAGAGCAGCTATCTCCAGTCTTTTGTTAACCTCTGGACCATGGAGTGAAGTGAGTGAAATGCTGTAATGACGTTACAGTTGATTATGTTATCCTGGGCTGTGTTGTCAGCAAGCAGTGCTGGAGCACAAGGAGAGCCATATGCTACCCGAGAGGCCTGAACTGGGAACATTTGCTTAGCAGAAGCAGTTCTAGAAGCTGATAGATCTGCTCTGACTGGATGAAAGCTCTGTCTTGGTAGTTGCATTCTTTTACATATTGATTTGGCAGTCCTTTGTGTACACTCTGCTTAATTCAAGATAAGAACTTCGCTGCATTGTAATATAATCAATGTTGTAAAGAGTTACTCACTGCATTCTGTTTGGTTCCAAGCGGTGGACTACATTAATGCGACTTGTGTAGCAGCACCACAACGATCTGTGGTTTACTCTGGTGCTAGGACAGATCCCCCATGTGGAACTCTCTCCTTTAAGAATCATTTTATCCATTTCAAGACCTATTCGATGATCAGGAAATTGAACTGTTACCTGACACCAGTTGCCTCAAAGTAACCTGAGATTCACTTTATCAGCTGGTAACTGATTAGCAGCAAGAGGTCTGTCTTGTCACCTTCTTTTGTGTGTGAGATACAGCAAATACTCAACTGTTATTCAGTTCTCTACTTACCGAGAGGTACAGTGTTACTCAGTTTGGTTTTTTTTAAACCTCTCAGTTATATATAACACCAATTTAAAGTTCTTATTCTTTTCTGTCTCTTCTGCTTTCCCAAGCTGGTAAGAATCACTTTTTCCCCTCTCTTCTAACTCTTCCTTTCCTGTGTTTAGTGGAGCTTGAAATTAACATGGCTCTTCTTGTCTACCTTTTGCATAGTATCACTGATGATGTCAGCATATCCCTGGGAAGGTTTACAGTGCACTAAATGTCATTGAATAAAAAATGTGGGTATTAGATAAGGTGAAACTCAGAAAAAGAAAAAAGTAGGCACGGTAACAAAAGTTGTTCTCAACGCAGTTAAAAATGTGGTCTTTTTAGCATCAGTATGGGGGGCTAGTGCAAGTTCTCATGTCCTGTAACAAATTCTGACATTAAACAGGTCAAATACATTAAATATCCTCATATCGAAAGCAGTAGTGAGGAGCAGTTCACTAAATGTGGCACTGCCTCAGTAGTAACTCCGAAGGCAGAGCCTGCGTTTAGCTATGCTTACGCGGTCTTGTTCTTATACCATGCTGTGTTGGTTTACCCACACACTGAGCTCTTCTGCAAATACATGTAAAAATTAAACTCTTCATAAAGTCAATGAGTTGTATTTATGTAGACTTAAACCGTAGAGATGTTTGATCTGTATTTCAGTTGAGTTTATTAGAATATGTCTTCTTTTTCATTAGCATCTTAATCTGGAGTTCTGTGTTGCAACTTGTGCCCTAATATATTAAACTAAGTTTTCATCCATGCATATATATATGTTGAGCCACAATTTAAAAAGTAGCATATATTAATTCAAAGAGTGAAGGTTACCAAATTGGTAGTAACTTAATTTTTGCCTAAACACATGAAAGTCCATGCAGTATTTGAATACAGTTAAGTGCTGGAATGATGGAGTGAGTATCAAACACTAATGTGGCACTGAGTTCCATCTGTGGCAGTTGCCTTACTTGTCACCTCATGCATCCAAGTGGCCTTTTTAAAATAGGGTTTGGCTTTGGATTCATCTTACTGAATTCCAGGGCTTTTATAGGTATGTTTTGCTTCTGTTTTTAAAGGGCTTTTGGTTTGAATAAAGTACAGACTTGAATTCTATCGCTTCAGTGTGTATTAGCACACAGGGAGAAACCAGCAGCATATAACCTTTACTTTTGCCTCCCTCATGCCCCAATTTCTGTTAAAAAAAGGATGAATTTTCTTCTCCTTGTGTCTTTGAACCACCTAATGTTATTTCACAAAGTTTGTCTACTTATAATATGTGCTTCTATCCTGTGCATTCAGACTTGTTGCATGCAAGTCTGATGGGAAGGGACCTTTGCAATATCATTGGTAACCAAAGGTAAAATTTATTGCACAGCAGATGTATGACAACTTTCTAAGTGAAGACAGCTGAGGTAGCTGACTGACTTCAGTACCTCATTTGTGTTAGGTGAGATTTGGTGACCCTGTGCCCTCCAGTGACAAATGCAAGATTTATCTTAAGGTTTCATGTTTTGCTTTGCTGTGCTTTATTATCTTCATATTACTGCTTACTTTTGTTCTGAAACTGGATCATTGTCCTGCTTGGCAGCTAGTGACCAGGTGAAATTCTCATATAATCTTGTGTTCTGTATATTGCTGACTTCTGTCATGTTCCTTAGCAAGCATCCCTCCCCCAAAAGCTTATTATGGGGTATTATTTTCTAAATAACACTCAGTTCTTTGGTCATTCATGACTACATTTTGTGGTTTTGGTTGTGGGATGATCTTAACAGTGATGTGGAGAAGAGAATGAGGAAAGCAGGGAAAATAGCTTCAAGAGCTGTTGCAGTTATGGGTGCGAAGAGGAACAAGGCTCTTCTGTCATTACGAGACTGTTCCCTAGGGAAACTGATCTTACACTTTGTCCAGTGTAATTTTATCTTACTGCCCTTAGCAATGTGTTTCTTTGTCACATGGTAATTCTACTGCTTATAACTTTTCCTGATGTGCAAGTTCCACATTCGTCTCCAGAAATTCATTTTCTCCATTTCTTAGTGGCTCTTCTACATGGATTCAGCCACCAGAACTGATTCGACCTTGCACATGCAAAAAGAGTTGCTCTCAAGCACGAGTTTGCTAATGAAAGGGGCTTAAACCGCAACGTGTGATGGAGTGATACCAGAGTTCATAATGATACAGAGCGTATCACTATCTATCTGTGAAATAGTGTCAAGTGTGAACACAAAAAATACTCAGGGAGCATTGTTCATCCATGTGGTTAAGTATTTAATGAAAGGAAACTTTTGGGGAGAGATCCTGCTATGTCTGATGTCTCAGGGACATCTTGTAATTGGAATGTAAGATTTTAGGCCCTTGTTGAAAGGTAACAGGCAGTAGGAGGTGAGGTTTTTGTCTGTCTTAGGCTGAGTACTGCAAGAGTGACTGTAGAAAACCAGAGCTCCAGTTCAGCAGTAACCTGAAGAGCGGCTTTATTGCAGCAATTCTTTATACAATCAGCAATGTAATTCTGTAAGGACGTTGTATCTGTAAGTTGAAATTCTTTTGCAAATGAACTGGTTTTTAAGCAGTGGTAAAAAATAATAAGAAATGACATGAAGGAGAAATTGAGTTAGAAAAACTGACAAATTTACAACAAAATGCATTAAAATTTCATAGCTAGTTCTGTATGTGGGTACTACTGAGTTACAAGTAGGTTATGGAATTGGTAAATGGTCTGGAAGAGAAATTGTCATTCAGCTACAGAACAGGGTAGTATTTGATTTGCCAGAGCAGAGAAAGAGATGTGAAATTTGGACCTTTCAGTGTGTTATCGCTGAAAACTGGTGAGTGGGGAGCATGAAAGCCAGCTCTTTAGGAGTGCCTGTATGTGTGCCTTCCCAAACAGTGTAAGGAATTGCCAGCTCTTGGGCTGTGTGTTCCTACTGTCGTACCACACACTGCGTCAGGTTGATGCAATTGTGCTGTGAACCAGAACAGATAAAGATGAAAAATACTGTTTTCCTCTTAGAGCCTATTCAGGTGAAATACTACATGTTATGTGTCAATGCAGGGTTGAGGAAGCAGCTGTAGTGTTGGTAGCTTGAGGGGAGAAGTGCCTGGGTGATGGGGCGGGACCTGAGTGTTGGTGCTCAGAGGCTGCGTATGGCAATTTGGGTAACAACCGCTGCGTTCCACTGGACTTTGCCACTGACAGATTGGATCTGTTTGAATGTTCTCTAAGTACAAATGATTTCTTCTTCACGGGAGGGAAAGTGTGGCTGGTCCTGACTTCATTTGAAATGTTCTGTGAAGTGACTGATGTTACTGCTCAGGTTGTGTGATGGTACCTGCTATTGTAAGTGCTGTAGGATTTCATCGGTGTAGTGGTGTGTGCTCAGTCTGTTGGGTGGAGCTTACGTCTGCAGCTATTAGAACTTACTCCTGCGTGACAATAATTTGCTTCTACTCCGGTTTCCTAGTGAATAATAAATGATGCAGGAAGTGTAGAATGCCTGTAATCTGTGATCAGCTATTACAGCAAATCTACTTTTCATATTGCTTTTAATGAAATGAATAGTGTTTTTCTGAGTAATCAAGTTATAAGCCACTTGTTTGCCTTTTTAAACAGGCCTAAGTTAAGGTTTGTGTTTTATAGTTAAACTCTTAAGATATTTTAACTTTCTTCTGTTTGTTCAAAGCATCTGGTTATGGGGTTTGTACCTAGATCATGCTCATGCTGCATCTAGAAGAAATTCTTTACTGTGAGGGTGGTGGGGCCCTGAAATGGGTTGCCCAGGGAGGTTGTGGATGCTTCATCCCTGGCGGCGTTCAAGGTGGGGTTGGACATAGCCTTGGATGGCATGGTTTAGTGGGAGGTGTCCCTACCCATGGCAGGGGGGTTGGAACTCGATCTTGAGGTCCTTTCCAACCCTTACTATTCTATGATTCTATGATGGGGTAATGGGATCGTGAATTAGCTCTTTATGGTACTGGTTTTCCTCTGATCTATTCCCTTGCATAGTCTAGAGCAGCCCCAAGGCAGCACTCCAGTAACACCCTGATGTGCTGCCTGCTGGCTCTGCAACCCCATCAGGGCATCCCCTGGCAACTGATTGTGCTCGTATTTGGTTACTCTTGTGCAGCCATGCAAAGGGCTTGACTAGGATCTCTGTGGATCTCTTTATTTTGTTGAGGACATGCATAATACAGAATTCAGCTTTTGAGACATTTTGAGTGTTAGCATCTCCTTTTTCTAGTTTCATGCTTCCCTACTGTATCTATGAAATGTTAAATTCCATTGCTCGAACAGTAATCAAATCAAAGGAAGTCTATATTAATATTGAGCGAATGTGGTTATTTCAGAGGCTTGGAAATACCTGACCAAAATAGGCTTATGCACCTCTGTTGGGAGGGTTTTTGTGTTCCAGCATCTTGGATTATATCAACTATCTGTGCAGCAGACACCAGCAGAATCAAATCCAGGCTTGCCAGCTATTTTGGGCTGGGATTAGAAGTGTTAGCTGCATTAATGGGGCAATTAGAGCAAACTCTTCTGTTGCAAGGGCTTGATGAAACACTGGGTAAGTTGGTGTATCTCAGCTCCTCTAGAAAACATCGACTGTTTGAGCAGCTGCCAGGTAATACAATTCAAGGAACTTCACCTGTTTACTGTCCTCATCTCCACAAACTGGAGATTTTCAAATGTGGGATTTGTGGGGTAAGTCTTCTGCTGATGAAACTATTCCGCTGCTGCTGGGAGGCTACTCTGAGTAAGCTTGCACCTGAATACAAAGGCCACAAGGTTGAGGTGGACCCCCATATACCTGAATATAATGCACTAACAGCGACAACAGGTTTCACTGGTATTCCAAGAAAGTAATTTCTCATGGTAAGAACTATAAAGTCAGTTTCCCAAATGAAGGGGTTAAAACTTTTGATGAAATATATCCCAACACTGTGATAAACTGTGCTCCTTGGATGGAGGTTGGTCTTCCCAGCAACTGCAGCACGAATATCATCATTACAAGCCAGTATTAAAAAGCTTTTGGTGCATTTCTATACAAAGTAGGTTCTTCCAAACTGACTTCAGTTCCAGGATCTTCATCAACTCAGTGTTTACTCCTCCTCTTTGCTAGACAACATTTTAGTTACCTTTTTACTTGCGGAGAAGCTTCTAATCTTGGGGAATTGGAGCTGATTTCCTATCAAGATAGTAGGTGAATTGTAATCCTTCGTTACAAAATCCTCAGCTCATACTGTTCTTTGAATTCTCTTTCATGCTGTCTTATTTAAGAGTTTGGAGGTACATTATATCTGCTTACAGGTATGTGTTTGAAATAAAGCTTTTCAAGGGAATTGTAAACCGCTTCTTTTGTCTTGGTTTTCCTCGTCGGTGACTCTCTTATCCTCACCTTTTCCTATGGTTCACCTCACACTGCTTAACTTGTTGAAGTATTTCCTTCAACTTAAGATCTTGGAATACAATCTGTGAAATCAGTTGTATCAGCATTAATATTATGCTTTTCTTCTGGTTTGTGAAGCCAAGTAAAGTTGTATCAAGAGCTGAAGCTGATAATTGGTGGCATCTCCAAACTGCACTTACAGAGCAAAGAGCAGAAGTCATGTTTTACAGTCTATCAACTCTGCAATGCGAAAGAAGGTCTGTGTTCTGTGATTGTTCAGTTAGGAGGAGAGTCTGCAATGTTTTCTTCAGCTTCATGGCTTTATTCACTTCCCTGTGCAGTTGTTATGTGGAGAAACTTGTGGTAAGGAGCTCTGTTTCAGTTTTCTTCTCTTTGTGGTGCTCAGTCAGCTGGAATGGAGGAGCATGGCTCTGCTGAGCAGAGCTACTTAGTGAAGTTGGTTTTGATATAATGTCATCTTTGACTTTGCAGTGGGGCCAGAGCTGGTTTTGAATCTGCCCTTAACTCACAGGTAATGGCACATGCTGTTGCAGAACACAAAAGGTTTGACAGACTCTAACTCGGCGCGAGTACTGCCCTGACTTTGTTTGGGTTTTACCTACAGTTTGCACCTTTCAGAACAGCTTATTTCGTGTCAGGTTGGCTTGACTGGATACTTATTTTTCTGTGAAGCCGGAGAAATCTGATGGGCTGTTTCCTGACTTCTGGTCTTATTCACATCCTCCGTCATGGGCAGTTCCTTGTTTTCAACGTGTGCTTTTCTTTCTTTCTCCTGTGCCTTGAGTTTCCTTTGGCGTTCCTACCTCTTTAGCTGTACACTGGTGTTTTGTTTTGGGCTTTTCACCCCCTAGGAATGATCTGTTTGTTTACAGTTTAGGCAATGTCTGCATTTCCATGCTTTTCACCCCTTAACGTGAGCCCACCCTTTCGAGTCCGATGATGGCGTGCTCCTCCTGCCACGCTGTCTGGGCACACTGCTCTTCATGCCAAGGTTGGAAGTGTTAATCTTGCTGCAGACTGGGGTGATAATTCATTGCTGTCACAGCAACACATGCTTCAAGTTGCTTCTCGCCAGATTTGTTGGCTATATGCTACACCAGAGAGAATTATTTCAGGCGTCTTATTGCATAGCCAGATGCTGTAGAACTGGTGCAATCAACCTCCCCTCCCCCTTTTTTATGACTGTTCAGACTTCAGGGAGGAAAAACTGTTACAGAGTGAAACACATTCCTGTGGAGCGCTGGGAAAGACGTAGATGGACTTCTCATGCTGGCTAATTTTGCTGGGTTTGCTTTTAGGAAAGTTGTTTTGTATTCTGGTTAAAAGAAGATAGGGTGAGGGGAATTTAAAAAGGAATTCATGTCCCCTTGCTGTTCTGGTTGTGTTCTCTGTGATAGTTTGGTGCTGTGGAAGTTTATTTCCTTTAAGAACACGTGCTGCTGACTAGATGGCCTTGATTTTGAAGAACTGGAACTACTTCTGCCATCTACGTCCTTACCACCTCTCAAAAGAAGGGGAAATGTTGTCAACTCTGGTTTGATAATGGCCAGCGCATCTGGGCACTGGCTTGTAGGATGCTGCTTGGTATAGTTACAGCTACTTTAGCTAGGTTAGGTGGTAATAATTTTATCTCACTCAGATATTTTTATTCTATGCTGCTCTAAATGCCCAAGGATATATACCCTGTTCCTGGAATTTATGGCAGTAACTTCAGACTCTTTGTTATTTGGGCTCACTAGAAGACGATGCTGTAAGCCAGATCACAGAATACAGGTCACTGTTATTTGTCCCATCTGTCCCTTGTAAGGCTTCTGCAAGCCCTTACGTCAGCAGCTGTGCTGTCTCTGAGACATTGTAGAGCTCCGAAGAGGAAAATGAATGGCTTTTTGATACAGGATCCGAGTTCCCCAAAACAACTTAATGAACTTAACATTTGCCCTCATGTCCATGCTGTAAGAAAATGCAAGTTATGTCATAAACCCCCTACATGGTGGTGTTTGATTACCAGGGAGATGAGATTTACTGATTGTTCAGTCTGACATGGACTTACTAACACACTTTTCCCAGTGCTTTTCCAGTGTAAATCTCATGTCCAGTGGCTGGGCATTGTGGCACCAGTAACTTTACCCTTGCTTACATTTTAAGAGAAGTTGCCATAGAAATTAATTGTTGTGACTCTTTTCCCATAGGTCAAGATCCAGGCAGAAATGCAGTGTTGGAACGTTCACTCAAGTATCACCCAACTGATGTCATGCAGCATTCCCTACTTGGCATTCTTTGTGCCTCAGTTATTTACACTGCCAGATTATAAGCAATGCTATCTTGAAAACCAGAGCTAGGAAGGACTTTTTAGACCCGAGTAAACCATCTCTTTATGTGGCAGGGATGGCTCTTGAGTAACTTGAGGTACTCTCAAGAAGGCCTGAGGCAGTACTCTCAAATTCTTTAATCCTGCTGTAGAGCTTAAAGACCATGTATTTGTCCACAAAACACTCTGTGTGTTTATAACCATAGAAACAAAGCAAGAGATCAGAACTAGAAATCTGAATGGGATCTCATGTAATACTCCTGCTCTGCTCTCTGTGGGATTACTGGTGATTTGCAATTGTAATACTTTCCTAAGAATCCCCTGGTTTTGCTTCAAGCCCTTAACTGGTTTTTCAAGTGATGTGTGCCAAGGCAGTTCAGGTTTCTGCTCAGGTAAAAGACTTAATTCACTTTCTCCTTCATGCCCATGTTTTTTCTTGTTACCCCCATCCCCAATGCTTGTGCCTATGCATTAGCCTTTTGTTTTCCTGTGTACAGGGGCTTTAAGAGCCCAGGCAACTTTATCCTGCTGCTGGGATAAAGCCTGCACAGCTCTGTAGCTGAAAAAGTTGAGTTCTGTGGCCTGTTTTCTGGCCTCCACTGACACATCTGAATGAATGATAGATTAAGGCTGACTCGGCCTTGTCGTGTGCATTCTAGGTGTTGAATTTATTACTGGTGCCATTTCTGTGAGGGATTTGTTTAGAATAAATTGCCAGATGAGTTTTCTGTTGCAAAGATTCAGATTGTACCGGGGTTATTTTTAATAGCAGACACTTTTGTTGTTCTGGCAGGAGTTTGCGCATGCTCAGCGTTGCTAAAAACAACAACATTAACTTTGCTTAAGGGGTCTGGAGCTTTAATGAGCTGTTAATGTACCAGCAGAAAGTGTTGGGAAGTCTGTCTTGGTTTTGGAAACAGGGCTGAGCTGGATCAACAGAAGAGCAGACTAAAAAGCACGCCTCATCTGCCAAAGAATATTTGTGAGTATGTTGGGGGTGGCAATAAATAATTCAGAGTTTCTGAAAACTGTTAATCTTCCTGTAGTATGGGGAAGAACAAGGAAAGCAAATACTGTTAAATCCCTAGTTCCCTCTTTCCCACTGAGTCCAAAGTAGCTGTTCCCCCTCCCGGATTCAATTGTTCAGTTGGGAGACAAGAAGCATTAAGCTTATCTGTTTGCTTGGACTGACTGATTTCAGACCTCAGCCATTTGCAGCTTTGGGGCAGAGTGTGTGGTGCCCTACCTTTTCAGTAGTGTTTCTGTGTTGGAATGCAATGTGGTAACTTGGGAGATTGCACCAGATGACTTCCCACTGAAGGGGAAGCTGTGGATACCAGCAGACCATCCATGCTGATGTGAGGAGAGAACTGAAATTCAGAAGGGAAAGCAGGGCACGCAGAACCCGTGCCTCCATCCTTTGGCTTGTTCAGGCTTCTCTGCAGTTCAGTCTTCTGCTTATATCCACTTGATTAAATGATTGCCTTCTGGCACAACAAGAAAACCCTTTCAGTGTGGAAAGTAGGTAAACTGAAGCTAGTGAGAGATGGAAGCACTTACAGCATCTGATACCAGGGGAGGGAGTTGGAAGTAAAGCTGCTTGTGTTGGGTGGGGAGTTATAAAAGAGTGTTATCATAAAATAGTTAGGGTTGGAAAGCATCTTAAGATCATCTTGTTCCAACCCCCTGCATAATACGAAGTGTTGAGGAAATACCTGGTGTATGCAGTGAGGATACACCAGGGACGTAACTAGTGACCAGCTACTTGAGCAGCATAGAATGAGCTAAGTGCTGTTCAGGTGTAACCATCCCTCTGTATCTCAAAGGTGATCCACTGTTGTTGTTTGATTCTGTCAGGGTGGTGGTCGATGGTATTGCTGATTGTATCCATCCGAGCAATGTGTTCTGTTATGCACATTTGCTAACAGGAGGCCTTGGCACAGACACTGTTGGCCAAGTTTCATTTACCTAAAGAATGTTATAATGTCAGTAGAAATTACTGTGTAGATTTCACCTCCCTGTTTGCATGGACACAGCTTTTCTTTATGGATGGACCTTCTTGCTTTTCTTGCCTGTTTTAGATGCTTAAATTCGGCGCAAAGTCTGTGTAGTTGCATAGCTGCGTGTTAAACGTGATACATAAGTGATGCATGTGTTACAATTCAGATTTAAAGCCCCTCAACAGAAGAGTGAAAACCAAGAATCTGTCACTTTGGTGCTGCAGTAGCATGAAAGAGTTCTTGATTCTACCACCATTCTTTGGTTTTGGAGAGTATTTTGAAGTAACATTATGTTGGCTGACGGGAAGGCAGTTGGGAATGATAACTTTTCAAATTGGAAAACCAAATGAGTTTGCTCTCAAGTCCCTCCAGAAGCATTACTCTTAGCATCTGGTGTCTTAATATTTCTTAGGAGAAGCTGCAGAAATACTACTCAATGTACTGAGTTTCTACAGCTTCTCTACTGACTCCGTTGATGTTTTCAAAGCATAGATTTGTGCCCAGATCCAGTGGGGTATATTTGAACAAAGTACAGGGCAATAAGACTGTAATGGTAGCGCATGTACGATTAGCAAACAAAGCATTAATGTGATTTGTTTTGCCAGCAGGGGCTGTGTTTGAAGTGTGGGGTTGGTTCTTAAGCCTTTTTGCCCCATTCTGTCTTGTCTATCAGACAGTGACTTGCATTGAATTGGTGTTTTCTATGTAGATGTATGTTTATCTGTAGGTAACTAGATTAAAAGAAGTCAGAATGTCTGTAGAGGCTGGTTTGGGGGTTGCTTTTGGTAAAGTTTTCACCTTCTCCATGTTGTTATCTTAACCAAGAAAGAAGAATGTCATTTGGGTTGTTCCAGTCCACAATCTGTTATTAAGTACTAGTACACTGAGCAGTCCCTGTGCCATTGTGTTAGTGTTAATCATAGAGTGACTTCATCTAGAGTTTACTATTCCTATTAGATTCCTATTGAACTTTATCTTATGTCATGAGGGACTAGAACTGTGTGAAGATAAGATGTGGTTTGGTATTTAGAAGCCTGTAAGAACACTTCTTTCTCGTGAAGTTGCTGTTGGGGGTTGGGTTTTGCCAATATCAGTGTTTCCAAATATAAACTTTTTGAAGTCCCAGTTTGAATGTTAAGGTTTTAGTGCTTCATTTTGTTGCACAGAATATCAGTGCCATGGATTTTTTGCTTTAATTGTTGGGGTTTTTTGTGTGTGTATATGTGTATAAAAACCCCACACAGACCTAGTCAATGGTAATTTGCTTAGCCTTGGAAAGGAAAAGTGGAGAATGGTGATATGAGATCCTTCAAGGTGTGCAGTATCCATGATAGTAAAGAGTCTGTTTCTTCTTTGCCTTTTTAAGGATCAGGTTCACTCCTTTTAATGGTCACTTACAGAGGACTCAGGACCTGCTGAGTTTTGTCAGAGCAGCACAACCAGACCATGTGCATAACTCCCCTCCACTTTATCTGTTTTGGTACCCTGTATGGCTGTCAGTGTTACTGTCTCCTCTTGCTCAATTAGAAGAGTAATTTAATGGTTTCTTTAATTATATGCAATATTAATGATTACTCTGAATTATTTTCCCCTCCTTTTTGAAGAGAATACTAGGCAGCAAAAGAGCTGCATGCAACACTTGGAATAAAGAACTGCTATCCCTTGAAATAGCTGCTGTTTCTGACTGGTTTTTTTCCTTAGTAGAAGCAGAATGTAGCTGCCCAAGGAGAGAAAGTATCTTCTATTGCTGTAAAGATGGAAAGATGAAACTGCTACAAAGAACAGGTGAATGGAGACAGTAGTGTTCTTGTAAATGCATATGCCATTCCTCTGCTCCCTCCCCAAGAATCTTGTTGAAGAACGATGGAAACAGTGGTCACTATTGAAAGTTTGTCCTTACCGCAGAGTGCTGCTCTTCAGTCTCTGTCAAAAACATGTGAGGAAGAAAACCCCAAGGGAGGTGGGCAACCTTTCCAGCCCTCTTCTGGTAATATTTTAGTCAAAGTTTGTAGGATCTTCATTATTAGGTTGACCATTAGAGACGAAGTCTGACTAATATGTAAAATACAAAAGGACCCTCTTGTTTGAGTTAAGTTGGGACTAAAATAATGGAGGTTTGGTTGTAAAATCTCCAAAGCCCTCTTTTACACTGTATGTGCACTGCAGTGGCTTTCAGGATGGCCTGTAGCTTGAATATTTATCAAACGCAGCGAATCTGTATGTTAAGGTGTTGCAGCTGACCATCTTGTCACGCTTGCAGATCCTAAGTGGTATTAATCCCTTCTCTGAGGAACTACAGTATGATTTCTTATCTCTAAATGGACTTCTGGTCATTTCAACCTATTATCTGCTTGCCCAGCAGTTATACCTAGCAGGAATTCATCTGTTTAGGACTGCTTTCCCTTCCTCCTCCTCTTTACCTAGCACACCTCTGGCAAAGAAACAGGCTTTTTCTTGCCTCTCTTGCAGGCAGGTATGTAAATGAGTTTGAACTGATGTTCAGATTGCTACACCTTAGGGAAAAGTGTTGAGTTGGTCCAGGAATAATCTTATATGAGCTGTGAAAGCCCCTCTGGTTCAGGTGACCACCTTACATTCTACACCAAGTAACAGAAGAACCTGTTTGCCCCGTGGATTGTGAGACCTTGCAGCTACTGTACTCTATTTTCCAGTAATCCTTTCTGTTTGTTTTGGGGCTTTTCTTCTCTGTGAAAGAGCTGCTGATGTAGCTTTGTCTCTAGTTTTCAGGTGTAGTTTTGTCTCCAGTTTTCAATTCAGTCTTTTAATAAGCAGCACATCCTGTAGGCAGCTTTACATTGGTACACAGAGCAGTCACACTGATGTTGGCGTAACTCACTCCACATGTGTTCAAGCCCCACATTTTAGGCTTATCAAGATGTCAGTATTTTCTACTGTAGATATGGCAGGAATCTTTTTCCAAGTATGTGAATGCTGGAGCCTTATTTTCCCATCTGTTTTGGAGCATTGTTTCAAATCTGAAGCTGTACTTGGAAGAGTGCTTGGATGTTGCTTTCCTGTCCTGTTTCCAGACTCAAACAGGTGTTTCCTTCCTAGCTCTGAGTAAGCTCTGCTGACCTGAGCAAGTGTCCAGCTTGAGATGAGCTCTTAGGCAGAAGTTCTTCCCTGTGAGGGTGCTGAGGTGCTGACACAGAGTGCCCAGGGAAGCTGTGGCTGCCCCGTCCCTGGCAGTGTTCAAGACCAGGTTGGACTCAGGGGCTTGGAGCAACCTGCTCTAGTGGAAGGTGTCCCTGCCTGTGGCAGGGGTTGAGGCTTTAGGGTCCCTTCCGAAACAAACCATTCTGTGATACATGTTTTTGCCACAGGAGTTAAAAAGCGGTGCGTTCCACCAGTGCATGTTCTAATTCGGAGTTGTGTCATCTTTCCAATTGGGAGTCTGTTGATCTATGATTTTTGCTTTACAAGGAGATGATTTAAATCACACAATTATTATGTTTATACAGCTAAAGTTCTCTTCGGTGTTGTGCTTCACAATAAATGTGTGTGCACCCTTACTCTTCTGATAAGAGAAACTGTAAATTATACCTGGGTAAGTTTTCTTCTGGGAACCGGCTGCAGCTTTCCTGTGCAGGTGCTCTTGGTAAATGAAACACTAAATTATTAGTGTTAATGGACATACCGTGGGCTCAGTATTTGCTAATGTCAGGTGGAATCAAAGTGACATCGTTTTATGCTTGGCAAATGTGACAGTAACTGTAGTTGTGACTACCTTGTCCGAATGAATCAGTGACATGTGTGTAGTTGCTGGCAATCACCTGTAATGCATGAGCGGACTCAACTCTTGCTTTCAAGCATCTTCTGCAAGCACTGTTCTTATTAAATGCCACATGCTACTGATATGTCAGGTGTACGCTCTCCAGAACATTCAATAACTGATGGATGTATTGTAGTTTCTCCTTGTGCATTTATCTCTCTTTAAATGTCTCCCAGGTCTTACAAAAGCTGAGATGCTGCTGTCCAAGTGTGTGTTGCTAACCGCTGAGTGTCTGTGGCCTTAATATAAATAGACATAAATAGAGCAAGGCCTCTATAAAAACCGTATCTTTTCCTATCATACAAGCTATACCTGTGTTCAGATACTATTTTTGACTTGAAAATTCACAGTGGCTTCCTGGCCCTCCTCAGGTACTCAAGAGTACAGAAAGGACATTCTGAAACCATCCTTATAGGAAACTGAGTTTCAAAGTCCCTTTTATTTCCTCTAAGTAGAATGGTTATACTTTTGTCATGTGTGTATATATATATGTACATTAGTTTTATTTTCATTTGACAAGGAAGATTCATATATATGAATCGTAGAATCATAGAATAGTTAGGGTTGGAAAGGACCTTAAGATCATCCAGTTCTAACCCCTCTGCCAGGGGTTACCTCACACTAAACCATGCCACCCAAGGCTCTGTCCAACCTGAACTTGAGCACCACCAGGGATGGAGTATTCACAACTTCCCTGGGCGACCCATTCCAGTGCCTCACCACCTTTACAGTAAAGAACTTCTTCCTCAGATCCAATCTAAACTTCCCCTGTTTCAGTTTGAACCCGTTACCCCTTGTCCTCTCACTACAGTCCCTAATGAAGAGTCCCTCCCCAGCATCCCTATAGGCCCCCTTCAGATGCTGGGAGGCTGCTCTGAGGTCTCCACGCAGCCTTCTCTTCTCCAGGCTGAGCAGCCCCAACTTTCTCATCCTGTCTCCATATGGGAGGTGCTCCAGTGCCCTGATCATCCTCGTGGCCTCCTCTGCACTTGTTCCAACAGTTCCATGTCCTTTTTATGTTCAGGACACCAGAACTGTGCACAATACTCTAATATGGGATAGTTCTTTTCAAAACTGCAGTTTTCCGAGTGCCAACGAAGGAAAAGGGAGACATGAATGAAATGCTGAAACAGAGTTGATCTCATTTGTCATACTCCTGTTCTGCAGGATCTAGAGAGGAAAATCATGTTTGGCTTTTTGTTTGTTTCTTGAAACAAAAACTGAGCTGGTTTAAGAATTAGGATATATGCGAATAGCTATTTCTGCTCACTTGTCATGGATGTTATTTGGGAGTTAGTGTCTTTGTTTTAATGAAATAGTCTTACATGAAACTGAAGATGTATCTTTCCAGGAATGGTGAAACTAACTTAGCTGCACTAATTGCTTGTGGATTTAAATGTTCTAATAGTTGGGTGCTGCACAGAACAGCATTTATATATACTTCATATTTCTTGTACCAAGTGCTAAAGGAGTTGTCTGCACCAGTGTGATACCTAAGAAGTCACCACGCTAGAGCTCTGGTTATCCGCCTTTCTTCACAGCCTTCCTCACCTGTCCGCTATGTGAATCTTTTTTTCTCCTCTCTCTTTCTAATGTCATCATTTAATTTCTCTCTGGCAAAACCTTAGTGATGAGTTTGCTGTGCAAAACCACTTGTCCAAAGGCTTCTGTGGAGCAGGAGTGCACTTGATGAATCTCTTCTGCATTTTTCTCAGGAGATCATTTTTACCTGGAATTGGTGAACTGGGGAGTCCTAATGCACATCTTGGCTAAACACAGGTTGGCAGTGCTGTCCCCCCATTTCCTCCATCAGTTACCACTGCCATCACTTGATTATCAGAAATGGGATATCAGGAAATTTGGCTCTTTAATTCCAAGAACGATTTCATTACCGAGGGAGGAATGCTCAGGCACGGATTCACAGTGCTGATAAACACCACTTGAACTTGCCTGCAAACTTTCTAAAGAGAGAGGCAGTTTTTCAGAGAACCTTTTCTCTGTGTTCTTAATTTCTTTGTGATTAATCAAAGAATAACTGGAGTAATTCATTAACTTTGACAGGCAAATTGTCTTCTACATCAAAGTACTGTTCTTCAGCGCTCTGGCAGTGGACAGAATTGAATCTTTAATAGGAATCTTCATATCTTCATCAAAAAAGAGGTGGAAAACATTATGTATTGTGTAGCATGTTCCTCCTTCTTGCTTGCAGGGCACAGGCATAACACCTAGTAGAGCATCTTAAAGGTCAGAGTACTGTGTTTGAATGCTCCCACTTATGATGTGTAATGGCATTAGTTAAAACTGCTTAAGGTGTAAGCAAGGGGTGACGGGTTCAAACTTAAACAGGGGTGTCATGGGTTCAGCAGTAGCAGTCATTTTTCTCCTCCTTAGTAGCTGGTGCAGTGCTGTGGTTTTGACTTTCGGCCTGGGAACAGCGCTGATAACACCAATGTTTTGGTTACTGCTTGGTAATGTTTTGGTCTGACCAAGGACTTTCTGAGTCTCATGCTCTGCCAGGGAGGAAAGGAAGCCGGGAGGAGGCAGAGACAGGACACCTGACCCAAACTGACCAAAGAGGTATTCCATACCACAGCACGTCATGCCCATGATGTAAAAACTAAGGGCAGACACCCAGAAGGGTGGGGGTTCGCTGGTGGGTCGGGCTGATTAGCGGGTGGTGAGTGGTTGTATTCTCTTTCCTTGTATTTCTCTTGTATTATTATTGGCGGTAGCAGCAGTGGTTTATGTTATACCTTAGTTACTGAACTGTTCTTACCTCAACCTGTGGGAGTTGCATTCTTTTGATTCTCCTCCCCATCCCCCCGGGAGCTGGGGGGAAGAAGAGGGGGGGGTGAGTGAGCAAACTGTGTGGCTGAGAGGCTTAAACCATGACAAGGGGAAGTTTAGATTGGATATGAAGAAGAAGCTCTTTACTGTAAGGGTGGTGAGGCCCTGGAATGGGTTGCCCAGGGAAGTTGTGAATGCTCCATTGCTGGCGGTGTTCAAGTCCAGGTTGGATGGAGTCTTGGGTGACATGGCCTAGTGTGAGGTGTCCCTGCCCATGGCAGGGGGTTGGAACTGGATGATCTTAAGGTCCTTTCCAACCCTAACTATTCTATGATTCTGTGATTTCTTGTTTTGGATATAGTTTTAAGATGTTTTTCAGCACCTTTGAACCTTTTTCTTTGCTCTTTTGTAACTTGAGTTCCAGTATTTAAAGGTCCTGTTGTGAGAAGGTGAAGCAACACTCACATTGAGTTATGAAGTACTGTCAGAAAGACGCATCACGGGAGTGAAACAACTGTATCATGTTGCAGTGTGTTCACTCGGGACAGTTCCTGTTTGCAGAACTCTGAACAGTTTCAAGAACTGGGGTAGTTCATGGGTTTTTAAAGTTGTTAACCTCAGCTTTTCAGTTACTCAATTCTATATAGTCAAAGCTGTGCTCCTTTCAAAAGGTCACTGACAAGTGTTTGGAACTGGCTACCAGAAATGGTTCTCAGAACTCCCCGTTTGCTCTGTAAGATAAGTCTTTACCCCATAGGAATGTTGAGTTGGGTTTGGTTTGTTTGAGGTATTTTTGGAGGTATTTTGTACTTTTCACCTTCTCCTGAAGGTAATTACAAGGAGGCTCAGCATTTGCTGTTAAGTAGCATAAAGTTGGATGGGGTTTTAGCTTGCTAGGATTGAGTAGCAGTTTGGCTGAAGCATTGTCTTCCTCTTCCATCTTTCATATTTTAATAGAGGCATTAGAATTTTATGAAACCTAGTTAATTCAGAAAGAAGCTGGTGCTTACACAGGCAGCTTGTATAATGCTTACAGGTCTGGCTATGATTTCATGCCTGCTACCAAGGAGGGAGGAGGTGGTGGTTTAGTCCTGAAAGTAACGTTATCTGCACTTGATTGTGTTTTCACCCTTTCTTCTGCAGCCCTTCCAACATCTGCCTTTGGAACAGTAGGGTAGGAGAAGCTTTTGTAGAGACAAGCTTCTCTTTGACACATGGCAAAAGGGAGGTGCCTTGGTTTTATTTTGTCCTTTAAAGAGCAAGAAAAATAGCAGGAAAGATGTTGTTGATATTATGAAACAGGTCTTCACTGTCATTAACAGCTTGGGATGGTTTCTGCTTGCTTTTCTTATCCCAGTGTTGCGAAAGCCTGCTGTCCTGCTGGGATTTCTTTTTGGAATGCAGAGGTGTGTTCTAGCTAAAAGCATGTGCTTTGCCTAATAAGCTTTCCTGGCCAATGAGCCCAGCTGGCTGCTTCAGTCTGTATGTCTTTTGCCTTAATTCATTTTTATATCCATGCTTTAAAGTAACACTTCTTGCATTAAATGACAAATGAAGCACAATGGCCATAAATGAAACCAAGCTCTATAATCTGCTAATTTTTGTTTTCAGTATGTGGCATTATGTAATCCAGCAGCCTACTAAAATGATGTGGACATAATACTTGTGGCATGTAAACAGTGTTAAACTGAAGTGATGAGCCATTGTGGAAGGGAATGTTAATATTGAGGTAAGGTTTTAGCACTTCCTCGCCTAAGCAGAGAGGACAAGTGAAGAGAGCAGGGTCTGGCTGATCAGCACAAAATGTTCTTGTTAAACCTGCTTCTCTTGGTGTAGATCAGGCATGCCATCAACATGGAGCACTTCCCTGGAGTCTACTGACGGGTTGCTTCTTACGGTTGCTGCAGTCTTGCAGCTACCTTCTTGAGTTGATAGAAGTCCCAAGTGCTCGAACTCTCTGAAATTCAGCCACATGCCCTTCAGGTTTGGTCCAGATTATGGATGGAGTAAATGTCAGATGATCGAAGAGGGTAGATTTAGATTAGACATTAGGCAGAAGTTCTTCCCTGTGAGGGTGCTGAGGCGCTGGCACAGGGTGCCCAGAGAAGCTGTGGCTGCCCCATCCCTGGCAGTGTTCAAGGCCAGGTTGGATGGGGCTTGGAGCAACCTGGTCTAGTGGAAGGTGTCCCTGCCCATGGAAGGGGTTGGAACTGGATGAGCTTTAAGGTCCCTTAAAGCAACCCAAACCAATCTGGGATTCTATGAAGCGCAGAATGGAAATCCTATTCCACAATAGTAATGCATCACTATTTACAAGTCTGTGACAGGGGCGCTGGGGTTGTTGCCGCAAGATCATTCTTCATGTATTTGTGGAAATTAAGAATGTTTTGGTTCTTATGGCCCTTCTCAGTTTTTGTAGTTGTAAGCGATGTGAGATGTTTTTGTCTTAAGAAAACATTTGCCAATGGATAAAGGAATTCTTCTTTGTATTTTCTGCGATTGCTCACTGATTTGGAGACCGATTGGACCATATATCTTTAGCTGTAGACAGACTTACTGTGGCTGTTACCTGTAGCAGATGCATTATTGTAATGGGGGTTTTGCTCTCAATGGTGCAGAGCTTTTGGTCCGGGGCTGGTGCTGTATCACTTGCAGTGTGCTGTATGAAGTGTGGCTTCTCTGCTTCTGTGTCTCTGGTCTTGCAGATCACAGCAGCAGTTTGGGTTCTTCACAGTTCTCCTCGCTTCTCAACCTGTTTCTCTGTCAGGGCTGTGCACCCTGCTCCCTTTTCCTCTCCTCCAGACACTCTGGCCCTGGTTTACAGCTGAAGTTGCCACATTCAGTGGGGTCATAAGCATGGACAAGGCCTCTTCTTTGGCTTTACTGATGAGTATGAAAGCTTTTTATGTAGTACCAGTCAAATACACAAAGCTCTGGCCATTCTCACTCTGCTGTTAGGTTCCAGGGGCAGTTTTTTTAGTAAGCTGCAGCAGCTTTTTGGAAATGAAATAAAAACCCCACAACAATAATAAAAAATAGCAACCAAAATGCATTTCTTTAACCCTTATTGCACATTTATTCTCCCAGTAGTAAGGACAGACTTTTTTCTTCTAATGAATTCATGTAGTTTAAACCTGCCATAAGTAGAAGCTTCTCCCTTTGCTGCTGAGTGGCATCTGGCCTGCGCATAAATGCTCTCCTGTTCTCATATTTGTTGTAGGCAGCAGTATGAGCTGGGGGTGAAGACAAAGATTTGGATATTTTTGATGGTTCTCAGTGCTGCTTTTCAAAGAATTGCATTGCAGTTTGGCTCTGGACTTTCTCTTTTCTTTACACAAATGTCAGTGGACAGATTTGGGGCCTGGATGTCAACTCCATTCACTTTCAGGGTTGCATCATGTTTATTAAACTGTGGCTGATCAGAATCAAAGTAGATTTCTTGAAGTTAAAACTACTGATGATGACACCTCAAAAAGATACAAAGAATTGCATTTGTAATTACAGTATTAAAAAAGGCAAACTTTTGAATGGGCCTTAAAAAAGCCAACCTTTTTTTCCTAATAGCATTCCTTTTAGTAGCCTAGACCAGGTTACTCAAGACCCCATCCAACCTGGAGACCTGCTCTGGGTTAATCTGAATATGGACATCTGGACAAGATGCTCTAAACTCAGCTCTAGAACTGAGTCTTATTAGTGAAGTGCCAAATAGAGAATGTATTGTGATGTGCTTTTGGTATATGATGGATTTTGGGGGTGTTCTTTGTTTCTTTGGAGAGTGGGAGGTTAGGTTGAAGGGATTTTAGTTGTTGTTACTTGATTCCATTTAGGTGATTCCATATATCTCTACTTTCCCAAGCTCTCCTGAGCAGCAGGAGCTAGAATTTCATGTGTCCTCCTCTTGAGAGGCAGTTTAAGTGCACTCTCCTCCCAGTTCATTCCTTTGTGGGGCTGGCAAAACAAGTTAATGTTCCAAATGCAGCATGAAGTGTTAAAATACCTGGCTCTAATTCCTATATAAGAAGACAGAAGCTCTTCACTAAGAAACTATCATCCGACCTTCCTACCAACATTGCCACTAATGATTGTCCTGTGGGACTGCAGCAGTTTGCAAACTCTTTAAATGGATAAAGGAACAAGTTTTTGTCATGTGAATGCTTATGTAGTGTGAGATATACCAACTCCTTTCCTCCTCCAGAAGGTACTTTATGCTCATATTGCTATAATAACAGTTTTTCTGAGCAGACTTGCTTGTCTATAGAGTTCGGAATATCCACTCTCTGAATCTTTAAAGGGTGCAGTTCTGACCACCGCTGTCTTATCTCCAGAGCTTCAGGTTTGTGAAGCTGCATGGAAGTTTCCTAGTGAATGGAAGGCTTCTTATTTTGCTCCAGTGAAATGAATTATTAATTAGTTTTGTACTAAGGTGTAAAGGAACATTAAGCTTCAGCTTACAAGATATCAAAGCATGTTCTGTGCAAGCACATTGAGAATCTGCTTTCATTCTCTGGCAGTTAATGTGGTAGTTGGCTTAAGAGTATTCCTGTATATACATACAGGAAGCTGTACATACAGCTAGGTGAACATAAATATGTCCTCAGATGATGATGTCTTGGGACTCTTCATCAGGGATTATAGTGATGGGACAAGAGGTAATGGGTTCAAGCTTAAACAGGGGAAATTCAGGTTGGATATAAGGAAGAAGTTCTTCCCTTTGGGGGTGCTGAGGTGCTGGCACAGGGTGCCCAAAGAAGCTGTGGCTGCCCCATCCCTGGCAGTGTTCAAGGCCAGGTTGGACAGGGCTTGGCGCAAGCTGCTCTAGTGGAAGGTGTCCCTGCCCGTGGCAGGGGATTGAAACTGGATGAGCTTTAAGGTCCCTTCCAACCCAAACCATTCTGTGATTCT